>JAEOAD010000055.1:8535000-11132500 GCA_036365145.1 Orientallactaga sibirica | reverse complement strand
TTCTTGAATTCCTCTCAGTTTGCTCATATTCATCATATCCACACTGCTAAGGATAATTTGCTTGATTAATAAAGAGCTGCTGACACAATGGGGGCATTAAGTAGTAGCAGAAAAACTCATTCATTCAGTCTTCATTCAGCTAGTATTCATTACGGGTTTTGAGAGTGTCATGCTGCCCTGGATATTGGAGTGGGATGGTAGGAATGAAAGGTATGGCCTGTTCCCTAAGGGGCCTGTACTAGCCAAGTAATATCACACTGATGAGTTACATAAGTGATGGTGCGTGCTCTTGAAGTAGAAGAGAACTTGAATATAAATTCTTCAGGTCTAGACACTCTTCCAAGTTCACACTTTGTGTGTGTGTGCAAGTTCTTGTATGTGTAGGTACAATGTGTGCAGGTGTGCCTGCATATATGTAGAGACTAGAAGTGGCCATTGACTATCTTCCTCAATCACTTTCCACCTTATTTTGGAAGCAGGGTCTCTCTTAAGTAAGGTTCCATGATATATATATAATGGTTGGCATTCTGGTCTCTGAAATAGGATCTCTACTGAACCCCGAGCTCACCAATTCAGCTCGACTACCTAGCCTGTATGTCCTGGGGGATCCTCCTGTCTCTGCTTCTCCAGCACTGTGATTAGACACATATTAACATGCTGAGCTTTTACATGGGTGCTAGGAATCTGACCTTAGGATCTCATGCACTGGGCAATCTTCCCAGACTATCCCCAAATGTATTCTTAAGAGTATGCAAAATCCAGAACAAACTCCCTGATATAGATATAGAGAGTATCAAGAAGTGATATCACAACAGTTTCTCTAATCTGAAAGGTGAGTAGACATTAATTTTATCAAAGCACAGCAATAGTGGGAAGAAAAACTTATTTGAGAAAGAAAAGGATTATGATGAAGCCATTCTGTGGAAAATAAAGGATGGTCCAATAGGGACTGGAAAAAAAAAGAGAGAAAGTTGGAGAAATGCTGTGTGAGGAAGCAGACAAGGGAGACTAGAACATGTAAGACTGTGTAGGTTTTGGTCTTTCTCTTAAAATCAGTGAGTGATTATTGTAAGGTTCTAAGTCTAAGACTGGTAGGATATTTGCTTTTTAAAAAGACAGCTGTCTGTGTCTTCTGTATACAGAATGGCTCAGAGAACACTGCTGTAATGGGAGAAACAGGCTGTTATCTGAAGGGTATAAACACTCCATGATCTTCAGTAGATGTTTGAAAGCCCAGAAAGCAACAATCATACTATGTTTTCTTCTGTGTATTCATACCTGTGAGTCTGTAAATTAGTCATAATAAGAGATTTATATAAACAATAAAATAGTATAATTATAGCTATATATACTATAACAAGAGTTATGTAAATGTGCTCCTCTTGTTTACTCAAAATATCTTAATTCCTCATTGATTTGAAGCAATATTTTGGGACTATGGTTGGCCATAGTAACTGAAAATGCAAAAAGATAAATCTTACAAGTACGGGTGAGAAAAAATGGTGGATAGATCAGAGTTGTGGCAAAATAGATGGAGAGAAGTAGACACTCAGGAAAATAATAATAATAAAACCAATCAACATATGTATATTGGCTCATGGAGACATAGAAATTCATCTGGGCAGAGCAGCTCATGCCTGTAAGCTCAGCAGTTAGGAGGCAGAAACAAGAGGATCAGGAGTTTGGATCCAGCAAATTAAAGGCCAGCCTGGGCTACATAAAACCTTATCTCAAAAAAGAAAGCTAGAGATAGACTCATTCATTTCCTTAAGACATGACAAAATACTATCAACTAACAAACTAATAAATCCTTTGCATCATATTTTATATAATCTTTTTATCTGTATTTCCTAGCACAATGTTTGTCTCATAGTAGACATTAATTAAATAAAGATAAAATAAAAATAAATGATGGTAATACATGCATCTACTTTATAGCAACTTTTTTTCCCTTTTCATTTTATCTAAAGCAGAGTAAAATATAGGTTAGAGAAAGATAAGACAAAGAGAAAAAGTGTGATTGTTCTAAAAAAGAGATTGATGAAATCAGAATGGCACATACCTGTTATCTTTGCATTCTGGAGACAGAAGGAGACAAGAAAATGGTAAGTTTGAGGCCAGTATGGGCTACATAAAGAGACATAGTCTTGAGAATCCAAGGACTGAAAGTATAGCTCAGTGGCAGAAATTTGCCTAGCATGAGGGGGTGTCCCCTGGGTTTAATCCCAACACTACACATACACAAAAACACATACATACACACACTAAATAAATAAATAAATAAATAAATAAATAAATAAATAAATAAAAATAAATAAATAAAAATATAAACAGGATGGAGCACTTACTAAATGCCTAATAATATTCTAAAATCTCTACATTTGTTAACACAACTAAATTTCTCAATTTATGACATGAGTTCTATTGATTTGCTCATATTACAGATAAGGAAATTGACACACAGGAAGCATGAGTGAATTTGCAAGATTGCCATATGAAATAAGACAAGAAGTCAGTCTAGGATCAGAAGGACTCGAAACACCCAATGCACAAGACTAATACAAGAGAGGGAAAGCAAATAGACTCATATGCTGGTAAAAGAGTTGTAGAGAAAGAAATGGAAAGAAATATGATGGGTTTGGAGGAATCAAAAAAGGAAAAACTGTCAGGCCAGGGGTATATAGAGAGGATAAAAATGAGTTGAATATCATAACAGAGATGAGAGGATTTAAGCAAGCAAGTGTGGAAGCCTAGCACTGTTACTGAGTGTTGAAGACAGGAAGTACTGGACTGGAATAGGACATGGCGGTGGAACATATGTGAAATAGAAACTTTTCTCCTTCATTTAAAAATTTTTTTTTAATTTTTTTAAATTTTCATTAAATTTTCAGAGATGGAAACCTTGGACTGGAAGTTGGCTCTGGGATAACTGTAGCACTGGACTGCATAAAGGCATGCAGATGTTCACCACTTGTTGCTACAAAACTTTAACTGAGGGACAACCTCTCTGAGCCTAAGAGTCTTCCACTATAGTACAGGGACTATCACGTTTATCTTTCAAAGTTGTTGGTAGAACTGGACATAGATTGTTTGGAATTAGTATGCAGTTAGTGTAACAGCACTCTACAAAAGCACAAATCCCGGTAAAGTAGCTCACCCATAGTCATGCAATAGTGTATAGAACATTCTATGAATTGAACTTGCACCCAGATGACCCTGTTATATCCCTAGTGTTCTCCCCCCATGATCATACTCTTCTTTATCTAAATAAGAATACATGAATCAATTTAAAGAAAACTTATCTACATGCTGAGTAAAGATTTTGGTGTTGTGACATTTTAATGTTTTAATAGTACCATAATTATGAGTTCAAAAATCAAAATAATATTAAGTGAGAACATATACTTCCATTTCATCTCTGCTGACCCTATGACTCCTTGCTCCTGAAAGTAGCCATTAAATTAATGAGAAACTTATTTAAATAAAACTTGAAACTAGGCTGGAGAGATGGCTTAGCAATTAAGGCACTTGCCTATGAAGCCTAAGGACCCAGGTTCTACTCCCCAGGTGGCACATGCATCTGGAATTCATTTATAGTGGCTAGAGGCCTTGACATGCCCATTCTCTTTCTCTATTTGCCCCTCTCAATAAATAAATATTAAAAGACTTGAAACTAAGACCATAAATGAATATAAATAATCTTATTGACTGTGTACTGTTGAAGAAAACACTTATTAGAAAAATGTTTATTAATGTGGAGAATTAAATTATTTTTTAGTTGACTTATAATTCACTCTGGGTATTCATGCCTTAAGATATCTTCACAAATCAGAATTAGATTTTTATTTCAATGTGACTGTCACAATACCCAGTGTACTATAAATTGCCAAGGGTACACGTGTCCCAGAAGAAACCTCCATTTAATTCTTCATCATTAATTGCTACAGCTTTCCATTAAAAAAAATTAGAACACTTAATATCATTTAAAGAGGTCACTGGAGTCCAAAGGGATGTGAAATCAAGGTTAAAGTCACCTCACTTCCTTGGAAACAAAGGCAAGAGTTAACTAGTTTCATGCGCTAGACATCTTCATATGAAGTTACATATAATATTTTATTATATTATATATTGGTACATTATTTTTATTATATGTAGTTGGTACATTAATTTCTTTTTATTTAAGGTCACTTTTAGATGACCTTATAATTTTTTAATCACGTTATCTTCTTAAAGTAGGTAGCACTCATTATATTCCAGAAAACAAAGGGAGAAATGGCAAAATTTTAGTGACAATGCCCCACTGTCATATACTTAGTTGTGAGCAGCTGAAACACAAAGGCCATTTCAGAAGAAACACAATTATCTATGAAATTGCAGAGAAATTGTTGTTTTAGTTAAGTACTAGTGAGAAATAACTAAAGTAATATGTCTTCATAATCATCATGAAAACAAAGCTGATGAAAATTCCAAAGAAACGAAGATGTGAAGAATTTGTAGGTTTGGGGACATAATGGCAGGAGGACATGCTGAGAAAATTGCTGAGGAAAATCAAATGTTTTCAACTTAAATAGCCCCATTTCTTGTTGGAACACATTTTCCCCTCCTAATATTCAAAAGAAAACACTTTCAGTAGTCTGAAGATAAATGAATATTTAATCTTACTGGAAGCAAAGAAACTGGATTTTCTTAATATATTTCTTCTTAGTTTATTTTGTGGAGATTGTTGATATTGAAATGTTAAATAAAAATTGTAGTTTTCTCTAAACTGTTAAATTTCTGTCACAATTTGTGTTTCCTCATTGCAACTCTCTATCTTTGTCTTGCATATGAGCCAAAAATAAAAAGTGAAAATTCACAGATCCTAGGCTGAAGAGATAGCTTAGTGGTTAAGGCATTTACCTGCAAAACCTAAGGATCCAGGTTTGATTCCCCAATACCTACATAAGCCAGATGTACAAGGTGGAACATGCATCATGGTGTTCATTTGCAGTGGCTAAAGACTCTGGTATGCCCATTTTCTTTCTCTCTCTCTCTCTCTCTCTCTAAAATAAATAAAATGTACAGATCCTGAGACCACAGTACAAGCTATAATGAACATGCAAGTATAATACTTGAATATAAAATATAAAGTATTTTTATAAAATAAGAATTAATTTTGGAGAAAACATGCATTTGTCATGTACATGTCAAGCTCAACTTGTTTATATACTTTTCATTTAAGTCATATACCTCAATGCTCATCTCTTGCCATCTACTCCCTGGGTACATCCTAGACTTGAATATTTTCCTCAAATGATACCAAACTTCTTATCCTTCACCTGACATATACTAGTATTTAGGAATCTTTCACTTAAAATTATTGTTTCAACATCCCAACATTCCCTTCTTCCTTGGCTCATTAGACCCTTTTCCTTTCCATAAATAGTTGGATATCATCTCTCAGTACTTGATCAAGCTTTCCTTGATGTAGTACCACTTTATCCACAACAGAGCAACACTACTTACTCTACTACATCAGTGTTCTGTTTATTGTATTTCTTTTTTTTTTTTTAAGTATTTGTAATTATTTATTTGCAAGCAAAGAGAGAAGGAGAGAAGAGAGATAGACAAAGAGAATGGGCACAATAGGGCCTCCAGTCACTGCAAATAAACTCCAGATGCATGTGCCTCTGGTTTTATGTGCATACTGGGGGATTGGACCCCAGGTCGTTAGGCTTTGCAGGCAAGTGTCTTAACCACTAAGTCATCTCTCCAGCCTTGTTATATTTCTTTATTTTCATATAATTAATAGAAGTAAATGCTCAATCTCCCCACAGACCATGAGCTTCATAGGGAAAGGTGGTTACTCCCATGAGCAATCAATAAGTATTTGATGATGAATGACTTAATCAATGATGATTTGGGTGCTAATGACTGTCTTAAGCTGAAGCATCATGAAAATAGGTTAGACCATGTGTAGAAGCTGGGGTTTATTGTTAAGATAAAATTAAAAATAATTGGGAAAACAGTTCAGCTGAGGAACCACAGAGTTTCTACTCTGTACCACCATGGATGGTCCACATATCAAGAAATTAACTAGGTTGAAGGGTTCAAAAACAATCACAGATGAATGTAAGAGAACATGTAGCAACTAATAATCAGCATTACAGAGTGCCTAGTATGTTGAAATATTGATACTTGTGCCATTTAATCCTCCCAAAGCATCACATATATTGTTTTAACACTATTTCACAGATGAAGAAATAAAATCTCAAAGAAGTTATGCAGAGGCAAAATTTCAAATTTTCAGCAGTGGCCAGCCTAACTGGTGCTGATTTTCAAAAGTACATTTCCCAGAATGGTCAAGATCCAGCCCTTAACCACCTCCCTGTGGGTCATCATCTAGTTCCCTCAGTTTTAGGAAAGAATACACAGCCATGGTCTTAGAACTAATGCATGTGAAGTCTTTGGCTTTCATAGCACTTTCCCTTGAAGGCCTCATTTCCTTGTGTAGTGTGGTCTCAAGATCTGCAGAGCTGCACTATACCATTGAGCCCTGGGCTCTACGCCTCCCCTTGGCTCTAACAGAACACTTTCAAATTCAACAAGATGTTGCTTAATAAAATACACACCAACTGTCTGAGCAATTGAAGGAAGAAGGTTGTGATTAAGGTTCAGAACTGGGTATAAAAAGAATTCAGATTACCACTGAAGTGAGGATTTTCTGAATGTCATTTTTTCTAAATGGAACTGTGATTAGGAAGAGAAAAAAGGCATCTGAAAAGGTTATGAAAAGAAAAATAGTAGCAATTTTGAATTTCAGTTAAGTGGATGAAATCTGATGCATCACAAATGGAAAAACACTTTCAGCTCTGATGCCTCTGAGCTGTAATAGCAAACTGTATGTAATTCCCACATGCTGCATGTTGGGTGGATAATTAGTCAATTCTATTTGGATAAAATAACACCAAGTGTATATAAAATATGTCTCTAAGGGAATGAACACCCCGTCTTTAGGCAGCAGCAACATGCAGGCTTGTACAAAATGGGGAAATATGTATATCAGAATAAAAACTGAGGATAGGTTTCTTTGTCCACGAATATGTATTATCTCTATAGTCACAAATTAGACATTGTGTATTTAATTGGCTTAATTAATGAGCTAGTGGAAAGTATTGGGGGAAAATTGTTATGAAGAGGGTCAGAAAAAAATTAGAACAGAGCAGAAATTAGTGTTGCTGGCACCTTCCATCTGCATGACATTATCAAAGTTATTTGACCTCTCTAGCCTTCAGAGTTCTCATCTATGAAAAGAGATCAGTGATACCTACTTCATATGGTGATTTTGATGAAAAAGTCATAATCATAATTCCTGGATCACAGAACATGGTCAGTAAGTATTGACTACTAAAATAATAAAGCTAATGTTCCCCAAGTACCTAATATATGCCAGACATTATTCTATATATTCCATACTTTAATTTCTGCAAGCCTTAAATTAAGCTATGGGATAGCAGTTATGATTGTCCCCACACTTAATAGACAAAGGAAGTAAGGCACACAAAGGTTAAATGACTTGCCCAAGACTACACAGCTTGGAAGTGTTAGGGCTCCAGAATCCCTGTGTTGACCATAATGAAATAATCATTGTTTTATTTTCAAGTGTGCATGGCCTTTACCACAAGTAGTTGCCTTATTTGTTCATTTTCTTATAGTCATCCTTGTCCCAGTTGAAAACAAATACCGAGAGGGAGAGAGAGAGAGAGAGAACTTTCACTGCATTACTTATTAGTAATCTTCAGTGACTAGAATTTGTGATAGGCATACAATATTATTGATGGGATTAATTATATATTGAATTGTAATTGTATTCATTATTGTTAAGTCATAATGTTGAAAGTATAAAAGATAAAGATAAAAACTAAAAAAGAAACTATAAAAGATACTGAAATAATCAGAAAAATAAAAGAAAATTTATGTAAGAAGAGATTCTAAGAGATAGTATTACAAAACTATTGCTAAGAGTGGCTCAGATGGGCTGGAGAGATGGCTTAGCGGTTAAGGTATTTGCCTGCAAAGCTAAAGGATCCCGGTTCAATTCTGCAGTACCCACATAAGCCAGATGCACAAGGAGGCACATGCATCTGGAACTCGTTTGTAGTGGCTGGAGGCCCTGGCAGCCCATTCTCACTCTCTCTCTCTCTCTCTCTCTCTCTCTCTCTCTCTGATAAATAAATAAAATATATTTTTAAAATGTTTTGATTGGAGAGATGGTTTAGTGGTTAAGGCACCTGCCTGCTAAGCCTAAGAACGCCTGTTCTATTCTCCAGGTCCCATGTTTAGCCAGATGCAAAATTCACACAGCAGCTGAAAGGCTGCTGGTGCACCCATTCTCTCTCTTTCTCTCTGACTCTCTCCAAAAAAAAAAAAAAAAAAGAGTTTAAGAAAAGAATGGCTTGGATACTCCCAAAGGTTAACATGCAGTTTATTTACAAAAGTTATTCTAGGCAATCTTTGGCTATTACAAAGCACAAATGTTTTTCTTCAGTTGTTGGTAATTGAATTAAAGATAGACCAGTCTCATTTCCCCTCATTTTCCAAAATGATAAGAATAAAGAACACAATGAAGTCAGCATCATTGTGGAGCCAAACAAGAAATACCAAACGCCAATGGGCTTAACTCATACTCATTAAGAAAGAAGACAGCGAAATCTCTCATGGTTAATCTTAACAGCCATAATGTTTAGAAGAAAATTTAATAGCATTTGTCAACATCTAAGTACCTGAGCAAAATCACAATGTCAAAGAATAAAATGGGTATAATATAATGTCAAGCAGGTAAGAATCCATGAAGACCCACTTTTCATTTATTAGCCACATCTATACCCCAGATAGAAATACCCCCTCATTTCAGTATGTATGTTTAGGCAGTAAGTCTAATGACATTGCTTTTCATTGGTACGATAAGGAAACAATTTTTCTTCATCTGGTTGAAGACAGCCATTTGTACAGTGATTTTCCTTTGTTGAACTTTTTTTTTCTAGACAGAGAAGAACAAAGAAATGGCTCCCATCCACAAAGCCTGACAAAGCAAAGTCCATTTGACCTCTGTTATTTGTCTGAGGCATCTTTCTACATGCTAATTCTAATCCTGTGTTTGGGGAATTTATTTTAACCTCTGCTAAAGCTGAAGACATATGTTTAATGACAGATACCAGGGCCCAGGTATGCTCTTTGGCCACAAGAGAGCTTTTATGTACTTTGTATTAAAAGACAAACCTAAATCAAGAGCTTCTTTTTTATATGGGTTCAAAATAACAACACAAGAGCCAGAAATCCAGAAATTTAATGTAGAAGATATTGATGTATTTAATAGATGATATTGATACATGGAGTTTTAAAAAGTGAATCTCCTTTTCAAAACAGAAACTATTTTGAGACAGGATTGTTTACAAAACAAGTCTGCTATCTCTAAGTGATTTTGATTAATTCTTCTATTTAAATTGATAAAAAAATAGAAAGTTCCTTTAATATGTAACAATCAGAGGCAAAGAAATGTGGATTTGAAGAAATCTGGGACTAGTATTCTCCTTGCAGGATCAAGATCAACCATCCCACATAGGGAAAAAAAAAAAAAAAAAAGAAAACATTTTGTTTTGTTGCTAATGTTAACTTTTCATGTCCAAAGTTTGAGTCAAAATGGAGATTAAAAAATTGTTTTAAGCACTGATAAAAATAGGTTGACATGCAGCTATGAATGATCCCCTGCGGCATTCAGTAGGCTACATTTTTACAATGTCAGAACAAAACAAAAGTCAATAAAATCAATACATTCTCCACACATTAGTCCTGTGCATCCTGCCATTTGAAATGTTGGAACAGAACACAAGTTTTGAGCAATGTTTTCAAGAATCTTTTAAGAAACCTGAATTATATCAAAGTTATATCTCAGATGTGTGCCTTATTGACCTACTAACACCTACAATCTAACTGTTTGCAGCATGAGAGCTAAGTTTCTCATTTCTCATGTCTGCAGTAGACCACAGATACCTGGCCTCAAAAGATCAGAGGCCAGAGTGCTAAATAGTATACAATGGAACCTGGCCTCAAAACATCCATCAAGGCAGTTGCTAAATTGCACAGTACCTCCTGAATGAATTAAGAGGAATTAGGGGTAGAGTGATCAAAGCTGAGCTTCCTGTGACCAGATCAAAATCTGTCACTGACTAGCTGTTAAACCTATAGCAAGGTATTTAAGTTCTCTGTGCATCAGTCTTTTCAATAATAAAATTGAGATATAGTTGATATTTGTAAGCTCGTAGAATACTACCTTGATGACCATAAGTCATAAAGGTTAGTGGAGTGACTCTCATCCAACTTTTCCACCAAGGAAGGGTCAGTGAGATTATCCTTCTACCTCCACCATGCACAACCCTGTGGGAAGAATTCCACTTTGCTTCAGCACCATTCATTCATACTGCTTTGATATGGTACTTGACCAGGTATGCACAATAATTCATTCCACAGTTATGTATTGAACATGTACTGTACATAAGCACTCTCTAGATTCAGAACCTGGAAGTGGCAAGACAGGAAACTGTCCCCTTCATCACCCACAGTCATTATCATTCCCACTCCTACCATGATTTTTCCCAACTCGGTACTTGTCTCAGGAGAACTGATGGTCAATGCATGGTTATTTCTGCCTGTGTAGTAATACCATGGTGGTTTTAAGTTAACCGGTATGAGGCCTGCTCCCATTTATTGAGAAATGGCTCTCCCCTCCAAAGCAATCTGTACCCAGTTGCAACCCACTAGCTTTCAGAGGCTCTTATTCCTCATAACCAGTGTTGTTTTGTCTGAAGCATCTTCAGTTGCTATTGACTTGCTGCTATGCCTGTTTCAACAAAGAACTTCTTCATAAGGACATGAATCTGACATTCAACAGGTGCTCAGTATTTTTATAAGTGAATTATTAGTATGAGAAACTAGGGGGAGAATAAGATGATGTCATTGAGAGCAATAGAGAGAGAAATTTCAGAAAGTGGGATATGGATCCTAGCATCATTAATTATGAATCTAAAGTTCAGGTGTCATATATAAGACATAGTGATAGTTCCTATTCCATTAAAACAATTGCCTCATATAACCATAAGATACTATCAAATGTAATATATATCCTTGAGTAAGAGATGTAATCATATGAAATATAGTTCCTACAATTCAAATCATAGACAAACACATGTGACCTAAGACAGATGGATTGAACTCACTGTGGGTTCCATATGCACTCATGATAGATAACTTAATTCTTTCATTTCTAAACAAGAGAACACTCTAGAACGCAAACGCATGTCAGAATCATTCCAAAATTTTAGATCTTTGACTAAAACTACTAAAATGTGGTATATCAGTCTAAAATACAACCTGGGCAAGAAAAATGTCGCAAGCCAGTCTTAGTAGAATGGCAGTCCACGATAGAGGATTGACCAAGTACCAGTCAAAATTTTGGCAAGAATTCAAATTATTCAAAGTGAATAATTTGAGGAGAGCTTAGCATTAGGGTTAAATACAAAGAAGTGGGCAAGGATTCATGAAAACCAAGAGATACCCCAGGACTGTAAAGCACCCTTCTGTGGCATGAAAGATCTAATGGAGGGCAAGTTATCAGAGAAGGTTCATTTGTCAAGAGTTAGGCAGGAGACTTAGACAAGAGTCTGTGATGATGAACTGAGGTGGAAGTGAAGTGGAGAGAGGGTAGTGGAGTCAGAATTCTTCTGTATAAAGAATCATTTAAAAATTATTGAGCTGGAGAGATTGCTCAGTGGTCGAGGTACCTGCCTGAAAAGCCTAACTACTTGGGTTCCATTCCCCTGTACCCACATAAACCTGGGTACACAAAGTGGTGCATGTATCTGCAGTTTGTTTGCAATAGATGGAGGCACCGGTACACTCATATTCTCCCTACTCTCTGTAAATAAATAACAATATTTTAAAAGACTGCTTCATTTAATGATAGAAATATGAGTGTAGAGAAGAGTGGCTGAGAACAAAATGAATTGGGAATCCATGCTACCAGAGCCTGTGTTTGTGATCCGGGTCTTAGTTTTTGCACTATGTCAAATGTGTGACCCAAGTCATTCAGGTTCTTGAGCTTTAAGCTTATTTTTTTTCTTAATGTGATGGAAACTTGTATTCTTAGGTTTAGCATTATATGCTTGTTTCATTTATTGAATCTGGAGCCAATTTCCACCTCCCATATGCAGAGGTTTTATTAGTGAACTGAATTTTATGAACTCACAAAAAGGTGGCTCGTGAAATTGTACAAATGAAGGGAAGCACTGGGTATTTTTATTAAACAGTTCTTTTGTGAGTGCCACAGATTTTATGTAAGTGAATAAAAGTCTCTCAGGGTAGGAAAGTTAGTATGTTCTGTCAGCCCTCCAAACATCATGAACCAAGCTTGATGTTATCCATGCTGAGAAGGCTTAATAAAACATCTTCAAGGACTTCTAGACTCCTTTTCTAAGGACATACTTGTGAGTTCTGGGGGAAAAAGCTAGGTGGAGCTGGTAATTACCACTATGATAATTATCAATTTGTGTTCTGAGGAGAACCTATAGACCCTTTTCTAGTAAAAGGCAGAAGTGTATCTGGTCCCCATAACTGCCTATACCAATACTGCAGAAACACATATCACTTTAAAAATACTATGCAGACAAATCCCAAGGTTACATTTAACTTTTGTGTCAACAGGAACTTCTATAAAGAAGGAAGTCACTTCTCAGAGAAATAGCTAGGGTGTGCAAACAGCACGAGACTAGTTTATTGAACAATGAATACAGAGGAAATCCACACTAAATTGAAGTCCCATAACCAAAAATCTTTAAAGCAGTTGGAAAGCAAAAGCCTTTGCTAAAGTCCCCAATCACAGTCGTGCTCATTAAAAGAAGTCAAAGGGAGTCAGGCACATTTTGAAAAATGGTTTTGATGCCCCTTCTGAACAGCTGGCCCACTGCAATCCTGTGGTCCCTTGCACTCTCCATCCACAATCTTACCTCCTCAGATCGGCTACGTTGAGATGCACCCTCTGCCATCCACCATCACCCTGCTTGCCTCTCAGTTTCTGATCAACTTCTAGTACAGCTCAAGGCTTCTTCCTCCATGTAGCTTTCTAGTTGCTATCTTTTTGTCTTCTGAACCCTTGTACTTTTCCTCTATAGACACAAGGCTTTTTATTTCATGGTGTGGTAATTTATGACATATTATTCTCTCCTTTAGCTCAGGATCTTTCTGTCCCTTATCCGTGTCTGGAATATTTTACAGACTTAATGTACATCTATTGATTAAATGAATGAAGAAGTCAATACTTCAGCCAATCAATGGAAATTAATGAACATGTCCTTTAAAGTGTACTTTCTCTAAGCCCATGGAAGGCATGTATTTTATAGTTTCTTCTCAACTAAAGTTCAACATTTACATTGTTGAAAAAATTGTATTCTTTAAGAGAGGGTAATATGGGGAATGAGATGAGTGAGGCACAATGATAAATTATGAAAATGTCATATGGAACCCATTATTTTGTGTACTAAGGAAAAATTAATTTGAAAACATTGCATTTAAAAATGAAAAGCATCCTAATACAGTATGTAAATAATAGGATTTAGGGAGTATTATGAGTAAGTAAAGAGAGAGATAAAAGCAAAACCAAAGTGATTAGCAAAGGAAGTAGGGTTGACATTGTGATATTTAATTTTTAAGTTACTTTTTTGTTTGTTTATTTTTACTTATTTATTTTAGATAAACAGACAGACAGAGAAAGAGGCAGCTAGAGAGAGGGAGAATGGGTGTGTAAACTCAAGGAGCATGAGTTTCAGACCACTTGATCATGGAATGAAAGGGAGATGAAGGAAGTATAATCTTCTGTGGGGAAATAAACTGCAATGTGGAAATAACTGTAGGGCCTGACAGTGTACAACAATAGATGGCAGACCAGAAAGGCAGACTGAATGCTGGCTATGCTGAGTAGGAGAATAACTAAAAGATGTGGCAGGCTTAGAATATTAGTCCCGTGACAGTAGGTAGATAGATTAACTAGACTATAGAATTTTTATGAAGAGATTCAGTCTTTCACTCTAAAAAGAGAAGAAATTTATATCTAGTAATAATTTTATACAACTTGAATATCTGGATGATTTTCTCCATATAACCCTAGACTACTCCAAATTCTCATAGTTCATGGACATAGCTAGTAGCTTCTTCCTTTGCACTAACCAACATCAACACCAACAGCAAAATGCTGCTCAGACAACAACAGATCACTGGAAACCAATTTTTCCACAGGTCGTTGCAGGAAGCACCAGATCTACCAGACATGAAGTAACTGTCTCAGGTCATAGCTTTATAAGAGGAAAATTTGGAACTTAAACCAGGAATTTCGGCTTTAGAGCCAAGACTTGAAATGACTAGATTGTCTTCTTGTCTAGTTTGTTTCTTTGTTTTGTTCTGTTGTTTCTTTGTCACAGAGTCTGACTATGTTGCCCAAGCAGTCCTGCAACTAATGATCCTTTTGCCTGAGTTTTTGCATGCCCAGCTCCTGACATATTTTTATTGTTGTTTTGTTTGTTTGTTTGTTTTAACATAGAAACTATGGAAGTTACTGATCTATTTCTTCTAAAGCACTTTTAAAAATAAATAGACTTGTCAGTATTATATACTTACAAATAATACAATTACAGTGGGTGAATAGCTTCAGGCCATCATTAGCACAAACAACCTTACATAACTTCCCACTTTAGTTGCTCACACAAGCAAGGATAGGGCCCTGTAGGGCTGATACTGACACAGGGCACGCATGAGGGATCTCACTCTCAGCGCCGTGATCTTAAAATTCTAAATGCATGGCACCACTCCATAATGACTCCAGGAACTATTCTTTTTTTTTAGCTCTAGAATATATGAAGTTAACCAAGGAATTATTAATTGAAAAAACTAAGCATACTGAGGAATAAACAGTATAGTTTACTTGGGTTTCATTACTGAAACAAAAAATATAAACTAGGTATAGCAGCTTACCCCTATAATCCCACAGGTAGAGAAAGGAAGGAAGGAAGGAAGGAAGGAAGGAAGGAAGGAAGGAAGGAAGGAAGGAAGGAAGGAAGGAAGAAAACATGGGCGAAGTAGTAGAGTACTTGTGCAACATGTATGTGTGCATACATATGCATATGTGTTTACATATACATACAGAGCACACCTTGACATTTTCATCTTTTTGAGTGTGGTTCTGAAGGTTAGTGGCTTATTATAATGATTTGTAATTGTGTTAAAGGGATATGTGAGAATAAACCTTAGCTTGAAAGAGAAGACAGACCCTAAATCCTTGCTTCATGACATCTTTGCTCTTGTCTCACCCTCACTATCTCCCTCCCTCTCCCTCCTTTTCCTTTCTCTCAGAAACAGAATATTTAAAATGTATTTGAAATGGGCTAATAACTGACTCCTGGGGTTTGGGAGGTTAACCATTTTATACCCCCTTACATATCTATTTCAAAAACCCATACTCTTGCCCAGTAAATTTATACTACAGATCACCATGTGCATCTATCAATATATCTAATCTCTGACTAATAGATTTTAGGGCCATGACAATAAGAACAATGTTTCTTGGGTCAAGAAAAAAACAATAGGATATTTTATATTTATCTCTTGTTTATAAACCTAAATATACTTTACAGTCATCTGCATTGAAGATGGTGTGTCCATTAGTGTTTATTGATGTGAGAATCCTAAATTGAGACCACTGTGGTCATCACAGTCATAACTTTCTTGTGATGCTATGCTCATCATGTATGACACATGAGCGTGTCATGTGAGAACATGTGCATATGTACACACACGAACTTGCTGTCTGCTTATGAATATCATATACTGAACTCTCTTGAGCTCTAGTAGACATATCACCTTGGCATCAGCATGGGTCAGATTTTGATTATCTCAGAATAATTTAATAGATACCCATTTGTTCTGGAAATATATATATACATTTATTATATATATACATTTATAGTATATAAAATATATATACTAATTTCTCTTTTATTTCAATTGAATATATTGCAATTGTTTATTTTTAAAATCAGTATTTTAAAAATATTGTTTATTTACATAATATGTAAAATGGAGTAAAAATAGATAAAACTTTACCACACATAAATTAATCTTTTTTCCCTTGGTTTTCCATGATATGGTGTTGCTCTAGTCCAGGCTGACTTGGAATTACTATGTAGTCTCAGGGTGGCCTTGAGTTCATGGTGATCCTCCTACCTCTGACTCCCAAGTACTGGGATTAAGGCATGTACCACCATACCCCACTTAAATTTATCTTTTTAATGTTAATTTCAGGTAGAATTCACTTAAGTTTTCTCACAAACAAATATATCTGACATTTAAATCATCCCAATATTTAATAGCTGGAAACAAATTATAGTACTCTAATAAAAAGCATTCCACTTTTTGTGAATAAAGTAGTACTTTCCCTTTTTTTACTGAAAACTATTTAATTATGTTGAGCATGTATTAAATTAATTAGAGGAATAGATAATGATGTTAAGTACATATTTTTGGTGTGTGTATGTACAATGTGCATGTATAATATGTGTATTTGTGTGCAAACATGTTAGTGTGGGTTTGTGTGTGCCATGACATGTGTGTGGTCAGAAGAAAACCAGTTGTTAGTCCTCTCTTCCATATTGTTTTTTTTTTTTTTTTTTTTTTTTTTTAGGTAAGCCCAAGACTGGCCTTTTTTAAATGATTAACTAATTTTCTTTTTTTAAAAAAAAATTTATTTATTTATTTGCAAGCAGAGATAGAGAGATAGAAAAGAGACAGCCAAAGAGAGACTGGACACACCAGGGCTTCTAGCCACTGCAAATGAACTCCAGAAGCATGTGCCCTTTGTGCATCTGGCTTACGTGGGTCCTGGGGAATCGAACCTGTGTCCTTTGGCTTCGCAGGCAAATGCCTTAACCACTAAGCCATTTCTCCAGCCTGACTGGCCTTTTTTTTTTTTTTTTAATTCAAGAGAGAGTGAGTGAGTGGAGAGAAAGAGAAAGAGAGAGAGAAATTGTAGTACCAGGGCCTCCAGCCACTGCAATTGAATTCCAGATGCATGCTCCCCTTTGTGTGCATGTGTGGCATTGTGTGTTTGTGTCACTGTGTGTCTAGCTTATGTGGGACCTGGAGAGTTGAACATGAGTTCTTAGGCTTCACAGGAAAGCTCCTCAACCACTAAGCCATCTCTCTCTAGACCTGTTTTTTTAAATATTTATTTATTTATTTTGAGAGAGAGAAAGAGGCAGATAAAAAGAGAGAGAAAAAAAAGAATGGGTGCACCAGGGCCTCCAGCCACTGTAAATGAACTCCAGACACATGTGCCACCTTGTGTATCTGGCCTATGTGGGTACTGGGGAATTGAACCCTGGTCCTCAGACTTTGCAATCAAGCACCTTAACCCTTAAGCCACCTCTCCATCCCCTCCACCTTGTTTTGAGTTGAGTCTCTGTTGTTCACCACTGGGCTCACCAGTCTAGTTGTCCTGTGAGCTTACAGGGGATTCTCCTGTCTCTGCCTCCTTCTCACCCTAGGCAATAGTGCCACAGCCTGGCTTTCAGTGAGTTCTAGGATCCCAAACTCAGGTACCGCCACTTGTAATTGAAGTGATTTATCCACTGAGCCATCTTCCCAACCCAAGTACATCTTTCCCATCATAGGCCATATCTTTGCCAATATTGCTCCTCTAACCAGCTTATATCACTCTGATTTTTTTAAAGACACTAGTCACTTTTAAAATTTTTAGTTGTGTGTGTGTGTGTGTGTGTGTGTGTGTGTGTGTGTGTGTGTGTGTGCGAGCACATGCGCAGTCATGTGTGCACCACAGCATGTATTTGGAGGTCAGAGGACAAACTTGAGATCTCTGTGCTTCACTTACTTTGAGACAGGGTTTCTTGTTGCTACAAACAAACTACCAGACTGCAAACAAACCTGAAACTAGAAGGTCCATGAGCTTTGAATTCTCCTGGCTTCACCTTCCATTGTTGTAGGTGGGTTGACATCACAGATGCATGCACTGCTTTGTATCTAGGTTTATGCAGTTGCTGGGGAATTTAACCCAGTCCAGCAAGCTTTGGAAGCAGGCAACTCTTACCGCGGAGCCATCTTCCTAGCCCAGTCTTTGCTTTTTAATGACTGTTTTCTCTAAGTCGCAAAGTTTTTTCCTTCTGTATGTCCTTTCATAAAATGCTCATGTCTCTTGCAGGAGCCAGTAATTAGAAGTAAGTCTCTTAACCTTTGCTCCTGAGTCTCTCTTTATGAAGTCACAGGCCAGAAAGGTAGACACCATTGAGAAGGGATCCTGCTCTGTAGACCTTCATTTCATTTAGCAGCGTGTGAGGACAAGAGCCCTGCACTTCTTTAATGCAGATGATAAGTGTTACTTTTGCAATTTACCAGCTCAGTTAGCATGATGCAATGTTCTCCCTAATGATGTCCCAAACAGGGGATTTCAATACAATGCACTAAGTACAATTAGGCAAGATAGAAGCCAAATTTAGTATTTGTCATTTCAAGCCTCTCATTGAATACACTTGACATTTGATGGAAAGTAGGAGCTCTGCTGACCTCCGAGGATTTATGCTACAGTACAAACTCTTTTAAAAGTCAATGTTAGAAACTTTATCCCCAAGAAAAAGAGGTCATCCTTGATTTTAATCGATTTTATGAATACTGTTTTCTAAGACAGTAGAGAATTAACATAATTGTTTGGGTTAACTCAGGAGAATATTCCCAGTTATAAGGTTGGCACTTTGAACTAGACAAATTCCATTTTGGGGACAATAGCATGTTTTTTATGTGTTGAAGAAGGAGAAGAATTGAGGCAGGGTTTGATTGAATTGTGTTACTGATTCCCTTATTTCACTTGGAATATACCTCCATAACTTAAAGATGTGTAATGAATGATAAATATTTTTAAATTGTGATCTGTATAGTATTTACATAATTTAATTTTACATGAACATAAAAATTCCCCAAATAAATGATTACTGTATTATATAATATGGGGTGTCTGATCAGAGTCATGAGTTGAGAGACCTGAGTGTTAGAAAGGCATTTATCCTTTCTGAGTCTCAGTGCTTTCTGGAAATTATACTACATTTCCCTTATAAATTCATATTCCCCTAGCTAATTATTTTCTCTTTCTCCATTTACCTCACACCTTTGACAGCTTCTTCCTCATCCTTGCTCTTAGCTAAAGAATTTGCTTCCTGTTTTCCTGAGACATTTGTATTTAATCAGAAGAAAATTTCCACAAGCTACCCCACTTATGTCCTCCTGTCCCTGCACCTGTGTTCTCTTCTGAATCCGTGGGCAGATGTTCATGTTCCTGGCTACAGCCTTTAACCTGTTCTTATTTAAGGTGATAATGATTCTGCAACACTCTCATTTCCCTTCTGTGTTATCAACATTTCCTTCTCCACTGGATCTCTGTATATTCTATCTCACTGGAGAAAAATCAACACCAATTTCTCCTATACAAAGACAAATAGTGTTGCTTTATAAGTTCACAGGAAAAGTTCTCTTGTGTCTTCAATCTCTCTTCATCCATTCTTTATTGGATGTGTTCCATCACAATTTCATCCTTGGCACTCACCCAAACTAGTTTTTAAATTTATTTTTTAATTTTTATTTATCACTACTAACTATGACAAGGTCATACTGAGTTACTAGGATGTCACTCTCTTTTTTCATTCTCAGGGTCACAAAATTCTCAGGGTTACCATCACTTTTCAGTTCTCACCCTATTTCTTCATAAACAGCATTGCTAAAGCTCACCACTCTAAAAATATCTGCTTCACTTGACTTACATGAGCCATATTTATGTGCTTTCCCTCCTGTCTTGTTCAAAACAAAACAAAACAAAACCACATTAAAAGGCAGGATCATGCTCCTTACTAAAGCCTCGGATGTTAGAATACCACTGGGATTAATCCATTTGGATATCTATACTTTTTCCTTTGTTCATCTCACCCAGTCTCATAATTTAAAAACCTATCTCTATGCAGATAAATTTCATTGTTCTCTGGAGTCTAAATGTCAAACCTCTCACAAGAACACCGGAGTCATGGCCAATGTCTCAGTTGAATGTGTGCTAGACACCATAATGTTTATGTTAATTTCCCCAAAATTCAACCCTTGATCTTCCTCCACTCCCCGTATCTTTGGTGACAGGTTTATTTTTCTCAGTAGTTCTAGTTGAAAAAAGTGTAGTGTCATCGTCATACTTCACTTCTGGTTTATAGTCAGATTCTATCAGCTATTCCATAAACCCATATCCAGAGTTTCAATGTATCCTAAGATCCTTATCTTCCATCTTAGTCCAAATGACTATGATCCGAGAGACTCCTAGTGGAGTCCTTGATTACATCTTTTCTGCCTTCAGCCTTCAACACAAACACAGGGTAGATTATATCATTCTTCTACTGTCCCACTCAGAGTTAAAGCCAATGTCTTGATCTCTGAGATCCAGTCTCTCAACCTTTCTATCTGCCCTCTTGTACTGTCTATGTTGTCCTGAACTTGTGTGTTCCTTACACACACCAGGCTCATTTCCAGATCAAATTCTTCCAGTTTTCCAGTCAGGAAGGATATTTTCCAAAATATCCATATAAGCACTGGTCTTAAAATCTTTATGAAAAAAATTAGCCACTCAGAAAGAATGTTTCTTCTTCCACAGCATGCATACACACTGTATTCCACTTTTCTGCCTTATATTCTTATCCTTTATGTTTGTCACCATCAGGCATATATTATGTCTGACATGTTTTTCTGCCTTCCTAGTCAGAGTAAGTGTTTAACCAGAACAATAATTTATCTGCTGCTCCCTCTCTTGAATCCCTAGTGCTGAGTAACACTTTTGATACATAGGAGTGGTCAATACATGCTTATTAAATGCATACGGAAATAGATGAACTGTGTCTACTTCATATCTAGGCTGTAATCTAGGAGTCAAATGACTTCAGGGCACAGTAAAACCAGAGGTGCCTTTGGCATCATTATTGGAAGAAATAAATCATATTTAGTATGTTCTTTATTTTTTTTTACAGGATCAATATTAGAAGATTAACTTTTATGGGACTATCAGTTTTCTCCTGAGAAGACTGAACTCATCAACAGTTTATGGAATCACTTGTTCCAGTGAAGTATTATGTGAAAGCCCTAGATATAGAACAGGTCAAAGTAGAGATGGTTTTAGATACAACCAGAAATAGAGCCTTTCTCATTTGCTTCTATGGCATCTCAGAGCTGAGGTTAAAAGTAACCAAAAAGGCCTATTATTCTGTAATATTTGATTAACCATAAGATTCTGTTCCCTCACTGTACTGTATAACATGAGATTAATAATGTTAAAGAATTTTTTTCATTTTGTCAGTAATTTTATAGGTACTCATTAAATCCAACTACAAAATAGTGATTAGATTTCCAGTGGGTCATTTCATAGGAAAAAGGTAAAACCAAGTTCTTCCATCTTAAATGACTTGCAGCCAAAGATCTCCAGGCCAGTGAGCTGCATCTGATGAGGAGGGATTCCTCTTTATACTTTAAGGAGCAGAACAATGAAAATCTTGGACATTTTTCCTGGTAACCTCATTTGGTCTTTGCTCATGATTTTTCCTTAGTCCTCCCTCTCCGTGAGTGAAAGAGAATGCAGATTGAGCTAGTTCCAGAAATCTCAACCTAGAAAATCATATTTATTCCATATCACAGGTGGTTACAAGCAGGACAGTCTGTGTTATTTATAACAACATAATTCTTATGAGTAGACTTAGAAAGTTGTTCACTTATTCCATCTTCCAAGGTCACACTTTGTGACCACTTTCTCTTTGAAATAAAATTCAGTGTTTACAAGATACATCTGTGATAGGCTATGTAAAAAGATCTGCCTGCTTGCCCCTGTGTCCATTTTTCTAGGAAATGATCTTCACCTTGTGCACAGCTAGATCAGAAACACAATGAACTCTTCGTACTCGCTCCCAGGATTCTAGAGAATATGTCCATGTCAGCTGTAGAGATGTCCGTGTCTCTACTAGTGCTTAAACTTAAAAGATGGCATAAGGCTGGGATGAGGATGGCAGCTGTTTCCACTACTTCTGGCCACATGTGCACAGAAAATGTGTCTCAGAGGGAAAGAAGGATAACACTAGGAAGGGGAGAGATGAGAGGAAACTGTATGAAGGTGGAGCGAGACATGTGGCCAGGATGATGACTTAGAAATTCCCTGTATTCCTAGGCTAGGTGGCTCCTGCTTCTAGATGCCCTCAAAGCTGAGCTCCCTAGGGTTTTCAGATATGATCCCTGTATCCTGACAATAAAATTCCTGTTTTGAATTAATCAGTTTGAAGAGGTGTTTAGTTTATGCACATACTCTTTTTCAAGACAGATACTATCTATCATAGCTGATTCCTGCAAGAAGGGCAAGAAGGTTGTCTCTCTGGCCAGTGTGACTTGATTTCGTGGACTCCATGCATTATTCACTGCCACCTGCCATCAGTGCTGGGTTGAGAAAATTTTTCCTGTGTAGCCGGGTGTGCTGGCACACGCCTTTAATCCCAGCACTTGAGAGGCAGAGGTAGGAGGATCGCCATGAGTTCGAGGCCACCCTGAGACTACAGAGTGAATTCCAGGTCAGCCTGAGCTAGAGTGAGACCCTACCTCGAAAAACCAAAAAAAAAAAAAAAAAGAGAGAGAGAGAGAAAGAAAGAAAGAAAAAGAAAGAAAGAAAGAAAGAAAGAAAGAAAGAAAGAAAGAAAGAAGACAGACAGACAGACAGACAGACAGAAAAAGAAGACAGACAGACAGACAGAAACAAAGAAAGAAAGAAAGAAAGAAAGAAAGAAAGAAAGAAAGAAAGAAAGAAAGAAAGAAAGAAAGAGAAAGAGAAAGGAAAGCCACAAGGGTGATAGAGACTCTTGACCAGTACTGTACTTCTTACCACACATCCTCAAAGCCAACCAAAACCAATACTATTTATCAAAATAGATACAAAAGTTTTTCTGTAAAAGGCTTGGGAATGATACAATGATGCATAGATGAATAATTCTTATCTTCAAAGAGATTCAGAAAACATTGTTTTCTATTTGTTTCACTTGGAATAGAACCTGCACAGTATGATGGCTACTTTGTTTTGGTTTGATTTTTTTCAAATAGGGAACAAAGTTGTAGAAATTATATGTTTGGCCTAAAATGAAAATTCATCATATATCTTCTAACACCAGTAATATAAATAGCATAGCTCAATGATGTGGTCAACAATATGTATATGACAAGGAAAATGACAGGCGCTCCTTTTCTAAATGCAATCAGTTTTAATTTTGAGTTAATTAAAATGTTGCCCTTTTAAAGAAGCCTTCTATGACCCTTGGACTCAAGGCAGAGTCAAATCTTCTTTTAGGGCCTTGACCTGTTGAACATGTCCCTGTAACTATTATATGACCGCAATAATAGTTTTGTGCGAATTCTATTTTCATTTTTCTCTTTCTCCTCCTGAGCAGGGAGCTTCTTGAGTAGCAATGACATTAAACACAAGAAATAATATAGTTGGTGGAAAAAAGGATTACTGGAGTGAAAGGGGAGTGTGAGAAAGAGAAGTCATTTAAATTGAACACGCACGAAACATACAACCAGTTGATTGTGGGAAGAAGCGCTAAAGGTAGATAGCATATACCACCAATAGGCCATACTTCTCAAAATGGTATTTTTGAAAGTTTGGCCAAATTAGTACACATTCTGTCCAAAAGGAGGCAGCATTCCGTATGGTTAAAGACAGATTCTAGAGCCAAAATGTCTGGATTTAAGTCCTGGGTGCATCATTTACTTGCTGTGGAATTGCAAAGTAGGGTTAGCAGTAATACCTGTATCTTAATTAAATAAATTAGTTAGTTGCTGAAATAATGTCCAGCATATAAGTGTTTTAGCATGTTTATAGAATGCATTTAAATTAAGAAAGGGGATGAATTATTGAGTAAACTCAGGTTGTTTACATTATGTAAATGTATGAGAACATAAACTCAATATAAATTACATAAACTTATAGCATTAATTCAACCATAAAGGTAATATATGTTTATGAATCAAATATAAAAGAAATTCTAAAACAAGGTAGAAATCACAAAGGTAATTTAATATAATAACCTATGTTATTCTTACCAAAACTAAATTACCACCTTTAACCTGTAATATGGCACTGGTGTTTTGAGTTGAGTATACTACTTTCACATGCCACGTGATGACTCAGGCCTCTCACCACTTTTCCATTTTTGTGCAGTGCCCCAAGACAATATTTAACCTTAGAACATGTCTATCCCTGTCCTTTCCATCTTGGTTCAAGGTAATGAAAGCAATACCATCCAGCACCAGAATGTTCACATATACAAAGATGAGAGATGTGGAAATCTCATGGGACTGCTTGGTACCCGAGAATTAACACATACAAAGAGGCATGAGTGAAAATCTGGTGGTATTGCTTGGGTGGCAGGCAGTCATGATGTTCTAAAATGTGTGTATATTATTATTCAACAAAATTAAAACATTCAGTCTTCTGAAGAACTCATGGAGCTTAGTAATATATCATCTGACTCCAGTCTTAAGAAGTAAGGTGTTAGCCATTGCTTTGAAAAAGAAAGATAATAATGAAGGGTGTATAGTATTATAAGCTTTTAAGGCAGGGAATCCTTAAGTACATTGACTTGTGAAGGGGAAGAAACCAGGAAAGAGGAAGATGTTAAACACAAAATGAAAGACTTACTAGAGAGTAAGATCTTAAAAGAAATTAGAGGTGGATGTGGAAGGATTAGGCTACAGTAGGACGAAGTGAAACTCAGTTCAGGTTTGTAAATTTGGTTCAGAACTTGCATTGAGTGGTTTCATTTTTTTCCCAAACTTTAGATACTCCTTTGCTATAGAAAGAACACAACCCCAAACTTTGATTTATCAGCATTTGACTAGGCTTTTAATCCTATAGTGTGCTTTAAACAGTGAGAATATGTGTGTAGCCTAAATCCTGTAAGGAGAACCCCAGGATTAGTAGACCAGTTGATCAAGGTGCTGGGAAAGCAGACAGGAGTGTTAACATTCAAAGTTTGGGAACAGAGACTAGTATTTTCTGTCGCTTTTACAAAGAATTAGTGACAGGTGTATATGGTAGCATCCAAAGAAGACAGCTTATTTGAAGCCAGCCTGAATTAAAATTCCAAGCATGGGAAATTATTTTCCCCTCCACATAAAAGGCTCTGAAAATTAATCATTTTACTTCAGAATGAAATCTGATGGCTACAGGGCGGGTCTGGGCAGCTATCTTAACGTTGTTTGAGCTGCTATGTGGGTGGAATATACAACTTCCTGAAATCCTTGTTTACATCAAACCTTGGTGCCAAGCAGGTGTCCCAGAGGTGGTGAATCATAAACATTCATAAGGCGTTTTCCGTGTAGGCACTTTCAGCTATCAAATTAAAGTAATAGTGGATCAGAGACTAAAAGACTTTTAGAGCTTGTAAGAGTTCTAGAATTCTATAGGCTGGCATTCTGCTGGTCAGGAATAAACTACCTGGGTCCAAAATACACCATCAATTTACTGTGAGGTATGTGAGACTAGCTAGGAGAATTGTATGTGAGGAAAAGTGTGATTTCTACATTGGACACAGGAAATGAGTTCATATATTTGTCAAAAAAAAAAGTGATACCTTACCCATTGGATTCTTTATAGCGTCATGTTGGGTTTGTATCTCTGCTGTGTACTTGTGCGTGGGACCATGGGTTGCTATGTGACTCAGTCAGACTGCATATGGCAAATGGAAACCATCTTATTGTACTTGAGGGAGGCAATTTAATTCAGGATTTAAGTGCAGTATCACTAAAGAATTGAAGGAGTGGGCATTAGGAAACTGCCACTGGATTGAGGTAAATAACACGCCTCCATGCTTAAAGTTAGAGATAAAGCAAAAGGGTTTCAAGGCAGGTTTTATATCCCCTGTTGCTACAGTATGGCCTCTAAACACTTAATGGATAGTAGGAAGTGTAAAAGGAGAAAAGATGTCCCCACCCTTACTTCTGCCTTCCAGATACATGAGAACGGCATCTGTCCAAATGTGAAAACCTAACTGACAGCAAGAAGTTGAGCTACAAGACAGTCTGGCAACTGTGGTGTTTCATTTCCTAGTCACAAAGAAGCAGGAACTGGCATACTGAGTACATCACAAAAAATATAGCGTGTGTGTGTGTGTGCATGCATGTGTGCATGCGTGCATGCGTGTGTGCGTGTGTAGAAAGGTAAAGTAGAAGTCATTTGGGAGAGCAAAAATATGCAGCAAGGAAAATGTTCCCTAACCCTTGTATTCAGAATGCTTCCTCCATGGCATGACTGCTTTCACTGCGTGTTACCTTCTCATCACTCCTGTATCACTTTTATTTTCTGCCATGATGGACAGAGGAAGTGTGCTTATTTCTGTCATTATTTTGAAGTTTAATGGAAATGGAACACAGAAAGGAAGTACACCAATCAAAAGGGTACAGCTCACGTAATTTTGTAGTGAAGACATCCTTGTGATCACCATTCAGGCACAGCACAATGCCCCTTGTTCTCCTCCCAGTGCTCACCCCAACTTCTTTCCCACAGGTAAACATTATCTTCTCACATCTTACATTGGTTTCTGTCTTGTTCCCACTTTAAATAGATATGATCACATAGATGCATTCTTTTAATGTCTAGCTTCCTAAACTCAGCTTGATGTTTGAGAATGCTTTTATTTATTCATTAGTAGTTTTTATATCCTGTTCTAGAGATATTGATCTATATAAAGAGTTACATTTTATTCTAAAAGTTTTATTGTTTTACATTTCAAGCTTAGATCTACAATCTACCTAAAACATAATTTGCAAAATATTTAAGGCTTAATTCCACAATCTACTTAAAAGAGACTTTGCAAAAGATTTAAAGTTCAATTGGTATTTTTATTTATATATCTTGATTGCACCTAATTTAAAAAAATCTGCTAGGTACCATTTTTCTGAAAACTACAGAAAAGTTAAGTTAAAAGTGAAAGCTTGGCTGGAGAGATGGCTTAGCAGTTAAGGCATTTGCCTGCAAAGCTAAAGGATCCTGGGTTCAATTATCCAGGACCCACATAAGCCAGATGCACAAGGGGGAGCATGCATCTAGAGTTCTCTTACGGTGACTGCATGCCCTGGCGCCCCCATTCTCTTTATCTCTCTTTCTCTTTCTTAAATAAATAAATTAAAAAATATATATTTTTTAAAAAGGTTAAAGCTTATAAAAGCTGGGCATGGTGGTACATACCTTTAATCCTAGCACTCAGGAGGCAGAGGTAAGAGGATTACCATGAGTTCGAGGCCACCCTGAGACTACATAGTGAATTCCAGGTCAGCTTTGGCTAGAGTGAGACTCTACCTCAAAAAAAAAAAAAAAAAAAAACCTCAGCCTGGAGAGATGGCTTAGTGGTTAAGGCGCCTGCCTCCTAAGCCTAAGAACGCTGGTTCCAGTCTCCAGCGGTTCCAATCTCCAGGTCCCACGTTTAGCCAGATGCAATGACGCAAGGGTGCAATGCCATACTTGACCACAAGAGGATGCACGCATCTGGATTTTGTTCGCAGCAGCTGAGAGGCTGCTGGCACGCCCATCTCTGTCTCTCTCTGTGTCTCTCTCCAAAAAAAAAAAAGAAAGAAAAGAAAGAAAGAAGGAAGGAAGGAAGGAAGGAAGGAAGGAAGGAAGGAAGGAAGGAAGGAAGGAAGGAAGGAGGCAAGCAAGCAAGCGGGCTTATGGAAAACAAGAATGCATAATTTATTACTAGGTTTAACATTTCTTTTAAATACCTTGATACAATATATCCAGTATATCCCTGTGTGGTACAGAAGATCCTTTAGCCACTTTCCAGCTTGTTGCAAAATGCTGTAAAGACTCTACAATTCAAATCTTCTAGAATGGGCTATCCACTTCCAATGGAAGCACAATCTAGACCTGCTTTGTGGTGTTCTCTCTCTCTCTCTCCCTCTCCCTCTCTCTCTCTCTCTCTCTCTCTCTGTCTCTGTCTTTTTGTCTCTTCCATTTTCAAAATGTCTCTAATCCTTAAACAGTAGAACTCATAGGACAGGTGGAGACACTCACGGCAACCCACATGTTAAATATAGCAAGGCTGGATTTCTTATCTGTAAGAGAAAGAAAGTGACATAAATAGAAGTGCTGCTATTTTTATCTTTACATGTGGACCATCATACGCACTTCCTGAGCTGCACCCATCCCCAGCACCTTGGAGCCACTGCTACCCAAAGTAATTCTTAAAGGATTTTGGGCAGGTTTTGTATACTGAAAGTCCACCCTAGTAGCAATGACAATGGACCAGAATTAAACAATCAAGTTGCTGTCATGTCTCTGGTGATAAGTAAAGCCCCTTTTCATGCAGCTTAGAGACAAGGGAGGTGATGAGCCCAGAGGTGTTTAGGAAATAGATTTGACAAGTCAGACTTGGCAATTAGGATATGATTTCCAGTCATTTAGATGAACAGAGAATCTCTGAGAAAGGCAAATTTTAGACAGGTGAGGAAGGTGATGACAATGTTAGTACTAATTGATGGCCTGAAATTCTGTACTTTTTTTGTGCAAAGCACATCTTCCTAATATGATCATACCTCCTGCTGCTAAGATAGAGAAAATTGGGACCAAATGCAAATTACTTTGAAGTTGTTTTCTCTCTCTTTCTCTCTCTCTCTCTCGAATTTAGCAAAGCACAGTAAGCTTGTTTGGGTTTCCCTAGACAAGTACACTTCATGTAAACAAAAAATGCCAGTGGTCTTCATGTGACTAGCGTGTACCTTTGGGAAACAGACTGTAGTTATAAGTTTTAACCATAACAGAAAAATTTCTGATTGAATTCTGGCTTCATACCATCTCCAAGCAATCTAAATCAGTAAATTATAGCATGAATGTGGACAGTTGCTAATGAGGGTTTGTTAAATACCATAATGGTAGCTGGGTAGAGTTAAAGAACAGCAGGCAGTGTGTAATTTGTGATAGTGTGTTTTCAAGCCCTGGAAAACATAGAACTTTGGAATCTGAATTTGATCTGGATATTTTTCTCACAAAAAGATCAGCAGAAAGGAGGATGCCACACAATATCATCCTCCCATTTCCTCCATAATGCCCCTGTCCAGGCTTTGACTCTGGAGCCGAGAACAAAGGGAGAACAGCAAGGGGACAGACATGGGTATAAAGCAGATGAGCCATGTGTGTCAGCAGTGCTGGTAATCCCAGCACTCAGGAAGACGACATCAAAGACGATGCAGTCAGCCAAACACACTTTCCCAGCATCTTGGAAAACTAAGGCAGGAGGATTCCAAGTTCAAGTCCAACATGGGCAATTTATTGAGCCCCTGTCTCAAAAGAAAAAATAAGCAGGGATAGGAATGTAGCTTCTTAAAGGCAGAGTGCTTGCTAGCATTCAGAGGCTCTAGATTTAATGCCAGTGTTTTTTCAAATAAATAAGTATGAATGTCCTGGCACCAGAACCCATGATCACTGACTGTAGTCACTACACTACAAACTCCATTAGGGCAGGGATTTTTATATCATTATTGGTTGTTTTATACAAAAATACTTTGAACAATACCTTACATGAAGAAAGTACTCAATAAATTATTGAATGTTATTTGAACAGATCAAAATGTGATTGAAATTGCAAGTTCAAATCAATGCTGAAGAGAACAAATTTTATTCCTAATCACAAATTTAATTATTAATTTAGTCATTGTTTCATTAATCATTCATTTACCAATTATCTAGAGTTAATTAAGAACCAAGTATACAATTCTTTTTGAATTTTTATTCATTTATTAGAGAGTGAGAAAGAAGCAGACACAGAGAGCGAGTATGGGTGCACCAAGGCATCCTGCCACTGCAAACAAACTGCCAGTTACATGTACCATTTAGTACATTTGGCTTTACATGGTTACTGGGGAATTGAACTTGGGGTTTTGGAGACAAGTGCCTTAACTACTGAGCCATCTCTCTAGTCCTACAATTCTTTTTGCTGTATTTTTCCAACCTATGTGTGTCAGTCAGATTCTACACATTGTGACAAAATACCTGAAACCATGCAAGGGAGAAAGATTTATTTAGCTCACAGTTTCAGGGTTTGGGGGCCATGGTTCTCGACTTGGTTGCTCTGGAACCTGTGGGAGGTAAAGCAGAATATTCTGTTGAGTGGGAAGCATGTTGTAGAACAAAGTGGCTTACCCTATGAGAGACAGGAGGAGAAAGAGAAAGAGAAGCCTGAAACAAGGCTTGGTCCCCAAGAACATATTGTGCAATGGCTGACTTTTCCAAAGGGACCTCACCTCTGAAAGCTTCTACCATTTTCCAATAATGCCACCAATGGATTAGTCCACTGATTATGTCAGAACTCTCATAATCAAACTATCTCAAGGATTTAATCTACTAGCTGGGGACCAAGTCTTCAATGTATGAGACTTTGGACAGATACTTCATATCCAAACCGTAACACTGTTTCCTGATACTACTCATGTTTGCTTGAGATGCAGCTTAGTAGAAAATATGTCCTATAGACCTAAGCTGATGGAAGAAGGAAAAAATAAACACAGCTCTAAGAGATGAAGAAAAGTCATGCCCCTGATCAAAGCATAGTTTAAAAACAGAACCAATCAATATGAAAGTCATTTCTTAAAATGAACTTTCTCAGTTTTTTAACTGATTTGTTTTCTTCCATCTACTTTTTTATCATGAGAACATATGCTTCTATTAGAAAACCAGGGAATACTATGGTGAAATTTGTATCATAAAAATTCCACCCCGGGGCTGGAGAGATGGCTTGGTGGTTAAGGTGCCTGCCTGCCAAGCCTAAGAACTCCAGTTCAATTCTCCAGGTCCCACGTTTAGCCAGACACAAAAAAAATGACGCAAGGGCGCAATGCCACACTTTCCCACAAGGCGGTGCAAGCATCTGGAGTTCGTTCACAGTGGCTGAGAGGCCCACTCTCTCTCTCTCTCTGTCTCTCTCTCTCTTTCTAGCTCTCTCTCTCTTGCTCTACCTCTCTCAAACAAACAAACAAAAAAATCATCCAGGAAAAGAATTGAGCTCGCATAAAGAAAGTTCTTGACTGGTGTAAAGAATCTTTCCAGCATCACTATAGTATCTCTTCTGACCCCTCGTTTTAAAAAAGCACAGCTTGGCTAACCAAAGTGGTTTGTTTTCATCCACGCAGGTGTGCTTATTTGAGCCCGACAGTGTGGCTCATTGCTTAATTGGAACATGAGATTTTATGCTTGGATTTTATTTCCCCTAATAAAAAGATTCAATGATGCTCGTAGTTGGGCTATTTTTGTCTTTTGTGTTAATAGATGTCTTCGAATCCTGCCACCAGATGCTTAGAAGCTAAATATCACCATGTCTAGAGAACAAGCCAGCATCACATTGCATTTAAATGGCTTTACTACACTCTGATTCACCCTTCCGTTGTTGTCTTCTCTGTACGTCATGAGCTAAACAAAGTTGTTCTTCAAGTTCAGATGCTGTTGTTGTTCCTGCTCATAGTTCTTCAGGGCAATCCCTTCGAGAAGAAGCAGCATTATAGAGAGCAACCACATTTTCAATAATAGATGAGATAAAAACAGAGCTGTAAATCATACATACTGCTGATTTTCATTGCTATTGCTTCATCCTCTGTGTCTTATTTATTAACCAGTGCTGTCTGCAGAGAGAAATAGGGCGTGTGAGATAGTCAATAGAAACAATAAAGCCAAATGTCAGTCTGTTTAACAAATAAATATCCAATCTTGCTCCAGAAAGAAATGCCAAAATCTCCACCTCTCCAAAAGACTCTGTGCCTATAAAACCCTTTTCTGAAGAAGTGCGTAACGTCACCCTAAAGGGCCATGCCATCTGGCTAGTTAGTAAGTCTTTTAAGTTCTATGAATAATAATAATAAACATATAGTGGCACTGTGTCATTCTATCAGAAATGTGAACCTCCACAGGGACACAAGACCAGTCCACCTAAGAGCCCGGACTTGGGCCTGGGCAGTTGACTCAAGTCTGTGCTCTCAACAAATAAGCTATACTGCTCCTCATTTGAAACTCAGGATTCCAGTGTTAAAGGCAGGAGCTAGTAAACCAAAACTCTTTAGTTTTAACTATATTTAAAAATGCCATATTTGCTGGAAAGATGGCTTAGTGGTTAAGGCGCCTGCCTGCCAAGCCTAAGACCGCCTGTTTTATTCTCCAGGTCCCACATTCAGCCAGACACAGTGACACAAGGGTGCAATGCCAAACTGGCCCACCAGGGGGCGCACGTATCTGGAGTTCATTCACAGTGGCTGAAATGCCGCTGGTGTGCCCATTCTCTCTCTCTCTCTCTCTGCCTCTTCTCTCTCTCTCTCTCTCTCTCCCTCAAATAATAATAAAATGCCCATATTTGACAGTTTTGACCCAAGCAATTGGCAGTTTTATCTTGTCCAACCCAGTAGTGGCTAAAGTGAGCAACACCCTGCACTTACAAAGCCTCGGCTTTGAATCAGGCTTTGTGTTCTGGGGTGAAGCTACAGTCCATATGATTTGGTGACATAGAGGGGTCCTAAAGATAGGCATTGTGTATTGTTAATCTCAGGTAGTCAGACCTCACTCTTTTCATCTATAAAATCAGTGGGTCTTAAACTTTTCAAGTACAGTCCATGTAGAAAGGATGAGACATCTTGTACCTCATTTACCCAACTTACTCTCAAGTTTCAGTTACAACACACCCACTACCAATCAATAAAGAGATCATTAAAGCAAACTGGGATATGGGCAGAATTATTTTGGTATATGCTTTAGCAATATAGATAGAGATGATTTATCTTTAGGTATTCATGTGTTTTGCAGTCTGTCTATTTGAAAGAATGAGCCAGTATAAAGTCAATGAACACTGTGGATCATTAAGGAATGACAAAATACTTTACAACAAATAGAAAGGATAATAGGCTAAACTAAATTTGTAATTAACAGTAATAATGGTAATATTTTGCTCAAACATGAGAATTTCTACCTATGTGGAAAGACAAGTATTTGACAAAGTAGCCAAGTACCATATGACACCTCATCTTCCAATACAACACCAGATTAATGTCCTGTCAGTAATCCCTATCAATTCACTGGCCAGTTACCAGTCAGTATCTCTTAGTTGCATTTGTGCATTTGAAAATAAATACCTTCAAAAATGTAAATGTAAATGATTTGCCTTAAAAAAAAAACCCTATCTTGGTGCCTTCACCTTCTCTCCTGCCTAATTTTTTCCCATTCATTAGCTAATGCTAATATCAAACTTTTCTATAAAACACAACCAGAAATGTTTGTGTTTTGTGTTAAATATAAAACTCAAGACATGGGCTGGAGAGATGGCTTAATGGTTAAGGCACTTGTCTACAAAGCCAAAGGACCCAGGTTCAATTCCTCAAGACCCATGTAAGCCAGATGCCCAAGCTGGCATACTCGTCTGGAGTACATTTGTAGCAGCTGGAGGCCCTAACATCCCCATTCTCTCTCTTTGGTTCTCTCTCTCTCTCAAATAAATAAAAATAAAATATTTAAAAAACTTATGATGGGGCTGGAGAGATGGCTTAGTGGTTAAGGCACTTGCCTGCAAAGCCAAAGGACCTTGGTTCAATTCCCCAGGACCCATGTAAGCCAGATGCACAAGGTGGCGCATGCATCTGAAGTTCATTTGCAGTGGCAATAGGCCCTAGCATGCCCATTCTCCCTCCCTCCCTCTTTCTCTCTCTCTCTCTGCCTATCTCTCAAATAAACAAATTAGTAAAAATAAAATATTAAAAATCTTATGACACATATACAAAACTGGTACTTACACCAGTGCAGTTTAAACCCATGTGTAATGCAGACTTGGCGAGCAAGTGAGCATATGCTAACATCTAGGCCAAATTCTGTGCACCTTGTATGGGTCTTACAATGTGTGTGGTCAATATGTGTAAATATGGTAATGTATATATAAGTATGATGCATCAATACACAGGTACACATAAGCAAGAATTTCATGAGCCCATACATTTTCTTTGTACATTACTCTCTGATATTTTCTATTGCCTTTAACCAAAAATAATACAGGTATGGTGGCACACACTTTTAATTCCAGCACTTGGAAGACCAAGATAAGAGAATCTTGAATTCAAGGACAACCTTGGCTACTAGAATCTATCTCTAAAAGGGAGATGTGAGAAAGAAAAGGAAAAGAAAGGAAAGAAGGGAGAGAAGGAGGAATGGAGAAGAAGGGAAATGAAGAGAAGAAAAAGAAGGGAAGGGAAAGGAAGTGAAATAAACATTTTGGAGTTGGAGGCTTTGCTCAGTGGTTGAGCATATGGTTAGCATGCTTAGCATGTATGGCACACTAGATTCAATCTCTACTTTAGAATAAACCAATGAAGGAAAGAAAGAGAAAGGAAGATAGGAGAAAGGGAAATGGGAGGGGAGAAGGAGGAGTAAAATATTGATCATAATACACAAAGCTGGTATTGCAGTCCTCCTTTGAGTTGTGATTTGCATTTGAACAGAACTGCTCTTAAAGGATCTAACTCTGATCAGCCCAGTAGGAGCTCCTTGTGACCTCCACAGGTTGCACAGGAGGTTCTTATATCTTTGGGGTAAGATCTTTTTCCCTATGGGAGGGGGAAAAGAAATGCATACTATGAAGTTGCCTAGACATTTGGGTTGTCGTTTTTTGTTTGTTTGTGGTGTTGAGGGTTGAACCCACAGTCTATCATGCGTGTCAGACAAGCAGTGAACCACTGAGCTACATCCCAGCCCTGTATGAGTAGGTTTGAGGCAAAGATGGCTGGAGCTGGGGATAGTTTGCCTGATGAGAACAGTGTTAGTGATGGAAGAGAGGAGAAAGTCAGAAGAACGAGTGGCAGTCTGTTAATACTGAAGAACCTACCAAGGGACCCAGATGTCACAGGGACCAGGCATTTTCATCAATGGCTTCTGTGGGATGGCGGATGGGTATCCCCTCTTTCAGCCTCCTGAGCACTCAGTAACTACCAACTCCTGGCCATCTTTGGAGTCAGAGACTGTGAATAACAACAAAATAGCAAATATCGTCGGGGAATCTTTATGTGAACAAACTTTGTTTTTCCAATGATATGACAGTACAATGTGCTTGACAGCCAATTGCAAGTCTCCAGAGATTAGTTCCAACAGTGTTGAGATAATTGGTTTCATTATGTTCTTCTTAATGGATTTATTAGCAACTCACATAGCCTCTCATTTCCCAGAGCTGCCATTACAGTTGATTTTTAAGTTCTTGCAAATATTCACCAGCATAGAGTCAGCGAGCTGCAGATATCCTGAAAGATGGTTCTAAATTCATTATCTCAGACAAAACTTGTCCGATGCTGTCCTAATGCTCCTATCCAGTCAGAGTGTGATGCAATAAAAGATGCCCTATGTAGCTTGTAGAGTCCGTGTAGAATCCCATCTTTAAACATACTTCAGCCTTCATTTTATTTTAGCTTGCTCATTTTGCTGGGAGGCACACACAGTAAGGAGCACAGGGGTCTTTGAAACTCCAAAATAAGTCCATTAGTAGTATAATTCCCATCACTTTACTATATGGAAAACTCTATGTTAAAACCATTGGGAAACATTCCCTCCCGCCCCCCAAAATAACTGTCTGTTGCTCCCACAATGCATAACTCGCAACCCCATAAGGAATACCTGCAACTCCACTGAGGAGTGCTGACAGAGAGGAGGGAAAAGAGGGTACCAACACATGATGTATCCATATGAAATATGTTTAATAATAATAATAATAATAATAATAATGAATGAATGGGAAAAATCTGGGTGTGTGTGATCCCAGAATTTGTGAGATTTAGGTGGGAAATTGCCATGAGTTTGAGGCCAGCTTTGCCTACAACATGATACTCTTGTGCATGTATGCGAGTGTATGCACATGCACACACACACACACACACACACACACACACAACACAAAAAAACATGAAAAAAATCTGTGGGTGACTGGTAACCTGTGAGTTTATTATCAGTATGATGAAATTATAGAGATACATTTTGTTTTAGTATAAAATTAAATTTCTAGCTTGGCTTGTAAACCTATCACTCAGGAGTCTAAAACAATAGGATTACCATGAGTTCCAGGCCAGCCTGGCTACATAATAAGTTCAAGGTTAGTTGGGCTACATAATGAGACTTTCTTAATAAATAAATAAGTAAATAAATAAATAGATTTTATACATGTAAGATCTATCTTGTTACTGTTTAAGTTTCTCAATGTGAGAGATATTCACAAACATTCAAAGGTTACTAGCATCTGTTTGGAGTGAGGGGAAGGATGTTACAAAAAATTATTCTTTAGCTTCCTACCAACTTTGAGATTATATATTGTGATTATCCAGTTACTTCTCCTGCCCACAGCTGGGTTCTTTTATAGAAAAGAACTTCTACATGGCTTCAAGACTCACATCCCAAATAAAGAATTACGTTGTCATTAAATGAATGTATTTTAAAAGGATCAATGAGTTCTAAATTAGTCAATAAGTACTTTAATTATTCTTGTAACAATATTTTCACAGCCCAGCAAAATCAAATTATTAATAATAATCACTTATTAGTGATTAAATAATAGCATTGTACAAATAACCACAGTCATTATTCTTCAATAACTAATAGTTGCTATCATGTTGCAGGTGCTGGCTAATACTTTAAAGGCACCAATTTAATGATACCCTTATCAGATGGTATAGCTCTTATTATTGAACAGATAAGAAAGGGAGATCACAAAAAACAGAAGCTGGGAGTGTAGAACCAGCATGTGCGTCAGTGACACTAACTTCAGAGAATAAAGTAAAAGCAACCGCCTGTCTATAATGGCTATTATCCAGATGTTTGAGAGTGTTCTTATCCAACCTAAACTGTTTGTGGCTATCATGTAGGGAAGGGAAGGAAGAATCATTCCCATAGATTTTTATTTGGAATGGACCTCTGTTATAAAAGTCAGAGAAACAAGAAAAACAGAAATTCACCAACACCTATATGCCATACATACATCGGAGACTCCCAGGGAATGAATAGTTCTCAGTGAAACAGATCTCAATGAATTCCATGTTCTCCATCTTCAGAAAGAAAAAGGAAGGAAGGAAGGAAGGAAGGAAGGAAGGAAGGAAGGAAGGAAGGAGGGAGGGAGGGAGGGAGGGAGGGAGGGAGGGACAGCAAAGAAGAAAGAGAAGGAGAGAAGAGAAGAGAAGAGAAAGAAAGAAAGAAAGAAAGAAAGAAGAAAGAAAGAAAGAAAGAAAGAAAGAAAGAAAGAAAGAAAGAAAGAAGAGAGAGTAAATTTTCATAAAAATAGTAAGACACAAAACTGAGTTTCTCAAGGCATGGACAGCACCTTAGAGAAGGCAAATGGGTACCAGACAAAGGCTTGGTAGAATCATGTCTTAAGAGTAGTAATGTAGACTCCTCTGATACCATCTCTGGGCCAATAAGGGTCCAAAGCTGGCTTGGTAGTTACCCTTTGTTTTTCCTGGTAGAAAGAGGCAGGGGAGTAGATACCTTTTACCTTTGTCAACCAGTGTCCAGCTTCTGGGCAAACAAGACACAGAGCTTACGAGCATTGGCTTCTAGATCTGCTTGACCGTCCTTCCTTAATATCCAGGGAGTGGCATGTTGTGGTTCTACAGCCATATAGATATAGCTAAAATGCTCATTCTTAAATTTTGAGATGTGATATCATAAATTTCACCACAGAGTAGGCTCAGTGAGGTTTTAAAGAAACATTAAAATGCTCTTGTCAGAGTATTCAAGAGGTAGGAAAGTAGCTGATGAAATAGCAAAGGACAAATATTTCCAGTGTAGTGTGAGACCTTTTTGTTAAAAAAAAAAAAAAAAAAAAAATAACCAGCAAGGAGTGGTGGCACACACTCCTTTAATCCCAGCACCTTGGGAGGGAGAAGTAGGACGATTCCTTTGAGTTCAAAGCCAACCTGAAACTACAGAGTGAGCTCCCAGTCAGCATGGGCTAGAGTGAGACCCTACCTCAAAAAAAAAAAAAAAAATCTGAATAACCTTTTAAAATGATTAAAATGCTCAACAATAATTGACTCTGGGTCAATTATAATCATATTGTTTTTCCTCCCATAAAGTTATTTTCCCCTAATGCATTCATATTATTTCTATATCTTAGAAAAATAGATTTTTTTCATTGTTTTATTTTTGTTTTCATAAAGCAAGTTAATTATCCTATACAGCTGCTTGATTTTTGATCTGACAACTGATACATCAAGTATCAATGTCTCACTTCTTATATGAGATCATTGAAATGGTCATTTGTACATTCAGCAGTAAAAGAATATACATAGAAATAAACCACTCAGTCTTACTATAAAACATGTAATTATATAGGTGTGCAAAGTAGAAAATTCAATCTTAATTCAGCTGAAAGCAGAAAACTCACTCCATGGAATTAATGGGAAGTGCCATTAAGTTGACAAGGCTGAGTTCCTGCTCACTGGCAGCCCTGAGAACTATGATCCTGGTGATTTGAGCTCACAAAACATGGTAAAGACTTGCCGGGCTGGGTTGGAGTACTTCATGCAATGATGTGATTTCCAATCAATTTTGGCAGGACCTGTTCTCTCAGACCCCAGAGTGTAAGTGCTGCTTCGGGTGCTGGAGAAGCGTAATTCCTGCATAAATCTGCAAGATTAACCTGGAGAGTCTTGGATTACTTTTCAGGTAGTCTTCAGCTGCCTCACACAGAGATTATTATGGTTTGAAATAGAGCTTTAGAAACCTCCACCTTTGTTCAACTGTCACTTCAGAGCCACGTGAAACTCCTGTCAACATGACCCCCTTTTTCTTCCTTTCCTTTGTTTCTAAACCAAAGTTTTCCAACATTAAATATCAGTTTTAGAGTCACTTACAAAACAACTGATAATATTATCCTTAATAGCAGGAATATCAAACATCGGGAGACTTTAAGCCTTCTACCTTTGCTTGTTAAGATGTGTCTAGCAGACTTAACATACCATTCTCATGGGTGGAACTGCTCCTGACCTAGCAGTTCTAACACTTAAGACACTTCATGATTGAGACTCTGCAAGTTACCCACCTGGATACAACCATTATGCTGATGTTGTTGTAGGAAAGAACAAGAAACAAGACAACAATATTGCACACCTTAATTTATTCCTGTGCAGAGCAACCATGTAGCACTATGCTGCAAATATGGATACGTGGCTAGGAACTCCCTGTTTCTTCAAGTAAAAGTCCAGCACCCAGATGGGTTCCCAAGGAACTCAACCCATTTCATGAACAACTTTTTGATTAGGTTCTAAGCCAAGAGTGTTGCCACCATAACAAATGATTGCAGACAAAAAGATAGAGATATCTCCTCACTCCAGAGCTATTCAGATGTGCCCAAAACTCTGTGCTAACTCCTTCATGAGTAATTCAAGCAGGCCTTCAGAAACAGTATGCTGGGTCATAGCAGTCGTATGTATCTTCAGCAAAAGAAGGACCCAAAATATCACAGTGTGATATGTGATGAATACTGTGTGAGATGCTGTGGGGGTCACAGGATGATCTTTAACCTGGGCTTAAACCTGAAGAAGGACTCCTAGAGGCAGAAGTGTTTTGTGTGTTTCAAAAGAAAATAGAGGGATGAAGAGATGTCTTAGCCATTAAGGTGCTTGTCTGCAGTCAAAGGACCCAGGTTCAATTCCTTAGGACCCATCTAAGCCAGATGCACAAGGTGGCACATGTGTCTGGAGCTCATTTGCAGTGGCTGAAGGCCCTGGCACCCCCATTCTCCTCTCTCTCTCTCTCTCTATCTGCCTCTTTCTCCCTCTCAAATAAATAAATAAAAATATTTTTTTAAAAAAGAAAGAAAACGGAGTGTGCACATCAAAGACAAAGAGCTGCCAGTACACTGTCACCATGGTTTTCAGGGAGAAGAAGGCAAGAAGAGAGGCTATGAGGAAAATGAGTTTGTGAAGAGTTGTGGGCTTCAGTAAGAACATGGGCTTGATAACACAGAGAATGTGAAGTCAGCCAAGAATTCCAACAGAGAAAAGACCATATGAGCATTTTTAGAAGACTCTTCTGGCTTTATGAGGGGCTCATACATGTAGAAATGGTGTCATAAGAAGAGGAAACACAGTAGAGGGAGCCTATCGCTGTAGCAACAGAAAGGAATACACAGACCAGAGAAACACTTTAGTGGTAGAATTGAGGGACTTAATGACCTGTTAAGTACAAAATTGAGGTTTGAAGCTGAAGTTCCTAACTTAGATTGACTCAATTAGATTGATATAATTTGAGTAGGGTTAATCAAAGAGTCTATGCTTTCTTGAAATTGATAAATTTGTTTGAAACCTTCTCAAATTTATAGTATTGTTTGAGTTATACTATAGTTCTATGACATCAAACATTTACACAAACATTTAACTTTATAGAAAATTACTTTTCTTAATCTCATTAACTATAAATTTTGAGAGATTAATATTTTCGAGTATAATGGTTTTGACTAAAATCACCTATCTGAATTTGACCAAGGCAAGACTTGAACCAAGTCTCTATATTCCCCAGTCTTAAGCAGAACTCTTTTTTAAAAACTTAGTTAGAAATTTTGTTGAATGGATAATTTATGTGTTGTCCCAATTCCACCGAAGGCCCTCCTTATATCTTTTCATTGCATGCCCCTCCCATCGCTTTATCCTATTTTTCATGAAAGAAATTGGATTTAAAAGATTTCTGAGTCAGATAAGACCCAGGGAGCTTTGGAGATCCAGAACGAAATCTCAAGAGCTTAGTGGGGAAGTGACAACCAGCACAGCAGCAGAGGGATCAAAGCAGATTTGTGGGGACTTGACCTGGCCTTCTAGAGGTCAGGTCAGCATTTCTATCAGTGAAACTCATCTCTGCTACCAGCAGAAAAAGCCATGAATGGCAGTCCCAGTGGCACCCTGCATGCTTCAAGTCTCATCTTGTGTGTAGTAAAGCACATACTGTGTGCTTTACTAATTGCTGCAGATTTTCATACTTTCCATCCAGTTCTTTGTCTCACAACTATGAAAAATTACATGCAGGTGAGGTGAAGAGTGAGTAAGGCAAAGATTTATTGATTAAAAAGTAGTAAAGGGGCTGGAGAGATGGCTTAGCTGTTAAGACACTTGCCTGTAAAGCCAAAAGACTCAGGTTCAATTCCCCAGGACTCACATAGCCAGATGCACAACGTGACACATGTGTCTAGAGTTCGTTTTCAGTGACCGGAGGCCTTGGTGCTCCCACTCTCCTTCTCTGTATCTCTCTCTCTCTCATAAATAAAAACTTTAAAAAGTTTTTTTGTTAAGATAGAAAATCCCTAAAGTATCAGGGCAAGCATACTTAGGATTCAGCAGGCATCTAAAGAAGAGAAGGTCAAAAAAAAAAAAAAAAGACTTATGCTTTATGAGTTAGAGATCAGAGAAGCAGACAGACTCAAAGAATAAAAATTGTGTGTGTGTGCGTGTGTGTAGGGAAGGTTTTAGTACATTATTTAAGGGCATAGCTATTTTACCCACTTCCTTAGCATCTTTAGGTGAGGAGTACTTGAGATGATGTGAGGGCCTGACAGGCTCTAGGGGATTAACTCCTAAGGGAGGAACTCAGTCTCCACCCTGCCCCTGAGGACTTTGTTCCTCTGGTCTCAAGCAAGTGGCTCTTCTCTTTCATATGGTATTTTTAATTCTATGGAGACTTGTGATGTTTCCCATTCTAATGTTACCAGGGAAACAGGAGGTGGGGGTCCATCCTTCAATGATCTCCAAGCCTAATGTCTGCCTGTCTACTTCAGTATCATACTCAAAATCCGTTTCCAGGCAATCTCATGGGAACCGGTGGGTTTGTTGATTAGGTTGGGTGAGTGTATTTAGGCAGAGGCTGTGGAAATATGCCTGTTGTGTTTGAAAGTGGGACATTCAGCTGCTCATGCATGATTAAAACAACACAGAATGTCAACATCAGGGATGACAGAAAACAGCCAAAGGCCCCACAGACTAGACGGTCTCTGCTAAAAGTAGTAGAGTTACTTTGCAATCATAAATCATTTGGAACTTTTTAATTTCAAGACAAGGTCTTGCTATGTAGCCCAGGCTGACCTCACACCTCCTGCTCCCATCTCCAAGAACTGGGATTATAAGTATGTACCACCTCAACCAGCTGTAGCTCTACCAGCTGTAGCTCTTTCCTAGCCATGTTGGTGACTAGGCAGCAGCAAGACACCTATCTTAGATGAGATGACATTTGGGGACAGGAATACAGTTTTTATCTGAAGGGATAATTACTAGGAGCCAAAGAGGCAACAGTTTCATGATGTGTAGAGAAAATAGTTCTTTGTGATAAGAACTCCTCTGTCTACTGTTTCTTTTTAAGACAACTCGGACATCTTGCAGAGTCTATAATAACTGAAGTGCCCCAGAGATCAACTCTCACCTGTGGCTAATTCTCTAGCAAGGTTTGTCAAATACCTTAATAATGAAGGTCTACAGACCTACAATGGTATAGCCCTCATCCCTCTTCCTTCATCCCTCTGCAAGACTTGATCATCTGTCTCCCTGCCTGTCTTGGGGACACTTTGGCTTTTGGTATGATCCTTTGTCACTAGAACTATGACTGGATGATCTACTAATTGTAAAATAGATGAGTTAATACTGCTTTAAAACAAAAAACATTTTTTGGCTGTTTCCCATCAAGGTGGCCATTCTTTCTATGAAGACGAGTTAAAAATGATCATGATAATCTCTAAAAACACCTTTGATTTTTTTTTTAAACTTCTAGGCATTAAGCAGATTCCCCACCTCAGTTTTGTTTTCATAGAGATAATTTGTTCTGATGAGCACAATTACAAATATTTTTTAAGATTAAATATGTACACTGAAATTATTTCCTTTGTCAGGTGAGTTGGATTGACTGAATTTAAAATGTCATAGGGATTTTCTAGTTTTAAAATATTTTATTTTTATTTATTGATTTGGGGGAGAGAAAGAAGCAGAGAGAGAATGGGCATGCCAGGGCCTCTAGCCACTGCAAATGAAATCCAGACGCAGTGCCAGCTTGTGCATCTGACTTACATGGGTCCTGGGGAATCAAACTAGGGTCCTTTGGCTTTGCAGGCAAATACCTGAACCACTAAGCCATCTCTCCAGCCCCAATTTTCTAGTTTTTTTCTTTATGTTAGGTACATAGTGTGTATATAGTCATGTTGGTACCATCGTTAGCCTCCTCCCTGTCCTCCCCCACTCTGAAGGGACCCTCCTTGTTGGGGAATGTGGGTCGTGCATTGTGGGGGTAGACATGTCTCTGTGCATAATGTCTCAACTTGTGACTCTAACAATCTTCCCGCCCCCTCTTCCACAAATTTCCCTGAGCCATGTTGGATTCGTTTTAGGTCTACTTCAGTGATAAAGTCTTGGAAGCCTCTGTGTCTCTGGATCTCTGGTTTGGTAGGAGTTGAATTTTCTCTGTGTCTATCTCCTTCACCCTTGTGCTGGTACCAGGTTCACCAAGAAAGCAGCACTCTTGCTTATTTCCCCAATTACTCTATGATTTCAGCTGGGGCCCTGGTGAGGTGCAATGGGCCGATTCCTGAGGTCCTGCGTCTATCTGAAAAAGAGAAGCAAATCTCCAATGGAGAGTGACATCAGCACCAGATAAATGGGATCACCATTATTATTTTAGAGAGAATTTCATAGGTGTAGGCTCTCTTGTAGCCCACGATTGGTGGGAGCTTGATATTGGAGAGTGGGCTCGTTTTTTGGATATGGTTCTGACATGTTTCCCAGTTCCAGCTATGGGTTTCATTCCACTGAGCGGATCCGATAGCCAAACCAAGAGCAGTTGGTTACCCATCATGGCTGTGTGCCACTATTGCACTTGGGTGAGCATCACATCAGGTAGTTAGCTGCTGAGTAGTTTAGGCCACTAGTTGCTTGGACAGATGTTGGTCATTTTTCCCCATTCACTCATGCAGCACCTTCTGGCACTAGACAAGTTAACTGTCTGGGGACTGACTCTCTTCCAGATTCCAACCAGGTCACTCCATGTTCCATACCAACAGCATATGGTGTCTTTGGCAGTAGGGTCTTACCATTAACCTTTGGTGGGTCATCAATTACCTGACAGAAATCTGTCTTCTTTTGGGAAACATTGTAGGTCTCTCAGATCAATAGCTCATAGTGGATGTTTACCACATGCTGGTACTGGGTGTTACAGGCCAGTGCAAAGGGAAAAGAAGGGAAAAAAAGATAGGTAATATAAAAGAGAGAGGGAGAAGCAGGAAAAGATTAAGGTTAGTCTTCATCTTACCTTCTCCAGAGCCCTTCAATTCAGGTGTTTCCTCTAAGGACCTGATGAAGATTCAACCTTTTAGTCTGTCTTTCAGGATATAGGATTTTATGGTACCATTTCCATTTGGGTCCAGTTTTATGTCCCCCCTGCCACACTTGCCCTCCCTTCCTTCTCCACCCTCACTACTGTCCAGTCCTTCAGATGCTTATTAGGTATGTCAGCATCTCAGCCAGATTCAGGTTAGGAGCCAGAGATGAGTGTACCATGCGACAATTGTCTTTCTGTGTTTGGGTGAGTTCACTGAGAATGATCTGTTACAAGTTCAACCATTGTTCTTCAAATTTCACTGTGTCATTTTTCCTTACTGCTATGTAGAATTCCATTGTGTAGATATATCACATCTTGGTTATCCATTCATCTAATGATGGATATCTGGGTTAATTCCAGTTCTTAGCTTTTATGAATTGAGCAGTTATAAACATGGTTGAGCAAATCTCTCTGAATTGAGGCATGGAGCTTTGAGGGTAAATGCCCAGTAGAGGAAGAGCTGGGATCAGTTGGTAACTCTATAGTTAACCTTTTTAGGAGTCTCCATATTGCTTTCTATAGTGGTTATACCATCTTACATTCCCACCTGCAGTGAATGAGGGTTTCTATTTCTCCAGATCCTCACCAGTATTTGTTTTAATTTGGTTTTTAAAAAATATATTTTATTTTTACTTATTTATTTATTTGACAGAGAAAAAGGGAGAGAGAAAGAGAGAGAATGGGTGCACCAGGGCCTTCAGCCACTGCAAACAAACTCCAGAGCATGCACCATCTTGAGCAGCTGGCTAACATGGGTCCTGGGGAATCAAACCTGGGTCCTTTGGCTTCCCAGGCAAATGCCTTAACCACTAAGCAATCCCTCCAGCTCATCATTTGATTTTTTTTTTGGGGGGGGAGAGACACAGAGAGAGAGAGGAGAGAAAGAGAGAGAGGGAGAGGAAGACAGAGATGGGGCACCAGCAGCCTCTCAGCTGCTGTGAACGAAATCCAGATGTGTTCGTCCCCTTGTGGTCAAGTGCAGCATTGCTCCCCTTTTGCATATGGCTAAACATGGGACCTGGAGATTGGAACCACCGGAGATTGGAACCAGCATTCTTAGGCTTAGGAGGCAGGCGCCTTAACTGCTAAGCCATCTCTCCAGCCCTCATTTGATTTTTTTAATGTTTGCTATCCTTATTGGGGTAAGGTGGAATCTCAGAGTTTTTAAATTTGCTTTTCCCTGATAATTAGGAATGTTGAACATTTTGTTAAGTGTGTGTTTGCCATTTGTATTTCTTCCTCTGAGAACTCCCTATACAGTTCTCTGCCCCATTTTGTGAGTGGGTTGTTTGACTTTTTATTGTTTAAGTTTTGAAGTTCTTTGTAGATTCTAGAAATTAAGCTCCTGTTAGTTGTATAGCTGGCAAAAATTTTCTCCCATTCTATGGGTTATCTATTGGCTCTACTTATTGTATGTTTGTGAAAAAACTTTTCAGCTTCATGAGATCCCAATGGTTGACTGATTATTTAATTTCCTGAGCTACTGGAGTTTTCTTCAGGAAGTCTTTTCCCACTCCTATATCTTTTCTTCCAGTAGTAGCAGAATTTTCAGTCTTATATTGAGGTCTTAGATCCATTTGGACTTGATTTTTGTGCATGGCAAGATGTGTGGATCGAGTTTCATTTTCTTGCATATGGTTATCCAGTTTATTTAGCACCATTTGTTGAAGATTATATCTTTTCTCCAGTGTACATTGTTAGGGCCTTTGTCAAATATCACATAGCTATAGTTACTTGACCCAAAGTCTGGGTCCTCCATTGGTCTATAATCCTGTTTTTTTCCATTGGTCTATAATCCTGCTTTTATGCCAGTACCATGTTGTTTTTATTACTAAGGCTTTGTAATATAGCTTTAGATCAGGTATGGTGATGCCTCCAAAGGTGTTTCTTTTGCTGAAGATGTGCTTGGATACCAGAGGCCTTCTGCCATTCCATATGAATTTTGAGCTCTTTTTTTTTTTTCTATCTCTGTGAAGAAAAATGTTGGGATTTTTATTGGTAGTGCATTAAATCTGTATATTCTTTTTGGTAAGATTTCCATTTTCACAATGCAAAATCTGCCTATCCAGGAGCATGGGAGGTCTTTCCACTTTCTCAAGTCCTTCTCAATTTCTTTCTTGAGTGTTTTTATGTTTTTATTGTATGGGTCTTTCACAGCCTTGGTTAATGTTATTCCAAGGTATTTTTTTATTTATTTTTGTTGCTGTTGAAAATGGGACAATGTCACTTATTTCTTTCTCTGTATCCTTGTCTTTTGCATATAGAAAGCCTACTGATTTTTGTGCATTGATTTTGTTTCCTGCTACTTTGCTGAAGGAGTTAATCACCTTTAAGAGTTTTGAGATGGAGGTTCGTGGATCATGTATGTATAAAATCATGTCATCTGCGAATAGGGATAACTTAAGTTCTTCCTTTCCAATTTGTCTCTCTTTTATTTCTTTCTCCTGCCTTATTTCTTGAGCTAGGCCTTCCAGTACTATGTGAAGAACAGAGGTGAGAATGGACACCCCTGTCTTGTTCCTGATCTCAATGGGAATTCCTTCAGTCTCTCCCCATTAAGTATTATTTAGGCTTTAAGAGCTTTATATATAGCCTTTATTATGGTGACATATAAACTGCCCATGCCTATTCTCTCCAATGTTTTGATTATGAAGTGATGTTGTATTTTGTTAAAGGCCTTTTCTGCATCTTTTTTTTTATTTTAAAAAAGTTTAAAAAATTGGAGGATGAGTAGGTGGTTACCATAGTTACCACATCACCACATCTGATTACAGTGACAACTGACAGGACAGGGAAATAGTGCCCTGTGAAACTGAATTACAGCAATGATCAATAGTTGAGGGGGAAATTAAAATGTCTTATCAGGAGGTCAGTGAACCCAGGAATAGCAATATGTGTACCCTGACTTCAAAAAGTACATAAACTATACAAATCAAAGCAACAGCCCTGTATGATGCATAGTGGGAAAGTGCCTTTGGAAAGGAAGAAAAACCATTCTGATTTCCAAATTTTATTTACATTGAGCTAGCCAGAAAAGCCTGAAACAATTAGCATTAGATTCTCTAGTTCAAGATAAATGAAAAGAGGGATTAATTTCACAGATTGAAGGGTTCTAATTTTGTGACCTGGTTTGACCACACAAAGCAAGTGAAATGAGTGAAATCTCACTTCCTGCCACTTTCTCTTTTTGAAGAGTCTTCCCACTTAAAGCCAAACTAAGCAGTCATTTCCTGGCCTGGGAAGCTAGCAGATTCCCATTTACAAGCTGAAGAATTCACACTAGCCCAAGAAGGATTTGTTGACTCTCTCCTACACTTTAAAAGAGACCAGCAGACTCACACTTCACTGCTGGAATTTCAAAAAACCCTACAGCTAACTGGAAGGTAGGATGGTATTTGGGGGTAAGACTCCTGACTCCCTTCAAGGGGTTTCTCACACCAGTTGACACTTCTGCCCTTCTCATGCTAGTACTTTTTTTTTTTTTAAACAGCCGAGAAGAAAGGAGGCAGTCCACACCTAGAAAGTGATTTGTTATGTCAAAAAGACTAGAAAGGGGCGAAAAAAACATGGCTATTTCTGAGATTGGTCCCACTGTGTTGCAAAGCATCTCAAACTAGCTCTGCCACTAGATTAGGAAGGTGGCCCCACCTGCTTGACTCCTCTGAGGCATTGGCTACCACTCAAAAGCGTCAGGTGTGTGCGGGCCAGAAGGTGGATACCCGCCCCTGCAGCTGCACCAGGAGGCAAAAGCACAGGAACTGATCTGTGGAGCAGCTGTGGGCTATGCTGAAACCCTCTGGAAACTGGCTGAAGTGCTGCGGTGAGACCCAGGCTGCTTTTCTCAGACACTCTTGCTCTTGACACTTTGGGGGAATTATGTCCAGTAAAATCCACAGAGGACCGCAGCTCTCCCTCCATTCCTTCCTAGAACAGCAGCGCTTGCCGGCTCTCAGCACTTGCCGCTTGCAGACGTCTGCTGCTGCAGCTCTGCGCTCAGGGCTGTTGCTTTTCGTATTCTGAGGAAGCAACACTCAAGTGAAGTTTCCTCCTTCTCCACCTCAGAGCAGCCCCCAAGCCATAGTCTGCAAGTTTACTTCACCAGAAGCCTCTTATATAGTAAGTCTGTCTTGCTTAAGCTGCTGCTTTTTTTTTTGGGGGGGGGGTCTGTGAGAGAGAGGGTGTGATTTGTGTTCAAGAATGTAAAATCCTTGCAGCAGATTTAAGTAGATTCCAGAAATACTTAGACCCATACTGATTTCAGAGCGGATATCTGATACATGCAAGCCCTGTTCAATTAGGAGCTAGAGCCTTGGAGGACGGGCTAGTTCTCATCCAGGAAGCAGGCTTACTTGTCTAAGAAAACCAGATAGACTTGAATGCTGACTATTGCTTTCACCAGGCAGAAGAATATGCAACCTTGAGAAACCACTGAACCTGATGTCTTTAGTTTTGTCATTTGTCAAATAGGAATGGCATTCACTACTGTGTATGGATGTTTAAAAGCTGTAGTTAATATGTGGAAAGTTAGACTCTAAGATATTCCAGAAGGCGTAATTACCTTATGTAGAGGTAGTTAAGTATCTGCAAAAGGCAACTGATGAACAATTGTAGCTTAGTTAGGAAGCGATCTCAAGTTATTTCACTTGAGTTCAAATCCAAGGCCTCTTGTTCTGAACGTCCACAGCTATGAAATGATGATACATGTGGTCGATTTGTGAAGATCAAAAGGAATTACTTTGTATGTAAAGCCCTCAGCATTTGGGCCTAACCAAGGAATATTCAATAGATGCTTGTGGTGGCTACTGTGATATAGGAGTGTGGCAGTGGGGCTGGGCTGTTAGCCCACCTGGAGTACATTTATCTCAATTATTAACTGGAAGGTTGCACGAGTCCTGAGACAGCTACCTCTTCCCAGCTGTTTCTAAGTGTATCCATATGCCTATCATCTCACTGCATGTCTCCCTCGGTAAGGGTGGTAAATAAAAAATTCCAACATGTTTTAAGATGGAGAAACAATGATATCTAATATGGTTAGAACACACATGTTGGACTTAAGATCATAACCAGTTCATAAAACCAGATGTGAATTACATATGCTTCCATGCAAGACTGTTAGTTCCTCACAGCGTCATAACCTACATCACATTTCCATGGCTTTGGGAATTTAGAGATAAGGATCCAAGCATTCTGTACTGAGTTTAAGAAACTCTTCACACAAGTTGGTTGACAGAGGCACTTGTTAGCATGTCTAGTTGCTGTATTATTTTTGAGAAGGAGCCGTAACCTGTAACTCTACATTCTAATGGCAATTAATATGCATTTGGCATTACATCGAGCACCTGGCAACCAGTTTAAGAACCAGCCCAGAGTCTCTCCTCACCCTGGCCCTGGGGTGAGCTAGTAGACTGGCTGGACTGGAGAGTCGGTTTTCCTCAGCCTTGGGGGAGCTTGCCCCTGACAGTACTTCTTTCTTCTCTCTATAGGCTTGCTATCGAGTTACTTCTCCCAGCTCCTTGACAACCTGTATGGAAGCCCTTAACCAGCACCGTCTTTAATACAATTAATCCCAGGTGTTTAGAATTAACTTGTCAGACGACCATGAGGGCAGGGACTGTGTCTTCTCAAACTTGGCACTTAAAATGAGTGGCGCTTGGTAGTTTGAGACCATGAAAGTGACATTGTAATTATCAGTGGGCAAATTCTCTGATTATTCTCTGACATTCCCAGTCCCCAAAAAAAAACATTAAAAGCTGTTGATGGTTTTAAATGTATAGGGAAACATGGCTCTTCATTTAGCATGTTGCTTAAAATGCTAGAATTGAGTATTAAGATATCTTATTCTTTTAAAAAAAATAGTGTAAATAGTGCTTACCTTTTTCTATACCTTAGGGAATTGTCATACTTTCTTCTAAGTTTAGTTCTGTTTTCAACCTCTTCTACTTTATACTTTCAGTGTTCTGAATCACCTGAAAGAGGTTCTGTAATGGGAGGAGGGTCCCTTAGGACACCGAGATCGTGCTTTCTTCATTCGTTCTCATGCATTTTTGTAGACAGCTTTTCTGGATGAATATCTGCAATTTCTCAAAAGGCGACAATGTCAACATTCCTTTGGTCAGCTATACCTTCTCTTACTCATGGTTCTATGTGAATTTCACTTGAACATTACCACTTTTTGTTTCTCGGAGGCACTTCCAACTCTGTTAGCATTCCCTCCTTAGGGAACTCACTTTCATAAAATGTCATTTTGGAGACAAAGGGAAAATGGTTTGCAGTGTGTATGCAAACTGAATAATGCACTTCTCAGTAACTAGTCATCAACAGACCTGGGAACAATTGCAGCTTGTGATACACACACGTTTTTAAGTAGTAACTGCTGGACCAAGAGCTACTAGAAAGTTTGTGCTTTATGTAGTCACTCAAGGTTAATAAACTTTTGTAGATGAAATTTGAATGATATTGTAGGAGAATTGATGTTGCTTCATTTAACTATGATAATGGAGATCCATGCAAAGCAAAAAAAAATGCGTTCAGTTGCTCAAAAATAAACATCCAAGTGAATGAACTTTTCATTCATACTGATCTGAGATTTAGTCTAATGCTGCCACTATTATCTCCCTTGCTTTCTGTTCATAGAAGGTGTTCAAAAGGCGTGATAAATGCATGTGTTTGGAAATTTGGCTTCCAACAAGTCCGTGACCTCTGAGACTCCTTTCATGTGATAATAGCCTACTTTCTTCCTTATCTGAGTTGTCCCTTCCTCCATGCTCAGCACTCTACCTCTAAAAGCAATTAATCAAAATGCTAACTTTACACAGATGCCCTGAAGTTTTACAGGCCTCCAGGCAGGTGGGCTTCTTCCTCTGGTGAGAAGATCAGCATTTGCTAGAGAAGGCTGTTTAAGTTCTGCCTCTAGCAGGAACCCTGTGGCCCAGCAGACCTCAGAAAAGAAGGGTTGATGCTAGGCAGGCTTCCCTGACCTTCCTTTCTCACCATTCTAAACTTGAGCTGCGGGGGAGGGGGGTGAGTTTTAGATGGATAACGAAGATAATCCTGAATTTCACTCAGTCTTTATTCTCAGGGAGCTTCTATTCCAAGATCGGTGACAAGTCCTGAGGCAAACATGCAGCTACTGGGGAATCCTGGAGGCAGAGTAGGAGCTATTTTTCCTAGCTCTGTGAGCTTTCCTAAATTATTTACCTTTGTCTCTCTCTCTGTCTCTCTTTTGTTTTTGTTGTTGTTGTTTCTTGAGGTAGGGTCTCACTCTGGCCCACACTGACCTGGAATTAACTATGTAGTCTGAGGGTGGCCTCGAACTCACAGCAATCGTCCTACCTCTGCCTCCCGAGGGCTGGGATTAAAGGTGTGCGCCATCATGCCTGGCTACCTTTGTCTCTTATTGAGCCTAAAAGGCACTAAAACATGTTTCTGTCCAGGGATTGTCATGATTATCCCCCCTGGGGCTTCTGAGAGGCTTGAACAAGATAAAGAATGTAGCACATGTAAAGCAGTACCTTACATACACAAAGCTTAAGAAGCAGAACAAAATTTAACTAGTTATATAGAATTCAGGAAGACATCATTCTTTGTTACTTAGTAATGCATTATATTTATGTAGAAGCATTCTCAATGTCAACAAAAAAGATACACTGAAGGTACGCAACCACCTTCCCCATGTGACTAACTTGTGTTGTGCACCCACAAAAACCTGCTTTGAAGTTACAAGCCAATTTAGAACCCCCATTCTGTAACAGGCAAGGCTAGTGGCTATTGAAAGTACCACCAGGAAAATACAGCTTGATGATGATTTCCTGTAATCTTAGCACTCAAGGCAGAGACAGGAGCATCAGAAGCTCAAGGTCTTGCTCTACCACATGAGACTCTGTCTCAAAGAAAAAAAAAAAAAGGACGATAACACGATCAGAAAAAGGCTATCTCAAGACACATTTGGTAGTGTGTCAATTGTACAAAAAAAAAAAAAAAAAAAAAAAAAAAAAAAAAAAAAAAAAAAAAGGACACTGTATTTTTTGGATGCATGTTAGAAGAAAAATATCTCTGTGCTAGAACCAATTGACTTGTCATCAATTTCATCTTTCTCCTCATTCATTCTTTTTGTTTCCCTCCTTTATGATCTCTGAGCCTCACTGTGTACTTGCTGCATCAGGGTTTCCATAAGCCCCGGAGGCAGTGGTAGTCTTTTCCTATTGTTCCCTCAGCCTCACAGCCTTCAGTTCATGTAGTAGCTTGTCTGCTGCAGCAGCGCTATTCCACACTGTGCCAGATCACCAGTGGATACCCGGAATGGTCTCCTTCAGTGTGGGCAATGCTCAGGGAAGAACAAGAAGGAAGCAAAAGGACTCCTCTTTCTTCATTTCCCTTTTAGAGGTTTTCTTTTCTTTAAAGCTTTAAAAAGTTTTTATTCACTTAATTTTAGAGAGAGAGAGACAGAGGGAGAAACAGAATTGGCACGCCAGGGCCTCAGCTACCACAATCGAATTCCAGATGCTTGTGCCACCTAGTGGGCATGTGCAACCTTGCCCTTGCCTCATCTTTGTGCATCTGGCTTACGTGGGATCTGGAGAGTTGAACATGGGTCCTTGGGCTTCACAGGCAATTACCTTAACTGCTAAGCCATGTCTCTTTAAATTTTAATTAGTTTCGAGTGAGTGTGTCCACAGTATGCATATCAAGGTCTGAGGACAACTTTTGAGTCATTCCTTGCATTCTACCTCATTGGAGGCTGGTTGTCTCATTGTTTACCACTCCATTTTCAAGCTTGGGGAAATTCTCCTGTCTCCACCTCCCTTCTTGTTTTAGGTGCACTGGGATTACAGAAATTCGCCATACCTTTCATACTGAGATTCAACCCAAGACACTAAGAGTTGTATGGCTAGTGCTTTATCCACTGAGCCACCTCTAGCCAGGATATAGGTTTTCATCTCACTTTCTAATAAGCTTTGGCTGCCTTTGTCATGCTTCAGATTTTCTTTTATTTCTCTCTTAAGCAGATGTAGTTTTTATCTTGAGCACTTCACAGAAAACTCTGAGAAGTTATTTTAGGGTGCTGTTTTTGTACTGGTGACAAGTTTGCACAAAATGTGCAGAGGATGTCAGTTTGCCTCTCGGTTCCTTGGGATCTCCTTTGCCCATATTTCATTGTTTTTGTTTTTTTTTTTTCAGAGGGCCCATCAGGCTCTCACTTGTCCCAGCATGCTCCCTCTCACGCTCTCACTCTCTTGCTCACTTGCACAGTGAACTGCAAGATGTCATGACATTCTTTTTACTAAGCTTGTCTACACAGTATAGAGTTGTAGAATCAGAGTGGATGTAGTACTTGATGGAGCTTGAGAGAAGTGACACAGCCAGTCTATGGGGGGACTCTTGGCTCCTTAGGGACATCATTGGCTGACTAAGAATCTGCATTATATTTGGATTCTGTAGAGTCTGCCTAAATGCTATTGCATCATCTCCTTTGTATGGGTAGGTGCAAAGGAATTTTCATAGCTGTCAGGCTCAAAATGCTAAGGACACATGGTGGCCAGACCCCTCTTGTCCCTCTGCTAATAGATGCCTCCTAAAACTCACATCTATTAAAATGTGTTCCTACTTGGGTGTGCATGGATATAAAGGCTTTTTGTAAAAGCAACCAAAAAGTCATTGTAACTAACCATTTCTGTTGCTGTGACAAATTACTTCAGAAACTTAACTAAAAGGAGAAAAGGTTTATTTTGGCTCACAAAGTTTTCATTCCATAATCACTTGGCTCCATTTTCTCTTGGCCTTTGAAGAGTCAAACATTGTGGTGGAAGGATGTAGCAGAAAGCTGCTGACCTCAAAGCAGAGGAAGGGCCTGGGGTCAACATATACCCTTCAAAGCCACTCCTCCATCGCCTACTTTTGCCCATGAAGCCTCCACTTCGGTTAACCCATTGAGCTCCCTCAAGTCCCAGTCACCTCTCAATAGCGCCATCCACTGGAAAACAGTCACTCAACACTGAGCCTTTTGGGAGGTGCTTCATAGCCAAACCATAATAACTGCTGTGTGGGCCACAAATCTCTGTTCTACATGTGAGGGGACACTCAGAAATGCAGGTCCTGGAGTTTTCAGAGCCTGCTAATGTGAGTTTGCTCCTCCCCAGCACTCATGTCAAACCAGACACAAAGTGGTGCACGTATCTAGGATCCTCATGTACCTACAACAGTGGAAGATGCAGCCAGGAGAACCAGAAGCTCAAGAGCCAGCTATTCTGACATTCTTTTCAGTGGGAAGAGACCCTGTGTCAAAGATGGTGGAAAAAGAGGACAGACACCTTACCTTGAGATTGTCCCTGACATGTACCCACATGCTGTGGTGTAAGTGCACCCATCCCCTCACATACAAATTAATTAATTAATTAATTTGGTTTGTTTGTTTTTCAAGATAGGGTTTCAATCTAGCCCAGGCTGACCTGGAATTCACTATGTTGTCTCAGGCTGGCCTTGAACTCATGGTGATCCTCCTACCTCTGCCTCCCAAATGCTGGGATTAAAGGCGTGCGCCTCCATGCCCTACTTAATTAATTAATTTTAAAGAATGCAGGGCTTCCTAGGAATCCTGATTTCATAGGTCTGTAGCAGAGTTGAAGCACTTGACTTGTATGTTTCCCAGGGGAAGAACAGGCCAGGCCAAGAGCCCCTGCTCTGATGCGTCTAGGTGCGTGAGTCTAAGACCAAATCTGGACAATAATATGATCTTCACTCTCCCAGAGAATGGCTTAGCCTCAAAAGTGAAAGTTGGCTCTTTTGTGTGTTAGAAAGAACCTGATTCCTTCTGATTCTTTTTATGCCAGAGCAATATTCCCCGAATAGTTTTCACTCTTGAGAGTGGTTGTACTTGTGTTGAACAATAATTGCTGCCTAACTGGGCTCCCAGGCCTCACCTCCCTCACCAGCTCTCCATCCACTCCGTCCTCTGTCATTGGAGTTACCTTCATGTTTATCAAACCCCCCAACCCCACCGCATCCCAGCCACGGTGAACTGCTCCTTGTTTCCAGAATGTGGGACACTTCTTAACGCCTGCATGCACACAGTTTCCTTGCCATCACACCTTGCCTCCCAATTCACAGTAGTGATATTACTTACTCTCATAGATAGCAAAGGGGTTATTTGAAAATCTAACCCTCCCTAGTTCCTGTGCTAAGTGTTTTCATGTGTCTGACAAACTCCTAGTGGTCATAGAAGGTCAGTTCTAAGACTGGCTGCTCAGAGTGAGTGATGTCCTTCCAGCTGTGCCCCTAGAGCACTCTCAGAGTTCACTGCAGTCGACTGTAACTTACTGTTTATGAGCTGTCTGTCTGTCCTCCATAAGGTATGTGCTACATTTGTCATGTAATCCCTTGAATGAGGCAATGAGTACCAGAGGGAGTGGGAGAACGTGGAGGAGGGCAAGCTCATCTACACTTCCAAGGGAACATCTAGACACACATGGCTCCTTGAACAATGGGTCAGGGAACCGTATAAACCATTGTCTATATAGTCATTTAAGTACAAAAAAAAAAAAAAACCAGTTATCCCCCAAAGCTCTGCTGTTACACATAGTAACACAACATCACACCTAGTTCCCAGAGCACCCCTGACCATAGGCAGAAAGGTTGCCTAACTTTCTGTGCTTAGCATACAGACCATGCTTCCCTATAACCACATCACGGGCTTCACTCTGCGACCAGAATTCTCTTCTATCATCCCTGTGAGTGGTGCTTCACCAGGGAAAAGCAGCCAAACAGCGGCACTAGGGTTTTTGTGGTTTCCTTCTGTTTTTGCAGGCAGATTCTGTAATCAGCTGTCATGATAGCTATAATCAATTAGCTTACGGGGTGTTTTTCCCCATCTGCTCTAATTGAACAGTTGAATTTGTTTGTGTTTTTGCTTTCTCCCCATTCCCTGAGCGTGACTTTGTGGCCATGTGACTAAGCTCCTGCAAAACCTTTAGCTGCTCTTTTTTTTTTTTGGTCCAGCAGCCTCTCAAGAGGTGTTCATAACCCATTCAGCTCCAGACAGACTTGCATCACACACCTGGTTTACTTGAAAAATACATTTAAGTGGGCCTTCTATTGCTACAGTGAAAACCAGAGCAAATCATCTAGACCATGCGTTGTTTACATTCATAATGGCAGTGCAGTGCTTTTACTCAGTTTATGTTGGTAGTGGTGTTGGGAGCCAGCTGTGATCAAACTGTGACCCTATGTGTTTTCATGGGAAAACCTGAGGGCTATGTTGAGCAAAACTCTGAAGTTCCTTGACAAGATAGGAGCTCTGTGTCACAGGAGAAGCTTGAGTGGAGTGAGAAGTTAATAGAATCCAGACAGTAGAAGTGGCAGACAATAGGAAATTCTGAAGTTTCTTTTGACACTAAGAATTCTTTTCAACAAAGCAGGGTTGTTTCACTGGAAGAGTACTTATGAGCAAACATCTCAGTAATTAAAAATAAAAAAAAAAACATTTGTACATGTGTGTACGTATGTGCCAGGGTCTCTTGCCACTGCAAACACACAGAAGATGTATGCACCTTTTTTTTTTGCATATGACTTTATGTGGGTGCTAGAGAACTGAACACGGGTTGGCAGGCTTTGCAAGCAAGTGCCTTTAACTTCTGAGCCATTTCTCCAGGTCCTCAGTAATGTTTTCTTTGTTGTTGTTCACATGTTTGTCTGTTGTGTATGCCTTCAAATTTGGGGTCCTAAGTTAGGAACAGAAATAAAAGTGAGAATGAGGCCCTGTTCTCTAAAAGCTAAACTCCGGTAGAAGAAAATGGGCTATAGAGACTTTTTTTTGTTTGTTTTAAAGAAAAGCAATAACTCATTCAGGATAATGTGAGAGAAATCTGCAATAGATAAAAGAAGTGGAATTAGAGAAAAAATATCCAGTTTCCAAATATTCTGCTATCTGCTAAAAAGGAAGTCAACCCTTAAGCCATCAGCATTCAAGTTTCTACCTGCAAAATGAGTATAGCCAATGACAGGAGACCAGTTCTTTTGGAGATGCAGTTTAAAGAGCAAGTAGGAAAGACTTAGAACAGTTTGTGCATGCATGAGCCTAGGTATTATATAATGCTCATCAGAGACAAAAGTATGGTTACCTCTTGCCATCCATGGAAGACTGGTTCCACAAATACCCAAATATGCATATGCTCACATTGCTTTTACAGCATTGTGGTGTGTTCTTATACCTGGGTAATCCTGCTGGAAGCTGCTTCCTTCTCCTCTCCCTTTTTTTTTTTCAAGGTAGGGTCTCACTCTATCCCAGGCTGACCTGGAATTCACTAAGTAGTTTCAGGGTGGCCTCGAACTCACAATGATCTTCCTATTTCTGCCTCCCAAGTGCTGGGATTAAAGTTGTGTGCCACCATACCCAGCTTTATTTTTTTATTATCATGGAGTGTACATATAAGTGTGATATTTCAACATGTGCCAACAGTGCCCACTGATCAAGTCCAACCTCTTTGTACTCACCCCTTCCCTGACCTCTCACAGCTATTAGCAATCAGTACTCTAAATTTAGGTTGACATTTGTAGCTTCCATATATGAAGGAGAACATGTTGGCAATCATCTGTCTGCATGTGACCTTTTCCCCTTAACATATTATCCTCTATTTCCATCCATTTACCTGCAAACGACAGACTTCATTCTTTGTGGCTAAATCCTATTCCTCTGTGTGTATCACATTTTCTTTTTCCATTCATCTGTTAAGTACCTTGGTTCCAGAGCTAATCTCTTGCTAATAGAGCTGCAGTAACAAAATGGGCATATGAGTATCTCTTAACAATCTTTTCATTTGTGTTGGATATATACACAGAAGTGATATATATGATATGTTTATTTTTGTTTTTTTAAATTTTTATTTATTTATTTATTTATTTGTTAGAGACAGAAAGAGGGAGAGAGAGAGAGAGAAAGAGTGAGAATGGGCATGCCAGGATCTCTAGCCACTGCAAACAAACTCCAGATGCATGCTCCACCATGGGCATCTGGCTAACGTGGGACCTGGAGAATCAAACCAGGGTCCTTAGGCTTCACAGGCATATGCCTCAACCGCTAAGCCATCTCTCCAGCCCTTATTTCTTGTTTTTGGACAAACACCCACACTTTTTTCCTATATAATTCTAAACAATTTCTAGATTACATAATAATGCCCAGTACAATATAAATACTATATAGATATTTGGTATATTATTCTCTCTAGGGAAAAACAACAAGGAAAATCTTTGTGCATGTTATTTACAATTTTTATTTTTCCTAATGTATTCAATGAAAATTTGGTTTAGCTCATGGATGTACAATCCACAGATATAGAGGCTGACTATAAATTTAACAGTACTCACTCAGGTTCAGATTAATTTTATCACCAGTTCCATTTAAAACTCAAGTTCTTATAAAAATGCAAAGTCCAGGGCTGGAGAGATTGCTTAGCAGTTAAGCACTTGCTTATGAAGCCTAAGGACTCCAGTTCAAGGCTTGATTTCCCCAATACCTACGGAAGCCAGATGCATAAGGTGGTGCATGCATCTGGCCCTGGTGTGGCCATTCTCTCTCTCTTTCTGCCTCTTTGTCTGTCACTCTCAAATAAATAAAAAAATTTTAAAAATGCAAAGTCCCCATCTCTTTTTCTTAACCCCTCCTGAAAATAAACTGATACTAAACTGCTACTTTTAGTATTTGTATTCTTACATTTGCATTTCTCATTTGTTTTTTAAAATAATTTTATGTATTTATTTAAAAGTGAGAGAGAGACAGATATAGAGCAAATAAATATAGGTGCATCAAGGCCTCCTGCCACTGCAAAGGAATGCCAGATGCATGTCTTTACATGGGTACTAGGGGATTGAACCCAGGTCATCAGGCTTTACAAGCAAGAGCCTTTAACTGCTAAGCCATCTGTCCAGCTTCATTTCTTGTTTTTAACTGTCGATTTTCTTAAGAACAAGTTGCTTAGTATCTATGACCCTTAGTAGAAAAACATGTCCCATGCATGGCATTTAACTGAAGGTATTTTTTTCATTCCCACTCTAGCAACTTTCCTCCACATTCTTGATATTCAAGAGAACACTCACCCATCCACTCAGCCAGTGCCCTGCTCAGAAGACATTTGTTCTCAGCCAAGGCTCTCTTCATCCTTGCACTTTCTCAAGGGCTAGCAAATGCTCCCTGCCTCAGTCAAAAAGCAGTGAAGTCAGGGCCCCCAGGGTACAACCAGCTGTTGATGAGGTTGGTGCAGAGTTCCACTGGTGTTTACACCGTCCTGAAAGAGAGTTTTTAAAAGCAGAATTTATTTCCTTCTCATTTTAAAAGCATATTTCCTAGTCAATATTGAACTTTACAATAAAGTTTATTGAACAAAACTTGAATAAAATATATAAATATATTCCTTATATCAGTCTTTACTGAAGTTGCCAAATAGCCCCATGTTCTAGTCCAGCTTTCAAGGCCTTCCATGATCTGCTTTCCACCATCTTTTTACTCTTGCATCTGGCTGCTTATCACGTGAGGAGATGAATGTTACATTTAAATATTTCCTTTAAACTTCTGAAAAATACTGTCTCAAGCCTATCTCCAAATATTTTTGTCCTGATGTATCATTTGCAAACCTCACCCATTCTTCCAATCTCAAGTTCTGCCTCTTGTGGTTTTTTATTAAATTGGACTAGTAGTCTAACTTAAATTTTCTTAATTCCTCTACTGAGGTGTGGTGTGGCTTGCAGGAAAAATTTAAGAGTCTACCACTGAACTACCTAGATTCAATTTTTAACTTTTTACCTCTCTTTGGACAGTGTCCTTAAGTTAGATAAGATTATAGATTTGTTTTTAAAATCAATATGGAAAAACATGAGACCATTATGTAAGTAGTCAGTTATCTTTTCCATTTTATATGTTAATTTGGTTTTCAATTAAAGAAAATATTTAAAAACAAAGTTTCTGAAAGTAAGAATGTATATATTCCATAGCAGAGCATTTCACATTAGAAATCCTGTCAACATTCAGCTGCTGATCTGGTAGCACCAGGAGGGGCTTGTACTTTTGTCATTTTTTGGGGGGGGGGCGGGAGAGAGAGACAGAGAGGGAGAGGAAGACAGATAGAGATGGGCGCGCCAGCAGCCTCTCAGCTGCTGTGAACAAAATACAGATGTATGCACCCCCTTGTGGTCAAGTGCAGCGCAGCATTGCGCCCTTGTGTCACTTTGCATCTGGCTAAAGGTGGGACCTGAAGATTGGAACCGCTGGAGATTGGAACCAGCGTTCTTAGGCTTAGGAGGCAGGTGCCTTAACCGCTAAGCCATCTCTTCAGCCCTACTTTTGTGATTTTTAAGATACTTCAGGGGTAGCTGCTGCTTCTGCTGTCTTGCCATAAAGCAAGCATCCCGCAAGCCTCAGACAAAGATTGGCACTGGAAGGGCCCTTGTTCTTTTTTTTTTTAATTTGTTTATTTTTATTTAGTATTTGAGAGTAACAGACAGAGAAAGAGGCAGAGAGAGACTGGGTGCACCAGGGCCTCCAGCCACTGCAAACGAACTCCAGATGCGTGTGCCACCTTGTGCATCTGGCTTACATGGATACTGGTAATCGAGCCTCAAACCAGGGTCCTTAGGCTTCCCAGGCAAGTGCTTAACCGCTAAGCCATCTCTCCAGCTCCTAGGGCCCTTGTTCTTATTTTTCCCTCTCTGAATAGTCTGGAAATGGTATTTGCATGGTGACCTTCATCTTAGCACCAATTATTCTTTTGTGGGTTTTGTTGTTTTTTTTTTTTTTTTTTTTTTTTGCCTATAATAGTTCTTCATAAATTCAAAAGTTGGGAGCTGGGTACTTATCTTGGTCACACATAGATATTAGTCAGCCCTAGGTGTCAAGGACAATTACTTCAGAATAAATACAAAATTCACCAGGAAACTTGCAGGACTCCCACAGGGTGAGCTTGATCTGCATTGAATTTCCTGCTGCATGGTGACAGTGACATGACTCATGATGTCAAGTCACACATGGACGTCATTTCGTTACCTGGGAGGACCTCCTTTGGCAGTAAAGGATGCCACAGAGGCATCTACAGGAGGAAAGGCTCGGGGAGGCTGGTCATCTGTCTAAGCATCAGGAGCACAGTGTCTCTACTGACCAGAGTGGTTAGAGTATTTGCGTAAAAGATTCCTAGCTCACATCAGGGATTCCTGTCCTTTTCAACAGCTTTCAGTGATATTTCAGTCTTTGATGAGTTGTTATATTCTTTGTCTATATTCTCCATATGTACATAAGGCAAGAAAGAGTGAGTCTGATTTTGAATTGCATATAGTATTTTAGGTCATAATTTTTATTTATTTATTTATTTATTTTTGAGGTAGAGTCTCACTATAGCTCAGGTTAAACTGGAGCTCATTCCGTTAGCACCATGCTAGCCTCAAACTCACAGCAGTCCTCCAACCTCAGTCTCCCAAGTACTGGAACTCTTACATGCAGTGTTTTGCATGTACATTATAAAAAGAAATATACAAGGTGACTATTGAGAGCATGACCTTTACAGTGAGGCGAGCAGGTGGATCTGCAACTCATGTCACCTAGTCTAAGTAAGCATTAAGTGTTACATTTATCAAAAGGAATCAACAAACAAGGGAGACAGTCCCAGTTACATGTTTAGTGTCGACTGTGGCATACAGATTAGTTATGTTTATCAGTATTACAAATGCTGATTATTAGCATTTTATTACTTGATTAGTTAATGTTATATTTTAGGTTGGCGTTGGTTTGGGAGTCCTGCAAGTTTCCTGGTGAATTTTATATTTATTCTGAAGTAATTGTCCTTGACACCTAGGGCTGACTAATATCTATGTGTGACCAAGATAAGTACCCAGCTCCCAACATTTTTAGTTTTGTTTCTGGAATATATTGACAAAAACTGACATGATAAGTCCTCAGGGTCATTAGACACAAGACTTAGCTCTGGTGTCCTCCATGTTCTACTAACTCCATGAGTGTCCCTCTACCACTTACAAGTTTTGATTACACCACCCGCATCTACACATAGGAATATGCTACTCGACTGTGTGCTGTGTTAGCCTCTGATGGCCCTTTCTCCCCCACCAGTGCCTCTTATCTATGTGCCTAAGATTTCCTGTCTTCAACCTACTATGTTATGATGAAATTATCAGCTGCAGGGTCTGGATCAGATGAAAAGCACCTTGTGAGCCTATATTAATTCACTGCTAGTTTGCCTGTGTTAAACTGAGCAGCTCATATGACATAGAGCCATTTCATAGTCACTGCTGGTTTTGCGGGTGTTGAATGGAGCAGTTCATAAGGCATAGAGCCGTTTCATATTCTTCTCTCATTTGCTTCCCTGAGTCCAGTTTTTATCCTGAGATACTGTTCTTGAAAACCCTTTTACCTAGTCACAACAGTGATTGGCGAGGGTGGGGAGCAGGCTGGTCTAGGGCAGTACGGGCAGCAAAAGGGTAAAACTAGAAGATGGACAAGAAAGCCTTAGCCTGAGTTTTGCACTCTCTGTCTTTGCAATGGTGGCCTGCTTAGCTTTGAAACTTTTTTTTTTTCTCCTGGCAAGTGTCTAGGGAGGTTAAGTGTCATTGTTACATTCCAAGCAATTTGGGAGAAATCCAATCTGCTCTGGAGGACCTGTGTATCAGTAGTTAATTAAAGAGTCAAGGTTCATCTTTTGAAACAGAAGCCAAGACAATTATGTAACCTGAATTTCTCTGCTGGGAGCATAACCTATAGATGCTTAGAGAGCTAAATTAGACTCCTGACTTGCCTCACAGCCACTAAGCATCATGGGCAATCTAAAGAGTATTACCAACTCCAGGGCAGTAATTGTCATGATGCCCAATGAAAGACTGTCTTCATCTTCCAGCCAGTGTGATTCCAAAGTCTGCCCAGAGTAATTGGACAGAAAGCTCGCTAGCTGAGGTTGAGTTGAACTTTACAATGTGGTTTGCTGCTTAATGAGCAATCTTGTTAAATATAAATAGCAAAATTTGGTCCTAGGTACCCTGATCTGAAAACCTGTTTTTCTTCTCTCAGGAAATTTCTCTTATTGATGGAGAATTGCATGATATATATTGGGATGGTAGATGGAGCTAAGAGAAAGAATGCTATTGGTAACTACTGAAGGACTCATACTTGAAGGGAGGGGAGCCAACATGATTGAACACATGCCATATGCTAAGCATTCAGCTTATGTTTACCCAATAAAGCATTAGGTCAAGTCAGGGAAATGGGCACCAGCAAGCAGCCTCAGATTAGACATTATGAAAAAAAAATAGACCTAACAGCAAGTAATTCATCCAAGCTTACTCAATTAGCAAGTGGCAGAGCTGGGAGATGACTCCGTCATGATCCTAGAGAATGTCCATTATTCCCACACAGCTCTGGGTATTGGCTTTCTATCATTTAGCTTTTCCATCAGAATACTGGGTCTTCATCTTATCAAATAATGGTTCTAAAATGGATATTTAAGTCAACATCCAAGGTTATAAGAAAGTAGTACTCACTAAGCAAGAAAAGACATAGTTCAAATAAGAACAATAAAAAAAAGATAATATTGCAAATTGAACCAATTTTGACCAGGAAATACAGGTGATATGTAATTTGGTGATACATAGGCCAAATATTAAAGAAATTCATGATTGGATTATGTTAAAAATAACTCCCAAATGTCTGGCCTTGCTTGGTGGCTCACACTTTCAAAGGTTATGTAGGTGTTTCTCCATTGGCAGTCAGAACTCGAGTCACTGATACTTTCTCCCCATCAGATATTAATTGATAATTTACAATGTCTCTCTTTGTGTTTTGCCTGTGAGCACTGAGGCCTGCCTAAACCAGATGTGGCTCATTGTTTCACTTGGTATACAACAAGTATGTATTGAGCGTCAGCTAGGTGCCAGGAATCATATTCTATTAGGGGTTTTGTGTTCTGCAGATTTTCCTATACATATCACAGTGCAACCCAAAGGTCTTTTGATCCAGTTTAGAAACCTCAAATGCAATATAAATCAGAAAAGCATAGAATTTCCAACAATAAAGACAAGAGTTGATGTTCATTACACATTTTCTATGGGCCAGGTACTAATAATGGCTGTTTTTACATATATCTTGTAACCTTCACAACAACCCTATGAAGATGCACCGATATTACCATGTCTTTTTTCACATAAGGAGACTGTGGCCTAGAAAGATCATTACATAGTTTGTTCCCATGGAAGAAGCATACACCCAACTAGTCTCCAAAGCACCGTGTACTCATCCTGTGTCACACACTACTAGGGAGTGCATGGATGTGGCAGTTTCTTCTGCCTAGGAACTCAAACATTGATCAAATTATAGATAAAAAAAGTAGGAACTCCTGCTCATTTAGGTAACATATAGGCTGGAAGGTAACAATTGGACCCCAAAGCCCTAGACTTTTGCCTCTTCATCTTCTGTCAGCCTTTTTCTGGTAACCTTAGACAATTTAGCTCCTAGAAAGCTCTTTCATTGCATTAAAAAATTGAAGTTAAAATATTAGCTACATCACAGAGTTGATTTTGAGGCTCAATCAAATTTCCATGCATTTGCATAAATTGGTATGGGTTTGCATATATTTGCAACTCAATGTATGCAACTCAATAAAAATTGATCACTGCTGTGATCATGCTCTGATGTGGCTTATAAGAATTTCAACTGTGGTGTCACAGCATACATTCAGCATTTGGTTGTATCTTTTCTGCCAAACTTAATTCATCTGTTGCTGCCAAACTAACCCAAAGCATTGCTGTGACAACCAGCTTCATGCCACACCTGTGGCTGCCCTCTTTCCAGAAGTCCACTCACCTTTCTGGAATGCACAAAACTGGAAGTACAAGGGAGTTGGCACCTCATGTGGCAACTCTCGATAATTAGAGAGGGGAGGGAATGAACTGAAGGATAGAGGCTTTCCTCCTGTCCCTTGAATAGTAGGTTCTGAATTGCATTATGTGTATGCCTCAGAAGGTTCTGGAATGAATCCCAGTGCTCACAGCAATGCACGCCTCAGTGACACGTCTTATACTGCCTTCCTCTCCTTCCTTGTTCACTGTCCATGGCTCCTCAAGCCTCTTCCCTGGGTCCATTGCTCAAAATGACCTGTCACATGTGAACATCTGTATCAGTTACTGCAGGCCTTTAAATCTATCAAACTCTGCTTTCCAGAGGACTGTGGAAGTGGAGTGTAGGGATGAGAAAGGAAGAACGGAGATGTGCAGACTGAGAAATGAATGGCAGAGTCTTGCCGCCTCACATGTTAGATACTTTTGTAACATCACTGCCAAATAGTCACTCAGCCACTGCTTTCATACAGCCTATGAAAGGAATGTATCAGCACCAATAGCATTTCTAGATCTCTGTACCTAGTGTAACACCTGACATGTAATAGACACTGAAAATGGATTTCTAAATGGATTGTAGGTGAAAATTTTGTTGGTTTTAAAAACAAAGTCAGGGCTGAAGAGATAGCTTAGCAGTTAAGGTGCTTGTCTGTGAAGCTAAGGACCCTTGTTTGACTCTCCAGATCCCACATAAGCCAGACACATAGGTAGTACTCAAGGTCACACATGCTCACAAGGTGGTGCATGCATCTGGAGTTCATTTGCAATGGCTAGAGACCCTGGTACACCAATGCACATGCACTGTCTCTCTCGCTCCCTGTCTTGCTCTCACTGTCTCTCACAAAAAATAAAAATAAAATGTGTAAATGTAAAAAAAAAAAAAAAAAAAAAAAAAAAAAAAAAAGGGCCATAGGAGATGGCTGAGCAGCTAAGAGTACTTGCCATGAAGTATGAGAGCCTGATAGGACATGATTTGCCTCAAGTTGAAACCCCAGCACCCACGTAGAAAGCCAGGATTGACCATGCACAGCTGTAACCTCAGTCTTGTATGGAGAGGAGTCCAGAAACTTGCTGAGGCTCAATGGTCAGCCAGACCTTCCACCAAATGGGAAAATCAGGTTGAGCGTGAGACTTTGTAGGAAACTGCATGGAAAAGTGTTAAAGGAGGACCTCTGACATTCTCTTCAGGCCTCCATATCCCTGTGCATGGGACACATGCATCTACTTACACACACATGCATACACTATACATATACATGCCACACCACACATACATGCAAAAAAGAAAACCTCTTTTAAGTTAAAACTTATGTTAGTTTGTACAATGGCTGGAAATAACCTTCCTTTACCTTGCATGTATTAGACATAATTTTCTAAGAATCATAGAGATTAAGCTTTCACAAGCTTTTTAAATTTTATCTTTTTTTTAAATTTTTTTCCCACAAAGAATATTAATTGCTAGGAGATCTGCAAATCTTTTAATTGCACGTTAAAAAAATAAACTAATGGGAGTGAGTAGGAACTATGATTTCTACCTTGTTTAATTGTGGATTTTTTCCCCTTAGAAATAACATTAAGAAGATTGGTGGTATGGGGAGTAGATTTGGATTTGCAAGGTCATGAGGGGCTGGAGAAGTTGCTTAGCTGTTAAGGCACTGGCCTGGAAAGCCTAAGGACCCAGGTTCGATTCCCCAGGACCCATGTGAGCCAGATGCACAAGGTGGCACATGCATCTGGAGTTTGTTTACAGCAGCTAAAGGCCCTGGCATGCCCAATATCCCTCCCTACCTCTCTCAAATAAAATAAAATAAAATAAAATAAAAAAAATAAAATAAAATAAAATAAAAATTAGAAGGTCTTGAGCTTTATCTGAATGACAATATTTTATTGACTTTCAGTTTTAGATTTTCTTATTGAATTATGTCTGTTTTATTTTCTTGAGTCAAGGCAGACTCACTCTTGCCCAGGCTGGCCTGGAACTCATCCTGAAGCCAGTGATGTCCTCAATCTCACAGTAATTCTCTTACCTCAACCTCTCAAATGCTAAGACTACAGGAATAAGCCACTACACCTGGATTGAATTAGGCCTTTTAAAAATAACTACTGCTTTGATTATAGTGCTATTCTGATTATATTTTATTGTTGAAACTGAAAATGCACATAAATATAAGGAGAGAAAAAATTATCAATAATTTCTGCTACCCAGCGATCCCTTCTGATTTGACTTTTTGTCTTATTTTATTTCAGTCCTACGTCTGTTCGTAAAATAAGCAAGGGAAATTAGCTAGTATGTACAACTTCCTATCTTGATTAGCTTTAGTTACATTATAGATTAAGCATTTGACAGTGTCATTTAAATGATGTTACAGGTCTGGGGATGGTTTAGTAGGCAAGTTCTTGCCAAGAAAGCATGAGGACCTGAGTTAAGATCCCAGCACCTATGTCAAAGGTGGGCATGATCACATATTCCTATAATTCAGCCATAGGGAGGCAGAGATAGGACAATGTCCAAGACTTGGCTATCTGGCCAATTGTCTGGCCAAGTCAGTGAGTCTGTGAGAAACCCTGACTAAAAGGACCAGGAAGAAGAGTGAATGAATGAGGAAGGGACCTGATGCCCACCACTGACCGCCATACACATGTGCAGGCATCCCTGCCCACACATAAACCCACACCATATCCATATGTATAGTACACACAAGAAGGAAAGAAGAAAGGGAGGGAGGGAAGGAGGCAGAGGAGGGAAGGGACAGAAGAAAGAAAAAAGAAAGGAAAGGAAAGAAAAAAGAAAAAATAAAAGAAAGATGTTACTAACATTTTGTTTGTGTTGAAGCAGGGAAGTTGCTGAGGCTGGCCTCTAGCACTTAATCCCCCTGACTCAGCTTCTTAAATGCTGAGATTTTGGACACATGCCATGACACCCAGCTACAAATACTATGTGTTTAAAAAATTTTTACTTATTTACTCATTTATTTGAGAGAGAGAGAAGGAGGAAAGAAAAAGAAAGAGGCAGATAGAGAAAATGGGTGTACCAGGGCCTCCTGCCACTGCAAATGAACTCCAGAAACATGCACCACTTTGTGCATCTGGCTTTATGTGGGTACTGGGGAATTGAACCCAAACCATCAGGTTTTGTAGGCAAGTGCCTTAACTACTAAACAATCTTTCCAGCCCAAACATTATTTTTAATATTTCCAAGTTTCGCATGTTTTCGTATGTACTTTTATACAACTCCATTTCCTGCTAATCCTTTACAAAATAATGTTTTATTGAAATTTTTCAAATTATAACAATAATAGAAGAAACAAATGAAAATAGCCAATAACTAACCCCTGTTAAGTCTATAGCAGATCTTCACCATCTTCCCTGTGTTCTGCAGTTCTGAGTCATGCTGGATGTAGCAGTTCATTACTTTCATTTATCTGTGTGTTGTGTGTCTTCATGTCATTATTGTGCATGTAAAAAAGAAATCTCAAGAGTCAAGGATTCCATAGAAAGGATGTTCTGCTCTTAGTTTAGCCAATTGCCACATTAAATTTTTAGGTTATTTCTGCCATGACAAGTATTAGGTTCTATTGAGATGGGCTGTTTATATAGCTCTTCAGACTGCTCATTTAGGACGCAGAGCTTTTTAGATAGTTGTATCAAAAAGGCAGTTTATTTAGAATGTTAAAAAGTTGTTGAGGGCTAGAGAGATGGCTCAGCTGTTAAGGCCCTTGTCTGCAAAACCTAACAAGCAGGTTCAGTTCCCCAGTACCCACACAAAGCCAGATGCATAAAGTAACACATGCATCTGGAGTTTGTTTGCAGTAGATGGAGACCCTGGTGCACCTATTTTTCTCTCTTTTCTCCCTCTGTTTGCAAATAAATAACCATAATTTTTAAAAGTTACTGAAATTTTATGTTTTCCCATAATAGTTTACATGAAGCTTTACAAGTCATGTACTTGGGTTCATAAAGTCCTATTTCATTTCTCTGGCCACTGTTCTTGTCATCTGAAAGTTTAACATCCAGATTACAGGATTCTGTGATATGTTAACATAGATTCCCTTTGTATTCCGTTATAAGTGACCTTCAGTATAAACACATTTGTGGTCTACAGAGGTAATGAGCTTTTAACTGTTAAAAATACTGGGTTAAAAGGCAAGAGCATGTGGTTTTCCTAGGGTCACATGAGAATTCAGGCTTGTCCGAGATGCCTGAGCAGCACAGATGCACCATAGAGGATAATGTATTTTCCTCCAGCCGGTTAATGTATCATTATTTATACTGCATCTGGGAAGGACTGAAATTCTTTACTAACACAGTCTGTGTCTTCTTTCCATCGCCTCCTCTAAGAATGTTTGTGTGGATTCTAGAAAAATGGCTTGTATTTATGAAACCTCATCTGTTATCATCTCTTTTGGTTCCAGATCTAGACACCAAAAGTAAACATGAAACTTACAAAAGATAATGTTTCAGTTGAACTTGAGTGGTCCAGGACTTTAATCTCCCAGGTGAAATTGTCACATGTACCTAGGAAATGGAGATAGGGAAGAAAGATTTGGGGTGATGGGGAAGTGAAAGGGGGGAGGCAGAGGAAGAGGAAGGGAAGGAATAGTAGATGGAGTGGGGAGAAATCAAAATGTGGGAAGAAATAGACATCAGAGACTCTCCATCCCAAGTGTAATGCACAGGCACGAGAGCTTGCACTGAGTCGAAGCCTCACGAGAACTGCACAGTGTATGCTGTGTGACCTCTTGTGCCCCTGCCTATGCCTGGCTTCCTGAAGGTTTCTCCTTCTAAGTTGTCATCCAAATCATCCACCATTCAAGAGCCATGTCATTCTTTGTAGTAGATACTTAGTGTTCAACCATAAATGCGGCCACTTGAAGTGTCCAAAGCCAGGCAAGCTCAGGGCCCTCCTTCCTAGCTGAGGCAACCTTGTATTGCAACTTTACTCTCTTTTCTAGGTGTCTTCCTGCCTCTCCCCAGCCCCCATCCCTGCCAGGTGCTGAAGCAATACAGCCCATCCCTCCTTAGAAACCTTGGACTAGAGTCGTTTTCTCTCTCACACTCTCCTCCAGTGTCTCTGTGACTCCTCTCATGTCCTCTGTGCCCATACATCTCCCTTTCCCCCAGCATCTCTCTCTCTCAATGCCACCTTAACATGACATTATAGCTCTCCTAATACTGCTTTAATTCTGAGAAGGTGTTTCATCTTAACTGCCTCTCATGAAGCCAGCCTGCTGCTCCCTCTCCACTCTCCCTCTGGGCAACATCTATCACTTACATCTGTCAGCAATATCTATCATGGTCTTTCCAAGTATTCAACATCGCAGGAGATAAGTCAGGTTTTATACTCTCTTCATAGAAAAGGAAACTAAGATTCATAAAAGTACAAAGAAAAATTGAGTTCATACCTTTGGGAAGTAGTAGACATCTGGAATTGTACCTGTTTGATCTTCTTGATTTTACCACACCCCATTAAGAAAAGCTTTTCAACCACTGTTGACTGACTCTGTTGAGTCTTTTGCACTAGAGTGACTTATCTGTTTAAGAAAGATCTGTAAGAAAAAAAAGTGAGGAAAGGAGGCAATCTGTTGACATATCCTTACATTGACTCGAGAGTCAACACTGAATCTGCAAAGATAGAAAATTCCTGGCAAGATGGGGCAAGACACTCTTTCAGAAGTATCTTAAGATCCTTGCCAGGAAGTAAAATATTATCCTTCTACCATAATAATGTGGAACACCCTCAGGACATTCCTGTGGCAGAACACAGACTATCTCCAATCATCTCTGCCTTTGTTTGTTTTTTAAATGTGTGTGGAAATGTGGAAGCTGGAGGATAACCTGGGGTGTTGCATTCCTCAGGAACACCATCCACCTTTTTTTGAGACAGATTCCCATTGGCCCAAATCTCCAAGCCCTGTGTTAAGCATCAGCTTCTCCAGGAAGCCCCATAGTCATCCTTGTAGCAGAATCTCCTCTTTCTCTGTGCCCAGTACACTCGCACCATCACAGCCCTAATGCCATGTTGCATTCTTTTGTTCACCTTCCCCAGTCAGGCTGAGAAATCCGTGTACAAATACTATTTCTTATCCTTCCTGGATTTTCTTTCTCTAATGGAAAGATCGGCATAACACAATCCCTAGATGATAGTTCAGTGGGTGGATAGATGAACAAGGGAGAAGACAGGTGACATATCAAATGGCTACTGTATTCCAAGCATTGTTATAAGCATCTTGAAAACATCATCTCTTTTGATCTACATACCATTCCTGGTAGGTAGGGGTTATATTTATCCTGATTTTGCCAATGAGAAAATTGAAGTTCAGCAAGGTTAAGTAACTTGCCCAGAGTTACTCAACTAATGATTGCCAGATTTTTTTTTTTTTCTCAGATAGTCTGCTTTCTGAGCTGGAATTTTTAACCACCTGTAGCTAACAATATAACATTTAAGCAAGAGGTGCCTCCTGCCTGCTCACTTGTAGATCCTACGTAAAGCAGCATCTAAAAAGGCCTGCACATCATGTAGAGGATTGTTTCCCCAACAAGTGTCCAGAATGATGCTGTTGCTGTTCAGTATTTAAATCATGCAATTACAAGAATTGAAGTCTTTAACAGCTACTTAGCACAACCCTAAGTAAAACAGAAATATTAAAGTGATGTTTGGACTGCAATATCTAAATACTCATGAGTAATGAGTGAATTCCAACTTTTTGTGTCTGATTATTAAATCTTTTAATAATAGTCTTTTGCAGATGGAGCAAAAAAACGTTGATCATTGTGTGATTATATAAAAGCTTCTTAATTTTTATAATCCTCAGTCCATTGAGGTATTTCCAATTATTTCACCACAATATATGCTTTGAAGATATTGAAGCCCTTGCAGGGGTACAGCAGCAGATGAAGACATTTATTGGCATCTGTTACCTTTTGTTTTCTTCTGAGGCATCTTCATATTAAAATCATCTTTAACTCTTGGAGTGGTGGTTGGACTTGGTCTGTGTTGAAGTTATGGTTCTGCCCACTATGCTCAGGTTCCTGGATGATGGGCTGACCAGAAGATTCTCCTGTGCCTCAGTGTGCCAAGCTCTCTTTGGCCTTTGTGTAGTAAGTAAAGATCAAGGAAGATCTCTTCCTAATTCTTTTTAAAAGGAAATGACAGGGGTGGGGAGATGGTGCAGTGATTAAAGCCTTGCAAAGGTTGCTGGCCCAGGTTTGATTCCCCAATACCCACATAAAGCCAGATGCACAAAGTGATGTGTATATCTGGAGTAGGTTTTAAATGGTCAGAGGCCCTGGCATGTCCATACCTACTCTTTCTCTCCTTAAGTAAATAAGAATATTTTGGCTGGAGAGATGGCTCAGTGGTTAAAAGCACTTGCTTGCAAAGCCTAACAGTCTAGATTCAGTTCCCAAGAACCCATGTAAAGCCAGATGCACTAAGTGGTATATGTGTCTGGAGTTCTCTTGCAATGACAAGAAGTCACAGTAGGCCTTTCTCTCTCTCCATTCCCCCTTTCAAATTAATAAAATCAAAAAACTAAGAATATTTTTCAAAATAGAAAAATAGGACTGGAGAGATGGCTTAGCGGTTAAGGCACCTGCCTCCTAAGCCTAAGAACGCTGGTTCCAATCTCCAGCAGTTCCAATCTCCAGGTCCCACGTTTAGCCAGATGCAAAGTGATGCAAGGGCACAATGCCTCACTTGACCACAAGGGGGCGCATGCATCTGGATTTCATTCACAGCAGCTGAGAGGCTGCTGGCGCACCCATCTCTGTCTTCCCCTCTCTCTCTCTCTCTCTCAAAAAAAAAAAAAAAGAAAGAAAAAAAGAAAAATAATGACAATTCCATGAATGTATATGTAATACTATGTTTCTAGTCATGTGCTAACCTATTTAAATACATTATCTCATTTATCCTTAGCTTTATGGGCCTAGGGATGTAGCTAAATGGTAGAACATTTGCCTGGCATATACAAGGTGTTTGGTTCAATCCTTAGCACCAGAAACAAACAAAAAACAATTCCATGAGGTATGTAATAATTGATGAGACAATTCTATTTAAAATTATTTAGTATTTGACTTTAATATTAATGAAAAATTTTGTTCCTCTCCTACCACCATTCACTTCTTACAGCTAGCCTTTATCTTTATCATTTGGGGTACCTATTTCTATAATTTCCTTTGCAAATGAAGTAGAATATATCAAAGAAGTATCCATATACAACATTCTGTACTGCTCTTTTTATATACAGGTGTGTCTTGGAAATTTTTCAGAAAAGTCTGCAGAAAGCTGACAGTGGTACACAGTAGATTGTATGCATCATAATGTGCTTTTCTTTTCCTTTTTGCTTTTAGTGCTATGGATTAAGCCCATGGCCTCACACATGTGAGACAAGTGCTTTAGCACTGAGCACCTCTAGCCCAGTCCTGTACCATGATTTTTTTTTGTTGTTGTTGTTTTGTTTTTCAAGGTAGGGTCTCACTCTGGTCCAGGCTGACCTGGAATTAGCTACATAGTCTCAGGGTGGCCTCGAACTCACGGTGATCCTCCTACCTCTGCCTCCCGAGTGCTGGGATTAAAGGCATGCGCCACCACGCCCGGCTGTACCATGATTTTAACACTGTTTTTTTCGTGAATTATTGAGTTTATTTAGGAAGAAATCATAAATTATGGGGCTTATTTAAGGGAAATTGGTGGACACAATTTCAAGAATGAAACCAGTCTCAGAGATTAAATAATTTTCTTTTTAATTTTTTTTAGATTTTATTTATTTATTTGAGAGAGAAAGCAGAGGTGGGGAGGGAGGGAGAGAGGGAGACAATGGGTGTGCCAGGGCTTCTAGCCACTACAAACATACTCCAGACACATGTTCTACCTTGTGCATCTGGCTTACATGGGTGCTAAGGAATTGAACCTGGATCCTTAGACTTTTCAGGCAAATGCCTTAACAGCTAAGCTATCTCTCTGGCTCTAAATAACTTTCTTAAAACTAAGAGAGAAGGAATTATTTTATGCCCCTTACCTATAACCCTGGAGGCCAAAGAAATCTAAAGATTATCTGACAAAGATATAAAGGCCTGTATGTGTGTGCACACATACAGAGAGAGAGGGGCGGGGGGAGAGAAGACAGTGCAGATTTGGGTATCCCCCTGGTTCCTTTTCAATCCATATGATATATTCATCATCTTATTTCTCTGTTCATGTCTGCCTTCATGTCACCCTGAGATATCTGCTATAGACAGATATGGGGACAGTTACTCAGGGTAGACTTAGGAAAATTGCAGCTTGACCATGGACCCCAAAATTTCTGATGTGTGTGTGTACAGTCACAATATCTTCCCTGCTATACCTGGACTTGTAGCTCATCCCTCCCCTGTCTATGACCTGACTATCTTGAATACAGCCAAGGTGACTTATCTTTTGGGTAATCATTCAGTAGCCGTTGGCCTGTCCAGTCACCTGATTCCCCGTGGCTGGTTCTGAACTCTGGGCTGTAGACCCTAGTGTTACAATCTCACATCTGGGAGATAATATAGGATTCAGTGAAATGGAGATCATTTAGGAAGGGTTGGCACTTAGCAAACACTAAGTAAAGATATTATCTTGTGAAATGCTTTCAAAATCATGTGAGCTCTAAGTACAACTATTATCCCATTATACATATGTGAAAACTGAGACTAAGAAAGTTCCTGTTTTTCAGAACTCATATTCATCAAATCATAGTTGAGATTCAAATCCAAATGCATCCAGGATAACATTCTGTGTATTTTATTATCATAGAGTGTTCACAAGAAACCCATGCTACCCCATGGCACATGAAAATGCATATTTAGTAAAACATTCAATGCATAGTCCAAGTTCACTCATGAGATAATTTTACTATGAGAACTGGCTCATAAGTGGCAGAGGCTGCTGCTGAATTCTCCAGCACATTGCAATTATATTAAAATGAAAACACCCACGTTCATTTCTGCAAATCCACCATCCATATATTTTATTTAAGTCTCATGAATGTTTGAAGCAATTTTTTTATCCAATTTTGGAAAGAACATTTCTCTTTCAGCAAAACTAATTGTAATCACAATAGTTTCCATACTTGCTGTGTCCCAGGTACTATACTGAACTATGTACATCTACCTTCTCATGAACTTCCTGTAACTCTTTGAGATGGACATGATGGTTGTTTGTGTTTACAGATAGGTCTGCACGCTTAAAGAAGGCTAAGTAACATGTCCAAGGTTATAACAAATAGTAAGTGATATTTGAATAATAACCAACAACCAAATCAGTCTGTAGCCAAAAGTCCCAGAGAAATGTCAGTTTCTCCATGGCTTCCTCCCTCCAGTGGTGATCCATGGGCTGGCCATCTCAGTTGGCCTTGAATAAGGTTCAAAGTACAAGGGCAAGCCTATCCCAAGTCTAATAGGGTCATTTCATATATTTGAGAGAGAGAGAGAATGCCCATGAGCATACCAAGGCCTCCTGCCACTGCAAACAAACTCCAAACAAATGTGCCACCTTATGCATCTGATTTTACAAGGGTACTTTCTTTATGGCCAGAGATGTTCAATGTCACAGTTTTTTCCAAATCAACTTCAGACCTTTGGGCCCCTTTGTTCAGGAACACTGTCACAGTTCAGTACATGTTCTTTATAGATTCTACTTTTGTAGCTGGCACTTTCAGTCTGTTTCCAAGCTTTTCACATGTATTTGCTAACTTGACCAGGTTACTAGTAGAATCCCCTCCTCTCATGCCTCAAGGTATTCCAATTCTTTCTGAGCAGTGCCAATCCCATGTAAAGTCTTTTCAGATTTGATATTTGCAATCAGAACAGCTTGCTGTTTTTAAGGGCCTGGAAATTGATTTTTTGTAAAGAAAGCTCTAACTGCTTCTTAAAGCAAATTAGATGCCATCTGCTTTCCAAAAGTTTGAGAATGTAGACCTGTTGTTTAGCAACCTTGTAGGAGTTTGTATTACAGTAATCCTGTGGTTTGATTAATTACTCATGACTTCTTACATTAAGGTAATTTTTTCTAAGTGTATTCTTTGGATAATTAAATACAAAGTGTTCGTCTTTTAGTCAACTTCATTTTCTCTAACAAGTTCAATTTTGTTCATTGCAGTTGTTCAGCACATATAGGTAGGCTCTCTTCAAGACACTCTAGGTGGTTGGATAGAAAAGATTAGAATCCAAATTTTACTACTTTCCCCATACCACAATCCAAAATGTTATGATAATAGAATTTATTAATTTATTCTAGCACAGGATGACTCAAAACTCACTCTGTAGCCCAGACTGGCTTTGAACTCACAGTGGTCCTACTTTAGCCGCCTGAGTGTTTAGTGCTGGGAGCAGAATTCAGCTTTCATTATCGACAACCTGGATTTCTCCCTGTGCAACATCTGTCCTTTCCTTCTACTGCTGCATAAGACCAGGCCCTGTCCCTCCCACCTGGTCTGTTGCACCCGCCCCTTCACTGTTCTAACACCTCCATCCTCCACATGGTTACCAAGGTAATCTTCCCAAGTACAAATCAGATCATGTTCAGTGTGTTGCTGAAGATCTTTGAGGCTCCAATGGCTATGGGATAGTCTCATGACCCATGCTGAAGCAAATGATGCAATCTCTCATTCCAAGATCTTCTCCCATTTCATCCTTAAAATCTGTTTCCCATTGAGTACAGTCATCTACGGTGACAACAGACTTAAGATTGTTTTATGTCATCATGAACTTGTTCTCTTCAGACCACATCTTACCCTTCTGTCCTCAGTTAACAGCTTCTGGGCCTTCTAGATAGGCAGACAGGGGCCTCCTTTACTGAACCACAATCAGTCTTTTCCCCCCTACTCACATCTTCTCTCCATCATTAGAGCTCAGAGTAAGCATCTTATCCCCTGTTTGTACCGAGTCACCTGTAACACATCTTCCACTTAGTTTGTGAGTACAACTCTCCCCTAGGAGGCTATGGACTTCTTAAAGACAAGGGCTGGGCCTTATATGTGTCATAGTCCTGGAACCTAGCATTTCTTTCAATGGCTGCTGTCTTCCTGGAATAAATATATCTTCCATAATCCTTTACAATGAATTAACCCAACTTACAGTTTCCTTTAAATTAAGTCTCACATGGATGATCAGTGGATTGTATAAGACTGGAAAGAAAACATATTTAAAGAGATCCAGCACTTGAAAATGTCTTGCTTTGATGGGTGGTGAACATCAACTGTGGGCTAATGTGTCAGCATGTTGATGATACAGTGGATAGAAGGTCACTGAATATTCCACTGAAGCCCTTCATCATTGCCTTCCCACTACTTCCTCACTAACCTTTACTTGACTTACTGTCAGAAGTCAGCGTGGTTATGTATTAAGTGACGGGAACTCTCAGATCTTTTATTGTAGAGTAGATTTTCATCTACATTTCCAGCTCACTTGTTAAACTCATTGCTGCCTGAGTTCCCAATTACTGAATTGTTCATTGTTTATTTATTTATGATGCAAGTCCCCTGGGCCTTAGAACTAGCTTTAAAATGCTCCCGCTCCATCTGGTTTAAATAGAGCATACAAAGACGAAATAGAGAAACAACAGGACCATGAGGTGGAAGGGAAAAGGCGCTTCCTGGCAGATACCAAGAAGAGAGAAATTCAGATCCTTTTTTTTTTTCTTTGCTTCCGTTATGACTTTGTGCTGGGGAGGGGAAGCTATTTTCAGTGAGTAGATATACTTTCTATCTGGAAGTTCATATTTCTACCTGCAATGATCTGATATTCTGAATCTGTGTATCTGAGTCAGTGAGTGGCTTATGAATCATGTTCAGGAAGCTAGTCTGTGGGGCCTAGAACAATGGCCTTTGTTCATCATTTTTTCTTATCTGTTTTATTGTCCTTTTGGCTACTTAATATGCCTGGACACATACCGCCTTGTAAGACTTTTTACATCCGTAACAATAGGCATTCTGCTTTGTGCATCTGTAAATCTGCTGGGCTCTCGAGAAGATCTGTTCACCTGGAAAATATGTGACATTGGTTTGAAGTCATAGGAGGCTATGGTAGTCAGAGATGTGAGTCCTTCCACATCTCTCAGTTCCCAGGTAAATGCCCAGTTCTGCTATTTTCTATCCCTGTGACCTTGGGGATTCTACTTTGTCCTTTTCTCTTAGCGGGGCTCATTATTATAAGACTTATGTAATAAGCTTGTCAAAAACTTAAGCTCAGTAAAAGGATTTCACAGTAACTATTCAAGAATCACCAGCACTTTTGCAAGACCTCAATGCACTTTTACTTTACATGATCAACAGTCCTCACAGAAACCTTCTGTGAGGAATGGTTGTTGGCTCAATTTGACAAATTTAAATAAGGAAATGGACTCATAACCCTAAGACACCCACTCCAATAATTTGTCCCTCTCCTTTCTGTCACCTTTTGGTTTTGGCTGCATATCCTCTGTTCACCTTCTCTAAAGAATGACTCAGAGCTCTTCCTTTTGACAGCAAATCTTCTGAATGAGATAAAATAGCAATCAGATATGTTGGCATAATTCACTGGGAGAGCTAGTGGCCTTTTTGCAGTCCACATTTACAGAATGAAGGATGCTCCTTTAGAATGCACTTGGCAAAGACAAGGACGATGCCTAATCTGATTGGCTGAAGGCTTTGACTTGTATTGTTTTCCCTTTCAGCAAAGGGGAAGAGGTCAGGGAGCAGTGTTCTCCAAGGACAGCAGGAGGGAAGCACAAAGTCTGAGTTTTCATTCCATACTGATACAGTTTGATCCTATGCTGCCTGGGTTCATTTGCCCCTTCCTGCAGGGGTTTGAGGGCCCAACAAGGACTCAGCTTCCCCAAGATGGCACAAATAATTTGAAGCATCATATTCTCTTCAAAAGTTTCCAGTGCCTCTTTGTCACATCTAAAATTATAGCCAACAAGCCAGGCGTGGTGGTGTATACCTTGAATCACAGCACTCAATAAGGGAAGAGAATCTCTGTAAGTTCAAGGCAAACCTGGATACAGTGAGTTCTAGGACAGCCTAGGCTAGAGTGAGACCCTACCTCAAAAAACTTATGATCAAATTAGCCAGACAACCTGGGCAGTATGCACTCAAGATAGCCAACCCAGCATGGCCATCCTCTTCAAATAGTTTCAGGTATATGACAAGGGCAGACATTTCTCAAATTGGAAAACATAAAACTAACAATAATGTATTCATTGCAAAAGTAAAGTCTGGAAATGCATTAAAGCTTTGAATAGAAAAGAAATTTAACTTTGGTCATAAAGTCTAAAACCTAATACTGGTCTCCTGCCTAGAAGGTGTTTCTCCTGTAGTCAGTGGCTCAAGAACTTCTGCTTTTTCTACCGTGTGTTCCATTATCTTCAGGACTTGACTCCCAAGGTCAAAGGATTCATTTTCCTGAAGCTGGTAGGATTCCTGTGCAGGGAATGTTTTCATGAGTCAGAACTACTGTATGGGCCAGATCTCACACTTTCCCTTGCCCAGAACTCAGACACATGTCCATCCATACCTACCTTCTAGGGTGGAGTCTAATTTATCCTGTAGAAGGGAAGTAAATCATTGTGGTGAACGAGCTAGTCTCTGCTTCAGTAAGTAATGATAGAAATCAACACTCACAAACTTCTTATTATGTGTAAGCTATTGTGCTAAGTACTTTGCTTATATAGTCTAATATGCCATGCTAGATAATTCATTCATTTAAAGTATGTGATTCAGTAATATTAATATATTTAGAATTAGCATATGCAGTGATCACCACAATCGATTTGAGCATTATCATCATCATCCCCTAAATAAACACCATTTCTATCAGTAATTCCTCATTTTCTCCCAACCCTCATCCGGAGCCTTATGTAACCACCAACCTAGTTTCTATCTGTCTGGATTTCCTTCTCTAAACATTTAATACGAACAGAAAATCTCCTTTCTCTTACATAACCAACATATAACCCACAAGTATATTATTCCCATTTTATAGATTTACAGAAGATCGAGTTTCTTAAATGACTTGCTACTAAATTTAAATCTTGACTGTTGTAGAAACTCCTAATATTATGTTGCGTCTGTGGAATGGGAATACTAAATCCCTGTTTGCTGGGAGTATTTAATAAGATTAGCATGTGCGAAAGCTGATCTTGCAGCTTTACATAATTGATGCCCTGCTGGTGTCACTTGTGCCTGCTTACAGATGAAGTTCTAGCTGTAATTGGGCTAGAATCTATGTTCAGAATAGGGTCCAGGAAGACATTATTGTAATTCACAGCTTACAGTCACCAAATGATAACCTGAGAGTGGCTGAAACTCTGGGAGGCTCTGATACAGTGAGAACTAGGAGAAAGGGATGCATGCTTCATACTCAAGAAGCATAGGAAGAGAAGAGCCTCGCCTATCAGCTTCTGATCTCAGCTGGGCAGAGCAGCTTGTTACAAGCACCTGGAAGGAACCCGCTGAGCCAGCGTCAGTTTGAAGCTTCTTGGGAAAGAAGATAAGCTGGTTGAGTTTCTGTAGGCAAAGAGCCAGTAATGAGGTTTCCAGAATTCCGTCACATGTCCTTTTCATCACTTTCTGCTTGGCTAGACGCAGCAGAACCTCACACACAGGGGCCAAATAAGTATTTGAGAGACCTAAGGAGTAGAATGAAAGGTATTGTGAAGGATTGAATTGTGCTACTGTTCCACTGACCTGTTCCCTACCCTGCATTGATCCTAGCCATAATTATACTAAAATTGTGACATCAGAGCAGGAAAGACAGTGGGGAAGCTGTATTGAGAGTGACTAGCTAAGCAATATAGCCAGAAGCAGGCATAAGAAAAAAGTCTGAACCCTGGACATGATCAAAACTATAAACCAACATTAATTCTTTTTTGTTCTCTGCAAACCTGTGGGCAGACCATTTTCTAAGTGCTTGAATAAGTGACCTAACCTCTGTGATCCTCCAGTTCCAACAAAGATGATCAGGACTCTGCCTTGTTACCATGCAAGTTGTAACTTGCATATCTCTAATGTACTCTATTCATACACACAAGTCAGCAAACTTATTCTTTTAAAGGACCAGATAATAAGTGTTTTAGATTTTATATATCATGTGATTTCTATTGAAATAATTTACTCTAATACAAATGAGGTGTGCACACCTTTAATCCTAGCACTCAGGAGGCCAGAGATAGGAGGATTGCCATTAGTTTGAGGCATTGTGGGCTACAGATTTTAGCTCCAGGTCAGCCTGGGTAGAGTGAGACCTTGCCTCAAAAACAAAACAAAACAAAACAAAAACAAAAAAAACACAAGCTTTAAATAATTGACTATCATTGTCATGTAAAAGCAGCCACAGACAATATATTAATCAATGGGCATATGTTCAAGAAAAAGTTTGAGCACTGAGATTAGATTTTTATGTGATTTTTCATGTATTGCCACACATTATTATTCTTCTGATTTTTTTTCCTCTAACCAACTAAAAATGTGAAAACTAGTCGTATATCATGGGTGATATCAAGACAGACAGTAGACTTGACTTGCAAAGGTTCAGAGGCCATAGTTTGCAGTGTATAGACTAAAATAATATTTGATGCCCTCTGCAAAGATGCAACATTATTCATACTTGATTTTTGTAAAGACCAAATAAGAGAGTGCATATGAAATGATTAGCATAATGCCTGCGCCTTATAATTGCTCTGCAAATGGCTATCATTACTATTACCCCTTAAAAAATAGATTATCTGTGTTTACCACTCATGTTTAGAATGAGAGGTAGTTGTTACACTTTGGTTGTTTATTTATTTATTTTTTAATTTGAGAGAGAGAGAGAGAGAGGCAGAGAGAATGAGCGTGCCAGGGTCTTTTCAGCCATGTGAACAAATTCCAGACACGTGCACCCTCTTGTGTGCATGTGCGACATTGCGTGCTTGCGTCACTTTTGCGTCTGGCTAAATGTGGGACCTGGAAATTTGAACAAGCATTCTCAGGCTTTGCAGGCAGGTGCCTTAACCGCTAAGCCATCTCTCCAGCCCAGTTGTTTATTAAGTTTTTGTATGTATAAGTGTATGCCTATTCTGTGTGGGTGGTCACGTGTGTGGATGCTCATGCACATGTGTGAGTGTGTGTGCACACGCACATGCGCATATGCATGCCTATGGAGGACAGAGTTAATATTAGCTGTCTTCCTCCACCTTATTATTTGAGAAAGTGTCTCTAGCCTAGAGCTCACCAAGTAAGCTAGAGCCAGCTAGTGCGCCCCAGGAATTCATTCCTTGCTCATGCATTACCAGCCCAGGAGCGTGAACCATGACAATTGGCATTTTACATAAATTCTGAGGACCCAAGCTCAGGTCTTCATGTTTGCACTGCAAGCACTTTCTCTCAGAGCCATCTCCCCAGCCATTGTTAATCTTTTATTACAATGAAAATATATATTGAAATTTGAAAAATAACTAGTATGGACAGGTAGGGGAAGTATTAGTACTTCCATCTTCACTGTTCCTCTTTAATTCCTAGATATTTCTGTAGCACTATGTGCTTTTTGAATGAGTGAGATTGGATCTTTTCTGTCCAGTATCTCTGTGTTTTAGAAAGTGGTTATGTGTACCCCAGGGGTATGCAAGATATTCTCTCTTGATTAATTAATATTAACATTTAAAAATTAATATATATTTATAAGATCCACATTGTGCCATAGTGATATGTTGTGCAATCAATAGTCTATGAATGTATAAATATTCAACTAATTGGGATAGGTGCTCAAAATGATTTACATGATGATATTAACAAAGTTTTGAGCCCACCATTCTAAGAATGAAACAAATAAATATATCCTAGAAAGAAACAACAGTTGGCCTGAGTGATATAGGCTCTTATTCACAATGACACAAGTGTTATTAGGATATGGATTGACATTTACTCTGGTGTCTATTTAGGGAAAGACAGGAACCAAGAAACTTAATATTTTAAATTTCACGAGGATACAGCAGCCAAATAAGATTTATACTATTATGCTCATTTTATAGATGAGGAACCAAGAATCAATTTTAGAGATGTTAAGCACCTTGCAAAGGTCGCTGGAATGAATCAGGACAGTCTAACTATAAAGCATGACATTTTCCTCTTCAACTTTCATTGTGCTTAAAAAGCTCAGGAAAAAGGACTTATTCTTCTTCTGTATTTGATACATCTGAAGTTAAATTTATTTTCCATCCTATGTACATAGATTGTTAAGTGCTAAACAGATGAAATTTCACTTCTCCAGAATTCCTTCATCAGCACCTCTTAATGTGCTGCTTTTTCTCATCAGGGCACTTCCTGGTCACTTCTCCCATAGGTGTTAGTCTATTTCATAGAGCCTTAACAATATCTGAAGTTGGGTATTTATAATAGAACAGATTTACTTCCTATAGTTCTGGAATCTGAAAAATCTAGGATTAAGGTACTACATCTGCTGCGGGCATTCCTGCTGTATCCTAACATGCAGCTGGTGTCACATGAGAGTAAGAGGGAGCCTGAGTTTGCTCTGATAACAAAGCTACTCCTCCAGTAAGGACATGAATCCATTGACCAAGCCTCTCTAATCACTTCTTAATAAGCTACATCTCCCACCTCTGTTGCATTGGGAATTAAGTCTTAATGCACTAACTTTCTGGGACACGTTTAGACCATTATTGTCATCCATTAATACACAGTGTACATTTTATCACCTTTTTTACCCTCTGGGTTGTTTTAAATGCTATTCCCCTGGGCACCTTAGACAAAATCCTTGTAAAATGTTATGCAGCTATAAAGTTAGCTGTTACCCCCTTGTTATTGCCCCTGAACTGGAGTTCCTTAGCACACAGAGAATCTGTCACTGTACTGTGTTTCTGACATTTGATGTGATCATATAGTGCCTGTGACTTGGTAGGTAGGCTCTCCATAAATACTCATGAAAAGAAGGAATTCTTTCTCTGTTGATTTGGAATTTAAAATAACTTGGGCAAAGAAATATGGTGATGTTAGTTTTAACTAAGGATCGGAGGGTAAAACAAATGAGCGGGGTTGTCATAAAATGAAGAAGATAAACTCCCGTATAAGGACTTTTTCCTTCTATATTTTTGGACACTGAAAGAGTATATACACACCATAGAAATTTATACTAATGATCTCTCTATATATACCTATCTATCTATATCTCTCTATATATATAGCTTATATACTCATTTCTGTAAAAACACATGCATTTCATGAACATTAACACATAAAGATAGAATCTCATCAATTTTATAAACCATCCATGGAATACTCAACAAGGAGTGAAGTTCATTAACATTCTCTAAGATGGCAGGTCCATCTTGTGGAATTACTCAGTTGCTTTGCATCTCCTTTAATCCCAAAGACATAAACTTGCATTTTTCTTTGAAAGCTTTTATACTGTTCATGATACTGAACAGAAGTGATTTCATTTAATCCCCAGTCATTTACAGAAGCCCACAAATCCAGAACTCAAAAGAAAATGCATCAAGTCAAAAATTTTACTGAAAAATGGGAAATCTTCACTAATAAGGTGTGGTGTCAGAATTAATAAGTACTGCTAAATCCAGGTAAACAAATTTGCTATATGTGGTTATACTAGATTAATTTAATGCTAATGAGAGATTATGACCATTAATATCACAATTTATTCAAGAGCAGGAGTCTTTCCAATTGACTGGTAGCAAATCTTTCCTTTTTTACCCCCCGGTGTGGCTATATGTAAAGAGCATTCTGGAATTTCTCTCATGAAGGGACCGGCATTAGAGCATCTGTTCCCAGAATTCTATATATTTAATTTATTGATTTCTTTTATGATAAGCTTATACACATAGACCGTCTCTCCCTGCCCCAACTCTGCTGAAGGTCTTCATTGGGGTTATTGGTATTCACTTTGAGGACCAAGATGCCCCAGTCAGTCTCTTCAGGGTTGGGGAAACACAGTATCTCAGTCTATTTCCACGCACACTAAGGCTCTTATAATCTTTCCGTCTTGGCAGGCAAAATGAGATATAATTTAGTGTTGCTTTCTCTGTAGAATCTGGATCTCTGTTATTTATTTATTTATTTATTTATTTATTTATTTATTTATTTATGAGAGAGAGCACATGCATGTGCCAGGGCCTCTAGACACTATAAATGAACTCCAGATGCATGTGCCACCATATGCATCTGGCTTACATGAGTACTGGGGAATCAAACCTGGGTCCTTAGACTTTGCAGGCAAGTGCTTTAACTGCTAAACCACCTCTCCAGCCCCAAGGATCTCTGTTTTTATGAGGTTTGAGTGACCTGGAACTAGTTTTCAAGCTAGCCATGAGACAGCATTTGTGTCACTGCTTCCCAGGAATTCTATATTTTATAGATCAAAAACCTTACAAAAAAAAAAAAAAAGCCTTCAGAATCTAACACAATCACCAACTTTTTATCTTGCCAAAAAATATTGAAGGACTTTAAAAAACAAACTAATGTAAGAAAGAAAAAACTCAACTGTCATCTTCTACCTTTACCATCATTTTGAAAGGAAAGGATACCTTCATAGCAAAAGCAATGGGAAATGCCGGGTGTGGTGGTGCACACCTTTAATCCCAGCACTCGGGAGGCAGAGGTAGGCAGAGGTAGGCAGATCACCGTGAGTGTGAGGCCACCCGGAGAATATAGAGTGAATTACAGGTCAGCCTGGGCTAGAGTGAGACCCTACCTTGAAAAACCAAAAAGAAAAAAAAAGGGAAAGGACAGGCATAAAGGATACCTTTAATTCCAGCACTCCAGAGGGAGGCTGAGGCTGAGATAGGAGGACACCCCCCCCCAAGTTCCAGGTCAGCCTGGGGTGTATATATATATATATATATATATATATATATATATATATATATATAGAGAGAGAGAGAGAGAGAGAGAGAGAGAGAGAGAGACCTTGCATGCAAAACAACAACATCAAAAAAAATCCTTGGGCTGGAGAGATAGCCCAGTGGTTAAAGGCACTTGCTTCCAAAGCCCAATGGCCCAGATTAAACATCCTAGTGCCACATAAACCCAGAAGCACAAGGTGGCACATGTGTCTGGGATTCATTTTCATCAGCAGCAGGAGGCCTTGATGTGCCCATACACATTAATTCATTCATTCTCTCTCTCATAAATAATAAAAAAATTTAAAGAGAAATAAATAGTAGGAAGGAAATCATTCTATAATAAAAGAAGACAGTTTAGCTTTCTGAAAAATCATTCCATCCTGCTAACTTTTCTCATTCTTCTCTAGACTTTATAAGGCCAGGGACCAATGTCTTGTAGTCACTGCAACAGTACATGAGTTTTGAAGTCACAGAGATCTTGGTTTAAATCCCAGCCCTTAAATTTCTCTATGCAAAAGCCAAGGCAAGTTACTCAATTTCTGAGCCTCAGTTTCCTTGTGCGTTAGAGTGTATGATATCTGACCTGGATTTGTTTCTCAAGATACTATACCAAAGTATCACGGAGTCAGAGAAATCAGGGCAATAGAAGCACATTATCCAATGGTTCTGGAAGCCAGAAGTCTGCAGACTTCCAGGCGTTAGTGGGCACTGCTCCTATGCCTCTGAAGGTGTTAGGTAAAGGTCTGTCCAAGCTCCTCTCTAGATTCTGCTTGTCCTTCAGTTTGTGGCATTGTAGCTGCGACCTTCACATGGCCTTTTCCCTGTGTGAGTGTTTATGTCCAACTTTCTCTTTTTGGAATAATAGTCATATTAGATGAGGGGCCCATTATACTTCAGACTGGTTATATCTTCAACAATATTATTTCCAACTAAGATCACATTTTGAGACATTGGGCATAAAGACTTCAACATGTACATTTGGGGTAACAAGGAACACATTTGAAACAACACTGAGCAACTGCCTTGTTCTGTAGAAGTCAAACACAAGAGAGGATGATCATACTGTGAAATACCTATTAAAAACAAGAAATAAAACTCATGGTTGCTAGTTTTCTTAAGAAAATTCATAACAGGAACTTTTAATGTTGGGATAAGTGATACATGCAAGCATATACAACTAAGAAGTAGTGACAGCAGGACTTGAAACACGTAATAGAACTAAATGAGTATTATGTAGTAAGGTCTGTTCTAGAATTTAAGGTTCAATCACAGAGCAAATAGGCCTCTAGTAAGAGGGTAGAGAAAATAGAGAAACAGAGGATACTGGTCTTTGTCAAGCACTCTGAGAAGTAAATATTTTTTTTAAATATTTATTTTTATTTATTTATTTATATGAAAGGGAAAGAAAGAGAAAGATAGAGGATAGGTGTGCTTGGGCCTCCAGCCACTGCAGATGAACTCCAGATGCATGCACCACCTGTACATCTGGCTTATATGGGTCCTGGGGAATTGAACCTAGGTCCTGTGGCTTTTCAGTCAGGTGCCTTAACCACTAAGCCATCTCTCCAGCCTGATAAGGAAATATCTGAACCAACAGAATCCTGCCTCCCATGAACGAACAAATACTAGGTGAAATGGGAGCTACAATAGGAAGCAGAAGAGGGTTGGGTCTGATTTTGGCTTCCATGTAGATAAGGGATTGTAGCAAGGTGGTGGAAACAAACCAGGCAGGAGTTGGAAAATCTCTCTGTAGGAGATGACAGTGCTATAAATACGAGAGGTAAAGGTGGAGACAGAAAAGATTCAAGATAGACATTTAAGACAACAAGGATTTGGTGATAAAGTATGAGAAGAGTAGGACCGTCTGAGGTTTTGGCCAAGCACAGCTAGGGAAATGTAACAGTCAACTTCTCATTGCTGGGACAAAATACCTGACCAGAAGCAGCTTATGGAAGGAATGGGAGCAACTCAGCTTATGGTTCCACAGAGTATATCATGACAGGAAAATCATGGCATGAACCAGAAGCTACCATCACATCATATCAGCAGGGAGGAAGAAGAAAGGATAGGCTTCATCACCTCCAGTCCCATGCCCCAGTGACATACTTCCTCCAGTAAGGTCCAATCTCCTAAAGATTCCACAAACTTCCAAACAGATGGGAGCCAAGTGTTCAAATACACTAGCCTGAAGAGACATTTTACATTTTAACTGGCACAGTAATGATGATGTCATTTATTTAAAAAGTAATACGTGGAGTAAACTTACAAGGGAGCAAAGCAAGAGTCTGGCTTGGGACATTTTGGATGTAAGAAGCCCATTATTCAATAGTCAAGTGGAGATGCTTATATGTGGGCTGTTGCTAGTTATGAGAACATCAATACCTTGTTGTCTCCTGCCTCCTTTTTTTTGTTTTCTTTTTGTTTTCTGAGTCAGGGTCACACTTTAGCCCAGATTGACCTAGAACACACACTGTAAACCAGGAAGACCACAAACTCAGGACAGTCCTACTACCTCGGATTCCTGACTGCTGGGATTATAGGTGTATGCCTCCACTTCTTATAAGATGTGGATGAAATAGTGAGGAGAATAGTCTGAAACGTCAGTTATTATCCTGACTGCTACCTGTTATCACATCATCTAATATTTCTAGCCACAGAGAGTTTTTATCCACGGTAGAAAAAAGTAAAGCTTATTTCTAAAAGCTTTTGTGAGTGTTTAAATGAGAAATGTAAGATTCAGCATATCACTAGTCCATATTAAATGCCCAGTAAATATTAATACTAATGCTCACTAATGCTCTATAAGCCAAATATTGGCATAATTACAAGGCTCCCTGTGATTCATTATGTGTGAGAAGTAATTGGTGGCATGAGGTGGTAATTATGACTGAATTTATGTAAAGTTATGGTTACTAATGGCAGAAGCAGGAATATGTTATATAGAAGTTAGAAGTGCTCATCTGTACTAATTTTTCATGCAGTGTGACATAATGGTGATGTATCTGGGTGACAGAGGAAAATGGACAGGAAAGAAATGGCTGCTGGGTAGGGGCAGGCGTTGTAGGGACTGTGGAGCTGGAAATAATGGAAAGAATAGAGCAGCCAAGTTGCTCCAGGTCGTATGTGGACAACCCACACGTGCATGTGGAGGAAGTAACTACTGGTCTTGAAATCATAGTTATCATGTGCTATTTGCTACATGTGGTGTTTAGACCTGGCTCTGCTTACCAGTTTAGAAGTTTCTCTCTCCCTCACATCCACAATTACATTGCTTATGTTTACTTCTAAATGCCTGGAATTAAGCATATGGTCGTGAAAGCAGGGATGTTATAACCATCTATATTTTAGACTTCCAGTAAGATACTTAAAGAAAAAATTCAATATAGAGAGGGTAGTCTGTATGTGATCAAATGAAGTTGGCTGCAAAGTCTTTCTTTGGAAACAGGAAGCTAAGAAAGTCTCTCATGTATAAACTTGCATATGCTACAACATGAGAACATCAACCTATTTCTTCTTCAGAATTGGCACTGATGGCTCTCCAGGAATGCTGACTGAATATCTTGAAGCAGTGGCTTTGGTTTTTGTTTTTGTTTTTGCTTTTCTTATTATTTCTCTTTGTTTTCATCTGAGACAGAGTCTTGCTATGTAGCCCAGGTTGGCCTTGAATTTGCTATCTTCCTGCCTGCACCTTCCAAGTGCAGGGATAATAAGTGCGTACCTCCATGCCCAGATGAAGACAGAAGTTTCTTTTGTTGTTGTTGGTTTTGGTTTTGAGTCAAGAGCTCCAGTAGCCCAGGTTAATAGGTATGTACCACCATGCTCAGCTGAAGATAGCATTTCTTTTCTGTTGCTTTTGGTTTTGTGATAAGGTATCATATAGCCAGGAAGGCCTTGTACTTGTTAAGTATCCAAGAAAACCTCAAACTTCCGATCATCCTACCATGACCTCCCAAGTGTTGGGATGACAGGCATGTGCCACCACACCCAGTTTATGTGGGGCTTGGAAACTGAACTTAGGGTTTTGTGCATGCAAGGCAAATGCTCTACCAAGTGAGCTACTGCTCCAGTCCCAGGATTTTTTTTTTTTTAAATAGAGGATCTCACTTGACTTAGACAGTATAGATGGTGAAATAATATTATATTGTCAATTCACTTGAGAAGTTGACAATAGAACCTTTGAGGGAGAGGTGACCATCTCCTTCCTTGGCACACCATGAGTTATTGTCAGGAAATAATGCTCCCATGCAAAAGTCTATTGGTTTTAATGGGTTTTATGGTAGGTGCTTATTTGGAAAGGGCAAAAGAAGCCAAGTGGGTTTCAGAGTGGATAGTAAACATGTGTGCATATGCTTTCCCGGGCTGGTGAATTTGTGGGGAGTGATGAAGAATCTGGCGAGCTGACTCATCATCCCAGAGCAGAGTAGAAAGTCTGTGGGTCCCTGCTGATGTCCTGCAGCAGGAATGACAGATAGCTGTAGATTTTTTCCTCATTCATTTCACAGCAGCTTAGAAAACTCCTTGGCAAAGAGAATATGACATTTTAAAAGATACTTGAGGGAAAAGGTGAAGCATATATTCAATTTTCCTAAGAGATGTGGTAGGAAAAATAACCACCAGCATGTGTACACATGTTATAAACTGGAAATGGTGGTTTTTTTTTTTTTTTTTTTTTGATACTCTGCTTAATTTTCTGAGATAGGTGCTAAGGTACTTATTTTAAGGGAAAAAAGCTAATTTATAGTTAATTACTGACAAAGCTGGGGTTTTTAAAAATCTGTTGCATGTCTAAACCTGTTTACTATCTTTCTGTCATTTCTACTAAAGAACATAGTAAATCAATATACTCATTGCTGACCTGCTTTGAACAGCAGTGGACAATTACGCTTGAGGGTATGGCTTTCAACTAGTTTGCCACGGGGTTGATTCTACCTCTGCTGCCTAGAGGCTGTGTGATCCTGTCTAGATTAGTTACCCTCTCTGAATAGCACTTTTTTTTTCATCTGTAGTATGTTTTTCTCGATAGAACCTACTTCAAAGGAATGTTTTAAAGATTGAGTCAATGCATGCTAAGCACTTAGAATATTTTCTAGCACATAAATGTTCAGTAGATAGTAGCCACTATAATCCCAAATGTGTTCTCTATTATATATATTTTTTTTATTTCATTTTTGATTTATTTATGAAAGGGAAAGAGGCAGAGAGAGAGAGAATAGGCACACCAGGGCTTCCAGCCACTGCAAATGAACTCCAGATACATGCACCACCTTGTGCATCTGGCTTACGTGGGTACTGGGGAATTGAACCGAGGTCCTTAGGCTTTGCAGGCAAGCACCTTAATTATTAAGCCATCTCTCCAGTCCATGTTCTCTATTATTGATATTTGATGAACATCACACAGGAGGCAGAAGGCTCAGACATCACTCTTGCATGAAGCCTACCTTTTAGTGATTTTATTTTATTTTATTATTATTATTTATTTGCAAGGAGAGAGCAAGACACAGACAGACAGACAGACAGACAGACAGACAGACAGACAGAATGGGCACACCAGGGCCTCTAGCCATGCAAATGAACTCCAGATACATGCACCACTTTGTACACCTGGCTTTACATGGGGACTGGGTTAATCAAACCCAGGTCAAGCAAACAAGCACCTTTATGTCTAAGCCATCTTGTCAGCCCCTCCCTGTTAGTGATTTTTTTTTAATCAATGATACCATTCCTCAGTTCCACATGTCTTATCATTTCCAAGGTTTCCATTCTCTGGAGGCAACATAAAAGGATAGAAAGATTCTATCTTATTAGTATGATCTAGGCTTAGGTTCAACTTGAATCACCCTTAGCCATTATGAATTGTGTGACCCAGTCTAGTCACTTCACCTTTCTTGCTATGCATCCCTTACTGGTACATGAGCTCGTTGGACTCCCAAATCTCTAGTGCTACTTGCCTCCACCAAGTTCAGTGAGCATCAGACAAGTCCCTCAGCCTCTCTGAGCTCTGGCACTCATCTGTACTGTCGCACTTCGGATGTCTTTCCTAGTCGCAGAGACTTGAGCGGAGAGGAAGTGTTTGGTGCACTATGACATGCTATGGAAATACAGGGGTTGTTCTTTACAGAGCTATTATGAGAAATAGCTCTGAATTATACAGCTCGCGCTGTGTGTGTGTGTGTGTGTGTGTGTGTGTGTGTGTGTACGTGTACTGATGCCAGGGCTTTTCTCTACATTTTGCCTTTTTTTGCCTACTCCCCACTGGCTCGGGTGGATCCACCTTAACAAGGTATAGGGGAACCCAAGTGGAGAAATGAGGGGGGAGCAGTATGGATGGTGGGAAAGCATCTTATTGGTTAACACTGGCACATCCCAAACACCAATTACTGTCAGCGCTTCTGAAGCTGATATATTTCTCAGGATGAGTTACAGGGAAATATATGTACCCAGCCAGTGAGGATGCTGCCTGGTCACCCCTTGAGATGTAAAATATGAGAGTCTAGGAGGGGCTGTTTTATAATTCATCAGGTTCTGCTAGTGAGTTCTGCTGGAGTCTTAGTTATAAAGGCAAGTGTGAACCGGACGGCAGACGAGAGAACCTGGCACCAAGGAAAGGGACAAGCTGCTTTGGGTGCCTCCTCCCTGCTTTGTTCCATAATTTTGTGCTCGGTAAGTTCCCCTGGCTTGGCAGCTGATCGCTGCTGTCGGATAAGATTGGCAAACCTATCGGTAGCGTGGTATATACACTCGCTGTCAGAAGTGTGTGTCAGTGTTTGGGCTTCTGACAAATTCCACAATTTCCCTTTAATGAGCAAAACAGCTTAAAAGATGAAACAAACCCCGACCAATCAATTATTCACCTTGATCCTTGGAAGGCTTTCTTTGGTAGCTAAAGTTTCTCAGGTTTCATTCTGTCAGTTTCATTTGTTGGGTGAGCTTTGAAAAGAACAAGTCTCTTTGTCACGAAATTGTTTTTCTTAGCTGCCAAAACGAGGTATGTACAGGGTGGTTTATCCATCCCCACCCCCCACCACCCTTAACTAACTCTCCCCAGCAAGCGATCGGTAAATCTTCAAACAGACCGTTTGCCTGGTAACCAGCTCCAAGGGAGCTGAACCTGGGCAAGGCAAGATTCAAATTGCAATCTTTTGTGTGAACAGAACTGAGGGGCTGTGAATAATTGGCATTGTGGAGATTATTGTTAAAACTCAGTATGGTGGTCGTGGCTGCATTTTGCAGGGATGGGATGAGAACGTGAGAGGAGAAGATTTGCATTTGGGTGCCTGTTGATGATGGGGGAGAGAAAAGAGGGTTGTTTTGGAAAGAGCTTTACCGTGCACCCGCAGGACAGAGAGAGGCAGAGGCATGACTTGTATCCATGTGACTTGTGGCTGTTTCCATGAACAACTACCTGAAGCTGCAGTTTGGTGCTCTGGGTCCTGGCTCGATTTTGGTCAGTGAGCTCTACTGTATATCATTTCCTTGTCAGGAGAGAGAGGCAAGAGCTCTTCCTCTCCAGATTCCTTTCCTCCTGTCTGCTCTGTTGTTTTCCCTCTGCCCAAATCTCATGGAAACCAACAGCTTGACGTACTTTTTCTTTTTTTCAGAAACAGATTTAACTGTAGTGTCATATGGCGCATTATATATGGAGAGGAATAGCAAGGACATTTTCCCAAATGTTTCAAGTGTGTCTGGCTTGTTGACATTCGTTCTATTTCACCAGCAAGAAGCTTCTGTCTTCTGATCCCATAACTGTTCATGTTGTTAACTTGTACGTTAGCACACTTTATCATTAGATGTAGATTAGACCAGGACACCTTCTTTATCCTCAAAAGAGAGAGAGAGAGAGAGAGAGAGAGCAATTTATTTTAGCATCTCTTTGAAATAGAAATGTGGACTCCCCCCCCCCCCAATCAGGAAACTTTGCCTCTTAGTTTACTCTTTTTCCTAATAAATAGCTTGCTCATTTGGACTATCATGCTGTAAACAAAGTTATTTCTCCTTTCCTAGTATACTTTCTGATTGCCCTGAAAACTTAGAAAATTTGGAATGTGGGATATATTTTGTTCCAGGAACACATTTCTCGCCCATACTTTTTCTTCCATAAATAGCTTTTCCATATTTTCCGTTTCTCTGAATAAGTTTTGCTTAAAGAGCCTAGGAGTGATGTATTGGGGCTGGCACTCAGGCTGTGTAACCTGAGACTTGGTTTCTAATCTACAAGCTGTGTCCCACGAGGGATCTGTAAAATATCTCTGTTCAGCTCAAAGCCTCTGGGCTTCAGCAGTAATGACTAAGGTAGGAAATCCAGCAAATCATTGCAGATATAAATGAACATCTGCGTTTAATGGTCCAGCCTGCCCATGACATTCTATAAAGTTCAGGACACATGGCTGAAGGTTGCGGAAAGTGTTAGCCTACCTTAGTGCCAAATGCAATATAGTTATAAAGCACCTTTGAGATGTATTATACTTTGAATTTTATTGTACCACATTTTCAAAAATCACATGCCAGAACCCAAAGTGTACTGTACAGCAGTATCTGGGTTTTGATTCAGTCTGGCTTTATGAACAAATGAGCCAATGCGCCAATTTCAGTAAGCTGAATTTCTTCTCATCTGGTGTTGGTTTTTCCCCTCTTCTCCACCCACAAAGGATGAGCTCTATTTCTAGAAACAAAAGAAAATTTAGCATGACTTATTCTCAATTAAGTTTAGAGCAAGAATCATACAAACCAATTCTAAGAAGATTCACATAGACAAATCATGTGTCTCCAAAGAAAGGATTGATAGCCAAAGAAGCAAATGTCAAGTTTGCTTTTGTGACACACATGGATTCCTTTGAAAAATAGGGAAGATAGCAAACGGGAGTGGAATATACATGGAAAGAGTGAGGGCTGTGCCCTACAAAGTACTATGGCCTCTACTTCACTCTCTTTAGCTGTAAAATGGGACAGGGTAAAGGGGCAGAGAAATCCGAGGAGGATTAAGGTAAGTGAATAATGTATGAAACTCAAATGGCACAATGTTTAGCACAAAGGGACACCCAATAAATGGTAATTAATCATGATTATTATACATTGTATTTTATAGAACATATTAACTCACTGTGACAAATGTTACTTTTGGAATAAATATGCACAGTAAACAGAAAGGTTAAATTTTTTTCTGTTAAGATTTACTTATAGCTAGATAATCTTTGTTTTTAATTTGCAAACTTAGTAAAGATAGTTATTACACTTCAGTTTGCTTTTAGCTAATTCCTAGGATGTCACCAAGGTCCTTATGTAACAATCCAAGGAATAAATTTCATTTCAAATAGGAAGCATGAAAATAAAATGATGCCAAATACCATAACAGCTTTCTAAATTATATGCAAATAATTAGGCCATAGCTCCAGCCCTAACATTGTATTAAAGTATTTCATTGTAAGGGCAAATATCATTTATGATGTCCCAGCCACTTTTCTGAATGCTTTATATGTGTTTTCTCACTTATCATCACAGCCCTATCAGGTGGCTTGTTTTATAGAGTAAGGAAATGAGATTAGAGAGAAGGTCATCTGTTATTACAAAACTGATCACATCTTTCTGATTCCAGAATCTACGTCATAGTCACCATAGTGGAATTACCCAATCGGATTGGTCAGGCTTTTCATGGCTCCATTTTGGGATTTTAAGCCTATAGCTTTGATTCTTTCCCTTACATATTTAATTCCTTTCAGAGTCTAGGATTTTTTTTTTTTTTTTAATGAAACTGGGGAATTCATTTGCTCTCATTTTGGGGTTTTGCCTCCTAAGATAATATTTCCCTAAACCATCTTTCCTGTCTTCACCAAAGTATAAAATTGATATAAAAGTCATGAAGCTTACAAAGCTCACAAATCTATCAAACCCAAGGGAGGAGCTGAAAGTTGCTCTGAATCATGTCCTTGTTTTGAGCTGAGCAGCCTTTCCATGTGTCCTCTTATGTTAGAGGAATCAATAGGATGGGCCCACTTCAAGTTCCCCTCTGTTCTGGGGTACAGAGTAAATAGAACCCCAGGATTTCTTCTCCTCATGAGACTGTACCCAATTCTCAGTTTTTAAGGGAAACTAAGAGACTTCTTTATTAATGGGGCTAGGGAGGAAGAACAGAGCATAGAGCATCGTCAATCACAACTTTGACTGGTGTGCTAGGATGTCCATCTGGAAGAAAGGCTTTCTGTGGTGCAGGAAGGAACTACAGAACAGAAGGGCTGGCCCCTGCGATGATTTCATTTGTGATATTGATCCAGGTCCCATAATTAATGGAGACAGCCCTACCTTGATGTGCACAATGCTCACCTGCATCTCAAAGTGGTTAGTCTGAAGGTCCTCTGCTTTGGCTTCACGGGGCTTTTGTTTGGCTTTACTTAGGACTTTTACCTTAAGTGAAAAGGAAATCACTTTAAAAAGAAAGTAGTCAAACAGCTATAAGGATGTCAGACTAAAAGCTTTCTAAGTGCCATTTGGAATTGACAACAACTTGATCCAGCCAGGGGAGACATTGTCTTTCTTTACATCCACAGGACAGATTTACTTTGGCAGGCAATTTGAGAGCCATCTGGATTAAAACTCTTTCCCATTTTTTATGCCATTTGAAATCATAACTGCTTGGAGGGACCATTGCTGATTTCAGGGGTCTTTTTCTTATTTCTAGTTTTTAATTATGGTTGTAACCTTTGGAGCTCTGAACTCTTAGAGGATTACCCAAAGGAACCCTTCCTTGCAAGGTATGTAAAGTAGAGGTGTAATCCATGGCTTTGTGCAGCTTTATGTCATTATTACAGTTCCTCCTACTTCGCAGTGTTTCATTCACCCTCTAGTTCTTTTTCCTCCATGGTGTTAGAAACAAGGACCCACCTGAGGGGAACTAAAAGCTAGGAGTTGTAGGCAGCAGATCTCTCTATAATTATTAAAAACCTGTGTGTGTGTGTGTGTGTGTGTGTGTGTGTGTGTGTGTGTACCTGCACATGTTTAATGCCATGAGAATTACACAGTTGATATGAGTGATATTTTTGCTTTTATTTTTTACTGCTGTTACTCTTATTTTCACTGCTGTTACTCTTATTTTTACAAAGTAGTTTTATAGGTGGGAAGGCAGGATGCATTGACAAATATTCCCTTCTATCAAAGCTTACAATGTTGTTTCTTTCTCACTAGAAAGCTAGAATAGTACTTCCCACCTCTCAAGATTGTTGAAAAATATAAAATGTCAAAACTTATGTCTACATTAGTTATTCTTCATTTGTATGAAAGTTTCTGGCACAGTATACTTAGTATAGAGTGTATCTACATTTAATTGTTCACTGTTAAGCTAGGCATGGCCCATGCCTTTAATCCTAGCACCAGGGAGGCAGAGGTAGGAGGATCACCGTGAGTTCATGGCCACTCTTAGACTACATAGTGAATTCCAGGTCAGCCTGGACTAGTGCAAGATCCTACCTCCAAAAAAAAAGTTCAGTTTTGTAAAATAAAATGATAACTTTGAAAACCAAAGTATGTGCCACATTTATTTTATTTTGCTTAGAGTAGATGATGGTGATAGGAATGATCCAAGGAAATAAAAAGTAAAGACAAAATGACAATTCATTCACCTTCTGCATTGAAAACTCTCTCTCTCTCTCTTTTTTTTTTTTTTTTTTTTTTTTGGCTTTTTTTTTTGCAGGTAGGGTCTTGCTGTAGCCCAGGCTGATCTGTAATTCATTATGTATTCTCAGGGTGGACTTGAACTCACAGCAATCCTCTTACCTCTGTCTCCCAAGTGCTGGGATTAAAGGTGTGCACCACCATGCTTGGCTTGAAAACTCTTAATAGTGAATATATTGAATGCTTGGATCCCTGTTCACTTCTACTCTCTCTGTGATGCTTTATGAGTCATTTTGTAACAGCATGCATTATCTATATAAGGGAAGGGAGAGAAAACAAAAAATTCAGTTAGTTTAGGAAATGACTAATGATATGTCAAGGATATCAACCTGCAAGGAGAGGCAAGTCAAATCTCTATAAAATATGAAAAATATTTGGGGAACAGCTTTGTTCTGGTCTGAGTAGTCTATATTAGCTTGTTGTATATAGTTGCTTTGTTGTCTATTAATAATTACTATGGAGGTTTGTTACTAAAATCTCCTCCATAGCCTCCCTCATGTGTGATTTGTGATTAAGTCTCATACTTGATCCCCAGCTGGTGGCACTGTTTGAGAAGTTTGTGGAGTCATGAGGTGGAAGGAGGTATGCCACTGGGAGCAGGCCTTGGGGTGATAAGGCCCAGTTCCCAGTTCCCTGAGTCATACTCAGCTCACTTTCTTTTTTTAAATGTTTTTTTCAAATATATATATATAATTTTTTAGAGGGAGACACAGAGAGAAAGACAGAGAGAGAGGGAGAGGGAGACAGATAGAGAATGGGCGTGCCAGCGGTCTCTCAGCTACTGTGAACAAAATCCATATGTGTGCACCCCCTTGTGGGCAAGTGCGGCATTGCGCCCTTGCGTCACTTTGCATCTGGCTAAACATGGGACCTGGAGATTGGAACCGGCATTCTTAGGCTTAGGAGGCAGGTGCCTTAACCGCTAAGCCATCTCTCCAGCCCCTTTTGAAAAATAGTTTGTATTTTCGTTTATTTCTTAGAGACAGAGAGAAGGAGGGAGGGAGGGAGGGAGAGAGAGAAAGAGAGAGCGCAAATGGGCACACCAGGGCCTCTAGCCACTGCAAACGAACTCCCCAGATGCATGTGCCACCATATACATCTGGCTCACATGGGACCTGGGTCCTTAGGCTTCACAGGCATGTGCTTTAACTGCTAAGCCATCTCTCCAGCCCCATCAGCTCACTTTCTTTATGTCCTCTTTGCTGATGTAGAGATGTGACACCTGTTCCTGCCATGATTTCCCTACCACAATGAAACTTCCCCTCAATACTTTAAGCTGTAAATAAACCCTTTCTTCTATAACCTGCTTCTAGTCAGATATTTTGTCCCAGCAATATCTAAGTGCCAGGGACTCTACTAGGTGATAAAACTGCAAAGCTAAAAAGCCTTAATTCTTAAAGAGTTTGTTATTCAAGAGAAATGGATATGTAACCAGATGATTCTGAGTGTGATTCCTGTTCTGACATAACAGGAACAGATAATGTGTCTTTCTGTTGCAAGGGACAAAAACATTGGCTCAAACCGACTTTCTAAGTAAAGGGAATCTTGTATTCTATCTTAAAAATATAGCAGCAGAACCAACTTCAAGAGGTCATATCCTATAGCTCACCATGTTGTTGCTGGTCTTGTTCCATCCCAACGCTGACTAATTGCCCTCCTGGCTCCAGATTTGTTACGGGGATTCTGGGGCAGCTTGTATTCATAGCTACATCTAGCCAGAAAGAGATCCTGGCAATGGTCCCTGGAATTCAGCTTGAATGGACTGGCTTATGTCCACTCTGAACATGAGACCAAAACATTAGCCTCATTGTAAAACTTACGTAGGAGAATGATAGCTTCCCTAGGACCCTAGTCTCTCAATGTAGTCTTGCAGCTGCTGCTGTTAGTTAGGGATGGTGATGGCAAGGGAAGCTGGGAAATTGTCTCATAAGAATTTATAGCTCATGAAATATACTACACATAATGTACAAATATCTACTAGAGACCGACACAGGATAATGTAATGGAGGCCAAAGATAGCATATGATAGTGAATGTCCTTCAATTTTCCAGGATAGGTATGGGTTTGCCAAGGAATAAGACAAAAGGAGATCTGCAGATGTAACTCAACAGTAGCATGCTTGCCTAGCATATACAACACTCTAGGTTTGTTCCAAAGCACTGAAAGAAAGGGCAGGGGGAAAGTGCAAGAGAGACAGATGGAGAGAAAGACAGAGACTGACTTCAAGGCACAGAATAACATCTCTCTGCTATCACAACAATTAATCAGATAGTTGTTCCATTTCCATTGGCACTATTACAAGAGTCACCAGCCAGAAGCCATCTGCCCCGTCGTGTAATGAACAGAAAACCTGACATATCAGTCTCACTAGAACCTGCTGTCGGATTGCACCTATTGGATTTTAAACTGAAACATAGTCAAATGTGTTCTCTCCCAGGCTCTTTTCAATGTTGATACAGGCTCAGATTCAATTCAATGTGAACCTTAAAATTTATGTCCCTGGGGATTGGAAATGATAGTATTTTCATTCTGAACCATACCATCATCATCTTCTCTCTCTCTTTCTGATGAAACCTGCTAAAGGGTTAATGACTCACCCAATGCTTCAAATTTATCTGGATTTTGAGATCATGAAATTCATGATGTTAAAAACGTTATAAGACAAATGGGAGTACTTGTGTGCAAATGTGCTTATCAGGTGTATAATGTATATCACCTTGGGAATGAGACCATTCCCAGGCCATTCTTTTAACCAGAGAGCAATACTCTAAAGGAAAAGTAGACTTTGATTTCTGTGGGACTTGGAGTTTATATAATTTGTAAGTTCTTCAGTTTGGGGCAATACTTTTTCTTCCCATTGAGTAAATAATATACCTCTGATAAGGTTGTGCTAAATGGACTTGGAAACAGTTTTCCCCAAAATTTCCAATTCCAAGTTGAATTAGCTATATTTTGGATTGTTTTTCTAGTTTTGCCTCATAGAAGAGAAAATCATAAGACTATTGTTTGCTTTCTTTTCTCTCTCTCAGTGTCTGTGTGTATGTGTGTGTGTCCATCCCCCAGGTTGTTTACTTTCTATAGGAAGTGTGTTCATGCTGACCATAATTTGCTGGCTTCCAAATGCAATGATGAAATGTTCTTTTAATCATGAAGCTTATCTCAGTGCTTTGAAGCCACCTACCTGATGTTTACGCTTCTACATACTCATTTGTCTATCTGGATTCTTCCCCAAGAACACTCAGTAATAGCAATAAATAGAATTGAAGAATATATCTCTTGGCATTTGCTCTTCATATAGGAAATCTGTTCAGAAAGCCTGCAGCTAGGCACAGGTAGCTGGTCCCTGTCCAGCTGAGTCAGTCAGGAATCTAAAACTTAATTTAAAAAACATGCTGAAGTGAGAGAAGGATTTAGGGAGTAAATGGAGAATGCTCTCCAGGACGCTAGCTTCTTCCTCTTCAGTTAGCTTTTTAGTGAAGAGGAAAAAGCAGCTAAATATGCTGGGAGGGTGATAGATGATGTTCATTTCAAAACACAGTCTGTCACCTAAGCATTAAAAGGTCCATGATCCCACAGCGTTGCTTACTTCCCTATAGTACAAACCAGATAAAATTCTCTGTATTTTTCTGAAGGTCCCTCCTACAAGTAGAGAGAGCCATTTACATTGATTCTTGGCTGAAATTTCTACTTTGCTGATAAGTGTGTTAAGTTCTTACAAATAGGGGATAGTTGCCAAAGAGGTATCAGAGACCAGGACTGATATTCCACAGAAATACAGAACTCCTGGGCCTTAAAATAGTCGAGTACTGGGACTGGAGAGATATCTGAGTGAACTAAGTGCTTGCTGCACAAACATGAGGTTCTGAGTTCAGATCCTCAAAACCCAGGTAAAATACAGGCGTTGTGGCACATGCCTATAATCCCAGTACAGAGAAGCAGAGGCGGAGACAAGAGAATCACTAGGGCTGGCTGGCTGGATGGACTTGCTGAGTCAGTGAGTTCTAGGTTCACTATGAGATCCTGTCTCAAACAATAAGGTAGAGAATAATGGAAGAAGGTACCTGATGTCAACCTCTGGCCTCCTCATACCTGCACACACCTGTGTGCCCATACTATATAACACACTTGACAAGCAATCTATTTACACACCATACACACCTACACATGTTAAAAGGGGGGGGAATAAGAATAAAGTTCCTTGGAAAACAACTTCTACCTTGGGCCCTCTGAGTGCCCCTCCACCAGCACTCCTATGTCTTCCCCAGGATTTGCACATATCTCTATGGTTGAGCAATTTAAATGTTACTGTGGGGCTCAGCTGGTTATTATATATGGTGATATGAATTTGGCATAAATCCCTCATTTTTAAAAATTATGGTTATATTTGAGGAATAATAACATTCAGATATGGGAGTAATGTATAAATAAGTATTAAGATGTTTATAACCTTGTATTTTTTTTAAGGATGGGAAAATAGATATTTGAGACAATGTGGAGAGATTGACTCAGGGTTGGAAGCTATTAGGGTAATGGGTAATGGAAGGTTGTGAAATTATTATTCATTTGAAAAGTAACCAAATTTTTAAGTTTATTGCTTGCCACTTTGTGCCAAGCACTTTGCATATAATACTGTGGAGAGCCATGTGTCAGCACATAATACCACTTGCTTCCCATAACAGTGCAGTAAGCATAAAGGAGAGAATGACATGTGAACACTAATAGAAAGTGGCAGGACACTCAACATGACCCACTATTTCCCACAATACATGACACACTATGTTAGGCACTGGCAGAGAGTGAATATTGACTAGTGTAAACAACAGGTAATATTTGCAACTCTTCCCATTAGTTTAGTGAAAGACAGGCAGTGCTTCCTGTAATCAAGACATTAAAAATATGATTGCAGCCTGGAGAGATGGCTCAGCAGTTACAGGTACTTGCTTGCAAGGCCTGATGGATGGGTACCCATTATTCACATAAAGCCAGATGCACAGAGTAGCACATGCGTGGAGTTTGATTGCAGAGGCAGGAAGTGCTGGTGTGCCTAATTTTTCTTTTTCTCTTCTCTCTCTCTGCTTGAAAATAAATAATAATTAAAAATGTCTATTAAAAATTCTGACTGGGTAATATGTTTATATTTCTGATTTTAATTGCCCAAATAGTGATGTAAGTGTGATATAAGATACCAGCTAAACTTACTGTAATTTAATTATGTAATTTTCAAATATTACTTTTGGCATGGCCATTATACTGCATAGGATCTTGCAAAAAATAGTAAGATTAGAATCCACAACCTGTAGACAGTCTCACTTATCTTTAAAAGAAAACTGAAAAAACAAGATTATTTATCATGATTCTATAGCTAATTCAAAGTAGATGATTTATGCATTTGCATTTAATATTCATGGTATGCCATGTGTGAGGTCATGTTTTTAATTAGGATAAGATACCATTGTCTGAAATCTATTTTGTTGTCATAGAGATAAGGCAACTTTTAAGAGAACATTTTACTTGTATTTAAAAGGACTTTTACTAAACAAACCAATAAAAAATTGCAAGAGTAGATTTGTTTTTGTTCTGATAACAAAAAAGTCAGTATGTGAAGAAATCATGTTAAATAATTTGATTTAGCCTTTCTATGATAGATACTCATGTTAAAATTTTTTTCATTTAAAAAATAACAATAAAACCAACATGGAAAACTATGCTTACCTGAATCAACTTTTTAAATGTAAACTTCTAAAAGCTCTAAATGGACTGTTTTAGTTTTTCGAGGTAGAGTCTCACTCCAGCCCAGACAGACCTAGATTGACTCTGTATTCTCAGGGTGGCCTCAAACTCATGGCAATCCTCCTACCTCTACCTCCCGAGTGCTGGGATTAAAGGCGTGCGCCATCATGCCTGGCTGGACTTTCTTTAAAAACAAAAATTGGGGGTAGATTTGGGGTTTTTCTAAGTATGGTCTCACTCTAGCCCAGACTGACCTGGAACTCAACTCTATAGTGTCAGGCTGGACTCAAACTCACACTGATTTTCCTACCTCAGCTTCCCAAGTGCTGGGATTATAGGCATGTGCCACCATACCCAGCTCTTTTTGTTTTAATTTTTTTTAAACAATATTATTTTATCGTGTGTGTGTGTTCACACACATCCCACAGTACACATGTGGAGGTTAGAGAACAACTTTTAAGTTTGTCCTATTCTTTCTACCTCACTTGAGGCAGGGTTCCATAGCCTGGATTCTCACTCAACTGTTCTTTGCTGCACTCCCCAGAAGCATGCACATGCACATGCACATACAGGATCTTTCCCATCTTCACCTCCCATTTTGCTGCCGGAGTCAGCATATTGGGATTCCAGAAGTGTGGGGTCTGGGGATTGAACTCAGGTGCACCAGGCTGTGCAGTAAATGCTTTATCTATATCTCCAGCCCCTAAACAGACTTTCTGATGAACTTCTTTGCTGTGGTCCTCTTTGATTTTGTGGAAGCTGGGTCTTACTCTAGCCCAGACTGGCCTCAAATCCATGGCAATTCTTCTACCTCAGTCTCTCAAGTGCTGGAATTAAAGATGTGAGCCACCACACCTGGCAGTGTTATGGCTTTATAAGCATCTTTTTGGTCCTTTAAAGGTACTGATTTTATGCTGATAGAAATTATACCTCTGGAAGTTGAGGAATTAAAGGATGAGAGGAAGTTCAGCTAAGTAATTTAGCCAATGTTCTTGCTTTAGTTTCAAACTGTGCAGAAGCACTCGGGACAAACAAAATCCAGCCTCATCTTTATTGTTTTAGTGAAAAGATTTTAGTTGTGGCAGTGTATATTATTGGAAATGAAAATTTGCTTATATTTCCAAATCATTTGTAAGCTTTTTAGCCTGTATGTGTTAACAGTAAAAAGGAATCCATCTCTCCTTCAGAGTTATTAGTTACTGACACAGGAACTGTGTGAGATGAGTCCATAAAACACATACATAACATCCCAAGAGAACCTGTTTCTGTGATTATTATAAAGAGATTTCTTCATCTATGAAAGCACAATAAATTTCTTTACATCTTAGAATGTCATGAATATGTATGTACCTGTTTTCAAGCACAAATGGTTCTATTTCCTTCTGTGGTGTAGATATAATTACTGATACAGAATTGTAAATAAGATTATCTATACTATGCTGGGCATGGTGGTGCATGCTTTTAATCCCAGTACTCGGGAGGCAGAGGTAGGAGGATCACTATGAGTTCGAGACCACCCTGAGACTACATAGTGAACTCCAGGTCAGCCTGAGCTAGAGTGAGACCTTACCTCAAAAAAACAAACAAACAAACAAACAAACAAACAAAAGATTATCTATACCAAGATCCATTACTGTGCCCAATAAGCATAGTCTCAAGATAGAGCTCATTAGTGGGTATTGTTTTTATTATTATATATTCTATATGTTTTTCTATATGTTCAGAACCTTGCTTGTACCCATTATATCTTTGTGACTTTTATTCCTACATTCATCTTCCCCCATGGGCTTTATGGCCCACAACTACAGGCATCTAATTTACTTGTGATGAGTAGCACAAAGCCAAAAACTGATAAAGGACAGTGAGTAGAGAAACAGCTACAGAGTGTGGCAAGTTTACCAGAATGGAAAGGTTACTGAACATCTGTTTACCCTGAACCTTTACTAGAACTCATTGAAATGTTTACAATTCCTTGTCTTGCCTGAATAAGGTCATTGGATTAGGTAGGTATGTTATTATACCCACCAAACTGCACATCATTGCCCTGAGAAGAGAGGGAAAAAAGCCGCATAGCTGTAAGGTTATTGTTTTTTAAAAATTAGTCTAGATAGAGCTCTTTTGATCCTTTGGATCAGGTCTTGGTTTTCAACTCTCTTTCCCTGTTAAAGTCATACATTTCCTTTCAGTTTGCTATAATGATGAGCTCCATATTTGCAAGTATGTGTTTTTCCATTCATTTAGCTATGCAAAAAGTATTCATCCTACTTTGTATTTAGCACATTTGTGATGCAGGTAAATACACAATAGCTTCTGAATTGTCTTAGTATTGATTTTTTAAATATATTTTCAGGATCAGAAAGATTATCCCTTTGTGTATTAAGTTTATATATATATATATATATATATATATATATATATATATATATTCATATTATTAAATAAATATTAGACAAAAAACAATACAAAAAATCTTTTACTTGAAAACTATAAGGCACTATGCTAGGACTGTGAATTATACACTATTCTTAGTTAAATAGATCTTGATTGAAAGGTCCAGGGCATTATTCTATTAATAAACAGGTTACTTCTTTTGTAACTCTTAATAGTATATTACATGGGTAAACATTTGGCATAGGAAATATACATATATATAGAAAATACATTCATATTATATTTTTCAAGGGACACAGTGACAGAACTTTTCATTAGATTGTCCAGCTGAAACATAATTGAAAACTTATTACTAGTTTCAAGAATATTTTTTGTAGTAAATTAGCAGGAATGAGAATTTAAGTTTGAGTAAAAGGAAGGGATCTATTCTCTCTCTCTCAAATAAATAATAAATAAATATTAAAAAATTAAACTAAAAAAGGAAGGGATCTGTAAGAGAAAAGACTATGTCTATTTGCCTATATTCCCAGGACCTAACACTATCTGGCATACAACAGGTATTCACTGAGTTTACAGGTCAATTAATGCAAGATTGGGATTGGAAAAATATTGTAATAGTGCATTCTGATGGACCTTGGAATTCTGTGAGCATGAAATAAATAAGAAATCTTTGCTATCTGGAAATTTCACTATGCAAACATATTGTCTTCTAATTTCTATTAGATGCTGGATGAGCCCTGAGCTTCAGGAACACACACACACACTTCATATATACTTTTCCATCAACATTATAATAATAGAGTTTGGGCACATTTATGTTAGTTTAACAAAGTATAAAGGGAATCCAAGGTAGAAGTGGTTACTTCTGACTAGGAGATACTTCTTTGGGTGTTTCCACAGTATTAAAAAAAAAAAAAAAACAGGATATCCCAGATACAATGAACAGCCTATGCAGAAATATGCAAGACATTAAACAGCAAGGTATATATCCTCTGGCTCACAAGGAGGATTTTATTTTTATCCAAAAAGCTATTCTGTCAATATGAACACAAGTTGTAGCACTTGAAAGTCCTTCACTCTCTCTTCTTGCTACCAAAAATCCAACCCTGCTTCAATGGCTCCCATGCCAGATTTGGCAAGCATTGTCCACATACAACTCTTCTTCTGTGGGATTCAGCTTGAGGGCCATCATCCTGGTTTTTCACCTCATTTCCTGAGGATTTTGTCAAATGTTAGACTGATAAGGGCCATGCTTTCTTTCCCTCTTCCTTTGATTTCTATACATGGCTAGTATCAAACCCTTGTTTAACAAGAGGGAGGTTGATTATTTCTAGGGAGGCTATAAAGAATTTCCCCAGCATGCATCTTAAAGGTATTAAACAGGCTAGATGTAGTCTTGAGACTAAGTGCCACATGCGACTGTTCTTTTCAGGTAATGGGAATTGTTGAAGAGCCCATGGAGATGTCCATTTAAAGATACCTGCTAGGGAGCCGGGTGGGCGTGCTGGCGCACACCTTTAATCCCAGCACTCGGGAGGCAGAGGTAGGAGGATCACCATGAGTTCGAGGCCACCCTGAGACTACATAGTGAATTCCAGATCAACCTGAGCTAGAGTGATACCCTACCTCAAGAAAAAAAAAAAAAAAAATGCCTGCTAGGACAAGAAAACTAAACCTCAGGTTTGATAGAAAGGGAAAATGAATCGTTTACAAATGAATTAGAAAATACATTAACATCAAGCCAGCTCCATATCCACCACCCTGTGGCAATATACATCAGTCTGAATGTCATATACTTAGACAGCTATAATAAGCGTAGGTAGGACAGAGTTTGCAGAGCACCTTTAAATGGCAGTAATTCCATTTCAAAGGGCAAATGAATGAAAAATGAACTTGAAAACTCATTGGATGCTCCGAGAAAAGCTTATGTAAATGCTGTAGGCAGACAAAGGCATACCTGAGAGAAATTTTCTTAAAATCTTCTTTAATTCCTATTTATCTCCATTTCATTGTCTTGATATGTACCCATAAACACATGAAACTTTTATTCCAAAAGGCAGATATGCCAAGAGAGTATAAAAGATTGAACATGCAGTCCATGTGCATAGGCCAGTTCTTTGCCTGTGTGGATCTGAAAAAGTTATTGATTATAGGCAAAAAGGGTTGTAATGAGAGCATTTTGCTTATTTTCCCCTTTGTCTTATTTTTCCCCATCATCATTATTTAATTGTCTTTTGGTGATTTTGTTTTCAATGTCGAAGATTGAACCCATGGCCTTGCACTTGCCAGAAGTGCTCTACCACTAAGCTAAATCCCCAAACTCTTCTTTAATTTTGAGACAGGTTCTTCCTATGTAGCCTAGGCTAGCTTTGAACCTGTGATATCCTTTCCTGCTTAAACTTCCAAAGTACTTGTATGATAGGCAAGTGTCACCATATCTAGCTCTTTGTTATATGTAGAAGTTCATGGGAAGTAACATAACATAGTGGCATAGAAAGCTGAAACCTTGGCCTTGAACTATTCCCCTTCTACTTAACAATTTGGGTAAGCCATGGAGTCTTTCTTGGATATCATTTCTTTTTATCTCCATGTCTTACACACAGTACAGGGAGGGATTTTAGTTATAAATTGATCTGTTTCTAAAGTTAACTGTTTGGAGAAAAAAAGTCTCTAAACCTTATCAGCTAAATACAAGATAAAGAAGTCATGGAAGAGTAGCTTCAGAGGATAAAAGCGATAGACACAATATTTTACAGACAGAAGAAATGCTATCAGGGAGTTGAGAGATTATAAACTTATATAACTGCAGAGAGCAGAAGTAGATCTCAGGAGGAAAAATCAAGTATTTAATCCCTCTATAGGAAATCTTTGAAGGGCTGAGAAGATAGATCACTAATTCAAGGCACTTGCTTGCAAATCCTGTTGGCTCAGGGTTTGATTCCCCAGGACCCCACATAAATCTAGATTTGCAAAGCAGTGCTTGTGTCTGGAGTTTGCTTGCAGTGGCAAGAGGCCCTAGTGTGCATGTACTCTCTGTCTCATAAATAAATAAATAATACTTTTTGAAAAACAAAAATGTTTAAATAATAACATCTTGTGTAGCATCAGGAGAGGCTAATCAATCAACAACAGTGCTAGTGAAAGAATGAAGAGGAGAAGTTGATGCAGTGTTGGTAAAATCAGATAGAAGATAAGGGTCAAGTAGGGATGGGCTCCCTGAGAAAAACCAAGGTGTAATATGATAGTTCTATTCTGTGTGCTAATGCCCTTGTACCTCCTATGTGTCACTTCCTTCTCTTTGGACGCCTACAACCTCAACGGCTGACAGAGAACTCCAACCTTATGACCCTGTGGAAACACAGACACAGTCTCTAAAACCTTCCACAGGACCTCCAAAAAGGTCCATGGAGGTTATTCACTTTCCTTCAGGCAGACTGCCTAATGGTAGACAAAATGCATATCAGGTCTGCCTTTCTTTTATCTAGGAGGACACATAATGGTTTGAATGCTTTATTATAGTTTATACAGCAATTACATATGAAAGATAAAAAAGTGGTAGACTTTGTAGTGTTGAAATTCTTCCTCTAAGATATCTCTTCCTTTCAACTTGTAGAACCTCTCTCCTGTTTTATCTATCAATTTATCCTTGGTGGTGACAAAGCACCCAGGAGATGCTCTGACCTTGAAAAGGGCACTTACTCTTTGTGCTGGGCTTTGCTGTAAGCCACGGTACTCCATTGTTGTTATCTGTGTGTGCTTCTGCAGAAGGCCTTTAGCACATAATGTCAAGCCCTTCTGATCAGACACTGCCTTTTTCACCATTGTGTCCCCACTACCCAGTGAGGCACTTGACATTAGCATGACAGCACACACATGGTTGGGAAATGATGAAAACCCCGTTTTTCCTTAGAACCAACTCTGCCAGCCCAATTCAAATATGATTCAGGAGCCCAGGACCTGCTTTCTAGTTCCATAAGTCTTTTCTCAAGTGCACCTTTCATCACCTTTAAGGTTCAACAGCATTCCATGTCTCTTCCTTCTTTGGCAGTACTTTAAAACTAGTTGATTAATCAAGACTAAAATTGATTTACTGACGGCCTGCTATAGCCAAGTACCCTGCTAGATATTGAGGAATTTTCAGCCATGCAAAAAGTATGTTCTGTAACTTCCAGGTTAGTTGGGGTTAAGATGCATAAGCAGGATGGGAAAATCCATAGTGCCTGTCAGGACTCTGTTAAGAGCTAAATAAACACTGGTGGTGACTTAATGAGATTTTGAAGGAGGACTTTGGAAGCTCACAGACTTAGATATCTTTGAGAAGGTGAGTTTAGATTATAAGAGAAATAGAGGGCATGGGCATTTTAAAGAGCAATAATGTACTCTTCAGATTCATATTTTCTTATTCAACAGGCAATTCATTGGTCATCTGTTGTAGGCCAAGTAATAAGCTAGAGAAGAGTACTGGGACTTTTCTGAGATCAACTATAGTTCAGTTTTTCTTATTTAATCTTAAACTACCCATGACCTCATTCATTCCTGCAGCTTTAACTACTACCTTCAGCATACAAAAGAGACCCAACTCTACCTGTCCACCCCCAGATTCCTCCAGTGAGTAATTTTGGTTCTCATCTTAAGTCAAAGTGAGATGTGATGATCCTGCTCTACCCACTCTGTACTAACCACTCCCAGTCCCCCATCCCTCATCATCTGAAGGGTCCACACACTGTGAAGAGTACAAATGGGACAGTATTTAGACATTTGCTATTATATCAGCTATGTTGTGTAATTTTGAGCATGAAAACTTACTTTGTGTTCCTCCACATCACTGCTGGATGAGCATTGTTAACAAATGGGGACCAGCCTGCAGGATGACAGCCTATGTAGACACAGCCCCTATTCATATTTACCATTTTCATTCATGGAACAGATTCTCTGCCGTACACTTTCTGTCTCAGTAGCTTAACCACATAGTAGGTTTGGCAAGAGGGATACTGTGACCACTACTGCATCAGTTCGGTTGCTGTTACTAAAGTGAAAGCCTTGTGGTTTAGTAATTTCATAAAGAAGTTTTATTTATTTTTTTTTTTAGCTCGCAGTCCTGGAATGTCACAGTTATAGCACTGGAGTGAATTTGGGTGTCATGAAGGCCTCCTGCCAATTATTATTACTATGGAAACAGAGAGAGAGAGAGAAAAGAGAGAGGAGAGATCCCATCACAAGACAGGAAGTCAAAGAATAGAGTTCCATCAGAAATATTTTAATCCTTCCTAAGGGCATGACCCCCAGATGACCTAACAATTTCACACTAAGTATCTCCTACCTCTTAAAGACCCCCCCTCTGAACATTGCTCCCTGGTGCCCCAACTTCCAACTCATGATTCTTTAAGAAACAAAATTAGGGGGCTGGGGAAATGGCTTAGCAGTTAAGATGTTTTCCTGCAAAGCCTAAGGACCTCTGTTTGATTCCCCAGGACCCACATAGGCCAGATGCACAGTGGGGGCAGGGGGGGCACATGCATCTGGAGTTCATTTGCAGTGGCTGGAGCCCCTGGCATGCCCATTTGCTCTTTCTCTCTGTCTCTTCCCCCACCTCTCTTTCAAATAAATAAATAAATAAAATATCTTTAAAAAAAACAAAATTAAATAACAACCCAACCAGAGCAGCCATCATATAAATGAGAAAACTAAGACCAGAGAAACAAGTTGCCTGAGATTTTAGGTCTAGCAAAAGGCAAAAGTCAAGATGCAAACACAAAGATATTTGCTTCTAAATGTGATGCTGTTTCTGTGACATTACAGAGGAGTATTCTGTACAGGCTAATAATCTCCAGTGCCTTAGTCTTATTATTTGAAAAGTATGGATGGGTTTTTGTCCTTATCTGTTCCAGAACTATAATGCTCTTGACAGCTGAGGTTTCTCAAGTGGCATCCCTGTGTCAGTACTGTGGTAGTTTGAATAGATATCCCCAATATATTCAGTGTTTTATTAGTTTGTAGTTTGCATCTGCAGCCACCTGGCTGGAAGCAGAGTCACTGGGCAGATCTTAGGGTCCAGCCCTAAGGTGTGGTGGTGGATGTATGATTTTAATCGAAAGATTTGCAAAGTGTGCCTAGCTGGAGTTCCTGAGGTGTGCTGTGCTATGTGGCTTTTGGCTTGTGGCTTTGCTCTCTGTGTTTGGCCCTGTGAAAGCAGGCCAGCTTCTTCTGCCATTATGGAACTTACCCTGAATCTGTAAGCTTCTATAAATATCCCCTCCTCCATAACTGTGCCTGGTCTGGAAGTTCATCTCAGTGAACCTAAAGCTGTCTGCTATAAGTACCTAGGAGGTATTGTTACTATTCTGAACAATGGGCAGGATCTAGGCACTAAAGTTAATAATATGAGCATCTCATAAGAAGATTATGACTTGAATGACCTCTGAGTCAGAGCATATGTTTGGCAGGTGAAGTTCTGGCCAAGCAAAACAGGTGAATTTTCATTCAATTACTCAGTCCATTTGAACTCTGCAAGCTTCAGCCATGCTATACACACACTGCATCTTCAATGACCCCACAGATCAAATGGAGTCTTGACAGGTCTAATACATATTTAATGCACTGGTCATCTGGAAATGAATGTACTCTTCCAATTTATAAGGAAGTTTACAGATGCAGTGGTATACCAGTAGGAGGAAGGGTGAAAATAGCCCTTCAACCTCTGGATGACATTGTGACAGCAATGTGGTACATTACATCCACTGAAGGTAGTGCCAGGTAGAAAAAGCAAAACTCATTGACATGGAACAGTCCAGAGCTAAAAGCCCTGACAGTTAATACTTGTCTATGTAGTCTTATATGATTTCCCTCCTCAGAGCCTCAATTCTACAGCTGCACTGAAGGGGTAATAATGTCCATTGAATGGATTGTTTAACAAATAGTGATTGAACATTAAGTCAATCAGAAAGACAGCACCTTTGATATTTTAATCAAAAAGGGATGTGATTCAAGATAATAATAAACTTACAGATTGTTGGGAGGGTTGAAGAGGTGATGAGCAGGATAAAGGGCAGTTCCATAAAAATCAGGAAATTTCTGGAAGCCATTTCCTGAGCCAGAGTTTCTTGGGGTTGTGAAGCTAGAGACCAACAGTAGACTTCAGAGTCTTAGGTAAGTTTACAAGGCTGTCACCTCAACATCTGCAAACTTCTGGGCCCTCCTGTCACTGCCTGCTCTTCCACATCCCTAAACTCATACAAGTTACTTTGCTTGTGAGGATGTGAACTGCAACTCTGCTGATAAGATTCTGAGAACATGTGGAAAACATGTGTGTGGAAGGTTGAGGAATAATGCCGAGAGAGCCAGTGGGCAGTAGCCAGAACAAGTGTTTCTCATGTGCCAGGAACCATTCTGGGAGCACTAGGAAAACAAAAAAGATTTTTCTTGTGGCTCACATTTCATTGAAAATTAAAAGAATTCATATAATAACACATTTAGTAGAGCAGCCTCCTTAAAAATAACCATTTCCAGCCAGGCGTTGTGGCACACGCCTTTAATCCCAGCACTCGGGAGGCAGAGGTAGGAGGATCGCCAAGAGTTCAAGGCCACCCTGAGACTACATAGTGAATTCCAGGTCAGCCTGGACCAGAGTGAGACCCTACCTCACAAAACCAAATAAATAAATAAATAAATAAATAACCATTTCCTTTTTTAAAATCCTACAGTGGCCTGGAGAGATGGCTTAGCAATTAAGGTGCTTGCCTGCAAAGCCAAAGGACCCAGGTTCCATTCCCCAGGATCCACGTAAGACAGATGCACAAGGTGGTGCATGCGTCTGGAGTTTGTTTGCATAGTTTGGAGGCATTGGCATTGGCATGCCCATTCATTCTCTCTCTCTTTCAAATAAATAAAAATACAGAATTTAAAAAATGAAAGATAAAGCCGGGCGTGGTGGCGCACGCCTTTAATCCCAGCACTCGGGAGGCAGAGGTAGGAGGATCGCCGGGAGTTCAAGGCCACCCTGAGACTACATAGTGAATTCCAGGTCAGCCTGGACCAGAGTGAGACCCTACCTCGAAAAACCAAAAAAAAAAAAAAGAAAGAAAGATAAGGACTTTAAAAAAATCCTACTTCCATGATTCTTCATAAATCTTTATGACAGAGAATACAAAGATGAGAGAGGAAGTGCTAAAGAGAGTGACTGGGGCTGGATAGTGTAGTTTCAATTGACAGCACTTGCCTCTTACAGTTAGAACCACATTTCAATCTTCATTGGCTTTGAAAAATCATTTGGACTGCCTCAAAGCATCTAATCTCTCACTAGATAATGTACCATCTTTGAAGATACTTATCAGTAACTCGTTCCAACTGCATTGAAATATAAATATCCTATGGCTAGAAACTGCCTATTTGTAGCAAGGAACAGAGATGAATGTGTCAAAGCATGCATTAATATTTTTATTTATACAAATGATTCATGTGGTCCTGAGAATTTGCCATTCACTCTCCTCCAAGGGAAGGGCACTCTGCCTTGCTCTCTCTGGCAAGTCAAAGTGAAAGATGCAGCTGAGTCACTTAACCTCTGCATTGAGGCAGCTCTGCAGTGGCCAGCAGAGTCTGGAGGGGAGGCTTTTCCCCAGCACTTGTAGTAGCTTCAGTCCTTGTTCCAAGCTGCGAGCCACAGCAGGTGGACATAAGCTTTGCAGCCATACACGTTCAGAGCTCCTAATAGAGCCATAAATGTCAAAGTACATTTGTTCCTCTACTTATTTCTGCTCCAAAAACTTTGAATAATGAAATCTAATATACCATAGTATCAGGAGGGTTGAGATGACATAAATAAATTACTTGGCACACAGTAGTCATTCCACAAATGTTAATTTCTTTACCCATTAATAATATGTTATCATCAGTTTCCTTTGTGGTTTCAATTTCCTTTCCCATTAATCTGAATAATAATAGTGGATAATTCTGGCTTTTTCATATCAGCACCATATTTAACCTGTGTAATAACTACATTAAGAGTTATATGAACAATAACTATATCAATGATTATAACTATATGAATAACTACATAATTAATAACTATGCTAACCTCATTTCATAAATCTAGACCTTAAGCAGAAGAAAGGTTGTCTAACTTGCTCAAGGTCACTGCACAAATTAGCTAGGTAAGATTTAATTGTACATCCTCTTTCTTCAGAGCTACCACATCTTCCCCAACTCAAGAATGCCTCCTACATGAGGCTAACTTTGTGCAAGCAGGAGTGTGTAAAAGAACATGGTAACAGTAATTTTTGAAATTCTTCTTTGTAGTAAAATAACGTTGATCTGAAGGGCTGTTCATAAAATTTAGTGTCATCTCCAATACTAAGCAAGTGCTTAACATAGTCAGAGGTCTTCTTATTGTCATGAAAGAAGTATGTATGCAGGGAGGGAAGGCAGGAGGAGACAAGCAGGGAGGGAGGTCATATAGTACAACTTAACTGCCTTTCTGTCTATCTTGCCAACACTTCTTTCCACCTGTACTCCTCCCCCATTTATGTATTTCAAGCCTTTTCCCTCTTGTCCATACTGCCTTGGTAACTTTTATATTCATCATCTTAAGTGTCAGTATCTGACTTTATCTATAGTCACGTGAGCACTGCTAGCAAGGTTAAATATTATATCAAATATGCTATGGTTTTCAAAGAGTGGTTGTAGTTAACTCTCTGAAAAAATTGTCAAAGAAACAGAAACCATTTTATATAATCATGTACTTATATTTGAAGATAACAGCTCCTGGGCCCAGAGTGTTGGTGGCCACATAGGCATGGAGGTTCAGTTTTATCACACTTTTTTTCATTTCTTGGATGACCACAAATGGGTAAATTTCTTTTTTAAAAATATTTTTATTTTTACTTATTTATTTGAAAATGAAAGAGGCAGAGAGACAGAGAATGGGCACACTAGGGCCTCCAGTTCTGCAAATGAGCTTTAGATGCATGTGCCCCCTTATGCATCTGGCTTACATGGGTACTGGGGAATCAAACTTGGGTCCTTTGGCTTTGCAGGCAAGTGCCTTAACTGCTAAGCCATCTCTCCAGCCCCAAATGGGTAGATTTCTATGTGAAATTTCTCAATTTTAAAATGTTAACTCTTATTTGTAGCTTTGAAAACACTATGAAATCAAAGGAAGTAGTCATAGGTCACAAGTTCTGGGGACTGCCAATTTGTGATCTGTACAGAATCTTCCATCATAGAATATGAACCACATTATGATACATGCTTGTTTTTGTGTGTTCTCTCACTAGGAAAAGTGCTCCAAGGGCCTGGATATATCTTGTTTATCTAATATTATAAATGAATACTATTGACCTAACCTAAACTGTTATTTTTTCTTGAAAGGGCAAATTTCTATTTTCCAGAACAAATTATTTTTGCTATAGTTTTTTTCTCAGCTGTACATTTGTTTATAAACTCTAATGTAAGTCATCATAAATCAAGATGTTAATACTAACATTTGCATACACTAGTCACTAGCTTTGTGCAAAGCAGGAATGTGTATTTGCCATTTGAATTTTAGTTTAGAAACTGGGTGGTTAATGGTCTACCTGATGAAGGAAAGCAGATGAAGCTCATCATAGTGTCATGCCCTGTCTTCAGGGTCAGTTTGATTAGAGACCACATGGAAGGAGAGCATTTATAGGCTCTGGAGGTAGAGATGGGTTAAAATCTTGCCACTGTCATTTGTCAGCTGTGCAAACTTGGGCAAGTAATGTCACTTGTCTGGGCCTCAAGTGACTCATTTATTAATCAGAAATAATTATGTCTTTGCCCTAAGATAGTTGAAAAAATTACCTTAAGTAATTTACATGTGATCATATACACAGTAGAAATGAAATCAATGTTAACTTACATTGAAGAAAAGGGCATCTCACTTTATTTCCTTTCTCTGATGTGTTAAAGACTACAGTCTATATAGGAATTAGAAATGCATATTTGATTTTAAAATAAAATTAACAATTATTTAATGATATAGACTGTACTTTGGGTGTGGACTAAAAATAAAGAGGGATGGATCTCTCATTCTCCCTCTCATGCTTAAAATATGGAAAGCTAGTGAATATATGCAATTTCAGTACTTTCTAAAGGAGAAGATATTTTCCCCAGTTCTTTTTTAAGTGATGTCCTCAAGCAGTGAGCATATTGTGAATAAGAAAGAGGCTCACACTGGGCAAAGGTGAATCTTACTAAGCTAAAAGCATCTATTATTGCAAATAAGACACTAACAATAATTTAGCTTACAAAAAAATGAAAGTCAAATTGTGTCAGCTGACATTGCAAAATATACTTTAGCTACTAAGAATAACTGTTATTGTCACTCTGTAAGGCCATGGACAGACTTCTCCTTTGATCGCTTGGCTGACAGATATAATTAATATGATTATGGTTGGATTTCCTGATAATTTATGGCCATAATGTTTTTCATTGACTACATGTCTGTAGGAGACACAGATGGACCAGTAAAATTGCATTTTGTTCATAAATAATGAAGTTTGTGCATGCTTGTCTCTTCCATGTGTTTGTTCTCATCCCTCTTCAGAAAATAGGGATAACAAATACCTTCAGAAAAATCCTTCTATGTGTATAAAATGTCCAGTTGACCATCTGTTGAGGACTCAGTATGAACTGGCAATAATAAGATAAGTTTAAAACTGAACCATAATTAAGAGATAGTATACATATAATAAAAATGACTGACATTTTAAGACATTTCCAACAAAGTGTTTTCCAGACACCACACCAGCTCTCTTACATGCCTGTATACACGCAGTCTAGGCTGGTATGACTAGTCGAATTTCACAGAGGTTAATTACCTTGCCCAATGTCACACAGCAGAGCCACACTTTTCTTGTTCTAGAGCCATGTTTTCTTTGGTATGTGCATTCCTGAAAGAAATCTGAGTTGGTTTTCCATAGGCAACTACTAGTGTTTTCTTAACCTAGTTTTATTTGCAGTGAAAAGAAAGTGTGAGAGTAGAGCGCATACAAAAGCATCCACTACTGGTCAATGGTGGACAATGGTGTAATCAAGGCAGAGTTTACTGATAACATTCATGAGATAAGAAATAAGTGGTGAACAAAAGAGAGCCCCCACCCCAGGAGAACTTTGGTTAACTGTGGTGTAAGCTTAGGGGAAATGTTAGTGGGAAAGGTGGAATTAGAATGGAAGTCTCTGCTCCTAGGCAACTAATGGACCCCAACTTTTCATCTAGATGGTGTCCAGTGTCTCACCCATGTCATTTCTCACTTCATTCCTAACCGTGGCCATGTAAGTTGAGGAAGTGGACACATTAACATTTTTTGTTTACTCATCCAATGGACTGTTTATGTCAAGCAGCAAATGTGTTTTAACTAGGCTTCATGGAGCTATAGTGGTAGGAAATCACAGAGGAAAAGAAAAGTCACAAAGAGCTATGGGAATGTAGGTGGACGAGCACCTCTCACTCACCAAGGCTTTCCAGGTTGTTGACTAGATGAGGTGGAATTTGCGCTGGATTTTGAAGGTGAGATGGGCTCCAGAAGGCACTTGTGGGGGCAACAGGCAGAAAGGGCATTGTAGAGAGAAGATCTGGAGGTACAAATATCTGACTGTTAAAAGTTTTACGTTCTTCCAGAGCTGGTGTTTAGAGGCACTCAGAATGGTCCAGCATTTGACATACCGGCGTAGGCTTTACTACAATACAGCCTCTAACAAAACTAGGCTGTCCCGAACCCCTGGTAATAGAATTGTTTACCTGTACACCAAGAAGGTCGGGAAAGCACCCAAGTCAGCATGCGGTGTGTGCCCAGGCCGACTTCGAGGGGTTCGTGCTGTGAGACCTAAAGTCCTTATGAGATTGTCCAAAACAAAAAAAACATGTCAGCCGGGCCTAGGGTGGTTCCATGTGTGCTAAATGTGTCTGTGACAGGATCAAGCAAGCTTTCCTTATGGAGGAGCAGAAAATCGTCATGAAAGTGTTGAAGGCACAAGCACAGAGTCAGAAAGCTAAATAAATATCAAGCTTTTTTAAATAATAAAAACCAAGGCTTATTTTGTGGCTTTATGCTTAAAAAAAAAAAGTTTTACGTGTTGGTGAGTATAAATGGGGAGCCTTTGGTAGAAGGGGGTGTGCTGACTTTAAGGCAGCCAAAGTAAAGCAGTCTGGGGTTGACAAGATGACAACCTAAGCATCATGACCCAGGATTGGAGGTGTGTACACCTGACCTTAATTTCACCTATCAATGTTTCCATTCAATGATGGCATCTAAAGCACAACAAAATATGGTTCAACAGGAAAGAGAAGGAATAATTATCTTTGAAAAACTGCTGATGTCATTAAAAATGTTAAGATGAATGAACTTCCACTATGGAAGGACCTCTGACTTGTAGAATAAGAGGTTCCCGATATATCTTTTTCACTCTTTCTTCTCCCCTCTCCCTTCCCCAGGTATTCTTCCGGGGAATAAACATTGACCTGGAAATGAATGTCAGGCTCTTGGAGATAATGTCTAGGTGTTACCTTGCTTCCTACACTTTCTACAGAAACTAAGAGTGCTAATGGAGGTGATCCATCAAGACCCATCCAGGGAAAATGATGGGTGTAAAGTCCCAGGGGCTCTGATAGTCCTCGTTAACCGCAGGTCTTTAACCAGGCTGGCATTATAGTCCCCTGGAGTAACTTTCATTCAAGCAGATTGACCCTTTTTGGAAATTGATATTTCTGTGGGACAGAATTCTGTTGGAAGTGGATTCAGAAATGACTCTTAATGAGCATTGCCCTGCTGACTGATCCAGGTTGTGCTTGGCCTGCCATCTGTTAGCATCTCAGAACTTCTGCAGCAAGTGCCATACAATGGTCCATGACTTAATTATGTAGGCTCAGCTATGTTATGGTCAGATGAGCTGGGTGCTGACCAGGGTTCTTCTCCCAGAGCTCAGATTGCATCAGCAGAATGCCTACAGCTTTGTTTTGGCACTTTAAGGAGATGTTGGAGCTTAAATCAGCACAACTTCCCCAAAGTACTAAGATGCCAGTAGCCCTCTGCTGAAAAAGTAAAACAGTGCATGACAGCTTGGGAAAGAACAGTAGATATCAGGACAACAGACTAGATTCTTTTGGATTTGAATATAAGGAATGAAACTTTGGCAATAAAAATGAGAGTGATGATAGCCCATTACATATGGCTAGGGAGAGATCTATTGCGTTTTTAATTGGCCTAAACACCCTAAATTAAAATTTCCCTTTTCTGTAAAGGAATTGGATGTAAATAATAAAAATCTCTCAGTGTTTTCCTGAAGATGTACATTATTGCTTCTCTTAAATTCACATGAATGTGTCCACAAACCCATAAATTCCCAGGGTTACAGAGCAATTGCTACTGAGGTCTGGGCAGGGAAATGGGATTCAACCATCTGCTCCCAAAACATGTCCCATCTGACCCAATATATGCACACGCACAAACCCTCCTTTTACCCCCAAATGAGCACGTCCTGAATGAAAAACGAGGAGTCATATTTTAGTGAACCTAGCAGCACTATCTGTCCCATAATTCTCTTGATTCCTGCAGTGAGTGGTTCCAATGAATATTTCCTGAAAAGCTAAGTAGCCTTCCCTTTTTTATTTTCTTCTTACAGTTTTTCTTTATCTGCTTAACTACTTGTCTAGCTGGTCATAAACCAGACACAGAACTAAGCGCCAAGGCTGTGATTTTGACTGTCATATACTAGTCCTCAGTGGTGAGGGACAGAAAAACCACTCATTACATTATAGCATGATGACAAGTGACAAGGTGGAGAGGCACTGGATGGATGGGTACAGAGGATAGCTCTTTATTCAGCATCAACTGTATGGCAGGCCACCTAGTCATAAAGACCACTATCATCCTCACAGAGACTTGCCAAGAATGCTTGAGGAGTTGTTTATAGTAGCTGTTTCCCTTGTGCCCAGTCTGGACAGCTCCTGCGCTACCTTATTCATGCTCTCCTCTCTGGGCTTCCAAATTCTGGGACCAAAGTCCTGTCCTGTCATAAAAATGTTAATTAGATTTTTAGTATACAGTAACTTTATTCTACTAGACATCAAATTATTTATTTCCATTCCTGCAGATGTTTTTAAAGAATTGATTAGATACAAGATGTTGTGCCATAGCATTAGATTTGAGAGGGATAGCTAAGAAATGTGTCATATCCTTCTAGCATGTGTTCTTCAGGACACATAACCATAAAAATACAAAGCCAGGCATGGATGTCATAACAGAATGTGTTGTGAGTGTACAGAAAATGGTGTGGCTTTATTCAGCCAGAAGATTCAGAAAACATTTAAAGGAAGTGGTAATTTCTCTGGGCCATGAAGGTTGGTTTAAATATCAAGAAAAATGTATCTTGAGAAGAGGAAAAAATAGAATAAAAGAAATATGAGTAGGAAGATACAGAGTATGCTCTGCCAATACTTGGCGTACTTGCGAGGTTGAGAGGAAGCGTTGTCATCAGGAGTTAAGATGGGGAGTACCGAGGGCCGACCTCCGGAGCCTTACATGTCAGTCTAAGGATTGAGGACATTTACACTGATATTCTAGATCTAGTTATGTGACAGAGTCTATAGTGGCCCTTTAACTTAGCTTTAAAAATCTCATCACAGATGTGAGCAAGGAACCATACTGGATGAGAGGTGCCCTAGGATATAAAAATATAGTCCCCTACCTTAGAAACTCCCATTCTGGTGCACAGCCAGTCTTATTTACACAATTCCATACATTTGGCATTCATTTGTTCTTTCACTCATTGTTTTTTTTTTTTTTTTTTTTTTTTTTTTTGCGAGGTAGGGTCTCACCACTCTGGTCCAGGCTGACCTGGAATTCACTATGTAGTCTCAGGGTGGCCTCGAACTCTCGGCGATCCTCCTACCTCTGCCTCCCGAGTGCTGGGATTAAAGGCGTGCGCCACCACGCCCGGCTTCACTCATTGTTTTTGAAACAGATTCTAATATAGCCTTTGTTGGTCTCTAGCTTGCTCTATGATCTACATCTCAAGTGCTGGAATTACAGGCATGTGCTACCATGCCCAGCACATTCTGAAGTTAGTATTCATCAGGTATAAAAGTCTCATTTTTGTTTAACCTCTGTGTGGTTGATTTCTTTAGTCCTTGGATATGCATGACCACTTTTACTAACACATAAAATATATTTATTATATTTATTTATTTTGGAAAACTTATTGCAATGGTCATGAAGTGAAATGTGACTAATGTCATAATGGATTTTATGGGCAGATATGTCATGAATAAAGGTAGTCATATATTTAAGAATTCTCAGGGGTCCCAAAGTATACCCTGCTTGAATTTACAGACAAAATATATTTAACTTAGAACCAAGATCAATACATAAAAAGATTCATGCAAATTAAGAATATTAGCTATGGACTTGGGGGTTGCAGAGAGGAAGAAATGTCCCCAGCCCCTTATAGATGGCCCATTTGTACACTGTGTCTTTTATCTGTGGAGGAGAAAGCCAACAAAGAGAGAGAGTTGACTAAAGACCTGCTGTTGTCAGTGTCCTATCATTCTCACATGTACATTCAGTTTTTAGTCACTACATATAGATGTGACATAGCTCAAATGAATGTGAATGCTAAATCATTGTCTTCCCTTCACTGGGCAGGTAACTGCTTATATTTACAATCAGCATGTGTTCATAACTAAAAGAGAAAGCAACACTGCACTGTTATTGTATCAAGGTTCCTTTCTGCCCACGCTGGAGTTTTGTAATTTTTGGCATATTCTACAACTACTATGAACCTCAGTGTTCACCTATGTATGGTGGGTAAAACTGTCTTCAGAGAGCTTTTGGAAGGGTAAAAAAAAAAAAAAAAAAAAAAAACAGCATGTATAAAAGCCCATGAGTGATATTGGTATGCATAGATGTAATAGGATACAAAATTTAGAAGAGCCTGAATGATCACACCCCAGTGATCAGACAACACACGGCTACATTTCAAATGTGCACGTAAGTACTGCTCATCTTGATCATGTCTCAACGTGAACAGCTTTCAAAGCTGGCTTCTCTCCTTCCTAAGAGCAGACAGAGGAAAGGAAATGTGGAGTGATGCCAGATAGATACCCTCCTACATCCTCTGCTCTGTGATCCCAAGCTGGGGAGCAAATGTAAAAACACCCTTATAATACCATTTATGAAAGCTTTTAGCATCAGGGATAAACAGTGATGATTCTGCATCTAGTTCAGAATGCATGGCTCTTCTATACCATGAATTCAAACTTGCAACATGGTCACATTTGGACCAACACAGGATGAAGTTGATAATCTAGAAAGAGCTCAGGTGGTTTGCTTTTGCTTTCTGAAATGCTACTGGCATCCCGTAACAGTTTACCAGGGCTTCTTGCTGCTACAAGACGTAGCCTTAGATAGCCATTGCGACGTTGGTGTTTCTGAGCCAGGTAGGGGAAATTTCCTAGCACAGCCTACTCCTATCGCTGTGTTTTGGAAAGGCATTTACACATCTCCTACTAGATGCTCTTTTTTCAAACCAAATAGCATCTTTTTTTTTTTTTTTTAACTTCCTGGGACATTCTTATTCTGGTTACTAATTCAGTAAGAACTGATTGTTTCCTTCTTCTCCTGCCCCAATTCTTCAGTAAAAACTGTTCTGATCCAGATTCTGATATTAAAGCAACACCATTAAAGGCCCTTCTATCCCTGGATGATGACGTAATTCAGTGTAATTTGTCTAGCATGTGTAAGGCCCTGGATTTAGTCCCAATCAAATTTATAAAGCAAAATAAAATGACATGGACAATTTATCCACAAACTATTTTCAATTTAATGTGAGGTAACAGGCATCACCTATTTTGTATAACATCTTACAAGTATCATCTTGCTTGGTCCCATAGTAGTCTTTAACTTGTAGTTTACATTATTTAGAAACAAAACAAGGCTTGGGGTGGGGCAGCTAAGCAATTTGCTCCTGGCTACCCTGGCAGTATGTATTGCCAGTGTTCTTGCTGAGATTTCTTTTGGCCTGAACCTTGGTTATCTGATTTATTTCAATTATATTTTTGAGCATTATGTTGTAGGTACTTGTACTAAGAGATGAATATGCAAAATTGTTAAATAAGGCTTAAAGTCTTCTTCCATGGTGCTTTTAGACTATAAAGAAAACAGGTAAAAATAAGCATACAAAAATACATCATACATATCACTATGTCTGAGGGAGAGAATGAGATTTTTAAAAAGGTCATGATTAATTCCACTTAAAAGAGAATTATCAGAAAAGATTTACTGTTAAAGGAATCACAGAACTTGACATTTAGGGAAGATAAAGGAGTATGCCATGGTGATGCAAATAACCTGTGTAAATTTTCAAACAAACTATGTTAAGAAACTTTCATTAGTTTGTCTTGGATTGTTTTTTTCTTTGAAACAGTTTTCCACTATATGGTCCAGGCTGGCCTCAAAAAAAACCTTAAGCCTCCCAAGTGGTAGGATTGCAGACATGTTCCATGGTGCCTGGGTTAGGGGACTTTTAAGCAACTAGTATACCATGGCAACAAATGGTCTTGTGTTGGCTTGTTAGGGACTGCTACACTGGATCCAATGTGACAACTGTTAAAGAAGCAAGATCTACACTAAGTCATACAGATATTTGGAAGCAGGAGAAGTGGCTTCTGTACGTGGTGATTGTTGTAGTTACCTTCTTGTTGCTGGGACAAAGCATCCACTTGGCACTACTCCTTGTGCAATACTGGGTTGCCAAGCCCCTTCCCAACCCCTCGTTTTCTAAGTCCTTGAGGGTGGGATACTACAGAAACCCTTCTCTTGGAGATGAGGACTCCAGAAGTACAGATCCCATACCCCATTGTAAGCTGGACCCTCGAGGCAGCCTCTTTCCAAAGAAGGGAGCCTGTTTGGTCAAAAGCATTTGACCAAAAGCAGCTGATGGGAGGAAAGTTTTTACTTTGGCTTACAGTGTCAAAGAGAAGCTTCATGATGGCAGGGAAAGCATGGCATGAGCAGAAGTTGGACATCACCTCCTTGCCACAGCAGGTGGAAAGATAGTAAGCCTAACTCTGGCATGGGGGGGATGGCTTAATACCTCCTCCAGCAAAGCTCCACCTCCGAAATTGCTATCACCTGGGGACCAAGCTCTCAGAACACATAAGTTTATGAGGAACATCTGATAAAAACACCATGCTGATCAAATAAATCTTGACAGAGGATGTAGCATTTTAGCTGAACCTGGAGGGAAAGATGAATTTTGGAGAAAGGGATTCCAGAGATGTAATTTCCATATTCTAATACCCAGTCTCACTTATTCTCCAGCAGCATCAACTGTCCTCTTCAGGCCGCAAATTCTTCTGCTGTAAAATTGGGATAATACCATCTAGTGTGGGCAGTAATAGAATCAAATGCCTAGTGACCGCCAGTGTATACTGTACCCTGCACACTACCCAATACAGGCAGGTGCTTAGCCACCCCATCTTCTCCCCTGTCCTGATGAAACCAAGCAGTCTTTTTGCCAGAATGTAGAAACATCGCTTTAACAGGTTGGCTTCCTGAAGAAAGCATATTCAGAAGGAGATTGTCGGATGAGATACTGATTAGGGAGTGATTCACAATCGACATGCTATGAAGGGAAGTAGAACTGGACAGAGGAGAAGTTGATTGCTGAAGTAATCCCAACAAGAACTTCTCAAATGACTTGCCTTATCAAATCGCCCTGAATTAGGATGGAGAGCTGGGTCATCACACTCCTTCCTTGATCCGTCACTTCATGCAGGCTGCCCACAGGAAGGAATGATTCTGGGTCATGTGGCCCTCTGCAGTCAAGGGCAGCTGAGGTGGGAAGCCCTTCATTCTTGAAGGGAGATCTAAGGCCTTGCTGTATGTGAGGCTAATGACTTCGTTTCAGAAATATATTCACCCATGATTAGACCAGAAAGTGGAAGTAGGAAACTGAATTTCCAACAGAAAAAAACCCCTCCCCTGTCAGTGGATGTTGATCTAATGTTAATTATCCAGAGTACTTTGAATTCACCATGGTTTCTGTATGTTCAGGCTTAAACCATCTCACTATTCACTGAGTCAGTGTTGAGCCTGGCCTCTGATCCAGCTGATTACCCATGAGACCGTCTAGGTTGGATTTTATTTTCAAAATAATCAGCACACTGGATTCAATTCATTATAGTCCTGATTAGATTTGCAAAGGAAGCTATTTCCCATAAAAAGCTCCTCCACCTTCCACCTACCGTCCTCATCCTCTTCTTCCTCCTCCCTCTCTCCTCCCCACTCATCTTTGCTCAGCTTCGAAAAGTTGTAAAGGAAGTTTCAGAGAAATGTACAAGGAGTTCCTGCGCCTCTCCACCCAGCCTCCTCCAGTGTTGATATCTTGCATAACGATAGAACAATACCAAACCAGGAAATCACCACAGTTTACCTAGAGGAAGCTTTATTTCACAAATTGAAGAGGATTCCTTGTAATGAGAAAGGGTGGTGGTTAGCATGTAGGAGTAACAATAATAATCTCTTAGGTTCACACAGTACTTTTCCACTTTTCAATGCTCATATCCCTTCCTACTAATGCAGGGGTTCTATGAGTAATTGTCTCATTTATCCAAGGGTTACAGCCACCTGTTCTATTTGGTAATTCAAAAGCCAAAGACCTCATTATAAGAGACTGCTTTCCATTTCCTCACAGACAGACACTGACATGAAGTTGTGCTGTCAAAAGATGACTCAGTCCTGCTTGCTCTGTATGTCCTATTGGTTGAAAGAAATTTCTCTGATCAGAGGCAGAAGCAGCATCAACCTTTGTCCCTGCCAGCTGTTCCCTTTGCTTTGGTATATTACACATAGCTGCCTTTGCCAGCCCTACACTTCCTCATTCTCTAACATTAAGTCTAGGTGTTACCTCCTCTCCCCTCTTCTGTAGAACCATCTTTGAACTTTTTCTCCAGCTTGGCTAGTTGCCCTCCTGTACTGTGTGTACTGACTTGGTGCCTTGTTTATGCCTGAACAAACTTTGTTTTCAGGCCTATGTTCCCTAAACAAACTATGAGTTCTTTGAAGTCAAGGATATTCTAGTTTAAACCTTCATTTCCATTTCCAGCATATTCTAAAGAAGATTTTAAGTAGATCGGATGGATTCAGTCTGGAATGGTAAGAGGGAATTAATAAAAATATGGAAATTTATGAATGTGACTCCTAGCTCATCTCCTCTTGAGGTCACCTGTGCTTTTTAAAGATGTGGCAAAGTCTGAGGATGAAGACCCCTCCTGATGATAGAGTTGAGTTTCCTGTGATCCTAACAAGACGGACTGATGGCAGGAAAGCCTCAAGGTTAAAGCTAATAGAGTTAAATATAAATTTTGAACTGCTTTTTAAATGTGACTGTTTAAGCACCCAAGTATATTTATGTTCCCTTCCAACAGTACACCAGTGTTAACTAGTAAAGAATTACAGTAGGCAAAAATCCGATATCAAAGAAAGAAGTGGGTTAGCAGAGTTGTGCTATAAAACTTTGGAAGTTTGAGAAGCTGGAAAGAAGATGGGTGAATAGAAAGTGATGTGCAGAGCTATGAAATAAAAACCAAGTGCCTAGATATGAAGATAAAGAGAATGGCAGAATCCTGGGTATCTGAAGACAAAGATGAGAGGAAGGACTGAAAGCACAAACACTGGTTAGAAGTCTTATGAAGGACAACTGCAGCTCCATATTTCCTTCAGCCTGCCCACCATTCCCACCTCCAGCCAAAGGATGTTTGTTTCATCTTTGGAAGGTTAAGCCAGGGAGTATCTGGATATGAGACATCGGATATGGATTATGACAGGGTAAAACAATGCAGAGAATAGAGATATTGTAGAAGAGATGTAGTGAATTTTACATACACACACACACACACACACACATGCACGCGCATACACTCCTATCTTCTATACTCTTTTCCTTCCTTCACAGAACTTTTTTTTTGTGAGGGTTGAGGTAGGATCTCACTCAAGCCTAGGCTGAGCTGGAATTCACTCTGTATTCTCAGGGTGGCCTCGAACTCATGGTGATCCTCTTACCTTTGCCTCCCAAGTGCTGGGATTAAAGGTATGCGCCACCATGCCTGGCCCTTCACAGAATTTTTAATCTCAAAGAAATGACACTAAGGTGAGAGATACTAGTGAAACTCCCCTGGCCTAAGCATCTAGACAGAGATCTCAATTATTTTGGCATCTCCAGAATGAGCATGTGCAAGCTTCTGACTAGTTAGGAATCCCTGCCCAGGCATATAAAGCTACCAATGCACAGTGTAGAGTCTCTTCCTTCTCCATTCCTCCTCCTCCCCTTCTTCCTCCTCTCCTTACTTTTTCTCTCTCTTCCCTTCATTTCCTTGTTTCTTCCTTTCTCATTTCCTCATCCTCTTCTTCCTTTTGCTTATCTCTCTCTCTATCTCTTTTGACTGGGGATTAGACCTAGGTCCTCACAAATGCAATGAATACTTTCTACTGAGCTATATTCCCAGCCCAGACCTTCATTCTGAATTTATGTTTAAATTGCTTCTCAGCTTTTTTGTTTAAATCAAGTATAATGTCTAGTCTTATCTGTTAAACTGTACTTTATAAGCAGGGATCACATCTGAGGATGTCCTTAAAACAAAATATAATAATTTTAAAAAAGAATCCCAGGAATCCAAAGATAATGCAGGGAATTAAGGAAAACTTCACAATCCCTGAACTAATATAATTAAGATGCATGAAGTAAGGACAGGAAGCTGTTAATAAGAGCCTAAATAAAGTGCTTTAGGCCAGATGCACATGGTGAAGCATGCATCTGGAGTTCATTTGCAGTGGCTGGAAGCCTTGGCATACCCATTTCTCTCTATCTCTCTCCCCCCTCGCTCTCTGTGTCTAACAAATAAATAAAAATCAATAAATCTTTTTTTAAAAAAGTGCTTTAGAACATTTAGGGTATCAGGTCAGTAACTTTACTTTGAAGTATGACCCCATTTTAAGAAGGGCATTGAGAAAGCAGAAGGTACCTCATTCAATTAATGTGTTCACATGTGTACACACAAAAGACTGAAAAAAATATTTTTTATTGACAACTTCCATAATTATAGAAAATAACCCATGGTAATCCCCCCCCACACTTTCCCCTTTGCAACTCCCCTCTCAATCAGTCTCTCGTTTATTTTGATGTCACTTTTTCCTCCTATTATGATGGTCTTGTGTAGGTAGTACCAGGCACTGCAAGATCATGGAATCTAGGCCATTTTATGTCTGGAGGAGTGTGTTGTAAGGAGTTCTACCCTTCCTTTGTCTCTTACATTCTTTCCACCACCTCTTCTGCAACAGACCCTGAGACTTGGTATAATAGAGATGTTTTAGTGCTGAGCACTCTTCTGTCACTTCTCAGCACCATGATACCTTCTGAGTCATCCCAAGATCACTGCTGACTGAAAAGAGAAGCTTCTCTAACCAAAAGTGAGAGTAGCATTAATATATAGGTATGAATATTAAGAGAAGTTCTTACTGGGCAGTTTGGTGAGCATAGTATATACATTTAGCCAGACACCAGCAGATGTTACATCCCTAGGGCTCATGACTACCCCGTCATAGGTTTTCAGTATCACGCATGTATTCCCTCCCATAGAGCGGGCCTCCATTACAATTAGAGACCAGTTGGTTACCCCCATAACAGATATGCCACTATTGCACCCATTGGCTCATTTGGTCTGGCTGGCCAAATTTAAGGCTTGCAGTGTCTACTGTTGAGTATCTCCACTGGTGATTTCTCTCCCATCAAACTGCATGCAGCATAGCTTTTTCCAGCTTTCTGTTACCTGGTCTACATGGAAGAGGTTTTCAGCTCAGCCCCAGCAGGATTTTTTCAGTGACTTTGCAACCTAAGTATGTCAAGTCTTCAGCAATAGGGTCTTACCACCCATTGCTGGTGGGAAACCAAGAGCCTTGGCAATGACCTGTAATGTTTTGGAGGCATCAGGGACTTTCCTGGCCAACAACTCACTTGAAAGTATTCCATCCCTGGCACTGAGAATTTTCTAGAAAAATCAATAGCTTCTAGGTGTTCTGGAATTTCCTATCTCCTCTCCACTCAAGGAAGTGTTCTGTCTGAGCCATGTGGGTAGACTGCTACAGCATGAAAATCCCAGTTAACTCCACTGATCAGTTGGAACATGGGTTCCGATTGACTGTAAGTGGTGTGTGTGTGTGTGTGTGTGTGTGTGTGTGTGTGTGTGTGTAGGTGAGGGGACGACCTCCAGTGTTGGTCTTCACCTTCTACCTCTTTCGATGCAAGATCTCTTTCTTGTTCCCCACTCAGTTCAGCTAGCTAGCTAGCTGGCTCTTGAGCATCCAGTAAATTCTCCTATTGCCACCCTCCATCTCAAGGTAGGTATGCTGGAATTACAGATGCTGGCACTTAAGTAGCTTCTAGGGATTAAAACTCAGGAACTCATGCTTGCACAACAAGCAGTTTATCCACTAATCCACTACCCCACCCATATATATATATATATATATATATATATATATATATATATATATATGACTCCTATCGATTTTATTTTCTGCAACTAAAAAAAAAAAAAAACCTTCCCAAAAAGTTTCTCTAGGGTGAATAGCCTATATAAAATCTACATGATTAGCCAAACCAGTAGTATATTTAAGAATTCAAACTTGGGCCATATTTACCTCAGAGATCCTATTTAAATAACAACAACAAATAAAGAAATTGCCCACAAACAGCAATATTCACAATCATCCAAAGAAATAGGCTTTGTCAAGTTCTGGAAGTTTCTATATTAATTCCACTTTCTAACAATCCTGTTAATCAAGAAAATAATGTCTTTATTTATCCATAATGTAAAGCTTGCATTTAGCCTAATTGGAAGTTTGATTTATCTAATTTTCTAGTTATTAAAGATATTGAATGAAATAACTAGTTGGGGATTCAGGCTGTTGATTGCCTATAAATTTACTTCACTTTAGACATTAAAGAATTCCTCAGTATTTGGCTGGAACTGCTTTAAAAGTTCTCTAGCAGATCTAATAAAATTGTTCTACTTAAAATAAATGATCCCAAATCTGTTTGAAATGGCAGGTGGTGGAGGAGATAATCAAGAAAGGCGACCTTGATTCAGTGTGTTACTGGAATTTATTCTAAAAAATAAATCTGTTTAGTAATGGGCCTAAAAATTATAGGAACAAGTTGCTTTCCATGATGTCTCCACTCAGCTCATCCAATTCAATCAACGCCTTATAACTGGATGTTACACTCTGTGTCCAGTGTTAGGGACAGAGAAAAAAAGTGACAGTGTCCTTGCCCTCATTGTATGCATGACTAAATTGTAGAATCGCCATGCCAGAGTGAACAACAGAAGTATACATTCTCTTTCTTTGCAGAGTGCAGAAAGGACAGCAGTCTTCCTGTTGCCTGGAATTTCTGATTAAAATTGTATTTTTATAGACCTGCTTGTGTCTTCCTCTATTTCTTCCTCCTGTCCTGTTTCTTCCTCTCTCTCTCTCTCTCTCTCTCTCTCTCTCTCTCACACACACACACATTGTAACCTAACTTAAGCAAAGCAACATCTGTAAACCTGTAGCAGTGGAAAAACTGCATATCTCCTTCCATTCAGAATCAGGTTAGCAACCTGAAGGATGGGCTAGGTTGGGGGTTGAAATAAAAGGCTAGAGAAATCTTTAGGCTGAAAAACCAGCTGGGAGGTCCACTCAAAGTTGTTGCTGTGGCCAGAGGTCTTGACAGCAGGTGGGCTGTCACTCATGGCAATACCGATGAAGGAAGCCAGTCTTGCAAAGCAGTTTATAAACACAGGACTGTTCCAGGCATGACAAGTTGAAAAGTGTCTAGCATAGGAAGCTCTAAGGGCATCTCTAGTCCTAACATGGCTGGTCCCCTTCTGTGTTGTCTGGCTCTGAAATCCCAGAAAAAGTAAAAAAAAAAAAAAAAAAAAAAAAGTGGTAAAATGGTAACCACAAAATATGTTCTAATTCCAAATAATTGAAATGAAATTTGTTATCATATGAAAAAAATGGAAAAGTATTACTTCTTAGACTTAAGTTCTAACCAGTGTTCAATAACTGATGCGCTTATATGTAGCAATGCTGTTAAGAGTATAGTGAGGACTGTGGAGAGAGCTTAGCAATTAAAGGTGCTTGCTTGTAAAACTGGCTGGTCTGGGTATATTGCTCCAGGCACTCACCTGAAGCAGGATACAAAAAGTAGAGCACGTACACACATACGCACACACACACACCACAAATAAAGAACTTTTTAAAGTATAGTAAAGAGAGACCAGTAATGCATTTGTTTGTGATTTTTTTTTAGTCTAATCATTCTTTAAAATGTTGATTATGACTCACATGTTCTTAGTTAGATACAAGTAAATTTTAGCTTAAGATATCAGAATAAGTAATGCCCACTTGCTTTAAAAGGCTAGATTGTGTTTTTTTTTAATCACTACCTAGAAGAGTGAAAATAAAAATACAGTGTAGTAGACTTTCAGAATAACGTATAAAAACAATGATGATTTCATTTCAAAAATGAAGCAGGATTCTAAGATAGAGAGATTTTTCCCAGAAACTCTCAGAACCAGGATTTAAATCCAGAAACTGACTCCAGGATATATCCTTGAATCTATTGCTCTTCTCACCAGTAAGTAACCGAGTAGCTTTTCACAGAGATTTCACTTGCCCAGTATGTCCACAAAAGCATGGACCTGGCTATGCTGGTATATTCCCAGGAAGGGAGAATTTTTTATTATTTTATTTTTTTATTTTATTTTATTTTTTGGTTTATCAAGGTAGGGTCTCACTCTGGCCCAGGCTGACCTGGAATTCACTCTGTATTCTTAGGCTGACGTTGAACTCACAGCAGTCCTCCTACCTCTGCCTCCCGAGCGCATCAGTTATTGAACACTGGTTAGAACTTAAGTCTAAGAAGTAATACTTTTCCATTTTTTTCATATGATAACAAATTTCATTTCAATTATTTGGAATTAGAACATATTTTGTGCTGCCTCTAACGACTGCATTGATCCCATAGTTGGGAATTCCATTGGCTTGCTTGTTTCTGTTTTTTTGTTTTGTTTTGTTTTGTTTGGTTTTTAGTGAGCATAAAACAAGTGGATTTCATTGTGACATTTTCATACATGTGTGTTGTACTTTGCTTATGCTCACCCTTCATGCCCCTCTTGCCATCCCTGTCCCCTCTCATCATTTCCAAACCTCCCCTTCATCAGTCCCCCCTCTGACTTTATGTACATCTAGATTTAAATATCTTAAGAATGCAGAGGTAAACACAAAGATAAAATATGTAAACTCATATGAAGAAGGACAAAGAATTCACTGAAGCTGCTTTCTTGAAATTTCTCTAAAAACAGCCAGAAGTTGGTTTTCAGTGGTTTACTTCTAGCTACAGAAGAAACTCCAAAAAATACAAAATTTCTTGTAATTTAAAAAGCATTTACGAGGTACCTTTTAATGCAAAGCAACACAAAATAAAGAACTGTTTCTTAGGCTGTTCTGTCTTATTGTCATCGTGCTTAATCTTCTTGTAGAGTCACATTCTGCAAGTAAATCCTTCTAGGTTCTGCCATGATTAGTTCATGTAAAAATTAAAGTTTTTTAAAATCTCACTTTAATGTTCTCATGAAGGTTGAAACCAAGAAAGAATATTAACAATTTGATTGAAAAATATTCCAATATTCCAATTCTTCATAGTAAGTTTCTTTGTAATTAAAAGAACCATTTGTAATTTGTATTAATGCTCAAGTTTTTCTGTAAGTTAAGCCAGTCACCTATACTGGGTTTTCCCTGAGCCCTTCTACTCTTTCCAAAGTGGCAAGTGAAAATATTCTAGATTGTGATAAAAAATATTGAAAATTCAAAAACCATTGCTATTTATACACTGATAGTGTTGTAAATACCTTAGTATCTACTGGTGCTTTGTTTTTATGATCTTGACATGGCAAAAGTATTTTTCTTATGTATCTCATGATATAATACCCAAAATTCATTGATATTTTAAGTTTGAATGTTTCTAAAATGGGTTTTATATGACAATACTTTCTATGCCCATTTTTAATCTCAACCACCTAGAAGCTGTTTTCAATGGTTGTGTGTCAGAGAAGTGAAGAGGTTTGGATGTGAGCATAGTTACAGAGCAGGGTGAGATATATCTAGTGTCCAACTTCTAGCATACTTCCTGAAAAATTCAATGGTATTTCTTAACATAGTTTATCACTAAACACTTTAGCCTCAGGTCTGTTAAGCTGAGACTACTGGGGACTCTTCTCAGTCCCCTGCAGTACTGAATGTTCCATGGAGAATCAGAGTCACCCTCCCTACTTCTCTCCATCCTTCCCCCATCCAGTCCTCCAGTATTTCTGCCCCCCCCGACCAAATTAAGTTTTTAATTTTTTTAAGGTTTTTAATTTTAAGATAATTGTAGATTCACATCAATTGTAAGACATGATGAAGGAGAGCCCACAGGCATCTTACTTTTCAAAACTATCACACATTATCAGAATTAGAATATTGACATTGGCACAATATATATAATCTCATTCAGATTTTCTGTTTTATTTCTACTTGTGTGTATGTGTGTGTTTTCTGTGTAATGATCACATGTGCAGGTACATATATCCAACACTACAGCCAGACATGACCATGATCATGTCTATAACACTGCCTGTTTATCATGCACTCCATTTTCCCCTATCCTCCCATCACTGCCTCCACTCTGGATATAACTCTTGAGAAATAACTGGTTTCTCCTGTCCCTCGTAAATGTTTATGAACATAAAGAAGTATTAGTAAGCAGTTCTCTCTCCTCAAGCTGAGCATCTCCCTGGTGCTTGGCAAGAGAACAACAGCAACGGAGCAGCAGCCTAGTCTCCATAGCATTTCTAACGGTTTGAAAGCACAGAAATAAACCTGCCATGTTTGTTTGTTTTTCCATTCCCAGATTACGCTCGATTTGAGGCCAAAATCCATGACCTACGAGAGCAGATGATGAACCACAGCATGAGCTCCGGGTCCGGGTCCCTTCGAACCAATCAGAAACGCTCCCTCTATGTCAGGTAGGCATTGCAGCATTTCCTACTCTGGTGAGCACCTGGTAAGCAATCCAGTCTGGCTAGTGGACACCAAGGCCATACCTTATCGCGATGGAACTTAATTAGTCCATGCTAGTTAGTACACTAATGCTTAAAGACCTTGTGAATCCTGTGAGTTATCACACCTCAGATATTCTCATACCTGAGTATTATTTTTTTAAGCAAACAATAAGTCAGATTATTAACTTCCCAGTTTTGACCAACTGCATTTTAGAAGGTTATTTTGAAGCGTTTTGTTGTAGTCTCTGAAAGGACTCTTGAGAACAACTGGAAAATATGTCTAACAGTGATGTTGGAAATGTGATGGAAAGTTGACTCCATTTGTGGCTCTATTGTTCTTTCTTGTGTGGTGTTGCTGGTCTCCATGATTTAAAAAAAAATTTTATTAATCTTGAAAAACCAGTTAGGCTAATAGTATATAGCAAAATCAATTAATGCACTGGAATGAGTTTACCAAATTTGAACATCTTATCAACAAAGATTGCATGGGGCTAGAGAAATGCTCAGTGGTTAAGTGTCTACTGTGTAAGCCTGAGAGCCTGAAGGTGCCTGAGACCTCCAGTTAATATAAAACAGCTGGACATGGCCAGACAGCCTGTAACCCAAGCCCTCAAGGGAGCAGAGACCCCAAAATCTCCTGATCCCCTCAAGCTCTGGAAGCTACAAAAAAGAGACTCTAGCTCAAAAACAAGACCAGGTAAAAAGCAATGGAGCAGGGCACCCAATGTTACACTCCAGCTACTATAGGCAAGCAACCCCCACTGCAGGCCAGTGTATGGGGTGCCACAAGGGAACATGTACACATGAATACCATACATATATACATACACACACACAAATAAATTAATTAAAATATCCTAAACATAGAATGCATGAAAATATTTTAATATACTAGAGAAATTTGATGGAAAGAGTTGAAAGTTTGAAGCATGAAAAATTAAATGGTATATAAAATAAAAATACATATTTGAAAGTAATATTAGGTCTGGGGAGTTATCTTAGTTATTGCAAGCACAAGGACCTGAGTTGGATCCCCAGTATCTACATAAAAATTTCAGGCAGGGTAGTGTTTAAGTGGAATCCCAGTGTGAGAGAAGCAGGGGCAGGAGGATCTTGGGGGCTCACTAGGCAGCCAGTCTAGCCTAACTAGTGAACCCCTGATTAATGAGAACCTGACTCAAAGGAGATGGATGGAGTTTCTGAGGGCAACACCTGCGGTGGAACTCTGGCCTCTTCACATGTGCACATGCATATACACATTGCCACGTACATGTGTACTAACACATACATGAATATGTATATTCACATATACATGCATGCACATTCTTAAAAAGTAGCATAATTAGAATCAAATCTTTGCACTCAGAAATGGGAATTAAATAAAAGTATAAGACACAGAAGAGCTAAAACCTGTCTTGAAAGGAGGCAACTCTTAAGTGCAACTCAAAAACTCTTGACTTTCCATGGGGAAGTCCCTTAGAGAAAATCCCTGTACAAAACAAACAATGATATTTTGTTTCCAAAACTTCCATTGTTAATAACCTAGACAGCTTCAGTATTTAAATGATTTGAAGACACATAGGTTGAGAAGGAACACCATGCATGTAATATGATCACTGGGAAAAAGCTTATAAGAGTGTCTGACCTTATTCTTATACAATATGATAAAACAGGCAAAAAAAAAAAATCCAAGCATATGAAATAGAATAGCAAAGCCTAAACAGACTCCTTACCAAGGGCTCTTGATAGACATTATGCTATGCCTAGAGCTCCTACCCCACCAGGACCCATGTAGTTAGTGGGTGATTATTTAAGAAAGTCAACTACTTGCTCTCTCAAAATAAATTGGTAGCAAGGCTCTTCTGACTATATGAATATAAGATGATGAGCCCATCTCTTTAGTCTGGAAATGACCTTCTGGAGTATGACTGCTCATTTTGCTTAGCCTTGTGTAGTCTGAAGGTTGGAATTTTTGGTTAACCTGCTCTGCTGTTTGGTTTACAAAAGAGGACATGAGGGACAAAGAGAGAAGATATTTACTTGGAATCCCACAGCTATCATGGCAGAATCAAATCTACTCCTACCCTCCCCATACTTCTCCCCATGTGGTTCTGCCTCCCTCCCTCCTTCCTGGTTTACAGCTGTAGTGTAGACTTGAGCTGTGATCCCCAGTGTGCTTCTGTCAGCGTGGTGCTAAGCTCTTGGACTAATGAATAGGTTAAACGAGAGGAGAAATCCAAACATAGTAGACAGAATATATTGGGCTAGGGGACATTTGGATTCCCTTTGGTAGTATTCATATTTTCACATGAAGTCAAAACCCAAATCACAAAGTCTGTCAACATCTTTGTTCCATGACAAACAACCTAGCTGACTTATAGCAATATTTGGACCACAAAACTACTCTTCCCTTTGGAGTTACACACACACACACACACATGCACACATGCCCCTGCCTTTCCGTCCTACAGTCCTAGCCTTGGCTCTGGCCATGTGTGTGTCAGCATTGGGGGTGTATCCTCTCAAGATCCTGCCGAAGCTGTCTGCATTCCCCTGGTGGAAAGGATCCTCCCAGGTGGTAACAATCTGGCTGCATCTCATTTGTGTGAGATGCTGAAAAGTGCTCTGGTAGTTCTCTGCAAATGAAATTGATGATCACTTACACTCTACGTGTTATGTGGGAATGATTCAGGCATGCTTGATTTAATGGACTATGTGTATTGAATATTTCCTCCATTCTGAAACCCACCATTGTGGAATGTTAAAAGTAAATAGAAAATGACTTGGGAAATTGCTCAGTGTTGCAGCTCTTACCTACTATATGAGAGACCCTGGATTTGATCCCTAATACTGCAAAAAGAAAAAAAAAAAGTATAAGATATTTTTCATCATTTTCCATAAGTACTTTATAAATTCCTCAAATCTCTGTGCATTCCACCTCCTGAGCTACTGGAATGGGTTTTCTTCATGTTTTCAAAGCTTCCCATATGGATAGAGAAAGGAGATAGCTACTTACGTGGAATGTTTTTATGAGCTTATCCTCTCCATATACATTTCCCCCTTCTACCTAGACAACAAGTTTTTCTTCTGATAAAGGATAGTAAGAGCACCCAGATCACTGAGAGAAGGCAAAGGGGCAGAGGGGAAAACAGAGAAGTCTACCAGTTGGGAGTAAGTGATCACAAAAGAAAAACTTGGCCTTTGTTCAAAATTTGTTAAGAAGAGTAATGTTGAAAATTCAAGCACATAACTTCTGTGATCTTGTATAAACAGGCGTCCTAGTGGCTATTGGGTTTTCTGACTTCTGTACCTTGAAAGGAAAGCCAGGATCCTGTGGTCCCATTATGTTAACTTAACAGGCATGTCTAGCCTGAAGATTCTGCCCAGAGAAGCCTGACAAGAAGTCAGTGAAACCACAGATAGACCCATCCACACTCCCTCATAGATGTCACCAGTGTCCCTAATAACACATGATTTCTCCTACTTCCTCTGTACCTTCATTGTGTCTTCCAGCTCCCTACTCAAGTCCATTCTGAAAGACTATTTCTCTTTCACTTCTTCTGGGTCTTCATTTTACCCATGTTTTCCTTTACAGACAGCTGTTTTTCCTTTTTGCTTCAGAGGCTATATGTAATATGCTCAATGTGCTCAGGTTGGCCTCTTGCCCCACTATTTAACATAATGTTTCCATACATTGATTTTTTAGTGCCTTCATTCTTTTATTCAATAAATATGATGTTTCTACTTGCCCACATCGTGCAAGCCTACAGTATGCCTTAAGGATATGAGGTGAATAAGAGCCCTGCCTTCCATCCCTCAAGCTACTCATAGTCTAAATCTGCAGATGGTTCGAACAGCATGCAGACCGTTATTGCAAGGATTGTTTCCTGACATGCGGATGTGTTATGGACCTTACAATTTTGGCCCAACATTAATATCTGAAGGAGGAATTTTTGAAACAGGCCATTACACTAGCCAAGACTGGCTTCTAGCTTGTGACAGTGCTCCTGCCTCAACTCCCCACCAACCAAGTGATAGGATTATATGCATGAGCCATCACAACTGGGTAGGCTTCCTACAGTAACATTTGCTCAATCATAAGTTTTGGAGCTTATCTGTCAAAACAGTGACCACTATGATCTTCATTAAGATCTCACAGCAAAACTCTTTGATGTGGAGATACCTTTCAATAGTGAGCCTGCAAATTCTCATTAATGTCTTAATTTTAGTAAACTTCCAGTGCCTTTCATCATAGTGCTTGACATAAAAGAAGTCTTCTTAGTAAATATTTATTAGATAAACAAACTCTAAGCCTATTTTTTCCTATGCAAATGTGAAGGACATGTCATCAGTGAAGGTCTTCAAACAATTGGATGGGGACACCAAGTACTTGAGGTCTGATGTATCCTCAGGATGCAAGCACTGGGTTTCCAGGAAAATTTTGGCACACTGTAAGCCCTTCAGCCTGCTCCATTTGTCCCCTGAATGCTGTGACTTTCTCTTAATTGGGGTTTAATTTAATAACAGATTTAGACATACACACAGACTTAGCTTCTTAGTGAAAGAACTTGGAATAAGTTCAGGGTCCAGGGCAAACCTCTCTGAGCACAATTAGTCTTTCTATTCCAGGAAACAAAGGCTGGACATTCCATCAAGGACAGGCTTGAGAAACAAATCCCATCATGGACACTTTGCCCTGATGGACTTTTATTTGGGAGAAACAGGGTTCCCACATGATTGGTTATGGCAGAACAAGAAAATTGTCTCATCATATATGTAAAAGATTCTGATCATTTCTCTTTGAGTAGTGGCATATCCATCCACTCTACTTCCTACTCCATTGACCTACTGGTCAGTAACCTAAGCACAGAAGAAAGTTTTGGAGCAGAGACCAGCCAGGAACTTGCTCCAGTGGCACAACTGCTTCCAACTTCACGTGGCTAAGGATTTCACCAGGAGGTACAAGGCAGAGTTTTCTCTCCTTCCCCTGATCTTTGGACCCAACATGCTGTCTACCTTTGTCCTCAGAGAATGCTCCAGTCAGCTGTATGCACCCGCCTGCCTGAGACTTGGCAAAGCACTAGCTGACAGTGGTATTTGTGTTGCTGTTTGTTCATTTGTTGATTCATTTATTCATCCATATAGCCTCTTCTAGCAACATCATCCTTTATTCACTCAGAAATTTATTGAATGCAACATAGTGCGGCAGATTAGAAAATTAAAGTACTGAATTCAGAGATGCTTTTCCCTGAAAATTTTATTGGGGAAGAAGTGTGACATGATTGCCTAGGACAGTCTAAGAGGCTTGAGCAGTATGGCCAGAGTGGGAAAACCAGGAGAAAGCAGGAGAGGTGGCGATCTGGACAACATCAATAAGGGAATCAAGAACTTTTTTTTAGGTTGTTTTTTTTTTTTTTTCTCGAGGTAGGGTGTCACTCTAGCCCAGGCTGACCTGGAATTCACTCTGTATTCTCAGGGTAGCCCTGAACTCATGGCGATCCTCCTACCTCTGCCTCCCGAGTGCTGAGATTAAAGGCGTGCGCCACCACGCCAGGTGGGTATCAAGAACTTTTGTTCCAAAACTTCTCTTCTGCCTTCATTTAAACCTTACACCTGCACTATAACACAGAGATAATTAGTGTTCCCTTCTACACAGGAGGAAGGAAACTTGTAAAAGACCAAAGAGGTTTGAAAATAACCAGCAACAGGTGTTCTGTGGCCAAGTCACTTTCTTTACTCAGTTATACCTTTTGTTGACAACCACACTTGCTTTAACCACTGTGCAGTAAAGACAAAGTTAATGCTGAAGGACCACTGGTAAAATTCAGAGAATTATACATCGAGTAAATGAAGATAGGCACTCTAGTTCAAAATTCATGGCTTATCAGTTACAACCTCGTTACTTTCTAACTTATAGCATGGACATAATACCTGGATCACAGGCTTGTTTGGAGCCAGTTACACTAAGTCTTGGAAGGAACCTGCCCTATGGGGACTTGTTAAATAAAGAGGAATTCTCTGTATCTTTCTAAGTGCTTAGAGTCTTGGCATCTAAATAGTACTTCCTTTAATGCAGAACTGATTTTGACTCTTCATTTATACTTTGACACTCATTACCATTATTCTAACTCCTTCAGACATTTACACTTTTAATTGCATCCTTAATTGTGGAATAAAAGGCTTTGTCTTCATTTAGCTAATGTTATGCCTGAAATAGAAAGTAGAAGGAGTCATTGGGGATTTGGGGAAGTGTCCTCTTTCCCTTAAAAATCACAATTTGCCACTGATATTTTAAAAAAGCTTCTAATTTTTAGATTTCTATAGGATAGGGACAGAAGAATCATGGGTGACTCTTCCTGTAACCATCACATTCTCTCTCTCTCTCTCAGCAAAATTCAGACTTCAAATCTCATTGTTAGTGATTGACTTATCATTCATTCATCCTTTCATTCTTCTACCCAGGAAAGTTTTTCTGAACTATTAACCATCCCCCTCATTGTATGCTAGGCTTTAGTGATAAAAAGATTAATTGGGTACATTTTCTGCCTGTAAGAAGCTCACTGTCACATTTTCAGAAGTCCCTCAGCTCCAGAGGAGGTATCTGGGCTTATGGCATGGCAAAGCAGACAGCTGTGGTTAGAAAAGGGAGCCCTACAGGGCAAAACTTGGAGTCTCACAGGATAAAAAAGATGAGAGGGCAGGTGTCGCAGTGACCTTCTCAGTACTGGGATAAAGCACCTGACCAAAAGCAGCTGATGGGAGGCAAGTTTTATCTTGGCTCACCATATTAAGGGGATACTCCATGATGGCAAGGGAAAGCATAGCTTGAGCAGATGTTGGACATCACTTCTGCTACAGCATATGGAAAACAGCAGCAAGAGAGTGATCCAAATTCTGGCAAAGAGGAGCTGCCTATAACACCCTTAAGCTGACCCCCAGAGAACACACCTCCTCTAGCAAGGCTCCACCTCTCAAATTGCCATCATCAGGGGGTACATCTGATTCAAAACCACCATAGTGATCATGGAAATACTGAAGGAACTCTCACCCCAAGTCCTGAAGCTTAAGTAAAATGCAAGGGAATAGACAGGAGACATTTTTCTTTTAATCTTGGTATTCCAACAGTACTTGACACATCATAGAAATTCTTAATACTCTGAATGAGTTTGTGCAATGCAGTTGAGCTTGATGATTAAACAGAACAAGGTATTACAACAATCATCAACCACTGGTTGGGTCAAACACATGCTCCTGTCTGCCTCTTCACCACATGAGTTATGTGTCTCCCATCCTCACCTGCTCTTTATCTGCATGCTACTCTTCTCCCTGCTCCACTAGAATGTGGCTTGTGCGTGGATGGAGATTTTAGTTGACATCTGTACAGAGTGATGATGTAACTGCTGAGTCATTCAAGTGAAAGCACTAATAATGGCACTGGCTTGGATCAATTAACTTTATCTAAAATTTTACTTGGTTTCCTCAGGGTTTGCAACTGTACCCTACCTAAAGAAGATCTTTGCTCTCCTTGATCACGTAGATCAGCCATCCTTTTCCTTAACTCTCTCAGATTAATAATTTGGGATTTGTGGGGTTTCATTTGTTGATTTTTTTTTAAAAAGATTGCACACATAGACCTCCACTCTCCCCCACTCCATTTCTGCTGAGGGTCTTTGTTGGGGTTATTGGCATTCATTGTGGGGACCAAGAGTCCTCAGTCAGTCTCTGCAGGGATGGGGAAACATGGTGTTTTGTACTATTCCCACCCACCCTGAGGCTCTGACAATCTTTCCGTCCCTTTTCTTCCACAATACTCTCTGAGCCTTGGGGGGCAAGATAGAGATCTGATTTAGTGTTGCTTTCTCTGTAGACTCTGTATCTCTGTTTTTATAAGGTCTGAGTGATCACAGTGTCTGTCACCATCTCCCTGGAACTTATTTTTAGGCTGTATCTTTGTTCCCCTCTGTATTCTCCTCCATTGCTGAGTAGAGTTCTATTATATGTACCACATTAATCATTCATTTGTTAATGGGCATCTGGGCTGCTTTCATTTGAAGTTGATTGTAGTGCAAAGTAAGAAGAGGGGGTCCAAATTCAGTCTTCTACATGTGGCCACCCAGTTTCTCCAGCACCATTCGTGGAAGATGCTGTCTTTGCTCCAGTGAGTGCTTTTGGCCACTTTGTCAAAGATAAAGTAGCTGTAGTTATTAGAACTTTTACCTGGAGGTTCAATTTGATTTCATTGATCAATGTGCCTGTTTTTATGCCAGAACCATACTGATTTTATTACTATTGCCTTATAGTATAGCTTGAAGTCAGGTATGGTGATACCTCCGGAGGTGTTTCTTTTGCAAAGTACATTTTTTGGCTATCTGAAGCCTTTTGTGCTTCCATACAAATTTTGAGACTTTTTCTAACTCTGTGAAGAATGTTGCTGGGATTTTTATTGGAGTTGCATTGAATCAGATTAAACTTTTAAACCAAACTTAACAAAGTTGTTTTTACAATGCTTTATACTTCAAGTCCTTCTTATTATACCAATAACAACAATAAAAGTAATATACAACAAATACTATTGTAGATTTTCTTGAAGTTGAATCCTTTGTCTCGTGACCATGGAAAGTTGGGCAGAGGGATGAGGGAGGAATGAGTAAAGCAAAGGAGATTTATTGAGAAAATTGGGAAGAAAAAAAAAACACAAAAACAAAGTGTCAGGGCCAGCATGCTTAAGATTTCAGCTGGCACCCAAAGATGAGATAAAAAGGAGGGGAAAAAGCTTGTTGTTTTGAGTTAGAACTCAGAAAAGCAGGTAGGCTAACAGCGTGGATCTGTAATAACGGTACTGAGGGAGGGGATTCTGAGCTGTGTTAGTGCATTATCTTGAACAAGGGGATGACTATTTCTCCAACCTCCTTAGCATGTCTTTAAGTTAGGGTACTAAGGGGTGGTCTCTTGACCATGTGATTGACAGGCTCATTTGAATTAACTTTTAAGGGAGGAGAGCATAATCTTGTGTTTTGGATAGTATAACCTCCATCCAGGGCCAGAGGATGTTGATCCTCTAACCCAGAGGAAGTATCTTTTCTCTAGATGGGCCTAACCCAAACTAAATAAAACCCTGATGCTTCCATCCCCCGCCTTACCCCTGCAATATACATTTTAAGTCTGTGGAGGGGCAATTGGGATGTTTTCCTGACCATTGTTACAAGGGAGATGGTGTCTGTCCTTCGAAGACCTCCAAGCCTGCTAATGTCTGCCTAGTCACAGTAAAAACAAAAAATAGAAATAACAATAAACATCTAATAAAAATCGCCTATTTTATACCAGCCAGTTTGAAAGTACTTATGTTATTGAAATTGCTTATTTTACCAATTATTCATATAACTATTATGAAATAGGTTCAATTATTATACCTCCTATAGGGGAAAAATGAGGTCAGGTTTTAAGTTTACTCATAAGATGCTAAACTGGAGCTAGGACCTAAGTTGTCCTGTTTTCTTCCTACCATATGCTCTAATGAACGGCTTTCACAAATTTATTTTTATTTCATGCAATATATCTATAAATAAGTATCCCCCAACCTAGTTTGAGATGAGGAATGCAAAATTCAGAATATTAAGCTCATCATTCCTTTCTCCAAGTGTGTAGTGACAAGCCATTGGCTGGGACTAGCCTCTCTTTAAATATGCAGATTCACTATTCACATGTGTCCTTTCCTAATGTTTATTGTCATGTCAGATACTGCATGAGTTGGGGGAGGTTTTGTTTTCTTTATTTGCTGTTGGTTTGTTTTGTTTTGTTTTTGTTTTGAGATGGGGTCCTACTCTGTAGCCCAGGCTGGGCTCAGGGTACCAGTCCTCCTGCTTCAGCCTTCTGAATGCTGGAGTTACAGATGTGTGCCACCATATCCAGCTACCTGAGCTTTCACAAAACTACTTCTGCATTAGTACCAGTTGAATGGTGAGTTGAACATTAACAGTCACCTTACCTCTTGTACTCTAGTTGGATGACACTCAGAGCCTGTGATTTTGTGATTGAAGTCCTCACCCAGTTGAGACTAGGTCCATGTCCTTCCTCTGTCAACCATAGTCTAAAGTCAGGATAGCGCTATACAGATCTGGAGCTTAATTAAAGGGCATGCAGAATCCTTGCATGCATCTCTGTGTCATTACTGAGACTCCATAGCAAAATGAAAGCTCACGGCTCCTTATTTAAAAGTTCAGGATATGTTGGCAATGAAAGCATACCAAGGATGGGACACTATGGAATACAGGCTTCACACCCGTGAAGTTCTCCCTGATGACCTCTAGTGCAGCGTTTTGTGTGTTCTCTTTCACATGTAATGCAGCAGGTGCCCAAAATATAGCATCAGCTTTGGGAACATTTTCGAGGATCCAAGCTTTTCCTTTGCCTGAAAGTCAGCTTTTATGTAAATCATCCATATGTCTATCTTATATAGAAATACTATCTCCCAGCATTCTTAGTGTTTGAGAGACTTTAAAGTCCTACTTTCTCAGGGCTTTTAAAGGTTCCCTTTGAATCATCTGTCTCCACTGAAGTAAACCTTTCAGAAATTAAGTGGCATTATTATTTCACATTTATCTTGCATCTGCAGTGTACTTTGGATTTTGTTACATTTTGCAGAAGTAATCCCCCACCCTTTCTCTTTGGCCATAAATTTTGAGGAAATGTACCAGAGTGTCGCAGGGAGCTTTGGAAATCAGTGGTCACTGTTGGGTGTTCCTGATTTCTCTGATCAAAAACATGAGAATTTAAATCTGGGGTCTGACATGGGACTGACAACTTCATTTCATCAAATAAATATAAAACAGAGAGTAGGGATTCGGGAAGGTGGCTCAGCAGGTAAGAGTGCTTGAATGCAAGCATGAAGGCCTAAGAGTACCTGATTCTCCCTGAGTTCAATTCCCCAGCACACATGTAAGCAGCTGGGTATCTATACATACCTGTAACAGCTGTGCATGGCTATGGCCTGCTGTCGCCTCAGTCCTGTGGGAAGCAGAGATAGCAGCATCACTGAAGTTCGCAGGTCAGCCAGTCTGACTGAAAAACAACAACTCCAGGTTTAGTGAGGGACTCCATTTCAAGGAAACACACAGTTGAGTAACAGAGGAGGACACCCGATTTTCTCCTCTGGCCTCTCTGCCTATGTACGCAGAGCAACTGTATCTGTACATATACACCACATCATCCACACATACCATACTGCACATACTACGGAGGGATGCAAACATAATAAGCCAATTACAATATATATATTAATTATTTATTTTTATTATTGCCATTAACATTTTAAAGAAAGGGGATTTTAGTGAGAAGAGGGAAATAACATAACTTAAGCATCAGGAAAGTGCTCAGTTTTATAAGTTGCTATTTCTAAAAGCTTTACTAATGGTTCTCTATATATCTTATATCTATAATCTTATAGCTGAAAAAGTAGACAAATGTTGTAATGTCTAAATGATATAGTTCTTAATTCCATATGCTTTTTTAAATGATTCTGAAATTCTTGGGGTGCATTTTTTGTCCTCCTTTATCAACAGAGCTAACTTGTTAGATTTTTCTTATGTGCTTAGTTTTTTTTTTTTTTTTTTTTTTTTTTTGTTTTTCGGGGTAGGGTCTCATTCTAGCCCAGGCTGACCTGGAATTCACTCTGTATTCTCAGAGTGGCCTCGAACTCATGGTGATCCTCCTACCTCTGCCTCCTGAGTGCTGGGATTAAAGGCGTGCGCCACCATGCCCGGCTTATGTGCTTAGTTTTTAATCATTCATGCCATTTTCTTGATAAATGGGAAGCCCATTCCTACCTCTGTGGTAAACTAATACTTTTCAATGACATTTTTTAAAGGGTAAAAAAGGTTTTTCTAGGGCTGGAGAGATGGCTTAGCAGTTAAGGTGCCTGCCTGCTAAGCCTAAGAACCTGGTTCCAATCTCCAGGTCCCACGTTTAGCCAGATGCAAAGTGATGCAAGGGCGCAATGCCGCACTTGCCCACAAGGGGCGCACACATCTGGATTTCATTCACAGCAGCTGAGAGACTGCCGGCACGCCCATTCTCTATCTCCCTCTCCCTCTCTCTGTCTGTCTCTGTGTCTCTCTCCAAAAATTAAAAAAAAAAAATTTAAAAAGGTTTTTTATTGTTAATGAGATAAGTTCCCACTATTTAGCTCAAGATGAACTCAGGATATTCCTGACTCTACCTCCTGAGTGCTAGGATTAGCAGTGAACACCATCATACCCAGCTAAAATTATTTTTTAGTAATATGATCAACTTATTTTACATTTAGTATATATATATATATATTTTAAAACTCACATGTTTAATATATATTATTTGATGAATTTGGAAATAAAAATTCCTTTTAGAATTCTCATCACATTATAGTGTCTTTCATTGTATTTTAAACCATTACAAATTTTATATCCTATCAGAACAAATTTCTTACCTCATACACTTTTTCCACCTTGATTTTCTTAAAAATACAGATTTGGCCTTTTGGACCCAAGATTCCACACTTTTATTTAAAATAATTGTGTAGTAATCTGATTGTATATGTAAGATAATGAGAAAAATGATATGACTATAATAGCTTACAAAGGATATTTGGCTTCTAGCTACTAGATATTTGGCTACTATGGAATTGTAAATCTTACCTACATTAATTTTGTAACTCTTACGCTCCAGACAGACCATTGAAGCCTGGTCCAGTGACATCTTGTAGAAAATTTCATCCCTTTCTTCTGGTTAATGAGGGTTCCTAGAAATTCATTAGGTATAGTGTCTGTTTCTCCTTAGTACAAATGCAGATGGGTGTGTAGGCTACAGGAGGCTTTTGTTCCTAAAGGTCTACATTGAGTGAACCCTATTGCTGCCTTTCTATAAGATAACTTTTCTTAAAATTCCTAAAATTTCCTAAAATTCTCTTTTCCTTGCCTTTCTATTTTGATTGGGAGTTGCTGTAGTTGCTTTCTCATTGCTGGGACAGAACTCCCAACCCAAAGCGTCTCTGGGAGGAAAGGGTGTGTTTCAGCTTACAGTCTCAAGGAGAAGCTTCATCATAGTAGGGAGAGGATGGTAGGGCACAGGCTGGGCATCAGTCGTGCCACATCAGGTGAAAGGAAGCTGAGGTACCTCGCACTGGCAAGTGGACTAATAAGGTCCACCCAGTGAACATCTCCAGCAGGGTTTCCCCTCCCAAATTGCCACCAGCTGGGAATCAAGCATTCAAAACATGTCCGGCTGTGTGGGTGCATGGGGTGCATCTCATTCATGCCACCACAGGAGCTAGTTCCACATGGCAGTCAAAATATTCATTTAACAGTTAATTAAACCAATGTTAAAGAGTTTGTTACCAAACAAATTACTACTACAAAAGAAGTAGAAATGATATGCTGAATTTCTGTTCATAACCTTAATTTGCAGAGCTACCCTTTCCTAGTTATGCCTGACTTCATATATGCTCCTTCATATACATTGCTAGTTACCTAATGTACAGGGTTCTCAAAGGTAGTCAGAATGGCTCCTTGTCGTTAAGTCATGCTGACTCAAATCTGAACCACAGAAACCTACTTGCATTGACCATGCGGCCTCAGCAGAGGTGTGAGGTTTCCTGCTATGAGATGCTGCCCACAGCATGAGAGTATTTGACCAGAAAGATGTAATAGAAAGGACATGGGTTTAAATTCTAACCATCTTGGTGACTGTTAATTATAAAATGATACACAGGATAGTACCGGGGTAAAAAGATACACTAGACATGTTCTCCAGGATACAGCTATAATTAATTGGGAAGAAAGATGAAAATAATAAGCTACTAGTCTGAACCTAGACTCTACTTCAGGATCTGACAACATGTAAAGGTTAGGAATTTTGAAAGATTTGAAAGACCAGCTGTAATGGGGTCTCTTGTGTGAGAGTTCAAAAGTAAGCTGTGTTTGTTAGGGAGAAGAGTCATCCTTGGCAGACTATTTCCTCCCTACAGGAAATAGATATAGCCATTGAATTAAATAGTAAGTCCTCTAGAATACCATACAGTAGAGTAGGCAGAAAGCCTAGGTTTTAGTCAGAAATAATATATGGATTTACATCTTGGCTCAGTGAGAAGCTGAAGCAGGAGGATTGCTACTAGTTTGTAGCCAGCCTGGGCTACAAGGTAAAACCCTGTCTCAAAAAAAAAAAATCAATGTAATAATATTAAGATATAAGTGTGGTAGTTTAAATATATGGCCCCCAATATATTCAGTGTTTTATTAGTTTATAGTTTGCATCTACTGCCGCCTTGCTAGAGGCAATGTCACTGGGCGGTTCTTAAGGAGTGGTGATGGGTTTGAGATTCCATTGTAAAGATATGCAAAGTGTGCCTAGTAGAGTTCCTGAAGTGTGCTGTGCTATGTGGCTGGTGGCTTTTTTTCTCTCTCTGCTTGGCCCTGTGAAGAGCAGGCCAACTTCTTCTGCCATTATGGTACTTCCCCTGGGTCTGTAAGCTTCAATAAATAATATCCCTTCCTCCATAACTGTGCCTGGTCTGGAAGTTCATCTCAGCCACCTGAAGCTGTCTGCTACACTAAGTAAACCGTCATTCTTTCACTCACTGCATTTCCTGTGATCTTAGCAATTCATTTCTTCTCCTTCTAGGCCTCTTTTTTACAAAAAAACATGAGAATAACAATTATACAACTCATATGGTTTGTGATGTTATGCTCATAAATCATCTAGTATTTATGCAAATATTCAGAAATAACAAGAGGATAAAAAGGTTTTGATAATGTTAGTATCACCTTGATATCAAAAGATAACAATATCAAAGAAAGCAAATTCATAGCCTAATCTCTCTTAAAAACTTATAATCAAAAATCCAAATTAGGGCTAGGAAGATGGCTCAGTCAATAAAGTGTTTTCCCCACAAGGGTGAAAACCAGAATTCAGACTCCCTACACCCACAAAACTGTGAGGTATGTATGGTGGCCACTCGGGTGGGAAATAGGGAATCCCTGGAACAAGCTGGCTCACTGAATCAGCAAGCTTTAGGTTCAAGTGAGAGACTGACCCTGACTCAGTTAATAAAGTAGAAAAAAACTGAGGAAGACCTCCCCAACACCAACACACCCACCCCTGCAAAAACATGCAAAAGGAATTTAGCAGAACTAATCAAATGATACACAGAAAAAGTAGTAGAAGAAGGTCCAGTGGGAATTACTACAAGTAAAAGGTGGCCTTTTTATTTTTATTTTTTATTGACAACGTCTATACTTATACTATAAACCATATTTCCCTCCCCTCCCCCACTTTCCCCTTCACAACTCTGCTCTCCGTCATATCCTCTCCATTAACTCTCTCTTTTAATTTGATGTCTTTATCTTTTTCTCCTATTATGAGGGTCTTGTGAAAGTATTGCTAGGCACTGCGAGGTCATGGATATTGAGGCCAATTTCTGTCTGGACAGTTGCATTGTAAGAAGTGGTATCCTTTGGCTCTTACATTCTTTCTGCCACCTCTTCTGCAATGGATCCTGAGCCTTGGAGGGTGTGATAGAGATGTTTCAGTGCTCCTCCATCCCTTCTTCTCAGCACTATGTTGCTTTTGGGATCATCCCAGTGGTCATTGCCATCTAAAAAGAGAAGCTTCTCTAACCAGAAGTGAGAGTAGCATTAATACATGAATATGAACATTAAGTATAGTGCTTTCAGGACAGTTTGGTGAGAATAATGTATATATTTAGCCAGACAAGAGCAGGCTTTATAACCCTAAGGGTCATGACCTCCCCTGCCATAGGCTTATTTTTTAATATAATTTAATTTAATTTAATTTATTTATCTGAGAGAGACAGATATACAGAAATAGGCAGTTAGAGAGAGAGAATGGGCGGGCCAGGGCCTCCAGCCACTGCAAACGAACTCCAGATACGTGCATCCCCTTGTGCATCTGGCTTACGTGGGTCCTGGAGAATCAAGCCTCGAGCCAGGATCCTTAGGCTTCACAGGCAAGCATTTAACCGCTAAGCCATCTCTCCAGCCCTCCCATAGGCTTTTGATTAGGTTTTTCAGGACCAGGCATGTATTCCCTCCCGTAGAGTGGCCCTTCAGTCCAATTAGAGAGCAGCTGGTTTCCCCTAGAGCAGACATGCCACTATTGTAACCGTTCACTTTTTAAGCAATCTGGGGATCAGCTGAACCCAACTGTAAAGTCCCAAGCACAAGCTCTACCTCTGAACTACTCTAAAAGCTACTCTACCATTAGAAAAATCACAGCATCGACAGAGTAGAGGATGCAAGTCAAATTATTGGGCTATGACAGAAAAGACATTTTAATAAAACTTAAAATCTACTTAAGACAAAAAGTTCTTAACAAATGTGAAACACAATGGCCCTCCTTCATCTAAACAACATCTAAAGCTTGATCTGAGTGATCTGATCTATCCTCATCCAAAGTATCTCACTTGCTCTGTACTTTTGTAAGCCACACAGAATCAGCCATATTATATGAATGAAAACATAGGACATCTTAAATTACTGGTCTCTGCACAGATCAATAAAGTGCCATTTGGTGGTTTGGAAGCTTAGTGTTTTGATAGAAGTCCCCATCTGTTTTCCTCAGGGTCTCCCACATGCCTGAATAGAAACTAGTTCCATAAATGCTCATTAAATTCATTGAAATTAGAGCACATCTGGTTGCTTTTATTTCTCTTTTTTTGTTGTTGTTGTTTGTTTTGTTTTCACTAAATCTTTCCTTATAATTATGACATCTTGAATGAAATCTGGTACAACCTACTCTCTGTAGCACTCATCTCATGTATTGCCTAAAACACATGTTCATTTATTTTATAAACTATTATTGATAGCATACATACCAGAAACTCAGGTCCAAGAGTAAAAATTCAGTCCTTGCTTAGAGAACTGGAAGGTTAGGTGGGATGGGTAGATCAACAATAAAAGGAACTAAGGTTCACCTTGCCAACCTACATCAAATTTACATAGCACTGTCCTGAAGAAAAGAGCCACTGTCCGAAGTCGTATCCCCAGGCTCTCTCCTGCTATATCCAGTCCACTCTGGGTTCCTTACATGAGAAGGACTAAAAACAATTTCCAGTCTTGTTTTACATTTTTTTTTTTTTCTTAATCTCAGTGTTTTTCACCCTTGGCTATATGTTATATATGTTAGAATAACCTTGGGAGCTCTCAATGTCAAGGTCTTCAGAAATCAGTTTGTTTTTTTTTTGGTGTTTGTATATGTGTGTGCAGGTTCATGTATGTGCAGGTATATGCATGCCACCACGCGTGTGAAGGTCAGAGGACAACTTTCAGGTGTCAGTCCTCCCCTTCCACCTTGAAGCAGGGTTTCTTATTGTTCACCCTTGCATTTGCCAGGATAGCTACCCCTCAAGTTTCTGGAAAATTCTGCTATCCCCACCTTCCTTCCTATATTAGGCATGCCTGAGGATCCCTTGCTTTTGCGGCAAGCGTTTTACTCCCTGATCATTCTCCGAGCCCCTCTACCTCCCCCCACCCCCCGCAACAGTATTGAATAAAGCTCTCTAAGTGGTTCCAGTGCACAGCCAGTATTTTGTTTTCTCTGCTTTCTCTTCAAATTTCTTTTCCTACCCCCACCCTTTTTTAGTTTTTCAGTTCATACTTAAACTCACAAGAGTTGGAACAGTCTCAAGTTCCTTGCATGAAAGCTTGATGCAACTCCACAGTGAATGGAAAGACTGGATACTGGGAAGACTCAATTTTGACAACATTTACAGCAGTATTTGACCCAAAATTTGGAAGCCAATCTTGAACCTAATGCTGTCATTTGCTAACAATGGGCAAAAAGCAGTATCTTCTAATTCACAGCTAAAATGCTTAAAAATGAAGATTCAGAGGCTTGCTAATATTGCTCAAGTATCAGAGTTGTTTTTTTTTTTTAATTTTTTTTTGTTTTTTTCGTTTTTCGAGGTAGGGTCTCACTCTAGCTCAGGCTGACCTGGAATTCACTATATAGTCTCAGGGTGGCCTCGAACTCATGGCATCTTCCTTTTTCTGCCTCCCAAGTGCTGGGATTAAAGGTGTGTGCTACCACGCCCAGCCGAGAGTTTTGACATTCTTAATTTCATTTCTAGTGAATAAGAACTGACTAAAAGTTCTTGAGTTCAAAATGTTCAGGATCCATTTGAACTCCAAAGAAACTTGGTGTCAGTGGTGGTGGTTATGGCAGTGGTGTGTGGCAGGGACTAGGTTTGCAGTGAACTCAGACACTCCCCTTACAGCCATAATTTGACCCTGACCCTGGCCTTCTGGCCTTTCCCTTGTTCACTGCCACCACTTCCCACCTTACACTTAGCCTATTCCAGGCCTCAGCAACTGGTTGGCATGGAAACAGATGAGCCTGCCTGGTGGGAGGGATGTTCTATTTCCAAGTGAAAATCGAAAAGATTCCAGTGTAACTCACTTCCAGCTATTTTAACCCTTGAGTTTATCCACCTATTTAACACGTGTCTGCAGCTCCTAATCACCTCACAGGTAAAGAGATGGTCTTAACCCAGCCTCTGCTCTCCTCTGCACCCTCCTCTGCCACCTCCCATGAAAGCCCTGGGCATAGGTTTTCTTTAGTCTCCAGTCTTCATACTGTCTCCTCTACTTTCCTATTCTGTCTAAGAGGTTCAGAATCGATCTTGAACTCTCAGCCAGGCACCCTACTTTCCTAGAAGCCTACCTACCTCATACTTCTCTGCTCCCTACTCATGTAGCACTTCAGATCTTATGTCTGAATACAACTCCATGTTCAGGTGACTGCTTTCCTCTGTAGACTATGGGCTCACTAAAGGAGAAGCATGCGACTGTGAGGAGTACATGTGTTCCTCGCTCTCTGGGAGTGAGGCTTGCCCCCATCCATTTCTGGATCCGAGGTCTTACATGAGACACTTCTTCAAAGTCTGTTTTCTCGTACCTCTGATTGAGGAAAAACTACACCTAATGTCTGCACCTGCTATATATCAGGTATGAACTATGCATCAGACATTTTTACCTTTGATTCCTACCTAATTTCATGAAAAATGAGACATACTTACTGACCCCCTTTTACAACAAACAAAAATTTTGAGTTCAAAGTTGAGAAGCCTGCCCTAAAATCATACTCCTCTGAAGAGAGCCAAGATTCAAGCACAAGTCTGACTTTGTTACTGTTTAGAGCCTTGTGGATGTAAATCACCTGCCCTCAGGAAGAGACCTATGCATGGATGATGAGATTAATAAATGTTTTCCTTGAAAAAGAATAACCTTTTGCACTATATGAGGATCCAAATGGGTTCCCTCCAGTGTTCAAGCCCACTGTGTATAGTATCTCCAAGCTTATAGTGAAAGTCAGAAATGTAATGGCTTCTGTCTTGCCCATTGGGTACTACTCCACAAAGCCTCCCTCCCACATGCTGCCCCTTCAGAAGTCGCTAATGGGAGCCTGGTCCTCTAGGAATTGAAAACAAAAAAATAAATGGTTTTGGATAGCTATTAAATCACCTGGGCATTTTCATGTGGAAACAAGCTCTCGTGTCCCTTGTCTCTGTCTCTCACTGTTACGTCACATTAAGTTTTGGACATAGAAGACATAGAAGAAGTTAAGTGAGTGTCTTTCATGGATTCAGAATTAATCTTTAGCTAAATCATTCAGTACCATTCAGTGGACTTTTAGTGTTTTCCTTTCTCACTTAGTAATTTACCAAAGAAGCAGGGGGAAAGAAGACGTGGTCTTATTGAAATATTTCTATTTTTTATATGTAGAAAACTGTAAAAATCTCTTGTAATGGAGATTCTGCATTGCTATTGAGTGTATGTAAATCCTTTGGATTTCTAAAGAAAAAAACAAAGCTTGTCAGCTTGTATAGGACCAACCAGCCAGCTTTTGCAGTTTCACCGGTAGACTTGGTTACCAAGACTGCTCATTTTTTAATTGGAGTGATGAAATGACTAAACAGTGTAGTCTCCCACAGTATCCTAGAAGCAGCGAATATGCCCCTCTTTCCCATCATGTAGCCATATTACCTGTTCACCTTTCCCCCTCCCCTCCCACATTCCTTCCCCTATCCTCTCCTCTCCTCCCTCCCCTCTTCTTCTCTCCCTCCCTCCCTCTCTCTCTCTTCCTCCCTCCCTCCCTTCCTTCCTCTTTCCTTCCTTCCTTCTTAACCTGAAATCCAATTCCTTTTGTACTCAGAAAGGCTATGCAACTATTCCCCAGTGATACAACATAGAATGAACTACAAATACCATAGCCAATAATAATTGTATGTATAATGCCTGAGAACAAAGCTGTAATTTACTCCAGCTAGCCACATAGATAAACTGGACAATTAAATACTTTTATTTTGGGTTGCAGAGGTGGCTTAGCAGTTAAGGCATTTGCCTGTGAAGCCAAAGGACTCAGGTTCAATTCCCCAGGACCCGTGTAAGCCAGATGCACAAGGTGACACATGTGTCTGGAGTTTGTTTGCAGTGGCTGAAGGCCCTGGTGCTCCCATTCCATCTCTCTCTTTTTCTCTCCTCCTATCTCAAATAAATAAAATAAAAACTTTAAAAAAAAACTTTTATTTTGGATCCAGTTATTTTTGAGGAAATAAAAGGCCAGGAGTATTAACATAGCACTGGTTTTACATTGATTTTGCTACATATATATATATATATATATATATATATATATATATATATATATATTTGTGTTTTTTTTATTTTGGGGGGTTTTTTGGTTTTTTTGTTTTCATTTTTTATTTTTTTTAATTGTTATAAATTATTATTTATTGATGAAGCATTAAAAAATTTCCTAATTCTCAATATTCTAGCTTTTAAAATATTTTTTATTGACAACTTCTATACTTACATACAAAGAAAACCACCTGATATTTCCCTCCCCTCCCCCCATTCCACCTTAGAACTCCAATCTCCATCATATCCCCTCCCTCTCTCCATTAGTCTCTCTTTTAACTTTATGTCATTGTCTTTTTCTTCTATTTTTGAGGGTCTTGCGGAGGTATTGCTAGGCACTGCAAGGTCATGGATATTGAGGCCAATTTCTGTCTGGGCAGTTGCATTGTAAGAAGTCATACCCTTCCTTTGGCTTTTCCATTCTATCCGCCCCCTCTTCCACAATGGTCCCTGAGCCTTGGAGGGTGTGACAGAGGTGTTTCAGTGCTGGGCACGCCTCCATCCCTTCTTCTCAGCACTATGTTGCCTTTTGGGTCATCCCAGTAGTCATCGCCATCTGAAAAGAGAAGCTTCACTAACCAGAAGTGAGAGTGGCATTAATATGTGAATATGAACATTAAGCATAGTGCTTTCAGGGTAGGTTGGTGGGAATAATATATACATTTAGCCAGACAATCACAGGCTTTATACCCCTAAGGCTCATGACCTCCCCTGCCATAGACTTTTGTTTAGGTTTTTCAGTACCAGGTATGTATTCCCTCCCATAGAGAGGGCCTTCAGTCCAATTATGGAGCAGTTAGTTACCCCAAGAGCAGACATGCCACTATTGCACCCGTTCAGTCATTGGGCCTATATGGCCAAACTTGAATTTTCAGTGTCCACTGTTTTCACTGCTGATGAGTTCTGTCTCCCATAGGGCTGCATGCCCTGCAGCTTTTTCCAGCTTTCAGTTGGCTGGTCTACAGGGAGAAGGTTTTCTGCTCAGTACCAGCTTGCTTTCTCAGTGACTTTGCCTCTCAGGCAAGAGATGTCTTCAGCAATAGGGTCTTACTATCTGTTTCTCAAGGGAAACCAAGGGCTTTGGAAAAAGCCTTTAATGTTTTGGAGGCTACCGGGACCTCCTTGGCCAACAACTCACTGGAAGGTATCCCATCCCAGGTACTGAACATTTTCTAGTAACAGTCTACAGCTTCTAGATGTGCCATTATTCAAAAAAGTAATTTTACATAAGTCTTATTCACAATATCTTGAATTTAGATTGACCCTCCCCCTGCCCTTCTTTTACGCATTCTCTTCCCATGGCCTCACTTAGGCCATTCCCCTCCCTGTAATCTGTTCTTCTACTTACAGATGTGCAATACCATACACTTCTTTTTTTGTTTTCGTTTTTTGGGGTTTTTTTGTTGTTGTTGTTTTTCGAGGTAGGGTTTCCCTCTGGCCCAGGCTGACCTGGAATTCACTATGTAATCTTAGGGTAGCCTTGAACTCATGGCAATCCTCCTACCTCTGCCTCCCAAGTGCTGGGATTAAAGGCATGCACCACCACATCCAGCTAATTTTGTTTAATATTTTTATTGATTTGCAAGCAGAGTGAGAAGAGAGACAGAGAGAGGATGGGTATGCCAGGCCTCCAGCTGCTGCAAATGAACTCCAGATGTGTGTGACATGGTGCATCTGGCTTTATGTGGGTACCAGGGAATCAAACTCATGTAGATAAGCTTTACATTACAGGCAAATGCCTTAACCACTGATTAATCTCTCCAGCCCATACTCTGATTTTTAAGGTATCCATATTGAGAGGCAAAAATGGTGTTACATTCACATGCTTAGGTTCTCTGATCAAATGATTTGGGTTTAGATTTGGTTCTTCTATTTACCAGTGGTGTGACTGTGGAAGAGCTCTGTACACTAAGTTCAACTCTGTTCACCTTTCTCTTATAGATGACTACACTACCAACTTAATAATCATGTTTTACAAGTGAAAGCAGATACTGATTATGAAATCAGATACTGTTTATGTCCTGCCGTATATAAAAGATCCTCTATAAGCATTAGCCATCACTTATTACCACCTTGTTGGAGAGTTGTGAGGATCAAATGACACAGTGCATTAAGTCACATGGCTTTTTTTTTCCTGATGGACAGGATGTGTGTAAGAGGCATTCGTTCTATTATTCTATTAGTTTGTACCGAAGTCGGTATATGAAATACTGCTCTTTCCCAGAGCTCCTTTGCTTCCCTCTTTGCTTTGTTTGCTTCAATGCCAGTGAAATTACAGGGTTCCATTACTATTTATTTAATTCACCATTTCCTTTTGCTCTTTTCACAATCATTCTTCGCAGTGGGCATGTTCCTTTTCCTAAGACAATCTGTACAGCATCATGGACCAACAAGAGTTCCAAGAGGCACACTTTTTCTTTTTTAATCATTTTATTGACCATTTTCATACATCTACATAATATATTCTGATCATAACTCCCTCCCGTTATCTTCTTTTGTCATACTTCCCTTGTCCTCATTCTAGTGAATCTGTTCTTTCCAGATAGTCCCTCTTCTATTTTAATGTCTTTATTTTTCCTTTCAATTTTCCATGACAAAATATTGATAGCTCGATATTGTACAAGTTTTGTGCAGGTAAGACAGTAGCTGTGAAGTCATGAATGCAATGGCCCCTTCATATCTGGAAGGCAGAGTTCCAAAGCACTCTTCCTCATCCTCTGGCTTTTGCATTCTTCCCACCCCCTCTTCCACAATATTTCCTGAGCCTTGGAGGGTATGAGAGAGATGCCTTTTCTAGTGCTTTACATTCAACACTATCTTCTTCTCAGCACTTTAATGAGTTTTGAATCTCCTCAAAAGTCAACACCATTTGCTGAAAGACGCTTCTATAACCAAAGGTGAAAGCAGCACTAATTATGGGCAAAGCAGAAATGTTTAGAGAGCAAATTGATGGGCACAATATGTGCATTTAGCCAAACAACAGTAGTAGCTTACCCCTTGGGCCTATGAAATTCCCAGGCAACCATAGTCTTTTGATTAGGTTTTCAGTACCAGGCATGAATTCCTTCTTGCAGAGCAGGCTTCAAATTCACCAGGGTCCCTTTGGTTGGCTCGGAGACATTGTGTAAATTACATTTCTGGTTCTCACATTTTTCCCCATTAAAGCCACGTAAGTAGAACAAAGCCACCTCTGAGATCCCTTCTGGTCAGATACCCACTGATCAGGTATCTTGGGGAGCTGCAAAGTATAGAGGCCCAGGGATTATGGACCTACCCCTTACAGTGAATTTAAAGATCAGTGGTGGGAAGGAAAAATTCTATACAATGTCCCTCAGTTAGTTTTTACCTACTATGTTAAAGGCTTTGGGGTTGCAGTGTCAAACAATGTTTTATGAAAAGAATTCTCAGCTTTAGTGCTTGCTTTGGCAGCACATATACTAGAATCCCCAGCTTTGCCAGAAGTATAAGCACATAACTACAGGAGCCAAACATTTACAGCCTGACATGTTTACAGTGAGTGTTACATACAGCTTGAATCCATGTGGCACTCTTTGCTCCAGAAAGACTATCTTGCACATGAGAGGTGATTCAGACTTAATAAGAAAATTCTAACAGAAGCTGTAGGCATCCAACAGTTCAGTAAGATTTTCTCTGAGACTAGAAAGAGGTTACAGTTCTATTTTCCAAAATCCTCTTCTTTTCCCTCTGTTCCTTAGCTTTAGTGTCAGTCAAATAATGGAGTTCTATAATTATTTAAAATATCAGGAAAGGGCTAGAGAAGTTAAGGTATGGCTCAGAAGTTAAGGTATTTGTCTGCAAAGCCTAATGACCCAGGTTCATTTTCTCAGTACCCATGTAAAGCCAGATGCACATAGGCGCATGCATCTGGAGTTCATCTGTGGTGGCTGGAGGCCCTGGCATGCCCATTCTCTCTTTCTCTGCTGGCAAATAAACAAATACTATATTAAAATTTCAGGTTATTTCAACTCTGCTTGGCATAGGGAAATAGATGGGAGTTGGAAGCAGAGAGAATGCATGCAGGGAGTTACCCATGCTCTTACACACTTCTAGTGGTGTCAATAGTAAGTAGGTCATGTGTTCTTATTTAGGGGTTTTCAGTCAGCTCATAGATGAGTTCCTGAAATCAAATTCTCTTATTTTTTTGGACATGTGGCTATAAAAACCAAGCCAGCTTAATAAAAGATTTCAAGTTCTGTCACCTCTAGCTCCCATAGCTCCTGCATCTGCTCTGCCTGCACTTAGAGCCAAGAAGGAGGCAGGAGCCAGATTTCTCACTAGCAGTAAAGCTTTAGCTGGATCCCTGCTGGGGCATGTTGGGCACATGGCTGGAGATGGTTATCTTGGGCTCAGAAGCCTGTGTGTTGGGTGATAGGGTGTGTCTGGAGTTAAGGATTGTCTGACTCAGGATGTTTTCAGCTGTGTATCCTGTGGTGGAAATATTTGGACCCCGGCTCGCTTCTTATCAGCCCTTCTTTGGTCACTTTCTTTTCTGATTTAGTTCCACCTGAGATGGGATATAAATATTGGGTCAAACCATATACAACTTAAGATTTCTTAGGTTTTGACCTAGTATTTTACTTGAAAGAGAGCTCTGTTTTGAACATGCTGGCAGTTTGCTACCACTCTATTGGCAGGAAAGGAGCTTCATGAACAGCAGGGGCTTCACAATGGGAATGCGGGCATAATTCCAATCTGCAGTTGTTGAACAGTCTGTTGTGCTGAAGAAACTAATTGGGGACTCCTGATTGTGTAACAGAATTCCACCATGGTGTATCAAGTTTTAAATTATAATCATAGAGCTATAAATAAAAGCTCTTCTTTCATAAGCTTGCTGTCCTGACAAACACCATTACCAATTCTGCTTTTAACTCTGTTAGAATCAGTGGTAGTATCTGAAAGGGTGCCTAATCCACTTATCTGAGATATAATTACAGACAATGAAATGCACAGATCAGTAGATTTTTAATAAAAACATATGATGCCACACCATTACAGAAATTCCCCAACACCGTGTAAGTTTTTCCCAGGGCCATTCTGGCCAATCCAAGGTCTAACTCATTCACACCCTAAAAAATAACCACTACTCTGAATTTTGCGTCATAGACTAGTTTGGCCTGTTCCATGGCTTCATGTAATTTACCTATGCAATCTTTGTTTTGCATGTCTAGCTTTCCTTGACTAACTAAATATGATGTTTTAAGACCATCTATATTTTCTTTTGTTTTGGAGGTTTGCAATATTTTATTATTTTATGTATAATTCCATTGCATGAACATAGCACAATGTGACCATCCATTCTTCTGTTGAAGGATGCTTGCATATTTCCAATTTGGAGCTCTTATGAATGAAACTGTTATAAACATTCTTATACACTTATCTTTGAGAAAATATTCACTAATTTCTGGCATATGCCAAAGAATGAAATTACAGGGTTCCAGCAAATACTTTAATAGTAAGCAACCAGCTTCTCAGGCAAGCACCTTAACCTCTAAGCCATCTCTCTAGTCCTATTTTATGACTATTCTTACTGAGATGGTTGTGTGTATGAATTTTGTAGTGTGAGATTTAAGCACTAACATGTTTCTAAGTATCAGCAACTGTATTTCTGAAAGTAAAGGCAAACTCCCCAGAGGCTTCAACAACTGTGGGAGGGCTGACATTGCCAAAGGGCAGCAAATTTGTTTTCTTTGATTTCAAGGATGATGAGAAGAAATGCTTTCAGTGCCTCTGATCTATCTTAATGCTTTTAGCTTCTGGCTGTACCCATTGAACGAGCCCTTGCCTTGGGAAAATAGAAGGTGCCTAAGATTTCAATACATGAATATGCACTAGCTCCTTTTTTTTCTCCCTGTTCATTATGTTGTATCTTTAAATTTCTCTGAGGACAGATTTTTCTGGTTGTAAAGAGGTTCAAAGCATTGTCACTCTCAAGTTTGCATAAATCTTTAAGTACATGAGAATAATTGGGGTTTTCAAGTGGTGCAAATATCTTTCTTAAAGTAGAATTAAACACACAGTCACTGGGCTGTTTGTGCAGTGAGTCTGAGAGGCTGCAGAATGTTGCACATAGAACAGTCGCCACAATGTGTGTCTCTTCTTCCAGGATCTCATAGAAAAGTAAGATTGCACTCTAGACTGTTAAATGTTAGGCTTTACTGGAGATGTGAATGCTTCTATTGCTTCATTTTGTGGCTTGATGGCAGAAAAATGCTGGCTGCCATGAATGACATCAAGTTCTCACTACTGTCCAGGTAGTGAGACCTTAGATTGTGCCATACTGTACTTAGTACTCACCTTCATAGAGCTCTGTGAAAACTCCCAGTAGTGTATTGCTCAGTGACCCATTCACAAGTTTGGCTATTGAACCCTTTTTAGCCATGGGTGTGATGATAAAGAGGATTTAAAAAGTAGAGAGGGGCTGCCGGGCATGATGGCGCACGCCTTTAATCCTAGCACTTGGGAGGCAGAGGTAGGAGGATTGCCGAGAGTTCAAGGCCACCCTGAGACTACATAGCTAATTCCAGGTCAGCCTGGACCAGGGCGAGACCCTACCTTACAAAACCAAAAAAAAAAAAAAAGTAGAGAGGGGCTGGAGAGATGGCTTAGTGGTTAAGGGACTTGCTTGCAAAGCCAAAAGACCACAGTTCAATTTCCCAGGACCCACGTAAACCAGATACACAAGGTGGCATATGTGTTTGGAGTTCATTTGCAGCATCTGGAGGCCCTGACATGCCCATTTTTTTTCTCTCTCCTTCTCTCAAATAAATAAAGAAAATAAAAATATTTTGTTTTAAAAAGAGTAAAGAGCAACCAAGGAACTCTCCCATCCCCTAGAGCAGGCCAAACTTTAAAGAGCAGTGTGACTGTGAGCAAGATCTTAAACTCTGAGTCTCAATGACTGCATATTTCAAGCAGTGTACCAAGTCTTCCTATCTCATGGTATTCTTCTGAAAATTTTCTATAGAATATTACTTGGTATTGGGAAGCACCAGTTTCTGCCATGGTTTTCTTGTTGCCATTGCTTTAGACATTAGCTAGAACATTCCTGCTGGCTTCTTTGCTTGTTTGCTATGGTACCCCCACCGCAACACACACATGCATTTTTCAATACTACTCCTAACTGGATCTTTAAAGCCTTATTTTTCTTGTTTAAAAAAAAAATGATGACAAACTTTGTTTAATGATAAAATTGGCTTTTTATTTTCTCTGACTCTATTGCCTTTTTATTTTCTCACTCTACCCAGGATATACTGGCACTCACTTCTGTAGTTCCAGGCTGGGCTCAAACTCAAAGCAATCTTCCTTCCTCTGTTTTCCAAGTGCTGGAATTAAAGGCATAAGCCACCACCTCTGGCCAAATTGCCTTTTATTGGCAATTTGTGAATTGGGTGGCATTAAACATAAGGTAAGGTGTTCCATTGAGCCAAGCAGAGGCAATTGATTTAGAGGCAGAAAGAGGCTGAAGAAAGCAGAAGCACACTATGAAAACCAGGCCATTTTCAAGCTACTTTCCCCAGTAGGCTGTGAGCAGAGACTTCTTTATGGGGCTGACTCGGATACACTGGGCCCCTTCTGGCTGGTTGCTCTGAAACTCCAGTTTGCTTTGGAATAGTGCCCACTTCAAAACTTTGTTTGATTACATGACACCTAGCGTAGTCTCTTGGGCCTTAGCACGGGCGCTCGGGAAAATCGATGACCTCCTATAAATATCATTTAACACCTCTTCAAGTAACATAGTTGTTTTTTTAATAGATTATATTTTTAGAGCAGTTTTAGACATTTCCATTTACTTCCTGTCTCCACACATATAGCCTCCCCTATTATCAAAATCCTGCCCCAGAGTAGTTGCAACATCAACACATCATTACTACTCAGATGATGCGTTGTAATCAACCATATTCATAGGGAGAGTGTACCCCATGAGCTTGAACAAATGTCTAATGACATGTATCCATCATTACAGAGTAACTGGTTGTCTGAAAAATGTGAATTTTTTCATAGTGTATTATTTAGCTCCTAGGAACAATCATGTAGAAAGAAAGCAAGGCAGGACATTTACTTATGTTCTCAAAATCCCAAGGAGGAGCTGTCCAAAATAGGACTCAAAGAGAATTGTATTAAACTAAAAATTTCTCAAATTTTACTCGAAGATCACATTTGAAATTCAAGGATGAACCTGTAAAAATGTGCCTGAGTTAGCTGGTGATGAATACACATGAAATAGATGAACTGTCTTATGAGTAAAGAAAGCTGTTTGAAGTATTGTCATAGTGAATATAGTAAACCACTGAAGACACCATTCTCAGCATATTTGAAGTCTTGGCATGAAACTTTTGTCATCACAGTGTTGACTTGTTTTTAATTTAATTTAATTTAATTTAATTTAATTTAATTTAATTTAATTGGCTCTTCAAATACTTTCTGCAACTTTGCCCAAGATATTCATGACCAATAATGCAAGACAGAAAATTAAGAAATAATAAGAATTATTTTTAAAATTTTTTATTGACAACCTCCATACATATACAGATATACCATGATCATAATCCCTTCCCACCACCCTTCTTTACCCCCAGTGCCCTCGACTGAATCCCTTCTTCTTTTCATCTAGTCTCTGTTCTATTTGATGTTATCCGTTTTCCCCTCCTATTATATAGGTCTTGTGTAGGTAGCATCAGCCACTGTGAGGTCATGAATGCCATGGTCACTTTGAATCTGGAGGGCCATATTGCAAAGCACTCTTGCACTTCCTTTTGCTCTTATATTTCCACACCTCTTCCATCCTTGAACCTTGAAGGGTGTGATAGAGATGTCTCACTCCATGTTGAACTCCATTGTCTCCTGTTGGCACTTTGATGAGTTTTGAGTCTCCCCATTGGTCACTGTCATCTGAAAAGAATTTTCTCTCTCTCACCAAAAGTGAGAGTAGCATTAATATAACAGCATATACCTAATTATTTGACAGATTGATGGCATAAGAATTATTTTTATTGAATGATCATATGACAGTTTCCTTCAAAATGTAAGATTGAATTATAAATAAATGATGGCATAAAAACTTTCACCAGGTTTGTTCTCCTTGCTGTAACACAATGAGGGATAATTTGCCCAACTTTGTAGAGAGGACCACTGTGAATTAGAACCAATGAGCAACTGGCTTATTCCAAAGCCGAAAAGTGTCCAAGGGGCTGCTCTGAAACTGAGGATCCAGACTAATGCCCTTCTTTCATTCTGCCTCACTTTTCCTTGGGTTAACATATCCTCAAGTGATAGAAATAAAGTGATACTTAGATGAAGTCTTAGGACAAATGATGGCTATTTTTGGACTTCATCGAGCCCTTTCCTGCAGTAACTTTCCACAAGAATATGAAGCTTGTATTTCCTTAACATTAGCTACATTGCCTACTGCCAAGTTGGCTATACTTTACTGGAAAATAATGGTCCAAGAGATCTAATCAGTATGAAGGCACATGCATTTTGCAGAGCTGGGTCTAGGCATGGGTCAATTCATTACATTTTTTATAATGACCAGATTTTCATACTGGAACATGTCAAATAATTGGCTGCAATGAAAACAATGCTAGGCATAGTTTGTAAGAAAATTAATGAACTCAGAAAGCAGAAAAACTAATTCATTTCCAAAATTGATGTTTGTAATCCAGAAGCACACACTAAATCCATTTCCTCTGTCTCTGATTTCTTCCCACTGAAATACATTAATCTCTTTGCTGCATAGCAGAAATTGTACATAACTCTCATCTTTCTTCTGGAGAGACTACTCTGTAGCCAAGCTCTGTATGTGTTGGAGTGTGACTCACCAGAAGGTGTGATGGGTCAGGGATCTCAACATAGGCAGGGATACAGTAAGTACCCAACATAAGGAACCTGAAGAAACAGGAAATTAAATCAATCAATCATTCATCGATGTCCTTAAGAACTTCAGTGGACCATATCTCTTTGCAGTCATAGCTCCCAAGCCTTGCTGCTCATACAGATTGCCTGAGAAGCTAGGAAAAGGTACAAGCAAAACTAAAAGAGAATCCTTGACTCCAGCCAAAACTTACCAGAAATATATATGCATAGAACCTTTGGGAAGCCAATTAAATTTGGAAAAAAAAATGGCTCATCCAGCTTAATGCTCCAAATACTTAGGCATGGCATTCAGGGCCCTTTTCAAGTTTACCTTGGTGTGTTCTATTTTCCCTGATCATAAGGTAAAGAACAACTCTATCCTTTTAATTCATTTTTATTAATAATTTTCATACCTGTGTATATTTTGATCATAGTCCCCTCCATTCCCTTCTTTTATCCCCTCTCCCCCATCACCCTTCTACTGAAACCCTTTTTACCGACTAGTCTCTCTTTTGTTCTAATGTCTTTCCCCTCCTCCATCACCTATGAGGAAGTGTTGACGGACACAATATTATGTAGGGTGTGCACAGGTAATGATAGGGCTGTGAGGTCATAAATACAACCACTGCTTCATGTCCAGAAGACAGAATTTCAAAGCAGTCCTCCTGCACTCTGGTTCTTACATTCTTTCCTCTCCTTTTTCCATAAATTTCCCTGAGCCCTGAAGGACATGATAGAGATATCTCATTTACTGCTGAGCACACAACAGTCTCTTATTCTCAGTACATTTATGAGTTGCAAGTCTCCCCACTAGTCACCACCATCTGCAAAAAGAAGCTTCTGAGAGCAGCCCTAATCTATGAGCATAAACATAAATATTTAGAAGGACAACTTAATGGGCACAGCATATTCATTTAGCCAAACAGCAGTAGAATCTTCCCCTCTAGGGCCTATGCCCTTACCAGCCATAGGTTTGATGCCTGATACACTTTGCCATAAATGATAATGTTGAATGACAGCCTGGAGTCTTCAAAAGAGTAAATTATATTTAAAATATCCTATTTGCTAAAGTGAAATATAACATGCATTTCAGAAAAAGTTCTGCCTGAGTTATTATTTGTATTAGAGTATGGTTGCCAGTGATCCTAATCACTGAGCTTTAACACATGTAAAGTTATAAAACTTATTCTGTAACTAATATTTAAGGATCATGGTGCATAGACTACCTCATCTAAGTTCCAAAATAGGACTAGGATATGGTTCAGTCAGTAAAGCACTTGCCTCACAAGCATGAGAACCTGAGTTCAATACATCATACTCACATAAATGCTAAGCCCAGGGGCACATGCCTGGAATACAAGTACTAGGGAGGTGGAGATGATAAGTTCTCTGCCAAAAAAAAAAAAAAAAATGGCCAACGAGAACAGATAGCACATATATGAGGTAGAGAAAGTTATCACCATCAACAGTTGGTCTTATTTTCACCTCTTTCTTAGAAATGCAGAATTAAATACACCATCTTGCCCATGCAAACACTTATGTTCAGAAATGATTTTGAGATGTCAATGCAAATATCAGGTAATATAGGCGACTTAGTCACAGAAAGCACACTTAACCATGAACCTACTCTCTTTCAAGCTCATATTGAATTTTGTGAGCTCAGATAGGCCATTCAATTGTGCTCTTCCTCACACTCTTCAGATGCAAAAGGAAAATGATCATATTTGCCTTCTGGAGAATGTTATAAAGATAAGCATAAGAAATGTCAGTACATTGAAAGGTCAGATATTTTCTGTACAAATGCAGAGTTTATTTTTATTTTATGAGCCTCTGGATAGAAGTGGAAATTTTTTTCTGTTTTCTTTTATTTTCTTCAGCATGCATTTCTTATGAGCGAGGCACAGAGGTGAATTAGGCATACCTCCCAGGCTGGGATTGTGGTTCTGGCACCTAACACATGCCATAGGGATGGTGTGTTCATTGCTGTTATCTAATCTTTATTTTTGTCTTGAAGATAGGTATTTGTCCATCTCCCTTTTCAGAATGAGGTCTTCGAACATTGCATATAACAGAAATGGGACTTACTGTGGGAATTCTAATTTCCCAGACTTAGATCTCTATTGATCTATCTGGCTGTATTTTATAGATAGCTTAAGCTAATTTTAGGGGCACAGCTCTGAGATGAATGCCAACATGGACAATGACAGACTTCTGCTTATTTTTGAATTTTGTTAATATTCTATTTATTCTTTGGGTTCTTCTATAAAATATTTGTAATGATATTTGATGTGTTAAAATAACTTACACTTCAATTAGAGCGTGCCTCCCAAAAATCAAAGGAATCAGAAAAAGTTCAAAAATCTAACTCAATTTGCTGGCAATCAGCCCAAGACTACAATTGTAATAGCATTTCTACCTTCCTGCAAAGAACCTGGTTGTAGAGAAGAGCTGGGGCAAGCCAGACTGAAGCATTCACTTTAATTGTTGCCATAGTATCACCTGTACAGACGCATCAACAAAAATGAATGTTGTAACCATTACAGTTGTGAGTTTTATCTCTGGATTCTTTTTTTAACAAAAATTTAAAAATTAAAAAAAAAGAGAGAGAAAAGAGGGAGGAAGGGCAGAAGGGAGGAGACAGAGACAGAAAGAGAGAGTGGGCACAGCAGGACCTCCTACCTCTGTAACCAGTCCCAGACACATGCATCATTTTGTGCATCTGGCTTTACGTGGATGCTGGGGAATCAAACCCAGGCCTGCAGCCTTTGCAAGCAAGTACCTTTACCAAAGAGCCATCTCTCCAGCCACTGATCCTTGGATTCTTAAAAGTGAGGAAAATGGGGAATGCTCTATTCATTTCATTTTGTGCCTGAAACATAATAAGCTATCAATACTTGCCCTCAGTTTCCTCATCCATTCATCTAAAAACTATGAATCACAGTCTACAGTAGGATTGTGAAAATCAAAAGAGAAGGTGCATAAAGAATTTTGTATTGTGAAGCCCCATAACACATAAGCCCTCATTAGCAGTTCCAGTTCTAGTGCTACATTTCTTTCAGCACACCAGAGGTACCCCACATTGGTATTTACCTGTAAGAAAATGGAGGACCTGGAAGGATCTGTTACAATACATAAATTTATTGCTCCTACAACTTCTTTGTTCTAAAAATAGTTTACATAACATGAGGATTTGTGTAGCCAAAATAATCTTTTGTTCAATATAGTCACAATAAAGGAAAGTGCCCAACACCTGTGAAAAGCCACGAACCTCATTACCATCTTTGTCTAAAAGTATTACGAGTATCATCCACTGCTCTGGTCCACAAGTGACAGACTTTGCCTTTTAGTTCAAATCCAGCTTGGCTGCCTTGAGCCACTTCATTTCTTTCCTGAAATGAGGTCCATTCTCAGAGGAAGAATAAGTCATTAAAAATCACGATGGAAGCCCACATGCTTTCATGAGAAATTCCGTCCCACCAAACTTCAGATACCAAAGATGACAACTCTTCCAGGAATGGACATGCCTCGGTCCTCATGATAGCATCTCAAAAGCGGGAAGCCCTAAAGACACCCCTGGCCCCACCAGTCCCTTCCCATCCCATTCAGAAATTGTCCCTCAGTGTCCTTTACACATATGTGGTAGTTTGGATGTATGTTCCCCATAGACTCAGATAAAACTTGTAACTTGGATCTCCAGCCACGTGGCCAATGGACATGTCACTAGGGGTGGATCCTGGACTCCAGCCCTAAGCTGTCAGGGGGGCAGATCTGAGTTCTACCTAAAAGGTATGCAGAGAAGTTTGAACTCTGCTGGGAGCCCCTACTGCTTGCTACTGGGTTTGTGCTTGCACTTGATGCTTTTGGTGTTTACTGGATGGCCATGGTTTTGCTCTCTCCTTGGATTTATGGAGGCTGCTTTTTCCACCATCGATGGAACTTCCCCCCTGAATCTGTAAGCTTAAAATAAATCCCTTCCTCCCCTAAACTGGGCCTGGTTTGGATGTTCAACCCAGCAACATGAAGCTGTCTACAACAACATGGTTTCTCTTCAGCAACTCCTGCTCTATGTCTAATATAAAGCCCTTATTGCTTTAATCTAAGAAAATAAAACTTCTAATTTTATGGTTTTCTGGACCAATTAACTATTCCTTAAACATATCCTTTTTTTTTTTTTTTTTTTTTTTTTTTTTTTTTTTTTGAGAGACACAGAGAGAGATAGGGAGAGAGAGGGAGAGGTGGACAGATATAGAGATGGGCGAGACAGCAGCCTCTCAGCTGCTGTGAACGAAATCCAGATGTGTGCACCCCCTTGTGGCCAATGCGGCATTGTGCCCTTGCATCACTTTGCATCTGGCTAAACGTGGGACCAGGAGATTGGAACCGCTGAAGATTGGAACCAGTGTTCTTAGGCTTAGGAGGCAGGCGCTTTAACCGCTAAGCCATCTCTCCAGCCCTCCTTAGACATATTCTTTAAACCTATTGTCAGCTTGAACAAGATCATAAATCTGAACTATCCATGTAAGTTTCAGTGCTGTAATAATTACTCATCTCATGTCTGTACTAACTAGCTAAGATGGACTCTACTACAGTATTAAATTACAATACAACAAATACAGACTCCTCTTCCCACATTGCATGCAACTTGGGGCTTAGGCAGGGGCTTCTCAGTACCTAGGAGGTTGTTACTGCATCCCTGGTAATCCATTCTTGATAGGCAAGGCAGAAGAGAGAGGACTGCATACTGACATGTTACAGACCATTGACCAAGACAGACCACAAAGCCCTGCTAAGCTGTAAGAGTCCCCAGAAACAGAGGGAACACATGGCTATTTGAAGAACTGTGCATGTTTCATTTATAGTGTCTCTTCCCAGGCTGAGCAAATCAAAGTGTGGTCTGCATGTGTATACATGTAGGCATGCATGTATGTGTAGAGGCCAGAGGTTGAACTTGTGTGTCTTGTTTGATCTCTCTCCACCTCATTTGTTGAAGCAGGTTCTCTCACTTGAAACCAGAGCTCACTGATTAGGCTGGTCTATATAGCCAGCTTTCCCTGGGGGTCCCTTGTCTCCTTCCATGTACTGGGATTTCAGGTGGCCTCCACGCCTGAAACTCCAGGCAGTTACATGAGCATTGTATTCCAGTCCTCATGCTTGCATAGCCAGTGCTTCATCCACTGAGCCATCTTCCAGTCCCTGAGCCCTATGTTTGTTTGTTTTTTTAATTTCCCCTTTCAATCCCTAATTGCTGTTATGTTTATCTATTTACTTTTGGCTTAAAATATATGTGATTCATTTTAAGTCATCTTAATAGGGACTTATAGAGAAAAGGGTTTATTTTAGGCTGTTGTTCTGTCATATAACACCACTATTTTATTGTTTCTTTCCCAACAAATGGGAACATTATGACCTAGAGAAATATCTATTTTTCATCCTCATAGTGAGGCAAATTTATGTTGTGCTTTAATATATACCAGCTTGAGACTTGCCATTAGTGGGCTTTCATCTTACTTTTATGAATTATTTATCTCTATTGACTATCAATTCCAGTTTGCTATCTTTTATTTTTAAGAAATAACAAATGGAATGTTAACTTCAAGAGATATTAGAATTGAAATGGCCAAGTGGCAATCTATAGCCAAACATTAAGAAAATATTGTGTATGTGTATGTATGTACAAACAGTAGAGTTTTACTTAACCACAGTCATAGCAATAACCACATTCTTAAATAGATGTTTTACATTAAGCATTTTACAGAGATAATTTTATGCAATCTTTATAACGTTCTTGGTAAATAAGGGTAACTCATTAATAGCTACTTAGCTTGAAGTATAAGATAGGACTGTTTTTCTTCTAAAGCCTAATTTATTAGGGCCAACGAAAATGCCCCTTGTGGGCATCATGGTGTTGCAACTTTGATATTCATAAGCATGGATGAAATCACAATAAAACTAAATTAGAGAAGCATTATGGCAGCCATTATGACTACTAACCTACATTTAGAGAGGGATTGTCTGAGTTACAAGTTTGAGTACTGGCCTTGAGATTTCTTAAGTATGAGAACTTGGGCAAGATGATTTTAAACCTTTCCATGCCTCAGTTTCTTTCTCTGAAAAAAAAAGAATGACTAAAAACAGTGTCTTCCCTACAGTGCTGAGTAAAGATTGAGCTGTTACTGCAAGTCAAGCACTTGATAAATATTGTCTATTATTTTGATTTCTGACCATGTTCCTTGAAGACATAGGTATAAATAAAGGAGGAAATAAACTTAAAGAACTAAAGATGCACAAATACAGTTAATTCCATTTGATCCTTACCACAGCTCTAACAAGTGGCTTATCATCATAAAAGGAACAAACCCAAATGCCTAGAAAAGTACAGTTATTTACTGCAGGTACCAAGCTGTTAGGTAGACGACCAGAAACCTATTCTAGGTCTGGCATTGTTGAAGTGTACTTATGACTATTCTGCTTTGAACAAAACATGATGCCCCCCCAAATGGGTACATAGAGCACTGAGTGTAACTTAGATTTAATCAATGCTGATAGCAGAGACTGACAATGGCTGCTGACTCTAGCCAATGCCACTGACCCACTCCTGCTGCTGCTGCTGCTGCTGCTGCTGCTGCTGCTGCTGCTGCTGCTGCTGCTGCTGCTGCTGCTGGAGGACTTGCCTTCATTCAGGCTCTGCAGCTGTCTACAGTGGGGTTCTTTGCTGTTCCTGCCTCCAACTGAGCCCTTACAGGCGAACTTTGATTTCTGTCATGCCCACTGCTACACTTTTAGTTGTTGGCATTTTTTTCTGGTTTCACTATGGCCTTAATTTAGCCCAGTTTCTTTACTTCTTGATTTTTTTTCATTTCTTCTATCTCCTTTCTGCCCTCTTTAGGCGTTGCAAGTTTTACAAACCCTCATCTTCATGATGCATAACTATGATGTGAAATGCCTTATCCTCTGTAATGTTCAGACTTCAAATGAGCTTTCTATTTTAGTTTTAGATAGTTGTTTTCAAAGTTTCATAATTTTAAAAACAGGGCTAGTAATAAACAAAATTCTTCTTTGTGGAAGAGGAGGGAGTCACCATTTTGTTTGACAAACTTCAATGAGAAAATACTGCCTAAGGAACATTTTCAGTCATAAAAATATCCAAGTGTTGTTCATATGTTCTTCATTTCCATCCAAGTATATTTTTCTGGTCTCTCATCTGAACTCCATGTTTATGATAAGAGATGATTGTTAAATGAAATAAAATAAATACAAGTTAGTTCATACTACAGCACAGGGTGATATCAATGGGATCTTCAGGGATGTCTGGAGAGAAAAATAACAAAGCATTCAAAAATGTGGCTGTATCTAAGTGTAACTGTATACTTAGGCTAAGATCACTTTATCTGTTCTCATAGTACATACCCTGGTCTTGGTCATAAATTCTTATTATGCCCATGTTAAAAGGTCTATCATATTATGAAACTAGTCTTAATCACAGAAGCTCAGAACATGATTTCAACATTTTGAGTACCATTTATAGTTCTTATTTAATTCTCTACTGACATTATCACAGTAGGACTAGAGCAGCTTGCCAATGCCTTGTGATTCTGACACTTCAAAAAAGTTGAGAGCACAGAGGTCCATCATAAAACACAAATACCTAGTCATCTAAAGTTTGCTTTTCTCAAATCACATGCTAGTCACCTAATGCTGTCACTCACAAGTGTTCTAGAAATGTATGATTAATGAGAAAATTAAGGCTAACTTTTTGTTGGAAATACTGAACAAAATTCAATTATAGAAAAATGCACTTTTTAATTATTCAAAGGACTCTAAAATCCAGCTGTAGTGGCTCAAAACTGTAATCTGAGTACTCTGTAATCAGAGACAGAAATTCAAGGTCATCATTCTGTTAAATGTTTGTATTTGAAATTTCATCTACTTTTCTTCAGTACAGTTTTATTCATTATCAATAAAACATTGTCAAATGAATGCCAGTAAGCAGGTAGGTATATTCCTGGTACTTCAAGAAGACAGTCAGAAATTCTTATTCCACATGGAGAATAAGACCTGTTTTTGAAATTTTTACAATAAGATTTTATTCATCAACTCATTAAGGCCAATTTTAACCTAAGAAAGGAGCTTCTTTTGAGCTATAAGTTACCTTAGAAATCAAACCCTCTAGTCCTCCTGCCCTATAATAAAGAAGCTGAGTATCAGAAAGGCTGAAGAGTGAATGCCAAGCTCCAGGGACTAAACATAGAGGTGAAAGTCTCCCAAGAGCTCATCACTGGAGTAAACCCAAACGCACCCAACATGGCTCAGGGAAATATGCAGAAGAGGGGGCGGAAAGATTGGTAGAGCCACAAGTTGGGACATTATGCACAGAGACATCGCCTCTTCCCCAAAACTGATGGCTACCCCCCAATACATGACCCACTATCCCCATGGGGATAACTAGCATCCCCAATGAGGAGGGTCTCTTGGGGGGGGAAGGGATGAGAGTAAGGATGGTACCAACATGTGCTGTTTACACACTGAGTATGTACATACATAACTAATAAAAAATGAAAAAAAGAGGTGGGTTTAGAATCCATGTCTTGATTCATAGGCAATATCACTACTTCCTGTGCAGGCTGCCCATAAAACAAATGGTCTCTTAATGCAAGTCTCACCTGAATAAACTTTTGGTGCTATGTGTATGAGTGAGCATGAGTATATAAGTATGTGCCAAGTGGCAGTGCCAGCAGAGCAATCCTCTCTGGGGCAGACCTACTCTGCCTGGCATATTTAAACACCAAAGAGGCAAATTTCTGATTTTCCCCTTTGAATATTTAGCATTCAAAGGATAATTCTTATCTCATGCCAAATAGAGACTCAACAAATGGTTTTGAATATGTCCTGCTATTTAGCTTGATATGCCTTTGCTAACTCGAGACTCTGAAATGAGAGATGATGCAAATTAGCTTCTGCACTATTTTCTAGTCCAACTGCATTAGAGGAAAAGAGCAGGAGCTTTAGAGATAGAAATCTCTAGCACAGTACCATGATCTCCCATGCTGTCTCTATGATGCATAGATCAGTCATTTGGCCCCTTTGAACCTTTGATTCTTCCTACATTCAATGTAAATGTATGTTGCCTGCTAGGTTTGGCAATAATGCTACCAGTGAACTGGGTATGGTGGCTCATGTCTGCAATTCTAGAATGAGGAAAATTGAAACATATATACCAAGACTCTATCTCAAAAAAAAACAAAAAATAGTAACAGTATTATGTCTCTTTTTCAGTCTCTGATCTGGATGTTTTCTGTACATTATTTCTCCCTCCTTGTACAGTATAAGTAAAGCATATAATAAAAAGCACTTGCCACTAAAGGGTGGCAATGTTTCTATATTACTAACAACCTAATCTTCCCTTGAAATGCTGTCGTGTTCCTATACTTTGCTGAAAAAAATCAGAATCATGTTTACTAAAACACAGAGTAGAATTAAAATTCAACAACTACAACCCAATCCATTAATTATATTGCTGGGTGGGTGAAAATGGTCCATGCAGAGGTGTGAAGTGATAGCTTTGAACCTACCCATGATTTCCCTCGTAAGCCATGGACATCCCTCTTTTTCCTGGGAGGGTAGTGACACCATCTTTAACCATGATCACATCCACTTTATTAAGCAACAGTCCTAAGGCAAGGTTAGCATTGGGTTTAAGTTTACATAGAATGGAGTTGAAAAGTATCTTTTCCTGTTCTCTGATTCTTGGCTTTGGATGAGAAAAATGTGGCATCTTATAGTGTGATATGCTCATAACTTCACCATCTTAGAACAGAAGCACAGTGACCAGAGGCAGTAGTCCTTGAGATTGCAAAGGTGAAGGACCCAAAGAATTCCAAGGGCAAAATATCAAAATGAACAGCAGAAGCAAATAGCCAAGTTTATGATACTCTTGAAACCTGATTTCACTTACAGTTTACTTATAGGGTATTTGTGTTGTGTTGGTGGTGTTGTGTTGTATTGATTTTGAGAGACTGTTCTAGAACTCTTTATGCAGCCCAGACTCAACTCAAACTCGTGATGCTCCTGCCTCTGCCTCCTGAGTAGTGGGATCCCAGGCACACATCATCATCTCTGTCTTCTCTTTTTATATGCCAGTAGACCATGCTGATACCAGAACAAGAGAGTAGTAGCTGTTCCTTTGACATCTTTCACTCTGATTGGAGGAGCCCTTCTGCTTAGATGGAGGTCTGTCCCACGTTCAAAACTTCTACCTAGTGAATTTTATTGCCATTTTTATTAGAGAAAGATTTGCTGAAACTAAACAAAAAAGGTTCCCTTCTAGGATCACACGTATTTCTCCTGTGACAAAGTCAATGTTATATAAAAAAGTGAACATCTCAATTCCAATTTCCAATTTCCAATTTTGTATCTTCTTGCAGTGATGTATTTTTAGTCAAAATAAAAATTATTCACTCTTGGCATTTACTTGGGGTGATTCTCCTTCATAAAGCAAACATTTTGCTTATAGAACCATTATGAAGCCCTCTGATGAATAATGTGATTTTCTGTTCTTCTCTAAGCCACATCTTTCCAACTGGTCTCTTTAAGATAGCACTTCCCAGCTGGAGTGCCATAGTCTACTTGTTTGTGTCCATTTGCTTGCAAGCGATTTAGAAAAGAAAAGGCTATACAAGCATGACCACAAAAGGGACAGCAGAACTCAGGAAATGGATGGAGAACAACATGAAAGTTGTATGTCAGCCATGCAGATAAGGAACAGGGCACCTTCAAGACTTTGCCAGTAGGAGGGCTATTAGGATAAACAGATTTGTTCATGAATTAGTAAAAAATACCTCTCTCAAAGCTTCCCAATGTTACCTTTTAACAGCTTTGCTCAAGGAAAAGAGATTGCCTGTTGCTCTGCTTGTTAGGAGCAAGAGGGATTAAGGAGGAGAAAAAAGCACAACAAAGAAGGGAGAGGAAGGAAGAAAGGAAGATGAGGAGGCAAAAAATAGACCTTTGATAACTTTGGCTCAGTTAGTTTTATAAGAACAAAACAATTCCAATGAAAACTGGTAGGAATAGGAAGCGGTATTGAACAAATCTTATCATCAATGTAATATATTACGATTAGTGAAGCAAGTTTCCTAATAGCCCTTTCACTTGTGTGCATTTCACATGGCTTTACTGAAAAGGAGACAGAAGGTAATGTATAGTCATTGTGACAGGACAATGCTAAAACTGGCTCCTATTTTCTTATGGATAGGATCCATATCTATCTTCACTGGCTTTGTACCTAGCAGAAAGCAGTACTCCATAAACTAACTTTGTTGTATCTAGAATTATCCCTCTGCTTGTAGCAAGCAATGTACTTAATAGCCATGACACTTGTTGATGGCAAATGATGATTTCTACAGTCACTTCCTTTGCTTTTAAATTTTTTTTAATTTTAGTAATTTGCAAGGAGAAAGAGAGGGAGAGGGGAGGCATGCCAGGGCCTTTTGCCACTGCAATAAACTCTAGATGCACATACTACTCTGTGTATCTGACTTTACATGGGTATTAGAGAATTGAACCAAGGCCTTTAGGCTTTGTAAGAAAGCACCTAAATACCTGAGCCATTTTTCCAGCCTGATTTTAATTTTTCAACCATGACCATATACTTTAATGAGGGAGAAAACAAAGTAGGGGAAAATAAAAAGGATCCAATTCCAGGGACATTGTAGGTGATCACACACAAATGTTTATGCTGGTCATAACATACACAAAGACTGATGGTGATGCAGGGAATTTGCAAGTGTAATACTCTAATAACAAACCCTGGGAAGTTCTGTAGAGCATTACTTGAAAAGTAAGTTGCTGCTGTTTCTCCATCAGTAGCACTTGTTTGCCATGTTTATTCTTTTTAATTATTTATTGCTGTTTTTTGTCTCTTAGTTTATATTTCTATACTTTTCTCTATCATATTGAGGAGCTTTTATAAATAATATCACAAAGTTTACAAAATCTGGGAACAGTCATAGGGATGTGTCAATAATGATGTTGATTTTCCAGAAAGAAGATCACTGTGAGTGTACTGTCTAGGGCATAGCCATGTCAGAAAGAGGCTGTTTCATGAACATTGAATTGTGCAGTAGAAAACCTGAGAGAGCAGATCAGATACAACTGCATTTGTTTCTGAAGTCAATGCCACACTTGAAATTAATGTATAGGGGGAAAATGTTTATTTTCCCAGATATTGACTGTCCTAAAGTCTTAATTAGTGTCTTCCATGAAGAACTCTGCATAATGCAACATATTGTTTCAGTTAACTGGGGAGTCAAGGGAAGGCTTATTCTTAAGTCTTATGAAAGAGAGGAGTTGAAGTCACTTCCCTACCAAATAACTGTTATAGTTGAGACAGGAAAAGAAGCCCAAAGCCACATTGGCCCAAGAAACATCTAACATATAGGAGGCCACAAACAGGAACAGTGGGGAAAGCAGAGATTCTGGATAAAGGCACACTTTGGCTAATTCCTACTGCTAAATGCTTGCATGGCCTGAGAACATTTTTGTATGATGTAATTCATTGTTTTACAAACCTATGATCTTTGTTTTCCTCTGTGATTTTTTTTATTAATGTATGTTCAGCAGACATAACAATGGGTTTCTCTATTGAAATTTTTTAGATGTATATGGTACATGTTGACCATGTACACCTTATGACTTTTATTGGCAAATATTTTACATGAACTTAAATGTTTTCCATGTACTACAAATGTTAAGTCAAGTTAGTAGACAGTGGTGCACAAATTTCTATTTCATGTATATTTAGGCTTTGCTATTACAAGCTTAAAGATTTAACATTGCTATGTCCTCTTGAATTCCTGCCCCCCTGTGATTAGACATTCTAGTTTCCTTTTGACTAGTGTTAGCATGCTGTATGTTTTTTATCTATCTAATTTTAACCTAGTTGTTTTATATTTAATGGGTACTTCATATAGTGCTATATGGTTGGATCTTTCACTCTAAAAAAATCTCTGCCTTTTAATGAAGATGTTTATAAACTGTGACATTTAATGCCACTTAATATTGTATTTTTAAATTTTTTTTATTTTTACTTATTTATTATTAGAGAGAGAATAAGAGGGAAGGAGGCATAAAAGGAGGGAGGGAGATAATGGGCATGCCAAGACTTCTAGCCACTGCAAATGAACTCCAGATGCATGTACCACCATGTGCATCTGGCTTACATGGGACCTGCAGAATTGAACCTGAGTCCTTAGACTGTGCAGGCAAGTACCTTAAGCACTAAGCTATCTCTCCAGCACAAATCAGATATTTTAACACTAAATTATGATCCTTGTACACAGAAATTTTAGAGTTACTGAAAGGACAATTCATTCACTTATCATATGTAGATCATTTAGCCCAGAATAGCTAGATTCTCGTTTCTTTTGTGCACTCATATATTAAATTCTTGCCAAGATGGCCATAAAATTAATCAACAATGAGTCCCAGATTTCTCCTGCTTTTTGTGACTGTGTCACACTCAACTATTAAGTAAACATTTCTTTTTTATATATATTATTCTAATTTTACATTCATAATAGTGACTCCATTATCCTCCTCCCTGTCCTCCCTCTTCCAAAGGGACCCTAATCAATGGGGAATGTGGGTCATGCATTGTGGGGGTAGTCAAGAGTTATGGGGGATAGGCCAAGTCTCTATGCATAATGCCCCAACTTGTGGCTCTAACATTCTTTCCGCCCCCTCTTCCACAAATTTCCCTGAGCCACATTGGGGTCATTTTAGTTCTACTTCAGTGATGAGGTTTTGGGAGCCTCTGTGTCTCTGGATATCTGGCTCAGTAGGAGTTGGATATTCTCTGTGTTTATCTCCTTCAGCCTTTTTCTGGTGACATGATCCCCAAGAACGCTGTACTCTTCCCTTCCTCCGCATTACTCTATGGTTTCAGCTGGGGCCCTGGTGAGGTGTGATTGGCTGATCCTCCCTTCAGGTTCCTTGTCCATCTGAAAAAGATAAGCAAATTCTCCAACGGAGAGAGAAGTTAGTATTAGATAGATGGGATGGCCATAGATATTTTGGAGGGAATTTTATATGCATAGGCCCTCTTCTAGCCCACATTTGGTGGTGGCTTGATCTTGGAGACTGAGCTCATTTTTTGTACATGGTTTTGACTTATTTCCCAGCTCCAGCAATGAGTTCCACTCCACTGAGTGGATCTATTAGCCAAATCAAGAGCAGTTGGTTGCCCACCATGGCTGTGGGCCACTACTGCACTTGTTTGAGCATTACGTCAGGTTGTTTCCTGCTGGGTATCTTAGACTGCAAGTTGTTTGGACTGATGTTGGCTATTTTCCCCCAGATGTTTGTGTAGCACCCTCTGGCACTAGACTAGCTAATTGTCTGAGGACTGACCCTCTTCCAGATTCTGGTCAGGTCTCACCATGTTTGGTCTCACACGCGTATGCTGTCTTTGACAGTAGGATCTTACCATTATCCTTTGGTGGGTTATCAAGAACTCTGACAGAAATCTGTCTTTTTTGGGAAACCTTATAGGTCTCTCGGCTCAACAGCTCATTGTGAAAGTTAACCCCATGCGGGAGTTATAAGTCAGTACCTAGGAAGTTGAGGGGAGGATAAAGATAATAATCAAAGAGAAAGTGAGTAGTAGAGAGAGGAGATGGAGCAAAGAGAGAGGGAGAGAGAAGAGAGAGAAAAGCAAGAAAATATTAAGGTTGGTCTTCATGATGTTCTCTCCAGTTTCCTGTAGTTCAGGTGTTCCCTCTGCGGGCCTGCTGAAGGATCAATGTTTTAGCCTGTTGTTCAGAATAATGGGTTTTATAGTATCATTTCCTTTTGGGTCCCTATTTGTATCCCCTCATCCTTGTCCTCCCTCCCACCCTCTCAGTCCCTCCCACTGTTACCCTCCCTCCCTCCCACCCTCCCTATTGTCTGGTCCTCAGAGTGCTTATTAGGCTTGGCAGCCTCTCAGGTGGATTCAGGTTAGGGGTGACAAATAAACAAGACCATGCGACAATTATCTTTTTGTGATTGGGTGAGCTCACTGAGGATGATCTGTTCCATGTTTGACCATTTTTTTAAAATTTCATTATTTCATCTTACTGCTACATAGAATTCCATAGTATAGATATACCACATCTTTGTTATCCATTCATCTAATGATGGACATCTGGGTTAATTCCAGCTCTTTGCTGTTATGAATTGAGCAGCTATAAACATGGTTGAGCAAATCTCTCTGATCTGAGGCTTGGAGCCTTTAGGGTAAATGCCCAGTAAGGGAATAACTGGATCCATTGGTAGGTCTGTGGTCATCCTTTTCAGGAGTCTCCATATAGCTTTCCATAGTGGTTAAACCATTGTACATTCCCACCAACAGTGAAAGCTTGTTCCTATTTCTCTACAGCCTCGCCAGCATTTGTTTTCATTGTTTTTTTTTTTTTTAAATGTTAGCCATCCTTACTGGTGTAAGGTGGAGGTTTTACAATTTAACTGCCACAGTAATGATGATGTCATTTATTTAAAAGGTAATACTTGGAGTAAACTTACTAGGGAGCAAAGCAAGAGTCTAGCTTGGGACATTTTGGATGTAAAAAGCCCATTATTCAATAGTCAAGTTGAGATATTGTATTTTTAAATCTTCACATCTTGGCACTAATATTTCTCTCTTTTCTATCTTTTTTGTTAGTTTTTTGATCTCTTAGACAATTGTTAGGACTATTTAATTTTTAACTTATTTGCTATAACTGCTTTTAATTGTTACATTAGTTACTATACAATTATATAGTTGCTAGTGTGCATCTTTAAGTTATTCCAGTCTAACATTACCATCAAGTAATAAAGTTCTTCAGGTGTAGTCTTGGATCCTTACAAAGTATTTCCTGTCCTTCCACCTTTTGTGGTACATTTTATACATAAGCATATATACATACATATAGACATATATATTAGAAAAGTGTAAATAAATCCTCATGGTACATTTTTATATTTTGTTATGCCAAGCCAGTTATGTTTTTAAAAGAATAATAACTACAAAACCATCCACATGGTCACTATTCCCAGGTAGTTCCCTTTGTGTAGATCCTGATTTCCACAAGATATCATTTTCCTTCTGCCTGGAGTTCTCTTTTACCATTTCTTATAGTTTTAAAGAGCTGCTATTCATTAACTTTCAATATCTTGCATTTGAACTATTTATTTTGCCTGTATTTTGGGAAAGATGTCTTCCCTGGGTATAGGATTTTTGGCTCATTCTTGTCATACTTTAAGGACACCACTGTACTCTCTTACCTACATGATAAGAAATGTGATATTGAATTTCGTCTTCTTTGTTACTCTCAATATGTCTTTTTTATTTTCTCAGCATGAATATTTTTTCATTATTGTTGATTTTACACTAACTATTCATGATGTGTTTTGTTATCTTTATCTTAATGTTTCTTGTGATTATATAGTATTAAGATTCTGGAGTTTAAACTTTCATACTTTTCAGTAAAATTTGGAAAAGTATTGACCATGGTTACTTCAGATAAATTTTCTTTCCCTTCCTTTCACCTCCCTTCATTACCCCACTGACATATTTGTTTGGCTACTTGAAATTGTCACTGATATGTCATTTTTTAAAGAATAATTTTTCACTGTTTCCTTTTGATAATTTCTCTTGGAGTTGTTAATTGTTTTCTGAAGTATTCAATTTAGCATTAATCCTATTCCCAGGGTACTTTTTTAACCTCAAATATTATGGATTTCATCTTGAGAGGTCAAATTTTATCTTTCTTATACATCTTTTAGATCTCTGTTTTCATCTAGAATTCAATTATAGAACTGTTTTAATGTTCTTTTCTGGTAATTTTTAACGTTTATGTCAGTTTGGGGATGGTTTTGATTAGTTGACTTTTATTTTTGGTCATTTTTCCTACTTCTTTGCATACTTGGTAATTTATTGAATGCTAGCAATTATGAATTTTATTTTGTGGTACTAGATATTCCTGTATTTCTGTAAATATAAATTATGAACATGTTTAGACTATTTGTAAATGATTTAACCTTTTCAAGACATACTTTTAAAGTTCTTCTTCTTATTGTTTGTTTTCAAACCAGAGCAGCATTTAGTCAGTGGGTAATTATGACCCACTACTGAGGCAAGAGTCTTCTGATTATGCCCACAAATGTGAGGTTTTCTTGCATAGCTGTTAAGAATTATAACTGTTCCTACACTTTTGGAAATACTGCTCCTTCCAGTCTGTTAAAGTAGTTCTTTCACTGGCCTCTGGTGACCACCCCCTCCACACACCCCTCTAGTCAGTACTCTGTTTAATGCTGAGGGTAACTGAAGAATTCCAGAATTTTCATTCCATGTAGCTGTCTTCTCTCTGATGTTCTATTCTGCAAACTTCAGATTCTTAGTTCCATCTCTTCCACTGAGGAAACAGCCGGGCTACTCCTGAGTTCTTTCTCCCTTCTTGGTGGCCTGGGAACTGTCAAGGCAGTACACTAAGATGATTATTGGACTTACCTAATTCATTTTCTGTCTCTTTAAGGTTGCTTCCACTCACTGTGTACTGCTGTATACTGTCCAGTGCCTGAAAAGCCATTATTTCATATAGTTTGTCTGATTTTATTTTCCTAGGTTGAGATACATGGTTAAACATGATTCCTGCTATCCCATCTTGCAAGAAAATGAAAGTCCTTTCTCAAATCTTTGAAGATGAAAGCTGTGTTCTACATTTCCAATTTTCCCTTATAAATTCCATTTCTCTATGTTGTCAGGTGTGATTTAGGCTTAACCAATCAAATGCACTTAAGCCAGCCTTGGGATATGAAAACAAGGTAGAAGTGCTATTTCTTTGGCATCTTCCATTTTTCTGGTGTTCACAAAAGTTGTAGCAATATATTAGGTTATCCTGAGCTATGCTATCAGACTTTCCATTCCTTAGTCAACAGTTTCGTGTCAAGTGGTTGGGCTCAGAGTATCTTATTTCTTCCTTTACTGACCTAGGAACTATCTCTAGTCCCTGGAACCAAGACTCTCCAGACTGCTGAAGTTTAGCTAAAATTGTATTCTTACAGCAGCAAGCCTGGTGGTGATGAGATCTTAATTACCCATCTTAAAAGTTTATGTCAGAGGCAGCAACTCACCCTATAACTTTGCAATTAGTAAGTCATTTGGTTTAAAAAAGAAGGAGGAGGAGGAGGAGGAGGAGGAGAAGAAGAAGAAGAAGATGATGATGATGATGATGATGATGATGATGCCAGGCATGGTGGCACATGCCTTTAATCCCAGCACTTGGGAGGCAGAGGTAAGAGGATTGCCATGAATTTGAGGCCACCCTGAGACTGCATAGTGAGTTCCAGTTCCAGGTCAGCCTGAGCTAAAGTGAGACCCTACCTTGAAAACCATCCCCCCCCAGAAAAAAAAGAAAAGAAAGGAAAAGAAAAATAGAAGAAAAAACAGTGAGGGTACACGACTCTCTAATACCTTGACTGTTGTTATTCAAAGGAACACAGCAATGTCTAGAAACCACCTAAAAACAGACACTTTCAAAGGTCTCAAGAAATGATCAAATCATGGCAACTGAATATGTAAAAGAATGGCTCTGTGGATGCTTTATTCAATTATGGCCCACCATAAATATTGTCTTATAAGCAATATTCACACTTTTGTCAAATATATTTTGAATAAGCTTAATGTTTTGAATAAGCTAATTGTTTGAAATGTGTACAAATGATCTTAGAAACCAGTCCACATGTAGCAGCCATGTCTGCAAAAGACAAACTTCCATTTGAGCTTCACTTTGCCTACAAAGCATTTTCCACCCTCATCCATCCTCAATTTCATAACTGTGTCTGAAAAAGAATATGGTGAAGGAAGGCTTGTCTGGGTTACTTGTGAAGCTGGAAATAAGGAAATGTAACACAGTTAGCATGCTTGTTATATGCCAGGCTGTGATAAGGCTTGTATATACTACTTCAATTAATCATTACAACAACCTCAAGTACATGTTTATTATTATTTTCTAGACATCTTGAAACCCAAAGATTAGCAAACCCAATAAGAAATAAGACTAGAATATAATCCAAATCAATCTACATAACAGCCTATCTTCTTTCCATTTTACTGTACTACTTATGACTAAACACAATTATCAAAGACCAAGCATCCATCCATTGTCTATTCAAATGAGTCCAGAACAATGCTCAGTCTTCCTAGTCCAAATACAAGGTTTATACCCTTTAACAAAAGGTGAGGCTGAAATAAAATAATAAAATGTATTCATATTAAGAATTATTTACTTGGGCTGGGGAGATGGCTCAGTGGCTAAAGGCACTTGCTTACAAAGCCTGATGGTCTGGGTTCAGTTCCCCTGTACCCACATAAAGCCAGATGAACAAAATGGCATGTACATCTGGCATTTGTTTGCAGTGGCAGAAGGTCATGGCATACCCATACTTTCTCTCCCCCTCACTCTCAAGTAAATAATAAAAATTAGTAATTTACACCTCCATAAGATTTTATCTATATTATATTGGGTTTTTCTTGAGTTTTAAAAGTTTTATGTTTCTAGGAATAAAGAAGCTGATCTTTGTGTTTCTGTGGGGTGGTGAATGAGATGTCAGTGTTCTAGGAAAGAATGGGTTTATATTATCAGAATAGTTTTAGTAGTAAATAGACTTTGATATGAGAAAGAAAGGAATTAAGTACTATCTATATGCTATATTTATGCCAAATATATAATTACACCCCTCTCTTGGAATAATTAAGATACATATAGCCACATCTCTTGACTACCTGCTAATATACAAGTGCATAAGAGCTGACTTTAACATCTGTTGGGGGCTAGAATCATTACTTTGGAAATGCACTTTGTAATCATTTTGATGAGATACACCATACATAATTATGATTATAAATTGACTCTAATATTGTGATGACACATCTTGTACTTCAAAACTAAATAAGCCAAGATGATTTATTAATTGGGTTATACTAGCCATTCAATTAATTGTGGAGCAGGAGCAAAAGCACATACCATTTCAAATCATCAGCAACTATTAAGGATCTAGGTGGCACATAAAATACTTAATCTGGCAGAAAAATCCAATGAACCTGAAAGCTTTGATAGTACAAATTGATAGAGAGGAAGTCTTGAAATTAGAAGAGTCAAGTTCAAGTCCATAGTGTCATAATCATTAAGTATTTGTATGGTTAACAAGCAAAAGAGCAGGTGAACTTAAAATCTGTAAACAGAATGAAGGCTTTGGTTCAGAGTAAGGAAGAATGCACCAGAGATTCATCCAAAAAATCCTGCAATGTCTTGCTAAAGAGTAAGTTTTCTCCCCATTTCAGAGGTGCTCCAGTGAAGGCTGCATTGCTTGCTATCCTATAGAACAAAAGGCATTCCTCCAATGGTTGAGTGTGGGGCTGGAGTTCTCTAGAGGACTTCTGATTTTATGTCACAGCACATGTTACTTTCTGGTATTCTGACCTGCCTTGAATAAGGGGAGAAGGGCAACCTGTTTGTACCTTGCAACTCTTTTTTCTTAGAAGCTCCTTGTCTTATCTTTTACCCAGAGTGGTAAGAGATCTGATTTGCTTGACTCGATCTGAGACTTTCTGTCAATTCTCAAACTGTGTCATCTAAAATTTTAGAGTTATATAGATTGATTGGTGAAGCAATCTCCAATCACTGACTCACAGTCCTAATCATTCCTTTTTTCCCTGAACTTCCTACAGTCCTCAGTTTCTATTAGTCACACATATCCCCAGGGAAGGTATCCACAGTGGGCTACCCTCAAACCAAAAGGTCCATCTTTGGGAATAGTAAACAAAAATATGTAAGAATATTCGAAGTGAATTGGAGTGAAGTTTTGATGATTTCCTTATACAAAATCGAAATTTTTAATGTTAAATAAGAGTTTATAAAGACTAGGGAGATTGATCATCAGTTAAAGGTGCTTTCCAACACAGGTTCAATTCCCCAACACCCACATAGAGCCAGATACACAAATGAGCACAAGTATCTGGTATATGTTTGTAGTGGCTTGCCTGATATGCACTCACTCACTCTCTCTCTCTCTCTCTCTCTCTCACACACACACACACACACTAATAAATGTTTTTTTAAGTTACAAAGTCAGGAAGATCTAAAATAATATAGAATAACACTAACACTCTAAGGTTCTTTTATCTTTTCGTCATCTTTTACCTTTTCAAGGCTCTTCTGTCTACTCATCATCTATCTTCTATTTCCCTATTTTTTTCTGTATTGGTTACTTTTCTCATTGTTGTGGCATAACACCTGATAAGAAGCAATTTAAAGTTTGATTTTTGCCCATGGTTTGAGGATATTGTTCATTGTGGTAGGAATGGCCAGTGGAGATTATGAAGGCAGGAGCATATGGCAGGAATTTCTCACATCTCAATAAAACAGGAAACAAAGAAAGGGGACTATGGGCACTCAGCTGGCTTTCTCCTTTTCCCTTTATTCAGTCTGAGACACCTAGCTTATAGTATGATGCCACCCACATTCATGGTCTTCCCTCATTAAACCTTTCTGGAAGCATCCTCACAGGCACATCCAGAGATGTGGCTCCTAGATGATTTTAAATATGGGCAAATTAATGATGACAATGAACTAACACGCATATATATGTAAATTTAGAATCATACTATACAGAAAATTCTATGTTCTTTGTTCATTTACCTAACATTATATTGTGCTTACCTTAGATCTGAGTTTAATGAGCTCTAGATTCCCTGAAATGACAATCAAGAAAGGTGAATTAATAAATTAAGATTAACACATCAATCATGTCAATGGCTGTAGCTACTAAAACCCAACTCTGCTTCCATACCATTCTTCATCTTTTTTGACAACAGTCAGCTTTTCACTCAGAATTTTACCCAAAGAAAATATGATGAAAAACTTCGATCTACTCCATAGTGCTGTTTCTCGCTACATATAATATACCACCATTCTGGACTGTTAATGTAACACATAATAGACCACCATTCTGGACTGTTAATGTAACACATAATAGACCACCATTCTGGACTGTTAATGCAACATATGTGCTTTTTTGCTGATTAACATTTGCATAGTCATTATTTAATTTGGTCTCCATAGATTCTCTGTGAGTAGGTAGAGTGGTTGATGTAATATCTGTTTCAGAAATGGAAAACATAGGCTCATAAAGTTATATAATGTGTTCAAGATCACCTTTTAACAGGGCTGGACAACCTGTGCTAGCAAAAGGGATTTGGAAGTTTACAAGCAGAAGAGGTGGTTCAGACCAGGTGTTTGCAGTACTTTGTGGTATCTTGCATGGCATCTCACATTAGTTAAAGGTTTACTTGCAAAATTATTTTATTTAGGTAAAATAATAAATTTGTTTCAAAAGGCAAAATAAATATCAAATATAGTAAATCATTTAATGTAAGCATAGGTTCCCCAACCCTCATTAGTATTTACCTGGAGGATAACTCAGAAAAAAAAAAATGAAGGGGCTGGAGAGATGGCTCAGCAGTTGAGGCACTTACCTGCAGAGGCTGACAAGCTGTGTTCAATTTCCTAGTACCCACATAAAGCTATATGCACAAAGTGGCTCATGTATCTGGAGTTTGTTTGCAGTGGCTAGCAGCTGTGTTGTGCTCATCCTTTCTGTCTGTCTCTCTTCTCTCTGTCCTTCTCTGCTTGTAATAAATAAATAAAAATATTTTAAAAACCAATGAGAATATATTCAAATTTGTAAAAATGAGTGTCTTAATAGAAATATATTTTTGTGACGATTCTAAAAACACCAAAAAAGCAGTGATAATAATAATAAAAATGATATCTTTTCACAACCAGGTAGTCATTCTCAGCTCACAGAGTGTTTATTCTGTTTCATCCATCGCATGTATTTGTATTTAATGGGAATTTTTATTTACATCATATAAGCTAATAAATTTCATGGATCTCAAATCCACACTTTGCTTTGCTTCTCATAATTTTCCAGTGGGATTCTGTAATTTCCACATGGTATGAAGGGAGGTTACAGACTAAGATGCCAGGCTAATATCCCCATGGTCCAGAGTGCTTAACAGACATCCTCTGTAGTAGCGGCAACTGAATATTAAGCAGTTACCATGTCCCAGACATTGTGCCAAGTGCTCAAACAAAAGGCTGAAAAGTGACCAGCCATAAGGCTTAACTTCTTTGTCAGGACAAGGTAAAGAAGCTGACTCTGGTGCTGTACTCAATGGGGGAGTATGGCGTGAGAATCTGGATCTTACTTGTCCCCCGCATGACACTGTTCCCAAGGAGCTGGTCTGTTTAAATCCATGTCCCTGCTCTGTAGCTTAAAGTTTTTGGAGTCCTCTGACTGACTTGGATGAGTCCTCCACACAGCCCTGCCTTAGCAGAAGTCCTCCTATCCCAGGGCCTGGTTAAGCTAGCCTCCTCCTGTATCTTGGCTGTGTGATGTTCTTTTACTTAGGAACTCAAATTCCACTTTATCCCAGCTCACTCAAGAGGATCAGAGAAATGCCTCCTGCTCGCACCCTCTCTGCCTTCTACCATTGTCATCATACTCTTAAAAGTCACTCCAATAAGTCATGAATTTGTGTCTTGCATCAGCTTCTCAGCCACAGTCTCAGATTATGTGACCTAGGAAAAATCACCTCATCGCTGTAAGACTGTCTTCTCATCTGCAAAATGGGATAAAAGTATTGAAGGGGTCAAATGAGGTCATGTAAAGGACCTGACATAACAAAAACTCAGTAAGGTGGGTGTTATTGTTCAGCTAGTACTCTGATTCCTCATCTCTTTCTTGTATCTTTCCTGCCCCATGCCAGATTACTTGAAATTTCTACAATAATATGTCAGAAAGAAATAGCACTATGATTGACAATGGCCTTCAAAGAAAGCTTCAAGAATTTAGGAGTGCTTTGTGTTTTTTAACAAATCAAAATCAGAACAAAAAAATGAAAGAAACCTTTCAGTAGCAACCTGTCTTACAGGACGTTTAAAAAAAATTTTAAGTGAATTCATAAATGACTTTTCAAGAATACAACTGTTCAAAGAAAGAAAGGTAAATTTAAGGTCTTTGAATGAGTCTGATGATCATATTTATAATTGTGATGTTTTAGAAATCATTATTCCTTTGTGACAATTGCAAACAATTTAACGTTGGTTTGATTTTCTCATCAGTGAGTGGAGGAAACATGATGAGTTGGCAATGAGAGAATCAGGGCTGCTAATGTCCTCTGACTGAGTAACTGTGGCTAGGCCAGCAGAGAAGAACTAATAGTGGCTTTCAGAGTGTGAAGTATTCCGTGATCTCTTCTACACTCACTACATCCCCTCCAGGAGACAAGTGAGATCATTACCCCATGGATAGTTTTCACCACTGAGCATCTGGGATTTCTGAAACATCTCTCACCCCTGACCATTGCCCCATCATTAAATGTCTTCCTCCCCTGCATCTCTGAAATATCTCTCTGGATATTTCCATATAACTACCCACTCTTTTCTTTAAAAAAGAACACTTTTTATTTGATAATTTTCATACATGTACATGATGTATTTTGATAGTAATCCCTTCCCACAACCTTTTTTTTTCCCTCCTCCCTTGTTCCTTCTTTTCAACTAGACCCTCTTTTATTTTGATATCTGTTTTTGTGCTCTTCCATGATCCATGGCAAAATGCTTATGGGTCCAATATTGTGCATGACCTGTGCAAGTAAAGACAGTCATTGTAAGGTCTTAGATGGAATAGCCACTTCATGTCCAGAAGAGTGTTTCTTGGCTGTATCCTCTATCTTCCTCTAAAATATTGCTATTCTTTTAATCTCAAGTTTGTTTCATTTTGTTTTGTGTCCTGTTGTATTCTTTTCTCCCCAAGAGCAATCTCATCTACTGAATAGCATCCACACTTTCACTTATACCTAATTTGGTAGCTCTGACCCAAATCGGTCTCCCTAGCTCCCAATAACTGTCCTACTCTCACTTAATATGCTTATTTGTACATCTCCCAGATACCTCATGCTCACCCTTTGTAAATCTCTCCCAACCAACTCTCTCTATCTGTCATCCTGGGTTAATGACACCATGCCCAAGCCAAATTCCTCAAAGCCACCCCTTGCTTTGTCTGTCTTCACTCAATAATTCACTCAGTTCTTCTTGACTCTGTCTTCTGAAAATCTTTTTATATCTCTAGTCCTCATAAATTCTACCTGAATTACGACTGTTATCATTATTTGCCTCCTTTTGTAGCATCATCCTGGCTATCCTCTTGCTTTTGAAATCTGCCACCCACCAAGCTAATCCCACTACAGCCAAAATGACCTTTGGACATGCTAATCTGTGTCTTAGATTTGTGTGTGTGTGTGTGTGTGTGTGTGTGTGTGTGTGTGTGTGTGAGAGAGAGAGAGAGAGAGAGAGAGAGAGAGAGAGAGAGAATGTTTCTTATTTTCCACGGTAGGACACATACACAAAGCTCTCATCGTGTCGTCCCTACCACTATCCTATTTTTACCACTTTTAATTCCATCAGCAATTCCTATCCTGCCATTTCGAGCTGATTATAATTTCTGGCACTCTCTATCTTAATGATTCTGGCCTCCATCCTTTGTTACAACTGACTCTGCTACATATATCTCATCTTCCATGTGCTCGTCAGTCTCCCCCGCTAGACCATGCTCTGAGTCCTCAAAGAAGTGTCCTGTTCTTCCTGGATCAAATCCTCCATTGCAATTCACCCCTTAGCAGCAGTTTACTTAGCATTAATTTACTTTATTTTTTTTCTCCCTACCTTTTAAATTCCCAGCGTTCCATTGCCTACAATAATGAAAACTTAGCACATAGAAAGTACTTACTTATGTTCTTTGGATGGAATAACTTTTAATACTTGAGAAAAATCAAAACATGAAATGGCCACAATTTTCTAGTTAATATGTTGTGGAGTCAAAACCAGATTCCCAATCTTCTAACTCTAGCTCCAACTTCCTCTTCAGTTTTCTATTGCTCCTTCTGTGAAACAAAGGCTGAGAGAAAGACTTTGAAGGGAAATTCAGCTTTAAGTTCATGAGGTCATTACAAAGGAAACCAGTGACTCGGTAAAAAGTCAAGACAACATTCTACTTTGGGATCCAGTTAGATATGACTCATCCTTGTCAGATCTGAGGGTGATACATGCTGAGTTTTGTCAAATCTGTGTGTTCCAGTTTTACCATGAGTCACCCTAAACTTAAGAATTAGCTACCTCCATGCTACCTCTGTGTCTGTTTCTGTTTCTGGAGGTTATTGTTTTCAATTAGATTAGCTGTTGTTCCTAGGCAGAACTCAGTAGCCCTTGAGATTCAATCAAGAGAAAGTATGTAGCTCTCCTCAAGCACTGTCAGAGCACCAAAATAAACTAATCTCTTTTATAGTAATGATGGCTATGTACTAGTGTGAAGGCCCTGTTCTTGGAAATTGGTGTATCATATTTCATTTACTCTCATGTAAGCCTTACCATAAGATAAAATAAAATAACATCTACTGTGAGATGCTCTGCAGTTACTTTGTTTTTGAATAAAAGAATGTCACGAAGCATATATTGTATGTAAATATACATAAAAACTATATATATATACATTTAGTATATATAAATAACATAGATATTATATATAATTAGAAAATAGAGGGCTGGGGAAAAGGAATGAATTTATTGGAAACAGCTTGGTAGAAGCAAATCAAACACAACTAAGGAGCAGAAAAGAGGGTGTTCAGCTGGAACACAGTGTCAGGATGTATACTAGCCAGGGCAGAGTTGCTGAGCTCTTTGTAAAGTGGCTCTCGGTCCTCTGTCTGCAGCATATGTTATCATTGTCCCTAAGGTTTTCCCCAAATGTTTGCATTTAATAGCTGAGGAATTATCTCTCAGTTATTGTATAATGTGTAAAAAGTGAATTTTAAGCTACACTTTCCTTGCATACCCTTACACTTACAGTTTCAAGAAAGTAATTTTTTTCTAGTTATACTAAATATGAAAAATATATATCCAAGCATGCAATCTACTGCACTGAAGATGCCATTATTTTTTTGGCAAACATGAAACAAAAGGAACGGTATTGCGACTTCAGGAAGTTCTCTCATTGGTGAATAAATTTCTGGAATATGGCATAGTGGAAACAGGAAGTTCATTGGTGAGTAAGGATCCACAATATGGCATACCATCGTGGAAACAGATGGATATCTGGACTCTACTCACACTTCCTCAAATCCAACGCTGTCTCGCCAGACTTTAAAAATGATTATATGGATACCCTTGAAAATGTGTCTCTCTTACCTTGCAAAACCTTACAGTTCTATCTGCAAAATGTCCAAATTGGATTAAACCAGGGTTTCCTAACGTATCTGTTTCAGTTACCTGATGTTTATCCTTATGGACTCACCATGCAAATGATCATGTATGAGTCCCTGACCACCCTGTAGTAAGCAAACCCATAGGACATTGTTCAATCCAACATTACAACAGTTAAATCTGATAGGACAACCACTATGAACAAAATTTCAAACAGTTTAGAGAAAATGCAGTTTGTTTTTAAACATGATTTCCAGGATGCCTCAGTCATCTTCATGATCCATTTTACTAAAGTGTGGAGAATTACACAAAAACTTCATAAACAGCCCATGTTTGACACTGGCTGCCCTTTCCCTCATCTCCAGTGTTCTGAAAGCAAATCAAAGTGTCTTATATAATTCCAGTGAGGTAGGGATAAGAGCAGGGGTAGTGTTTTTGCTTCACTTGCTGAGTAAACGGTTTGAGAGGTGAGTTCAGGATGCAGGTAGCCCCCACTAGAGGCTTCAGATTGCAGTCTGAACTGATTTCTCAGCAAAGCTATGTAATATAATCTCCCGTACAACAGAATGCTGGAGGTGACCTTTGTATTTGCTTAAGAATTGTATAATGGTTAGGTATTGTTCATTTAAGCATCCCATGGTAAGGAATGTGTATCAGGAACTATGCTAATCAGTGGTAATGGTGCTGTATTTAAAACAGAAGCCTGCCTTCATGTATAACATAATCCACTGGGGAAAACAGATAATTAACTGCACAATAAGAACACAGTTATGAAAACTGGATAAGGTATAAGGTGCAATGACAACTTGGAATGAAGGTCCTGTTAGACTATGACTATAAGAGAGAGACCTGCATAAGATTTGGGCCTATAGGGCTGGAGAGATGGCTTAACCATGAAGGCACTTGCCTGTGAAGCCTAAGGATCCAGGTTTGATTCCCCAGTACCCATATAAGCTAGATGCACAAGGTAGTACATGCATCTAGAGTTCATTTTCAGTGGCCATAGGCCCTGGAGTTCCCATTCTCTCTATATATCTGCCTCTCTCTGTCTCTCTCCCTCTCCCTCCTTCCCTCCCTTGCTTTCTCTCTACAATAAATAAATAAATGAAAGTATTTTTTTTTTAAAAAAAGGATAGGCCTGCCCACATTCCACTATGGATAGGGGAGAAGTCATCAAGTGCCCTTCCCTCCCTAAGTATACATTATCCATTAATGATAGTTGGGGGAGGGAGAGACATATTCTTCAATGATATAGCCACTGGTAAGTTGTTCATGATCCTGTTAATAACCCCTCACCTATGCTTTTATAAGCAACCCTAATTAATATCAGTGAGTCACACACAAAAAAAGATATGAAAGTAGATAAGGGACTAGTAGAAAAGAGGAGCAGTGGGGTGGGTGACAAGAAATGGTAGTGGAGATGAATATTATCAAATTACACTATACACATGTATACACATATTTGTAAGCTGCCTTTTTTATCCAGTGATGCAGAATCACTGTTAAGGATTTCACAGGACCTTTGCTAAAACTGAAGGAGAAGATTCATTTATGCTGCAGGGGTAGAACGCTATAAGAAGGGCCTAGTCTTACTTATAGCTCAAGTCAATGATCTATTTGTGGGGAAACACTTTTTCTTCTCTTTAAGTAACTTTAATCCTTGGTCATTATATCCCAGTGGAAATGGAATGAATTAACTCATTCAAAGTTGAAGATTGAAACTGTACATGGGTAACCAAAAATCTCTGTTTTGGGAATGCCCTGAATCGCTAAAGTTTAGTAGTCCTATAATCAACCCTGTGTGTTTTATTTCTAGAAATGAATATTCTAGACAAGATAGAATTTCTATCACCTTCCTCCTCCTACCCTCCAAGACAAGCTTACATAAACATCCCAAGTGCAAAGTGGTACATGTGTCTGTAATCCCAACATGCCTACAGCAATGGGAGGTGGAGTCTGGATGATCCCAAAGCTCACAGGCCCACTAGTCTGACCTTCACAGTGGCAAAAGAGCAAGAGAGACCCTGTCTCAAAGCAAAGGAGAACACCTCTGCCCCAAAGTTGCTCTCTGACCTCCACAAGCACACCATACACTCACATAATACACTCATATACGTACATATGTATACATACCAAATAAAAAAATCTCCAGGGATTCTGGACAATGTGTAAATCCCTAATGCCAATGCATTCTTTTGTAACTAGCTGTCTTTGTTCTGTTTCCTTGGCCACTAATGCTGCTCTTAATTTACTTAATTTCTCTTGCCAAGTTACATGCATTCCTTCTGCCACCTCTTCACTGAAATTCTCTCTGCTTCTCCACAGTTGGAAGTAATGTTACTCCTCCTTCAGCTTATCCCACATGCACCCTTTATAGTGTGCCTTGTCTTGTAATGTGTGTACCCATCTATCTGCCACATGAGACTAGAATCTCAATGTTGGACATAGCCAGTGAAGTTTTAGTCAACACACACACACACACACACACCCAGCACTGGTCTTTGTGTGTAGTAGGTGGTTAATTTATGTATGCTCAACAAATGGATGTTTACTTGAAAGTGGGAGCTTAAGTTAACCTCCTGAAGATGTGATCTTCCCTTCTATGAGGAAAGATACCCACAGAGGCAGAGATACAATGGCAAGAGACACACAAGAGATAGATATGCATTCAAGTCCTATTCTGCCCCTTTCATGGCACATGAACATTGTAGGGTGACTTAATAACTGTGAATTCACAGTGCCTTTATTATTCACTGCTAATACAAAGTACCTGTTATGGTGGTAACCAGTGGTAGGTGCTCAATAACTATTACTTCTCTTCCTCCATCCCCTCTTCTTCTTAACCCGAGGCTATCTGATACTATCTACACAGGGGCATCTTTGACAAAAAAAAGATACAACTTAAATTTTCATATTTTAAAAGATTGAAAGAAGGTAATAACATGAAATTTTTTTAAAAACCTAGTTTTAAAATCATTACTGAAATTCTTTTCAACCACCAAAATCATTTACTATATGTATCAGATTCTGGAAACAAAAGTTAAGAGAGAACTATGTGTGGTACCACATGTCTTTAATCCCAGTGCTTGTGAGGCAAAGGTAGAAGGATTTCTGTGAGTTCAAGGCCAGCCTGAGACTAGAGAGGAAGGTCCAGATCAGCCTGGGCTTGAATAAGATCCTATCTTGAAAAAACAAAACAAACCAAAAAAAGAAAAGTTAAGAGAAAAAAAAAAAAGGCTAAAATAAATACCAGTGGGAAACTCCAGGCAAAGTAAAGGACTATATCCACCATGGATTTGGATAGAAGTTGGAAAGGCCTCCATCTCTGGGGATTATGAAGTAGATTATTTCTCAAATATACATTTCCCCACCTATCTTGCACACTGCATATCCTTTTCCACTTAGAATTAGTAACTCCATCTTCTCTGATTAAATGAAATGGAAAAAGGCCCCATGTGGATATTCCTACCTTCCAAAATTGATCTCAAGTCTGTCTAGGCAATGAGTCTCTTACTTGCCAAACAGTTTGCCTTGATTAACTTCACAACGGGGTAGTTAGTTCCTTTTTAACATGCCCCAAGTTGATAAATTAAAAATCCTCCCCACTTCCCCAAATTGCCAGTCTATGGTACATTTCTTTAAAATCTAATGTCTGCTTTATCTTGGGAAAATTTGATGGGAATCAAATGTTTCCCCCTCCTTTTACTATTCATTGCTATAATAACTAAAAATCATGAGACACCTACAGAAACACAAGCCTGTTTTCATATTTCATTTCTCCATCATTTCTATCCTTTCATTTGAAATAGGAAGAACATGGCCATTAATATTAAGCTTCAGAGATTAATACTTCTTTGCAACTTTTAGCAAATGGACCCAGTAAAGTATAGGCTATTTGCCAGAGCTTGGGTGGCAGATTTTTTTTTTTTTCATTTGTCTCTTTTTTTTTTTTTTCCCTGTGTTTAACTCCCAGTACCATTGGAAGTAGTTTGGAATCTTGCAGAACAGGAAATACGGACAACCCAGTAAAGGTGGAGGACCACAGGAGATTGTCACATCCACCATTCAGAGTAGACAGGTCTTGGTTTCCTCTACAGAGTGCACAAGCTTGTACAAGCTTCTGTAGAGTGCACAAGCTTGTACAATCTTCTACGGTTGTATTTAACAAACTATATATAATTGATTTTCTGGCAGTACTGTCTCACTGACAAGACTCATAAATCTCATAAATCTGTGAGTACTGATATATTACCTTGCTCATCTTTACCTTCAGCACTGAGCACAGTATTTGGCATAAGCAAGAAGCCCGTAGTAAATTCTGGCACCAAGGTGAGAATACAGGGCAAATAAACAAGAGGTAAAGGACATGGGCCACTTCAAAGGTAGTTTCCTGACAGTTGTTATAATCGCTGTTTGAAGCCAGACTGTGACAAAGAAAAGGGCAATCGTGGCTTCACTTTCCATCCTAATAATTAGAGTTATGGATCGTTCTAATTCTTCACCACTGCCTTCTCATGCAGACATCTCTGACACTACCCCAGCTTACCTTGCACTGGATGCTGACTTTTCTAGAAATAGCTAACATGATTGAGTCACTCTTATGCTTTCTTGTCCAAATTTCAGACTTCTATCAGAGCTGATTGGCCAACATCATGTTGGTTTTCTCATTTGCTTTTTGATCAAAGCCTGGCCTTGGCAAACGTAAGGATGCCAGTAAGAACTAGAATTCTCTTGCTCCTTCCTTCTCTCAGCACACTTATTTCTCCATCTGTCAAATTGTTCTCAGCCCATCTCATCATCCTCAGATGTGCAACTTTCCTCCTGGGCTTTTTTCTTGTTCTGTATGAACGTGACAAATTTCTAACAAGATTTCTCTTCTTCCAAGGAACTCTGTCTTCTGCTTGTCAACATTAATAACCTCTGAACAGAAAAGTATCCACTCCTCAGACCGCATGCAGTAAATATATTCTGAGCTGAATTCTGTGGCGTGGCTATGCCGACTCCTAGACTGATCACAGTTCCATCTGCAGAGTTCCTGTAATTAGAACACTGGACTCCCTGGTGTTTCTCTACTTATCTCAAAGAGTCCTTGTGAAATTTAACAAAAGTGCTTCAAGGAAAATTTTCCATCACACTTTCATTTTGAAAGCAAGTGGACATCTGTGAGATTGAAAATGGACTTGGACATGACATAACATCAGTGAAAGAAAATTGTCATCATTTAAAGTATCTGCGAACTGAGGTACTAGATAGGAGGCTTTCGTGCTCTGATTTAAGCCTCGGGGCTGCTGAGCAGTAGGAGAGAAAACAAACCAGAAGCTCTGTTTTCTCTGTCTCTAGTGAGAGGCTTTGATATTGTTTCTAGAAATATTTTTGAAGAAAATGTGATTATTTATTCAGGCAATGAAATTATGATAAAACAGACTGACAGACACTGCCCAATGTGACTGTGTGGAAGCTCTGTCCATCCCACCTGGCCTGAGCCTGGTCCCTCGGCACTAGGTTCTCTTCTTCCCACTCCGATGAACTACGTGTCCATCCGCTTATGATGATGTATCACACAACCAAAAAATTACTTCTTCTGTATCTCTTATCCCTCCAAAATCCACAACAATAATATTTTTAATCACTATTGAATACCTAACACCAAGCACAATATTTTGCACATAATGAGTACTTACTGGATAAAGCTGAGAGCCTGATAACATGGTTTCAGGCAACTAGAAGTTACACACCACTGGCTGCTTTTACTGCTATCCCATAGGAAGTTCTGATCTCATTCCCAGTGGAGAGAACCATGGGATGGGGTAAGGCCCATTGCCTAGTCATCCTCTGCCCCCATGGGACACTCTGAGATTCACTGGCATTTCCTACTGGTGAACCTTCCTAGCCTCACATCTTGATTTATAAGAACCAGATAAATGTGTGGTAGGTCAACATTAAAACAATGAAGAAAAAAAAAACAGGAATAAATCATTCTTATATGCCAAAAAAAGTTGAGTTGCCTACCAATACAAATAATTTTTACTGTTTAGCATGTATCTGTGTGGCAAACCCCCTGCTGTATGAATTTTACATGTGTTGCTTCAGTCTCACCAATGTCAAATAGTAGGATTTGTCTGTAAATTAGAAAACAGAAAATTGGACGTTCGCTATAGCCACAGAGTAGGGAAATTGCAGGTGGCAGAACTGGGATGTGTTCACAGGTTGGCCTGATGTTTCCCATTGTCCTGTTGCCTAGCATGCCAGTCAATAAATTAATGAATGAATGGGTACATGAAAAATATCTAATCTTGAAGCTTTAGCACTAAAGTTAAAAAAAATGTATTGTTAGGGCTGGAGAGATGGCCTAAGAATACCAGTTCCAATCTCCAGGTCCCACGTTTAGCCAGATGCAAAGTGACGCAAGGACACAATGCAGCACTTGACCACAAGGGGTTGAACGCATCTGGATTTCGTTCACAGCAGCTGAGAGGCTGCCGGCGCGCCTATCTCTGTCTTCCTCTCTCTCTCTCTCTCTCTCTCTCTCTCTCTCTCTCTCTCTCTGTCTCTCTCCAAAAAAAAAAAATGTATTGTTAGACTAAAACACAAATAATATTTATGCAAGCTGTAGATATACTAAAAGTATATATGCCTAATTTTGTGAAAAACTTCGCTTTTTATTACTCTTTATATTCTGAATTATTAAGCTAGGGACACTTCTTACAGACATTTCATCCAATTAAAAACAGCTGCTGGGCCTGGAGAGATGCTTAGTGGTTAAGGCGCTTGTCTGCAAAGCCAAAGTACCCAGGTTTGATTCCCCAGGACCCATGTAATCCAGATGCACAAAATGGTGTATGTATCTAGAGTTCATTTGCAGTGATTGGAGACCCTGATGTGCCCATTCTCTCTCTCCCTCGCCCCCCTTCAAATAAATAAAAATTTTAAATTAAAAAATAAATAAGAACTGCTGAACAGAACTCACAGTGAGCAAAAGTCAGACTGTGTGGCATAGTGTTTGACCTCTCAACACCTCTGCATTGTTTTGTTTTGTTTGTTTCGAAAAGTTACCCAGGAAAGAGCACAGGGTTTACAAAATACATGTTTCAAAAGAAGAAATACAATGTGATACTAAGTGACCACCATCCACGATACAACAATGGTGGAAGCAATACAAGCAACACACACACACACAGACACACACACACATACTTGTGCCAAGTACTCATATGAGGGCTTTTTACCCACAGCTCATTAACCCTCATAACCTGTGAGATGAGTCCTCCTATGTTTGTTGAGTATGTCTTGTTACTGATGGTAAGATGCATCCTATATGCTGCTAAGAAAGGTAAAATTCTATCAGTTAAATCACAAGACAGTATCAATGATTAAGCATCCTCATTTTTGGTATTAAAGTGAATGCAAATATATTCTTAAACAAATGTAAAAAATACTGGTATTCCTAATTCCATTTTACAGATGAGGAAACCATAGGAGACCCAACAAAAATGAAGTCAGTTTCCCCAGCGTCACACAAGTTGGGCTCTGACCTTAGTTCTAGTCCATGTAGCCTTGTTTTGTGAGTGCCTCCCCCTTCAGGTTCAATGTGAAAACTACAGAGATGATGAGTAACACTCTTCCTCATAAGTGGAGAAATCTAGAAGAAGCAATACTCCTACAGGAGTATTGTAGCTTGTTAAAGAGCGAGGATAAAATCAGGTACAAGGTAGCAATGTGACTCAGAGAGGGGAAGGGGTAATACTATTTAGGTAGACTTCAGAAGTGTGTACAGAGAAAGTCATTAATTTCAAATGGACTAAATTTGGAGAGTGAGCGTGTGTGTGTGTGTGTGTGTGTGTGTGTGTGTGTGTGTGTGTGTACACATACATGTGTTTATTCATTTTCTACTTTCTTCACCATGTTAAAAATTCTTGGCTGAAAAATTCCATCATTACTATACAAGTTGTAGTAGACTATATCTGAGAGAAGGAGGTATTTGGTAGCCAGCGTGACGGTGTTCCTTTTAAGGAAAGATAAACTTGAAGGAGGATAAGGGAAGGAGCCTGAGGAATGTGGGATCGTTGTTAATGCAAAGGGGGCTCCCAGTGAGAGATGACTGAGTCAGGGTGCTCTATAGAGTGTGCTGAGCAGAGGCATGCCCTCCTGTTAACTACTAGATAGGGCAAATTGTTCCTCCATTTTTCAACTTTTCCCTGTCACCTAATCAGGCTCCCTGCTCTGTGATTCCTTCTGTGGCTCCTCATGGTTTTCCTGACATAGCACCTGGCAGACTCAGCTGTAACTCTGTGTAGACCCTCATTCTGGCTGCTCCCCTGACTAGGGCACTTTCTCTTCAGATGTATGCTCACCCCCTCACCTCTTTCAGGCCTTGATGTAGATGTCTCCTTCTCATCCGTCAATTCGAGTCCCAGTTGCCCTACTCTATTATTAACTGATTTCAAAACAATGAAGAACTTATAACCTTGCTCATTATTTTGTTTATTTATGTACTTTCTAGTTTTTCCCTTTTCTTCCCACTAGAAATTCACAAGTTTTTATCTGTTTTTTTTTCCATGATATGTTCCAGGTTCCTGCAATCATCATTATTTTATAAATGCCCACCATTTACTGAATGAATAAATGGCCCAAAGCATATACTTCTTTACTTATATTCTCAACCAAACATAAGCTCCAAAAGGCAGGAAGCATGATTCTGGGTCATCTCTGAGTCTGAGCAAAGACCACAATGCTTGGTATACTTAGGAGCTATGTTCTAAACAATAGCTCATGTAACATTTAAATTATATTATTTAATTTCTCTATATAGTGGGTTGCTTACATTCTAAACTCAATGTGTTCATCTGGGTGAGTGTAGAACCACCTTGTCCTCTCTATATGCCCCTTAGGTGACAATGGAAAACTTTATGCTCATATGTCAGATGTCAGATTTGGAGGAGAAGTTTTCTCAATTCTAGGGCTTCTTCTACCACAATCCAGTTCTCAGATGGGAACAATCCCATCCAGTTTTCTGAAAAAGTCATTAACAATGCAACAAGCCCTGTAGCTAGCAGAGAGGCAGCTAAAAATATTGCCTAGTCATCTGGTAATGTGGTATGTGAATATTTTATTAATTGTCTTGAAATGCCACCACTGTAATGTCACTAAAGATTTGGAGCAGTCATTCAAATGTTCTTGGATGTCTTTCTCCCATTTTCATGTGCTCATGTGAAAATGAATGGTATCCAGTTCCTCATCTGCTGCCAGTCGGTAAACACTGAATAAAAGAAGTATGGGAAAGCAGAGGAGTGCTTGCCTTGTGCATTAAACCTTCTTGTTGCTAAGACAAATATCTAGCAAAGACAATTTAAGGAAGGAAGAGTTTATTTCAGCTTACAGGTCATTCCAGCATGGCAGGAAGGCATGGCAGCAGGAACATGAAGCTACTGGTCACACCGTATCCACAATCAGGAAGCAGAGCGTGATGAAAACTGGTTCTCAGATGAAATGCTCTTTGATTGATTTATTCATTTATTTTTCACTAGAGAGGGAGATAGAAGAAGAGAGGGAAAGAATGGGCACCCTAGGACCTCTTGTCAATGCAAACTCCAGACATATGTGCTAGTTTATGCATCTGGCTTTACATGGGTACTGGGGAATTGAACCTGAGCCAGCAGGCTTTGCAAGCAAGTGCCTTTAACCACTGAGCCATCTCCCCAGCCCTGACTTGCTCCTTTTTGTACAGTCCAGTAGCCCCATCCCATGGAATATACTGTCCACTATTAGGCTGGATATTTGCACCTTAGTTATCATAATCTAGAATTCCCTCATAGACAAACCCAGAGATGTTTGAGTGATAATGGTTTCTCAACAGTATGACATTTCTTGTCAGAATGTTTCTTCTTTTTCCCCCACTGCAAACTTATTAATTGGTGGCAATACGACCCTAAAAGATCAAAGCTCGATCTATCATTTTAGCTCAGGTCAGAAGAAGGAAAGGACTACAACTGGAGCCGCATCAAGCCTTTTAAGTATAAGTGCCTCATACACAGACCCAGAATGTCAGAGCTCTTAAAGCCAATCCTGTTCCTCTTTCCCTTACTTCATTTTCTAAATAGCCAGCCAATGATATTTAGAGGAAAGGATCATGGTTTTTGTTTTGTTTTGTTTTTGTTTTTCGAGGTAGGGTTTCAGTCTAGCTCAGGCTGACCTGGAATTCACTATGTAGTCTCAGGGTGGCCTCCAACTCATGGTGATCCTCCTACCTCTTCCTCCCACATGCTGGGATTAAAGGCATGTGCCACCACGCCCAGCTTAGGACCATGGTTTTAAGATAACCAAATTTAACAGTTGCACACAGCCCTGAACTAAAGTACCATTCACCATGGTCCAGTGACCTCTGCCTTTGAGGAGATTCAGATCAGCTTCTGTGTGCCAGGAGTTAAGGGGGTGGGGGGCATGGGGAACTTGTCAATCAGCCCTGGAGTGTAAACTAATCTGACATACTGTCAGGACACCTTGAGAGAGAAGACAGGTGGCAGTGTGCCCTATCACTAGAGACTCTGAGCATAAGTTGGCTGAAATAATCAACATGCAAGATAGTGGATGTGAGAAACATGTTCACACCATGTCCCTAGGGAAATCGGGGACATGAGAGATCCAAAAAGGAGAAAGGAGAAAAGGAGGTAGTCATCACCCCTGGAAACCGTGCTAGTTTCCTGATTATAATGAAAATGCTACAGCTATAGTAACACCAGCTGTGAGGTCCTCTCATATCCAATTAGTTCTGTCTTCAGTAACTGCCTGATTCCTGCTGATAACAGTAGAAATTGGCATTTGCCCAGTCTTCTCATAACATACAAATAGTATGATATAATAATAAAAGTTATCTTTAAAGGGTATAAAACTACATAAAAATTTAAAAATAAATTTAAAAACAGCATAAAACTGCCTTATAAGGTTTTAATGATTAAATGGCATCACCCACTCAATCCCATAATTCATGTCACATAATAAATCTTCCCTTATATAAAAAGGGAATAATGCCTTCATTTTGAAGGGTAGCTTTTGCGTCACAGAAATAAATACCTGTCACAGAGTAAGGCCAACTATCATAATATGTAATCACTGGGTAAACAATGGCATCTTAGTCATTGTGGTTTTTGTAAGGATTGACAGAGACTAATGCACTTCCAACCATGAAGACTAGTTTGCTGGTGGCTTCTGCTGCCCCCTTCATTGCAAGAGAAAACTAAGTGGCTACTCGGAACTTAATCAACCTGAACAGGAGGGTTATCCTTGAGGGGAGTATATGTTATGGCTTCTCAAGATGTCAAAGTAACCATTACAGGGCCATGTACTTCCCTGTCTCCTGACACACATGTGAGAGGGCCAAAATGAGAGCCAATGATATCACATGCTTGTCATTTCCTAAACATGGCAGGGAAATCCACGCTGGATACAACTCGGACCTTCCTGACTTATTATCCTGACTGCCCAGCCTATCACAGAACAGGGAAGCAAAGCTTAGAATTCCAAGAGTTGTCCCGTGACACATGAGAAGTTAAAAACACAAAATAACGTAGTGATCACCTGCTCTGTGATAAGCCCTGGGAATGGGATAACTATGAAATATCCCTGTCCCCTAAACTTATACAAGATAAAATATGAGAGGCTAAAGATCAAGCCAGGCATGGTGGTGCACACCTTTAATTCCAGCACTCAGGAGGCAGAGTTAGGAAGGCCACCATGAGTTTTGAGACTACCCTGAGACTACCTAGGGAATTTCAAGTCAGCCTGGGCTAGAGTGAGACCCTATCTCAAAAAAAAAAAAAAATCATAATGTACTGTAATGAGAGAGGAACTTTCAGTATACATAAGAAGAAGAAAAGGAGGAGTTCTGCATTGCATAGATCTGAAATATTGCCAAAGCTCACATGTTAAAAGCTTGGTCCCCAGTGTAACAATGTTCAAAAGTAGAGCTTTTGGAAGGTAATTCGACTCTGAAGTCCCTGACATCATCAATGGGTAAATCTATTGATCACAATTTGATGTCAAGGCTGGAGAGATGGCTTAGTGGTTAAGGCATTTGCCTACAAAGCCTAAGGACCCAGGTTCAATTCCTAGTACTCATGTAAGCCAGATGCACAAGGTAGCACAAGCATCTGGAGTTGGTTTGCAGTAGCTAGAGGCCCTAGCATACCCACTCTCTCTCTCTTTCTCTCTCTAATAAGTAAATAAATTAATTAAACATTTAAATTTTTTTTTAAAGAAACAATTTGATGGCATTATTTGGAAGTGGTAGAAATTTCAGGAGGTAAGGCTACTTAGTGGAAGTATGTCACTGGAATCAGACTCTAATCATACCCTGCTGGTCTCTGCTCACTAGCTCTGCTTCCTGGCCACCAGGAGAGTAAGCAGCTTTGTTCCACTGTGCACTCCCAGCCTGAAGTTCTGCCTTAACATAAGCTCACAGTGATGAAACTCAGTTACCATGGAATACTCTCTGAAACCATTATTATGAATTGTTTTTCTCAGGTATTTTTTCTGTGATGCAAAACTGGCTAACACAAAAGAGGAGGTGAAAGGTTATCTCATTTCCTCAAAGTGTTTTGCAGGACCAAGGCATAGAGCATGACAGCTATATTTGAGAGCATTTTTGTTGTGACTGTTGTTGTTTGGGGGGGGGGTGTTGTTTGTTTTGTTTTGTTGCTGGTTAACTATGTAGAAGTTATTTACCCAAGATCATCCAGTGGAATTATGTTGAAACCCAGACTATAACCCTGCTTCCCTAACTCCACTGAATTTCTTTCTATTTCCAGTATATCCTCTTTGTTTTTTGGATGTTTTTTAAAATCTTATTGAATGTATGCTTAAGTAAGTAAATGAGTGTTTTTAAAGAAAGAAATTTCTGAGCCAGGCGTAGTGGCACACGCCTTTAATCCCAACACTTGGGAGGCAGAGGTAGGAGGATTGCCGTAAATTCAAGGCCACTCTGAGACTATATAGTATTTCCAGGCTAGAGTGAGACACTACCTCGAAAAACAGGAAAAAAAAAATCTGATTTTTTTTTAAATAAGAAAAACAAAAGAAGATTGGTTTGGTTTTTCCTGCTCAAGTCTAGCATTCTGCTAGTGGGAAAATGTTTTGGGAGGCTTACTACATGTGTATTTTTATGTCACATTTAAAGCACACCATAGCTCACCATATTCCATTGTTTTCCCAGTACTGTGGAAATAACCATTCACCCATAACCACAACAGGGAAAAGAGGAGGTAAAGGATCTGTTGGCCCAAAGTGGTTATGTTAAATGCTTTTCCTCTGTTACTTCACAGATTCTCTGCAGATATGTGAAATGTAGAAAAGATCACTTCCAGGCTGCAGAGATGGCTCAGCAGTTAAGGTACTTGCCTGCAAAGCCTAATGGCCCGGGTTGAATTCCCCAGTACTTATGTAAAGCCAAATGCACAAAGTGGTGCATGCTTCTGGAGTTCATTTGCAGTGGCTAGAGGTCCTGACATGCCCATTCTTTCTCCATCTGTCTCACCTCTTTCTCTCTCTGCTTGAAAATAAATAATAAATAACATTTAGAAGAGAAAAGATAGCGTTCACTTTGTAAATAAAATTAAGATGGCCTGGTGTGGTGGTGCATGCCTTTAATCCCAGCACACAGGAGGCAGAGGTAGAAAAACTACTGTAAATTTGAGGCCAGCCTGAGACTACCTAGTGAATTCCAGGTCAGTTTTGGCTAGAGCAAGACCCTACCTCAAAAAAAAAAAAATGTCTTTTTCAAGTTTTCCCAGAATTTTCTCAGGGACACACTATTGAAAAAAGTTTACCTAACTTGAACAGGTCTCTTCACTACAATGTCTATACATTTTTGCACCATCTATAACACCTTCACAATACAAAAAAGGAACATACCCACCCAAGACAGGCATAGTGGGATTGCAAAAAGAAAAGGCTTTATATTTTGCTGCTTTCGTTGCTGTTGCTGAACAGAAAGGTGAGAACTCGGTCTCCTCTCATCAAGCAGAGGCTTCAGTTTCCTAAGGACTACGGAAATTGAATTGAAGAACTCTGCTTCTTGAGACTTAAAGTTGTCATGGAAACAAAGGCTTCTCCAGCCCAGACAAGTTCACAGCACAGAAGGAAGTAACGCTGATTCACTTGTTCTTGTATAAACGATTTTGCAAAGACTCTGCTGAGGCTGGATCTGAGAGCTACTGACTTTGAGTAGTTTCTGATCCAGCAGAAGGGGTGAAACTCACTCTCAGTAAAGGCTGCAAATCACAGGTTTCACCAGAGGGGTCAAGGGCACACAGCTGTGCAGCTCTGGAAAAGAAAGAGGCTGTTATGCGCCTCTGTGCTCAGGCTTTCTCTTCTACAATAAGAGAAGCTAAATATTTATTTTAGAGGGTCTGATAGAATTAGATGAAGTATCAATGAAAGAAATTAAACCCCTAAGTTCGTCATCTGCAAATAGAAATAATCACCTCTATATTTCATGCTTTAAAAAATATTTTTTATTTATTGATTTGCAAGCAGAGACAGACAGGAGAGAAACAGAGAGAATGGGTATGCTAGAGTCTCTAGCCACTGCATGTGCCACTTTGTGCATCTGGCTATACGTGGGTCCTGGGGACTCAAATCCAGGTCGTTAGGCTTTGCAGGCAAGCACCTTAACTAGTGACCCATCTCTAGCCCCTATAATTCACATTTTCAGTATGTAAACAGAAATGAAATTATGTAAAGCAAAGGTACCTTACACATGTCTTGGCCAGTACTAGGCATTCTATAGGTTGTTATTGTTCCTTGGTAATTGTTTTTATTACAAAGAATCTTTGACAGGAGCATCAAACTGATGGTTTTTCCTACTACTGGCCCTTTATTCAGTCATGCTGCTTCTGTCAGTTCCACAGTGCTCCTGTAACAACTGTGCCTCCTCCATTTTCAGGTCCAGAAATGATTGTCATGTTACACTTCCATTCTTTTGTCTCTTCTTATGATTATTCCACTTTCTTTTTAAAATATATTTTATTTATTTATTTATTTGGGAGAGAGAGAATGAGCATGCCAGGGCCTCCAGCCACTGCAAATGAACTCCAGATGCATGTGCTCCCTTGTGCATCTGGCTTACGTGGGTCCTGGAGAGTCGAACCGGGATCCTTTGGCTTTGGAGGCAAATGCCTTAACTGCTAAGCCATTTCTCCAGCTCTTCTTCCACTTTCAAGGACTTATATGAATAGACTGGATTCCCCTAGATCCCCCAAGATAATCCCTTAATCTTACAACTCTAGATTATAATCATATCCCGTACATCACGTAAAGGTCTAGAGACTGAAACCTGGACATCGTTTAGGAGCCTTTATTGTTTCTGCCACAGCTCGCCATCTGTCCTGTCCGCCATTGAGTCTTCTTTCCAGGTAACTGCAGAACGTGATTACATTAGTGGTTTTTTTTTTTTTTTAACCACTCTACAGCAAAGATCCCTTTCCTAGTTTCTAGTAACACGTTTTCATACTCGGTATCGTCCAAGTCCATATTTCTGTAAGGAGTCTGTGAATATTCACTGGCACATCCTTAAACTCTTTGTTTCTCCTCATATTGTGTTGAAGGAAGCCTTGGCTTTTTCTGTCATTCCTCAGCATTCTTCCAGCTTCTTCTCAGTGCTCAATTCCAAAGCCACTTTCATATTTTTAAGTATGTGTTATGTAACACCCTATGCCTGATACCAAAATAGATTGTAGTTTTCTATTGTTGCCATAAAAAAGAATGTTGTGACCCAGTAACTGAAAAAACACATATTTATTATCTTGCAGTTTTATAGGTCTCACCAGAGTAAAATCAGTCTTTTCAACAAGCTCTACTCCTAGAGGCTGGAGAACAGAGTCCACTTTCCACTTCAACCGATTGTTGGCAGAATCTACTTGTTGTGACTTAGCAGGATGCAACCTACCACATCTCTCTGATCAATTCATCTGTTTTTCTCTTCAATTTTCAAGGACTTGTGTGATGAGATTGAGCCCATGCAGATAATTCAGGGTAGTCTCCCTGACTTAAGACATCTAGTATAATGTAACATGTTCATGGATTCTAGAGATTAAGGTATAAACATTTTGGAGGGTAGGTGGGGCCATTATTCTTGCTACCATATCTTTCTAATCCTGGGACATATCAAGTAATTTTTCCTATTCTTACTGACATTGTACCTGACCAGCATAGAAAACATCAGTGCTGTTAGGATCAAAAAGTGTTATATATTCCCACAGTCCAGGCTCAAGAAGAAAGTTTGAGTGCTTGACGGTAGAAAGGACTGCTTTTAAAAGAAAGAACACACACAATAATGTAGCAGGAAGTTCATAGGTCTTAGAGTCGGGCAGGTTTTAGGTCCTCACCACCCCTTTCAACTCACGCTTGATAGCTGATGTAACACCAAACATATTGCTTCCATTATCCAAGTCTGTATTTCCTAATCTGTAACACAAGGGTAGTAATGCATGCACTGCAGGGTAGCTGCAAGAACTAAATGTACCCTTAATAAACCATCCGTGACTCTCAGACCCAGTCCAGGGTGTTAATAATCAAGACCGTCATAAAATCAAGAAATCCTTGGAGATGAGAGCTATATACAACATTCCATATCAGGAATTCCTGGGAGATTTCTAAGGTCAGGAACATAAGCTTCTATATCAGATATCTTTTCAGTTCTTCCATTAGCTTTTAAAATTTCAGTTCTTTGACATTTCCTTTATGAAGCAAAAAAAGTGCTTACATTACAGGATTTGCTGTGGGAAATACTAAGTGGAATTTGTTGTGTGCTGGGAACTCTGCAGACATCATCCCATTGTTAAAGCCCCAAAACTCTCTGTGAAGTTAATGTCATCTTTATCTGCCTTTCCTAGTTGAAAGGACAGTCATTAGTGGTTAAGTGATCATCTAAGAGGCTAAGTAACATGTTTCCAATTCATAGCCAGAAGTGGTGGAGTTGGGATCTGAACCTAGGTCTCTTCTGCCTCAGAAGTTAGCCGCATCACAAACACACTATAAGACAATGCACATAAAATGCTTAGCACTTTGCCGGACACTAATAAGTATCATTCATTAAGCTCAAGTATTTCACAGCCACAAGAACAAGCAGCTGCTGGCTTCAGCCCTTTCCTTCCTAGACTTTACCAGTTGGCAAGAAGCCACTGCACATTGGAATTCAGGTGGGGCAGGAGGGATGAGAAAGTCATTGCATTATTTGTGTCAAATTCCACTTGTCTAATGGACTTGTTAAAAGCACCCTGGGTGGAAAGTGTGAGTCTTAATGGCATTTTATAAAAGTTCTTGTGATGAATTAGCACAGAAAGCAAATTAAAAACAGCTTATTGCTTTTTAAATTGGGTGATGGGGGCACTGTAGCATGTTTCTCAGACGTGAGAATCCATTAATATCCAAAGGAGCAGAAGCTGCTGAAATGTGTCAGCTGTTTGGTTCCAGGAACCTGACAAGTCTGAATCAGTGTAATGCGAGAGGGGCAGATTGTCCAAGATAAGCGCACTCATGGAAAGAGTACTTGCAGAGCTCCTCAGCCAGGGCGTCTGATGCTATAAGCTGAAGCCAGAAGCTGCCCTTGGGGGACTCATAGGAAGGAGATGGAGCTCAGCAGAATGAAGGTCTGACCTGGTAGGGACCTTGAGGAATGGTTGCCACACCCCCGCCCATTATACATGGAGATAATGAGGCATGAAAGAAGGGTCATGGCAAATGTTTCCATAGAGCTGTATTGAGAGTGTGCTTTGGTTTCACACAGAACTCAGTCAGGGAGACAGAGAGAGAGAGACATTTGAGATGTCGTTACACACAGTAGAGAAGGCAGCTACTAGGCTATGACCCAGACATGAGTTGGAGCCCAGCAGCTTCCAGAATAGGTTATGGTACTGATCAAAGTTAGCATTGATCGCATATTCACTAGTGTCAAGCCATAGTGTTGAACTATTTCACATATACTCTTTCATTTATCCTCATCTTACTTGTGAGGTGGTGGCTGATGTTTTAATATGGCAGTTTTACAGTTAAGAAAACTTTAAGCCTAGAGAAGCAAAGCAACTTGCTCAAGACTACCAGATAACAACCTACAAGCCATACAGCCAGTCCGCTGTCTGGGCTGCCACTTGATGGCTTCTCGAGCTACTCCCACTGCCCTGTACCTCTCACCCAGAAGGAGCCTGGATCCCAGTGGTTCCAGTACTATTAGGGTAAGAGATGCTGAGACAAGAATTAAGCATTAAAAGAATCATAAAGAATTTATAGGTGAGGCAGGTTAGCTTTGAAGGGAAAATTTAAGGTTGCTAGCTCTTCTAGGTCATGGCCAGAGAGTGACAGGCTGGGAAAATGAGCCACAATAAAATGGCCATGAATGTGGATTTTTGAGTAAGCCCTCATTTTATATTCATTCGCTAACACATGTATGCATATCACCTGAGGCTGGTCCCTTAACTTCCTGACACCCCTTTCCTTCTGTATAAAACAAGACTGCTGGTGTTTACTTTAGTGTGGGTATGACCCAAAATAGCAGTGACTACAAAGCACCAGGCTGCCTACCAAGCTCATAATTGTGTGTTAGTGTCTTTGCTCCTGGTTATCACCAGCCACCTCCTCCTCCTTCCCCCGGGTTGAATGGAAGACAGGTAAGGGCACTGAATTGGAACTTGGGTCTAGAGGCCTAGACTTCCTGGCTTGCTGCCCTCTGAGCTTTTGTGAAAATGTTGGTACAGGTTAAACCATGAAATAGTCTTGTTAGAAACTAGTGGGAATCCTTAGAAAAATCTAAGTTCCAAATGTCAGCTAAAGACTGCCCTTGCAACAGTCCTTTTTAAAGACAATTATCTCAGGCCAGCTATATTAACTTTTTTCTTATAGACAGAAATTTTATTGGAATTCACTGTGAAGGGAATAGGTCAAACTTCTGTTTGTGCCAGGCACTGTTGAACGTGCTTTACATATATTACCTTAGGTAACACTTCATCCACACACCTTAGTAATGGAGGCACTGTTACCATCATCGTGGAGCATATATGAGGAGATGAAGCCTATGAGACATTAAGCAGGTTGCCCAGGTAACCGGCTGCATGACTAGCAAGGTTTAGTAGGAATAAGGCATGGCCCCAGTAATGTGGCCTCTGAGTCTATTTCCTACCCCACCATCGGCTGGATTCTGAATATGTGATTTTCTTAATGCTTACAGTAGCTGCATGTGAGTGTTATTAGCTGTTTGTTGGAGTAATTTCACACAGAAAATATGTGGCTCTAGAATGTTGATTAATGAGTGTCTCCTCACACAGCCAGACAATTGCCAGCATCAGGAGCAGTCTCTGCCCTCCCTGTCTCCCGTTTTTAGGGTTGAGGTTTTGTCTGAGTCTTTGGTAGGGAAGATGCAGATGGTCAAGAGGGAAATAATTCAGACTGGAGAGATGACTCAGCAGTTAAGGTGCTTGCCTATAAAGCTTAACAACCTGGGTTCAGTTCTCCAATACCCACATAAAGCCAGATGCACAAAGTGGAACGTGTGTCTGGAGTCCATTTACAATGGCTGGAGGCCCTGGAACACCCATCCCTCTGTCTCTCTCTCTCTCTGCTTGCAAATATGTGTGTGTGTAGAGGGGAGGGGAGAGATTTTCATTCTGGGCACTAAGACCAAAAAAAAAAAAAAAAACCTCTCCCTGAATTTCATCACTTAGGGATGGTGGAAGTAGCTATGTTATAATTCATTGAACTTTATAATATTTGAGTAGATGCTTTCTTCAGCTCTTCTTGGTTACCATGACAACAAATGTGACACTTTTCTGATGGAAGAGGGTGGGAGGGAAGAGGAGAGAATAAAGAAAGGCCCACAAATGGATCTTGGTGAATTTTAGAAAAATCTATTCTCCAAATATAGCTTTTCTGCATGCATAGAGGCTATACTTTAAGGACATTTTTAGAGTAGAATTAAAAGAATAAGTAAGGAGTTGGTAAAATCGACTTCTGGGAAAACCTGTACCATGTGTATGTGGTATTGGGTTTTGAAAGGTGTGGTATACAGCAAGGAATGCACAGTGTAGGTCTGGAACAAGTTATCACCTCCTTATGACAATAGCTACTTCATAGGGTCTTGGTCACCGTTTTGATTCTACTTCCAACCCTGGCACCTCACAGTCATAGTGACTGCATGCACTGGTCTTAGCAAAGGCTCAGCAAATGCTGCTTTGCAGGGGAAACACGACACTGACAGAATGAATTGTGAGTTAGTCATACATGTAAAGACAAAGTAGGCCTGGCTTTTATGGAAAAAAGGATTAATGATGCAACTCAAATGATTTTTATCTGTTTATTACATCGATCAATGCAGATATAATTTTTTATTTATTGCATTTTAAGCATTAATTCGGATCATTACAGTAACCCTATCAACCATTCAGGATCAGTGAAAACCCAACATTCTATTGTTTGGAAGAATCATATTCATTGTGGAAGACACTTTAATTATTTATCTTTTTTGCTATTAGAAAGGAAAGATTTCTTCAGGATATTTTATCTGAGCACATTTGTTTAGTATGCAAAAAAAGATATTCAGAGAGATAGCTAGAATTTTCTTCATTTATTTCTTTTAACTTTGATTATGATGGTAGAGGAAAAATCCAAATTAGGTAATAAACTTCATGTCTTATCTTGCATTTTTGCCTTCTGACATGTGATGGTCTCCAATAAAGAAAGTAGACCTCAGTTTTAGGGACATATAGGCTACCAAGAAACCAACAAAGCAAAGCAAGAACTGACCTCAATTTGCAGCCAAAACAATGAGAATATGGGCTGTAGACCAGGAAGTCATGATGGGAGTCAATATCAGATAAATGATGGATTCTCAGGGCAAGAGTAAAAACTCAAAAGCATGAAGTTTAGTGGGCTGGGAAGACAGCTCAGTAGTTAAAGGCACTTGTTTGCAAAGCCTGATGGCCTGGGTTCAATTCCCATGCCACCCTCATATGCAGGGTGTTCATTTGCAAGAGGCTATGGCACATCCATACACACACAATAATTTATAAAGCATGAATTTTAAACCTGTGGTGTACATTTCCTAACAATACCATCTTTTGTCCTTTCTTTCAGAGCCATGTTTGACTATGACAAGAGCAAGGACAGTGGACTACCAAGCCAAGGACTTAGTTTTAAGTATGGAGATATTCTCCACGTTATCAATGCCTCTGATGATGAGTGGTGGCAAGCCAGAAGAGTCACACTGGAGGGAGACAGTGAGGAGATGGGCGTCATTCCCAGCAAACGGAGGTAAGGATTCTCATGCATCAGAATGTTCACTTGTCAGGAGTAGAAATGAGGGGAAAGGGAGATGGAGGGAAACGATTCACAAGATGACTATTTAAGTGTGATAGACAAACGACAGGAAAATTGTCAGTGGTGACAGCTGACATGAATAGAAAGCTCTCATTCTCATGTGACAACATTACCAAAATTGGTAACTGTGACAAGGCCTAAGGAAAAGGGAAGATCTGCTTACTTCTCCCAGCACCTGCACATGCCAGGCTATGCTTATCAGCCTGCAAGCCTATTCACAGACCCAGGGCACCAATTCCAGAAGCTCAGCATGTACCGATGGATTTTAAAGAAAAGCCAGGTGTAAGTCAAATAAAGAAGGCAAAGTACTAAGCTAAGGACAAATGCTTGGCGTATGCCATCACATACATGATGGAGTCTAAAGACCAAATGAAAGGGTTTTTGTGGGTTTTTTTTTTTTCACTGTTTTAATTAGTTCTGTTCCCCGTTCCACAATTCTCTTTAGTCACTCAGATGTTAGTTCTGTATTTCTAAGAGTACCATGCCCTTCTCTTCCAATCATTCCTACAGCTGTGCTGAAGGTAGAAATATTCTTCAAACAGCCAACTGTCTTTAGTAGCCTCTAGTCACCACCACCCAAGGAACTTTCCTTCCCACAAATGTCCTTTTGGCACAAGACATTGTCAAAGAACAGAAATTGATTCTTTCCTAGAAATACAACAGTACAAAACCATGCAAAAAGAATGCCAATTCCATGTAGTTATCAGCTTTTCCCAAGCTGAGCGTTTCTCAAAGGGCTCTCATTCTTAGCATCTCCAGAGCAAAATGCCTTAGTAAAAGTCTCCTCCATGAAGCTATTTGCTCATGAGCAGCTCCATACAAAGTGATATAGGAAGCAACACATCCAGGGAACAACTCTGAGACCTCTGCTTGCCAGAGAGAACAGATTCCATCATTCTCTGCCTGGAGCCACACAGCATAGAAAGCCATGCCAGTCCAATGCTCTCCAGTTGCTCTCACCTTCATTGTAAGAGTCACAGTCAAGTGGTTGAGACTCCAGGGAACCTTCCCATCTTCCAGGCCCATCTATGGATCTCCCATGAGTATACAGTTCTCTGGGTGGCTCCTCTCAGTACTTTGCAAGGGCTTCCAACTATCATGGCTTAACCTATTTTCCCAAACATTAAGTAGTCAAAGAAGAAGTTCTGAGCACTAGTTTGTTGATAGTATGTGTTTCTGCATTATCATTTACTTCAAATGAAAAATGACAAGATAGCATGGGTCATGGGCTGCTCTGATGTTATTACATAGAACTGTTATCCAGAAAGGGGAGCTATCATGTTGCTTTGGCCTCAAAGGCTAAAACAGGGTGGAGAAAAGAAATAGATTTCAGCTGATTTAAAACAAATCCTCTTGCTCATGAAACTTTCTAAAGATGATATGGGAAGATACCTGGGAAGAACTAAAACAGATCCAAACTTCAGACAGGATAGCTAAGCTCTGTGATGTACAGATGCTTTCTAACCATAAGATTAGAAAAATAACCAATTATGTCAATAGACATTCATTTGTCCTAGCACTCATCCTATCCCCCCTGAGGAATATTCCTCTTTTAATCTGTTTTCTATCTACTGATGATCAATCTTGAATTGGCTCCTTCAGTGTTTGGAAGAAGTCATTTTAACAGCTAGACTGCAGCTGGCCTGCAGAAGTTCACTCAGCTTCTACAACATTCATATGGATTTAGTTCTATTGCAGAAAGACTGAAGCAGCCCCATATCACAAATATGTTTATTTCATATAAAGCATACCTTCTTACTTCACTCATATTTACATAAAATTTATAGCAGTGAATTAATCTTAATTTTTCTTAGGATTTTAATTATGTCAAATGGATTTTTATTTTATATACTTATGAAAGTAATATCTTCTCATTGTACAAAAGTAAGAATTTTTGGAAAAATACAAGGAAAGTAAAAATCACATATAAGCACACCCCATAAAGATTTCTCATATACTGATTTTAATATAAAAATCCAAATCGAGGCTCAGAGATGGCAAGTGTGAGTTTAGATCCCCACAGCTCATATAAAGCCAGAGCTAGTAGCTCTATCTGTAATTTCAGTCCTCCTATGAATGATAGGGGGCAGAAACAGGAGAATGTCCTAAAGCTCATGGCCCAGCTAGCTTGACATGCACAGCAGAGAACAAGAGACCTTGCCTCAAACAAAGTGGGAAGCAAGGGAGGACTGACATCCGAGGCAATCCTCTGACTTCCACACATGTCTCCACATACACACACATCATGTGCACACAGGTACAAAAATCTAAATACATTTATTTCTTGGATTGGTAGATCTTTTAAAAGCTTTAATTCCTTTTTCACCTGTCTCCTGAGTTCACCTAGTGGAACTGGTCTGAGAATATGTCATAATGGATAGCTTCAGTTACCCCTTACAAAAAAATACTTCCCAGGCTGGAGAGATGGCTTGGCGGTTAAGGCGCCTGCCTGCCAAGCCTAAGAACACTGGTTCCAATCTCCACGTCCCACATTTAGCCAGATGCAAAAAAGTGGCACAATGCTACACTTGCCCACAAGGGGGTGCACACATCTGGAGTCAGTTCACAGCGGCTGAGAGGCTGCTGGCACGCCCATTCTCTCTCTTTCCCTCTCTACCTCTCTCAAATAAAAAATCTTTTAAAAATTCTCTTCTGATACTACTACATTCTCATCCCAATGACATTATAAGACAAGGAATATGAGCGTTGTCACTTTCCCATCTCTTTTTAAGATGGTGAATAAAGTACTCTTATGCCATCTCAAACCCAGCTTTAAGCCCTTTGTAGTTAATAATTGATCTCAATCTCATTGCAACCCTGAGTTATTATACCTTTTTGCAAATGAGGACGATCAGGAAGAAGAAGCACAAAGAGCTTCTTCATTTTCCTGAAATCACCCATTTAGCAAGTGGCAGAGCTGGGATTTTAATTCAGGCAACAGAATTGTTCTTCACTCATGTGATCTTGCCTCACAAAAGTGCAGAAATAAGAGTTGACAGAATACAAGCATTGCTTGGGGCACGTCTGTGTACCTGACATACTGTATGTGTTACAGGATCACTGACCGGATATTGTCACGCATGAGACCAGCATGTAACTGTGGCTAGGGCAATGAGGACTTCTTATAAAGGTCCCAGGAGAGGTCAAAGGGTGGTAGACTGAAGGATGAAATCCTTCTGATGATGGCATTAGCCATATGCCATAGTCTATTTTTGTTGCTGTAATTGAATACCACCAACTGGGTCAGTTATTAAGATTTATTGAGCTAGTGATTTTGTAGACTGGAAAGCTCAAGGCTGAAACACCACATCTGGTGAAGGTCTTTTTGTACTTGTGAGGACCCTGCAGAACCCTGAGGCTTTGCAGGGCATCACATGGTAAGAGAAGCACAAAAAGATAGACTCAAAATGACTTTTTAAAAAATATTTTTGTGTGTTTTTTATTAGATATGGACATATTTAGTATGTAAAAAACATGTTACTATCCTTTCCCTTCTCCTGACCCTTTTGTGAAGAGGCCTTCCTCCTTGGGGATGCAGGTCAACCCCATGGGGATTGTGGGTCATGCATTATAGGGGCAGCAGTCAGTTATGGGGAAGAGGCAATGTCTCTATGCAAAATGTCCCAACTGGTGGCTCTTACAACCTTTCCATCCCCTCTTCCACAAAATTTCCTGAGCCATGTTGGGTACATTTTAAGTCTACTTCACTGATGGGCTCTTAGAAGCCTCCGGATCACTGGTTTAAAAAGAAAGCAGCACTCTTGCTCATTTCCCCAATTCCTCTGTGATTTCAGCTGGGGGCAGGGTGGAGTGCACTGGGTCATTTATCTCCTCAGGTCCAGCTCCCATCTGAAAAAGAGAAGCAAATTCTCCAATGAAGAGTAAAGTCAGTACTGGTTAACCATTATTAATTTGGAGAGAATTTAAAGGATGTAGACCCACTTATAGCCCAAGATTAGTGGGAGCTTGACAATGGAATGCAGAATTGTTATCTAGATGTGATTCTGGCTTGTTTCCCAGTTCCAGATATGGTTTCTTTTCCACTGAGTGGATCCGTTAGCCAATCTAAAAGTAGTTGGTTACCCACCTTGGCTGGGTGCCACTATTGCACTTGTGTGAGCATCACATCAAGTTGTTTGTTTCTGAGTGGCTTAGACTTTGAGTTGCTTGAACACATGTTGGCCACTTTACCCTAGTAGTGCAAGTAGCACCCTCCAGCACTAGATAGGTAATTGTCTGGGGACTGGCTCTCTTCCAGATTCCAACCAGGTCTCTCCTTGGTGTCTTCAGCAGTGGGGTCTTACCATTAACCTCTGATGAGTAATCAAGTGCTCTGACAGAAGTCTGTCTTGTTTGTTTTTGGAGATCTACTAGGTCTCTGATCAACAGCTCATTGTGGATGTAAACCACATCCTGGTACAGGGAATTACAGGCCAGCACCTGGGGAGAAGAAACAGGAGAAATTTAAAGTTAGGATTTGTCTCACCCTCTCCAGGGACCTTCAGTTCAGGTGCTCCCCCTAAGGTCCTCTTAAGGGTTCCACATTTTAGTCTAACTTCCAGGATTCTATGGTTACAGTTCAATTTGAGTTCAGTATTTTGCCCTCCCACCTTTCCCCTTCCCTGAAGCCCTACCCTCCCTATTTTCCAAGCCTCAAGATGCCATTCAGGTATGTCAGCAACTCAGGCTGATCCAGGTTAGGAACTGCAGATGAGTGAGACCATGCAATGGTTGTCTGTCTGATTGTGTGAGTTCACTGAGAATGATCTGTTCCAAGTGTCACCATTTTTCTACAAATTTCATTGTGTCATTTTTTTAACTGCTTAGTAGAATTCCATCATGTACATATACCACCCCATGGTTATCCATTTATCCAATGATGGACACCTGGGTTGATTCCAGTTCTTAGCTATTATGAATTGAGCAGCTATAAACATGGTTGAGCAATCTCTCTGAACTGAGGCATGGAGCTTTTAGAGTAAATGCCCAGTAAGGGAATGACAGGGTCTATTTGTAACTCTATATACATCCTTTTCAGGAGTCCCCATATTGATTGCCATAGTGGTTGTACCAGCTTACATTCAAACCAATAATGAATGAGTATTCCTATTTCTCCAGATCCTCACCAACATTTGTTACCATTTGACTTTTTAATGTTTGCCATCCTTACTGGGGTAAGGTGGAATCTCATGTTTTTTTTTTTTTTTTAATTTGCATTTCCCTAATGGTTAGGGAAATGTTGAACATTTTCTTAAGTGTCTGTTAGCCATTTGTAAATATTCCTCTGAGAACTCCCTATTCACTTTGGGAGTGGGCTGTTTGATTTTTTATTATTTAGTTTTTTGAGTTATTGGTATATTCTAGATATTAGGCTTCTGTCAGTGGTATAGCTGGCAAAGATTTTCTCCCACTCAGTGGGTAATCTATTGGCTCTGCTTATGGTATGTTTGTCTGTGTAAAAGCTTTTTTAGCTTCACGATATCCCATTGGTTGAGTGCTTGTTTAATTTCCTGGACTCCTGGGGTTTTGTTCAGGAAATCTTTTCCCAGTCCTATATCGTGGAGAGTGCCACCTATTTCTTCTTCCAGTAGTTGAAGAGTTTCAGGTCTTATATTGAGGACTTTAATCGATTTGGACTTGATTTTAGTGTATGGTGAAATGAGTGGGTCTATTTTCATTTTTCTACATATGGTCATCCAATTTTTCCAACACCATTTGTTGAAGATGCTGTGTTTTCTCCAGTCTACATTATTGGCACCTTTGTCATAGATAAAGCAGCTGTAGTTACTTGACTCAAGGTCTGAGTCTTCAATTCCGTTCCATTGGTCTATGTTTCTGTTTTTATTCTAGTACCAGGCTGTTTTTGTCACAATGGCTGTGTAATATAACTTTAGATCAGGTATGGTGATACCACCAGAGGAGTTTTTGTTTGTTTTGCTGAGGATATGTTTGGATATCTGAGGCCTTCTGCCATTCCATATGAATTTTAAGATCATTTATTCATCTCTGTAAAGAATGATGCTGGTATTTTTATTGGCATGGCATTAAATCTGTATTTTGCTTTTGGTAGAATTGCCATTTTCACAGTATTAATTCTACCTATCTAGGAGCATGGGAAATCCTTCCATCTTCTCAAGTCCTCCTCTATTTTTTCTTGAGTTTTAAAAAATATTTTCATTATATAGTTCTTTCACATCCTTGGTTAGTGTTATTCCAAGGTATTTGATTTTGTTGTTGTTGCTATTGAAAATGGTATAGCCTCACTGATTTCTTTCTCTGTATTATTTGTCCTTTGTATATATAAAAGCTACTGGTTTTTGTGCATTGATTTTGTATCCTTTCACTTTGCTGAAGGAATTTGTTACCTTTAGAAGTTTTGAAATGGAGACCTTCAGGTCACTTATGTACAGGAGCATGTCATCTGCAAATAGGGCTAACTTGACTTCTGCCTTTCCAATTTGAATGTCTTTTATTTCTTTCTCCTGTCTTATTGCTTTGACTAGTACTTCTTGGACTATGTTGAAGAGCAGTGGTGAGAGTGGGCACCCCTGTCCTTTTCCCAATCTCAGTGATAACTCCTTGAGTTTTTCCTCATTAAGTATTATTTGGGCTGTATGAGCTTTATATAGAGAGCCTTTATTATGTTGAGATATAAACCCTCTTTCCAGTGTTTTGATCACAAAGTGGTGTTGTATTTTGTCAAAGGCCTTCTCTGCATCAGTTGAGATGATCATGTGGTTCTTATGGTTCAGTTTATTTGTGGGGTGTATTACATTGACCGATTTCCATATGTTAAACCATCCCTGCATCCCTGGGATGAAGCCTACTTGATCAAGGTAGATAATGCTTTTGATGTGTTGTTGAATTCAGTTTGCAAGGATTTTGTTCAGGATTTTGGCCTCTAAGTTAATTAGGGATATAGGCCTATATTTTTCTTTCCTTGTTGCATCTCTGTCTGGTTTTGTATTAAGGTGATGCTAACTTCATAAAAGGAGTCAGGGAGGATTCCTTTGTCTCTGATTATGCAAAACAGTTTGAGAAAACTTGGTTTCAGTTCTTCAGTGAAGGCTTGATAGAATTCAGCTGGGAATCCAACCAGTTCTGGACTTTTCTTTCTGGGTAGGTTTTTGACTACCTTTTCAATCTCCATGGATGTGATAGGTTTAAGAGATTAATCTACTCTGAGTTTAGTTTTGGTAGGTGGTATGTGTCTAGGAATTCATCCATTTCTTCCAGATTATTCATTTTGTGGAGTAGAGTTTTTGGAAATATGCCCTGCTGATTCTTCAGATGTCTGTTGTGATCTCTTTTTCATTTCTGATTGTGTTAATTTAAAATTTCTCTTTTTTTGCTTGATCAAATTGGCCAGGGATTTGTTGATCTTTTTTTTTTTTTTCAAAGAACCAGCTCTTCATCTCATCAGTTTTTTAAAATTGTTTCCTTAGCTTCCAGTTCATTAATTTATGCTCTAATCTTGATTATTTCTTTCCATCTAGAGCTGTTTGGGTTGGAATCTTCTTGTTTTTCCAATGTCTTTAGGTGGACATAAGTTTTGGTAGGTTGTGTTTTAATTTTCTTTCAATTTTATGAATTCTCATATTTCTTTTATTATTTCTTCCATGACCCCTTCATTGTTTAAAAGGGTATTGTTTAGTCTCCAGGAGCTGGTAGAGTTTTTGATGTGTCTCTTCTAGCTTTAAAGCATTGTGATCTGACATGGTGCAGGAAGTTACTTCAGTTTTCCTGACTTTATGAAGGCACACTTTATGGCCTAATATATGGTCAGTTTTGGAGACAGTTCCATGGGCTGCTGAGAAGAATGTGTATTCTGTAGAGTTGGTTTGGAAAGTTCTGTAGATGTCCATTAGGTCTAGTTGATCTATGATGTTGTTGAGCTCTATTATTTTCCTGCTGATTTGCTGCTTGCATGATCTATTGATGTCTCCAACTATAATGGTGTTGGTGTTTACTTCTGTTTTGTCAAGTAGATTTTGTTTTGTAAACTATGGTGCACCTGTTTGGTTCATATATATTTATTATTGTTCTGTGCTCATGGGGTTTCTTGAAGACAGCACATAGAAGCTTCCATTTTTTGATCCACCTTGATAACCTGTGTCTTTTGATGGGTGAGTTAAGACCATTAATATTTAAGGTTACTACTGTGAGATTTGTATTAATCCCTGCCATGATGAGGTGTTTATTGAGGTTTGGTGTTTTTTTGTGTTTTTACTGTTGTGAGCCTTGTCTATTTTGGATTTTGTGATCTTCTTGTTGGCTCTTGAGATTGATTGTTTTACTGTTCTGTGTAGAGTATTCCCTCAAGTATTCTCTGTGGTTTGGCTTTATATTCATATAATCATAGAGTTGACGTTTTTCATGGAAAGTTTTTCTTTTACCATCTATTATAAGGGAAACTTTTGCTGGGTAGAGTAGCTTGGGTTGGAAGCCATCGTTTTTCAGGCTTTGAAGTGTTCCATTCCAGGCCCTTCTGGCTTTCAGGGTTTCCACTGAGAAATCTGATGTAATTCTGATGGGATTGCCTTTGTATGTTGCGAGTTGTTTCTCTTTCTGCTTTTAACACTCTGTTTGCTTTCATTGTTAAAAGTTTTAACTATGATGTGTCCTGGAGAATTTCTTCTTTGGTCCCTTTTGGTGTTCTGTGGTCTTCTTGTATCTAGAGGTGCCTCTCTTTTGCAAGGTCTGGAAAAATTATCTTCAATAATTTTGTTGAATGTGTTCTCTGTACCTCTGGTCTGGTATAGCCATGATCCAGATATTTGGTCATTTTAGGGTATCCCACAGTTCCCTTGGTTTCTGTTCACTTGATTTTTTTTTTTAATTTCTATTTGATTTTTGTTTTCTGTTTTGTTATTTTGCATCATGTCCATCTCTTTTTTGAGGTATGATTTCAAGTTCTGATTTTTCCTTTTTTTTTTTTTTTTTTTTTTTTTTTTTTGTCTTGTTTTGTTTTTCAAGGCAGGGTCTCACTCTATCTAGCTCAAGCTGACCTGGAATTTGCTCTGTATTCTCAGGGTGTCCTCAAACTCTCAGCAATTCTACCTCTGCCTCCCAAGTGCTGGGACTAAAGGCATGCACCACCTGGCCAAATTCTGATTTTCTTGATGCTTCCTGGAATTCATTCTTGTATTTGATCAAGTCCTCATTAAGCTTAATCAAGTGGTTGTTAAGATCTTCCATTTCTTGACTCATCTTCAATTTATTCATATTTCTTTGGAGGGTTCTAACATTTTCTGCAATCAAGTTAAGCCTTCTATCAAAAACTGAACGCTCTAGGAGATGATTCTGTTCAATTCCATTGATACAATTGTTGGTTCTTTGATGGTTTCCTTGCAGTTCAGAGATTTTTTTTTTTTTGTAATCAGGGTCTCATTGTTGTGTTTTCATTTTGGGAATGAATTTCTGTTTTCTCTATAGTTTCATTGGAGGCTTCCATTGTAGGACTAGACATCCTTGGTGGAGATCTCTGTTTTCTGACTTTCATTGGCTTTTACAGAGACTCTTTATTGATGAGGAAGCAAATTTTTGTCCTTTGGCCCATGCACCCTCTAACTCAGGTGAACAGGGATGTTGGTATCTAATGGCCAGTCAGGATACCAGAGCAAAAAGCCTGATTCCACAGCTCCTACAGGGACCATGTTTCCCAAAGCAAGGCACAATGGGACCTACCAGAACCAGGGTACTGGGAGGAGCCAGGGAACAGTGATCTGGCCTACTTAATCCACACTGTTATGCTTGCCTACACACTGTCCACGCAGAGAACCCAGACCAGGGAGCTGAAAGGAAACAGTGGTCTGGCCTACTCACTCCACGCTGCCTTGCCCACCTGCGCACAGGGAACCTATTTTATTTATTTTTATATTTGAGAGAGAGAATATGGGTGCACCAGGACCTCCAGTCACTGCAAATGAATTTCAGATGCATGTGCCAGCATGTGTATCTGGCTTTATGTGGGTACTAGGGAATTGAACTTGGGTCATTAGGCTTTTCTGTCCAGTGCCTTAACCACTGAGCAATCTCTCCAGCTCCCAAGATGGCTTTTATAATAGATTCACTCTCATGATACTTCATTAGTACATTAATCCACTAATGAATTAATACCTAACTAGATCAATTCAATCGTGAGAGCCAGACTATAACACGGTCACTCCTTGAAAAGGTTCTACCTGACCTTAATTCTTAAGACCATACAATGTTCAGTTTTAACATGAGCTTTGCTGGAAACATCAACTATAGTACTATGTTTTGTGTCGGTTATTTTCAATTTTTAACATTTTATTGAGAATTTTAATACATGTAGTTACTGTAATTTGATTACATTCTTGTCCTATTACCCTCTTTTGTTCCATCTCCCCTACCCCTATTCTATTGAGTACCTTTCTCTTCAACCTCTGAGCCATCTCTCCAGCAAAGTGTTTTTCTTTTTCTTGATGTTGTTGTTGTTGTTTTGAAGTAGGGTCTCACTCTAGCCCAGGAAGACTTGAAACTCACTTTGATCCAGGCTGGCCTCCAACTCACAGTAATCCTCCTACCTCAGCCTCCCAAGTATGAAATTATAGGTGTGCGTCACCACACTGGCTGTGCCTTCCTCTTTCTAAATAGTCATTCTTCTGTTTTGAAGGGTCACTCTTTGTGTCCTCATAAATTTACCAGCCAGTTCATGTCCAGATGACAGTGCCCCAAAGTACTCCTTCCCACCCTGTGGCTCTTTCATTCTTTCCACCACTACTTCTTCAATGTTCCCTGAACCCTGGAGGTAATGATGGAGATATCTCATCTAGTTTTGTTCTATCAACTTTATTTTCATCTTTGTTGGGTTTTGAGTCTCCTCATGGGACTGTGCTAGCCAATTGCCTTATATGATCTCATTTAACATTCACGTAAATTTTTAAGTCCTTATTACTAGCCTAATTTTGCAAATGTGAAATAAATCCTAGAATACTAAATAACTGTTCTAAATCAAAGACCCAGAAAATGGCAAGGACATAATTTAAACCCATGCTTCTGTGATTTTAAAATCTGAGCTCTTAACACAAGGTCTCTATTTTGATAGGACCTAGGTTATAGGTGGCCAAACCAGTAGTTGTGCTGCATTATCTTACTCCAACTGTCCATTCATTGCCCCACAGTGACTGATCACCTTGCAGGCAGCCTGTATCTATGATTACGTAAGAGTTTACTCATGTATCCCCCACAGCAAACCCATGGCCACTAACATGAATGATATTTCAATTTTCTCTCCTGTCAGGCCATGGGAAGAAAATTCCTTAGGATGAATTGTGTTCCCACTATCCAGTGCTCCAAGCCTGACCCAATTATGTTGTTGGCAAAAATCTGAAAATACCAGATGGGGGAAGGAATAAGCAAATAGCTGAGCCATTTAGTACTATCTGGAGATAGTATGTGTCAGAATTCATTGCTCAAATTTTGTCATCCAATTGATTTTAGCATTTTTTGTCAATGATAAGACTAAGTTGGGAAGGATCATTTCTTTTTTTAAGACTTTTAAAATATATTTTATTTATTTATTTGAGAGGGAGAGAGAATGGACACACCAGGGCCTCCAGCCACTGCAAATGAACCTCAGATGCATGCGCCTCCTTGTGCATCTGGCTTACATGGATCTTGGGGAATCGAACTGGGGTCCTTTGGCTTTGTAGGCAAACACCTTAACCGCTAAGCTATCTTCTCCAGCCCTTTTAAAATATATTCTATTTATTTATTTATTTGAGGGGAAGGATTATTTCTGCTTAAACAATCTAATTAATGGCCTAAGTGTGTGACAGTGGAAGCAGGAGTTGTTTCAGTGCTATCTGGTCTATGTATATTTTTTGTTTGTTTTTGATTTTCCAAGGTAGGGTTTCACTCTAACCCTAAGTATCCAGTGGTCCTACTATCTCCTTACAAAGGTCTGTGAACGTTAATATCTATTTTTGCCAAATGAGTTTTGCTCAAACAATTAGAAAAAGTGATGCTACACTTTTCCTAGATTCCTACTGAGAGGTTGTGAAATGAATGACTTTTTATAGGAAACACTGGTTACTTAAACATATAGGTCAAGAACTAGTAGCCTCCTAGAGAATTCATTCAACAAAGATTCACAAAGTAATGCTATCTGCCCAGTGCTAGGTGAAGTCCTAAACCATTGCCTGGGTTACAAATTAAATTGGTAGTGTTTAGCACAGCTTCCAGTGCTCAATGTATACTTAGATGGTGTCTGTTTTCCTGTTTTTGAATTTTTATGGGAAAGAGGGACAGGGAGTTTATGCCTGTGTCTCACCTGGCAGGGCTGACTTTGGTAATAAGCACTCAACACAAGTATCACTTCCCTTTTACATGATAAGGCAATTGGGAAATGTGATGGCAGGTGACCTTAGTGATGGATGGTATTATCTGTAGCCATTTGGGCAACCTGTCACATACTGAGTTCTAACTGCATCAGTCTGTTCTAAGCAATCATCTTATTGATCTCATTTAATAATCACTATAATTCTTTCACCTTTGGTACTTATTACCATGGTCGGCCCTGCTAGATGAGACAGTCATGGACTTGTCCCTTTGTCTCTGAGGGAATCCCATGTGGGAGCCTATAACGGTTTGAATGTGAGATATGCCCCCCCCACACACACACACACATGGCTTGGGTACCACCGAAAACAGCACTGCATTGATGAAAGCCCTATCTGAGCCTTAACTCTCATTGTAGCAATAAACGAGCCACCGGAACCTCGAAAGAGCCACAAGGGCACAGGGGGCTAAGGCAAGGAAGGGACAAAAAGGAAGCTACAGGCACTGCCACAGAGGAGAGAGGTTTGCAGAGAGCCAATCTACAGAGGTCTTTGTGATGCAAAGGTACACGTGGTTACTGGTGCACCCAGGAGAGAGACTAGCTCAGTACCAGTGTTGCAAATGAGCATTTAGTTGAGCTGATTTTAGTATTAAAGCAAATGTATTCTGAATTTTGAGACAAGCCTGTTATGGTATATTACTACCCTGCTGATTATATGCTTAAAAAATTCAGGATGTTGGGACAAATGGGGAAGGCAAGAAATAGCATTGGTGAAAAACTACCACCTAGACTTCTAAAGGCCATGTACTGGCCTTAAGCTATATATGGCCCATCTAACAGCTCATGTTTGTTCAGGATTCTCACTAGATAAAGAAGGCAGAGCAGGGTCTATGAATGGTGTTCCCTCCAACTGTGGCTGAGCAGACTGTGAAACCAGCTGTTACACTCCAGCAGCTAGAGAATATATGTGCACACTGTTTCTACCACCTTCTGGCCTGGAAAATTCCAAACCCCTGCTTTTACAGCCATAAAATGGAGTTGATAAGACCTATATCACTGGGTTACTGATTAATGAGATCATATAAATGTGAGAGAAATTCATTAATAATTATATACTAAAATTTACATCATTAATGAAACTTCCCAACTTCAATTCATGAGTGAATCTAAACAATGGCACCTTGATAACCCTTTTGTTTTTCTGTTACTCCTATAGATAAGTAAACATTAGGGAAGTATGTATGTGTGCATGTGTGTCTGAGAATATTCTTTGTAGACATTTTAAGATTTAAGTGATGAACCACTAAAACTGGCCTAATAGGGACATTTTATATGAAAGCTGAAATAATAAACTGAGAAATCAGGGAGGAAGACATCATTCTGGTAAAATATTTTTTAGGCTTGAATATTGAGTTCAGCCATATAATATGCATGTTTGGGGCCTGTGTGAATTCTCTGAGTTTTTGCAGCAATTATTTACATATGCTGATCAAGTAACCATGTACTCTCCACATGGAATGAGTGAGCTAGGAGTTTCCGTCCTTAGCCTAACTCATACAAAGGAGCTAGAATAGAGTTAGAATTCTAGCAAGTTTTAGGAGAATGCAAAAAAGGAATGTGCATTATCATTTGGAGCTGATGAAGCTCCAAGTAGGCCTTTCCTCGGCGAACATCTTTCTACTTGGCTTATCTGAAGTCTTTCTTGCTTTCTTCCCAACTGCTGTATGTCGGATGCAAGTAGAGCCTCTTGCTGGAATATATTGCTTTAATATCTGAAGTTATATGTGCAAGGTTTTGTTCAGCTCTTTGCACTCAAATATTCTACTCACACACTGAAATAAATACATTGTGAAACTTCATTTTGTAACTATAGAAACCCTGATCTCTGCTGTGTTTCAGTTGGAAACACAAAAAAGCTCCCCATTAGTAAGGATTGTGCTATTAATTACTGAACTATGAGTACTGTAGACTTCATAGTCCCTTAAATTTCTGTAGATTCAGGATTTTTTTTCTCTCATGCCCTTTGCTTTCCCCAAAAAGTAAAAAAACTAAATTAAAACTAGCCACATTCAAACAAAGTCATGTCAAAACAGTCTGTCAAATGTTACTTTTGTTCAACAATTAGTTACTGAAGATGTACTATTATACAGGCATTGGGCTTGCTCACCTATGGGCTTGTCCCTTGTATGTGCCATGTGAAAATAAATGGGGGGGTAAGAATCAAGGAGTGATATGTACAGAGGTGAGATTAAGTGCTATTGTGTCTTACAGGAAGGAAAATTAGTGTCTAACTGGAAAGACATGGGAAAAATTAGAGAAATATTTACATTCCTCTTCTTTGACTGTTCTTTCAAACAGACATAAGTAACATTTTATTTTCTTGATATTTTTCAAGCTAACCTCTCTCCCCATTTCATTGTCATTTCCCATCATCTGTTGCCTAGATCTTCTAAGTAGTCCCAGCCTTCTCTTTTTCCTTCCTTTTGCAGATCCTCTACTTAAAACACTAATTTTATTCTATCACTTCCTTGATTTATATCCTTTAATAACTTACCAGGATTCTACAAGGACAGAACCAAAATCCTTGAAGTGACTTGACACCTTTTCATTTTGGGGGCAAACAGGGTCTTGTGTACCCCAGGCTGGCCTCTAACTTTTTTTTCTAAAGAAATATGTTTATTGAAAACTTATATTGAGACAATGAGTAGCTTTAACACAGAGCAAGATAGCTTCAGAAACCGAACACAAGCTATTTTACACCATAACGTCTCAAAGTTTTCTAAGTACTATACCTCCTTGGATATGAAGGAAGATAGTCAAGATTATACCTTGCATAGGAGCCTGGGTATTGCTAGCACCCAAAAAACTGCTATAAACTAAGTATTTACTTTACAAATAATGCAAGAAGCCCTAGCACATGGATCATAAAGCCTCCAAATGCCTAGTGATATAAGTGAGGTTGGTCTTGAACTACAGTTGTTTCTACCTCTGCCTCCAAAGTGCTAGAGTTATAGGTGTACACAACCGTACCCAGCCCTTATTACCCTTTCTAAGAAGCCCTACAACCTCACCAGCCTCACTTCATCTTGTATGGAGCCCATGCAACAGTATTCCCACATTACTCTAGTTTGCTCATGGCATTGTTACTCCTTTTTTTTTTTTTTTTTTTTTTTTTTTTTTGGTTTTGCGAGGTTGGGTCTCACTCTGGTCCAGGCTGACCTGGAATTAACTATTAACTATGTAGTCTCAGGGTGGCCTCAAACTCTTGGCAATCCTCCTACCTCTGCCTCCCGAATGCTGGGATTAAAGGCGTGCGCCACCACGCCCGGCCCTGTTGCTCCTTTTATCTGGAGTTCAAGCTTTTTCTTTCTCATCTTTCTAGTCTCAGATAAATTGGCAGCTCCACACTGCCATCAACAGTGTCATGATAAACCATTAGGAATGTTTGTTTACATTTCTGTTCTTGCCAAGAACACAGCGCAATCAATGTTCAGCGCAATTATGCTTTAGATATTTTATTTATTTATTATTTTTATATGAGAGAGAGAATTAGGTTGCAGTGCTGGAGGCCCTGGCACACCAACTCCAGACTTGTGCACACGTGCATCTGGCTTACATGGGATTTGCAGAGTTCAACATGAGTCCGTAGGCTTGGCCAGCAAGTGCCTTAACCACTAAACCATCTCTCCAGCCTCTGCTTTGTTCCCCCACTTCTTGGTTGTTAACATGGTAGTTACTCAATAGATATTAAATACAGGAATGAAATGCAGGTAAGAGGGTGATAGATCTGCCGAGATGACAGAAGGACGTGTTTGGTTCTTAAGGGAAGCTAGATGCAGCAATGTTCTCAAGAAGAAAGGGAGGAATAGTTTGTTTCCTCATCAGGTATTGGTCTCTGGGCTGTGAATTCCTCAAATATATTTTGATTTCATTTGAGAATTTAAATAACAAATAGTTTTTGTTTTTCCTCTCTCATTGTTACCTCCAAATACTGTGATCCTCAGTACCTGTAACACAAAAGCTTCAAGGGACATAATTAGAGACTTTATACCAAGATTAAAAGCAAAATATTTTAGAACACATTTTATCTAAGTGGTAAGAATAAGAGGAAAGAGTGGTCTCTATTTAATAGGGAAGTTTATCATAAATGCCTTCTCATATAATAGACTCTTCATTTTTGATTTCTGTTAGGGTGGAAAGAAAGGAACGTGCCCGATTGAAGACGGTGAAGTTTAATGCGAAACCTGGAGTGATTGATTCAAAAGGGGTAGGTACAAATTGATGGAAGCATTGAGTTATCTCAGTTACTATGGATTCAATGATAAAGATAATTAACATTTGGGCTCTTCATAGCCAAGAAATAATAGAGCCACTAAACAGCAGAGCACTGTTACATTGTTAAAAGTAAGAATGTTATTTCTGATAAAGTGGGCTTACTGCAAATATATTATATATACTGAGGGGAAAAGTAGTGATGACCAGAAATGATGTATTGGTGAAGGCAATGTATTGACTATGATGAAGAAGAAAATAAAATGTAGGTGTTCTCATTTATTTTTTCCTTTTAATGTTCTAAAACATCAAATTTTATAAAAGATATCTATTCATTAGAAATTATATCTAGTTTGATACACACTATAAAGACTATAGTCATGGAAATTTACACATAGATCATTTAAGTGAATATGTGGATTGTTGTGACAGACATAGGAAAGGAGAAATTTATCAAAAATCGCTAAAATTAACATATTCACTCACATGTACATCTTTTAAATAATATCTTTAAGGAGATATAATTCAAATAGCATACAACTTACCCACTTAAATGTAGAGTTTTCCCCATAATCAATTTTAGAGTATTTCATCACTCCATAAAGAGATCCTGTATCTGTTAACATTTCTCATTTCCCTCAGCCCTCCATCAGTAATCTACTTTATATGTTTAAAAGATATGCATATAAATATTTCATACAAACATGGTCTTGTGTGACTGCTAATTCCATATTGCATAATCTGTAAGTGGCATTTACAGTGTTGCATGAATAAGCCCTTCATTTATTTTTATTGCCCCATAAAATGACAGATATTTCTGTTGTTTCCAATTTTTAGCTATTGTGGATAATGTTACTGTGAACATCTGTGTACAAATGTTTATGTGGATACAGGTTTTTATTTTCACTGACTAAAACTTCTGGTCATCTCAGCAATGTGATAACTCCATACCTAACATGCTGAGGAATGGCCAGGCTGTTTTCCAGAGTGGTGGCCACATTTCTTGTTTCCACCACAATATATGAGGGTTACAGTTTCTCCACATCCTCACCACTTGTTACATATGTCTGTTTAAGTTACACCCATCTTCACTGGTATGGTATGTTAATATATACTTTTGATCCGTGTTTCCCTAATGACTGTTGATGTTGACCTTTGTTCTGTGCTTATTAGTAAATCTTCTTTGAGAAATATCTAGTTAGATTCTTTGCCCATTTTTAAATTGGTGTTTTCATGCTGTTATTATTACTGGGTTGTAGAGGCTCTTCACATAGTCTGCTTTAAAATTTTTTATCAGGGGCTGGAGAGATGGCTTAGCGGTTAAGGCACCTGCCTGCTAAGCCTAAGAACCCGGTTCCAATCTCCAGGTCCCACGTTTAGCCAGATGCAAAGTGATGCAAGGGCGCAGGCATCTGGATTTTGTTCACAGCAGCTAACAGGCTGCTGGTGTGCCCATCTCTATCTGTCTTCCTCTCCCTCTCTGTCTCTCTCCAAAAAAAAAATATTTATCAGGGCTGGAGTTGGCTTAGCAGTCAAGGCATTTGCCAGCAAACGCAAAGGACCCAGGTTCAGTTTCCTAGCACCCACATAAAGCTGTGGATGCACAAGGTGGAACATGCATCTGGAGTTCACTTGCAATGGGTAGAGGCCCTGACACATCCATTCTCTTCCTCTCATAAATACATAAATGAAATATTTATCATGGGGCTGGAAAGATGGATCAGCAGTTAAGGCTCTTGCCTGCAAAGCCTAAGGACCCAGGTTCAGTTCCCCAGGATCCACATAAAGCCAGATGCACAAGGTAGTACATCCATCTGGAATTCATTTGCAGCAGCTAGAGACCCTGGTTGCACCCATTATTTCCCTCTATCTCTTTCTCATAAATAAAATAAAAATTATTTATCAGATAAATGCTTTTCAAATAGTTTTCTATTTACTTGAATCTCTTTATACTCTCTTGCAAGTGTTCTTTAAGATAACAAAGTTTTTTAAATTCAGATGAAGTCCAATTTATCAATTTTTCTTTTGTTACTTGTGCCTTATATGTTACATCTAAGAAACCATTACCTAATCCAAGATCATAAAGGTCTACACCATATTTTCTTCTAAGAGCTTTACAGTTGTTGCTCTTAGGTTTGGCTGTTTGATCTGTTTGAGTTAGTTTTTGTGTATGGAGAGATGTATGATTCTAATTTCATTTGTTTTCATGTAAATTACTTTTTAACTTCATTTTTAGATTGTTCATGAAAAATATATAGAATATTTAATGTAGACATTGTAACTTTTAGGGACCAACTTACTAGTTCTGATAGTTTTTAGTAGTTTTCTCAATTTTTTATATAGATTGTGTCATCTACAACAAGAGAAAATTTTACTTTTCTTCCCTCTAATATGAATGATTTTATTTCCTTTCCTTTCCTTGATTAATTGTGTTGGATAAAAGTGGCAAGAGCAGCTATCTTTGTTTTGCTCTTGATCTTAAAAGTTTAGTATTTTTACCTTTCAGTATGATGTTGGCCAAACTTTCTCAGGCTCTGGTTTTTTTCTTTTTTGAAGAACAAATACTGATATTAATGCTATATTATAAAATAACTAACTCTACCTTTCACATCCTATTCTTTTTCTATTCATGTCCTTTCCTTTGCCTTTATTCCCAAACAATCATGACCACATAAAACTACAAGCTTTGGTTAATAGATGTCTCCATGAAAAATAGGCAGGAGAAAACAGCATTCGTCAAGATTTTTGAAAACCAAACAACAGTGTTGCCCTAAGTAGAAGTTTTTGGGGGAGGCCCAGTCATTTACATTAAATTGCTTTCCCAAAACTATTTAAGTGAAATAGAAATTTATCTATATATACTATCATATACCTCATAGTATATAGTACTTTACTACAAGAAGATAGGATTTTTGTTGATTACTACTGAGAAGTGAAGAATAGATCTCCTGTTTGTTTCACATGTATAGTTGAAATAAGTGAATTTATATTGAATACCTACCATTTATCAGGTATAGCCTTTGGACTGATGCACTATACAAAGTACAGTATAAATCTGTCTTTTTAAACATTACAACATCAACGACAGTCCATCTCTTTGGTAAGGCCAAAACAAATGTGTTATCTTTTGATTGTATGTGCTAAACACCATAAGATATTTACCAGTGAAAATATAAATTCTAAGGCTAAAATGGGCTATTGAAGGAGAAGTGTAATCATCTGAGGAGTCCCAACACTGAAAGACGGGAAGATCAGTAGCCTGTGTTCTGATTTCAGCTCATAACTAAATCACCATTGTCCTAGGACCATATCAGGCAAGTCAAAATGAGTTGTATCTTTTTTATAAAATGAGCAATTGACATATTTTACCAATAGTACTATGTTGGAAAGAATTCTGAAGCCATATATAACCTCAGCACATTGAGAATTGTTCTCTGTTTGTAGTTCCCAGATTCAATGATTTTTTTTTATATTTTGTTTATGTATTTATTTGAGAGAGAGAGAGAATGGACTTGCCAGGGCCTCCAGCCCCTCCAAATGAACTCCAGGTGCATGTGCCCCCTTGTGCATTTGGATTACATGAATCCTGGGGAATCAAACCAGTATCCTTTGGCTTTCCAGGCAAATGCCTTAATTGCTAAGCCATTTCTCCAACCCTCAATGATATTTTACTCAGGTGGCTTCCATTGGTAATCTTCCATGAGATATACTCAGGAATTAACTGATAGTGGAACCACAAATTTTTGAATTCCCATGAAGGCAATACATCAGTAGGAAGATTTCTTATCCCAAATCAGAAAGCAAAGGAAGGTAAGAGTACATTGAAGAAAGTAGACAGCCACCAGGTGTGTGAAGAATTGTGTCAGAAGATGCCACTCACCTTGAATTGAGAGCAAGGACTACAGAAATAAGTAGTGATTATAGAGGTTACATTATTGAGGACCTTGTGATAAGTTTATCATGAAAAGAGGAGGAAAAAAACTTGAAATGAGAAAAAGCATTTGTTATCTTGAATAGCCTCACCACTAGCTGGCAGTTAGACCACACAAAAGTATCCCAGGGAGCTTGGAGTAAAAGTCGTGATTATTGCCCTGGAAGAACATTAGAATCGATTAGTAGCAATGGAGCAAGCTGTGAAAAAGCTTCACTGGTAGAATGTACAACAGCTAGGAGAAATCAGATTAATGAGTACAGGGATGACCAGAGAGCACTTCGTAGAAGAACTTGGACATTAATTGGCCCATTGTTACTTGAGTTACTTTTCTAGAACCTTGAATGCTATAAAATACCAAGCATTGTGTTCGGCATTTGTGAAGCAGCAAACAAATTAAAAAGACAGGACCTATCATCTGAATGATTTTGCAAACACAAATATAGGCAGACAAAGTGTAACAATACAACATCACAGATGATAAATTTAGCAAAAGTAACAGTTTTCACTGGGGATGAATAACACATGTTCCTCATAGTGTATTTACTCAAGTTACTGATGAGGAAACTACTGGTCGATGGAATGGCATTGAGAATAAATCTTATGCCACACATTTCTCAATAGATATCTCTACTGGGTCAAAAAGTACTTCTGTTAAAAACACCAAATTATGGGGGCTAGAGAGATGGCTTAGCAGTTAAGTCATATGCCTGCAAAGTCTAAGGACCCCAGTTCGATTTTCCAGGTCCCAAGTAAGCCAGATACACAAGGGAGCACAGACATCTGGAGTTCGTTCGCAGTAGCTAGAGGCCCTGGCATGCCCATTCTCACTCTCCCTCTGTCTCAAATAAATGAAAATAATTTTTTTAAAAACACCACATTATGGGCAGGAGAGATGGTTTAGCAGTTAAGGCACTCATCTGCTAAGCCTAAGGACCGAGGTTCAATTCCCCACTACCCATGTAAGGCACATGCATCTGGGGTTCATTTGCAGTAGCTGGAGGCCCTGGTATGCCCATTCCCATTGTCTTCTCTCTCTCTCTCTCTCCCCTCCACCCCTGATAATTTTTTTTTAGAGAGAGACTCAGAGACAGAGGAAGACAGAGATGGGCGCATCAGCAGCCTCTCAGCCGCTGCAAACGAACTCCACATGCGTGCACCCCCTTGTGAGCAAGTGCAGCATTGCGCCCTTGCATCTGGCTAAACATGGGACCTGGAGATTGGAACTGGTGTTGTTAGGCTTAGCAAGCAGGTGCCTTAACCACTAAGCCATCTCTCCAGCCCGATAAATAATATTTTTTAAGCCTAAATACAAAGTCTGGAGTGTCAAGAGATAAGGCAGGGGGGGAGGCAGGAACCAAGTCGTGAAGGATCTTGGTCTTGAGGACCAGAGAAAGCCTTGTGTAGCAGACAGCTTCAGATTCATCGAGATGAACTTCCAGACCAAGCACAGTTATGGAGGAAGGGATATTATTTATTGAAGCATACAGATCCAGGGGAAGTTCCATAATGGCAGGAGAAGTGGCCTGCTCTCACAGGACCAGGCAAGAGAGAGAAAAACCAAGCCACCAGCTACACAGCACACTGAGCAAAACTACAGCCCAAAAGCCACAGCACACTTCAGGAACTCCTATTAGGCACACTTTGCATATTTTTATGGAATCTCAAACCATCACCACACCTTAAGACTGGCCCCCAGTGACATTGCCTCTAGCAAGGTGATTGCAGAAGCAAACTATAAACTAATAAAATACTGAATATATTGGGGGACACATATTCAAACTACCACACCTTGGAAGACTTTTGTAGAGATTAGTTTTAGTGGATCACCACAACAATGTGGAATAAATTTTCCAAAGGAGATAACCTTAGACAATGGGAGTCCCTGTCAGTAATACAGGTAATGCATGAAGACCTGAGTTAGGACCACAGAGAGATTATGGAGAGAGGAGAAAAAAATCAGAAAATATTTAGCAGGGTGTTAGGGAATGGTGTGGCATGTCACACCCATCCATTTCAAAAGTACCTGAGGTTTTTATTAGATATGGGTTGCCCAGGTTCAACACCAGGCCTGTGAAATCAGAATCTCTGGAGATGAGGGTTGGAATGTGTATGTTAGCAAGCTCCCCAGAGATTCCATTAATCATACCAATATGTAAGACACAGACATTGTAGAAATGTTTGATTTAAAAGTTACCAATATATTTCAGCTTTCTTATTTCTAAACCTCAACTACCACATATGTAACAATAGGAATTCTATTTAAATATGTGTATATAAAATTCCTAGAAGTATTCATCTGTCCCTTTCCCACCCCTACCCAGATACACACACATCTCACAATCCCCTAATAGGGCTAGAACCAGCTTCTCAGCAATACTCTCTTCTAAAGACTCGTAAGCCCCCTCATCCACTGATGGAGAGGAAGACATGGTAGCTCAATCTTTACCCTCATTCCCTTGCATAAGAGCTGGTTTTGATCACATGCTTTTTAATTTTATTTTTATTTATTTATTTATTTATTTATTTTTTGGAGAGAGACACAGAGAGAGAGGAAGACAGAGATGGGCACGCCAGCAGTGTCTCAGATGCTGAGAATGAAATCTAGATGTGTGCACCCCCTTGTGGTCAAGTGCAGCATTACACCCTTGAGTCACTTTGCAGCTGGCTAAACGTGGGACCTGGAGATTGGATCCGCTGGAGATAGGAACCAGCGTTCTTAGGCTTAGGAGGCAGGTGCCTTAACCCCTAAGCCATCTCTCCAGCCCTTGATCACGTGCTTTTTAACTCTGTTGCAAGGGAGAGAACTTGTGACATGCTGACTCTTGCAGGTAGGAAGGTAGAGCCAAGCAACAGGAATGAGCTCAGGTCCCCAGTCCCTGCCCCTGAACCTGCAAATTTGCCATATTTTTGAGTTCTCTGCCATATTGTCTTACTACATAGGAAAAATTCTAGACCACTCTTGAGTAGTTACTTGTTGTGCTGGCATTGTAGTTAGTGCGGTATTTATTCTCGAGTTCCACAGATTTCTTTATTTTGTACAGTCTGTCTCTCTCTCCCTCTCCCCACCCTCTGCTGGGCAGCCCAGCACCTTTGCTATAAGCATACACAATACCATGGGACTGTACTCTCAGCTTCTCCAGATCATTTTTATAATTATTTGCTACTTACAACTAGGATTAATGTGCACATTTCACAGATGAGAAAATTAAAGTTTAGAAAGAACTTGCCCAAGCTCCCAAGACTAGTAAGCAGCAGAGCACAAGAACATGATTCTTGTCTGCACAAAATAGAATAATTGATTATTGAAAGCATTCTCAGGGATGGAAATAATTCTGGATGTTATTAGCTAATTCTATGCACTTAATTTGTGATGCTAGGATTAAAGTAATATAAATAGAAGTAATTTATGTATAACAAGTATAGTCTCATCAGATGAGAGCATGAACCTCTTAATTGAGAAGGTTATTATTCAGAAAATTTGGCTCATGTCTGCTGTGGGAGTTATTCATGCATAACTTCTGATTCACTATCAGACTGCCCCTAACATGACTTGTGGTAAAAGCCCTGGAGTCACACTAGAGGGCTTGTGGGTTTTACTTGGCCAAAACTTTAATTATCTGGGAGCTTAAACATCAGTACTAAGAGATAAAGATACAGACGACGTGATCATCCAGTCATCCAGCTTCCTCAGCACAGTCATTACAAAAAGGATCCCAGCAAGTAAAAATAGTATGGTTCTTGCCTCCTTTTGACTTTATACTTGTTTTATGTGAATAGAATGTCTTGTTTATGACAGATTATGTAATGTCTGAAAAGAATTTTAACAATATCTTCCAGTAGGTTCCTAATTAGGGCCAGATGATCTAATATTGAGTTAAATGTGGAAAAAAATAAGGAGGTATATTGGCAGAAAAAAAAAAAAAACTGTGCTTTGAGCCAGGCGTGGTGGCGCACGCCTTTAATCCCAGCACTCGGGAGGCAGAGGTAGGTGGATCGCCGAGAGTTCGAGGCCACCCTGAGATTACATAGTGAATTCCAGGTCAGCCTGAGCCAGAGTGAGACCCTACCTCGAAAAAGCAAAAAAAAAAAAAAAAATCTGTGCTTTGTACTTTGGAAGGTGTTCTCCATGTATTTTATTTTTTTTTTATTTTTTGCTATGGACTATGACTGGAGAGCTGAACAATTTATTGTTGCCTTTTGAGAGATGGTCTCTTGATCTGAGTGTAACTGTCTTTCATGTCAGTAAGTCTTCTCTGTATAAGATACTGCTGGGACCGCTGGAGAAAGCCCACTTCTGCCATCCCAGAGCTTACCGTAAAGCTTGTGGACTTTTGCTGAGAGTAGAGGGTGGGTACTGAGAATGACTGGAGGAGCAGAGGCAACGGGAGCACTGAATGGATTCAGATAACTCGGAAATAATAGCGTGGTGATTGAAGGGAGACCACAGGTGGCCACAGCATTGAATAGACCATTAAACATTTCATCTGTGAGCATGTGACAGTGAAGAAAGTGGTAAAAAGTGAACTATGCAAAGTAATTGTGCCCACTAGGATATGGAAAGATTCGAACTTAAAATGTTCTATTAGAACTTAAAATGAACTTTAAGGCCTACCCTCAAACAGGTATCTCCCTAATATCCCAGCACAACACTGTTGCCTTGCCTGCCAACTGCTATCTCTGGTGCTGGGGATTCTCTGTGTGCTGTTAAGACAACATGAGCTTATGCATGACACTGAAATAACCACTAAGGAAAAGTGAATACCAACCCAGGGCAGAATAAATACAATTTTCACTAAAAGAAACGTTTTTTCAAGATTGAAATCAATGTTAGACTGGCAATTCCTTAGCCTTAAAGAATTTCTTCAGAGATACTAGAAAATCAACCATATAATTTGCAGAGTGCTTTGAGACCCTCTCCAATTCAGAAATGAGAAAACAGAGTCGGAGAAAGTGAGTGACATGGCTATATTTTCATGTCCAGGTCCTGCTGGACACATGAGCAAGTATTTGGTATATATTTTATTTATGTAACAGTTCATCAGGTCCAGCACTAGCCTAGGGCTTGGAGAAAACAAATATGCCTGAGCCTTTGCCCCTGCTTTTGGCAAACATCAGATGGTTTTGGAGAGGTTTAGATTTCCTTTGAAGTTGGCAGACTCAATATTTGATGTTTCTCTCATGCAGTCAATAAACCTAGACCTCAACTATGCCACTGGCCATGCCATCCGAAGCAGGCTAAGCTTGCTTCATTAACATGTGAGATATACTAACCCACAGAGTTATAATATTGAGTCCAATCAAAATTATACTTTTCTGAAACTGGCCATGCATAGCTTAATCTTAATTTTATATGTATCTACCCACTATAATTCAATAAGCCCCATAGATCTAATGCCAAAGGCAAGGACATAAAACAGTAAAATTTGCATCCTGCTGCAGAATTATAATTTATCCTATTCTGTGTTCTTGAAGTCCATTTAGGGGAAGAACGGTAAAAGTAACTGTTCCTGTTCATACAGGTGATTGTTACACAGGTAGCAATGGGAGGCATCCTTTCATGCTGGCTGCAAGAACTATGCAATGCAATTTCCATTCATGTGCAGACTGGGAACTTTGGGTGACAACCACATGTGAGAGCCCTGTCACTGTATGTTACAGCCCCTCTCACTGAAAAGCAGCAAAGAGCTTGCAGAGATGCCAGTTGCCTTTCATGCCTTACATGAATATTTGTAAAGCTATTTCTCCCTCTTTTTTCTGAATGTGAATGGTTACTTTTTTTTTTTTTTTCCAGAAGGCTCAATGAAGCCCTTTTTCTGTCTATAACTGGCTTGTGTTAAATTGCCATGAAGAATTGGGGCATTAGTTCAATGGGCCTAACAAACCCAGTCACTTCATTCATGGGGAATACTTTCCAACCAATAGGCACTCAATGGATTGAAATGCTAGGAGCACAAGCCTAGACTGCAACTGGGAGAGCCAGGTGTGGTGTTATAGGCCTTTAAGCCCAGCATTCCAGAGGCAGAGAGAGAGGAGTATCTCTGTGAGTTCAAGGCCAACCTGAGACTACAGAGTGAATTTCAGGTCTGCCCTGGGCTATAGTGAGACTCTACCTCAAAAAAAAAAACTTTAAAAAAAAATGCAATGCAGGGGGAGGAAATACACATAGCTGGGCTGGAGAGTTTGCTTAATGGTTAAGTCACTGGCCTGCAAAGGCTAAAGACCAAGGTTCAATTCCCTAGTACCCATGTAAGCCAGATATACAGATGGCATATGCATCCAGAGTTCCTTTGCAGTGGCCAGAGGCCCTGAAGTGCCTGTTCTCTCTCTATATATATATATATGTAAATAAATATTTTATTTTAAAAATGCACATAGCTATAATTGCTTCTTAGTGGATAACTGCTTTGTTAGAGGTAAAGTGCTCCATATCTCCAAGCCCAGGTGACCCTCAAAAGCTATCTGAGCCCTTTTCAGTAAATAAGCAAAGTTCACATTGGGTCAACAAAGGATTCAACTCAAATTAGCAATTCTAAAATATAATAACAATATAACTGACATTTATCAATGACTTCTAGGCCAAGCATTTTGCTAACTATAAGGATTTCTCTCTCTCTCTCTCTCTCTTTGAGGTAGGGTCTCTCTCTAGCTCAGGCTGACCCGGAATTCACTATGTAGTCTCAGGGTGGCCTTGAACTCAATGTGATCCTCCTACTTCTGCCTCCTGAGTGCTGGGATTAAAGGTGCACGCCACCACGCCCGGCTAGGATTTCATTTCTCTTTTTAAACTCTCACAACAATCCCATGAGATAGGAACTACATGAGGGCCTCTCCAACCCTTTCTTAAAGTTTTTATTTTTATTTATTTATTTGAGAGAGAGAGAATGGGCACATCAGGATCAGGGCCTCCACCCACTGCAAACAAACTCTAGATGCATGCACCCCCTTCTGGCTTACGTGGGTCCTAGGAAATCTAACCTGGGTACTTAGGTTTTGCAGGCAAGTACCTTAACCACTAAGCCATCTCTCCAGCCCATAGCCCTTTAAAAAAATTCTATTGTGTGTGTGTGTGTGCGTGTGTGTGTGTGTGCGCGCGCGCACGCGCGCACGCATCAGGGCCTTTTTACTGCTGCAAATAAACTTGAGATGGATGCACCACTTCTTGTGTCTAGCTTTACATTGATACTGGAGAATTGAACCTGAGCCACCAGGCTTTGCAAGCAACCCCATTTAACAACTAAACCATGTCCCCAGCCCAAGGGCCTATCTTTTTTTTTTTTTATCCTTTTTATTGACAGCTTCCATACTTACAGATAATAAACCATGATAATTCCCTCCCCTCCCCACTTTCTCCTTCATAAATCCATCATATCACCCTCTCTCTCTCCCTGGGTCTCTCTTTTATTTTGATGTCATCATCTTTTCCTCCTATTATGAGGGTTTTGTGAAGATAGTGCTAGGCACTGCAAGGTCATGGATATCAAAGCCAATTTCTGTCTGGTCAGTTGCATTGTAAGCAGTCCTACCCTTCCTTCAGCAATTACATTCTTCCCACCCCCTCTTGCACATTGGACCCTAAGCCTTGGAAGGTGTGATAGAGATGTTTCAGTGCTGAACACTCCTCTGTCACGTCTTCTCAGCACTGTGGTGACTTTTGGGCCAAGGACCTATCTTAATCACAATTATCATCCTTCTAGACAGCCCACTGAACCTTACTGGTATTACCTAAAGACGTATTAACATCAAACTAGCTTATAGCTCTTATCTATGAAGTGAAATGAATTTATAAAATAAGTGTTCTAGACATGAAACATTTATATTCCAACATAATTCAAAAACAGATGTGATGAATGACATTGTAGTAATTTTTGGTCTTCATCCATGATACCATCTTTGTTGTGGCTACTGCATGGAAGTCTCTTTGGAGTCAGACCTGCCAGTGTTGGGAAGATTCGGTACTCATACATCTAATTGGCTATAGTGCACATAGAGAAACATTGTGAAGGTCACTACTGGGGCCCATTATTTTACCCACCTCCTAACACAGAGACTGGCAGGCTAGAGTCACTGAAGGGATATTTATAGACCTCAGTCACCAAACATCAGACCCCTGTGTCGCCACTGGCATTGACCTGTGGTTAGGTCCTATTCTGAACCCACCCTTGACATCCCCCGTCTCTCCCCACCTCACTGCATGGTGCTCAGCTGTGTCTTGGCCCTGTCACCAGATGTCTGCCTGGAGCAGCACCCTAGCACAGCCCCCACCCACAATGAGCTTGCTATTTTAAATCTGCTGTGGGTGGAGAAGTCTCAGAAATAAGCTCTTATCCATTTATCTTTAATTCTCATTCTTATTATTTACAGCTGCATGTCACACCATAGTAAGTAGAAGCACGTGCCTAGACTTTGATGGATAAATTTGGTGACTTTCTCTGTCAGCTGTAAAATTCTCCTTCAAGATTTATAATCCAAGCTACTGATTAAAAATGATAAAAGGATAGATGTCGAGCTCTGAAAAAAAAAATTGGTAGTGCTCCTCATTTATTTCTGCCTTCTTTCACAGAAGTGAACAAGTCATGCTACCATTTGAAACTGATGGCCTTTCACATACCTGCCTTTTGAGTGTCCTTCCCACTGTTCCTCTGAGCCCCATGCCTTTCCAGATCCCACACCTCGTCCACACAGCTTCTCAGAATTCCTCCTTCACATGGAATTGGGAGGGATGGAGGCTGTTGCATGAAGTCTTTTCTGGGGAGAAGCTGAAGATCATTTGCTCCCCCAGGCAGGGAAGCCCTCACAAACTAAAAGCCAATCCCACGAGAGTTGACCCCAGGAAACCAGTGGTGCTTTCTGACAGAGCATGGGTGAGGGGTTACTTACAGGAATGTGGAGACCCCAAAGTAGTCTCATCAAAAGATCATCCAAACATGGACAATAAGCTCCCCATGACTGGACAGATGGTAGTCTCTGTCCCTTGATCTGACTCCCTATCCCTCTCCACCCACACATAGGCCACCAGACCTCATGCATCTTTGAATACAGCAGGCACAAAATTTTCTTGAGATCTAAGGTGAGGATCTGGCTCTTTCTCTGCCCCTCTCCCTCTATGAAGAAATGTCAATAGGCCCAATCTGGAAAGTTTCTCATGGGCTTTTCACACATGACCACATCACAGAACAGAGGCCTGGGGTGAGTTTGGACACCCCCACAGGTCAAGTCTGACCTAGGCTTTGCTATGGACAAGTTCCCCCACTCAGTCTTTACTTGACACCTAAAGCATACTTCAGAGCGCCCTCCAGAATCACTGCCTCCCTCCTTGGCACTTACAATCTGTTGTATACACCTCCACCACTGCAATTATTACACTGGGAGCTCCTCACTTGGTGTTCTTGATACTTACTATGGCTGTCCCCACTTCCACCCCTGGTGCTAAGGACAGAACTCAGGGCCTTGTTCTTGCAAGGCAAGCCCTCTTCCACTGAGCTAAATCCCTAACTCCATACTATAACTATTTTAAAAAATTTTTTTTATTTTTATTTTGGAGAGAGACACAGAGAGATAGGGAGAGGAAAACAGATAGAGAGGGGTGAGCCAGCAGCCTCTCAGCCGCTGTGAACAAAATCCAGGTGCATACAACCCCTTGTGGTCAAGTGTGGCATTGCACCCTTGCATCACTTTGCATCTGGCTAAACGTGGGACCTGGAGATTGGAACTGCTGGAGATTGGAACCAGTGTTCTTGGGCTTAGGAGGCAGGCGCCTTAACTGCTAAGCCATTGCTCCAGCCCTATAGCTACTTTTTATATATAAAGTAATGGGTTTCATCACAACATTTCCATACATGCATATAGCACACTTTTTTTTTTTTTCGGTTTACTCCCTAAAAAAAAGTTTATTGGTGAAAATGTCCTTTTTATTCTCTTACAATTAAGATTTGTAAATGCTTTCTTTTGAATTTTGTTGAAGCTTTTCTCTTTTTTCTCAGTTTCTTTTTTAATTATTATTGCTTATGTACATAGTGTGTATACAGCTATCGTTAACCTCCTCCCTGTCCACCCCCTCCGAAGGGAGAGCTGGGGAATGTGGGTCGTGCATTGTGGGGGGTAGCCATCAGTTATGGGGAAGAGGCAATGTCTCTGTTCATGGTGTCCCAACTTGTGGCTCTAACAATCTTTCTGCCCCTCTTCTGTGAATTTCCCTGAGCCATGGTGGGTTCGTTTTAGGTCTACTTCAGTGATGAGGTCTCGCGAGCCTCTGTGTAGCACACTTTTGATTATACTCAACACTTCTTTTTCTCTTTCTTGCCACCCTTTCCCATCTTTTGAAAAAGTCTTCCTTTTATGCTCATATCTTTTATTTATTTTCACCCAAATTCATCATATAAAACTTGACTCCCATCCCATTCATCAAGAATTGGCCTAAGAAAAGGTGAGATTCTTACACTCTTCCTTTTCTAATTTGCACTGTGCACTTTCTGCTGTTGGAAGCCTGATTATAAATAACACTTGGGAAACCCAGAGAACGAGAACAGTAAAGCAGCTGCCCTATGGAGTGCATGCCCCTGCAGAGCCCCTGCTTGATTATATTGAGCACTGCATAGGCCAAGGTGGAGCAACCATGTCTCCAGAATCTTTAAGTAGTGGTTATTGCTGTGCCTGGCTCATTTTCCTTAGCATAATGATCTCCAGTTTCATCCATTTTCCTGCAAGTGACAGGGTTTCATTCTTCTTTCTGGCCGAATAAACTCCATGATGTGTACAGACTACATTTGCTTTATCCATCCAAATGCAGTAGTCTCTACTAGGCTGTGTGCACTTCAGCTCTGAGGTGAGACATGACGGCAAGTAGAGAGCGATAACATCATTTACTAGATACAGTTTCCCAGGCAGGATGCTACGTACTTCAAGTACACTTTATTTCTATTTTATTTTTTCAGTTGGTCTACAGAGACTTAAGTATCATTCATCCTGACATTTTCAAAAATGATTTTTTTTTGACCCTTGTCCCCCCATAACCTCAATTTCACCTTCACCTTCCATCCCACAATACAAGTATATTTTCCCACAAGTGAAATGCAATTGTATGAATGGTATGACCACACAGTGTGGGGGGATAAAAGTCAGTTCCCAGGCATAAGCAGCACTGGAAGAAAGCAATAGTATGTTCTCTCAGGCTTTAAAGTTTCCAGTGATGGTTACTGCCTAGTGCAGAAATGAAAATAAACCTGTTGGGCTTGAAACAGGCATGAACTGGAAAGGTGTGTGTGTGAATGAGAGGGGAGTTCTCAAAAAGCAATATTGAAGCTTTTTAAAAAATATGTTTTATTTATTTATTTATTTGAGAGAGAGAGAATGGGTGTGCCAGGGCTTCCAGCCACTGCAAACAAACTCCAGATGCATGCACCCCCTTGTGCATCTAGCTTACATGAGTCCTGGAGAATTGAACCAGGATCCTTTGGCTTTGCAGGCAAATAAATGCCTTAACCACTAAGCCATCTCTCCAGCCCAATATTGAAGCTTTTTAAGAGTATTTTATTTTCATGATATTTCTGTGCACATTTTCAATGCTCTCTACAGTCTACAATTTTAGAGGAATTTAAATCTTAGGAAGGTGAGAATCTATTCTGTTATCTGCTACTCTTGTAAATTTAGCCAGTTGTACTGGAAGTTCTTACCTCCCAAGTTTAGCAAACAGTATTTGATTTTTGTCTCCAAAAAAGAGAAAATAAAGAGCTGTTTAGAAGCTTTTGGATGACTCACATACTCTTTCAATGTAAGTGTGTGCCACTCCTGACTGGCCATTTGAGCAAATACAGTCCACTTGCATTTAGCATAGGAAATGCATCTCAAAGAACCCAAAGCAGAAACCAAGAGGTCAGCGTTGTTCTCCTCCCACCTCTTAACTCATTTGCCACACAGTTGAACTGACTGAACACCTAGTGAGAGTCCTGATCACTAGGATCACTGTGCTAACACAGGACTACTGGGTAAGGGCCAGAAGTCTCAGCAGTAGATGGAATTTGCCTCTATTTTTAACTTCCCCTTCTTTTTCTTCAAGCAAGGAAATAAGAGTTAACTCAATCAGACTCAGCATTATAAAAAAAATTCTTTTATTATTGTGCTTTTCTTATTGGTTGGTCTCTAATCACTCCTGGGTCACAAAGAATATAAGTAGGTCTACAGATGACATTAGATGGAGGAGGACAAGAAGCTACTGTCACCTTCTGAAATGGAGTCATCAAAGATCCTAAGGGTGAAGCTGGGCACCTCTCTCCCCTGCCTGCAGAAGGGAGGAGAGGCAAGAAGAAACATCCTCACAGTGTACAGTGTAAATGCTGTAAAAGACCTTCAAAGTCATCTCGCCCAATTTCCTGTTTGACAGAGGAGGAAGCTGAAACGTAGGGAGAAAGTGATTTCCTACACTATGTTAGGTCAGAGGGATGAAGAACAGGATCAAGAATTTCTCATCTGAGGACCTACAGCATTAACCTGAATATTTGCCTTTTGCTTCCTGTTAGACAGTGAACCCGAGCACAGCATCTTGTTTGAGTTAGTCCTGACTATACTCCAGCCCCTAATGTGAGCATCTACATACGGGTGCTTCGCTACATACAGGTGCTTCGGAATAATTGGTGACTGAAGAGATAAACCTTAAATATCTCCTCATCTTTCACTTCTTGTGTGCCTACATTCCCTACACTTGATCTTGCATTCTCTATATCCCTTTAGCTCTTGGCACAGATTGTCACATTGTATTATTAACTTAGAGATTTCTATCACAGGTAGTGAGGTCTTTTAGAGTTTTTGTAGTTCTAATTCCTAGCACAGTTCTTGCAAGGTGAGTTTCACTTAAAAGTGGCTTATCAGATAGCATTGAACACAGGAAAGAAATGAAACATCCTGCCAGCTTAAGTTGGTATAATCAATACATGGATTTGACTAAGTCTTTTCTTCACACCTTTAGAGTATCTGGTTAAGACTGGACTGAGAGATTAACAAAAAAAGAAAGGGAACAAAGAAGTGAAAGTGAGAGGGAACATGCTCCCTGTGAATGAGCACATTATGAGACTCAGATAGTGTTCCATTCTTAGGGACTAAATCTTACTACTTGAGCCACTTGAAAATGATAAAGCAAGAGAGATTAGGCTTGGTTAGTCATAACTATCATCAGAAAAGGCAAGGTCATATAGACAGTAAGAGCTTACTGTGAATCCAACTGCCTGATAGGAAAGGTGGCTTATGACTCCAAGATGTATAGACCAATGCACAACTGTCTAAACCTTTCTCTATGTCAGTAGCCTTGGTTTCACATCTTTAGGCTTCAGTATAAAATGCAAATGCAATCAATGTGTAGCCAGTTAACAAGAGTTGATATGTGCAAAGCACTTAGAATTATTCATCTATAAAAGACATTTTGAGGGCTAGAGAGATTGCTTAGTGGCTAAGGCACTTGCCTGAGAAGTCTAAGGACCCAGGTTCAATTCCCCAGTACCCACATAAACCAGATACACAAGGTGACACATGTGTCTGGAGTTCAGTTGCAGTGGCTAGAGGCACACACATTCTCTCTCTCCCTCTCTTCCAAATAAATAAAATAGTTTTAAAAATAAAGGCATTTTGAGAAGTACCTGCCAACTGAGTGAGCATTTAAATAAATGCTAGTAACAAATTCCATGATCACTGGCAAGTATTTATCTGTATTGTCTCATATATGATTCGGGGCACAGGCGGAGAATTCAAAAGAAAATTTTCAATTTTTTTTATTGAGAACTTCTATACTTGCAGACAATAAACCATGATATTTCCCTCCCCTCTTGAACTCCACTCTCCATCATATCCCCTCCCTCTCTCCATTAGTCTCTCTTTTAATTTTTTTAAATAATTTTTATTTATATTATTCTGATTTTACATTCATAGTGTTGGCTCCCTTATCCTCCTCCCCTATCCTCCCTCTTCCAAAGGGATCCTCATCAATGGGGAATGCGGGTCATGGATTGTGGGGGTAGTCAGTTTGTGAATCAAATTTCAACAAGTTCAAAAATTTCTGTGAACAGAACATGAGGGAAATGTGGGACACCGTTAAGCGTCCAAACATTAGGATTGTGGGTATACCAGAGGGGGAAGAAACACAGACCAAAGGAATTGAAAGCTTATTCAACAAAATAATTGAAGAAAATTTTCCCGCTCTCTCAAAAGAAAATCCTATTAAGTTACAAGAAGCTAGCAGAACTCCAAACAGACTTAACCAAAGGGGAAATTCTCCAAGACACATTATCTTTAAGACTCTAAACATCAAGCACAAAGAGAAAATCCTAAAAGCAGCCAAGGAAAAACAATATATTACATATAAAGGGAACCCCATCGGAATTACCTCAGACTTCTCAATGGAAACCCTAAAAGCCAGAAGGGCCTGGAATGGACCACTACAAACTCTAAGAACCTATGGCTTCCAACCCCAACTACTCTACCCAGCAAAAGTATCCCTCATAATAGATGGTGAAAGAAAAACTATCCACGATCAATCTCATCTTTACAAGTATATGAACACAAAGCCAAACCTACAGAGAGTGCTTCAGGGAATTCTTCACACAGAAGAATCAAATAACCAATCTCAAGTGCCCCCAAGAAGCAGTCTACATTAACCCCTCCCCCCAAAAAAACACCAAACCACATAATCCACCACAATATGGCAGGTATTAAATCAAACCTCACAGTTATATATCTGAATATTAATGGCCTTAATTCATCCATCAAAAGACATAAGCTAACAGGGTGGATCAGAAAACTAGACCCTTCAATCTGCTGTCTTCAAGAAACCCACCTCACCACTACAGACAGACACCTCCTCAGGGTGAAAGGGTGGAAAATGACATTCTAAGCAAACACAAATAAGAAAAAAGCAGGCGTAGCTATGCATATATCGGATAAAGTAGACTTCAAACCAAAAGTAACCAAAAAAAGACAAAGAAGGCCACTTCTTATCAAGGGAACAATCCAACAAGAGGATATCACAATCATCAATATTTATGCACCAAACACAGGTGCACCACAATTCATAAAGCAAAAACTACTTGGCAACAAAACAGAAATAACCACCAACACCATCATAGTTGGGGACGTCAATACTCTCTTTTAATTGGATGCCATCATCTTTTTCTCCTATTATGAGGGTCTTGTGAAGGTATTGCGAGGTCATGGATATCGAGGCCCATTTCTGTCTGGACAGTTGCATTGTAAGTTGTATCCTTCCTTTGGCTCTTACATTCTTTCTGCACCCTCTTCTGCAATGGACCCTGAGCCTTGGAAGGTGTGATAGAGATGTTTCAGTGCTAGACACTCCTCTGTCCCTTCTTCTCAGCACTATGTTGCCTTTTGGGTCCCCCCAGTGGTCATTGCCATCTGAAAAGAGAAGCTTCTCTAACCAGAAGTGAGAGTAGCATTAATATGTGAATATGAACATTAAGTGTAGTGCTTTCAGGGCAGCTTGGTGGGAATAATATATACATTTAGCCAGACAAGAACAGGCTTTATACCCCTAAGACTCATGACCTCCCCTGCCATAGACTTTTGATTAGTTTTTTCAGTACCAGTATTCCCTCCCACAGAGTGGGCCTTCAGTTCAATTAGGGAGCAGTTGGTTTCCCCAAGAGCAGACATGCCATTATTGCACCTGTTCGGTCATTTTCAAAAGAAAATTTTAAGACTAGACTCTGGTCCTAACAGTTAAGCTGAAGATGAAATATAGAGCTAGCATCAATGTAACACTGGACAGCCCTAAAGTTCCAAAGTAGATGACTATGGGAAATGAGGGTAGAGACAAGCAGATTCAGTCAGAGAAGGGGTCTCATCTGGGCATGTTCTGCATCAGTGTACCAAGGCTCATTAAAACCAACTTTATTGGCTGTCTTGTCAGATTCAGGATAACAGGAATAAAAAAAAATCTTCATCAATTACCAATGCATTTGGAGAAATGTTAAAATAAAAAATATTTTTTGAGTTTTACCTGGAATGAGATTTTAGAATGGATGAAGATTTAATAAGAAAAAAAAGGCCTTAGAGATCAGCTGGTCTCTGTACATAATTTATAGATAAACAGGCTCAAAGTTAGAGGTAACTAGCACAAGTCACGCTGGAAACCCGGTTCTCCTCGTTCTCATTCTCCTCAAGTCTGAGTCTTGCTCTCTGTGGACATGAATTAGCTTCTCTGGCACCTGAAAGCCACCATGCTTACCCAACACTGATCAGCCAGCTGGACTTCCACGGATGACCCTGAAGGTTTTCCTGCCAGCTCTTACTGCTGTTACCTGCTGTGGCCAGTGGGATGCTGAAAGCCAGAGCAGGCTCTTTCCTAGTCTAGTCTTTGACAAGAACCTTTGAATTATAGAAGATAGCAGTAAATTGCAAACTGGGGAAAATAACATAGATATCAAGAATTGCCCAACATTTGTTGTCAGCCCCATTTTCCTATCTAACAGACAGGAAAACATGGGAATTTAAGAATAATTCCAGTGTGTCTCAAAGACAAGACTATGTTAAAAATAAGGAAAGTGGGCTGGAGAGATGGCTTAGCGGTTAAGGCGCCTGCCTCCTAAGCCTGAGAATGCTGGTTCCAATCTCCAGGTCCCACGTTTAGCCAGATGCAAAGTGATGCACGGGCACAATGCCACACTTGCCCACAGGGGGCGCACGCATCTGGATTTCATTCACAGCAGCTGAGAGACTGCTGGCAAGCCCATCTCTATCAGTCTTCCTCTCTCCAAAGAAATTTTAAAAAATAAAAAAAAATAAGGGAAGTAGGGCTAGAGAGACTTAGCAGTTAAGGTGCTTGCTTGTGAAGCCTAAGGACCCAGGTTCAGTTTCCCTGTACCCATGTAAGCCAGATACACAAGGTGACAGCATGCATCTGAAATTCATTTGCATTGGCTAGAGGCCCTGACATATACTTTCTCTCTCTCTCTCTCTCTCTCTCTGAAAAAAATAAATATTTTTTAAATTTTTCTTGAAAATAAGGAAAGTAAAAAGTGGACAGTTTTTAGTTTTCCTTAATTTTTTGTTTTTAGATCCTCTGGGTTGTGTATGCCACAGTGCTTGGGGACATAATGATAAAATGATAAATAACTTTAGCCAAAGCATTCAGTCACAAACCCTGAGAAATGCTATGTAAACTGGCAAAGCATTTATCAGCATATATTACTGAATTTTATGATCTTACCCTAGTCCTAATTGTGAGTCTATAAATGAAGACTAATGTGGTTAAGGGCTCAGTAGAAGTTTTGGCCCATAGGGCAAAATAGTAGTCAATAAATAAATTTTGTAATAAAATGCATAATGAATGATTATAAATGTATTGATAACTTTTATAGCTGAGTTATAAATAAATGACTTTTTGCTGACAATAGTACAAAAAAATCCCAGCCATTTCAATAAATTTGAAGTCCATTTAATGTTTTTCTCCAAAACTAAACCTGTGACTTAGTAACCACACACAGTTTGCAGTGCATAAAGCAGAAGGGACCACAGGAAACAGCCGTGGTAAATGGCACCATGCGAGAGTCCCATCCTTGGTGTATGGTTCTCTTGTATTTCTCTCATATTCACCAGCTGAGGTTGCATCCACTTTGAATTGTAACAAGTACACTCATACTAAACTAAGGTTGCCAAAGTAACTGCTATGTCCAGAATAATGGCAGGGAGGGTACACTCCATGAACAATTTGAAAGCCTCTCTTAAGTTATTTAAAGACTGTCAGCAGTAATGGTGGTGGACATCAACACCTCCCTTGTCAGCTGATTAGAACAATGCAGGCACCATGCTCAGAAATATTGCTTGATCAGTTATTTGGATATGTCTATGGATTAGATGTCCTGGATTACAAATACGTTGCTTTCTTATATTTTATTATTGTCCCATTTTAAAGGCTTTTTGAAGTTTATGCTTTTGTGACAAGTGATTGATTTTGAAAGAGTTGGACTTCAATCAATGAATTGGATGTGAAGAGGTGGGACTTAATTTCCCCACTGTACAATTTATCCTGGCTGTATTATTACATGCCTGACTAAACCTTGCCCTTGGCTAACAGACTTAAAATGTTCCCTCATAAACGCCTTATATTATAATGAGGTAATTAGGAGAACATGGGGGATGTGAAAGGAAAAATAAGCAATCAGAATCCATCAGTGGACCAGTTATCTACTTAGAATAAGTGTTTGCTGGCAGAAATGTCAATTAGTATAAACCACTTGAAAGCAATCTGGACATGTGTCAAATTTCCTATCTATAATTTTTTTTATTATTTATTTGAGAGTGACAGACAGACAGAGAGACAAAGAGGCAGATAGATAGAGAATGGATGTTCCAGGGCCTTCAGCCACTGCAAACGAATTCCAAATGCATGCACCACCTTGTGCATCTGTCTTACGTAGGTCCTGGGGAATCAAGCCTCGAACCAGAGTCCTTAGGCTTCACAGGCAAGTGGTTAACCACTAAGCCAGGCCCTCCTATCTACAATTTTAATTCAATAATTCAACTGCTCAGAATCTATTCCAGGAAAATATTTTTAAATGTAGTGTTACATTCACTGTACTAGAGTACATAAAATGGAAAATAACAAGCGTCCAACAATATATCGTTGCTTAAGCAGATGTGATGAAATGCTATGGTGTCGTTATTTTTGCAAGACATATTGGCTTGGGCTGGGCGTGGTGGACGCCTTTAATCTCAGCACAGAGGTAGGAGGATCACCATGAGTTCTAGGCCATCCTGAGACTACATAGTGAGTTCCAGGTCAGCCTGGGCTAGTGTGAAACCCTACCTCGAAAAAACAACAAGAAGAAAAGATATATTGCCTTGTTGTCATCTGTTTTTGTGATGTTTCTATCTACTTTTGGGATCTGGGTAATATTAGACTCAGAATGTTAGCAAATGTTTCCTCTTCTAACTTTCAGGAAATTTTGTGAAATTAGCACTCATTCTTTTGCATTACTTATTAGAACTGATCATTAAAGCCATCTGATGTAGATAAGTTTGTGATTATTTATTTACACATGTGTGTATGTTTATGGGCATATCATGGTCTTGCTGCTGCAAACGAATGCCCACCCAGCTTTATGTGATTGGCTAGGGAATTGAACCTATAATAGTAGAACACATGTGTTTATGGGGACATCTGATTCAAACCACCATAGTTGGATATAAATCTGCAAGTTTACTTCAGGAATTCCTGTGTCTACCCACGTGTCTGTTTTTGTCCGTGTGTCTGGGTTACTATGACTCCCTGGAGCATATCTGAAATCAGGTAACATGGTGCTTCAGTCTTTGTGCTCAGGATGGCTTTGGATGATCAGGGACATCACTCTGCCATATGAATTTGAAGATCACATTTTCTAGTTCTATGAAGATGAAGAGTGCTGCTGTTTGTTGGTGACTGTGTCACTTTGGCTGGTATAGGCATCTTAATAGTGACACTTCTCATCTTTGAATGCGGGAAGTCTTTCTGTTTTGTGGAGTGGTTTTCAATTTTTTCATCATTGTTTTATAATTTTCATTGTAAAAGGTTTTTACTTCCTTGATTAAGTTTATTCCTAGGTGTTCTAACTTTATAGCTATAGCAAATGGAAATTTCATGATTTCTTTCTCAGCAAATTCATTATCGGTACATAGAAAAGCTATTGACTTTTGTATGCTAATTTGTGCCCTGCTGGTTAAGTGAATTTATCAGTCCTACAGTATTTTGCTAGACTTTTTTTTTTTTTTTGCATTTGTCTATATAAAGAAATAATGTCTTCTGTGGAAAAGGATAATTTTGTCTTCCTCTGTTTCTTTCTCTTGCCTAATTGTTATGGCATAAATTTTAATGCTCTATAGAAAAAGTGTGGTTAGAGTCGATACTCTGCCATGTTCCTAATCTTAGTGACAAATGCCAACAACCTTTCTCATTAAGTATGATGTTAGCTAGATGTTTGTCATATATAACCTTAATATGTTGGGGCACAAATCTTCTGTACTTTATTTTTCCTTCATTCCTGAGCAATAGGGTTGCCAAATACCGTATTTTTGTTTGGCATTTTCTTCATAACTTTCAATTCATCATTATATTCCCTCTTAGACTAGAGGTTTCTTTTATAAATATTTATTTATTTGAGAGAGAGAGAGAGAGAGAGAATGGGCATGCCAAGGCCTCCTGCCACTGCAAACAGGAACTCCAGATGTATGTGCCACTCTGCGCATCTGGCTTCACATAGATCCTAGGTAATCAAACCTGGGTTATCAGGTTTTGCAAGCAAGTGCCTTTAACCTCCGAGCATCTCCCCAGCCCTAGACTGGAGAATTTCTATTGAGAATTCTGTTGTTAGTCTCATGGAGTTGTTGTCATGCACTTCTTAACAATAGCTTAGTGAGTTAAACACACTGTGGTGATCATTTTTTTAATCTCACTATTTTAGATCATATAAATCTGCTATAAATGAATATCCATACCTTGTCCAAGATCGTGAAGTTTCCTGGTATTTCACTGAATGGGTTTAGGTTTCCTATGCCTTTAATTTTTTATCTTTCAAGTATTAAAAATATAGGTTCATTTAATGGTATCTCAGAGCTCTTCAATGTGTTTTCATTTTTTTGTCTGACCAGAATATCTCAAAAGATCTGTTTTCATGCACAGATATGCTTTCTTCCACTTGATGTATTCTTTAGGCCCTCTACTATAGTTTTATTTGACTTGCTCAGATACTCATTTCCAGGGTTTTTATTTAGATCTCTTAAGATCTCTCTTTTGCTTTGCTGAATTTTCTCATTTATAGCCTACATTATCTTCCTAATTCCATTTAAGTGCTTATATGTACCGTCTATGGTCTCACTGAGCTTTTCATAGTCATTCTTTTAAATTCCTTTTTAAAATTTTAATTAGTATAGATTCATTTTCCAAGGTTCCATTTAGACATTTTAATTATTTTAAACACTCAATCAGGCATTTCATCTATTTTGATTTGCTAGAGATCTGGTGCTTTCCTTTTTTTTTTTTTTTTTTTTTTTTTTTTTTTTTCAAGTGTTAGCCAGCTTTCTGTCACAGTGACCAAGAACCTCAGGCAAACAAGTTGAAGGGTGGGTATAATTTTAGTCCATGGTAAATTGGCTGTATTGTTTTGGTGGCATTTATCCCAATCTCCTCAAAGGCTTCAATCTCTTTCTTGCTGACTTCTAGTATTTCCCTAACAGCTACACACTTGTTTTGTTTTTCTATATTATATAGGATAAGCTGAGTGTTAGACACCTCTCTTCTACCATCTCAGGTCTGTCTTGTAATTTAATTTCAAAGCCCATGTTCTTTATCCATATCAAAGGTCACCCAACAAAACCAATGGAATCAATGGTAAACTCACAGCCCAAGGAAGAAGAAATTGTAGTCTTGTTAGAGTTCAAGGGGACCCTGAGCCACTGCCTAGGTAGTGGCAAGGGTGAGTGGGAAGATCTCAATCTGATAGAAAGGAATTCCAGATTCTCTGGATCATAGGATTTATTTAAAGGTAAGACCAGATAGCAATTTTGTTTGCCTTAGCTCTGAGTTGCAATATCATCTGCTAAGAGCTTCCTAAAAATGTGGCTGAAGCAAGCAGATGCAGAACCTCATTCAGCAAGATCAGCTAAGTCAGGGAAGGTTTTAGGACATGAAGTCAAATAGGTTTCAGTTAGCAGAAACATTGTGCTTTGATCACTCGACTACTGCTTAATGCTAGAAGAGACCACATTTCCTGGAAATTGGATTTTGTTTACCTTCCACTTCTAAGCCTCAGTTGATGGTTTTATTGTGAGTCAATTTCTCAATTAGCTGTTGATGCATGTTTGTTCACCAGCAGACTTTGTACTGGATTTGGGGATACTAAAAACAATGTAAGAATAAGCCCTACCTTCAAAAAGCTTACAGCTGATACAGCTTATTGAGAAACAGCCAATAAAAAGATAAACAGCAGTAGTGACAGAAGGCAAAAGAATTTGTAGTGTTTACTAATGTAGTACATATTGTTTTCTTACTGTGCATTCTAAGACATCAGTGAATGAAAATGGGTGATAAATGGTGGTTAATGTTAGAAATAAATAAAGGAGAGCAAACAGGGATAAAGATGTTAGGGTTTTACATATGTCTGTCGGTGTGGTGGGGGGGGGGGGGAGAACTGCCCTGATAAGAATATCAAGTGGCAGTATGAACAAGATGAGAAATCAGCTGAGGAAAGCACAGTGGATGCAGAAGGGGCAAGAAGGGTGCTATCCCTAAACATGGCACTACGGGCATCAGAGACAAGCAGTAAAAGGTGGCAGCAGTATGCTAAGGCAAAGAAGGCACAACAGCTTTTGAAACCAAAGTAGTAGCTAGAATTCTGACAGTTCATAGAGAGCACTGAAGTTCATGTCATAGATTTGGGATTTTATTCTGAGTGAATAGGAAACCACTGGAGGTTTTTTGAACAGAGTGGCATGATCTGAATTTTTATGTGAAAAGATCACCTGTGAGGAGAATGGAGTGCAGCAGAAATAGGTGGAAGGGGGTGTGGGGATGAGAATCAATGTAGTACTCCAGACAGGGGAGTGTGACTTTGACTAGGATGGCCAAGAGAGTAGAAATGAGAACACAGAATTTACTAACAGATAAGATGTAACATGTGAGAGAAATAGAGGAATCAAAGGTGGCTTACAAGTTTCAACCTGTGTAATTGGAAGAGTTACAATGTTTTTGTATAGGGAGGATCAGAGAAATCTAACGAAGAGAGAGCTGAATAGAGATAGGAAGGAGACTGTGAGAGTCCAGAGGTCAGGAAAGAACTCCAGCTGGAGATAGATTTGGGTGGCATCATCACTGGCATGATAGACCATTTATGCAGTATACCCTGGGAGGGAATAAAAAGGGTAGAAGGGGAAAAGGAAAAAAGACTCTCATGGGTTGAGGCTGGATACCTCAACTTTTGATGAGCTCAAGAGAGTATCAGATGGGGAAAACTTGGTCGTTAGAAGTATAGAAATCATCCTACTTGCTGCATGTCAGGGTGACCACAAAAGCCAGCCTTTAACCGATCCATCCTTCAGCTGTCCCATGCTAGGCTTGCTCTCTGTGGAGCCTCTCTACTGGAATTGAGCCTCTTCATCTTGGACTATGAGCTAAGCACCGTGCTTTTTACTTAGTATGACCAGTGCCAGAAATAATTTAAGTAGAAAAAGGGGGCTAGGATTCTATTCTTCAGAGCCATTTTTAAAATGGCTGGTTTGATTCCTTCTTTAGCAAAGAACTCTATCCACTAAGGTCAAAGAAGGTGAGCTCCCACAGTTTCATGAATAATGAACCCCGCCTGTTACCTCCAGTAAGCCACAGCTGGTGGTCATGTAAAAGATGGAGAAAAATAAAATCCCTTATCTGTTTTCTTATTTGCAAGTACAAGTAGTCCTTTGTTCTTAATTTGAATTAGAGTTATTTTTATTTCTTGTGTTAGATGCAAAATAGTAAGAAAGCAAGCTATAGAAAGAAATGTTTTTTTCCTGCTATCATCTAGTAATGACTATTTTTAGAGGCACTCACTAATTACTTTATAATTCATCTTTAAGCCTTATTATAACAATTTTAAAAAAAATTAGACAGAACAGTAATTCTTAAGCATCTATCTCATATTCAAGAACTATTGATTCTTATATTTTCCCCTGAACTAATATGATTCCATTTTGGACTGCTTGCACATGTGTTTTATTTCTTCCACAATGATTTCTTCACTTTCTTTAAATGACATTGACATATAATTTAAGAGGCTGTATTTCAGTTTGCCTAATGTTTTCTCCATGTTACTATCAACCAATGCCTTTTTGGTAGGAATGCTGAATGAGTGATACTACATCTCTCAGTCTTTTCCCTCAGGAGGCACATCATGTAAAACTATTGCACAATCTGCTGATGTTAAAGTAGATCACTTTCCGCATTGCCCACCATCTATGTGTCTTCTGCTACCTTATCATAACTAATGTGTGAAGAAATCAATGTCCTGTTCCCCAACAGACTTTAAACCGATAGCTTAAGCAGCTACTGATGAATATTGACTAAATTATTTATTTTTATTATTATTATTGTTGTCACAAAATAGTTATTTCCCTTTAAATTCCTATGGTTGTTATTAGTTGGGATTCTACTATACAGAAAAGCTTTTACTCTGTTTTTAATTTCCTAATTTAGGTGGTATTTTTGTAATCTTCATGGCCTCATGAATTTTTCTTAAATTTGAATGTGTCCATTGTTATCATTGTTCGTTTTAATATTCAGATCCAGGCTTAGCTGCAGTATCCTTTTTACCCACAATATTAGTTGTAAGTTTTGCATATTTTTTGTGCTTGGTTAAGACTTCTTACTTTCAGCTACTGTGGTATCATTACCTCCAGGCTTCATTATAGAGGAAATAATTTTTAGACAAATCATTAAGTTGTCTATTCAAATGCCTCCAACTAGAAAGGTCTTCCTTTCAACCATTTCTTATTTGTAGTTGCCTTTGACAATGACAACCCTTGAATCCAAAGTCCCTGTGTTTAATCATTGGCTCAACCCTACCTGTAACACACTAAGTCTGCTAGGTGAAAGTCAAGATTTCTTTACAATTCTAACTTTATAATATGCTAAGTATTATATTCTACCTATATTATTTTAAAATAGTCCAATCATTTCACCTGCAAATATTCAATATGACTTGTATCTTCTAATTTATACATTTCCCTTCAAAGTTTTTTTGGGTTGTTTTTTGAAGTCTTTATCTTGAAGACACCAAGTGATTTGTAGAGTTTCCCACACTTCAGATTTTGTTGATTGCACCCTTATAGTGAAACACAGCAAATTAAATCTGTAGTTGGATCTATGGGTTTGATTAGATTCGGTTTCATTTGGAGATTTATTTAGGAAGTAGAACTTGGCACATGTACTTTTCAGTAATAATTTCTCCCTCAATCAGGCGGTTCAGAACATCTGATTGTCTTCTGTGTTAGTTACACCTACTGATTCTTAGTGTCTAGATACATTAATTCATTAAAATGGCAGAGTTATTTGGGTGATGTTATATACCTACATTTCAATAGCCAACCCTTATCTTTGATTTAACTCCTCTTTGTCTCATGATTTTTAATAAAATCTATGTATTTATTTATACATATCATTGTTTTAAAGGTTTAAGATTTTGTTTATTTTTAATTTATTTTTATTAGTTATGGACATTCTTAGTATGGAAACACCACATGTTGGTTCATGTTTTTTCCTTAATAGCTCCCATTTAAAATTCTTGTGTGTATAAAAAAGATCCATAATACACAAAATGTCAGGCTAAATTATAGTAATAATGCTCCTTAATTAAGAGGGCAGAACTAGGGAGATGCTCAAGGGTAAGGTCACTTGCTGCTCAAGCATGAGGATTTGAGATCAAGTGGGGTGCAGAGATAGTATGATCCCATTAGCACTCCTTGGTCAGGCAGTCTAAGGGAAAAATGATGAATTCTAGGTTATGTGAGAAATTCAGTCCCAAAGAAATAAGGTTGAAAAGCAATCAAGGAGGACATTGGGTGTACTCTACATGCATATGCATATACACAATAACAAAAAAAAATGAGGGCTACAGCAAAGGTCTGAGTTTAGAATAAATTTAAATTCCACCCAGATAACATTCTTATTACAAAGCTGATATTACAGAAACACTTGAAGCTTGAGAAATTGGCAAATGAGGATCAAAGCATGACATGTATCTTTAAGAACATGGAATTTGAATGGGAGAAGAAATAATTTGAGCTTTCCTTCTTTATGAGTTGCATCTCAAATTATCCAAGCATTGCATCCTGAGATCAGGCTAGGCAGTTTCATGCCAAGTGACATGATAAGATGCTGATGTGGGTGTTCTAATGTCTGTCACAACATGAAAGGTATTCACTCAACTGATTGTGAGGTTTAGACAGCATTCAATTAAAGATACAACAGATTTATACCAAGTGAAATAAGAAATTTTCTGTAATTGTGTTTTCATCCCAAGACACAGGGAGCCATTCTAAAAATGGCCTCATTGAGATATAATTCACATAGAATATGATTTGCCAACTTTAAGTATACAATTCCATGTTTCCTAGTGTACTCATAGGATTTTTTTTGCTTATTTATTTATTTATTTATTTATTTATTTATTTATTTATTTATTTATTTATTTGAGAGAGACAGAATGGGCATACCAGGGCCTCCAGCACTATAAACGAACTCCAGATGCATGCACCACCTTGTTCATTTGGCCTACGTGCGTACTGGGGAATCGAGCCTCAAACCAGGGTCCTTAGGCTTCACAAGCAGGTGCTTAATCGCTAAGCCTTTTCTCCAGCCCCTACCCATAGGATTTTCAAACCATCATCACTATCTAATTCCTATCTGCCCTCAAATAAACTCCCTGCTCATTAACTGTAACTTTCTACTCTCTGTCCCCAAGTCATAAATAACCATTAACTTTCCATTGTAGAACTGCCAGTTACAAGCAGTTTCCTATAAATTACTATGAATAGCCTGTCTGACTCAATTCCTTTTATTTTTTACAGTATTGTAAGAACAATGAGTTAGAATCCTCAAATGCATGAATTAGAATCTGAAAACCTTATAGCGAAGTAACCAAGAGATGTTATTGAGTCCAATGGCATCTGGTAGCTTAAGAAATCATGAGGCACTGAAGCTTTAGGAGTGACAGATTGTAGTGTCACCTGGAGTCTAATGTTAATCATTTAAAATATAAAGCAGGCTTGGGTGATAAAAAAAAAAAAAAAACTCCTGTGCTCACAAGAACAGTGATATCTATAGCCAAGAATATTTGAAAATTCAATTCTTGATTTCACTGCTCACTGCCAGTGAGTCTATGGGTACTTTCCATGAAATTATCCTAGAGATTTACACATGTAATACTTTCAGAACTAAACTTGGCACATTAAGTGCTCAATAAACATTTTATCAATTCTATTCATAAGAATTCAGCCATTCAGGTCAAATTCCAATGTAAAATTCCATATGTCAACTTATCCCATGCCACTTTTGATTGGCTATTTTCAAAGTCTCCATTCAATGAAGTTTCTTGCCATGAAAGCAAAGGATAGGTATTGAAGATGTTGTAATATAGAAAAAGAAAGAATTGATCATTAAGAACAGAGCCATAAATAGCAAAAGTGCTCATTTTTTTTTCTCACCTACCACTTGTGTATACAGTAGCAATCAAGCTTAAGTTATGGTATTAAACATGACTAATGAAAATAAAGAATAGCATTAGAGCATTATATAAACCACATATAATTCTTTATAGTCAAAATGTTTAAGACCCCAAATGTGTGATATTGAAATCTTTGTGAGTTGAAATTGTGGTTTGGTTTTATGTCCATAAATATAAGGATGTGTAACCACGAATAATTCCATTACCTGGTCTACTGTTCCAATGCAAAAAGAAAAGTTTTGTTAATAATCCTGTTACATAATTTTATTTCTGAGGTACTCTATATTTTCTGTCCTTTTAAAATGTGGTGTTCAGTATTATGATGTCCAGTCAGATTACTCATGATACACAACATTTTCATATTTGGGAAATGTTAACACATTACATTCCTTGCTTTGAAACATGAAAGAATTAATCAAAGTCAACACCTGTTCATTTTCCTTTGACCTGTGAGACGGCATACACAATGTGGTTTGCATGCAATACCATCTCGAGCCCCAAATCCTCTCTGCATCACCCACCTGTGTTTTATGTTTTCACCCAGGCTTTCTTCTTTCTGGCATTGTTGTGTAATTGCATGAGAGTTCATAATTGTTTTGCATGAAAAGTCACCTATAATGTTGAAGAGAAGTGTCTAACATTCCCTGCAATACCACATGCCATTAATTCTTACATGGCATTTTTCTTTTATTTTCAGTTACTCGGGTTTAAATATGCTTGGCATGTAAAAGTGGCCTGAAACTGGAGTGATGCAAGAATACTTAATGTTCCTTTAAGGATTATCATTTTTTTTAACTGGAAAAATACACAGGCACTTCCCAACCTTGTCTTTGGATGCCACTTCTCAGTTGCAAATTCTGCTAAATCTATCCTGAATTCAGGTGCTATCAGCAATCAAAAATTCTGAAACAACACTATTTTTCCTGAGCATTCATTTTTAGTTGCTTTAATATAAAGTATGAAATTTGCCCCAATGACTATCATTAAATAATTGATTACTTTTCATAAAGCCTTCTTAATGTGGCATAAAAATTTAGCTCCATTGACTTTGGTAAAACACTCCCAGTCCCTAAAAGAGTAATGAATAATAGCAATAACATGTTAGTACTTTAATGTCTCCTAAATGAACATGATTATCCAAATTGATATTTAATGTAGGAGCACACAAATACACAAAAGAAAGTAAGTTATTTTTCACCATTTTGTCAAGCTTCAAATCCATAAGGGCATATGACTAACTACCACCTATGACACAAAATACACACATTCAAATAAGTACTCTGCTTCCAGGTCTCCTTACTGGCTCTACATTGATTGCCATCAGCTGCCATTGGTAATCCTGGCTTAGAATGAATGCCCCTTTTCAAATTATTGTCAGAGCCATTGGCACATTCATTTTTAAAACTGTGTGGGTAAGAAACTTTGTTCTGTAGGAATTATCTTAATGTTCTTAAGTGGCAAAGATGGATGGTAATCAAGCTGGTGAAACATTTGTGTAAATGGCATGGAATATGAAGAAACTAAGATTTGCAGGCTACCAGCTTATAAAATGACCATGAGCCCATTTCCCACAGAAGAACCCTACAATTCATGTACATAATATCAGCAGGATAAATGGAATTTTTTTCAAAGCCTTCTCAACAAGCACATGATAAGAACTTGAGTCAATCTATTTTTACCAAATATATTGTGTTTATATGTATTATTTTTTTTTGCCCCAGCCTGTTTAAGCTAAATGGAGTGGTTTATACTTTAAAGGCAGTCATTTTTAGGTTGCTTTCATCTCATAAAGATATGGATGAGTGACTGTCATTTCTCCTTTCCTGAATTAACTTAGTTAACCAAGTTAATCCCACTTTAACAACAATTTTAACCCACCTTTGGTTAATGGTCACCAGCAAGCTCTTGGCCTAAGGCTCACCCTCTCTATTCTGAAATGAAATGAGAACTCAAGACTAAATTATCTTGTAGTTATCTTTTTAATTAAAATGTTTTATACTATAATCATATATCATAAATCTGCAAGCTTCTTTGTGAAACTTTAATTAAATCAAAAGATGAAGTAACACAAATTCAAGTTATTTTTAAAAGATATCTAGACCATGAGAAAAAAAGCAAGTTTCATTCATAGTCTTCTCTACCTGATGACAAAGGAGATTTATGTGACATTTATACTGTCATATGTGAGTCTCTCCACCTCAGAGTTGCTTATCACCCTCATTTTGTGGATGGAGACACTGAGGTCTGGAGAGATCTCCATCTTCCAATGTAAGGCTTTCCCTTCATCACTGTGCATGTGTGAGGAGTGTTTTGTTTAAAAAAAAAAAAAAAAAGTTGTTCCAAGGTGTTATAACTCAGGCTTCGCACCCCTTGAAGCCACCGTTAGAACCCTCTGGCACCTTTGGAAAGTATCCACTTGCGTCACTACAGCTCCCTCTGCTTTTACAGACTAGTTGTTTTGTCAGCATGAGTGTGACAACAATTAGACGTCCCCTGTTTTTGCCCCATGCCTTTTCTCCTTCACAGTCATTCAATGACAAGCGTAAAAAGAGCTTCATCTTTTCACGAAAATTCCCATTCTACAAGAACAAGGAGCAGAGTGAGCAGGAAACCAGTGATCCTGAACGTAAGTAGATTCTCGAAGATAACGTCACATGCCACACAAGAGACACAAACAATCCTTCATGGGCAACACTCGTGACAGGCTGTCCCATGCCACACGCCTAGGCAAACACACGGCAGGCAGGCAGGTCAGGTCTCACTACTGTGACCAGTGTTTGACTGCAGTCTGGATCCTTCCCTTCACATGGCCGTCCTTCTCAGAGAGCTCCAGAAGAGGGCCTTGACAAAGCTGGGGCCTCGCCTCCAGCCAGCATTCCTCTGTGCTGGAGATAGGTTTGCTGTCATGTAACTCCCTAGGGCTTGAGACAAATTTCTTTACTGGGCAGACATATTGGATTCCATTGTTACACACACACACATATATATATATTTGGAATGCTGACTTATTGGAAACAATTAAATTACTTTTATTGATTTCTGGCACACGTGCTCACTCGTACCCTCCCAGAAGACAAAGTACTTATGGACGAGTGAGCTAGTATTAGTGAATACTGAATCAAATAATTTGTGATGAAATTCAGAGTAAGGACATTTCTGTGGCATCAATGACATTGAACAAAATTTTTATTTATTTATTTTTTACAATCTTCTGGTTAAGCTATTTTTTGAGTTGGTTTTACAAATCGGAAATTTCCTTCATATCTCAGCCCAGGGAATTTGGGGTGATCGTGATTTTAAAAGGAAAGAGAGTGGGATCCAGATTGCTTGGGCAACACGGTCTGTCATGGTAGTATCCATTTCAACTCCACTGACTTCTTCCTTCCTCTTCCGTGGCTGTTCTTCCTCTCTCATTGCTCTCTCTGGGGACTTCCATGCAGGACATCCCCGGATTAGGTGACGACGGTTATGGAACAAAGACTCTGAGTAAGTTTCCAGGAATGGTCACTGTAACTGTTTCTTTTATTTCTTTCCTTTTTGAGTTTGGCTTTTGTTACTTTCCTTGAGGGCCTTTCATTCCTAGCATGCACAAGATACGAGTTTTATTTGTTACCTAGCTGTGAATGCTCCTACAAAATAATTTTCAGTCGTTTTGTTCTGCATGTCAGCATCGAAAAGCAAAGCGTGCCAGACACTCTACGTCTGCTGCAGTTAACACCTTTCTGACCGTGTGACAATAGCCAACATGGTCCTCATGCCCAACATAGCACCTCTTGCTCTGCCACCTAATTCCTCCCACAGAGCAAGAAGCCATGTTGAAAGAAAGGATGAGCTAATGTCCCAGAACGGCAAAGTAGAAGTGTACTTCATGTGCTTTCTTCTGGCTTTTTCAACATGGAAATACTTAATGACCTTGCCAAATTCTGTAATTGAGATGCACTTTGCTATTAAAGTACAAAAGGAGCTATTTGTAGTCAAAAGAAACATGCATTCTTTATAAGTAAATGTGTAGCTGTTTGGTCTTTTTAATTCCTTGTTATTAACTTTGACTGGTTTTTTTTTTCTCTGACTTGCAGTGATCCTGCTTGAACCGTTTGTATAATAAAGATTTAGATATATATTAATACCTTTTGCTAACAATGATTTCTTAGTTGTATTGTAAGGTCATTGTTCTGTAGTGTAGAAAGAGGGATAAGCTATATTAGACCTTCACATTTTCAAGTTGTTCATGTCTTTGGTCTGTGTCTCCTTGCACTTAGCAATTAAAAATAAATATCCTATATATCAGTATCCTACACTGTGATTTTGCTTAAATCCCATTGTGTAAGCACCAGTGAACTAAGAACAAAATTCTGTGTCTTCTGCAAATGTAACACATATTCAATTTCATTTTGTTTTAATTTAACAGCTATGGGCAATATTTTTAGAAGGTGTTCATTTCATTTTATAAAATAGCATTGAGCTGGGCTTCATTTTCAAAGGCTGTTTATATAACCCTGCACAATGATACCTTTCAGAATTCAAATCTGATCAAGAATAGTGATCTCTTTAAAGATGAAAACTTTATCTTTGAGTCACTATAGAATGTGGTTTGAGATTTAGGTACTGATTTTGACATTATCTATATAGCTTCCAACACCACCAGGGTGAATTTGTAAATTTTCAATTAAAAAGGGTGGTTTTTGAAAGTATGGTGGCACACATCTTTAATCCCAGCACTCAGGAGGCAGAGGTAGGAGGATTGCCATGAGTTTGAGGCCACCCTGAGACAACATAGTGAAATATATTTACAAATAAATAAATAAATAAATGGGTGATTTTTAACATTATTAGTAATGAAAATCATTAAAATTAATTTGTTGCTGTAATGTCAAAAATATCACTGATGCCCTTTTAAATTCAGAATGTCCAGGCATTTGCTGGCTCCTTAAAAACTGAACAAATATGATTAATGAAAACACAAACATCGGAAACCCTACTTCAAAGTAGGTAAGCTAACAATGGCATGAAGGGACACTGTTCTTGGCACATGTCTTCACTGCCTTTAGCAATAGATTCATCCACACTCCTTTCCCTCATGCCCCTACTGACTTGTTAAATGTGTGCTAAGGGAGAAGTACAGTTCTTGCCATAAAGCCACACAAAGAGGAAATGATTTATATGAACTTAACTTTGCATTTGCTTTGATTTTTTCAGTAGCCTCACGATCTGAAATGAATCTACTCAGCTGGCAAGAATGCATAGATCAAAACATTTTGAAGCACCGTCACTGTTAGAGAATAATACTATAACTTCCTTTCCTCTTTCTATAAATGAAAAGAGTTGTTACCTTTTAAACAACAGAAGTAACTGCCAAAATAGTTCAGAATTAAATAGTCACATATACTTCATTTTACTAAAGTGCTACAGGAAGAAGTTGAGAAGCTGATGAGTTGATCATATATAAAAGCAAACAGCACAAATGAAAGAAATGGACTGTAAATAAAAGCTCAAATTCTGGCATATAACCAGTACACACATCCCTGTCATGTTAGCCAAACTAGGTTTGTATGGAAAAAAAAAAAAAAAAAAACTGGAATGTCAATAAGCAGCCAAGTCACTGAGATTGAATTGAAGATATGATTCAAGCCTGTGCTGGTGATCAGGCCATTGATTTCCTTCCTGTTCAATCCCCTCAAATCTAAGAGCTAGCCAAGCAAGGGTCTTACTATGTAAATAAGGAATTATGGAGTGAATCATAAAACATTTCACAGTGACTCACTTCTTACTCACTCACTGAACCAGGAAAAATTTCAAGAATCCCTTTTCGTCTTCAGAATGTGTGTGCCAAGTATTTAAATAGAAATAAAATTTCAGAGCATTCCAGGGATAGGTTAGCCTTTTGAAAGACAATGTTCCTTAACATAACTGAGGAGCTTGCAGAAAGTCCTGCAAGAGAGGCTCCTGAAATTAAGAAAATATTCAGCAGAATATTTGTGTGTCCTTTGTCACACAAATCTGGAAAGGCAGTACTCTGTCCATGTGTCATAGTATTTATGAAAAGAGAACTGCCTGGGTTGACACTGTTCATTGTGTTATAACTAAAGGTACTTTCCTTGTTTTCTCAAAGGAAGCCGCAGCAGTTTCCTGTAAAATGACAATAAAGTTTTCATCTTTATCCTGTGCTTTCTTAATGCAACCCTCTCTCTGGCTTTTACCTGCCTTTTGCTTACATTTCTAGTAGCTTTGCATGGGTATACTCCTTTTGGTTCTGGCTGCTCTCCAGTGCTTGGTGTCCCTTTAATTTGCTGTGCTGTTCTTGCAGAACACGTTTCTTCTAATGCCAGCGATAGCGAAAGTAGCTACCGTAAGTTATTGCTTTGGTTTGCTGTCCTTTTCTTTGCCCCATTGCCTGTGGTGGTCATTTCAGATTTTTGCTCTTATTTTTCAATTGCTGCCTTTTATCATCCTTATCCAAAGCAAATGGCTTGCAATGAAATCAGCATTTGATGTGGAAAGATACAAATGACACAAGGGCCAGCAGTGGACCCTTATGTGATTTGTGCAAGCAGTAGCGGTCTTACAGTTATCAGTTCCAACCACAGCTGGTCATGACCCAAATGATTCAATTCTCATCGAAACCGGCCAGGAACAGCTCAACGTGGTGGATATTGACATTCTATCTCCCCAAAACAATTTAACCTCCCTGCAGGAGGGTAGAAAAGTCATCATGATTTTATTTGCCTTCTCATTTTGCCTTTTTCTTTCTGTTCTGGGGACAGAAATCTTTATAAATTACAGTGTTCCTTTTAAATCAGGTGGTGAGGGTGGCTTGGGAAAGCGATTTTTAAAAAAAAGTTTCATCTTCCGATGCTAAAAGAACTTTTACATTATCTTGGGTCAGAAAAACCTAACTGGAAAGGTAGGTAGGTATTGAAAAATGCTTCCTGGTCTTTCTTTGGCCACCTCAAGCCATTTGCTTAGTCTGTGGATAAATTCACCAAACAACAAGCGCACCCTTCTGATCAGGTCTTGTGGTTTCCTTTACTGGTCTGTGGTTACTAGGGAGATCCTGATGATTTCTCTAGTAATTTGCACTCCTTTGTGAAATGAGTTACCCTGAAAACAACTGGCAATGGCATCAGGAAGCTGCAGGCCAAACACATGACCCACAGCTACCAAGACAGAAACTGGTGTTGTCTTCAGCTTCAATAGTAATTTGGAGGTGGAGAGCCAATTAATGCCCTTGGAGTGTAGTTATGTAATCTGGATTTTGAGAAAGACTTTGGAGACTCAGACCGATGGCCATTAGGGGAGAAAATGTCAGGTAAGGATAGGGACCAGAAAAGGAAGTTTACGTAGATCAGAGAATGAAATGACAAAATTGTAATGAGATATCCAGTCATAGCATTAGAACCACATAATATTCAGGTAGATGAAAGTATTAATAGAATTCCATCAAACTCTATTGATGTAAGGATTAAGAGCGTTCCTGTTCTTAAGACAGTTCTTAGCATTGTTACATTCTTCCTGCTCTTATGATTTATCCCAACATTGCCTCTCCCACTTTTCATTTGATTGTAAACTCAGAAACCAGGCCAAGAAGTGACAAAAGATTGTCTTTCCAACTCCCAAGTAACTCTCAGCTTTACATGAGGAAAAACATAACTTTTTGGTTGGGTTTCATGAAGATTACTGACACAAATCAAGTATCGTGTTCCAGTATACAGAACTACAGAAAAGGAAAACACCGTACCTTGTTCTTCAGTTTTTGGAATATACACATAAGAAGAATATGTTAGAGCCTTCTCCTTAAGAAGTGGTCATATTTTTTCCCCAGAATCACTCATATACAACTTAAACCATAGCTTTAAGCTTCCCTAATACATTTTTGGACTGATGTGCCATGATGACACCAGTCATTCTTTTCACTTCCAATAGCAGCTACAGTATTTACTGAGTGAACAGAGGAAACACTTACATGCACCTGAAATTATCTATGAGACTAGAGAACAGTTGGGCCACATTCCATGATATTAGTAAGGTGAATGTGGAGCCTAATCAATACGTTGATTTGGGTCTCAGGAGATAGAGGACCAGATAGTCAGGCCTGCCTTATAAATGAACTAAAGGCTTCAAAGTTCAAAAGAAAAAAATGATATATTTCTTCTAATATGTAAATACAAATAATTTCAGAGGAATACTCATTTGGCAACTACCACATATATAGAGGGAGGGAAACAGCTCATTCGGTGAACAAGAATTGCAGGTACCACTATAAAGGTCGGATTCCAGAACAGCAGGACTACCAGACGTAGTTCCGAAAAGTGGCCTGTGAGCTGAGCTTTGGAAAGATGAGCACTTATCTGCTACACAAAAATAAGAGGAACTTTCGAGAAAGGGCAGTGTTATAACAAAAGGCACAGGAGCTTGTCATGGACATGCATTCCAGAAAGTAGCAACCTTTTCTTGTAAATTCTTGGCTTTTGCTCTAGTTAGGACTAATTTTATTCTTTATGAATAACAATAGCAAGAGAAAGACTTTACCGATGTGAAGACATTACCTGTTACTCTGGGAACAAGATGGCTCTTTTGAAATTACATTGTAAGAAACAGTCCTAGGCCATGTTACAGGATCAATGGACCACCAGTCATGCCATATCCTGGAGTCATACGCAGTGGCTACCTTACTTGAAAATCCCATGTGTTTCTTGAAGATACCCCCCCTCAATTTTAATAGACAGTTCAGATATCAGCTACACCAAATCGAGATTATAGAATTATTTTTCCTAAATCCAACTATACCGAGTAGCAGCTTAAATAAAATTACAGAATATATTGTTTAATCACACAAAATAGCACATTAAAGCCTTAATCATTGGAAATAGAAGGCATGTATTTTTAGCCATCTATAACCTTCCTTTCAACTGCCCTTGCACTGAGAGTCGATAAATACCATGTAGATATAATAAGGATCCAACTTCATAGCTTAAGACCTTCCTTCTCAAAGCTCAGTCAAGCTCTTCACACATCATGGACACAAGGGAGTTGATTATCTTTCTTGCTCATTGACATTCATGAGTTAAGTATAATTCTTAAAATAAGGGTCTTGAAGAAATGTTCAATATGGTGAGTGAGGGACCAGACTTCTCCCACGGTTTGTGAACACAGTCTGCACCTTACTCCACTTTTCTCAAGTATTGCCTTGGCTGCCCTTAGTTCTTTTGTCTTGGTTCATTTGATGTTTTCATTACATCTATGACATCATTTGATTTTCCCCCCTCAAGAGGTTCCATCCCTTACCAGTCAGAAGTCACATGGCAGTTCCAAGATCTTTTAATTCCCAGTCCTGTACATTTTCCTTCTGTCTTATGGATGGTAATCTAAGATTCTCAATGTTTCAGTACTTTGCAACCATTCTGTACTACCCATCAAAGTATTAAAACCGAAAATATTTAGCAGTAATTCTATACTAAGCCTGGTTATAAGGGCTTTGTGTAAAGTAATTTAATACTCTGACTCTCCTGGGGAGACACTAATCTACTAATTTACTATATGATCTTGAAGAAGTTCTTGAAATCTCATTTCTATTTTGGTTTCTTTTTCAAGGCAGGGCTTCACACTAGCCCTGGCCAACCTGTAACTCACTCTGAAGCCCAGGCTGGCTTCTAATTCAGATGATTCTCCTACCTCAGCCTCCTGGGTGCTGGGATTAAAGGTGTGAGCTACCACTTCTGGCTTCTCACCTCTATAACAATGAATATCTTGAATTATAGCTGAGGTGGTAAATACATTTAAATCAAAATTTCAGCTCTGAAATACAATTCTTCAAGCAACTATTACCAATGGGTCAAAGCTTTCTGAGATCACATTGAGAATCAGCAGAGAAGTAGATAATAACATTTATGAATCCTGTCAAGGGCATAGAACACTAACAAGTGCTACATGCCTACCAGCTATGAATTACAAGAACTCCAAACCCTTTCTTAGCCCAAACATCCTAGAACTCTAGAACCAAATTTATTCCTAATAGCCATTATATGCAGCCACTAAAAACTAAATTTCAGAGATCTAACATACTGCCACTGACTGGTCTTCAACTCTTTCCTCCCTCTGTTTCCAAGAATTCCTAAAGAACAGCAACTTGCCTCTCTTTCCTGAAGAGACACTAGGGTCTCATTCTAGATTTGTCTCACTGTGACATGCTTTTAGTTTGCACACAAAGTATTTCATGGAGAGTGTTGCAAAATACTCAGCACAAGTCAGCTGTGAACATCCCCACACAGCACAGTGCTGCTCGCCCACTCCCAGCCATGAAGTTTCCAAAACAAGACCAAGAAATCATTTGTACCTTTTTTGCCAGCTGTTATTGCTAAGTGCAAACCTTCTGAGGAAAGAATTTTTTTAAAAAAACATCTACTGAAGATGACTATTTTATTGAGATGACACAGCAGGAGAGAGAAAGCGAGAAGGAGAACTGAGAATGAGCACGCAAGCTGGCACTACAGATGGAACACCTTCTGGCTTCTCAGTGACTCTGACCTCATTTCTGCCTCCCCACCACTGTCCTTTGCTTATTTACCCCAGTCCTACAAAGAATTCTCTCTCTTTCCCTTTTGAATCACTATGGTATCCTCCACAAAGGATCCACAATATGGATTAAAATCTTGACTCCACTACTTACTAGCTGAGGAAACAGGCCTCATCAACATCTCTGAACCTCAGCTTCTTCATCTGTAAAATGGGGGTCATTAAAGTACCCACAACCCAAGAATGGTTGTGAAGAATAGAACCCAGTGGGTAGAAAAGCCCCTTTGGCCCAGCCGAGTACCATAGAGACAGGAACTTTCTTTCTCTGATGCGATGGACTCCCTGACCCCTTTGTTTCCTGTCCATTACTCATAGGACTTCTCATTGATGAGCCTGAAAGTAAAAATTGGCATAAATACTGAATTCATAGCTCTTCTATAAAGCTGCAAGTGTCGTAGCTTCCCTAAAAGATACGTGGGCAGTACATAGTACTACTTGCAAAGGGCCCTTGAGGATTGAGATGGATAAAGGATGCCACCATTGCTGCCTGCCAATACTATTGCTCTGAATGAGAACCAGTGTCTTGTTTAAGAAGCAACCCAGCCAGGCGTGGTGGTTCACGCCTTTAATCCCAGCACTTGGGAGGCAGAGGTAGGAGGATTGCCATGAGTTTGAAGCCACCCTGAGACTACATAGTGAATTCCAGGTCAGCCTGAGCTAGAGTGAGACCCTACCTCAAAAAAAAAAAAAAAGCAACCCCAAAAGGCAGTGGATAAACAGAACTAGAGAACTCTCTCATAAAAGTAAAGCTCTTTAGCCCTGGTTTTCTGAATCACAAATCATGCATATTGACACCAAATGCCTTATTTAAGATTTACCTTTCGAATAGCCCATCAGGATGACTTGTAAGACTACTGGAAAAAGATCATAAAGAAGCATGACGTATTACATTTATTTAGAGAAAGCCACATTTCCCAAAGTGAAATGATCATATTCACAGAAACAGAGTAGAAACTGTCTTTGGCCTCGTGACTCACTCTGTTTTTCACAGCTGAAATCAGAGTGTGAATTCACTGACATCTTTAGGTTGAATGCTGGATGGGCATTGGGGACACAGTGATGACAGAACTTCCTTTGTCCTTATGGAGCACCCAGTGACGCCAGTATCACCTGACACTTGATTGTCTCACAGTCAGGATTATCCTTCCATATTATTTTATGACAGTCTCCCTGCAAAGTTAGTTTAGTTTACAGTGTTAGTCTACCATGTGCTTCTAGCCTTCAAACTTGTTCACCACAAATTTTGCTAAATTTTCCCCATTTATTATTCTATTTCTAAATGTGAGTGGCCTCTATGTATCTCCAGTGTAGACAACCCAATTTACTTACAATCTTAATTTCAATAGTTTATACACAAGGAATCATTCTTTTCCAGACTACATAAAGTTCTGAACCATCAAATGCCAAACCCTTGTTCAGTTATGGAAAAGTCCACTGAACATTTCTGGAATAGCTATGGAAAGGTACCACTTAGGAGGAGCCCACTGTGCATTCAGGATATAGCATACCCTGTTAATGGCATTCTAAGGAGCAAGCCCTCCCTGACTAAAGTCTGCAGCCATTTCTTAGACTTGACAAAGTAAGAGAACCACCTGCCCTTCCCAAACTACTGAAGTTCCAGGGAAGATATCTGAACTCTACAACTTTACATACTATGTAATATCACAGATCAGTTGGCCTACCAGAACCCTCTAAGACATGACCTCCTTTCATGAAATTAACTCATCTTCTCCTGGTGCTGGAGTGATTGAAGGAGAACATGGTATTGGCAGACTGATGTGTTTCAGGTGGTAATAAAGCAATGAGCTCCACTGACCTTTGGCTTTAGGAAAGAATAGCTCAGATCCCATTCCTCCTCTGCTTTGTCCTCTAGCAGACACTAAATTGTTTTCCATAGCCTTATCCTATTTTCACACCAAAGGTTAGTCAATTATAAGACTAACCCAAATATACAGGCATTATTTTCAGGGTTTCCAGATGAATTGGGATAGTACCATGACCAATTAGTTGATCAAGAGGATAAAATAGATGGTATAATAATAACTGCCAGAGCTGAATTTCTCTCCATTGTGATTTGTGGGTGAGAAGCTTCCCCTGCATCAGGAGGTGTGCAGCAAATGGCACTGACACTTAGGATATTGCTTTCCTTAGTTGTCTTTGTGAAGTCTCAAGGTGTGATTTTGCACAAGTCATAACCAATGATCTAGAGCACTCCTCTCAATTTTGGACATGGGGAGGGTACCAGAGGTCGAGGCAAGGCCTCACCCCTGCTAAGCACATGTTCTACCACTGAGCTACAACTCTTGCCTCCTCTCAGTTTTAACTGACCCACAGCATACTCCTAATGACTTAATATTAGTGTTCTGTCACATATTCTGACAAAGTTCTTATGTCACAAATGAAATAAGCCCTGGCTTTTGGACAATGTATCTTTTGGAAAAGTAATATAGAAGAGGAAACAAAAGAAACAGAAATCTAATTAGGTAGCACAAAACTATTGGATGGACCATTTCCTAAATGGCTTTAATTTAGTGGGTAATGCTTGCTGTTGAAGCATGGCACTTCACTCCTAACATCAGACTAAAACCAGTCTCTCAGATCATTGTCCTAGTGCACAGAGCTAGCAACCAGTTACCATTTGGAGTTATGACTATGTGATAATCTGTTTTAAAGTAGTGCTAAAGAGGTTTATGAACATGAAGGGAATTTTTGAATGGTTCAAGGAGAGACAGCAAGGAAAATTAACCCTGAACTATATGTTTCCTATGTTTCAGAGCAGTTATTATAGCTACAGAATATAACTGGCTGTTAAGTCAACTGTAATTGTCTTCTCTTTTCTTCTCAGGGGGACAAGAGGACCTCATTCTCTCCTATGAGCCAGTCACAAGGCAGGAAAGTAAGTTTCCTGGCATGCTTGAGCTCCTGGTTTCCAGGCTATAGCAGGTGATACCATTGAAGGGAGGGCTTAAAGGATTAACGAACACAAATTCACTAAATCCAGGTGTCTTGACATGGTATAGCTAAACCTGAGAATAAACAAAACTCCTCCTACTTTCCATTTGGAAGACACTTTGCTGTTTTTGTCCCTGCTAGTAAATACCAGAAAAGTAGCTCAGCCAACATCCTGAGGGTTAAACATCCATTTCCCTATGCAGTGTTATATGGGCAATCTATCCCAAATCAATGGCTTTGGCATTTCTTCCTTTGGAGCAGTTTTCCCTTAAGAATCACCCTTGCAGGAAAGCACTGCAGGTGTTTCCAAGACTTCCTCCTCAACACCTTCCTTTCCCTGCCTGCAGTAAACTATACTCGGCCAGTGATCATCCTGGGCCCCATGAAGGACAGAATCAATGACGACTTGATATCCGAATTTCCAGATAAATTTGGTTCCTGTGTGCCTCGTAAGTAGAAACTGTATGGACACATCATGTATTGGTACCATCATTGCCCTCCTCCCTGGCCATAATCTGCTGGGGGCCCTCCTCAGTGGGATTGTTGGGGTTCCCTCTGGAGTTGTGGTTATGAGATGTGAGAGCATCAGTCAGTCATTTTGAAGGGATGTGACAAAGCCTCTGGACATCCTATTACACTCTGTGGCTCTTACAATCTTTCCATCCCCTCTTCTGCAAATGTTGTGTTAAGATAGGATCTCACTATGTCTCTCAGGTTCATGGTCTTTTGCCTTTGAATGCTGATTACATAAGTGCACCCTCACACAGTGAGACTCTGGGTTTTATTTATTTATTTAAGAGAGGCGGTGGGGCAGATAAATATATATAGAGAGAATGGGCACACCAGGGCCTCTAGCCACTACAAACAAATTCTAGATGTACGTGCCACCTTGTCATCTGGCTTATATGGATACTGGGGTATTGAACCTGAGCCCTTAGGCTTTTCAGGCAAGTGCCTGAAGCATTAAGCCATCTCTCCAGCCAGAGTCTGGACTTTTTTCATTGCCTTTGTAGAATATTTTTGTTTTAGCAAGCAATAACTTAGCGACAGGTCAGCTTATTCCAGTTGTAAACTTGGTTCTATACCTTTTAAAAAGTCCAGAGTAGCCAGACATAGTGACACATGCCTTTAATCCCAGAACTTGGAAGGCAGAGGTAGGAGGATTGCATGAGTTGGAGGCTACACTGGGATTACATAGTGAATTCCAGGTCAGCCTGGGCTAGAGCAAGGCCCTACTTCTAAAAAAAAAAAAAGAAAGAAAGAAAGAAAGAAAAAAATAGAAAAAAGGCCCAGAGCAAGTCTTCAGACAAGTCCAGAGTGGCTTCAAAAACGTTGCTCTTTTTGGCATCTCAAATACCAAGTTCAGATGACCTAGAATGTCTTCTAACATTGTATGACTTCTAGACCCTCCATTTGGAATTAGCATCTAGACAGAGGTGGGGTAAATCTCTCTCCTCTCAAAGTTATAGCTATGCATTTTCTCTTGTCTGATGCCTGAAAACAGCGGTTTCTTACATTTGCCCAATTTTATCATTGTTTACATGGAGGGCAAGACTAACACTTTCCCACATTGTGTTCCATCACATTTCATGTATCCATGTATTTATGTTTAGCATATAGTGAATAAAAATAACTAGATGGAAAAGAAATTTGTGAATATTAATGCATCTCAATTTCATTAATTTCTTGTTTTCTAAAGATACTACGAGGCCAAAGCGTGATTATGAAGTGGATGGCAGAGACTATCATTTTGTTATTTCCAGAGAACAAATGGAGAAAGATATCCAAGAGCACAAATTTATAGAAGCTGGCCAATACAATGACAATTTATATGGAACAAGTGTACAGTCTGTGAGATTTGTAGCAGAAAGGGTATGTTTGCTAATCCTCTTTCCTGATTGTGGATATGAATTTTGATTAAGCATTCCTTTTAAGATGTCCATGAAGAGAATCACCTGGGAGCAATGTCATTAATCTTTATTCTAATTCCAGTAAAGTCTTCTGACTGACTTGGAGATGAGAGGAGGCTTCATGACCTAAAGATAGTTAACAGCCTGCAAGCAGTTTATGGGGATTCAATTTGTCCTAGACACACTATCTGAAACCCCAGTTAATAACACTGAATTGACTAAGAAAGTTTTATTCCTTTTGATTGTTGAGATGAGCTGTGTTTATATTTTTCTCCCTCCTCTCCTTCTTCCCCTTCCTCCCTCCCCTCTCTCAAAACCTAACATCCTCATGGCATAAGGGAGATACCTGAAGAGGGCTTTCAGGCTTGTTGGTGGTGACATTCTAACTCAGAAGAGCAATGATGCTGCGGTTCCCATCTTCCTGACAACTGCAGACATATATAAAAGAAGAGAATGTTTAAGGGCCAATAAGCATGTATGGCACTTGAATGTGGCCGCAATGTTGTGCCATAGAGAATCTATGAAGAAGAAGGGTTTTTTGTGGGGAGGGGTGGAGGGATAAGAGAGGGTAATTAGAGGGGGGAGTAAAAAGCACCAGGTGTGGTGGTGCACGCCTTTAATCCCAGCACTTGGGAGGCAGAGGTAGGAGGATTGCCATGAGTTCAAGGCCAACCTGAGATACATAGGGAATTCTAGGTCAGCCTGGGCTAGAATGAAACCCTACCTCAAAAAAGAAAAAGAAAAAAAAGGAAAAGGCAAATTAAAATTAGGACTCATTATTTCTAATTATGTTGCTTAGCCCCTAGAAGGAGGCAGGATAATATTCTGTATGACCTAGTTTGTTAATATGAGATGATGTCCACATCCAACATACAGGAAGAAATAAATTGGAATGTATAAAAAATTCTGATCCAGGCATGGTGGCGCATGCCTGTAATCCCAGCACTCAGGAGGCTGAGGTAGGAGTATCACAGAGAGTTCAAGCCCAGCCTGAGACTACATCCAGGTCAGCCTAGGCTAGAGCAAGACCCTACTTTGAAATAACAACAACAAAAAAAAATCCAAGAGGAAAGGATGGTGAGTAGAGCCCCCCAGAACTCCCCTCCCCCACAAGGAAGAAGCAGGGTAAGAGGCATATAGTTCATTTCAAGGTAAGGTAAGAGAATCTTGTAAGATTCAGAGACTTTGAGTAATGGCATAAAAAGAAAACTAAATATCCTGGCAGCTGCCTCCCCAATGCCAGAAGAAAGGGTATCTCTTCCTGGCAGGGATAAAAGTGACAGCATTCCACATTCTACCAGTGTTTATGCTGGCAACCCTACCTACAGGAAAAGTCCTCACAGGCTCGCACCCACTTAGATAAAAACCCTGAAATGTGCAACGGTAACCTTCTTTTAGAAAAGGATTTCACATCATCTCCCATCAAACAGCTGGCATGTTTGAGCCAGTAGCCATGTAAAAAAGAGAGCTACTGTCTGAGATTGGACTCCTGTATATCCAGAAACTCCTATATTGCCATGTACCAAAATCTCAGACATTCCACTGAACCGACTTGAGCATAGCTGCCTTGTCAACCAAACTGAATCCCTCAGAGTGACTGTGACCTAGAATTGCTGGGTGTCTTCTGAGAGAGAGATTGAAACGTGGAGGGGAAAGGATGTGGCCAGCCATGTGTGGACTTATGCCAGTGCCAGGCTGAAGACGGGCACTAAGTGGTACCTTGAACAGTTCTGTGGCATGAACTGTCACCTTAGGCATGCAAGGCTAGAGGACACCAAGAGCAGCTTGGCCTAGTTGATTCATGTCCCACTCCTGGGTGAGTGCTACAGCTGAAGGAGTTGGGATGACAAAGTCCCAGCTATCCTCTCACCAAAGGACACTTATGACCAAAGGGTACCCCTCCCCAAGAGAACTTTGACCAACACTGGCCGAAGTCCCACTCCTCGGCAAGCATTACCACTCAAGTAGAAGAGAAGAAGGCCACAATTATTTTGCTACCATACACTTCCCACTACTGCCCACTACAGCTTCTCAGAGCTGGCCGAGAGGACCACACAGAAGGTTCTGTTGGCCACCACCACCACCTTTCTCATACAGCATCTGGATCCATAACACTGACTGGTCAAAGGAACGGTGCTTTGGGACACGTATCACTGCAGAGGTTACCACTGACACTGGTCCTTAATAGAAACAGTCCCAACCTCAACAGTGTGGGAGAAGCCCCTGTTGCTTTACAGGCAATTCTCCTATGGTAGCAGTAGACACACAATGAGCATCCTACACCCACTGCTACCTGCACTACACATGTTCGAACTGCTAGGGTGACCCCGCACTTACAGGGCCTATAAGATAGTGGGTGTCTCCCACTCTGCCATGGTGTATACTGTGACAAAACTCATCAATGACAGCTAAACAACCCAAAGAGGGGCACTATGGTACCAAACAGAACCAAAATCAACATTGTATGACAATTCAACACCCAGTGCCACTGCTTCAAAACAAAGCAGCTAAGAAGGCATCTGATCCACCAGATATACAAATCTCAGTGTAGGAGAAAAATATATACATGCACATGTATATGAATGTAATATCATTCCTCTAAAAGAACATAGCCACACTTTACCTAGAGGTCCCAAAGAAATCAAAGTGAACAAAAATCTTTGAAAATTAAAAACCTAAAGGGCTGGGGGACATGGTTCATCAGGTAAGAGCACTTGCTATGAAAACATAAAGACCGAGTTCACTCTCCAGCACCATGTAAAAACCCAGGCATGGTTGCATATGCTTGTAATCCCAGAACCGATGGCGTCAGAGACAGGAGGATCCCTGGGGCTCCCTGATCAGCCAGTGTAACTGAAAAATTGGAGCTCCAGGTTGAGTGAGAGATCCTGTCTCAGGGAAATAAGGCAGATAAACAATATTGGAGGACACCCAACATCTTCCTCTGGTCTCCTCATACATGTGCATGGGGGTGCATACATGAAAAAAAAAACTCAAAAGAATATCCAGTCTTTGTACAATACACCTTTAATCTCAGCCCTTGGGAAACAGAGGGAGGGGCATCACTGTGAGTTCAAGGCCAGTCTGGTGCTACAGAGTGAATTCAAAGTCAGTCTGGGTTTATAGTGAGACCCTACCTCGGGGCGGGTATGGGGGGGGCAGCCAGGCATGGTTTGAACCCAGCACTCAAGAGGCAGAGGTAGGAGGATCATTGTGAGTTCAAGGCTAGCCTGGGAGTAAGTTCCAGGTTAGCCTGGGCTAGAGTGAGACCCTACCTCAAAAAAAAAAAAAAAAAAAAAAAAAAAAAACAGGATTATGAAATGAAATACTCAATGAGATCCAAGAAAATGCAAATAAGCAGCTAAATAAAATTAAGAAGACAATGAATTTGAAAGAGAAACTCAGCAAATTGATATGGACTGTGTTTTTAAGAACCAAGCAGAAATCTTGTAAATTAAGAGTTCACTGAGTCAAAAGCTTCAACAGATGAGATCAGATGGATAAAGACTATCTGAACTTGAAGACCTCTTTTATGAGCTATCCCGTTTTATGGAAGGAGAAGAAAGGAGGAAGAAAGAAAGAAGAGCAGGAGGAGAGTATTGAAGGTCTACGGTACTATCAAATAACCAAACACCTGAGCACTCAGGAGGCTGAGACAGGAAGACTGTAAGATTATAAGTTCTAGGAAAGCCTGGACTTCACAATGAGATGCTGTCAAAAGAAAAAAGACAAAGAAGGCCACTATATTGTGGTCAAATAATTAATTCAACAGAAAGGTATGTTTATGAACTCTATGCAGCTGTTGGAGAGCTCAGGGTTTTTTAATACTTTTTTATTTATTTACTTAGAAGGAATGGGCATGCCAAGGCCTCCAACAACTGCAAATGAACTCCAGGCATATGTGCCACCTTGTGCATCTGGCTTATGTGGTTACTGAAGAATCAAACCTTGGTCTTTAGGCTTTGCAGGCAAACACCTTAACCACTAAGCCATCTCTCCAGTCCAAGAGCCCAATTTTATAAGACAAGTATTATCATGCCTAAAGAAAAAGATAGGCTCCAATACAATAATAATGGGGACTTAAATACTCCACTTCAATCAATGGAAAGATTATCCAGACCAAAACAGAAGTCAACAAACATCAGAGATGAACTATTGTATCCATCAAATGGACTTCATAGACATTTACAGAACTTTCCAAATCAAGGGAAATCTTATCTTGTATGTGTTCTGCACATGTCAGATAAGAAAAACCAAGATAATAACTGAAGAAAATTTATGAGTAGAGGGTCAGTGAGGAAATCAGAAATTTTAAAGAATTCTCAAAATAAATAGAAATGACAATACAACATACCTAAATATGTGAGATACGCCAAAAGTAGATACACCAAAAGAAGAAAGGCTACAGTAGTCTATAACCACATCAAGAGAAGAAGAAGGTTTCCAATAGGCAACCCAATGACACCCTCCATAACTTGGAAAAGCAAGAGAAACCAAGCAAGATTTGTAAAAGAAACAAATAATGATGATAAGAGGAGAAAGAAGGAATATAGAGACTATAAAAACAATACAAAAGATGGATGAAACAAAGTTGGTTTTGCAAAAGATAAATAAAATTGACAAACCTTTACCTAAAGTAACCAAGTGAAAAAGAGAAGACTGAAAATCAGACTCAGAAAGGAGACGGTCTATCTGAAGCCCGCCAAAATGAAAAGGATCCTCATGTAGTATCATAAAACTATATCCTTCAATGTACAAACTTAGAAGATATGGACAAGGTTTTGAATACATATGGTCTATCAAAATTGAACCATAAGACCATAAAAGTTTTGCCTCAATCACAAGTAGTAATATTCACCTGGTGATATATCCCAAGAAGGTAAAGCCAGGGATTGGACTGCTTCACCAAAATTCTTTTTAAATTTTTTTTAAATTATTAATTAATTTAATTTATTTATTTATTTGAAAGAGATTGAGAGAGTGGGCATGCCAGGCCTCGAGCCAGTGCAAATGAACTCCAGATACATGCACCACCTTGTGCATCTGGCTTACATGGGTCCTGGGGAATCAAACCTGGGTTGTTAGCTTAGCAGTTATAGCACTTGCCTGCAAAACCTATCTCTCTGGCCCAGCCAAAATTCTTTCTAAGGAAGAAGAATGAAGCCAGATGTAGTAACACCAACACTTGGAAAAGTAAGGCAGAAATAAAAAATGCAAAACACAGATAAAGGAAGTTGAGAAACCTTCAAAACAGATGGAACACCTTCTCGTCCTCATGGATTGGAAGAGTTAATATTATTAAAATGTCCATGCTGCCTGTTGTAGTTCCCTTCTCATTGCTGGGACAAAGCACTCAACCAAACGCAGCTGATGGGAGGGAAGGACTTATTTTGGCTTGCAGACTGAAGGGGAAGCTTCATGATGGCACAGGAAAGCATGGCATGAGCAAAGGCTGGGCATTACCTCCTTGCCAACAATAGGTGGAAAACAGCATCAGGAGAGTAGGCCAGATTCTAGCAAGGGGGAGCTGACTATAATACCCTTAAGCCCCCTTCCAACAACACACCTTCTTCAGCAAGACTCAACCTCCCAAGTTGCCACCAGCTGGGGACTAAGCATTCAGAACACATGAGTTTATGGGGGGGGGGACATCTGATGTAAACCACCATAATATCCATCAAAATATGAATGGTATTCTTTACAGAACTTGAAATAATCCTAAATATCATATTGATGTGTGCACGTGCACACACACACACAAAAGGAAAAACAACCTGACTAGCAAAAGCTAGCTTGAGCAAAATGAGCTAAGCTGGAAGCATTCCAATTCCTAATTTTAAGGATTTCATTGTGAATAGCCATATTAACCAACACAGCATGAACAGAATATTTGTCAAAATAAACCAACACATGGAGGCGAACTGATTCTTAATAAAGGCACCAAAAAATACACTGGAAAAAAAAAAGATAGTCTCTTCAATAAATGGTGCTGAGAAAACTAGGAACCTTCACACTGAATTTTGAAACTGGGCCCATTTATCCCATGTAAAAATATTCTCAACATGGATCATGCACCTCAATGTAAGACTATAATGCCTGCAGCTACCAGGAAAAACACGTAGACAAAACACTTCAAGATATTTGTCTTGGCCATGATTTTCTGAATAGGGCCCCCAAAAAGCACAGGAAACAAAAGAAAAAATGACAAATGAGACTATAACAAACTAAAAAGGAAGCAATCAACAGAATCAGGAGACAGACAACAGGACGAGAGAAAAATATTTGCCAACTATCCATCAAACAGAGGGCTAATATCCAAAACACATACAAACACTTAACAAAAACCAATCATTTCAATTGTTTTAAATGGCCAACATTCCTCAAAAGAAGACATGCAAATAACCACAAGTGTGTGAAAAATAGAAAATTCATTAGCCATCCAGGAAATGCTAATCAAAGTGAACAGTACATGCCACCTCACCCATTAGAATGGCTACAATGAAAAAAAAAATGGTGCTGGAGAAAGTATGGAGAAAAAGAAAAAAAAAATTCTAATATTATGTGGGCAGAAATGTAACCTAGTGCAGCCATTATGGAGAACAGTATTGAGCTTCATCAAAAATTAAAACAAGGTCTACCAGATAACCTAGCTTTTCTGGGTATATATCCAAAAGTAATGATATCAGTATATCAGAGATTACTGCATGCCATTGTTCATTGTGGTACTGTTTACAATATCTAAGATACAGAATCAGCCTGGAGTCTGTTAGCAAGGTGAACAGATTACACACACATATATAATATATATAATATATATAATCTGAAGATCATGATGTCAAGCTATAGTAAGATAGACAGGTACTGCACATTCTCCCTCACATGTGGAAGATAAAAAGTGTCGACAAGAATAGTGATTACTCTGGACAGAAAAGGCTGTATGGTTTGGGAAGACAGAAAAAGTGTTACTTGATTTCATCAGTGTTGGTTATATTCAAATATAGAAATGTCACACTTATTCCATTAGTATGTATATTTAATGTTAATTTTAAAAGGAAGCTTTATGTCTAAGAACATATTAAGATGTCCCAAGTTTCTTCTCTCTTAATGGCTAAATCTGTCAAGCTTTATTGGATACTGTTTCTAGTCAGTATCCTAGAAAGGTGCATCGATTTTCCACTTTGAGCCCATAAATACAACCGCTGTTAACTGGAAGTGTGCTGGCAGTACATAATAAAACAGCATTTGTATCTCTCATGGAACCACTGTACTTCAAAGATAGCAAACTTGGAATTTATTACTTCAGTAATAAAAGCCCCATCTCTGAGTGTCTCTCAGATGTATTTCAGGATTCACTCAACTATTGATTTAGGGCTGCTTCTCTCTACCTAAAATGCCTGTACTCTTGTGTAAAGTTCTTCTAGCCTCAGGGTAACATGGCCATTTCTCACCAAGTAGAAAGTGATGCGGTCCAGGCATTTGTTTTTCCAGAAACATTTTATAAAGCAACTCTTGGCTCTGAGCACTCATTGCACTGGAAGCCAAGCCAAATGAGGTGTGCTACAATGTAGTAGGGTTGTGTTTGTTAATAAACAAGAGGCTTGCATACCTTCTTCAAGATTCACAGCATGTAACCATATAATGTTAAGGAGAATAATGGGTCTGACCTCCACCAGAGTGCATGTGTCAAGGGCAGAGTACGTATGAGCACTAAGCACATAGACTAGTCCATGTGGTTACCATTGTTCCTGGTTTAACATTGGCCAGGCTACAAGGAAGTGTCTACTGCAACCAACAAGTCTGTCCAGGGTTGTGAGCTGGGTTTGAGTCTTCCTCTTAGTGAACTTTGGGACAAGTTAGTTGACATTCTTTAGCATACTCTTCTATAAAATACAGTTGGTCATACCTACCCCAAGTATTTGGAATTATTCTTTGCATTAACTTTTTTTCAAATTTTAGAATTGTGCTGGGTGTGGTGGCATACTCCTTTAATCCCAGCACTCAAGTGCTGGGATCACTTTAAGTTCAAGGCCAGCCTGGGACTACAGAGTGAGTTCCAGGTAGCCTGGGCTAGAGTGAGACCCTACCTCAAAAAAAAAAAAAAATTAGAATTATACAATTTTCTGAAAACATGCATTATTTTATTTTTACTGGATTACCACCATTTTTTTTTTCAAACTTGACTTTGTGTTTTCTTTTCTTTCTACCAGGGCAAACACTGTATACTGGATGTATCAGGAAATGCTATCAAGAGGTTACAAGTTGCCCAGCTCTATCCCATTGCTATCTTCATAAAGCCCAAGTCTCTGGAACCACTGATGTAAGTAGAGGACTGGTGGTCCTCATCCAACTCCCTGCCCTGAATTCCACAACTCTTTGTCACTCATTCGTGCAGGTGCAAAATACCATCGCTTATTCCTAACATTTCCCCCTTGTTAAATATATGTAAAACATATTATTGAACTGCTTAAGTCAGTGATTCTTTTAAAATGTTTTTACATGTTTCTCAATTTTTACTGTTTTATATCACAATTAGGTTTAGTTTTACTTTTTTGTTATTTTATAGATTGGTTTAGTTGAGGTTTTTCAAAATGCATTTTATTTACTTATTTGAGAGAGAGAAAGAAGCATTCAGCCACTGCAAACAAGCTCCAGATGCATGTGCTCCCTTGTGCATCTGGCTTACATGGTTCCTGGAGAATCGAACTGGGGTTCTTTGGCTTTGCAGGCAAACAACTTAACAGCTAAGCCATCTCTCCAGCCCTCGTTGAGGTTTTTGAGAACCATTTCATAGGTAAATCTTTATTTAATGTATGGGATTTTCTTACAGAGGGAACAAAAAATATTTTAGACTTTTTGCACTGGCATTTTATTTGGTCCTATAATAGAATTTTGGTTCTATATATGTTAAGATACATAGACCACTGCTCATAAGCACTGTATTAGTGGCAATGACTATAAAACATCCTTAACTTATCCACATCTCCACATCTGTCCACATGTATGTCAGGGGAGAAGCACGATTCTGACTTTTGTTTTCAGGATTTGTAAAATATATTTCCTTTAAAAAAATCAGTAAATCCAGGTATAGTAGCATACACCTTTAATCCCAACACTTGGGAGGCAGATGTACAAGGATCTCTATGAGTTCAAGGCCACCCTGAGACTACCTAGTGAATTCCACGTCAGCCTGGGCTAGAGCAACACTCTACCTTGAAAAACCATAACAAAAAAAATAGTAAAATAGGGGTTGGGGAGATGGGTGAGCAGTTAAAGATACTTGTTTGAAAGGCTATCCACCAGAGTTAAAGGGACTTGCTTGCAGGGCTTTCCAACTCAGGTTCAATTCCTCAGCCTCCCAGATGTAAAAAGTGGTGCAATTATCTAGTTTTCATTTGCACTGGCAAAAGACCCTGCAATACCCATACATATACACAAATATTTTTTAATATTTTATTTTTATTTGAGAGACAGAGAATGGGCGTGCCAGGGCCTCCAGCCACTGCAAACAAACCCCAGAGGTGTGCACCCCCTTGTGCATCTGGCTTATGTGGGTCCCGGGGAATCGAGCCTCAAACCAGGGTCCTTAGGCTTCACAGGCAAGCATTTAACCACTAAGCCATCTCTCCAGCCCACAAATAGTTTTTTTAATTCAGTAAATAGATTGAGCAGATATTTACAATCTATAACATTCCCCATACAAAAGTAAAGCTACTACAGGGAATAGGTTATGAAGACTGGTCAGGCTAGGTTGGATCTTGATTTTGTCAATAATCACTCATAGACATCAATAAGTACTTTGTAGACCTAAGTTAAACAAGGTCATAGATGTTTACACATTCTGTCATATAGTAAATGCTCAGTGATAGTATACTTATTATCCAAGATTCCTTTATTATAGAGATTTTTCAGTCATTATGAGACATAAACAGCTGAGAGTACAAGAGATAGTGCCAGTGTGTCTGTTATAGGCAGAGTCTTGCTCAAAGATTGCCTCCTCTTGGGTGTTCAGGGTTCAGGATTTAACCACAGAGTACACACTGGAAAACGATGTTTATGGAGAGATTGTAAAAATGGTAATTATTATCTGTTCTGGTCTCCTCTGAGGACAAAGAAGCAAAGTATACTACAGTAACTGGAATGGCAGCTGAGAACATTAATTTAAATACATAGTTGAACTCTGAGGACCTTAAAAGCAGAAAATAGTCCCATAAATATTTAAAGGTGCACAAGTATTTTTACCAAGACAGAGAAATAAATTTGAGAGGTCACTGTGAAGAACTTTTCTTCTCAGGCAGGATGCTGTGTTGGGCATTATATAAGTGAGTTAAGCACAAACTTGATCATGTAAAAGTGATTTATAATCTATGAAGAGTCTCACAGACACATTATGTAATGCTAACATCAAGAGCAGAAAAATGGCCCTCAGTTCTTGGGAGCAGTGTCTTAATAGCCTATGTCAGAAATAGAAAGTGGTTTCCACAGCATGCACAGTGGGACACATGGCTTCTGAAGGAGGTGAAGCCTCAGGGAGCAACAGCAGTGGCACATTTGGTCCACTGTGACATGGGGAGACAACCCCTCTGGTGCTCAGTAGAAGGTCTTCCTTCTTCCATAACAATCAGATGACTTATTTAATGTTGCCTCAGGGCACTGTCACAGCCACTTATCACTAAGGAAAATTAAACATCCCAAAGGCTGGGTCCCACAATGAGGACAGAGAATGTGACATAATTTGCTGCAGCCATATTCATGGGTCTTAGCAGCAATGATGATGACATTCAGACCCAAGCAAGTGCATTACTGAATACTGAATGTTTACAGTCCACGCTTTCCTGAGGCTCCTACTTCAGGAACAGTGCTGGCATAAATTGCCATTCCCTGGGAAGGAGCGAAGCTCGGTCAGCTGGAACAGAAGCATGGCAGCTGTCACAGTGAGGCACTAACACATCATCACACACATTATTCCTCAAGTGCACCATCCACATCAAGCCACAGAGCTGATTCGCTGACTCTTCAGAGGAGCATAGATTCAAGGGCATGTGTGAGAAAGATCTTTTTATGTTGTGCTGCCACCCTACAATATCCTTTTGCAGTCTTGCACCGTAATGTACCATATTTACTTCTACTTGTTTGTATCTGTGTCATAATTAGGTTTATCTGCCTCCCTCTCCATTTCTTCACTCACTCACTCGAGTTTTGAAATCGGGCTTCACCCTGCCTGATACTGTTTAAGGCACAGACTGTGCTCTCAAAAAGCTTGTAGATCAGGCATAGAGGCAAAATAGACTCACACATTGGCCAATAAGTTTAAATGTGATCAGTGCTATAAAAGAAAAGGAGAATTGAGCAAGAAAAATCACTACCTTGAACAAAGCAAGTCAAGGAAGATCTAAAGCTATATGATTTCTTTACATCAGGAGAAAAATCACCATCTTTCTCTGAAGACCTTTCTTGGGTTTAGCCCAGTATCTTCTATACAAAAAAAAAAAAAATGACATCCACGCATAGCGTCTATGGTTAGGACTTCTGGGGACAAGATGAGTTGACTTCAGCTGCAAAAAGCTCAGGAAAGTTCTATTTTATATTTTAGCTCTCAACTATCTTCACACTCATGCTAATATCCAATTTCATAACCCTGTGTTAAAGGCTGTCAAGTTTTGGTATAACATGAACTCTATGGTTTAGAAAAAAGCTAATCAAATGCCAGTTCTTACTCCAGTTGACTTTATTAAATGCACAACCTTAGGGAAGTCCCTTCATTATTTCAAGCCTCCAGGACTTATACTAGAAAAGGGACTGACTAGGCCCAGGTGTTGCACCCCTCGGACTCTGGCCCTTTAGTAGCAAGTGTGCTTTCAGAAATGCACCTCTGATACATCCTAACAGGCCAATCAAAATGTCTTTTCATATTTATGAGGTATGGTATGTTATTTTGATACCTGAGTATAAGATACAATGACTAGATCAGGCTAAATGGCATGTCTATCTCTTCACACATAGGTCATTTCTTTGTTATGAGGACCATTCAAAATCCTCACCATTAATTGTTTTGAAATAATTAATTCACACAAGCTATCCTAACATTACATGTTATTCCTCCAAGCCAACTGTATCCAATACCTATTAACCATTTGAGATATCCTTTCATACCAAACCCCTCTTTCTGGCTTACTACATGACTGAATTGTGTGATTATAGTCAGCTTGAAAATATCTGTGGTCCCAGCACCTTTCATTTATTCCATTCTGTGTCCACTGCAATTCAGTCCTTCAGCAGAGCCTTTAGCCACTGTTTGACTATAAAAGCAGGGCACTCAGGGCTCCAACCTCTACAGGAATGCCTCCATGTTTACAGAGGTTGAGTACTTAGAGGTAAAGCATACTGTCTTGGCTCTGTGTGTGTGTGTGTGTAGTCTTCTCTATTCTCTAGCTCTTTATGTCTCCAGATACACAATGAGAACAAACAACAGACCTTAAGGGGGTTATGAAAGACAAGAAACAGAAGCCTTTTGCAAGGTTGGAGTCTGAGGACAGTCAAGTCTAGTTCTTTCAGACAGGATAAGGCTAAGCCGTCTGTATATACTTTCCCTTCCCCCTTACTCTCCTCCTGCCTTTGGTCACTCACTTCTGGAAGACTTCCTTCAACTCTGTGTCCTACATTTAAGAGGGCTGAGATCTGCCAATAGAGTCGAATAAAGTACATTTGGATTCAGAAAATGGTTGAAGCAAGATAGTTCTGAAGAAGTAGAGAGCTCAAGGGACACATAAGCGCTTTATTTACCCCAGAGCCTGCTGTGCTGAGGCCTACTCCAGGGACCACAGTGGACAGAACAGAAAGAAGGCACTACAAATAAGCAGACAGGTTCTGTTGCAGTCCAGTGTGGACTAAGAGCTGGTCCTCTGATAGTGTGTACTCCCTGGCAGAGGGCCCTTGTGGCTGAAATTACTCCAACACAAAGTCCTAAATGAAGACTGAGAAGCTACTGCTAAGATTAAACTGTGCTTCCTGCAGGGTCCCTTTTTGCTCTGCATTTTACTATTTCAGGATTCAGTACATCCCCTCTGTGTTCTAACACCAAGCCCTCATTTTTTTCCAGGGAGATGAATAAGCGTCTAACAGAAGAACAAGCCAAGAAAACCTATGATCGAGCAATTAAGCTAGAACAAGAATTTGGAGAATATTTTACAGGTAATTTTCCTTTATCCTTGTATGATAAGAAAGTAGATACATCTGACATTTGGCTTAAATTGGGTTCCAGACCTGGTATATTGAGGCCCTAAAACCTTCCTATTGAGAATCTCTAATACTTTGATGCACAGGAAGGTGCTCTCTGCTTCACCCATTTGACTCAGAGCTCTGAGTTCATCTGTCACTGGCTTCCAGTTCCCCTCTGGCCCTATCTAAAACCATGAGTGCAGATGATTTCCTGCTATTAAAGAGATTTTTAGGTATGATAGCTCATTAAACTATCTCCTCATGGATCAGAAAACTTGAAAAAGAAAGTTTTAGGGCTCAAAATGGGCAGTGTGTCCAAAGCTGTTCCAGTCTTCCAGTTTCTGCCTGGATGACTTACAAGCTTGTCGCATCAGCATTTGAAGAGCATGCTTGGAAGTTTTCCCTGTTTCTGTTAATGTTTATCAACTCTGAATGTAAAACTTCTCTGTAAAATAATACTTCTTTGGAAAAATGAAGTTTGGGATATAGAGGAAAAATTTCTTCTGGATTTCCTGAGTCCTCTATTTTATCTATCTATATATATATATATATTTAAATTTTTATTTTCATTTTTATTTCTTTATTAGAGACAAAGAGTGAGAGACAGAGAGAGAGAGAGAGAGAGAATGGGCACACCAGGGCCTCTAGCCACTGCAAACGAATGACAGGTGCATGCGCCACCATGTGCATCTGGCTTACATGGGACCTGGAGAATAGAACTGGGGTCCTTAGGCTTCACAGGCATGCGCCTTAGCCACTAAGCCATCTCTCCAGCCTATATTTTATATATTTTCATAAAACACTAATTAAGTACAGAGAGAAATCAGACTTCATGGAATTTAATTTATAACCAATTCTCAATGTTTTTAAAGCAAGAAATTAGATCAGAGATGTAGCTCAGTAGTAGATTGTTGGCCTAGTATGCACAAGGCTATGAGTTTGATTACCAGCACCTCAAAAAGTAAATGAATAAGGCCTGCAGAGATGGCTCAGAGTTAAGGTATTTGCCTGCAAAGCCCAAGGGCCCTGGTTCTATTTCCCAGTATCCAGGTAAAGCCAGATGCACAAGGTAATACATGCATCTGGAGTTCATCTGCAGTGGCAGAAGGCCCTAGTATGCCCATTTTCTCTCTATTTGCCTTTCTCTCTTTCTCTAATAAATATTTTTTAAAGTAAATAAGAACTTTCCTCCTGAATTTCCTGGTGTGAAATTAGATGGATTTTGTTTTTGTTTATATCTTATTCAGAATCCTAAACATGACAATAGCATGGAAATTTGCAAATATTTTTAATGTGACATTATACAAAGTTTCAGTAACTAATATGTGAGTTATGCTTCATCCTCAAAGGACAGCAGGCAGGAAGATTACATCCAAACAATGAACATGTGACCAGTAGTTGCATTCAGTAGTTTGTAATATAGTCTAAGGATGGTTTTTGAAGATGTAGACTATGTTTTGGTAGCATTTTATTTTAAAGCCTTCCTGTCAAATAGATTGTACTGGTGTGTTTGGGGAACTGGCTACAAGATAGTTTTTACTCAGAGGAAACAATGAAATGTGCTAAGGCTTCACTAAGTGGCCTAGTGTCTTAATTTACAATTGAGCAATTTGTGATTCCTATTGTTTTTCTTATAAGTAGGGGCTACCAGATATTCTGAGAATAAATACACCTATTCAAGGAAAAAGTTTAATTTATCAAACTAGAGAATGAATGGAATTTTGTAGTAAAGTTTTTTGGGGGATTGGAAAGGTTCATTAAACTTTCCTTCAAAGCTCTTATTTCCTCTGTGTTGAAAATATCTGACCTTCTATCACTTCTCAGCCTGTTGGCTAAGATCAAGTGTAAAATATCTAACCTTCTGCCTCTGCCAAAGTACACATCATATAGAGATCCTACCTGATGCTTTTTTCCAGTGCCTGGCTGAGAGCAGGCACCCACAGCACAGCTGACAAACAAACAAATGATTCATTGGCAGATCAATAAACAGGCATAGAGAAAACACAAAGATGATGCATGATTACCAACCTGGGGCATGCATCAAATATTTTTAATCACATGACCCCATATGAATGTTCAGCTTTTAATGAATGAAAGAGGATATTAAGCTTCCTGATGAGTTGTAGACACTGATTTGAGCTTCTGTTGGGGGGATAATGATTATCTTTACTCCATCCCCCAGGCAATGCTTCCTCACTCTAGAATGTTTGCTTTTTTTTTTACAGCTATTGTCCAAGGAGACACCTTAGAAGATATATATAACCAATGCAAGCTTGTTATTGAAGAGCAATCTGGGCCTTTCATCTGGATTCCCTCAAAGGAGAAGTTATAAATTAGCTACTGCGCCTCTGACGACAACAGACGAGCATTTAGAAGAACAAAATATATATATACTACTTGGAGGCTTTTATGTTTTTGTTGCATTTATGTTTTTGCAGTCAATGTGAATTCTTATGAATGTACAACGCAAACTGTGTGAAGCCATGAAGGAAACAGAGGGGCCAAAGGGTGGGACGGAAAAGACATTGCAGTAACGCAGGAAGGCTTTGGTTTGCTCAAAGTACCAGGTATAGGGATGAACCTCTGACGGGCTTTCTGCCCTAGAAATGGGCAGCCTCCTCACCCAGCAGATGTCCAGAGCTGATGTAGCTGCTGAGCTCTCTGTGTTTTTGCTTTAAAAAAAAAAAAGTTGCCAGCACTCAAACCTCACCAACCTTCCCATTACCCACATCTGTAATTGGTACACTTCGAATTTGATAACTATGCACATTTGATTTCTTAACAAGCAAAGAAAATAAAGAAGGAGAAAAGAAAGAGTTCCTTTGGAGACGACATACTATCAGGGGAGGATAAGTGTGTAGTTTCTTTGACTGGCATGTACAAAGATGAGCATTTCATAAAATTCACAAGTGTATGGAGGACTAACCATACTGAGAGGAGGGATTCCACCTGGAATTAACTTTACAATTGTTGATTGTCTATTTTGCCATTTATAAACAGAAAGAAGGCACTGAAGATGAGAATAATTTATACAATAAAATATATTAAATGTATAGAAATGAATTTCTATAGGTTAAAAAGTTTTGTGAACTATTTTGTAAAGATTAATTAATTGAAAGACTAAACATATGCACTATCAGCAGATGATCAAGTTCAAGGACTGAAAGTTGCACTCTCCCTTGTTTTGCCAATGATCCATTTGGAGCATCTGAATTCCTTCCAAGTCTGACAAAAAGACGACTCCCTCACTTACCTCCCATGGCCTCTCTTGCACACTAGCGATACACTCTTATGGAGCACATCCCTTCATGAGTTGCCCTCCTGGATATTTTTGGAAAACATTAGTTAATGCAATTTTTACACTGATGACTTTTCAGAGACACACATTCAAATCAGCTAAAGGGAATTTTTGCTTTTCTCTAGTTAAGTGATCTGGTCCTACCATGCAAACAGTTAAATACCTTTGTTCTTACTCATATGTATACAATTTCTTAAAGGACCACTTAGTATTCTGGCAAACCATGAGTAATTTTTTTTTTTTTTGGCCTCACAGAGTAATTGAGTATTTTGTAACAGCCCAAGTTGGTATTACATGGGGGGCGATCTGTCCTAAGATGCACTATTTCTCTGAGGAAGAGAGTGAAGTTATCTGTCTGGAAGGGGTGAGGGGTGAACATTTTTGTTTCAGTATGTAGGGCAAAGAGAACCACAAGGAAAGACGATGTTAAAACTTTGAGCTCAACCAATTGAGTTGCCTTCCTTGGGGCTGTACCTGGACCAAGTTTATTTTTTAACAATTATAATAATGATTTTAAAAAAGAAACCTCCTAGAGCCTATAACTGAAACCGAAGAGTTAGCCTCCCACTTTAGAGCTGATGATGCCATCAGCATTGGTTCTGCCCAAGGTGTTTAGAGAGAGACTTTTCAGTGATGTTAATAACCACTCAACTCTGGGCTCTGTACATGCCCAGATTAAGCCCCATCGCCTTATTTCTGGGGTACATCAAGACCTGGCAGGGATTCTGCCACACTGTGCAGCAAACCAGCATGTAGGCTGGAGTGAGAGAACAAAAGTCAGAGCCATCAGAGTGATGGGGCTTCTTCTTAGTAAGAACATCAGAGCTCAAACACGAGTGTCTCTTTCCAAAAAAACAAGGGTTGTTCTACTGAATACCATTGTCTGCCTGACTGCAGTCAACAAAACAAACCCAAACATGCAAAAGCATGCATCTACCTGTAGTCTTGAGGCCGCCTTTGCCAATGGAAGGGCTAGCAATGCATTTTTCCCTCTGATGAAAGTTAGAATTCCAGAGACCACCTTAGGGGACTCAAAATGTTAGACTTGTCCATGTATACAACTCACCAGTTTCAGGTCAAGGCCAACTTTCATCAATATTGCTCCCAGAAGTTTTCTTGCCACCAGATCTGCCATTCCTGATCCCAGCTCTCTTTTTAGGCCACCACGATAACTTCTTTGGTTTCTCAACTGAGCATGCAATCATTTATTTAGAGGACTGTCATTAATGAGTAGACGTTTTCTCCGGGTCGTGTGATGTACTAGTATTGCTGTGCTGAGTACAATCAAACTGAACCATCAACCCTTGGTTTTGTAGTAACACATTTATTTTCCCAGTGTAGATGCTCTCAGATTAGAATTGGCATTTTCACTGATTTTTATGTAGATTTATATAAATATATATATACATATATATTTGCTTGAATCACCAAGCAAATTGGTGAGAGGGTCTTTTCCTAGAGAATTTACACCTCCATTTGTTGTGTTGTCCCACGCTTCCTCCCAATGTTGAGGTCTCCAGGGCTCCAGTGAACTGGTGTATTTTGCAACTAACCTGGTGATGTACATGAAAATGGCACGAAAGTTACCCAGACCACATCTGGTGCAAATGTACCTGGAGCCTTGGGCCAGACTGGTGCTAACACCGCGAACTTTGTCCAGAGCTCTCTCCAATTTGAAGGCTTGCTGGGGGCACAATGTCACCTTCACATGCTGGGCCCTTTCGGAAAAGTGCCAGATCGTGTCACTGGTGCTATTTTTCATGCTCTGGTACGATGTGTAGCACCATGGGGGTCTCAGCTTTACCAAAATCAAAAATATTCCATTTGTCAACCAATTGCTAGGGCATTTGGTTTTATTTTTGTTTGGTTTTGTTTTTTTCTCTCCTCCCACAGAATTTGTTGGCCTTTTCTATCAAGACCACCTCTCCCAGGTCCAAATTGTTGGATTAGCTCTGCTTAGCAAGCCCATCCATATGAAGCTGCACTCAGGTGCCTCTGTAAGCTGTCTTAGATCCTACTGCCAGCCCTTCAGGATTGAGCCAGGGCAAAACTCTCCATGCCTCTGGCTCTCAACCAATGATTGTTGCCCTTGTTTTTCCCCTATTCTCCCATCTCTTCTCAACTCTTTTTTGTCCCTCTCCTATTACCCTGCCTTCTTTCTGAGTTGTTGAATTTGTCCTTTTTCTACCCGTTCTCTTTGTTATCTCTCCTTTCATCTGTCTCTAGTTGCCCCTTGTTTTCTTTTCCCTATCCTTTCCTCTCCCCCCACCCCCCCGATCAAACCCATACCCTACTCTCGAATTGTATGTCCCATGAAGGGTTCACGGCTGAGTCAGACAGCAAGTCCATACAATGGGCTAATGACACAAATACTTGGAGTCACCTTTTCAGCAACTCAGCTTTAAAAAGCAAAGCTGAGTGTGAGGCCCTGACCTGGAGCCAGCCTGCACCGCTGCCTTGGCAGTGACGACGCATGCGCTGTGGTCCCGCGGCACCTGGGAGCCTCTGTCTGAGCCAGTCCTCCGGGAGCTCATTCCCAGCACCACCCTGGCTGAGGACACTTTCTTTTTGGCAAAGGCAGCTTCTGGCCCCAACAAACCCCTTCTTTCTCATTGACACCATGACACCACCCTGGTTTGGAGAGAGATTTTTTTTCCCACTTTCTTCCCATTTTCATGGGAAGCCCCCTCTTGCTTTTCAGCTGGTGATGACTATGGTGAGATTGAATGGACTAGCTACTGAAATGGCATCTCTCTTTTTTCTATCTCTCTCTCTCTCTCTCTTTCTCTCTCTCTCCTGTCTTGGTCCTGCATAAAATTCCTACAAAACCACACCAAGGACTCAGGCTAGTTCCTAAATTTATCATTCTGATTTGTCACTCCTGGGGAGGGGATGAGATCAGTTCCCTTAAAGCATGTGGAAATATCTCCTGTGACAACTGATTTTTCAGGAAACTCCCTAGAAAATTCTGTGGATCTACATGGACTATTTAAATGTGTGGTATATATATGGTCTGCTTACCATGTATACACCTTTTACGTCAGGTATGTAATAATGTGATTGGAAACGTACACCGCCCAGTCTGTAAATATCCTTCCTCACTGAAACCTGTGCTGATGAAATCGTTCCTGGTACAGCTGTGCAGTTTCTTGTAGCAGCTGGACAGGCTGAGACAGGAAGACAAGTTAGATGACGGTCGGCTGTTAGAGTACAATGTCTCCCTAGCAGCTTATGTGGATGGCCAACCAAGGGACAAGGTTGACTCCCAATGGGATGGCAAACTTTTCTTCTTTTCGAATTTGTGTTTCCTAAGTATCTTAACTCCTGAGTGCACCAGGTTGTACCCATTAGATCCTTTTAATATGACGATTTTGTGCTTCTCTCTGACAGGATGTTTCTCCATCGAGCTGTAATGCAGGATGGGAGGGAGGGGGGAATTACTCCTTGCCTGGCTGGAGTTTACAGAGACACTGCACAGCTTACACTCCTGTTAAGTGTAAATATTCAACACTTCCATTCCATTTGTGTAAAAAAATAAAGCACACACGATTATAAAATCAAGATGTATATTTCATACTCAGTGTGTCCGTGAATATTTATTGTGTTTCCAGATGTCAGTGGTGGCCCCATTGTAAAAATTCTCAATAGAGTGTTTATAAATATGTCATGGTTTTATTATAATATATAAATATTAAAACATTTTATACTTTATAGCAAATTATATTCTCCCAAAGTATAATTTGTGTTATTTCATAAAGAGAATCACATATTTCTATTAGCAAATGTGTCTGATTTCAGAGCTCAAGTGCAGTTAGAGTAGAGGAACATTGGCACTACTGAGAGAAACTAAAAGTGATGCTTTGGCATATTTTTAAATATTTGGTCACCATTTTGCATGCTTTTAATCAGGATGTTTGCCAAGAGTGAGTAATGTATTAAAGAATAGGCTTTTTAAAAATGCAGTATATGAAAGAAAAATTCTCAGTGTCAGAAAATGCTAAGAATAGATTTTTTTTTTCTAATCTGATACAGCACAAAAAAAGGCCTAATGTTGAGATGTGGTAGTAGTATGGATATGCATTAAGACCACAAAATATACCAGCTCCAAAGATATGACCATATCGGAGATGTCAGGTTTTGGAATTGAGATCTGCCAGTCGCAAGCACATACTTTACCATCTTGGCATTTAGGTAACACAGGTGTGACAGCTGGACACTCAAGCAAAGTTCTCCTACGGAAGTGGTGAAATACCACCATCAAAGCAATCACTGGGATATATGACACTTGATGTCGTTTGGGAATCCAGCCTAGCTGACAGCATCCCTGCCAACAAAGATGACCTGTGCTGTCCCTGGTGCTTAGGAGTAAGCACACGACCCTCAGTTTAAGTTGCTGTGTCTACAAGACCAATGCAGACTTCCAGTTTCAATAATTACATCACTGTTAACGCTTAAACGACCTCATGTGATTTTTTAAATACTTTTATTTATTTGCAAGCAAAGAGAGGAAGGGAAAGAGAGAGAATGGGCACACCAGGGCCATATGGTGCTGCAAGGGAACTTCAGAACCACTTTGTGCACCAGGCTTTATGTAGGCACTGAGAAATCAAATCCAGGCAATCAGACCTTGCAAGCAAGTGCCTTAACCATTGAAACATCTCTCCAGCCCTTTCCTTTTTTGTAAATGGAAATAAAGCGTTCATTTTGACAGTGTTGTTTTTTTACAACCTTTTATTGATAACATTTACCTGCTTTTCATATTAATGATGACATGACACCAAAGCAGAATTATTTCAATAATGGTGTGGCTATCAGAAGAAAAAAAAGCTAGAAAAGGATTTGATTTTGCATACTAATTATATATAATGATTTTTAAATCATAGTCACTCTAGAAGTATCAAAAGATAGAAATGTGGGAGTAGGAAGATGGATCAACAGTTAAAGGCACTTGTTTGCAAAGCTTGCTGGCCCAGGTTCAATTCTCAAGCCACCCATGAAAGCTGGACACAAAAGCAGCAAAGGCTCTGGTGTTCATGGTGTTCATTTAGAGTAGCAAGAGGTCCTACTGCCTCCCCCCGCGCACACACACATGCATATGAATTTTAAAAAATTAGAAAAAAACAGAAGTGACCTCTGAATCTCTGAATCTAAATAGATCAGGTCAACTAGACCTCATAACCCAAGCTTTTGTTCTCTGTGGCTCACTTCTCTTAGGGACATCCCAGAAGGCACAATTGCTGTAATCAAACTGACACCTCTCCTTCCAAACATCACAGCTGAAGTGACAAGCCCAAGCTATATCCCTAACTCCCCCTTAGCACACTTGAGACAAAGCTAGAAAAATTCAGTGAACTTTCATAAGTCCTGGGGATAACAAAGGGAGCTAAAAGATCATCGGATGTGTGATATGAGCTTAGGAGCCAGCTCCTGGCAGTCTGCCACACAACAAAGGCCATCTTTCACTCAGCGCCCCCCCCCCACCCGGGATCCCTCCAACAACAACAAAAAGAAAAAAATGTGGTGTCAGAACCTTCTCCCATTCCCATCCCTGATTTGGCAGCTGATGTGCCAGCTGCAGGTTATAAAGCGCCTGTTGGCTCCATCCCTTTGCTCCTGCATCTCAGATGCAAATGGAAGCAACCACTGTAGTTGTTTGCTCTTCACTGTCACTGCAAAGGATAAATGATTTGCAGCATGCTTCACAATGATACCGGGCATATCAATAAGACACCAAAAGTCTAAACTGCTCAAAGCCAAAAGCCCCAGACCCAAGAAGGACACCAGTTCTTTCCTGCATTCCTGCCTAAGGCTTATCTTTTCTGCTCTGGTTATATATTGTTTGGATATCGATCAGGTAACTTCTCTTTAAGGGCTCAGAGGACTGATGGGGTAAATACGACACAGCAGAAAGCTAGCTTTCTTCCCAGGAGATAAACACATAAAACAGGCTTCAAAATGGCCTCTACAGCCATCAGAAAGGAACAAAAGGGGAGCAAGTATTTCACTTTTGAGAGAATCTAAAATTTTTCAAATTCCTTGTGGTTTTCAAAAGCAAATTACAATGAACACTTCCTTACTGTGGAACTTAAGAGTAGTTGATGTCTAGCCAATAAAAATATGAAGCCAGAAAGCTAAAAGTTTGGGTCCTATTTGGGTTGGATTGTTTGATTTTTAAATTTTTTTATTGACAACTTCCTTAATTGCAGAAAATAACCCATGGTAATTCCCTCCCTCTCCCCACTTTCCCCTTTGAAACTCCACTCTCCATCATATCCCCTTCCCCTCTCAATCAGTCTCTCTTTTCAGTTTGATGTCATATCTTTTCCTCCTATTATGATGGTCTTGTGTAGGTAGTGTCGGGCACTGTGAGGTCATGGATATCCAGGCCATTTTGTGTCTGGAGGAGCACATTGTAAGGAGTCCTACCCTTCATTTGGCTCCTACACACTTTCCGCAACTTCTTCCACAATGGACCCTGAGCCTTGGAAGGTGTGTTAGAGATGTTTCAGTGCTGAGCACTCCTCTGTCCCTTCTTCTCAGCACCATGGTGCCTTCTGAGACTAAGTAAAGGAAAGGTGGAGGGAAAACTAAACAAAATCCAAAAAGATATAAATAAGTCATATGGAAACCTACTTTTCTGGACAATGGAACACTCAGAACCAATAGATTGTTACTAGAAAATTTTCAGTACCAGGGATGGGATACCTTCCAGTGAGTTGTTGACCAGGGAGGTCACAGATACCCCCAAAACATTATAGGCTATTGCCGAGGCCCTTGGTTTCCCACCAGGAATAGATGGTAAGACCTTACTGCTGAAGACTCCACATACTTGGGCTGCAAGGTCACTGAGAAGTCCTTCTGGAGCTGAGCTGAAAGCCTCCTCCATGTGAACTAGCTGACAGAAAGTTGGAAAAAGCTACGCTACATGCAGTTCAATGGGAGAGAGAGAAAACACCAGTGAAGATACTCAACAGTGAACACTGCAAGCTTTAAATTTGACCAGCCAGGCCAAATGAGCCAATGGGTGCAATAGTGGCATGTCTGTTATGGGGGAAACCAACTACTCTCTAGTTGGACTGGAGGCCCACTCCATGGGAGGAAATACATCCCTGATAATGAAAACCTACAATAGGTATAGTCATGAGCCCTAGGGGTGTAATGTCTGCTGGTGTCTGGCTAAATGTATATACTATGCTTACCTAACTGCCCAGTAAGCACTTCTCTTAATGTCCACACCCATATATTATTGCTACTCTCACTTTTGGCTAGCTTCTCTTTTCAGCTAGTGGATTGCTTGATTTTCATGAGCCACACCTATATCATTGATAGCACAGGGATTTCCATGGGGAGCCAGATGTGCTGGCTCACACCTATAATCCAAGCATTCAGAAGGCTGAGGCAGGACAATATCCATGAATTCAGAGGCAGCTTGAACTAGAGTGAGTTACCAGTCAGCCTGAGCTAGAATGAAATACTGCCTCAAAAAAAAAAAAATGGAACTTTTAAACCAATATTTCCTGCAAATAAAGAATAGCAGTTACATAATTAAAATTTTCCCACAAGGAAAACATTTCCAAACAATCTGGAGTTTGTCATTACTTATCTAGTTATCACTTTCTTCGATGTTTGGTCATTGAACAATAACCACCTGCCCACAGCATAGCTCTATTTTCATGCTGGAAAACAAATGAAAAAAATACCCACAGCACTATACCACATTCTGCTTTATTAAGAAATGCAATTCTCATAGCATGGATTTAAAAAGAATAAAAGATAATTAAAAGACAGAAGCTCTAAAACAGACTAGTTGAGTACATAAAAGCTGAAAATGTCATCTTGACATCAGGAATCACATATTCTTGGGCTGGAGAGATGGCTTAACGATTAAGGCATTTGCCTGCAAAGGCAAAGGATCCCAGTTCAATTCTCCAGGACCCATGTAAGCCAGATGCACAAAGGGGCACATGCATCTGGAGTTCATTTGCAATGGCAGTGGCTGTGGCTGGAAGCCGTAGCACACCCATTCTTTCTCTCTCCCCCCCTCCCCCCTCTCTCTCCCCCCGCCTCTTTCTCTCAAATAAATAAATAAATAATAAAAAAGGAATCCCATATTCTTACAATTTGTTCCATTTCTTAGACCTTGGGAAGAACCAATCTCTCTCTTTTCCTCTTTCTCTTTCCCTCTCTTGCTCTCTTCTCTCCCTTTCTCTTTCTTCTTCTCCCCCTTTCTCTTTCTTCTTCTCCCTTCTGTACTTTTGTCCTCTATTCCTCTCCCCTCCTCTTCTCTCTTTTCTTCGTGTGTGTGTGTGTGTGTGTGTGTGTGTTTGTGTGTGTGTGTGTGTTTATAAACACAGTCTTGTGATATACCTCTGACTGGCCTGGTACTCGTTATGTAGCCCAGGCTAGCTATGAATTCATAGCCAACCTCCCAGATGCTAGGATTACAGGCATATGTCACCATGCTCTGCTTTAAAACTTAAGTTACTTCCTTGTCACCAAATTCCTGTGCCTGTCAATCCCCAGATGTCCTACCTACCCAATCTCATTGGCCATCTGGATCACTTTGTTCTTTTGTGCTGAAGCTTCAGCTTCCATGGCAGCTATAGCTATAGGATGAGTTCCATCCATATCTGCCCAGTGAAAAGCAGAGGTCTTCTTCCGGCTCACACAGACTTGGGTTGTTGTAACTACTGTACAAAACGTCATGGCTTTGGGCAGGAGAGATGGCTTAGCAGTTAAGGCACTTGCCTGTGAAGCCTAAGGACCCATGTTTAACTCTCCATATCCCACATAAGCCAGATGCACAAGGTGACATAAGCATAAGGCTGCACATGCACACAAGGTGGCACACGCATCTGGAATCTGATTGCAGTGGCTGGAGGCCCTGGCACACCAGTTCTCATTCTCTCTCTCTCCCTCTCATAAAAATAAATGAATGAGCACTTAAAAAAAATTTTAAGTCATGGCTTTAACCATGCCCATCTGTTATAGATCTAGGAATGCAGCTGCCAGAGCCCCAATCCCCCCCATCCTGCGGTAGCACCTTTATTCATTCATTATAAAAATTACATAAAGTCTCTTCCCCAATCCATAGCCTTAAAAGTCTGGCTGTGGGTACCCAAAACCCAAGTATCACCCACACTCTTGTCCATGTCTTTTAGCTCCAAGACAATGGCTCCCAAGGCCACAAGCTTGAGCTCTTCCAGTGAACTAGCCATGAACTAGAAACATTGATATCCATAGCATTGAGAGCCAGAACTGCAAAGACCAAAACCACAAGATCTGGCACCATGTATATGCAACCCTCAGGGCCTAGGAAAGAGCTCCTCTCTGCCCTGTATGTCTAAAAGCATGGATCAGTGAAATAAGCCCAAATATTTCCCGCATATGCTCACCTAAGCCTACAGAAGGTCTCCTCCACAGCCTATGAATGTGGGACCAGAAGCCCTGGCATCATATGTATTTATCCCTTGGGACTGGGAAAGGGTACCATCTTGACCTCAAACCTACAGCAAGTTCAAGTACTATAAGCCCCAGTGCCACCCACAATTGTCCCACTGGACCTGGGGGAGGTCCCCTTTGTATCTCACTAAGTTGAGTCCACAATTACCGGTAAGGAAAACACACAAATTTATAAAATTCACTAAAAGAGCAGATAGAAGAAAAAAATTGAGCAAACTTTATTATGACAAAAACCTACCAGATAGAGGTTGGGGATATAGCTCAAGGGTAAAACACTTGGCTAGTATGCAGGAGGCCCTGGGTTCAACTGATATTGAAAGTATTAGCAAGAGAACATGTGCAAGAGAAAGAAATGGGAAAATAGATGTTGAATTATTGATGGTTGTAGGTAATGGTTTTATGTATAGAAAAACTACTCCACTAAAAAGATATCACAACTGATAAATTAAGCAAAGTTTCAGGATACACCACATACAAGAAAGTAGCATTTTGGGTGCTAAAAGGGAAACAAGAAAGCAAAATTACATTCATAAGAACTACAAAAATATCAAAAATATTTTACCAAAGGTGAGAAATTTTTGAAATATTTATTTATTTATTTATTTATTTATTTATTTATTTATTTATTTTCAAGCAGAGAGACAGGCAGAGAGAAAATGGGAGAGAGGGAGAGGTGGGGAAGAGAGAAGATGGTCACGCCAGGGCCCCTAGTCACTGCACATTAACTCCAGATACATTCACACTTTGTACATCAGGCTTTATGTGGGTAGTGGGGAATCGAACGCAGTTTATTAGGCTTTGTTAGGCAAGCACCTTAACCGCTGAGCCATCTCTCTCCAGCCTCCCAAGGTGAAATTATTTTACAATTAAAATTATGAAAACACTGAATAAAATTATGGGCACAAAAAAATTTTTAAGTGGGTTGATAAATTAGTACTAAAATGACCATCCTACCCATAGTGATCTATACATGTACTGTAATTCCTATTAAAATACCAATGGCATTCTTCATAGAAATAGAAAAATACATCTAAAATTCAAATGGAATAGCAAAAGAGCCCAAATAGCCAAATGGATGCTGAGTAATGGGTAGGCTGAGAAGTTTAGGCCACTTTGGGGCCAGGGCTGTGAAGGGCACAGAAGTCAGTGCACCCACCTTCTGTAGCAAAGAGCAAGCCCCATTACCCAAGGTCAAGTGTACTACTCAGCCTCAGGAGCTACCTCCGTGCCACACTTGGTTTCCTGCCAAGCTAGACTGAGAGCTCTGAGCCCAGATCTGGCAGGTTGTTCCTACAGGGTACTTCAAGCTGGACAGCATATAAAACATTGAGAACTGACAGGCAGAGTCCCAAGTTCTGATAGCTCAGAGATCTGCACTCAAGGTGGAGCTCTATTTGTTTTCCCCACTCTCCAAAACACTTGAAGGAAACCTTTTGACAGGTGTTTTCTGCCTTTGGGTACACAGTTCTGTGAAGCAAGTGGGAACCTGTCCAGCCCACAGGCTGCAAAACTTTAGGAGTGCTCAGCAGTGAAACATCTCTATCATACCTTCTAAGGTTCAGGGTCCTGAAACATTGCAGAAGAGGTGACGGAAAAGAGCCAAAGGAAGGGTAGGACTCCTTACAATGCGCTCCTCCAGACACAAAATTGCCTGGATGTCCATGACTCCACAGTGCCTGACCTGCACAAGACCATCATTAATAGGAAGAAAAGATCATGACATCAAAATAAAAGACTGATTAAGAGGGGGAAACGGATATGATGGAGAGTGGAGTTGCAAAGGAGAAAGTGGTAGAGGAAGGAAACACCATGGATTATTGTCTGTAATTATGGTAGTTGCCATAAAAATAAAAGAAAAGAAGAAAAGTTTATCAACTGAGTGCAGACATGTCACTGACAACTGGTCTTTCGCTAGAGACAAGCAGGGCTGTCAGCCCCCACAAACAGTGTCATTGCTTTGACAGCAGTTTTCTGTCTCTTCTCTGATTGTCCTAGTGATTGCTAGGGGAAGGCTGCTCATAAGAAGATCCCAGACTATGGCCGTTCCACCAAGAATGTGCCTGATCTCGTCTGATCTCAGAAACTAAGCAGGATTCATCCTAGTTAGTACTTAGATGCAAGATGACCCCAAATAAAGTGAAGTAGATATACACTCCAACTATGTACAAATTACAACAACAAAAAAAAAAAAAACATAAGAAACATGAAAAAGTAAGACTACAGGACTCCTCTAAAAGTTCATGACCACCCAATAACCAAATCCAAAGACACTTTTAGCTGAAATGCCAAAGAAACCATCAAAAGTTTTTTTTTTTTTTTTTTTTTTTTTTTTTTTTTTCGAGGTAGGGTCTCTGGCCCAGGCTGACCTGGAATTCACTATGTAGTCTCAGGGTGGCCTTGAACTCATGGCGATCCTCCTACCTCTGCCTCCCGAGTGCTGGGATTAAAGGCGTGCGCCACCACACCCGGCTTAAAAGTCAAGTTTTGAAAATTATTAGTGGCTTCAAAAAGGATGCCAGTAAGCAGATTAATGTTTAAAAGAAGTCAATTCAGGATCTGAACAAGAAGCCAACCACATACATAAGAAAACAATCCCTCACAATAACCTCAGGAAAAAAAAATGTAAGAATAAACTTAACTAGGAGCAAAAGGCCTCTATGGTAAACACGCTAAAACACCAAGAAAGAGAAAATGATGAAAACATTAGAAGTTAAGAAGGCCTCTAATGTTCATGAATCCACAAAATTAATATGAAAATGTCAGTATTACCAAAAGCAATCTATACATTCAATGTAATAATCAAAAACTCCAATAAAATTCCTCACAGATAGAGATCACAACCCTAAAACTGACATGAAAGCACAAAAGACCCCAAAGCAGTCAAGGCAATCCTGATCAGAAAAAGTAATACTAAAGTTACTGTAATTCCTGGGTTCAGATTACACTGCAGTCACTGTAACATAACAGCACCGTTCAGACGCAAAAACAGACATGTGGGCCAGTGCAATAGAAGACCCAGAAGTAAACCCACACAGATATGGTCATCTAATTTTTTTCCAGTTGCATAGAATTTTTATTTTTATTATTACTACTAATTTTTTATTGACAACTTCTATACTTACAGACAATAAACAATGATATTTCCCTCCCCTCCCCCCATTCCCCTTCAAAACTCCACTCTCCATCATATCCCCTCCCTCTCTCCATTAGTCTGTCCTTTAATTTGATGTCATCATCTTTTCCTCCTATTATAAGGGCCTTGTGAAGGTATTGTTAGGCACTACAAGGTCATGGATATCGAGGACAGTTGCACTGTAAGGATTTGTATCATTCCTTTGGCTCTTACATTCTTTCCGCCCCCTCTTCCGCAATGGACCCTGAGCCTTGGAGGGTGTGACAGAGGTGTTTCAGTGCTGGGCACTCCTCCATCCCTTCTTCTCAGCACTATGTTGCCTTTTAGGTCATCCCAGTGGTCATCTCCATCTGAAAAGAGAAGCTTCTCTAACCAGAATTGAGAGTAGCATTAATATGTGAATATGAACATTAAGTGTAGTGTTTTCCAGGGCAGTTTGGTGGGAATAATATAAACATTTAGCCAGACAAGAGCAGGCTTTATACTCCTAAGGCTCATGACCTCCTCTGCCATAGACTTTTTTTTTTTTATTATTTTTTTATTGGCACCTTCTATACTTACATACAAAAAAAACATATGCTATTTCCCTCCTCTCCCCCTGGCCATCTAATTTTTGACAAAGGTGTCAAAAGCACATATTTGAGAAAAGACAGCCTCTTCAGTAAGTGGTGCTGGGAAAACTTCAGGTCCACAAGTAAAAGAATGAAACAAGGTCCCTACCTCTCACCCTGTATAATTCAAATGGAATTAAAGACCATAATGTAAGACCTGAAACTTTGAAACAGAGAGAAAACCATGGGGGAAACAATTCAAGATATAAGAATGCACAAGGATGGAGAAGGAGTCTCCTGATGCCCCCAAAACATTATAGGCACATGGTTTCCCACCAGAACTAGGTGGTAAGCCCAATTGCTAAGACTCCACATACTTGGGCTTCAGGTCACTGAAAAAGCAAGCCAGAGCTGAACTGGAAGTCTTCTCTGTGTTGACTAGTTGGCAGGACACTAGAAAGAGCTATACAGCATGCAGCCTTTGGGGGGAGAAAAATCATTAATGGTCTTAACCACCTGTGGACCCTGCTAGCTCTATGGCTGGCCAGCCAGGCCAAATTTACCAACAGGCACAATGATGGCATGTCTATTATGGAGGAAACCACCTACTCTGTGATTGAATTTGAGGACCAATTCATTGGAAGAAATTCATTCCTGGTACTGAACACCTAGTCAAAAGCCTATGGGAGGAGAGGCATATATAGAGGAAACTACTACTGTGGTCTGGCTAAATCTTTTATTATGCCTATAAAACTGCCCTCTAAACATTTATGGTTTTGCCAATATATTAACATTACTCTCACACTTTGTTAGAGAAGCTTCTCTTTTCAGATGGCAGTGACCACTGAGGTGACTCAAAACTCACTGTAGTGCTGAGAAGTGACAGTGGAATATTCAGTATGACAAATGTTGAACATCTTTAGTCATCATGAGAAATGCAACTAACAACTACCTTGAGATCCCATCTCATCTGTTAGATTGGCTAGAAAAAAAATAAAAGCAGGGGCTGGGAAAATGGCTTAGTGGTTAAGGCACATGCCTGTGAAGCCTAAGGACCCAGGTTCAATTCCCCAGGACCCATGTAAGCCAGATGTACAAGGGGGCACATGTGTCTGGAGTTCGTTTGCAGTGGCTAGGACCTGGCTTACTGTCTGTCTCTCTTCTCTCTACCTCTCTGCTTGCAAATAAATAAATAAAATATTTTTTAAAGATATAAGAAGGGACCAGTAAGGAGACAGAGCAAGCAAAGACAACATGGAAAATAAATACTAACAAAATTCACTAATTCAACTAAGAGCATGTCATAATGGAATTTGTTGTGCTTTACAGTGACTATGTGCTAATAAATAAATAACAAATAAAATACATTGAAAAAGAAAAACAACTCAATAAGATATTATCTTACCCCACTTAGAATGGCTATCATGAAAACTGACTTTTTAATGGCAAGGATGGGGGAGGTGGGACTTTTATACTGTTTGGAAAGTAAGTTAGTGCTACCATTATGGTAATTACTCAAAAAACAAAAACCAGAATGACCATATGGTTCAGTTATCCTTTTGTCATATATCCAAAGAAGAATTCATTATACTAAAAGACACTTAGAGTCCATTTATTGGAGAGCTATTCACAAAAGCAAAAAAAAAAATGTAATCAAGCTAAATGTCTATCAGTGGATGAATGGATTTTTTAAATGTTATGTATACACAAAATTGAATATATTCTGACATAAAAAGAATGAATTCTTATCAGTTAGAGCAAGACAGAGGGAACTGGAAGTCTCTGTTAAATTAAGTGACATATAAGACAAATACCACATGTTCTCCTGTATAGAAAATAAAAAGTCAATTGCATATAAAAATGTCATAATGAAACCCATTATCTTTACACTCATTAAAACAATAATAATGAAAACAAAAGTCAATCTCCAATCCAACTCCACCTGCCTGGCTTCCCTCAAATGTTCCCCAAGGCCTACAAGTCCACAAGAAGGAAGACCTTAAAGGCAACCAGTTTGCTGTATGCTCATTTCTTATTAACTCAGAACTGGAAAGCAAAACAGAAGCAACAGTTTTTGAGTCCAAAAGTTTCAATAAGTTCAAAATTTTCTGTGAAAAGAAAATGAGGGAAATATGGGATACCCTTAAGTGCCCCAACATTCAAATCATGGGAATACCAGAAAGGGAAGAAATACAGACTGTAAGCATGGAAAAGCTATTCAACAAACTTGTTGAAGAAAACTTTCCCACTCTCTAAAAAGAAAGTCCCATCAATACACAAGAAGATAGCAGAACTCCAAACAGACTGGACCAAAGGAGAAATTCTCCAATACATATTATCATTAAGACTCTAAACATCAAGCACAGAGAGAAAGTCCTAAAAGCAGCCAGGGAGAAACAACACATTACTTATAAAGGAAACCCCATCAGAATTACTTCAGACTTCTCAATGGAAATCCTAAAAGCCAGAAGATCTGGGAATGGAACACTGCAAACTCTAAGAGTTTATGGCTTCCATCCCAAACTACTCTACCCAGCAAAAATATGCCTCATAATAGATGGTGAAAAAAAAAAAAAAACTTTCCACGATAAAACTCAGCTTTACAACTGTATGAATACAAAGTAAAATCTATAGAGAGTACTTCAGGGAATTCTACACACAGAAGAATCAAATAACCAACTTCAAGTGCCCACGAGAAGTAGATCACAATAACCAAACTGTGAGAAGAAACAAACCTACAAAGACCAAGACAACTACTGTTTTAACAACCTAGGGATACGTTTCAAAATAACCAGAATGGTATAAAAATCCCAACAATACAAAAATATTAATGTGGGCTTATCGATTAAGGCACATGCCTGTGAAGCTTATGGACCCAGGTTTGATTCCTCAGTACCCATGTAAGCCAGATGCTCAAGGTAGCGCAGGTATCTGGAGTTAGTTTGCAGTGGCTAAAGACCCTGGTGCACCAGTTCTCTCTCTCTCACACTCTCTCTCATAAATAAATAAATAAATTGTAAAAACTCATAAAAATGTCTAAAAATTATTAACATTTAAGTCATGGAAGTGATTACTATCCTGTTTTGAGTTTTGTACATATGTAATAATTTACCATAGCTTTGCCCATAAAGATGCATAAATATTAATTATGTCTCCATTAGGAAATATAAAAGTAGTACAATGAAACATTTTATGACATTACAACGTAGAGCACATAAACATGATACTTAGAAAAATAAGAATGTACTATATTGCAAATGGTAGTTTCCTGACCTGGAGATGTACATGAGAAGCATTCAGTAATAACTAAGGGAACTTAAACTTGAAATTTAGGAAAGAGTGAATAAAGTGTTTTTGCCTATGAGATAAGCATGTCCCTACTCTGCCACTTACTTCTACCCCATGAGACATTTTAAATTTTATAAAGAATGATTGTTGGAAGAGGATTAATGTAATATGCTTATAACTGTCTTGGTATCTTATATAATAAATTCTAGTTATTTGATGTGTGCTCTTGGAATTGAAACCCACATGTAATGTCCAAGTCCTTTATTGTAGTCACTTCTCACCCTTTGAAGATTTTGTCAGAGGTTCAGACATATGGCAATGCTGTCAGAAATGTGACTATGGAGGCTGGAGAGATGGCTCAGTGGTTGAGGCACTTGCCTATGAAGCCTAGGGACCCAGGTTCAATTCCCCATTACCCATATAAGCCAAATGTACAGGGTGGCACATACATTTGGAGTTCATTTGCAGTGACTAGAAGTCCTGGCATGCCCATTCTCTCAATCTCTCTCTCTCTCTCACACTCTCAAATAAATAAATAATTTTTAAAAAATAATTTAAAAGGGCTGGAGAAATGACTTAGTGGTTAAGGTGCTTGTCTGTGAAGTCTAAGGACCTGGATTCAATTCTCCAGGACCCATGAAAGCCAGATGCACATGGTTGTGCATGCGTCTGGAGTTCATTTGCAGTGGCTAGAGGCCCTGGTGTGCCTATTCTCTCTCTCTTTCTCTCTCTCTCTCTCTCTCATAAATAAATAAATTGGGCTGGAGAGATTCCTTAGTGGTTAAGGTACTTGCCTGCAAAGCCAAAGGACCAAGGTGTGATTCCCCAGAACCCACCTGTTAGATGCACAAGGTAGTGCATGCATCTGGAGTTCATTTACAGAAGCTGAAGGCCTTGGCACACCCATATTCTCTCTCTCTCTCTTTCTCCCTCTCTCCCTCTCTGCATCTCTCTGCATCTCTCTGCCTCTCTCTTAAATAAATAAATAAATAAATAATTTTTAAAAAGAAATGTGACTCTATTTCCAAGTACAGGGCCAGCACATAGTGAGGGTGGCACACTGTAAAAGAGGAGACTGGGCAATGCAGCATCAGCCTGTGCCTTCACTGAAGATGTGTTTCAGGTGATAATATAAAGGAAATTCACAAGAGAATTCTAATGCCAATGTCTAATGCAAATGTCAAGCTCCTTATCACACCATAGTTTAGTGAACACAGAATCCATGCTCTGTGTGCACTGAGAAAGGAAATTCCTGCTTGTCTGTCATTTTGTTCCTGTAGAAAAAGCTCTCACAGAGTAGACAATTGCTGCAGCTCAGTGCCAATCTAGGGAACAGCCTGCAGAGGTATGCCCAAGCTCTGTGTGCCCTTCTCCTGTTGACCACTCACAGTGTTCTGCTGCACTACAAGCATCTAGCAGTCCCGGGCAGCCATGAGTAGGCAGACTATCAGTTCCTCTGAAGCTATGCTCTGGGACCAAAGGCATCAGCATCACCTGCAGCTTGTTGGAAAGGCCTAATTTCCAGCCTTCATCTCAGGCCTTACCGGATAAGGCATCTAGATTTTGACAAGACTCCTGGGTGATCCCATACATGTAAAAAATGATCATATATGGATGCAATTGCAAAGAAAAGGAAAAATGTTTTCTTATGCACAAGAACCGAGTTACTATTCATGATGCTGTGATAGTGGAAACACATAGCAATAAGAGGAGGAAAAAAGGATTCTCTTCAAGAAATAGCCTGGCCCAAAGACCCACCCTGCCTCTGATACCCCAGGACTTCAAAAGCACACTGAGAACATGTTTGCTGAGTGCAGTTTAAACCTAAGGTTGATTCATGCTTCCCCAAGTCCTTAGCATGAGCCTCAAAGGGTGGCAATGTGACAGGGCATGTACAGAATCCCAAGTGATCGCCAGTTTGGAACCATGGATCTGGGTTTGCATCCTGGCTCCTCCTACACCCAACTCCGGCAAGGCCCTTACCATCGCCAAAGAAAAAGTTACTCACTGAAACCTGGTGTTACTAAACCACCCACCCAGAAATGCAGGAAATTGTGGCATAAAGCAGGCATTCAGCAAGTCTTTGTTCTATAATCTCTGGACCTCACAACAGTCTTGTGAAAAAGAAAAGGGCATTTGCTTCTGCATTTGGAAGTCGGAGTCCACGGAAGCAGAACTCTGCCCAGCTGATTGCAGACATAAAAAAAGAAAAAAAAACAGGCTGTGGCTTCTCTGTCTCACTGTCCTGTCAGGGTCACACCAGACAGGTTTGGTGAATGTTAACTATGACCTGATCTGGAGAGCAGTGATTACAACGAAAGGTCCAGAAGGCTAGCCTGATGGACGAGCAGACAGCCATCTGCCAGCTCCCTGGATTATCTGCCCCTCTGCCACAGAAAAGTTACCACTCTGTCAAAAAGCAAACATACTCTCTGGAAAGGGCCTCTCAGCAAGCATGAATGCAGGAAATAGCTTATCAGATGCCACAGCTAGAGTTGAGGGACCAGTAGCAAGAAAGAGAAGGCCTGAACAAGGGATGGGATGCTCTAAGAGTGAATCTAGGAGAGGAGTGTTTCTGCCCTCTTAGACAAGGGATGAGGAAGAGGAAGGGAAAAAAAGACAGGGAAGATATCAGGTACATTTTCTGTACAGGCCACAGAGCCTCAGCTGTAATATCTCATTTAGCTAATGCTACAAATTTGTGATGTGGGTATGATCCCCTGCACGTGAGTTAGTAAACAGGCTCAGAGAGTGAAATACAAAATTATCACATGAGAGAGACAAAAAGCAATTCTAGTTTATCAGTTATTTTTTCCCTACCACACGACATTTTAAAACTATTTCAGGGCTGGAAAGATGGCTCGCACTTAAGGCGCTTACCCATACAGCCTAATGACTGGAGTTTAATTCCCTAGGACCCACGTAAAATCAGATGCACAAAGTGGCACATGTGTCTGGAGTTCATTTGCAATGGCTGGAGGCCCTGGTGTACACATTCTCTCTCTCTTTTTCTCTCTCTCTCTCTCTCTCTTTCTCCTGGGCATGGTGGTGCATGCCTTTAATCCCAGCACTTGGGAGGCTGAGTTAGGAGGACTGATGTGAGTTCAAGGCCAGCTTGAGACTACAGGTCAGCCTGGGCTAGAGTGAGACCCTACCTGAAAAAAAAAAAAAAAAAAATCAGAGTAGTCTGGATTTAAAAGGTAAATTACAAAAACACAGTACAGAGTATCCTGAATCTAGTTTCCTCTATCGTTAATGTCTTGTCTCATTAATGAGCCAACACTGATAGACTGCTAGTAACAAAAGTCCATATTTTATTCAGATTTTCTTAGCTTTCTGCTTTCTCTGTGTTAGGATTCCATCCAGGGTACTATATCATATTTAGTCATTCAACTTCTCTTGGCTGTGGTACTTCCTCTGATTTCCCTTCTTGTTGCTGGTCCCTAACAGTTTTGAGGCGTCCTGGTAAGGTATTTCAAAGAATGCTCTTCTGGGATTTGTGTGAGCTTTTTCTCATGATTAGACAGGGGCTACGAGTTTGGGGGAGGAACAGAGGTAAAATTCCAATCTCGTCATGTCAAATGTACATGACCAATCACTGCTGACTTTGACCTTGAACACCTGGCTAAGGCAGTGAAGTTCAAGTTTTTCCACTGTAAAGTTACTCTCTTACCCTCCTGTTAACGATGTATTCTCTGGAAATAATTCACACTGTGCACTTAAGGAGTAAGGAATTATGCTTTTCATTGTTTGGAGGCAGGGCAGGTATGTGAATTATTTGGAATTTGTCTATTCCCATTTTTTATTCAGTTATTGTATCAGTATATACTCATTGGTATTTATTTTATAATGTGAGTCATAATCCAACATTATTTTATTATGCTAGTCAAATGGTTTCAGCTTTGGCATTGAGAACTTTCTCAGCTGGTTCCTCATATACCCTCATCATTGTGTGTTTGTTTTTTAAAATATGTCCTTATTTCCTAGCACTACAAAAAGCTTAGTCATATTTTGAATATTTCCTACTCAAGTCCTTGAGTCAGCCAGTTCTCTAAAGCACACAATGTTGATTTTATTGGAGCAGTACTGTAAACTGAGACCTGGTGCTAGGTGTATGCAATGCTGTCAGAACATCATTTCTTCTAAGTCTAGACCTGGTGCTACATGTATTCATTCATTGCTGCTAGGACACCATTTATTCTAAACACTCCCAGTTGACGGAGCAATAAATAAAAATATGTATACACTCCCTTGTGAATACACACATACTGAAGATATTTTTATGCATCTTTCCATGCATTAAGCTGAGCATGTTTCCATTCTAATCCATCACCACATGGACAGTTCCATCCTCCCCTTCAACCTCCAGCCAACAATGGGGAACCAAATGCTGATTTTTTTTTTAACCTCTTTCATTCTTTCTGACTAGCTGGCACAGGGCAGAAACTTCTAATCAAGAAGCTCCAAAAAATTCAAATCTCTCTCATTTTAGCATTTAATATTCTCTGACTTACCTCAGGCTCTGGCTGTTTCTTTCCAATCTTCAAAGTAAACACCTTCACTGTAATTCTTCCAGGTTTAACACATCTGAAATGTACAAAATCAATTAGTAAGTAATTGATTTAAAAGGCAGCAGATACTTCATATAATAGAAAAACTTTCACAGTAAAACAAATCTGAAGGTATTAACTGCATCTAGCATTTTAATTTAACTCTTGGTATTTAAATGCCTCATAGAGGCAAGCATCCTGTTTTTAAGATAAGTTCAGTCAGCTGCTGTGATTTTTTTCCCCCAAAGTCTTTGGATTATCCACTCCCTTGACCCTGATTCCCATAGTCTTTGAGGTACCCCCTGGGTTCCAGTGTGATTTCTATCGTTTCTTGGAATCATGAGATAGGGGAGCTTCCGTCCACCTGTCGGACCCGAGTCTCTTGTCCTCAGAGCATGGAAGAGTCTCATCAGTCTCTACCCTGAGCCAACTCTCTTTTGGATATTACTTGAAAAATTTTTAACAAACAGGAAAGTTATCTTTAGGCGAATGGGCATAGTCACCTTCACATCCAAACCAGGCACAATTTGTAGGGGGAATGGAATTTATTTCAGGCTTACAGATCCAAGGGAAGTTCTATAATGGCATAAGAAGCTGGCCCCCTTTCACAGGTCCACACGCAGAGAGAAATACCACCAGCAGCACCGTAAGCAAGCACACTGCAGGAACCCCAGACAGAGCTCAAGCACTCCGCACATCTTTCAACTGGAATTCAGATACACCCCCACACACACCCTAGGATCTGCCCACAGTGACACCTCCTCCAGCCAGGCAGCTAGAGAACTAAGTTACAAGCTTTAATAAACTCCTGAATCTATTGGGGGACACCCATTCAAACTACCACACAAATGTTGTGTTATGTTGTTTTATATCAGTTAGGGTTCTTTATTAAAAGCAGAAAGGAAATATTTGAATAATTTTAATGTAGATTTACATTGCATGTACATCTTGCTTCCAAGTAGCCCACCTGTGAGGAATGGGAAGCAGAGAGACACAATCGTACTGCTAAAGAAAGAGTACAGAAAGATAATAGCAATAGGTTAGAAAGTCTATTTTTATATTTTGTTGGTATATATTAATTGTCTAAATTAATGTGTTCCATTATGACATTTTCATACATACTTGATGCATTGATCATGTTCACATGCCCTATTACCCACTCTTGTCCCCCTGAAAGTCTGAAGTTCTTTTCTCATTTACCGTAGAAGCTTGATAAAGACTTTTGCCCATTGGGTAGATAAGACTGCCTTAAAACTGCAGGGAGAGGACTAGGGAGATAGCTTCAGCTGGTAAGAGAACTTGTCACACAAGCATGAGGACCTGACTTGGGTCCCCAGCACACATGTAAAAATCCAGGCATAGCCACACATGCCAATAACCCCAGTCCTGGGGGGAGGGGAGAGACAGGAGAATCTGAGGCTCACTGGTCAGCCAGACTGACCAGAAATGACAGAAACAAAGTAGAAAAGGCCATAGAGGAGGACACCCAAGATACTTCATTGGCCTCCGTGGGCATGTGCACAAGGTGTGTACATCTACTCACAAAAATATGGAAACACCACACAAAAAAAATAAAAAAGAAATTAGAGGGAAGCAAGAAAAAGAGTCTAAGTTAGGAAAGAGAAGTGCATCCTTTATGTCCCAAGGCCACTGAAATTGAAGAGAGGAACTCAAGTGCGAAAATGCTAGAAGTGCAGTCTACCTGTTCCACCCTGAGCTCGGACGCTGACTGCCAAGTTGAACATGAGAGCAGGGCATCCCTCAACCCCTCCCTATTTGGAACTCCGACAGGTCACTCTAGCCTGTCAAAAGAACTCTGGGGTTGGCCATAGCAAAGTAAAGCTAGTTGTATAGCATGGGCAGAAAAACAGGGCTGAAACTCAGATCTATCCAGGAGACTCTCTGCCCTCTCTTTACCGCATATATTGAATCCAGAAAAACTCCATTGAGCACTAAATGGCGGGCGGGGGGGGGGGAGCAAAACCTGGTTGAAGCCAAAAGCCAGCATTCCAACTATGGAGAGGAGTGACTCAGAAGAAGATGGGTCCTCCCCCAGCATCCCATCCTGCCCTCCCTCTGAACACAATGAGACCCAAACACATCCTCAGTGGATGGGTAAAAGCCCCCAGGGAATGAGGGAATGTTGGATTCCAGGAAACGCTGCGGGCTTTGCCAAGCTTAGAGAAACCAGACTACAAACAACTCCAACTTTGACTTTAGACACAATGCGAGCAAGACAAGCATCCCTGAAGGGGACAAAAAGACGTTGTCATGGAAACAAAAGACATTGTCATGGAAACCAAAATGGTCTGGGGATACTATATGAAGATAGAGAACTCGTTCCTCCCCATTGACAAGAGGACACAGTAAGCCACATCCTTACCTACTAATCAAGATACTGCCTTGGACAGGAACGGTAGTATGCTAAGAAATCTAAGGGGCAGAATTCTCATGTAAGGAGGCTAAGCTTTACTTCAAAGGATGCTTAAAACTATTGTAAGGGACAAACTCTTTGAGGTCCTACTGAAATAAAATTATATTTGATGTGGCACAACCCATAAATCGTAACTCAGTCAAGAAAAGAAGTGTAAAAAGCCAGGCGTGGTAGCGCACGCCTTTAATCCCCACACTCAGGAGGCAGAGGTAAGAGGATCATTGTGAGTTCAAGGCCACCCTGAGACTACATAGTTAATTTCCAGATCAGCCTGGGCCAGAGTGAGACCCTACCTTGAAAAACCAAAAAAAAAAAAAAAAAAAAAAGAAAGAAAAAAAGAAAAGAAGTGTGAACCAGGTGTAGTGGTGCACGCCTTTAATCCCAGCACTTGGGAAGCAGAGGTAGGAGGATTGCCGTGAGTTCAAGGTCACCCTGAGACTACATAGTGAATTCCAGGTCAGCCTGGGCTAGAGTCTGACCCTACCTTAGAAAAGGAAGGAAGGAAGGAAGGAAGGAAGGAAGGAAGGAAGGAAGGAAGGAAGGAAGGAAGGAAGGAAGGAAGGAAGGAAGGGGGACGAGAGACTCCTGAGCAGCTCAGAGCTTAAGGAGGAGCCTCAGCATCAGCCTGGGGTGAAGCTGGGAAGGGTGGAAATGGAGGAAGAGCAAGAGGAATACTGGATACTATCACTCAAACAGACAGAATGGATGCAGAACACATACAGAACATGTGCTTCCTCTTAGTAAACAGGGAAGGTGGCCAAGGAAACACCATCACTTTTGAATTTTTAATCACTATATACAAACAAAAGATGTGGCCAGGCATGGTGGAGCACATCTGTGACCCCAGCACTTAGATCATGAGTTTGATGTCAGCCTTGGCTACATAGAGTTCCAAGCTAGCCTGGTTGACATAAGAAACCCTACGTCAATAATATAATATTGTGCATATTAGTGGATACCATGTAATATTTAATACATGTTTACATTGCAATGGCCTGAAAACATTTATCATTTCTTTATGTTAGAAAATTTTCGAAATCCTTTCCTGTAGCTTTTTAAAATGTACAGCATATTGTTATGTATAGTCCCTCCAGAACAACCACACAATAGGACTTCTTACTCCTAAATGTAGCAGTACTCAGGGATTACCCTTGATCTGTTCCCTTCCTTTTGCCTTCCACCCCACCCTAATCCTATGTGCTAAAACGAAGCCATTGCACCGACTCTGATTAACCAAGTGCAGGAGAACCACATCCTCTGAGGTTCCCTATGGAAAAGAGGAAGGAAGACATACTTCTGGATGCTGAAGACCCCTGCTAGCTCATGAGCTTCCTGTTCACCCCCACCCTTCCCACCTCTGCCTCCCCCCCACCTTCCCTCCCCAGGTAAAAGCTCTTTGCATCCTAAGACCATTAACAAGAAAGGAAGAAGGAAGAGGGGGAAGAGTAAAGAGATGTGAGGCAGTCTCTTCTGTCTTCTTCATGGCCAGCTTTGAATCAGTTTGTTTCCTTCAGCCTCCTAGATTTTTGGTTAAGCAGCAAGAAGTACAGATCTCAGATTCTGGCAACAGGAGCATGTTCTGTCACCAGAAAAGACCTGGGTCCTGGGCTGGAGAAATGGCTTAGCGGTTAAGGCGCCTGCCTCCTAAGCCTAAGAACGCCTGTTCCAATCTCCAGCAGTTCCAATCTCCATGTCACACATTTAGCCAGATGCAAAGTGATGCAAGGATGCAATGCCACACTTGACCACAAGGGGGCGCACGCATCTGGATTTTGTTTGCAGCAGCTGAGGCTGCTGGAGCGCCCATCTCTATCTGTCTTCCTGTGTCTCTCTCCAAAAAAAAAAAAAAAAAAAAAAAGACTTGGGGTCCTTTGTCATTATTGACAGGCACTCCTAGGGACATACTGGCCTAGAGAACACCATTCAAGCTTTGATGTTTGGAAATCTATAGTCTCCTTCTTCCATAAATCACCTAGAAAAGTGGCCACAGCTTCCAGTGGCCACTGTGGTCCCCATTCCCTCCATGGACTGTATAGGGAACTCTTCACTGAGATGGCCCCAGTGTATGTGGATGGTTGAAGAATAGTCTACAGGTCTGTGACACGGTCTCCAGGCATAAAAGCATATGATCAGTCTGCCATTGGGATCTATAAAATGTTCTCTACTAAAGTTGATCTTCAAAGGATAGGTATTATCCAAGTAAAAGGAACTTTTAAAAAATATTTTTATTGACAGCTGCCATAGTATAGACAATAAACCACAATAATACTCCCCATTCTCTCCCTCACAAATCTACTATCCATTGGATCCCCTCCCCCAATTAGTCCTTTTTTCACTTTGATGTCATCATCTTTTCATGCTATTATAAAGTTCTTATGTAGGTAGTGTCAGGCACTGGAAGGTCATGAACATCAAGGCCATTTTGTGTCTTGAAGACAGCACTGTAAGCAATACTACCCTTTCTTTGGCTCTTACACTCTTTACACCACTTCTGCAATGGACTCTGAGTCAGAGGGTGTGCTAGAGATGTCTCAGTTCTCAACAATCCTCTGTCACTTCTCTGCACTATGGTGACTTCCCTCCACTCCACAGAGGTAGGGTCTCACTGTAGCCCAGGTTGACGTGGAATTCACTAGGTAGGTAGTCTCAAGCTGGCCTCCAATTCATACCAATCCTCCTACCTAGGCCTCCTGAGTACTGGGATTAAAGGTGTGTCCCACCATGCCTGACTATGGTGACTTTTGAGTCACCCCAGTGGTCAGCACCATCTGAAAAGAGAAGTTTCTCTAACCAAAAGTGAGAACCACATTAATATCTGGATATCAACACTTTAAAAAAATGTTACAGGACAGTTTGGTGGGAAAAGGAATTTTGAAGATAGTATCTCAAGAGACAGGAAAGCAAAGTTCTTGGTTGTTATGAGTCCAATGAGAGTGGGTTAACAACTTTCATTAAGAACTAAACACTAGGGCTGGAGAGGTGGCTTAGCAGTTAAGGTGCATGCCTGCAAAGCCTAAGGACTCCAGTTTGATACCCCAGGTCCCACATAAGCCAGAGGCCCTGGCACACCCATATTCATATTCATTCTCTCTCTCTCTCCTCCCTCTCTCTCTCTCTCTCCCTCTCCCTCTCCCTCCCTGCCCTCAAATAAATAATTTTTAAAAATCTTTAGGAAAAAAAAAAAACTAAACACTGAAGCCAGGTGTGGTGGCACATGCCTTTAATCCCAGCACTCAGGCAAAGGTAGGAGGATTGCCCTGAGTTTGAGGCCACCCTGAGGCTTCATAGTGAATTCCAGGTCAGCCTGGACTAGAGTGGAAAAAAAAAAAGAACTAACCACTGGGCTGGAGAGTTGGCTTAACACTTAAGGCGCTTGCCTGAAAAATTAAGGACCCATGTTCAACTCTCCAGGTTTCACATAAGCACAAGCACAAGGTGACACAAGCACGCAAAGTCACACGTGCACACAAGGTGGCACATGTGTCTGGAGCATGAGGTAGCTGGAGGCTCTAGTACACCTATTCTCTCCCTCTCTCCCTTGTTTTCTCATTAACAAAGGCCAGTTTGTGTGGCTTGCCTCACAAAAAAGAGCAAAAGACTATTAGAAGAACTTCTTAAAGCTGGGTGTGGTAGCGCACCCCTTTAATCCCAGCACTTGGGAGGCAGAGGTAGGAGGATTGCCGTGAGTTTGAGGCCACCCTGAGACTCCATAGTGAATTCCAGGTCAGCCTTATCTAGAGTGAGACCCTACCTCAAAAAACCAAAAAGAAAAAAAAAAGAAAATGTATTAATGTCTTAAAGTGAATTTTCAGGCCTGGATATATGGCTTAGCACTTAACACACTTGCCTACAAAGCCAAAGGACCCAGGTCTGATTTCCCCAGGACCCACGTAAGCCAGATGCACACACAAGGTGGTGCCTGTGTCTGCAGTTCACTTGCAGCAGCTAAAGACCCCGGCATGCCCATTCTCTCTCTAGCTATCTCTTTCTCTCTCTCACACTCTGTCTTACTCTCTCAAGTAAAACTAAATTAATAAATTTTTAAAAATTAATTTTCACCCTTTAATATTTATACCTATGTATAATAATACCTATGTCTGTCTAGAAAGTAATAAGACCTTTTTCTCTGCTGGGAAGTACTCTCTCACATTTGTGGTTTGATATGTGTGTTTAGGATCTTTGTATTTCATGTTTACAAAGGGTTGTTCTGGGCTTGGGAGAGCAGTTAAAGGCATTTGCTTGCAAAGCTTGCCAGCCTGGGTTCAATTCCCCAGTACCCACATAAAGCCAAATGCACAAAGTGGCTCATGCTCTGGAGTTCATTTGTAATGACAAGAGGACATGGCACATACTCTATCTGTGCTTATAAAATAAACACAACACACACACACACACATATATTTCTGACTAAGCTTGATAAATCGTTTTCCTGTACTTTCAAACTAAATGATAACAACCTGGGTAAACTTAACTCCTGGATTTGTTTGCTATTTTCTTTGTCTCTATTCAGAGCTAGGGATTGAATTTCAGAATAGGACCTGAATTTTTCAGTATTCCCTCTGTGGTCATTTGAATTGATGTTCCCCAATAGATTCAGTTTTATTAAAGATTCTTGGATTTCCAGCTGCCTGGCTTAAATAGGTGTCAATGTGGGCAGATCCTAGGATCCAGCCCTAAATTGTGTTTGGGGATGGATCTGAATTCCAGCCTAATGTATACAGAGTGCTTGAGCTCTACCTGGGGTTCCTAACATATGCTTGCTTGTGGTTCTGGTGATTGTATTACTCTCTTCATGGACCTGTGAAAGGGAGCCAGCTTCTTCCACTATTATGGAATTTCCCCTAGATATATGTAAGTTTCGATAAATTTCTTCCTCCTACAAACTGTGTCCAGTTTGAAGGTTCATCCCAGCAACTTGAAGCTAACGACAGAATTGGTACCAGAAAATGGATTGTTACTGTGTGATGAATCTGACAAAGTTGATCTTGGTCTTTTGAAATTTGTTTTGGATGGACTTGGTGTCTTTGGTGAAATTTGTTTTGCAGAGAGGAATTTGGAGGCTTTGCTGGACAGCTGCAAGATGAACTTCAGACCAGGCAAGATGTCCATAATGGCAGGAGAAGCAGCCTGCTCTTCACAGGCCAAAATGGAGCAAAAACTAACTACAGCCAAAAGTTTTAGGAACTCCTGGGTATTTGCATATCTTTAGGAATCTCAAACCATCACCACACCTTAAGATTGTATTTGACCTTGCCTCTAGCAAGGTGATTGCAGATGCAAACTATAAAGTAATAAAACACTGAATATATTGGGGGACATATATTCAAACTACCACAACTTTCAAAGGAGAAGAAAAGACTGCAGAGAACTTTGTTATGTTCTCTGCCATAAGGGATGGCTGTGTCCTGCTGCCCATGCCCAGAGAGTTTGATCAGGGTTAAGTTTGTAATGGACTGAAGTGCTTGTCTGTGTCTAGTTTGGAGGTTCATCCCACCAACTTGAAACTGATTACAACACCCTCTAAGCTACATCCTGAGCTCCTGAATTCTTGATGATCCAGTTATGAACTTCATAAATAGCCTCAGTTCATTCTGCATAAATCTCCATACAAATAGCCACCTCTTGATTTTACATATTGACCAGTTGCTTTCTTCGTTGCCAAGTCTCACCATCCACTCATGTAAGTCCTACCTGTTCATCCTTCTTCCTAGTTGGGTTTATAGTTCAAGTCCAGCATTTATTATGTTTATTATGTTTGTGGCCTAGAGTAAGTTCTTAAGCTATCTAAAGTTCTGTTCTGATCCTTCGCTTGTAAGGTACAAATAAGATAGAACCTGGCTCAGAAAAGCTGTGTAGATATTAGAAATAATGGTAAGTATAGCAGTCAGTGTCCCAGCAGGAAGCAAACCACAAATTCATATTACAATATTTCTGGGAAGTTTTGCAAAGATGAAGGCAGAATCAATGAGTGAAATGTTGGAGCCAGCTCTCAAGAGCTGGCTGCTATATGTTCAGCTATTAAAGCCATTTATTTAAAAGAGTCATCTCTAAAGTTGAATTTTTAATTTTTTTTATTTATTTGCAAGCAGAGAGAAAGAGAGAGAGAATGGGCACACCAGAACCTCTTACACTGCAAACATACTCCAGATACATGTGCTACTTTATGCATGTGGCTTTATATGGCTACTGGGAAATCAAACCTAGGCTGGCAAGCATTGCAAGCAAGTGCCTTAACTGCTGAGCCATCTCCTCAACACTAAAAGTTGAATTTTACAAACTTAAAATTAAATACTACATTAAAATTTAAGTAATAAGTCTTCAAAACTTATCATTTCATTATATTATTTCATTTTACTATTATATATGCTTTTAGTTAACACCTATTACATTTCTGGTAGGAATATATTACAATAGAATGTTGCTATGCATTTCTTCCCAACTTTATGAGGATGCTATTCCATTGGCACTATGAAATCAACCATAGTAGAAGTATTTCTAGAACACATTTATGTGGGGCTCAGTGGTTAAGACACTATCCTTCAGAGCCTGACAACCCAGATTTGATTCCCCAGTACCTAGATACACAAAGGAGCACATGCATCTGGACTTTGTTTGCAGCAACTGGAGGTCCTGGCACACCAATTTCTGTATGTCTGTCTCTCTTCTATCTTTCTCCGTTTGAAAATTAATAAATACAAATATCAAGTACTTAGCCGGGCATGGTGGTACATGCCTTTAATCCTAGCACTCGGGAGGCAGAGGTAGGAGGATCGCCATGAGTTCAAGGCACCACCCTGAGACTACATAGTGAATTCCAGGTCAGCCTGAGCTACAGTGAGACCCTACCTCAAAAAAAAAAATCAAGTACTTGTTATTACAGGTAGCATTTAGTAAGGCCTCGCTGTGTCACAGGCATGGTTTTAAGTACCTTCCATTATAAAAAAACAAGAAGAAAAAGGAAAGGAACACAAATGCTACAAAATCAGATGTCTGTCCATTCCAACTCCTGAAATCAGTTATCAAAACGTTCACCCACAGGAGTTATTTGTGGGGAAACCACAGGGATCCCACTGTGCTCCATGGCTGTTACCACACTAGGTCCAAGAACACCATGGGAAGCACAATTAGCAATTTATTTTAAGTTGGGAAGACAGGGTCACTTTAACAGACTGAATGACCTTTTGAGCCAAAGAACACCATAAACCAAAAGAGACATTTGGAAAAAGAACCAAGGAGTGTTTGGGAGGGGAATTAATAATTTTTCAAGTTCCTCTATGAGCCAGGAGCTTTACATATGTTATCTCATTTCATCACCAAAAATGGAACATAAAACAGAATGTTAAAATTGACGCTTTCAATGAGAAGCCAAGATGATAAATATCAAATACTAAATAGTGCTAGACCTAAAACATGAAGAAAAAATTAAAATTGGTGAGAAAGAACTGGTTAGATAATTTGCACACATCAGTAGCTGGGTTGCTGAACATGTGAAAAGACTTTGAAGAGTATATTTGGTGAAAAATAAGAATTTTGGGAATTATCATGGTTGTATAGAGAGAACAACCTTGCTAATTCAACTCAAGTCTATTAAAGAGTGCCTTACCTACATAACTCTAACACATAGCCTCTGCAGTTTAGGGACTCAAGGATGAGGTATGAGACCTGCCTGAGAAAATTAAGCAGATTAAGGTTTTGTTTGTTTTTTTGTTTGTTTGTTTTGAGGGTATCTAACTTTTATTTGATTTTTTTATTATAAACTTTGTATAGACACATCCTGTGTTGGTACCCTTCCTGCCTACCCCCACTCCACTGAAGGCCTGCCTCAGTGGGATTGCTGGATTTCACCATAGGATTATGGGTTATAAATTGTGAGAGCAGCAGTCATTGACAGAGGGAGAGGGGAACAATGCCCCTGGATATTCCCTCCCACCCTGTGGCTCTTACAATCTTTCTTCTGCAAAATTCCATAAGCTGTGGTGGGAGCATTTTAAGTCTAATTTAGTTTGAGCTCTTAGCAGCTTCTGGATTTCTGTTTTGGTGCATTTTGAGTATCCTCAGTGTCTGCCTCCGTCACCCTGGCCCAGAAACCAGGCTCACAATAGAAGCAGCACTCTTGTTCATCTCGCCAATTCTTCTGTAGTTTCAAGTGGGCCCTGGCTGATGTGTAAGGGGTGGTTCATCTCCAGCCAGGGAGTTAGCTATCTTTCTTGCCAGGTTGGTAGATTATGGTTGTCCTCAGTCCTCACTGCCTTCTAGAAAAAGAAAAACAAACAGATTCTCCAATGGAAAGTGGGATCAGCTTAGATTAAAAGGATAAGCATTATTAATTTAGAGATATTTTGATGGGAATAGCCACTTTATTAGCCAAAAACTAGTGGGAGCTTCTCTTAGAAGTCCACAATCTTGGCCTCCATAGGATTCAACTCGGTTTCCAGTTCCAGCTATAGGTTCCTTTCCACTGAGTGGATCTCTCAGTCAATTAGAAAGCCATTAGTTAACCACCTAGGCTGGGTGTGCCACCATTGCACAGGGGTGTACATCTTGTCGGGCTGCTTGCTCATAACATTGTTGGCCATTTTCCCTCCATAGCTCATGTAGCACTTTTAGCACTATATGGTCGAACAATCTGGGAACTGGCTTCCTTCCAGTTTCCAACCCAATTTCTCAATGTTCTCTGTAGGCACAATATGGTGTCTTCATTATCATTTGTCAAACAGGCATCAACAGGTTGATTACAGTTCTTAGCTGTGAACTGAGCAGCTATAAACACGATTGAGCAAATATCTCTGCAGTGAAGAGTGGAGCCTTTAAGGTATAGCCAAAAGAGGAATAGCTGGGTCAGTTGGTAGCTCTTCTTTCTCTTTTTCAGGAGTCCTCATATTGATTTCCACAGTGATTATACAAGTTTGCACTTCCACCAGCAGTGAATAAGGGTTCCTCTTTGCCCACATCCTTGCCAACAGTTGATTTTTTTAATGAGTGCCATCCTGAATGAAGTAAGGTAGAATCTCATAGTTGTTTTAATTTGCATTTCCCTGATGGTTAAGGATGTCATTTTCTTGAGTATTAGCCATTTGCATTTCTTCCTTTGAGAATTCCCCATTTTTTTATTGGTTTGTGTGATTTTATCATCATTATTAACATACTTTGTATGGATACATCATGTGTTGGTACCCTCTTTGCCCTCATCCCTGCCCCTATTCTGCTAGGGACCCTCCCAAGTGGTATTGCAGGTATTTCCCATGGGTTGTCAATTATGTGTTGTGGGAGCAGCGGTCATTTGGAGTGGGGGAAGGGGTGAGGAAATGCCTCTGGGCATGATGTCTCAACCCATGGCCCTTACAATCTTTCCACCCCCTCTTCTGCAAAATTCCCTGAGCTGTAGTAGGTGAATTTTAAGTCTACTTCAATAATGAGCTCTTAGAAGCCTCTGGATCTCTGCTTTGGTAAGTATTGAGTATCCTCAGGGTCTGTCTCCTTCACCCTGGTGCTGATTGTCAGGTTCAGCATGGGAGCAGCACTCTTGCTTATCTCCCCAACCCCTCTGTGGTTTCAGCTGTGGCTTGGCTGAAGTGTGAGGGGTAGTTTGTCTCCTCAGGTCTTTCTACCTTCTGAATAAAAATAGATTCTCCAATGGAGAGTAAAGTCAGTGTAGTTTAAATAGGATAAGTATTATTAATTTAGGGAGAATTTGATGTATGTAACCCTCTTTTAGTCAAAGACTAGTGAGAGCTTGACACTGGAGAACATAATCTTTGTCTCCATAGAATTCTGATCTGGTTCCTAATTCCAGATATGGGATCCTTTACACTGAGCGGATCTCTTACCCTATCAGAAAGCTATTGGTTATTGGCTGTGTGCCACTATTGCACTGGCATGTACATCCTGTCAGGGTGTTTGCTTCTGAGTAGCTTAGACCTCTGGTTGCTCAGACTGATGTTAGCCACTTTCCCCAAGTAGTTCATGTATCACTTTCCAGCACTAGATGGGCTGTCTGGGGATTGGCTCTCTTCCAGATTCCAGCCAGGTCTCTCCATGTTCTGTGTGGGCAGCATATGGTGTCTTCAATACAGTCTTACCTTTTGCCTCAGGTGTGTAATCAAGTGCTTTGACAGAAACGGGGGACCATGTAGGTCTCTCCAATCAACAGCTCATTGTGGGTAACAATGGATTTCTGGTACTGGGAGTTACAAGCCAAGACATACATAAATAAATAAATAAATAAATAAATAAATAAATAAATAAATAAGCAAGCTTAGGCTTCATCTTACCCTCTCCTGGGCCCTTTTTGAGGTACTCCCCCCTTACCCCTTTTGAGGGTTATATGTTTTAGTCTGTCTCCAAGCATAAAGGTTTCTATTGGTACCAGTTTATTTAGAATTTAGTTTTGTGTTTGTTTTTCCTCACCCTCCCTTTCTGCCTCCCCCCCCCCAAAAAAAACCCCTTCCAGCCTATTGTCTGGGCATTGAGTTGCTTATCAGGTATGTCAGCAGTTCAAGCTGGTCCAAGTTAGTAACCACAGATAAAATTTGGGAGTTGGAGACCCAGGGGCCTTTCAATCAGGAAGGCCAAGCAAGGGGCCTGCTTCTGCAGCAAGCTCACAGGGTCCAGGCAGCCCCAAGCCAGCAGCAGGGGAACCTGGACCAAGGAACTGGGAGATGGGGGAAGGGTGAACAGGGAGATCTGGTCTACTCACTGCTCTCATGAACCCTCCAAGCAGGGGATCCAGGAGTTGAGGACCCAGGGGCCATTCAATCAGGCAGCCCCAAGCCAGCAGCAGGGGACCCGGGACCTAGGAAGTTGCCACACTGGTTCTTGAGGTGAAGGGAAATACCGTGTTTGATTTTTGTGTGTGTGTGTTTTTGTAGATTCTAGCTATTAGGCCTCTGTTGGTAGTGTACCCATTCTTTGGGTAGTCCATTGGCTCTGTTTATGGTACATTTGTTTGTACAAAAAGTTTTGAGCTTCATGAGATCCCACTGGTTGAATGATTGTTTTATTTCCTGGGTGACTGGGATATTATTCAGAAAGTCTTTCCCCACTCCTTTATCATGGAGTGTTCCCCTGTTTTTTCTTCTGGTCATATAAGAGTTTCAGGTCTTGGGGCTAAAGGAATGGCTTAGTGGTTAAGGTGCTTGCCTGCAAAGCCTAGGGACCCAGGTTCAATTCTCCAGGTCCCATGTAAGCCAGATGCACATTGTGGCACATGCATCTGGAGTTTGTTCACAGTGGCTAGACACCATGGCATGCCCATTCTCTGTATCTTTCTTTCTGTCTCTAATAAGTAAATAAATAAAATTATTTTTAAAAATGAGTTTGAAGTCTTATATTTAGGTCTTTAATCCATTTGGAGTGGATGTTTGTTCATAATGAGATGAGTGGGTTTAGTTTCATTTTTTTTCTGCATATGGTTCTCCAATTTGTCCAGCATGATGTGAAGATGCTGTCTTTCCCCCAGTGTATGTTGTTGGTGCCTTTGTCAAAGGTCAAGTAGCTGTAGTTACTTGAACAAAGGTCCAGTTCTGCAATTCTGTTCCATTGGTCTACATGTCCTGCTTTTGTTTCTATGGATTTGTAGTATAGCTTTAGGTTGGGTATGTGATGGAGGTGATACCTCCAGAGGTGTATCTTTTGCTAAGGATATTTTTGGATATCCAAGGTCTTCTGCCATTCCGTATGAATTTTTAGATTATTTTTTCTATATCTGTGAAGAAAGATGCTGGGATTTTTGTTTTGTTTTGTTTTTGTTTTTTGAGGTAGGGTCTCCAAGACCTGAGGTAATTTTGTTGTAGATCTTGTTAATTTCTAGCTTTAACACTTTGTGGTGTGTGATACGATGTGGGAAGTTACATCAATTTTCCTGAGTTTGTGGAGGCAAGTTTTATGGCCTAATATATGATCTAGTTTGGAGAAAGTTCTGTGGGCTACTGAGAAGAATGTATTTTGTAGAATTGGGGTGGGATAATCTCTATATGTCTCTTAGGTCTAGTTGATCTTTGGTGTCAGTAAGCTCTTATTTCCCTGTTGATTTTCTGCTTGGATGATCTACTGATGATAGTAGGGTAGTGAAGTCACCTCTATGATGGTGTTGCAGTCAGCTTCACATTGCTGGCAGAAAGCACCTGAGCAAAATCAGCTTGCAGAAGGTAGGGTTTATTACAGATTATAGATTATAGACTCAAGTGGAAGCTCCATGATGTCAGGGGAAAATGATGGCATAAGCAGAGGGTGGATATCACCTCCTGGTCAACATCAGGTGGACAACAGCAGAAGGATAGTGTGCCAAAACTGGCAAGGGGAATCTGGCTTTAAAATCCATAAGTCTGCCCCCAACAATACACTGCCTCCAGGAGGCTTCAATTCCCAAATTGCCACCAGCTAGGGACCTAGCATTCAGAACACAACTTTATGGGGGATACTTGAATCAAACCACCATGGATAGTATTGGGAATTATTTCTATATTATTGTCAAAATGTTTTGTTTTATATAATGGGGTATACCTCTGTTAGGTTGTATAGACTTATGGTTGTGAGGTCTTTTGTGGGATCATTCCCTTGGTGAGTAAAAAGTGACCTTCTTCATCCATTTTGATTATATTTGGTTTGAAGTTTATTCTGGCAGATATTAACATAGAAATAAGAAACAAGCAGATGTGGCTATTTGCTTGGAATATCATTTTCCATTCTTTCATCCTGAGGAAGTGTCTATTATTAGTGGTGAGGTGAGTTTCTTAAAGACAGCAGGTAGAAGGGTCCATTTTTCTGAACCACCCTGTTAACTTATGTCTTTTGATGGGTGAGTTAAGACCATTAATATTTAATGTTATAACTGTGAAGTTTGATTCAATCCCTGCCATGTTGGAGGCTATGAAGTTTGGTGCTTCCTTGGGTTTTGCACCTTTTTCTGCCTGCTCCAGTTTTGGTTATTTTGTTCTTCCTCTTGTAGGCCCTTGAGGTGGGTTCTTTGACTCTTCTGTGTGGAGTAGTCACTGAAATGTTCTCTGTAGGTTTGGCTTCATGTTCAATATCGAGTAAGATCAGAGGGGGCATATATTCGCTGTCTGGTGAAACACCAGAAGTATATTCCACCTGACCAGTCACTCTTTCCACAACCATCACCATCTCCTGAATTGCCAAATCCAGACTGTTTCCCACACATCACTGTGAGTGCTATGAGCACACTCAGTGGTGAACACAGGTCACGATCAGTATTACATGGGTAAAGGCCATCATGAAGTCATGGCCTCCTGTTTGGCTGCTGATCCCTTTTATTTTCTTTACACCTTCCTTAATCAGACTTTGTCACCACACACCTCCTCTTCCAGTTTCCTTCAGACTCTGCATGAGAAAGGCACAGAGCTGGTCTGGCAAACAGACCCCTGCTCAAGGAAGAAAGAAGAAAAACTGGAAGGCTTCCTGCTTTGAACTATCCATACCAATACAGAATGGACCAGAGCTCTAGTCATCAACCAATGTATGGGGGGGGGGGTGTCAGTAATTCTTGGTTTAGCCAGAACGATTAAATATTAAATCAACATACAACAATCAATATATTGTCTACATACCAATAACAATCTTGTTAAGAAAGAAATCAGAAAAAAACTACATTCAAAATAATTTTTTTAAAAGGAGTATGCATTACCAAGGAGGTAGAAGGCCTCTGCAAGGAAAACTCTAAAATATCAAAGAAAGAAATTAAAGAAGATATCAGAAAAAGGAAAGGCCGCCTCTACCAGTTACTTTCTAATTGCTGGGGCAAAATACCTGACCAGAAGCAATTTATGGAAGGAAAGGGGTTTAATTCAGCTTACAGTTTCAAAGGGAAGTTTCATTAAGGCAGGGAAAGCATAGCAGGATGGAGAGGGAAGCTCTACTCACATCTCACCAGTCAGGAGGCAGAAAGAACAGCAAGTGAGGTAGGGATAAAACACTCTAAGGCCAGCCCCCAGTGACATACTTCCTCCAGCCAGGCTCTACTTCCTAAAGCTTCTATAACCTTCCTGAATAACACCAACAGCTGGGGATCAAATGTTCAAACATATGAGTCTATGGAGGACACTATATTCAAACCACAACAACTCCCATGTTCACAAATTGGCAGAATATCACAAAAATGGCTGCATTACTAAAAGCAATCTAAAGATTCAGTGTACCATCATCAAAATTTCAATGAGAGGGGCTGGAGAGATGGCTTAGTGGTTAAGGCATTTGCCTGCAAAATTCCTAGAATTGAATAATGAAAACACAACCTACCAAAACTTATGGGACACAATGAAAGCAGTCCTAAGAGGAAAATTCATAGCCCTAAATGCCTTAATTACAAAGACAGGAAGATCAGAAATCAATAACCTGACTGTCCACCTAAAGGTGTTAAAAACAAGAAGAATCCAACCCAAAGAGCTCCAGACAGAAAGAAATCATCAAAATTACAGCATAAATTAATGAACTGGAAACTAAGAAAACAATTTTTAAAATTGATGAAATGAATAGCCAGTTCTTTGAAAAAATAAACAAGATTGACAAACCCCTGGCCAAAATGATCAAGCAAAAAAAAAAAAAAAAAAGAAAGAAAGAAAAAGAAAAAGAGAAGTCTCAAATTAACAAAATCAGAAATGAAAAGGGAGAGATCACAACTGACATCAATGAAGTTGTAAGAATCATCAGGGCATACTTCCAAAACCTCTACTCCACAAAATTAAATAATCTGCAAGAAATAGATGAATTCCTAGACACATACCACCTACCAAAACTAAACTCAGTGCATAGAAATCTCCTAAACAAACCTATCACATCCATGGAGATTGAAAAGGTAATCAAAAAACTCCCAAAAAGAAAAGTCCAGGACCAGATGACTTCTCAGATGAATTCTATCAAACCTTCATTGAAGAACTCAAACCAGTTTTTCTCAAACTGTTCCACCTAATTGGAGGCCAGGTAATCCTCTCCCACTCATTTTATGAAGCTAGCATCACCCTAATACAAAACCAGACAGAGATGCAACCAGGAAAGAAAATTATAGGCTTATATCCCTAATGAAATTAGATGTCAAGATCCTGAAAAAAATCCTTGCAAACTGAATCCAAAAGCATTATCCACCTCAAGCTGAGCATGGTGGCACATGCCTTTAATCCCAGCACTTGGGAGGCAGAGGTAGGAGGATTTCCATGAGTTTGAGACCACCCTGAGAATATAAAGTAAATTCCAGGTCAGCCTGAGCTAGAGTGAGGCTGTACCTAAAAAAAAAAAAAAAAAAAAAAAAATGTAATATACCACATAAATAAACTGAACCATAAGAACCACATGATCATCTCAATTGAGGCAGAGGTGGCCTTTGACCAAACACTACACCACTTCATGATCAAAACACTGGAAAGAATAGGCATGGAGGATTTATATCCCAACATAATAAAAGCTATATATAAAGCCCAAATAATATTTAATGAAGAAAAACTGAAGGCATTTCCACTGAGATCAGGAACAAGACAGGGGTGCTCATTCTCAACACCACTCTTCAACATAGTACTAGCCCAAGCAATAAGATGGGAGAAAGAAATAAAAGGGATTCAAATTGGAAAGGAAGAAGTCAAGTTAGCTCTATTTGCAGATGACATGATCCTGTATACAAGGGACCTGAAAGTCTCCATCTCAAAATTTCTAAAAGTGATAAATTCCTTCAGCAAAGTGGCAGGATACAAAATCAATGCACAAAAATCAGCATCTTTTCTATATGCAAAGGACAAGTATACAGAGAAAGAAATCAGTGAGACTGTCCTATTTTCAATAGCAACAAAAATAAATAAATACCTTGGAACAACATTAACCAAGGATGTGAAAGACCTATATAACAAAAACACTCAAGAAAGAAATAGAGGAGGTCTTGAGAAGATGGAAAGACCTCCCATGTTCCTGGATAAGTAGAATATTGTGAAAATGGTAATTCTTGAAAAGATGGAAATATATACCTATATATATATATATGTATGTATGTATGTATTTAATGGAATACCAATAAAAATACCAGCATCATTCTTCAGAGACTGAAAAATTATCTCAAAATTCATATGGAATGGCAGAAGGCCTCGGATGTCCAAACATATCCTCAGCAAAAAATACACCTCTGGTGGTATCACCATACCTGATCTAAAACTATATTACAAAGCCATTGTGACAAAAACAGCATGGTACCTGAATAAAAACAGAAACATAGACCAATGAAATAGAATTGAAGACCCAGACCTTAACAAAACCCTAGCAGCCAAGGAAACTAAACAAGCACTCAACTATGAGATCAAGGGATCTCATGAAGCTAAAAAGCTCTTGCACAGACAAACATACCATAGGCAGAGCCAATAGATTTACCCACTGAATGGGAGAAAATCTTTGCCAGGTATACCACTGACAGAAACCTAATATCTAGAATCTACAAAGAACTCAAAAAACTAAACAATAAAAAAATCAAACAACCCACTCCAAAAGTGGGGCAGAGAACTAAATAGGAAGTTCTCAGAAGAAGAATTGCAAATGGCTAAGATACACTTAAGAAAATGTTCAACATCCCTAACATTAGGGAAATGCAAATTAAAACACCTATGAGATTCCACCTTACCCCAGTAAGGATAGCAAACATTAAAAACTCAAATGAAGCTGGGTGTAGTGGCACATGCCTTTAATCCTAGGACTTGGGTTTGAGTTTGAGGCCACCCTGAGACTACATAGTAAATTCCAGGTCAGCCTGGAATAGAGTGAAATCCTACCTCAAAAAACAAAATCAAATGAAAACAAATATTGGTGAGGATGTGGAGAAATAGGAACACTCATTCACTGTTGGTGGAATATTAGCTGGTACAACCACTGTGAAAATCAATATGGAGACTCCTGAAAAGGATGGATATAGAGTTACCAAGAGACCCTGTTATTTGCCCTAATAGTTCTACATCTCAGTTCAGAGATATTTGCTCAACCATGTTTATAGCTGCTCAATTCATAATAGCTAAAAAGTGGAATCAACCCAGGTGACCATCATTGGATGAATGGACAGCCAAGATGTGGTATATCTACACAATGGAATTTTACTCAAAAGTAAGAAAAAAATGACACCTTGAAATTTGGAGAAAAATGGTTGAACCTGGAACAGATCGTTCTAAGTGAATTCATACAATTGCAAAAAGACAACCGTCACATGATCTCACTCATCTGCAGTTCCTAACTTGGATCAACCCAAGTTGCTGACATAACTGAATAGCACTTGAGGCTTAGACAATAGGGAGGGTAGGGCTTGGAGGAAGGGAAATGATGGGGAAGACACAAAACTGAACCCAAATTGAACTGGTTCTATACAATTCTACATCCTGGAAATCAGACCAAAAGGTGGAACCCTCAAGAGGAACTTAGGGTGAACACCTGAATCAAAGGGTCATGGAGAGGGTGAGATGAAACCTAACCTCAAATTTCTCCTGCTTCTCTTTCTGCTCTGCCCTTTTCTGTTTTCTTTTCCCTTGGCACTGGCCTATAATTCCCTGTACCAGGTTGTGGTTTACATCCACAATGAGCTATTAATCAGAGAGGCCTACTAGATCTCCCCAAAACAAAACAAAACAAAAAGACGGACTTCTGCCAGAGAATTTGATTACACACCAGAGGTTAACAGTAAGACCCTCCTGCTGAAGACACCAAATGTTGGCACCAACCATACAGAGACCTAGTTGGAATCCAAAGGAGAGCCATTCCCCAGAAAAATTAGCCCATCTAGTGCTAGAAGATGCTACATGAACTTCCATGAGAAAGTGGCCAACATCTGTTCAAGCAGCTCAAATTCTAAGCAACTCAGAAGCAAACAACCTGACGTGAAGCTCACACAAGTGCAACAGTGGCACAGAGCCATGGTGGATAACCAGCTGCTCTTGGATTGGCTAACAGATCCACTCAGTGGAAAGGAAACTGTATCTGGAACTAGGAAAAAGTCAGAATCATAACCAGATAATGATTCTGCTTTCCACTGTCAAGCTCCCACTAACCTTGGACTATAGGAGGGACTATGCCCTTTTAATTCTCTCTAAATTAATGAGGGTTATCCCATTTAACTGGTGCTGACTTCATTCTCCATTGGAGAATCTGCTTCTCTTTTTCAGATGAGAGCTGGACCTGAAGAGATGAACGACCCATTGCACTCCACCCTGGCCCCAGGTGAAATTACAGAGGAGTTGGGGCAAGGAGCTAGAGAGCCGCTTTTGCAGTGAATCCATTATCAGCTCAAGGATGGAGATAGACACTGAGGACACTCAAAACTGACCAAACCAGAGATCCTGAGTGCTCATCACTGAAGTGGACTTAAAAATATTCCCAGAATGGCTCAGAGAATTTTGTGGAACAGGGGGCAGAAAGATTGTTCAAGCCACAAATTGGGATATTTTTCACAGACATTCCCTTCCTCCCCTCTCCCCTCCCTCCCGCCATAATGCATGACCCACAATCCCCATTGGGATGACCTGCATCCCCAATGAGGAAGGCCTCTTCAGAAAAGTGGCAGGGAGGAGGGAAAGGAAGGTACCAACATGTGTTGTTTTGTACAAAATATGCCCATATCTAAGGGAAAGTAGAAAATAAATATATATTTTTTAATTTTTTAAAGAATTGACGAGGGTTGGAGAGATGGCTTAGCGGCTAAGGCGCCTGCCTGCTAAGCCTAAGAATGCTGGTTCCAATGTCCAGCGGTTCCAATCTCCAGGTCCCACGTTTAGCCAGATGCAAAGTGAGGCAAGGGCGCAATGCCTCACTTGACCACAAGGGGGCGCACACATCTGGATTTCGTTCACAGCAGCTGCGAGACTGCTGGCGTGCCCATTTCTGTCTCCCTCTCTCTCTCTCTCTCTCTCTCTCTCTCTTCAAAAATAAATAAAAATAATAATAATAATAAAAATTTTTAAAAAAAGAATTGACAAATAGGATTTCATGAAATTAAAAAGCTTCTGTACAGCAAAGGCAATAATGTGAAGAGTGAACAGACAACCTACAAAATTAGAAAACTCCTTGCATCTAACAGGGAATTAATATCCAGAATGTATAAATAATTGAAAAAAAGCACACACCAAAAATCAAAGCCTCCAATAAATAAATGAGCCAATGAGCTGAAGAGATAGTTCTAAAAAGAAGAAATATAAATAGCCAATAAACATATGAAAAAAATATTCAACATCCTCAGCATCAGGTAAAATGTAAATGAAAACTGATTTTGAGAGTCTATCTCACTCCAGTCAGAATGGCTATCATCAAGAAATCAAATGACAACAATGCTGGCGAGGATGTGGAGGAAAAGCAACCGTACACTGCTGGTGGGAATGTCAACTGGTGCAACTACGATGGAAATCAGGATGGAGAGCCCTCAAAAAATTAAAAGTAGAGGCTGGAGAGATTGCTCAGCGGTTAAGATACTTGCCTGCAAAGTCTCGTGAACTGAGTTTGATTCCCCAGGACCCACATAAAGCAGGATGCACCAGGTAGCACAATGCATATGGAGTTCATTTGCAGTGGCAGAAGACCCTGGCATGCCCATATATTCTCTCTCTCTCAAATAAATAAAGTTTAAAACACAAATTAAAAGTAAGCCAGGCATAATGGTTCACACCTTTAATCCCAGTACTCAGAAGGCTGAGGTAGGACTGCCATGAGTTCAAGGCTAGCCTGAGCTACAGAGTGAGCTCCAGGTCAGCCTGGGCTAGAGTCAGACCCTACCTCAAAGACAAATTAAAAAATAGTAATAGCTGGGCATGGTGGCACATGCCTTCAATCCCAGCACTCGGGAGGCAGAGGTAGGATCACCGTGAGTTCGAGGCCACCCTGAGAAGACAGAGTGAATTCCAGGTCAGCCTGGACTAGAGTGAAACCCTACCTCGGAAAACCAAATATATATATATATGGAGAGAGAGAGAAATGTACAACTAACAAGTGATCTTGCTCCACTACTCTTTGGTATACACCCAAAGAACTGTAAGTCAGCACACCACAGAGATACTTGCACACACTGTAACACTGTTGCACCATAACAGCCCCATAGAGCTAGTCTAGATATGTACTGCATGGACTTTTCCTGAGGAGATGTAAACAAATATTTGCTCCTACCAGAGAGGACACGAGCTCCATACAAAGTGATGATTCCACTCAAGTCTAGCTTGGTAAGCCAATGAGTTGATTGGGCTTATTTACAGGAACATGGGTTATCCCCAAACAGCTCTATCACTGAAAAGTCTCACCTCAGGATAAATTACTTTTCCATAGCTGCACAGAGTGAGATCCTGCTTCCACACTCTACATACTCTAGCACCTCCCTGGATCACATGCGGCTGGAGGAGAATTGCATAAAGGTAGCAGGGAGGGGCACATGAGAGTGGCTGACATCTCAGGTGAAGGTCTAATGACCTTCTCATCCCCTCCTTTTAGGAGGGAACTTTTGCAGGCCTGGTCTTGAGGGTACAGGCAGTTACAGTTACCCTGATGAAGATGGTAATGGTTGTCAAGAGGACAGCATTCCACAGCAGTGCTCATGAGCAGATGAATGCATAAAGAAAATCGTGCATATACACAGTAGTTTCATGCCACTGTAAAAAAATGAAATTATGTCATTTACAAGAAAAAAAAACTGGATCATGGTAAGTCAAATAAGCCTGGTTCAGAAAGACCAATGTCATACACTTTCTCTAGAACATGGAATGAAGAAATATATATGTGTGTGTGGGGTGTGTGTGTATCCCCAGGAAAGTAAAAAGGAACACTGTCAGGGCAGAGAAAGAAGTCTAAGGGGAATGGGGAGAGAGGAACAAGAGAGGGTAATGGGGAAAAAACAAATTTAAATATATGCATAACATACATTTACAACATGAAAGCAGAAGAGGAAGGAAGGGCAAAGGAAAGTAATGGGGAGAAAATATGAGCAAAGTTCAATGATATATTCTGAAATGTCATAATGGAATCCATTAGCATGCTAACTAAAAATACTAAAAGAAATATTAATATTTTCTTTGTAATTGGCAAATTGAGAGATTAGTGTTTTCTAGGAAAGATGGGCTCTGCCTTCCTTCTCTGGCTTCCAGAATGGTAAAGGTCTGTGGGAGAGATGAGAGGCAGCAGACAGTGAAGCCAGGCCAGGAGTGTCCATCAAAGCCACACAGAATGAGTCCTTCAGTGATGCTGGACCCCAGTGTACTGCATCCTTTGCACTGTACCTAGTCAGTCATCTTCTCAGAGGACAGAGAGGTTGAAATTTCATTCTGAAGCCTACTACATGGGAGGAATCACAGGTCTAGTCTGGGATGAGAGAATTATGCGTTTTGAAATTTGCGCACTGTAAATAGTCAATACAAAATTACAGATTCAATTACTTAAACTGATGTTCTGGAAAAATATCAAATGGCATAGTGAATTGCTAACAAAATAAGCAGATATGAACTGCATAATGTTACAGAATAGTCTTGCTGGCATAGAGAGTAAAAAAAATGCACCTAGAAAAAATGTCAACCACATTTATCTCTGTAGCTGGATTGGTTTTTCGCTTTTATTGGTTTCTTTCTGTACTCCTACAGAATTGTCACTGGAAGTAAAATGTTCAAAAACCAGTACAACATACCCCAGAGAGGAAGCTGCTCTCCAGTGACCCATAGTTGTTCAAAAAAATTAGCAGGGCTAGAGAGATGGCTCAGCAGTTAAGGCACTTGCCTGCAAAGTATAAGGACCCGAGTTTCATTCCCCAAGTTCCCACAGAAAAGCAAGATTCACGAGGTGGCACTTGTGTCTGGAGTGTGTTTGTAGTGGCTAGGGGCTGTGGAGCACCCATTTATAGTCTGTCTGTCTGTCTGTCTGTCTCTCTCTCTCTCTCTCTCTCTCTCTGTTTCTCGCGCACACGCACACACACAAATACATAAATAAAATATTTTATTTATTCATTTACTTGATAGAGAGGGAGAGAGAGAGAATAGGTACACAAACAAACTCCAGACGCATGTGCATCTGGCTTACATGGGTCCTGGACAATCAAACCTGGATCCTTTGACTTTGCAGGCAAGCACCTTAACTGCTAAGGCATCTCTCCAGTCCAATTTTTAATTAGCATTAAAGATCACCTTAGCCTGAATTGCTCTCAGACTCCCCAGATTTCCCCTTGAGCTCCTCTCTTAGCTCACACCTGACTGTGTGCGCCATCCTCTCTAACCAGCACCTGCTCCATGGTTCTAACTGGGCTGCACCCTGAACTTCTATGCAGGCAATGGAGGAGAGCGACTAACAGGAATGGTAAAGGTCCAGAAAGTTAGGAAGGGAACAACAGAAAAGCAGGAGATTGCAGTCTACATAGAGAATGACATCAAGATGTTCTAGGTCACTTCTGCTTCTGTGAAGAGGAAAGGCAAAACATCTGGAGAAACATCCTCACATTCCAGGGCATCTCTGCAAAGCTAAATTTGGCAGCTATATTTCCATGGGAACATACTTCTGATCTGCATGGTGTTTTTAAATTTTATTTATTTTATGAGAGAGAGAATTGATGCTCCATGGCCTTTAGCCACTGCAATTAAACTCCAGACGTGCATGCCACTTTGTGTGCATGCATCACCTTGTGCATCTGGCTTACATGGGTTCGGGGGAGTTGAACCTGAGTCCTTAGCCTTCACAGGTCACAGACAAGCACCTTAACCACTAAGACATGTCTCCAGCCCGATTTTTTTAACGTTTTTACTGACAACTTCCATAATTTAAAACAAGATACCGTAATTCCCTCCCCTCCCTCATTTTCCCCTTCATAAATCCACTCTTTATCATATACCCTCCATCTCTCCATTAGTCTTTTATTTTGATGTCTTCATCTTTTCCTTCTATTATGAGGGTCTTCTGAAGGTAGTTCTAGGCACTGTGAGGTCATAGATATCGAGGCCAATTTGTGTCTGAACAATTGCATTGGAAGCAGTCTTACCCTTCCTTTGGCTCTTACATTCTTTCTGACACCTCTTTCACAGTGGACCCTGAGCCTTAGAAGGTATGATAGGGAGGTTTAATTGCTAAGCACTCCTCTGGTACATCTTCTTAGTACTATGGTGCCTTTTGGGTCATCCCAGTGGTCACCACCAACTGGAAAAAGAAGCTTCTGTAGCTGGGTGAGGTGGCACACACCTTTAATCCCAGTACTCAGGAGGCAGAGGTAGGAGGATTTCCATGAGCTCAAGGCCATCCTGAGACTACATAGTTAATTCCAGGTCAGCCTGGGCTAGAGTGAGACCCTACCTCTAAAAAAAAAGAAAACAAAAAGAAGCTTCTCTAACCAAAAGTGAGAGTAGCATTAATATATGGGTATGAATGCTAAGTATTGCTTACAGGGATGTTTGGAGAGCATAATATATGCATTTAGCCAGACAAGACCACGTGTTACACCCTTAGGGCTCATGACCTGCCCCACCATAGGCTTTTGACTGGGTTTTCAGGCATGTATTCCCTTCCATGGAGCAGACCTCCAGTCCAATTAGAGAGCAGTTGGTTTCCCTCATAATAGACATTCCGTTATTGCACCCATTTGGTCATTTGGCCTGGCTGGCCAAACTTAAGGCTTATAGTGTCCACTGTTTTCATGGATAATGACTTCTATCTCCCATAGGGCTGTATGCAGTGCAGCTTTTTCCAGCTTTCTGTCAGCTGGTCTACAGGGAGGAGGTTTTCAACTCAGCTCCAGCTTGATTTTTCAGTGATCTTGCAGCCCAAGCACGTGGAGTCTTCAGCAATAGGGTTTTACCATCTACTTCTGGTGGGAAACCAAGAGACTTGGCAATGGCCTGTAATGTTTGGGGGACATCAGGGACCTGCCTGGCCAGTGATTCACTGGAAGGTATCCCATCTCTGCCACTGAAATTTTTCTAGTAACAATGTATGGCTTCTGGGTGTGCCATTATCCAAAAAAGAACATTTCCATGTGGCTTAGTCACAACATCTTGAATTTTGATTAACCTTACTTCTACCATTCTTTTTTTTAAACCTTTTCTTAACATTTTTTGTTGTTGTTGTTGTTTTATTTATTTGAGAGAGAGAAAGAGAGAGAATGGGCACACCAGAGCCTCCAGCCACTGTAAACTAACTCCAGGTGCAGGTGCCATCATGGGCATCTGGCTTTAATGGGTACTGGGGAATTGAACCTGGTCCTTAGGCTTCACAGGCAAATGCCTTAACTGCTAACCCATCTCTCTAGCCCCCACCCTTCTTATACTCAGTCTCTTCCCAGGACTTCACTTAGGCTGTTGGAACCCCAGTAATCTGACTTTTTTTAATGAAAAGTAATTTGTGGACAACATACTCATTTTTTTTCTTTTTTTGGTTTTTTTGAAGTAAGGTCTAACTGCAGCCCAGGCTGACCTGGAATTCACTATGTAGTCTCAGGCTATCCTTGAACTCACAGCAAGCCTCCTATCTCTACCTCCCAAGTGTGGAATTAAGTCATGCACCACGATACCTGGCAACATAGTTTTCTTAAATTTGTTTGAGAAACAGAAAAAGAGGCAGAGAGAGAGAACGGGTTCACCAGGGCCTCTAGCCACTGCAAACAAACTCCACAAGCATTTACCATCTTGTGCACTGGCTTACGTGGATACTGAAAAATCAAGTCTGGGTCCTTAGGCTTCACAGGCAAGCACCCTAACTGCTAAGCCATCTCTCCAGCCCAACATACTCCTTTTGAATACACCTGTGGGGATTTAGGAAGCTGATTCAGCAGTTAAAGGTGCTTGCTTGCAAAGCCTGCTTGTCTGGGCTCAATTCCCAAGCTACTCACATAGACAGATGAAAAAGGTCATGCAAGTGTTTGGCATTTGTTTGGGATAGTAAGAGGCCCTGGTGCACAGCCATCCATCCCCTACACACACAAAGACACATGCAAATAAGTTAAATATGAAATAAAAACAATATGCCTATGAAAGTTTGCTGAAACCAAAGCTGGTCACCAAGAGACCTTGAGGTACACACCCAGTGGGGGTACTAAGGCTGATCTTGAATGTCTAGGGCCCAATTATGTCAACTCACTAGACAACTCCATCTCAGTGGCACATACTTATATAAATAACTCCATAAGGGGCCAAAAATAATGAGACGGAAAACTCACTGATCAAAAATTAAAATATTAAGTTTGGGTGGTGGCTCATGCCTTTAATCCCAGCACTCAGGAGGTAGAGGTAGGAGGATCACCATGAGTTCAAGGCCACCCTGAGACTACATAGTGAATTCCAGATCAACCAAGGCTAGAGCTATAAAAAAATATTAAATTATAGAGTTTCCATGTGACCCCCTTCCCTCGGCATATACTAAGAGAATTGAAAACTTGTGTCCACATAAAAACTTGGACATGAAGGCCGGGGAGATGGCTCAGTAGTTAAAGGCACCTGCCTGCAAAGCCTACCAACCTGAGTTTTATTCCCCTGCACCCACATACAGCTGAATGCAAAGTGGCACACATGTCTGTGATCCCATGACAATTGCAAGAAAGAGCCAGGAGAATACAAAGCCTGCAGACCGGCCAATCAGGTGTTCATTTGCAGCAACAAGAGACCCTGTCTCAGAAAGTGGATGAAGAGCAAGGACACCTGACCTCCACATAGCTCACACATAAACACAAAAGTTAATAAACTAATAAATAAATAACAGTTTTAAAATTAAAAGAATGGCTGCTTAGAGGACAAAAATCACCTGATTAGCTCACCTTTCAGGCCCTAGTCTGACACTGAGTCAGAATCAGAGTATCTGACCAACATATTCTTCAAGGAGGAGTTGCTATGTTTTGTTTGTCATAACTGCTCTCATTTCTTGGTGTGATGTGGGGATGAACTATAAGAACAAACTGTGGGCCTGAACTGCAAGAATGAAATATGAGTCTACACTTACATGTCCATAACATTATAAATAACTTCTGATATTATTGCTGTGAGATGCTCAATTCCCTTCCTTGTCACTGACCCTAAAATGAATCTTACAACTATGTAATCTGCTCACTTAAAGCAATGTGACTAGGTTTCCTCTGCCTTGGTGTACCTTTGACCTGAACAGCACAGATGATCACTATCGACAAGCAGTGTTTAAAGATGCTGGCTCATCTTAAGCGATTCTCTTTTCCTCAGTGGCCTGGTTGGCCTCTCAACTCAGAGGAAACACACACGTGTAAGAAATGCTGATCATAGCATTAAAGACAAGTTAAGTGCAGGCCCAAAGACCTGTTGAAGACAACAGGTGGGCTTAATGTGATTGCTCTTGTGATTAAAGTATATGTGTGTTCTAGATCAGCTGAGTCCAGCAGGTCATACCTCTAAATCCCTTCCTTTAGCAAATATTTAAGGAGTATCCAAAGTTGAAAGTTCTTTACCCTTTGCTCATACAATGCACTGCCTGTTTATGTATTAATGGTTCTGGGCTGTTCAATAAAAGTGCCCGTGAATAACCTGCATATAAGAAAGGAAGCCACATTTTGACTACCCCCACAGTGCAAAATCCACGTCCCCCATTGATGAGGGTCCCTTTGGAAGGGGGAGGAGAGGGAAGAGGATAATGGGTCACCAATGTGATTGTAAAATTAGAATAATATAAACAAAATAATAAATTATTTTTTAAAAAAGAAAGGAAACCACAGCCAGAGTAACATCAGAATGGTGGAGAAAGCAGCTGTAGCAGTTTACTAATGGCTTAAATTAAACTCTTCAGTTTTTTTCCTCAGGCTGCTGCTAGAGGCAGCGAGCCCACTCCCAGCTGGGTGTACCAGGAGTTATCTCTCTCACCTCTCAGGCTCTGATGCTAGAAGCAATTTGCCCACTTCTGGATAGGAAAGTTCCAGAAGTTAGTCTTCCCCAAATTGAGGTCAAATAAGACAGTATGCTCCCCAAATAGGACAATGTGGCCCTACCTACCACTTGAGTACATCTCCATCACAGTGTTCCTGTGAACTCAGAGGCTCATGGCTCACTTCTAGCCACCTAGATACATACTGGTTTTCACAGAGGAGCACTCTGAGACTTCCCTGCTTCATTTGGTAAGGCTCCAGATACAGCCCTGGTTGGGCTTCTTTCAGGTTTTGAGCATGAACAGAACCTGAAGATATTGTTAATGTTTCCTCTATCTGGACAAGGATGGAGTGGGTAGGACCCATTAAGAAGATATGGTAGGGGCTGGAGAGATGGCTTAGCTGTTAAGGCGCTTGCCTGCAAAGCCTAGGAACCCAGGTTTGATTCTCCAGGTCACATGCAAGCCAGATGCACAAGGTGGCACATGCATCTGGAGTTTGTTTGCAGTGGCTAGAGTCCCTAGCATGCCCATTCTCTCTCTCTCTTTCTCTCTCCCTCTGTCTGTTTCTAATAAATAAAAATGAAATCTTTTTTAAAAAAGATATGGTAGGGCTGGAGAGATGGCTTGGCAGTTAAGGCACTTGCCTACAAAGCCAAAGGACCCAGGTTTGATTCCCCAGGACCCATGTAAGCCAGATGCAAAAGATGATGCATGCATCTGGAGTTCATTTGCAGTGGCTAAAGGCCCTGGCGTGCCCATTCTCTCTCGCATGTGCACTCTATCTCTGTCTCTCTCTCTCTCTCAAAGAAAGTAAATTTAAAAAGACATGGTAAAATAATACAATTCTTATACTATCCAGTGGGAAACCTGGTGGCTTGATAATCCAGTCAACCTAATCAGCTTAGTATGGATACCTGTAACTGCAACTGGAAATATTCCAAATGCTTTTTAAAAAATATGTTTATTTATTTGCAAGCAAAAAAAAAAAAAAAAAAAAGATAGAGGAGACAAAGAATGGGCTTGTAAGGGCCTCTAGATGCTGCAAACAAACTCCAGATGCACATGCCACGTTGTGCATCTGGCTTTACATGGTTACTGAGGAATTGAACCTGGGTCATGAGACTTTGCCCCAACCACTAAGCCATCTCTCCAGCCCCTCCACATTCTTAGTAAACAGGCAAATCTTCTGTGTGAGCACGTGGCTGGAGGCTCTGGACAGGAGAGGGCAGTCATTGTGTTGCCTTTTACGCTCATTGCCCCAGCGAACTCTTTGTTGACTTTGAGCTAGTTGCTAACACTGGGGTTGCTGCAAGGTCCTAAGTAATGGAACTGTCTTGGCAAGACAGCTGTACCTTCAAGGCAGGGAGGTTGCTAACCCAAATAGTGGCACAGCAGCAATAAATACATTAAAGGGCTGAGTCAATGCCAGATGGGTGTGACATTCCCCCATTAGATGTTCTTTCTCACTTTGCAAAGCTCATCGTTGCCTTTTTTTTCTTTCCTTCTTTTCAAAACAGTTATGTTTATGGAAACAGCATCTGTCAATTTAGATGACTCTCTTCAAAGGACTTCCATAGTAATTTGATTTGTATCCACCCTGCAACATTCAGACCTCTCACTCTTATCTGCACTCCCACCTTGCAACATCCTTTCATCTTGACCTTGTCCATATTAACAGAACTAACTGAATCTGTATGGATTTTCAAGGCTTTTAGGAGTTCTCCTTTTTTTCTTATCAATTAAGGAAATAGATTTTTTTAATGGATTTCTTAAACTATAAGAGTATTTTATAAAAAAATCCTTCATTCTGAAATATTTATGAAAATGTTGAGACATTTATTTAACTTTGCCACCATAACCAGTTTAAAACAGAGCTGAAAAACAATAACCTGTCATTATTCACTCCCACCCACATCTATGCCACTGTTTCCATTTTTATTACCTGGTGACTAGAAATTTTTATTTTGAGCCAGGCGTGGTGGTGCACACCTTTGATCCCAGCACTCAAGAGGCAGAGGTAGGAGCATTGTCATGAGTTCGAGGCCACCCTGAGACTACATGGTGAATTCCAGGTCAGCCTGGGCTAGAGTGAGACCCTACCTCAAAGAAAGAAAGAAAGAAAAAGAAAGAAAGAAAGAAAGAAAGAAAGAAAGAAAGAAAGAAAGAAAGAAAGAAAGAAAGACAGAAAAAGAAAGAATTGATTTTTTATTTTGTCCTGAAAAGCCAACAGTGAGACTACTTCTGATTAAGATGGCAACATAGTAGTCCCATCAAAACACCTGGAGTGGGGAAGGAATACGCAGAAAAACAACACAATATATTCTTCTACTGAAAAGTGAAGGTATGTAAGGGACTATTAACCACAGCAGAGAACCCGAAGAAACTCAGAGCTTCTAGCAACCACACAAGCAGCCAGAATCAGCTCCAGCCTTAGATCCTGCTGGCCATATGTTGGGAAAAGCTACATGGGTGCCAAGCCCTTCCTGAGCCACAAGAGCAGAACCACAGTTGAAGGGACTCCACTCACACCAGCCTCCTCACAAAGTCAAGAAACCTGAAGGAGAAGAGAGCAGAGACCAGCTGAGCAGCTCGTGAACAACTCCAGGCCAACTTCTGGCAACAGGAACTACTGGAGAACTCAAGACCAAGGGATCTCAGCAACCCCTCAGCCACACAGCATCCAGCAGATCCAGAGGAGGATCACTGTAAGTTCGAGGCCACCCTAAGAATACAGAGTGAATACCAGGTCAGCCTGGGCTAGAGTGAGACACTATCTTGGAAAACCAAAAAATAAAATTAAATTAAAAATTAAAATTAAAAAGCCAACAGCAACCTTGGACTAAAATGCCATATTAGGCTTATTGCAAACAATTAAAGTATCAGGTTGTTTTATAATGCCTCAATTAAAATATTTTCTATAATCCCTTTTCTACTGAGGCCCATCTTATATCCCTACAGCAACTAATATCCCATAAGTCACTAGACACGTGACACCAGGTGAGTTTAATTTACTGTTAGCTGTTTTTGTTTTTTGAGGGGGTATGTCAGTCAAATGTGCATTTCTTCATTGTGTAGTTTATGCCCTATGTTAGACTTATATATATTTCAGATCCATCTACTCATTCCCAATTCCACTTACTACCATGACAGATTAAGATCAAGTGTCCTTCCTCCAATTACCAATTACAAAGATCACACAGAAAGAGTGTTCCAGCTTTAATCAATATAGTCTTTGCGCTCTGACAGCAGTTTGGTCCTTATCTATGCTCTGCTTCACTGTATTCACACAACCTCTTCCCCTGATTACCCCTCCCTCTGGACTGAAGAACTCAGGAGCAGGAGCCATATCCTATTTGGTGTTCAGTCTTTTTCCTTGAAGCCAGGAATAAACTATTGCATGAAACAGCAGAATTGCTGGATTTAGAAGGTGTTGGTTCAAAAACTGAACGAGGCAAACTCGGGTTTTAAAATAACTTATGAGCTGCACATACCATATATAGAAAGTAGACAAGAGTCCCTGTACACCGACATGCTAACTGGCTCAATTCAAGGCCATCATGTAGCAATTCATTTTTCCTAAGCTTTCACTGAAAAAAAATAATATTCAAAGAGGTGTTACAATCCAGGTGTGGTAACTCATTCCTATAATCCAGACACTTGGGAGGCTGAGGTAGGAGGATTTCCATGAGTTCTAGGCCTGCCTGAGCTACAGTGAAACCATGCCTTGCCGGGGGTTTTTTTTCTCCACCACCGGCAGGTAGAGCAGAAGAGAGAGAGAACCGGGCCAGCCGTTTCTCTTGAGGCTGAGCGAGAAGGCGGGTGTCGATGACTCAAAAAACATCCCCAAACCACCGGGGAAAAGAAAAACACATTGAGCCGGGAGAAACGTCTAAGGCGGAACTCTCCGTTTATTGTCAGGGGAGATATTTATATGCTTTGAGGAAGGGGGTGGGAAGAGGGGATGAGAGAAAGGTATAAGGGCCAATAGTATTTCATCACGTCAGCAGCAGCTGGGTGGAGGCAGTTTCAGCTTAGGTGCTGAGTCAAGGGCAGGTCACGAAACTCTACTCAGGCTCGACTAGGCCTTACCGGAAGTAGGCCAAGATTGGCTGGGCTAACCACTCGGCTTCACACTGGGCAGGGCCCAACAATGCCTTAAAGAGAGAGTAAGAGAGGCTGGGTGTGGTGGCACACGCCTTTAATCCCAGTGTTAGGCATTGCTAAAAACGGGCTGGGACTATGAGAAGGCTGGCCTGAACTGTTGGACATGGCTGGGGACCCTGGGCTGTGGGGTTGCAGCTGGCCCTATTGCCAGGAGCCCCTGGTGATGGTGACTGGCCTTCCCTACATTGTAGGTTGTAGTGTGCCCTGTCATCATCCAGAGTGGGCAGAACTAGCAAGGCCCTCACCCTGGACCCCAAAAGGCTCTGACCATTCCATAAATCAGACTTTGCCCCCCACAGTTCCTGATCTTGTGGCTAACTGTCCAAGAGACCCTTATGTGGCTGAAGTCACTTAGCCTTTCCACCATCTCTCTCCCGCCACAGCCTTTGAAGTCACAGCTTTCCACCATTTCCCTTATCTCTCTCGCAACTCCTCCCCCCAGAGCTTTGAAGTTACTAGTTCTTCTGCAACTTAGATAGCAATCCATAAACTATGCATCCAATCACCATATAGTCTGTATGTGCCATCTCAACCTTCCCCAAGTGTTTATAAACCCACTCCCCTTTTGAATAAAGGAGTGCTGTCCATCAGACGGTCTCCTGGGTGTTCATTGCCCATCATCTTTGTTGTCAGCACTCACCCACTGCTCCAGGATGGACCCTGCTTCCCCCCAACTCCTCCCTCCCTCACCCAGGACATCGGTGGCCAATGACCCTAGGAAATGGTAACAGCAAAGACCCACAGCTGATGCCTAAACAGGGACTTTCTGGACACGTGGTTAATAGGTGAGTCACCCCTTGGGGACACCCTCCCACTGGGGCTAACGGCCCCCAGTGGCCACCTCCCCATTGAGGGCTGGCAAGGTTTGGTTTGTTTCCTCCTTCCTTGACAAAAGAAGGCAGGCTTTCCCTTTTCTCCATCAGAGAAAGGCAGATCTCTCTATCAAAAGCTAATCCTCTTTCCTTCTTTACTTTCGGTTTGGGCCATTATGTGGATTTGAAACAAAGGGACAGGACAATTGAGGTCATTTGGCCAGGGCTACACTCCAGTATTGATTGAAGGCCCCTAGCTCACTGTTTAAATCCCAACAGCCCACTCGGGCATTAGCAACAACCTTCTATCTATTTCTCTTCATAATCGACAAATGGGCCACGTATCAACCAGTAAAAGCCTCTAGGGCCGTCGCCAGACTCTTAAAAGTTGCAGACAGGCCTGCACCAAGGTCTTTAGGTACTCCCCCGTACTGTTATGGCCCAGGAACTTTGCCCTCTGGTCTTGGTGTTTCTGCTCTTTATCATGGGAAACACTAGCTCCCATCAAAAGGGATCCCAAGTCAGCGGATTAAGGACATTTCTTAAAGTTAGGGGTATAAGACTCTCTCAGAAAGAGGCCAATTCATTTTGGGAAGAATCCTTCAAATAGCCCCTTGAATGGTTTCTGGGGACCTCTATAACCCAGACACATGGACCTACATAGCTTATCTAGTCAGAAGATGGGAAATCCAGGTGGTAAGCCCCTCTTCCTTCTCTTTGCTTCCCATTATTGCAGCAGTTAAGACAATGTATCAGCCCCTCAAAAAATGCTTCTGCACCCACATCAGGCAATGACTCTGATGAGGACAACGCTGAAGACTGCCCAATGGTGGATCGCAGCTCCTTAGAACAAGGAAAGAAATCTCAGCTCCTTAGAAAAGGAAAAAAAAAAAATCTCAGCTCCTGTTGAAGTCAGGCTCACACTGCTGCTAGTAATCACCTGACCAAGAGCAGATTTTGGGGAAAAAAAAGGTTTATTTTGGCTTACAGGCTTGAGGAGAAAGCTCCATGATGGCAGGGAAAATGATGGCATGAGCAGAGGGTGGACATCACCCCCTGGCCAACATAAAGTGGACAACAGCAACAGGAGAGTGTGCCAAACACTGGCAAGGGGAAGCTGGCTATAATACCAATAAGCCCGCCCCCAACAACACACCACCTCCAGGAGGCTTTAATTTCTAAATTGCCATCAGCTGGAGAGACTAGCATTCAGAACACTTGTTTATGGGGGACACCTGAATCAAACCACCACATTCCACCCCTGGCCCCTGATAACCATACATGATGTAAAATGCAATGCATTCATACAACTTTAAAAGTCCCCATAGTTTTTATCAATTCCAATGATGTTCATACATCCCCATAATCCAAGGTCTTAACTGAGCCATAATACCAAAAAAAAAAAAAAAAAACCATAATGACACAGAATAAACATTCACATTGCAAAGGATGACATTGGGTGAAGCAAAGAAATATTCAACCAATACAAGATTTAAATCAACCAGGGCAAACATCAAACTCTAATTCCAAGTCCAACAACTCTAGTCAGTGACAAATCTCCAAGTCCGATAATTCTAACCACCAACAAGTCTCTGGAGTTCCAATTCCGCCCCTCCAGCTAGGCTACTCACAGTCCTGGAAAACTTCATCCAGGGACTGCAGCTTTTCTCAGCAGCTATCTCATGGTCCTGGCATCTCCACTGAGTCTCCACTGCAACCCATGGTCCATCCTCATGGCCCCATGGGAACTCCATGCAGGCATCCAGCAAACCTGCTTCACACTGCCCATGGCCATTTCCAAAACACAAGACCGTATTACAAACTCAATGACCCTCTCTTTCCTGCATTTCTTATACTCCATTATACCAGGTAGAGTGCCAATTTGTTAATCCAGGGGGGAATAAAGCAGACTTTGAGAACAGGACACTCCTTTGGGCACTCGGGCCCCTTCCCATTTTCCCAGTGCAGGCCAACTGGCCCAATCTCAGTGGTTGTGATCTCTCAATTTGCAGGTGAACGGGCAGTAGTTTAGGCTCAACGATTTCATTTTTTCTGCGCCATATCCCTCTGCTCACACCAGTTCTTTTCTATGCAAAGCAGCCCTGCACAACTTCTCAGGATACGCGCATAACAGCAAGCTTCTCACAAAAACTGCTAGCCCCATCCAAGTAAAGCTCTTTCTCGCCCTCATAAGCCAAACCTCACAGTCCATAGTTATTACTGCATTCAGGTCTTTTAATTCTGACCAGAATAGTCAAATAGTAAGTTGTACTTACAGCACTGAAAGGTGTCTCTTAGGCCAAGGTTTCAAATCCTTCCACATTCCTCTTGAAAATCAGCTCCAAAAGGCCAAAGCTACACAGTCAGGTGTCCAGCAGCAATCTCACTCCTCGGTACCACTTTATTGTTGCAGTCAGGTTCCCATTGCTGGCAGATTAAGAGCAGCTTGTGGGATAAAAGAGGTTTATTTTGGCTTACAGGCCCGAAGGGGAAGCTCCACGATGGCAGGGAACTTGTTTATGGGGGACACCTGAATCAAACCACCACATTCCACCCCTGGCCCCTGATAACCATACATGATGTAAAATGCAATGCATTCATACAACTTTAAAAGTCCCCATAGTTTTATCAATTCCAATGATGTTCATACATCCCCATAATCCAAGGTCTTAACTGAGCCATAATACCAAAAAAAAAAAAAAAAATAATGACACAGAATAAACATTCACACTGCAAAGGATGACATTGGGTGAAGCAAAGAAATATTCAACCAATACAAGATTTAAATCAACCAGGGCAAACATCAAACTCTAATTCCAAGTCCAACAACTCTAGTCAGTGACAAATCTCCAAGTCCGATAATTCTAACCACCAACAAGTCTCTGGAGTTCCAATTCCGCCCCCAGCTAGGCTACTCACAGTCCTGGAAAACTTCATCCAGGGACTGCAGCTTTTCTCAGCAGCTATCTCATGGTCCTGGCATCTCCACTGAGTCTCCACTGCAACCCATGGTCCATCCTCATGGCCCCATGGGAACTCCATGCAGGCATCCAGCAAACCTGCTTCACACTGCCCATGGCCATTTCCAAAACACAAGACCGTATTACAAACTCAATGACCCTCTCTTTCCTGCATTTCTTATACTCCATTATACCAGGTAGAGTGCCAATTTGTTAATCCAGGGGGGAATAAAGCAGACTTTGAGAACAGGACACTCCTTTGGGCACTCGGGCCCCTTCCCATTTTCCCAGTGCAGGCCAACTGGCCCAATCTCAGTGGTTGTGATCTCTCAATTTGCAGGTGAACGGGCAGTAGTTTAGGCTCAACGATTTCATTTTTTCTGTGCCATATCCCTCTGCTCACACCAGTTCTTTTCTATGCAAAGCAGCCCTGCACAACTTCTCAGGATACGCGCATAACAGCAAGCTTCTCACAAAAACTGCTAGCCCCATCCAAGTAAAGCTCTTTCTCGCTCTCATAAGCCAAACCTCACAGTCCATAGTTATTACTGCATTCAGGTCTTTTAATTCTGACCAGAATAGTCAAATAGTAAGTTGTACTTACAGCACTGAAAGGTGTCTCTTAGGCCAAGGTTTCAAATCCTTCCACATTCCTCTTGAAAATCAGCTCCAAAAGGCCAAAGCTACACAGTCAGGTGTCCAGCAGCAATCTCACTCCTCGGTACCACTTTATTGTTGCAGTCAGGTTCCCATTGCTGGCAGATTAAGAGCAGCTTGTGGGATAAAAGAGGTTTATTTTGGCTTACAGGCCCGAAGGGGAAGCTCCACGATGGCAGGGAAAATGATGACATGAGCAGAGGGTGGGCATCACCCCCTGGCCAACATAAGGTGGACAACAGCAACAGGAGACTGTGCCAAACACTGGCAAGGGGAAGCTGGCTATAATACCTATAAGCCCACCCCCAACAATACACTGCCTCCAGGAGGCTTTAATTTCCAAATTGCCATCAGCTGGGGAGATTAGCATTCAGAACACTTAAGCTTATGGAGGACACCTGAATCAAACCAACTTAAAAAACAACAGACTAATAACTATCCACCAAACCTCCAACTTGCCATGGTACTGGCTACTCTAAATATTTTTAAACATATACAAAAATTCCCAACACCCCCCCCCATAGCTCTTCACTGGAACATACCAAAATTCATTTTTCCCCCATTCTTGTATGATGGCAAGACCCTCTAGATGTAAATGGAAAGGGCCTGACCCCCTCCTCACAAGGGGGAGAGGATTTGCTTGTGTCTTCCCACAGGGCCAACCCAAACCTATTTGGATACCAGCCAGAAATGCCCAATTCAACCCCACTGACCAAGGATATGGCTCGCCTGAAACTGAAATGAAAGTGTCACCTTCATCACAAGAAATGGAAAAGGAGGACCCCCAGATCCCCCAGGAGGAAAACATGCAGACCTGGGGCCAAATTGTGGCCCTCTGCCAGCAAGGTGTCATGCTGGTATGAAATTCACAACAGCCTCTATCCCCAGAGACTCTGTTTATATCCTTACTTGCTATCCTGATCTTAAAAGTAGCACAGGCTCAACAAGCATATTGGGCTTATGTACCTGACCCCCCTCTAGCTAGGGCTGCTCTTTGGGAAGAACCCTTACCTAAGATATTTTCCAATGCTTCCCTTACCACTGCCAATTATGACCTAGAATTTCTGCAAGTGGCTAAACCAATTAACTGGACATCTCTCACAGCAGAGCCACCTATCTGCTTTTCAAATGATAGGTATCATGAGGGATGTTATTTAATGTATACAAACCACCCACTAATTACGGATGGTGAATACCAAAATAAATATTTAACTTATAATTACAATTGGGTCCCCGGGAAAGTAAACAATCAGAGGTACCGCCCATCTTGAGTCCCCAAGGGCAGCCTCAACCAGAATTATGGAAAGTAATAGTTACCCTGGGTGGGTCAATCACCAAAATGGAATTTACTATCTTAGTTGTACCCAGTATATTATCACCAATTATATCAATTCTAAGGGAGACACAGCTGCATATTACTCCTCCAATGTAGTCTTTATTGTCATGTGGCCTCCTTACTTAATCATGCCAATCAAAATGACTGAGCCCTGGTACTCCAGCTTCAGAGCTCAAGTATTCCAGCAGCTCAACAGATGGATGACACAGAAAAGAAGATTCATAGACTGGCTAATTGTGGGGATCATTGCTACAATCGCCATTATCGCCTCTTCCACCATAGCAGCAATATCCCTGACACAATTGATGAAGACAGCTAATCATGTTAATGAACTGACTAAAAATGTATCTCAAGCCCTTTCACCACAGATAGATATTGATAAAAATGTGTTAGTCTGGTTAGATGCTCTAGAGGATGCTGTTATGTATTTAGGAAGACGAGTTGCCAATCTGGTAGCTCAAATGCAATTGGTCTGTCATGCTAATTATCAATTCATATGTGTTACTCCTCTACCCTACAATGAGACTGCTACTGTATGGTGGAAGGTTGAGAATCATATTAGGGGTTTTTGAAATCATAATAATCTCAGCATAGATTTACAAAGTTTACAAAAGTAAATATCTGTTATTTCACATAGTCACTTGTCTTTTGGTGATCCTGCTAAGGCAACAAAAGGATTTTTGATGCCTTACAGAGCACATTACAAAACTTATCTCCCAAACAGTTTCTTTCTCAGATTTTCGTCTGGCTACTATTTGTGTCAGGCACCCTCCTACTACTCTTATGCATAATCCCCTGTATGTGTAAATTAGGGCTCAAACAATATACACAAATCTTGATTGATCGGGTCCTTATGCACCATTTGGCTCTAACTGGACCACATTAAGCCACAAAAAACTTACCCAAGATAACACTGCCCCATTTTCAAAACAAAGGGGGAGTTGTTGGGCATTGCTAAAAGTGGGCTGGGACTATGAGGAGGCTGGCCTGAACTGTTGGACATGGCCAGGGACCCTGGGCTGTGGGGTTGCAGCTGGCCCTATCGTCAGGAGTCCCTGGTGATGGTGACTGGACTTCCTTATGATGTAGGTTGTAGTGTGCTGTCATCACCCAGAGTGGCCAGAACTGGTGAGGCTCTCCCCCTGGACCCCAAAAGGCTCTGACCATTCCATAAGTCAGACTTTGCCCCCCACAGTTCCTGATCTTGTGGCTAACTGCCCAAGAGACCCTTATGTGGCTGAAGTCATGTAGCCTTTCCACCATCTATCTCACCCCCACAGCTTTGAAGTCACAGCCTTCTACCATTCCCTTATCTCTCTCAAAACTCCTCCCCTCACAGCTTTGAAGTTACTAATTCTTCCACCACTTAGATAACAACCCATAAACTATGCATCCAATCGCCATATAGTCTGTATGTGCCATCTCAACCTTCCCCAAATGTTTATAAACCCACTCCCCTTTTGAATAAATGAGTGCTCTCCATCAGACGGTCTCCCGGGTGTTCATTGCCCATCATCTTTGTCGTCACACTCCCCCGCTGCTCCAGGATGGACCCTGCTTCCCTCCCAACTCCTCCCTCCCTTACCCAGGACGTTGATGGCCAATGACCCCAGGAAATGGTAACAGTAAAGACCCACATCCCAGCACTCAGGAGGCAGAGGTAGGAGTACCGCCATGAGTTCAAGGCCACCCTGAGACAACATAGTGAATTCTAGGTCAGCCTGGGCTAGAGTGAGACCCTACAATGAAAAACAAAGAGAGAGAGAGTAAGAGAGAGAAAATAAATAATAAAACAGGGTGTTAGGAGTTCAGGAAAGTCCTTGTACACCAAACCCTAGGTTCATGTCTACTTTTAATCAAATAATTGAATAAAATAAGACTGAGAAGGATAATTATTAAATTACTATATTGAGGGAAGTACAAAACCAAGGGAAAGAAAATGAATATACCCATGTAGTCTGATAGCCCATATGGTGTGCCTGAAAAAGACATAAAAAGAGAGTTCAAGAGGAAACAAAAGAAAGTAAAAAGAGCACCTTCCATGTGGAGGGCAGGAGAGGTAGAGAGCCCATGTGGAAAGTAGGGGTCAGGGGATTCTCCCAGCTGATCCGAAAGGAGGGGAAACTCACCAGAAGCTGGAGGTTCACAAGAGGTCAGGCAGCCCAGAGAACTTGCTCTCACCCTACAAATGTATTTATAACCTTATGGTGGTGGGCCCCACCTTCCAGCTCAGGTGAGCCAGTGAGACAGCTGATTAGTCTGGGCTAGGGGCTATCTCAAGAAGAGGCTATCCAAGTTCTGGGAGATGAGCATGCCCAACCACAATATCAGGATTTTAGAAAAAGATCTCCCTCCCAGGAAGGGGTTCAGGTAAGGAAAACAGGTCTAGGGAACTAGGCAAGAAATAAGAAGTCAGATAATCCTTTGATCTCTAGCAAGTGCAAACTTTCCTGCTTTTTCAGGATCCCAGTCACCCTAACCACCTAATAATGCTAACTGACGCCCTCTCAAAAATAGAATACTGAGCATCTGTTTTCCTATCAGATATAGCAAAATGTTGAAAACTTAATATTAAGCTATATTCATCTATATCTATAAACTACATAGGCCTCTTAAATATTTGCCATGTTTACTAGCAAGACAGTCTTTACAGAGATAACACTTAAAGGAAGGCCATGAAAGGTCATTGCACGCACCACAACGTGAGCACAAAGTCCCTTCTGGAGGCTCTCAGCCTCTGCGAGCTGGATGTAGTTGCTTCTTTTCTGGGTTTATCTGTTGCTGCTGCCCCTCTTTGTGCACTTTTCTAGCCAGGATGAACCACTCTAGATTCCAAAATCAGCATCCATTTATCTCTCTCCTCCCTGTGTGTCTTTGTGCTAATTTACTATTCCATTTGCCTAGTACTTTCTACCTCCATCTCTCTTCATCTGGGTAATTCTTACTTTTCCCTTAACTTAAGCATCCTCTCTTTCACCTAGAAAATATTCCTGACACTCTTAGGTCATTTAGGAGCTTCTACTATCTATTCTGATTAAACTTCTTGGAGAGTTTCTCCCTCTTTTTTGTGGGATTTTGTTTGTTTATTTGTTTGTTTGTCGAGGTAGGGCCTCACTCTAGCTCAGGCTGACCTGGAATTCACTATGTAGTCTCAGGGTGGCTTCGAACTCACGGCAATCCTCCTACCTCTGCCTCCCAAGTGCTGGGATTAAAGGCGTGCGCCACCACGCCCGGCTAGTTTCTCCCTCTTTTAGCTGTTCCCTACAACCCAGCCTCTCCCTGAGGTTCCCAGGGATTCAACAGATGGTTGCTATAGAAACAGCAACCCTCCTGAAAGTCTCTTTTCCCTATGTGCCAACGACTCCTGAGCATGCAGGTTAACTCTTGGTATATCTGAGATAGGGCTTTTAAAAAGCTGATTCAAGGGAAAGAACCAGGAAATAACATCAGAAATAACATATACATTATTTCAAGCATCATCTCACACCAGCTCCTCTGTCATGGCAACAGAGGAAAATGATTACCATCCTTATTTCATAAACAAAGGGACTGAAGCTCAGCTCACAGTGTTAGAACTGTTCCAGTGGCGGTTACTTCAAAGTCAAGTCTGACTTTCAAAACCTGTGTTCTTAACCACCAGGTGTTACTACCTCATAGTTCCAGCAGAAGCCAGTAGGAGCCTATCACCGTAAACTGGAAGAGAATGGGATTCTAGTACTGACCAGCTCCAGTGTGCACTAACTATCCAGCCTTCCCAATCTAAATGATAACTAAAGACTGGAGATGGTACCAATTCCAACCTGGTAGGCAAGGCAGACCTGTAGGACACACCAGACACTGGCAGAGGTCATGGACGTGGAGTTATTGTGCAGATGGCTACATCCTCTTCAACCCTAACTTTCTCATCTTTAGCTCTTATATATATTATTTATTTATTTATTTATTTATTTATTTATTTATTTATTTGAGAAAGAGAAAGAGGCACAGAGAGAGAGAGAGAGAGAATAGGCATGCCACTGCAAATGAACTCCAGACTGATGTGCCCTTTGTGCATCTGGCTTATATGGATCCTGGAGAATAGAACCAGGATCCTTTGGCTCTGCAAGCAAATGCCTTTACTGCTAAGCCATCTCTACATTCCCATCTTTAGCTCTTTTAAGTCTCACAAAAGGTTCATTACAGGTAGAGACAGGTTATCATGCCCACTTTACAGGTGAGACAACAGAGGCTCAAAATAAGTAACCTGCATAAAGCTAAAAAGCAAATAAATGCTTAAAAAATACAGCTTCTAGCTGGGTGAGGTGGCTAACACCTTTAATCCCAGCACTCTGGAGGAAGAGAGAGGAGGCTTGCCATGAGTTTGAGGCCACCCTGAGACTACATAGTGAATTCCAGGTCAGCCTGGACTACAGCAAGACCCTACCTCAAAAAAAAAATAATTTTACAGCTTCTGATTATAATTATTAAGCATTAAAGTTTTAACCATATCTCACCTCAGAAGGCATGGCTAGCATGGATGTTATATAATAGACCATTTAGGGCTGGGGAGATGGCTCAGTCTGTAAAGCGCTTGCCACACGTGCATGAGGACCTGAGTTCAGATCCCCAGAATCTATGTAAAAGTCAGACATGATGGCACACACCTGTAATCCCAAGACTGGGCAAGTAGAGATGGAGAATCCCTGGGGCTTGTTGGCCAGCCAGTCTAGCTGAATCAGTGACCTCTAGGGTTAGGAAGAAACACTCTCAAAAATAAAGTGGAGGGGAGGGGGAAATAAAGTGCAGACAATAACCCTACTGAGTAGAGCCCTCAGGGAAAGTGGGACAGGGAGGGGGGACATAAGGCCTTTGTGAAATGAAATGAAATGAAATGAAATGAAATGAAATGAAATGAAATGAAATGAAATGAAATGAAATAAAATAAAATAAAATAAAATAAAATAAAATAAAATAAAATAAAAATGTGGAGAGAAACTGAATAAGACATCCAATATTAACCTCTGGACTTGATATGCACACACATGTATACACAACTACATATACCACATGTGTAGAGAGGGCAGGAGGGAAGGAAGAAGAGAAAGAGAAGGAGGGAGAAAGGGAGAAGGAGGGAAGCACAGAAGGAGGGAGAGAGAGAGAGAGAGAGAGCCCTCTTAATCGGGACCAGTGTTTTGAAGAGGCTGGAAAGTTAAGGATCTCTGTCCACTCAGGTTACATATTCTCTCCCAACTTTACAACACCATGGAGCACATATTCCTGTCCCCATCTGCAGATTAAGATACTGAACTCGGGAAATGAAGGTACTTACTAAGACAGCATATTAAGGAGCCAGGAAAAGGTGCATTTCAATTCAAGTATGTCTTATTCCAAAGCCTAAATACCATTAAAATCTCCACTCCAAGAACACTAGACTTATAAAGAGTACCAAAACTTGTTTTCCTTCATCTTGCTCATACTCAAACATCCATCAGCTTAGTATGCCCCCACTTGCCAAATATAATCCCATTTATATCAAGTTTAAGGCTACATGTTCCCCAAAGTAACAACAGCTTAAAAGTTGGACATTATTTTTCTTTCATGAAAGTCTCCAAAGGTTTATCTCACCAAGTGGCTTTTTTGCATGCATTATATTAACTTCTGAATTATTTATGTGCCAGATATTATGATAGTTATGATAAATAATAGTGGACCATACAGATTAATATGAATATAAGCATAGATGTGGGTATGAATAGGCCTATGCAGAAGCAAATAAAAATATAAATATATCAGCCAGGCGTGGTGGTGCACGCCTTTAATCCCAGCACTCAGGAGGCAGAGGTGGGAGGATTGCTGTGAGTTCGAGGCCACCCTGAGACTACATAGTTAATTCCAGGTCAGCCTGGACCAGAGTGAAACCCTACCTCGAAAAACCAAAAAAAAATATATAAACTTTCTGTGCAGTGGTTCAGAAAAAGCATATGCTCTAGAACCCAAAAGACCAAAGCTCAAGTCCTATTACAACTCTTAATTTCTGTATAAATTTATAACTAACCCAGCTTTTATTTTCTAATCTTTAAATGGAATATCACAACCATACCTTCCTAACAGGCTTGTTACAATGCATGTGAAGGACTGAATATATCAGGCATAGAGTAGATTCTCATTACCTATCAGCCATTTCTTAAAAAAAAAAAAAAATGTGTGTGTGAAGCCAGGCATGGTGGTGCATGCCTTTAATCCCAGCACTCAGGAGGCAGAGGTAGGAGGATTACCATGAGCTCGAGGCCACCCTGAGAATATATAGTTAATTCCAGGTCAGCCTGGGCCAGAGTAAGACCCTACCTTGAAAAAAACAAAAAATAAAATAAAATGTGTGTGTATGTATGTGTGTGTACACAAGGGCACTTGAATGAGCATGCCAAGGTCTCCTGCTGCTGTAAATAAATGCCCATCCAGCTTTACATAGGTGTCTGGAGAATTGAGCTTGCCTGGTAGGCTTGGCAAGCAAGCACCTTTAACCTCTGAGTCATTTCTCCAGCCTCCAGATGTTAGCCACTCTTCTCTATTTCTCACAGGGACCCTATCATACTTATAGCATCGCATTTAAAAAGAAGATACTAGCTTGGCATGGTGGTACCCACCTTTAATGCCAGAGGCAGGAGGATCACTGTGAGCTCGAGGCCACCCTGAGACTACAGGGTGAATTTCAGGTCAGCCTGGGCTAGAGCGAGACTCTACCTCGACAAACAAAAATATACAATAAAATAAAAAACGAATAAATAAATAGAAGATAGTGAGATTCAAGGAAGAGAAAGAACTTACCTGAAGTAACAATAGTGGTACTGTTACTACTAAGACATGCACCCAAACCTGATTTCACATCCTGAGCCCATAGTTCAAGACCTTTGCCCTGTCTGTTTTCATCCTACCGTGTCTGATACATAGTAGATATTCTATAATTCCCTGTTGTAACACAGTCAAATGAATCAACTGTCATTTTTGTCTCATCTCAGGGTTTTCTAAGCTGTTATCTCCACTGCACATTGGGATGCAGAGAGGGAAATGTTTTTAATTTTCAAGATAGGGATCATTTTCATATGAAACCCATACAGGCTAGAAAATCTGATTAGAAACCTTTTATTTAGAAAGAAATTAGCTCAAGGCAGTCTTTCTGACTAGCAGAGGAATAATGAGGAAAACTAGATGCATCTAAATCAAACACTGAGCTGCGCTCCTATGGAGATGAAATTTAGCGCTCCAAGCTGCCTCCTTCATGTGCTCCAGGTACAAAACAATTTGAGTCTCTTTCTTACTAAGAATGAAGATATTTTCATAAATAATAACTCAATTTTGAGAGATAATTGCCCCTGGAAAGACAGGATTGAGTTACACCCACATACGTTTCTGAAATTGAGAGATGCTTAGTTCACTGTAACCAATAACCAGAGCAGGAGGCCATTCTGCCACACTTGCTGAGCTGTGACAGAGGGCAGATCCCTCTTCTGTTGTTATCCGATGGTTTGGGTCCTTTAAGGTGGTGCAGTGTTAAGAAACTTGGAGTCAGAGTCAGAATCTCTGAGTCCTAGTTAGACACTTTGCTATGTGACTTGAGCATGTGCATTTGTTTTACTTTAATCGAATGAAAGCAGTGAACTCTGACCATTTAGGCCTCTACTTATTGAAACACTATTTTATAAATCTGGGATTCATTCAGGACATCTGCAAATAATAAAGTGTAGCATATTAAATGTTATAGGTTCACACTATAATCATTTTGTCTGTTGGTTAGTTTGAATAGAGCATCTTTTCCTCTCCATTTTTCTCTTTCTTTAAGAATATTACATACCATTGAAAAACTAATAACTATTTTAAAAATATTTAACATCTTTATAGTATTTTACACATTTGAAAACAATTTCATTGTGATTATCTCACTTGATGTTCATATTTAACCTGAGATGTATTTTGATCATATTCACTCATTATCTCCTCTCTCTTCATCTCCCTCCCACTGAACCCCTTCTTCCCAACTAGTTCCCTTTTCCCCCCTCTCTATCTCTCTGGTAACCAACTGACTTTAATTATTATTTGCATGCACATGAGTAGGGATTATCTGCCAAGGCATGGGCAGCTTACCAGTGGCTACACAACTGAAGAAAATGTCTCCCCTCCCCAAAAACCACTGACTACTGATAACTCCTTAGGGAGCATGGGGCCTCATTAGCCTCTCCATCACCCATAATAATGTAACTACAGCTACTGTGAGGTCATGAGTGCAATGATCAAGTTATGTGCAGAAGACAGCGAGGAACAGTGTTTTTGTTTTTTGTTTTGTTTTGTTTTTGTTTTTCGAGGCAGGCTCTCACTCTGGCCCAGGCTGACCTGGAATTAACTATGTAGTCTCAGGGTGGCCTTGAACTCACAGCGATCCTCCTACCTCTGCCTGCTGGGATTAAAGGCATGTGCCACCATGCTCAGATGAAGAACAGTATTTTTTTTTTTTGGCCGTCTATAAGAAATTTACTTTTTAAAAAAAATCCAAATGCTGGCATTGTCCAGAAAAGTTTAACAGGTTTATTTATAATTGTTATAAAGTTGAGCTATTGAAACTTGTTCACTAAAACATTTTGAATTGCATTAATGCTGTACATCCCCACATTTATATTTAAAAAATCCACACACAAATAAAAATGAAGAAACTGCCCATACCTGATTCCTGACCCCTAGTTTAAAAAAAATTTGTTTTGAGAATGAAATGTTTCCCGTCATAGTGGACTCTTAAGCACGCTCTCCACGTATGCGGGCGTGCTAGCTATATCTTTTGGCATAATTGTTACACGTTTGGCACAGATAGCACACAGGTTGGTATCTTCAAAAAGGCCAGCCAGATGGGCCTCGGTTGCATCCTGGAAAGCACCAATAGCTGCACTTTGAAAGCGCAGATCTGTTTTGAAGTCCTGAGCAATTTCTCGCACCAGACGCTGGAAGGGCAGTTTGTGAATCAGAAGTTCAGTGGACTTCTGACAGGATCTAATTTCACTCAGTGTCACAGTACAAGGCCTGCAACGATGAGGTTTCTTCACCCCTCCAGTAGAGGGCACACCCTCGCCAGCTACTTTTGTAGCCAGGTGTTTCCTGGTTGCTTCACCACCAGTGGATGTGCAGTCAGAGCCATGGTATAGAGACCTCCTACCTCCCTTCTCCGAGAGCTGCAAGCTCCAAGAGCTCGAAGGCGGTGCTGGCATTAGAGCACGGCACGGCAGCGGCTGCGAATATCAGAACAGTATTTTTGATTTTTGTTTTTTTGTTTTGAGCAGAGAGAATAGCATGGATTTAGGAATCAAAAATTCTGGGGCAAGATTTTTAGCTCGGCTCTTTATAAGTTATGAGCCTTGGGAACCTCTTTGTTGAACCTTCCAGTTTTCTTGTGTGTAAAATTAGGAAAATGGTAACAATAAATGAAGCTTTTAGATGCTACACCTTGTATCGCCCTTTAGGTTGGGAGAAGATGACAATATAGAATTATAAGGGACTCTCCCCAGGGCACCACAGGACTAGCAGGAAGTGAGGGTTGGACAAATCTAAGATACCTGAAAAAAAAAAAAAAACTACACTTTGGTTTTCTCATATTTCTGCTTGAAAGATAAAGAATGAGAACATTTAGCAACTGGAAAAGGCCCAAGAAGAATGTTAGTCTGCAATATTGATGTAAAACACACAGTTCTTATCTTAAAGGGACTAAGAAAGAGCTTATTCTGGAGTCAAATATGAGTTATCATGGCCCAGGGACACAGATTTACAATACTCCAAATTCCATGTTCCATCATGTTAACAATTTCAGGAAGTTTTTATAGCTACAGAACAAAAAAAAAAAAAGGTCATTTTTCAAATACACTGGGAGTCAGAAATTCTGGGGCACTGTTTTTACATCAGGTAGGCAGGTTACAGTGAAGAGGAAATCTTTGCTGTAGGCTTCAAATGCTCATGGATGGCATAATTAGCCTTTGGTGGAAGCTGGGTGGTCTGTTAATTTCACCTGATCATCTGGAAGTCACAAGGATGCTAGGTCTAACACAAAGATGTGACAATAATTGGCTATTAAGGTGGTTAAGATAGGCCCCAAACAATCTGGCTGTCAATCTTGGACATTCCACCTTTCCAGAATCACATTTCTATCAGTCCATCGGCCTTTTAGGATGGTTGAGGTAGGTGGAGATGCTTAAGGGAACTTTAGCTCACAGCAGAAAGTTCAGGAATTCTGAAGAATCTACTCATACTCATCATTCATCCTTGCATCCAAGGAACAGTAATAAAGCATGTGTTCATTGCAAAAGGAATTGGTATGCCTCCAGGAAAGAGGGAAAGGGGAAAGAAGAAAGGATTTGTAGGCTAGTGAAAGGTCATGAAGTCTAGGGAGGTTTTATAATTAATTTACTTATTATTTATTTACTTGAGAGACAGAAACAAACAGGCAGAAAGAGAGTATGATCATGCCAGAGCCTCCTGCTACTGCAAACGAATTCCAGACACATGTGGCACTTTGTGCATCTGGCTTTATGTGGGTACTGGAGAATTTAATGCTTTGCAAGCAAGAGCTTTTAACCACTGACCACTTCTCCAGCTCATTTTTTAATGTGTGTGTGTGTGTGTGTGTGTGTGTGTGTGTGTATATATATAAGGTATATATTTATATGCCTTGTTGAGGTGAGAGAGATCACAGGGTAGATGTGGACTCTGGGTAGGGCCTTAAGTCACTGCTTTATTCAGACTTTATGTTGGATGCAGAGACACAAGTTCTTGTCCTCCTCAAGTGATTTATGGTCTAGAAGGGACACAGAAATGGTCCAAGAATGACATGGGTGATCAAACCAGAGGATCAGAAGAGACCACATGGGCTTCCTGAGAAGGCCTGATCTCATGGTGAGGCTGAAGCAATCACAAAACCCACAAGAGAAGAAGTCATTCTAGACGGAGGCACTATAAAGCCTAGAGGGTTTAGGAAAATGCAAATATGAACTTAGAAGAGAGCAAAGGAGGAAGAACTACAGGGTGTGGCAGTCAAGGTGATATCCCAAATTAAACAGAGCATTAAAGGACACTCTCCACAGGAAATAAGTCACCAATAAAGTTAAGTAAAGAATGCACCCACTTGGTCTCTTAGAAAGATCCTACTGGCCACCAATCACAGTCCAGCATGGGTAGCAGAGACAGTAAAGTTTAGGAAAACCAACTGGAAGAGTAAGCTGGTGCAAAGTCATTGAAAATCCTTGTCCCCTGGTGCTGCAAATTTTTAAATTATTTTTCCATAAAAAATTCAGAGAGAAATTACTTTGCAAGGCTATTTCTTTGAGGCAGCTGTTTTATAGACTGGAATTGAAACCAATTTAAAATCTGATTATCACTTATCAGACTGCCTTAAACTCCATGCATCAATTTCATCATTTAAAATGAGAATAACATATCTTATAAGATTGTTATGAGTTTAGGGTAATATACCTAAGGGTGTCATATTCCGTAGTTAACCTGATATATGATTATACAAATGTTTGCATTTTGATTTTCCAAAGAGTTAGTCAGCTCTCTGGGTATACTTAAATATAACTTAGAGAGTCAAATCTACAAAAAAAAAAAAATCAGTTTAAATATGACATTCCAAGAACTCATTTATTCCTTAAAAGGACATTTGTTAGAATCTTCTTTGCACTTTTTTATCTTCTCCTGAAGGATGGATTCTTAAAATGTTGGGTGGAAGAATGAAGAAATAAAGTAGGCAGGAAAATATTAAATCACTGAATTACATTATCTAAATCATTTGAATCATATGGTGACATTTAACCTTTCTTGGTTTTCCTTGGATTTTTCCCTCACAGTTCTAGTCACCTAAGACAAACCAATTAAACTCAGTACCCTGGAAGAATTATGTGCTCCCAGCTCAGACTCACTTAGCATTTCAAATGAGATGCCATCTTTCCGAGAATGTGCAATTGTTCTTTTATCAGCTCTTGTGATTTCCTAATGTCAGTCATTTAGCCAGCTTTTATTAGGTGATTTCTATTCTTGGTGGGTAGAATTGAAAGAAGAAAAAGACATCATTCAGATATAGAATGAACAGCCCACCATCCAGGCTTTTGGCAAAGCCTCCTTGCAAAGAAGGCTTACAGTTGGATTCTGCCTTGTAGTTTAGAAGCCACTCAGCAGTTTTAAGGTGCTTTCACGGACAGACACTGTTTTTTAATCCTGGCATGGACTCTCAATGTGTGATAATCGGTGCTCTGCAAAAAGAAGCTGCTTAGAAAGTACATGTGACCTTCCTTACTCATAAGAATTAGTAGGAGGCAAAATTGATGCTTCAACCTAGGTCTTTCTGACTCCAAGTCCTGGTCTCTTGAAACACAGTGGCCTGCAAAACTGTGGCTGAAAAACTTTAATAAAAAGACAAATTACCCTAAATTCATTAAACTGATTCAGATAGGTAAACTACAGTTCTCCAGCAGAACTGAAAGTAGGTTTCTTTTCTTACCATAAAGTATAGGTACAGTTCAGAAATGAGTCAGTGTCTACAATCACAAAATGTCTCAAAGGCTCTTAAAATGTATTCATTTAACCTGTTTATTGAATGCCCAAGTATCATGCACTTCTCTTTCTGTACATAGAGAATATAGCAATGAATGAAATGGGGAAAACACTCTCAGAAGTTTATGTTCTAAGGACAGAGATGTATTAGAAACAATAAAATAAGATGGAATGCAGACTTGTAGGCTATTGGAAGGCTGTGGCCTTAATTTTATGGGTTGCAGTTAATTTGACTATGTCACATAGCGTCATCTTAAACATTATTTCTGGTAGTTGCCGAGGTGTTCAAGCTCCTGTCTCCTTGCCAGCGCCCCTGGGATGGCCTTCCAGAACCTCAACCCTGCTGCTGCCACTGTCCCCACCATCTGGAAAGGAGCCGAGCCCAGCGGGGACGCCGCCCCGGGGTCCTGTGGGCAAGAGGCTACAGCAGGAGCTGATGCCCCTCAAGATGTCTGGTAACAGAGGAATTTCTGCTTTCCCTGAGCCAGAAGACCTTTTCAAATACATAAGGACCATCCATGGAACAGCTGGCACAAGTATGGAGATCTAGGTATAAACTCTCGCTAGAGTTCCCCAGTGGTCACCCTTGCAACGCACCCACAGTGAAGTTCCTCACGCCCTGCTACCACCCAGTGTGGACAGCCAGGGTAACATCTGCTTGGACATCCTCAGGATAAGTCGCTGGCCCTGTATGACGTCAGGACCATCTTGCTGTCCATCAAGAGCCTGTTAGGAGGACCCAATGTCGACAGCCCTTTGAACACACAAGGGGCCGAGTTCTGGAAAAATCCCACAGCTTTTAAGAAGTGTGGTTCATCACCGCCCAGGGGTCGTTGGCCAATGTCCTGGGTACAGGAGTTGGGGAGGGGGCAGGGTCCATCCTGGAGCAGCGGGTGAGTGCAATGCTCGTTTATTCAACAGGGGACTGAGTTGATAAACATTTGAGAAAGGTTGAGATGGCATATACCGACTATATGGCATTGGATACATAGCTTATGGGTTGCTATCTAATTGGTTGAAAGGCAGACGTGTAAGGGAGATAGTGGCAGGAAAAGCTATGTGACTTCAGAGTTGTGAAGGAGAAGCTCTAAGAAAGATAAGTGGTGGGAGAAGCTACATGACTTCAGCCACATAAGGGTCTCTTGGGCAGCTAGCCACAAGGTCAGGAACTGTGGGGGAAGGGCAAAGCCTGACTACTTAATGGTCAGATGCTTTGGGATCAAGGAGGGGGGAGGCCCTCTCCAGTTCTGCCCACTCTGGGCGATGACAGGGCACACTACAACCTTGCCTGAGGGCAGGGAAGGCCAGTCACCATTGCCAGGGTGGGTTCCCAATGATAAGACCAGCTGCAACCCCCACAGCCCAAGGTCCCCAGCCATGTCCAACAGTTTAGGCCAGCTTCCTCACAGTCCCAGCCCATTTTTAACAATGCCCAACAAAGAAGTACCTGCAAGAAACCTATTCAAAGCAGGTTGCCAGCCAAGAGCCCTGACCCCAACTGTCCAGCCTCTCCTTGTGTTCTCTTTGTATTTGTCCTTAGACGGTCTATCCTTGGTTTCTGTATGGACTCTGTATCTTTGGCTGTGGTGTTATTTTTTTTTTTAATTAAGTCTACTTGAGCCCTTGCAATGTATATTAAATAAATATGTTTTGATTGTTTTGTACAAAAAAACACATTATTTCTGGGTGAATCTAGAGGAGTATTTCCATATGAAATTAGCATTAGTGCCATTGGACTAGAAAAGTGCCTTGGCCAATGTATTATCCAATCTGAATATAAAAAAAGAGCAGAAGGCAGAATGCACTCCTCTTGCTTTCTGCCTGTCAGCTAAGTTGGAATATCAGTCTCCTGACCTCACGCTGGGCTTTAATGATTCTCAGTCCCTCAGAATTGGACTAAAGTACACCACCTTCTTTTCCCAATCTCTACCTTGCAAAGATCAGAGTTAGGACTTCTTCACCTCTATAATCTGGTGAGACCATTCTTCACAACAACTGTCTTCACATATATTGTGTGAGTGTATACATGTGCATCATATACATAGTCTTTTTGGTTCTGTCTCCCTAGATATCCTAATAAAGATGCTAGTAAAGGCCCAAGAAAGATCGCCAATGGAGAGGACTTCAGAGTTGGCAGGGTGAAATACAAGCTGTACCACATAGTAGTTTTGACTTGGAGACGTTATTTCATTAACCTCCATGAATCTATTTCTTCATTAGTAAGGCTTTCCAGGATTATTTTGACACTGAGTAATAAATGCAATATTCCAACTCAGCTCAACAAAACTACCATGCTCTGTTTCTATGCCAGCTTCTGGTCCTAGTGTCGGAAGGCTACCCTTGGAGACTTAAGGCCACACCTCATGAGAGTTCATTCCTCAGACATCAGAGAAAGAGGTGACTTGATGGTCCATTGCCCAGTGATTGAAACAAATGATTTATAAATTTTGTTCAGGTTATATTTATGGTAGGAGGGCTAGCCAAGACAGAAGCAGAACTCAGCTAATTCTTTTTTGAGAGAGAGAGAGAAAGAGAGAGAGAGAGAGAGAGAGCTAGAGAGATGGCTTAGTGGTTAAACACTTGCCTGTGAAGCCTAAGGACCCCAGATTGAGGCTCAATTCTCCAGGACCCACATAAGCCAGATGCACAAGGGGGCACACACATCTGGAGTTCGTTTGCTGGCTGAAGGCCCTGGCATGCCCATTCTCTCTCTCTCTAACTGCCTATTTCTATAGTTCTCTCTCTCACTCTCTCAAATAAATAAATAAATAATAAAATGTTTTATAGTATGAAATTGTTGATTCATTTATTGAATTAAAAGAGAGAGAGAGGGCTGGAGAGATGGCTTAGTGGTTAAGGCGCTTGCCTGCAAAGCCAAAGGATCCCGGGTCAACTCTCCAGGCCCCACGTAAGCCAGATGCACAAGGGGGTGCATGCATCTGGAGTTCGTTTGCAGTGGTTGGATGCCCTGGTGTGCCCATTCTCTCTCTCTCTCTCTCTCTCTCTCTCTCTCTCTCTCTCTCTCTGCCTCTTTCTCTCATATAAATAAATAAAAATATTTTTAAAAAATAAAATAAAAATAAAAAAGAGAAGAGAGAAAGAGAGGAAGAGGCAGAGAATGGGCATGCCAGGGCTTCTCAGCCTCTGTGAACAAACTCCAGCCACATGCACCCCCTTGTGCCCATGTGCAACATTGCACACTTGAATTACTTTTGCCTCTGGCTAAACGTGGGACCTGGAAATTTGAACAAGCATTCTCAGGCTTCTCAGGCAGGTGCCTTACCCACTAAGCCATCTCTCCAACCCTTAACTAATACTTTTATTCACTATTATGAATAAAACAATATTTTTGACTTACAAAATAATTAAAAAATTGTACCATGGTTTCTACTCATGTCTTTTTGCTATTCCAAGATCCCATTTAGGATCTCATACTGCATTTAGCCATTATTTCTCCATAGTCTACAATCTGTGATTAGTTCCTCGGAGTCCTCTTTTTATAAAATTAAGAGTTCAGAGAATTAGTCAATTAGCTTGTAGCATGTCCTCCAATTTGGATTTTTCTGATAGTATCTATGGCTATATTGAAGCAATGTATTAATTAAAAGAATACTTCAAAGCTGAGTGTGGTGGCTCATGCCTTTAATCCCAGCACTTGGGAGGCAGAGGTAGAAGGATTGGATTGCCAAGAGTTTGAGGCCAGCCTGAGACTACGTGGTGAATTCCAGGACAGCTTGGGCTACAGTGAGGCTCTACCTCAAAAAACAAACAAAACAGAACAACACAAAACAAACAAAAAAAAAACAGAATACTTTACCAGGCATGGTGGTGCATGCCTTTAATCCCAGCACTCAGGAGGCAGAGGTAGGAGGATTGCTATGAGTTCCAGGCCACCCTGAGAATACAGAGTGAATTCCAGGTCAGCCTGGGCTAGAGTGAGACCCTACCTCAGGGGGAAAAAAAAAGAATACTTCAGAGGTGATAGGCTCTTCTTACTGATCATATTGATCTTTCCTGTTCTATAGAAGTGTGTCCTTTAACATTTTATTTCAGACTTTGGATATCACCTTGACTGCCAAACCCTCTAGTTTTTCCTCCTCTGCTCTCTTCTAAGTTCATATTTGTATTTCCATAAACCCTCTAGGCTTTTAGTGCCTCCATCTGGAATGACTTCTCTTATGAGTTTTGTCATCTTCTCTTCGGCCTTATCTTGAGATCAGACTACCACCTTCTCAGGAAGCCCATGTGACTTTTCCAAACAGAAGCTCTGTCCCTTGTGATCCTCATTTGCCCATGTCTCTCCTGGGCCATTGCTGTGTTCCTTCTAGACTGTAAGCCACTTGAGGAGGACAAGAACTGTGTCTCCAGTACACACAAAATGCCTGAAGAAAGCAGTGACTTACAAACCCATCCAGAGTCCAGCATCTGTCCTATGGAATCTCTTACCTTAAAGTATAAAGGAAAAAAAAATCTTAAGACTTCAAGGCCTTGCCCCAGCACCCCAATCCTTTGCTTTCCATTGTTTGTGCATTGTATTTGTGTGCATACATATGGAGCTAAGAGGACAAATTTGGATGGTATTTCTCAGGTACTATGCACCTTCTCTAAGACAGAATCTCTCCTTGGCCTGGAGCTCACCAAGGAGTCAGTCTATAGAAGTGTGTCCTTTAACATTTTATTTCAGACTTTGGATATCACCTTGACTGCCAAACCCTCTAGTTTTTCCTCCTCTGCTCTCTTCTAAGCTCATATTTGTATTTCCATAAACCCTCTAGGCTTTTAGTGCCTCCATCTGGAATGGCTAGCCGATAAACCCCTGAAATCTACCATCTCTTACTCCTCAGCACTGGCAAAGGAAAGAAAGAAAAGGAAGGAAGGAAGGAAGGGAGGGAGGGAGGGAGGGAGGGAGGAAGGAAGGAAGGAAGGAAGAAGGAAGGAAGGAAGGAAGGAAGGAAGGAAGGAAGGAAGGGAGAAAGAGAGAAAGAGAAGGAAGGAAGGAAGGAAGGAAGGAAGGAAGGAAGGAAGGAAGGAAGGAAGGAAGGAAGGAGAAAGAAAGAAAGAAAGAAAGAAAGAAAGAAAGAAAGAAAGAAAGAAAGAAAGAAAGAAAGAAAGAAAGAAAGAAAGAAAAGGACGGAAGGAAAGAGAAGAAAGAAAGAAGGAAAGAGAAGAAAGAAAGAAGGAAAGAGAAGGAAGGAAGGAAAAAGAAAGAAAGAAGGAAAGAGAAGAAAGAAAGAAGGAAAGAAGAAGAAAGAAAGAAAGAAAGAAAGAAAGAAAGAAAGAAAGAAAGAAAGAAAGAAAGAAAGAAAGAAAGAAAGAAAGAGAAAGAAAGAAAGAAAGAAAGAAAGAAAGAAAAAGAAAGAAAGAAAGAAAGAAAGAAAGAAAGAAGAGAAAGAGAAGAAAGAAAGAAAGGAAAGAAAGAAAGAAAGAAAGAAAGAAAGAAAGAAAGAAAGAAAGAAAGAAAGAAAGAAAGAAAGAAAGAGAAAGAAAGAGAGAAAGAAAGAGAAGAAAGAAAGAGGAAAGAAAGAGAAGGAAAGAAAGAAAGAAAGAAAGAAAGAAAGAAAGAAAGAAAGAAAGAAAAAGAAAGAGAAAAGAAAGAGAAGGAAGGAAGGAAAGAGAAAGAAAGAAAGAAAGAAAGAAAGAAAGAAAGAAAGAAAGAAAGAAAGAAAGAAAGAAAGAAAGAAGGAAGGAAGGAAGGAAGGGAAGGAAGGAAAAGAAAAGACTATAGGTCTCAGGTTTAAACAGAGGTCCTTGTGCTTGCAAGAGAAGCACTTTACTAATGCCTTTTACCCAGTCCCTTATATTACATATTTTTGTTGTAGTTTTACCATATTGGTATTGAATTTAGGGTCTTACACAAGCGAAGCATTATATATTATGTATATTTAAAGTTTTCTTACTCACATGATGTTTTCAATCTACTTAAATATATATAGATATATAAATGAAAATTATGTTCTTTTCACAACAAAAAGAATTAAGAAATAATTCCAAGAAAATAATAAAGAATTCTTTCATTTTCTGACTAGTTCCTGCCTATATTAATCACTGATGTGTAACATCATGTTATTACATGCCCAACTTCTACAAATATTTGGAGCTGTTTTTGCAGTCCCATTGTATTTTATTGACCTGTGAGGAGGCTGCTTATTACACCCTCAGGAACCTCCTGGCCACTTATATTTTACTACCTGTGAGGTGATGTGACTAGCTGCCTCCTACTCCTCCTGAGTCCACCTCTCCTCTCTGTCTTGTTCTGCCTTCTCATATTGAATGTGGTGAAATTTGAGTAAGAACTCCATTTCATATTTTAACTGGAGTATAAATCATTAAATGACAGTGTTTCCAGTCTTTCAGTTCTAATGTTCAAGAGAGACAGATCATGATTGATTCAATCCATCATAATTCCCTTGAACTTATTATAAGATTGTTACCATACAGTTTGAGTAATGAGAAGCATTTATTTTTATCTGCATTGTGATATCTTAAAAGTCATTTATCGGACGGATAGAATGGAAGAGCCAAAGGAAGGGTACGACTCCTTACAATGCAACTGCCCAGACAGAAATTGGCCTTAATATCCATGACCTTGCTGCGCCTAGCAATACCTCCGCAAGACCCTCATAATAGAAGTAAAAGATGATGACATCAAATTAAAAAAGAGACTAATGGAGAGAGGGAGGGGATATGATGGAGAGTGGAGTTCTAAAGGGGAATGGGGGGAGGGGAGGGAAAACTATGCACCTTTTGTATGTAAGTAGTTTTGTTGTCAATAAATATTAAAAAAAAAAAAAGTCATTTATTGCCGGGCATGGTGGTGTACACCTTTAATCCCAGCACTTGGGAGGCAGAGGCAGGAGGATTGCCATGAGTTCGAGGCCACCCTGAGATTACATAGTAAATTCCAGGTCAGACTGTGCTAGAGCAAGACCCTACCTTGAAAAACCAAAAAGAAAAAGAAAATCATTTATCTGAGGCTGGAGAGATGGCTCCACAGTTAAGGCGTTTGGTTCTAAAGCCTAGAGACCCAAGTTGGATTCCCCAACACCCACATAAAGCCAGATGCACAAAGTAGTGTGTCTGGAGTTTGTTTGCAGTGGCTAGAGTCCTGATATACCTCCTCCTTGAAAAACCAAAAAGAAAAAAAAATCATTTATCTGAAAATCATTTTATATATGCTTCAATGTAGCTTTGAAAGATAACAAAATATGATGAATAAAAGTGTAGATTCTAGATAGCCAGACTGGGTTTGAACCCTACCTCCATCACAGCATGTGTCTTTGATTACTTAACCTTAGCTAGTGTTTCAGTCTCCTCTGTCTCAAAGTGCATCAAGATTTACTTTATTTAAGCCAATCACTTTCATTTTATAACTAGAAATGTTGATCATAGCTTTCTTGTGGTTACAATTTTGACAATGGGATCCAGTAAGTTCCACAACTTGCAATTCATGGCCATGTGTAACTGCACCCCTGCCCCCCCAAACCTGAGTGTGGGTAGAATTTGTGATTTGCTTCTAATCCCTAGCCTGTGGCAAGAGCAGTGGATTTTTCACTTCAGAAGTGAGGTTATATTTTGGAACTTAACTTCCTTCTTGCTTGCCCTCTCTTGTTCTCTGTATTAGTTATTTTCTCATGGCTGAGATAGAATACCTGACAGAAGCAACTTAAGGAAGGGTTTATCCTGGCTTACAGTTCCAAGACCTGAGTTCACGTGCCCAGCACCCACATCTGTAATCCCAGCACTGGGGATGTGGACACAGGAGGATGTCTGGGACTCACTAGCTAGGTTAGCCGTCTGTGAGCTCCAGGTTCAGTGAGAGACTTTGTCTCAGTAAGGTGGAAAGCAACCGAGGGAGACACCTGATGTCAGTGTCTGGCCTCTGCTACATGTGTTCACACATGCATACATACTTGTACACATGCACACATGTACACACACACACGCATACAAAATAAAATAAAAGTCATAGATTAAACCAGGTGATTTCTGAGGTCCCTGGTAGTAATGATATTCTATGTCTCCACCTCTCAAATCTTTTAAAATATTCCAACTCTCAGTTCAATTTGAGCCATTCAAATTTTTGCAAATTAAGTTATTATAAGCCTGTAGATTCCAGCTGTTGAGATTTTAGTAGATGGCTGATTTCCTGCTGTCTGGAGTGGCTGAGGCTGCATGTATAAAATGTCAAAACAACCATTGAGCTCTGTCAAACAGCTCATCAGTGCTGATTGAAGGGAGGGCAGCCAACTCCCCAGTCAGTACGAAATAGTCACTGTAGATAAAATGCTTATTTTATGACCTCAAGCAGACAAGTTTCAATGGCTGAGTCTAAGTCTCTTGGTCATAGTCTCAACTTTCCTTCTAATCATAGGAAAAATGAATTTGATAAGCATGTAAACCTTGAAATCATATTGTGCTATCAGAATGCAACCTTTTGTACTTTTTTATTTATTTACTTAAAAAAGAGAGTGATTGGGCATGCCTGGGCTTTCAGCAGCTGCAAATGAACTCCAGATGCATGTGCCACTTTGTGCATCTGGCTTACATCCTGGTGAATTGAACTTGGGTCCTTTGGCTTTGCAGGCAAGCACCTTTAACCACGAAGCCATCTCTCTAGCCCCATATTTGTTTATAATAGCGACTTGCTGTAGAAAAAAATCTAGAAAAGGTTGGGCAGATGGAATAGTAGATAAGAGTGCTTCCTACTTAAGCATGGGGTCTGGGAGAGCCTGAGGCCACCTGAGTCCAATTCCCCAGCACCCATATAATCGGCTTGGGCATGGCCACATACATCCCAGTCCCATGAGAGGCAAAAGAACAAAGAATCACTGAGGCTCACTGACTGAAAACAGGAGCTCCAAGCTGAGGGAGAGGCAGTCTCAAGGACATACATGGAGTGATAGAGGAGGGTCTCTGTTGTTCTCCCCTGAGCTCCTCACATGTGTGGAACACATGCATCTACACACATGGCATGTGTACACTACTCCCATCACACACTATACCACACACCACACACATACACGTGTGCTTGCCAAAAATTAAAATCTGGAAGCATGTACTGAAAATTGGAAACTATTTACAAGGCAGAATGAAATGATATTCTCAAAAAAATATTGCATCTCTATGGTGCTTGAATTTAAACAATGAACTTATATATTTGTATACCCAAAAACTAAATAAGAGAAAAGAATCAATAATATAACCCCCATTCTGAGTATAATATTGCTTTGTAATAATTTTAACAATCCCTTATCACTGAGCAAAGATTCTGGAACTAATCTGCTAATTGGATGGTGAGAACCCAGCCATCCAACATACTGAAGGCTGTTCACTCACATGTACTAGGTGGATAATGCTATCTCGAAGAGCCCATCAGAAAAACTAAGAGGTCAGTCAGAAAACACAGCAGCCTAAACATTAGCTACTGTTATCTTACTGTATCTTCTCAGGAGTCATGACACTTTTGGGGCTGGAGTTTTTTCCTTTCCCAATTTGTGAATGAGACAACAAAAGCCCAGACAGATTAAGTAAATGGTTTCAAATAACCAAGCTAGTTAGTCCAGAGGCATATGTTCTGCTTACACATTATGTGCTTATGTTTTATATATGCATTTGCTTGCTAAGGGATGGTGTGTCACGTCCCTATCATTGCTATTCAATCAATAAATACTTATAAAGAAGGAAAATCTCAGCTAACAAACCTACCATTAACAAAAGAGTAGTCACCATCTTGGGCAGCAACAAAGCAAGAACCATGTATCTAAGCCTTATTAGAGCTTTACAAATATAATTTTTCCCAGCTTTATTTATCACTGTTAAGCAATTAAACAGGAAATGGGAAAGATGAGGCGGGGGGGGGAGCTCATTTCAAGCCAACAAGCTATATTCTTTGTGTTATATCTTCCCTTCCCCCCAAATCCCACTTCAGCAGCACCCTCTTGAAATGCCTGTGAATTTTTAACATATGGAGGTTCTGTCTCATGTTTCACAGTTCTTGAAATGACAGCTAGTGCACAGGTTGTCACTGTGAGTGGCAGATGCAAAGGCTGGGGGCTCAGCTACCTCCATCATTTCTGAGTATTATTTCTTTTTTAAAAATATTTTATTTTTATTTATTTATTTATTTGACAGAGAAAGAGGCAGAGAAAGAAAGAGAGAATGGGTGCACCAGGACCTCTAGCCACTGAAAAAGAACTTCAGAGGTGTGCGCCCCCTTGTGTATCTGGCTAACGTGGGTCCTGGGAATTGAACCTGGGTCCTTCGGTTTTGCAGGCAAACTCCTTAAGCACTAAGCCATCCCTCCAGCCCCTGAGTATTATTTCTTTACCATATGTCAGGCAGGCCTGTCAGACCTCTAACTTGCTGGAGCCTCCATTTTCTCATCTGGAGAATAGGTATTTTAATATCTACTTCATAAAGTTGCAAGAATTAAATGAAATGATATACACAGGATTAAATGAGTTTAAGAGTAAAATATCTAACCATGATTTCGCATATAATAGGTGCTTCAAAACTGCTTACTCTTGGCAGAAGTGGCAGCCTGGGTTTGAGTCCTAGCTCTGCAATTCACCACTACACACATGCCCAAGTCCTTTAAACCTGTCTGCTGGACTTCTACAGAGTGTGGATAATGATAGTGTCTACATCATAATGATTATAAAATGCTTAATTTTGCTGGGTGTGGTGTCACATGCCTTTAATCCCAGCACTTGGGAGGCAAAGGTAGGAGGATTGCCGTGAGTTCAAGGCCACCCTGAGACTGCGTAGTTATTTCCAGATCAGCCTGGATCAGAGTGAAAGCCTACCTCAAAAAAAAAAACAAAAATAAAATAAAATAAATAAAATGTTTAATTGGGGTGAGCAGCTGATACTATGTAAGTGTGGTAAAACAAATAGGAAAGAATAATACACTATCTAAATTAGATGTGGGCAGTAAGGAAGCAGGGAGACCCATTTCAGCTAAAGTCATCCATGATACCATGAATTGTTCTCATGACTCAGTAGTATCCTTTGCTCCCTCACTTCTCCGTTTCTGCTGTCCTGGCAACTTCTCACCCACCACTCCTGTGTCAGCCTCATGGCTCTCACTGGCTTCTCTGGATCTGCATCCGAGCTTCTCTCCTTCTTACCATGCACCTTCAAATTCCTCAGCACAAAGGATTTGGTTGGTGTTGTTACTCACCCAGGGCCCCCTCCCAAGGCTTGGCTTTCAGGCCAGGCCACTTCAGAAGTCAACCGACATCCTTGTTATCCAACCTTTCTGCCCTAGGAAGGTGTTGGCAGAGGAAGCAGTGAGCATTTTGTATTTTGGTTTAGTAACACTCATTAAATAAGCTTCAAATCCAAATTTTTCATTTTATAGGTGGCATCTTAATCTGCTATTCATAAAAATACCTAAGAGTCATTTACAAAGAGCATAGGCTTATTTCTCAGGAAATTATTTCTTATAGTCCTGGCAGCTAGCTACCCAAGGCCAACAGGTTTGATCTCTCCTGGGGGCCTTGTCTCTGCTTCTAAGATGACACTTTGTGGCTGCATCCTGTGGAGGGGATGACTGCTGTGTCTCCCATGGCAGCAGAGATGGAAGGGCCTAACTAGTGCCCCCTAGCCCTTCATAAGGGTATCCCAATGACTCCACATGTTAATAACTGATCCAATATGGATTTGGGAGGGCACAACATTCAAAACATTGCAAATGGGGGCTGGAGAGATAGCTTAGTGGTTAAGGCGCCTGCCTGTGAAGCCTAAGAACACCAGTTTGATTCTCCACGTCCCACGTTTAGCCAGACACAAAGTGACGTAAGGGTGAAATGCTGCACTTGCCTGCAAGGGGGCACATGTGTCTGGAGTTTGTTCACAGTGGCAGAGAAGCCACTGGCGCATCCATTCTCCATCTGTCTCTCTCTCTCTCTTTCTCTAAAAAAAAATTGCAGATGGATATCAAGTTCGAGACTGAGGTTGCCCAATATTACACACTGTGTTAACATGTATAGCCTAGCCCATGGCTCAATTCAATTCTCCAAACTCTACATTTTCTTCACGATATTGAGGCCTTACTAAGGATCAAGCACTGGGCTAGATACTGGACTCAGAGAGGAAGAAAGCTGAGCGACTGCCTTGCAAAAGCACATTCTGGTGGGGGACAGAGTAGCAAATAGAACGGGACAGACAATACTCTAGAAGAGTCTATAAAGTGTTAAGAAAATCCAAAGATAATGGAGAGAAGGAGGGGCTATAATGCAGAGTGGATTTGTGAAGGAGAGAGTAGGGGAGGGGAGGGAATTATCATTGTTTGTTGTCTGTAAGTGTGGAAGCTGTCAATAAAAAGGAAAAAGAGGGCTGGAGAAATGGCTTAGCAGTTAAGGCGTTTGCCTGAGAAGCCAAAGGATCCCAGTTCGATTCTCCAGGACCCACATAAGCCAGATGCATAACAGGCACGTGCATCTGGAGTTTGTTTGCAGTGGCTAGAGACCCTGCATACCCATTCTCTCTCTGTCTGCCTCTCTTTTATCTCTCTCTCTGCTTGCAAATAAATAAATAAATAAATAAATAAATAAATAAATAAATAAATAAATAAATAAAATTTTTAAAAAAGGAAAAAGAAAAACAAACCAAAGATAACAATTAAATCTCTATTGTCAACTTGATCAGATAAGGAACAAAGTAAGAGACATACCCCTGGGGCAGGGCTGTGTGGGCATTTCCAGAAAGGATTAACTGAGGAAGGAATACCTTCCCCCAGAGTAGGTGATCCTTCTGGTAACAGCCTATAGACAGAATGGTTCCAGGTAGAAGCAGTGCCTTTTTGCCTGTCTGTCCTTGCTACTGGTGAGTACATCTACCCTGTTTTTCCTGTTCTTTGCAAACATCAGAGTCAGCTTCTTTAGCCTTCTAAAATGGACTGAAGACCAGTGGCTCTCCATGCATCCTCCAGGCCTTCGACCAGATTGGGACTTCTGGAGCATCCAGCTTTATGGACTAAGCAGCTTTCTGGTTTTCAGAGTCTTCAGCCTCCAGATAGCCATTGTTAGACTGTCCAGTCTGTATCACATAAACCAATCTAATAAATGCCTGTTATATTATATATTCATTCTATTGGCTCTGTTCCTGTAGAAAACCCTGCCTAGTAAATACAACAAAGGAGGTTAGCCCTGTGGGTAAATAGTCCAAGGGATAACCCCCAGCCAAATTGAGTGTGTCCGTGTAGAGTGAGTGGGAGATTGCCAGAAGACTAATAGAGGAAAATATTCTTAGCAGAAGGAAAAGGGTGGGCAAAGGCATGATGTTAAGAGGCTTTGCAGGAAGATGATGAGCAGTTTAACATAGAATAGGACAGCTAAGAGAACAGAGGGCAGAAAGCAAAAGTCTAAGATGGAGGAGGCCAGGAGAGAAAGTAAGGGAGAGCGAATGCTTTCAAATGAGTGTTCAGAGCAGCAGTATCATAGCAGCGACATTCCTCCATCTCAACAGCACCTCATTCTCCCCTCTCATCTATCCAACCATCACAACTATCACCTCTCTAATCCCACTCCCTTCTATGCGTTTGCTGGCCCAAGAACCCAAGTAAACTACAGAAGTAGTAAAGTAAACTACAGAAGGCAGAGGCCTTGGCTTCCTGGTCCCATCATTGTTATACATTACACAGTGCCTCACACAATGTAAATATCTGTGGGATAAAATGACTGAGTCAAAACCTATTGAATGAGCAGAGGATTTAGGTGGGAGAAGAGTATAGTGAGAGTCCCAGAAAGGTAGCTGTAAAACACAGAGTCCTCTTTGTTGAAGATATCTAAACATAACTCAATTAAAAAGAAAAGAAGGGGCTGGAGACATGGTTTAATGGTTAAAGCGCCTGCCTGCAAAGCCTAAGAACACCGGTTCAAATCTCCAGGTCCCACATTTAGTCAGACTCAAAAGTGACGCAAGCATGCAATGTCGCACATGGGCACAAGGGGGTGCACGCATCTGGAATTCGTTCACAGCAGCTGAGAGGTCCTGGCGCACCCATTCTCTGCCTCTTCCTCTCTATCTGTCTCTGTCTCTCTCTCTGTGTCTCTTTCTCTCTGTCTTTCTCAAATAAAACAATTTAAAAAATAAAAAGAATAAAAGGGAAAGAGGGCTAATGACCTCACAGTGGCTGATGCAACCTACACAAGACTTGCATAATAGTAGGGGAGAAAAAGGATGACATCAAAATAGAAGAGAAACCAATTAAAAAGAAGAATGGATTCAGTGGAAGAGGAGGGAGAAAGGGGAGGGTAAGCGGGAGGGAGTATGATCAAAGTATATTGTCTGTATTTATGGAAGCTGTTAATAAAAAGATTCTTGGTTTTTACGGGAGTTTTTTTGTTTTTTTGGGGGGGGGCTGTTTTTGCTAGGCATGGTGGTGCATACCTTTAATCCCAGCTCTCAGGAGGCAGAGGTAGGAGGATCACCATGAGTTTGAGGTCACCCTGAGATTACATAGTAAATTCCAGGTCAGCCTGGGCTAGAGCAAGACTCTACCTCAAAAACAAAAAGTTATTTTTAAAGAGGGCTAAATCAGAGAATCATGGGGGAAGGGTGCATTCATATAGTCTGTTCTTTGTGTCCTATATCCCTTCTCCCCATCCCTCAAAATGATGGAAATTTAGATTTGCCCTGGGTACGTAGCTTCTTAGAATAAAGAATGTATTTTTCAGCTAGCATGCAGCCACAGAATAAAGTTCTAGCAAATAGGCTATAACAAAAGTTACACATGGGCTGGAGAGATTGTTTAGTGGTTATGGCATTTGCCTGCAAAGCCTAATGACCCAGGCTCAATTCTCCGGTAGCCATGTAAAGCCAGATGCACAAAGTGACACATGTATCTGGAGTTTATTTGCAGTGCCCATTCTCTCCCTCCCTATCTCTTTCTCCCTCTCTCCTTGCAAATAAATAAATAATTTTATTACATTATATCTATTTGTTCCACATATACCTTTAACAGCAATTTATATAAACTTTTCTCACTTTTATTGATATTTCAAAAATTAAACTTGCCACACTCACTACTAGTTTGAGAACCTCTTCCAGGGAGTTGGCAGTAGATGCTGAAGAGACTCAAAACTAATCAAAACTGAAAATCAGAGGCTGCTGAGAGCTCAACACTAAAGGAGATTTATAGCATGCCCTCCAAGGCTCAGGGAACATTGTAGGAGAGTGGGTATAAAGAATGTGTGTAAGCATGCTTGGGCTGCAGGTCACTGAGAAATCAAGCTGGAGCTGAGCTGGAAATCTCCTCCTTGTTGACTAGCTGTCAGAATGCTAGAAAAAGCTATGAAGCATGAAGCCTTTGGAGACAGAGAAGAATACATCAATAGCATTAAACAGCAGTCAACCCTGGAAGCCTTAAGGCTGGCCAGCCCAGCCAAATATGCCAACTGGTGCAATAGCGGTGTGACTGTTATGGGAGAAACCAATTGCTCTCTGATTGGACTGGAGGCCCACTCCACAGGAGGGAATGCATGCCTGGTACTGAAAACCTAGTCAAAAGCCTATAACTAGGGAGGTCATAAGCCTTAGGGGAGTAATAACTACTGTTGTCTGGCTAAATGGATATATTATTGTGGAGGACATTGGAACAGAAGAGAAGTCGGTCAGGACCATCAGGGCCACACCTTCCCGGGGCTGAGAGAGACTCAATGAGGAGGAGCCCACAGCTGGGCAAGACCCATGGAAGTTGCCGAAGAAGCAAAAGGAGCCTAAGAAGTGCATGATCTGCCAGGCCAAGGCAAGACTGCTGTTCTGCACTGCTGACACCTGTGCCTGTGCCAGGCCTACACCGAGATCCTCATGGACCACCCCATCTACCACAGCAACTGCCCGCTCTGCTACCCACCATGGCATCCTGCAGACCCTCAGCGTCTACCTCTGGGCCTACTCTTCTCTGTTTCTGCTTCTCTCTCTCTCTCTCTCTCTCTCTCTCTCTCTCTTGGGAATTTTTTGGTCTCCCCTATTCTCCCAGCTTCTATATCCACAACACATCAGTGTCATTTGAGTAGTCCGGTAACTCAAGGATCTTGGAGTAACCCTGTTTTTTATATTTTTTTGGTTTTCTTGTTTTGGAGTGACCTTGAATCTTTATGTTTAGCCAGAGCCTCTGTGAACTGCTAGGTTTGGGAGTTGAATCCCTCAGATGCCCCGAGAGCCACTTCTGCCTGTCATGATCTTTTTAGACTCCTAACCTGATCCAAAACCTGGAATCAGGAGTTTACCTCTGAGTAGGGGAAGTGCATCTACACCTGACTTTGGGACCATACACCCTCAGGCACCCAGATCCACAGGGAGCCAGCTTCAGAGGGATCATCAGGTTTTTACTTGTTCCTCCTCATACCCCACATGGCATGAAACATGGCATTCCTGTCTGTCTCTCCCTGGCATTGGGCAGAGCAAACTGCACATTTCACTAGGGTCCAAACAGAAGGGCATGCAGCTCCCTGAGGTCCGCTTGTCAAGTTCCTGATGAATAAAGTTCTGTTGACAGCTCTAAAAACAAAAATGAATGTGTGTATATTCTGTGACATGGCCCCCAACACACACCCAGAGGAGGGTCCACAGTGGAATGAGGATGGGATAGAGTATAACCTGATGGGAATATGACCAATTTCCAATATGTTCACATATTAAATTAAAGTCCTCAGTTTAAAAAAATGCATCTCTGTTTCTGTGGAAATAAGCTCTATTTCATATTTCGTAGGATTTATATAACATTGAATTTAATTATAGACCAACAGCTGCAACTCGAACTGGAATAAATAGTTCAGGATCAAAGAGACTTAATTCTTATAAGTAATAAGGATCTTAATCAATAAGAATAAAAGTCTACATACAAATCAGATCGTCGCCACTTACCTGCAAGAACTCTGCCTCTAGTGACTAGCAATCAGAACATTCCAGAGAAGCCTATGCCCCAGTTTACATAGTCAGACAGTGACATGAAGACGAGTCAAGAGCGTCTACTGAAAGGTGAATTGTACAGAAACGCATTGGAACTTTGAATATTCATGTCAATAAAACAACCAGAAGTGACCAGGGATGGAGAAAGTGAGATAGTCCCCTATCCTGGCAACACAGGTCATCAGTAGGCCACCTCACTCCCTGTCACTACCAATCGGGTCTTTCCCACAGCTCAGGGCTGTTTGGGGTGGCAGCTTCTCTGATCTCCCACAGGTTTGTTTCCTGCCATCTGGTAGGAGGCAGAGGCCATGGAGGTCAACCTTATGTACTACATTGCATGGGGGAAGCAGAAAACTGAGCCTCTTTGGATCATTTTTCTATGGCAGGCCAGGACTTCGGAAACACACAAAGAAGCATTTTGGATTTGGTAAGTCCCTTCTCTGAGGCTGTGTGCACACAAGAACAGCCTGTCCCACATGGGAAGTTGGCCTCATTTTCTTTACGAGGCATTTGCCCAAGAAAAGACAGCAGACCTGTTCTATCCCTGGTGGCCTCGGAAAGATGGCTTGCCAAAAGCAGACATGTAAAGCAATGGGAGAGTGAAAAAAATGATATAAAAGCTAACAAATGTCAAGCCTTAACTGGGAAACAAATACATATGTACTGAGCAGGAATTCTAGAAATGTGTGTGGCTTCAATAAACCTATCACTCTCCTGTTAGGTGTGTGTGTCAGCAAACAGTAATTGAAATACGCTCTTACTTGTCTATATCCATATAAAACTGAATGCTGCTCAGGGGCAGGGTATCTATCATAGCCTCACAGTCTCAAGAACCAATACATACATGGGTATGTGATAATCATATGGATGAATGAATATCTATACTATTTATTTATTTGTTTGTTTGTTTGTTTGTTTGTTTGTTTGTTTGTTTGAGAAAGGGTCTCATGTAGTCCCAGGTGGGCCTGCAACTTCCTATGTGGCTAAGGCTGACCTTAAATTTATGATCACCCTATCTCAACATACCAAGTCTTAGGACTACAGGTATATGCCAATACACCTTTTTAAAAAATATATTTGAAAGAGGGAGCCATAGAGATAGAGAGAAAGAAAGGGAGAGAGCGGGGATGGGGGGAGTTTGGGCACACCAGAGCCTCTATCCACTGCAAATGAATTCCAGATGCCTGTAGTACTTTGTACATACGGCATTAAGTGGGTACTAGGGAACTGAACCCAAGCTGTCAGGCTTTGCAAGCAAGCACCTTTTAACTGCTGAGCCATGTCTCCAGCCCCCTACATCTGGTTTTATTTGGTCCTAGGAATTGAGTTCAGGGTTTCTTGCATGCTGGGCAGACACTCTACCCACTGAGCCACAGCCCCAGCCTGGCTATACAATTTATAGAGCATTTTTACAATCAAAGACTATAAAAATTCTATAGAAATCTTATTCTCCCTAAACTCAATACATTAGTAAGTGCAGGATTTTTTTTGTTGTTGTTGTTGTTATTATTATTTTGGTGTTTCAAGGTATGGTCTTGCTCTAGCCCAGGCAGACCTGGAATTCAATATAAGGTCTCAGGTTGGCCTTGAATTCACAGCGATCCTCCTACCTCTGCCTCCCAAGTGCTGGGATTAAAAACATATGCCACCACACCCAGCTAAGATTTCTTTTTAACCTTACTGACAACCTCCAAGGAGTATGATTTATTAATTCATTTTATAGATGACAAAGCAACTTCAGAAAAGCCAAAGTTAGTGCTAGCATAAATGGCAAAGTGTTTTCTCACATAGAAGTCCAATCTCAAATTTCCATCACAGAGCGGGGAAAAGGCAATGAGAAAGCATCACCTCCAGGTGTAAAAGAGGATGCAGATCCTAGATCCTCCCTTTGTAGCTCAGTGGATGAGAATACCTAAGTCTGCAGAACCAGTTAGTGGCAGAACCAAGCCTTAACCCAGGTATCCCACCTCCAGTCCAACACACTGTACACTGCACATAGCAAGTCCCTCTAACGGGTTTGAGTCATCTTCCTAGCCCTGATTCTACATTTTAATTACCACAATCCCCATCCACTTCTTTTTATTTTATTTTTTCACTAAGGGGAAGTACTGGTGCCCTTGATTCTACAGGGTTTGCTGTTTCCTTAGGAGTGTACTGACTACATTTCCCTGAGCCATGTGCTCCTGTTACAGCTAAGAAACAGTGACTGAGAAGCTACTACTGCAGGCAGAGCAGATGGGGCACAGCTAACAAAAGAGGAGCTCCCTGGCTGGAGAGATGGCTTAGCGATTAAGGCACTTGCCTGCAAAGCCTAAGGACCCATGTTTGACGCTCCAGATCCCACGTCAGCTGGATGCACAAAGATGAGGCAAGCTCAAGGTTGCACATGCCCACTAGGTGACACAAGCATCTCGAACTCAATTGCCCTGGCATGCCAATTCTATCTCTCCTTATCTGTCTCTCTCTGTCTCTTGCTCTCTCTAAAATAAAAAAAGAAAGAAAGAAACAAAAGAGGATTTCCCTTGGAAAAGAGAGCCCACATGTCAATCACTGAAACCCATTCTCTATGCCTATCACACAGCACAGAGGAATGGTGATGGCAAAGCCTGAGCTCAACCCAGGTAGAAACAATTACACAGGCATCTTTTGACAGAGTGTATGCAACATTGCAGTGCTGGGAGGATTGAGAGACATCTTTGTAGCCCCTCTTCTTTAATGCTTCAAACTGAGCCTAAGGACCCTGGCAACATCATAACAAAGATGGTTGCTATTATGTGACAATGTTCAACTTCTTTATTTCTAGGACTCAAAACAACCCTGTAACAAAGGTATCATTATGATTCCACATATACCTGTGAAAGCCAAGACTTGGAGAAATTAAATTTGTTTAAAATTAAATTGCCCAAGGACTTACAGCTGGTAAGTGGTTATGGCAGAACACAAACCTGAAACTTGGAGGCCTAGAGGTTCTTTCCATTTACCTCATGATCTCTCTGAGGGAGGATTTTCTTTTTATTCGTTCTCACACTGCACTCCAGAGACTGAAGCAGGAAGCTCAGCTTCAAATAATGTGTCTAACAAGTCCAAGGATGCTTCCTGTCCAAGGTTCAGACAAGATGTTTCCAGGTATGAAGTTCTCTGGAAAAAGCCATACCTATGTTGAAGATTCTACAGACTAAATGACTGATTAAAATTTCTTAATTGTAGAGAGTTGAAATGTTACACATCAATAGACAAAATTATCTTGGACTATCCATAGTTCCTCTTTAAGAGCCATTTTCACCACCTCTGGATATGACCCAACAACCTTTGACTATCAGATTGGAATGTATAAATTAAGCTATTATCACACTGCTATTCTACTGTAACTTCTACTTGAGAAGTTCAGGAAAGGACCTTGAACTCCAAACCCTGAGTTCTTGTCTGTTTTTACCCAAAGAATTGAAATAAACCAGACTAAGAAGATAATCATTAAATTATTACATTTATTCAGGGAAAAAGAAAAGAAAGTACAGAGAGCTTCTGCCATGTAGAAGGCAGGAGTGGATAGGGAGACCATATATGGAAATAGGTATTGGGGTCTCCCCATGCCTCAGCCCAGCTGGGCTGAGATGAAGGGAGGCTTACCAGGACCCAGAAATTCAGGATAGATGAACAGCCAACAAAAAGAGGGGCCTGCCCACCTGGTGAACATCTATTTATAACCTTATTGTGGCCAGCCTTGCCTTCAGGCTCAGGTGAGCCCAAGTGAGGGCTGATTGGTCTGGGCTAGGACCTGGTTCAAGAAGAGGCCAGCCATGATGCCAAGTTAGGGACCTCAGCTTAACCAACCACAATGCCAGGATCATATTTAAATTCTAGGAAAAGGGACCTCCCTCCCAGGAAAGGGCTCAGGTTGTTTATGAAAAAAAAAAAAAAGTTTAGGAAACTTCCTTTAGTGAAGAGATAAGGCAAGGAGGGATCCTTTTCTGATGTCTAGGAAAGTATAGATTATAAAGGCAGGTTTAAGGACATTTCTACCTAACTACCTCTAACTACCAACCCCAAAGCTGAGAAATGTCATCAGGTAGTAATAGATTTCGCAGCTTGTTGTAATCTGCCTACTTGATGTCCCCACCAATGTATTTGGCAAACATATTGATTTATGATCTTTTTTGTTTTATGGATATATAAAAGTTCATGTAACTGCTTCCACAGTGAACCATGTCATTCAGGGCAAAATGACTGCATGTTCTCAGGCCATAGTCACTTATATTTGGTTCAGAATTAAACTATTTCTCATTCCCTTTGGAGACCTATGTCTTGCATCAACAGTTTTGGGAACCCAATTGAGACTCAGGGTTGATTTTTGCCTACAGTTTGAGGGTACAGTCCATCCGGGTGGGGAAGGCTTCACAGCAGGAGCTTGAAGTAGCTGGTCTCAATGTACCCACAGCCAATAAGCTGCTACTCGGCTATCTATCTCCTTTTTATTCAGTCCATGGCCCCAATGCAAGGCATGGCACCACCCACACCCACTTCAACTAACCTCATCTAGAAAATCCCTCACTGTCCTGCCAAGAGATTTGTTTCCATGGTGATTCCAAATCCTCTCAAATTGGCACCTAAGATTAGCCATAATAGTTGCCCGCTTTGTTTTCCTATAGCATGTACTCCATGACCCTCTTAATCACCTGCCCTAAGATCTGTTCCTCCCCTCTCATGATCCCCTGCCCAGTTTTGTAACTGACAAGCACACAAATATAAACACACACACACCCACACAATAAATGAATAACTTTTTTAACATTTCTACTTATTTACTTGTAAGCAGAGAGAGAGAGATAGAGAGAAGAAAGACAGACAATGGGCATGACAGGGCCTCTAGCTGTTACAAATGAACACCAGACACATGCATGTACACTTTTAATCCCAGCACTTGGGAGGCAGAGGTAGGAGGATCTCTGTAAGACTGAGGCCATACTGGGACAACTGAGTGAATTCTAGGTCAGCCTGGGCTAGAGTAAGACACTACCTCAAAAAAGGGGGCTGGAAAGATGGCTTAGTGGTTAAGGAGCTTGCCTTCAAAGCCTAAGGACCCATGTTTGACTCTCCAGATCCCACATAAACCAGGTGCACAAAGGTGAGGCAAGCACAAGGTCACACATGCCCACTAGGTGGCACTAGCATCCAGAGTGCAATTGCAGAGACTGAGGTCCTGGCATACCAATTCTCTCTCTCTCTCTCTCTCTCTCTCTAAAATAAAAAATAAATTAAAATTAAAATTTGATAAAGCTTTGTTACTCTTACATAACCAATTTTTATAATGATCCATAGGTTTTTATGTAAATGTACATTTTGTATTTGTTGAGTATAAAACTTTCTCTCAAGGGGACAGAAAAGCATGGCCTTGGGCCAAGTTTGTCCTGGTTCTTTTTAAAACTTTAATTTGAACACAGTTATAGTCATTCACTTATCAGATCTTTATAGAAAACAATTACCATCCTTTATTATGGGAAGCTTTTGCTGATACAGTTCACCACTTTCATTGCTTCTTGCTTAATCTAGGTCCCTGAAAGTGTGAACATACAGCTGCACTGTGCTCATGGGCGTACCCATTGCTTCTCATCATTCTGACCAATTGTGGTTCATGTTCTTGGCCCTCAATGCCTAGAACTTCACTTTTTCCATCTGAACCAAGGGTCACTCCCTGTGGCCCCAATCTCCAGGAGACAAACACCAAGCTTTCAGAACTCTTCTCTTTCTTTCAAACTATTTATTGATAATTTTCACACTTGTACATAATGAATTTTATCATAATCCCCTCTCAATACCTTATTTTATCCCCTGTCCCACTGAACCTCCTCTTCTTTCTATCACCTATTTTGATGGGATTTTTTTGGTTGTTGTTAACTGTTTTGTTTTGTTGATTTGGGGGGAGGGGTTGTGGGTGTTTTGTTTTGTTTTGTTTTGCATTAGACCTACACAATATTGGGCCCATCAACACTCCATCATGGATGATGGAGGAGGGGGGAAATTGCATGCTTTCCTCTTCATTCAGTGCATGACAGACAGCTGCCAGTGAAAACCAAAACAGAACATTTCTGTGTCCTGGTCCTTTTCTTCTGCAAGTCTAGTCACAAACAAAATTCTCCTGACTGTTCTCAAACAACAAGGTCTGGCAGCATTAATTGAAAGGATGGTTGTGGAGAGAGGCCTAAAGCCAAGAAGTTTCAGCAATGTTCCACAAAGAGGAGAGCAAGCACATGTGGTGGATTCATTGCAAGGAAGACAGTTTGCCAGCCAGTGAGACTGACCACAGACTGCACACTGCTTGACTTTTTAGCTGCCAGAGACAAACCAGGAATGAGGAAACATGGCAAGTCCCTCCACAAATGTTGCTGCCTGGCAGAGGACGTCACTGACTGGCAGTGACCAAGATGAACACATGTCTGTCACCTTGTCCAGCACTGCACAAGCAGAAAGTACCACAGATTTCAGTCTGGCTGAAGAAAGTTTGAAAAGGGGGCTGGAGAAAATGGCTCAGTAGCTAACGTGCTCATCCCTCAAGCTGGAGTACCTGAGTTTCATTCCACAAATCCCATATTAAAGCCAGAAGCCATTGTGGGCTTCTGTAATCCCAGCATATTCACAGTGAGATGGGAAGTAGAAGACGGTAGAATTTCCTAGAAGCTCATGGTGACTACAGCAAAGAACAGCAGCAGAGCGAGATCTCGAGAGAAAACCCATGACTTAAATGAGGTGAAAAGGCAAGTGGCAACCCAAAAGTTACTCTCTGACATGCATGTGTGCACCATGGCACACCATGCCTGCAGTCACATACACTCCCATACACACACACACACACACACACACACACACATTTTTTTAAAAATGAGTCTTAGGGGCTAGAGAGATGGCTGGCCCAGTCAGCATAATACTTGTGCAAGCACCATGACCTCGATTCAGATCTCTAGCATGCATGGAAAAGCTGGGAGTGGAACCCCAACGCTGGGAACGTGGAGACAAGCAGTTCCCTGGAGCTTGCTGACCAGCTAGTCTAGATGAATTGGTGAGATCCTAGTTCACTGAGAGGCCACCTTGAGACCACGTAGTAAATTCCAGGTCAGCATGGACTAGAGTGAAACCCTTCCTTGAAAAACCAAAAAAAAGAGAGAATGAAGTTTTATGTAACCCATGAACATTAGAACTCCTTCCTTAAAGCTAAGTTTAGCATTTAGCATCCAGACTTTCCTTGACTCAGGAACAATGTAGCAATAGCAGTGTATTTCTCATAGTGACAAGGACACTCAGAGACAGAGGCAGGATGTAGCCAGGATGCAGCTTTTTTGAGATAAAATCACTGTTTTCCAGAGAGAAACCCCTAGAACAGCACACATCAGGGGCTGAGGAGATGGTTCAGCAGGTAGGAGCACTTGCTCCAAGCATTAGGGCCTCAAAGTGCCTGAGAGGGACCTGAGACTGCCTGAGTTTGATTCCCCAGGACCCATGTAAACAGATGGGAATGAATATAGATGTCTGTAACCCTAGCCCTGTGGGTAGCTGAAACTGGGGAATGGCTGAGGCATGGAAAGCCCAGCTCTTCATTCAGAGAACAGTCCAAGAGGCAAATATGAGAATGCGTAATAGAGGAAGGACACCAAATGTTCTCCTCTGGACTTCAAGTACCTGAGCACTTCTGCAGGTATATGTTCATATACCACACACACCACCACCACCTTCCACACCGTAATGCACATACAAAACAAAGCAAAGCCATGCCCTTAATCCCAGTACTCGGGAGGCCAAAGTAGGAGGATCACTGTAAGTTCAAGGCCAGCCTGGGCTAGAGCAAGACCCTACCTCAAAGAAAACAAAAGAATGAAAAAGAGAAAGAGAGAGAAAGGCACATTGCGGATGTACTCTCTCATTATTATGAGGAGCTTTATTAACTCTTTTCTGGGAATAACGTAGAGACCTGAGTATTTTAATTAAAAGTCATTTGAATTTTCCGTGACACTTCTTTCTAAACATTTGGTTCCTGTGCCTGTGTGGAAAGGCTGAGGATAAAGGGCAAATGTGACCATTTGCATGAAAATGAGAACTGATTACAGACCCAGATGAACTGGAAATGGAATAAACTGTCACTATCCCCCTAAACAGGACAGGAAAATAGGAAACAGGGAAAGTACTAATGAGATTTTTGAACTCAGCATAAACATCTCCTAAATTGCATGTTAATATAGAAGCTCACTGTATGTTGATTCAATTTTCCTGATTCAAAGGATGCGCGAGCTGAATGTGTCCCTGGAGGTTTAATTGTGCTGAGTATTCATTCTATAGCAATGGTTATGTTGAGGTGTAAATAAAATGCCCTGAGCCATCCTTTGTGTTTGCAGAGATTGGATTAGAAACTTGTCCTCCTAATTTTTTTTTTTTATTTTTTTGAGGTAGGGTCTCACTCTAGCCCAGGCTGACCTGGAATTCACTCTGTATTCTCAGGGTGGCCTCAAATTCACAGCGATCCTCCTACCTCTGCCTCCCAAGTGCTGGGATTAAAGGCGTGCGCCACCACGCCCAGCCCAAGGTCAGATAAATAATTTTTTATTACTTAAACACAAAGCAGATTTATGAGTTTAAATCCTTATATCAATGTGACAACTTACTAAGAAACCCCAGTCATTAAACAGTTTTCAGTGAGGATGTGAGGTCATCAAGCCCCAGGCTTGACACCAGGTCATTGAAAGCACTTTTGACAATTGCATTTTTCAGGAGAGCGTGACTTGCTTTTGACAATTGCATCATTTCAGGGCAAAGTCAGGGAACCCAACAAGGGCATGCATCAAAAAAATAGAGGAAAGTTAAAGTTTGCAGCACTTGAGGTCGTAAGATTAACCCTCCATCCTGACACAGCAGAATTCAGTCTACCACCAAAGTGAGTTGAGAGGCAATCAGAAATAAACTCAGAACTGAGATCAGAAGAAAATATTTACATAGAAGTTCCTTTATGATAGCTTTCAATCAGAAGAGTTTTCTTCCCAGGATCCTCTAGGTTCAGAGAACAATGGTAGTTGCCTAACTTTGAATTCTGCTTTGTTTCTCCCTTATGTGTACCCCATTCACCAAACTACAAGATCAACAATGGGATACAATACAACCATATCTGATCTGAGTCATCAGCATTACTAGAAGACAGAACACTTTGCTTGATATTCATGCTATGTAAAAGTAGAAAGAAAAATATACAAATACCACTGATGATGTTCTGCAAACCTGTGGGGGAGGGGTGGTTAAGAGGGGAGCAAAGGACATGGGCAACATGTCGACAGAAGCACCCCAGAAGCTGGAAGGGGAGGGGATGGGAGAGAGAAGAAAAGGGGAGATGAAGGGGACTGAAAGGAGGGGAGGGAGAAAAGAGGGAAGAAGAGGAGAGGAGAAGAGAAGCAAGTCCAAGATCAAATGCCAAAATACTGAAAGCAGCCTTAACTGACTTGGAAATTTATACCACGCCCTATAGGGAATGGGCTTGAAGTATGAGACTAGAGGTGTTGTCTGAGGAAGAAACTGCTCTGGGAAGAATATCTGGTACAATGAAAAGGGATGCTATCAGCTGGAGACAAAACAGTAAGGAGTCCAAAGAAATAAAAGGGAAAAGATTAAGGATACTGTAGGGATAAAAGAGAGGAACAAAACATGCCAATCCCTCTTCCTGAGAGCTCCAGCAATAACATCATTTTCCATGAGAGGAATTGCACAGGGCAGGGTAGAGTGGACATGAGAAGATGCTCTCAAACTAGGAACCCTGCCCATAAAATTAACTGGAACACATAGAAAGCAAACCACAATTACACAAGCTATTTGTTTAATCAGAAAATACAAGTCAAAATATTTCACCTGATACAAATTATCTCAAAAACCAAGAATGGAAATGGGGAAACACAAAACTGCAAAATAGTCTCAAATAAATTCTTAAGGATGTAGAAAACAGCTTTATTCAGAAAAATAAAAAGTAAGCATTAAAACAGAAGAAGGACTCCTTGGGAAAAAGAAGGTATTCATTAGAGAGAGGGTAGGAGAGAGGGAAAGGGGAGAATGGTGGGAGGGGATTATTATCATGGCATATTGTCTATATAGGGAGGTTGTCAATAAAAATTATTTTAAAAAGAAATACAAAACTTCAGAACAAATGTGTACACACAAAAAAAGAGATGTATAGGGGAAAAGAACTGAGAGTTCATTGACCTAATGATGATAATAGAAAAAAAGAACAATTGTATCAGAAAATAATATTATAATCTTCCTCCTGAGTAATGAGGAGCCCCTTTGTGGCCTCCATTCCTTCTTCTTTTTAATCCCATGTTCGTTCTCCAAATTTCCTGCTCCATCCTATTCTGCAATGAAGAGGCGAGTCCCTAGCACTAGTACAAGTATCCTTGCCTGAACAGTTTCCTCATCTTCAGAGTCAAATACCCACTCACAAAACACCCAGCGCATAGTCTTCTGCTTTGTTAAGTAAAACACGCCACCCATGAGATAGATGTTCCCTTCTTTCCATGCTCTCAGTCAAGCATTCATAGTATCCGAGTGAGCATGGCTGCCTTCCAGGTTCTCAGCCAACCACAACCAGGATTTTCAAGGATTGATATTGTGGAGGCAGGGCAAGTGATATTGTTTCCCATGCATCACGAGGTTCATATAAGACAAACTGACAATAAAAAGGAAAAAAGACGACATTTGTCAAATGAAAATTTTACATGACACGGGAACCAAAATCCCAGAGGAAACGGTATGGACAGTTGTCCAGAAGAATAAGGATAAAGGAGTATAAACCAACAGTAATAAGATAAATAAATCTTATCAAAGTCACTTTGCTCATATTCTTCTCAGAGTCCTTGGGTGGTACTCTTTCACTCTGAGTGTAAGACAAAGCTCCTGTCATGTGATGTCCTTCGGGGACAAAGGATGGTAAAGTCAGAGAATGACCTTTCTTCTCTCAGGGTGTTTCAGCTTAACATATTTAGTATGTCAAGTTGGTGTATTTTGGGGTGTCACATCCTGAGCCTTGACAGTACTTGTGATCATCCTCCAGCTCTACAGTAAGACACAGCTACTCAGAAAAATGAGGCCTGTCACAGAGATGAGGATGTCCTGTCCTGCATGAGGGTGCTGAAATGGTCACAACTTAACATACTTCTGTTGTTCCCTTATATGATCCAACACACCACCTTTAAGTGAGGCTGGAGAACATGATTTAAGGACTATGAAAAACCCCAGAAACTCAGGGCTTAAGACTGGTGATAGCTAAAATTCAAGCAGTGAAGATTATTTTTTGTTGACATTTTTGTCCTTTCACCTGAAGCTTTATGAGCTTTGGGAACTTCTCTAATAAGCCTGTATCTTAAGATACCCAGCCCTTTCCTTTTTCTTTAAGTTTGATGAATGTATTTTATTTATTTTCAAGCAGAGAGAAAGCATGAGTGCCCAAGGGCCTCTTGCACCTGCAAATGAACTCCAGACTCATGCACCATTTTGTGTGTCTGGCTTTACAGGACTACCGGAGAATTGAACCCAGGCCAACAAGCTTTGCAAGCAAGCAACTTTGACCACTGAGAAATCTCCACAGCCCTAATCTTAATATTTAACAGTTTCATACACACACATTCACAAACACACACATCATAATTCTCTCTCCTTGTCTTTTCTTGTCCCCTCTTTAATCCCCTCCCACTGAACTCCTTCTTCTTCCTGACTTGTGCACATGGAACACGATGAATTTCATTAGGGTTACCTGCCTAAACATGGGTGGAGGATTATTTATCAGCACATGTGCAACTTACCAGTGGCTATACTACAGCAGAAAATGTCTCCTCCTCCCCCAGCAACCACTAACCAACAATAGCTCTTCAAAGATGAGTGGAGGCCTCGTGCCTTCATCCATCATCTGTGATGAAATGTTGATGGATCCAATATCCTGCAGGCCCTGTAGAGGAAGTGACAGTCTCTGTGAGGTCAAGATTGCAATGGCCATGTCGTTTCCAGAAAACAGCATCCCACAGCACTACTCCCCATCATCTGTTCTTACATTCTATTGGCCTCCTTTTCTGCAATGTTCTTTGAGCCTTAAAGGGCACAGGAATGATGTCTCATTTAATACTGAGCACTCAACAGCCACTTCTTCTCAGTATTTTGACAAGTTTTTAGTCTCCCCCATAGCGACTGCCAACTGCATAAACAAGTTTCTCTAACAAGAGGGGAGAGCAACAATAATCTATACACATAAACATAAATATTTACAGGCCAATTTAATGGACACGACTTATCTATTTAGTCACACAACAGTAGTAGCTTCCATGCTAGGTCCTATGACCTTCCAGTGTTTTTAGTACCTGGCATGAATTCCCTCCCACAGAATGTGCCTCAAGTACAGTCAAAGAGCATCTGATTACCACCCTTGCCCCATCCCACATGCCACGATTGCACCAGAGCACACATCTTTCCAGGCTGGCCAGTTGTACAGCCCACTGAGTCCACTGCTGGTTAAGACTGTTAAAGACTTTTTTCTCCCAGCAGTCAACACAGCACTTCCTTGCACTACAACAGTGGGCCAGCAGGGAGGAAGCATCTAGTTCAATTCTAGCTTGATTTCTCTGTGTCCTGCAACAAAAGCAAGTGCTATATTCAGCAATAGGATCTTACCATGTAGTTCTGGTGCAGCCCACACCGTAGTGTACTTATGAATCTTGTTCTTCCTCTAAGCTCAATCTGGGTCTTTCTCTCATTGAAGTTTGAGGAGTTGCTGTACTGGCCACAGTTTGGCTGTCTTTGGAACTACTGGTTTGCTGTGTCTGCCTTGAGGCTACCAGTGGGAGTGTCCTGTCTCTGCTATATCATCTCTTCCCCTCTGACTATTGTAGACAGCTTTCTTTTGCCCTCTGGGTTCATCAGCAGGATCTTCAGAGATCTCAGTGCCCAGGGGGCCCATAGTAACTTCTGGATCTCTGGGGTGGATTGATGCAGGTGTTCCCCATAAATTTAGGTGTTCTAAAGGCTAGGTTCCCAGCAGATGGCAGTTTGGGAATGAATGCCTCCTGGAGGCAGTGTATTGTTGGGAGCAGGCTTATGAATGTTTCAGCCAGCTTCCTCTTTCCAGTGTTTGGCACACTCTCCTGTTGCTGTTGTCCATCTGATGTTGGCCAGGAGGTGATGTCCACCCTCTGCCCATGCCATCATCTGCCCCTGCCATCATGGAGCTTCCCCTCAAGTCTGTAAGCCAAAATAAACCTTTTTTTTTTTTTCACAATATGCTCTTGGTCAGGTGTTTTCTGCCAGCAATGCAGACCTGACCACAACAGTAAAATTGGTACTGAGAAGTGAGATTTTTGCTGTAAGAAACCTGATTCTGTGGCTTTGGCCTTTTGGAACTACTTTGCAGGAGGAATGTGGATAGATTTGAAATCTTGGCTTAAGAGACACCTTTGCAGTGCTGTATGTAAAGTTTGATGGACTATTTGGGTCAGAATTGGAAAACTGGAATGCAGTAAGAACTATGAAAAAAAAAGAACTATGCCAGGCATGGTAGTGCACACCTTTAATCCCAGCACTCGGGAGGCAGAGGTAGGAGGATCGCCGTGAGTTCAAGGCCACTCTGAGACTACATAGTGAATTCCAGGTCAGCCTGGACTAGAGTGAGATCCTACCTCGAAAAACCAAAAAAAAAAAAAAAAAAAAAAGAGCTATGGACTATGAGGTTTAGCTTATGAGGGTGAGAAAGAGCTTTTCCTGTACTGGGCTAGATGCAGTTTGTGTGAGAGGCTTGCTGAATTCTGCTTTCCTATGTCCTGGAAACTTGTGCAGGGTTGCATTGTGTAGAAATGGACTGGCGTGAGCAGAGGGATATGGCACAGAAAGAAATGAAATCTTTGGGATGAAACTTCTGCCCATTCAATTGCAATTGTATGAGAAATTACAATCTTTGAGATTGAGCAAGCTGACCTGCACTGGGACAACAGGAAAAATGCAACTCTTTGGCCTGAATGGTGAAGGAAGGTCCTGTTCTTCAAAGTCTGCTTTATTCCCCCTCCCCCCCCCCACCGGATTAACAAATGGGTAGCCCACCTGGTATTGTGGAGTAAAAGAAACGCAGGAAAGAGAAGGTCATTGAATTTGCAATATGGTTTTGTATTTTGGAAATGGCCATGGGCAGTGTGAAGCAGGCTTATTGGATTACCTGTATGGAGACCAGATGGAGCCATGTGCATGAATCGTGAGTTGCAGTGGAGACCCAATGGAGATTCCAAGACTATGAGATGACTGTTCTTTTCCTCATTTCATATTTGTGGTCCAGTCTAATTAAAGAGAACATTGAGGGAGAAGAAACAGAATCACAGAAAATGAAAATACAACTAGAGTTATTTTGAAAATATCCCCTGTTTCATACATAAAATGTGACGTGTCTGAGGAACTTGTATTAGGTAATAAGGTAATAAGGTGCTGGAGGAAATCTTGTATACTGTTATTAGGAATGTAAATTAGCCCAGCTACTAAGGAAATCAGTACGGAGGTACCTCAGAAAACTAAAAATAAAACTACCATAGGTTCCTGCTATTCCACTCCTTGGAATATACAAAAGAATTTGTCATCATACAATAGGGATATCTGCAGAATGAGTCACAATAGCCAGGTTGTGGATGTGGCCCAGGTGCCCACCAGCTGATGAAAGGATAAAAAGTAAGAGGCCAGGCATGGTGGCACCCCCCCTTTAGTCCCAGCACTTGGAAGGCAGAGGCAGGAGGATTGCCATGAGTTTGAGGCCACCCTGAGACTACATAATTGCATTCTAGATCAGCCTGGGCTAGAATGAGATGCTGCCTTGAAAAAACAAACCAAATATATATATATATATATATATATATATATATATATATATATATATTCCATAAATATACAGAGGAATATTATTCAGCCCTACAGAAGAAAGAATGTCATTTGCAGAAACTGAAAATCATTATATTAAGCAAAATAACCCAGACTGAGAAAGATACATATTGTATGTTTTTGTGGGTTTTGTTTTGTTTCATTTTGTTTTTTGTTTTTGTTCTTGTTCTTATTTTTGTTTTGTTTTTGTTTTTGTTTGGTTTTTCGAGGTAGGGTCTTGATCTAGCCCAGGCTGACCTGGAATTCACTATGTAGTCTCTAGTGGCTTAGAACTCATGTCAATCCACCTACCTCTGTCTCCCGAGTGCTGGGATTAAAGGCATGCAGCACCATGTCTGCCTGTATGTTTTTTCATATGAAAAATATGGATTTAGGGGCTGGGGAAATGGCTTAACAGTTAAGGCGTTTGCCTGTGAAGCCTAAGGACCCCAGTTCAATTCCCCAGGACCTACATAAGCCAGATGCAGAAGGTGGCACATGCATCTGGAGTTCGTTTGCAGTGGCTAGAGGCCCTGGCATGCCCATTCTCTCTCTCTGCCTTTTCCTCACTCTCTCTCTCAAATAAATAAATAAATAAATTAAATATTTTTAAAAAATTTTTTAAAATCTGGATTTACATTCCAGGTCAGCCTGGGCTAGAGTGAGACCATACCTTGAAAAACCAAAACAAAAAAAAAATCTGGATTTAAAAAATAAAAACATGAGGAGCTGGAAAGATGGATCAACAATTAAAGGTACTTGCTTGCAAATCTGCCAGCTCAAGTTCAAATTCTCAGCCCATGTGTAAAGCCAGAGGCAAGGTGATACATTGGCCAGTTAGTTACAAAATCCGTGTCTATCAAGTCTGAATCTCAGCACAAATAAAATTGATAGCCAATATTTTATCTTCCCCTCATGCTTTGATGAGAAGTTGGTATCCACATACAAAATATTTTCAGCCTCATCAACACACACATGGAGTTACCCTAAGGTAAGTATAAATTCTTTGTGCAATTTGAACTTTCATGCAGGTGTCATAGGAATAAAATATACCATTGTGTTCAACAACTGAAGGCAAATTGGATGTTTTCCCTCTACATCTCCACATGATGTGAGTGACCAAGCAAAGCTGTTCCCATATGCTACAGGCTCTGAAAACATGGCCAGGAGAAGCAAAATCATGTTATATTGCTGTTAAAACAATGTACTTTGTAAGATCATTAAAAATTTCTTCTGTCAGCCAGGCGTGGTGGCGCACGACTTTAATCCCAGGCAGAGGTAGGAGGATGGCCATGAGGTCAAGGCCACCCTGAAACGACATAGTGAATTCCAGCTCAGCCTGGGCTAGAGCGAGACCCTACATTGAAAAACCAAAAAAAGAAAAAAAATTGCTTCTGTCAAGCTCAGCTGGTAACATGCAAGTTGGTAACCAGGAGGACCTGAGCTCAGACCCCCAACACCCGTGTGAAATGCCAAACATGGTGGAACACATTTGTAATCCAAGAGCTACATAGGCGGAGACAGGAAGACCCCCAGGATTTACTGGCTAACTGATCTAGCCCAATCATCGAGTTCTAGTTCAGTGAGAAACCCTGTCTCATAAAAATAATGTAGAGATGCAACAGAGAAAAACACCTGACACCAACCTCTGGCCTCTGCATGCATGCACCCACGAGCCCACATGCATACAAACATGCATATACACACGCACACTCCACACACATACAAACGCAAAAAAAAATTGTTTGAGTTCAGGTATAAAAATGAGACAGGCTTATAGAGAAGTTGTTAGTGTTGATAGGCAGTTATTGCTATGGACCATGGAGCTCAGCCAACAGAAGCCTTTGGACAAGAGGTAAATGTAAGGATTTGTGGGAGATGTCAGGCCCCTGAGTGGAAAGAAAGGTGCTCAAAAGGAATCCAAGTAATGCAAACACTTCTTCCAACTGTACACTGCTGTCAGCCAGCCTTAAAATGGACCCGACTCTCAATATGCTGCTCATTGATGCTCAACATCTCCACCTTGAAAACTGATACTAGTCTCAGTGTCCTTGAAATGAAAACACTCTAAATTTCTCTTAACCCAATTCCAGTCACTGCACTGCAATTAGGATAAGTGTATCTTTCTTTGATTCTAATCAATCTTTAGCCTGAAGATGTAGGGTTTTTATTTACCCTTTTATCATTTTCTTCTAATGTCTATTTTTAACCTTCTCTCTGAAACTGCTTTCAGAAAATGGGACAGAGCTCTCACATGACTGTATCTTAATAGCCACTGGTTCTCTCTGGCTTCATTTTTTAAAATATTTTTTTTATTTTTTTGGAGAGAGACAGAGAGAGAGGGAGAGGAAGACAGATAGAGATGGGCTCTCAGCTGCTGTGAACGAAATCCAGATGCGTGCGCCCCCTTGTGGTCAAGTGCAGCATTGCGCCCTTGCGTCACTTTGCATCTGGCTAAACATGGGACCTGGAGATTGGAAACGCTGGAGATTGGAACCGGCGTTCTTAGGCTTAGGAGGCAGGTGCCTTAACCGCTAAGCCATCTCTCCAGACCTCTGTCTTCATTTTTGAAAAGCCCAGTCACTCATACTGTACAATCATACAAGAATAAACCCTCAAGCTGGAAAGATGGTTCAGTGGTTGTGAGCACTTCTTGCACAAGCATGAGGGCCTGCAAGGGCCTGAAACAGCTGAGTTTGATTCCCCAGAACTCACAGAAACAGCTGGGCATGGCCGCACACATCTGAATGCCAGCCCTGTGGGGAGCAGAGACAGAAGAATTGTTGCGGCTCAAGAAAACAGCAAGCTCCAGAATTAGTGAAGAGACTCCGTCTCAAGGGAACAAGAAGATAAGCAATGGAATGGGACATTCTTCTCTGGCTGCTGCATGCACTTGGAATGTAATATCTGCAAACACACACACACACATGCATATAACACACACACCACCTAGTACACACATGTGCAAGCAAAAAAAAGATTAAATTTTCACTTCTATGTACAAATGAGTTAGAAACCATTAACAAAGCATGCCAAATGTCAGAAAATAAACCATGATAATCCCCTCCCCTCCCCCACTTTCCCCTTCACAACTCCACTCTCCATCATATCCCCTCCCTCTCTCCATTAGTCTCTCTTTTATTTTGATGTCATCAGCTTTTCCTCCTATTATGAGGGTCTTGCGAAGGTATTGCTAGGCACTGCAAGGTCATGGAAATCATGGCCAATTTCTGTCTGGACAGTTGCATTGTAAGGAGCCATATCCTTCCTTTGGCTCTTACATTCTTTCCACCATCTCTTCTGCAATGGACCACTGAGCCTTGGAGGGTGTGACAGAGATGTTTCAGTGATAGACACTCCTCCATCCCTTCTTCTCAGCACTATGTTGCCTTTTGGGTCAGCCAAGTGGTCATCGCCATCTGAAAAGTGAAGTTTCTCTAACCAAAAGTGAAAATAGTATTAATATATGAATATGAACATTAAGTATAGTGCTTACAGGGTACTTTGGTTAGATAATATATTCATTTAGCTAGACAAGCGCAGGCTTTATACCCCTAAGGCTCATTACCTCCCCTGCCATAAGCTTTTGATTAGGTCTTCAGTACCAGACATGTATTTCCTCCCATAGAGCAGGCCTTCAGTCCAATTAGAGAGCATTTGGTTTCCCCCAGAACAGACATGCCACTGTTGCACCCGTTCAGTCATTTGGCCTGTCTGGCAAAACTTGAGGCTTCCAGTGTCCACTGTTTTCACCACTGATGACTTCTGTCTCCCATAGGACTGCATGTAGTACAGCTTTTCCCAGCTTTCTGTCAGCTGGTCTATAGGGAGGAGGTTTTCAGCTCAACCCCAGCTTGATTTCTCAGTGACCTTGCCTCCCAGGCAAGTGGAGTCTTCAGCAATAGGGTCTTACCATCTGTTTCTGGTGGGAAACTAAGGGTCTTGGCAAAAGCCTGTAATGTTTTGGAGGCAACATGGCCAGCAACTCACTGGAAGGTATCCCATCCCTGGCAGTGAAAATTTTCTAGTAACAGTCTGGCTTCTGGATGTGCCATTATCCAATACAGTAGGCTTTCATATGTCTTATTCAGAATATCTTGAATTTTGATTGACCCTTCCCCACCCTTCTTTTACTCAATCTATTCCCCTGGCCTCACTTAGGCCATTCGACTCCCTATAATGTGTTCTTCTACTTACATATTTACATTACCATCCCCTTAAGTCCTGCCCTCTCCTGCCTCCCTTATATGCTTTTTCTACTTACTGGCCTCTGCCACCAATTTTTGGTTCCAGCTCACACACAAGTCTAAACATTTGTAGCATCCACATATGAGAGAGAACATGTGACGTCTGGCTTTCTGGGCCCAGGTTACCTCACTTAGTATAATCCACCCAGATCCAGCCATTGTCCTGCAAATTTCAAAATTTCATTAGAACTCCATTGTGTAAATGTACCGCATCTTTATTATCCATTCATCTGTGGAGGGACATCTAGGCTGGTTGCATTTCCTAGCTATTGTTAATAGAGCAGCAATAAACATGGTTGTGCAAGTATCTCTAAGGTAGTGAGAAGAGTCCTTTGGATATATGCCTAGGAGTGCTATAGCTGGATCATATGGTAAATCTATTTTTAGCTGTCTCAAGAACCTCCACACTGATTTCCACAATGGCTGTACCAGATTACATTCCCACCAACAGTGTAAAGGGTTCCCCTTTTTCCACATCCTCGCCAACATTTATCGTCATTTGTCTTCTTGATGATAGCCATTCTGAAATGTCAGTGATTTTTAATGAATATTCAAAATGAGGCTGTGCTCAGAACACTACATACAGTAAACCATTCTAGCCATAGGTGTTGTGACCACTCTGTGTTCCACAAATTCCCGCCAGCTCACATATTCTGGAAGGCAGGTTTCTTTGACTTCAGTTTGATACAAACGTTTCATTTGCTGGCCTTGCATTTTGCTCAGGACTCTAGTGCAAAAGAAGCTCCTTTCAAGTCACATCCCCAAGGAAATTGTCCACAGGTATGTACCAGAACATAATTGTTTTTATATGTTTGTAACTTGTGAGTATGTTATTCAATGCTACACTTAAATTGCTACTTTTTACCAATTCCTCCTATGTACATAATCCTTAAAACATATTCTGTATTCCATATCTATATCTTAGCACAGCTTGTTATGTCAATGCCTAACGGAACACCCTCCCAGAAAATACACCCTGGAAAGCCTTCTGTAAGCATCCCCAGAGGAAAACAAACCCTTCCTTGCCCATGTTCTAACCACATGTTGTAGACAGTAGTCCTTCCTTACCCACAGCTCTGAGTTTCAGTCAACCAAGATCAACCACAGTCTGAAAACATTAAATGTGAAAGTCCAGAAATAAGTTGTTTGCAGGTTTTAATTGTTCACTGTTTCAAGTATTATGATAAAAATCCCAGACTGTACCATTTTGTCATGCCCAGGAGTGAATCATCACTTTATTATATCCATGCTGTTCACACTACCTGCCCTTCAGTTCTCTGGTATCTGTGTTGCTCATCATATGGACTGCCATGATATCACTGTGTTTGTGTTCAGGTAACCCTATTTTACTTAATAACAGCCCCAGAGTGAAAGAGTAGGAACACTAGCAATTCAGTCCTGCCAAAGAGAAGCTATAAAGAACTTTCTTTCAGTAAAAGGTAAAAAGCCTGATAAGATATGTTGAAAGAGTGAGGCACTTATATAAATTTTATTACAGTGTATTCTCATAATTACTTTATTTTCATCATTGCTATTGATTTCTTACTATGCCTAACTTGCACACTAATCCTTATCATAGATATATGTGTATAGGAAAAAACACAGTATATAATAATTTGGCACTAAAATCTTATAATGTATCCCTTGAGGATGAAAAAAAAATTACCATACAAATCCATTTAGGAAATTTTTCCTAGTGAGTTATAATTGTTACATGCTTGTTTTATAGGCCACCAAGGACCTGGAGAACAGGGGCTGGGTTAGTCATGATTATCAGAAGAAATGGAACCAATTTGTCAGTATAATAATAGATATTCCTCAACTTACCATAGGGTTACCTCCCAATTAACCCACTGTAAATTGAAACTACTGTAAATTGAAATGAACTGAATATATCTAACCTTTCAAACATCACAGCTTAATAACACAATATACTGTACATTGAACACAGGACACTGAATTCATTGTTTACCTTTGTGACTATGTAACTGACTCATAGTTGCAGCTACTTGCAGCCTGACATTGTGTGACAGAATTTTGTCATCTATCACTAGCTGGAATCAAGGTCAAAATACAAAGTACTGAATTTCTACTGAGTGTATCACTTTCAGACTACTATAAATCTGCAAATCATAAGTCAAACCATCATGTGTCAGATACTGTATGCATGTTGATTTTATTGATTTATTTATGAGAGGGGGGAGGGAGAGAACGGGTGTGCCAGGGCCTCTAGCCACTGCAAACTCCAGATGCATGTGCCACCATGTTCATCTGGCTTACATAAGTACTGAGGAATTGAACCTGGGCCCTTAGGCTTCACAGGAAAGTGCCTTAACCACTAACCCATCTCTCCAGCCCTATATATTGATTTATTTTAAGGAATTGGTTCATACAGTTGTGGAGGCTTGGTGTGTCCTAATCTAATGAAGACCAGCAGACTCTGGAAGAAGTTAGAGTCCATATCCAAAGGTCATCTGCTGGCAGAATTCCTTCTTGCCCACAAGAGGTCAGCCATTATTCTTCTCAGGCCTTCACCTTTCCGATGAGTCCCACTCACAATATGGAGGACACTCTGCTTTACTCAACATCCACTTTTGTACATGAGTATGTTTGTGTGTGTATGCATATTCACATGTATGTAGGCACACCTGTATGTGGGTCTGCATGCACATATGTGAATGTGCATGTGGAGGCCAAGGGTCAACATTGAATGTCTTCCTCTATCACTCTCCACCATATTCTCTGAGACAGTGTCTCTCAACGAACCTAGAGCTCACCAACTCAGTTAAACTAGCTAGGCAGTAAGTCCCAGGGATTCTGTCTCTGCCTCCCCAGTGCTAGGAATCAGGTATACACCACCTACCTGGCATTTTATATAGGTGTTGGGAATCCACAGTAAGGTCCACATGCATAGAAAGCACTTGACCCACTGAGGCCATTATTTAAATGTAAAGCTTATCAAAAACATTCTCATGGCCTAGAGAAATGGTTTAGCAGCTAAGGCATTTGCCTGAGAAGCCAAAGGACCCAAGTTCGATTCCCCAGTACCCACGTAAGCCAGCTGCACAAGGGGCACATGCATCTGGAGTTCGTTTGCAGTGGCTGGAGGCCTTGGCCCACCATTCTCTCTCTCTCTCCCTCTCTCTCTCTCTGCTTGAAAATAAATTAATTAAATTTAAAAACATTCTTATCAAATAATGTTTAGCCAAACATCTATTAGCCCACCTATGTTGATGTATAAAATTAACCATAATAGAAGTTTTGTCTCATTTGCTTTTGACATACTTGGTACCCAGTATACTCTGAAATCACATGGAGTTGTTGAATTAATGATGTCTGGCAAACAGAGAAGCATCCTTGGAGGCTTGAAGTATCCAGTTTGGAATGACCTAGGCATTTCATTACTTATTATCAGTATGACTACAAAAGTTCTTAAAACAGGGACAATATTCTATTTAGATTGGTCAATAATATGGACCTGGAGGCAAAATGTTAAGAAAAATTCTGTGAAAAGAAAAATAAACTTCTGTCTAGGTGGTAGAAAGGATATGCACAGCCATTCTTCAAGCGAAGACTATGTAATCTTTTCCTGCAAGGCCCTTCTCCTTCACTGTGTGTCTGGGAGGGAAAGGAAAGTGCATACAAGGGCTTCTGAGTCACATGAACCAGAGGTAGAAATGGTGATTGGTGGGACAGGGTTTTGTCCAAAACACAGAGAAAGGCCACTTCCACAATTCCTCATTCCTTGCTTTGTGTTTGGCTCTTCAAACCTGACATACAGTCCCTGAGGCCACAGTGAGAAGATGGAGAAGGGAGCTGAAGGTACAGGAATTATTCTAAGATAATAATGAAAAGAAATACAATGTCCTTGAAATGCCTTAATGTTATCATAACAGAGACAATGGGGCATTCAAATGAGCATTAAAGGAAAATGTTCCAGGGGTTGCTTGGGGATTTTATTTGATTTAGTATAGCCCTTTGTGAAGTACAGCCCTCAGTTCAAGTTCCTACCTTGGGACTCATTTGTATAGTTTTGATATGACTCAATAATTTTCAAGGAAGACAAAGTGAGCACTTCTCATTCACTAAAGTACATGTATTGAGATCATGAAGATACAAAGATAAGACCAAGTCCCTACCTTCAAAGAGCCCTGTAAGGGAAGGCAACGATATATGGATGGTTTTAGAAGCAATATTTTTGATAACAGAAAACCTGAAAATCAAATGTCTCCATCAAATAGGGAATGTACAATCACTGAGTAATCTCTGGCTCTAAACTCTGAGAACTAAGGTGACTTCCTAACTCATTTAGCAGCAGAGCCTGTAATGAACTAACAGGAGGTCATTTTGTGTCTTTATTTTTCTGCTTAATGTGACTATTTTCTACATTATCACTTAAAATAGTCACCTGATTAGTTACAAAATATTTCTCCAGACCTGATTAGGATAGGGGCCTTGTATAATGGATGGAATACATAATTCCCTTTATAAAAACCAAGTAGAAACATGTCTGGCCCCAGGGATTTGGGCTGAAGATTTTAAGGATCTATATACTTGACCAGAGAGGTTGCACTGCAGTGAAAATGAGTTATGATTCTGTTCAGTAACAATAATGAATCTCAAGACATGAATGAAGTCTAGGGAGATGGCTCAGCAGTTAAGAGCACTTGTACAAGAATGAGGGCCTGAAAAGACCTGAGACCACCCGAGTTCAACTCCCCAGAACCCACATAAACATCTGGATATGGCCACACATGTCTGTGACCCCAATATGTGACAGGGAGTAGAGACAGGAGATATGCTGGGGTTTGGTGACCAAAAAAAAAAAAAAAAAAAAAAAAAAATGGCAGCTCTGGGTTGAGTGAGAAACTCAGTCTCAAGAAAGCAGGTGGGAGTAAAAAAGAGGGCGACACCTGAAGAATCTCTTCTCTGGCCTCTGCACACCTGCACACAGGACACATTCATACACACACATGCACATCACATACACACACACATCAAAAAACATGAATGGGAGCTGGAGAGATTGCTCAGTGGTTAAGGTGTGCAAAGCCTAAGGACCCAGGTTCAATTCTCCAGTACCCACATAAAGCTTGATGCACAAGGAGGCACATGCATCTGGAGTTTGTTTGCAATGGCTAGAGGCCCTAGTGCACCCATTCTCTCTCTCTCTCTTTCTCTCTCTCTCTCTCTCTCTCTGTTGGCCTCTTTCTCACTCTCAAATAAATAAATAAATAAATAAATTTTTTAAAAAGCATGAATGAAAGAAAATATTTCATAAAAGAAAGAATTTAGGATAATACATGCTCTATAAAGTTCAAATCCTATCAAACTTAATATTGGCCGGGGGCTGAAGAGATAGCTTAGTGGTTACAGTGCTTGCCTGAAAAGCCAAAGGACCTCAGTTCAATTCCCCAGGACCCACGTAAGCCAGATGTACAAGGTGGAGCATGCATCTGGAGTTCGTTTGCAATGGCTGTAGGCCCTGGTGCACCCATTCTTTCTCTCTCTCTGCCTCTATCTCTCTCTCTCTCTTTCTCCCAAATAAATACATAAATAATAAAATATTAAAAATACTGGCCAGGCATGGTCACACACTCTTTTAATCCCAGCACTTGGGAGGCAGAGGTAGGAGGATCACTGTGAGTTTAAGGCCAGCCTGGGGCTACAGAGTGCATTCCAGGTTAACCTGGGCTACAGGGAGAACCCTCCTCGAGGACAAAAAAAAAATACCATAGTGCTGAGAAACACACACACTCTATCAGTAACTACAAGCAGAGGAGTTAGAAACAAATTTTCTATAGAGAGCAGGGGCCAACAGATTGGAAGTGATAAGGTAGGTGGCAGAGCACTTATACAAATGTTTTTTATGAGCAGGGGAGATGATTCAGCAGATAAAGGCCAGATGCACAACATGATGCATGTGTCTGGAGTTCATTTGCAGCTGCAAGAAGCCCTGTGTGCCCATTCTTGTGGCTCCTGGTCACCCTGGGGCTGTGGTGCCTTGGTGTCCGAGGAGCATCCAGGCAACGGCAGAGCAGGGTCTCGAGCGCCCATGAGTGCAATGGGAAGAAACACCCAGGAGACAGCTTCAGAGAATAGCTCTCATTTATTCAACAAGGAACAGGGTTTTTATAAGCAGTTGAGAGAAAGAACAGGAAGAGGGTCCCAAGGAGATTGGTGGGTTCAGAGGTTGTTTGCCGAAGCTGAGTTGGCATATAGGACGTACATTCCAGCACGTAGGGAGAGTGTCAGGTGATCTACGTAGTGGCAGGAAGAGGTATAGGGTATGAGTCATAGGGGAATGGGCTGTGTAAAGGTTGTTGGCTGGTACTATGTAAGGAGTTTCCTAGGTAGCTGGCCAAAGGTCACAGGACTATGAGCGAAGCCTAAGTCTTATCAGGACAACCAGGAGCCCTGGGCTGGAGGGAGGGAATGGCCCTCCTCCTGCCGGTCCAGGGTTCAGGCTCACTGCAACCCCTGTGAGGGTGGTGAAGCCTTACTCCTGCTGTTTCCTGTGACCCAAGATTTGCCCAGGGTCCAGGCTGGTACAATCTCTCCATAGCCTGAGGGCCATAGTCATATCTGATAGCTTAGGCCTGCTTTCACCCGGGGCCCTGCCTATAGCCAACACATTCTCTCTCTCTCTCTCTCTCTCTCTCTCTCTCTCTCTCTCTCTCTCGTAAATATATTTTTTTTTCTTTTTTTGGTTTTGCAAGGTAGAGTCTCACTCTGGTCCAGGCTGACCTGGAATTAACTATGTAGTCTCAGGGTGGCCTCGAACTCTTGGCGATCCTCCTACCTCTGCCTCCCAAGTGCTGGGATTAAAGGTGTGTGCCACCACGCCCGGCTTCTCGTAAATATTTTCAAATGTTTGTTGAGGGCTGGAGAGATGGCTTAGCTGTTAAGGCACTTGCCTGTGAAGCCAGTGGACCCAGGTTCAATTCTCCAGTACCCACATAAGCCAGATGCACAATGTGGCGCATGTGTCTGGAGTTAGTTTGCAATGACTAGAGGCCCTGGCATACCCATTCTCTCCCCCCCCCCGTGTCTCTCTCTCTTTCTCTCTCAAGTAGATAAATAAAAATGTTTTAAATACTTTAAATGTAAAAAGAAATGTTTGTTGAGACACCTCACTTGAGGCCGAGAAGGACCCATTGAGATGTGAGGGAGTAGAAGCTTGATAGTTGGACGGCTGCTGTAGTCCTAGCAAGGCTGGGTGGAAAATGTCTCCAAGAGTGCTACTGACTTGGTGTTCTAGGTTTTCCTTCCCTTTGCCCTGGATGTAACTCCACATCCCCTGATGGAATGAAGCATAGTGGGCTAAAAATAAAGGCTCTGACAAGAAACCATACAATTAAAATAATCTCCATTCAACAGGAGGCCAAAGTATACGTGATTTGTCTCTGAATTTGTAATCCTGACTTTATGAGCATGCCAAACAATTTATGAAAATAGCTCATGAGAAGGCAAAGCAACTTGATATTCAGAACCATTCTCCTCATTCAAAGATAATCGCAGTTTCAAGTCACTGCCCCCTACTTCATTCTACATTCACACAGAGCCTGCCCTGTTGAAGCTGACTGGAATAAGCAAAGCCTGAGCATGGAACTGGAGAACTCTGAACAGTCTTGAGTTTTTACATCTCTGGGCTGCAGAGATGGCTTAGTGGCTTAAAGTGCTTGCTTATAAAGCCTGAAGGCCTAGGTTTGATTCCCCAGTATCCACATAAAGCCAGATGCACAAAATGTCACATGCATCTAAAGTTCATTTGAAGTAGCGGGAAGCCCTGGAATGCCCATATTCATTCACTCTATTTCTCTCTCTTTGTCTTTTCTCTCTCTTTTTTTTGCTCTTTCTCACACTTAAATAATCAAATAGAAGTTTTACAGCTGCACAACAATGCCACTAGCAGTGCCCATGGGGAAGATGCAGACATGACAGAGAACAATGGGTGGTGAGGAATAGGAATAGCACAGTTCTGGTCACAATCACTGCAGATTTTCATTCATTCATCCATTCATTCTTTCCCTAGGCAATAATCCAAGCACTGTTTTAGACGTTGGTGAATAAAAGTTGAATATGGGAATTGGGAGAGTCTGGGTATCTGAGTTTGATCCCTGGACCTTACATGAAAAGCCAGAAGCTGTGGCAAGCTTCTGTAATCCAACAGTGAGACAGGAAGCAGAGACAGGAGACAGGAGAGAATTTCCAGGAAGCTTGTGGCAAACACAGCAAAGAGCAACAGTAGCAAAGCAAGATCAAGAGAAACCCTGTTTCAAAGGAGGTGGAAAGGCTAGGACAAACCCAAAAGGTTGTGCTCTGACCTCCACATGCTCGCCATGGCACATGCATGTCCACACACACAAGAGTACATGTACACATATGTACAAACATACACATACACCATATATATATATATGTTTAAAAATTAAATTTTTAAGCTTTTTATTTTTATTTATTTGAGAAAGGAAAGAGAAAGAAGAAAGAAAGAAAGAAAGAAAGAAAGAAAGAAAGAAAGAAAGAAAGAAAGAAAGAAAGAAGGAAGGAAGGAAGAGAAAGAGAGAGGAGAAGGAAGAAGCAGAGAGACAGAGAAAGAGAGAATCCAGGGCTTCTAGCCACTGCAAATGAACTCCAGACACATGTGACACCTGTGCATCTGGCTTAGTTGGGTAATGGGGAATCAAATCTGGGTCCTTAGGCTTCGCATGCAAGCACCTTAACCACTAAGCCATCTCTCCAACCCAAAATTAAATTTTTTTAAATTAAATGTGGTCCTGATCCTTGAAAGAGATATTTGTTAAGAAAAGGATACAAGGACTGGAGAGATGGCTCAGCAGTTAAAGCACTTCCCTGCAAAGCCTAAGGATCCAGGTTCTACTCCCCAGAACCCACGTAAGCCAAATTCACATGGTGGCACATGCATCTGGAGTTTGTTTGTGGTGCCTAGAGGCCATGACGTGTCTATTCTCTCTCTCTCCACCCCCCCCATCCTTTATGTCTCTTTCTCTGTCTCTAATAAATAAATAAAAATTAAAAAATAAAGAGGATACAAGGAAGAGAATGGATAATTATAAGCAAGGCAGTAAGTACGATTATAAAAAGAAACAAAAATGGCCCCTACTGGACAAGTTAGGGCCACAGACACATGAACATAACATGTGACTGCTGACCTCTGGAAATGTCTGATAAGAGAATGAGGATGCTGCTGAAACCTAGGGAAGGGCTGGGTACATGCACCCTTTAGAAGGTGATACTGATCTGGGTTTTGGAGAATGAGTACAGCTGGCTGCGTGAAGGAGGGAAAGGAAGATATGTTTGATGGAACAATGTTGTTCTGTATGAAATAAGCTCTATTCTTCAGCTGGAATCATTCAACCATGAACATGTCATTTCTATTTCCATCAGTACCTTCTTTCTTGAAAAAATTCTGTCTCACCACAGAGTGTGAGTATCTCACACACTCAATTTTGGCTTGAAGAAAATTCCCTAAGATCCACTACATGGCACATATGTAGTAAGTACTTATTCATTTGTCCTGGGGAATCCAGGCCAAAAGCCTATTAGACAACAAATACATTGAAAGACTGACAAAGGGGGCTGGGGAGATGGCTTAGTGGTTAAGGCACATTCCTGCAAAGCCAAAGGACCCAGGTTCAATTCCCTAGGACCCACATAAGCCAGATGTACAAGATAGCACATGCATCTGGTGTTTGTTTGCAATGGCTAGATGCCCTGGTACACCCACTCTTTCCTCCCCCCTCCCTCTTTCTCTGTCAAATACATAAATAAATACAATATTTTAAAAAGAGAGAGAGAGAGAGAGTGATAAAGGAAGTAAAGTGGAAGCCAGGCCCAGCCTTCAATAGAGATCTCCAGCCAACCAGGAGAAGCCATGTTCAAGCACCACCTCTATCTAGAATATATAAAGAACTGAATAAACGGGCTGGAGGAATGGCTTAGCGGTTAAGGCATCTGCCTGCAAAGCCAAAGGACCCCGGTTTGATTCCCCAGGACCCACGTTAGCCAGATGCACAAGGGGGCACATGCGTCTGGAGTTCGTTTACAGTGGCTGGAGGCCCTGGCGTGCCATTCTCTCTCTTTCCCTCTTTCTCTGTCAAATAAATTAATAAAAATAAAATATTTTAAAAAAAAAAAAAAAGAACTGAATAAACTAAACACCAAAAAAAAAAAAAAAAAACCCTGCCAATCGATAAACAGGCTAATAAAATGAGTAGACTGTTCTCAAAAGAAGAAACACAAATGGCTAGCAGATATTTTAATGAATATTCAACATCCTTGGTCATCCCAGAAACGGAAATGAAAAGCACTTTGAGATTTTTATCTCACCCGGTCAGAATGGCTATCATCAAGAAAACTAATGACAGCAAATGATGGTGAGGGTGTGGGGAGAGGGAGACTCTTATTCACTGTTCATGGGAGTGTAAACTGGCACAGCCACTATGTAAATAAGTCTGGTGGTTTCTCAAAAAGCTAGAAGTTGAACTACCATATGACCTAGATATACCACCCCTTGGCAAAGACACAAAGGACTCTGTATCCTACCACAAAAACACTTGTACACCCATGCTTGATGTTGCTCTGTTGCCTAGGAAATGGAACCAACCTAAATGTTCACCAACTGAAGACTGGATAATGAAATCGTGGTACACATACACAATGACTTGTACTTAGCTGTAAAGGGAAAAATAATGAAGTTATAAATTGTGCATGAAAATGGATGGAACTAAAGCTGGGCATGATGGCACGTGCCTTTAATCTCAGCACTTGGGAGACAGAGACAGGAGGATTTCTGTGAGCTTGAGGCCACCCTAAGACTGCATAGTGAATTCCGGGTCAGCCTGGGCTAGAGATCCTACCTGGAAAACAAAAAGTACTAGAAAGAATGCCTTGCAACTTGTGGGTGTTTAGCAGAGTGATTACTTTTATTTCACAGTGCATTTTCCCCAGTCACTTAACAAATTTGGCATCAATTAAGCCCTAGGAATACATAAAAAATAACATTAAGAGAGTTTCATTGGCTACAAAAAGCATTATTATAAAACAAGAAACATATTACTGAATGTTATGAGCAGTGTGACAGCAACTAAAATATTCATTGAGTAATACCAAAAATATTCTGAACTACATTACTTGGTTTTTTTATTGACAACAAAAATTCTGTCATATGAAATAAGCATTTTCATATATTTCAATGATATATCCTAATTAAACTTTCACTTCATTTTATGACCAAAAAAAAAAAGATAAAAATAGCTTTCATTACCACTCTGGACAAGGTACTCTATAAATAACATTTTAAAGAATTCTTGAGGGCTAGGGATGGCTCTTCCTATAAAACCTAATGACCTAGGTTTGATTTCCCAGTACCCGCATAAGCCAGATGCACAAGGTGACACATGCATCTGGAGTTTGTTTATAGTAGCTGGAGGCCCTGGCATACCCATCCCCTCTCTCTCTCTCTCTCTCTCTCTCTCTCTCTCTCTCTCTCTTTCTCTCTCTCTCTCTCTCTGTGCTTGCAAATAAATAAAATATTTTTAAAAATTAAAATATTTTGCAAAAAACCTAAGTGGTGTTTTTAAGGACACTGCTACTGAGGCTTAAGCCATAATTTTACCTCACAAAGTCACAAAGGCAGTAAATGGGAAACCTAGACTTGTCTGCTTTGAAATTTTGAAAAAAAAAAATCAGTAAAACTTTGAGGCCTCACACCAGGCCTTCCTGTAGTTCTGTAAGAGGAGCTCATCCCACCTCCTACCTCCCCCAACTATTGAAGTGCTCACTCATATTTTTTAATTTAATTTTATTTTATACATATTATAACAGGTACACTCTTGTCCTTTACCCCTGCTCCTGTTTCTCTGGGACCCTCCTTAGTGAGGTTATGTTATTCACTGTGGGGCCATAAAGGCCTCAGTCAGTCCCTATGCAGTAGCAGGGGGGGGGGGTACTCCTATCCACTCTGTGGCTCTTACAACCTTTCTGCCCCCTCTCCCACAATGTTCCCTGAGCCATGGCAGGCCTGTTGGCAGTCTGATTTATTGTTGAGTTCTCTGTAGCCTCTGTATTTCTGCTTTGATGGGGCTTCATTGATCACCATGTCTGTCACCATTGCCCTGGAGCCAGTTGTCAGGCTAGCAGTGAGAGCAGTATTCATGCTGCTGCTTCCTATGCAATTTTTCCTGGGCCCGAGCAGATGTGGTAGAGGTAGAGATGACATATCCTCTGGTGGGGAGTCAGCTATTTTTTTTTAGATAGTGTCTCACTCTAGCCCAGACTGACCTTGAATTCACTCTGTAATCCCAGGCTGGCCTTGAACTCACAATGATCCTCCTACCTCTACCTCCCAAGTACTAGGATTAAAGGTGTGTGCCACCACACTGGACACTTTTTGTCTTTTCAATGGACCGTGGTTCTCCTTTGCTTTCTCTGCCTTCTGTAAAACAAAACAGATTCTCCAACCAAGAGTGAGAACAGCTTGGGTTAAAGGGGGTATGCAGAGTAAACCCCCTCTTCTTCTCTAGAGAGCAGTAGGGGCTTCTCTCTGAAGTCTATGAGTTTCCTGACCATGGGATTCTGACCAGTATCAGATATGATTTCTCTCCCACTGAGCAGGCCCACGCTGTGTCTGTTGGTGACTCACACACACACACACACACACACACACACACACACTATGTCTGTCAGTGGTCTGTGCCTTCCCACACTGCATCTGTGAGGGGCAGTGTCCACACACCTTCCTTCTCTTGCCCACCCCACTGCATCTGTGGAAGGGGGTCTGCATGCCTTCCCTCTCTCAGGCCCTGCCACTGCATCTCTATGAGCTTTCCCTCTCTCCCAGAGGCCTGACACCACGTGTCTGTCAGTCACACACACACACACACACACACACACACACACACACACACACACACACACACACACATGGTGTCTGTCAGTGCTCCATGTCCTCCAGTCTCCTGGAAGTCCTGCCCCACTGCTTCCAGCCCACATGTGGCATTTGTCTGTGACTGTGTGTGTTTGCTGAATATGACCTGTTCTAAGTTCATCCATTTTCCTACATATTTCATTATATCATTTTTTCTTATTGCTGAGTAGATTTCCATTGTGTATATGTATCACAACTTTGTTATCCATTCGTCCAATAATGGGTACCTGGGTTGATTCCAGGGTCATGCCTGGCTCCCACAGGCTGTGCACACTGAGCCTACAGCCTACTTGCACTCCTGCCATGCTCAACCTGTCATGCATACTTAGTGGGCTGGCCTGAAGGCTGCCTCCACTCCCCCTGATTGCAGGCCCTCAATACCCTGTGCTGCCTACAGATGCCCTTGTGTGTGCCCCTCAGCCAGTGCCTCTGGCTCACCCAAACCAGCCAACTCCCTGATCTGAGCAGGGCTGTGGAACCCAGCATCTCCCACCACCTCTCCAATACCCTGCCCCACTCCTGGTGACTACTTGGGGTACCACATCAGCCCCAGAAGGGAAACACAGGAAAGCCAGGTAATCATCTGCTTGGGGTAACCAGTGAGTGAGTCTTCCTTAATGTATCCATCTGGGTTCAGTAGGAGAGCAAGGGCAAGCTCTACAGCCCCCCCAAGCCATAGACAAGGTACAGCTGAGACCAGGTCAAAAAGATCCCAGACCTCCAATCCCACCTTTGGTATTAAGCACCAGCCCAGAGTGGCTGGTGCACTTATGCCCTCCACAACCTGCACATCCCAAAATACAAAGCCATCAATAATCTATTCAAACATAAAACAGAACACTGACTGAAGACACTACAAGGGAAAAATCTTGCTTCCTCTTTAATTAAATAAGATTCCCACGCTATAATGGGTGAACCACAATGCAAAATAAACAACATGAAACATCAAATGGAGGGAGCTCCAACAAGGTTGCATAAGCCCACAATTGAAATCTCCAATGAAAACATAGAGGAGACAACAGGAATAGAACCCCAAAATGAAGACACTCCAAAATGGCAGGGATTAAATCAAACCTCACAGTTATAACCTTAAATATTAATGGTGTGAATTCATTCATCAAAAGAAAAAAATTGGGGCTGAAGAGATGGCTTAGTTGTTAAGGCACTTGCTTGCAAAGCCAAAGGACCTTGGTACCCATGTAAGCCTGATGCACAAGCTGGCGCATGCATCTGGAGTTTGTTTGCAGTGGCTGGAAGCCCTGGCGTGCCCATTCTCTATCCCCCCCTCTCCCCCTCCCTCTTTCCCTCTTTCAAATAAATAAAAATGACAATAAAATATTTTTAAAAATACAAAAATTAACAGGGTGAATCATGAAAATGAACCCTTAGATTTGCAGTCTTCAAGAAACCCATCTCACCACTAAAGACAGACACCTCCTCAGGGTGAAAGGATGGAAAATGATATTCCAAGCAAATGGAAAAAAGAAATAAGCAGTTGTTGCTATATTAATATCTGCTAAAACAGACTTCAAACCAAAAATAATCAAAAAAGAGAAAAAAGCCACTTCTTACTCATCAAGGAAATGATCCAACAAGAGGACAACACAATCATAAATCTATATGCAACAAACACAGGTACATCACAGTTTATAAAACAAAACCTACTTGACAACAAAACACCAACACCATCATAGTTGGGGAATTCAATACTCCACTATCATCAATAATATTCAGAACATCCAAACAGAAAATCAACAGGGAAGTAAGAGAGCTCAACAACACCATAGATCAACTAGACTTAATAGACATTTATAGCATATTCCACCTGAATTCTACAGAATACACATTCTTCTCAGATGCCCATGAATCTTCTCCAAAATAGATCATATATTAGACCATAAAACAAGCCTCCATAAACTCAGGAAAATTAACATAATTTCCTGCATCATATAAGACCACAATGCTTTCAAGCTAGAAATTAATAGCAAGAGATGCTTCAGGAATTCCACTAGCTCCTGGAGACTGAACAAGACACTTTTAAAGCAATAAATAGGTAGCAGAAGAAATCGCAAAAGAAATTGTAAAATTTCAATAATTGCATGACAATGAGAACAGAACTTACCAAAACTTATATGGGACACAATAAAGACAGTACTAAGAGGAAAATTCATAGCACTAAATACCTTCATAACAAAGAGAGATATTCCAAATTAATAACCTAACCATCCACCTAAAGGTAATGGAAAAACAAAAAGAGGGCTGGAGAGATGGCTTAGCAGTTAAGGGCTTGCTTGTGAAGCCTAAGGACCCAGTTCAAGGCTTGATTTCTCCAGTACCCACATAAGCCAGATGCACAAGGTGGCACATGAATCTGGAGTTTGTTTGCAGCAGTGGCTGGAGGCCCTGGTATGCCCATTCTCTCTCTCTTTCACTCTCTCTGCCTCTTCCTCTCTCTGTCTCTCAAATAATTTGTTGCTCTCAAATAAATAAAATAAAAATAAACAAAAAAAAAAAAAACAAGAAGAATCCAACCAAAATAACTCTCAAAAATATAAATAAAAATAAAATAAATAGGGCTGGAGAGATGGCTTAGCAGATAAGCCCTTGCCTGTGAAGCCTAAGGACCCCAGTTCAAGGCTCGATTCCCCAGGAGCCATGTAAGCCAGATGCACAAGGTGGCACATGCATCTGGAGTTTGTTTGCAGTGGCTGGAGGCCCTGGCATGCTATCTATCTGCCTCTTACTATCTGTCACTCACAAATAAATAAATAAAAATAAACAAAAAAAATTTAAATGGCTGGAGAGATGGCTTAGCCATTAAGGTGCATGGCTGTGAAGCCTAAGGACCTGGTTCAATTCTTCAAGTCCCATGTAAGTCAGGTGCAGATGGGGGTGCATGTGTCTGGAGTTCACTTGCAGTGGCTAGAGGCCCTGGAGCACCCATCCTCACTTTCCCTCTCTCTCTCTCCCCCTCTCTCTATAATAAATAAACATAAAATTACAAAAATAAAATAAACATTAAAAAAATCAAATAACCCACTCAAAAAATGGGGCAGGGAACTGAATAGGGAATTCTCAGAGAAAGAATTACAAATGGCTAACATACACTTAAGAAAATGTTCAGCATCCCTAACCATCAGGGAAATGCAAATTAAAACAACTATGAGATTTCACCTTACTCCAGTAAGGAGTAAAAAAAAAGCAAATGAGGACTGGAGAGATGGTTTAGTGGTTAAGGCACTTGCCAGCAAAGCCACAGGACCAAGGTTCAACTCCCCAGGACCCACATAAGCCAGATGCACAAGGTGGGACATGCATCTGGAGTTTGTTTGCAATGGCTGGAAGCCTGGATGTGCCCATTCCCTCTCTATCTGCCTCTTTCTCTTTCCCTTTCTCTCTCTCTCTCTCTCAAATAAAACAAATAAATAACTTTTTAAAAATTTTTTATTATTGACAACTTCTATACTTACATACAAAAAACCATGATTTTCTCTCCCCTCCCCCATTCCCCTTTAGAACTCCATTCTCCATCATATCCCCTCCCTCTTTCCATTAGTCTCTCTTTTAATTTGATGTCATCATCTTTTTTCTTCTATTATGAGGGTCTTGAGAAGGTATTGCTAGGCACTGCAAGGTCATGGATATCAAGGCCAAGTTATGGAGCAATTGGTTACCCCAAGAGCAGACATGCCACTATTACACCCATTCAGTCATTGGGCCTGTATGGCCAAACTTGAATTTCACTGCTGATGACTTCTGTCCCGCATACAGCTACATGCAGAACAGATTTTTCCAGCTTTAAGTAGGCTGGTCTACAGGGAGAAGATTTTCTGCTCAGCACCAGCTTGCTTTCTCAGTGACCATGCCTCTCAGGCAAGAGATGTCTTCAGCAATAGGATCTTACCATCTGTTTCTCAAGGGAAACCAAGGGCCTTGGCAAGAGCCTTTAATGTTTTGGAGGCTATTGGGACCTCCTTGGCCAACAACTCACTGGAAGGTATCTCATCCCAGGCACTGAAAATGTTCTAGTAACAGTCTATAGCTTCTGGATGTGCCATTATTCAAAAAAGTAGGTTTAGCAAGAGACATTCATAAAAGGGATAAAAATTGGAAGGGACGAGATCAAATTATCATTATTTGCAGACTATATGATTCTATACATAACAGACCCTATAGACTCTACCACCAAACTGTTAGAGCTGATAAACACTTTTAGCAATGTAGCAGGATACAAAATAAACACACAGAAATCAGTAGCTTTTCTATACACCAACAACAAACGTGCAGAGGATGAAATCAGGGAATCTCTCCCATTCACAATTGCCTCAAAAAAAAATAATAAAATACCTTGGAATAAACGTAACCAAGGAAGTGAAGGATCTCTACAAAGAGAACTTTAAAAAACTCGAGAGACAAATTGCAGAAGACACAAGGAAATAAAAAGACATCCCATGCTCCTGGATTGGAAGAATCAATATTGTGAAAATGTCAATCTTACCAAAAGAAATATACACATTCAATGCGATCCCCATTAAAATCCCAATAGCATTCTTCACAGAAATAGAAAAAAACAATCCTAAAATTCATCTGTAAACACAAAAAACCTCAAATAGCCAAAACAACTTTGTACAACAAAAATCAGGCTGGTGGTATTACCATACCCGATTTTAAGTTATATTACAAAGCCATAGTAACAAAAACAGAATGGTACTGGCACAAGGACAGACAGGTAGATCAATGGAACAGAATAGAAGACCCAAATATTAATCCAGGCAGCTACAGCCACCTGATTTTTGACAAAAAAAATGTCAAAAATATTCATTGGAGAAAAGATAGCCTCTTTAACAAGTGGTGCTGGGAAAACTGGATATCTGTATGTAAAAGGATAAAAATAGATCCTTATCTCTCTCCATGCACAAAAGTCAAGTCCAAATGGATCAGGAACCTTAATATCAGACCTAAAACTCTGAAACTGCTGGAGGAAAAGGTAGGAGAAACCCTTCAACATATTGGCATAGGCAAGGACTTTCTGAATGTAACCTCAATTGCTCAGGGAATAAAACTACTAATCAACCATTGGGACCTCATGAAATTATAAAGCTTTTGTACAGCAAAGGACACTGTGAATGGAGCAAAGAGACAACCTACAGAATGGGAGAAAATCTTTGCCAGCTATACATCTGACAGAGGATTAATATCCAGAATATACAAAGAACTTAAAAAACAGAATAATAAGAATTCAAACAACCCAGTTAAAAATGGGCTATGGAACTAAATAGAGAATTCTCAGAAGATGAAATACAGATGGCATATAAACATCTAAAAAAGTGTTCCACATCCTTAGCCATAAGTGAAACGCAAATTAAAACCACTTTGAGATTCCATTTCACTCCTGTCACAATGGCTACCATCAAGAAAACAAATGACAATAAGTGTTGGCGTGGATGAAGAAAAAAAAGGAACACTTCTACACTGTTGGTGGGAATGTAATCTGGTCCAGCCATTGTGGAAATCAGTGTGGAGGTTTCCCAGACAGCTAAAAACAGATTTACCATAAGATTCAGCTATAGTACTCCTAGGCATATATCCAAAGGACTCTTCTCACTACCTTAGAGATACTTGCACAACCATGTTTATTGCTGCTCTATTCACAATAGCTAGGAAATGGAAGCAGCCTAGATGTCCCTCCACAGATGAATGGATAATAAAGATGTGGTATATTTACACAATGGAGTTCTATTCAGCAGTAAAGAAAAATGAAATTATGAAACTTGCAGGGAAATGGATGGATCTGGAAAGGATTATACTAAGTGAGGTAACCCAGGCTCAGAAAGCCAAACATCACATGTTCTCTCTCATATGTGGATCCTAGATACAAATGTATAGACCTGTGTGTGAACTGGAACCAAAAATTGGTACCAGAAACCAGTAAGCTGGTAAAAAGCTATAAGGGAGGGAGGAAAAGGAAGGACTTAAGTGTATGGTATTGCACATATGTAAGTAAAAGAACAGATTACAGGGAGGGGAATGGCCTAAGTGAGGCCATGGGAAGAGAATGCATAAAAGAAGGGCAGGGAGAGGGTCAATCAAAATTCAAGATATTGTGAATAAGACGTATGGAAACCTACTTTTTGAATAATGGCACACCTAGAAGCTGCAGACTGTTACTGGAAAATTTTCAGTGTCTGGGATGGGATACCTTCCAGTGAGTTGTTGGCCAAGGAGGTCCTGGAGGCCTCCAAAACATTAAAGGCTTTTGCCGAAGCCCTTGGTTTCCCTTGAGAAACAGATAGTAAGACCCTATTGCTGAAGACATCTCTTGCCTGAGAGGCAAGGTCACTGAGAAAGCAAGCTGGTGCTGAGCAAAAAACCTTCTCCCTGTAAACCAGCCAACTGAAAGCTGGAAAAAGCTGAAATGCATGCAGCCGTATGGGACACAGAAGTCATCAGCAATGAAAATAGTGGACACTGAATATCCAAGTTTGGCCATACAGGCCAAATGACTGAACGGGTGCAATAGTGGCATGTCTACTCTTGGGGTAACCAACTGCTCCATAATTGGACTGAAGACCCTCTCTATGGGAGGGAATACATACCTGGTGCTGAAAAACCTAAGCAAAAGTCTATGGCAGGGTTGATCATGAGCCTTAGGGGTATAAAGCCTGTGCTTGTCTGGCTAAATGTATATATTATTCCCACCAAGCTGTCCTGAAAGCACTACACTTAATGTTCATATTCACATATTAATGCTACTCTCACTTCTGGTTAGAGAAGCTTCTCTTTTCAGATGGCGATGACCACTGGGATGACCCAAAAGGCAACATAGTGCTGAGAAGAAGGGATGGAGGAGTGCCCAGCACTGAAACATCTCTGTCACACCCTCCAAGGCTCAGGGCCCATTGCAGAAGAGGGGGCGGATAGAATGGAAGAGCCAAAGGAAGGGTACGACTCTTTACAAAGCAACTGTCCAGACAGAAATTGGCCTTGATATCCATGACTTTGCAGTGCCTAGCAATACCTTTGCAAGACCTTCATAATAGAAGTAAAAGATGATGACAGCAAATTAAGAGAGACTAATGGAGAGAGGGAGGGGATGTGATGGAGATTGGAGTTCTAAAGGGGCATGGGGGCAGGGGAGGGAAATATCATGCATTTTTTGTATGTAAGTATAGAAGTTGTCCATAAAAAAAGTAGGTTTACATAAGTCTTATTCAGACTATCTTGAATTTTGATTGACCCTCCCCCTGCCCTTCTTTTACTCATTCTCTTCCCATGGCCTCGCTTAGGCCTTTCCCCTCCCTGTAATCTGTTCTTCCACTTACATATGTACAATACCATCCACTTAAGTCCCAGTGGAATGGAGGCAGGGACAAGGGAAGGATGGTACCAACACATGATGTCTCCGTACTAAGTATATCCATAATAAATTTTTAAAAAAGAGTTCTCCAGATAAACAAAATAATAGGACACACATAGAGAAAGTAAGATTCATTTTAAAATATTTATTTGTGCAATTATGAAGGCTGGCAAATCTTAAATCTACAGAGCAGGACAGTAGGCTAGACACCCAGAGCTGATAAGCAGTCCTGAGTACAAAGGTAACTGGGGGACAGAATTTCTCCTTCTATGTGAAACCTCTATCATTTCCATTAAGACCTCTACCTGATTAAACGAGGCCCACTCACATGATTAAAAATAATGTGTACTCAATGTCTACTGATTTGAATGTCAATCACCTTCAGGGCTGGAAAAATGGCTCAGCAGTTAAGGTGTTTGCCTGTAAGGCCTAACGACCCAGATGCACAAAGTGGCACATGCATCTGGAGTTTGTTTGCAGTGCCTAAATGCCCTGCACACCTGTTCTCTCCCTCTGTCTCTCTCTTTCTTCTGTCTGTCTGTCTCTCTCTCTCTCTGCTTGAAAATAAATAAGTAAATAAATATTTTCTAAAAGAACATACTTGTTTTAAAAATAATCTTTAAAAGCATCTTCATAGAGGTATGTAGGTCAGTCTTTGACTAAACTAGATACTATGCCCTGGCTAAATTTACCTCCATACCTTCCATATTCCAAATTGCAATTACTAGAAGTACCATGGGATAAATAAAAGGACTCTTCTGGAACCTTTCTCCTCCCTCAACCCACTTACCAAGTCCTGCAAATACTGATAAATATTTCTAGACTTCCTTCCTCTTCATCCATGTTACTGCTAAACCATTGTCTTTTACCTAAGAAGTTTTCCTTGTCTGAGTATCATCACTTCCCACCTGAAAATGTCTCAATGATTCTTCATTGTTTATTAGGTAAATCCAGCTTCTGTAAGAATGGTCTACAAAGACCCCTCCTGAACTAAGCTCTCTCCCTATCTGACTCCAGCTTCCACCACTTGATATTTTTAACTTTGTAACTGATAGACACTATAATAATGGTGATCTATATACACATTATAGAGAAGTACATTCTATTACCTAACTTATTTTTGTATGTGTATGTGTGATAAGAATGGCAAAATATATTTCAGCAATTTTGAAGTATACAGTATTTCATTATTAATTGTTGTTACCATGCCATGCAATCAACCACTAGAACTTATTCCCCCAGTCCAACTAAAGCCCTTATTTCCACCCTGAACAGCTACTTGCAGGTGCCAAACATCCCAAAACAACCTACATGCTGTTCTCTCTGCTAGCAATATCTTGTCCTTTTGGAAATTGCCCACTCTGCCATCATTACATCCCTGACTGCGCCCACCTTTGCCACCCATACTTCCTACAACATAGACTTGAGTTCTTTTTTTTTTCTGATTTCCTATAGTACTTGCTTCATACATCTGTCAATCATATCTCACATATACACACAATGCATTTGTTCGTGCGGCTGTCCTCACTAGTATGTATGTAAAGTTGTTATTTAATGTGTAGTTCAAGACAGTTCTTCATCCAGTGTGGCTCAGAGAAGATAAGTGGTTGGACAGCCTGTGTAAAGGATTGGGTTTCATCCTCACCTTTTTACGTTCAGTTCAAAAGACAAAGCCCTGCGTAGTGCCCATCCTTTAGCAAATACCCAATAAAGATTCACAATCACCTCTTTTTTTACTTGTTCGAAAGCATCTACCACACTCAAGCTCCTTAACCAGAATAATTCCCTTTGATTTCCCCAGTGCCTACCATATTACTTGGCATATAGAGGCATCTAAGAAAGATTTGTCACATCAATAAACATCTTAGCTATTAACTTTAATCATTTCAATGTCAGATATCCTCTCCACTGTTATTGTACTGAAGTTTTTACCTTAGTAGAAAGATTTTCCTGGGCATACTTCTACTTTTTAATATTCATTTTCCTCTCTGGCACCACCCATCCTAGTGCCTGACATAGTATACTGGGTACATGTTAGGGATGCAAAAATTATACTTGTTGATTAACTGGTGAATAGCTCTATGTTTGTGCATTTTACCTATAAATCAGAGCTTTTCCCTGTCCAGACTTATCCCATCCCTGATGAAGTCAACAGTGGAAAATCAGGCTGACCGAATCTAGGTCAACTCTGCCCAGGAGAGATGGAATGTATGTCTCTTGTGATTAACCTGCACACATCTCAGGCAAAGCAAGGACCCAAACTCTCCAAGAGAATTGTGTTTGACCTGATGATCAGATGATGGATAAGCACAAGAATTCAAGGGAGAAAAGCTTACTGAATGAAGAAAGAAGTCCATGGCTGTACCTTTAGACTAAAATGAAACCAGAGCTCACTAGGATGAATGAAGTCAAGGGAAAATGTAGTTTCAACTAGAACCAAAAATTAACAGGTCACATGGAAGAAAACACACACTGGGACCTCAAGCAAGCAGCACTTGGAAGGTGATGAGGCCTTTATATCAAGGACTTTGGACAGCATTCCAGACATCAAAGCTCCACGTGTAGCCAAAGCCCTGGACTCCCACATCTTTTTCCCCTCTTACACCTTACTTTAGTACTTTTGACTATATCTTTATTTAAACTTTATTGACAACTTCCATACATATACTCAATGTATCTTAATCATAATCCCCTGCCACCACCCTCCTTTGTTCCCCCACCTGTGCCCCTCTATTGAACCCCTGCTTCTTTCCAACTCATCCCTCTTCTGCTTTGATGTCATTTTTTACCCTCATAGTATGCAGGTCCTGTGTAGGTAGCAATAGCCACTGCAAAGTCATAAATGCAAAAACCACTTGTGTCTAGAAAACAACATTGTAAAGAACTCTTCCCCATCCTTTGGCACTTAAATTCTTTCTGCCACCTCTTCATCAATGGTCCCTGAGTCTTGGAGGGTTCTTAAATTGTAACTGAGTAACCTTGGAAACTTACTGAAGTCACACAGTGTATGGCACAATGCAGGTCAGGCCCTAGCCAGGCCACCTGCTAATATGTATGGAACAGTGCAGGTTGGGCCCTAGCCAGGCCACCTGCTAGGAGGAACCAGGAAGTGGCTTCTGTGGACATGGCATTCTGCACAGGCCTCGCATGACAACAGCTACAGCCCCATGCCCAGAGCAGCCTGCTGCAGGATGATCTGCCCGGAGACAGGCTGTCATTAGTCAAAAGAAGGGAACCACCCCATACAACGATTGGCCAGCAAAACCCTTAAAAACCCTACACTTCCTTGAATAAATGAGTCTGCAGCAGCTCATCCTCTGCCTGCTTTCACCCAACTCCTGGTGTCGGTGTCTTGACTCCACGCCTCTCACCCCCTACCTGGCGGAGACCCTGCATCCCCCTGGGATGGCCCTAGGAGGGACCCCAACAACATAGTTGGTCAAAAGGGACAAAACTCAAAACTGATAAACTATACTATGGTCATATAGTCCAGGGTCTCCTAATCCTTAAAAACAGTTTCATTCTTCCTGATAGTTAACCTGATTTCTCCTCCTACCACCTATATCTTTTAAACTCTCACTTACCTTGGGGCTGGAGAAATGGCTTAGAAGTTAAGGCACTTGCCTGAGAAGTCCAAGGACCCAGGTTCAATTCCCCAGAACTCAAATAAGCCAGATGCAGATGGTGTGGCTCATGTGTCTAGAGTTTGTTTGCACTAGCTGGGGGCCCTGGTGCACCCATTCTCTCTAAATAAATAAAAAAATAAATAGTAAAATCTCACTTACCTTGCCTTTCACATAGACATCTTCTAGGAGAAAATTAATTTACCCTTGCTACCCTTGTTAACCCAAGTCCATGGCCTTTGGATGGAAAGAGGTGACCAAGGTTTGGTATGATAATTCACTTGAGAAATGTGGCATGGAGGACAGCCTATGAATTATGAGCACCTGTGATAATAGTTATCCAGTTTTCTGTCTCCAGGCAACAGAGCACAGGGAGTAATTATAGGCTCTTGCTTTCATATCACATTCAACAATTTTCAAAGCACACCTGCATCAAATTGAGCCTTCCAAGCATCTTATGAGGACAGAAGAACAAAAATTATTATTAATGAGGCTCAGAAAGGCTAAATGATTTTTCCCAAAAATCACAAAGCTAGTAAGTAGTCAGGCTAGGACCAGAACTTCAACCAGATTTTTCCCCAGGCTTTCTCTCATACACATTGGAAATGAGAGCTCAGAATGGAACATGCCTTATCTTATTATTAGCAATTCACTATCAGGGTTGGAGAGATTGCTTAGCAGTTCAGGCACATGTCTGCAAAACCTAAGGACCATGGTTTGATTCCCCAGGACCCACGTAAGCCAGATGCACAAGGTGGCACATGCATCTGAAGTTCGTTTGCAGTGGCTAGAGGCCCTGATGTGCCCAATCTCTCTATCTCCCTCTCCTCTCTCTCTCTCTCTCTTTCTCTCTTTCTCTCTCTCTCTCTTTCCCTCTCTCTCTCTGCCTCTTTCCCTCTCTTGCTTTCTCAAATAAATAAATAAAATTTTAACAAAAGAAATTCACTGATCATCCATTGATGCTTTAATGGAAGTGACCTGGCAGCCAGCTGACAACAAGAATGACACACAATCCCCTCCCCATCATAGGAAGGTAAGATGGAGAATAAGGTAGGAGAGGGTTCCAAGGACAAACATCTCCAAATCCACGCTTTTTCTGAAAATGCAATCTGAGGGACAAATACATTTGCCAGATCTTTTTGCCTCTGGTCCCAGACCAGGTGCTGCTGGGGTATGGAACCTTGTGTCTACAATAGCCAGCACCCTGCTGGACACAGGATGCTGCAAAAACATAGCCTAGAGCTGTTCCCAGGCTAGAAAACCTACAATCTGCTTTTCTGCAGGAGCCCATGAAGGAGGTATGGCTGTAAGCAATGTCCCTTCCAGATGCCAATCACACCCCCTGCTTGGTAGAGCAGAACAGGCAAGGAATGGATAAGGCAGGTAGGTGGGAGAAGTCTGACATCAAAAGCTGCTTCTGTATCTCTCTTTCCCAACAAAGTTGTCTTGTCAAGGCCACAATTAAACAGGAAGTGAATGGGGAAATGGCTTAGAGGTTAAGGCGTTTGCCTGTGAAGCCTGAGGACCCTGGTTCAACTCCCCAGGGCCCACATAAGCCAGATGAACAAGGGGGCTCATGCATCTGCAGTTTGCAATGGCTAGAGGTACTGGTGTGCCCATTCTTTCTCTCTGTCTGTCTCTGTCTCTGGCTCTCTCTCTCTCTCTCTGTCTGTGTGTCTCAAATTAATTAATTAACTTTAAAAAGGGAAATGAATTATAGGGACATCAATTAATTGCAGAACTATCCCTCAACCTTAACATATAACAGCATCCCAGGTCCTACGCAGAGTACCTGCCAACTGTGAATCCTACAGATATATAGGCTGACCTGTCAGAAAATGTTTGTAAAAGATACTTAGTAACACAGCTTGTCAAAAATAAAAAAAAAAAGAAACAGATGCATGAATTTCATGAAATGACATATTGCCTAATTTAATCTTTCTCTTTGATTGAGTGCCCTTTGTATCTTAAATGATGGGAAATGGTACTAGAGCAATATTTCTGCTGGCTTTCATCTTATTTAATGCCAGGACTCATGCCTGGCATCACCAATATTCCAGAAACTGATGAAAGTTCAAGCTAAATGCATGCCTTCCTCCCTCTGACCAGATAACTTCTATCAGGTGAACTGGACTGAGAGAGTCTGAATACACATTTGTTGTGAATGAAAATAATTCCAACATTATATTATTAACTTTAATAATGTTGTCATCATTCATAATTATATAATAAATCACACAATAAACATTAACTTCTTACTCTGCATCAATCACTCTATCAAATGCTTTTTATGCATTATCACATTTTAGCACAATCCTAGGAGCTGAAGAGATGGTTAAAGGTTTGTGCTTGCAAAGCCTGGCAACCTGGGTTTGATTCCCCAGTACCCATGTAAAACCAGATGTACAAGTATCACATATATCTGTGATTAGTTTACAGCACCAGGATGCCCTAGCACACCCATTTTCTCTCCCTCTCTTACCCCTTCCCCAGCCCTTGTTCTCTCCTCTCTCTTAAAGCAAAAAAAATTAATACATTTTATTTATTTATTTATTTATTTATTTATTTATTTATTTATTTGAGAGAAGGAGAGAGAGAATGGGCACATCAGGCCTCCAGCCACTGCAAATGAACTCCAGATGCATGTGCCCCTTGTGCATCTGGCTTACATGGGTCCTGAGGAACTGAACCTGGGTTCTTCGGCTTTGCAGGCAAGTGTCTTAACCACTAAGCCATCTCTCCAGCCCTTAAAAAAAATTTTAACAAACAACCATATAGATAATGCAATTATCAGGCTGGAGAGATGACTTAGTGGTTAAGACACTTGCCTGCAAAGCCAAAGGACCTTGGTTCTATTCCAGGACCCATGTAAGACAGGTGCACAAGGTGGCATGTGCATCTGGCGCTCACTATCTCTCTCTCTCTCTCTCCCTTTCTCTCTCAAATAAATAAAAAAAGAAAGAAAATGCAACTATCATCCAGAACTTAATCATTTACTCAGCTAATTCCTGGTTTTGTCTTTCTCAAGATCCATTGCCCATACCTTTGGTTTACTCCCTAGCATCCTCTCCAGATGTGAAAGACCTGTATAATGAAAACATAAAATCACTCAAGAAAGAAATTGTGGATTACTTGAGAAGATGTAAAGGCCTCCTATGCTCCTGCATAGGCAAAATTAACTGTGAAAATGGCAATTCTACCAAAAGCAATATACAGATTTAATGCAATACCAATAAAAATTCCAGCATTATTATTCACAGAGATTAAAAAAAAAAATCTCAAAGTTCATATGGAATGGCAGCAAGCTTTGGACATCTAAATATATTCTTAGCAAAAGAAACACCTCTGAAGGTATCACCATAGCCAATCTAAAGCTACACTACAAATCCATAATAGCAAAAACAGCATGGTACTGGCATAAAAACAGAAATATAGGCCAATTGAATAGAATGAAGACCCAGACCTTAGGCCAAGTCACAAGTCACTGTAGCTACTTGATCTTTGACAAAGATGCCAATAATGTACACTGGAGAAAAGACAGCATCTTCAACAAATAATGCTGGACAAAGTGGATAAAATGAAAATAGACCCACTCATCTCACCTTACACAAAAATCAAATCCAAATGGATTAAAGACCTGAAACTTCAACTGCTGAAAGAAACAATATAAGGAACTCTCCCAATATAGGAGTGGGGAAGGACTTCCTGGACAATATCCAGCAGCCCAGGAAATTAATCCCTCAACCAATGGAATTTCATAAAGCTAAAAAGCTTTTACACAGACAAACATACATAAGCAGAGCCAATACATTACCCACAAAATGGGAGAAAAATTTTGCTAGCTATACCACTGACAGAGGTTTAATACCTAGAATCTACAAAGAACTCAAAAAAATAAACAATAAAAAAAAATCAAATAACCCACTCAAAAAATGGAGCAGAAAACAGAATAGGGAGTTCTCAGAAGAAGAAATACAAATGACTAACATACACTTAAGAAAATTTCCCTAACCATCAGGGAAATGCAAATTAAAACAACTATGAGAGTCCACCTTACTCCAGTAAGGATGGCAATCATTAAACAATCAAACAACAACAGATGTTGGCAAGGATATGGGGAAAGAGGAACTCTCATTCACTGCTGGTAGGAATGCAAACTTGTATAACCACTATGGGAATCAATATGGAGATTCCTGGGAAAGATGAATAAAGATCTACCAACAGACCCAGTTATTCCCTTACTGGGCATTTACCCTTAATGCTCCATGCTTCACTATAGGGATATTTGCTCAACCATGTTTATAGCTGCTTAATTCATAATAGCCAAGAACTGGAATCAACCCAGATGCCCATCATTGGATGAATGGATAACAAAGTTGTGGTACATTAACACAATAGAAATCTTGTATTGGTTGATTTTTTTTTTTTTTTTGCTATGCCCAATGCTGTCTTTTGTAATGTGAATGTTTATTCTGTGTGATTATAGGTTTTGTGTTTTGTTTTGTTTTGTTTTTTGTATTATGGCTCAGTTAAAAGATTTTGGACTATGGGTATCTTTGAACATCAATGGGAATTGATTTTTTAAGAAACTATAGAGATTTTTAAAGATGGACTGAATGCATGGTATTTTATATCATGGATGGTTATCAGTTTATGGAGACCAGGGCAGAATGTAGTGGTTTGATTCAGGTATCCCCCATAAACTTACTTTTTCTGAATGCTAAGTCTCCAGCTGATGGCAATTTAGGAATTAAAGCCTCCTGGAGGCAGAAAATTGTTGGGAGCAGACATAATGTGTATTACAGCCATCTTCCTCTTGCCAGAGTTTGGCACACTGTCCTGTTGCTGTTGTCCATCTGATGTTGGCCAGGAGGTGATGTCCACCCTCTGTTCATTCTATTGTTTTCCTCTGCCATCATGGAGCTTGCCCTTGAATCTGTAAACCAAAATAAACCCTTTTTCCCATGAGCTTCTCTTGGTTGGGTGTTTCCTGCCAATACTATGAACCTGACTGCAACACATGGTGAGTCTGACAAGCAGTGCCAGGATGAAGGAGACAGACGCTGAGGATACTCAACACTTACCAAAGCAGAAATCCAGAGATTTGTAAGAGCTCATTATTGAAGTACACTTAAAACATACCCACCGAGATGCTGGAAATTATGTAACAGAGGGGCAGAAAGATTGTAAAAGTCACAGGTTGGGATGTCCCAATTCTACTTTGGGTGACATGATTTTTTTTTTTTTTTGATACTTCATGAACTCAGTTATCCCAGTTGAAAAATTACATTGGAAAAAGAAAAAAGAAGAAAAGAAGCTGGGCATGGTGGCATACACCTTTAATCCAAGCACTTGAGAGGCAGAGGTAGGAGGATCACTTAGGAGTCCTTTGTGTCCTGATTTCATTAACATTTTTAAACTGTGCTGCTACTAAGTTTTCTATTCTTACACTTGTTCACATATTTTATCTGGGAGGCAATCTGCCACAGAGTATTGACCTGGAAATTGAGAACCTGAGAACTAAAATATAAACTAAGAATCTGGATAAAGCTAAAAATAATTTCGATCACTGTGGGGAGATATTGAGTCATCATAGTTGGATGAGATAACTTCTCAGATTTTTGCAGGCCCGTCCTCACTCACCACCAAATGCTATTCCCCTTGTCCTCAGACGGTGGAGAGAGAGGGTACTAAGTGGCTTCTAGTTGAATGACCATCCTCACCCATTCTCAGAAGATATTTCTGCCCTGAGGCTGTCTGAACTATCAGTGCCCCCAAGGCTGGGACTATCTCTACCTTTCTCCTAGCTCAGGCCCAAAACACCACAGCTCCTCAGGAAATGACTATGTTTCCTGTACTTAATCCACATCCTATAGGCTTCCTATTAGCTCAGCTGTGGCAGACACAAGAAATTAGAATGTCCTCACTATTATTCTGTATTGTATACAGAGGCTACAAAACTAAAAGTGCAACTTCCCAAACTTCTTGTCACCTAGACTGGGTTTAATTTAGTTTCTCTAGCCAGATACACCTACATTCAGAATTGAGTCATAAGGGGAAAGCACGAAGCATTAGTTAATCCATGTAAATCAGGGTAGAACTGACTTGATTCCACAGCTGAGGGCCATGGCAGCAGCCCGATGAGTTGAGCAAAGCCCCCCATGCTACAGTGAGATTCTGGAGACCCTGTCTGGAAGCTTGGCTTGGATTCTTTTTTTTTTTTTTTCTGGTCTTTTGTTTGCAGAGAGGAGAAACATATAGGAAAAAGTCTCTCTTTACCTTTTTTTCTTTAAATATTTTACTTATTTATTTATTATTTATCTATAAGACAGAGAGGCAGATAGAGAATGGGCACACAAAGGCCTCTAGCAACTGCAAACTAACACCAGATGCATGCACCACCTTACGCAACTGGCTTTACATAGGTACTGGGGAATTGAACCTGGGTCCTTTGGCTTCGAAGGCAAGCACCTTAACCACTGAGCAGTCTCTCCAGCCCATCAGCTTAGATTCTTTTTCAGTAACTTCCAATGTAGCCATGTAGAAGGGATTCGTTGTTTCTGACTATAATCTCCAAACAAGGCCTCATAGTCTTTGAGATTGGTCCTAGCCTTGCACCTTTCAAATTTATTCCTCAGATTGAAACCCCCACTCCTTGCTGTGGCTCAGTTTGCCTAAGCTATATTCGAAACTCATTTTGCTTGAGGTCCTGGGCCAGAAGCTAAAATTATTGTCATGAATGGCTTTCTGCCATTTTGGAGTTTATAAGATAATGAGAAAATTAACTGTTTAATCACTATCATCAGAGAACATAAATCTAATTTTAGTGAAAACTAGTTGCATTTCTAGAAGGTTTTAGAAGGAAGATACTCATGTTTTGGGAAGATCATTGGGAAGGCACCTCATCTGTTCTACACTTTCCACTGAGCATTACTCTGAACATCTTTTGAAAAGTGAAGCAAGGAACAGTAAATGCTTCATGAAACAATGGATTTTTATTTATTCTTTCATTTATTTATTTATTTATTATTTTCAAGCAGAGAGAAAGAGAGAGAATGGCTATGCCAGGGGCCAGGACCTCTAGCCACTTCAAATGAGCTCCAAATGCATGCGCCACTTTGTACATCTGGCTTTATATAGGTACTAGGGAATCAAACCTGGGTCCTTAGGCTTTGCAGGCAAGCCCCTTAACCACTGAGCCATCTCTCCATCCCACAATGGATTTCTGTTGTTGTTTTCAAGATAGGGTCTCACTCTAGCCCACGCTGACCTGGAATTCACTCTATGTAGTCTCAGGCTGGCCTCGAACTCACAGCTATTGTCCTACCTCGGCCTCCTGAGTGCTGGGATTAAAGGTGTGCACCACCACAATGGGCAACAATGGATTTTTAAACTTACCATGAACTACTGCTCATCAAAGTCAGGCTTTCATAGGATAATAAAACATAAAAATGCCCAGGCAACCTCTCTTCATAACAAAGACCATCATTCATTGTTTAGGACAGAGCAAGAGGCAATCAAAATGCTACCCATAAGTGGATGAGAATGCTGGGGAAGAGAATGCTGTTATCTTGGGAATTGGAAGGGCTTTTAGCATTACAACTTTATTTCAATTAACCACAGCCCACTCCCACCCTCCATCCATCCAGAGCTTCAGGCACATCTGACTTTCCCTATCCCTCTGACATGACACGCCCGGTCCTACTGTGCCTGCTTCATTTTGTTCCTCCATAATTCTCCTGCCTTGTTAAAATCCCACCCATCCATGACGGTGAATCTCTTGTTAACTTGACAGGATTTAGAGTCATCAAGGAAACAAACCTCTGGGAAAGTCTCTGAGGTATTTTTCTGGATTAGGTAAATTGAGTTTGGAGAACCCACTCTAACAGTGAGTGGCACCATCCCGTGGGCTGGGGGTCCTGGTCTATATAAAAAAGAGAAAGACAGCTGAACACCCTGCACTTGTCACTTGCTGCCTCAGCCTCCTGCCACCATGCTTCCCTCCGTGATGGACTCTAACTTCAAACTATAAGAAGAAATAAGCCCTTCCTTGGTCAGGTAGCTTGTCCCAGCAATGAGAAAATAACAAATATGGCATACTTGGTGGCTCAGCTAAGTGCCACATCTGACTTGTTCTGTGTCTGCACTGTAGACCCTTGACATTTGAAGATTTTGACATTCTTCACCTTAACTATTTTCAAACCACCCTAAAAGTCCAAGACAGAAACTAATTTGAAATTTTGTTGAGAATAGACCTTGTTCCACGGCTACGAGGAGGCTGAGTGTATAGGAAAATGTCACTCAACTAACAGTCTGCTGGGAATACTTGGTGTAAATGAGGCCCTAGAGGATCAAGAGGGCAGAGGATGATGGGACTTCCTATTTCCACCCTCATCCTTACTCCACCTCACAGAGGAGAAGGGATTGGTAGGGTTTGAGACCTAGTTCCTAAACCCCAGCAGAAAGAGCTAGGGGCAGCAGAAGGTACAGACCAGGCTCTCGACTAAGGGAAAAGAGGGATGGCCAAGAACCAAGAAAGCAGCACTAGAACAGGGGCCAGGACTCAATAACCATTTGTCAGGTAAGAGCTAAAGGGCTCAGGGCCAGATAGCTGACTGGGTAACCAGGAGTCAACTATCTTTAGTTCTATACTTACTTTTTAAAAGATTTTTATTTATTGGGCTGAAGAACTGGCTTAGTGGTTAAGGTGCTTGCCGGCAAAGCCAAAGGACCCAGGTTCGATTCTCCAGAACCCACATAAGTCAGATACACAAGGTGGCACATTTACCTGGCAATCGTTTGGAGTGGCTGGAGGTCCTGGCATGTCCATGCCCTCTCTCAATCTCCATCTCTCTCTTTCTCTCTCTCTCTCATAAATAAATAAAGCCAAATTTTAAAAAAAGTATTTATTGAGCCGGGCATAGTGGCGCATGCCTTTAATCCCAGCACTCGGGAGGCAGAGGTAGGAGGATCGCCATGAGTTCAAGGCCACCCTGAGACTTACATAGTGAATTCCAGGTCAGCCTGGACTAAAGAGGGAGACTCTACCTCGAAAACCAAAAAAAAAAAAAAAAAAAGTATTTATTTGTAACAGAGAGGGTAACCAGGGCCTCCTCCCACTGCAAACTCCAGATGCATGTGCCATGTTATGCATCTGGCTTTATGTGGGTACTTGGGAATTGAAACTGGGCCTGAAGGCTTTGCAAGCAAGTGCCTTTAACTGGTGATCCATGTCTCCAGCATCTCCATAGTCACTTTTTACATCTATTGGCCCAGGCACAGTATTTCCATTACAGTTTTCCTGAATTCTGTGTGTGGAATGTAAAATATAGAGGACTCCCTAAGTGCAGAGGTCCCAAAGGCCTTGGCAGGTGCCCTCAGACCCATGAACCTCTGCTGGAATCCATGAATGCATCTCTCACGACACTGTTAACTGGGGGCTTAGCTGGATTCTTATCTTGCACTACTAGATAACCAGGGGCCCATCCTGGCAGTCCTTTATTGTTATTAGAACCATAGACCAAAGTAAACTTCTTAGCCAGTGCCATGATTGGCTGAGATGCTTTCACAGGAACAAGGCTCCTTAACCATGTTGAAGCCAGAGACGAGTCAGTCTCATGCTGGTGGCTGACGTTAAATGTACTGTTACATCTAACTTCAGCCACCAGCTGTCAGAGTCTTATCTCCTACCATCTGGAAAATAACAGTCTGCAATTCAATAATAGAAGTAGTAATATTGACTAATGGGTTTTTTTTTAATATTTTTATTTATTTGCAAGCAGAAAGAGAGGGACAGAATGGGTGCCCCAGGGCCTCTAGCCACTGTAAATGAACTCCAGATGAATGTACCACTTTATACATCTGGGTTTATATGGGTACTGGGGAATCAAAAACAGGCACTTAGGCTTTGCAAGTGAGTGCCTTAACCATTGACCCATCTCTACAGCCTCAACTAACACTTCTTAAGTACTTTCTCTTTTTATTTGAGAGAGAGAGAGAGAGAGAGAGAGAAATGGGCATGCCAGCAGCCTCTCTGCCACTGTGAACAAACTCCAGAAGTGTGCACCCCCTTGTGGGCAAGTGCAATATTGCACCCTTGCGTCACTTTGTGTGTCTGGCTAAATGTGGGACCTGGAGATTGGAACCAGCGTTCTTAGGCTTGGCAGGCAGGCTCCTTAACTTCCAAGCCATCTCTCCAGCCCAAGTACTTTCCTAAGATATGTCACAATCACAAACTCATTTGGTCCTCACAACACCCTTAGGGGGTTAGTAATACAGTAATTCTTGTTTACAGATGAAGAATGTACATGGCAAGATTAAAAAACTGTTCAGTGGGGCCTGGAGAGATGGCTTAGTGGTTAAGTGCTTGCCTGTGAAGCCCAAGGACCTTGGTTTGAGGCTCGATTCCCCAGGGCCTGCATAAGCCAGATACACAAAGTGATGCATGCATCTGGGGTTCATTTGCAGTAGCTGAAGGCCCTGGCATGCCCATTCACTCTCTATGTATCTGCCTCTTTCTCTGTCTGTCATTCTCAAATAAATAAATAAAAAATAAACAAAAAATTTTTTTTAAAAACTGTTCAGTGTCACTCATAAGCATAACTCATAAGCAACAAAGATTTTCTGGTTCCAGGCCCATCACCTCAACCATTACTATAAGTGTCACAGAGCTGGAAGGCAAAATACAGTGAAAGTGAGAGATAGTAAAAAGCCTGTTCATGGGCTGGAGAGATGGCTTAGTGGTTAAGCACTTGCCTGTGAAGCCTAAGGACCCTGGTTTGAGGCTCGATTCCCCAGGACCCACGTAAGCCAGATGCATAAGGTAGCGCATGCACCTGGAATTCGTTCGCAGTGGCTGGAGGCCCTGATGCACCCATTCTCTATCTGCCTCTTCCTCTCTCTCTCTGTCTGTCACTCTCAAATAAATAAATAAATAAATAAATAAATATAAACAAAAATAATTTTTAAAGGCCTGGTCATGTTCAAGTCTCAGTTGCAATAATTTCTAAAGCCAGACTATACCTGTAACCATGCTGTCCAAAACAGGTTTGGCTCACCGGTTTGGTTGCTGTCAGTAGCAGATAAACAATTGCTAACAAGATAGTATCTCCCAGGACATAATATGCTGCTCAACAACACTGGGATATGGGTCTGTGGTCATGGTGGGTATCAAAGAGCCCAGCAATGAAGAAGGCAGTGCTCAGCTCCACAGGTTGACAAGCTATCAGGTCGAATGGGCCTTCCCACACAGCACCTTGCTCTAACCCTACAGTGGCTATAAAAAGAACTAGCTCAAAGCAAGCTGTTCTGGAAGCACCATTCCATCTTCGTAGCAATTCTATTTGTGTCAGCAAAAGAAAGAGGGTTAGAGCATTCCATTCTGCTGCGATTGGAACAATTACCCCGCAGATGTGATAATTACAGTTTGATCTTTTTTTTTTTTTTTTTAGATAAGGGGTAGATTCATCCCAAGATTTGTTTCTCCTTGTTAGAACTTTAAGTGAAGAAATGGCTTTTTGGGCTGGAGAGATGGCTTAGCGGTTAAGGCACATGCCTGCGAAGCCTAAGGATTCTGGTTCGATTCTCCAGGTCCCACATAAGCCAGATGCACAAGGAGGTACACACATCTGGAGTTCGTTTGCAGTGGCTAGAGGCCCTGGTGTGCCTATTCTCACTGTCCCTCTCCCTGTCTCTAATAAATAAGTAAACAAAATCTTTAAAAAAAAAAAAAAAAAAAAAAAGAAATGGCTTTTGTTCCTGGACCATGAGCTTCATCTTTCACAGCCATACACAAATATCTTTGAGTGCCTACCTTTCCAAAAGGACAAGAATCGTGAAATTTCTCTTTGATAATGTGCTGCTAAGCTGAAGGGTAAGCCAAGCCCATTATTTGGATGACTAAAGCCAGGAATACTAGTGTGTTTGTTCTTCATTGCTGTGACAAATACCTGAAAGAAATAATTTTAAAAGATGAAGAATTTATTTGAGCTGATAGTTTCAGAAATTTCAGTCCACGGTCAGACAGATGTGTTCTTTCTGGGTCTGTGGTAGGTACGATAGAACATCCTGCTAGAAGGGTGTACTGTAACAGAGCTGCTCACCTCATGGCAACCAGGTAGCACAGACAGACAGGAAGGAGCCAGGAAAAGACAGGGCCCCAACAACATGCCCCCAGTGGCCTTTCTCTAGCTAATTCCTAACACTTTCTGAAATAGAACCACCAGCTGGGAATGAAGTCTTTAACATGTAAGAGAGCATTTCCTATTCAAACCATAACAAAACCCTTCGTATATGCTGATCAACTCAAGAGCTGGCTATCTTACTAGAAACTATTTTGGCATCTATTTGATTGACATTGCACCATAAATAGTGTTTATATAAAGATCATGAATATAGGAAGAAAGCTATATTCATTCCCATTTTATATGGCACTCTTATATAACTGTATGTCCACTCTGTATACCAGCACCTTGTCTACAAGACACAAGGTTTAGAATCTTACAGTGGCTGCAAAAACTTAAGAATAAACACAACCAAGCCATGGAATAAACATGATAAGAGCAACTGTGAAAATTATTTAAGCATACATATTTACAAAACCAAATGTAACCATCACAATGGAGTAAGAAGGTATATTTAGAAATGGCAAAAAACCTTTGATCCTTGAAGCAGATATGTAAGGACATATTTCTGCCCCATTCCTGTCTAAAAATCCCACATCTGTCATCCCAACTCTACATGAAGAGCCTTCTCTCAGCCCTTACAGGGCCCCTGTTCTTCATATCTATCTTTCATGGCCCATCTTCTAGTTCTGAAGCTTAGAGAACTCCCAGTCTTTCCATTTGTAGCAGTACTAAGTCCATGCCTTAAGGACCAATTTTATCACAGTATCGCTGTTCTGTGGTTCTAGTGGCTGTTGTTCCTGACAGTCCAACCCAAAGACCCACACAGCACTTAAAGAGCTCTACAGTCCTGCTGACATCTCTGTAGCTGGTGAGGAGTGAAGCATCACCTTCAGGAGTATCCACAACATCCAGAGGTCTTCTAGCCCAGGCCACTTTGGGTATTTAATAACTATCATTCCCTCTCTCCTCCTTCACCTCCAGCAGCTTGGGGTACTGTAATTTCTCCGTTTCTAATTCTCAGGTGTATGGTTTGTGCATGCTCTCATACAAGCTAGAATGCATACCCTTCATTATCTCTGGGTCTTCCACCCCTTTTACAAGGTATTTTCAATCCACTTCCTTCCATATATTATATCAGGTTATATCATGTGTCCCTGCTACAGAGTCACAGTTATCAGCTAAATGTTGAGCAACTAATCTAAATGAACCAATCACAGTTCCTGCTTAGCAATTCAGAATTGGAATTAAATGATTCCCAACATAGCTGGGTGCTCTCTTCCACAGGGGGCAGTGTGTAATGGCCATTTTTTATCCATGCATCGAGATTCAGAGAAAACAAATGCAGAGAAATAAGGAAGTATGAACAAGAGACAGAGAGAGTCCAGGTTATAATTTTTCTGAGTGAGCCACCCTCCTATAGCTATTGTTTGGCATTCCTCTTCTGTGACTTCTATGTTTGCCAATCAAAGTAATTCTAACAAGTGCTGTGCTAATTGTGAAGTCTCTCTTCTTATTTCTCATAAAAACGCAGCAGCATTGCAGATAACACTGCACATAAATCCCTTGAGGCAAGCCACATGGACTAGGAGAAAGATGCTCTCTGGGGTCAGACATTCAGACTTTCAAGTAACTAGGATGTCTCTGCACACCATGCAGATGGTCAGTTCCCAGTTCCTCTGCTTATTTGCACTATGACTTGGAATGAGTCACTTCAGCTTTTTGAACCAGGCCTTTCCTGTATATAAGATAGAAGCAATGCCACTCAGCTGATACAGAGCTCAAATGACCAACTGTATAGGTACAAAAGGAGATAAAGGAGAGAGTGGAGAGATGGCTCAGAAATTAAAGGCATTTGTTTATAAAGCCTACTGGGTTCAATTCTCCAGTACAAACATAAAGCAAGATGCACAAAGTGGCGCATCTATCTGGAGTTTGTTTGCAGCCCTGATATGCCCATATTTCTTCTGTCTCTCACTCTCTCTCAAATAAATTTTCAAAAATAAATAGAAAAAAATCATAAAATTCATTTGGAAGTTTAAAAAAAAGTTATAAAATAAGCCAGGTATGGTGGTGCACACCTTTAATCCCAGCACTCAGGAGGCAGAGGTAGGAGGATCACTGTAAGTTCGAGGCCACCCTGAGACATAGTGAATTCCAAGTCAGCCTGGACTAGAGTGGGACACTCCCCTGAAAAACCAAAAAAAAAGTAATAAATTAAAATTTTTTAAAATTAAATAAAGGGCTGGAAGATGGCTTAGCAGTTAAGGCACCTGCCTGCTAAACCTAAGAACCCGGTTCCAATCTCCAGGTCCCACGTTTAGGCAGATGCAAAGTGACACAAGGGCGCAATGCCACACTTGCCCACAAGGGAGCGCACACATCTGGATTTCGTTCACAGCAGCTGAGAGACTGCTGGCGCGCCCATTCTCTATCTGTCTCCCTCTCCCTCTCTGTCTGTCTCTCTCTATGTCTCTCTCCAAAAAAAATTTTTTTTAATTTAAAAATTAAAAAATAAATTAAATAAAGAGATAAAGCAGTATAGACACACACTTTAAGAGTTTGAGGAGGAGCTGGAGAGATGGGTTGGCAGTTAAGCACTTGCCTGTGAAGCCTAAGGACACTGGTTCAAGACTTAATTCCCCAGTACCCACATAAGCAGCCAGATGCACAAGGTGGTGCATGTATCTGGAGTTCATTTGCAGTGGCTAGAGGCACCCATTCTCTCTCTCTTGTTTTTTTTTCTCTCTCTCTCTGTCGCTCTCAAATAAATAAGTAAATAAAATAAATAACAACAACAACAAAAAGAGTTTGAGAAGTTTAAGAGTTGAAGAGCTGGTTCAGTGGTTACAAGCCTAATGACATAGGTTCAGTTCTCCAGTGCCCATGTAAAGCCACATGCACAAGGTGGCACATGCATCTGGAGCTTGTTCGCAGTGGCTAGAGGGTCTGGTGCACCCATTTTCTCTCACTTTCCCTCATTCTCTCTGCCTCTCTCTGCTTTCAAATAAAATAAAACAATAAAATATTTTTTAAAAGAAGAGTTTGAGGGGGCCTGGCATGGTGGCGCATGTCTTTAATCCCAGCACTTGGGAGGCAGCAGTAGGAGGATCACCATGAATTTGAGGCCATCCTGAGACTGCATAGTGAATTCCAGATTAGCCTGGACTAGAGTGAAATCCTACCTCAAAAAGGAAAAAAAGAAAAAAAGATGGGAAAATGATCTACCTTGTTTGTAACATTGGAAGGATAAATGGACTTTTTGATGACATTGCAAAATTTAGATTCCAAAGTTAAGACTGCAAAACTCTTCTCCCAGATCAGTCTCTCTGAAGTCTGAGGCCACCATGAAGTACTCTTCTGCTCAAGTATCCTGAACTGAGCTACAGGCTCTGCTAAGCAAGGGCTTATCCTTGCCCAAGAAAAGAGGCAATCACTAAAGCCAGAATGGAGGTAGGTCAGGGGACCTAGGTGACATACATAGCCCTGACTGCTAAGAGAAGAGCTCAGAAAAGAATTGAGCAGGTAAAAATATATATATAAATAAAAATAAAACTTGCTTTTCAAAGTCATCCCCAGCCTAATAGTTTTCAGTTCTTCTTATCCAAAGAGGGTTCTCTCTGTTCCCATATGAATCAGAATCTCACACATATTTCAACATCTCTAATACTACCATCTCACCTGTCAAATCCACTTAACTAAACATTTATCTATCTTTCCAAAGTAAAGCCTTCACAGGGCTTCGTGATGAGCAGTGTAAGCCTCCCTCACATATTCCCTTGGCAGCCTATACTTTCTTTTATCATTATTAATGAAAATTTAACTCATCCAGGGGGGCTGGAGCAATGGCTTGGCGGTTAAGGCGCATGCCTGTGAAGCCTAAGGACCCAGGTTCGATTCTCCAGGTCCCATGTAAGCCAGATGCACAATGGTGCGCATGCATCTGGAGTTCATTTGCAGTGGCTGGAGGCCCTGGCGTGCCCATTCTCACTCTCTCTCTCTCCCTCTCTCTGTCTCTAATAAATAAATAAATAAAAATAAAATCTTTAAAAAAATTTAACTCATTCAACCTGAGGTCAGGACTGTATCTTATGTGAATCTTCATGGCTTCATACCATAAATCATGTTCAGTAAGAACTCTATTTTTTTTTTTTTTTTTTTGCTCATGAGCATGCATGCGTGTGTGTAATGTATGTGTGGTATACATGATGTGTGGTGTATGCAATGCACATGAACATACATGTGGAGGCTAGAGGGGGATGCTAGGTGTCCTTCTGCTATCATTCTCTGGTCTTTAACCTTGAACCAGGGTTTCTCCCTCAGCCAGACGCTACTGTCCATTAGTGAGCACCAGTCTCCTGCTCCTCCCCCCACTGAGGTTACAGAGGTTCATGGTCATGCCTGGCTTTTTGGGGGGTCTTGGGGAGCCAAACTTGGTGGTCTCCACCCAAAAAGCCCTCATACTGAATTAAGTAGCAAGGGCTCTTAACCACTGAGCCATTTCCCCAACCCTCAATAAGGAGCCTTTGAAACACTAATAGATGAATAATGAGAAAGACCAGGATGATATACAATTGTACAGTATATAACATTTTGACAGGTCTTTTGTGCTTTCAATAATTCCTCCCTTTGATTTATTGTAATTGACAAATTTGTAATTGAGTGTCACTGTTGTCTTTCTAATAAATCAGGAAGAAATTTTCCATAGATTTGTAGAAGATAAGGAATGGTGGGTTTTTTTGGTTTTTTTTTTGTTGTTGTTTTGGTTTTTTTGAGGTAGGGGTTCGCTCTAGCCAAGGCTGACTTGCAATTCACTATGTTGTCTGAGGCTGGCCTCGAACTCATGGCAATGCTCCTACCTTGGCCTCCTGAGTGCTGAGATTAAAGATGTACTCCACCACACCCAGGGAAAAAAAATGTGATGTTAACAAAGGTACCCACAGCTTTTCTACTAGTGAACTCCTCTGGCTCAGTATTACACAAAATCTATTAAAATCTGCTTCAGAAATAAAAACAAAAAAACTGTCCTTTTCTTTCTCACATACGCCCCCTAGTGTCAAGAGCTCCAAGAAAGCTAAGGAAGAAAAACACAGAAGTTTCCCAATGTTTCACTCACCTGTTTTAAAATATTCATTTGTGTGCAGATAATTCTAATTTCGGGTAGTTCCATTTAATTCCTGGGATTATTTCCTGTACTACTGGAGTCCTGTTAAGAAAGTTCTTGCCTTTGCCTCTATCTTGAAGTGTATTCTCTGTTTTTTTTTCTAGCAATTTCAGCATTTCAGGATTTATATTAAGTAAGGTTTTGAGCCACTTTGAATTGATATTTGTACACGTTGAAAGATATGAATCTAATTTCATTCATCTGAAGGTAAATATACAGTTTTTCCAGCACCTTTGATAAGCTACCTTGCTTCCACTGAATGTTTTGGCTTGTCAAAGATTAGGTGGCCAAAACAGTATGGGTTTATTTCTGGGTCCTTTATTCTGTTCTATTGGTCTCTCTCTGTTTTGGTGTCAGTACCATGTTGTCTTATTACTATTGGACTTCCAATCACCAAACAGACTAACAAAACGAATAAACAGTACACTAAAGAAGAAACACAAATGGCCTATAGGTACTTTAAAAGTGTTTGACATCTCTAGCCATCAGGGAAATGCAAATTAAAACCACTTTGAGATATCATCTCACTGCAATCAGAATGGTTACCAAAAAAAACTGACAACATGGATGGGAAGATGGCTCAGCAGTTAAGGTGCTTGCCTACAACGCCTAACAACCCATATTTGATTCCCCAGCACCCATGTAAAGCCAGATGCACAAAGTGGTCAGTGTGTCTGGAGTTTGTTTGCAGAGGCTAGAGACCCTGGCATGCCTGTCCTCATTATCTCATTCTCTCGCTCTCTTTCCTTGAAAATAAATAAAAATATTTTTAAAAAATAAAATTGAGGGCTGGAGAGATGGCTTAGCAGCTAAGGTGCCTGCCTGCTAAGCCTAAGAACGCTGGTTCCAATGTCCAGCGGTTCCAATCTCCAGGTCCCACGTTTAGCCAGATGCAAAGTGAGGCAAGGGCGCAATGCCACACTTGCCCACAAGGGGGCGCACACATCTGGATTTCGTTCACAGCAGCTGAGAGACTGCTGGCACGCCCATTTCTGTCTCCCTCTCCCTCTCTGTCTATCTCTCTCTGTCTCTCTCTCCAAAAATAAATAAAAAATAATAATAATAATAAATTTTTTTAAAATAAAACTGAGCTGGGTATGGTGGCACATGCCTTTTAATCCTAGCACTTGGGAGGCAGAGGTAGGAGGCCTGCCATGAGTTCGAGGCCACTCTTAGACTACACAGTGAATTTCAGGTGAGCCTGAGCCAGATTGAGACCCTACCTTGAAAAAAAGAAAAAGAAAAGAAAACTGACAAATAAATGCTGGGAAAGAGGAACCCTTATTCATTGTTAGGGGGAGTTGTAACCATTATGGAAATCAATATGGAGTTTTCTTTAAAAACTAGAAATAGATCTACCATTTGACCCAACTGTAGTACTCCTGGGCATATACCTAAGGACTCCACACTCTGCTGCAGGATACTTGCACATCCGTGTTTAGTGCAGCTCTATTTACAATAGCTAAGAAGTAGAACCAGACTAGATGCCCATCAACAAATAAATAATGAAAATGTGGCACATTTACACAATTTTTTGCTCAGTAGTATGGGAAAATGAAATTATGAAATCTTCAGGAAAATGTAAAAATCTACAAAGAATTATATTGATACGACCCAAACTCAGAAAAATCAAAACTACATGTTTTCTTGGAAATGCAGGTCCTAGCTGTATATATAAAGGAGGACAACCATGAATAAAACTTATCAAGAATGGTAACCAAGAGCAAATTTAAAGACATGACTAGGAAAGGGTAGGAAAAGGACAAAAGGACACATGTGACATATAAACAGAGAGGGGACAATATGGAAGGAAAAGAGAGGTCGGGGAGAGAATCAATTAAAATAAACTGTATTTGAACATGCCATGATACCTTAAATTCTATATGCTAAATGAAAAATAAAAATATTTTAACTGAAATGGGATCTCCTGTTCTGAGAGAGAAGAACTGACATTGTGAGTGGTCCAAGATACAGTCTCTCTCCTCAAAGTCACCTAAACTACAGTCACAATGCAGGATGGCCCCTGGCCATGTCATGTAATTGTGCCCAACCTCAGTAACAGGCCCCTGGGCATCAGAAGAAACAAGTATTGGATCCTTGAAAGAGTTTTAGCATTTTAAATGATTGAAGACAGTGTATCATCTCAAGAGATAAAACTGGAAACCCATCAGAGAAATTGGCAAGGATCTTTGCCTTCGTTTGGAAATTTATCAGCTTGGGGTTGGATCGGCTCAGCTTGTCTCCCACTCACTAATTAGGTGGTTTATCTTGAATTAATTGAAAATAGGGAAATAAGTTATTGCTTCATATATGTACTTGACAAAGAGCAATACAGAATAAAATTACTGCTAGTCAGGATAGAATACAATATATATATAATATAATATAATATAATATAATATAATATAATATAATGATCAGTTCCTTCACAATGAAAGCTCCAGGACCCACTACCCCTGCCACCCTGTTGTTGCTGGGACAAAATACCTGATCTAAAGCAGTTTAAGGAAAGAGTTTATTTTTGCCGTACAGTTTTGAGTGACAGTGTCTATTATGGCAAGAAAGGCATGGAACACCTCAGTAGAAAGCCTGTGTCACATCTTCACATCAGCAGAGAGGAAGGCAAGGAGGAGGAAGAGAAAAAGAGAGAGAGAGAGAGAATGTTGAATGCTCAGCTAGCTTTATCCTTGTTATTCAGTCCAGCCTCCCAACTCAACTCAACTAACATAATATAGAAAATCCCTCAAAGACATGACCAGCTATTTATTTCCATGCTGATTCTACAGCCTGTCAAATTGAAAACTGGAGATTAACCATCATACTAAGATACTTCCATACTGGTTACATTTCTCATATCCAGGTCACCTCATGACATTCAGATAAGAAATCATTCATTTGCCTGTACTGGTAAGTGGAAAAGAACTCAAACTGACTTTTTACCCACTTTTGCTTATAAATTTTCAAAAGCTCCTATGAGACTACTATGTGAAACCCATGATTCCTTAGCCATTTTTATTAAATTTTTTTTGTTATTTTTTTCTACAACCCCACCTAAACCCCACATAGTCCTCTGCCCCAGTCTACCAGGCTTCCTCACTAAATTATGACTATCTTTTGAACATTCACTCAAAAATTTGGTATGGCCAGGCACTATGAAAAATGCTAGAGAAAAAGTAATAATAAAAAAAATTTTTAAAGCTGGGTGTGGCAGCACACAACTTTAATCCCAGCACTCCGGAGGCAGAGGTAGGAGGATCACAGTGAGTTCAAGGCCACCCTGAGAGTACATAGTGAATTCCAGGTCAGCCTGGACTAGAGTGAAACCTTACCTCGAAAAGACAAAAGATAAAAAATAAAAATGCGAGAGAACACAGCAATAGATGTGGTCTCTCCCATCAAGTTCAAGGACATGTTATAAGAAAAATGCACATAACACCTAACCTTATTCAAGATTATAGCTTAGTCTTACCTTAAACATGCTAAGATCACTTATTTTAGCCTACATTTGGGCAAAAATGTGTATCAAAAATCTATTTCATGTTAAAATGTGACTATCTCACATAACTTATTGAACACTGAACTAAAAGTGAATGATTGTATGAGCACTCATCATTAATACACAGCTGAAAGCACACTAGGCTAAAGATGCCTAAAGCTTTGAACTAAAATTAATTGCTGGTTAATGTGGGATGCTCTTGTCACAGGGTCATTTCTTTCTTTCTTTTTTTTTTTTTTTTTTTTTTTTTTTTTTTTTTTTTTTGAGGTAGGCTCTCACTCTAGCCCTGGCTGACCTGGAATTCACTATGTAGTCTCAGGGTGTCCTTGAACTCATGCTGGTCCTCCTACCTCTGCCTCCCAAGTGCTGGGATTAGAGGGGGTCATTTATTTCTGAGAGCTGCAGCTCCCCACAGCTGGCCAGGGAAAAGATCAAAATTCAAAATGTGAAGTATGTTTCTACTGACCATGTAGCCCTCTCACACCATCATAAAGCAAGATCATAAATGAACTGTTTTCTTTGACTCTTTTTGTTTGTTTTCTTGTGTTTCTGGGAATTGTATGCAGGGCCTTGCCAGTAACTGACCACTGAGCTACATCCCTGTGGTGGTTTGAATTAAAAATGCCTTGGTGGGATAGGTGTGCTGCTGGGAGCAGGTCTTAAGGTCCAGCCCACTGGATATTGAAAGCCAACTTGCTCAGGTTTCTCCCTCTCTCCGTCTCTCTCTGCCTCTGATGTGTGGTGATGTCATGCCCTAGATGCCTCCTCTGCCATGCTTTCTCCACCATGATTCAACTTCTCCTCCAAACTGTAAGCCTGAGATAAATTATTTCCTCCCATCAACTCCTTCAGGTCTCCTGTTTTGTCACTGCACGGAGAAGGTAGCTGTTACAGAAAATTTGACATTAAAAAAAAAAAAAAGATAAAGAAAATTGGCATTGAGAAATGAGCTGTTGCTCTAATGTATCTCACCATGTGGTTTTTGGTCTTTTGGAACTTGTTTGTGGGAGGAATATGAAAGGATTTGGAACTTGGAACTAGAGAAACCTTACAGCACTGTAAGCAGAGCTTGATAAGCCATTCTGGTGGGAGTTTAAAAGATGCAGAGAGAAATGCGGAGTGTGAAGACTTGGCTTATGAAGAGGTTTCAAAGAGGGAAGAAAGGATTTTGTCAGAACTGGACTACTGGCAGAAAGGCTAGTTGCATTCTGCCCATGTTCTGAGAATTTGAGCAAAGTTGCATTTCAAAGTAATGGATTTCATGGAAGAAAACAGATCAAATATCAGAAAAATATAAAGTTAAAACAGAAAAAGATGTAAGCAAGTTTAAAGTCACAGGCACAGAGACCAATTTTAGGCCACTTAAACTACATTTGTTAAAGAGATTATTACCATTAAAGATGGGCCAGCTGTTATACATTGGGCAATGGGAAATATGCCATGAGGGTGAAACCTAAGCCATGCAAACTAGTAAGAAAGCAATTTTTTTTTTTTTTTAATGGAGGTGGCCTGAAGGAAGAATGCTGAAGGAATAGTCTGTGTCTCAAAGTCAGACTTTATTCCCTCCTGGATTTACAACTTTTGCTATGATGTCCACCTGGTACTATTTTTGGAAGCATGAGAAATGCAGGAAACAGGTTATGAAGTGTACATGGTTTCAGGAGTTGCTGAATGCAGCAGTATGAAGCAGGGTTGTATGGAACTGTGAAGATAAGGCATGAGTTGCAATGCAGACCCCAGGATTTTGGAAATGCCAGGACTGTGGGATGGCTGCCAAGAAAAGCTGCTCACACTGGCCCTGGTGGATCTTCCGGAAACTAAACAGCACAATGGAGAAGGTTGGGGGAGCTGCTGGTGCCTTTTGGAGTGCAGAGGTCTAGCTGCCAGACACAGAGCTACAGGATTTGACATTTGCTCTGCTGGATTTTGATCTTGCATTGGTCCAATCCTTTTCTTGCTATGACTTTTGGTAATGGAAATATTTATTCTGTGCCATTCATTATGTGTTACAAGCTTGTAACTTGTGTTTTAATTTTACAGGGCTCATAACTTGAGTCTCAAATGAGACTTCACATCTTGACTTTTGGATGGTATTGGGATTGATAAAGACTATGGGGACTTTTAAAGCTGGACTAAGTCCATTTTGCATCATGAGATGGTCATGAGTTTATAGAGGCCAGAGGTGGAATGTGATGTTCTAAATGTGAAGTGTTCCCTCATAGCCTCAAGTGTTTACAATTAAGCTTCCTACTTAGTCCCCAGCTGATGAAGACTTTTAGAAATGTATTGCTGAAGAAAGGCCTCGAGGTCCAGCCCACAATATGTTGAGAGCTAGCTCAGGCATGAGCCACCATGCCTGGCTTAAATGCATTTTGGATATGTTATTTTTAATTTACAATGAGTTTATCAGATTATAGCCCCCTTGGAAGCCAAGAAGCATATATTTTATGAAATTTTATGTGCCTACTATTATTACTTAAAATACTAGAGGTTGAGGGCTGGAGGGATGGCTTAGCAGTTAAGGCATTTGCCTGCAAAGCCAGAGGACCCAGGTTCTATTCCCCAGGTCCCACATTAGCCAGATGCACAAGGGGGCACACACATCTGGAGTTCATTTGCAATGGCTAAAGGCCCTGACATGCCCATTCTCACTCTCTCTCTCTCTCTCTTTCCCTCTTTCTCTGTCAAATTAAGCTTCCTACTTAGTCCCCAGCTGATAGAGACTTTACCTGGGTACTGGAGAACTGAACTCAGTGTTAGGCTTTGCAGGCAAGTGCCTTCACCACTGAGCTATCTCTCCAGCCCCCCACAGATCCTTTTTACAAAGCTAACAGATTCAAAAGCTACAGAAATGAATATAGACTCAGAAGTACAGTGAAAGCAAAAGTAACAAACTTTACCTTTATTGCAAGCAAAAAGTTCCCTCCAAGGCCAGAGCATGGTGGCACATGCCTTTAATCCCAGCACTAGGCAGAGGTAGGAGGATCCCTGTAAATCCAAGGCCAGCCTGGAACTACAGAGTGAGTTCAGGTTAGCCTGGGCTACAGTGAGACCTTGAAAAAAAATTACTTATCACCCATATAATAGTGAAGGAGAAACTGAGGGAAAAAATTTTTTTGTTTTGTTTTGTTTTGTTTTGTTTTCTGGAACACATTCTATAGTTCCACGCTGACCTCAAATTCGTGGCAATTCTCCTACCTCAGCCTCCTCAGAGCTGCTATTACAGGGATGTGGCACCACACCTGACAAGAAAGACAGCATGTTATAGGCAGTCAGACAAGGACAAAGGCCACCTTCCTACCCTAGCAGAAGTAGATCCAGTCTCATCCAAGATGGATCCCTGGCAGCAACTTCCTGCTTCTTCCTCAGCCTAGCACACCTGGGTGTGCTGGGCCCTGCTCAGTCTCTTGTGTCCACCAGCCAATCAGGTCTCTTCCTCACTGAAGGGTTAATAGACTTCCCTGAAAACTAGAGAGAACTAAAGAGTTAATAACTATCCCTAAGACCAACAAGCAATAAAAAACTTTAGAAGCATGGCCTTGACAGGCCTTTCTACTCCTGAATAATAAACTGAACTTCCCTTCACTCAAAAAACCTTGAGGGAACAGAAACCACCTAGTGTGATATCATCCCTAGACAATTTTTGCTAAAAATGCTTATTCTGAGTAAAGACACAAATAACTATAGTTCCTTATCTACTTCCTTGGCCCTACAGCTGGTTCAGTATGCTTTTTATATTTTTTTTTATTTTTTATTTATTTGAGAGAGAGAGAGAGGAAGAAGCAGATAGAGAGAGAGAGAGAGAGAGAGAGAATGGGTGTGCCAAGTCTTCCAGCCACTGCAAAGGAACTACAGCTGCATGCACCCACTCATGCACCTGGCTTATGTGGGTCCTAGGGAATTGAACCAGGGTCCTTAGGCTTCACCAGTCTGTTTTTCATAGGATCCCCCTTATAAGCTTGCACCCCAGCTTGGCCCAGTGCTTCAGCCTCCATCCTGCCGGGAAGCTGCTGCCCCTAGCTCTTTTCTCTAAATAAGCAGTCTGTCTGTGGAGATCAAAGTCCGGTGTTCTATTTTGCTTTTCCCTTACACTTTCCTTACACTCACACACCTGAGTCTGATGACAAGGCTCATCCCAGTTAGACTTTTGATCCATATAAAAGAGCCTAGAAGCGGGGTGTGGTGGCACACACCTTTAATCCCAGCACTTAGAGGAGGCAGAGGTAGGAGGATTGCCGTGAGTCCGAGGTCACCCTGAGACTACATAGTGAATTCCAGGTCAGCCTGGGCTAGAGCAAGAGCCTACCTAAAAGAATAAAAATAAAAGAAAAAAACCACAAGTATGTAGTCTCTCTTTTCTTTTTCCCCTTGGCCCTGTTCATACTGTGGATCTGCCTGAACACAAGTATGTAAGGAAGAGGGAGGGCACTTCCTTTTGCCTGGATATTTTCCTGCTTGCTTTCTACATGTATTTTGTTTTCAGTGATTTCACTGTTATATGTATGATCTCTCTTTAAGCTCTGAGCCCTTTACTATCCAATCTCTCAGTCTTTTCTGACCCCTTAACTGAAAGTGAAAGGTTCGCACTCTCCTGCTTTGCTTCTGTGTGTGTCTGTCTGTGCGCACATGCGTGCGTGTGTGCACGTGCACCTTTTCCAGAGGCTTCTTGATTCTATCTTCTCCCTTTCCAGCCAGGAAGGAAGGAGTATTCCCTTCTGGCTTTGGTCTAGCCTTCCCACCCCTGGATCCTAATTCTCCCTTATAGTAAACCTCATAATTAATAATTTACCCTTCTTGGAGTTCATTTGTTTCAATTCTTTGCTAAAAATCAGATAAGGATTCAAAAGGTGGGGGGGCCCACGGGTCTGGGATCTCCTACATCTTTATGGATTTAATCCCCCCTTGACCCAAAATCCTGCATCAATAGGAGGGGAGAAATGACTTTGAAATAGAAGAGATACTAATTGGAAAGAATGGATTCAGTGGATGAAGGCTTCTAGAGGAAGAAAAGGTGGGGTAGTGGAAAGTGATTATGATTATGGTTTATTGTCTACTTGTATAGAGTTTGTCAATAAAAAGTAGTGGCACACACCTTTAATCCCAGCACTCGGGAGGCAGAGGTAGGGACTGCGGTGAGTTCAAGACCACCCTAAGATTACATAGTGAATTACAGGTCAGCCTGGGCTAGAGTGAGACCCTACCTCAAAAAAAAAAAAGTTAGAAAAAAATGCTTTCCAAATATGTACTTATAACTTACACCTCTACCCAGGACATATGCTATCATTAAAATTTATCTTTTGGGGCAGGCTGGAGAGATGGCTTAGCAGTTAAGGCACCTGTTTGCCAAGCCTAAGAACACCCAGTCCATCTCCAGGTCCCACATTTAGCCAGAATTAAAGTGACACAAGGGCATAATGTTGCACTTGCCCACAAGGGGGCAAAAGCATCTGGAATTCATTCACAGTGGATGAGAGGCAGCTGGTGCACCCATTCTCTCTCTCCCTGCTTCCTCCTGTCTGTCTGTCTGTCTGTCTGTCTGTCTGTCTGTCTGTTTCTCTCAAATACCAAACATACATACATACATACATATATGCTGGAGAAATGGTTCAGCGGTTATATCACATGCCTGAAAAAACTAAGGACCAGGGTTTGATGCCCCTGTTCTCACCTAAGGCCAGATGTGCAAGGTGCACATGTGTCTGCAATTCGTTTGCAGTGGCTAGAGGCCCTGATGCACCCAGTGTCTTTTTCTGTCTCTCTCTCTCAAATAATTTTGTGTTTGTTTGCTTGTTTTGTTGTTGTTGTTGTTGTTGTTGTTTTATTGGGGTAGGGTCTCAAGCTAGTTCAGGCTGACCTGGAATTCACTATGTAGTCTCAGGATGGCCTCAAACTCATAGCGATCCTCCTACCTCTGCCTCCCAAGGGCTGGGATTAAAGGCGTGTGCCACCACGCCTGGCTTCTCTCAAATAATTTTGTTTAGAATGTTTAGAAAACAGCACCTCTTGATCTGTCATTAAAAATTGTTTTTTTTTCTTAAACATATTAGGCAAAAATGGTATGTCCCAATGTTTTGCTCACACACAGAGAGCAATATTTTTATTTTAATTTTATTTTATATAAATTATAACAGGTTATATTCTTTTATCCCCTCACCCAGCTCCTGTTACCCTGGAGGTCCTCCTCAGTGAGGTTATGGTAGTCACTGTGGGGTCAATGAAGGCCTCAGTCCCTGACACACACCAATTTTAAAAACAAGCCTTTGCATTTTTTCCTCCATGTTATGGCCTATTAAAGCATTTGCAGGCAGAATCAAGTTGTGTTCTTTTAATGGGCCTCAATGCTTAGACTGGTGCTTGTTAGGAAGACGACCCACGTAGTTTTGAGTACATAAAAAGCAGGAAAGTTGCACACTTTATTTTCAATTTTTTACCATATGGAGCGGACTGAGGTAACCGACATCTGAGAAGGATAAACCATGAACATTATTATAAGAGTGGAATTCCGTTTCCTTGAGGAGCTGGACTACATTGGTCTTCCAGTGCACCAGAGGGCGATGTGAAGCTGCAAGGCGCTCGCTGCTGGCTGGATTTCCCCATTTCTCTACTGGTGGGGCTCCGCCTTGCGCCCTCCCCGGAACGCAGCTGGTCCCAGGTTGCTGTGCGGCCCGAGGCCTCGTTCTCCCTCCCACCCAGCGCGAATGGCCGCTTCCTGTGGGGGAAAGCGTGCTGTGGGACTGTCTCTTGTTGCCAGCGAATGGGTGCCAGGAGGTTCTCCAAGCTCCCGCCTTCTTAAGGCGGTAAAGATGGAAACAATTGTGATGGGAGAAGAGGAGCAGCTCTGAACCCAGATAATGAAGCGTGGCTGTCTGTGCAGAGGCCCAACTTTGCGGGACTTACCGGCATGGAGGCCGCCGTGGGCGAGCCGTCCGTGACAAGCCGGAAACTACATTTCCCAGCAGCCCCCGTGGTACCAGAACTACTTTACCCGAAAGCCGCAGCGAGGTTGTGCCCGTCTTCCGCATCCTCCGGTCTCCCAGACTCTGCGAGAACATGAGGGGTCGCTGGGTGTGGCGGCTCGTGAGCCCCGCAGGGAGCGGAGGCAGCTGGGCTTCAGCTCCCCGCGGGCGTTTCTCGCCCGCCCAGCGGAGAGGTGAGCCGAGGCCTCGTGCCACCGACGCCCGAGAGCGGGTGGGTCGCGCGTGCTCCAGGCCAGGGTGCCACACCCCCAGCCACCGCGGCGGGCCTGCCCGGCCCTGCCCTGCCGCGGGAACCCGGGCCGGGGAGACGAGAACTGGCTGGAGGACACCTTTCCCTTCTGAAAGCCTTCGTAGTAAACCCGGGCTTCACCGCCGGGTTGTGATTCTGTCCCTCACGGGAATCCAGCGATCTCGTAGCTGTTTGAGTGTCCTGATTCAGATTTAGAACGTTACAGAGCTGCCGGCCGGGAGCCCAGGTTTTTGGTAGACTTATCACATTTCAGGTCCCATAGGTTCTCGCTGTAATTCTCAATCCCTTACAATCACATAAGTAGACTTTAAGTATGTTGACAACTACAAGATTCCAACCAGTTGCAACCTGTGTTAAGGGTGGCTTTCAGGACATAACTTTATTCTGAGAACATTACCAGAGAATTTTTTGTGTTTTCTATTTTTAGACTTTTCAGGTGGTGGCGGAAGTAGACACTTCATACCCACCTTAGCATTCTCTTTTCCTTCTGAATCTTTGCTGTCAGATAAATGGAGCTATTCAGTACCCAAACACTTCTTCCACTAATACACTATTAGTGTTGTTTTGCCTGTTCTTTAATTTGATTCACACCACTGACCTGCAGCTAAGACTGCCTTTGATCTGCAGAATTGCTGTTTACCTGCCAGATCATTTGCAAATTCTTTTGGTTACATATTGGGAAGGTTAGTATAAATACACATGTGCGGGGGGGGGGATAAGCACTTTTGAACCCTAGGAAATGATGCATATCTCAGCTGTGTACTTTTACAAATATACTTTACTGAAAATGAAAATATTTGTAGAGAAACTTTCAAGTACCTACATATCATTACTGAGAAATTATCGCCCCAAGTAAACGTTAATATTTCAATATAATTGCTTATTCCACTCGAATATTTTTTGTTTTCTGTTTTTGTTGTTTTGTTTTTCCAGGTAGGGTCTCACTGCAGCCCAGACGGACCTGGAATTCACTATGTAGTCTCAGGGTGGCCTCAAACTCACAGCGATCCACCTACCCCTGCCTCCCTAGTGCTGGGATTAAAGGCGTGCACCACCACTCCCGGCCACTCAAATATTCTTGAAGGAACCTTTACAACTAATATATAATTCATATTGCTATTTTCTGAATAGTTGCTGAATGCTTACTGTGGACACGTAGTTTATACTTGGTCTAATATCAATAACCTGAAAATTTTTACCCCTATATCATGGAAGAATCTTACTTATCTAGTCCAAGTCCTTTTTTTTTTTTTTTTTTTTAAAAAAAAAAAAGGTAAATGAGCAAAGGCATTGGAAGATGTGATTTGTTGGTACGTATTTCCACACTTAGCGGTACACCAGAGCCACTGGAGAGTACAGTCTCTCCAGCCTTATGCTAGAAGGGCTGAATTCATCTGCATGGGTGACTCCCAGAGACCTCCCCGTTATTCACTTTGCCTTCATAATGCCTGTTCTGAATTCCTACAGAAAAAAATCATCAGTTATGTCACTCAGGTTCAATTAAAAAGGAAGGCTGAAGAGATGGTTTAGCAGTTAAGCGCTTGCCTGTGAAGCCTAAGGACCCCGTTCAAGGCTCAATTCCCCAGTACCCACGTAAGCCAGATGCACAAGGTGGCACATGCATCTGGAGTTAGTTTACAGTGGCTGGAGGCCCTGGTGCACCCATTCATTCTCATTCTCTCTCTCTCTCTGTTGCTAATAAATAAATAAAAGTAAACAATTTTTTTTTTAAGTAGCAGTGAATCAATATAAAACTGGGCAGTGCAAGCCAGGCGTGGCGGCGCACACCTTTAATCCCAACACTCAGGAGGCAGAGATAGGATCACCAAGAGTTCGAGGCTGCCCTGAGACTACAGAGTGAATTCCAGTCAGCCTGAACAAGAGTGAGACCCCACCTCCAAAAACCAAAGAAAGAGAGAGAGAGATAAATGTTCCTTCATTATTCTCAGTCCCATCATAAACAGAACTTAACATACAAGCAGCTAAGGCTTCCTCCGTGCTTTGGCTCATTCAGTTCATCTATCTGGTTAACTTCTCTAAGATTTAATATAGTTGTAATAATATTTCCAAATAGCTAATTTTGAGCCTTTATTTTCAAAAGGACCAAACGTTCCTATATATTCCCATATAGACATATCCTGAAATCACTTTATAAAAACCACAACCTTATAAACCGGGCGTGGTGGCGCATGTCTTTAATCCCAGCACTCAGGAGGCAGAGGTAGGAGGATCGCCGAGAGTTCGAGGCCACCCTGAGACTACATAGTGAATTCCAGGTCAGCCTGGACCAGAGTGAGACTCTACCTTGCAAAAAAAAAAAAAAAAAAACTTAAAAGCCCGATGCAGTAGCGCATACTTTACTCTCAGTAGACAAAGATAGTAGGATCATGTGAACCCAGGAGTTTGAGGCCAGAATAGGCAACAACCAAGCTGTTCCAAAAATACCATTGTGTGCAAATGCCAAGCACAGTACCGTGCTGTCTACAAATACCTTTGGAGCACCTGGAATTGTGTTGTGCACTGGGAGTTCAGTGGTAATCATGAACACAGGAGAGGGGCTGTAGTCATGGCTTAGCAGTTAAGGTACTTGCCTGTGAAGCCTTGCCTAGGACCTAGGTCCAGTTCCCCAGTGCTCATAAGGTGGTGCAACTGCAATTTGTTTGCAGTGGCTGGAGGCCCTCACATGCCTGTTCTCTCTCTCTCTGCCTTCCCCTCCCTCTGTGTCTCTCTCAAATAAATAATAATTTAAAAAGAAAATAGCCATAGAGAAATAACCCATAAATGAGTGAGCTATTTACTGAATGGTGATAGCCTGAGGGTAATTTATGTCTGGTCTAGTAGGGCTGTTAAAAATCCAGTTATTGGTGAGCGTGTTGGCACACACCTTTAACCCCAGCACTCAAAGGCACAGGTAGGAGGACTGCCATGAGTTTGAGGCCAGCCTGGGACTACAGAATGAGTTCCATGTCATCCTGAGCTACAGTGAGAATGTACTTCGAAAAAAAATTACTCTTGGAAGCTGGTGGTGCAGGCCTGTAATCCCAGCTACTCAGGATGCTGAGGCAGAGGATTACAAACTCAAAGCATACAGTAAATTTAAAGCCACCCTGGGAAAATAAGTGAGACTCTACCTTAAAATAAAAAGTAAAAAAATGGGGCTGGAGAGATGGCTTAGTGGTTAGGGCACGTGCCTGCCAAGCCTAAGAATGTCCATTCGATTCTCCAGGTCCCACGTTTAGCCAGATGTAAAGTGACGCAAGGGCACAATGTCGCCCTTGCCCACAAGGGGGCATATGCATCTGGAATTTGTTCACAGCATCTGAGAGGCTGCTGGCACGTCCATTCTCTATCTGTCTCTCCCTCTCTCTCTGTCTCTCTCAAAAAAAAAAAAGTAAAAAATATGGCTCAGTAGAACACTTGCATAAATGTATAAATTGTAATGTTGCAAAAGAATATAACACAGTACTTTAAAAGATCATAAGGACCATGACCTCACAGTGCCTCGCAATACTTTCACAAGACCCTCATAATAGGATAAAAAGATGGTGACATCAATTTAAAAGAGAGACTAATGGAGAGAGGGAGAGAATATGATGGAGAGAGGAGTTCTGAAGGGGAAAGGGGGAGGGGAGAGAAATATCATGGTTTATTGTCTGTAAGTATAGAAGTTATTAATTTTAATAAAGATCATAAGAAGAGACTTGATCCTAAGTGATCTGTGAATACTTTTGAGCAGAAAAAACATTTGGGCAGAGCTCTAAAGAAAAAATATGAATAGGCACAGGGGAGGCCTTTATTAACAGAGGCCTCGTGAAATCACTGAAGAGCATAGGGCAGTTTCTGCTCACCATGTTAATAACATGTCCTATTGCACTTTTAGGGCAACTGTTAAAACAGTTCTGAATGCTGAATGTTTGCTAGGTAAAGAATAATATTAGAGCCAAGCGTGTGGCACATGCCTTTAATCCCAGCACTCGAGAGGCAGAGGTAGGAGGATTGCCATGAGTTCAAGGCTACCCTGAGATTACATAGTGAATTCCAGGTCAGCCTGGGCTAGAGTGAGACCCTACCTTGAAAAACCAAATAATAATTAATAATGATAGAGATTTTTCAGATAAAAATGACAAAGAAGTCAGTTAACTTGTACAGGATTACAGCATTCCTAATTAGGAAGTTGGCAATACATTTAAATAGATGTGAAAAACCCCTTAGAAGCCAAAGTGTGATGCCACTGTCAGTTATTACAAGAATAAAGTAATGTTGTCCTCTCGTTTCAGATTTCTTGACCACCACAACTGAGGAAGGATACGATAGAAGACCAGTGGACATAACTCCTTTAGAACAAAGGAAATTAACATTTGATACTCATGCATTGGTTCAGAACTTGGAAACACATGGTGAGAAACATGAGCACTTTTAAGAAGAAAATTGACTCAGCAAATAAATTACCAAGATAGTGTCGCTATTATCAACTATTAAGAGTAACTATTGAGCTGGGCGTGGTGGTGCATTTCCAGGTCAGCCTAGGCTAGAACAAGAACCTACCTACCTCAAAAAAAAAAAAAAAACTATTGAAACAGAAATACCAGTATTAGGAATTACAGAAAATTTTATAACCAATTTAAAATGTATTGAAGAATATTTTCTGATCATTGGAAATACTCAAGATATATTTTTTAATTTTTAAAAATTTTGATTTATTTGAGAGAGAGAGAAAATGGGTGTACCAGGGCCTCCAGCCCCTGCAAGCAAATTTCAGACACATGTGCCTCCTTATGCATCTGGCTTATGTGGGTCCTGGAGAATTGAACCTGGGTCCTTTTGCTGTGCAAGCAAGCACATTAACCTCTAAGCCAATCTCTTCAGCCCAAGATATGTTAATGAAAAATGTATTATGTCAAATTATATGAACAGAATGATTCCAATTAAGTAAAAAAGAAAAAAAATAGTTTTTAGGGCAATTCTAAAGTCTGGATGGAAGTATGAATATTTATGAATAATAAAAAAAATCAAGCCGAGCATGGTGGCACACACTTTTAATCCCAGCACTTGGGAGGCAGAGGTAGGAGGATCACCGTGAGTTCAAAGCCAGCCTGAGACTACATAGTGAATTCCAGGTCAGCCTGGGCTACAGCGAGACCCTACCTCAAAAAAACAGCTGGAGAAGTAGCTTAGCAGTTAAGGCGTTTACCAGCGAAGCCAAAGGATCCTGGTTTGATTCTCCAGGACCCACGAAAGTCAAGATGTACAATGGGCACATGCATCTGGAGTTCGTTTGCACTGGCTAGAGGTAGAAGAATCACCATGAGTTTGAAGCCACCCTGAGACTACATAGCGAATTCCAGGTCGGCCTGGGCTAGAACAAGTGAGACTACTTCGAAAAACCAAAAAAAAAAAAAAAATTTTTTTTAAACAAAAAAAATCGAGGACCAAAAAACATCCAGATATCAAAATGGGGCTGGAGGGATGGCTTAGCGGTTTAGGCATTTGCCTGCAAAGCCAAAGGACCGAGGTTCAATTTCCCAGAATCCATGTTAGCCAGATGCACAAGGGGGTGCACGTGTCTGGAGTTCGTTTGCAGTGGCAGGAGGCCCTGAAGCACCCATTCTCTCGCTCCTCCATTCTCTGCCAAATAAATAAATAAATAAAAGATGTTTAATCAAAATGGTCACATATGATAACAAGAATTAAAAAGTTGGTTAATAGAAGATAGCGGTAGTCAAATACACATGTCAATTTAGCAGATGATCAGGAAGTCAATTAAGAGAAAGACTATTTAATAAATATGATAAATGACTATCAATTAGAAAAAATAAATCCAGATTAAAAATCTAAATGTTAAGGAGTTCTTAGGAATCAAACAGGAAAACTTCAGCAATTTTATTTATAGAAAAGTTGGCAAAGGCCATATAAACAAGTAGCATTTTTTAAAAAATCACAAAAATATATGTAAAGATGCTGGACTTCATTACCAACTAATGTAAATAATGCGATATGATTTCATTCCAATTATGGGCTGGAGAGATGGCTTAGCAGTTAAGGCATTTGCCTGCAAAGCCAAAGTATCCCAGTTCAATTCTCTGGGACCCAAGTAAGCCAGATGCACAAGGGGGCACATGCATCTGGAGTTTGTTTGCAGTGGCTGGAGGCCTTGGTGCACCCATTCCCTCCCTCCTTCCCTCCCTCCCTCCCTCCCTCCCTCCCTCCCTCCCTCCCCCTCCCTCTCTCTCCCTCCCTCTCTCTCCCTCTCTCTCTCTCAAATAAATAAATAATTTTTAAAATAATGTCCATTATTGCTGTAGATGTGGAAGTTGTATCAGGAATTAAAATTACATAGGAGTACTTTTAATTTAGCATTGTCATGTTTTTAATTATAACTGTTTCTAAATATACTAGTTTAAATATTGAAGAAAGTTTTCTACCTATTCTGATAGTGATAAGCATATTTTAAAACATATAAATACTTATTTGCTGCCTATAGGATTTGACAAAACCCAAGCTGAAACAATTGTATCAGTCTTAACTACCTTATCAAATGCCAGCCTGGATACTATCTATAAGGAGATGGTCACGCAAGCTCAACAGGTATGTTCATTTTTATCACTTCCAACAGTTTCATTGGACAGTCTCACAGAAGGAAGAAGAGGAAGGAATTAAGGGGGAAAAGTCTTTTTAATAAAGTCAGTGTCTAGAACCTGAAGAGTTAGTTTAACAAGATTATGGTATTACTTTAATCTCAGTACTCAGTAGTCAGAGGTAGGAGGATCACTGTGAGTTAAGTATGAGGCCAGGTTGGGGCTATAGAGTAAGTTCTAGGTCAGCCTGGGCTAGAGTGAGACGCTACCTCAAAAAAAACAAAGCAAGGATGGAGAGATGGCTTGGCAGTTAATGTGCTTGCCTGCAAAGCCGAAGGACCACAGTTCGATTTCCCGGGACCCACAAAAGCTAGATGCACAAAGTGGCATATGAGTTTGGAGTTCGTTTGCAGCCGCTGAAAGGCCCTGGCATGTTCTCTCTCTCTCTCTCTCTCTCAAAATAAATAAAAATTACTTTTTTAAAAAACAAAGAAGAACAGGCACAGAGATTATAGTGCTACAAAAAATGGAATTCTGTCATGTACTGTGTAAGAGAAATATATTATTTCATTTCTGGGATGGTGGTAGATCATTAGTGAAACAATTTTTTTTTCCCCTTGGAAAACTCTTCACTGTATAAGAGCTAACCTTTCTGTATGTTTCTGCTGGTCTTATGTGTGTCCTGGTTAACTTTCAGACTTTGAAATATCCTGGCTAAGATGCTTTATTTGACTGGATTAATAGTCTCTTTTGTTGTTGTTTTGTGGGGTGTTTTTTTGTTTGTTTGTTTTTGGCTTTTCGAGGTAGGGTCTCACTCTAGCCCAGGCTAACCTGGAATTCACTATGTAGTCTCAGGATGGCCTCAAACTCATGGCCATCCTCCTACCCCTACCTCCCAAGTGGTGGGATTAAAGGCATCCGCCACCATGCCCAGCTGGATAATAGTCTTAAAGTCAGGAATTCTTACTAAGAGCTCAGGGCTGGGTACTTTCATATAGTAATCTCTCTAACAACACTAAAAAAGCAGGCATAGTTCAACTGTACCCTAACATAGACCCAGAGTGGTTGAATACTCTGTAAAACTTCACATTGTAGTGATATGGACAAAAAGCAATAAAATACCTGTGTAAGAATCCGTTTTCTTTGTATTTTTTATATTGTTTTACTTCACAGCACAGATAGAAAAATTGGTATTTCTTATGTAAAATTAGAACCTGTTGCATGAAATTTATAAAATTTCATTACTCTAAGTGTCATAGAAGATGAAAAGCGCTTAAAGATGTTTAGCATAACCCCCAATTAGACAGGAAATAAAACATTCCTCCTCCACATTTAACTTACATTTTAATTTTTACTATTTAAGTTTGTATCATTTTAGTTTAATTTATTCAGGATCATAGCAAGCTAGTAAATTCACTAAAAGCCAATCATTTAATTAATTCTCCCAAAGCTCTATGGAGCTACTGATATTTTCAATAAAATACTTAACTCTTAAAGTCTGTCTCTTACAAAGCAGTAAGGAATCTTCATGCAAGAACCATAGAGCTACACACATACAAAGCAGGAACATTACTACTCAACTGTTGGCTTTTTAAATTACTGGATTGTGAAGTTAAAAATCCTATTTCTGCCGGGCGTGGTGGCGCATGCCTTTAATCCCAGCACTTGGGAGACAGAGGTAGGAGGATCACGGAGAGTTCGAGGCCACCCTGAGACTACATGGTGAATTCCAGGTTAGCCAGGGCTATCTTGAAAAACAAAACAAAAAAAAAAATCCAACCTTGAGCCTAACTCCATTGCTGACTACACCTCTAGGACAGAATAAAGCACAAAAATGTCATGAAGGATGGAAGGCTCGAGGTAATCAGGCAGCAAACTGCTTCCTAGATCACTTCAGAAAGGCCATGATAAGACATCACATACAGTCTCATGACTGTACCAGAACTGCAACAGACATGCATTTCATAGGTTTGCCTTAATAACGGATTATACATGTAGTTTTTGAAGACATAAGACACACTTGTACTGTTTTGTAGGCTTTTTGAGTCATAATCTATATTTCAGTGAAGAATGTGGGTAATTATTTCCACTTTTTATTAGTGAGGAAACCAGAGGAGTAATGTAACTTACAGAAAATGGCCAAGTTTAGGTTCAAATCCAGACAGCCTAATTTAAGAACTCATACTTTGAGCCTCTACTTTATGAAAATATGTGCATTTTAGAACCTTTGAAGACTTGTTATCATAGTCTTCAACTGACAGTTTCCTGACCATGTGTGTCTGAGGTTTCTATATCCCCTGCTAACAAAAGTCCAGTCAGTTTGTCTTTCTCACTTGTATCAATGGAGGACTGCAACCCCATTAATGTACCCAAGATACAAGCTGTAACTAAAAATTCAACTAGTGATCCTGTTCTTGTTTGGGTTTTTGTTTTATTTATAAACCATTATATAGGCACTTTTCACAGTTACACACTGCTTTTTCTATTGGTAAAGAAGTATAAATGTAATAATTTATCTGACTAATTTTAACAAAGTTAGTAGTAGTAAACTTTCCTTATAGAGCTGCCTTAAAACTCTTCTTGAAGCCGGGCGTGGTGGCGCACCCCTTTAATCCCAGCACTCGGGAGGCAGAGGTAGGAGGATCGCCATGAGTTCAAGGCCACCCTGAGACTACACAGTGAATTCAGGTCAGCCTGAGCTAGAGTGAGACCCTACTTCAAAAAACCAAAAAAAAAAACTCTTCTTCAAAAATGTTCCTCCTGCTAGGTGTGGTAGATGAACACCTATAATCCCAGCAGTTGGGAGGCTGTGGCAAGAGGATCAAGATATATAGAGAGTTTTTGTCAAAAAATATATATTTGGGGGGTGAAGAAATGGCTTAGCAGTTAAGGCGCTTGCCTGCTGTGGTGGTTTGATTCACGTGTCCCCCATAAACTTTGGTGCTCTGAATGCAGGTTCCCAGCTGATGGAGATTTGGGAATTAATGCCTCCTGGAGGCAGTGTATTGTTGGGGGCTAGCTTATGGGTCTTTTAGCCAGGCCCCCTTGCCAGTATTTAGCACACTGTCCTGTTGCTGTTGTCCATCTGAAGTTGGTGAGGAGGTGATATCCACCCTCTGCTCATGCCATCATGGAGCTTCCCCTTGAGTCTGTAAGCCAAAATAAAACTTTTTTCCCACAAGCTGCTATTAGGTGGGTGTTTTCTGTCAGTAATGCAAACCTGACGGCAACACCTGCAAAGCCTGACAACCTGAGTTCGATTCTCTAGTACCCATGTAAACCCAGATACAAAAAGTGGCTCGTGCATCTGGATTCTGTTACAGTGGCCAGAGAGCCATTCTCTCTGTATCCAGGCATGTGGCTCATGCCTTTAATCCCAGCACTCTGGAGGCACAGGTAGGAGGATCACCATGAGTTCATGGCCACTCTGAGATTACATAGTGAATTCCAGGTCATCCTGGACTAGAGCAAGATCCTATCTTGAAAAACCAAATATATATATGTATGTATATATAGAGAGTGAGACCTTATCTTGAAAAAACAATTATATATGTGTGTATGTGTATGTATTATAGTAATATATATAATTTTAAGTCCCATCTTTGCAAAAGCAAGTGCTTATAAATCTGTCAGGTAGGGTCCACCTTTTCTTCATATATTTTCTGTAGTGTCAGATATAGTAAAGGTACCAGGAAATGTAAACAAAACTACCTGTTACCACCTGACCTCTGACTGTTTAAAAAATATTCGTATCCATGTGTGCACACACATGCAGCTCCAGGACCCCTTGCTGATGCAAATGAACACCAGACACATGTGGGTGGCTTGGGAATTGAACCATGGCCAGAAGTCTGCAAGCTAACACCTTTAAGTGCTGAGCCATTTTCCTCACCCCTGTCCTCTTACTTAATGCCTTAGTATTTTCCAATGGTAGGAAATCCTCAAAATCAAAATACAAAAAAGTTATAAAACTGCTTTTAGGGCTGGAGAGATGGCTTAGCAGTTAAGGCATTTGTCTGTGAAGCCAAAGGACCTTGGTTCAATTCCCCAGGACCCATGTAAGCCGGATGCACAAGGTGGTGCATGTGTCTGGAGTTCATTTACAGTGGCTGAAGACCCTGGTGTGCCCATTCTTTCTCTCTCTCAATCTCTCTCCCTCCCTCTTTCTATCTCTCAAATAAATAAAATAAAAAATGAAAATTAAAAAAATATTTTAAAAACTGCTTCCAGATATTAAAATGCATATATAATTTATTGAGGAACTTTTAAGAGCTAAGTAAGCATTGTGTTGGGATTCTTTTCATTAAGAGACCTAAATATTTCTCTTCACTAGGAAATACATTTTTCTCCCTTGAACATCATTTTTACTTTCATATTTCATATATGTAGGTTTCAAATGTGTTTTTACTTAAGCAGCCATTATACCTAGTAGCATGCAATCAATCTAAAAATAAAGGGATTCCATTCCCTAGATCACAAGTTTTGTGTTGTTTTTGTTTCCTAGGAAATAACAGTACAACAGCTAATGGCTCATTTGGATTCCATCAGAAAAGACATGGTCATACTAGAGAAAAGTGAATTTGCAAATCTGAGAGCAGAGAATGAGGTGAATGAATTTTTAAATTACTGATTAAAAAAACTAATCTCACAAGTGTTATACAGTAAATAAATTACAAAGATCAAATAATACTAAGTTGTTACTAAACAATTAGCAAGTTTATAAATTAAAAATATACTATTTAACTTTACATAATCTTTTTGTGTAATTTCTTGCATGAATAAAAATTTTAATTTACATATGTAAAAGCCACATAAATGGGAAAGTCACTGGGCTCTGTATATTACATGAGACTTCTATTGTAGCTAACAATATTATATATTGTTTTTAAAGCTGAAGGTAATGTACTCATGTCCACTTTTTTTTTTTTTTTTTGATCCTGTACTAACTGTCTTTGTTACTTAAGAGAAAAATACATCTTTGAGCTGGGTGTGGTGGCACACGCCTTTAATCCTAGCACCAGGAGGCAGAGGTAGGAAGATCACTATGAGTTTGAGGCCAGCCTGGGACTAAAGAGAGAGTTTCAGGTCAGCCTAGGCTACAGTGAGACCCTACCTCAAAAAAAAAAAAAAAAAAAAAAAGGAAGGAGGGAGGGAGCGAGGGAGGGGAGCGAGGGAGGGAGCGAGCAAGCGAGCGAGGGAGGAAGGGAAATGTTTCTGTAATTAAATCAGAAATTTAAGTTACTCAATAGCTTAAACATTTTGGGGGTTTTTTGGTTTCGTTTTTTAAATATTTTATTTATTTGGGAGAGAGGGCGACAGAAAGAGTCAGACACAGAGAGAGTAAATGTGGGCGTGCCAAGTCCTCCCACCATTGCAGATGAACTCCAGACATGTGTCACTTTGTGCATCTGGCTTTAAGTGGGTACTGGGGAATAAAACTTTGCAAGCAAGTGCTTTTAATGCTGGGCCGTCTCTCCATCCCCAAGGTTTTGTTTTATTTTGTTTTAAGCTCGGTCTATCTAGCCCAGGCTGACCTGGAACTTAATATAGCCCAGGCTTGTCCTAGAATTCACTACATAGCCTCAGAGTGGCCTCAAAATCACAGCAATCTTCTTACCTCTGCTTCCTGAGGCTGGGACTAAAGGCATGCACCACCACGCCCAGCTTATTTGTAAAATTTTAATACCAATGTGTAAATGCATTACCTAATGTATGTGTCTAAAATTATTTTATGAATAGTTTTTTGCTTTATCATTCCATATTAAAAATCTATAGATGTCCAAATGTTACTAACTTAAGGTTTCAGACTTTTAAAGTAACTCACAATATGGACTTTGGTTTAATGCTAATTACATGTGACTTTTCTTATACCTAGAAAATGAAAATTGAATTAGACCAAGTTAAGCAACAGCTGGTGGTAAGTGAAACTTTGTACCACTTACTCATTTCAGAACAATACTTACTGCAACATCATTTTAAAAGTATTTTTCATTTTCTTTAAAGCATGAAACCAGTCGAATCAGAGCAGATAATAAACTGGACATCAACCTGGAAAGGAGCAGAGTCACAGATATGGTGCTGAGCTTTGAAGTGTGCTTTCTTGGTTCCTTACTCTTTTTTAACTCTTTAGTAACAACAGATATAGTGCTGGGCTTCAAAGTGTTCTTTCTTGGTTACTTACTCCTTTTTAAATCTTTAGTCTTGTTTTTTCTTTTTCCATTCCTTTTAACCTGCTGGCTACATATCCTTTAGTTTACAGGTCAAGAAAAGCAGCTTATGGAAGCAAACACAGAATTTACCAGAAAGGTAAGGCAATATGTATAAGTTTCTCTTCCATATACTTCATGTGTCTTATATAACTGCTTTTATGCTTATCAGTTTATAACTTTGAATTTTAAATAGCTATCCCTGTAGAATCCATGATTCCCTTATAGCTGTTAGTTAGCCAACACTTTGAGAAAAGCTACTCCCAGGTAGATAGTTGTACTTGAACCACGACTTTATTAAAGAATTAAGCTTTCCATATTATATACATTTTTAAAACTTTTACATAGATAGGAATCATTTTTAAAAGAATATTTAAATCTTAAAATGTTAAAATATTACAGTAAATATATATTGCTTTATTTATTTATTTATTTATTTTTTTTTAGTTTTTTGAGGCAGGGTCTCACTCTAGCCCAGGCTGACCTGGAATTCACTGGTAATCTCAGGATGGCCTTGAACTCATAGAGATCTTCCAACCTCAGTCTCCCAGGTGCTGGGATTAAAGGCATGCACCACCATGCCCAGCTAGGATTCATTGTTTAATACAAGAAAATGATGTGTTTATTATGTGCCAGGTACTATTTTGCATGCTTTACCTAGTATCGGATATTTCATTTAACCTTCCATTTCAGCCTCTGGTTACTATTATTCCCATTTAACCAATGTAAAAAATGATCTCAAAGAAGTTAAAGTCACACAACTAACAATTGGTAGACTTCAGATAAGAACACAGATTCTAAGTAAGGCACTCAAGAGAATGAGGCAGGAGGGACTGCCAAGTTTGAGGCCAGGCTGGGTTACATGTAGTCCAGGACAGGAAGGACTACTATGTGAGACCCTGTCTTAAAAACCAAAAAGGGGGAACTGGAGAGATAGTTTAGTGGTTAAGGTGCTTGCCTATGAAGTCCAAGGACCCAGGTTCGATTCCCCACTACCCACGTAACCAGATGCACAAGGTGGTGCATGTGTCTAGAGTTTTTATGCAGTGGCTAGAGACCTGCCTCTCATTTCTCTCAAGTAAATAAATATTATTTTAGAAAAAGGGGGGACTTGGAAAGGACAAGGGATATGAAGATGATGACTTAGCAGTTAAAGGTGCTTGCTTGCAAGGCCTGCTGGCCCAGGTTCAATTCCCCAGCACCCATTTAACACTAGATTCAAAGTGGTATATGTATCTGGCATTCATTTGCAGCCCCCAAATCCTGGCATGCCCATACATACACATACATAAATATATAAACAAATGAATAAACAGATAAAAAGGGGAAGAAAGAACCTAGATTGTAAACCCCATATGAAGAGCTCCTGCTTATTTTAAAGATCTCAATAATGCAATGATATAATAATCATATAGTAAATTTCAACATTCTGATGCAGCCTAGTCTTTTTCTCAAAAGGTAGAAGATGTATCACTCTTGCCCAGAATTTAGTAAAAGGGAAGGTCACATTTGTCTTTTCAAAGATTCTCTTCTGGGCTAGAAAGATGGTTAGCAGTTAAGGTGCTTGCCTGCAAAGCCTAAGGACCAGGTTCAACTCCCCAGAACCCATGTAAGCCAGATGCACATCATGGTGCATGCATCTGGAGTTTGTAGTGGCTAGAGGACCTGGTGCACCCATTTTCTCCCTCTATCTCTAATAACAAACAAACAAACTTTTTTTAAAAGAGTCTCTTCTACTTCTTAGATAAAGGAGATAAAGAAATCAGCAAATTCTCTCAACAAAGGTTTGAGCTAGGTTCCCTATACATATATGCCAAGTTAATCAATAGGTCTATGCCAGTTCCGTTTATATTGATCATGATTCATTATAAACCAGGTTGCAGGGCATGGTGGCTCTCACTTTTAATTCTACCGATAGAGTGAGTTCCAGGTCAGCCTGGTCTACAGTAAGATCCTGCCTCAAAAGAATAAAATACATAAACCTGATTGATCGTTTTATTCTTTCACAGATTTTTTTTTTTTTTTTTTTTTTCGAGGTAGGGTCTCTAGCTCAGGCTGACCTGGAATTCACTGTGTAGTCTCAGGGTGGCCTCAAACTCAGAGATCCTCCTACCTCTGCCAGGGCCTCTAGCTACTGCAAATGAACTCGAGATGTGTGCCACCTTGTGCATCTGACTTACATGGATACTGGGGATATCAAACCTAGGTCCTTTGGCTTTGCAGGCAAGCACCTTAACCACTAAGCCATCTTGCCAGCCCTGTTTTCTCTTTTTTGAAGTGTTAACCATATTATCAAGTCTTTTTTCATGTAATGTAAGGATTCTGGTATTAAAATTTTTGCTCCTCAGCATTTATCATCTTATGTGTTTAGGTCTCAACATCTTAAGATTTTCGCAGAATGTGCCCAGTGTGGGGTAACCCTAGGGGACTGCAAGTCTGAATGGAGGACTTTTCAGTTGTAGCATCCCTTCCCTGTTTCCTATACTGCTGTGGTTTTGCTACACTTTCCCAATTAAGACTTTTATAATATACCATTAGCACATAATTGAAGGTTTCTAATGTATACGTGTTTTTGTTCATAACACTTAGGGGCAGAATTGAGCTCTCTTTTTTATTCTTATTTACAACAGGATACCCAAACAAAAAGTATTATTTCAGAGACCAGTAATAAAATTGACACTGAGATTGCTTCCTTAAAGACACTGATGGAGTCAAACAAACTTGAGACAATTCGTTATCTTGCAGGTAAGCCTGTCAGAAAAAGGAATTGCTGGCAAATAACTTTCGGTCCTGTTAGTTCCTACCTTTCAATAACAGGAGATGTAATGAGATTCCTTTATTGCTTGGTCCCTTGTGCTTTTGAAGAAAGCTCCAGTTTCAAGATGTACCAGGCAACTTTGATAAAAGTATTTCACAATGGCCGGGCGTGGTGGCGCACGCCTTTAATCCCAGCACTCGGGAGGCAGAGGTAGGAGGATTACTGTGAGTTCGAGGCCACCCTGAGACTACATAGTTAATTCCAGGTCAGCCTGGGCCAGAGTGAGACCCTGCCTTGCAAAACCAAAAAAAAAAAAAAAAAAAGTATTTCACAATGAAAATCTTCATTTTGTTGATTACATTTTTCATAAGATTTGAGTGGAATGGGGGTGGGAAATAATCTTTTACCTTAAATCAACTGACTGAGCACAGATTCCTAACCCAAAATTAGATTATTTGTGATATACTGAGCTCCCCAACTACAATCTGACCTAAAAATTATATGACCCCAGTGAAATAGGAAGACTTTGCTAGTCAGGTATTGTCTTTTTCCTTTCTTTAAAAAATAAAAACAAAGCTGGGTGTGGTGGTGTACGCCTTTAACCCCAGCACTCAGAAGGCAGAGGTAAGAGGATCGCTGTGAGTTCAAGGCCACCCTGAGAATTCCAGGTCAGCCTGAGCTACAGTGAGACCCTACCTCAAAAAAAAAAAAAAAAAAAAAAGTCATTAACAATGCTGATGTTAATGACTTTAAATAAATACTACATCCATTCTGACATGTCACCTCCATTTCTTCATTATTTTCACTCTGCCATAAAAGATAGGAAGCTTTTTATTTTTTTAAATTTTTTTTCTAATGTCTTTTATTCATTTATTTGCAAGAGAGATACAGAAACAGGCAGGGAAGGAAAGAGAGAGAGAATGGGCACGCCAGGGCCTCCAGCCACTGCAAACGAACTCCAGATGCATGTGACCCTTGTGCATCTGGCTTACATGGGTCCTGGGGAAATCGTGCCTTGAACCTGGGTCCTTAGGTTTCACAGGCAAGCGCTTAACCACTAAGCCATCTCTCCAGCCCCCAAGATAGGAAGCTTTTAAGAGGAATTACCCTAAATCCTACCTTTAGGAATACCTTTTGCTTTTAATTTTCTTTTTTATATAGTTCTCTTTCTTTATAAGCAGAGAAAGAATGAATGTGCCAGGACCTCTTGCCAGTGCAACACACACCAGATGCACGCACCACTTCGTGCATCTGCCTTTATGTGGGTATTGGGGAATCAAACCCAGGCCACCAGGCTTTGCAAGCAAGTGCCTTTAACTGCCATCTCTCCAGTACCTTAGTTTAATTTTCTAGGAAATGAAACTGCATAGGCTATAAATTTGATTTCCTTTGGTTATTATTTAAAGATAACATTTTGCTAATATTTTCAAATGATTACAAATATGTAACCTGTAATATTTTGTTTTTTTTTCTCACAGCCTCAGTGTTCACTTGCTTGGCAATAGCTTTGGGGTTCTACAGATTCTGGAAGTACTACTAACACTTCCTCCCACTGCTGCCACTACTGACTTCTCAGAACCGAAGTCAGGACAGACTTTCTTGAATATTGTCAGCTGCAACAAAAGCTTACTCCAAAGTTATTCAGACTACATATGGAGTAAAGAGAAGTGTTTTAGGTATTTATCTTTATTTTGTATACCTTTATTATGTTGAAAAGCTGTCATACAAAAACTGACAATGTAAAATAGAAGGGCCTTTTGTACTTATCTTTTTGATAGTTATAGAAACACAATCAGCTTACCTGTGGATAACTTTGTAAGTAAAATAGAACATTATTGTTTTCTATTGCAGATTTGAAAATAATTTTGTAGTTTATATACATACTGGATCTAACCTTCTTGATAATTACTGAAGTTTTTATATAAAAGATTAGTATATCATTGTTTGGATTTTGAAAGTGACTTCCTATGTAAGTGAAGATTTTTGTAATGAACAATAGCTTTTAAAATAAAAAAATAAATTTAAAAATAATGTATGTACACCTAATATGAAAGGGTTGCTTTATTATATGTACCTTTTTAGGTTTATTGAAAATCCTGATACTGTAATTATGCTGTATTTTTGTTTTTCATATACAAAACAATTTGTGTTTTTCAAGGTAGGGTCTCACTCTAGCCCAGGCTGACCTAGACAACTCACTCTAGTCCTAGGCTGGCCTAAAACTCACATCAGTCCTCCTGCCTCTGCCTCCCCAGTGATGGGATTAAAGGCTTATGCTACCACACCTGGCTAATTAATAATTTAATGTTTGAGGCCACCCTGAGACTACATAGTGAATTTCAGGTAAGCTTGGGTAGAGCGAGACCCTACCTCAAAAAAAATTATTAGGGGACTGGAGAGATGGCTTAGCGGTTAAGACGTTTGCCTACAAAGCCAAAAGACCCAGGTACGATTCCCCAGTACCCACGTAAGCCTGATGCACAAAGGGGCGCATGCATCTGGGGTTCATTTGCAGGGGCTAGAAGCCCTGGTGCCCACATTCTCTCTCTGTGTCTATCTCCCCCACCTTGCAAATAAATAAATAAATAATTTTTTTTTTTAAATTAGATGAAACACATTTTCTTAAGTGATTCATTTAAATTCAGCAAACTTCATTTGATATAAGTAGTGCCAACTCTTGGATGATTGGGAATGTAACTTTGTGGTATAGTACTTGCCTTGCCCCAAAGCAATGCCCTCCTCCCCCACACATACAAAAAATAAAAAAGAATAGGGAAGTTTAGGAATGTATTTTGTTTGGCTGTTACATAATTTTCATGTTAGTTCTCCAGTTCTATCTACATCAAAATGTTAGCACCATGCCAGGTGTGGTGGTGCATGCCTTTAATCCCAGTACATAGGAGGCAGAGGTAGAAGGATCACCCTAAGACTACACCCTGAGACTACATAGTGAATTCCAGGTCAGCTTGGCTAGAGCAAGACTCTACCTCAATAAAATAAAAAATAGGGGGCTGGAGAGATGACTTAGCGGTTAAGCACTTGCCTGTGAAGCCTAAGGACCCCGGTTCAAGGCTCGATTCCCCAGGACCCACGTAAGCCAGATAAACAAGGTGGCACATGCATCTGGAGTTAGTTTGCAATGGCTAGGGGCCCTGGCATGCCCATTCTTTCTCTCTCTCTGTCTCTCTCCTTCCCTGCCTGTTTCTGTATCTCTCGCAAATAAATGAATAAAGGAAATTAGAAAAAATTAAAAATAAATAATAAATAAATAAATAAAAAGATGTTAAGGCCAGAAAATCAAAAGATTTATGTTTTTTAAATCTTCTATTTATTTATTACTTGAGAGAGAGAGAGAGAATGGGCATGCCAGGGTTTCTAAGCCACAAAAATTGATAAAATTAGAGATGAAAAAGGCAACATCACAACAGATACCAAAGAAATTCAGAAAATCATACAGACATACTTTAAGAATATATATGCCTCTAAGTTTGAAAACCTGAAAGAAATGGATGATTTCCTTGATTCATAGGACCTACCAAAATTAAATCGAGATGAGATAAACCATTTAAATAGACCTATAACAACCACAGAGATCCAAGCAGTTACAAAAAGTCTCCCAACTAAAAAAAACCCAGGCCCAGATGGATTCACTGCTGAATTTTACCAGACATTCCTGGAAGATCTAACACCAATGCTTCTCAAACTTTTCCATAAAATAGAAAAGGGAAGAATTCTACCAAAATCCTTCTATGAAGCCAGCATCACCCTGATACCCAAACCGGACAAAGACATATCAAAAAAAGATAATTATAGACCAATCTCCTTCATGAACATATATGCAAAAATTCTCAACAAAATGCTGGCAAACAGAATATAAGAATATATCCGAAAGATTATTCACCCTGACCAAGTAGGCTTTATCCCAGAGATGCAGGGATGGTTCAACATACACAAATCCATAAATGTAATACATCATATAAAGGTCTGAAGGACAAAAATCACATGGTCATCTCAATAGATGCAGAAAAGGCATTTGACAAAATCCAACACCCCTTCATGGTGAAAGTATTACAGAAACTGGGAATAAAAGGAACATATCTCAACATAATAAAAGCTATTTATGACAAACGTACAGCCAACATAATACTAAATGGGGAAAAACTTGAAGCTTTTCCTCTAAATTCAGGAACAAGACAAGGTTGTCCACTTTCCCCACTACTATTTAATATAGTACTGGAAGTCTTAGCCATAGCAATAAGGCAAGAGACACTCATAAAGGGGATACAAATCGGAAGGGAAGAGGTCAAATTATCATTATTTGCAGACAATATGATTCTATACATAACAGACCCTAAAGACTCTACCAGCAAACTGTTAGAGCTGATAAACACTTTTAGCAAAGTAGCAGGATACAAAATAAACACACAGAAATCAGTAGCTTTTCTATACAACAACAAACGTGCAGAGGATGAAATCAAGGAATCTCTCCCATTCACAATTGCCTCAGAAAAAATAAAATACCTTGGAATAAACTTAACCAAGGAAGTGAAGGATCTCTACAATGAGAACTTTAAAAAACTCGAGCAACAAATTGCAGAAGACACAAGGAAATGGAAAGACATCCCATGCTCCTGGATTGGAAGAATCAATATTGTGAAAATGTCAATCTTACCAAATGCAATCTACACATTTAATGTGATCCCCATTAAAATCCCAATAGCATTCTTCACAGAAATAGAAAAAACAATCCTAAAATTCATCTGGAAACACAAGAAACCTTGAATAGCTGTAGCAGACAGCTTCAGGTTCGCTGAGATGAACTTCCAGACCAGGCACAGTTATGGAGGAAGGAATATTACTTATTGAAGCTTACAGATCCAGGGGAAGTTCCATAATGGCAAGAGAAGCGGCCTGCTCTCCACAGGGCCAAGCAGAGAGAGAGAAACCAACCAGCCACCACAGCACACAGAGCAAAACTACAGCCAAAAGGTCACACAGCACACTTCAGGAACTCCTGCTAGGCACATTTGCATATCTTTACAATGGAATCTCAAACCCACACCTTAAGACCAGCCCCCAGTGACACTGCCTCTAGCAAGGTGATTGCAGATGCAAACTATAACTAATAAAACACTGAATATATTGGGGGACATATATTCAAACTACTACAATAGCCAAAACAATTTTGCACAACAAAAATCAGGCAGGTGGTATAACCATACCCGATTTTAAGTTATACTACAAAGCCATAGTAACAAAAACAGCACAGTACTGGCACAAGGACAGACAGGTAGATCAATGGAAGAGAATAGAAGACCCAAATATTAATCCAGGCAGCTACAGCCACCTGATTTTTGACAAAAATGCCAAAAATATTCATTGGAGAAAAGATAGTCTCTTTAACAAGTGGTGCTGGGAAAACTGGACATCTGTATGTAAAAGGATAAACATAGATCCTTATCTCCCTCCATGCACAAGAGTCAAGTCCAAATGGATCAGGGACATTAATATCAGACCTGAAACTCTGAAACTGCTAGAGGAAAAGGTAGGGGAAACCCTTCAACATATTGGCATAGGCAAGGAATTTATGAATATAACTCCAATTGCTCAGAGAATAAAACCACTAATCAACCACTGGGACCTTATGAAATTACAAAGCTTTTGTACAGCAAAGGACACTGTGAATAGAGCAAAAAGACAACCTACAGAATGGGAGAAAATCTTTGCCAGCTATACATCTGACAGAGGATTAATATCCAGAATATACAAAGAACTTAAAAAATTGAATAATAAGAATTCAAACAACCCAGTTAAAAAATGGGCTATGGAACTAAATAGAGAATTCACAGAAAATGAAATACAGGTGGCATATAAACATCTAAAAAAGTGTTCCACATCCTTAGCCATCAGGGAAATGCAAATTAAAACCACTTTGAGATTCCATTTCACTCCTGTCAGAATGGCTACCATCAAGGAAACAAATGACAATAAGTGTTGGCGTGGATGCGGAAAAAGAGGGACACTTCTACACTGTTGGTGGGAATGTAATCTGGTCCAGCTATTGTGGAAATCAGTGTGGAGGTTCTTGAGATAGCTAGAAATAGATTTACCATATGATCCAGCTATAGCACTCCTAGGCATATATCCAGAGGACTCTTCTCACTACCTTAGAGATACTTGCACAGCCATGTTTATTGCTGCTCTATTCACAATGGCTAGGAAATGGAAGCAGCCTAGATGTCCCTCCACAGATGAATGGGTACTAAAGATGTGGTACATTTACACAATGGAGTTCTACTCAGCGGTAAAGAAAAATGAAATTATGAAATTTGCAGGGAAATGGATGGATCTGGAAAGGATTATACTAAGTGAGGTAACCCAGGCTCAGAAAGCCAAACGTCACATGTTCTCTCTCATATGTGGATCATAGATACAAACGTATAGATTTGTGTGTGAACTGGAACCAAAAATAGGTACCAGAAACCAGTAAGCTGGTAAAAGGCTATAAGGGAAGGGAGGAAAGGGAAGGACTTAAGTGTATGGTATTTTACATATGTAAGTAGAACAACAGATTACAGGGAGGGGAATGGCCTAAGCGAGGCCTTGGGAAGAGAATGCGTAAAAGAAGGGCCAGGGGAGGGTCAATCTAAATTCAAGATATTGTGAATAAGACTTATGTAAAATTACTTTTTTGAATAATGGCACATCTAGAAGCTGTAGACTGCTACTAGAAAATTTTCAGTACCTGGGATGGGATACCTTCCAGTGAGTTGTTGGCCAAGGAGGTCCCGGTAGCCTCCAAAACATTAAAGGCTTTTACCAAAGCCCTTGGTTTCCCTTGAGAAACAGATAGTAAGACCCTATTGCTGAAGACATCTCTTGCCTGAGAGGCAAGGTCACTGAGAAAGCAAGCTGGTGCAGAGCAGAAAACCTTCTCCCTGTAGACCAGCCAACTGAAAGCTGGAAAAAGCTGCACTGCATACAGCATACAGACAGAAGTCATCAGCAGTGAAAACAGTGGACGCTGAATATTCAAGTTTGGCCATACAGGCCAAATGACTGAACGGGTGCAATAGTGACATGTCTACTCTTGGGGTAACCAACTTCTCCATAATTGGACTGAAGGCCCTTTCTACGGGAGGGAATACATACCTGGTACTGAAAAACCTAAGCAAAAGTCTATGGCAGGTGAGGTCATGAGCCTTAGGGGTATAAAGCCTGCTCTTGTCTGACTAAATGTATATATTATTCCCACCAAGCTGCCCTGAAAATACTACACTTCATGTTCATATTCACATATTAAAGCTACTCTCACTTCTGGTTAGAGAAACTTCTCTTTTCAGATGGCGATGACCACTGGGATGAACCAAAAGGCAACATAGTGCTGAGAAGGAATGGAGGAGTGCCCAGCACTGAAACACCTCTGAAACATCCTCCAAGGCTCAGGGACCATTGCAGAAGAGGGGGCGGATAGAATGGAAGAGCCAAAGGAAGGGTATGACCTCTTACAATGCAACTGCCCAGACAGAAATTGGCCTCGATATCCATGACCTTGCCGTGCCTAGCAATACCTCCGCAAGACCCTCAAAATAGAAGAAAAAGATGATGACATCAAATTAAAAGACTAATGGAGAGAGGGAGGGGTATGATGGAGATTGGAGTTCTAAAGTGGAATGGGGGGAGGGGAAGGAAATATCAGGTAGGTTTTTTTTGTATGTAAGTATAAAAGTTATCAATAAAAAAATAATAATTAGAAAAAATTATTTAAAAAAATTTTAAAAATAAAAAATAAATAAAAAGATGTTAAGGCCAGAAAATTAAAAGATTTATTTTTTTAAATCTTTTATTTATTTATTACTTGAGAGAGAGAGAGAGAGAGAAGGGGCATGCCAGGGCTTCTAAGCCACTGCAAACAAACTCTAAGAGCATGCTCCACCTTGTGCAGCTGGCTTACATGGGTACTGGGGAATCAAACCTGGGTCCTTGGGCTTCACAAGCAAGCACCTTAACCGCCAAGCCATCTCTCCAGTCCCAAAAGATTAAATTTTTTTTTCTTAGCTGGGCTTGGTGGTACACACCTTTAATCCCAGCACTCAGGAGACAGAGGTAGCAGGATCACCGTGAGCTCGAAGCCACCCTGAGACTACATAGTGAATTCCAGGTCAGCCTGGGCTAGAGTGAAACCCTACCTCAAAAAACCAAAAAAAAAAAAATTTTTTTTTAATTTATGAGAAAATGTATGTGTAGGGGCACACCTGGGCCTGTTGTTGCTGCAAATGCACCCAAGAAACATGTGCTATATTGTGCATCTGGCTTTATATGGGTATTGGGGAATCAAACCTGGGCTGACAGGGTTTGCCAGCAAGCACATTTAACACTCAGGAACACGTAAGACTAAGTTAGAGGCTAAAGAAAAACCTATCTCAAAAAAAAAAAAAAAAAAAAAGGCAGGTGGAGGGTAGGTAAGAATAGCCATGCCATTTTGGTTTATTTGTTTGAGACATGTTCTCATGTAGCATAGGCTAAGCACAAACTTTATACATACATACATACATACATACATACATACATACATACATGCATGCATACATAGCTCAGAGTGACTGGCCTTCTGATCATCCTGCCTCCTCCTCCTCCCAAGTGCCAGGATTACAAGTGTGCTTCACCAGTCAGGTTTTAGATAGTCCTAGGGATCAAAGCCAAGGCTTCATGCATGCAACTGAGCTACATCCCCAGCCTAGTCACGCCATTTTTAGCACTTATTTATAAACTTGACCTGCCTGATCTAGTCTCAGCAATCAAACAGACCCTCAGGACCATCAGGTTGTGATGATATCAGATAAAATGGCCTTTAGTGATTGGGCATGTTGGTGCATACCTTTAATCTCAGCACTCAGGAGGCTGAGGTAGGAGGACTGCTGTGAGTTCAAGGCCAACTTGAGACTACATAGTGAATTCAAGGTCAGCCTGGGCTAGAGCAAGACCCTACCTCAAAAAAAAAAAAAAATTCAAATCAGATCTTCAGGATCTAGACAACTTGTCACCAACAACTGTCACAAAGTTTTGCTGGCTCAGCATGGGAAGGAAGAGAAAACATAGGGATTAAATCAGAACTATGGCTGATTTTGTTCTACAAAGGACAATTACTAATCTCTAGGTTCATGGGGAGGGCATAAATAAGACATGTTTTTCTTCCCCTGTCAAGTCTACCTCTTAATTATATTCTTACAAAAGTACAACACAGAATGAAGGCAGAGTCTCACACTAGCCCAAGCTGACCTGGAGCTCACTCTGTAGCTTCAAGCCAGCCTCAAACTCAGCAATCCTCCTACCTCGGCCTTAGGAGTGCTAGGATTAAAGGCATGCATCACTACAAAATTCAAAGGCTATATTCTGAAACAGATTATTTAAAATGGAATTCTTAGCCAACAGTATTGAAGGACAATAGGAGAAAGCTAGCTTTTTTGGGGGGGGCAGTTTAAGTTAGAGATTGTGGCCCAAAGAGAGAACCAGGAGATACCACCCACATGCCAACTCACCCTAACACGACAGAACTCTTGGCAGAAATGAAACTCATATCTGATGGAGACTGATCTATAGCGGCCCCTGCTGCCCACAGTCTAGCATGCTACATAGACAGCCCAGATCCCCCTCCTCTGGGATCTGTCATCCAAGCCTACCAACCAATCCAGTCTTCCCCTTGCCTAAAAGCCTCCCCTCTTCTACTTGCCAAACTCCACCTGTGCACCTCCCCTCTGTTTTTCTGGCTGTACTGCTTGGCTCTGCCTGTCTTCACTTGGCCACAGGGACACAAGTGGGTCTAGCTTCTCTCTCAAACAGCCTGGCAGGGTGGGGGGAATGGAAAGCACAAAGCTGTTTCTTGGTTTAGTTTTTCTGCTTGCCTCTGCTTATACTTTGGGGTAAGTTCTCACTTTAATCACATACATGATTTTCCTCTGGTCTCTGATATACCACATGGATGCTGTTTCTAACTCTAGTCTGTGACCTGTATAGTTTCCTTAAACTCAGGGTAATCATGACCTCTCATTACTTATTTCTCCTCTGAATTTCTTGGTTTCTGCTTTGATATTTTCCTCTTATTTTTCCTTGAAAGCCTTAGTTTAATTCCTCTCCATATGCTTGCAGCTCTACTCATTTTCTTCCCCAAAACCTCAATTTCTCTTAAACAAACCTTATAAACTATGCAGTTTCCACATGAAAGTTTATGAAACCTCACCATATGTGATTTCTCCTAAATAAACTTAGGGACTAATGGCTTATCCTTCTTGGGTCCATCTTTGTCAATTCTTTGTTAAAGGTAGTACAGAACCCAAATGTGTGGCTTGTACATTGGGGGTCACCTTCTGAACCCTAAAATCCTACATCAGTATATTTTCTTATAAGGATAGATTTTCATTTTATGTAAAACTTAGCTGAGTGAGACATCAGGTTGCAATTGTAAATTTGTTCTGTTCTAAAATTTACTGCTCTTACAATGTTTTCTCCCATGTCTAGATTCTTTTAAAACACCCCAGAGCCTCTTCCATGAAAAATACAACCTGATGCAAATGAACACCAGGTGCTTGCACCACTTTTTGCATCTGGCTTACTTGGGTGGTTTGGGAATTGAACTTAGGCCAACAGACTTAGAAGCAAATACCTTTGATAGCTAAGCCATCTTCCCAGCCCCCTAGGTACTTTATAATAAAAAGTAGGCTACAGAAAGACCCTACCTTGAAAAACCAAAAATAATTTTTTTTTTAAAAAGTCAAATCTTTGAATAAATGTTGTGTGGTAGTGTGGTGTTTGGTGACAAAAGTCTCATTATGTAGCCCTGGTGCCCTTAAATTCATGGTCTTTCTGCCTCAGCCTCCTTAGTACTGGAATTACAGGTATGCACATCAGGAAAAACACAAAAATTTTACAACCATATGCACACTAGCAGTACTAAGAAAGAGCCTTAAAACCACTAAGTCATATCCCAGCACAACAGAAGTAAATGGTGCTTTCTAGAAAGTGCATGAGATACAATTTTTAATGGAGTAATAGTGTTTTTTGCTTTTTTTGTTTGTTTGTTTTGAGGTAGGATTTCACTCTAGCCCAGGCTGACCTGGAATTCACTATGTAATCTCAGGCTGGCCTTGAACTCACAGCAACCCTCCTACCTCTGCTTCCCAAATGCTGGGATTAAAGGTGTGTGCCACCACACCCAGCTTGGAGACATAGTTTTTAATAATTTTTTCTTTCAAGATAAGAGTCTCACTCTAGTCCAGGCTGACCTGAAATTCACTATGCAGTCTCAGGGTGGCCTCAAACTCATGGCGATCCTCCTACCTCTGCCTCCCAAGTGTTAGGATTAACGACATACACCACCATGCCAAGCTCCTAATTTTTAATAGATTTTTTAAATTTATGAGACAAAGAGAGAGAATGGGCATACCAGCGCTTGCGTCCACTTTGTGCGTCTAACTTACATGGACGGGGGAATCGAATCTAGGTTCTTAGGATTTGCAGAAAAGTGCCTTAACCGCTAAGCCATCTCTCCTGCCGAACTTTTAAATCTAAACTGTATTTCCTTTATTAGACTACTATCATATATTTTATAGTGTATGTAAATATATGCAAAAACAAATTATGCATGAGTCTTTCCTATATAGGAATATGAAAAGTATATTGTAGGAAAACTACAATTGAGTTCATATTTTTATTTATTTGAAAGAAAAGAGAAAGAATGAGAGGGTAGTGGCACACCAGGGCCTCTTGCCACTGCAAACAAACTTCACACACATGTACCATTTAGTGCATCTGTCTTTATGTGGGTTCTGGGAATTGAACCCAAGCCATCAAGCTTTGCAAGTAAAGTGCCTTTAACCACTGAGCAATCTCCCCAACCCAAAAGTTCTCAACAAGTACCAAACCAGAGATCCAGAGGCTCCCGAGTGCCCATCACTGAAGTAGACTTAAAATGCTCCCAGCATGACTCAGGGAACTTTGCAGAAGAAGGGGCAGAAAGATTGTTAGAGCCACAAGTTGGGACATTTTGCACAGAGACATTCCCTCCCCTCCCATAATGCATGACCCACAATCTCCATATGGGTATTGGGGAATCAAACCTGGGCTGACAGGGTTTGCCAGCAAGCACATTTAACACTCAGGAACACGTAAGACTAAGTTAGAGGCTAAAGAAAACCTATCTCAAAAAAAAAAAAAAAAAAAAAGGCAGGTGGAGGGTAGGTAAGAATAGCCATGCCATTTTGGTTTGTTTGAGACATGTTCTCATGTAGCATAGGCTAAGCACAAACTTTATACATACATACATACATACATACATACATACATACATACATGCATGCATACATAGCTCAGAGTGGCTGGCCTTCTGATCATCCTGCCTCCTCCTCCTCCCAAGTGCCAGGATTACAAGTGTGCTTCACCAGTCAGGTTTTAGATAGTCCTAGGGATCAAAGCCAAGGCTTCATGCATGCAACTGAGCTACATCCCCAGCCTAGTCACGCCATTTTTAGCACTTATTTATAAACTTGACCTGCCTGATCTAGTCTCAGCAATCAAACAGACCCTCAGGACCATCAGGTTGTGATGATATCAGATAAAATGGCCTTTAGTGATTGGGCATGTTGGTGCATACCTTTAATCTCAGCACTCAGGAGGCTGAGGTAGGAGGACTGCTGTGAGTTCAAGGCCAACTTGAGACTACATAGTGAATTCAAGGTCAGCCTGGGCTAGAGCAAGACCCTACCTCAAAAAAAAAAAAAATTCAAATCAGATCTTCAGGATCTAGACAACTTGTCACCAACAACTGTCACAAAGTTTTGCTGGCTCAGCATGGGAAGGAAGAGAAAACATAGGGATTAAATCAGAACTATGGCTGATTTTGTTCTACAAAGGACAATTACTAATCTCTAGGTTCATGGGGAGGGCATAAATAAGACATGTTTTTCTTCCCCTGTCAAGTCTACCTCTTAATTATATTCTTACACAAAAGTACAACACAGAATGAAGGCAGAGTCTCACACTAGCCCAAGCTGACCTGGAGCTCACTCTGTAGCTTCAAGCCAGCCTCAAACTCAGCAATCCTCCTACCTCGGCCTTAGGAGTGCTAGGATTAAAGGCATGCATCACTACAAAATTCAAAGGCTATATTCTGAAACAGATTATTTAAAATGGAATTCTTAGCCAACAGTATTGAAGGACAATAGGAGAAAGCTAGCTTTTTTGGGGGGGTAGTTTTAAGTTAGAGATTGTGGCCCAAAGAGAGAACCAGGAGATACCACCCACATGCCAACTCACCCTAACACGACAGAACTCTTGGCAGAAATGAAACTCATATCTGATGGAGACTGATCTATAGCGGCCCCTGCTGCCCACAGTCTAGCATGCTACATAGACAGCCCAGATCCCCCTCCTCTGGGATCTGTCATCCAAGCCTACCAACCAATCCAGTCTTCCCCTTGCCTAAAAGCCTCCCCTCTTCTACTTGCCAAACTCCACCTGTGCACCTCCCCTCTGTTTTTCTGGCTGTACTGCTTGGCTCTGCCTGTCCTCACTTGACCACAGGGACACAAGTGGGTCTAGCTTCTCTCTCAAACAGCCTGGCAGGGTGGGGGGAATGGAAAGCACTAAGCTGTTTCTTGGTTTAGTTTTTCTGCTTGCCTCTGCTTATACTTTGGGGTAAGTTCTCACTTTAATCACATACATGATTTTCCTCTGGTCTCTGATATACCACATGGATGCTGTTTCTAACTCTAGGTCTGTGACCTGTATAGTTTCCTTAAACTCAGGGTAATCATGACCTCTCATTACTTATTTCTCCTCTGAATTTCTTGGTTTCTGCTTTGATATTTTCCCTCTTATTTTTCCTTGAAAGCCTTAGTTTAATTCCTCTCCATATGCTTGCAGCTCTACTCATTTTCTTCCCCCAAAACCTCAATTTCTCTTAAACAAACCTTATAAACTATGCAGTTTCCACATGAAAGTTTATGAAACCTCACCATATGTGATTTCTCCCTAAATAAACTTAGGGACTAATGGCTTATCCTTCTTGGGTCCATCTTTGTCAATTCTTTGTTAAAGGTAGTACAGAACCCAAATGTGTGGCTTGTACATTGGGGGTCACCTTCTGAACCCTAAAATCCTACATCAGTATATTTTCTTATAAGGATAGATTTTCATTTTATGTAAAACTTAGCTGAGTGAGACATCAGGTTGCAATTGTAAATTTGTTCTGTTCTAAAATTTACTGCTCTTACAATGTTTTCTCCCATGTCTAGATTCTTTTTAAACACCCCAGAGCCTCTTCCATGAAAATACAACCTGATGCAAATGAACACCAGGTGCTTGCACCACTTTTTGCATCTGGCTTACTTGGGTGGTTTGGGAATTGAACTTAGGCCAACAGACTTAGAAGCAAATGCCTTTGATAGCTAAGCCATCTTCCCAGCCCCCTAGGTACTTTATAATAAAAAGTAGGCTACAGAAAGACCCTACCTTGAAAAACCAAAAATATTTTTTTTTAAAAAAGTCAAATCTTTGAATAAATGTTGTGTGGTAGTGTGGTGTTTGGTGACAAAAGTCTCATTATGTAGCCCTGGTGCCCTTAAATTCATGGTCTTTCTGCCTCAGCCTCCTGAGTACTGGAATTACAGGTATGCACATCAGGAAAAACACAAAAATTTTACAACCATATGCACACTAGCAGTACTAAGAAAGAGCCTTAAAACCACTAAGTCATATCCCAGCACAACAGAAGTAAATGGTGCTTTCTAGAAAGTGCATGAGATACAATTTTTAATGGAGTAATAGTGTTTTTTGCTTTTTTTGTTTGTTTGTTTTGAGGTAGGATTTCACTCTAGCCCAGGCTGACCTGGAATTCACTATGTAATCTCAGGCTGGCCTTGAACTCACAGCAACCCTCCTACCTCTGCTTCCCAAATGCTGGGATTAAAGGTGTGTGCCACCACACCCAGCTTGGAGACATAGTTTTTAATAATTTTTTTCTTTCAAGATAAGAGTCTCACTCTAGTCCAGGCTGACCTGAAATTCACTATGCAGTCTCAGGGTGGCCTCAAACTCATGGCGATCCTCCTACCTCTGCCTCCCAAGTGTTAGGATTAACAACATACACCACCATGCCAAGCTCCTAATTTTTAATAGATTTTTAAAATTTATGAGACAAAGAGAGAGAATGGGCACACCAGCGCTTGCGTCCACTTTGTGCGTCTAACTTACATGGACGGGGGAATCGAATCTAGGTTCTTAGGATTTGCAGAAAAGTGCCTTAACCGCTAAGCCATCTCTCCTGCCGAACTTTTAAATCTAAACTGTATTTCCTTTATTAGACTACTATCATATATTTTATAGTGTATGTAAATATATGCAAAAACAAATTATGCATGAGTCTTTCCTATATAGGAATATGAAAAGTATATTGTAGGAAAACTACAATTGAGTTCATATTTTTATTTATTTGAAAGAAAAGAGAAAGAATGAGAGGGTAGTGGCACACCAGGGCCTCTTGCCACTGCAAACAAACTTCACACACATGTACCATTTAGTGCATCTGTCTTTATGTGGGTTCTGGGAATTGAACCCAAGCCATCAAGCTTTGCAAGTAAGTGCCTTTAACCACTGAGCAATCTCCCCAACCCAAAAGTTCTCAACAAGTACCAAACCAGAGATCCAGAGGCTCCCGAGTGCCCATCACTGAAGTAGACTTAAAATGCTCCCAGCATGACTCAGGGAACTTTGCAGAAGAAGGGGCAGAAAGATTGTTAGAGCCACAAGTTGGGACATTTTGCACAGAGACATTCCCTCCCCTCCCCCCATAATGCATGACCCACAATCTCCATTGGGTTGACCTACATCCTCAACGAGGAAGGCCTCTTCAGAAAAGGGGCAGGGAGGAGGGCAAGGATGGTACCAACACGTGTTGTTTACATACAAAATATGTCCATATCTACTAAAAATAAAAAAATAGCTGCATGCCTTTAATCCCAGCACTCAGGAGGCAGAGGTAAGAGGATCATTATGAGTTCGAGGCCACCCTGAGAATACAGAGTGAAATCCTGGTCAGCCTGGGATAGAGTAAGACCCTACCTTGAAAAACAAAAAATTAAAAAAATTAAAATTAAAAAATAAAAAAGAAGTGAAATAACAATTCTGCTGAATAAAGATGAGATTTTAAAAAGTTTAAAAAAAGAATTGGAAGAGTGGCATCAAAGTAATTCTGAGAAGAATTTATGAAGTTCTACATTTACATCAATTCTGAAATGTAAGAAAAACAGACAAGTTTGTTTATTTCACTGATCAGCACCTTCTCACAAACACTCCCCCAGTAGACACTTTTTTTTTCACTCTCTTCTTCTCTTTGCTAGACTCACATGAGTTGTCTTCCTAGAAACAAAAGAAAGGAGAGTTAAATATAATCTTTATGCTAGCATACATTTTCATCTTTATACACTGCCCAAAGAGAAAAAGAGCCTTGTGAAGTATTTTCAGTTGTTTAAATTTCCCTTAGTCATTTTGTCTAAATGTATTCCCAAATCAGAAGTGCCTGTGCTTCATTTTGTGCTGAATCAAGGCTTGGAGACACCCTGAAATCATTCAGTACAATCTCTAAAGAGATCACTTGAAGAGAACAGATTATTTCTGCTTCTGTCTTAAGACTACCATTTCACATGACTGAAATATACAAAGTGCCAGTTTGTCTTCTTATAGAATCTTTACAAGTCCGGCCTGGCGTGGTGGCGCACGCCTTTAATCCCAGCAGTCGGAAGACAAAGGTAGGAGGATCACTGTGAGTTCGAGGCCAGCCTGAGACTACATAGTGAATTCCAGGTCAGTCTCAGCTAGAGTGGGACCCTACCTTGAAAAACAAAAAAAAAAAAGAATCTTTACAAGCCCCATAGCGCTAAGATTTACATTTCCTGACTCATGCATTTCCACTTCTAAGTTTGTACAACATCCCTTTTCTACACTTTTCTCATTTTCCACTTTGCCCCATTCCTCACTATTCCTAATTATTTCTTATTATCTTGGTATTCTCATGACCTCGAACAGAAGAAATAAATGCTATGAGAAGGAGCTAGGAAAAGGGCTAGAACACAACAGATGTTAATCACTGTTGAGTAATTCTAGTTAAAACTGCAAGCCGGGTGTGGTGGTGCACACTTTTAATCCCAGCACTGGGGAGGCAGAGGTAGGAGGATCACTGAGAGCTCAAGGCCACCCCGAGACTACATAGTGAATTCCAGGTCAGCCTGGGCCAGAGTGAGATCCTACCTTGGAAAACACACAAACAACAACAACAAAAACCAAACTGCTCTGCACCTACTTTGGCAGGACAGATCTGAACACAGACTTGCCAAGAACAGGCCAGGGCATATGTCATGCTCACTGTTGCAGTCAGGTTCACATTGTTGGCAGAAAACACCCAACCAAGAGCAGCTTGTGGGAAAAAAGGCTTATTTTGGCTTACAGACTTGAGGGGAAGCTCCAGGATGGCAGGGGAGAACGATGGCATGAGCAGAGGGTGGACATCACCTCCTGGCCAATATCAGATGGACAACAGCAACAGGAGAGTATGCCAAACACTGGAAAGAGGAAGCTGGCTGTAACATTCATAAGCCTGCTCCCAACAATACACTGCCTCCAGGAGGTGTTAATTCCCAAACTGCCATCAGCTGGGGACCTAGCAGTCAGGCCACCTAAGTTTATGGGGGACACCTGGATCAAAACACCACACTCGTCATGGAATTCCTGCATACCTTTGCTAATGAGTTTAGATAGCTTAACTCAGCATATAGTAGTGTGTGAACATGGAAGCAAGCTGTTACCATCAAACATGGAAAAACAGAACCATCTCTATTTCCTCCTCTTCCCCTCAGCTACAAACTTTCTATCATGCAAGCTCCTAAAGCACAGTAAGAAAGGAAAGGTGAGGCGTGTAGAATGTTAGTAACAGGTAATGTCAAAAGCATGGCCCTGGGGTTAAGGCAGTTAAGTTAAAGACGTAGCTATACATCTAACAATCTATGTACCTTTATTTGAGACTTGTAATACAAGAGTTTGACGCCTTTAATCCCAGCACTTGGCAGAGGTCTTCGAGGCCACCCTGAGACTTAGTTAATTCCAGGTCAAGAGTGAGACCCTCATCTACTAAAGGTAATATCCTGGCACTGAGCCCAACATAAAGTAAGTAATACCTACTACTGACAATGAGCAACTAACTTATTACTAAGGTGAACTAGATGATATTAAGAAACTTAAAACTAAGCCGGGTGTGGTGGTGCACGCCTTTAATCTCAGCATTCAGGAGGCAGAGGTAGGAGGATCACCATGAGTTCAAGGCCACCCTGAGATTACATAGTGAATTCCAGGTAAGCCTGAGCTAGAATGAGACCTTACCTCAACAAACAAAACAAAAACAAACAAAAATAAACAAAAAAAAGAAACTTAAAACTTTTAGTACTATAGGGAAAGTAAATATTCAATAACATAGCAATTAAAAAAAAAGAGAGGGCTTAGGGTTAAGGTGTATGCCTGCAAAGCCTAAGGATCCCAGTTCAATTCTCCAGGTCCCACATAAGCTAGATGCACATAGTGGCACATGCATCTGGTGTTTGCAGTGGCTAGAGGCCCAGGCGTACCCATTCTCACTCACTCACTCTCTCTCCCTCTCTCTGTCTCTAATAAATAAAATAAAATCTTTAAAAAGGGGGGAGGGCTGGAGAGATGACTTAGCTGTTAAGTGCTGGCTTGTGAAGCCTAAGGACCCCAGTTCGAGGCTCGATTCCCCAGGACCCACATAAGCCAGATGCACAAGGGGGCGCCTGCATCTGGAGTTCATTTGCAGTGGCTGGAGGCCCTGGTGCGCCCATTCTCTATCTGCCTCTTTCTCTCTTAGTCGTTCTCAAATAAATAAATGAATAAAATAAAAATAAACAAAAATTTTTTAAAAAAAGAAATAAAAGAGAGAGAGAGATGTCCTCAAGCCAAGTAGTAAATGCTTGGTGGAAGGAGAGATCGCATGCAGTTTGGTTCGTTCTCCAGCCCCCAAAAGACTTCAAATGACACAGCTGAGAGAATCGCCCTTCTTAATTCTAAGGTGCAAGTGGGTTTTTTTGTTTGTTTGTTTTAAAAAAAGGGGGCCAGGCATGATGGCACTCAGGAGGCAGAGGTAGGAGGATCACTGTGCGTTTGAGGCCACCGTGAGAATACAGAATGAATTCCAGGTCAGCCTGGGATTCAATGAGACCCTACCTTGAAAAAACAAAAAAATAAAATAAAATACAATTTCTGGGCCGGAGAGATGGCTCAGTGCAAAGCCTGATGGGACATGTTTGATTCCCCAGTACCCATGTAAAACCAGATGTACAAAGTGGCACATGCATCTGGAGTCCCTTTGCAGTAGCAGAAGGCCCTGGCATACCCATTACTCACTCACTCTCTTTGTCTACCTCTTTATGTCCCTCTTTGAAATAAATAAAAATGTTTTAAAAAAACAAAGTTTCTGTTATAGATCATACAGGTGATAGCCTAGCACAGAATGAATTTGTCTTGCTGACTGAGGAAGAGACTTCTCCAAAGGCACACCTGAATCAGTGCACTATCAGGATAAGCTGTCCACGGGGTCACACCATGGCTGTGTTCACTCACAAAGGAGAACAGGAAGCCTCAGCAGTTAAAGGCACTAGGCTTGCAAAGCCTGAAAGCCTAAGTTCAATTCTTCAGTACCAACGTAAAGCCAGACACACAAAGTGGCATATGTAACTGTAGTTTATTTGCAGTGCCAAGAGGCCCTGGCACACCCATTCTCTTTCTCCCTCTCTTCTTCTCTCTCTTTCCTTGCAAATAAATAATTTTTTAAAGTATGCTATGACATTTTTGTTCGGCCTCTTTTCTACTTTTACAGTGGCTAAAGATTTCTTGGATCCCATTCCAAGCACTTTCCCTTGGTTATTTAGAATTGTAAAATACATTCTCTGACTGTTTCAGTATTCTTAGTGACTGCTCTGCTCATGGACAATGTCTTTTCCTTACATAGTACAAGAATAAGTTACACTGAACACATGCATCAGGCTGCTGTTCTAATGTGTGTTCAGTTTCAGATATAACTAAGGATGTAGACATATTCTTTTAACCCTGACATCAGCTCTAGAAAGTATTAATTGTCTATAGTATGTAACTGAGGTATTTCTAGGTTAAATGACTTAACCAAATAAAAAAAGTTATAGATAGAATTCAAACACAAATAGCCCAACTCAAAGCTTATACTCTTAGACACATTTGTTTCTCTTTTATTAAGAAAATAAATAAGAGCCAGGCATGGTGGTGCACATCTTTAATCCCAGAGCTCGGGGGCAGAGGTAGGAGGATTGCTGTGAGTTCAAAAGGATATCCTGAGACTACACAGTGAATTCCAGGTTAGCCGGGGAGGGGAGGGAAGGGGAGGGGAGGGGAGGGGAAAGGGGAAAGGAAAGGAAAGGAGGGGAAAGGAAAGGCGGGGAAAGGAAAGAAGAAAGAGAGAGAGAGAGAGAAGGGAGGGAGGGAGGGAGGGAGGGAGGGAGGGAGGGAGGGAGGAAGGAAAATGGAGGATACCAACCGTAGCTACAAAGTTGGGAACTTGCATGTTCTCCAGGGTCTCCCTGAGCTGATCTACCTCTGCTCGGTATTCGTCCAGTTGACATTCTAACTTTTCTCTACGCAGTCGTTCATAGCCCAGCTGTCCCTGCAGCTCTTTGATGGTCCTATAGGAAATGTTTTTTGGTCAGTTCCAGATCAGCTAACAATAATTTTGGGTAACAGTGGAATCTATACAGTATATTGAAGGCAAATAAATCTGTATTTAACAACCGGGCATGTAAAGTCAACTATGATCTAAATGCTGAGGGATAAGTAGGTTAAGGCTGAAAAAGTAAGGCTGGGGAGATGCTCAGTGGGTGAAGTGTTTACTAGGCAAGCATGAGATCAGATTCCAGAACCCCCCTAAACTACTAAGCATGGAAGTGTGCACCTGCAATTCCAGTACTGGGGAGGTGAAGACATGGGGATCTCTGGGACTTGATGGCTAGGTAATCTAGCCTAATAGGGGAGTTGGAGGTTTACCGAGAAATCCTGACTCAATAAAACAATATGGAAAGCGAACAGAGACACTCAATGTTGACCTCTGACTTCCACACACACCCACGTAAACAGATATTCACACACAAAAATAATTTTTTTTTTTTTTGGTTTTTCAAGGTAGGGCCTTACTCTGACTGACCTGGAATTAACTATGTAGTCTCAGGGTGGGCTCAAACTCATGGCAATCCTCCTACCTCTGCCTCTTGAGTGCTGGGATTAAAGGCGTATACCACCACACCCAGCAAAAATAAAATAATTTTTTAAAAATAGCCAGGTGTTGCAGTCAGGTTCACACCCTGGCAGAAAACACCCAACCATGACCAGCTTGTGGAAAAAAAAGGTTTATTTTGGCTTACAGACTTGAGGGGAAGCTCCATGATGGCAGGGGCAAACAATGGCATGAGCAGAGGGTAGACATCACCTTCTGACCAACATCAGATGGACAACAGCAATAGGAGAGTGTGCCTTCAGGAGGCTTTAATTCCCAAACTGCCATCAGCTGGGGATCTAGCATTCAGAACACCTAAGTTTAGGGGGACATCTGAATCAAACCACCACACCAGGTATGGTAGTTCACGCCTTTAACTCCAGCATTTGGGAGGATCACCATGAATTTGAGGCCAGAATGGACTAGAGTGAGACTCTGCCTTAAAACTTATATATAGGGCTGAAGAGATGACTTAGTGGTTAAGGCGGCTGCCTGGCAAAGCCAAAGGTCCCAGGTTCGATTTCCCAGAACCCAATAAGCCACATGCACAAGATGGCACATGCATCTGGAGTCCATTTGCAGTGGCTGGAGACCCTGACCCATGCCCATTCTCTTCTCTCTCTCTCAAATAAATAAAAATTTTAAAAAACCAGGCGTGGTGGTGCATGCCTTTAATCCCAGAACTGGGAGGCAGAGGTAGGAGGATTGCCGTGAGTTCAATGCCATCCTGAGACTCCATGGTGAATTCCAGGTCAGCCTGGGATAGTGTTGAGACCTTACCTCAAAAAATAAAAGAAAAAAAATTTTTTGATTATATACATATATACTGTTTGTGGTGGTGTACACCATTAATCCTAGCCCTCAAGAAGCAGAGGCAGGAGGACTATCATGAGTTCAAGACCACTCTGAGACTACATAGTAAATTCCAGGTCAGCCTGGGCTAGAGTGAGACCCTGCCTTGAAAAACTGGGGGGAAAAAAGTATATAAAGAGATATAGATCATATATATATGTACACACAGATAGATACATAGATGATTGATTGATTGATTGATTGATTGATTTTTGAACACCGAAAGGTGAAAGGTCCTAGGGGGAAAAAAGTAAAGAGTAATATAAAATGTGAAAGTGACTGACACTTCATGGGTGGTGGCTAAGTAAGACTTTACTGAGAAGGAGGCTTGCAGCAAAGTCCTGAAAGCAATGGAAGAAAACAGTTTTTATAAAATATGTCTGGGGAAATATGAGAAAACCAAAGGCTACTGTATTGACTGGAACAGTTTAAAGAATAAGATGGCTGGAGAGATGGCTCAGCAGTTAAGGTGTTTGCCTACAAAGCCTAAGAACCCAGGTTCAATTCCCCAGTACCCATGTTAAGCCAGATGCACAAGGTAGTACATGCGTCTGGAGTTCATTTGCAGTGGTTGGAAACCCTGGTGCACCCATTCTCTCTCTGTCAAATAAATAAATAAAATTAAAAAAAAAGAATAAGAGTAATATAAACCAGAGATAAAGGACAGCCAGAATGAGAAGGGCCTCATAAATCATAATGAAGACTCTGGCTTTTACTGAGTGAAATGGGAAGTAGTGGATGGTTTGAGTATACGAACAGCATGATCTCACCTAAGCTTTAACGTGATTTTTCTGGATGCTGAGTGGAGAACAGACTATAGGGTCAGGGGTGTGGGTAAATTTGTGCAAGGTCAGAAAGCTGTGAGACGTACTCAAGGATGTTATAATAATCCAGATGAGATGCTGTGACCTGAATCCAAGTTTTTGTCTGCCAATGGCTAAATGGTGACAAAAATAGAATTCTTAAGAAAGACCTGCTGGGTTGGGTGTCGGGCTCAAGGAGGGCAATCTAGGAGTCCCGGTACAATAATGAATGGTATTAAGAATGGGGCTGGTTAAGAGGAATGTCAGCCTTGGAAGCCTAAAAGTTCAATGAATAAGAAAATGGGATAACTGGGGAGGTGGCTGAATAGTTAAAGATGTTTACTCGCAAAGCACCTTTAACCATAAAGCACAAGGTGATGCATGCATCTGGAGTTTGTTTGCAGTGACTGGAGGCCCTAGTGTACCCATTCTCATTCTCTCTCTCCCCCCTCCCTCCTTTCTCTTTCTCTCCCTCTCTCTCCCCCTCCCTCCCTTTCTCTCTCTCTCTCTCTCTCTCTCTCAAATAAATAAATAAAAATAAAATATTTGGGGGAAAAAGTGAGGAAAACTGTAGCAGACATGATGGTGCATGCCTTTTATCCTAGCATTCAGGAAAGTGAGATAGGAGGATTACCATAAGTTCGAGGCCAGCCTGGGGCTACAAAGTAAGTTCCAGGTCAGCCTGAGTTACAGTGAGAACTTGCCTTGAAATAAATAAGATGGATAGTGATTAAGGGAGCCACCAACACAGACCTCTGGATTCTACATGCACACATACCTATAGACATACAAACATGCACACACACATATTACAAACACATACATACATGCAAAAAGGGGGAAATTTGCAGTGTCAAGAGGCCCTAGCATGCCAATATACTACCCCCTTCTCTCTCTCCTCTCTCTCAGCTGTCTCTCTGTACCTATCTCTCTCCCCCACAATAAATATTGATTTATTTACTTATTTGAAAGAGACACAAAGAGAACATGGCAGAGAAGGGGGAGAGAGGGAGAGAAAGAATGGGCACAGCAGGACCTCCTGCCACTGCAAACAAACTCCAACCAGACCCATGTGCCACTTTGTGCATCTGGCTTTATGTGGGTACTGGGGAACTGAACTCCGGACATCAAGCCCTGCAAGCAAACACCTCTAATTGCTGAGCCATCTCTCCAGACCTAAAAGTATTTAAGAATTATTTTATTTATTTATTAGAGACAGAAAGAGTGAGAATAGGTAGGCATGCCAGGGCTTCTAGTCACTGCAAATGAACTCCAGACGCACGTGCCACTATGTGCTTATGTGGGACCTGGAAACTGAACCTGAGTCCTTAGGCTTCGCAGGCATGTGTCTTAACCGCTGAGCCATCTCTCCAGCTCCCTAAAAGTATTTTTAATTTTAATTTTATTTTATTATTTGGGGGGGTAGGGTTTCACTCTAGTGCAGGCTGACCTGGATTTCACTATGTAGTCTCAGGGTGGCCTTGAACTCACAGTGATCCTCCTAACTCTGCCTCCTGAGTGCTGGGATTAAAGGCATGCTCCATGCGCTACCAAACCCAGCTCTAAAAGTATTTTTTTAAATCTGTTCAACAATCCCTTACATCAATACTTTATTCCACAGTAAGAAGCTATTCCGTGATCACTAAAGTTCCATTATAGACTGTTAAAATCATAATGAGAGCTAAGGAGATGACTCAGATTCTACACAAGAATAAAAGGCAAACCAAAATTTAAAGCTCATTATTAGGAAATGCTGCTCAGCACTGAAGTTCTTTCTAGGGGTATTAGACAAGGCCAATACTAAAACTTTTCTACATCCCAAGTCTAGGGCAGTGATCAGTTATCCATACAATGTGGTCTGTGAGATCCCAAGAAAGAATCACCACCCCCAAAAAAGTCCCCGCCATACTTTCCTACTGTCTAAAAAAGCCTCTTGAGGTGTGAGTATTCAGACCCAAGTAACAGAATTGTAAACAAAGATCTCTCAAATACAATTGTCTTCAACCTGCCCCAAGAGGGGCACTTGTCTTTTTATTAAGAAAAATACATCTGGGCTGGAGAGATGGCTTAGTGGTTAAGGCACCTGCCTCCTAAGCCTAAAGAACGCTGGTTCCAATCTCCAGTGGTTCCAATCTCCAGGTCCCACGTTTAGCCAGATGCAAAGTGACACAATGGCACAATGCCGCACTTGACCACAAGGGGGCGCACACATCTAGATTTCGTTCGCAGCAGCTGAGAGGCTGCTGGTGCGCCCATCTCTATCTATCTTCCTCTCCCTCTCTCTCTCTGTGTCTCTCTCCAAAAAAAGAAAAAGAAAAGAAAAAGAAAAATACATCTGTTCATTCTCAAGACCAGAGGTGAAATTTCAAATGACAGTAGCTAATTAAGGAACTTAAAGTGAATAAATCTCAGGAAAGACATATCTATCTATTGTCAAGGTTGTAGACAAGAGGTAACTAAGGAGTTTAAAGAGACTACACCTGGGGATTGTTTCTAAAAGCTCATCACTAAAGGAGTTAATATTGGAAAGAGCGTATGGACTTATCCTATCTAGGGAGAAGATAGGGAAGAATTAGAGTTGCTGGTCCAATGTGCAGGGGAGGCAAGAAAAATACAGCTAACCTATCAGCCTTGTTAAATGGAACAGCAGAAAATACATGAAGATAACATATGTAAGATTAATGAAATGTAGCCATGACTGGATACTGGCACCATGCCAGTAAGGCAGGTGCAAAGTGGATCAAAAGTTCAATCTTGCTTGGGCTATAAGGTCACTGAGAAATTCTGCTGGAGCTGAGCTGAAAGCCTCCTCCATGTGGACCAGCTGACAGAAAGCTGGAAAAAACTATGCTGCACGAAGTTCAATGGGAAAGAGAGAAATCACCAGTGAAGATACTCAACATTGGACACTGCAAACCAGCCAAACCAAATGAGCCCACAGGAGCAATAGTGACATGTCTGTTATGGGGGAAACCAACCGCTCTCTAATTGGACTGGAGGCCCATTCCATGGGCAGGAATATATCCCTGATACTGAAAACTTACAACAGGGGTAGTCATGAGCCCTAGGGGTATAACGTTTGCTGGTGTCTGGCTAAATGTATATACTATGCTCACCAAACTGCCCAGTAAACACTTCTCTTAATGTCCACACCCATATATTAATGCCACTCTCACTTTTAGTAAGAGAAGCTTCTCTTTTCAGATGGTGGTGATCTTGGGATGACTCAGAAGGCATCATGGTGCTGAGAAGAAGGGACAGGGGAGTGCTCAGCACTGAAATATCTCTAACACACCTTCCAAGGCTCAGGGTCCATTGCAGAAGAGGTAGTGGAAAGAATTTAAGAGCCAAAGGAAGGGTAGGACTCCTTATAACGTGCTCCTCCAGACACAAAATGGCCTGGATATCCATAACCTCACAGTGCCTGATACTACCTACACAAGACCATCATAACAGGAGGAAAAGATCATGACATCAAAATAAAAGAGAGACTGATTGAGAAGGGGAGGGGATATGATGGAAAGTGGAATTTCAAAGGGGAAAGTGGGGGGAGGGAGGGAATTACCATGGGATATTGTCTACAATTATGGAAGTTGTCAATTAAAAAAAATTAAGTAAGGGCTGGAGAGATGGCTTAGCAGTTAAGGTGCCTGCCTCCTAAGCCTAAGAACGCTGGTTCCAATCTCCAGGTACCACGTTTAGCCAGATGCAAAGTGATGCAAGGGCACAATGCTGCACTTGTCCACAAGGGGGCGCACGCATCTGGATTTCGTTCGCAGCAGCTGAGAGGCTGCTGGTGTGCCCATCTCTATCTGTCTTCCTCTCCCTCTCCTCTCCTCTCTCTCTCTCCAAAAAAAAAAATTAACTAATTAATTTTAAAAGGTTCAACTTTGAATCCTACATCCAAGGTTTTGTCTTCCAATTAAATTCCCAAGTATCCTTCAACATGGTGATCCTTATGAAAAATGTGTATTTTTCTCTAACTACTTTTTTTTTTTTTTAAGACAGGGAATAGTTTATTTAAAAACCCGTCAAAGAAATGGACAGCTTGAGTCTGTGACAAAGCATCCACATTTTAAATATATTTATTTGAGAGAGAGAGAGAAGGAGAGAGGCAGATAGAGAGAAAGAGAATGGGCACATCAGGGCCTCCAGCCATTACAAACGAACTCCAGACGCACGTGCCCCCTTGTGCATCTGGCTTACGTGGGTCCTGGGGAATCGAACTGGAGTCCTTAGGCTTCTTAACTGCTAAGCCATTTCCCCAGCCCTCTGACTACTTTTATCAGAATTCTTAGGCTGGACTCAGAAGTGGGTGGAGGAATATTAAACAAACAGACAAAAGCTAAAGGAAAGGGCAGGGAAAGAAAAGGAAGGGAACCTGTGTACTTGGTTTTTTTTTTACAGACCATGTGTGACTAACCCTGAAGTTTTATTTCCTGTGTTCTTTTTCCTTTGTCCATTCTAGAAAGCAGAGTGAGTGGGAGGAAAGAAACACAAGGTATCTCTATTCCAGTAACTAATTAATTAACAAGAGTCATGTCTGATGTCTAGGGAGCCAATTTAAGGTACAGGAGATTAAAAGTGGGGACAGCTAAGCAAACTGCTCACTGCCTCCTGATGTGAGAGCAATCTCCGGTGGGCATGGATGTTAGTGAACACAGGAATGGTTTCAGAGTTGAGTGGGCTGGCCAGTCTGATGGGATGCTTAGAAATCAAGTCATCAGTGCTAGATGTCAAAACCGTAACTCCTTAAATAGTGCCATTTTTGCAAAACAAGAAGTTTGAGAGATTGGATGCCCAATGAACATGCTCAGCACTACTGAACTTAAAGATGGCTGAGATGAGAAATTGTTATGTCTATTTTCCACAGCCTACAAAAACCTAAAATCTTCCCCACATAAGGACTTGAGAGAAAAGAATGGAACCAAATACTGGCAGGAAGAAAGAACAAGTGGCTGATAAGCCTCACATGAGATGCAGAAGTACCATGGTAGTTTGAATGGATGTTCCCCAATATATTCAGGATTTTATTAAAGCTTATAATTTAGATCTCCAGCCACATGGCTGGAGGAGATGTCATTGAGCAGATCTTAAAAATTCCTTTAATCCCAGTGCTTGGAAGGCAGAGATAGGAGGATCACCATGAGTTTGAGGCCCCACTGGGCTAAAGCAAGAGCCTACCTGGGGTGTGGGGGAAGAAATTCTAAAGTATGCAAAGTGCTGAGCTTTGTCTGAAGTTCCTAGAGTGTGCTTGCTTATGGTGTTGGTTGCTTTTCTCTCTCTCTGCTTGGTCCTGTGGAAGTGGGCCAGTTTCTTCGGTCATTATGGAACTTCCCCTCCATCTGTAAGGTTCAATAAATCCCTTCCTTCATAACTGTGTCTGGTTTGGAAGTTTATCCCAGCAACATGAGGCTGACTACTACAGGTACCTAAATACACATCATTAGTTTTAAAGACATTACTTTTCAGACTCAAGCTGTTTTTTCTTCTGCTTTATATCCTCTTCTGATATGCCACCCAAGTGTTTGTAGTTGCTCTCAGCAATTTCCAGAAGGTGTCTCAATTCTACAACTTTCTTATAGGCTCTCACTGCAAGATAAAATACGAACATAGTTAAATAATAGCTTATGTGCTTACAAGATGTCAGTCCTGTCAAACATTTTCTTCTAGAACCAGTGGGAGGTGTTTAGGAGGTGCTCAAAGAGGGTGCACTACACAAAGAAACATTGATGATACCTGAATGAGCAAGCTTTGGAGTTGGAAGAATCTTTCTTTGTTGCTGGAGAGTATTGTCAGGTAATCATGACCAATGAGGAGGTTATTAATCTTGCTGGTATGAAACTTAAAAAGCAGATAATAAACTTGCCAGGCATGGTGGTGCACACCTTTAATCCCAGCACTTGGAAGGCAGAGGTAGGAGGATCACTGTGAATTCAAGGCCAGACTGAAACTACAGAATGAGTGCCAGGTCAGCCTGGGCTAGAACGAGACTCTACCTTAAAAACAAACAAGCAAACAAATGCAGATGATAAATAATTCCACAGCTTTAAAAAGTAAAATATTGCCAAGCATGGTGGTGCATGCCTTTAATCCCAGCACTTGGAAGGCAGAGGTAGGAGGATTGCCATGAGTTTGAAGCCACCCTCAGACTACATAGTGGGTTCCAGGTCAGCCTGAGCTGGAGTGAGACCCTACCTCGAAAAACAAAAAATAAATTAATAAATAAATAAAAATTGAAGCCAGGTGTGGTGGTACATGCCTTTAATCCCAGCACTCAGAGGCAGAGGTAGGAGGATTGCCATGAGTTTGAGGTCAGCCTGAGCTATAGTGAGACTTTACCTCAAAAAACTTCCCCCAAAAATTTAAAAATTGGGTTTAAAACATGGAGAAATGAATTCTGTGTTTACCAATGTAACCTTAGCACCTAGACATTGCCTGTCACATAACTAATACTTGACAAATACACGTTGACTGGTGAAAGAAACAAAAACCAATGAAACATGATTTCAGAAACTACTATTAGTATTTGAGTTCAGAATATTTTCAAAAATCAGAACCATTTTGGATAGACTACCACAGCCCTTAAGTTAGGCTATAAACATAGTATCTATTCACATATATGTTGAATGAATGATAAGCCTTTCTCATCCATTTTATCTATTTAAGCTGTGGCCTTTCAAAGCAAAGCCTAAATTCTCTTCCAAAAAACGTTTTACTGCTACTCTATCCTTTTAAACTCATTACCATTCACCTAGCCATCCAGGCAAGTATCTAAGAGCCTTCCTTGATTATCTTCATCTCCAAACCCTCTGTAGCAGACAGCTTCAAGTCACTAAGATGAACATCCAAATCAGGCACAGTTATGGAGGAAGGAATATTTATTGAAGCTTACAGATCCAGGGGAAGTTCCATAATGACAGAAGAAGCTGACCCACTTTCACAAGTCCAAACTGAGAGAAAGAAGCCCCAAGCCAAAAAAACACAAAAGCCATACTACAAACAAGTACACTTCAGGAACTCCAGGCACTTTGCATATCTTTAGATTGGAATTTCAAATCCACCACACCTTAGGACTGTACCCTAAGATCCACCCAGTGACACCTCCTCCAGCCAGGTGGCTAGAAATTCAAGAAGTTTTAATAAACTCCTCAATCTATTGGGGAGCATCTATTTAAACTACCACACCCTCATATCCAAATCCATGGGCAAATCCCATGATTGCTCTTAAAACTACATCCAGCCAGGCATGGTGGCACACCCCTTTAATGCCAGCACTTGGGAGGCAGAGGTAGGAGGATTGCCATGAGTTCTATGCCACCCTGAGATGACACAATGAATTCTAGGTCAGCTGGGCTAGAGTGAGACCCTATCTCAACAACAACAACAACAACAAAAAAATACATTCAGGGCTGGAGAGATGGCTTAGTGGTTAAGGCACTTGCCTATGAAGCCTAAGGACCCATGTTCAGCTCTCCAGATCCCAAGTAAGCCAGACACACAAAGGTGAGGCAAGCACAAAGTCACACATACCCACTAAGTGGCAAAAGCACGTGGAGTGCGACTGAAGTGGCTATGGCCCTGGCACAGCAATTCTATCTCATTCTCTCTAAAATACAAAAAAAAAAAAAAAAAAACTAGCTTCTTTTGTCTTCTGGACATGTCCCTAGTGACTGGACTGCCTGGCTATATAAAATGGATAGTTTAAAAAAGAAAGAAAAGGAGGCTAGAGAGCTGGCTTAGTGGTTAAGGTGTTTGCCTGCAAAACCAAAGGATCCCAGTTCGATCTCCAAGTCCCACATAAGCCAGATGCACAAGGGGACACATGCATCTGGAGTTCCTTTGCAGTGGCTGGAGACCCTGGCACGCCCATTCTCTTTCTCCCTCTCTCTCTTTCTCTCTCTGCCTCTTTATCTCTCTCAAATAAATAAATAAATAAATAAATATATTTTTTAAAAAGAAACAAACAAACAAACTGCATCCAAAATCTCACCTTTTCTCACTACTTCCATAATCTCCACTCTGGTCCACGACATCAACTCTCTACTGAATTAAAGCCACACCCTCCTAATAGACTTTCCCATCCAGTATTGCACTGTGAAAATAAACATGGTTTCCATACCACTGCAAACTGAGGTGCACAAATAGGCAGAGCTAACCAGATCCCAACTAGGTTTTTTTTTCCTTTTTTTGGCTGTTCATGGTAGGGTCTTGCTCTAGCTCAGGCTGACCTGGAATTCACTTTGTAGTCTCAGGGTGGCCTCAAACTCATGGCAATCCTCCTACCTCTGCCTCCCAAGTGCTGGGATTAAAGGCGTGCGCCACCACGCCTGGCCCAACTAGCTTTCAGTCTTCACCAACCTCCAGATAAAAAATGGTCTTTGCCGGATGTGGTGGCGCACGCCTTTAATCCCAGCACTCGGAAGGCGGAGGTACGAGGATCACTGAGTTCGAGGCCACCCTGAGACTACAAAGTTAATTCCAGGTCAGCCTGGACCAGAGTGAGACCCTACCTTGAAAAACCTAGAAAAAAAAAATCTTAAAGATGATGTTTGGTTAAAGAACTAGGAAACAGCCAAAGAATGGAAGTTTTCAGTGTCTGGCAGTCACCTCTGAAACCAGAGACTCTAGGAGCTCAGGAAACCTGTGCATGTAACTGCATCAGCTCTTGTACAGTTCTAGTATACTGTCCTTGGCAAGTTCAAAAATAGCAGACATTCTGTCCACATTGGTAGATAAGTATGTTCTCTTACCTCCTAACTGATAATCCACTTGAAATTTTCCCTACTCTCTAGTCTATTATCTTCCCAGGAGCAAGAGTGAAATCAATTTATATCATTCTCCAACCCAAATTCCATCCAATGGCTTCCTGTATAAAATAAAACCTAAATCTAGATGGGCGTGGTGGCACACACCTTTAATCCCAGCACTCCGGAGGCAGAGGTAGGAAAATTGTTGTGAGTTCGAGAGCACCCTGAGCCTACATGGTGAATGCCAAGTCAGCCTGGACTACAGCAAGTCCCTACCTTGAAAAAAATAAAAAAACAAAAATAAAACCTAAATCTAAATTCTTATTGGGCCACTGCTTACCTATCCAACCCTATCTTTTACCACTGCCTTAGTGATTCTTCTCCAGTCACACTGACCAACACAACCAACACAACTCATCTCTCCAGCCCCAGGATTAGCTTTTTTTTTTTTTTTTTTTTTTTGTTTTTTTTGGTTTTTCAAGGTAAGGTCTCACTCTAGCCCAGCCTGACCTGGATTTCACTCTGTATTCTTAGGGTGGCCTTGAACTCAGGGCAATCCTCCTACCTCTGTCTCCCAAGTGCTGGAATTAAAGGCGTGTTTCTTATGATCTACTTAATTTTATTTTTGTCTGATTTAACTTTGATGTTACAGAAGACAGGATGTCTTACACTTGTTTATGTTTTCAACAACTCTTGGACAAAAAAACTGGAATTGGTTCTGGTTTCAAAATATATCAAGTTAGTTTATTTTGTACACAATAATTGTCTATAGAATAATTTCTGACATATAGTTAAAAGTAGCTATGGTATGGGCTGGAGATGGCTTAGTGGTTAAGGCGCATGCCTGCAAAGCCTAAGGACCCCAGTTTGATTCTCCAGGTCCCACGTAAAGCCAGATGCACATGGTGGCGCATGCATCTGGAGTTCATTTGCAGTGGCTACAGGCCCTGGCGCGCCCATTCTCACTCTCTTCCCCGCTCTCTCTCCCTTTCTCTGTCTCTAACAAACAACAACAACAATAATAATAGTAGCTATGGTGTTTCTGAAAGACAGTTCATGACAGAGGCAGCACACTTACTCCTGGCATCTGTCTTGTCTGACTCACTCAGATACAGGCTGTCCTTGGCATCCGTGCTCCCCTCAACACCGTGTCTTATGAAAAACTTCATGTCACTGTCATCAATTTTATTCTCATCATCAATATCATATTTCTGCAGCCCTGCCAGGAGCTTTACTGCCGCCAGATGGGCAAATCTGTGGGAAAGAATCAATAATTAACCAGATCCACACTCTTCAACACATGTAAGCTGCAGTTTACACTTAGGCAATTCCACTGGGCATGCTTTTCCTTCAACCCACCTGCTAGCCAAGGGTGTAAATCTGTCTCTGAAAGCCTGACAACCTGACATACTCAGCTATGTGGAAACTCAGCACAGAATACTAAAGATGGAAAACTGATTCCATATTTTTTTTGTTTTTTTATTGGTAAGAACCCACTGACCCACTGGAAGAGGAGATCCACTATCAAAGAATATTTAGGTTGGGAGTGGTGGTGCACACCTTTAATCCCAGCACTTGGGAGGCAGAGGTAGGAAGATCACTGTGAGTTCAAGGGTAACCTGAGACTACATAATGAATTCTAGGTCTTCCTGGGCTAGAGTGAGACCCTACCTTGAAAAAAAAAAAAAAAAAAAAATAAAAATATAAAATAAAATATTTAGGTGCCCCAAACGGACTTACTCAACTGAATAGAGAAGTCAGATGATAAATTAGTTCTGGTCCCAGCTTTAGAGCTCACTATACTTCTAACTTCTTTCATCTCCATCCTTCCTCAACTCAAAGAATTTGGCATGGTTTTGAAATTTAATGGAAAAAATAATCTTTAAATTTATGTTTTCACTGGTGTAGTAGCACATGCCTTGAATCCCAGCACTCGGAATATGTGAGAGGACTGCTGTGAGTTTGAGGCCACAGTCTGGGAATATAGAGTGAATGCCTAGTCAGCCTGGGCTAGAGTAAGACCTTACCTCAAAAAACAAAACAAAAATTTGTTTTCTATTCTCTATTCTTTCTCACATCTCAATGAAGTAGCTAATAATAAACTCCTGGTTTTAGAGGGGTTTTTCAGGTATAATCACATGTAATTTGCATTCTTTTCCACAATTTTGCTAACTGAAATATTTAACACTTCCTCTCAGGACATGGATAATCACGAAACACAAAATTCTATTTAAAAAAAAAAAAAAAAAACCTTACTTTTCCCCATTGTTATGGTTTGAATCTGTGACATTCCCAGACTTCTGTTTTGAACATTTCATCCAATCTTGCTTCTATTTGAAGGTTTTTAGAGGTTTTCAGGAGTAAGAAGTAGGTTGCTAGAAGCTAGGATTTGAAGGTTATAACCACTTGTGGTTCTGGCTGAGTTCTATGTGAACAGCCACCACCACACACTACCTACCATGCCTTTCTCAGCAAGGGTGAACTGATCTCTGAAGATAAGCCAAAACAAACCTACCTTCTCTTAAGTCATCTGTTAGTTATTTCGGTCACAGCAATGTAAAAGTAATTAATGCATCTGTATTTTTTTAAAATCATGCATATACAGAAATATTCTTATTTTTCATGATACTACAAGCAAATTATTAAAGATATAGCTGGGTTTCCATTTCAGTGGTAAAGTGATTATCACCTACCATGCATAAGTACCTGGGTTTAATTCTTAGCAATACAAAATCAAAATATATAGTAAAAAGCTTCTATTGGAAGTTGTAAGGCTGAAAAAGGAAGAGGAAAAGGAAAGATAGTATACTAGAGACCCCTGTGTTTCCACAGAAAGAAACAAAACGTCAGGTGTATAGCTTCCGAGAGGCAAGGTGGTATGGAAAGGCATAGGAGTGATAAGGCACAGGTGAAATACAGAAATGCTGTACTTCAAATTTATGAATGAAACAAGAGCCCTAATACTGAATGCTAGGCAGCACAGTAAGAAAGGGGAAGATTCCCCGCAGGAGAACTTTAAGCAAAAGAGATGGAAAGCCTCAGCAAGCTCCACAGGCACAGATCTGGCACTCTGCACAGATATCAGAGAAGAAATCTGCAATAATACATCAAGCCACACTGGAGAAGGGGCCCCATGCTTGCTAGCTGGCTCAGGAATGCCAAGTTTAGGACCCATCTTAAGAGAGGTCTTGCCAGGCATGGTGAAGCACACCTTTAATCCCAGCACTGGGGAGGCAGAGGTAGGGATCGCCATGAGTTCAAGACCACCTTGAGACTACATAGTGAATTCCAGGTCAGCCTGGGCTAGAGTGAGACCCTACCTGGGAAAAAAAAAAAAAAAAGGGGGGGCCTTACCATCACACCTAAGACTGGGGGAACCAGAGGCCCTTCACTTGCTAAGCAAGTGACAGTGAGTCACGGGAGTCAGTATGGGCCAAAGAACTGATTGTGAATTGACACAGATTTTCAGATACAGGTCTCCACCATGGGAAATGAATGCAAAGGAAACCGAAGGCACTTTCACTTGGCAATGGAGACCTGACCTCTGGGAAGCACAGCAAAACCAGCTCTGTGTGGCTGAGCTGGGACTGTGACGGAGGGGAACTGCGGGTTCACAGGGTGCCCACACATCACACCACAAGAGCAGATTGCTTTGGGCTTGTTACATTCACTCTCAGAGTCCACGGGGTATATGGTGAGAATGCAGCCGCTCCCTAGGCATCACCGTTAATGGGCCTGTGAAGCACCTGTGGTACAAGGGGCATCCAAGCAGGGGTTTGTCACTCCCCGTCCCACTGTCCACCAAACACACACACACAGGAGCAGCGTAAGCATGGCTCAATGCTGAATAGGACTCCACCTTCATAAAACTCTTTTACATTCAGCTTGTCTGGCACTGAGAAAAGCTCTGATCGTGTGTGTGTGTGTGTGTGTGTGTGTGTGTGTGTACTCACAGGTGTACACACACACCCAGTGAACTTCAGAAGCAGCCGCCTGGTAAAAAGCAAAAGTCTCTCTCTCTCTTTCTTTCTTAATATTTTTTTGTTTATTTATTACACAGACAGAGAATGAGAATGAATGGGTGCACCAAGGCCTCTAGCCACTGCAAACAAACTCCAGACACATGTGCCACCATGTGCACCTGGCTTACATGGGTACTGGAGAACCAAACCTGGGTCCTTAGGCTTCACAGGCAACTGCCTTAACTAAGCCATCTCTCCAGCCCTTGTTCTGATTTTTGACTGCTTTCCATTTGCTTGGTTTTGTTTTCCCTCACTTTTATTTCTCACACCTTCATCCTGTACACATCCCTACTCTTTACAATCTTGCTCCTTCTCACATTTTCCCCTTTCTTCATCATATTCTTAATATTTTTATCTGCAGCAATTTTTAACTCATTTATCCTGCAGTTTCTTGAATTCCTTTCTTTTTCTATTCTTATTGGGTAAGTAGTTATTTCTTTGTTGTTGTTTTTAATTATTTATTTGCCAACAGAGAGAGACAGAAGAAGAGAGGCAGACAGAGAGAGAATTGGCACTCCACAGCCTCTATCCACTGCAAATGAACTCCAGATGCATGTGACCTTTGTGCATCTGGCTTACGTGGGTCCTGGGGAATTGAACTGAGGTCCTTTGGATTCTCAGGCAAACGCCTTAACCGCTAAGCCATCTCTCCAGCCCTGTTGTTGTTGTTTAACTTCTACCATGTGGCTTTTTTTTTTTTTATTTACTATATTTAAATATCTGGTTAGTCATGGTGGCACATGTCTAAACACAACTTAAAAGGCTGAGGCAGGGGAGCATAAGCTTAAGGACAGCCCTTGCTACATGGTAATTTATGGCCAAGTCTCAAACAAACACACAATGGTGACTTTTGACAAAGATAGTGGAACAATACCTAATTTTCAATTAACAGTGTTACAATAACTGGATATCCATGTGCAAAAAATCAGCTTAGTGTTCCAGATGTATCTTAGCTAAAACTAATGAATGCCCTAACTTTCGATGGTTTTTGAAGCCTATACATTTGGTATTATTTGGCCCTTAAGCTTTTACATCTCTTAGCATGGAGGATGAAGAAAGCTGTACATTGTTGCTTGAGAGTCTGTACATTTTAGACCACATTTATATTTGCACTGTCAGTATGGCAAATGAGTGAAAAAATGTTAATAATCTATTGTTTGTTTTTTTAATTTCTTGTTTTGATTTCAGCTCATACCCTGACTGAAAAAAAAAAAAGTCAATTTATGTTCATGACAGTCGGGATTTTTTTTAATGTCTACATTTTTTTATTAATTTATTTCTTTGAGAGAGAGAAAGAGGCAGAGAGAGAGAGAGAGAGGTGGGAGAGAATGGGCGTGCCAGGGGCTCTAGCCACTGCAAACGAACTCCAGATGCATGCGACCCCTTATGCATCTGGCTTACATAGGTCTTGGAGAATCAAACGGGGATCCTTTGGTTTTGCAAACAAACACCTTAACCACAAAGCCATCTCTCTAGCCTCCTTTTCTTTCTTTTTAAACTATTTTATATAGCCAGGAAGTCCAGTCACTAAGGACAGAAGACAAGAGAAGCTAGGGTTTTTTTTTTCTTTTCTTTTCTTTTTGTATTTTAGAGAGAATTGTTGTGCCTGGGCCATAGCCACTGCAGCCCTAAACATCTACATTCTTTCTAATAAATTGTTGGAAGATTTTTTTTAAGTCAACTTATATTAATACCTTGTAAAATATAAAAACTGAACTCAAATGAATCATAGACCTCACAATCTAAAACTACACAATTTCTATAGGAAGTAGAAGAATTCTTTGTGTTAATGAAAGATTTCTTAAATCTAATACCAGAAGCATTTCCACAGTGCTGGGGATTGAACCCAGGTTCTTGCCCATGCAAAGTGAATGTTCTATCACTGCAAAGATATTATTTTTATTTTATTCTATTTATTTACAAGTGGGGGGGGAGTGATGAGGAAGCATAGGCATGCCAGGACCTCTAGCCACTGCAAATGAACTCCAGATGCATGAGCCACTTTGTGCATCTGTCTTTATGTGAGTACCGGGGAATCAAACCCAGACCATGAGACTTTGCAAGCCAGAGTCTCTGACCACTGTGCCATATCTCCAGCCCTGCAAAATATTAAGGGAATGAAAAATGCAACAAGTAGAAGAAAATCTTTGTACAGGATATTATCTGAGAAAGAACTAATATTCAGAACATATAAAGGAGGCTTGATTAAATTAGGCCAGCTAGGCCAAATGAGCCAACAGATGCAATAGTGGCATGTCTGTTATGGGGGAAACCAACCACTCTAATTGGAATGGAGGCCCATTCTATTGAAGAGAATACATCCCTGATATTGAAAACCTACAACAGGGGTAGTCATGAGCCCTAAGGGTGTAATGTCTGCTGGTGTCTGACTAAATGTATATACTATGCTCACCAAACTGCCCAGTAAGCACTTTTAATGTTCATACCCATATATTAATGCTACTCTCACTTTTGGTTAGAGAAGCTTCTCTTTTCAGACGGCAGTGACCTTGGGATGACTCAGAAAACACCATGGTGCTGAGAAGGAGTGACAGAGGAGGCTCAGGGTCCATTGCAGAAGAGGTAGTGGAAAGAATATAAGAGCCAAAGGAAGGGTAGGACTCCTTACAACATGCTCGTCCAGACTCAAAATGGCCTGGATATCCATGACCTCACAGTGCCTGACACTACCTACACAAGACCATCATAATAGGAAGAAAAGATGATGACATCAAAATAAAAGAGAGACTGATAGAGAGGAGGAGGGGATATGATGGAGAGTGGAGTTTCAAAGGGGAAAGTGGGGAAGGGAGAGAATTACCATGGGTTATTGTCTACAATTATGGAAGTTGTCAATAAAAAAATAAAACTTTAAAAAAAGGAGGCTTGAAACAATAAAAAACAATCCAAACCAGGTACAGGTTGCAATTCTAGGGAGGAGGATTGCAAGCTCTATGCCAGCCTAGAATACATAGCAAACTTCAGGCAAGATACTGAGGGGGACAAAGGGAGGTATATTTCCCACCATGAAAACCTGTGCCTTTGAGCATGGTCAAAAGGGGAGCTGAAGGGATGGCTTAGCGGTTAAGGCACTTGCCTGCAAGGCCAAAGGACACAGGTTTAATTCCCCAGGACCCACGTAAGCCAGATTCACAAGGGGGTGAACAAGGGGGCTGAAGTTCTTTTGCAGTGGCTGGAGGCCCTGGCATACCCATTTTCTCTCTCGCTCTCTTCCTGCCTATTTCTGTATCTCTCCCTCAAATAAATAAATAAAAATACATTTTAAAAAGCAAAAGAGTAGACAAAAGGGGCTGGGGCAATAGCTCAGTGGGTAACAGTACTTGTTGAGCTATCATAAGGACCTGAGTTCAGATCTCCAGCACTCATATAAGAAAAACAGGCATGGCAGTGTAATCCCATCACAGACAGAGGAAGAGACAGAAGGATTCGGGCTCCCAGGTCAGCCAGTCTAATAAAAAATAGCAAGCTCCAGGCTCTGTAAGAAACCATCTCAAGGAAATAAGACAGCAGAATACAGAAAGATACCTGACATCCTCCTCTAGATTCACACACATGTGCACAAGATGTATGTGCACACACATGCATATACCATTTGTATACATATATTACACACAAAACAAAAATTGTTCTGTAGCATTACGTTCACCATAGAAACAAACATATGGCTGGGTGTGGTGGTGTACACCTCGAGACACATCACTTGGGAGGCAGAGATAAGAGGACTGTCATGAGTTCAAGGCCACCCTGAGATTACACAGTGAATTCCAAGTCAGCCTGAATTAGAGTGAGGCCCTACCTCGAAAACAACAAACCAAAACAAAACAAAAAAATAGGGCTGGGGAGGTTGCTCAGAGGTTAAGTTACTTACTTACAAAGCCTAAGGGCCGGGGTTTGATTCCCCAATACCCATGTAAAGCCTAATACACAATGTGGCACATGCATTTGGAGTTCGTTTGCAATAGTAAGAGGCCCAGGTGTGCCCATTCTCTCTGCCTGTATGCCTGTGTCTCTCTCTCTGTTTGCAAATTTTTAAAAAAAGTTAAAAAAGAAATATACATATGGAAAATGCATAAAGATTCTTAAAACCATATTCATTAAAAATAAAAATTAAAGCCGGGCGTGGTGGCGCACGCCTTTAATCCCAGCACTCGGGAGGCAGAGGTAGGAGGATCGCCAAGAATTCGAGGACACCCTGAGACTACATAGTTAATTCCAGGTCAGCCTGGGCCAGAGTGAGACCCTATCTCAAAAACCAAATAAATAAATAAATAAATAAATAAATAGAGGATCGCTGAGAGTTCAAGGCCACCCTGAGACTACATAGTTAATTCCAGGTCAGCCTGGACCAGAGTGAAACCCTACCTCCCTTCCTCTCTCTCCCCCTCTTCTTGAAAAAAAAAAAAAAAAAAAAAAAAGAAATAAATAAATAAAAAAAATTAAGCCGGGAGCCCCAGTGGCACAGGTAGGCGCCGGGTCCACAGACTTTAATCCCAGCACTCGGGAGGCAGAGGTAGGAGGATCACCAAGAGTTCGAGGACACCCTGAGACTACATAGTTAATTCCAGGTCAGCCTGGGCCAGAGTGAGACCCTATCTCGAAAAACCAAATAAATAAATAAATAAATAAATAAATAAATAAATAAATAAATAAATAAATAAAATTAAGGGCTAGGGAGATGGCTTAGCGGTTAAGGACTTGCCTGCAAAGCCTAAGGGTTTGGGTTTGATTCCCTACCCACATAAAGCCAGATGCACAAAGTGGCACATACATCTAAGAGTTCATTTGCAGAGGCCCTGGCATGCCCATTCTCTCCCTCTCTCTCTCTCTGTTTGTAAATAAATTAATTAAATAAATAAAAATTAAAATAAAATAAAAATTAAGGGGGTGAAGAGAAGACCCAGCAGTTGAGACGTTTGCCTGTAAAGCCCAACAACCCAGGTTCAATTCCCCAGTACCCAGGTAAAGCCAGATGCACAAAGTGGTACATGCATCTGGAGTTCATTTGCAGTGGCTGGACACCCTGGCATGCCCAGTCTCTCATTCTCTCCCTCCCTTCCTCTCTCTCCCCCCCTCTCTTCTTGCAAATAAATAAAATATTTTAAAAATAAATAAAATCCAAATTAAAATCACAATGAGTTACCACGACATACCTATTAAAATTATAAAAATTAAAAAAAAAAAAAAAACGGCTGGAGAGATGGCTTAGAGGTTAAGGTGCTTTCCTGAGAAGCCTAAGGACCCAGGTATGATTCCCCAGTACCCATATAAGTACAAGGTGGCACATGTGTCTGGAGTTCATATGCAGTGGCAGGAGGCCCTGGGGTGCCCATTCTGTCTCTCTTTCCCTCTCTCTCTTTTCCTCTTTCTCTCTCTCAAATAAATAAATAAATTTTTAAAAATACGTCACAATAGCAAATGTAGGTACAAATGAGGAGTAAGCCAACCTTTCATTCATTGTTGGTAGGAATATAAACTGACAGTCACTTTGGAAAGGCACTTTAGAAGCTTCTTTTTATATCAATAAACATATTTAGCATATGGCACAGTAATCCAAAGGAAGTTAAAACTTCAGTTAATATAAACACCTGTATATTAATGTACATAGCAGCTTTATTCACAGTCAACCACAAAGGATGCAACCAAGATGCCTCCTGTGGTGAGTGGAGAAGTAAACTACAGAATACAAAGAATGCTACAATGGAACCTGCTCAGCAATAATAAAAGGAGTTGCTCACACTGCAGTGGTATGTTCATCCTGACAATCTAGAATCACTGAGGAGAGAAACCTCTGGGAATGTCTGTATAGCCCATGCAGAGAGCATGGGCTAGGGTCCCAGACTGAAGAGCAAGAAGCAAGCAAGCAAGCACAGCACCATTATTCTCCTCTATCTGCTTCCTGATTGAACACACTGTGACCAGCCCACCATGACTGGCTATACCTTCAAACTGTGAGCTAAAATAAACCCTTCCTTCTTTAAGTTGCTTTTGTGAGGAAATTTGTCAGTCACAAGAAAAGTAATACATACACACATAAGGTAAATCTCAAAATAGCAATCAGTGAGTGACTGGGTCCAAGCATTAGGTGAAGCCTCACTACTAGCCAGTGCTAGCCCATACTCAGCCATAAGTTCAAATGGTTCTGAACCACAAATATGATTCAAAAATGATTCAAAACAATTTTCCCTGGCCTCTATCCAAATTCTGTCCCTCTGAAATTTCTTTTGTAACTTTTCCTATAATCTGTATTAATGTTACCACACCATGTAACTTACAAACATGAAAGTTTGGCATTTTTTCTCAGCTTTATGTAACATGTAACATAACATGGTGATTACAATTCATCGGGACATTTGTTTGCATATCTTTCTCTCCTCCAAGGGTCAACTTCTAAAGCTTACTTGATGACAAGCTCCTGTGACTATAGGCACTGTGTATTCTTATGTTGGAAATCTGACTTCTAAACATAGCACTCAGACCATGGTGACTAAACAGGAAGCTGAATGAAAGAATCACCAAATGAACTAACAGTTGTGCACTATTTGTAGAGGACCAGACCAGAATGAGCCACTACATTTATTTCAAATGTAAATTCCCAAATATGACTCAAAATCACTTTTTAAGATTTTATTTTTATTTATTAGAGACAGAGAGAGGGAGAATGAGAATGGGCATGCCAGGACCTCTAGCCACTGCAAATGAACTCCAGACACATGCACCTCCTTCTGCTTCTGGCTTACATGGGACCTGGAGAATTGAACCGGGATCCTTAGGCGTTGCAGGCATGAACCTTAACCACTAAGCCATCTCTCCCGCCCCCAAAATCCTTTATTTTATTTTATTTTATTTTTTTGAGAGAGACACAGAGAGAGATGAGAGAGAGGGAGAGGAAGACAGAGAATGAGCATGCTAGTAGTATCTCAGCTGCTGGGTACAAACTCCAGATGCGTGCACCCCCTTGTGGGCAAGTGTGGCATTGCGCCCTTGCCTCACTTTGCATCTGGCTAAACGTGGGACCTGGAGATTGGAACTGACGTTCTTAGGCTTAGCAGGCAGGCACCTTAACCACTAAGCCATCTCTCCAGCCCCAAAATCCTTTATTTATTTATTTTTATTTATTTATTATCAACAAGAGTTGTTTTATTCTTTTAATATTTATTTATTTATTTAAGAGAGGGAGGGAGAGGGAGGGGGAGGGAGGGCACGCCAGGGTCTTCAGCCACTGCAAACGAACTCCAGACACATGTGCCCTCTTGTGTATCTGGCTTACGTGGGTCCTGAGGAGTCGAACCTAGGTCCTTTGGCTTTGCAGGCAAGCACCTTTAACCACTAAGCCATCTCTCCAGCCCCAAAATCTTTTTAAATACAACTTTACTGTAGTTTCCTGTTGTTTTTTTTTATAGAATATTCACTATTTTTTTTTTTGAGGTAGCATTTCACTTTAGCTCAGGCTGACCTAGAATTCACTATGAAGTTTAAGGGTAGCCTCAAACTCAGTGATCCTCCTAACCTCTGCCTTCCAAGTGCTAGGATTAAAGGTGTGCACCACCACGCCTGGCTTGATTCTAAATCTTTATTTTTCTTTTTCTTTTTTTTTTTTTTTGGTTTTTCCAGGTAGGGTCTCACTGTAGCTCAGGCTGACCAGGAATTCACTATGTAGTCTCAGGTGGCCTCAAACTCACAGCGATCCTCTTACCTCTGCCTCCTGAGTGCTGGGATTAAAGGCGTGCGCCACCACGCCCGACATGATTTATTTTCTATTGATCAATCTTGATTATTCACTTTTCTCAACAAAGTGTTATAGACATGTGGGTGAAGCACTGCACTGCATGCGCTATTCTGGGATTCCTGGACCTGACCTCCTTCAGTGGTAGATAGTCACTCTGACAACCTTATCTCAATTCTTTTTCAATTTGGTTTTTTGAGGTAGGGTCTCACTCTAGCCCAAGCTGACCTGGAATTTACTATGTAGTCTCAGGGTAGCCTCGAAATCATGGCAGTTCTCCCACCTGTGCCTCCCAAGTGCTGGGACTGAAGGCATGCACCAGTACAGCTGGCCCTTTTTGCATTTCTAAATGCCCTTCTCCATGGAAAAGGGGACTAAAAACTACCTTAGAGATGAGAGTCGCTGCCCCTGCTTTACAGAGAAGAATAAATGTCACCTCAGCTTGAAAACTGTGACTCTATTAGCATTTGATTGAGTTTCCTAAAATTGTATTAAATTCTCAGATTTCTAAGTACAAAAGAGTAAATAGAAAACTTTAAAAACAGAAAAGGAGCACAGTATGCAGTGGTTCACACCTCTTAGCCACATCACTGGGTCTCTCTCCTGCTTTGTTGGTAATATTACTGTCTGCTCCCACTTCAATTAACCACTGCAGACACTCTATGTGACCTTGTCCAGCAGCTGTTAAAAAAAAAGAAGAAAAAATAACAGGAAAATACACAAGAAGATCTGTTATCATTTGCAATTTTCTAAATATTTGGAAAGTACTATTATAGAGTACTTTCTTAATCATAACTATTGATCCTTATATTAACAAAAGTAGTGTAAGCAGATATTATTTTCCTAATTTTCATTTAATCAAATATCTACTGTGCTCAAGCCCAGTACTTTGCCTATACTTATAAAAACTGAAGCTCACGGCTGGAGAGATTGCTCAGTGGTTAAGGCACTTGCGTACAAAGCATAAGGACCAAGGTTCGACTCCCTAGTACCCATGTAAGCCAGATGCACAAGGGGAAGCATGCATCTGGAGTTCATTTGCAGTGGCTAGAGTCCTTGGTGTGCCCATTCTCTCTAACTGCACATACTCTCTCTCTCTCTCTCAAATAAATAAATAATTTAAAAAAAAACTGAAGCTCAAAGTGCACACAGCAAGCAAATAATGGATTTGAAACTAGAATCCAGTTTGTTCTAACCCGTATCCAAGTGCTATGTCATACTATGTAGTGCCTAGCCAATCTTGTATCGTAGCACAATGTGAATACATACTAATCACAGGGACCTTCAAAACTCTTGCTCTAGGGCTGGGAAGCAGTTAAAGGTATTTGCTTGCAAAGCCTGCTGGTCAGGATTTGATTCCCCAGTACCTACACACAGCCAGATGCACCAAGTGGCATTTGTGTCTAGAGTTTGTCTGCAGTGACAGGAGGCCCTGGTGCATGCAATCTCACTCTCTTAACTTATTAATTAATTAATTTTATTTAAATAATAATAACCGGGCCTGGTGGTGCACACCTTTAATCCCAGCACTTGGGAGGCCCAGGTAGGAGGATCACTGTGAGATCAAGGCCAGCCTGAGACTACATAGTCAATTCCAAGACAGCCTGGGCTAAAGCAAGACCCTACCTCAAAAAAAAAAAAATCTTGCTCTAACATATGTGTGTATGTCTATAATAAAACAAATCTAGCCGGGCGTGGTGGCACACGCCTTTAATCCCAACACTCGGGAGGCAGAGGTAGGAGGATCACCGAGAGTTCGAGGCCACCCTGAGACTACATAGTTAATTCCAGGTCAGTCTGGACCAGAGTGAGACCCTACCTTGCAAAAAAAAAAAAAACAAAACAAATCTATGTATCACATATGAACATATGTGGATATATTATAAATAACACAAGTGTGTTTGTGTATGTCTGTATGTATAGATAGACAGATAGATAGTTTTAAGAGACATATCTATCTATCTATCTATCTATCTATCAGCCTTGCCAGGCATGGTGGTACAGGCCTTTAATCCCAGCACTTGGGAGGCAGAGATAGGAGGAATGCCGTGAGTTCAAGGCCACTCTGAGGCTACATACTGAATTCCAGGTCAGCCTGGGCTAGAAGAGAGACCCTACCACCTTGAAAAACCAAAAAATAAATAAACAAAAAAAAAAAACAAACAATCAGCCTCTCAAGCCACTTGATCATATAAACTACTCATCTAAATCTTGTCCTTAAAACACACACTCTACCCTAATTTTCACCACTACAACTCCACTTAAATCCTATCACTCATTCAGTTTCTAGAGAAACCTGCCAGACCTGAATTCACATCTACTGAACAGTAAGACTTAAGGACAGGACTGTGATCTTCAGAACTCAACAAGTGGCTGGAACAGATACTGAATAAATATCTACAGTTAATAACTGAACTTAAGAAAGTTAATACAGGGACTTGAGGGATGGCTTAGCGGTTAAGGCATTTGCCTGCAAAGCCAAAAGACCCAGGTTCGATTCCCCAGGACCCATGTTAGCCAGATGCACAAGATAGCACATGCATCTGGAGTTCATTTGCAGTGGCCGGAGGCTCTGGTGCACCCATTCTCTCTTCCTCTCTCTCCCCTCTTTCTCTCTGTCAATATTTAAATAGCTGTAACAGCTAACCTTATATAAAAAAAAAGAAAGTGAATAAACATCACATCCAGTATAACAGCTATGTAACCTTCAGTCAAGGCACTTGACCTCTGTGAACCTCAGTTCCGACATCTTTAACAGTGTGGGCTTTATTTATAAGGAGAACATACTGCTGTTTCATAGTTAACAATAATGATTAAATGTGTTAAGAGCTTTGTCTCAATTCTATCTTATGTGATACATAGATTTGTTTTATTATAGACATACACACATATGCTAGAGCAAGTTTTGTTTGTTTTGTTTTGTTGTTTTGAGGTAGGGTCTTGCTTTAGCCCAGGCTGACTTGGAATTGACTATGTATTCTCAGGCTGGCCTTAAACTCAGTGATCCTCCTACCTGGGCTTCCCAAGTGCTGGGATTAAAGGTGTGCACCACCAGGCCCAGTTATTATTATTTAAAAAATTAAATTATTTATTTATAAGTAAGAGAGTGAGATTAACTGTTGTCATAAACATAATGTATTATTACTATATCCCCATTCACACTTCATCAATAATTTGATCCTTAACACCTTCTTCTGTCCCTCAATTCGTTTTTTTCTTTAAATGTGCAAGCAGAGAGAGGGAGTATGCCAGGGCCTCCAGCTGCTGCAAACAAACTCCGGATGCATGTGCTACTTGGTGCATCTCCCTTTACATGAGTACTAGGAGATCAAACCTAGGTCGTCAGGCTTTGCAGCCAAATGCCTTAACCACTGAACCATCTCTCCAGCTTCTGCCTCTCAAGTCTTACTCCCTCTCCCACTCTTATCCCTCTCTTTCCTATCCAGAACTAGCTAACAAAAAATACTACAGGATTTCCAAAGCCTCCATAAGTAAATCTACCATTAGACAAGAGCAATAACATATTCTGTCTTTTCTATCCTTAAATGTGATTTTAAAAAATCATATTTATGATCCTGGGTAATGGTATGGCTTATAAGGTAGAATGCACCAAAGCCATGTTTCCAATCTATCACAAAGGTGGGAAGGAGGATAAATAATTTACAATGAAAGACTTTAGAAAGAGATTATAACCCAGGATTTTTACTATATATTGACAAGGATATATTCATTAAGTTTATTAATTTTTTATAAGAGAATAAACTAAGGACTTCTTACCACTTTCCTGCCTTTTCATGGGCTGGAGCTCTCTGTACTCAGTCAGGCTTTAATCCTCTTTTGCCTTCTCATGGGCAGGGGCTCTTTATACTCTCTCCTCTTAATCTAATAAATCTCTCTAAACTTTAAAATAAATAAATAAACCCAGATGTGATGGCACAAGCCTTTAATCCTAGCACTCAAGAGGCAGAAGTAGGAGAATCATCTTCAGTTTGAGGCAGTCTGGGACTACATAGTGTCAGGTCAGCCTGTACTAAAGTGAGACCCTACCTAGAAAAAAAGAAAGAGAATAAAATAAAATTACATGTTTAGGAGCCGGGCGTGGAGGTGCACACTTTAATCCCAGCACTCAGGAGGCAGAGATAGAAGGATAGCCATGAGTTTGAGGCCACCCTGAGACTACATAGGGAATTCCAGGTCAGCCTGAGCTAGAGTGAGACCCTACCTTGAAACACCAAAAAATATATATTTTTTTAATGTCATGAAATAATTATGGTTTATGATCAAGTAAATGAGCTGAGCATGTGGTACAAACCTATAATCCTCAGCCCTTGAGAAGCAGAGGCAGGAGAGTCAATTTAGGCCTCAGAAATGACCTGTCTCACAGAACATTACAAAGAACAAGCAAACAAAGAAAGACAGGTGGTTTAAGCCAGTTATTAAATGACTAGTAAGAACTCAGTAATAGATGCTGCAACTTAACTACTTCATCAAAATTAAAACAAAAGAAGCCGGGCATGGTAGCACACGCCTTTAATCCCAGCACTTGGGAGGCAGAGGAAGGAGGATCGCCGTGTGTTTGAGGCCACCCTGACACTACATAGTGAATTCCAGGTCAGCCTGAGCTAGAGTGAGACCCCACCTCAGAAAAAAAAATTAAAACAAAAGAAAAAATGCAGATAGATTCACAAAATGTGGCAAAGATGAGCTGAACCAGCCAATACCAACTTTTTATGCCTAGTTTGGGTACAATGTAAACATATAGTCCCCAAGAAAAATACACACTATCCACAAGATGGCTCTTTTCCCTGCTGCTGTCACTTATCACTCCTCCACCAACCCATCTGCTCCATCCCTAGCCCTAAAGTCCTTGATAGACTCACAAGATCATGAAGGGAAGCCTGACGGTTCCTCTCACTCCAGCCATCTAGTCTCTTACAATGACTGCACTCCAACACACTGCACATCAGTTCCTTTGGCCCTTCAGAGCCTTCTTCCAGATCCCTCATTTATATCTCAACTCAAGCAGTAAAGAAATGTCCAGGACAGAAAAGTAGCTACCAGGACTGGACAGATGGCTTAGTGGTTAAGGTGCTTGCCTGCAAAACCTAAGGAACTAACGGTCTTGCGTAAGCCAGACGCACAAGGTAGCAAACACATCTGGAGTTCAACTGCAGTGGCTAGAAGCCCTGGCATGCAAATTCTCCCTCTCTCACTCTCTCTCTCATAAAAATAAAATTAAACAATGAAATTAAATAAATAAAAAACAGCTACCACGGATGGCTGGTTCCCCAAAAATGCACTACAAGCACTATGAGTTAGCCTACATTTTGCTACCGCGTCTAAATGAAATCCAGCACATACATTAGCAACAAAAGCCCACTCTAAGCTCTTCCCCTGTCCATATTGCCACCAACTCACTCAGAAGCAATCAATGCAAGAGATTCATAACTGGTCAAGTGTGAAGTATAAATGACTGATAAGTGCCCAGCCCTAAACTAGACACACACATCCTTCCCTCCAGAGCTCAAGGAACATCTTGGAAGATGGGACCAAATGAACCTAAGAGCTGGAGGATGGGGAGGAGCACTGTGAAACTCTGACAATCAGACATGGCAAGTCCCCTGCACTCATGAATCATACCACATGTGGTTACATGCACAAGACCTGTGTACATGATGGGCCCAGTCAACATTAATGGTTGATGGAGAGAAGTCATTCTCTTCTGTGGCATAGTCACTAGCAAAAGATAAGAAAGGATAATACAGAGCACATATAGTGTGTGTGTGTGTGTGTGTGTGTGTGTGTGTGTGTGTGTAAATGCCAAAAAATAAAAATCAAGCACGGGGCTGGGAAGATAGCTCAGTCAATAAAGTACTTGCCTTGCAAGCATGAGGACTTATGTTCAATCCACAGAACCCACATTTTAAAAAGGTGGACATAGTGACACAGGCCTGTAACCAAAGCACTTAGAAATCAGAGACAGGAAGATCCCTGGGGCCCACTGGCCAGCCAGTCTGGCCTACTTGTCACTGAGAGAACCTGTACAAAACAGCTGGCCAGAGATGCACAAGAGGGCACATGTGTCTGGAGTTTGTTTGCAGTGGCTGGAGGCCCTGGCATTCTCTCTATCTGTGTCTGTCTGTCTGTCTGTCTGTCTGTCTCTCTCTCTCTCAAATTAATTAATTAATCAATTAATTAATTAATTTAAAAAAATAGCTGGCCAGGTGAGGCATGGTGGTACAAGTCTTTAATCCAGCACTCAGGAGGCAGGGGTAGGATGATTGCTGTGAATTAAAGGGCAGCCTGAGACTACAGAGTGAATTCTAGGTCAGCTTGGGTTAGAGTAGGACCCTACCTCAAAAACAAACAAATAAACAAACAAAAAGTTGGACAGCATTCCTGACAAACACCAGTCAAGATGGTCCTCAGGTCACTACATGCACATGCATATATGTGCATTCACATAAACATACCCCCCAAAAATGAAGCATGACCTTTCTGAAAGGGCTGTTAATAGACCCAATTTCTCCCCTAAAACACTGGGCTTATCTTTCAAGGTAAAGTCAGGATTGAGTTGGGATTAACAATTTAAAAAGGTTTGGAGGCTAGATGGCTCAGCAGTTAATGGTACTTGCTTGCAGGGCCTGATGTACTGGGGTCAATTCCCCAGTACCCATGTACAGACAGATACACAAAGTGGTACATGCATGTGGAATTTGTTTGCAATGGCTAGATGCTCTAGAGTGCCCATTCGCTCTCTCTTTTTGCCAGGCGTGGTGGCACATTCCATTAATCCCAGCACTCAGGAAGCAGAGGTCGGAGGACTACTGTGAGTTTAAGGCCAGCCTGAGACTACATACTGAATTTCAAGGTCAGCCTAGGCGAGGGCAAAACACTACTTCAAGAAAAAAAAAAAAAAAGAATGCAAGGTTTGGAGACTGCCAGACGTTATTGATAAAATAAAGTCCAATTCAGTGGGGTGTGGTGGCGTACACCTTTAATCCCAGCACTGGGGAGGCAGAGGTAGGAAGACTGCCATGAGTTCGAGGCCACCCTGAGACTACATAGTTAATTCCAGGTCAGCCTGAGCTGAGCTAGAGTGAGACCCTACCTTGGAAAACCAAAAAAAGAAAGAAAAAAAAATCCAATTCAAATACATATCCCTAAAAGCAACTCTGCCATGGTTTTTCTCATTAGAATCAGCTACCCTCAGGTTATAGAGAAATCACAAATGAACCTGAACGTTCTGGTATAACAGGTTGAAGATTTGCTTTGAGGTTTAAAAATAAAGTAACAGGGCTGGAAAGATGGCTTAGCAGTTAAGATGTTTGCCTGTGAAGCCTAAGGACCCAGGTTCTATACCCCAGTACCCACATAAGCCAGATGCACAAGGTGGCACATGAATCTGGAGTTGGTTTGCAGTGGCTACAGACCCTGGTGTGCCCATTCTCTCTCTATATATCTGCCTTTCTCAAATAAATAAAAACAAATTTAAAAGTATTATTTAAAAAAATAATAAAGGCCAGACATGGTGGCACATGCCTTTAATCCCAGCAGGAAGCAGAGGTAGGAATGATCACTATGAGCTCGAGGCCACACTGACACTATATAGTGAATTCCATGTCAGCCTGGGTTAGAGCAAGACCCTACCTCAAAAAAGTAAATAAATAAAGAAAGAAATAATTATCAAGTATATTCCTAGAGTCTCAACACTGAACTGATAACTTGACAAAGCTTCATTTAAAATAAAATTTAGAAGCCGGGCATGGTGGTGCACGTCTTTAACTCCAGCAGAGGTACAAGGATTGCCAAGAGTTCAAGGCCACCCTGAGACTACATAGTGAATTCCAGGTCAGCCTGAACTAGAGTTAGACCCTACCTCAAAAAACAAGTAAATAAATAAATAAATAAATAAATAAAATAAGATAAAATAAAATAAAATAAAATTTAGAGATGAAGAGTTGGCTTAGCAGTTAAGGCATTTGCCTGAAAAGCCTAAGGACCCACATTCGACTCCCCAGGACCCATGTAAGCCAGATGCAAAAGGGGGTGCATGCCTCTGGAGTTTATTTGCAGTGGCTAGAGGCCCTGGTGCACCCATTCTCTCCCTCTCTCCCTCTTTCTGCCTCTCTCCCCCAAATAAATAAATTAAATTAAATATTTTTAAAAAATAAAAATAAGTCGGGTATAGTAGTGCACACCTTAAATTCCAGCACTTGGAAGGCAGAGGTAGGTGGATCGCCATGAGTATGAGGCCACCATAAGACTACATAGTGAATTCCAGGTCAGCCTGAGCTAGAGTAAGACCCTACCTCAAAAAAACAAAAATAAATAAATAAACAAACAAATAAATAAACAAAAAAAAAGAAAACTAAATAATTGGACTTCTATGTGAGTAGGAATAAAGCTCAGTAGCAGAAGCCAGTAAACTAGAAAGGGGGCATAAAGGGAACAGAAAGGGAGGAAGGGGAAACTTAATAGGATGGAATTTTATATGTAAGTAGAACAGATTAATGGGGGTGAAAAGGCCTAAGTGAAGTTAGGGGAAAGGTGGAGGGTGGGCTAATCAAAATCTAAGAGGATATAAATAAGTCATATGGAAACCTACTTTTCTGGACAATGGAACACTCAGAAGCCATAGATTCTTACTAGAAAATTTTCTGTGCCAGGGATGGGATACCTTCCAGTGAGTTGTTGGCCAGAGAGGTCACTGATACCCCCAAAATATTTCAGGCCACTGCCGAGGTCCTTGGTTTCCCACCAGGAATAGATGGTAAGACCCTACTGCTGAAGACTCCACATATTTGGGCTGCAAGGTCACTGAGAAATCCTGCTGGAGCTGAGCTGAATGCCTCCTCCATGTGGACCAGCTGACAGAAAGCTGGAAAAAGCTACGCTGCATGCAGTTCAATGGAAGAGAGAAAATCACCAGTGAAGATATTCCACAGTGGACACTGCAAGCCTTAAATATGGCCAGCCAGGCCAAATGAGCCCACAGGAACAATAGTGGCATGTCTATTATGAGGGAAACCAACCACTCTCTAATTGGACTCCATGGGAGGGAATACATCCCTGATACTGAAAACCTACAACAGGGGTAGTCATGAACCCTAGGGGTGTAACATCTGCTGGTGTCTGGCTGAATGTATATACTATGCTCACCAAACTGCCCAGTAAGCACTTCTCTTAATGTTCATACCCATATATTAATGCTACTCTCACTTTTGGTTAGAGAAGCTTCTCTTTTCAGATGGCAGTGACCTTGGGATGACTCAGAGGGCAACATGATACTGAGAAGGAGTGACAGAGGAGTGCTCAGCATTGAAATATCTCTCTCACACCTTCCAAGGCTCAGGGTCCAATGCAGAAGAGGTGGTAGAAAGAATATAAGAGCCAAAGGAAGGGTAGGACTCCTTACAATGTGCTCCTCCAGACATAAAATGGCCTGGATATCCATGACCTCACAGTGCCTGACACTACCTACCTACATAAGACCATCATAATAGGAGGAAAAGATGATGACATCAAAATAAAACAGAGACTGAAGCCGGGTGTGGTGGTGCACGCCTTTAATCCCAGCACTCAGGAGGCAGAGGTAGGAGGATCACCGAGAGTTCGAGGCCACCTGAGACTACATAGTTAATTCCAGGTCAGCCTGGACTAGAGTGAAACCCTACCTTGAAAAAAAAAAAAAAGAGAGAGAGAGAAAGACTGATAGAGAGGAGGGGATATGATGGAGAGTGGAGTTTCAAAGGGGAAAGTGGGGGGGGAATTATCATGGGATATTGTCTACAATTATGGAAGTTGCCAATAAAAAAAATTTAAATAAAATTTAAAAAAATAAATAAAAATAAAATAAAATTTATTAAAAAACAAAAAAACTAGGCTGAGCTGGGCATTGGTGGCCACACCTTTAATCTCAGCCCTCGGGTGGCAGAGGTAAAAGAATTGCTATGAGTTGGAGGCCACCCTGAGACTACATAATGAGTTCCAGGTCAGCCTGCAGCAGAGTGAAGCCCTACCTCGAAAAACAAAAACATAAATAAATAAAATTAAATTTAAAAACTAGGCTGGAGAGATCGCTCAGTGGCTAAAGGCACTTGCTCGCAAAGCCTGACAGTCAGGATTTGATTCTCAATATCCCCATAAAGCCAGATGCATAAAGTAGTACATGTGCCTAGAGTTCATTTGCAGTAGCAGGAGGCCCTGGTGTGCCCACTGATTCTCTTTTTCTCTCTCAAATAATAAATAAATAAATTTTATAAATAAAAACCTCATCAGACTAGGCCTGGTGGTGCATGACTAATTCCAGGGCTCAGGAGGCAGAGGTAGGAGGAGCACAATGAGTTTGAGGCCAACTTGGGACTACAGAGTGAGTTTCAGGTCAGCCTGGGCTTGAGTGAGACCCTACCTCAAAAAAAAAAAAAGTAATCAATATTATAGAATTCTATGAGGAAGAAAAAGAGAGGTGATACCTTAAGGTTTATTTAAATGTAATGTTCTTTGATATTTCCATACAATAAAAATGTATTTGTGGGGGCTGGAGAGATGGCTTGGCAGTTAAGGCATCTGCCTGCAAAGCCAAATGATCCTGATTTGATTCTCCAGGACCCACGTTAAGCCAGATGCACAAGGGGGTACATGCATCTGGAGTTTGTTTGCAGTGGCTGCAGGCCCTGACATGCCCATTCTCTCTCTTTCTCAAATAAATAAATAAAACATATTTTTAAAAAAAAACCTTTAAAAAATGTATTTGTGGGGGACTGAAGAAGGAAATTCTGCTTTTATTTTAAAAGGTATAATTTTCAATTTATCATGAATTAGTGTGTATGTCTGGTCCTTGGTGTTTTGTTATTGTTTCTATTTTTGTTATTAAAGATAGAATTTTACTTCGTAGCCAACACTGGCTTTGAACTCCCAATCCTCCTGCCTTTACATCCCCAGCCAGTGCTAAGCTTACAAGTATGTGCAGCTACACTCAGTTAATGGTTCCATATAAAAATATTATTCTGCCAGGCATGGTGGCACATGCCTTTAATCCCAGCATTCAGAAGGCAGAAGTAAGAGGATTGCCATGAGTTCAAGGCCACCCTAAGACTACATAGTGAATTCCAGGTCAGCTTGGACTAAAGTGAGACCCCACCTCAACTCCCCCCACCCCCTGCAAGAAAAAGAAAAAAAGGCCACCACAGTGCTGAAAGTGATAGTGGAGTGTTCAGGACACTGAGACATCTGTATCACACCCTCCAAGGCTCAGGGTCCATTGTGGAAAGGTGGAGGAAAGAATTTAAGAGCCAAAGGTAGGGTAGGACTACTTACAATGAAATCTTCCAGACACAAAATGGCCTTAATATTCATGTCCTCAGAGTGCCCAAAACTGTCTACACAAGACCTTCAGAATAGGAGGAAAAGACGATGATATCAAAATAAAAGAAAGACTAATTGGGAGGGGGAGAGGATTCAATGGAAAGTGGATTTGAGAGGGGGGGAATGGGAGTGAAGGGAGGGAATTATCATGGTTTTATTGTCTAATTATCTAGAAGCTGTCAATAAAAAGTTAAAAAATATATTATTTTAGCAGGGCATGGTGGCCCATGCCTTTAATCCCAGCACTTGGGAGGCAGAGATATGAGGATCACCACGAGTTCAAGGCCAGCCCGAGACTACATAGTGAATTACAGGTCAGCCTGGGCTGCAGCGAGACCCTACCTTGAAAAAACAATATTATTAAAAAGAAATTATACTAGGGGGCTGGCGAGATGGCTCAGCAGTTAAGGCACTTGCCTACAAAGCCTAATGACCCTGATTCAATTCCCTAGGTACCCACATACAGCCAGATGCACAAAGTGGTGCATGCATCTGCAGTACATTTCCAGTGGCTATAGGCCCTGGTGAACACATATATTTTCTCTCTCTGCTTCAAATAAATCAATATTTAAAAAATAAAAATTAAAAATAAATAAATAAAATTATATTATTCTAAGAAAATTCCCTAGAAGTGTATTTCACATCTTCACAAACATAACGATGACACAAAAAAATTTTTATGAGTATTACCCTTAAATGTGATAATGTATCTGGCATAATAAAAGGTATGTCACTCCAAACTGGAAAATGGACATTCCCTTACTCCATATAGTGTACGATGATGTTTCTGATGGCTAATTACTTTAACAGCTGAATAAGTCAGCAGCCATTGTCTCAGGACTGAAAGGAAGCAGGAATATAACAGCTCACCTTTATGCATAGGCGTTGATCCATAATCATCACGCTCATTAAAATTGATCACTCCATCTTCTACCAACTTCTTGAGCATTTCCAAATCACCCTTAAAGGCAGCCACATGACCTGGAAATGCTAAAGCTATGAATAAAATAAATGTAGCATTTCAATAAATACATGAGTTTATTCTTTTCCCTACCTTAAATTGTCATACATTATATTTTCCAATATTATCTTAAATATGAGTCTGCTGAGATGAGATCAGCTGACATATTGAAAAGTAATAAAAACAGAATTATACAATCAGGTATTATTAATTGTGCCACCCTCCTCCCCCCAAGGACTTCCAACTTGCCATAATATTATAAAGTGCTTTTAGCTATATTCCTTCCTCCCTGATCCCACAACAAAACACTAGAAGATGGGAAGTTCTAACCCTCTGTACGTAGACACTTCATGCAAAGCCTGCATTTGCACAGATCACCACTCCCTCTCTGCTTGCAAGAGTAAAGATATCAAAATATACGAGAAGTAGGTAACAGGGAGAAGACACACACATGAAGGAATCTACCCTAGTACCGAGCACAGACTAGGTGTTTTATAAAATGTCTTTTAATATAAACTAAATCCATTGAGCCCCTGCGAAATGCCAGCCCCAATAGTAGGCACTTTAAAATACTGCTTCATTTACCTTTCTTAACCAGTCTGTGATAACTATCCTTATTTTTACATATGAAAAGAAACAATGTAGAAGAGCCAACAAATATTTTACTAAGAATAGTTACATAGCCTGGCGTGGTGGCGCACACCTTTAATCCCAGCACTCGGGAGACAGAGTGAGTTTGAGGCCATCCTGAGAATACAGAGTGAACTCCAGGTCAGCCTGAACTAGAGTGAGACCCTACCTCGGGGGGGGGGGAGAGGGCTGGAGAGATGGCTTAGTGGATAAGGCACCTGCCTGCTAAGCCTAAGAATGCTGGTTCCAATCTCCAGCGGTTCCAATCTCCAGGTCCCATGTTTAGCCAGATGCAAAGTGAGGCAAGGGCGCAATGCCGCACTTGCCCACAAGGGGGCGCACACATCTGGATTTCGTTCGCAGCAGCCGAGACAGTGCTGGCACGCCCATCTCTGTCTCCCTCTCCCTTTCTGTCTATCTCTCTGTGTCTCTCTCTCCAAAAATAAATAAAAAATAATTAAAAAAAACTTTAAAAAAAAAAAAGAAAGAATACTTACATAGCCAGGCGTGGTGGCGGTGCATACCTTTAATCCCAGCACTTGGGAGGCAGAGGTAAGAGGATTGCTGTGAGTTCAAGGCCACCCTGAGACTACACAGTGAATTCCAGGTCAGCCTGAGCTAAAGTGAAACCCTACCTCAAAAAATCAACAACAACAACAAAAAAAAAAAAAAGTAACAGTGCCAGGCATGGTGGTGCTTGCCTTTAATCCCAGTACTTGGCAGGCAGAGGTAGGAGGATTGCCGTCAGTTTGAGAGTCCACCAGGTCAGCCTGGGCTAGAGTGAAACCCTATCTCAAAAAAAAAAAAAAAGGAATATTTACAGTACCCGACTTTAAAACATACCAGGAAACATGCAGTTCAATGAGGCACAATACCTAGGCCAGTAACAGACCACACATCTGTGGCAACTGTTTTTTGACAATGGTACCAAGACATTTCTATAGGTAAAAGGGAGTCTTTCTAGAAAAATAGTCCTGAAACATATGACTAACCATTAAAAATATATGTATATTTTTAAACTGACACATTTCATTCTACATACAAAACATAACTTGACAGCTCAAAGACTTGAATGAAAAGCTAAAATGTTAAGCACACCTTTGATCCCAGCACTCAGGGAGGCAGAGGTAGGAGGATCACTGTGAGTTCAAGGCCACCCTGAGACTACATAGTGAATTCCAGGTCAGCCTGGGCTAGAGTGAGACCCTACCTCAAAAAAACAAAAACAGGGCCTGGAGAGATGGCTTAGTGGTTAAGCACTTGCCTGTGAAGTCTAAGGACCCCAGTTCAAGGCTCGATTCCCCAGTTCCCACATAAGCCAGATGTACATGGTGGCACATGCATCTGGAGTTTGTCTGCAGTGGCTGGAGGCCCTGGTGCACCCATTCTCTCTCTCTCTCTCTCCCCCCTTTCTCTCTGTGTCTGTCACTCTCAAATAAATAAATAAAAATAAACAAAAGGAAAGAAAGAGAAGAAACTTTAGGAGAATATAGTGATCTTGAGGCAGGCAGGTAACTTATATATAAAATAAAAAACACTATCCGAGCCAGGCGTGGTGGCTCATGCCTTTAATCCCAGCACTCGGGAGGCAGAGGTAGGAGGATCACCATGAGTTCAAGGCCACCCTGAGACTACATCGTGAATTCCAGGTCAGCCTGAGCTAGAGTAAGACCCTACCTCGGAAAAAAAAAAAAAAAAAAAAAAAACACTATCTAAAACAAAAAATACTGATAAATGATACTGAGGTGTTTTGATTCAGGTGTCCCCCATAAACTTATGTGTTCTGAATACTTGATCCCCAGATGATGGCAATTTGAGAATTGGAACCTTTTTGGAAGTGTGTTAGGGGTGGGCTTGTAGCCAGCTTCTGCTTGCCAGTGTATGGCACACTCTTCTTCTACTACACTGTGTACTACAAAGATGTGCATGCAGCAAACCATTTTCAGACACTTTTGGAGAAAGATATAAAATAATACAAGTACCTTGGAGAATGCTTTGAATTCTGTTCTCTTTCCCACCCTCCCACATATGCACACAAATAAATAATTAAACAAAAAAACATGGTAAGTACAAGTTCTACCTTCAAAATCTCTGTCCTAGGTTTATAGCTCTAGCCCATATACAGTGGATTATCAACAACTAGAAATGGCATAATGGGCAGCAGCTCTCCAGATGACCACACAGAATAAATTTACCCTTTAACCTGGGCTGTCACAGATAAGAAATCAACTCCCAGGTCATCTAAGTCACTGTATTGTAAAATTTATGTCTTACACTTTAGTTTATTACCACAACAAATGCATTAAAATAATGTTATACATATGCATGTATGTATAGATAGAAAAAAGAGATAAAACAATAACATGGAATGATAACCCAAAAGTGTAGTTGACCCTCAAGGGAAAAGAAAATGAGATGTATGCTTCAACTGTATATTTATTCTTTTTTAAATTTTTTATTTTTATTTATTTGAGAGTGACAGAGAGAGAGAGAGAAAATGGGCACACCAGGGCATCCAGCCACTGCAAACAAACTCCAGATGCATGTGCCACCTTTTGCATCTGGCTTACATGGGTACTGGAGGATTGAGCCTCAAATTGGGGTGCTTAGGCTTCACAGGCAAGTGCTTAACAGCTAAGCCTCTCCAGCCCTGTATATTTCTGTATACTTCTTTTTTTGTTGTTTGTTTGTTTTTTTTTTTGTTTTTGTTTTTGAGGTAGAGTTTCACTCTGGTCCAGGCTGAGCTGGAATGAACTATGTAGTCTCAGGGTGGCCTCGATCTCACAGCAATCCTCCTACCTCTGCCTCCCAAGTGCTGGGATTAAAGGCATGCATCACCATGCCCAGCTTCCTGTATATTTATTCTTAAGTTCAGTGCTACAAACAATGCTCTTTATGTTCATATCTCCATACCTTTGTCAAAAATATGTTTTATAAAAAAATATGTATTTTATAAAGAAATCTGTGACTGGGGATGGGAAGATGACTCACTGGTTAAAGGATTTGTTTACAAAGCTTGACAGGTTCAATTCCCCAGTACTCACATAAAGCCAGATGCGTAAAGTGGCACATGCATCTAGAGCTCAACGGCCCTGGAATGCCCATACTCACTCTTGCCCTCTGTCTGCCTATCACTCTCTCAAAAAAATAAAAAAAATATTTTTTAAAGAATGTAGGATTTGGAAATGGTTAAAGGTGCTTGCTTACAAAGTCAGCAGGCTCAGGTTCTATTTCCCAGTATCTACATTAAGTCAGATAGAAAAACTGGTGCATGTGTCTGGAGTTTTGCAGTGGCAAGAAGCCTGGTATACCCAATACACAAACACACACGAATGCACGCATGCACACACTCAAATAATTTTTTAAAATCTACATGAATGTGTGAATAATAATCTATAGTAAATTCCCTGTAATGTTTGCCTTATAAGTTCTTGGTATTTTTATTCCACTGATTCTATGTATCAACATCATGATACTAAAATATTGAGGCTAATGACTTACTTTCCTGATTTTCATGATTGCTTCCTTCATACTCAGCCCCCTGGATAAACTGTAAAATGTTCTGTTTTAAGAACCGCTGGGCTAGGTCCAGTACATTTTCTCCATTATCATTGAAGGCTTTCAAAGCTTGTGTTCCACCGCTCATTCTACTGAGTAGGAATTTGAAACAGTGAAGGTGGCCTTCCATGGCTGCTAAGTGAACTATATAGGTAAGAGAAAAGAGAAGAAATTAATGTGAAATTAAAGTAACCTGAAAATCTGGGTGTGGTGGTACATGCCTGAAGTATCAGCACCTGGGATGGAGAGGTGGGTAGAGCACAAGTTAATGGCCAGACTGGGCTACAATAGCGAGTTCTGGAACAACCTATGACTATATAGTGAGACCCCATCTCAAAAAAAAAAAAAAAATGGGGCTTGAAGGATGGATTAGCAGTTAAGGGGCTTGACTGCAAAGCTAAGGACCCAGGTTCGGTTTCCCAGTACCCACGTAAGCCAGATGCACAAGATGGCGCATGCATCTGCAGTTCATTTGCCATAGCTACAGGCTCTAGTGTGCCTATTCTCTCTGCCGCTGTTTTTCTCTCTCTCAAATAAATAAAAAGTATTTTTTTAAAAAAATGAAGTAGTTGGGCTAGAGAGGTAGCTCATCAGTAAAGGCATTTGCCTGCCAGTTTAGATTACTTGCCTGCTTTCTCCTGGGTCTTCTGTCTTATTCTTATAGAGTTCTAAGAGGTCTTCATATACTGTAGATGTAAGTCTTTTGGCATCTGCCTGCACAGCAAACACTCTTTCCATTTTGTGACTTGCCATTTTATTCTTTTGAGAAGATATCGTTTAGTGAATAGAAGCTTAATTTCGATGTAGTCTCATTACTAATAATTTCCCATGTGATTGACAACCTCCATACATGTGCCAGTTTCTTTTTGGCTAGTATTGTTCCAGAAAAAATAAATTCTCCACATGAATGGTATATAACATAGGCAATGATATTAAGTAAAAAACAAGCCAGGCATGGTGGTACACACCTTTAATTCCAGCACTAGGGAGGATGAGGCAGGATGATCACCATGAGTTCAAGGCCACCCTGAGACTACAGAGTTAATTCCAGGTCAGCCTGACCTAGAGTGAGACCCTACCTCAAAAATAAAATAACATCTGCTCTCTAATTGGACTGTAGGCCCACTACATGGGAGGGAATACATCCCTGATACTGAAAACCTACAACAGGGGTAGTCATGAGCCCTAGGGGTGTAACACCTGCTGGTGTCTGGCTAAATGTATATACTATGCTCATCAAACTGCTCAGTAAGCACTTCTCTTAATGTTCATATCCATATATTAATGCTACTCTAACTTTTGGTTAGAGAAGCTTCTCTTTTCAGATGGTGGTGATCTTGGGATGACTCAGAAGGCATCATGGTGCTGAGAAGAAGGGACAGAGGAGTTCAGCACTGAAATATCTCTAACACACCTTCCAAGGCTCAGGGTCCATTGCAGAAGAGGGGGCAGAAAGAATGTAAGAGCCAAAGGAAGAGTAGAACTCCTTACAACATGCTCCTCCAGACACAAAATAAAATGACCTGGATATCCATGACCTTGCAGTGCCTGAAACAACCTACACAAGACCATCATAATAGGAAGAAAAGATGATGACATCAAATTTAAAAGAGAGACTAATTGAGAGGGGGAGGGGATATGATGGAGAGTGGAGTTTCAAAAGGGAAAGGGGGTAGGGAGGGAAGTACCATGGGATATTGTCTACAATTAAGGACGTTGTCAATAAAAATAAAATAAATAAATAAATAAAATATTTAAAAAATGTTCAAAGTAACATATTGACTATTTTAGCTTTGTGAGGGACTTAAAATGGCATTTTACATTTCTCAAATATGCCAGGCATGGTGGCACACACCTTTAATCCCAGCACTTGGGAGGCAGAGGTAGGAAGATAACCATTGAGTTCGAGGCCAGCCTGAGACTATGTGGTGAATTCCAGGTCAGCCTGACCTAGAGTGAGACTTTATCTCAAAAAAGAAAAAAATCTCAAATATGATCAAATATTTAAAGTTTGACTTACTTAAAAACTAAAATGGCTGGGCGTGGCAGTGCATGCCTTTAATCCCAGCACTCGGGAGGCAGAGGTAGGAGGATCACTGTGAGTTTGAAGCCACCTTGAGACTACATAGTGAATTCCAGGTCAGTCTGGACTAGTGTGAGACCCTATCTTGAAAAACCAAAAAAAAAAAAAAACCTAAAATGTAGGGCTGGAGAAATGACTTACTGGTTGACGCACTTACCTGAGAAGCCTAAGGACCCAGGTTCAATTTCCCAGAACCTATGTAAGCCAGATACACAAAGTGGTACATATGACTGGAGTTCATTTGCAGTGGCTAGAGGCCCTGATGCACCCATCCTCTCTCTCTCTCATAAATAAATAAAAATAAAACATAAAAAAAGTAAAATGGGGCCTGGAGAGATGGCTTAGGGGTTAAGTGCTTGCATGTGAAGTCTAAGAACCCCAGTTTGAGGCTTGATTTCCCAGGACCCATGTAAGCCAGATGCACAAAGTGGCGCATGCATTTGGAGTTCTTCTGCAGTGGCTGGAAGCCCTGTTGTGCCTATTCTCCCTCTATTTGCCTCTTTCTCTCTGTCACTCTCAAGTAAACAAATAATTAATTGATTGATTGATTGAACTAAAATGTTTGCTTTTGTACATACGTGGAAGGTTTCCATTGTGGTCCACATCTTCTATGCCACATCCCCATCTGAGAAGAAGCTGCAAGCACCCCAGCCGCCCATGAAATGCTGCATAATGTACAGGTCTCCATTCTCTCTTATCAGGCAAACTGGGATCCTAGAGGTAACATTCACAAGGACTCAGCTTTGTTCTATTCTGTAGGGAAAATACAAGTCTAGACACTTAACTCTTATAGAAAAATTAGAGGCTATTTTTAAAATTATAAGGCACCCAATATAATAGATAAATTTACTGCACCCACTAATTTGAACATGAGCAGTAAAATATCAGTGAAATTTTAAAAACAGCCTTATAATGCTTAGCATTGAGGCTCATGTCCTTAATCCCAGCACTTGGGAAGTGGCTGAGGTAGGGGATCACCATGAATTAGAGGATAGTCTGTGCTACAGAGTGACTTCCAGGTAAGCCTGGCTAGAAATCCTACCTATTAAAAAAAAAAAAATAGAAATGGGTGTACCCTGAGGTAGAGTGAGACCCTACCTTGAAAAACCAAAAAAAAAAAAAAAAAAAAAAAAAAAACCCTGAACTAACACACAAAAACACCAAAACTCCCAAAATATTAGTATTACTAAGCTTATTTATTTGGGGGAGGAGCAGGAGGATTTCTCTAATTATTGCTTCTACACTTAAAAGATTAAACAGCTAAAGGGAAAAATTACTTCCCCAAAGTCACATAGGGGATTTAAAAGGTCAGAAGGAGATAACCAAACTACCATATACTCTCCGCCTATCTGATTATAGGCTATCACTGAGGAACAGTCCCTCACCACTCCACTTCGCAACATTATTTGTAAAGTGAAGGAATGTCCATGAGTGGCAGCGAGGTGTACAGGAGTGCATCCACGGTCATCTTGAGCTGCCAGATTGGCTCCATTGATTATCAGAGCCTAGAGGGAGAGACATGGGAACAGGCAGGTATAAGCATAGATGTTAAATTATAAATGCACATACAGATGAAAGACAATTTATTTACCTGTAGCAAAGTGTGTGTGTGTGTGTGTGTGTGTGTGTGTGTGTGTGTGTGTGTAAGTATAGGAAGGGGGACAGCAACTATGAGATATTTCTTAGCTAAAACTGAAAAAAAAAAATTGAGGTCTATTTTAACATTGCCTAAGAAACCTTAATAATGTCAGATTTAACATTCTGACTTGAGCATATACACACAATTTATAATATGAAGTTTTCAAAGCACAGATTACTAGTTAGTAAGTTAATACTCTAATACTGAGATAATAAAAGAAATTTAAATGTCCACTATTTCAAAAGTATTTCGAAAATTAGCTTTAAACCCAATAAAGGAATTGAATTACTATAGTAGTTTGAATGTGAAAGGTCCCCAAAGCTTCATGTGTTCATGATTAAGCTTCATTCATATTCAATCCCCAGCTTGTGGCAGTTTGGGAGGTGGATCATTGCTAGAGAAGGCACATTGCTTGGGGTGGGCCTTGGGTGTTACAGCCCAAGCCACCCTTTGTCAGATCTAGCTCACTCTTGCTACTACTACCTCTCAGCTGATGTGATAAGGTGTGATGCTCAACTGCTGCTCTGCCATGCTATGCTGAAATTTCTCAACACGAAGCCAAAATAAACCCTTTCCTTCCATACACTGCTTTTGATCAGGTGTTTCATCCCAACAATGGAAAAGTAACTGCAGCAATTATTAAAAATTAATTAGTTCTACACTCAATCATGCTTTTGAAGAGGTTTCATCTGAATACACAATGGTCCAGTTTTCACACATAGGTTGTATCACATACATAGCCAAACTCTCTATATAACATACAGAGAATTATTTTAAAAAAATTATTTTGCCCCAATCGGAATCCCAGCAATGTATTTTTATAGATTATCAATGAACACAACCCAAATTTTATAGAAAGGCAAAAGATCAGATTGGCTAACACAATACTGAAGAACTGAGTTGGAGGCCTGACACTACCCAGCCTTAAGACTCACCATAAAACTATGGTGATCAAGACAATGTGATACTGGCAAAGAACAGACATCAGTCAATGGAACTGAACAGAGAGGCCAGAAATAGACCTATATAAGGTAGTCACTGACTTGCATAAGAAGGAAAGGCTGTCTTTTAACAACTGTCTAAAACAAGTGGCATTCACATGTGAGAACAATGAACTTAGACACAGACCTTACACCCTGCAAAACTTAAATGGAGGGCTGGAGAGAAGGCTTAGTGGTAGCGGTTAAGGTGCTTGCCGACAAAGCCTAACAACCCAAGTTCAATTCCCGGTACACACTTAAAGCCAGATACACAAAATGGTGCATGTGCCTGGAATTGGTTTGCAGCAGATTGAGGCCTTAATATGCCCACTCTCTGTGTGTCTCTCTTTTCCATCTCTCTGTGCTTGCAAACAAATACACAAAACTTGGGCTGGAGAAATGGCTTAGCGGTTAAGGTGTTTGCCTGCGAAGCCAAGGGATCCTGGTTTGATTCTCCAGGACCCACGTAAGCCAGATGCACAGGGACACATGCATCTGGAGTTCGTTTGCAGTGGCTAGAGGCCCTGGCATGCCCATTCTCTCTCTGTCTGCCTCTCTTCTATCTCTGTCTCTGCTTGCAACTAAATAAAAATTTAAAAAAACATTAAAAAAATAAACAAACAAAACTTAAAAAAAAACTGAAACTGAGGGCTGGAGGGATGGCTTAGCAGTTAAGGTGCTTGCCTGCAAAGCCAAAGGACCTCGGTTCGATTCCCCAGGACCCACATAAGCCAGATGCACAAGATGGCGCATGCATCTGGAGTTCATTTGCAGTGGCTGGAAGCCCTGGTGTGCCCATTCTCTGTCTGTCACTCTCTTTCTCAAATAAAAAATAAATAAATAAAATTTAAAAAACTGAAATACACATAAATACAAAATTATAGGGCTAGAGAGATGGCTTAGCAGTGAAGGCGCCTGCCCACGAAATCTAAGAACACCCATTCGAAACTCCAGGTCCCACATATAGCCAGACACAAAAGTGACACAAGCACACAATGTCACACAGGTGCCACAAGGGGGGGGCACACGCGTCTGGAGTTCGATCAAAGCAACTGAGAGGCTGCTGGCATGCCCATTCTCTCTCTCTCAAAAAAAAAAAAAATTTTTTTTAATACAAAATTAATCCAGGCATGGTGGCACATGCCTTTAATCCCAGCATTCAAGAGGCAGAGGTAGGAGGATCACCATGAGTTCGAGGCCACCCTGAGACTACATAGTGAATTCCAGGTCAGTCTGGTCTAGAATGAAACCCTACCTCAAAAAACAAAAAAAAAAAAAAAAAAAAATTATAAAGCCCTGGGAAAAAGGAGAAACTCTATTGTAGCAGACAGCTTTAGGTTCACTGAGATGAACTTCCAGACCAGGCACAGTTATGGAGGAAGGGATATTATTTATTGATGCTTACAGATCCAGGGGAAGTTCCATAATGGCAGAAGAAGCTGGCCTGCTTTTCACAGGACCAGCAAGAGAGCAAACCCACAGCCAAAAGCCTCACAGCATCCCTCAGGATCTCCAACTAGGCACACTTTGCATATCTTTAGATTGAAATCCTAAACCCACCACCACACCTTAGGGCTGGACCCTAAGATCCGCCCAGTGACTCTGCCTCCAGCCATGTGGCTGCAGATACAAACTACAAACTACAAACTAATAAAAAACTGAATATATTGGGGGACATCTATTCAAACTACCACACTTTAGATGCCTCAAAGGCATAATCATGAAAGAATTGACAGGCTGGGCCAGGCATGGTGGCACACACTTTTAATCCCAGCACTTCGGAGGCAGAGGTAGGAGGATCACTGTGAGTTTGAGACCACCCTGAGACCCTACCTCGAAAAAAAAATGAAAAAAAAAATTATTCAGCATAAAGAAAATTAGCTGTCATCAGGTATGATAGTGAATATCTGTAATCCCAGAACTCAGGCAGCTAAGGCAGGAAGATCACAAGTTCAAGCCCAGCCTAGGTAACATAACAAGACACTGTCTCCAAAAATAAATGATTAACAAATACTCAAGCCATAAAAATGTATTCATGTTACTAAGAGAAAGAAAGCCATGTGAAAAAGCTACCTCTATTGTTATTTTAACCATATGACATACTGCAGAAAACAAAACTATGCTAAAGGAATTGAACCTGCTGAAAAAAAAAAAAAAAAAAAAACCTTAAATCTCAGCCAGGTGTAGTGGTACAAAATCCCAGCTTAAATCTCAGCCAGAGTTCCAGGTCAGCCTGAGCTGGGAATGAGTTCCAGGTCAGCCTGAGCTGGAGTGAGACCCTACCTTGAAAAAAAAAAAAAAAAAAAAAAAAATCTCAGCACTAAGGAGGAACAGTGGCGGAGGAGTGCCACGAGTTTGAGGCCAGCCTGGGATTACAGAGTGAATTCCACATCAGCCTGGGCTAGAATGAGATCCTCCCTCAAAAAAACTAAAACAAAATCTTGAACTGGGGAGATGGCTCAGTGGCTCATGCAAAACCTGCCAAGGCTGGGTTCAATTCCCCAGTACCCAAATAAAGCCAGATGCACAAAGTGATGCATGCATCTGGAGTTTGTTTTCAGCAGCAAGAGACCCTGCCATGCCCATCTTCTCTTGCTCACTCTCTTTCTCAAGTAATATTTTAAGTAATAGTAATCAAAATCATTACCTGCATACAAGCATCCTGACCTCTGATTGCAGCTATGTGAGCAGCTGTCCAACCTCTCACAGTCCTTTGTGTGATATCAGCACCATGCCAGAGAAGCCAGTGAAGACACTAAAAGTAATCATATTAACAAGCCATAAGTTAGATGTTTTTAGCCTAATTTTTTTGAGGCAAGTCCAACAGACTGGCTTTTTTTTTTTTTTTTTTTAAATGCAAGAGAGCAAGAGGTAGGGTCTTTAGGGTCTTGCTCTAGCCCAGGCTAACCTGGAATTCACTACATAGTATCAGAGTGGCCTTGAACTCAAAGCAATCCTCCTACTTTGGCCTCCCGAATGCTGGGATTAAAGGCATGCACCACCATGCCTGGCTATCATTTTAAAATCTTTTAAATTTAGTCTATTATCATGAAGTTCCCAGTGTAGCCTAACAAACATTATCGGTGTAAGACAATCAAGCACAAACAGAGCAACTAACATTTGGCCACACAATAAGGGGAAACAGCAGAAAGTAGCAGGAGCTTTGGCAAACTGCAGTCCCTGTCTGCCAGGTATACATGGTACTCACTTGTAGACAGTTCTTGCATGAGTGAAATGCTAATCTAATGTTGGTAAATGTTCTATTTCACTAATATTGTACAAGCCAAACACAGCCAATCTATGAACTCAATTCTCTCAAGGATTGCAAATTTTAAAATATTACTACCTTTTTTGCCTGTATTTCTTTAAAGAGATGATACCCTGCTTTGTCATGTTTCAAAGAGGGGGATGAGAATGGGGTAAGGATGAGTATCCTGGAGCTGATGCAGGCTCACATCCTCCAGGACAACCACTTTCACAGATGCATTCCCACTAAAGCTCAAGATGAGGAGCATCCTCCAGGGGCTGCCCATGAAGAGCAGCTGTATAAGGATGATAAGTTTCTCTAATCAATGACAACCAGCCAGACAGCAAGGCCACAGGTCCTAGTCACAGTGAGTCTGGCCTTTGGGCAGATGCTGCCTTCCAGGCCCTCAGAGGGAGAATCATTGTGAACTCAAGGCCAGCCTAGGACTATAGAGTGAGTTCCAGGTCAAGCTGGGCTAGAGTAAGACCCTATCTCAAAAAATTAAAAAAAAAAAAAAAAAAAAAGAACAGTTGAGCAGATATATTGGTGATTCACACTGTGAGGGAAACATACTACACACAATTAATTGCACTAAGTACCTAAAACTAAATAACTAAGACTGGAGAGATGGCTTAGCAGTTAAAGCATTTGCCTGCAAAGCCAAAAGATCCCGGTTTGATTCTCCAAGACCCACGTAAGCCAGAACCACAAGGTCGCGCATGCAACTGGAGTTTGTTTGCAGTGGCTGGAGGCCCTGGAGTGCCCATTCTTCCCCCTCCCCCACTCTCTGCCTCTTTTTCTCTCTCTCAGATAAATAAATAAATAAAATATATTTAAAAATAAATAAATAAATAAATAGCAAATCAACCACCCCTAGAAGGAAAGGATCAAAACTCAGGGCTAATACATTATCTAAAATAAAAGGCTGGAGAGATGGCTTAGCAGTTAAGGCACATGCCTACGAAGCCTAAGGATTCCGGTTCGATTCTCCAGGTCCCACATAAGCCAGATGCACCCATTCTCTCCCTCCCTCCCTCTCTCTCTCTCTCTCTCTCTAATAAATAAAAAAATTAAAAATCTAAAATTAAAAAAAATTAAAATTATAAAGTAAAAACTTATGAGACATATAAAGAAAATGGGGACTGAAGAGATGCCTTAGCAGTTAAGGTACATGCCTGCAAAGCCTAAGGACCCCAGTTCAATTCTCCAGGTCCCACGTAAGCCAGATGCACATGGTGTCACATGCATCTGGAGTTCGTCTGCAGTGGTTAGAGACCCTGGCACACCCATTCTCTCTCTCTCTCTAATAAATAAATAAATAAAATTTCTTTTAAATCTTAAAAAAAAAAAAAAACAAGGATAAGCATGAAAGAAAGCAATAAACAACTGTCTCTGAAGGAGCTAAGATATTAGCTTAAGACTTCAAAACAGCTGTTATAGTCAGAAAATTAAGAACACAGAATTAAAAGAAAGTGAGAGCCGGGCATGATGGCGCACACCTTTAATCCCAGCACTCAGGAAGCAGAGGTATGAGGATCACTGTGAGTTCAAGACCACCCTGAGACTACATAGTTAGACTACACAGGGCAGCTTGGGCCAGAGTGAGACCCTAACTTGAAAAGCCAAAAAAAAAAAAATAAGTAGAGTGGGGCTGGAGACATGGCTTAGCAGTTAAGGCACTTGCCTGCAAACTCAAAGGACCATGGTTCGATTTCCCAGGACCCACATAAACCAGATGTACAAGCTGGCGCATGCATCTGGATTTCATTTGCAGTGGCTGGAGGCCCTGGCGCACCTATTCTCTCATTCTTTCTATCTTTATCTGGCTCTCTCTCTCAAATAAATAAAAATAAAATATTTTTTTAAAAAGAAAGTAAAGTGTCATGGCTCATGAGAGAGAATATACAGATAAAGATCCAGAAAATATAAAAGTTATAAATGGAACAAGTGGAAGTTCTGGAGTTGAAAAGTATACTTGAGATAAGAGTTTGCAACAGGACTTTTTTTTTTTTTTGGTTTTTCGAGGTAGGGTTTCACTCTGGTCCAGGCTGAGCTGTCATTAACTATGTAGTCTCAGGGTGGCCTCAAACTCACAGCGATCTTCCTACCTCTGCCTCCCAAGTGCTGGGATTAAAGGAATGCACCACCACGCCCAGCTTGCAACAGGATTTTAATTACAGACTTTATCTGACACATGAAAAAAAATTAAGTCTGATTATTGTAGTTACCTTCAGGTTGATGGGCCAAAACACCTAACCAAAAGCAGCTGGTGGGAGGAAAGTTTATTTTGGCTTACAGTCTTAAGGAGAAGCTCCATGATGGCAGGGGAAAGCATGGCATGAACAGAGGCTGAACATCACCTCTGCTACAACAAGTACAAACCAGCAGCAAGAGAGTGAGCTGAGCTCTGGCAATGGGGATATAGCTGTAACACCTCAAAGCCTGCTCTCAGGAACATATAATCTCTAGCAAGGCTCCTCCTCCCAAACTGCTATCAGCTGGGAACCAAGCATTCAGAACACGAGTTGATGAGGGACATCTGATGCAAACACCACAAGAACAAAACACATTTTTTGCCCAACTGTTAGTTTGGTGATTTCTTTCTACCAACATACAGGAAACCATCTTACAAAATTTTAGCAGTAACAAAATGCTAAGATGTTAATGTAGTGCTTGGAGATGGTCTTTAAGTGGACATGGGAAAAGATTCTAAAATGTTTTGATTTGTATTTAGTTACAATTCAACAAACATTTCATAAATATCTGCTACATACTATACTAGACACTAAAGGTATAAATATTTAATTCTATAACTTTAGCAATACAACAAACACTTGCTGGGCTGGAGAGATGGCTTAGCGGTTAAGGTGTTTGTCTGCAAAGCCAAAGGATCCTGGTTCGATTCTCCAGGACCCACGTAAGCCAGATGTACGAGGGGCACATGCATCTGGAGTTCGTTTGCAGTGGCTAGAAGCCCTGGCATGCCCATTCTCTCTCTGTCTGGCTCTCTTCCATCTCTCTATCTCTCTGCTTGCAAATAAATAAATAAAAATTAAAAAAAAAAAAACACTTGCTGAAAACCTATGAAGCAATCCAATATGCTATACACTGTACTATACACATTGTGGAAAAAAATCTAGTAGAGAATACAATTCAGTATGATAAATCAATTGTAAAAATGTAGAAGGCCAGGCATGGTGGCGCACACCTTTAACCCCAGCACTCAGGAGGCAGGGGTAGGAGGATTGCCATGAGTTCGAGGCCACCCTGAGATTACATAGTGAATTCCAGGTCAGCTAGAGTGAGACCCTACCTTGGAAAACCAAAAAAAAAAAAAACGTAGAAGATTTAGGGGAAAGACTCAGGAGTAAGTAGTTAGTTGCAAGATATTTAAGGAATAAACACAACCTATACCAAGTAGATGCTGCCTGACCTAGGTTTCAATCAGTCAGTCAGTGGGGAGAAAGGGAAGCAAGTTACATAATACAGCATCTATGTAAAGTATAACATAACACAGTAGACCAGTTTCAGAAATGACAGTACAGCATAAAATAAATATGAGATGAAGTTAGTGAGATTGGTTAACCATATTAAATAGCTAAAACTTTATTTTGTTTTTTGTGAGGTAGGGTCTCACTCTAGCCCAGACTGACCTGGAATTCACTATGTAGTCTCAGGGTGGCCTCAAACTCATGGCAATGCAACTACCTCTGCCTCCTAAATGCTGGGATTAAAGGCGTGCACCACCATGCCCAGCTCAAAACTTTAGTTTTTTTTTTTTATTTTTATTTGACAGGAAGAGAGAGAATGGCCACACTAGGGCCTCTAGGCACTACAAACAAACTCCAGATGCATGCACTTCCTTGTACATCTGGCTTATGTGGGTACTGGGAAACTGAACCTGGGTCTTTAGGCTTTGCAGGCAAACACCTTAACCATTAAGCCATTTCTCCAGCTCAAAACTTTATTTATTTATTTCTGAACTTCATCCACCACTTTATTGAGCAGTAATGGTGTAGGGACCCAACTGGACATTGGAGGTACACTGGATGAGATTACCAGATTTCATCATTAGAGGTAAGTTTCTGTTACAAAGAAGAAACAGGCAGAACTCAATGCTCCTTAAATAGTACCACTGTTCTATGACATGCAGCAACATGGGTCTGTTCAGCTAAGACTAGCGGAACAGGAGTGCTCTTCTCAGTGTGAATGCTCAGTGCAAACCCTCCAGATGCACATGCAAGTCTGTGCTGTACGTGGGGTTTATTGTCATTATCACTGTTATGCAGAATGTTAGAAAATGCAATCTGAGTACAGGAATTAATATTTCATCTAGTGGCCCATAATATAGAAAGACTTATTTCTATTATTTATAGGAAGGGAGCAACTTGTTTTCTGCCTTAGTAAGTCTCCTTCCTAAGCAGTTCAAAGCTGTGGACTTATGTGTTATGCAATATAGATATTCCAGAAGCATCTGCAAAGATGAATGAATCATGCATGTTAGGGACGCTAGGGTATCGCCAATCTCTTCGACTCGTGTCATAGCTTCAAGAGGTTAGCAAAAAAAAAGGTGGGCAAAAAATTCTTTCAGCAAATACAGAAACAGATGGAAAAACTAGCCCTAAGTAATCTAACAACCCTTTTCATTGGAAATGACTACACATGAGACTACATACCATAAGGCTCATTTACAAATCCTCGTTGCAGTCTATCTAATTATCCATCCATCCACATATACATACATCTCCTCTATAGTTCTTCAACCTACATTAACTTATTAAAAGAGTTGAGCCCTAATATTTGAGGCAAACATCCTGAGAAATACAGCTGAATGTGGGGATACAAAGCTTGAGCCTTCCCCAGTCTGATCCATATAAAGCCCCTAAGTGATGGATATACCTGGGTTCAGGTAGACCTTGGAAAGTGTCAGCTGCCACCCTACAAAGAATGCCCAGGTGACAGGAGTTCAGCAGAATGGTCATTCCAGGCTACTTGGGACCTGGTACTTCTGTAGCACAGACAACATAGGAACATTGACAGTTTTGTCCTAAGACAGCCAGCTTTGCCTGGCCTCCCCTGTGCACCTTGAACCATCTGTCTTGACAGTGCCTTCGAGAGTGTTGGGGACAAGAGGAAAACTGGAGAGCTGGGTCCACCCCAGAGTGACAGCATTAGTTTCAGAGGATCAGCAAGGTCATGTCCACAAATGTGACCCAAGACACTGCTGAGGCCTTAGAGCTCTCCTCCAACAAAAGGGACCATTGTTCTATCTACGGCCAAAGCTGGTGATTCAGACCAACAGGCAGAAGCCTCTGGGCCCATGGCTAGGGCAGCAAAGTGATAGCCAGGTAAATCATCAGCCAGCCTGGCCCTGCCTGCCGCTCAGTTATAGGAAAGGTAGTCGATGAGACGGGGAGATATGTATGTCTAACTTGGTGATCTTCTCCAGCCCTCAAACACCAGCTGCCTTCCTCAAACTCACCCTGCAGAGCTGTGACAAGGACAGAGGTGTCTTTTCATAGTACTCAAAGCACTTGGCTGGGGCATTGCTGCTCCACGTGTAGTCCGAGGGTTTCTTGCCTCAGTTGTCCCTGGCATAGATGTTGCCTCCAAACTCGATGAGCATCTTGATAAGGTCGACATTCTTCACCTTGGCCGCATGGTGAAGCGCTGTCTCATGGAATTTCGCTGCATTCACGTTGGCCCCTGCATTGAGCAGCACTTGCAGAGGGGTCCCAAAATGGCAGTCATGTGCTTCCAGATTAGCCCCAACATCAAAGAGAAGTCGGACACATTCGAGCTCCCGCTCATGCAGGCCTCATGCAGTGGGGACGCTGTGTACAGGAGGGGGGGGTTGACTTTTGCCCCTTAGGCCAGCAGAAGCTTCACACACTCGATGCTGCCTGAGGAACAGGCATCACAGAGAGGGATGCTGCCATCGATGTTGCGGGCGTCCGCCCGAGCACCAGCTGCCAGAAGCTGCATGCACTGTGCCTGGCCCTGCAGACTGGCTGCGTGCAGGGGTGTGATGAAGTCCACCATGACCTGGTTGACGCGGCGCCATTCTCAATCAGCTGCTGCAGCTGCCGGCTCTCACCCCTCTGAGCGGCCTCGTGCACAGGGGTGCGCTCCACCCAGAAACTCTGTCCTCTCGCAGACGAAAAAGTTTGCATCTCCAAAATACACACACTCCTTTGCCTTCTAATCCATCTTATCCTTAGGCTGCCCAATCGCCACAAGGACGTCCCTGCTCACGACGGGCCCAGGCCGGGATGCCAGGTGCTGCCACCCCCGCTTTCCAGCACCGACTGACCCCAGGCTGTGGGGCAGGACGGGTTGGGATGCTCCAAGCCGGCTCCCACGCCGCCCTGCCGCCCCCGCCGTGGCCCGCATGTACCCACATCTCCCAGGAAGCAGCCGTCCCGGATAAAACTTTATTTTTTTTAAATTTTATTATTTTTTTTTTTTTGAGGTAGGGTCTCACTGCGGCTCAGGCTGACCTGGAATTCACTATGTAGTCTCAGGGTGGCCTCGAACTCATGACAATCCTCCTACCTCTGCCTCCCAAGTGCTGGGATTAAAGGCGTGCGGAGGGTTACTTATTTGAGAGAGAGAGAATGAGTGCACCAGGGCCTCTAGACACAGCAAACAAACTCCAAACACATATGCCACCTTGTACATCTGACTTACATGGGTACTGGAGACTCGAACCTGAGTCCTTAGGCTTTGTAGGCAAGTGCCTTAACCACTAAGCCATCTCTCCAGCCCTAACTATTTTTTTAAGGGTCCGAGTCACCACGGGGTTTTAAGAAATGTTTAGTCATGTCAGACTTCAGCTTTCATAGTACTTTTGTGTTCCATGTTGGGGGGGGGGGTGTATGCATGTGTGTGTGCAGATGAACATAACCTGTGCATGCACATGTAGAGGAGAGGAGAATGTCACCTCTTATTGCCCATTCATGTGCTTCCTTGAGAAGGAGCTTTTCACTAAACCCAGAGTTGTAACTTTCCCAAGCCCCAGTGAATCTCCAGTCTCTGGTCCCCACCGGGCTAAGGTTGCAGCCATGTGCAGCCATGTCCAGCTATTTATGTGAGTGCTAGGGAATCAAACTCAAAAAGAATCATGTCTTTCCCAAACCCTCATGCTTCTGTGGCAAGCATTCTTGCACACTGAGCCATCTCCTTGACCCCCACAGATAACTTTTGATATATAAAATATTAACTAGAGGTGAGCAGTCCAAGAAGGAAATCTAATGGACCTAAAGCAATGGCTATGAAGATGGAAGAATAAATTTGGGAGGCAGAGATGGAGCACAATCAACTGACCTAGTGACCAGGTCTCTCAACATTAATGCACTACCACTAAGTGCCCTTCATCTAGATAAATGTTACTATGTGTTTGCTTCTATGAAATACTGAGACATTTCAATGACCCAAAGGCTATCACTCTAGAAACTAAAGGGGGGAGGAGAATAATGCCTTTAAGCTGGGTGTGATGGCGCACACCTTTAATCCCAGTCCTCAGGAGGGGAGGTAGGAGGATTGCCATGAGTTCAAGGCCACCCTGAGAATACAGAGTGAATTCCTGGTCAGCCTGGGCTAGAGTTAGACCCTATCGAAAAACCGAAAGAAAAAAAAGAAAAAGAATAATGCTTTTAGTTTTAGTTTAGACTGTGAAATGTAAGTCAGATATGCTATAAATCAAGCACCTGAAACAGAATCCAGGGGTCAAAAGAGAAAATAAACATGAGAATAATGTGGACATGAGAAAGCGCCAGATGGGGGGCTGGAGAGATTGTTCAGTGGTTAAGGCGCTTACCTGCAAAGCCTTGAAGGTTGGAGTTCAATTCCCCAGTACCCACATAAGCCAGATGCACAAAGTGAAACATGCATCTGGAGTTCATTTGCCCTAGCATGCCCATTCTGTCTTTCTCTCCTCTTACAAATAAATAAATAAAAATATTTTTTAAAAAAGTGTCAGAACACTACCTACACAAGACCATCATAACAGGAGGAAAAGAACATGACATCAAAATGGAAAGAGAGACTGATTGAGAAGAGAAGGGGGATATGATGGAGAGTGGAGTTTCGAAGGGGAAAGTGGGGAGAGAGAGGGAAGTACCGTGGGATATTGTCTACAATTAAGGAAGTTGTAAATAAAAAAGTAACTAATAATAATAAAATAAAATAAGTGTCAGAATCAAGGTGTGGTGGCACATGCCTTTAATCCCAGCACTCGGGAGGCAGAGGTAGGAGGACTGCCATGAGTTTGAGACCACCCTGAGAATATAGTGAATTCCAGGTCAGCCTGACTAGAGTGAGACTCTACCTTGAAAAACCAAAAACTAAATAAATAAATAAAAAGTGTCAGAAACTGGGCATGGTGGCACACGCCTTTAATCCCAGCACGTGGGAGGCAGAGGTAAGGGGATGGCCATGAGTTCAAAGCCACCCTGAGACTAAATAGTTAATTCCAGGTCAGCCTGGGCTAGAGTGAGACCCTACCTCAAAAAAACCTAAATAAATAAATAAATAAATAAATAACCTTGCAACTTGAGTCTCCAGCCAGGGAAGAGGTAGGTCACTGGGGGTGGATCTTGTCCAGACCTAAGGTGTGTTCAGAGCAATTGGAGCTCTGGCTGTTCATGTGTGCTGGCTGTTTGATGATATCTCCCTGCTATGATCTACAGAAGCAAGCCAGCTGCTTCTGCCATGATGAAGTTTCCCCCTGGAATCTATAAGCCTGAAATAAACTCTTTTCCTCCCATAAGCTGTTTCTGGTCAGATGTTGGTGCAGCAACAGGAAAGTAAGTGCAACACATACCAAAACATTCTTTTGGAATATGGCAGGACAAAAATCCATGTTTTTCCCTTTCCAAACTCACTGAAAAACAGAAAACTCCACTTTTGTACAGGGGAAATGGCTCCATGGTTAAAGTTGTTTGGCTGCAAAGTCTGTTGGCCTGGGTTTGGTTCCCAGAACACACATAAAGCCAGATTCACAAAATGATGCATGCACCTGGAGTTCGTTTGCAGTGGCAAGAAGCCCTGAGGCACCCATACTCTCCTAATCTCTTCTCTCTGCTTGCAAAAAAGTTTAGTAAGAAAAAAATGAAAAAAGGTCAATTCTCCTTTTGATGCCATATCTGTAACTCAAGCATAAAACTGGTGAAAAAGCTGCCAGAATACAGATCACCTAAGGATGTGGGCAGGGACAACGGAGAGATCACCTGCCCAGGCTTCAAGCTCACAAAATAACCATGATACATTTTTCCCAATGACAGACCAAAGTGAAAATTCCTTGTTCACATCAACTGAAGCACACACTGACAGAAAAAGATTATCTGAACCATGAAGCACAGCAATCCAAAACAAAGAACAAATCACACAAATCATGACATTCACAGAAATAAGTTTGAGTAGGTTAGGAGTAAAAAGGAAAGCTTTACTCAGGAGGCAGAGGTAGGAGGATCACTGTTAGTTCAAGGCCACCCTGGACTACATAGTGAATTCCAGGTCAGCCTGGACTAGAGTGAAACCCTACCTTGAAAAAAAAACAAGGAAAGCTTTGTGATTAGATCCACTGTATTCTACAGACTAGGGAAATACAGTTACAATCTTGAATGATGAAGAAAATTCCACTGATTGTATACATCACAAGAATAAGAAAGCTTATATAAAAACATTCACTAAGGGGCATATTTTTAAATATTTTATTTTATTTATTTGCAGAGAGAGATAGACATAAGAGCAACAGACACAGAGAATGGGAACTCCAGGGTCTCCAGCCATTGCAAACACCAGATGCATTTGCCACTTTGTGCATCTGGCTTTACATGGGTACTGGGGAACTGAACTAGGTTGTTAGGCTTTGCAGGAAAGCATCTTAATCACTGAGCCATCTCTCCAGCCCTTAAAGTATTTTTTTTTAAAAATTCGAGGGCTAGAGAGACGGCTTAGCAGTTAAGGCACTTGCCTGCAAAACCAATGGACCCAGGTTCAATTCCACAGGACCCACATAAGCCAAATGCAAAAGGTGGTGCATGCATCTGGAGTTCATTTGCTGTGGCCAAATGCCCTGGCACACCCATTTTCTCTCCCTATCGCCCCCCCCCAAATAAATAAGATAAATTTTTTAAATTTTTAAATATTTTTTTAAAATTTGAAGCAATCTCTTTTCAGATGACAATGACCACTGGGATGACCCAAAAGGCAACACAGTGCTGAAAACAAGGAATGGAGGAATGTCCAACACTCAGGCATCTCTACCACACCCTAAAAGGCTTAAGGTCCATTGCAGAAGAGGTGGCAGAAAGAACGTAAGAGCCAAAGAAAGGGTACCACTCCTTACAGTGAAGCTGTCCAGACAGAAATTGGCCCTGATATGCATGACCTCACAGTGCCTAAGCAATACCTTCACAAGACCCTCATAATAGGAGGAAAAGATGATGACATCAAAATAAAAGAGAGACTATTGGAAAAAGGGAGGGTATATGATGCAGAGCGGAGTTCTGAAGGGGAAAGTGGGGGAGGGGAGGGAAATATCATGGTTTTATTGTTTGTGAGTGTAGAAACTGTCAATAAAAAAATTTTGAAAACACACACAAAACAATTTGAAAACACAGTGCCTGACACTACCTACAAAAGACCATCATAATAGGAGGGAAAATGATCATGACATCAAAATAAAAGAGAGCCTGATTGAGAGATGGAGGTGGTATGATGGAGAGTGGAGTTTTAAAGGGGAAAGTGGGGGGGAGGAGAATTACTATGGGTTATTGTCTACAATTATGGAAGTTCTCAATAAAAAATAAAAGAATTTTTTAAAATTTGAAGCAGCCCAGCATGGCGGTGGCACGCCTTTAATCCCAGCACTCGGGAGGCAGAGGTAGGAGAATCGCAGAGTTAGAGGCCACCCTGAGACTACATAGTGAATTCCAGGTCAGCCTGAGCTAGAGTGAGACCCTACCTTGGAAAACCAAAAAACATAGAGAGGGGTATCCATTATGTTATCTTCTAAAAGTTATCCTCTATGTTTGTCTTTGGAACTTGATCACCATACTGTGAAGAACCACAAACTAGCCCAAGTAGAGAGAACTCACCAAATGGACCAAATGGAAAGGAATTAAAGTGCCCAGTCTGCATCATTAGTCACCAAGCATCTCAGTGAATGAGGCTTTAGAAGATTTTAGCCCCAGCACCACATCTCCCTCTCTCAAACCCCAAAACTTCAGATTGAACCTAGGGTCCTATGTACATAAGGTTAGGCATTCTCCCACTAAATTATATCCCCATATCTGGCCCTTGAATCTTGTAGCTGAAGTCCCAAACATAGACCACAGACAAGCTGTTCCTGCTATCCAAATTCTTAGTTTACTCTTGAGCAAAATAAATGGTTATTTTATGACACTAGGTTTTAGAATAATTTGTTATAAAGTCTTACAAAAACAGAGAACCCAAACATTAGACTGAACTTAAAACTGTAGTAGGAGGGCCGGGCATGGTGACGCACGCCTTTAATCCCAGCACTCAGGAGGCAGAGGTAGGAGGACTGCTGTGAGTTCGAGGCCACCCTGAGACTACACAGTGAATTCCAGGTCAGCCTGAGCTAGACTGAGACACTATCTTGGGAGGGAAAAAAAAAAACACTGCAGTAGGAACATAAAGTCTCATCCATAGCAGTTAAAGACATTTGCTTGCAAAGCTTGCTGGCCCAGGTTCAATCCTCTAGTCACACACATAAACCAAATGCAAAAAGTGATGCACCAAAAAATAAATAAATAAACCTTGCTGGGCATGGTGGTGCACACCTTTAATCCCAGTACTCAGGAGGCTTAGTAGTTAAGGCACTTGCCTACAAAGCCAAAGGGCCCAGGTTTGATTCTCAAGGACACACATAAGATACACAAGGTGGCGCATGCGTTTGGCATGTTTGCAGTGGCTGAAGGCCCTGGCGTGCCCCAACTCTCTGTCTCTATCTGCCTCTTTCTGTCTCTCAAGAAAGTAAATAAATTTTTAATTAAAAAAAAAAAAAAAAGAGCAAAGAGCTGGATGTGGTGGCACACACCTTTAATCCTAGCACTTGGGAGGCAGAAGTAGGAGGATTGCCATGAATTCAAGGCCACTCTGAGACTACATAATGAATTCCAGGTCAGCCGTGGCTAGTGTGAGACCCTACCTTGAAAAAAAAAAAAAAAAAAAACTCAATGAGCCAGGCATGGTGGCACATGCCTTTAATCTCAGTACTCGGGAGCAGAGGGAGGTGGACTGCTGTGAGTTCGAGGCCACCTGAGACTACATAGTGAATTCCAGGTTAGCCTGGGCTAGAGAGCAAGACACTGCCTTGAAAACCAAAAAAAAAAAAAAAAAAAAAGTGATGTATCTGGAGATTCTTTGCATCAGCAAAAAGGGTGTGTGTGTGTTCATGTGTGTGTCTGTTGTGGTGTGTACCTGTGCATGCACACATGTGCAAATAAATTTAAAAATTTAGATAATAGGCATAGGTACCTACCTCCAAACTTCCAGAGTGTGCTGCCCAATGTAAAGGGGAAAATTTATGGAGAAAATCCACTTCGTTAATGCTGGCTCCTTGCACCACTAAGTCTGACAGTTGCTTGACATCACCAGCCCGCACTGCGTCATGTATGCTACCAAAATGCACCTTCTTCCTGGCACCTATTAAAAAAGCCAATTTCTTAAAATATATTACAGAACTGTGAAGACAGACTAGCACAATCACTTCAGCTTTCTGAATACTTTACTATGAAGACATTTGTGACTAACATCTTCATCTGATCTTGGGTTTCAGTTCTGATGCAGAGCATGAACACTGACACTCCACCCTTCTAACAAGGAAGCTGAATACACTGAAATCAACAACTACTTTTGGAACTATCAGACAACTGACGTCTCAGGGACAAACTGACATCCTAGGTCTGGAGAGACAGGCATATCCAGAAAAGTAACAATCAAGTCCAGCGTACCTGGGGCAGAAGCTGCCGGTGCCATAACTAGTAGAGGCACTTGCAAGGTAATTGTGATGATGTGCCTAAGGTGTACTATTAGGGAGCCCCAACACTTTCGCAGGTTTTCCTTTCAGAAACCCCACTAGTAGGAAACCACTACATCTTTGGTGGGAAGAACATAACCATTTTGAAGTAAGCTCAGTGGATTTTTAACAAGGCTGACTCCCAATGAAAAAATCACCACCATAGCCTTTCACACATACACTGACAGCTGACATAATTTATCAATGTTTTTCTAATTTATATCTTTTTAATTATTTTATTTATCAGTGTAAAAGAGGCGGGGGTGGGAGAGAAAGGGAGAAAGAGAGAACATGGGCACATGCAGGGCCTCTACACACTGCAAACGAACTCCAGACACATGCACCACTTTGTGCATGTGGCTTTACATGGGTACTGTGGAATCAAACCCAGGTTGTTAGGCTTTGCAGGCAAGCACCTTAACCACTGAGCCATGTCCCCAGCCCTCTAATTTACATTTTATAAGAAGGGAATGGAATGTCACAATTTTTATTTCATGTAGTCAAGTAGTTTATATTTTATAACTTAATTGCACTATGAAATATTTTAATGTGCAACATGAGTCAGAAAAGGCAATAAAAGTTATCTAACGGGCCAGGCATAGTGGTGCACACCTTTAATCCCAGCACTCGGGAGGCAGAGGTAGGAGGATTGCCATAAATTCAAGGCCACCCTGAGTCTACACAGTGAATTCCAGGTCAGCCTCTAATGGGGGCTTCATAAATAGACAACCCCCCCCAACACCTCTCCCTAATAAAAGGATGAGGAGAAGGGTGAAAATGAGAAAGAAGACAGTAACTGCAAACTTGCAGTCCTCCTGCAAAGATTATGATGGGGAAGACAGAGAAGAAATAGAAGCAGTCAGTAAAGGAAGAGGTCAGCCAATGCTGTGAAACAACTTGGTAAGACTCATTTGTCCTCTCCACAGGATCAAATTGGCTGATGACGAAAAGAACTTTAAAAGATAACCAAAAGTAAGCCGGGCATGGTGGCACGTGCCTTTAATCCCAGCAATTAGGAGGCAGAGGTAAGAGGATCGCTGAGAGTTCTAGGCCAGCCAGAGACTACACAGTGAATTCCAGGTCAGCCTGGGCTAGAGTGAGACCCTACCTTGAAAACTAACTAACTAACTAACTAACTGACTGACTAAATAAATAAATAAATAAGAGGGGAACACCTGGCATGATGGTGCACACCTGCTACAAACAGAGTGAGTTCCAGGTCAGCCTGAGAACTCTTCCAGAGCCTGAGATTCTACTTCAAAAAACAAAACAAGGGCTGGGGAAATGGCTTAGCGGTTAAGGCGTTTGCCTGCGAAGCCTAAGGACCCTGGTTTGATACCCCAGGACCCACATAAGCCAGATACAGTGGCTAGAGGCTCTGGTGTGCCCATTCTCTCTGCCTCTTCCTTTCTCTCTCTCTCGCAAATAAATAAATATTTTTTTAATTGGGCTGGAGATGGCTTAGCGGTTAAGGCATTTGCCTGCAAAGCCAAAAGATCCTGGTTCAAGTCTCCAGGACCCACGTAAGCCAGATGCACAGGGTGGCACATGCATCTGGAGTTCATTTGCAGCAGCAGGAAGTCCTGGCGCGCCCAATATCTCTATCTGTCTCTCTTCCCTTCCTGTCTCCCCTCCTCTTCTATCCTCTCCATCTGTCTCTGCTTGCAAATAAATAAAAATAGTAAGTGGGGGAAGTGGAATAAGGAAAAGTGAAAGGCAGGTGAACAGCTTTGAAAATTAATAAAACTAAAGAAAGAACAAAAATACAAGTTTAGTTGGGGGGGGGACAGGTAGTTCACACTGAAGCTGGCTGAAGTGAGAAAGGAAGAGTGGCAGAGACGAGGATCCACTTGAGTCGACCCACCCGAGCCCGCTGTCTCCTTTGAGGACGAGGAGCAGCCTGAACTGGCCACTCCGGGCATGGTGCGCGACCTGGGCCTCGGACTGAGGGGAGGAGTGGAACCCAGGCCCCTGCTGCTCCGGCGGTCCTCGCTTGCTGTCACCCACGAGCCCTTGCCGCCGAGGGAGCCGCTGTGGTCGTCGCCGTCGCTGGAACAGGAGCCACGGTCGTCCCTGCGTGCTGTCTCCCAGGCACGCGGCTCTTCGGCACCTCCTCGGCCCCAGGAGCCGCTGAGAAGGCGGCCGGCGTCTTCGCCCAGGCTCACCCGGAGCGAGCCGCTGGCCGCGGAGCCACGCTCGTCACTTAGTCCGTCCCAACAGCGACTGGGGCCGCCGCCGGCGCTGGGTCGAGGTGCCCGGAGCTCGCCCACCGCTCGTCTCCTCGCCTCGCTCGTGCGGAGACCCTTCACGGCCCCCCGGGAGCTGCCGCGCCCGCGCCCCGCATCGCGCCCGACGCTCGCCCGCGGCGGGCCCACGTCGCCGCCGACCCTCCTCGAGTCCCTGCCGGAGAAGCCCACGTCTTCCCTGGCTCTTCCCGAGGCGGCCCTGGCGCGGTGGCCGCCGCCGCCGTCGTCGTCGTCCTCCGAGTCGCTTTCCAGCGTCCCGGATTCCCGACCCTCGCCTTGGCCGTCACCCTGGAAACAGGTAAACTTCCGGCGTGTGAGGTCATTTCCGGATCTCGAGGCTTGCGTCACTTCCTGCTTCCTTCCGTTCACCTTTTGCAAGGCTTCTCGTGCAGAGCCGCGGGACGCGTTCCGTGTGTGCTGTGAGCGTTCGGTGAGATTTTATTTTGTATTTTATTGATTTATTTTTTTTTTGCTCGATCACACAGGATCGCCTAGGCCCGTCTCCGGAACAGCATGTCATCCATCTCACCCTCCATCACCCAGTCACCCAAGTGGACTGCCCTGGACTGCAGCTCTGCTGAGGTGACCTGTGCTGCCGCGCGAGCCTGAACGGGCCTCTTTCCGGCCTTGGCAAACCTGGTATATTTTTTTCATTTGTCGTTGGAAGAAAAATCTCTTACCCAATCATTTTCGTAAATATATAAAATAACCTAAAAGAGAACTTAGCAACTGCAAACGCTGTCTTGTTGAATGCTTGCTGTTTCAGGCTCTTTGACATCCCTTTGTTGGGTCTTATCCCCGTTTTTACAGGTGGTCAAAATGCAGGTAAGTTATAAAGCTACTGTGAAAACATGGGTCATTGGTCAAAAGACTGTTCCATATTTTCTGACTTCAAACCCAAAGTCCTTTTGTGTGTCTGTGTATGCTTACTTTTTAACTCTTCGACCTAGATCTTTTCTCTCCAACTCCATTGCTTAACATATTCTTCCCTTTCATGATCTGTTACAAATGTATGGGTCAGGTTTTGTATTAGCAGTTGAGGATTCAAAGACTGGTAAGAATTCTTACTCTCCTTGCTTCCTCTTCTCAGCCTGTTTACACCCTTGCCTTGCTATAAACTTCTTTTCCCCATGAGGAATAACCTGCTGGGGTTCCTGAATACAGAAACCAATTCCTATCTCTGTGCTTTTGTGTATGCTGTTCTTCCTGCCAGGAAACTACCTTACTCTTAAGATTTTATTTTATTTTATTTTATTTTATTTATTTATTTATTTATTCATTCATTCATTGGAGACAGAGAAAGGAGGGGAGAGAGAGAAAGAGAATGGACCCGCCAGGGCCTCTAGCTACTGCAAACGAACTCCAGACACATGTGCCACCATGTGCATCTGGCTTACGTGGGACCTGGAGAATCGAACCGGGGTCCTTAGGCTTCATAGGCAAACACCTTAACCACTAAGCCATCTCTACAGACCCCTCCCCATAATTTTAAGTGAATATATTGGGAGAATTCCTGTGACCCCATCTTTTCTCTCTTGAGGTATAGTATATTGTTTTTTTTCCCATTACCTTTGTAATAATGACTTCCATTTATTAAGTTAATGTGCTCAATCTGCCACTGCCTTAAGTGCTTTATATTAGTTTTCTTGTTGTGGCCAATGCCTTCCAGAATATTACTTTTTTTCATTATACATAGAAATAAGGAAGGCATCAAAGTTAATTGCCTGAGGATACACAGCTAGTTAGTAGTAAAGACCTGAATTAGGATTATTACCTGTGTCCTGGTTCTGCTGCATATCCTCAAAATCTGAATTCCCACAGCTTTTATTAGATGATAACACATTGTATTGTAATTACCTATTTCACAGTGGATTTTCACTGTGCCCACAGTGAGCTTCTGGAAAGTGGGGACTCTTCTCTTACAAATCATGATGATTCTGTACTTCAAGAAAGGGCTTCCTTGGCAGCTATTGAGTGGTTGAATGTGTGTGTTGATCAGGTGATTGTCAGGTAGATGAACTGATAGGCCAAAAATAACAGGTTTTCACTGTTGGAAGGGAATGGGGAATTAGTCATTCCACTGTCCTTGTTTTTAAGAAATGGGATAACTAGGTCCATGTGTTAGATAGACATTTATTGAGTTCTATATGTGGACCAGTGTTTATGCCAAATTATTTGCAAATAGTTTCAAACCTAATCTGTATTGTTATTTTTATTTTTTCAGATGAAGAAACCTTTCAGATTTGACCAAGACCACATAAGTAGGAGCTGGACAATTAGAGTCAACTCTGATTGACCCTCCAGATTAATACTGAGTTTATAGCCACATATATATGGTAGAGGCTTTACTTTGCTGTGTAAGATAGTGGATAAGCCCATGGAAGGGATGAGCCAGCACATGACAAATCCATAGAGGTTATACACATGGCAGAAAGGATCAGAAAAGGAATCAAATAGGTAGCAAAGAAACAAACTTCCAAGGAACTGAAACGAAAAGCAAAAATTAATGAAATACACAATAAAATTGATCACAGAGCACCTGGTATTTGGAAAGAATAGACACTGTTAGCAAATCTGAGGAGAGAAAACAGTATTAGAAACAAGAACACGTTATAGATATGAAGGTATTTGAAAATCGGAAGTGAGTTACTTTAGCCTTATACTAATAATTTGGTAATTTGGCTTGGACAGTTTCCTAGAAAAATACAAACTTCCAAGCTGGGTGTGGTGGCTTGTGCCTATAATCTCAGCCCTCAGAAGGCTGAGGTAGAATCGCTGAGTTCAAGTCCAACCTGGGCTACAGAGCAAGTTCCATCAGCCTAGCTAGAGTAAGACCTTACCTCAAAGAGAAAAAAAACGCCGGGCATGGTGGCGCACGCCTTTAATCCCAGCACTCAGGAGGCAGAGGTTGGAGGATCACCATGAGTTTGAGGCCACCCTGAGACTACATAGTGAGTTCCAGGTCAGCCTGTGCTACAGCGAGGCCCTACCTCAAAAAAGCAAAAAAAAAAAAAAAAAAAAAAAAAAAAAGTTGCACAAGCTTGCTTGCAAAGTCTGCAGACTCAGGTACAATTTTCCAGCCACCCATGTAAAGCTAGACTGGCATTCACTTGCAGTAGAATTGTAAGTGTGGAAAGAATCTGTATCAGATTAATTTAGTGGCCATAGAGAAAGAGGATATGAAAGGAGACTGAGTTTTGTAACTTTTTTTTAAAAAACAGCAAAATTTAATCCTCAGTAAAAATAGAGAAGCAAGCCCAGGTGTGGTTAGTCCCACCACTCAGAAGGCAGGGTTTGAGGTCAGCTTAGACTAGAGTGGAACCCTACCTTGGAAAAACAAAAAAATAAAAATAGAAAAGCATAAAATGAAAGATAAGTTTTAAGACATAATGGGCCAGGACAGATAAAGAAGCTAAGAAAGGGCCAGGCTCAGTGAATTCCAGATCAGCCTGGAATAGAGTGAGACCCTACCTCAAAAAAAAAAAAAAAAAAAAAAAAAGAGAAGCTAAGAAAATTACACTGGTTTTGGCAGAGTCATTGGTGTAATCAGGAGAATAGTGTTAATAAAACACTCAAGATGTGAAAACTGGATTGCACATGATTTTAAGGTAAGTGATGACTGTTAAGAAGTTCCTCAATGGACACTAAGTTCTGAATTCATGCTGGAGTGGATATCTCAGCATTCCAGAAAGCAGGAATTATTTCTAGATGTAAAACTGTGGTTCCAGTTAGTAAAAATAGTGTCTCCACTTGTTTTTCCAAAGTTCAGTGATGAGTAGGGTAGGCCCCCTATCTCCCATAAGTTAGCTCCTTACGTGTAATTCCAGAGGAAGCAGGGCTCTCATGTGGATTTTAATTACGATTTTTGCTCATGTACACCCTAATTTTATTTTTTTGTTTTGTTTTTCATGGTAAGGTCTCAGTCTAGCTCAGGCTGACCTGGAATTCACTATGTAGTAGCCTCAAACTCATGGCCAGCCTCAAAGGCATGTGCCACCATTCCTGGCTTAAACTTTATGTGAGACAATCTTCCTTTATTGCCCAGGCTCCATTCAAACTCCTGCATTCAAGAAGCCATGCTCTTATACCAAATTCTACCCATGTACTCCTCTTCCAAAACATTTTCCTCTCCCTTTGGTGCCTAACACCAAATCCTCCTAAGGAGTACCCAAAGATCATTTTTGGCCATTATTCAACTAGCTCTTCCTCACTTGCCCAAGAAGATACTCAATGCCTCAGAAAACTGATTTTGTTTTAAAGTAGGGAAGAGTTTCTATCACCATGGAGGTACAGACCTTTCTGGACAGTAGCTTCCTAGTTATCCCTCCCTAGCACTTCTGTGTATTTTTTTTTAAAATACTTTATCTGTGAGCACGTAGACAGAGAATGGGTGCACCAGGGCCTCTGTCCGCTGCACACAAACTCCAGACGCGTGTACCTCTTTACATCTGGCTTTATGTGGGTACTGGAAAATTGAACCCAGGTCATTAAGGGTTTGCAGGCAAGCACCATAATCACTGAGCCATCTCTCCAGCCTCCTTTTTTATATTTTTTGCATGAACATGTATATATGTAGTGGGTGTGATATATATATGTGTTTGTGTAGACGTGGCACACTGTGCAGGCAGGGAAGCTAGAAGAGATCATGAGTGTCCCCTCTATCGTTCATCCACTTGTTTACATGGAACAGTTTCTTCACTGATTCCAGCTTGCTGTTTTTTGCAAGAATCAGCAATTCTCTAGCTCCCTCACAGAACTGGGGTAAGACATGGCCACAGCCACCTACTTCCATGGGTTCTATGGCTCAAACCCAAGGCCTTAGACCAGTACTCTGCCACTGAGCTATATAGCCCTAGCTCTTAGCTTTTCTGAGACAAGATCTCCTGGTCCTACCTTCCATATGTGCACCACCACATTTGACCAGCTTACCTCTTCAGTCAACTATCTTTACTTGCAGATATGCTTACATGCCTCAGAATTTCATGAATAATTTCTTAGTGCATTTATTCGGTGCTAGGGTAGAATGCTTGCCAGCTAGGGAATATATCTAATTCTCTTAAACTGTTAATATGAAAATTATATACACATACATGTGTGCATACCTTTCAAGGCTTTATTTTTAGCAGAATTTAGCAAGATTATTTTGAATTTTCCAGATTATCAAAGTTGGATGTTTTAAGTAGGAAACAGGGTAGAGGGTATGACTCAGGAATAAAGTGCTTGCCACACAAGCTTGAGAACTTGGTACCCCCAGGATCCATGTAAAAGCCAGGTACACCTATAATCCAAGTACTGGGAAGGTAGAGAATTGGTGGAGCTTACTGGCTATCTTGCCTAGCCAAATTGATGAACTCTGGATTTAGTGAGAAACCCTGTCAAAAAACTACAGTGGAGAGCAATTGAGGAAGAGACACCGGTTGTTGACTTCTGGCCTCCACAAGCATAAGCATGCAAGAAAAACCAGGACACTATCAAAAATGAACATGAAATCTCTACACTTTAAGGGTATTGTAGGTTTTTTAAGCATTTTTTAAAGATTTTTTTAATGATTGCACTAATGAACTAACTCTTATTTTATTGACAACTTCCTTAATGTAGACAGTATCCCATGGTACTTCACTACCCCCCCCCCTTTCCCCTTGGAAGGCAGCTATGCTCACCACTATACCACCAACGCTGCCTCCACTTTCCCCTTGGAAACTCAACTCTCCATTATATCCCCTCCCTCTCTCAATCAATCTCTTTTATTTTGATATCATGATCTTTTCCTCCTGTTACGATGGTCTTATGTAGGTAGTGTCAGGCACTGTGAGGTCTTGGATATCCAGGCCATTTTGTGTCTGGAGAAGCACGTAAGGAGTCCTACTCACATTCTTTCTGCCCCCTCTTCCGCAATGGACCCTGAGCCTTGGAAGGTGTTAGAGATGTTTCAGTGCTGAGCACTCCTCTGTCCCTTCTTAGCACCATGGTGCCTTCTGGAGTCATCCCAAGGTCAAAGATTTATTTTTATTTATTTATTAGAGAATGGGTGTACCAGGACCTCTAGCCACTACAAATGAATTCCAGACACATGCGCCACCATGTGCATCTGGCTAACATGGGACCTGAAGAATTGAACCTGGTTACTTAGGCTTTGCAGGCATGCACCCTAACCACTAAGCCATCTCTCCAGCCCTTTTTTGATTTTTTGAGGTAGGGTCTCACTGTAGCCCAAGCTGACCTGGAATTCACTATATAGTCTCAGGGCGGCCTTGAACTCACAGCAATCCTCCTACCTCTGCCTCCCAAGTGCTGGGATTAAAGGCGTGCGCCACCACACCCAGCATAGTATTTCTCTTATGTTCTCAAAAACCTCAACTCAATTCAAAATTCTATCTCTGCGACTTCAGCTTTTCTGGTTTTGGTTACTATTTCTAGCTCCCAGTGCTGTCGACTTCCATCTTTTGGGGCTGAAGTCTTTCTTGCTTATTGTATCTTTTCATTAGAATCAACCTTGAGGGTTAAGGTGCCCTTGAATGGAAATCAACTCTCCAAAGATGTAATTTTTTTTTTACTTTGACAACTTCCGTACATACACACAATATACCATGATCAAAATCCCCACCCATCCCCTCTTCCAGTGAACCCCTTCTTTCCATCTAGTACCTGTTGTATTTTGATGTTATCTTCTTGGGGGGTGGGGGCTATTATGCAGGTCCTGTGTAGATGGCATCAGTCACTGTTGACGTCATGAGTGCCACATGTACTTTGTCTAAAACAGTATTCCAGAGCACTCCTCCCCTTCCTTTGGCTTACATTCTATATTCCACAGTCTCAGTACTGAACACTTCACCATCACTTTTCCTCAGCACTTAGATCTTAGCATTTGCTACCAGTGATTCTAGCACGGTTAAATCAGAGCAGATCTTAGTCACTACTTCATACCTGGCCTACCTTGAGAATAAACTAAAACCCAATTCCAACTGTAAATACTAACAGCCATCTCAGAAGTAAAAGAAAATAACTGATGTTTCTTTATCTCCTCTCCACACTACCTACTGCATGTGGCATTTATACTCAGCAGTTCTTAAGGGGTCATTTCCCAATCTTGTCATATTTTTGGGATGCCTACCAATGCCTTAATTTTTCCATGGCTAGTTCCCTGCAATACTTCTTCCCTTCATACCCACCAACCTGTTGTTACTCCATGTTCTTGGCCTTCTCACTTTATGGATGTGTAGGGTTGGATATCACCTTTTTAGCATCCTCTAAGCATTTGGTAAAAGCTGAGTGTCTCCCCAGAAAAATGTATAGCAGGTAATCTGACACAAGATTCGGACTCAAACAATTCTCCCATAAAGGTATCATATAGTGAGTTGCCTTCATATCTTTCAGAACCATGAAAACTTAATAGTTCTCTTGCTTTACCTCTCTACATGTGATCTTCAAAATTGCATTCATTTGATTCTTGGGGGAAAATACCTCCAATGCACATGAGATATTTAATATTTAGCATGACCAAGAAGGTTTATACCAACACAAAACTATTAGATTTTCACCATGTAATTATTGGTGTGTGTGATGTATGCATGTGTGTGCAGAAACAGACATTCTGCTTTGTCCATCTTACTTCCTTGAGATAGAATCTAGTACTAGACTTGGAGCTTGCATCATGTTTTTGGTTAGACTGGCTTACTAGCCCAGGTTTTCCCACATTTGTTCCCCCACCCACCCCAAGGATTGCAGTTACAACATGCATGACCATGTCAGCCTTTGTGTGAGTGCTGAATTAACATACTCATGCTTGCATAACAAGTGCTCTTAACTGAGCCATCTCCCTAGTCTGCCATCTTTAAGACAGGCATGGTACTGCATATCTTTAATCCCAGCACTTGGGAAGCAGAGGTAGGAGGATCACCATGAGGAGTTCAAGGCCACCCTGAGACTACATAGTGAATTCCAGGTCAGCCTGGGCTAGAGTGAGACCTTACCTCTAAAAACCAAGAAAAAGAAAAATTGAGGGATGAGATGGTTCAGCAGATAAAAGCCCTAAACATACAAGTATGAGGGTCTGAGAAGTCCCAACAACCTATATGAATAGCTTGGCATAGCCATGCATATGCCAGTGACCCAAATGCCATGTGGTATGGGGACAGGAGATTCCTGGTGTTGGCCAGTCTCACCAGAGAACAGCTACAGGTTCAGTGAGGGACTCTTAAAACACACAAGGCATGTGCCACCACACCTGCCTTTAATCCCAGCACTTGAAGGCAGAGGTGATCTCCAGGAGTTCAAGGCCACGCTGAGAATACAGAGTGAATTCCTGATCAGCCTGGGCTAGAGTGAGACCCTACCTCGAAAAACCAAAAAACAAAGGGCATCATACATTTTCTGGCCTCCACTCACTCACAAGCAAAAGATTTTTTGGTGTTTTTTTTTTTTGGTTTTTCGAGGTACAGTCTCAAGTCTAGTTCAGGCTGACCTGAAATTCACTCTATATTCTCAGAGTGCCCTCGAACTCATGGTGGTCCTCCTACCTCTGCCTCCCAAGTGCCAGGATTAAAGGTGTGTGCCACCATACCTGACTTCAAAAGAATTTTTTTAAACGTTTTCATGGATTCTACTCCTACACAAGTCTGAAAACTTTCATAATCCCTCTCCAGAAAGTTTAGTATAGCTATATAACTATTTCAATCTTAGTGGTTAATCTTTGGGTACCTTTTGTTTTTCACTAGCAAAAGCTGTCCTGGAACTCACTCTATAGTCCCAGGCTGGCCTAGAACTCACAGCAATCCTACATCTGCCTCCCCAGTGCTGGGATCAAAGGTTGTGCACCACCACACCTGGCAAGATTTTTTTTTTAATTCAAGTTCAATTACATTAACATAATTGTTTTTATTACAGAAACAATGGGATAAAATAGGTACACATTTGCATACCTTTTGTTTTTCGAGGTAGGGTCTTGCTCTAGCCCAGGCTGACCTGGAATTCACTAGGTAGTCTCAATGTGGCCTTGAACTCACAGCAATTCTGCTGGTGCCTCCCAAGTACTAGGATTAAAGGTATGTGCCACCACACCTGGCTTCACATTGGTAAACTTTTGAAGTGCCAAACTTTATTCTTAACCCAAGGTAAGTAATAGACTCCATGTATATGCCTATCTCTGTTAAGTGGCACAAAAGATTATCCTACATCTCAAGAATGTCTGGTTCACAGAATATACCACATTTTAAAACTTGAAATGGCCAGAGGCCAAGGTAGGAGGATCGCTGTGAGTTCGAGGTCACATTTGAGACTACGCAGTAAATTCTAGATCAGCTGAAGCAAGATCCTACCTTGGAAAAAAAAATTCAGATGAAAGACACAATAAAAGAATACATTCTAAAGTTAAGAAATAAACACAACCAAAGATTCCTCATCATTCTATTTATTACATGTATAAGTATTAACATCTCATGGTATCCATCTAATTCAATCAAAACCAACAAAGAAAAAGGGTTAACCATGTTTCTTAACATTCTTATAGGTTCCCTGTAACTTAAAATAGAAATATGTTCATCTGTATTAACTTGACAATTTAAAAAATATCATTTGAAAAAAAATCACTTTTAATTCTTAAATATTACTTGTTAATTGCTTGATGGCTTAAGTGTCCAAGTTCAATAAAGGTTGCTGCTTCATTAGACACTCCAAAAATAGACACTGGGATAGTTCTTTCTAGCTGGAGATACATATTTATTTATGTATGCAAATATGCCCTATTTTTAAGTCTGTAGCACTCCCTCAGTCCTGGTGAAGGACAGAACTTACAACTTTGCTTTAATCTTGGGAAGCTACTAGGAAGAAAAAAAATCTTAGGTTGCAGTTCAGTTCCATTTTTACCCAATAAAAAGTACAGAAACACTGTCTTTATTTGATGGTGTGCATAAATATTACACTCCATGGATAGCAAAAATATTTTTATTTATAATTTACAGTTTCACAAGTGAAAATCGTACATTTTTACACATACAATTTCATTTTGTTAAATTTGCACACATCTACAGAACTTTCACACAACAAGCACCTGAAACTGTGCAGGCAGTAGGAAATGCAAATACTAAAATGTATTTATTAACCAGATGATAGCTGAAGGCCCTGCCTCAGCTGGAGAATTTATATAGATATATGTCTATATATACATAAAAAAATTCACCTTCTAGATCCAACAGCAGCTTAAAGAAAGAAAAACATACCTTTCTCATTTTATTTAAACTGACTCAACTGTATCATTTTCTGTTTTAATTTCAGTAGGTGTTGCTACACTTTCCTCTGTACAAGCTGGTGGGGTATCAACTTGTTCTTCCTTAACTTTGGGACTTTCACAGGTTTCCTGTAATTCATTTTTGACAATGTTCAACATAATGTTCAAAGGATTTTCAACTGGTGTCTTGCTGGGAGACGGTGTACAATCAAATGAAGATGTCTACAAAATTAAAATCCCTATAAGTACTGATGAACATTCAAAATCATTAAATAGTTTTACAAGACCCCTGATTTAGCCAAAGGAACACATGTATACCATATTCCCCACATGACAAGGCACCAATGTAGCCCAACAATATGCAGAATGAAAATTTACTCACTCAGCAATAAGAGGTATGTTAACAGTTCAGCCTAAACTTGGTTAAACTTGCTTGAATTATTTAATTATTAGAAGGCAACCCCAAATATTCTTTTTGTGACTATCCCACAAAACATTTTTGGACTGGGTGTGGTGGCACACGCCTTCAATCCCAGCACTTGGGAGGCTGAGGTATTATAATGGTTTTTTGAGTTTGAGGTCAGCCTGAGACTACATAATGAATTCCAGGTCAGCCTGGGGTACAGCAAGACCCGAACTTGGAAAAACAAAAAACTTTCTAGGGCTGGGTGTAGTAGTGCACACCTTTGATCCCAGCACACAGAGGTAGGAGGATCTCTGAGTTCAAGGCCAGCCTGAGACTATAGAATGCCAGGTCAGTCTGGGATCAAGTGAGACCAACATAAAGGGAGATTGAGGAAGAAGACCCAACAATGACTTCTGGCCTCCACACACTCATATACACATAAGCCCAGTATCCTTCCCCGAAAAGATTTGTCTCTTAGATTTTTTTTTTTTTACTTAGGTTGTCTCACTCTAGTTATGTAATTCCAGGCTAGCCTTGAATTCAAAGCAATCCTCCCACCTTGCCTCCCCAGTGCTGGAACTAAAGGCATGTGCCACCACACCTGGTTCTCATTTTTATTTTTGAGCTAGGGTCTCCTTGTCACGGATTCTGCTAAACTAGCCAGTATGTCCCAGGGATTCCTGGTCTCTGCCTCCCCAGCTCTGGTATAAATAAAAGTTGTACACCACCATGCCAGGTATTTTACATGTGTGCTAGAGAATCAAACTTAGACCCTCATGCTTGCATGACAAGGATCTTAACCCAAGCCATCTTCCCTAACCCAACTAATCTTTTTCCAAGGTTTACAAGGCAGGGTCTTTAGCCCTGACCTGGAACTCACTCTATAGCTCCAGGCTAGCCTTGAACTCACTGTGATTCTCCTACTAATCTTAACCTAAATTTTACAACCTACCTCAAAACCCAGTTTCATTAGTGTACTCAACTGTTTTGGTTTAAAAACTAGTCAAGAGTCAGGAATGGTGTTGCACACCTTTAATCCTAGCACTGGGGAGGCAGAGGTAGGAAGATCTATGAGTTCAAGGCCAGCTTGGACTAGAGTGAAACCCTACATTGGAGGAAAAAAAAAAAACTCGACAGCCCAGGCTGGTCTCAAATTCAGTAATTCTATATCAGTTTCCTGAGTACAGCAATTACAGGCATGAGCCATCATTCCTGGTTCACATTTTGGGGGGGAACACAAGAGGGTATATTTTCAAGCAGGATCTCACTCTAGCCCAGGCTGACCTGGAACACATAACAATCATCCTACCTTAGCCTCCTGAGTACTGGGATTAAAGGCATGAGCCACCATGCGCAGCTTATAATTAGATTTTTAATGCCACCAGACTGTTATATTTCAGATTTTATGTGATCATTTAAGAAATAGTCCTATAATAGGTGGCTAAACAGAGTAATTTAAAAGGTACAAAATTCCTCTATCCCTAGAAACTTATTCCCATTCATGATCTTTCTCATCTTCAGTACTCCACAGTTCTTTGTGCCTAATGGCCTAGTAACTGAAATCAAGGTTCAAATGAAAAGAAAGCAAGGAATCAATTTTTTTCATTACATCAAACTTTAATTATTTCTGTATTATGGATATCAATGCACATCAGATCCTATCTAACACCATTATTTAAGAAACAACCTAATATAGCAAAACCCCAAAACAGGGCTGGAGAGGTGACTTAGTGGTTAAAGGCACTTACCAGCAAAACCAAAGGACCCAGGTTCAATTCCCCAGTACCCACATAAAGCCAGATGCACAAGGTGGAGCATGCATCTGGAGTTTGTTCTGGTATGCCCATTCTCTGTATCTCTCTCTCTCTCTCAAATAGATAAATAAAATTAAAAAAAAAAAACAGCTAAGGATATTTAGTATTAAAATAACAAAATTCGGGCTAGAGAGATGGCTTAGCAATTAAAGCGTTTGCCTGCAAAGCCAAAGGATCCAGGACCCATGTAAGCCAGATGCACAAGGTGGCGCATGGATCTGGAGTTCATTTGCAGTCACGTGCCCATTCTCTCTCTCTCAAATAAGCTAAATCAAAAATAAAATAACAAAATTCATTAAAATAAGAACAATTATAATAAACCAAAAAGAACTTACATTTTGATAATCTTAAAACATGATGGATGGTAAATCTGAAATAAGAAAAAGCAAATAGCTATTCACCTGCATATTCATTTCTAGTATTTTCTAATTCTGATATAATTTTCTTTAAAATTTAATCCAAATGATAGACATATTTGTTTTGTTTTTCGAGGTAGGATCTCTCTCTAGCCCAGCCTGACCTGGAATTCACTATGTAGTCTCAGGCTGGCCTAGAAATCAGAGCCATCCTCTTTACCTCTCTGCCTCCCAAGTGCTGGGATCAGAGGCATGAGCTATCCACTCCTGGCAACAGTTATTTCTAAAAAGTCATTTGGTCAAAAAAAAAAAATAGATAAGACTAATTCTTTCATCCTTACTCTTAAAGAATATAAAAAAATGATTTCTCTTTAAACTTGCTTTTAATACACTGAAGTGTTCTTAAGTCCAACTGTTCTCAAGACCGTAACAGTTTTGATGACGAAATATAAATTCAGAAGCAGAATAGTGCAGTTAAGCAGAAAACTAGATTCACAATTCCTAGCTGAGTTTAGCGTTAGTTAAGTATAGGCCTGATATAGCTAAGATTCCCTCCAGACAAATCCACGTCTTTAAAGTCCAGTGTCTTTTTTACTGACCAAAACCCCAGATTCAGTTCTTTCAGAATGGTAAACTATTTCAACAAAAAAATACTAAAACCTAATGATCCTCATAAAGCACCAGAAATTACCTTTCCGTCCACTCTAATCGCATTTTTTTAAGTGCCATTCCTCCTCCTCTTCATCCCAGTATTGTTCAAATTGCTCTAACACAAGAGGGTATATTTTCAAGCAGGATCTCACTCTAGCCCAGGCTGACCTGGAACACATAACAATCATCCTACCTTAGCCTCCTGAGTACTGGGATTAAAGGCATGAGCCACCATGCGCAGCTTATAATTAGATTTTTAATGCCACCAGACTGTTATATTTCAGATTTTATGTGATCATTTAAGAAATAGTCCTATAATAGGTGGCTAAACAGAGTAATTTAAAAGGTACAAAATTCCTCTATCCCTAGAAACTTATTCCCATTCATGATCTTTCTCATCTTCAGTACTCCACAGTTCTTTGTGCCTAATGGCCTAGTAACTGAAATCAAGGTTCAAATGAAAAGAAAGCAAGGAATCAATTTTTTTCATTACATCAAACTTTAATTATTTCTGTATTATGGATATCAATGCACATCAGATCCTATCTAACACCATTATTTAAGAAACAACCTAATATAGCAAAACCCCAAAACAGGGCTGGAGAGGTGACTTAGTGGTTAAAGGCACTTACCAGCAAAACCAAAGGACCCAGGTTCAATTCCCCAGTACCCACATAAAGCCAGATGCACAAGGTGGAGCATGCATCTGGAGTTTGTTCTGGTATGCCCATTCTCTGTATCTCTCTCTCTCTCAAATAGATAAATAAAATTAAAAAAAAAAAAGCTAAGGATATTTAGTATTAAAATAACAAAATTCGGGCTAGAGAGATGGCTTAGCAATTAAAGCGTTTGCCTGCAAAGCCAAAGGATCCAGGACCCATGTAAGCCAGATGCACAAGGTGGCGCATGGATCTGGAGTTCATTTGCAGTCACGTGCCCATTCTCTCTCTCTCTCAAATAAGCTAAATCAAAAATAAAATAACAAAATTCATTAAAATAAGAACAATTATAATAAACCAAAAAGAACTTACATTTTGATAATCTTCGTAACATGATGGATGGTAAATCTGAAATAAGAAAAAGCAAATAGCTATTCACCTGCATATTCATTTCTAGTATTTTCTAATTCTGATATAATTTTCTTTAAAATTTAATCCAAATGATAGACATATTTGTTTTGTTTTTCGAGGTAGGATCTCTCTCTAGCCCAGCCTGACCTGGAATTCACTATGTAGTCTCAGGCTGGCCTAGAAATCAGAGCCATCCTCTTTACCTCTCTGCCTCCCAAGTGCTGGGATCAGAGGCATGAGCTATCCACTCCTGGCAACAGTTATTTCTAAAAAGTCATTTGGTCAAAAAAAAAAAAAATAGATAAGACTAATTCTTTCATCCTTACTCTTAAAGAATATAAAAAAATGATTTCTCTTTAAACTTGCTTTTAATACACTGAAGTGTTCTTAAGTCCAACTGTTCTCAAGACCGTAACAGTTTTGATGACGAAATATAAATTCAGAAGCAGAATAGTGCAGTTAAGCAGAAAACTAGATTCACAATTCCTAGCTGAGTTTAGCGTTAGTTAAGTATAGGCCTGATATAGCTAAGATTCCCTCCAGACAAATCCACGTCTTTAAAGTCCAGTGTCTTTTTTACTGACCAAAACCCCAGATTCAGTTCTTTCAGAATGGTAAACTATTTCAACAAAAAAATACTAAAACCTAATGATCCTCATAAAGCACCAGAAATTACCTTTCCGTCCACTCTAATCGCATTTTTTAAGTGCCATTCCTCCTCCTCTTCATCCCAGTATTGTTCAAATTGCTCTTGACAGATTTCACAACTCTAAAATAGAATCAAATAAAATGAAGCTTACATAACATATCCCATAATAAAAATGTATAAACATTTTTTAAAAATATATTTTATGTATTCATTTGAGAGAGAGGGATAGAGAGAAAATGGGCATACCAGGGCCTCTGGTCACTGAAAACAAACTCCAGATACATGCACCAACTTGTGCATCTGACCTTATGTGTGTACTAGGGAATGAAACCTGAGTCCTTTGGCCTTGATGGCAAGCACCCCAACCGCTAAGCCATCTCTCCGGCCCCTGAACATTTTTAAAATTTTTAACACAATTTAAAATGCTATAAAATTTTGAGCAAGTTCCTATGTTTGATATTAACATTAAATTTTAAGAATTCTGACAACCTTCCAGGCAAAAGCAATTAACAGTTCCTTGCTGTTGGCCACTGACAGTATCTAACTACAGTAGTTATGAAACAGAGCAAAGATAAATAAAAAGTCAACTTTGTCGAGCATGGTGGCATATGCCTTTAATCCTAGCACTCTGGAGGCAGAGGAAGGAGGAATGCTATGAGTTCAAGGCCAGCCTGGGATAGAGTAAAACAATACCTCAAAAAAAAAAAAAAAAAAAAAAAAAGTCAAGCTTGTAAGATTTGTTTTTCACTTTGAAGCAGAATCTCACTCCAGCCCAGGCTGACCACAAACTCAAAGCAATCCTCCTACCTCAGCCTCCTAGTGTTGCTACCACACTCAGCTAAGAAATCATATAATTATTTAAAAGGGTATATAAATACAGTATTTATTTATGATTATTTACTGGGAGAGAGACTTCCAGAGACAAAAAAATGAAAACACTGTTCTCTTACCTCAACCGCTCCAGCTGGTCCAGCAGGTACACTTTGGAACTCCTTTTCTTTAGCAGCCTCCTGAGTTTTGAGCACAACTTCTTCATGAACTTTTTCAAAAAACTGGCTCTTTGCACGTTCTTCTAGATCAGCTATTTCTTCAAATTCTATCCAATCCTTAAAAGGAATTGAAATAAAAGAATATTCTCATTTGTTTCTGAACTTTTACTACTTGTCTTTAGTGTAATGCCATTTAATGGTTAAAGGCATCCTTCCATAATATGTTCTAAAACATGATTTTCTACTTTCATATAAAATATATTTCTTGCCGGGCATGGTGTTGCATGCCTTTAATCCCAAGAACTTGGGAGGCAGAGGGAGGAGGATCAGGCTACCCTGAGACTACACAGTGAATTCCAGGTCAGCCTGGCTAGAGTGTGACTCTAACTCAAAAAGAGAAAATGCTCAGTGGCTAAGGCACTTCCCTGCAAAGCCTAATACACAGATTCAATTCCCCAGTACCCACATAAAGCCTGATGCAACAAGTGGTACATGCATCTAGAGTTTGTCTGCAGTGCCTTGAGTCCCTGGCACACTCATTTGCATGTTCTCTCTCTCTCTCTCTGCTTGCAAGTAAATAGTTTTAAAAAATATGTATTTCAGCAGGGCATGGTGGTGCACGCCTTTAATCCCAGCACTCAGGAGTCAGAGGTGGGAGGATCGCCATGAATTCGAGGCTACCCTGAGAATGCATACTATTTCTGAGGCTGGAGAGATGGCTTAGCATTTGCCTGTGAAGCCTAAGGACCCTGGATTGAGGCTCAATTCCCCAGAACCCACGTAAGCCAGATGCACGTGGTGGCACATGCGTCTGGAGTTCATTTGCAGTGACTAGAGGCCCAGGCACACCCACTCTCTTCCTCTCTCTCCTCTGTCTCTAATAAATAAATAAAAATAAAAACTTAGCCGGACATAGTGACGCATGCCTTTGATCCCAGCACTCAGGAGGCAGAGATAGAATTGATGTGAGTTTAAGGACACCCTGAGACTACATAGTGAATTCCAGGTCAGCCTGACCTACAGTGAGACCCTACATCACAAAACAAACAAATAATAAATAAAAATTTTAAATAGGGGATATTTCTCGCCAGGCATGGTGACCCATGCCTTTAATGCCAGCACTTGGGAGGCAGAGGTAGGATGATCGCTGTGAGTTTGAAGCCACCCTGAAACTACATAGTGAATTCCAGGTCAGCATGAGCTAGAGACCCTACCTTGAAAAAACCAGAAAGAAGAAAAAACAAAAATGATATAGATATAATAAATATATATATTTCTCTTTTAAATACAAAAATATTTAATATATTTCTTTTTGTTTATTTTTCGAGGTAGGGTCCCACTCTAGCCCAGGTTGACCTGGAATTCACTCTGTATTCTCAGGGTGGCCTCAAACTCACAGCAATCCTCCTACCTCTGCCGCCCAAGTGCTGGAATTAAAGCATGTGACACCATGCCCGGCTTTAATATATTTCTCTTTGAGCCCAGTAACAGACAGTATGTAGCAAACGATGAACTATGTAAAATCTTTTTGGATTACATTTTGAGACAGTTTCACTATATTATAGCTCAAACTCGTAACAATCCTCCTGCCTCAGCTTACCAAGAGCTAGAATTATAAGCATGTGCCACCATGCCCAGCCATGTTTAAGACTTGATGTCTGGGCTAGGGAGATAACTCAATCAGTAAACTGTTTTCCACATAAGCACAAACCTGTCAATCCCAACAAAAGGGAGGGAGGCAGAGAAAGGAAAGGAACCCTAGGGGCTTGCTGGCCAGCTGGTCTAGCCTAATTTGTAAGCCAATGATATACACTGTCTCAAAAGTAGGTAGGCATCATTCTCTGAAGACAACCTTGTATTCACAAGCACACACTACCCTGCACACACAAACATGTATACACATGTGAACACCTATACACACCTGCATGTAAAGTAATATCTTAATGCTAAATTCCAATTTAGTCTACAGTTATAATCAACTTAAATAATTTTCATGTACACTTTTTTACCAAAAAAAAAATCTGTTACTAAAATTCTTGGAATTTAAAAGCTTTGTTTTTATTATTCAAATTTCAACAAAAAAATACTTCCCCGAAATCATTTTATTTAAAAACTTTCTATTCTAGAGATCAAATTTTATTTTAAAAAAATCATGTAAACTTCCAGCAATTATTTAATATACTTTCAGAACAATTTAAGTGGTCCCTAAAAGATAATTCAGAGACACATGGATTACTTACTGTTAAACTGTAGTACCAACGTCTGTGAGTGACTTTTCTGCTAACATCTTTCTCAGTTCTATTTTGCCGATAATGCCAGTCCAAGTGATCTGCATATACATCTGTCTGTGATGTTGTAAACCTCATTCCACAAGAGTAACACTGAATGCCAGTGTACAGTCGATTTATAACACTATCATAACGTCTGTTTTGAAAATGAAATAATCTTCAGTTTGATAACATGTCTTAATGGCCAAACAAAATCAATTATAAATACTTCAGTTTTCCATAATTTAACAAAAGTAAAACCAAGAACTGGCTAAAACAGTTAATACCAAAAGACAAATGTTACTTAATAGTGTCATGGCCCCTTTTGAGCTTAACTGTGTGAATATGAAACATAAAGTCCTCTTTTTTTTTGGTTTTTCGAGGTATGGTCTCACTCTCTAGCCCAGGCTGACCTGGAATTCACTCTGTAGTCTCAGGGTGGCCTTGAACGCACAGTGATCCTCCTACTTCTGCCTCCTAAGTGCTGTGATTAAAGGCGTGCACCACCACACCCGGCTAAAGCCCTCTTATTGACAGACTTAATTTCCTTTTGGCTAAAAATAAAATGATCATATAATCTAGCTTACAATGCAATAATTGTGCTTTTATTTAATTGAATTTTTATTTGTGTGTGTGTGTGTGTGTGCGCGCGTGTGCTTCTGCGAGCATGCACACACCAGGATCTCTTGCCAGTGCAAATAAACACACATCAGGGTGGATGGGAAACTAAATCCAAGCTGGCAAGCTTTGCAAGCGAACACCTGAGTCATCCTCCAACCCCTTTTCTCTTTAAGACCTGGACTATAAAAATCTCATTTTCTGAACTTGAAAGGTGTATCAATATAGAAAAACTAATGAAAGCCGTCCAGCACTCAGAGGCAGAGGTAAGAGGATTGCCATGAGTTCAAGGCCACCCTGAGAATACAAAGTGAATTCCAGGTCAGCCTGGGTTAGAGTAAGACCCTACCTTGAAAAACCAAAATAAGCCAAAGCCGGGTGTGGTAGTGTATGCCTTTAATCCCAGCACTCAGGAGGCAGAGGTAGGAGGATCGCCGAGAGTTCGAGGCCACCCTTAGATTACAGAGTGAATTTCAGGTCAGCCTGGACTAGAGTGAGACCCTACCTCAAAAAAAAAAAAAAAAAAAAAAAAAAAAGATCCTGGTTCAATTCTCCAAGACCCATTTAAGCATGCACAAGGGGGCACAAGCATCTGCAGTTTCTTTGCAATGGCCGGAGGCCCTGTTGTGCCCATTCATTCTCTCTCTCACCGCCCCCCTTCTCTCTCAAATAAATAAAATATATTAAAAAAAAAAAAAAAAAAAAACAGAAAAACTAATGAAAAGCTAAGCATGGTAGCTCACACCTTTAATCCAAGCACAAGAGAAGCTAAGGTAGGAGGACTGCCATGAGTCTAAGACCAGACAGAGCTACAGAGTGAGTTCCAAGCCAGCAAGATGCATATACTACTTTTTGCCTGGGCTAGAATGACATCCTGCCTCAAAAACAACAAAAGCCCAGCATGGTGGCGAATGCCTTTAATCCCAGCATTCAGGAGGCAGAGGTAGGAGGACTGCCATGAGTTTGAGGCCACCCTGAGACTACATAGTGAATTCAAGGTCAGCCTGGGCCAGAGTGAGACCCTACCTTGAAACACCCCCCCAAAAAAAACAGGGGGCTGGAGAGATGGCTTAGCATTTAAGGCGCCTGCCTCCTAAACCAAAGAACGCTGGTTCCAATCTCCAGGTCCCACATTTAGCCAAATGCAAAGTGACGCAAGGGCGCACTTGACCACAAGGGGGCGCACACATCTGGATTTCATTCGCAGCAGCTGAGAGGCTGCTTGGTGTGCCCAACTCTATCTATCTCCCTCTCTTCTCTCTCTCTCTCTCTCTCTCTCTCTCTCTCAAAAAAAAAAAAAAAAGGGCTGGAGGGTGCTGGAGAGATCCATACTCTCACTGTATATCTCTGCTGCTTGCAAATAAATAAATGAATAGTTTTTTAAAAGAGGGGCTGAAGAGATAGAAAAGTGGTTAAGGTACTTGCCTGCAAAGCCTAATATACTGGGTTTGATTCCCTAGTACCCACATAAAGCCAGATGAACAAAGTAGTGCATGGACCTGGAGTTTGTTTGCAGTGGCTGGAGGCCCTGACACGCCCATTCTGTCTGTTTGTCTCTCTTCTATCTTTCTCATCAAGCAAATAAAGAAATAAAAACATTTAAAGGGTTGGAGAGATGGCTTAACGTTAAGACACTTGCTGGCAAAGCCAAGGGACCCAGCACTGATTCCCCAGTACTCAGGTAAATGTGGATGCAGAAGGTGGAGCATGAGTCTGGAGTTCATGTGCTATGGCTGGAGACCCTGGAGCACCCATTCTCTCTCTGCCTCTTTCTAGCTCAACAAATAAATATTTTTAAAAAATTTTTAATTTATTATTTGAGAGAGAATGAGAAGGCACACCACTGCAAATGAACTCCAGACACATGTGCCATCTTGTGCATCTGGCTGTACATGAGTACTGGGGAATTGAACTCAGGTCCTTAGGCTTTGTAGGCAAGTGCCTTAACTGCTAAGCCATGTCTCCAGCCCACATATATAAAAAAATACTTTAAAAGAAAAGAAATAAGCCTGGCATGGTGGCACATGCCATTAATCCCAGTACTCAGGAGGCAAAGGTAGGAGGATCGCCATGAGTTTGAGGCCACCCTGAACTACACTGTGAATTCCAAACCAGCCTGGACTTGAGTGAAACCCTACCTCGAAAAACCCAAAAATAAATTAATTAAAAATGGACTTCCTGAAGATTGTTATAAATATTTTACCATATTTTTAAAAAGGCTTTCTAAATTTTACAAAAGTAAAAGGACAAACTATAATATAATAGTAATCATTTTCACTGTTATTAAGATCACCAGGTCAAAAATCAGGAGACATACTGTTTCAGTTCCTCAATTGTAAAGTTGGTAAGGTCTGGAACATCTTGGTCTTCACTTTGATCTTCTTCCTCTTCAGGGGGAGGCTGAGCAGCAGCTTCACTGACCTCTGTAGTGGAGAAGAAAGAAGTTCTCACTGCTACACTACATGTGATTTTTACAGAACACTCTTTGGAAGCAGACAAACCCATCCAGTCTATTTGGAGTATTTGATCTAAGTTTACTGATCAAGGAACCTAATATAATTTTTTAAAATTTTATTTCCCCGATATTCAAATTATTTTCAACATCAAATAACTAGTAAAAATTGTACATACATTTTTTTCAGGAATATTACTTATTACAAATGCCCACCATAAGGATATTAGTCCAATGAAAAAAAATTTTTGGCCAAGTGTGGTGGTGCACGCCTTTAATTCCAGCACTTGAGAAGCAGACATAAGAGGATCACCATGAGTTCTAGGCTACCCTGAGACAACATACTGAATTACATCCAGGACGAGAGTGAACCTCTACTTCAAAAAACCCAAAAAAATTTAAATTTTAATATAGCCAGGCTGGTAGTACACATCTTCAATCCCAGCACTGGGGAGGACAGAAGTAGGAGGATTTGTTCAAGGCCACCCTGAGACTACATAGTGAAATCCAGGTCAGCCTGCACTACAACAAGATCCAACCTAAAAAAAAAAAAAAAAATTGCCCAGGCATGGTGGCACACGGCTCTAATCCCTGCACTCCGGAGGCAAAGGTGGGACTGCTGTAAGTTCTAGGCCACCCTGAGACTACATAGTTAGTTCCAGGTCAGCCCAGGCCAGGTTGAGACCCCACTTCAAAAAAACAAACAAAAAAATTCATTATGAGCCTATTATATTTGATTTTCAAAACTTGCAGGGCATGGTAGCACATGCCTTTAATCCCAGCACTTGAGAGGCAGAAGTAGGAGGGTCACCCTGAGTTCAAAGCCACATAATGAATTCCAGGCCAGCCTGAGCTTGAGTAAGCCCCTACCTCGAAAAACCAAAATCAAAATAAACTATATAAAAATTCAATTACTATAAGTAAGAAACTTCAATAACATATCACATAATGCATTTATGACATAAATTCATACATACGTGTTGTAGCTGAATCAGGCTGTGACAATTTGAGAATTCCTGTTTTTAGTAGTTTTGAAAACAATTCATTTACATCCACCTGACTGAGATGATTATCAGGATATGCCTTAGGAAGACCACCTTTAAAAAAAATAGCATTCTTAAAGTTAGAGCACAAATTTACAGATTCATATCATATTCAGCATTTTTCAAAGTTAAAATGTTTATCAAGTTGTTCTACCAACAATGAATTTTGGTGATGACTATTTCAACAGCTCAAGTTTTCATTTGGTCAACAAATCACCACCACCTAAAAATGTATTAAGCTGGCCATAGTAATGCACACCTTTAATCCCAGCACTTGGGAAGCAGAGGTAGGATAACCGTGAACTGGAGGCCAACCTGACTGAGACAACATAGTTAATTCCAGGTCAGTCTAAGCTAGAGCAAGACACTACCTCAACCAGGGGAAAAAAATAGGACAAATAATGACATAGCACACATTATCTAAAAAAGCATTATTACTCATTTTTTTCTAATTCCATGCCAAGTAATAACAAAAAGCCTCATGCTCCCTTCCTGGCAATGTCAGTACCATGCCTAAGTCCAACTTTCTACCTTTCTAATTCTATAAGTCATCATCTCCTAACCTTAGAAAAAGTACTTTTGTAAATGTGAAATAATATGCCATCTCGTCTCAGATTTCTAAGGAAAAACAAAACAAAAAACATCCAAGGGCTGGAGAGACGGCTTAGCAAGCGGTTAAGGCATTTGTCTGCAAAGCCAAAGGACCCAGGTTCAATTCCCCAGGATCCAGGTAAGCCAGATGCAAAGGGGCACATGCATCTGGAATTCGTTTGCAGTGGCTAGAGGCCCTGGCGTGACCATTCTCTCTGTCTATCCCCTTGCCTCCCCCCTTCTCCCCCCCTTGCAAATGAAGAAATATTTTTTAAATTTTTAAAAAAACATCCGAAGTGGAAGACCCCTGTCTACTACTCTCTGGGATAATAAACCCAGGAACTGATGCAAGAAAATGAGGGGGATATCTGCCCCTGTGACACCTGCTGAATGAGTGGCCACCCCTGCAAAGTAGCCCAGACAACTACTGTACAATATCGGGCTCAGTAAACCTTCAATAATTTGAATAAACAAGGTAATAATTTTCTCCTTAAGCACAACCTAATGCTACATTTTGCTAAGCACTATATCTTATAACTGATCAACTATAAACACAGAATGGAGATGAATGTTAAGAGTGATTGTCTAGAGTGCTCAAGGCCCTAGATTCAAGTTCCAGCACCACAAATTATGTATTTATATACACATAAAACAGTCTCTCTCTAGACCAGGCTGGCTTGAACTCACAATGCTCCTACACTAACTAGTCTCCCAAGTGCTAGGATTTTAGGATTTTACCAGGAGAACTGGCTATGAAATCATGATTTTTTTCCCATTTATCATTCAAAAAAAACTTAGAAGTAAATCATTTAATTAATGTTTACTGAATCATAACACTATCATATCAAATAATTTAAATTTTTTCAATTTGTTGGTTTTTTTTAATGAAAGTACCATTTTGTTTATTTTTTATTTATTTATTTGAGAGCGACAGACAGAAAGAGGCAGATAGATAGAGAGAGAATGGGGGCGCCAGGGCCTCCAACCACTGCAAACGAACTCCAGATGCATGCGCCACCTTGTGCATCTGGCTTAAGTGGGTCCTGGGGAATCAAGCCTTGAACTGGGTTCCTTAGGCTTCACAGGCAAGCGCTTAACCACTAAGCCATCTCTCCAGGACCAGTTTGTTGTTTATTTTAATCTTTTTTTTCTGGTTTGGTATTTTCTTTTTTTTTCCCCACTTACTTCAGTCTTAACAGAGTGATATTCACTCCTCTATCCCACCTCCAGCTTCCACTCAATAATTTCCTGCCCTTTGTAGTATGGTCCACATGCCCAGAATCATAAAAAAAAGGGTAGGCATGACTAGATATCAACAGCATAAGCTCAGAAAGGGAATAAAAACACTTCAGTCAAATTAGGTTTGTATGAATTGAATATGCTATCTCAAACTGACAACTATTAAACAAAACATTTTTAATTATTTAATTAAATATTTATTTAATATAAGAATTTAATCCGGGCATGGTGGCATATGCCTTTAATACGAGTATTCAGGAGGCAGAGGTAGGAGGATCACCATGAGTTCGAGGCCACCCTGAGAGTGCATAATGAATTCCAGGTCAGCCTGAGCTAGAGTGAGACCCTACCTCCAAAACCAAAAAAAAAAAAAAAAAAAAAAAAATTACTAAATTTATTTAGAGGAGTACAGAATGAAGGAAAAGACACCCACACGGCTTGACAGCCCACATGGTGTGCCTGGAAAATCCATGCAAAGGACAGAAAAGAGAGTTCAAGAGTTCCTGCCTCTAGAGTGAGACCCTACCTTGAAAAACAAAAACAAAACAAAACAAACAAAAATATATATATACAGCCCATGTGGAAAGTGGAGCCAGATGGAGCTGAGGAGAAACTCACCAGCAGTTACAGCTATAGGTTCAGGCAGCCTGAAGAAAAGCATTTTTATTTGTCTTTTGATAAAAATCAAAGTTCAGAAAGTACATACCTGAGGGATTTTGAATAAATGCTCCAGGATTTTGTGGATGAACTGGTAAAAATTGCTGTCCTTGGCCAAATGCTACTGGCTGAGCAACACCAGTCAGAACCTTTAAGACAAACCTTGATTTTAGGATATTCTTTCTATGTAAAATGTTAACATTCTCACCATAAAAACATTCATAGATGTCATTAAGCCTAACTTGTATGATAATATTTGGGAAGATAACAACTGATTCACTTCACTTCTAGATCTTCCACAAATAGACACTACCCAATACCTTCCGTATCTGTTACAGAGTCATAAGGTACTAAAAATAGGTTGAAACATCTTTGAGGGTTTTAAGATACCATGCAAATATAAGGTACCCACAAACTAGCTGTGAGACCTTAAAATAGTCATTTTACCTTGGGGATGCTGTTCCTTATTTTACAAATAGAAGAACTGGCATCCAGCGATGAAACCTGTACACAATCACAGGGGCTAGTTAGCAAAGCTGAAGCCAGAACTCCTAACCCTTGACCTCTTTCCAGTCAAACACAGCTGTGGTTTCCTGTACAAGACAGCCTTTGAATACATCAACTTCAATGGGGAAAGGATACATGAGAACACACACTTTAAAGAGTAACTAATAGGCCGGGCGTGGTGGCGCACGCCTTTAATCCCAGCACTCGGGAGGCAGAGGTAGGAGGATCGCCGAGAGTTCAAGGCCACCCTGAGACTACATAGTTAATTCCAGGTCAGCCTGGACCAGAGTGAGACCCTACCTCGCAAAAAAACCAAAAAAAAAAAAAAAAAGAGTAACTAATGGCAGCTAATAGTTGCTAAAAAAGAAGAGTCAGGCTCATCAGTGGTACAACCACTGATGTTGCCCATTCCATGTTAATAGCCTTCCACGATCAAACAAGCAGCCATAATTTAACTCAATGGGTTTAAAAAAATAAAAAAGGAAAAAGCCTGGGTGTGGTGGCAGCATGCTTTTAATCCCAGCACTTGGGAGGCACAGGTAAGAGGATGACTGTGAGTTCAAGGCCACCCAGAGACTACATAGTAAATTCTAAGTCAGTCTATGCTAGATAAACTTACCTTGAAGGGGGGAAAAAAAGTAAGTGGGCTAGAGAGATAGCTCAGCAGTTAAAGGCACTTGCTTGCAAAGGCTGATGGCTCAGGTTTAATTCCCCAGTACCCAGATAAGACAGATGCATGGGGTGTCACATGCAACTGGAGTTCATTTGCAGAGGCAAGAGGCCCTGATATGCCCATTCCTCCCTCTCCCTCTTTATCCTTGCAAAGAAAAACATAAAATATTTTTTAGGGGCTGGATAGCTTAGTTGTTAAGGCACTTGCATGCAAAGTTCCTAAAGACCCAGGTTTGATTCCCCAGTACCCATGTACATCAGATGCATAAGATGGCACATGCATCTGGAATTCATTTGCCAAGGCTAGAGGCCCTGGCATGTCCACCATTCTGCCTCTGTCATTCTCTTTCTCAAATAAATAGTTTAAAATATATATTTTGAAAAAACAAAATAATTTTTTTTTAAATTTATATTTGAGAAAGAGGCCAACAGAGAGGGAAAGAGGCAGATATAGAGAGAATGAGTGCTCCAGGACCTTCAGCCGGTGCAAATGAACTCCAGAAGCATGTGCATCTGGCTTACGTGGATCCTGGTTCCTGAGGCTTCCCAGGCAAGCGCCATAACCGTTAAATCATCCCTCTAGCCCAATAAAATAAAATTTTTTAAAGTTAGTATGTTCTTTGGGCTGGAGAGATGATAGTTCAGTGGTTAAGATACTTGCCTGCAAAGCCTAAGGACTAAGGAGTTAAATTCTCCAGGGCTACGTAGAACTAGATACACAAGGTGACAAATACAGCTGGAGTTCACCTGTGGTGGCTAAAGGCCCTGGCACACACAATTCTCATTACCCCTTTCAGCCCCTTCCTCCCTCTAATAAATAAAATATAAAAAAATTTAAAAAATATGGGTCTAACTTGACAGGCCAACAGTTTTTCTCCAAACTACTGGCTATGAGCACAAGACGTTCAGAGATATTCATATAATGTGCTTCTAAGATTCTTTATATTATTATTATTATTATTATTATTATTTTATTATTATTATTTTGCATGTGCGGGGGATGCATTGGGCATGCCAGGGTCTCTTGCCACTGCAAATGAACACCAGACACACATGCTAGCTTTTGCATACAGCTGTCATGCTGCTACGGAATTAAAACTTGGGCTGGCAGGGTTTGCAACCAATGCCTTTAACCACTGACACATCTCAGACCTGTAATCTATTTTATTTTTTAATTTATTTGCAAAGGGGGGAACCCAGGCCATCAGGTTTTGCAAACAAGCACCTTAACCACTGAGTCATCTCTCCAGACCCCCTACAATCTTACTAATATAAAATAAATCTGTCCTAGTAAAGTACCAACACCTAGAAAAAAAAACTGTAAATTTAGCACATGAGAATTTAAAAAGTCAAGCAACAAACATCATTAAAGAATGAACTGAAAAGCCAGGCATGGTGGCACACGCCTTTAATCCCAGCACTCAGGAGTCACAGGTAGAAGAACCACTGTGAGTTCAAGGCCACCCTGAGACTAGAGTGAATTCCAGGTCAGCCTGAGCTAGAGTGAGATCCTACCTCGAAAAAGCAAAAAAAGAACTGAATTAATTACATGCATGAACCATGTTGTCTTAAAATGACTTCAATATATATTTTGGATTCAGTTAGAGGCTACCTTAAGCTACACAGCAAATTCCAGCTAGGATAGGCAACAGATGAAACACTATTTTAATTGTGGCCTGGCCTTAAAGCACCATTTTGAAATAAAGAAAAGTATGTGGACGAAATGTGAATCATTAACAATGGGAACTGTTCACATTTGTGTAATTACAGTATATTTGGAAGGAAGATATCAAGTTTGCTATGTTGACATTAGTATCAAGCAACTATATTTGGCTGGAGTAATTAAAAAGGTAGTTGCCAGGCATGTGGTGGCACAAGTCTTTAATCCCAACATTTAGGAGGCACAGGTAGGAAGATCACCATGAGGTCAAGGCCACCCTGAGACTACAGAGTGAGTTTTAGGTCAACCTGGGCTAGAGCAAGGCCCTACCTCGAAAAATCAAAAAAGAAAGGTGTGAAAGAACAGAAAACAGAAAGTAGTATAAAAGTACAGGCAATTTCTTTTTTTTCTTTTTAACTCTAGCTACAAAAGTCAAACAAAACCAGCTCTATGGTTACTTTAAGAAATATTAGTACTTAATAGTTGTCCCATGTGGCAAGTCTATAAAAAATTATACTTCATTAGCCTTAAAGTAAAAAATAAAATAGAATGCAACATAAAACAGTGCAAGTTTAAGGAGAGAATATAGAAAAAAGGATATTGAGATAGTTCCCTAGATCTTGGAAAAGCTAAAACTATTTTGGATTTAAATTGCAAATACCTCTCCAAGACTCCCCAGCACACCAAGAGGTTTGAAGTGTATTAAGAACATACCAGGCTCGGGAGATAGCTCAAAGGTTAAAGGATCTTGCTTTTTGCAAAGCTTTTAGGCCCAAGTTCAATTTCCCAATAGTCACATAAAGCCAGACACAAAGTGACACATGTGTCTGTATTTTGTTGGCAGCAGCAAGAGGCCCAGTGTGCATGCACACACACGTGCACTCTTCTCTTTCTAGGTGTACACACATGCAAATAAAAATATTTTAGCCAGGCATGGTGGTGCAGGCCTTTAATCCCGGCACTTGGGAGGCAGAAATAGGAGGAGACCACCTTGAGACTACAAAGTGAATTCCAGGTCAGCCTGGGCTAGAGTAAAACCCTATCTTGAGGGAGGGGCTTTAAAAAAGCTGGGCATGGTGGCGCACGCCTTTAATCCCAGCACTGGCAAGGCAGAGGTAGGAGGATTGCTGTGAGTTCGAGATCACCCTGAGACTACATAGTTAATTCCAGGTCAGCCTAGGCCAGAGTGGGACCCCACCTTGAAGAGAAAAAAAAATTTAAAAAGAACTTCTTTCCAACATAATCATAGCTTGAGTTCTTTAAATGTCCTCAAACTCTAGACATGAGAAGCATTTAATTCATCCTCAGCTACAAAGGGAGCTCAAGGCCAGCCTGGACTACATAAGACCCTGGGGAGAGGAAGGATGAACCTATTTATCTGCATTTTTTAAAGTAACAAAAACAGACTTACTTGTTGAGAAGCCTGAATATTTCCTACTGATATTGGAGCAGGTAAATTGCCAAAGTTTCCAAACTGAGAACTCTGAAGATTCTTTTCCTCAAAATAGTGTCCAGAAGCTCTGTTAAGAGGATTTGAGAAACTCTGGTTTCCAGGGCCGTGTGGTCCATTGAAATTTGGTCCTTGAGGTGACTCAAATATTTGTTCATGTCTCTGGAACTGCAGTCCTTGGGATGGGGCATTAAAAGCATTCCCAGGTGGATCATTATATGGCCCAGTCTGATTGAAAGATACTGATTCAAGCCTTTGTGAAGGATGATTGTCAAATCGTGTGCCTTGTAGACCCAGAGGAATATCAAACCTTGATGCTTGCTGGTGTTGTGGACCATCAAATCTTTGAGGTACACCATCAAATCTTGGTTGAACCTGCTGTCCAGGTGGTCCATCAAATCTCTGTGGACCTGGCTGACCAGTTCTTTCAAATCTAGGACCTGGTTGGCCATGTAATCCGTCAAATCTTGGCAAGAGTGATGGCTGACCTGGCTGCCCATCAAATCTTAGAGAGTGACAACCTTCAAATCTTGGACCACCTTGACCCAGAGGCCCTTCAATTCTCATCCCACCTCCTGGTACAGAAGGACCCTCAAACCTCATTCCACCTCCTTGTTGGACTAAAGGTCCCTCAAATCTGATCCCAACCCCCGGTTGACCATGTGGACCTTCAAACCTAAGGTTCCCACCTAGCTGATTATGTTGTCCTTCAAATCTCAGACCACCTACTGACTGACCATGGGGACCCTCAAACCTCATTCCAACTCCTTGCTGTAACAAAGGGCCCTCAAATCTGATCCCACCTGCTGGCTGACCATGAGGTCCATCAAACCTAATTGCAGCCCCAGATGGACCATGACCCCCCTCAAATCTAAGTCCACCTACAGGTTGACTTCTGGGATTTTCAAATCTAAGACCCCCCACAGGCTGCCCATGAGGTCCCTCAAACCTTAGACCACCCACAGGTTGACCACGATGTCCTTCAAACCTGAGACCACCCACAGGCTGACCCCCTGGTCCTTCAAATCGCAAACCTGCAGGTCCCTCAAACCTCAGACCAGGGGAACCTTCAAACCGAAAACCACCTCCTCCGGCTTGACCAATAGGCCCCTCAAACCGCAGAGGGGTTCCTACTGGTCCTGGAGGACCTTCAAATCTCAGAGGACACCCACCACCTATCTGACCTTGTGGTCCTTCAAATCTCATAGGGCCTCCACCCCCCATTTGTCCTGGTGACCCATCAAACCGAAGAGAACCTGGTGCAGGAGGTCCATCAATTCTAGGGCTTAATTTATTAGGTCCTTCAAAAATCATCTTGGTTGGGCCATCTCTTGTTACCGATGGCCTACCAGGTCCATCAAATAATGGTCTATCTTCAGCTAAAGCCGTAAGTCGTTGATTTGTATCAAGGCCAGCAAATCTTGATACTGGGCTGTCTGCAAAGGGTTTATCTGAATCTTCATATCTAGGTCGCTTAAGTGGAAAACGATCATTGAATGGAGATCGCTGTTCTTCTCGTACACCTTTTAAAAAGAAAAAAATATTTTCACTAAATTTGACTTTATACCAAGTTATCTTTAAGTATGATTATAGTCATCTAAATATCTGTCCAAACATATATTAACCATTTCACTATATTAGACAGTGGGGAAGAGACAAACAGCAACATTAAGTAAGAGGATGCCCTCCAGATTCATATACTCCTGAGACTAAATAAAAATCCCATCCTGTCAAGGTTACTATTTGACTTTGAGAGCAAGCTATTTAGTATCTCTAATTTTCTTTCCTATCTGTAAAATGGTGATAATATTGGTTGTCATGTGGATTTAATCAAATTAGTGTAGTCCCTGATACAACTAACCTTATATTAGCTCCCTTCCTTTTCTATAGGGAAAAAAAATCAATAAAAATATACACATACAAAAAAAAAGGTAGTCCAAACAGTAATAAGACCCATCCCCACTTAGCTTGTGCATTTTCCCTTCACTGCTGTGATTCAATAGGCATAATCTGATTTAACTTTTTCTACCTTTAGCAGAGACTTGCTCGTCATGTCTTCTCCGGCCCTCATGGGGTGAAAGATTCTCAGCATAAGTACGACTCCCAGATATAGGAGAAAGACGTCTTGCTCTTTCACTAAATTGTTCTTTTCTGTCAAACTGTGCTCCACTATTCCTATTTGCATGTTTACTTTTGGATGGCTCACATTCTATTCCAGACAAGGCATCAGTCAAAGGGTAGTCAAAAATATCAGGATCTAAGAGATCAAGTCTTGGAAATGAATGCTGAACCTGTGTCCTTTTCAGTTTTGCTTTATGTTCATAGTAGGTTAATTCAGCATCAGATAAGAGAGGTTTCTTTTTTAATCCACCTTTATTTTCTTCTGTAGGACTATCCCGTACATTGCATCTATGTTTACCTTCTTGATATTGAAATAGCTGTCGAATTTGATGCACAACAACAAGGAACTCATCCTGTGTAATTTCACCAGAAGCTAAACGTTCACTCGTCTGCAAAGGGATCAGAAAATGAAATTAAGTATTTTAAACATAAAAAATACTTACAAAAAATTAGACAAAAGAAAATAATAACTAAATGGGATTAATCATAGTCACTACCTTTTGAAGTAATTCTCTTTTGCTCGCAAGAGTTAACTCTTTAGGAATCTGAAGATTGGCATCTACACTTAACCGATGCTGCTGCTTTGGAGTTCGAGGTGACAAGATTCCTTTAGTGCTCGACCAGCTCTCCCTATGCCTTAGATGAGGAGATTTACTATGATCATCACCCTGTTGTAAGCTGAAACCACAAAAGAAGTGTTATACACAGTTGGGGATTTTTGGGCACGGGGAAGGTTGAGGTAGGGTCTCACTCTAGACCAGGCTAACCTGGAATTCACTATGTAGTCTAAGGGTGGCCTTGAACTCATGACATCCTCTGCCTCCTGAGTTCTGGGATTAAAGGCATTATGCCACCATGCCTGGCTTCCAGGTGCTTAAAAAAAAATTCCTTGAACCTACAGCACAAGCATATGAGGCCGACAAGACAACATAGCAGTTCATATTTCACGGCAGTGAAAAATGCAAAACAAAAAGTAGCAGCCATCCAAACTCAAGAGGCACAGCTGTGCATAAAGCCAAACCAGATCACACAGAGGGCCCAGGTTTCAGGTGGGACTTTGCCCCCCTGAATTTATGCAGCAACCCGTCATTCCTGTTTTTTTTTTTTTTTTTTTTTAATTTTAGAGAAAGACACAGAGAAAGAATAAGCACACCAGGGCTTCCAGCTGCCTTAAACAAACTCCAGACGCATGTGCTTAGGTGGGTCCTGGGGAATCAAGCCTGTAACCAGTCATTCTTTAAACCTCCTCCACTTTCCTATGCACCCTATGTCCCTCCCACGTATGAAATGTCCTAGAAAAAAAAACAACTTCCCGTGTGCAATACCAAATGTACCAGTACAGATATTCCATGCTTAAAATAGACTAAAATTTTCAACTTCATCTTCCCAGAACTTGAGAGGCTGAAACACGAGGATTTACCAGCCTGGGCTACAGTTGTCTCAAAAAGGGGTAGGGGACTGGAGAGACGGCATAACAGAATGCTTGCCTGGGAAGCTTAAGGACCCAAGTTTGATTCCCCAGTACCCATGTAAACCAGATGCACAAGGTGGCACATCCATCTGGAGTTAATTTGCAGTGGCATTCTCTCTCTTTTTCTATCAAATAAATAATTTTTTTTTAGGTAGGGTTTCAGTCCAGTCCAGGCTGACCTAGGAGTCACTATGTAGTCTCAGGGTGGCCTCGAACTCACGGCAATCCTCCTACCTCTGCCTCCTGAGTGCTGGAATTAAAGACGTGTGCTACCACGCCTGGCTGTAATTTTTTTTTTTAAAAAACTACATTGTAACCACTTGGGAACTTCCAGCTGTGGGTGTGGGTATGGACCCAGGCCCAGCCAGGAGGGCCCCCTAAGCCCTTACTCTCCACCTGGGGCTGGCTCCTTTTTCCCCTCCACTCCCAACATGGCAAAAGCCCCTTGACCTTTCTTTTCTCCCCCCACCCAGTGCTTTCTTTTCCTTTCTTTTTATCAAGGTAGAGTTTCACTCTGGCTCTACCTGGAATTCACTGTGTAGTCTCATGGTGGCCTCAAACTCATGACAATCCTACCTCTGCATCCCAAATGCTGGGATTAAAGGCATATGCCACCACACCCGGCTTTTCACATGCTTTTTTTCCAGGCCTTCCACATGGGAGCCTTTCCTTGGTGCTGTACTTCCCTCAATAAAAAGAAAAGAAAAATTGGGGCTGGAATGATGGCATAGCTGTTAAGGCACTTGCCTGCAAAGCTTATCTGACCCAGATTCAATTCTCCAGAACCCCACATAAAGCCAGATGCGCAAGGTGGTGCGTGCATCTGAAGTTCATTTGGAGTGGCTAGAGGCCCTGGAGCACCCATTCTCTCTCTCTCTCTCTCTCTCTCTCTCTACCTGCCTATTTCTCTCTCCCTTTCTCAAACAAATAAATATATAAAATATTTTTTAAAAACTAGTCAAGGGCCGGGCGTGGTGGCGCACGCCTTTAATCCCAGCACTCGGGAGGCAGAGGTAGGAGGATCGCCGTGAGTTCGAGGCCACCCTGAGACTACATAGTTAATTCCAGGTCAGCCTGGGCCAGAGTGAGACCCTACCTCGCAAAACCAAAAAAAAAAAAAAAAAAAAAAAACTAGTCAAGGGCTAGAGATGCCTACAAAGAAAAAAGACTCACGTTCAATTCCCCAGGACCCATGTAAGCCAGATACACAAGGTAGCTCAAGTGTCTGGAGTTCTTATGCAGTGGCTGAAGGCCCTGGTATGCCCATTCTCTATTTGCCTTTCTCTCTCTCCCAAATAAAGAAAAATAAAACATTTAAAACAAATTTTTTGTCAGGACCTTATTTAAGGATCCTTTTCAAAGGATCTTAAAGACAAGCCAGCTAGATATGGTGGCACACACTTTTGATTCTAGCACTTGGAAGGCAGAGGCAGGAGGATCACTGTGAGTTTGAGGCCAACCTGGAACTAAAGAGTTCCAGGTCAGCCTGGGCTAGAGTGTGACACTACCTGAAGGGAAAGGGTACAGGGGAGAGGAGCAAACCAAATCAGGTAAGAATTCTGATTCTTAGGGATTGGGGACTTGGTTCAGTGGCAGAATGCTTATGCAGCATGTAGATAAGAAATCATATTCTTAAAGCTGGACATAGTGGCAAAACCTTTAATCCCAGAACGTAGGAAGACTGCCATGAGTTCAATGCCAGCCTTGGCTAGAGTGAGACCCTACCTAAAGAAACCAAAACAAAACAAAAAAAAAAAAACAAAGAGGTGGAGAGATGGCATAGCAGTTAAGGCACTTGTTGCCTGCAAAGCCTAAGGACTCATGTTCCTTTCCAGGCCCCGAGTTAGACAGGTACACAGTGACACCAGCATGTAATGTCGCACATGTGTACAAAGAGGTAAAAGCGTCTGGAGTTCGACTGCAATGGGTGGAGGCCCTGGTGCGCCAATTCTCTCCCCCATAAAAAAAAAAAAAAAGGTAGCCGAGGGCGCAGTAGTGCACACCTTTAATCCCAGCACTTGGGAGGTAGAAGTAGGAGGATTGCCGAGAGTTTGAGGCCACCCTGAGATTACATAGTAAATTCCAGGTCAGCCTGAGCTAGAGTGAGACCATACCTCGGAAGACCAAAAAAAAGGCCAGTCTGTTGGGCTTGCCTCAAAAAAAAGAAAAAAGAGAGAGGGAGAGAGAGAAGAGAAAGAAGAAGGGGGAAAGAGAGAGGAATGCAGAAGGGAAGTTAGTTAGATAGGAAAAGAAAAAGAAATCTGATTCTTAGAGGTTAAGGATTTGGTTCAGTGGCAGAATGATGCTTGTATGGCATGTATAAGGTCCTGGGTTTTAACCCCAGCACCACTCAAAAAAGATCTCTGGGGCTGGAGAAATAACTTAGCAGTTAAGACACATGTTTGCAAAGTCTGACTGCCCAGAGTTCAGTTCCCCAGTGCCCACTTAAAGCCAGACGCACAAAGTGATGTATGCATCTGAAGTTCATTTCCAGTGGCAAGAAGCCATAGTGTGCCCATACTCATTCTTTCTATATGCCTCCCCCCCCCCGCCACACACACACACTCTCTCTCTCTCTCTCTCTCTCTCAAATAAGTAAATTGATAGGTAGATAGATGGATTCTGATTCTTAGGTGGGGGCAGGAGGATCCTTGGCTCATGGACAGCCTTGTGGGAACAAAACCCAGAAACTCAAAAATGCTCATGTGTTAGGTAAGTTATCTACCACTGTTAGACCTCAAGACCTTCAATACTTAGGTATAACAAGGTAGACACAATCCTTCAATATACTCTACACTGCCATAGAGCAGGCATGTTTAATCCCAGCACTCAGGAGGAAGTACAAGGATCACCATTTTTGTGGTTTTTGAGATAGGGTCAGGCTGGCCTCAAACTCACAGCAGACAAATCACTTAGTCTAAGGCCAGCCTAAGACTACAGAAAGAGTATCAGGTCAGCCTGGGCTAGAGTGAGACCCAACCTGGGGGGAAAAATACTCTGCCATAATCTAACATCCCTTAACAAGTTTGATTCAACAACAAATATTCATCAATTGTCTACCAAAAAAAAGCAGCCTTGACTACACAGAGCTAAACCCTGTCTTAAAAAAAAAAAAAAAAACACCAATTTTGATTCTTGCATTTTCTGGGCACATAGCCTTAGTTAAGATTAGTAAACCATAAACTTTTGTACACTTCAGGTTCTTTATCTGTAAAAAAGGAAAAATGGGGGGGGGGGGATTATCATGGTTTGTCTATAATTATGGAAGTTGACAATAATAAAAAAAAGAAATTTTAAAAAATAGGAATAATGGTATTTAGCCCATATGGTTCTAAGTAGAAAAATACTAAAAAAAATTACAACATCCAGTAGGCATTTTATAACAACTAATTAAATTAACACTATCTTTAGCATACATACACTAACATAAGAGGAATACCACAAGAATTTCAGGACAGCCTAATCTAGTGAGAACTTGTCTCAAAAAAAAAAAAAAAAAAAAAAAAAAATAGGGGGCTGGAGAGAATGGCTTAGTGGTTAAGGCATTTGCTTGCAAAGCCTGAGGACCCTGGTTCAATTCCCCAGGACCTACATAAGCCAGATGCAGAAGGAGGCTCATGCATCTGGAGTTCATTTGCAATGGCTGGAAGCCCTGATGCACCCATTCTCTTTCTGTCTTCCTCTCACTCTCTCTCTCTGAGATAAATAAATATTTTTAAAATAAATAAGTAAACTGCTGGCCATGGTGGCACATGCCTTTAATCCCACCACTTAGGAGGCAGAGGTAAGAAGATCATCTTGAGTTCAAGGCCACCCTGACACTACCAAGTGAATCCAGGTCAACCTGGGCTAGAGCAAGACCCTACCTCGGAAAAAAAAACAAAACAAAAGAAGAACCAAAATGCATACAGTATTATAAGTTTATCAAAAATGTTAAGATCAGCCAGGCGTGGTGGTGCACACCTTTAATCCCAGCACTCAGGAGGCAGAGATAGGAGGATCTCCAAGAGTTCGAGGCCACCCTGAGACTACATAGTTAATTCCAGGTCAGCCTGAACCAGAGTAAGACCCTACCTCGCAAAACCAAAAAAAAAAAAAAAAAAAAAAAAGAAAAAGAAAAAAGTTAAGATCTGGGTTGGAGAGATGGCTTAGCAGTTAAGGCATTTGTCTGCAAAGCCAGTAGATCCCAGTTCAATTCTCCAGGACCTACCTAAGCCAGATGCACAAGGGCGCATGCATCTGGAATCATTTGCAGTAGCTAGAAGTCCTAGAATGCCCATTCTCTCCCTCTCTCTCTGCTTCTTTCTCAAATAAATAAAATATATTTTTTAAAAAATGTTAAGATCTTACCTTTTATTTTCTTCCCAACCAGATTTCCATCTTTTAGCAGACTTGGAGCTTGGCCAGTTTTCAATATTCTCCTTTGGTTCAGTACCTGACTTCATAGAATGTTGACTTGCACCTTCCTGGGGTCTTTCATCTTCAGTCTTTTTCAAACGTCTTGGATCTCGAACATCTTGTTTAATACTTCTCTTAACATTTCTTTCTTCTCTGGAAGATGGCATGAACTCTTCCATGTGGGACTGCTTGACTCCTGATTGGCGAGTCTTTCCAGCTTTGGGTGTCAAAGTTGGAGACATACTTCTTTGTCTTCGTTTAGGTGACCGCCTATCTCTCCTCTTTGGGGAATGTATAATAGGTGACCGAGACTTGGGTGACCTTGATCTTGATCGCTTTCTAGTACTTGATCTCCCTGGTTTTGTCCCCTGTTTTTCCAATTCTTCTGTTACAATATCCTGTTTCTGTACAACACCATTTATGATCTTACTTCTACTTCCCATCAGCCTGTGTTCAGATGACTTCATGTGCTCATCTTTATCCTTTTTGTCTGCAGTTTTTCTTTTCTCTTTTATATCTTCATCTTTGCCATCAGTCTTATCCTGAAGATGTTTTTTCAATCTTGGATCTCTCTTGCTCATATCAGACAACCTCATACTTTCAGATTCTTGATTTTTCAAATCTTTTGTGTGTGATAATTTGTTTTTCAAAGGTGATGGGGATTTAGACTTAGATTTAGATTTAGAATCAAATTGCTCAAGTTCTTTCTTAGTTATTTTTTCACCTGATTTACTTTTTTCCTGTTTGGATGAATTTAGTTTTTCTGAAGGTACAGTTTTACTTGCCTTAATATCAGACTGGTTCAGTGTGTTCATTATGAAATCTTTCCTATGACTTTGTTCTTTGCCATGAGAAGAATGTTGGCTCATCCTGTTAAGACGCGGATCCCGGTTAGTTCCTTTCAAATCTTGCATTTGTAAAGATGGCCCTGGTCGGCTTTTGTCAGGCTGTATAGGAACCTGATGGGGAGTTTTAACTGCCATAGTGGGGATTTGGGAAACATGTAATTTAGATGGTGCTGATCCAGGACCCAAGTTGGCTGTCTCTTGTTGAACACTAAGAGATACTGCCTGAAATATAAAACATGGTTATGTCAATACCACAAAACCTGTAGAATATTTCACTTCGATACAATAAAGATTATAAAGCTTTCAGCCACGCATGGTGGCTCATGTCTTTAATCTCAGTACTGGAAGTCAAAGGTAGGAGGATCACCATGAGTTCAAGGCCACCATGAGACTACATAGTGAATTCCAGGCCAGCCTGGGCTAGAGGGAGACCCTACCTCAAAGACAAAAACAACAACAACAACAAAAAGATTATAATGCTTTCAATAATCAATACTGTACACTTCTAGCATATAAATATAATTTAAAAATGTCTATGTACCTAAATGACCTGTTACTTTTTTTTTTTTTTATGGTTTTTCAAGGGAGGGTCTCACTAGCCCAGACTGACCTAAAATTCACTATGTAGTCTCAAAGTGGCTTCGAACTCACAACAGTCGTCTTACCTTTGCCTCCTGATTGCTTAAAGGCATGTGCCACCAAGCCTAGCTCTGTTACTTCTTAAAAGCCCTGTACTGTAGGATTTTTTAACATAATCTGTAAATACATGGAGAGAAACCTCCTCATCCTAACTATTCAATTTGAAATTCTAAGCCACATCATACAGAAAAAAAATGCTAGACCACTCCATTCCAGCTGACACAAGTCAGTCATTCTAGTTAAATCCCAAATCACTGTTAAAGAATTTATAAGATTCTGAGCCGGGCGTGGTGGCGCATGCCTTTAATCCCAGCACTCGGGAGGCAGAGGTAGGAGAATCGCCGTGAGTTCAAGGCCACCCTGAGACTACACAGTTAATTTCCAGATCAGCCTGGGCCAGAGTGAGCTCTACCTCAAAAAACCAAAAAAAGAATTTATAAGATTCTGTCTTACTACATATATCATTTCAGTCTTAAATAATCCAGGTGTTAAGTAAAATAAAAAGTCTTTCATGCAAAAATTAAAATCAGGTCTGGAGAGGGAGCTCAGCAGTTAAGGCACTTGCATGCAAAAGCAAAGGACCCACATAAAGCCAGATAACATGGTGGTGCATGCATCTTGAGTTCATTTGCAATGGCTGAAGGCCCTGGTGTACCCATTCTCTCCTCCCAAAAAATAAAATATAAAAAATTTGGGCTGGAGAGCTGGCTTGGGGGTTAAGGCACCTGCCTGCAAAGCTTAATAATGCTGGTTCCAATCTCCAGGTCCCACATTTAGCCAGACACAAAAAGCAACACAAGGACACAATTCCACACTTGCCCACAAGGGGGCGCACAAGTCTGGAGTATGTTCACAGCGGCTGAGAGGCTGATGGCATGCCCATTCCCACTCCCCAGCTCTCTGTCATATAGATAATGTATAATTTCAAAAATATAAAAAAAAATTTTAATTCTCCTAGGTCTCATTTGATGACTTCTAGAAACCTGATTTATTCATGATACTCATAAAGCATTAAAAGACTATTTAGGGAGCTGGAGAGATGGCTTAGTGGTTAAGGCGTTTGCCTGCAAAGCCAAAGGACCCAGGTTCGATTCCCCAGGACCCACATAAGCCAGATGTACAAGGGGCACATGTGTCTGGAATTTGTTCACAATAGCTAGAGGCCCTGGCATGCCCATTCTCTGTCTCTCTTCTTTCTCTCTGGTTGTAAATAAATAAATTAATTAAAAAAAAAAAAAAGGGAAAGAAATTTAAAAGACTATTTAGGGCTGGAGGATGGCTTAGTGGTTAAGGCACTTGACTGCAAAGCCAAAGGACCTCAGTTTGATTCCCCAGGACCACATGAGCCAGATGCACAAGGTGAAGCATGCATCTGGAGTTTGTTTTCAGTGGCTGAAAGCCCTGGCGTGCCCATCCTCCCTCTCTCTCAAATAAATAAATAAAAATAAAATATTTAAACCAGGTGTGGTGGCGCACGCCTTTAATCCCAGCACTCAGGAGGCAGAGGTAGAAGGCTCACCATGAGTTCAAGGCCAACCTGCGACTACATAGTGAGTTCCAGGTCAGCCTGCACTAGAGTGAAACCAAAAAAAAAAAAAAAAAAAGAATTAAAAAGACTATTTAAGGGCCAGGTGTAGTGGTGCACACCATTAATCCCAACACTTAGAAGACAGAGGTAGGAGGATTGCCATGAGTTCGAGGCCATCCTGAGACTACACAGTGAATTCCAGGTCAGCCTGAGCTAGAGTGAGACCCTACCGTGGAAAAAAAAAGTGTGAGTTACAAGCCAACCTGGGACTACAAAGTGAGTTACAGGTCAGCCTGGCCTACAGTAAGACCCTAAACCCCTCACCAAAAAAACAGAGAAAAAAAAAAAAAAAGACTATTTAAAAGCATTAACCACAATACATATAACATCTTAGAATTGAAATATTAAATACACAGTAATATATTAATTAAAACTAAAGTGCTAGGGAGATGGCTCACCAGTTAAAGTTGTTTGTTTGAAAGCATGCCAGCCGAGGGTTCAATTCCCCAGCCATACATGTAAAGCTGGATGCAAAAAATGGTGCAAATGTCTGGCATTCCACTTGCAGCAACAAGTGACCTTAGTCTCTTTCTGCACAGATACCATGTGCAAATAAATCAATAACTGGCCTGAAGAGATGGCTCAGTGATTTAAAGGAACTTGCTCCCAAAGCCTAACATAACAGCCCATATTCAGTTGCCCAGTACCCACACAAAGGCAGATACACAAAGTGGCACATGCATCTGAAGAGGTCATTTGCAGTGGGCAAGAGGACTTGGTATGCTCCTTCTATCCCTAATTGCAAATAACTTTTTAAAAATTGTTTTAATAATTTATTTATTTATTTGAGAGACAGAAAAAGGCAAAGAGAGTTGGAGAGAATGGGCAAACTAGGGCCTCCAGCCACTGCAAACAAACTCCAGATACATGTGCCCCCTTGTGCATCTGGCTTATGTGCATCCTAAAGAGTCAAAACAGGATCCTTTGGCTTTGCAGGCAGATGCCTTAACCACTAAGCCATCTCTCCATCCCTAAAAAATTTTTAAATCAATTTTTTTTCTTTTGTTTTGATTTTTCAAGGTAGGGTCTCACTCTAGCTCAAGCTGACCTGGAATTCACTATGAAATCTCAGGGAGGCCTCGAACTCACGGTGATCCTACCTCTGCCTCCAGAGTGCTGAGATTAAAGGCATGTACCACCATGCCCAGCTAAATAAATATTTTTTTTAAACTAAAGTGCTAGAGCCAGACATGGCAGCGGACACTTTAATCCCAACACTCAGGAGGCAGAGGTAGAAAGATCACTGTTGAGTTCAAGGCCACTCTAAGACTACATGGTGAATTCCAGGTCAGCCTGAACTAGAGTAAGACCCTACCTCAAAAAACCAAAATGAAAAAAAAAAAAAAACTAAAGTGCTTGAGAGTTGTCCTAGCAGTTAAGGTACTTGCTTACAAAGCCTAAGGACCCAGGGTCAATTCCTCAGAACCCAAGTAAGCAAGATGGCACATGCATCTGGAATTTGTTTGCAGTGCCTAAAGGCCCTGGCATGCCCATTCTCTCACATAAATAAATAATTTAAAAGATGAAAACTCAAGTGCTGCCAGGCATGGTTGGTACACACCTTTAATCCCAGCATTTGGGAGGCAGAGGAAGGAGGATAGCTATAAGTTCCAGGCCACCCTGAGACTACATAATGAATTCCATGTCAGCCTGAGCTACAGCAAGACCCTACTTTGAAAAATAAAACAAAAAGACAAAAGATAAAGTGCTACCAAATGGATAGCAATCTAATCTTTTTATAGGAAATGGGTACAGTGAGTTGTATAAGGATATAAAAATACTCCATACTTGTAAACTAAATAGAATTGGTGAAAGAATACAGTATCAAAAACTAACAATACAATTCAATTACAAAACGCTGACTTGACTTCCCTACTGGTAGATGTTTAGACCTCCCTTACTTACCAGCTGTGCCTTAGCCTGCTCTAACTCCAGCTCCAGCTTCTTCTGCTGAAGCTCTAATAACTGCTTCTGCTTTGCCAGTAGCTGCTGCCTGATTAGTTGTTCTTGGGTAAGATTCTTCTGTATATCAGGTACAATCGGAGGAGTGGAGATACTGGGGGAACTGACTACTGTACCAGGTGTTGAAGGTTCCTCAGGCTGTAAGAAAAAATACTGTTAAGAAAAACATAAAAAAGGAAGCTAAAGGCCAACTACAATCAGCTAACTCATAACTATCTATAATCATAAACAGCCTATCATAATCATATTTAAGACCTATACAAAAAATTTTTTCAGCAATTTTAAACAGTAAATGTTACAGAGTAACAAAGTGAATATATTGTTTTAAAATGTAAATATACTTTTAACATTACTTTTTCAAGCTGAACTGATTCTATTTTTGCTTTTTGCCAAGAAGTTCTAGATAAATTAGCACTTGATAATTAAAAGTACCAGCACATTGTTCACATTAAAAACTTACCGATTTATTTAAAAATTTGGGATTCACATGGATGCTAGATGTGTTCACATTGGGGGGCAGAGGTTTAATAGGCCAAGCAGGATCTAATGAATTAACTCTGACATCCAAGGCATAAAGTTTCTTCAAAGGGAATATTTCATCCCATGTGGAACGTAATTTAAATAAACTCTTTCTAGTATTTTCATCCACCTAGAACAACAGAACAATTCTATGGCTTGTTAAGTTATTATAGAATGTTATATATAGTAAGTATAAAATGACTTGCTACTTCTATGTATGCTGCCCCTATGAAATGTATGCTACAATAATTTAATTTACTAAAGGCACATTTGATCACAAATGTAGTTAATAAAATTATCCTTCAAAAGAATGAAGAAAAGCAGCCATTATTATTAGCCTTTATGCAAAGAACCAAACAAGCAAGGTTTTGGGGTTTTTTTTTTTTTTTTTTTTTTGTTTTGTTTTTTGGTTTTTAGAGGTAGGGTCTCACTCTAGCTCAGGCTGACCTGGAATTCACTATGTAGTCTCAGGGTGGCCTCAAACTCATGATCCTCCTACCTCTGCCTCCCAAGTGCTGGGATTAAAGGCGTGTGCCACCACACCCGGCTGGTTTTGCATTTTTAAAAGCACAAACTGTCTCCCATTTTAGGGCCTGATATATTCCCAATACTGCTCACTCAACAGATGAAAATATAAAATTATGGTTTACCTGTTAGCAAATTTTTAAAATATTAACATTGTAGCATAGAGTTTAAAAAGATTAAACTATAACCAAACTAAATGCAATATATACTATTGTTGGTACCTATGAAAGGGAACCTTTGCTTAGAAGGCACACTGATAATTTTAATTACTAAATGCCTAACCACTGACAAGCTTATATAATTTATCTGCTCACATGTGTAATGGTCGTTAACAGCCATTTTTAGAAACCTAGCTATCAGAACAAAAATAGTACTATTTTAACGTTAGGTCTTAACTATATTCCTGTCTTTGAAGAATATATTTACAAGGTCATGTTTAGTCAACTTTAGTAAAACCTAGTTAGCTTCAATAAATTATCTACCAAAACATCCCAATAATTTGAACATACACTGAAACCAGATAAGTTCCCTCAAACTAATACAATGCTGCATTCTCCTTAGCCTCAGCTATTTGACACAGATCTACAAATACACTGGACACTTCTAATGTCATCTCAAATGTAGCTTTCCAAATTTCGCCTGTATGTGCTTTTTCTTTTCTCTAACTTAAAATCTTTTATAATTCCTACTACCCAATTCTATTATTCTGACAACTATAAGTACAATATTGACTATATGTACAACTGTAACAAGTACATCCACTAACCTATAAGGCCAACTATAAATTAGTATTAGGAAACAATCTTTATGTCTATTGAAGTGTCCTTGGTGTGAAACGAAGCCTAAAGGGTAGAGAATTACCTCAGAAAAATCCCTCTTCTGTATTAATCAAACTACCAGATGTCTTAAAGAAATTTAGTCTCTATATTATTCTAAGCACTGAATAAAAATATTTCTAAAATAACCTAAATTGATGGGTCCACCATTCACACATACCTTCACTCACACAAAACAAGAAAAGCAAAACAGAAAACATTCTCAGGAAAAAAGGTTTCAAGAATCAGAGACACACTGGATTATTTTCCCCATCTCCAACACACACAAAAATTTAAACAGTGAAACTGAAGTAATCTTGAGTTTTAGCTCTTTTTGCCCATATTGATGAAAGGTCTTCAAATGAACAAAGCTCAGTTTTTTGAAAAATACGCAATTCTTGAAGTTAATGAGCATAGCCTAGTCTTGAATGAATAAAATCCCAGGGTCTGCTTTAAAGATCTAGCATAAAACATCAGCATTAGCCACTTTTCCATGTACTTGACAAATACACAAGACATTTTACCACCCAAGAAAACCCAACACAAGGCAAGTATTTATTTAATCAGGAACATGTTAAAAAATGTTTCTAAATATATATATATACCTTTTCAAACACACAAATAAATGTTGCAACTAGATTTTTAGTAAAGGCAGTGAGATACTCTCTTCCAACGTTTTTCACGATAGAATCCATGAGGTACATAACAGGTAGCTTCTCTGAGGAAGGAGCCTGAATAAAAAGAAACTGACAAGTTTAGTATAATGAATTTCCAAAGAATTATTTTTAAGTGAGTTTTAAAAACCTACAATACAGACCTCTATGTTTGTTGGTACAAAACACTTTCAGTTGATGGTAACTTTATGAAATTAAGTGTTCAACCAAGTACTCCTCTCTCACAATGATCTTTTAGTTGCACACACAAAAGCTCAGAATTATCAGGAAGAAAAACTATCTCTAGTATTCATTTAACACTGGACAGAATTTCAGTGCATGTGGTAAAAAGGCCTGTGTTCTAAGTGACAATAAAATGGCAGGGAAAGTTACTCTCTGTAATCCACATGTCAGCTTTGGGATCAATATTTATGATGTGCCTAGACGCAAAGTAGTAAAGAGCTATGGCAGAAACCCTAGTTTCAAAGGGTAATGTTAAGAGTCCACAAAGCTTTGTTACCCATAAAATCATTGGGATTACTTTTCTATAATCCAAGTGAACAACAACAACCAAAAAAAAATCAAACACACTTCACAATCAAAGTCAATAAAACCTGCACCTAAACATGTGGGAAGGTGCAACTTTGTTCCTGATACAAGAAAAACTGGATGGAGGAGCTGCTGAGTCATGTAAATCGGGTTGAGCTCGACTCTGGAAACCTGGATGTCTTGAAGATTTTCTTCACAGCATGGACTGTCCGTCGAAAGTTTCCTCTGGCATGCACAAACCAGGGTTTGTAAGTTTTTGCTGAGCCAGTAATGGCGATGCTGTTATAGGTAGCCTTATCCAATGTACTTGCCCCAATTCAACTGCAATGCCTACCCACCACTGCTTTTAGAAGGCACAGCAAGGTTCCAGAAAGCAAGCAGGTTTTCAGATTTTGAGGAGCACAGTGTTAACTCTGACTCCACAGGAACACCCATGATTTTAAAAAAAAAAAAAAAAAACTTAAATGCATCCCCATATACCCACCATGTGTATAGGAATCACTTATGCATAGCTAAGTGTCGCTAGGGCAGGCTCAGAATTAGAGTACACAAGTTCTAATTCACAAAACCGACTGCCCCTTACAAGTGTGTAGAAATGCTCTTGCTTCTGTTAGCACCTTTACTGTGTTATTCAAAGAAACCTTTGAATATGAATTTGTATGAAAAATTCTTTTAACCTAAGAGTTCACAAGGCCACTTTTATGTGGACAAGCTCTTAAGTACCAAAATGTCAAATGCTTCATTGCTGTGTTTTACCTTCCCGTGTCTTGTTTTATACCATTTAAGTAATTATTGTACTTAAGATAAATAGGTTCTCTTTTAACACCAATCAGTAGGCTGGGTTTTATTGTACAAGTGAAGTCCTTTTATTTGTTCACTACTGCTACCTTCTGGGCTGGGAAGAGTCATTTTAAGTGTGAATCCCCTAAACTTAGCACTGCTGAGACCTAGAACAAGGACATAAACATTCACTTCCAGAAACAAAGCCAAGCCAGTTGCTACCAAATGAGGATCCCTCCCCTCACCCTCACCCCACATAAGATTGTTCCCCCAAAGTTGACTTTCACATCTTTTCCTCAGTCTGGCTTTTCAAAAATAACCAGGAAGCGTGTACCCAAAAAAATTCAGCTGTCGTTTACTGGTGAATCGTCCATTTTCACCACTTTATGCAATGGATACATACACAAATACAAGTTTTATGTGAGCACTAGTTTAGTTTTCAGTTCTCCAAGGTCTTCGGGATCCATTAAAAATCAGCAAAAAAAAAAAAAAAAAAAAAAAAAAAAGCTGTAGTGACAGTCTGAGCGACTAAACAGGTGCTGTGGAATACCAATTCCCAAAATACAATTAGATTTTGAAAATTGTTATTTTCTTTAAAGTACAAGTGCTGTTCTTTTTTAAAAAGAAAATTATGTTAAGCCTTCAACAAGGCAAAAAATTTTCACATCTAACATGTGGTTATCAACCAAAAGTTGAGTATGAGGAACACTTCCTTCTTAAACCTCATACTTTAAAAAACAACAGCTGTTTCACACACATATACAACAAGAAAAGGTGAATGAAGACCTGTTTTAGCTGTCAAAACGAACATGATAAATTTGTTGAGTCCTTAGGAAAAACACAACTTTTTTTTCACTCTTTAAGTTATGAAAGGATCACCTGAAACCGTGTATCTTGTGATTTACGCGAAAGAGTGGATGGAACCTAAAGAATGAACCCAAGTCACTTAAAGACTTGTATAAAACACACAACCACGTAGATAAAAATAAGTCTTGGAAACAAATTCTACACCTTACAAAGGTAAATAAAAAAGACAAATACATATTTTATATGTTTTATTCACAAAATTTTATAATACCAGTCACACATTTCAAAACCATTTATTAAGTCAGACCACTCAGTTTTACACTAGACAGAAACCGTCTCTAAACAATATATTGGTGGTTGTTGTTAAAGTGGCCTTTTAAAAGGGGTTCACTCTGCTAAAAGGAGGCTCATCCTGGTAATTGCAATCACTAACAACTAGAAAAATTAAACCTTAAGTACAAGCTTGAAAAATAACTTAAAACGTATTACTGGGAAGCGGTTAAGACTCATTATAACTAAGTTTAACAGTAACTTGACTTAAATGAGGACTCCGAAGAGGAAGACTACAGGGAAATATAAGGTGGCAGAGGACCACTTCGGTCAAGGGGGTGAAGAAAAAAGCAAGCCTTCACTATCAGGGAAGGGAGAAAAAGAGAAAAAGAAGAGGAGGGGCTGAAATTTTTCAGAAAAACTACAACTATTTGTTACCCACTGGGCCAAGTTCTCTCCCCAGCTACAGGTTGGATAAGACCTACCCCCCCACACACACCCAAACCCCACCCTCAGCCCAATTTCCCTATTTGGGGGGGGAGCAAATTAGACACTCCCATCTGAGAATTTAAAAGTTTGACCTAGCCGCCCCCACCCCAAAAGGGGGCTGACGGGTGCGAGCAGCTGCCCGGCTGGCAGGGAATGGATTCTCCTCTCTTCCCTTTCGCATCATGTGCTTTGCAGGCGCCATGTTGGGCTCCTAACAGGCCGCTGCTCCACTCGGGGCCAATTCTCTACACCCACCCACAACAGCTCGCTCCCAGGTCCCCCTTCACCTCCTTTCCAACCCACGGAGCACCATGACCCACAAGGGCACTGAGAGAAAATGGGAATGCCAAGTCCCCACCTTCCCGGGGTTGGAGGGGGGGGAGGCTGTTGCTGAAGATGGATTCTTTTAACTCTTCCTTCCCCAAACCACAAACTGCCTGCAAGTCTAAGCCCCCCGCCCGCCCCGATCCCATCCCAAAGGGCTCTCGAGATGGACGCGTGCGAGTGCGGGGACGTCCGAGGAGGTGGTGGCCCTGCACGGGGAGTGGGGAGCGGAAACGGGGCTCCACCCTGGATCCTCCCCACTCCCGTCCCCGACAAGAGGCCCACGCTCCGAGCCCGGGGCCGGACACCGTGCCCGAGTCAGGTGGGGAGGAGGAGGTTGGAGAGGAGGAACTCCGTCCTGGCCCCCGTCCCCTCCCCTCCCCACGCCCGGGCGGATGGGAGCGAGACCTGGGGATGAGGCTGGCGCTAAAAAAATCAGGGAGGATTAGAAGAATAGGAGGCTGCGGGGTGTATAAAAACCTTGGCGGTTTGGGCCTCGATGAGAGAGACGATCTCCTTGGCGAAGGGCAGGTTCTCCTCGGCTAGAATGGTCAGCATATTGATGTGCGGTTTGCTATTGAAGGTCAGGTCTTCCAGCGACGACTGATAATCCCGACAGGCGTCCTCGCGGGCCCCGGCAGCCCCGGCCTCGGCCGGCGTCTGCTCTGACATTGCGCCGCGGCCCCCCTCCGAGGTCCGCCGAAGCCGCCGCCGCCGCCGCCGACACCCCGCCTCCCCGCCGACACTCCTCTTCCTTTCTCCCCGGGGTCTCCTCTCGCGGCTCCGGCTTCACCACATGCTGGCCGCGGAGGGAGGGAGGTGGGGGCGGGTGGGCGGTGGTGGTGGCGGCGGTGTTGGGGGACGACACAGGGGGGGAACCTCGGGGATGAATCGCCGCCGTCTCACGGGTGATCTCTCCGTCCACTTCCCAGCCGCCGCCACCACCACCGAAGCTTCTTTCTCCACACACACAAAATGGCGGCGGCGGTGGCGGCTCCAGCTCCGAAAATGTCTGTGTTCCCAACCGCTGCGTCGTGCGAAATGAGCTCAGGGGAGGGGAAATGCGCGGCAAGAGGGCGGGGCCGTTGGCGACGCCGAGTGCGATTGGCTCGCCCTCCTGACGTCACGGGCCCCGCCCCTAGGCCTTCCGCAGGACGTCCTGGCACCGCCTTCTTTGCCCCCCCCACCCCACCCCGCACCCTCCGGCCCCGTATGGGGCTTTCGCAACACCTAAGGCATCGATGCCCGCTGCCAGAGACGGCGATTTCTCATTGGCTCGTTCGTAAGGGAACTGTTCGGTCATTTGTTACCATAACAACCCAGTCAGGACAGCCAATAGGGCTGGGCAAGGCTATTTCCTAGGACCGACCCCACCAGTTGAAGAAAGCTCCACCCCCTTACCTTTCGTCCCTCCCCCGTGCAGTCCTCCAGCCACTGGGCGGCTCCGTCAATCATGCTTGCTCCCGCCCGCACGGGCGGGGAGTTATGCTGGGGAAGCGGAGGCCGGGTCGCGGCAGTAGCTCTCGGCGGAGTCTTAGGTGCTTGCTCAGGAGCAGCTGGGCGGGGCCGCCGCCGGGCCACTGTCCCTGGGGCAGTTGGGGCGGTGGAGGAGGGGACAGTGGGCGGAGGCGCCCTGTGGACCCGGAACCTTGGGCAGAATCACGGCTGCACGCTGCTTCCCACTCCCTCGTAAAAACACCCAGGCTGACTCGCGGGAGTTGCGTCCCCAGGAAATGCGTTTTTCGGAGGGGGCGTGGGAGTGAGCAAGCCTGGTTCCTAGGAGGTGGCAGATGGGTGAGGAGCCGGCTCTCTTCTCCAGCACGGGTTTGTTTGCACAACAGCCACACCCAGCCCCAGGCCTCATAGCTCCCACCTCGGAATCCTCCGAGTCCTGGGCACGTAGGGAAAATAGAGAGGTCGGGCGTATGTTTCAACTTCCAGTAGTCAGGTTTTTTGTTGTTTTGGTTTGTGTTTTTTTCGAATCTGGGTCTCACTCTTACCTAAACTGACCTGGAACTCACTCCGTAGTCCCAGGCTGGCCTTGAACTCACAGCGATCCTTCTTATTTCAGTCTGGTATTAAAGGCATGAGCCACCATGCCAGTCCTCTGGTGGGGTTTTGTTTGTTTTTTCGAGGTAGGGTCTAGACCAGGTTAACCTGGATCTCACTCTAGTCAGGCTGGCCTTGAACTCCCCTACCTGTGCCTCCCAAATGCTGGGATTAAGCCGGGCGTGGTGGCGCACGCCTTTAATCCCAGCACTTGGGAGGCAGAGGTAAGAGGATCGCCGTGAGTTCGAGGCTGAGACTACATAGTGAATTCCAGGTCAGCCTGAGCTAGAGTGAGACCCTACCTTAAAAGTAATAATAATAATAATAAAAGTGCTGGGATTAAAGCCATGGGCCACTATGCCCGGCCTTGTATCTTGTTTGTTTGTTTGGGTTTTTTCCAGGTAAAGTCTCACTCTAGCCCTGGCTAACCTGGCCTTGAATTCACAGTGATTCTCCTACCTCTGCCTCCCAAGTGCTAGGGTAAAAGATGTGTGCCACCACACCTAGCGGTGTGGTTGCTTAAACTCGTGGTATCATAGGCATCCTTCCAAGCATAAGAACAATTCTATCGTGAACAGTCATACAGTAGAAGAGTATCTGCTTAGAAAGGACCCGGTTCAAGCTAGTCTAGGGTTGCTTGGAAATGAGAACAGCCAGGCGTGGTGGCACAAGCCTTTAATGCCAGCACTTGGGAGGCAGAGGTAGGAGGATCTCCGTGAGTTCGAGGCCACTCTGAAACTACATAGTGAATTCCAGGTCAGTCTGGACTAGAGTGAAACCCTACAGAAAAAAAAAAAAAAAAAAATGGAACTCTAAAACTGTTATTCAGTAAATAGTCAATATGTGCATGCTGCTTGATAGATCCAGACCTTATCACTTCAATGTCATTTTGCTTTTGCACCGTGCATCTCAAAAAGCCAGCAAGAGTTTAGCTAAGAATATAGAAAAGAGGCTGGACTTGATGTTTGGACTTTAGAGATAAAAACTATCAGGACACAGCATGGCTAACAACTCAAAGGGTATGATCACCATGTTCCAAAAGCCACTTCAGGGCTGGAGAGGTGGCTTACCAGTTAAGGTGCATGCCTGCAAAGCCAAAGGACTCAGGTTCGATTCTCCAAGTCCCACGTAAGCCAGATGCACAGAGTGGCGCATGCATCTGGAATTGGTGTGTAATGCCCATTCTCCCTCCTTCCTTCTCTCCCTCCCTCTCTCTCTCTCTGTAATAAATAAATAAATAAAATAAATAAATAAATAAATAAATAAATAAAAATAAATCTAAAAAAATTATAATAATCCGGGGCTGGAGGAATGGCTTAGTGGTTAAGGTGTTTGCCTGCAAAGTCTAAGGACCCAGGTTTAATTCCCCAGGACCCAAGTTAGCCAGATGCACAAGGTGGTGCACGTGTCTGGAGTTCTTTTGCAGTGACTGGAGGTCCTGGCATGCCCATTCTCTCTCTTTCTCTCTGTCAAATAAATAAATAAAAATATTAAAAAATTATAATACAGCTGGAGAGATTGCCTAATGGTTAAAGCACTTGCCTGCAAAGCCAAAGGATCCAGGTTCAATTCCTCAGGACCCATGTAAGCCAGATATACAAGGTGGTTCATTCGCCTGGAGTGGCTGGACGCCCTGGCACACCCATTGTCTCTCTTTCTCTCCCTCTCTTTGCCTCTTTCTCTCTCTCAAACAAATAAATAAAAATAAAATATTTTTTAAAAGTATAATCACCAGGCTGGAGAGATGGCTTAGTGGTTAAAGAGCTTGCCTGCAAAGCCTAAGGACCCAGGTTTGATTCCCCAGTACCCATATAAGCCAGATGCACATAGTGGCATGTATGTCTGAAGTTCATTTGCACTGGCTAAAGTCCCTGGCACACACATTCTCTCTCTCTCCCTCCCTCCCTCCCGCTTTTTCTTTCTCCTTTCTCTCTGCTCACAAAGAGATAAATAAAAATGTTTGAAAATAATAAAAAACTGTAATAGCGAACTATAATTCATATAATAAAATTGAAATACATGAATCTATTATAAAAAATACATCTGCTGCAAAAGAGCTTAAATCCTTCCATGGCTTTTCTTTTTTTAATATTTATTTATTTAAGAGACAGGGAGAATGGGCACACCAGGGCCTACAGCCACGGCAAAAGAACCCCAGATGCATGCACCTTGTGCATCTGGCTTACGTGGTTACTGGGGAATCAAACCGAGGTCCCTTGGCTTTGCAGGCAAACGCCTTAACCACTAAGCCATCTCTTCAGCCCCTCCCATGGCTTTTCATTACCTTCAGGATCAGATTCCAAACTTTCAGGGCTGTTATCCTAGCACGTGGGAAGTGAAAACAGGATTCCTAAATCCCAGGCCAGCCTAGCAACATAGTGAGACACTATCTCAAACAACAAAATCCCAAGTCCTAAAGGGTACCCTAAATTTTGGCCTCTGTCTACCCTTTCTACATACAAAGCCAATCTTCCTGATTCGTAGTATTTCAGACACATAAGCCTGACTTAAGGGTGGTGCACGCCTTTAATCCCAGCACTTGGGAGGCAGAGGTAGGAGGATTGCTGTGAGTTCAAGGCCACCCTGAGACTACCAAGTGAATTCCAGGTCAGCCTGGACTAGAGTGAGACCCTACCTTGAAAAACAAAACAAAACAAATATATATATATATATATATATGTTTTATCTATTTATTTGAAAGAGAAAGAGGCAGATAGGGAGAAGGAGAAAGAGAATGGGCATGCCAGGGCCTCCAGCCACTGCAAACTTCAGTGTATGGGCCACCTTGTGCATCTGGCTTACATTGGTACTAGGGAGTTGAACCTGGGTTCTTAGGGTTCACAGGCAAGTGCCTTAACCACTAAGTCATCTCTCCAGCCTCATATAAGCCTTTTAGTCCCAGCAAAGCCCCTTCCTTTCTCAGTGTCATTTCCTCTCCTTGGACAGTGTTCCCTAACATTCTCTCCCCACAGCACCCCTGCCTCTCCTCTTTCCCAAAGCAGGTCTTTCTTCACCTCCAAATGAAGCTACAGACCCTACTGTGCAGACAGAATCTCGCTACATATCCCAAACTGGACTCCAACTCACATCCTCCCATGTCTAGTCTCCCAAGGGTAAAGGCCTCCCAGGTATTGGCATGACAGATCAGCACCTTAAATCCAGCTACCCCTAGCTTTGAAAAAGCCTAACAGAAATCCTATCTCCTAGTAATAGGTTGTTCTTGCAACTTTAACCTATCCCCACTGAGGTGTGTTTAGGTTGTTTATAGTGTTTTATTATAAATAATGACTCAGATAACACCTTTTCCCATTAATATAGGACAGCAGATGCTTCCTTGGTCCCTTGGTGTGCATTGTTTCCTTAAACGCTCTACTCAAGCACCTGAGACTAGCCTTGGGCTCTCATCCAGAGGAGGGAGGTTGGCCATGAGGGCATGGTGGCGCATGCCTTTAATCCCAGGACTCGGAAGGCAGAGGTAAGGAGATTGTCATGAGTTCCAGGCCACCCTGAGACTACATAGTGAATTCCAGGTCAGCATGGGCTACAGCAAGACCATACTTTGAAAAAAAAAAAAAAAAAAAGGGAGAGAAGTTGGTCCACTAAAGGGTAAGACACTAACTCCCCCTGACCCCCGCTTTCCAGCAGCCCACGTCTGTGATAGATAGGAACTGCAGAATGAGTACCCCAGCTTCCTTGGATTAGACACCAGTGAGGCAAATTGTATGTAGTCTCCCTGAGTAGGATTGAGCTCTAGTTACCCAAAGTCGTCATCTGCTAAATAATTTTCTACCCATATGATCTTCCTTCCCTGTTTTCTCAATGATTCTGGGATCTTTATCCAAATAAAGTATTTGTACTCAACTCTTCAATTTAGGGACTATTGCAGGAAGAACCAAACCTATTATGTTTTCTGACTTAGTCATTCAATAATTATTAAAGTGTAATTACCAGTTTGATGGTAACCATTGCAAATTCTGACATATATAATGATGAGCAGTGTGACTCATGGACTCCAAAAAACTGGGGTAAAGAATGCTTCATTAGCAAGAACCATTTAAAGGTTTTAATTTTTTAAAACATGCATCCCATTTTATTTTATTTATTTTTGTAGTACGCACTGGGGATTGCACATAGGATCTGGCACATGGTAGGCAAGTACCACTGAGCTACATATATCCCTGCCTTTTTTTTTTTTAAGACAGTCTTGCTAAGTTACCCTTGAACTCATTGTTAGCCCAAACAGTCTGAACTTGTGAACCTCCTGCCTTAGCCTCCTGACCCCTAGGTCCAGCTGCCTATTTTGTTTGCTATCACATTTGAGACATGTTTCCCACAACAACAACCATTATTTTTTAGCATATTTTAGTAATACATTAAGCGAACAAGGGCTTTGGAATCAGATAAATCCAGGATAGAGTCCTACATCTTATGTTTTAATTTTCTGTTAATCTTAGTTGTTAACTAAATGACCTTGTCAAGCAATTAATATCTCAAAGCACATTTTTCTGTTTTGTTTTATTTTGGTTTGGTTTTTTTCTCACTCTAGCCCAGGCTGACCTGGAATTCAGGAATTCACTATGTAGTCTCAGGGTGGCCTCAAACTCACAGCAATCCTACTACCTCTGCCTCCCGAGAGCTGGGAATAAAGGCATGCACCACTATGCCCAGCTTGTGTTTTTTTAATATCTTATTGATGTATTTATTTAAGAGACACAGAAAAAAGCAGAGAGAGGGAGAATGAGCACTCCAGGCCTCCAGCCACTGCAAAGGAACTCCAGACGCAAATGCCACCTTGTGCATCTAGCTTATGTGGGTACAGAGGAAGCTAACCTCACTCCTCAGGCTTTGTAGGCAAATACCTTAACTGCTAATCCATCTCTCCAACCCGCTTTTTGTTTTTTTTCTTTTAGTGTTTCGCTCTAGCCCAGGCTGACCTGTAATTTACTATGTAGTCTCAGGGTGGCCTCGAACTCAAGGTGATCTTCCTACCTCTGTCTCCTGAGTGCTGATATTAAAGGCGTGCACCACCATGCCTGGCTCTCTGTTTTGTTTTGAGATACGGTCTCACTATAAAGCCCTGGCTGTCCTGGAACTTATAATGTAGACTAGGCTGGCTTCAAATTTGCTACCATTCTCTTGCCTCTACTTCCAAAGTGCTAAGATGCACTGACTTTCAAAGTATCACTCCCAATTTTTAAAGCATCACTTTTTTTTTTCATGGTAGCTCAGGCTGACCTGGAACTCACTCTGTTGTCCCAAACTGGCCACAAACTCACAGTGATCCTCCTATCTCTGCCTCCTGAGTGTTGGGATTAAAGGCATGTACCACCACACCCAGCTAAGCATCATTATTTTTAATGTCTAAAATCCCAGGGTATGCTGGTATAGACCCATAATCCTAGCACTTTAGAGGCAGAAGCAAGAGAATCTTGAATTCATGGTCAGCTTGGTATAGTAAGCTGAGTTCCAAACCAGCCCAGACTACATAAGGAGATATCCAAAACAACAAAACAAACCCTAGAATTTTACTTTAAAAGCCAACATTTCAGCCAGGCATGGTGGCGCATGCCTTTAATCCCAGCACGTGGGAGGCAGAGGTAGGAGGATCACTGTGAGTTCAAGGCCACCCTGAGACTACATAGTTAATTTCAGGTCAGCCTGGACCAGAGTGAGACCCTACCTCGAAAAATAAAATAAATAAATAAATAAAAGCCAAGATTTCATTTAAATTATCTAATTAAATCAGCCTGTAGCATGTGAGGAAAACTTCTGTGTATGTGGGGCTAGAGATTGAACCCAGAGCCTACATACATAACAAGGCAAACACTCTACCACTGGACTACACCCCCCAGTCTAAGACATCCCTTATTTTAAGAGAAAGAATAGCAATTCAGAGAGATTAATAATCTTGCCAAAATCTACTACTAACAAATGCCATTACTAAAATTAGTGCCACTATTTCCTGATTCCTCAAGCCAAGCTCTTCTATGCCATTCCATTCCAAAAAGAGCAACAAATTACTAAGACAAGTAAGCACTATTGAATGCCCTGTGTTAGGGGTGATAGAAGAATATGGTTCTCAAAATTAAGACAAATCTGGCTGGGTGTGGTGGCATACACCTTTAATCCCATCGATCAGAAGGCAGAGGTTGGAGGATCACTGTGGGTTTGAGGCCAGACTAAGACTTCATAGTGAATTCCAGGTCATCCTGAGCTAGAGTGAGACCCTACCTCAAAAAAAAAAAAAAAAAAAAAAAAACAGGCCAAGCATGGTGGTGGCACATGCCTCTAAACCCAACACTCAGGAGGCAGAGGTAAAAAGATCGCCATAAGTACAAGGCCACCCAGAGATTACATACTGAATTACAGGTCAGCCTGGGCTACAGCAAGATGAGACCCTACCTTGAACCCACCCCCCACCCCCCGCAAAAAAACAGAGTTAAATCTGGTTGTTACACAAAAATCACAAACTATGTTAAGTGAGTGATTCCAAGTAAAATAAGAGTTCACAGGGAAGCTGAAGAGATGGCTTAGCAGTTAAGGTGCTTTCCTGCAAAGCCAAAGGACCCAGGTTCAATTCCCTAGGACCCATGTAAGCCAGATGCACAAGGGGGCACATGCATCTGGAGTTCATTTGCAGTGGCTAGAGGCCCTGGCATGCCTATTCTCCCCCCCCTCCCCTTTCTCTCTCTTCCCCTGCCTAGTTCTGTATCTCTCTCTCAAATAAATAAAAATAACATAAAATAAAGAGTTAACAGGAAAAACACATAATGTGAATGTCAATAATCCAAGATAGTTTCTTAGAAAATATATAATTTGTTCTAAACTTTCACAGGCACCTGCATTTCTGTGATAATTAATCTCTGGTTGTTAATTGACAGGATTTAGAATTCCCAGGGAAACACATCTATTTTCTGGATCAGATTGATTGAGGTGGGATGACCTATCCTAACTTTGGGCAGCCAGCACCATTCCTGGACTAGGGGGTCCTGGACTGTATATAAAGGAGAGAGCTGAGCTGGACATGCTGGCGCACACCTTTAATCCCAGCACTTGGGAGGCAGAGGTGGGAGGATCATCTTGAGTTCAAGGGCACCCTGAGAATACAGAGTGAATTCCAGGTCAGCCTGGGCTAGAGTGAGACCCTACCTCAGGAAAAAAAAAAAAAAAAACTGTAAACTGAAATAAACTCTTCCTTCCTTAAACTAAATGTAGGTATTTTGTCTCATCATCAAGAGCTAAAAAAAAGAGGTTGAATGGTTGACCAATACAGTTCCCCATAAGACCAATGTGACACATCTGGTCATATTGTATTCAGCTAGTTTTATATCTTCCTTCCCTTCAAGGATATGATCTTCAGAACCATTAACCTTTGTGTACACATAATCTCACATAACACCTACTATGTGATAGGAGTTTATAAAGTTGATCTCTACAGACAGACTGAAACAGCAAGGGGCAGCAGCCTTCCCTAGGGATGAAGGCTGAAGCACTGAGCCAGGCTGGGGTTCAGACTTATAAGGAGGATCCTAAGAAACAGACTGTACCAGGTGCAGTTGATAAGAAAATTGTAGCTGTTTGTGTCCTTGTTCAGAATAGGCTTCTTCGTCAAGGAATGTCTAAGGGAGGATACTCAGATGGTCTCCGGTCCTTCAAGGCCATCTAGGCTAAGGGGAGTACATCAATCAGGGAAGGGTGCCAAACTTTATTGCTGGAAAGCTTTAGGGATAGCTATTAACTCTTTAGTTCCCTTTAATTTTCAGGAAATGCTATTAACCCTTCACCTGCAAAGCCTAAGGAAACAGGTTTGATAACCCAGTACCCACATAACTAGGTACACAAGGTGATACATGTGTCTGGAGTTCCATTTGCAATGGCTGGAGGCCCTGGTACACACACCTATTCTCTATCTAGCTACCTGTTTCTCTCTCTCTCTAAAAAAATAAAATAATTAAAAAAAAAAAAAAAAAGACTAACAAGCCCGGCATGGTGGCGCATGCCTTTAATCACAGCACTCGGGAGGCAGAGGTAGGAGGATCACTGTGAGATCGAGGTCAGCCTGGAACTACAAGTGTGAGTTCCAGGTCAGTCTGGGCTAGAATCAGACCCTGAAAAAGAAGCCTTCCTAGTCCAAAACCCTCAGTCATCAGAGATTATAGACTCCTTAGGAAATTTAAAAAAAAAAAAAGGTAGTCACAGACATTATGAAACTCAGAAGCACTTAGGAACACTGGAGAAACATGCAAAATATTCATGATCACCCAACGACAATGTGGACCAGCCCAGAGGAATCAGACTGTGTCTGTCTTCTCAGCTGGGCTGCTAGAGTGCATTCCAGGGCCAATGTGATGCCATCTTTCCATTTGATCCTGAGGATAGCACCAGGTAAGGCTCAAGAAAATAGCCAGAGTGCTAAGGGTGGCCAATTAGAAGTCACATCTTTCATTACCATCCATCTTGTCCCTACTCCAGAGTGCAACTCCTTCAGTCTTTCCAACTAAGCCATGACTTTCCCCCACTGGCTGAGTCGCTAGATTCTCTAGTCTGCTGGAGTAAATGTTTCTTACTATACTAAAAGCTCTGTTTTGAGAGGTTGAGGGGAGGACAGTCATATAAGCTGGAGCCTTTTAGTCTGTTTTATATACTTGGAGGCCTCACATTTTTTTTTCAAGGTAGGGTCTCACTCTGGCCCAAGCTGACCTGGAATTCAGTATGTAGTCTCAGGGTGGCCTCTAACTCATGGCGATCCTCCTACCTCTGCCTCCAGAGTGCTGGGATTAAAGGCATGCGCCACCATGCCCAACTCAGTCCTTACATTTTGATTGCAATTTAATGTGGAATTTTTGAGGTGTATCAACTCAAAATAAAATACAAAAGTCACTACCTTGAGCTGCTTCACAGGGAAAACTGACTCCAGATAAAAGACCACACAACCTTTCGAAGATGCCCCCACTTTACAGAGGCTCTTTAAAGCTAAGAGTAGAGGAAACAGACCTAAACCACAGACTATTTTGTGTTTAGATAACTAAGAAGAGAGATTTCTGGGAATCATTATCTTAAAAAGGACAAATTCTCCACTTGGGCACTTTTAAGTCTATTCTAACAGTTTAATTTATAAAAGAGCTTTTAACCATAATCTTTTTTTTTTTTTTTTTTTTTTTTTTTTTTGAGTCTATTCTGGAGGGTGGCCTCGAACTTAATTTATAAAAGAGCTTTTAACCATAATCTTTTAAAAATTATTTATTAAGCCAGGCGTGTGGGGCATGCCTTTAATCCCAGCACTCAGGAGGCAGAGGTAGGAGGATTGCCATGAGTTCGAGGCCATCCTGAGACTACATAGTTAATTCCAGGTCAGCCTGGACCAGAGTGAAACCCTACCTCAAAAAACCAAAATAAATAAATAAATAAATAAAAATTATTTATTTATTTATTTGCAAGCAGAGATGGAGAGATAGACAAAGAGAATGAGTGCCTCCAGCCACTGCAAATGGACTCCAGATGCATGTGCCACTTCGTACATCTGGTTTTACATGGGTACTGGGGAATCAACTCGGGTCTTTAGGCTTTGCAGGCAAGGGCCTTAACCACTGAGCCATCTCTCCAGCCCTTTAACCACAATCTTTGACCTGACTAAATTGCAACCACTAGACACAATCCCTAGATGTCTCTAGAGGCTTAGGTAACCAAGGAGGGCTGGGGACAGACAGAGAGAGAGAGAGAGAGAGAGAGAGAGGTGCCCCAGGACCTCCAGACACTGCAATCAAACTCCAGACGAGTACACCCCCTTGTGCGCACGTGCGACCTTGTGTGCTTGCATCACTCTGCATCTGGCTTACGTAGGACCTGGAGAGTTGAGCATGAGTCCTTAGGCTTCACAGGCCAGCACCTTAACCACTAAGCCATCTCTCCAGCTCACAGTATAGTTTTATTCTTCTATCAAACATATACTCTAAAAAAATGTGTGTCTGGGTATTTTCCACTATCCAATTCTAATCAGTGTCTGCCCTGTTAGTGTGCTAATAACTCAGCCAGCATATAGCAAGCATGACCATGGACCAGGTATTCTGAAAACAGAGACCAGCAAGTTGCAGATTTTACTTTCAAGGTCCAAGAATCTAGTCAATGAGGCAGATATGTAAAAGGTGATGATAGCTATGAATTAAATATAGAGTTGAATGAATGAAGATCAACTTTAGGTGACTGTGATGCTGTGCACCTGTCATCTCAGCAATTCAGGGGCTGAGGCAGGAGGATCACTTGAACCCAGGAATGTGAAACCAGCCTGAGTAACAAGAGAGGGAAGGAAGAAAGGGAGGGAGGGAAGGGGGAAAGGAAAGGGAAGGGAGGAAAAAGAAAGGAAATTTACTTGTGGTCAGTGAGGAGATGATTTAGGCATAAGTAGGAATGTGATTCATGGACAAAGAAAAGTCATTCGTTGATGGATGAGCAGCTCATGCTGAGGTATTTAAGTGTGAAGTTGCATGGTGGCTTTAGTGTTATCATACAGTTGAGACTTACACTTCTTAGCATGGCTCTGTCAATCATCAGAGCTTACTTCAGCAGGGGGTAGTCCAAGTACCCTTCATTTCTTATTCATTTAGCAAATATTTCTTGAGCCTCTTTCCATATATGGTGAGCTCTGTTCTAGGGGTAGTGGATGCAAGAAAAGAAGCAAAGGCCCTGCCCTGAATGAGGGGCACAGGGAGAAATGGTTAGTGGGTGACAAGGATTATGTAAACAGATGTCTAGCACCACATAGATTATCAGTTTGGGAAATAGATTATTTGGGATTAGTTTGGCTTCACATAAGAGAAAAATTTAATTTAGCAGAGAATTGTACAATATAGAGTTGATTTTTCATGAGGTAGGCATTTATGGCAAGTTATCAAGTTGGCAGACCCAAGTCCTTTCTAACTTTCCATCCCACCCTCCTTAGAGGGCGGCTTGAATTTTTTTTTTTTTTTTTGGTTTTTCGTTTTTTCGAGGTAGGGTCTCACTCTGGTCCAGGCTGACCTGGAATTAACTATGTAGTCTCAGGGTAGCCTCGAACTCACAGCGATCCTCCTACCTCTGCCTCCCGAGTGCTGGGATTAAAGGCGTGCGCCACCACGCCCGGCGACTTGAATTTTTATACTCCTTGATTGGGGCTGGGGTTCATGAATCCTGCCATCATCTGCTCAGCTGCTTTGAAGAGCAGGAAAGGGGGGACCTCTTTTCCTTTTTTTTTTTTTCTTCCTTCCTTTTGATGGGAATTTTGGGGTGTCTTTGAGAGCAATGGAGTCTTTTTTGGCTCTTTATTGGGCAGTAACTCAAAAGATAGAGTGCTGGTCACTCATGGTCACACAAACCTTCCAGAGTCAGTGGCCTCTGGGTTGTCTTGTTTTAACAAGTGACATTCACAGGCTATATAAGGTTAAGTTTAGAAATATTTTATTATAGATCTTAAGAGAAGGAAAGAAGACAGAGAGCTCCAGCTCCAGAGGAGGCAGGAGGGAGTTCCCCAAAATGGGCAGGCCTACCTAGAAACACAGATTGGAGTCTTTCATGGGAGTTTTCTGGATGCAGGCTGAACTGGTTAGTCAGCCCCAACTCCAGGTGTCTAGGCACTGCCAGATTCTCAGAAAAAAGAACAGTAACTTTACATTCCTTTTCCTTCTAAGAAAGCAAAAGGGAAGACCAGAGGTGCCTACTCACTTCCTCCTGTGAGGTTTCAGGGGAAAAGAGATAAGGACAAAAAACCAGATTCTCATCCTGGCATGGTGGCACACGCCTTTAATTGCAGCACTTGGAAGGCAGAGATAGGTGGATCACCACGAGTTTGAGGCCACCCTGAGACTACATAGGGAATTCCAGGTCAGCCTGAGCTAGAGTGAGACCCTACCTCAAAAACCAAAAAGGGTGCTGGGCATGGTGGCGCACGCCTTTAATCCCAGCACTCGGGAGGCAGAGGTAGGAGGATCGCAGTGAGTTCAAGGCCACCCTGAGACTACATAGTTAATTCCAGGTCAGTCTGGGCCAGAGTGAGACCCTACCTCGAAAAACCAAAAAAAAAAAGGTGGGCTGGAGAGATGGCTTAGCAGTTAAGGCATTTGCCTGCAAAGCCTAAGGACCCCAGTTCGATTGTCCAGCTCCCACATAAACCAGATGTACAAGGGGGCATATGCATCTGAAGTTCGTTTGCAGTGGCTAGAGGCCCTGGCATGCCCATTCTCACTCTCCCTCTCTCTCTCTTTCCCTCTCTCTGTCTCTAATAAGTGAATAAATAAAAATAAAATCTTTTAAAAAAAAAGATCAAACAGAAAACCAGATTCTCCTTCACAAGCTCAAGGACACTCCTCGCTTTTGCTTTCAGAGGGTCCTGTTACCCCTCTGTCTCACTTCTCTTCGTTCCTTTTTTAAAAAATATTTTATTTTTATTTATTTATTTATTTATTAGAGACAGAGAAAGGGAGAGAGAGAGTGAGAATGGGCATGCCAGGGCCTCTAGCCACTGCAAACGAACTCCAGATGCATATGCCACCATGTACATCTGGCCTATGTGGGATCTGGAAAATCGAACCTGGGTCCCTAGGCTTTGTAGGCATGTGCCTTAACAGTTAAGCCATCTCTCCATCCCTCTTTTTCTTTTATTTTGAAAAAATATAGGAGCATGGTAACACACACTAGTGATTCCAGCACTCTGGAGGCTGAGGCAGGAGGATTGAAAGTTTGAGACTAGTTTGGCTGTATAACCCTGTCTCAAAAAGTTAATTAAATGTAGATAATAACAATCACACACTATTTCTATTATGTGTACCTCCACTAACTACAACGGAAACTTGGAAACTGAGGTTTTTGTCAGGTGTGGGGAGGACCTGAGGCTAGTGAGCACCGTTTTGCTACCAATTTGAGATGTGGAAGTCATAGGGAGGAAGACTTGCAGAGTCAGGAGAGAGGAGTGTCCGGGTCTAATTGCCTCCAGACACCATGACTAAGCCATTCAGAAGTGGCCCGGTGGGGACGAAGTCAAGGAATAGATAATCTGGCTCCTGCTTGCCCGCCTCTACTCTCTGGCCAGCACTTTCTTTATTTTGAACTGAAAGCTGAAAGGTACTAAAGGCCTAGGCAGGTTGAGTCTCAAAACTATTTTGTTGTTGTTGTTGTTCTTCTTGTTGTTTTCAAGATAGGGTCTTAATCTAGCCCAGACTGACTTGAAATTCACTCTGTAGTCCAAAGCTGGCCTTGAACTCATAGCAGTCCTCCTACCTCTGCCTCCCTAGTGTTGGGATTAATGGTGTGCACTACCATGTCCAGCTAATCTTGAAACATTTTTTAAAATCATTACTTTTTTAAACTTTTTTATTGACAGCTTTTATAAATACAAACAGTATAACATGATTATAATCTCCTCCCACTAACTCTCCCTTTTCTCCCTCTCCAAATCCCCTCCACTGAATTTCTTCTTCTTTCCAACTAGTCTTTCTTCTATTTTGATGTCATTATTCCTTTTGCCCCTATTATGCAGGTTTTGTGTAGGTAGCATCAGCCACTATGATATCATGAATGTAACTGCCATTTTCTGTCCAGAAAACAGTATTACATTCTTTTTAAAAATTTATTTATTTATTTGAGAGAGAGAAAGAGGTAGAGAGAGAGAGAGAGGAAGGGAGAGAATGGGCGTGCCAGGGCCTCCAGCCACTGCAAACGAACTCCAGATGCATGCGCCCCTTATGTATCTGGCTTACCTGGGTCCTGGAGAATCAAATTGAGGTCCTTTGGCTTTGCAGGCAAAAGCCATAATCTCTAAGCCCAGTATTACATTCTTTATACCACTCTTCTGCAATGGTCCATGAGCCTTGGAGGTTGTGATAGAGATGTCTCATTTAGTGTTAATATGCTACTTCACTTCTCAACACTTTGGTGGGTTTAGAGTCGCACCATCTAAAAAGAAAAGCTTCTCCATCCAAAAGTGAGAGTAGCATTAATATACGGGCAAAAAGATAAGTATTTAGAGAGCAGTTTGTTGGGCATAATATATCCACTTAGTCAGATAACAGTAGTAGTTTCCCACCTAGGGCTAATAACCTCCCAAGCCATAGTCTTTTCATTAGATTTCAGTACCAGGCAAGAATTGCCTCCTGTGGAGTAAACCTCAAGTCTCGTCAGAAAGCAGATGGTTTCCCCCATAACAGACATGCCACCATTGCACCAGTTGGTACATTTGGCCTGACTGGCCAACCATGAAGCTTGTAGGGTCCACTGCTAGTTAACACTGTTGATAACTTTTCTATCCCCAACAGGATGCATAGGTCTTTCTAGCATCCTGACAGCGAGTCAACATGGATGAAGCTTCTAGCTTAGCTCCAGCTTGATTTACCAGTGTCCTGCAGTCCAAGCATGTGGAATCTTCAACAATAACCCTTACCATCTAGTTCTGGTGGGAAACCAGGAACCTTGACAATAACCTGTCATCTGGGGGGGGGGTATCAGGACCTGCCCTGGCCAACAGCTCTCTGGAAGGTATCCCACCCTTGGCACTGAGATTTTTCTAATAAGAATGTATGGCTTCTGAGTAAAATATTATCCACCTCCAAAAGATATTCTGTCCAAACTTATTATTATTATTATTATTTTGGTTTTCCAAGGTAGGGTCTCAATCTATGTAGTCTTAGGCTGGTCTTGAACTCTCAGTGATCCTCCTACCTCTGTCTCCCAAATGCTGGGATTAAAGGCGTGCGCCACCATGTTCAGCCTCATAAATCTTAAGTTTTGATTAACTGTCCTCCCGTCCCTGCCTCTCCTGCATTCCCTCCCCTTAGATCATTTCCCTTGCCCCAGTGTTCTGTCCCTGTGCTAACATATCTGCTACACCCTTCCCTTAAACCCTCCCCTCTCTTCCCTTCTTCATAGTCCCTTTCTAGCTTCCTGAATATCATTAATTTTGATAGCTAGAGCCACAGACTGTCCAGAAGTAAATGTTCTCTGTCTGTCATCATGGCCTCAAATCAGAGCTACCTGGTATCCTGAAGACCTGCTCTAAATGTTCTAATTATAAAGAACAGAGTACTCACAAATGTTCCTCAATAACCCTTAACAGTATACTCGGGTTTATAAAGTAGTCATCAATCTGTGTTCACAGGTGAGGGCCCTGGGCCCAGAGTGATAAAGGGAAGATTTCCAGCATAGCCTTGTAGAAATTCTCTATAGGAATAACCTAAGAGAAACATCGTCAGCTTTGAACAGTCCAAAGCTCAAATCCTAAGGTACTTCCCTTCTTGGCAAACTGAACTCTTAGGAGTCCCAGTTTCTCCATCAGTTTAAGTTAGACCTATAGATGATATTTATTCATAAGATAGTTGTAAGAATCTCTGAAAGGGATTGTGAGAGTCTAGAGAAGTCTTTTTTTTTTTTTTTTTTTTTTTTTTTTTTTTTTTGGTTTTCGAGGTAGGGTCTCACTCTAGCTCAGGCTGACCTAGAATTCACTATGTAGTCTCAGGGTGGCCTTGAACTCATAGGGATCCTCCTACCTCTGCCTCCTAAGTGCTGGGATTAAAGGCGTGCATCACCACGCCCAGCCAAAACTTTTTTTTCAAAACTTTCTTTTATATTTTAATTTTATTTATGTCAGAGATAGTTAGAGATCTAGAAAGAAAGAGGCAGAGAGAGAGAATGGGCACACCAGGGCCTCCAGCTACTGCAAACGAACTCCAGATGCATGTGACACTTGTGCATCTGGCTTACACGAGTCCTGGAGTATTGAACCTGGGTCCTTTGGCATTGCAGGCAAGTGCTTTAACCACTAAGCCATCTCTCCAGTCCGAGAGGTCTTTTGTTGTTGTTGTTTTGCTCAAGATAGGGTCTCACTCTAGTCCAGGTTGACCTGGAACTCACTCTATAGTTCCAGCGATCTTCATACTTCTGCCTACCAAATGCTGGGATTAAAGGGGTGCACCACCACACCTGGCTTGACGCCAGATCTTTTTTTGTTGTTTGTTTTTGTTTTTCGAGGTGGGGTTTCACTCTAGGCCAGGCTAACCTGGGATTCACCCTGAGTCTCAGGGTGGCCTTGAACTCAGGAGATCCTCCTACCTCTGCCTCTCAAGTGCTGGGGTTAAAGGCGTGTGCCACCATGCACAGCTTCTTTTTGTTGTTTTTGTTTTTTTCAAGGTAGGAGCTCAACACCAGATCTTTGACAGTAAAAAGTACCCTACTTCTCCTACATTGCCTTTTACAGTAGAAAGATCCCAGTTTTAGAATTTGTGTGAAGCAGCTAACTGTTCTAATAAAAGAATATGAAAGGGAGTTTCTCTGGGAATATATGGTGTTTACTCTTTCCTTTGTCAAGGGAGTTGAAGGAAATACTTGAACATATTTATTGAATTTCTACTATGGGCAAGCACGTGTACAAACAACAGGATACAGTGGTTGTAAGCATGAACACTAGTACCTGACTTGTGGGCACTACTTTGTACCAACTGTAGAAGCTTACAGTTGTTCCATTTTAAATTGGGGTAATAATAGTGTGCCACCACGCCTGGCAAACATTTCCTTTTATGTTAGTGTCCCTATCCTCACTCTGTAGGAGACTGTCTTACAGATTTTACACATATTTTATTTTCATCTTTTGATATACACATGTAATCAAGTAAACTAAAGGCCAGACAAGTTAGACATTGTATAGACAATATTGTATCAGATTCAAACCTGCTGTGATAACAAATGCCGTCATCATACATCTCATTACTTGTGAGGCCTTGGAGGGAAGGCGCTACTAGCTTTGTGATCACATTCTGCTGTTGCTTTTCCTCTCGTCAGCTATCCTAAAGTGTTCAGCGTGTGTTTCTCAAATAAGACAGGACATATATTCAATATTATGCCTATGGAGCATAGATACAAGAACATTCCTTCTACTTCCACAAAGCAAATACAAATTATATCACAGAAAAAAAAAAGTAAGTAATGATTACATTCCCAAAGAGAGGGAAGGAGAGGAAGAAAGGAGCAGGGAAGAGAACAGGAAGGGAAGGGAAGCTATTTTGTTAACTAGAAAACACTATAAACTTTATTTACAAGACTGATGACCACAGGCATGTGGGACGCATCCTAAGAAACATAGAATTAGCTGCTGCCTGAGGAAAGACCAAGTTAGCAGGCAAACATGTCACAGGCTAAGTGGACCAATGTGAATAGACCCAGGCGCAGTGGAGACAAGAGGCATTTCAAGAAAGTAGGAAGGAAGTGTGAGAAGACTGGGACCCATTGTCATTGCTGGTGACCTTAAGGTAAGTCTGATAAAAGGCTGGCTTTTGGAACTGGGTTATTTTATTTGTTTGTTTGTGTTCATGTGTTTTGAGACAGAGTCTAACTGTAGCCCAAGCTGTCCTGAACTCACTTATATATGTATCCCAGGCTGGCCTTGAACTCATGGTGATACATCTGCCTTAGCCTCCTGAGTGCTGGGATTAAAGGCATGTGCCACTATGCCTGGCTACCTTTGTTCTTTTTTTAAAAAAAATTATTTATAGCCGGGCGTGGTGGCGCACGCCTTTAATCCCAGCACTCGGGAGACAGAGGTAGGAGGATCGCTGTGAGTTCAAGACCACCCTGAGACTACATAGTTAATTCCAGGTCAGCCTGGACCAGAGTGAGACCCTACCTCGAAAAACAAAAAAAAAAAAAAAAAAAAAAATATTTTTTTGCAAAGAGAGAAAGATGGGGAGAGGACTTTCTATTGCTGCAAACAAACTCCAGACACATGTACCACTTTGTGCATCTAGCTTAAGATGGGAATTGAACCTGAGCCAACAGGCTTTGCAAACAAGAGCCTTTAACTGCTGAGCCATCTTTCCACCACTCGTATGCTTGCCTGCTTGCTTGCTTGCTTGCTTGCTTGCTTGCTTGCTTGCTTTCTTCTTTCTTTCATTCTGAGGTAGGATCTCACTCTAGCCCAGGCTGACTTGGAATTCACTATGTAGTCTCAGGCTGGCCTCAAACTCAGTGATCCTCCTACCTCTGCCTTCCTAGTGCTGGGATTAAAAGCTATGCCACCATGCCAGGCTCCATTTTCTTTTTTAGACTTTTTTTCTAAAGGTTTTTCCATATAAAGTATTACTCTAGCCCAGGCTGACCTGGAATTCACTATGTAGTCTCAGGGTGGCCTCAACTCACGGTGATCCTCCTACCTCAGTCTCCTAAGTGCTGGGATTAAAGGTGTGTGCCACTATACCTGGCTACATATTAATTGTTAATAAGGTAAACAAAGTAATAAGATTTGTCAAGTGTATGCTCTTTCAAAGAAGTTCAGTGATATTAAAATTGATCACTGAGGGAGTTGGATCAAAACGTAATGTGTACATCTATGAAAGTGTCAAAAAATTCAAAAATTAAAGCCAGGTATGGTGACACATGCTTATAATCCTAGCTTTTGGGAGGCTAATGTAGGAGAATCACTATGAGTTCTAGGATAGTGTAGTCATTTTCCATATAGAAAATGCCCATTTGATAAAAGATATCTAAAATTGACTCAAGACTTGAGGGTTTTCATGTTGGACCTTTCAAAACGATAATATCTACTCTTCATTTTCATTTATAATACCTGTTTCTTACTGATTTGCAAGTTATATTAAAAATACTTGCAAAAATTAATCCCAGCACTCAGGTAGGAGAATCTTTGGAGTTTGACCACCCTGCTTAGTAAGGTCAACCTAGCTTTTGAAAAAACAAAAAAATTATTTATTTGAGGGCAAGGGAGTGAGAAAAAGAAGAAAGAGAGAGAGAGACAGGGAGAGAGAAAAGGAGAGAATGGGTATGCCAGGGCCTCCAGCCACTGCAAATGAACTCCAGATACATGCGCCACCTTGTGCATCTGGCTTACATGGGTACTGGGGAATTGAGTCTCGAACCAGGATCCTTAGGCTTCATAAGCAAGCACATGACCACTAAGCCATCTCCTCAGCTTCTCTTAAAGCCTTTTTTAAAAAAATATTTTTAAAGCCAGGCATGGTGGAGCACGCCTTTAATCCCAGCACTCAGGAGGCAGAGGTAGGAGGATCGCCATGAGTTCAAGGCCAACCTGAGAATACATAGTGAGTTCCAGGTCAATGAGACCCTCCAGAAAAACCAAAAAAAAAAAAAAAAAAAAAAAAAATTTAGCATGGTGGCGCATGCCTTTAATACCAGCACCAGGCAGAGGTTTGCTATGAGTTCAAGGCCAACCTCTAGTGAGAGCTAGGGTGAGACCCTGTGGGTATATATATATTTAACTTTTTAATTTTATTTTCATTTATTTATTTGAGACAGAAAGGGGGGAGAGGAACATGAGAATGGGCATGCCAGAGCCGCTAGCCACTGCAAACAAACTCCAGATGCATGTGCCACCATGTGCATCTGGCTTATGTGGAAACTGAAGCATTGAACCTGGGTCCTTAGGCTTCACAGGCATGCACCTTAACTGATAAGCCATCTCTCCAGCTCTCTCTCTCTCTCTCTCTCTCTCTCTCTCTCTATATATATATATATATATATATATACATATATATATATATTTATTTGCAAGCAGAGAGAGGCAGACATAAAGAGAGGCAGAGATAATATGGGCATGCCAAGGCCTCTAGCTGCTGCAAATGAACTCCAGATGCATGTACCGCTTTGTGCATCTGGCTTTATGTGGGTACTGGGGAATGGAACTCAGGTCATTATGTTTTACGGGCAAATGCCTTAACTGCTAAGCCATAACTTCAGCTACGCCAATAAAGCCTTTTAACCACTCCCTCATCCAAAACACAAATTTCCTCAGATTTGCACATATTAAAGGAAGCTAAAAGAGGTAGGGTATTGTAGTAGTGATCCAAGTCCTAAGTGTGACAAATTGGCACAGATGGCTGGATAAATAGGATGGAGAAGGCAGATCCAAGAAATGGTTCTATAAGAGAAACAAGAAAAGTAAATAACTACAAGAACACATCCAGGGCTTTACAATCTGCTACACTGAGAAGCAGATAAAAAAGAGACATTGAAGATATCTCTGATGTGTGCACAAGGAGGCGAGCTTTCTGTGTCAATGACAGCAGCAGAGAGATTTAGAAGGGTGAACTTTGATTCCAGAAATGGGGAAACCTAAGCTTGGCATTTGAGTGCTCTGATTTGTGGGCTTCAGTGGAATATCCACAATCTATCCCTGGATTAAGAGGGCAGTTCTCATCAAATGAAGGAAACTCAGCATCAAACAGGAAACTCCGAGGCCATGATGCTCCTTTCCCAATGATGGATCTGAGCCAAAGCCTATGTTGGAAGGAAGAGAAAGCAGCGTCCTGCCTCCTTAAGAATTTTTTGGATGAACCAATTAATGAACACAGAGCCTAAAAAACACATAATTTTGATACATGACAGCCTCTGTGTCAGCATTGGGGTGCAATCTTGTGACTGAAGTTGCCAGTTGTCAGATACCTTTGAATTGCACATGCATAATGAAAAAAAAAATGTTGGTATTGTAGGGCCTGGTTTGTGTCTTTCCAGGAAACCTCATACATGTGGTAACACAAGCCTTTCACAATACAGAGGATGGTATATGGTGATCTACGGGCTGTAGGCTAACTAAAACTTCAAATTCCGGAAACATTGAGATGTGGTCTCTTAAATATGATAATCATCAGCTCCCATCTTAGATGCTTATGGTGAATATAACACTTAAAGTAAAAATGTCCTTCTCAGCCAGGCATGGTGGCACACACCTTTAATCCCAGCACTCAGGAGACAGCCATGGGTTCGAGGCCACCCTGAGACTACATAGCGAATTCCAGGTCAGCCTGAGCTAGAGTGAGACCTTACCTTGAAAAAAAAAAGTCCTTCTCCATCAAGTGGGTGAAATCTGACACATTAGGGCCAGCCCAGCAGATAAAAGGGGTGCTGTCAGACTTCAGACAATCGAGGCTGGGTGCGTGTTGCAGCGTGGAGGATGCCCAAAGAATTGGAATCTGTCAGTCAGGAGTCCCTGATGAATGGCTGAGCACTGCTCTGTTGCCTTTACAACATGGACTAGCAGAACATAATCTGCTGGGTATACAGCAGAAAGAACACCCACAGGCCACGGTGTGTGACCAGCAAGTAGCACTACTTAGCCAGCTGTTGAGATGCTGTAAGGTGAAGTTCTAGGATATCGAGAAGGTCACCAAGCCTGTGAAGATCCTAGGGCTGCACTTCCCACTTGGTAAGAAGGGGTCATTAGAACTGTTGTCACTACCAGGTGTTCCTACCAGCAGCAGGGACAGCATTCATTTTGTTCAACATGGTGTCTTGGATCCTTTAGCCACATGGTGGACCATGATGACCTTAGGTATCAGGAGGAACACCACAGGATAATAAAACTCAGAAAGAATGAGGAGTCCCTGCAGGACAATGACATTGACAGCTACAAGGAGCACGGTGACAGTAGTCTATGCTGTGAACCCAGCCTCTGCTGACCTATGACCATTTCCTTCCCTGAGTTAAGATGGGGCTGGATATCAGCAGGGTACCTAGGGTTCTGAATTACCATACATTGCTTTAACACTGTGTGGCACTTTACTGTCATTGTGGCATTCCCAACTGATTCACTTGACAGATTCTTTTTTTTTTTTTTGGTTTTTCGAGGTAGGGTCTCACTCTGGTCCAGGCTGACCTGGAATTCACTATGGAGTCTCAGGGTGGCCTCGAATTCTCAGTGATCCTCCTACCTCTGCCTCCCAAGTGCTGGGATTAAAGGCGTGCGCCACCACGCCTGGCTCACTTGACAGATTCTTAAAAATCTTATTTTTTATTATTTTATTATTTTATTTCATTTTATTTTATATTTATTTTATTATTTTATTTCATTTTATTAATTTATTTTATTATTTCATTTCATTTTATTTTATTAATTTATTTTATTAATTTATTTTATTATATTTTATTATTTTATTTTTAAATTTAATTTAATTTTTTATTTTATTTTATTTTATTTTATTTTATTTATTTTATTATTTTATTTTATTTTATTTTATTTTATTTTATTTTATTATTTTATTTTATTTTATTTTATTTGGTGTTTTGAGGTAGGTTCTCACTCTAGCCCTGGCCAACCTGGAATTCACTCTGTAGTCTCAGGGTGACCTTGAACTCATGGTGATCCTCCTACCTCTGCCTCCCAAGTGCTGGGATTAAAGATTTGCACCACAACACCTGGCAGATTCTTGAAAATCTATTGGAGGTCATTTCTTTTCTCTGTGGAAAGACTAGTATTGCTTTCCTACTTGAGCTCTTATGAATGATGATGAAGCACGTCTGCCAACAACACACCTGATGTCAGGGTTGGTAGCCATGCCCAGCTCAGCCCACTGAGCTGTATGAATTGGTACCTACCCAATGGATGTTCGAGTTTTGTTTCCTGTCCCAAAGAAGTTGGGAGTTTCACTTGTTACCAAATAGCTCCATTTCCATTACATTAATTCACCTTTCTCTTGAGATTAGAAAATGAAATAAATTGAGGATGCAAAAAGAAAAAAAAATGAGAAGAACAAGGATAAAAGTATCAAAAGAAAAGAAGAGTCTTTGGCTGGGGAAATAGCTTAGCAGTTAAGGCATTTGCCTGCAAAGCCTAAGGATCCCAGTTTGATTCCCCAGGACCCATATAAGCCAGATGCACAAGGGGGTGCATGAGTCTGGAGTTCGTTTGCAGTGGATGGAGGCCCTGGTGTACCCATTCTCTCTTTCTCTCCGTATCTTCCTCTCTCTCTCTCTCCCAAATAAATAAATAAATAAAAGAGAGTCTTTAAAAAAAATTTTGTTTATTTTTATTTGTTATTTGAGAGCAATAGAGAAAGAGGAGAGAGAGAGAGAATGGGTGCACCAGGGCTTCCAGCCACTGTAAACAAACTCCAGATGCATGTGCCACCTTGTGCATCTGGCTTATGTGGGTCCTGGGGAATTGAGCCTTGAACCGGGGTCCCTAGGCTTCATAGGCAAGCGCTTAACCACTAAGCCATCTCTCCAGCCCAAAGAGAGTCTTTTATGCTCATGACTTTGCTTAGCTTCAAGAAGCATCCATAGTTCAAAGGAAGCAGCAATAGAAGGCCACACATTAATTAAAGAACGGGGGTGGACCAAGCTTTGAGTCATTCTCAGGCTCTCTGAGGTACTACTACAGAGCTGCTAGAAGAGCCCTGTCCAGAGAAACAGCCAATTATTTGCATCAAGGTGAGCATGAAAACTGCTCTCGCCCCCTCAGTATCTTCTGAAAATAAAGTGTTGAGCAAAAAGGTTTTCTTGGGCTGGAGAGATGACTTAGTGGTTAAAGCACTTGCCTGCAAAGCCTAAGGACCCAGATTCAATTCCCCAGGACCCACGTAAAGCCAGATGCATAAGGTGGTACATGCATCTGGAGTTTGTTTGCAGTGGCCAGAGACCCTGGCATGTCTGTTCTGTCTCTTTCTGTCTCAAATAAATAAAAAATAAATAGAGCTGGGGAGATGGCTTAGCCATTAAGGCACTTGCCTGCAAAGCCAAAGGATCTAGGTTCAATTTCCCCAGGACCCACATAAACCAAATGCACAAGGTGGTGCATGCGTCTGGAGTTTATTTGCAGTGGTTGGAGGCCTTGGAGCACCCATTCTCTAACTGTCTCTCTCTCTCTCTTTCTGCTTCTTTCTCTCAAAAACTAAATAAAAATATTTCTAAAAACAAAACCAAACCAAAAAAGCCAGGTGTGCACACCTTTAATCCCAGCACTTGGGAGGAAGAGGTAGAAGATTCACCATGAGTTCGAGGCCACCCTGAGACTACATAGTGAATTCCAGGTCAGCCCAGACTAGAGTGGAACCCTATCTTGAAAAACCAAAATAAATAAATAAATAAATAAGATCTAAAATATATAAGAAAGGTTTTCTTTCCAGCTCACTTTTTTTTTTTTTTTTTTTTTTTTTTTTTTTTCAAGGTAGGATCTCACTCTCACCCAGGCTGACCTGAAATTAACTATGTAGTCTCAGGGTGGCCTTGAACTCACAGCAATCCTCCTACCTTTGCCTCCCAAGTGCTGGGATTAAAGGCGTGAGCCATCATGCCCGGCTCCAGCCCACTTTTTCTCCGAGTTCAAGAGTCTCGTTAGACCTTATTAGAAGTATTCCTTCTGTGAGAAGAGGGAGCAGGTGAGTTTTCAGGATTAGGGTGGGGGATAATGAAAAGTTCCTTGCTTGGCTGACCTTGGACAACTGACCGAGAACTTCCTCATGTCAGAGTCTCCTTTATGTCCCTCTTCTTTCTACCTGGATATGCAGCAGCCTGGCCCCTGACACATTCAACTACAAGGTCATGAGATCTCCACAGCCCATCTGATGGGTTTTCCTCACCATAGAGCATCAGAACTTTTTTTTTTCTTTTCTGGAGATCGTCTCACTTTAGCCCAAGCTAACCTTGAACTCATTCTGTAGTCCCAGGCTGGCCTTGAACTCACAGTGATCCTCTTACCCCTGCCTCCTGAATGCTAGGATTAAAGGCCACCTCACCTCCACCATGCCTGGCTAAAGCTCTTTTTCTTTTTTAAGGTCATGACTGTTACAGAGTGTTGTATGAGGTTTTCCTCTGGGCATAACATGATGTCATCTTAAAGTAAAAAAATGCTTTGGCCCCTGGTAGCTATGACAACTATGGAAGAAAACAATACTGTGATACCAGGTCTGTGGTAATGGTAGTGGGATATCAACAACTCCCTGGCAGATAGAGGAGGGGAGAGCCACAAGACCCTCACTTGGGTACAGTGATTGTTCCAGCTTGACCCCCTCCACAGCTGCAAGCGCTCTTGGGAGAAGGTAGATTATATAGAAGGTAGAAGTGGGACTCCATGATGTGGCTTCCAGGAGGTCGCTAGACAGCATGGGTGGGGACTTTGAGGTGATACAGCTACCTTTGAGTCACCCATGCTCCTGTATGTAACCCCTCACCTTGCTGTATAAATGACCTCAATAAGTTCACAAAACTGTCATCTGCAGCCTATCTGGGGTGAATAGATGTATGTTGGCATCTTCCAGGGAAAAAGCTTCATGCAACACAGGGAAAGAGACAAAAGGACCCACTGGGTTTTTGTGTTTGTTTGGGTTTTTTGGGTTTTTTTTTTTTTTGGTTGGTTTTTTGAGGTAGGGTCTTGCTTTAGCCCAGGCAGACCTGGAATTCACTATGTAGTCTCAGGGTGGCCTCGAACTGAACTCATGGTGATCTTCCTACCTCTCCCTCATGAGTGCTGGAATTAAACATGTGTGCCACCACACCCGGCTCGGCCCCACTGGTGGTTTTTGTTTTTAATATATATATTTTTTAATTTGAGAGTGACAGATAGAAAAAGAGAGAATGGGCTCATCAGGGCCTCCAGTCACTACAGACGAACTCCAGATGCATGCGCCACCTTGTGCATCTGGCTTACGTGGGTACTGGGTAATCAAGTCTCTAACAGGGGTCCTTAGGCTTCACAAGCAAGCGGTTTAACCGCTAAACCATCTCTCCAGCACCCCCCCCCCGCTGGTGTTTTTAAGAGCATGTCAACAATTTATAAAGGGTTGTAATACATTATATCTCTTGTTACTCAAATTATTTTCAGATAGGTAACCCAAATTTCAAAGATGACGAGTGACCAGTTCAAGATCAAGAGCACTCAGAGATCTCGGCCTGCTGAGTACAGGGCTAAAAGACATGTGCCACCACGCCCAGCAAAGTCCGTTTCTTTTATTGATTGATGCTTAGCCAAATATTAAAAGCAGCACAATAGTATTTGAGTTTACTATTATCAGTTGCATTCTCATCACAGTTCTGACAGATCGAATAAGGTTCATTAGCTGAGATTTCGTTCCTGGCTCCTCTCCCAATGGGCCAATTGGCTGGTCTGCTCCTCGGCCAGTGTTCTTGAGGAAGCGCTTGCAACCCTCTTGCAACACAGCGCTGGCACAGGGCAGCCTGCAGCAGGGAATGCGGGTGAAGGCCTTAGGGGCCTGAACGCGCTCCACAGGCAACTGATGGGTTGGGGAGATGACTCAGTGATTCAGGTTCAAGGCATCAAGGCATTAGCTTGCAAAAGGCCGGCTGACTCCTTTCAGGGCACCACACTCGAATTTTTTTTTTTAACTCTGTGAAATTTGTACGATAACGTGTGACACAAAACTCAAGGTTTTTACACATCTCAATTTTTAGTGAGGAGGGCTGCATGTTGACTTTCCTGAAGCTTTTGGATGAGGACGTAGCAATGAAGATAGAGATGGGGCAGGAATGGGACCTGGCTGGGGAAGTTCCTGTGGCACTCGGGCAGATTCAGAACAGAACCCGGCTCGTTCACACCCTCTACTTACTGGATTAACAAATATTTCCTGAGGACCTCCAGTGGCTACACTATGCCCTCCTAACACAAGGAGGTAGAGAGTCAGGAAGTCATCTCGTTTCTATGTTCTAGACTCGATGCAGGCCTGCAAAGTATAAAGTCAGGCATAGTGGCTCAAGCCTTTAATCCCAGCACTTGGGAGGCTGAGGTAGGAGAATTGCCATGAGTTAAAGGCCACACTGGTCACCCTGAGACTACATAGTGAATTCCAGATCAGCCTGGGCTAGAGTGAAACTCCACCTAGAAAAAAACAAAATAAATAAGTTAATTAATTAGTTAAAAAAATGAATGAAGCCGGGCGTGGTGGCGCACGCCTTTAATCCCAGCCCTTGGGAGGCAGAGGTAGGAGGATCGCTGTAAATTCAAGGCCACCCTGAGACTACATAGTGAATTCCAGGTCAGCCTGGGCTAGAGTGAGACCCTACCTCAAAAAAAAAAAAAAAAAAAAAAAAAATGAATGGTATTGATTTTTCTAAACTTAGGTATTTTGAGTTTTTTATATATATAAGCCATCTCTGCAGCCCTATTTATTTATTTATTTATTTATGAAAGAAAGAGGCAGAGAGAGAGAGAGAAGAGAGAGAGAGAGAGAGAGAGAGAGAGAGCCTCCAGCCACTACAAATGGAACAACAGACACATGCACCACCTTGTGCATCTGGTTTACGTGGGTCCTATGAAATTGAACCTGCGTCCTTTGATTTTTCAGGCAAACACGTTAACCACTAAGACATCTCTCCATACTTTGAGGGTTTTGTTTTAAATATTTTTATTTACCTATTTGATAGAGAGATACAGAAATAAGAAGGGAGAGAGAGAGAATGGGCACACCAGGGCCTCCAGCCACTGCAAATGAACTCCAGGTGCATGCACCCCCTTGTGCATCTGGCTTATGTGGGTCTTGGGGAATTGAACCTGGGTCCTTTGGCTCTGTAGGCAAGCGCCTTAAGTACTAAGCTATCTCTCCAGTCCCCTTTGAGGTTTTTAAAAACTTTTTTCTTTCTTTTGTTTTTTTTCAAGGTAGGGTCTCATTCTAGCCCAGGCTAGAACTCACTTTGTAGTCCCAGGCTAGCCTTGAACTCACAGCAATTCTCCTACCTCTGCCTCCCAAGTGCTGGGATTAAAGGCATGCTCCAACATGCCTGGCTATTTTGAACTTTTAATATTTGCCTGGTGATGTACTAAATATCTTTACCCTTATCGTTTACAACTTGTTTCTTTGTCTATGAAAGAGAGGCAATAATGCTAGCTGCCTCATGGGGCTATAATAAATAAGACAGTGGTAATCACAACCCTGATTTGTTGAGAGCAAATCCCAGGTAACGATTTCACTGAATGTGTATAAAAACCATGAGGTGGGCTGGAGAGATGGCTTAGCAGTTAAGTGCTTGCCTGTGAAGCCTAAGGACCCCGGTTCGAGGCTTGATTCCTCAGTACCCACGTAAGCCAGATGCACAAGGTGGCACATGCATCTGGAGTTTGTTTGCAGTGGCTGGAGGCCCTGGCGTACCCATCCTCTCTCCCTCTGCCTCTTTCTCTCTCTGTCTGTTGCTAATAAATAAATAAAAATAAACAAAAAGTTTTAAAAAAAATAAAAAAAACCATGAGGTGCTGCATCTCTCTTTCTCTCCCCCCCTCCTCCTCCTCTCTCTCTCTGCTTGCAAGTACATAAAAATATTTTTCTAATTTTTTATTTATTTATTTTATCTTTATTTATTTATTTATTATTTTATTATTTATTTTATCTTTTTTATTTTCAAGCAGAGAGACATAGAAGAGAAGCAGAGAGAGAATAGACACACCAAGGCATACGGCCTCTGCAAATGAACTCCAGATGCATGTACCACTTTGTGCATCTGGCTTTACATGGGTACTTAGGAATCAAACCCTGGTCATTATGCTTTACAGGCAAGCACCTTAACCACTAAGCCTTCTCTCCAGCCACAAAGAAAAATATTTTTAAAAATGGCCTGGAGAGATGGCTTCAATTCCCAGGACCCACGTAAGCCAGATGCACATGCATCTGGAGTTCCCTAAGGGCTGGACCCAGGTTTGATGTTTGTCTCTCTTCTAGTCTCTACCTGCATGCAAATTAATAAATAAAATAATTTAAAAAAAAAGCAAATATTTTTAAAATGGTCTGGTGGCTTGGCACATGTCTGTGAGCCTTTTTGATTCTCCAAGTCCCACGTAAGCTAGATGCACATGGTGGTGCTTGTGTCTGGAGTTTGTTTGCAGTGGCTGGAGGCCCTGGCACTCCCATTCTCACTGTCTCTCTCTCTCTCTCCCTTTCTCTGTCTCTAATAAACAAATAAAAACAAAATGTTAAAAATGGGCTGGAGAGGTGCTTGCCTACAAAGTCTCATGACCCAGGTTTGATTCCCCAGTACCTAAGGAAAGCCAGATGTACAAAGTAGCACATGCATCTGGATGTTTTTGCAGTGGCTAGAGGCCCTGGTGTACCTATTCCCTCTTTTTCTCTCTTTCTCTCATTAAAAAATTCAATTTTTTTTTCAAGGTAGGGTTTAACTATAGTTAAGGCTGACTGGGAATTCACTATGTAGTCTCAGGTGGGCTTGAACTTACAGTGATCCTCCTACCTCTGCCTCCCGAGTGCTGGGATTAAAGGTGTGTACCACCACACCCAGCAATTTTAAAATTTTTTAAACATTTTAATTAATTAATTAATTTGTTTGTTTGTTTTTGTAAGTAGGGTCTCACTCTAGCTCAGGCTGACCTGGATTCACTGTGTAGTGCCTGTAAGCCCTAAGGTTGATTTGAGGCTTGATTCCTCAGTACCCATGCAGCCAGATGCACAAGGTGGCACATGCATCTGGAGTTTGTTTGCAGTGGCTGGAGGCCCTGGCTTACCCATCCTCTCTCCCTCTGCCTCTTTCTCTCTCTGTCTGTTGCTAATAAATAAATAAAAATAAACAAAAAGTTTTAAAAAAAAAAATAAAACCATGAGGTGCTGCATCTCTCTTTCTCTCCCCTCCTCCTCCTCTCTCTCTCTCTCTGCTTGCAAACATAAAAATATTTTCTAATTTTTTTATTTATTTATTTTATCTTCATTTATTTATTTATTATTTTATTATTTATTTTATCTTTTTATTTTCAAGCAGAGAGACATAGAAGAGAAGCAGAGAGAGAATAGACACCAAAGGCATACGGCCTCTGCAAATGAACTCCAGATGCATGTACCACTTTGTGCATCTGGCTTTACATGGTGTGCCGGAGAATCAAACCCTGGTCATTATGCTTTACAGGCAAGCACCTTAACCACTAAGCCTTCTCTCCAGCCACAAAGAAAAATATTTAAAATGGCCTGGAGAGATGGCTTAGCCCAGTTACAGGCATGTCTGGAGGAGTCTGTGAAGCCTAAGGACCCAGGTTTGATTCTCTTCTATCTCTCTACCTGCATACAAGTCCAATAATTTAAAAAGATGCACATGGTGTGCTTGTGTCTGGAGTTTGTTCTGCAGTGGCTAGATGGCCCTGGCTGGACCCCCCATTCTCACTGTCTCTCTCTCTCTCTCCCTTTCTCTGTCTCTAATAAACAAATAAAAACAAAATGTTAAAAATGGGCTGGAGAGGCGCTTGCCTACAAAGTCTCATGACCCAGGTTTGATTCCCCAGTACCTAAGGAAAGCCAGATGTACAAAGTAACACATGCATCTGGATGTTTTGCAGTGGCTAGAGGCCCTGTGTACCTATTCCTCTTTTTTTCTCTTTCTCTCTTTAAAAATTCAATTTTTTTTCAAGGTAGGGTTTAACTATAGTTAAGGCTGACTGGGACACTATGTAGTCTCAGGTGGGCTTGAACTTACAGTGATCCTCCTACCTCTGCCTCCGAGTGCTGGGGATTAAAGGTGTGTACCACCACACTCCAGCAATTTTAAAATTTTTTAAACATTTTAATTAATTAATTAATTTGTTTGTTTGTTTTTGTAAGTAGGGTCTCACTCTAGCTCAGGCTGACCTGGATTCACTGTGTAGTCTCAGGGTGGCCTCGAACTCACAGCAATCCTCCTACCTCTGCCTCCTGAATGCTAATATTTTATTTTATTTGTTTATTTGACAGAGAGAGAGAGAGAGCAAGAATGGGCACACCAGGGCCTCCAGCCACTGCAAACGAACTCCAGACACATGCACCCCCTTGTGCATCTGGCTAACGTGGGTCCTGGGGAATTGAACCTGGGTCCTTTGGCTTTGTAGGCAAATGTTTTAACTGCTAAGCCATCCCTCCAGCCCAATTTTAAAAAATTTTTAAGCCCGGCATGGTGGTGCACACCTTTAATCCCAGCACTCGGGAGGCAGAGGTAGGAGGATCGCTGAGAGTTCGAGGCCACCCTGAGACTACATAGTTAATTCCAGGTCAGCCTGGACCAGAGTGAGACCCTACCTCGCAAAAACCAAAAAAAAAAAAAAAATTTCATTGACAACTTCCATAATCATAGACAATAACCCATGGTAATTCCCTACCTCCCTCCCACTTTCCCCTTTGTAACTCCACTCTCTACCAGTCTCTCTTTGTTTTTGTTTTTATTTGTTTGTTTGTTTGTTTGTTTGTTTTGGTTTTTGAAGTAGGGTCTCACTCTAGCTCAGGCTGACCTGGAATTCACTATGTAGTTTCAGGGTGGCCTCGAACTCACAGCAATCCTCCTACCTGCCTCCCAAGTGCTGGGATTAAAGGCATGCGCCATCATGCCCAGCCTCTTTCTTTTTAATTTTTTTTTTTTGAGCGAGAGAAGAGAGAGAATTGGCATGCCAGGGCCTGCCTCAGCCACTGCAATCAAACTCCAGACCCTTGTGCCACCTACTAAGCATTTGTGACCTTGCACTTACCTGACCTTTGTGCTTCTGGCTTATGTGGGATTTGGAGAATTGAACATGGGTCCCTTGGCTTAGCAGGCAAGTGCCTTAACTGCTAAGCCATCTCTCTAGCCCTTTTTCTCTCTTTTTGTCTCTCTCTGTCTTTCCCTGCTTGCAAATATATATTTTAGTTTTTCAAGGTAGAGTCTCTCTCTAGCTAAGGCTGACCTGGAATTCACTCTGTATTCTCAGGGTGGTCTTGAACTCTCTACAGTTCTTCTACCTCTGCCTCCCAAGTGCTGGGAATAAAGGCATGCGCTACCACGCTCGGCTTTAAAAAATATTTTTTAAAAACATGAGGTGGAGGGCTGAAGGGATGGCTTAGCAGTTAAGGTATTTGCCTGCAGAGCCAAAGGACCCAGTTTCAATTCCCCAGGACCCATGTTAGCCAGATGCACAAGGGGGTGCAAGTGTCTGGAGACTGTTTGCAGAGGCTGGACACCCTGGCACGCCCATTCTCTCCTTCTCTTTCTCTCTCTCTGTCAAATAAATAAAAATAAAATATTTTTAAAAACCACATGAGGTAGAGACTTATTTCATAGCCTAACTCACTGAAGAACAGGGTTCTGAAAGAAATGGCCCCAACTCAGAAGAAAATAAGTGACAGAGTTTGAACTTTGACCTCTGTTGGACAGGGGTTAAGCCTGTGTATTCAACTGCTGATCCATAATGTCATCATAATGAAACTAGAAAAATAATCTGATGTATAGATAGATGATGGCTACTTTTTGTTTTTTATTTTAAATGCATCTTGTAATGCCATAAGTAAACAGTTTTAATTTTTTAAATCTTATTTATTTGAGAGAGTGAGAGAGGGAAAGAGGCAGACACAGACAGAGAGAAAGATAGAGAGATAGAATGGCACACCAGGGCCTCCAGCCACTGCAAACGAACTCCAGACATACGCCACCTTGTACATCTGGCTTACGTGGATCCTGGGGAATCGAACTGAGGTCCTTTGGCTCTGTAGGCAAACACCTTAGCCACTAAGCCATCTCTCTAGTCCAAGTAAACAGTTTTTTAAAAAATATATACATTTTATTTATTTATTTGAGAGAGAGAAAGAGGCAGAGAGAATGGGCACGCCAGCGCCTCCAGCCACTGCAAACGAACTCCAGATGCATGTGCCCCCTTGTGCATCTGGCTTACGTGGGTCCTGGAGAATTGAACCAGGATCCTTTGGCTTTGCAGGCAAACGCCTTAACCTCTAAGCCATCTCTCCAGTCCCCCCAAGTCAACAGTTTTAACAATTAAAATTTGAATATTTTTTTCCTACTAAGTAACACTGGGCATTTGACCTAACAGAAAATGGGACCATCCTTTAGAGAATTATAATTTCAATAGTTTTACTTCATATCCCCTATTGGTTTTCATTTTTGTTTTGTTTTGATTTTTCTGTTTAAAAATAGGCTTTAATGTCCTTTGGGAACAACCTTGAAAAAGAAAAAAAGAATTCACCAAGACAACACTTGGCTGGGGCTGAAAGTGAGAGAGAGGGAGAGTGGGGAGAGAGTTGATAGTCATGAAACCCTTCTGTATATCAGTCAGTGTGGACAAGACTTGCTGGGACCTGCTGTGTTCCTAGAACTGTGTTGCTCCTACTGCTCATCTATTATGTCTTCACCACAGTTTAACAAAATGAGGACACAGAGCATTAAAGAAGTTAAGTAGCCATGTGTGGTGGCACACACCTTTAGACGCAGCATTCCGGAGGCTGTGGTAAGAGGATTGCTATGAGTTCAAGGCCAACCTGAGACTACATAGTGAATTCCAGGTCAGCCTGAGCTAGAGCAAAACCCTAGCTCAAAGAACAAACAAACAAAAAAAGTTAAATAATTTCCTCAAGTTCACATGACTGATTATTGACAGCCTAGTTTCAAACTCAGACCTGTCTACCTTCAGCTCCACTGTTTCCATTCTGACTTTCTATTCTGCCTGAGTGATGCTAGCCAAGGAACTGTCCGAGATTCTGAGTAATAAAGGAAATTCCAATAAAATAATGTCTTACTTATAGACTAAGAAAAGATCCAGATCTGGTGGTGCACATCTGGAATCCCAGCACTTAGGAGGCTGAGGGCAGGTATTTGGGACCAGCTTGGGTTATATAGTGAGTTTCAGGCCAGCCTGGGCTAGGTGAGACCTTGTCTCAAACAAACAAACAAACAAACAAACAAACAAACAAACAAACAAAATAAACATGCCTCTAGAAGTTGATAATTACTAGCTGTTTATAGATCTTCACTGCTAGGCCTGCCAGCTTTTCTCAGTTATAACTCAAAAAGTATAACCTTTCCTTCCCTCTTTCCATCTCTTCTTCAGACACCAGCAGAAATAAATCCTAAGCATGCTTGCCCTGACACCCTAGACTTCCTCGCTGTTTTCTCAATAAAATCTCCTTTGCATGATTTTAAGCAAAAGTTGCTGGCTGCTCTGGGGTGCTCTAAATATCACGGCTTTCCAGAGGCTGGAGGCTTCACAGCCAGTATAGTGTTTGCACATTTTAGAAGCAGGCGACAGGAACTAGTGGGAACACATGCTTATCTAAACTGTGGTGAGAATCCTGCAGGAGCAATAAGGCTGGGGATTGGGGTGAGCAACCTCTGCTCTGAGCAGTCTGGCACTAGAAAGAAAGGTGTCTAGTAAAATGTCTGGCAAGGTAAGTCCCATACTTGTTCCTGTTAGCTCTGTGGTGAGGCAGGTGTTTGTAGAATATTTTGAATTGTTCTCTTGAATATTGGAAGGCCAAACAACATCAAAGAGAAAGCTTGCTCTTGAATTCTGAGGCTGTAGAGTTTACCATCATCTTCATCCTGATATTTGCTTCTTAAATTGCTTGGCATGATGTAATATTTACATCTTAAATATCTGGCTTCTTAAAGAAACACAATCTAAGTGTTCAAGTCAATAAACTTTTATTAGGCTGGAGAGATGGTTTAGCAGTTAAGGTGCTTGACTGTGAAGCCTAAGGACCCAGGTTCAATCCCCCAGGACCCACATAAGCCAGATACATAAGGTGGAGCATGCATCTGAAGTTCATTTGCAGTGACTGGAGGCCCTGATGCGTCCATTTCTCTCTCACTCTCAAATAAATAAAGAATTTTTTTTTGCCGGGCGTGGTGGCGCACGCCTTTAATCCCAGCACTCGGGAGGCAGAGATAGGAGGATAGCCGAGAGTTCGAGGCCACCCTGAGACTACAGAGTTAATTCCAGGTCAGCCTGGGCCAGAGTGAGACCCTTCCTCGAAAAAACAAAAAAAAAAAAAAGAAAAAAGCCTCGAACTCACGGCTATCCTCCTATCTCTGCCTCCCGAGTGCTGGGATTAAAGGCGTCACCACCACGCCCGGCTAAATTATTTATTCATTTTTTAAATTTATTTTTTATTTTAGAGAGAGAGAGAGAGAATTGGCACACCAGGCCCTTAGCCACTGCAATCGAATTCCAGACACTTGTGCCACCTAGTGGGCATGTGTGACCTTGCACTTGCCTCACCTTTGTGCATTGGCTAACGTGGGATCTAGAGAGTAGAACATGGGTCCTTGGCTTCACGGGCGAGCGCCTTAACTGCTAAGCCATTTCTCCATCCCTAAATAAAATATTTAAAAACAAATAAATAAAAGGGTCTCTAGCTTGAATCCAAATTCAGATCCTCATGCTTGTGCAGTACTTTACCCACTGAGCCATCTCTCCAGGTCCTGCTCTTTGTGCTCTCTCTCTCTTTCTTTCTTTCTTTCTTTCTTTCTTTTTTTTTTTTTTTTTTTGGTTTTTTGTTTTTTGAGATAGGGTCTCACTATAGTGCAGGCTGACCTGGAACTCAGTATGTAGTCTCAGGGCAGCCTTGAATTCATGGTAATCCTCCTACCTCTGCCTCCCAAGTGCTGGGATTAAAGGCGTGTGCCACTACGTCCAGATCTTTGCTCGTTTTTTAAAAAAAAATTATTTACTTACTTGAGAGACAGAGACACAGAGAAAGAGGCAGTTAGAGAGAGAGTGAGAGATTGGGCGCGCCAGGGCATTCAGCCACTGCAAACAAATGCCAAACACATGTGCCACCTTGTGTATCTCGCTTATGTGGGTCCTGGAGAATCAAACCTGGGTCCTTTGGCTTTGCAGGCAAGTGCCTTAACTACTAAGCCATCTCTCCAGCCCCCCCCCCATTTTTTAAATTTTTGTTTATTTATTTATTTATTTTTCACAAAATTATTAAAAGCTTTATTTATGATTAGAATCATTCAACAAAAAAGCAAAAGCAAGCCGGGCGTGGTGGCGCACGCCTTTAATCCCAGTACTCGAGAGGCAGAGGTAGGAGGATCGCCGAGAGTTCAAGGCCACCCTGAGACTACATAGTGAATTCAAGATCAGCTTGAGCTAGAGTGAGACCCTACCTTGAAAAACCAAAAAAAAAAAAGCAAAAGCAAATGAGCCTGAAAAAGGAACTGAGCTGTGTTGTTTAGAATGTCCTCAGAACATTATTTATTTATTTGAGAGTGACAGACAGAGAAAGAGGTAGAGAGAGAGAGAGAAGGGGAGCACCAGGGCCTCGAGCCACTGTAAACAAACTCCAGATACATGCGCCATCTTGTGCATCTGGCTTACGTGGGTACTGGGGAATCGAGCCTTGAACCAGTGTCCTTAGGCTTCACAAGCAAGCGCTTAATTGCCAAGCCATCTCTCCAGCCTCTCCTCCCTTGTTTTTGAGGTAGGGTCTTTCTCTAGCCCAGGCTGACCTGGAATTCACTATGTAGTCTCTGGGTGGCCTTAAAGTCACAGTGATCCTCCTACCTCTGCCTCCTGAGTGCTGGGATTAAAGGCATGGCCACCATGCCCAGACAATTCTTAACAATCTATTGGAAGTAAAACCAGATGCACAAAGTGGTGCAGGCGTCTGGAAGTCATTTGCAGTGGCAGGAGGCCCTGGTGTACTCATACTCTCTGTCTGCCTCTTCCTCTGTGTTGCCCTTAAATATATATATATAATTTTTAGAGTGCTGGGGAGATGGCTCAGTGGCTAAAGCACCTGCTTACAAAGGCTGATGACACAAGTTCAATTTCCAAGTACCCACATAACACCAGATTTACAAATTGGTGCATGCATCTGGAGTTCATTTGCAGGAGCAGGATGCCCTGGAGTGCCCATTCTCTGTCCTCTCTGTCTCTCTTTCTCTCTCTCCCTCCTTGAAAATAAATAAATATATTTTAAAATATTTGTTTTTAGAGTGGGGCTTGGTGGTGCACGCCTTTAGTCCCAGCACTTAGGAGGCAGAGGTAGAAGGATCGCTGTGAGTTCAAGGCATGCCTGGGACTATAGAGTGAGTTCCAGGTCAGCTTGGGCTAGAGCAAGACCCTACTTCAAGGGAAAAAAGGGGGAATATTATAATTCATTTCAATGTAGAAAAACCTAATTAGGAATGTAACATGTACAAAATAAGTATTGGATTTCTCAAAGGGATTATTAATATCAGAACTCAGAGTTCGACTTCTGTTGGGGTGAAATTAATGCTCTTTACATTAGTCTAAGCTGTCTCAGCTTAAAGAAACATTTAGGAGAAAAAAAAACACAAAACCAGCTTGCATCATGCAAGGAAGCAAATTGCCCCAGCACTTGGAACGCACCAGGGATCATATTTCCCGTGCTATCATGCATCATCAATTGAGTTTAACTATGAGCATTCTCAGGAGAACCCATTATATCTCACAGCTGTCTCCATGCTGAACTGACCAGTCACCCTATTTACAGAAAAATCAAACAAACAAAACCTCTACTCTCTTCTTTCTCTTGCCACTATTCTGCAACTCATTTAGAAAAACACATCAAATTGTATTAAGACATTTTAACACTGTAAACATTGTCATATTAAAGTGTAATCCAAAAATACCTCCCCCAAAGATAACATCGTCATTAACAATACTGACTGTTAGGGTACGGGATTATGAACACATACTTAAATGTCTTTGAAAGAGTAGTGGATTGTTGGAAGAAAATAGCTTGATGGTTTGGAACTGATGCTACAGTAGTGAATCTCTGCCTATCCTGAAAAATCCTATGTTTATATTTCATTCTTTTGTTTTGTTTTGTTTTTCAAGGCAGGGTCTCACTCTAGCCCAGGCTGACCTGGAATTCACTCTGTATTCTTACGGTGGCTTCAACTCACAGCAATCCTCCTACCTCTGCCTCCCGAGTGCTGGGATTAAAGGAGTGCGCAACCATACCTGGCTATATTTCATTCTTTATAGTCATCAACTTGATAGCTTCCTTCTACATCTGTTATTTTTTTATTCTCAGCATTTTCAGTGGATAAAGGCCTACGTTATTGTAACCAGTGAGTGTTTGCTAAGCCTAGCAAGGTAATTGCTGGCCTAACTGCTTAGTATTTTGTTCCCAAAGTGAATTATACATGCGATATGCCAAGTCCCTAAAGAAGACAGCTTAAAAAAAAAACACTAAGGCAAAATGTAAATATTAGCAAAAATGTCTAACTATAAGTAAATAACACTAATTACCCAGGTATTGGTTTATAAAGTAGAATGATATAATAACTCTTTCAAAAAATAAGCTGGGCACAGTGGTTTATACATGTAACCCTGGCACTTAGGAAGTGGATAGAAGCAGGAGGATCAGGAATTCAAGGCTAGCCTGAACTTTAATCTCACAACCACAACAACACACACACACACTTGTAAAAGTACAATTTTGTCAAATTTGGACCATAACTTGTGATATAGATCCATAATCTCAGCACTGTGGAGGCAGAGGCAGAGGCAGAAGAACTGTGAGTTTGATGCAAGCCTGAATTACATAGCAAGTTCTTTTGTCAAAAAAGGAGAAAGAGGCCGGGCATGGTGGCGCACGCCTTTAATCCCAGGACTCAGGAGGTAGAGGTAGGAGGATCGCCGTGAGTTCGAGGCCACCCTGAGAACACATAGTGAATTACAGGTCAGCCTGAGCTAGAGTGAGACCCTACCTTGGAAAACAAACAAACAAAAAAAAAAAAAACAAAGAAAGAAAAGGGAGAAAGAGGACTGGAGCGATGGAGCGATGGCTTAGCGGTTAAGGCATTTGCCTGTGAAGCCTAAGGATCCTGGTTCGATTCTCCAGGTCCCATGTAAGCCAGATGCACATGGTGGCGCATGTGTCTGGAGTTTGTTTGCAGTGGTTAGAGGCCCATTCTCACTCTCCCTTTCTCCCCCTCTCTCTGTCTCTAATAAATAAATAAATAAAAATAAAAATCTTTTTTTAAAAAAAAGGAGAAAGACAGGCTGGAAAGATTGCTTAGTGGCAAACATGCTTGCCTGAGAAGCCTAAGGACCTAGGTTCAATTCCCCAGTGCCCACATAAGCCAGATACACCAGGTGGTGCATATGTCTGGAGCTCGTTTGCAGGGGCTAGAGGCCCTAGCATGCCCATTCTGTGACTCTCTCTATCTGCCTCTCTCTCTCTCTCAAATAAATAAATAAATAAATAAAAATAAAATATAAAACAAAACCAGGCATGGTGGCACATGCTTTTAATCCCAGCACTTGGGAGGCAGAGGTAGGAGGATCACTGTGAGTTCGAGGCTATCCTGAGACTACATAGTGAATTCCAGGTTTGATTGGAGTTTGTTTGCAGTGGCTGGAGGCCCTGGTACTCCCATTCTCTTTCTCTCTCTCTCAAATAAATAATTTTTTTTTTTAAAAAAAGGAGGGAGCCTGGCATGGTGGTGCATGCCTTTAATTCCAGCACTCGGGAAGCATAGGTAGGAGGATCACCATGAGTTCGAGGCCACCCTGAAATTACACAGTGAATTCCAGGTTTGATTGGAGTTCGTTTGCAGTGGCTGGAGGCCCTAGTACTCCCATTCTCTTTCTCTCTCTCTCAAATAAATAATTAAAAAAAAAAAAAAGGAGGGAGCCAGGCATGGTGGCACACACCTTTAATCCCAGGACTCGGGAGGCAGAGGTAAGAGGATCACCAGGAGTTCAAGGCCACCCTGAGACTACATAGTGAATTCCAGGTCAGCCTGGACTAGAGTGAAAAAAAAAAAGGAGGGAGGACTATACTTTCAGGGATCATTTCTATTGTTCCTTAAAAAGCGAGGGGCTGGAGAAATGGCTTAGCAGTTAAGGCACTTGCCTGCAAAGTCAAAGGACCATGGTTCGATTTCACAGGACCCACGTAAGCCATATGCACAAGGTGGCACATGCATCTGGAGTTCGTTTGCAGTGGCGAGAGGCCCTGCGGTGTCCATTCTCTCATTCTTTCTATCTCTGTCTGTCTCTCTCTCGCTCTCAAATAAATAAATTTAAAAAGTAAAAAAAAAAAAAAAAAAAAAAAGGAGAAAAAGACAGAGAATGAGAGTTTGGTGCCAGATCAGATTAGCAAACAAGGGGGAAGAAGGGATGTCCCAAAGGCTCTGATCACTTTTGCCAACATCTGAGGAGAACCGTACAGGAAGAGAAAACAGCCATGTTCTACAAGGTCCTTAGACAACAGACCAGAGCACAGTGTCTACCAGGAAAGAGACTTACTGAAAATTGTGTCTTTCTCTCAGCTTCCCAGGTACTACATAGTGAATTCCTGTTCAGTCTGGGCTAGAGGGAGAACCTACCTTGAAAACCAAAAAAAAGAAAAAGAAAAAGAAAGAAATATAGAGAGAGGTTAAAACAAAACAGTAACCTGGGCAGAGTGAAGGCAAACATGGCAACATGCCAATGGGTGGTGCAACGAGGTGAAAGGTTGTGGGCCTTGGACTATTCTTCCAGCCTTGTCCTACCATCTGCTTCCAGAGTGCTAGAATTAAAGGCATGTGTCATCACATTCGGCTTTCAACATTTTTTTTTAAACTTGGAGGACGGCAGGCTGGAGAGATGGCTTAGCAGTTAAGGCACTTGCCTGTAAAGCCAAAGGACTCAGGTTTGATTCCCCAGGACCCATGTAAGCCATGTGCAAGGTAGTGCTTACGTCTGGAATTCATTTGCAGAGGCTGAAGGCCCTAGCCCACCCATTCTCTTTCTCTCTTAAATAAATAAAGAAAAGAAAAAAGTTTTTTTTAAAAAATAAAATAAAACTTGGAGGAGAGCTGGAGAAATGGCTTAGTGGTTAGGTGGTTAAAGCATTTGCCTGCAAAGCCAAAGGACCCAAGTTCAATTCCCCAAGATCCACGTAAGCCAGATGCACAAGGGGGCATATGTGTCTGGAGTTCGTTTGCAGTGGCTAGACGCCCTGTTGTGCCCATTCTCTCTCTGTCTTTCTCTCTCTCTTTCTATCTCTGCTTGCAAATAAATAAATTAAATTAAAAAAAAAAAACTTGGAGGAAATCCAGACACACGTTTAATCCCAGCACTCGGGAGGCAGAGATAGGAGAATCACCATGAGTTTGAGGCCACCTTGAGAATACAGAGTGAATTCCAGGTCACAAGTCAGCCTGGGTTAGAGTAAGACCCTACCTTGAAAAACCAAAAAAAAAAAAAAAAAAAAAAAGTGGAGGAAAAACTACTTTGCTAAATTGGCCTGCAGCCAGAGCCCCTTCTCTCATGTAAGCTCCTAGAAGGCGTTATGTACACTCTGGGTCTCCAGTCCCTTTTCTGTAGCTTTCTCCTGAACTTATTCCTAGCAGGGTTTACAATGATTATATCAGTCCTCATCTTATTCACTATTTGTGACACTTTACACTTAGTCTCTATGGTGGTTTGAATGCAAATATATGTCCCTCATAGACCAAAGTATTAAGCCAGGCATGGTGTTGCATGCCTTTAACCCTAGTGTTTGGGAGGCAGAGGTAGGAGGATCAGTGTGAGTATGAGGTTAGCCTGAGACTACATAGTGAATTCTAGGTCAGTCTGGGCTAGACGGAGCCCCTACCTCAAAAAAACCAAACCAGAAGCTGGGCGTGGTGGCGCACACCTTTAATCCCAGCACTTTGGAGGCAGAGGTAGGAGGATCGCCGTGAGTTCGAGGCCACCCTGAGACTACATAGTGAATTCCAGGTCAGCCTGGGCTAGAGTGAAACCCTACCTCAAAAAATAAAAATAAATAAATAAATAACCCACAAAATAACCAAAGAAACCAGACAAACAAACCCCCACTCCCCGCCCCCCCCCCCCGCCAAAAAAAAAAGCAAAAAAGATTAAGCTTCCTACTTAGTCTCAAGCAGGCAGAACCCATCGGAAGGAGGTGTGTGTTACTGGGGGCAGATTTTAGTCCAGCCCTACTAGTTTGGTCTGGCTGTTCCTGCCTGCTGGTGTTGGTTTCTTTCTCTCTGCTGTAGATGTGTGGAAGTGAGTCAACTTCTTCAGCCATGATGAAGCTGCCTCTGGAAATGCTGAGCCTGGACTAAGCCCTTTCCTCCCATAAGCTGCTTCTGGTCGGATGGTTTGTCCCAGCAACAAGAAGGTAACTGCAGTCTTTCTCTTTCTTAAAACATTTTCCAGCACCCACATCATATGCTTAGGGACTGGAGATGTAGCGCAAGTGTAGGGTGATTGCCTTGCATGCACATAGCCCTGAGTGTGACTCCCAGCACTGCCCCAGGACTTGGTTTGATTTTCATCATATTTTTCCATATACTTCTCCTCTTTCAGTCTTGATCTCTCTACTATAGGACCTGGAGCAATGGCTCAGTAAAATGCTTATGTGAGGATCATTTTGGATCCCCAGCATCTGCATAAATGCTGGATAGATGCCGTAGCCTATTTGTAAATCCCAGTGCTTGAGAGGCAGAAATAGGGAATATCCAAGCTAGCTGGCTCACTACAGTAGCCGAATCAGCAAGCTCTGGGTTCAAGTGATTGTCTCAATGAATGAGGTGGACAACAATTCAGGAAGATACCTGATGTCAGCCTCTGGCACGTGCATACACACACACACACACACACACACACACACATACATACACACACACACACACACACACACTGCCACGCAGTTCCCTCTGTACTGCTTTTATGAACTATTCTCTCTGTACTACTACATAGCAGTATCTGATTCCTAACTGTCTCCAGTAAGGGTGAATTGACTAAAAGGATGAACAAAGGAGATGGCTCACTTGATGTTGCTTCTCTTGTGGGTCACATGCTAAAAAACCCAAATCACCCCATTCCTGGGAGGCATTATCCTCCCTGCAGTTGTCCAGGGACAGAATATCATTTCAAGAATACCACAGTATGCTGGGCGTGGTGGCACGCGCCTTTAATCCCAGTACTCAGGAGGCAGAGGTAGGAGGATCACCATGAGTTCAAGGCCATCCTGAGACTACATAGTGAATTCCAGGTCAGCCTGAGCTAGAGTGAGACCCTACCTTGAAAAATAAAAAATAAAAAATAAATAAAAAAAAAAGCATACCACAGTAAGGCCAGTATGGTGGTACAGGCCTTTAATTCCAGCACATAGGAGGCAGAGGTAGAAGGATCACTCTGAGTTTAAGGCCACCCTGAGACTACCTAGTGAATTCCAGTCAGCCTGTGCTAGAATGAGACCCTACCTCAAACCCCACCCCCCACAAAAATAATAATACCACAAAAGAGAGAAAAAGGAGGCTGTGGTGAAATGCCTCCCCTTGGGGACACTCTTCCTTTATTGCCTGCAGGACTATCTTTAGTTGATATAGTCATTATCAGCAGCAACACCTAGCATTTGTTGAGCACATACTATGTGCTGGGCACTGTGCAGAAGCCTCTTTTATTTATAATTTAAAATTTTTTTCTTTGACAACTTTCATAAATATAAGCAATATGATCATAATCCCCTCAAAATGCCTTCTATTCCCCCCTCCCAAATCCCTCCTCTGCTGAATCTTCTATTTCTCCTTCCTTCCTTCCTTCCTTCCTTCCTTCCTTCCTTCCTTCCTTCCTTCCTTTTCTTTCTTTCTTAATGGTTTTTCAAGGCGGGTATCACTCTAGTACAGGTTGACCTGGAATTCACTCTGTATTCTCAGGGTGGCCTTGAACTCATGGTGATCCTCCTACCTCTGCCTCCTGAGTGCTGGGCTGCTGGAATTAACGGCGCGTCACAACACCCAGTTTTTTTCTTCTTTCTAAATAGTATTTCTTCTATTTGGATGTCATTATTTTTTCCCTCCTATTATGCAAGTCTTGGTAATGTCAGCCACTGCGGAATGGGCCTCAAGTCCAATCAGAGAGCAGTCATTTTCCCCAATTATAGACATCCCACCATTGCACCAGTTGGTACATTTATTCATTATTATTGAGAGAGAGAGGGAGAATGGGCTCACCAGGGCCTTTGGCCGCTGCAAATGAACTCCAGACACATATGCCACCTTGTGCATCTGGTTTACATGGGTCCTGGGGAATTTTATCTGGGCCCTTTGGCTTTGCAGGCAAGTGCCTTAACCACTAAGCAATCTCTCCAGCCCTTTAATTTTTTTATTTGAAAGAAGTGAGAGAGAAAGAGGCAGAGGAAGAGAGAGAGAGAGAATGGATGCACTGGGGCCTTTAGCCACTGTAAACAAACTCCAAATGCATGTGCCACCTTGTGCATCTGGTTTACATGGGTACTAGAGAATTGAACATAGGTCCTTGGGCTTTGCAGGCAAGTGCCTTACCCAGTTAGCCATCTCTCCAGACCTTTTTACTTGTGTTTTTTAATAGTTGAGGTCTTACTCTAGCCCATGCTGATGTGGAATTAGAATTCACTGTGTAGTCCCAGGCTGGTCTTAAAATTATGGTGATCCGGGCTGGAGAGATGGCTTAGTGGTTAAGGCGTTTGCCTGCAAAGCCAAAGGATCCTGGTTCAACTCTTTAGGACCAACATAAATCAGATGCACAATGGGGCGCATGCATCTGGAGTTCATTTGCAGTGGCTGGAGGCCCTGGTGTGCCCATTCTCTCTCTCTCTCTCTGCCTCTTTCTCCTCTCTCTTAAATAAATAAAGTAAATAAAATAAAATAAAAAATTATGGTGATCCTCCTACCTCAGTGTCCCAAGTGCCAGGATTAAAGGCATGCATCACCACAACTGGCCTCCTTTCTTAAAATATAAAAATATAATATCTGCATAAACTCAATTATTTGGGAATAAAAAAATGTAAAAGTATGCATAGCAGTCCTTAAATCACTAATCCTTAAGACATTGTGTTTGGACTGATGGTTGCAGGATAGAGCGGCTCTCATAAAACATATGTGTGTGTATGTGTTTGTGTGTGTGTATTGGTTTTTCAAGGTAGGGTCTTGCTGTCAGGCTGAGCTGGAATTCACTGTGTAGTCTCAAGTTGGCCTTGAACTCACAGCGATCCTCCTACCTCTGCCTCCTGAGTGCTGGAATTAAAGGTGTGCACCACCACGTCTGGCCCTTTTTATTTAGTTAGTTAGTTATTTGCAACAGACAGACTGAGAGAGAAAGAGGCAGAGAGAGAGAGATAGGGAGAGAATGGGCACACCAGGCCTTCAGCCACTGTAAACGAATTCCAGATGCATGCATCACCTTGTGCATCCTGCTTACATGGGTACTGGGGAATTGAGCCTTGAACCAGTGTCCTTAGGCATCACAGGCAAGCACTTCACCGCTAAGCCATCTCTCTAGCCACCCCACTTTTTTTTTTTTTTTTTTTTTTTTTTTTTTTGTTTTTTGTGAGGTAGGGTCTCACTTTGGTCCAGGCTGACCTGGAATTAACTGTGTAGTCTCAGGGTGGCCTCAAACTCTCGGTGATCTTCCTACCTCTGCCTCCCGAGTGCTGGGATTACAGGCATGCACCACCAGCCCGGCGTCCTCCTCCCCCTTTTAAAATCACCTTCCTTCCTACTTCTAAATGGAGGAATATGGACGAACTATGTGATCTTTTTTTAAAAAAAATACTTTATTTGAGAAAGAGAAAGATGGGAGAGGAGGGAAAGAATGGGCTGTTATGGCCTCCCACCGCTGCACATGAACTCCTTGTGCATCTGGCTTATGTGGGTCCTGGGGAATCAGACCTGGGTCCTTTAGCTTTATAGGCAAGTGCCTTACCCACTAAGCCTTCTCTCCAGCCCTCTGTTTTTATTTTTATTTTTATTTGGTAGTGTTGAGAATTACACCTGGGACTTGAATATGCTAGGCAAGTACTTTACCACTGAGCTACATTCTCAGTCCCATGATATACTTTTGTTTGTTTGTTTGTTTGTGTGTGTGTGTGTTTTCCAGGTAAGGTCTCAGTCTAGCCCAGACTGATCTTGAACTCACTCCTTAGTCTCAGGCTGGCCTCGAACTCATGGTGATCTTCCTATCTCTGCCTCCCGAGTGGTGAGAATAAAGGAATGTGCCACTTTTTGCATTTGGCTTTATATGGATGCTGGGGAATTGAACTCAGGCTGGTAGGCTTGCAAACAAGCACCTTAACCATTAAGCCATATCCCCAGTCTGGAAAATATTATTATATATAGGCCAATTTAAGGGGGAAAAAATCTATGACACACATTTCAGATGTTGGATTTCAATAGATATACATTAAAAAAAAACCAAAAACTCAACATGCCAAGTGTGGTGGTGCATGCCTTTAATCCCAGCACTTGAGAAGTAGGAGGATCGCCATGAGTTCAAGGTCACCCAGAGACTACATAGTGAATTCCAGGTCAGCCTGAACTAGAGCAAAACTCTATTTTGAAAAACAAAACAAAACAAAAAAATTAAAAACCCCACATGATCAACATCTGGGAAGCATAACCCATGGCCACATAGTGAGACACTCTCACAAAAAGAAAACATCTCACACTACAGTTGAGATCATGGTGGAGATGGGCAGGGAGAAGAAATCTTGTACCCGAGAGGGTTCTGTTAATCTCATGGCAAATGAGGGAGGGGTGCCAGGCATGGTGGTGCATGCCTTTAAATCCAGCATTGGGAGGCAGAGGTAGGAAGATTGCTGTGAATTCAAGGCCACCCTGAGGCTACAGAGTGAATTCCAGGTCAGCCAGGCTAGATGAAACCCTTGGGGGGGGGGGAAGAGGGAGGGGTAAGCATGGGAATTGGGAATGTTGCATGCATGGGTCAGACCTGGAGGTAATGCTGAGCACTTCCACCTGTGTATGAACTATACATGAAAGGCTAAGTAGAACTATATATTGATAGCTAGAATAAAGTGGTTATGCCTTCTTGAAAGGGAAGCCAGGTAACACAGTCTCTCTGAGTATTGATAAGAAAAAGGAAACTGTGTCAGTTAGCCCCTACCCATGGTTTGGTTTGCTGCCACCCATTTGAGTCAGTGAGAAGAGCAGACATGGAGCTTTAGGAACAAGACCAGAGGCCAGGCTCCTTCCTTCCTTCCTCCTCACTCTAAGGGAGAAAATTTTATGATTTTTCAATTATGTCAGTTTCAGACAGGTGGGTGCTTCAGTTACCCAGTTTTAAAAGGAACTGGTTTTGGGATGTGGGCTGTGTACATCTAAATCACATAAAAATTGAGTGGGCTGTTGTCCACAAGTGATCAAAGTTTGTATGTTGATTAAAGCGGCTGGCTTTGTGTTTGGTTTCTATTGTGGTCAGCATTCTGGCAAGGACTCTTCCAGGTGTGACCTCCTCTAACTTGAGACTGAGGTATGCTCGGGAAGGGAAGGTCTGTGTGTATTCCTAGCTGACTTTATGGCACAGCTAATCTATAAACGACGGATTTCAGTGGGCAGTGAATCCTTGGGAGACAGAGTAGGCAGAATAAAGGTGAAACATCTGAGAATTGGGTTGTGATGAAGATGTTATGTGCTCTTTCAGTATATAGAAGATTAGTGCTGGTGAAAAGTTTAGCTGGGCATCTCTGCTCATGGAGGGTCCTATACGATCATGTTGCGTTCTTCTCAATAGGCAGTTTATAGTAATCATTTTCATTTCAGATGTGTTCCAAGAGGTTGTTGCTTTTCCAAAGTTGCATAGCTAGTAAACAACAGAGGAGGGGATTAAACCTAAGTCCAGTTTTTAAGAATATGAATTTAAGAAAAAGAATTTTTTTAAAAATTTTTATTTATTTGAGAGAGAGAGAGAGAGAGAGAGAGAGAGAGAGAGAGAGAGAGAGAGAGAATGGGCACAACAGGGCCTCCAGGCATTGCAAATTAACTCTAGATTTATGTACCACTTTGTGCATCTGGCCTACATGGGTCCTGGGGAATTGAACTAGGGTCCTTTGGCTTCGCAGGCAAGTACCTTAACCGCTAAGCCATCTCCCCAACCACAAGAAAAAGAACTTTTAAGAAAATTCACTTTGTGCATCTGGCTTCACATGGCACAGGTATCTGGAGTTTGTCTGTAGCAGCTGGAGGCCCTGGCGGGGCCCATTCTCTCCCTCTCTCTCTCTCTCTCTCTCTCTGTGTGTGTGTGTGTGTGTGTGTGTCTGTATCTCTCTGCTTATAAATAAATAAAATATTGTAAAAAAAAAACTAGAAAAAAACTGACATGCCTTGCTTTGAGGAACTTGATGTTATAGGTTTTGCCTTTATTTGGATCTGCCACAATTTCTGATTTCCTAAGACATCATACTGTAGACTTCTTTGCTGTCATTCATGAATGAACCTGGACCTAGACTGCTGAAGACAGGTTTTGTCATTAACACTTCATGGCTGCAAGTCCTGTTGCTTAGACTCTGATTCTCAAGTTGGAGTGGACAAGACAATCAACATTTTTAAAAAATATATTTTATCGCCGGGCGTGGTGTTGAAAAATTACACAAAACCACCATAATAGGACGAAAAATCATGACATCAAAATAAAAGAGAGGCCGGGCATGGTGATGCACGCCTTTAATCCCAGCACTCGGGAGGCAGAGGTAGGAGGATCGCCGAGAGTTCGAGGCCACCCTGAGACTACATAGTTAATTCCAGGTCAGCCTGGACTAGAGTGAGACCCTACCTCGAAAAACCAATAAATAAATAAATAAATAAATAAATAAATAAATAAATAAATACTGATTAAGAGGGGGAGGGAATATGATGAAGAGTGGAGTTTCAAAGGGGAAAGTGGGGGGAGGGAGGGAATTACCATAGGATATTGTCTACAATTATGGAAACTGTCAATAAAAAAAAGAAAACTCAGGCCGGGAGTGGTGGTGCACGCCTTTAATCCCAGCACTTGGGAGGCAGAGGTAGGAGGATTACCATGACTTCAAGGCCACCCTGAGACTACATAGTAAATTCCAGGTCAACCTGGGCTAGAGTGAAACCCTACCTTGAAAAAACAACAAAAATGTTGAAAAATTAAAGTTAAAAAAAAACAGGCTGGAGAGATGGCTCAGTGGTTAAGATGCTTGCTTGCAAAGCCTGATGATGCAGGTTTGATTCCTCAGTACTCATATAAAGCCAGATGCACAAAGTGGTACATGCATCTGGAATTCGTTTGCAGTGGCTGGAGGCCCTGTCGTGTCCATTCTCTGTCTCTCTTTCTCTCTCTCTGCTTGCAAATAAATAAATAAAAACATATTTTTTTAGCTGGGCATGGTGGCACACACCTTTAATCCCAGTACTCAGGAGGCAGAGGTAGGAGGATCACTGTGAGTTCAAGACCACCCTGAGACTACATAGTGAATTTCAGGTCAGCCTGAGCTAGAGTGAGACCCTACCTAAAAAAACTAAATAAAATAAAATAAAATAAAAAATTCTTTTAAAAACTATGTTTGAAGCCAGGCACTTGGGAGGCTGAGGTAGGAGGATCACTGTGAGTTCAAGGCCACCCTGAGATAACACAGTAAATTTCAGGTCAGCCCAGGCTAGAGTGAGACCCTACCTCGAAAAACCAAAACAAATAAAAACAAAAGACAAAAAAAACAAAACTGTGTTCAGGCTGGAGAGATGGCTTAGCAGTTAAGGCATTTGCCTGCAAAGCCAAAGCCAAGAGTCCCTGTTCGATTCTCCAGGACCCACGTAGGCCAGATGCACAAGGGTGAACATGGAGTTCATTTGCAATGACTGGAGGCCCTGGTGTGCCCATTCTCTCTCCATGTTTGAGTTGGGCTTGGGCATACTTCTTTAATCCCAGCACTTGAGTGGCAGAGGTAGGAGGATGGCTGTGAGTTCAAGGCCACCCTGAGACTACATAGTGACTTTCAGGTCAGCCTGGGCTAGAGTGAAACCCTACCTTGAAACCCTCCTCCCCCAACAAAACTATGTTTGAGCCAGGCGTGGTGGTGCACGCCTTTATTCCCACCACTAGGGAGGCAGAAGTAGGAGGATTATGTGAGTTGGAGGCCACCCTAAGACTATATAGTGAGTTCCAGGTCAGCTTGAGCTAGAGTGAAACCCTACCTTGAAAAACATAAAAACCAACCAACCAACCAAACAAACAAAAAAACACAAAAAGAAAAAGAAAAAAACACCACAAGGCTGGAGAGATGGCTTAGTGATTAAGGCCCTTGCCTGCAAAGCCTAAGAACTCAGGTTTGATTTCCCAATACCCATGCAAGCCAGATACACATGGTGGCACATGCATCCAGAGTTCATTTGCAGTGGCTAATGGCATTGGTGCATTCATTCTCCCTCCCTCAAATAATTTAAAATTTACTTAATTATACATGTGTGAATGCATGTATGGATGGAGGTAACAGGGACTCTTGCCATCAGATGCATGTACCATTTTTCTTTTCTTTTCTTTTCTTTTTCTTTCTTTCTTTCTTTCTTTTTTTTTTTTTTTTTTTTTTTTTTTTTTTTGGTAGGGCTCCACTCTAGCCCAGGCTGACCTGGAATTCACTATGTAGTCTCAGGGTAGTCTTGAACTCACAGTGATCCTCCTAGCACTGTCTCCCGAGTGTTGGGATTAAAGATTTGCGCCACCATGCCCAGCTGAATGTTTTTATTTATTTCTGAGCAAGTAGAGAGAGATATAAGAGGGACAGAGAGAATAGGTGTGTCAGGGACTCCGGCAGCTGCAAACTCCAGATAGATATGCAACTTTGTGCAGCTGTCTTTACATGGGTACTGGGGAATTGAACTGGGATTGTTAGGCTTTTCAGACAAGCACCTTAACTGCTGAGCCACCTCTCCAGCCTTTAAAAAAAAAAAAAAAAAAAAAGCCAGGCGTGGTGGTACATGCCTTTAATCCCAGCACTCAGGAGGCAGAGGTAGGAGGATTGCCATGAGTTCAAGGCCACTCTGAGAATACACAGTGAATTCCAGGTCAGCTTGAGCCAGAGTGAGACCCTACCTAAAAGAAAAAAAAAAAAACATATATATATATATATAAAATGTATTTATTTAGTTGAGGGAAATACGGAGAAAGAGAGATAGAATGGGCATGCCAGGGCCTCCAGCCACTGCAAACTAACTCCAGACACATGTGCCCCCTTGTGCATCTGGTTACAAGGGTCCTGGAGAATTGAACCAGGATCCTTTGGCTTTGCAGGCAAACGCCTTAGCCACTAAGCCTTCTCTCCAGCCCTCCAGCCCTTTTTTTTTTTGGTTTTTCGAGGTAGGGTCTCACTCTAGTTCAGGCTGCAGCCTTTAAAATATATATATATATTAGAGATAGAGAGAGAGAATGGGCACACTAGGTCCTCTAGCTACTGCAAACGAACTCCAGTTGCATGCATCACCTTGTGCACCTGGCTTACATAGGACCTGGAGAATCAAACATAGGTTCTTAGGCTTCACAGGCAAGTGCCTTAACCATTAAGCTATCTCTCCAGCCACTACTTTTTTTTTTTTTTTTGGCTTGTTTTTTTGAGGTAGGGTCTCACTCTAACCCAGGCTGACCTGGTATTCACTGTGTAGTCTCAGGCTGGCCTTCCACTCAGCAATTCTCCTACCTCTGTCTCCCAAGTGCTGGGATTTAAGGGTGTGGGCCATCATAACAGGCCTATACCACTTTTTTTTTTTGGTTTTTCGAGGTAGGGTCTTGCTCTAGCCCAGGCTGACCTGGAATTCACTATGTAGTCTCAGAGTGGCCTCGAACTCTTGGCGATCCTCCTACCTCTGCCTCCCGAGTGCTGGGATTAAAGGCGTGCGCCACCACGCCCGGCTCTATACCACTTTTTGTACCTGGCTTTATGTGGATGCTGTGGAACTGAACCCAAACCAGCATGCTTTGTAACAAGTGCCTTTAATGACTGAACCATCTCCCCAGTCCCTGAAATAAAATCATTTCAACTTTATCCATTAACACTTATTTATGTGTATTTCATAATGCATCATGTACTATTTATAGTAGTGCCAATGTATGTCTTGGGGGCATATGCTCAGATTAAGTTGAGGTTCATTCAGGCAAAACTTTCTGAGTTCTAGCCTGTGAATACAGTGGGAATTTGTACCTAATAATACTGTACTACACAGTAAGAGTCAGTTTCTGCAATTACTATTTGGTTTAGTAGGAACTAAGCAAGAATAGCCAATTCTGATGTGACAGATGTCTTGTAGACATCATTCCATTTTATCTCAAGTAAACAACATAATCAGGTCTCCCTGGAGATAATTTTTTGGTCTGAAATTATGACATTTGCTGCAATTATGATAGTCAACTTGACTCAAGAAATAATAGAAGTTGGGTGTGGTGGCACATGCCTTTAATCCCAGCACTCGGGAAGCAGAGGTAGGAGGATCGCCATGAGTTCAATGCCAGCCTGAGACTACCAAATGAATTCCAGGTCAGCCTGGGCTAGAGCAAGACCCTACCTTGAAAAATAAAAAAAGAAAGAAAGAATAGAAAGGCCTCCCGCTTAGCTATTCCTTTTAGTGTGACAGGGAAACTTAGATAGAAGTTCCTTAAGTGCCCACTATGTCCCACTGTGAGCACTGATTCATGTGTCAAGGACTACCTGTGCTCCACCTTTCATGCTCCCAAGTGCACAGTTTAAACCTCTCAATGACTTCTTAAACACCATTTCATGTCTGCCTGCTTATGAATGCACTCTGGAGGAGAAGAAGGCTCCTAAGCTCATAGGCTTAGAGTTAGTGCAGACTATCTGATCTTAGCCGTTACTAAACCCCTCCTAGAATTCAATTTCAACCAAAAGGTGGAAAAACACTTCCTAGGGCTGTTGTCAACACTAAAGCATGCCTTTAGTCCCAGAACTCAGGATGCAGAGGTAGGAGGATTGCTGTGAGTTCAAGGCCACCCTAGGTCAAAAACAAATTAAAAAACACCAAATGAGGCTGGGGCGTAGTAGAACACGCCCACTACTCCAGTATTCTCACAGTACTCAGGAAGGAGGCAGAGGTAGGAGGATCGCCATGAGTTCAAGGCCATCCTGAGACTACATAGTGAATTCCAGATCAGCCTGGGCTAGAGTGAGACACTACATTGAAAAACCAAAAAACACCAAATGAGGCAATAAAACTTACGGAGATATTTAAATCATTTTAGGTGCTCAATAGAAGTTATTATTTTTTTTTCATATTTTCCACACCCAGTCTTTCTCTCAATCTCTCTCTGTCTCTCTCTTTTTTTTTTTTTTTTTTTCAAGGTAGGGTCTCACTCTGGCCCAGGCTGACCTGGAATTAACTATGTAGTCTCAGGGTGGCCTCGAACTCACAGTGATCCTTCTACCTCTGCCTCCCAAGTGCTGGGATTAAAGACATACACCACCACACCCAGCTTTTTTTTTTTTTTTTTTTTTTTTTTTTTGAGGTAGGGTCTCACTCTAGCTCAGGCTGACCTGGAATTTACTATGTAGTCTTAGGGTGGCCTTGAACTCATGGTGAGCCTCCTACCTCTGCCTCCCGAGAGCTGGGATTAAAGATGTGCATCACCACACCTGGTTCCAATCTCTTTTATTTTTATTTTTTTATTTTGTGGTTTTTCAATGTAGGGTCTCACTCCAGCTCAGACTGACCTGGAAGTCACTACATTGTCTCAGGGTGGCCTCGAACTCTCAGCAGTCCTCCCACCTCTGCCTTCTGAATGCTGGGATTAAAGGTATGCTACCATGCCAGGCTCCAATCTCTTTTAAAATGTGTGTAAGTAAAAGAATCATTTGGGGGCTGGTGAAATGGCTTAGAGGTTAAGGTGTTTACCTGCGAAGCCTAAGGACCCCGGTTCGATTCCCCAGGATCCACGTAAGCCAGATGCACAAGGGGCACATGTGTCTGGAGTTCTTTTGCAGTGGCTAGAGGCCCTTGTGTGCCAATCTCTCTTTCTATCAGATAAATAAAATATTTTTAAAAAGAATCATTTTATTTAGGTTCTGAGATTCTCTTACCACATGTGACTTTTCATTATTTACTGTGTCAAGTACTATAATATGTGCTTCCACTCATTTTTCTTTTTAATCTTTTTTAAATAAAATATATTTATTATTTATTTGAGAGAGAGAAAGTGGCAAAGAGGGAGAGAGAGAGGGAGAAAATGGGTGCACAAGGGCCTCCAGCCACTGTAAACGAACTCCAGATGAATACGCCCCCCTTGTGCATCTGGCTTATGTGGGTCCTAGGGAATTGAATGGGGATCCTTTGGCTTTGCAGGCAAACACCTTAACTGCTAAGCCATCTCTCCAGCTCTTATTTTTCTTTAATCTTCACAACACCACATGAAGTATTGCTAACATCCCAATTCCAGCCAGGCATGGTGGCATATACCTATGATATCAGTGCTCAGAAGGCAGTGACAGGAGGACTACCACATATTTGAGACAAGTCTGGTGTACATAGCTAGTTCCAGACCAGCCAGAGCTGTATAGCAAGGCCCTTTCTCAAATTAAACAAATAGGAAGTCAAATCCCAATTTCACACATGAGAAAACTGGCTCCAAGTCATTTATTCACAGTTGAATGTTGACCCTAAGATTAGAACCCAGGTGTTTCTGATGTTAGGATTCACATATATGGAACTGTTTGCTGCAGAATATTAAAGGTTTAAGTATTCATTTCCAGTCTTGTTTAGCACTGGCCATGTGGCTTCTATTGACAAACCCAGAACAGAGCTGTATACATTTGGGTAAGAGTAAACATTGCCTGGACCTTTCACATATATCCTTGAAAGATGATTCTATTCCCTTCTCCATAAGACTGTGCTCTCTGAAAAGCAAAGTGACCCAGCAGTGCCAAGAATCAGATCCTTTGAAGTATACAACCCATGAAATCAACCTGTCTGGGCTCTGGCCCATCTGCCAGCTCTGAGTCAGCTGGCAGGCAAAAGGCCCAGAGGCTCAGATGTAATCAGTTCCTAAACAGGTCTGACTACACCACCTCTGCCTTCATTAGCCTGTCACATTTTTCCAACCTGATTTTACCACAAGAATCCTGTCTGTGAGGGAAGACACCATTCTTTCCAAAGTGGTTTAGTGGTTCCCCTCAGTGTCTCCCTCATTGACAGCCACATTTCGTTAATAATGATTAATTACAATACTGAAGCTTTGGCATCAAATCGGCCAAGATTCAAAGTCCCAGCTTTGCAATATTGTTGCACAGATTGTCTAAGCTCTGTAAGTTTCAGTTTTCTTATTCACAAATTGGTGGTGATAGAAGTAACAAAATCAAGCTGAGCTGTTAGACTGTGGTGTTTTTAATTATAAAATGTGTTCCATAGACTCATGTGCTTGTGATTAAGCTTGCTTCACATGTCATCCCCAATTGGTGGAGCCTTGCTGGAGGAGGTGTGTTGCTGGGACAGGCCTTATGGTGTTATAGCCTAGCCTCACTTACTGTTCACTTTTTTTTTTTTTCTTTTTGATTTTTTCGAGGTAGGGTCTCACTCTAGCCCAGGCTGGCTGAAATTCACAATTCAGGGTTGCCTTGAACTCATGATAATCCTCCTACCTCTGCTTCCCAAGTGCTAGGATTAAAAGCGTGTGCCACCATGCCTGGCTTCAGAGCTTACTCATTCTTTCTTCATACTGTTGTGGAGGTGTGACCTGCTCCTGGCATGCTTGCCCTGCCATGATGAAGTTTCCTCTTGAAGTTAAGTTGAAATAAATCCTTTCCTTCCCTAAGATGCTTATGGTCAGGTATTTTGTCCCAACTAGAAGGTAAGCTCTACAGAAAGATGGTACTGAGAGTGGGGTCCTTGGTCTTTTGTGGGGGACATAGGAGAACTTGGAACTTTGGTCCAGGAAGCCTTGTAGTGCTGTAAGCAGAGCAGGATGGACCATTCTGGTGAGAGTTTGAAAGACCAAAATGCAGAAACAAATGGACAGTGGGGACTTGGCTGATGAGGTTTTAGAGAGGAAATAGGACTGTCAGAAACTGGATTAGAGGGAGTTCTTGTCATGTTCTGGTCGAGAGGCTGGCTGCATTCTGCCTGTGTCCCCAGAACATGAGAACTGTTGAACTTAGAAGTAGTAATTTGCTGTGTTTAGTGGAGGAAAATACAGTGCAGAAAGATGTGAAAAATGTCAAGTTTGGTACATAAAGAAATGTAAATGGGTTTTGGGTCCTAGGTCCACTGCAACAGCTCAGCACTGGTTTTGGAATCACAAGGATATGCAGGAAATAAGATGGTCATGGAATGCATGACAATCCAGGGAGCTGCTGAGGGTGGGCAATATGAGGCAGGCCTGAAGTCACTAACCTGTGTGGCCATCATGTGAAGCTGGTTTGTAGGTTACATGGATACTTTAGGATGTTGGAGGTGCCAGGGATGACCACTAAGAAAACCCCTAGAGTGGCTACAAAGCAGCACAGCTGAAGGGACAGAGCTGCCCAAGCCTTTCGGAGCCCAGATAATTTTATTACAAGTCCCACATGTTGGACATGGAGCTGTCAGGCTTGATGTTTGCCTTGCTAGTTTTCAATCATTGCTATGCCCCCATTCCTCCTTTTCACTTTTTGCCATTATATTATATTATTATTATTATTATTATTATTATTATTATTATTATTTTTAGGTAGGGTCTCATTCTAGCCCAGGCTGACCTAGAATTTACTATGTAGTTTCAGGCTTGCCTTGAACTCATGGCAATCCTCCTTACCTCTGCCTCCCAAGTGCTGGGATTTAAGGTGTGTACTGACAGAAAGAATGGACACACCAGGGCCTATAGCCACTGCAGATGAGCTCCATATGCATGTGCCACCCTGTGCATCTGGCTTTATGTGGGTACTGGGGAACTGAACTCCAGTTGTTAGGCTTGGCAGGCAAGCGTCTTAACCACTGAGCCAGCCTTGTACCATTAGAGGGCTCACAATTAAGAAGCTATCTTGAGTATCTGATGAATCTTTGGGCTTTTAAACAGCATTGGGACTGGTAAGGACTATAGGGACTGTTTTTTTTTGGGGGGGGGGTAGGCTCGAGCCCTGGCCCAGGCTGATCTGGAATTCACTATGTAGTCTCAGGGTGGCCTTGAACTCACAGGGATCTGCCTACTTCTGCCTCCCAAGTGCTGGGATTAAAGGCATGCACCACCACACCTGGCTTGACTATAGGGACTTTTAAAGTTGTAATGAACACATTTTACATCATGAGATGGCCACAATTCTATGGGAGCCATGGGTTGAATGTGGTTTGAATGTAAAATGTACTCAATATCATGTATTTGTGATCAAGCCTCATACTTAATCCCCAGCTTTTGGGAGGTGGGGTCTCCAAAACCCCCAGCCCTTACTTACATGGAGCTTACCGCTGCTATGGAAATGTGGTGCCTGGCTGTCTACTCCTGCCATGTTTCCCCCATTATGACAAAACTTTCCTTCAAAACTGTAAGCCAGAATAAACCCTTTCCTTCATAACCTTTTTCTGGTCAGGTGTTTTGTCCTATCAGGGAGAATGTAACTTCAGCAAAGATTAAATGAGAAACATGAATGAGTCAGCACTCAGACGCCAGCTATACTGTGTAGCTTGGAGAGAGTGAACAAGAGATTCTACCGCTCTCTTCACCAAAATGTTATGTGAAAAGTGAAAGGCGCTGGGCATATATCAAGAGGTCAAAATATTAATCCACTTGATCAGAAAACTGTTTCAGGCTGGAGAGATGGCTCAGTAATTAAGGAGCTTGCCTGGGAGGCAGAGGTAGGATTGCTGTGAGTTTGAGGCCACCCTGAGACTACATAGTGAATTTCAGGTCATCCTGGGCTAAAGAGAGACCCTACTTCAAAAAACAAAATAATATTAATAATATTTTTTAAAGAAAACTGTTTCTTATTTAACAGTCAACACTCAAGTTTCTTCCACCACAAGCCCATTCAAGATACAGTCTTAGGCTGGAGAGATGGCTTAGTGGTTAAGGCACTTGCCTGCAAAACCAAAGGACCCAGGTTAAACTCCCCAGGACCCATGTAAGCCAGATGCACAAGGTGGTGCTTGCATCTGGAGTTCACTTACAGTGGCTGAAAGCCCTGGAATGCCCATTCTGTACGTGCCTCTTTCTCTCTCAAATAAGTAATTTTTTTTTGTTTTTTTCTTCTCTCTCAAATAATTTTTGTTTGTTTTTTCGAGGTAGTGTCTCACTCTAGCATAGGCTGATGTGGAATTCACTATGTTGTCTTAGGGTGGCCTCAAACTCATGGCAATCCTCCTACCTCTTGTCCTGAGTGCTGGGATTAAAGATGTGCGCCACCACACACGGCTTAAATAAATAATTTAAAAACAAAAAAAAAAATGCAGTCTTGTAATGTACAACAGGACATCCGGATAGTTGCTTTGGTGAATTATACTGGGCCTTGGAGATTCTGCCGCATGGGGAGGCCAAACCAGTAATAAAACTATAGTGTACATGGCATTGTGAGGGTACACTAACCAGTTTGCCCTCACACATTTATGGGTATGGGATATGCCATATTTGGAATTAAGAGTATTTGCTTTACTTATTTTTCTTCACTAGAGGCAAGACAAGTTTTTGCCATCATTCTCTACCCAAACAAAATTTCTCTTGTTTTGGTTTTTCTTTTCTTTTGGTTTTTCAAGGTAGGGTCTTATTCTAGCCCTGGCTGACCTGGAATTTACTATGTAGTCTCAGGGTGGCCTCGAACTCATGGCGATCCTCCTACCTCTGCCTCCTGAGTGCTGGGATTAAAGGTGTGTGCCACCATGCCCGGCTGTTTTGGTTTTTCAAGGTAGGGTCTCTCTCTAGCTCAGACTGACCTGGAATTCACTGTATAGTCTCAGGGTGGCCTCAAACTCACAGTGATTCTCTCCCAACTCTGCCTCCCAAGTGCTGGGATTAAAGGCGTGTGCCACCATGCCCCACCCAACAAAATTTCAGATGAGGAACTGGACTGGTAAGGTTCCAAGTGAATTTCAGAATAGGAAGTGGAAGTACTCAATCTGGAAAACCAAATATATGCTGCTTATGTGAGGTTAGCCTTCATTTTTTAATCTGCAAACTTATATAACGTGTATTTTAAAACTTGAATAATATGTAATGTTAACCTTTTGGTTCCAGCACACATTCATGAATCTAAAAGCCAAGTGGCTGGGCGTGGTGTCACATGCCTTTAATCCCAGCACTCTGGAGGCAGAGGTAGGAGGATCACTGTGAGTTCAAGGCCACCCTGAGACTAGAGTGAATTCCAGGTCAGTCTGAATTAGAGTGAAACCCTACCTCGAAAAACCAAGAAAGAAAGAAAGAAAGAAAGAAAGAAAGAAAGAAAGAAAGAAAGAAAGAAAGAAAGAAAGAAAGAAAGAAAGGGAGAAAGGGAGAAAGAAAGGAAGAAAGAGGGCTGGGGAGATGGCTTAGTGGTTAAGGCGTTTGCCTGCGAAGCCAAAGGATCCTGGTTCGACTCCCCAGGACCAGCGTAAGCCAGATGCACAAGGGGGCGCATGCGTCTGGAGTTCGTTGTCAGTGGCTGGAGGCCCTGGCGTGCCCACTCTCTCTCTCTGCCTCTTTCTCTCTCAAATAAATAAATAAAATATATTTTTAAAAAAAGAAATAAGAAAGAAAAAGGAAAGAAGAAGGAAGGAAGGAAGGAAGGAAGGAAGGAAGGAAGGAAGGAAGGAAGGAAGGGAAAATGCCAAGTGGATGCACTTTATACTAACAAAAGTGAAGGTGCTCAGTAATGAACAGAACAAAAGCATGAAACTTTAAACTTAAAAAAAAGAAAGTGCCAGGCACTGTGGTGCACACCTTTAATCCCAGCACTTGGGAGGCAGAGGTAGGAGGATCACTGTGAGTTCGAAGCCACCCTGAGATTACATAGTAAATTCCAGGTCAGCATGGGTAGAGTGAAACCTTACCTTGAAAAACCAAAAATTGTTTCCAGAGGTAGGAAGATTCCAGGTCAGCCCAGGCTAGAGCAAAACCCTACCTTGAAAAAAAAAATTCTATTTTTCGCCGGGCGTGCTGGCACATGCCTTTAATCCCAGCACTCGAGAGGCAGAGGTAGGAGGATCGCCGTGAGTTTGAGGCCACCCTGAGACTACAGAGTGAATTCCAGGTCAGCCTGGAACAGAGTGAGACCCTACCTCGAACCCCTCCCCCCAAAAAAAATTCTATTTTTCTACCTCTCCTTACAAGACTGGCAAACTCTCATGGATACATCTATTTATTTATCTGCTTAGTATATTCCCTGACACCTAGTGGACACCCAGTGAATATTTGCTGAAGGAATCAACACCAAAATGTGAAAACTATTATAAACTGTTGCTCTCAAAGGACTTACAGCTTATTGGAAACAGAGTCAGATATATCCCTGGCTGGCTTTGAGTTACATAGTAAAAGATGACCTTAAACTTCTGATTCTCGCAGGCGTGGTGGTGCATGCCTTTAATCCCAGTATTCGGGAGGCAGAGGTAGAAGGATCACCATGAGTTTGAGGCCACCCTGAGATTGCATAGTGAATTCCAGGTTAGCCTGAATTAGAGTGAGACCCTACCTCGAAAAAAAAAGAAAGAAAGAAAGAAAAGAAAAGAAAAAAGAAAAGAAAAACTTCTGATTCTCCTGCCTCCATCTCCTGAGTTGCTGGGATTAGATGTGAGCATTTATGTAGTGCAGGGGATGGAACCCAGGGCTAGGGAAGCCCTTTACCAACTGAATTATATTCTCAGCCACCACTGCAGTTATTAGCACAAAATGTGGGACATGAAAGAAGGGAGACAGAAATGACTGAATTTGATTATAGAACTCACTTATCTTAAAGTTCTGTCATAAACCTTAGTGTTAGCATGTGCAGAAACAGCCCTTTAATATCCTTTCATATTGTTGTGGCTATGATAGAAAACTTTACTAAGTAATAGATAAATAGACCAGATGTGGCCTACTTGACCCATCTCATATATATATGTATATAAAAGTTAATGATGAGGCCGGGCGTGGTGGCGCACGCCTTTAATCCCAGCACTCGGGAGGCAGAGGTAGGAGGATCACCAAGAGTTCGAGGCCACCCTGAGACTACATAGATAATTCCAGGTCAGCCTGGGACCAGAGTGAGACCCTACCTTGTAAAACAAAACAAAACAAAACAAAAAAAAAAAAAAAGTTAATGATGAGAACCAAACCCAGGGCCTCATATATTCAAGACAAGTGTTCTATCCCTGTACTACAGCCCCAGCCTTCATTAAAAAACAAAACAGGACAAAAATCTTGAAAGTCTGTTGTAAGAATCAGGTCTAAAGCTTGATGGTTCATGCTTATAATCCCAGCACAGGAGGCTGAGGTAGGATTACTGTGAGTTCAAGGCCAACCTGGGCTATCAGGTAATTTCTAGGTCATCTGGGGTCTCTAGCCAGGTATGGTGGCGCACGCCTTTAATCCCAGCATTGGGGAGGCAGAGGTAGGAAGATTGCTGGGAGTTCCAAGCCAGCCTAGAACTACAGACTGAGTTCCAGGTCAGCCTGTGCTACAGTGAGAACCTACCTGGGAAAAAACTTAGGAGGATCATAAATTTTAGGGATGTATGAGTTCCAAGCTAGACTAAGCTGCAGGAGAGTCTATCACAAAATTATGTCCATTCTGGCATAGTTACACATGCCTTTAATTCTAGGACTCAGAAGGCAGAGGTAAGAGGATCGATGTGAGTTTGAGCCCAGCCTGAGATTAGAGTGAATTCCAGGTCAGCCTGGGCCAGAGCAAGACCCCACCGCAAAAATACAAAAAAAAAAAAAAGAATCAGGTTCTAAAGTGTAATTTTCTTCACACTGTTGTTCTGGAAACATTTACAAACACTGCTTTAGAAGATACATTTGCTAACAAAATGGCTTTATGTCATGGTATATTACACATGACATTAAGTGCAACTATCAATACATATTTTAGCCCTACATACACAGCCTAACTACATACTAGTTCTGACATGGTGGGAATGGAGGATTCCAAGGCTTCAAGAAAGCATTTCATTAGGAAATGCTCAGCCCCCGTTATGTGTATTCCCTGGTCTAAAACAGTGCATTTCACTAGTATAAAATCTTACAAAAGAGCTGATATGTTAATTATTAAAGACCAACCAATCTGATTATCAAAGTTTTATAATTTAACAACTCATCCATTACACAATTACTGCATGCCTACTGTGCATGTGCCAAGCATAAAATGGCTAATTCCTGTGACAATGTTATCTGACTACTAAATGTAGCTCACTGGCCCATGAACAAGTCACTCTACAGCTTGTGCTAAAGAAATTTATAGGGAACCTAGTTGAGTTGCTGCTTTGAAATAGTAATTAGCTTTTGTGGGGAGCACCATAATTTTTTTTGGTTTTGTTTTCTTAAGGTAGGGTCTCACTCCAGCCCAGGCTAATCTGGAATTCACTCTGTAGTCTCAGGGTAGCCTTGAACTCACGGCGATCCCCCTACCTCTGCTTCCGGAGTGCTGGGATTAAAGGCATGCGCCACCACACATGGCGAGCACCATAATTTTAAAGGTGATTTTCTCTCCATTGACCTCTATGTTTTACCTCTCCAGGTCATATGATAAGAATTGACTTTATCCTTAATTTTGTTTTCAAGGTGGGGTCTTACTCTAGCCCAGGCTGACCTGGACTTCACTATGTAGTCTCAGGATGGCCTTGAACTCATGGTGATCCTGTCTCCCAGAAGGCTGGAATTAAAAGCGTGTACCACACCTGCCCTCATATATTTTTTGTTGTTGTTGTTTTGTTTTGTTTTTTGAGGTAGGGTTTCACTCTGGTCCAGGCTGACCTAGAATTAACTATGTAGTCTCAGGGTGGCCTCAAACTAATGGCTATCCTCCTACCTCTGCCTCCCAAGCGCTGGGATTAAAGGCGTGCGCCACCACACCCGGCTTTCATGTTTTTTTGAAGCAAGGTTTAATCTAGCTCGGGCTACCACAGCCTCCCAAGTGCTAAGATGAAAGGTATATACCACCACACCCATCTCATTATTTTCAAACAAATTGGGTCTACTGGGCATGGTGACCTATAATCACAATACTCAGAAGGCTCAGGCAAGACTGCAAATTTTGGGCCAGCTGGGGAATAGTAAAACATTAACTCAAAACACTGGAAAAATAAAAGTTGGATTATGTGAAATGCATTTACTACAAATTTCTTTTTAAAGAGTACTTGGTATTAAGTCATTCTATAAATCACCTATGATGGTAAACTCCTGTATCTACAGCTCTTGAGAGGCTCAGGCAGGTGGTTCACCATGAGTTTGAGGCCAGCCTAGGCTACACAGCAAATTCTAGGCCAGCCTGGGACAGTGTGAAACCTTGTCTCAAAAAAGCCACAATAATTAAATATTATTTTGCAAGTTCTATGATATGTTATTGTACTTAAACTATCACATGACCTAGATGACTGTTCAGGAAAGAAAATAATCACAGGTCAACAGTCCTTTATCCTAAATTCTTGGTACCAGGTACAATTCAGAAGTCTTTGGAGTTTAGAATGGCAATGAGGCCCATGCACTGAACTTAGGACCACTACAAGGGTCTGGGCAGTCCACTGGATTCTTTTGTTTCTGCTGTGGTGTGATCACTCACACAGTAAATAGCATACACAACAGGCCTGGCTCCAATCCCCCCTCCCCAAGCACTTAGCTTTCCCAAAGGCAAAATGAAATTCTGTTCATCAATATAGGTGCTTGAGTCAAAACAGAAATAATCTAAATTACACAGTAATTTAGAGACACTGGTCTAGACTTCCTTACATGGAAATCACTTTCACGAACATTTCCTCTTTCCAAAGAAATGTTTTTGTATAAAATACTTCATCTTCTTTTAAACACACTATGACAAAACATTGGAGGTGAGAGATTAAAGACCTTGACTTGTGAACCATCAACCCAAACACCAAATCTTGTTTAAAGATTATACTCTGAAGGCTGGAGTGGTGGTACACTGCTTTAATCTCACCACTTGGGAGACTGAGGTAAGAGGATCGCCTGAGTTCGAGGCAACCCTCGACTAGAGATCCTGCTTCAAAAACCCAAAAATACACTGTGAAGGCAAAATAGAGAAAAATGTTTTCAAAGCATTATACATTTTAAATTATAAAAGCTTCAAAATATGTGATTATATGCTGAGTATGTACAGGCTGGTCTTCAACTAAGTGTTCCAGATTGGTTTTGGCCTCAATTCTCCTGCCTCAGCCTCTTAAATGCTGCGATTACAGGTTTACACCATGTCTATCCTGCAAGATTTTTTTTCCCCAAGGAAGGATCTTGTTCTAGCCTAGACTAACCTGGAATTCACTATGTATTTTCAGGCTGGTCTCAGTGATCCTCTTCCTTAGCCCTCAAGTGCTGGGGCAAGATGTTTTTATATATATATATATATATATATTTTTATTTATTTATTTGAAAGAGAAAATGGGCCTGCCAGGGCTTTTAGCCACTGCAAACGAACTCCAGATGCATGCACCTCTTGTGCATCTGGCGTACGTGGGGCCTGGAGAGTTGAACTGGGATCTTTTGGCTTTGCAGGCAAACACCTTAACCGCTAAGCCATCTCTCTAGCCCAAGATGTGTTTTAATTTCCAACCTCTGTGACCATGTCTTTGTTTCAGTGGCCTTGGCACTTTGTGAAGAGATCACTTGGCAATAAAATAAGTTTTTCTTTTTTCTTTTTCTCTTTTTCTTTTTTTTTTTTTTTTTTTTTTTTTTTTTTTTTTTTTTTTTTTTTTCCAAGGCAGGGTCTTGCTCTGGCCCAGGCTGACCTGGAATTCACTATGTAATCTCAAGGTGGCCTCAAACTCATGGCGATCCTCCTACACTTGCCTCCCAAATGCTGGGATTAAGGGCGTGCACCACCATGCCTGGCTCTGGCCTTTTTTTAAAAAAATGAGAGCTCGCGTGAGAATTGGAGTGCCACGGCCTCCAGCCATTGCAACCCAACTCCAGATGTGCATGCCCTCTTGTGCACATGTGCATCTGGCTTACATGGGATCTGGAGAGCTGAACATGAATCCTTAGGGTTTACAGGCAAGTGCCTTAACCACCAAGCCCTCTCTCCATCTTTTTTTTTTTTTTTTTTTAAAGATTTTATTTATTTTTTGGTTTTCTGAGGTAGGGTCTCACTCTAGCTCAGGCTGGCCTTGAACTCACAGTGATCCTCCTACCTCTGCCTCCTGAGTGCTGGGATTAAAGGCGTGTGCCACCACACCTGGCAATAAATTTTCTTTTGTGTAGACAGAGAATGGGCGTGCCAGGGCCTTTAGCTACTGCAAAGGAACTCCAGACGCATGTGCCACCATGTGCATCTGGCTTACATGGGACTGGAGAACTGAACCGCAGTTCTTAGGCTACGCAGGCATATGCCTTAACCTCTAAGCCATCTCTCCAGCTCTGTGTATGTGTATGTATGTACATACATACATACACACACACATACATATATACATATATATATTATAAAATTTTAGCCAGGCGTGGTGGCGCACGCCTTTAGCCCCAGCACTCGGGAGGCAAAGGTAGGAGGATTGCCGTGAGTTCGAGGCCACCCCGAGAATACAGAGTGAATTCCTGGTCAGCCTGGACTAGAGTGAGATCCCTGCATCAAAAAAAAATAATAATAATAATAATAAATTTGACAGAAAGATGGACACAGAGAGAAAATGGGAGCGCCAGGGGCTTTAGCCACTACAAACTCCAGAAGCATGTGTCCCTTGTGCATCTGGCTAATGTGGATCCTGAGGAATCAAACCTGGGTCCTTTGGCTTTGCAGGCAAATGCCTTAACCGCTAAGCCATCCCTCCATCCGTTTTGTTTTTTGAGGTAGGGTCTTGCTGTAGTCTCAGGCTGGCCTCAAACTAACAGCGATCCTCCTACCTCTGCTCCCTGAGTGCTGGGATTAAAGGCGTGTGCCACAAATGGCAATAAATTTTCTTTCATGTAGACAGAGAACTGAAATACTTACATTACGGATATTGTTTCCAATAAAGATGAAAGTTTTTCTGTAGTGGATTTTAAACGATGAGCAAACCTGGGTTTGTTCAATTTCTGTGTTAGAATGCCCAACTTATACTTTAATATCAAAATTGTGCAAAATCCTATCCTGAAGTTGAAATTGCTGTTACTAAGCTCCTACTATATACCAAGTGCAGTGGATACAGCCAAGCTGGAATTCTAAACCCACTTTCAGACAGCAGCAGGAGTTACAAGAATCCCATGGAGATAAGTATTTTGAATTACATGGAATAAGGCATCACAACTTGTCAGACCCATGTTCTATATATTTTGGGTAAAGGTCACATTACATAGCACATGCTGGTTTCATATTCAGGGTGATATTCCAGCCATCAGCCTTCTAAGTGCTGGGGTGGCTAAAATCCTTAACTGGCCATGAGTATAGTGTGAACATGTTGCTATTTTTCTTTTCTTTCTTTTGGTTTTTTTGAGGTAGGGTCTTGCTGTAGCCCAGGCTAACCTTGAATTCACTATGTAGTCTCAGGGCGGCCTTGAACTCACAGAAATCCTCCTACCTCTGCCTCCTGAGCGCTGGGATTAAAGGCGTGCGCCACTATGACCAGCATGTTGCTGTTTTTGAGGTAGGATTTCACTCTAGCTCAGGCTGACTGGTATTCACTATGTAGTCTCAGGGCAGCCTCGAACTCATGGCAATCCTACCTCTGCCTCCCAAATGCTGAGATTAAAGGCGTGCACCACCACGACCAGCTCATGTTGCTATTTCTTGAGACAGGGTTTCTGTCCCTTGAGCTCATGGCAATCTGGCTCCCAAATATATACATATATATATTATAAAATTTTAGCCAGGCGTGGTGGCGCACGCCTTTTAGCCCCAGTACTGGGAGGCAAAGGTAGGAGGATTGCCGTGAGTTCGAGGCCACCCCGAGAATACAGAGTGAATTCCTGGTCAGCCTGGACTAGAGTGAGATCCCTGCATCAAAAACCAAATAATAATAATAATAAATTTGACAGAAAGATGGACACAGAGAGAAAAATGGGAGCGCCAGGGCTTTAGCCACTACAAACCCAGAAGCATGTGTCCCTTGTGCATCTGGCTAATGTGGATCCTGAGGAATCAAACCTGGGTCCTTTGGCTTTGCAGGCAAATGCCTTAACCGCTAAGCCATCCCTCCATCCGTTTTGTTTTTTGAGGTAGGGTCTTGCTGTAGTCTCAGGCTGGCCTCAGACTAACAGCGATCCTCCTACCTCTGCTCCCTGAATGCTGGGATTAAAGGCGTGTGCCATAAATGGCAATAAATTTTCTTTCATGTAGACAGAGAACTGAAATACTTACATTACGGATATTGTTTCCAATAAAGATGAAAGTTTTTCTGTAGTGGATTTTAAACGATGAGCAAACCTGGGTTTGTTCAATTTCTGTGTTAGAATGCCCAACTTATACTTTAATATCAAAATTGTGCAAAATCCTATCCTGAAGTTGAAATTGCTGTTACTAAGCTCCTACTATATACCAAGTGCACTGGATACAGCCAAACTGGAATTCTAAACCCACTTTCAGACAGCAGCAGGAGTTACAAGAATCCCATGGAGATAAGTATTTTGAATTACATGGAATAAGGCATCACAACTTGTCAGACCCATGTTCTATATATTTTGGGTAAAGGTCACATTACATAGCACATGCTGGTTTCATATTCAGGGTGATATTCCAGCCATCAGCCTTCTAAGTGCTGGGGTGGCTAAAATCCTTAACTGGCCATGAGTATAGTGTGAACATGTTGCTATTTTTCTTTTTCTTTCTTTTGGTTTTTTGAGGTAGGGTCTTGCTGTAGCCCAGGCTAACCTTGAATTCACTATGTAGTCTCAGGGCGGCCTTGAACTCACAGAAATCCTCCTACCTCTGCCTCCTGAGTGCTGGGATTAAAGGCGTGCGCCACTATGACCAGCATGTTGCTGTTTTTTGAGGTAGGATTTCACTCTAGCTCAGGCTGACTGGTATTCACTATGTAGTCTCAGGGCAGCCTCGAACTCATGGCAATCCTACCTCTGCCTCCCAAATGCTGAGATTAAAGGCGTGCACCACCACGACCAGCTCATGTTGCTATTTCTTGAGACAGGGTTTCTGTCCCTTGAGCTCATGGCAATCTGGCTCCCAAGTGCTAGAATTATACGTTTCAGTTTTTTTTGTTTTGTTGTTTTTTCCCTTTCTTTGAGGTAGAGTCTTACCTGTTTCACTATGCATTCAGGCTGGCCTTGAACTCATAGCTATCCTCCTACCTCTGCCTCCCATGCTGGGATTAAAGGTGTGTGCTACCACACCTGGCTTTTTTGTTTCTTAAAGGCAAGTTCTTAGTGTAGCCAGGCTGATGTGGAACTCACTGTGATCCTATCTCAGCCTCCCGAGTGCTAGGAGCCACCACCAGTTCCTCGCCTAGGTATTTTCACCAAGGTTTTTAATATGGGGTTTATAAATGGAATTCAGAAACCTCCATAGCCTTGGACAGGGGAGTTACTCCTCAGTTTTCACTAACTTCTATGAGCAGTAATCTTTACTATCATAATTCAGTTGTTCACCCAAACATCAGTTGCTTTCTGTAGTAGTGTGTGATGTTAGGTTTGGCACTTTTTTTTGGTTTTACTTGGAGCTCTCTGTAGGCTGGCCTTGAACTCACAGCAATCCTACCTTTATCTCCTAAATGCTGGGATTAAAGGCATTCATTACACACCTGGCTGGTTTGGTGTACATTAATGATACACCTGGGAAGAGCATTTATTTATTTATTTTTTGGTTTTCCAAGGTAGGGTCTCACCCTAGCTCAGACCGAGTTGGAATTCACTAGTCTCAGGGTGGCCTTGAACTCTCTGCGATCCTCCTACCTCTGCCTCCCAAGTGCTGGGATTAAAGGCGTAAACCACCAGACCCAGCTAGAGTATTTTTAAATACCTTTTCAAACCAAGTTAACTTCCCAAAAGGTGAGGCTCAAGGTCACTGCTGTTTTGGGGATAGAATCCTAAGAATGTATCAAGCACAATCAACATAATTTGGTTAAGCAGGAGAAACCTGAATTTGTTAGCTATGAGAAGAAAATTCATATGAATCTTTGCTTTGACAGGGTTTCAAATTATAACTCAGGCTGGCCTGGAACTACCTATGTAGTCTAGGCTGAGTTCCAATTAGCCACCCTCCTGCCTCCACCTCCACAAGGCTGGAAGTACAGGCTCTATCGTGTCCCACCAAAAAAAAGATTACACAGAAATGTCATTGCATAAGAACTTCAGAGATCTTCCTTCCTTCTTCTTGGCTGGATTTCAAAGCAAGGCAGAATTAAGGTGTCTCTAGATTCCTTTGGGAAGTGATCACTGTGCACTAAGAATGAGATTTCGGTATCTAAAGGAGAGGGGTTTAAATAGGCTGTTGTTTTACCATCTTGAAGAAATCCATCAGTCTTGCCACCACCACATTATTTCTTGTCATTATCAAAGCCAAATTTCTAATCTACCCTGTTTCTACTTTTCTTTATTCTTACCCATTCATTCCTAAACCACTGAGATCTGGTGTCTTTTCACTATTCTGCTCATTCAGTTTGGGTAATGACAAAATCCAGCAAGCCTTCTCAGAGAAATACTGCCAGGTGACAAGAACTAACAAACTGTCTCAGGAGCAGCAAATAAATAAAATAAAAAGGGGAGGGGGGGTCATTCCTAATTAAAATGTAAACTCTTGCAATTAAGACTGTCAAATACAAGAAATAAATGTAAACAGTTCATCACTCAATACACTTTCAACTACTGACAGAGCTAAACTATTTCTATCATGTCTGTGCCTCAGGCAGGAAACAAACCTGTAATCCCAATGTCTGGGAGGTGTTAGGGGATCCCCAGGATACTAGCCAAATCTGTGAGTTCTTGGTTTGAGTATGATTCTACATTGGTAAACAAGGCAGAAAGTGACTGAGGTAGACAGTCAATGTCAGCCTCTGGCTCACACATGATGCAAACATGTATTCATATACATGCAAATACACTACACAATGGGTAAAAAAAATCCTTTGCTAAAGAAACTATAGTTGCCAGGGCCTGGCTCAGTGAGTAAGAGTGCTTGAACCCAAGTGTGATCCCTAGCACCCATAAAACCTTAACAGGGATGGGAATGACAGGGAAGAGAAAAAGTGCTGGGATTAGAAGTGTGTGCCACCATGCCTGGCTAACATAAATTTAAAAATGTGTATGCAGCTTGTTTTGCCTTAAATTTTTCTTTTTTGGTTTTTCAAGATAGGATCTCATTCTAGCCTGGGCTGACCTGGAATTCACAAAGTAGTCTCAAGGTATCCTTGATCCTCCTACCTCGGCCTCCCAAGTGCTGGGGTGCACCACCATGCCCTGCCCTTGCCTTAAATTTCTAAAGGAATGTAGATTTTTTTTTCCTCTAAAAGTTGAGTTAAATCACAGTATCTTAAATTTTTGTGTTAATCATGGAGTTTCATGCTTTTAGGGTTAGATATTCACTACACATAGGGATAGAAAACTTCCAACTACTCAAGCACATGACAAATTATAGAAACCATTGCGTTGCATAGGTCTTTTTACACACGATTTCTATATAATCTGTATTTTCTCTCCATAAACTTATTTTCTACATTAACTTAAAACTGTAAAAGATTACTGCTTACATGAATGTTTTATAAAATGAGCTAGATCCACTGGCTTAAAACATTTCTATAGTTAAAGATCAGACGAAAATAGTAGACATTTTGTTTCCTTTCTAATACTTACCATCATTTTTTAAAAAATATATATTTTATTTGAGAGAGAGAAAGAGGCAAGGGGAGAGAGAGAGAGAGGGAGGGAGGGGGAGAGAAAGGGAGGAAGGGAGGGAGGGGGGAGAGAGAGTGTATAGGCATGCCAGAGCCTCCAGCTGCTGCAATCGAACTCCAGATGCGTGCCCCCCCTTGTGCATCTGGCTTATGTGGGTCCTGGAGAATCCACAGGGATTCTTTGCTCTTGTAGGCAAATGCCTTAACCGCTAAGCTATCTCTCCAGCATTATTTGCAAGTGTTTCCACAGCAGCAATTATTTGTGAGCCTTTTACAGTGTTGAATTCATGGATGACACCAACATGTTCATCACCTCAGGATGAAAACCACACATGTGGCTTGTTCCCAGATACACAACATGTAAGTTGAGTCTTTGAAAAATCCATTTGTCTATCTTTTCTTTGTTAGGATTACCTATCAGCTGTAATTTTATTAATTCCTGTCAGAGAGGTGTAGTGCGAAAGTCCACTGCCCCAAACAAACCCAAACAGTGCTGAGGAACTGAACCCAGAACCTTGTATGCGCTAGGCAGGATGCTCTACCATTGAGCTACATCTCCAGCCCCAAACTAGTTTTGTTTTCTGAATAAATTGCAAATGGACAGAGAATAAAGAGCAAAAACACATAGATCAGTATTTTAACCCTTCAGACACCCTCAGGAGGAAAGGAAATTTCTCATCTTTCCACAATGAAGAATCTGTAAAAGAATACACACACACACACAGAGCACCGTTTTAGTAATGCAACTGGAAAAAAAATAGTTAATTTGAGATGCTGGGCAAAGTGACTTGAAAGTTGTTGTTAAGATAATCATACCTATGGAGTACTTCAAATCAGACATTTATATTAAAAATTAGTTGGTGGGGGCTGGGGAGATGGCTTAGCAGTTAGGCCCCTGTGAAGCCCAAGGACCCCGGTTTGAGGCTCGATTCTCCAGTAACCACGTAAGCCAGATGCACAAGGAGGTGCATGTGTCTGGAGTTCATCTGCAGTAGCTGGAGGTCCTGGTGTGCCCATTCTCTGTCTGTTGCTCTCAAATAAATAAAGATAAACAAATTAGTAGGTGAGAGTAATAACAGGTGAGGAGGCAGGTATGTTAACTTACATGTATGAGCATATCACAATGAAATGCACTATTTTGTACAATATAGGTTAATAAACCTTAAGAATAAACAACCTGATGATCCACACTAAATGAGCTTCGAGTCTTCGTAGTCTTTCAGCATATAGTCTAGGTTGATTCAGTATTACAGATCAGACCGCAGAGCTGTATGTACTAATACGCCCAATCATTACTAATATGCCCTTTCTGCACCTCCCTGTTTTCACTGGGGGAAAGTGTTTTAAACCAAGTGCTATTCCCGGTGTTATCTACGGAGTCAAAGCAGCGTCCTTTTCCCGCTGGGCTACCTTCCAACCATTCCTGTTGTGACAATGGAGCAGGGGTCCGGCACCTGCGGGACAGGGCGTGGAGGTTGAAGGATAAATGGCAGGAAAGACAAAAATGAAACCTGGCAGGTTTGAATCGAGCCTGGGTGGGTGCAAGCGGGCTTCTCCGCCTAAGGCCACCCGGAGTCCCCCACACCTCAAGGAAGACACCTACCGCCTCCGCGCTCCCGCTGGCAGCCCGAAGGATGCTTCGCGCCCCGAGCTCAGCGGCCGCCCGCACTCCTCGGTTAGGAAACCGAGCAAGCGGCGTGGGGCCCGGCGCTAGCCCAGCAGGCCCGCCAGGCCCCGGGGCTCACTCTGACTAGATGCCGCCTCCAGCCCGCCCGTCCCCCGCGCAGCCTCCATCCATCCCCAGGCCCGTGCGCGAGGCTCCCCGACGCCCACTACGTTCCCTGCCTCACCGTCTCCCCCCACCACCGCGCCACCACCGCGCCACCACTCAAGCTCCACACGCCCGAAGAGCTTCGGCCGGCTCCGCGCCGCCGCTCCGGAACCACCTAACATGGCGGTCGGTGGTCTCCTCCGCGGCGCTCCGGGAGCGACCAACCGCGGTGCATCCTGGGTATTGTAGTTCCGCCAACCTCGTCGGCGTCCCTCCTGGACTGAAGGTGAACTACAGTTCCCAGAATGTACAGCTCTCGAGCATGATTATTGGGGCCGCTCGGACAGAGGGATGATGTCATTGCAAAAACTCCACTGCATTCATTGTGCTACGGTCTCTCCACCCCCCCCCCCCTGCTGCTGCTGCTGCTTGCTGCTGCTGCTGCTGCTGCTGCTGCGGTTGCTGCTGCTGGGCTTGCGATTGCCGCTCGTTTCAGCTGAGCTCAGAGTAGCAGCAACCAGGGCAGGGACTTTGACTCCAGCCCTTGGACTTAGGATACTGCAGCCAGCAACCTTCTCTTGGCGTGCATATAGACTCATTCGCACATCATTTCTGTTTATGCCTGGGGTGGGGAGAAAAATCCCAAACCAGGTAAGTTGAAGTGATTTCTTCAAATGGTTCTCTCAAGTTATTCCTTCCGCTTATTCCCAAGGCTTTCTTTTGAGAAGATGGAGTGGCGGCGGGGTGCATTGGGGAGGGTCTCAACGGGCAGTCAGAAAGGGAAAAGCTCTGTGCAGTTTGGGTCACTGCAAAGAACAACTCCAGTAACCTTCCCCTCTGCCAGAGGACCAGTGCCTACCGATTGCCTGGTCTCAACTCCCTTCAACCTTTTTGAGGCTGGGAGAGAGGGGGCTGGGCTGGGAAGGATGTTGGGAAGTGCTCTTGGAAAATCCGAGGAGGGCAAAGGCGGCGGACTGCAGTCCTGTCACTTAGGGCCCGGGCGCAGGGCTTGAGTGGGCAAGGGTGATGCGAAGGGAGATGTGGACTCGGCGCGTTAATGCGGTCACACTTCTTTAGAACATTTGTGTCGCTTGGACGAGCACACACTATTTTTAAGATGAGCTTGCTTCTCCCGAGACGCTTAAGTTTCGTAAGGCTTTATTCCATGCGTGTTGTCTGCGTCGCATGTCTGGTTTTTTCTGCTGATTTGAGGTGACAGTGCCCTTTAATGGTGCACTCCGTGCCAGTCGGAAACATTTCACGTGTCTGGGAAGGTTCTCTGAGGCTGCTGGAAGCAGCATTTTTTTTTTTCCTTAAGCGTTTTCCGTTCTCCCGACTGCGGGATTCGGGATTGTTTAGAAGTGGGGCGGACAGATTTGTGCTTGTGTGAGTGTTTTAAATTACATCGCAATAGGCTCTTGCCGCTGACAATGGTACTGTAATGAGCTGCCGTTTCCCGAGGCTCAGTCACCGCTCACAAATAACGGTTTGCAGACGAGATCGATTAAGGGAACCCTGGTTCATTTTAACACTTTAGGGAGAGGGAAAGTTAGAAGTGCTGTCCATCTTTATTGGCTGAAAAATGTCCAAGGAAAAGTGAGCCTGGACAGAGAAACCAAAGAGCATACTAGTGTGCTTTTTGTTTTTAACGAACTGACACATTTAGTAAGGCAGAAAACATTCTGATCTGTATGATGCTGGCTCTCCTCATGGGTGATCAGTGAAATAATAAATACTACATTGAGACAAACAGTTGGCTGGCTTCAGCACAGATGGGGCCAGTCTTAACTGGAAGCTCTGCAACCTTGGAAATGAATGGAAGTAGGGTCAGCCACACCCCCTCTAGGAATGTCAAAAGAAGGAGAAATGCCAGAGTATTTGCTTAACTCTAAAATGCTAAAGCTTTTCATAGCTGAGTCAGGCTTGGGGTGCGGGCTGGGGGGGGGGCTATCTTCAGCTGCTCTGAATCAATTTTGTTCATTTTTAATTTAGATGCTTATGTCTCCAGAGTTGTAGCTGGGTGATACTTTTTTAAAATGCTGCCTGTTACTTAATGCAAAGGACAGTCCATTGTATGGGCTTTGTAACAGAGTGATTTACTGGGGTGCAATGAGAAGCTTTTGGATTTGGGAAAAGATCAACCGTCTGTCTCTCCCTTCAGCTCTCTGCTGCTACTCTTTGCTCTTTTAGACACCCTGCCCTTCTCTTCTATACCTTTTCTCTCCCTACCCCACCCCACATCTCTTGATATTATGTTTTTTTTCCCCTTTCTATTCCCAGTAAACATTTTTTTTCTCTGTTTCAGAGTCTCCCCTGTATGGCGAATATATCACATCTCTTTCTCTAAGTCTCTTTCCAACCTTTGCACATCCTCCTGTCCTCCTCCCTTCATGCCGGAACCTGGAGCAGAGGACACAGGCATGTACAGATCTTGATTCATAGATCTCCTTGAGAGGTTTTCTTTTTCTTGGGGTCTGTGTTGTCAGGAGGAACACCAATGAGCTTGCTCCTGGGCTGGGTTTGTGGTTTCTGTGACAGACATAACCTGGCCCCAGTAGCGTGTGGACAATGAAAAGCTGCATTGGGCTTATGTCACTTTTCCTTTTGTTGGCACCTGTTAAGAAGTGTCACTGGATTAATAAGAATTTTAAATGGTTTACATGAAATGTTCTCATAATTCCCAAAGAATAAGTAGTCTTCTGCTTCAGCTAATACTTTCTGTGTCTCATTCCTACTTCAAATGAGTGGTGGGAAACTGCCTTTCTCCTTGCATGCTGCTGTTATCAATCTAGGGGGTCAAATTGCCCATATGTGCTGTCGAAGTTGTTTTCTTTGTAGAGCAGAGAACTTTGTTGTTTTATGCTGCTCTTGTAGGGAGAAGGGTGTGGTGGCAGCTGTGTGCCATATTGTTTTCTCAGGCATGAAAAGTCTTCTGTCCATTTGAAGGCAGCTAATGTGACAGGCATACTCAAAGAGCCTGAGACCTCTCGCTGCACCTTCTTTTTACTAATTTTCTACTGAAATATTCTCTGACATAGTGAGGGCTTTTAGTGACATAGGAAGGAGAAATGAACTGAACTGAAGGCTAGATTTGGCTCTGTCACTGCTGTCCCTGCTATAAGTAGGCATTTCTTTTTGCCTCATTTTGTACATCTTCAATGGGATAATGATCTTTGCCACCTGGTTTACTTGGCCTGATGTTATAGCCCTCCATGATTGGCCTCAATTTGTCATTCTGGCAGTGGACACTAATTGATCAGGTAAGGTGTCATAAGCACTGTGGACACATCAATGGACAGAAATGTTTCCCCTTGCCAGGTGTGGTAGTGCACACCTTTAATCCCAGTACTCTAGAGGCATGCCTTTAATCCGTACTCTGGAGGCAGAGGTAGGAGGATTGCCATGAGTTCGAGGCCAGCCTGAGACTACATAGTGAATTCCAGGTTAGTATGGGCTAGAGAGGGAGGCCCTAGCTTGAAAAAACAAAAAAAAAAAAAAAACAAAAACGTTTCCCTGCATCAACAATTCCCAGTGTGATGAAGGCTTCTTTCCAAGGAGTATGTACTATGAGACAAGAGAAAAGTACCTACTATGGTGCTCTTCCCTTTCCTGAAGCAATCAGGGAAGAGTTCCTGTAGGAAGTCACAACTCAGGAGACTTGAAGAGTGAGCTGGAAATGATTTGGGATGAAGGTGGGAGATGATTAGAATAGGACAAAGAGGGTTCCTGGCAGAAGGAACTTCATGTTCAAAGTACAAAGGGTAGAATGGTGAGCAAGGGGGCAGGGAACCAGAGTGAAGAGGTATGAGGCTAGCAAGGTAGGCAAAGGCTGGACCTTGGGCAAAGTTTTGAGCTACAGGTCTTCATCATCATGACAGTGGGAACCAAGAACAAGCTCTAACTAGATAATGAATGGCATAGATGGAATGATATTAAAAACGTCACCTGGCTGTTAAGTGGAGGACAGGCTCAGCAATAGAAACTGGAGACTGAGTAGCAGGGCATTTCTGTTGGCTGGTTATGGATGACAGTGCTGGGCTATAGAGTAGGGAAGAAGGGCTTGGAATGATATTACGTTTGGAATGTATAATTGGTAAGATAGGTTGATTAATGTGGTGATAGGAAGAAAAAGGAGTGAAATATGACCTGAGTTTTCAGCAATCCAGGTGACTTTTTCAGAGAAAGGGAACACCGAATGGGGACTTGATTTTCTGTTTGCTTGTTCAAGAAAGGGAGATTTTGGTCATGTGGACTTTTTAAAGGTTCCTGCAAGCCATCTAATATCTTTTTTAAAAAATATTTTATTGGGCTTTAGGGATGGCTTCATGGTTGAGAGGCTTGCCTGCAAAGCCAAAGGACCCAGGTTCGATTCTCCAGGACCCATGTTAGCCAGATGCACGAGGGGGTGCACGTGTCTGGAGTTTGTTTTCAGTGGCTGGAGGCCCTGGCACACCCATTCTCTCTCTTTCCCTCTTTCTCTGTGAATTAAATAAATAAATAAAGATATAAAAGTTTTTTTAAAAATATTTTATTTATTTTTTTATTTGAGAGAGAGAGAGAGGAAGAGGCAGAGAGAAAGAGAATGGGTGTACCAGAGCCTCCAGCCACTGTAAACAAACTCCAGATGCATGCACCCCCTTGTGCAGCTGGCTTACATGGGTCCTGGGGAATTGAACCAGGGTCCTTAGGCTTCACAGGCAAATGCCTTAACTGGTAAGCCATTTCCCCAGCCCACCAGCTAACATCTTTGTTTCACTCTTCCTGTCCATGTGGCATAATAGAGTAAGAGACAATGCTCTGGAGGAAGTCTTCTAAGACTGGGTACTACTTATTTTTTAATGTATAATGTTGATATGTCATTCATTTCTGATTTTTAGTTTCTTCATCTATAAAACATATTTAATCTATTAAGATACTCTGAATTCGGGTGTGGGAGTACACACCTTTAATCCCAGCTCTTGGGAGGCAGAGGTAGGAGGATTGCCATGAGTTCAAGGCCACCCTGAGACTATATAGTTAATTCTAGGTCAGCCTGGGCCAGAGTGAGACCCTGCCTCGAAAAATGAAAAAAAAAAAAAAAAAAAGATACTCTGATGTCCAGCTGTACATGTACCATGCTAGGAATATAACATTGAATGAGATAGTGTTTGCTTTGGAGGAATTCAGGAAGAGAGGAAGACAAACATGAACAGATAATGAGACATGGAGAGGTATGTCACAGTGGTAGGAGAGCACAGCCCCATGGGAGGCATTCCTTCTTGGGTGTTGGAATGACCACAGACTGGTCCACAACCCTTGATCCTAGACATGAAGGCAAGAAACAGCTCTAGGGAATTTGTTCCCAGGTCTTGCACAGTTAGGGAGTCTGAATGTTTGTTGATTGAGTTGACTAACTTGAGTTTCTACACACCCTTTTAAAAGTAGGAAAGTTCGAGCCCGGAGTTTTAGCACACGCCTTTAATCCCAGCACTCAGTAGGCATAGGTGGGAGGATCACCATGAGATCGAGGCCAGCCTGAGAATACAGAGTGAATTCCAGGTCAGCCTGGGCTAGAGTGAGATCCTACCTCGAAAAGCCAAAATAATAATAATAATAATTAAATAAATAAATAGAATGAAAGTAGGAAAGTTCAAGCCGGGCATGGTGGTATATACCTTTAATCCCAGCACTCGGGAGAAAGAGTAGGAGGATCACCATGAGTTCGAGGCCACCCTGAGACTAATAGTGAATTCCAGCTCAGCCTGAACTAGAGTGAAACTCTACTTCAAAAAAAAAAAAAAAAAAAAAAAAAAAAAGTAGGAAAGTTCAATAAATTGCATGAGTGTAATTTTTTTGTTTGTTTGCTTGTTTGGTTTTTCAAGGAAGGGTCTTGCTCTATCCCAGGCTGACATGGAATTCACTGTGTAGTCTCAGGGTGGCCTTGAACTCTCAGTGATGCTCCTACCTCTTGCCTCCCGAGTGCTAGGACTAAAGGTGTGTGCCATCACCCATGCTCAAAGGGGGTAATTATTAATAATGAAAATATCAAATAAAATGCTTTTAAAAAATCAGTTTCTGAGACCTGCAGCCTTTGAGATGTTTTGCAGATGACTTTTAGGGAAATTCAGAAATATTTCAGTTCTAGTTTCTTTTTGTAGTCAACTTCCTTAATTCAAGTTAGTTTCTCAAAAACCATTCTCATTTTTATTTTGATTTTCATTTATTTATTTGCAAGCAGAGAGAAAAAGATAGAGAGAAAAATTCACTACATGAGGAAAATCTTAAATTTCACCCCACAAAGATGATCAACTGTGAAAATTTAATGTGTATTGCTCACTCATTTCCACCATACATATCATACTAGCCAAGTGGCAGCACACCCTTTAATCCCAATGCTTGGAAGGCAGAGGTAGAAGGATCACTGTGCGTTCGAGGCCACCCTGAGACTACATAGTGAATTCCAGATCAACCTGGGATAGAGTGGACCCTACCCAAAAAACAAACAAAAAATACTATTCTTCTTGTGTTTTGGGCATTTTTCTTAATGCATTTTGAAGCATTTTCTCTATATATTCACATGCTGCTTTAATTTATGTGTTCTAATGGCTGTTGGAAACTGTTACAACCAACCCTTGAATGCATATCTTTTTGTTAGGAACTTGTGGAAATATTTCTGTAGAACATCTTTCTAAGGGTATAAATGCTGATTCGAAAGGCACCAGTCTCACTTAATTGCTCCTTGATTTAAATTCTCCTCAGCAATATTTCAGAGTGCCTCTCCTACATGCCTTTGCCTAGTCCCTAGCATTCTAAAGGCCAAATCCTTTGTCAAGGGAAGGCAATTATGAAGGGGAGACAGAAGAGGGAAACAAATGGAATCAGAGGTGGCTTTTTTTTTTTTTTTTTTTTTGCATGTGTAGTGTGTGTGTGTGGGGTATATGCATATATGTGTGTGTCTATTTGTGGGGTGTGGGGGGGGCAAAGGTGAATGGATGTCAGGTGACCTTACTTTATTGCTTGTCTGCATAATTCCCTGAGATGGATTCTGTATGTGCATGCAGAGCTTCAGTTTTTCTGAGTCCCAGAGATTTGTAGGTCTCCACTGTCCATAGAACTGGGGTAACAAATGTTCATGGCCACAACCAGCTATTTATGTGGGTTCTGGAGAATTGAACTTAGGCAGTCTGAGGCCCTCATGTTTGCCGCACTTTTACCCACTGAGTCAATCCTCTCAGCCCTTCTGTTGGTTTGTATGAGATTGTGATAAAAGTTGATATATAAATAACTTGGAAACCCCTAGAAGAGATAAGTACACTGTCTTTTCTTGTAACATAACATATTGTTTAAAAAATAAACCACCCAATGAAGCAGCCAAGAGATTTCCCCAGAAATTTTTGAAGAAAAAAAATTAGTTTTGTGTTACAGTTAACTCACTTAAATGTGGACATTATCTAATTTGAGAAGGAAATACACTGTTCTTCCTCTACACTTCAGTCATACAGCCACATTGGAAATGGGGAGGACTTAAGTTTCATTTAAAAAATTGTTTGAAAGTTGGGCATGGTGGAGCATGCTTTTAATCCCAGCACTTGGGAGGCAGAGGTAGGAGGATCACCATGAGTTCAAGGCCACCCTGAGACTACATAGTGAATTCCAGGTCAGCTTGGACTAGAGTGAGACCCTACTTTGAAAAACCAAAAAGAAAAAAAAAATTGTTTGAGGGCTAGAGAGATGGCTTAGCAGTTAAGGTGTTTGCCTGTGAATCCTAAGGACACATGTTCAACTCTCCAGATCCCATGTAAATCAGATACACAAGGTGATGCAAGCATGCCAGGTTGCACATGTGCTCAAGGTGGCACACGCATTTGGAGTTTGGTTGCAGTGGTTGGAGGCCCTAGTGTGCCAATTCTTTCTCTTGCTCTTTTGCTCACTTTCTTAAAAAATTAAAAAAAAATTTTTTTTGAGGGGCTGGAGTGATAGTTCAATGGTTAAGGCCCTTGCCTGCAATGCTTAATGATCTGGGTTTGATTCCCCAGTGCCCACAAAGCCAGATACATAAAGTAGTGCATGCATCTGGAGTAGATTTGCAGTGGCTAGAGGCCCTGGCATATCCTTTCTCTCCCTGTCATTCTCTTTCCCCTTGCAAATAAAAATTTTAAATTAAAAAATTGTTTGACAGGTAGTTAAAGGATAAATGTTCATCCTTCTGAATTGCAGTAGAAGCAATCAGTCCTAGGGCAGAATTTTGGCATTTTTCCATTGAAAAGCAAGAATGAACCAGGCATGAGTGGTGGTGCATGCCATTAATCCCAGCATTTGGGAAGAAGTAGGAGGATTGCTGTGAGTTCAAGGCCAGGCTGGATTAGAATATGATCCTACTTTGAAAAAAAAAGAAAAAGAAGAACGAGTGCCTGTCAGCTATTCACACTGTCCTAACAGGGACTCTCGAGAACAAATTGTGGGAATTGTTAGCTACTATATTATTTCCATCCTACTAGCCATTGTAGCTGGGTAGAGCAAAGGATCTGAGCAGTTTGCTATGTGGGCAACTTGTCTTTTCAAGCCTCAGTTTCTTTAGCTATAAAATGGAGGTTACTAAAAGACTCAACTGAAGTAGATGTGTAAAAGATGGGTTTGACAAGTTTATGTTCACGTAAACATATAAATACAGGTATTGGTGTCTCTGACTAAGCTAGTTCACACTCTTCTGTGAATCCAAAGGCATTTCAAGGCTGGAAGGGTTTATTTTGACTTACGGACTCGAGGGGAAGCTCTATGGTGACAGGGGAAAACATGGCATGAGCAGAGGCAGGACATCACCTCCTCACCAACATCAGGTGAACAGCAGCAAGAGAGTGTGTCAAACATTGGCAAGGGGAAGCTGGCTATAACACTCATAAACCCGCCCCTAACAGCACAGCTCCTAGAAGGTTCCAATTTCCAAATTGCTATCAGCTGGGGTTCAAGCATTCAGAACACCTAAGTTTATGGGGAAAACCTGAATCAAACCACCACAGAGACTGTGCATGTATGTGTGTATGAATATGAGTGTGTGTGCTTTTCCTTATTTATTTTTTGCTTTACCTTATTTATCACAGGGTTTCTTTTTATTTGTTTGTTTTGTTTTGTTTTTCAAGGTAGGGTCTCTCTCTAGCCCAGGCTGACCTGGAATTCACTATGTAGTCTCAGGCTGGCCTTGAAATCACAGCGATCCTCCTACCTCTGCCTGCCGAGTGCTGGGATTACGGGCATGTGCCACCACACCTGGTGAGACAGGGTTTCGTTTCAAAAATATTTTCTTGGACTGGAGAAATGGCTTAGTGATTAAGGGGCTTGTCTGCAAAGCCTAAGGACCCAGGATTCCCTAGTACCCATGTAAGCCAGATGCACAAGATACCACATGTGTCTGGAGTTCATTTACAGTGGCTAGAGGTCCTGGTATGCCCGTTCTCTCTGTCTCTCCCTGCCTCTTTCTTTCTCTCAAATAAATAAAATTAAATATATATATATTTTAATTTTCTTTTCATTTATTTGAGAGATAGAGCAAGAGAGGAAGAGAATGGGCAGGCCAGGGCCTTCAGCCACTGCAAATGAACTCTAGACACATGTGCCACCTTGGCCACCTTGTGCATCTGGCTTATGTGGGTCCTGGGAAATTGGACCTGGGTCCTTTGGCTTTGCAGGCAAGTGTCTTAACTGCTAAGCCATCTCTCCGGCCCTAACATATATATATATATATATATATATATATATATATATATATATATACTTGGTAGATGTAGATACTTGGTAGGTTTTTTTGGGAGCCAAAACAATTCTGCTTCCCCAGCTACTTCCTGGTTTTACCTTGGTTTCTGACTAAAAGTGTAAGCTTCACAAAGGCAGGACTGGCTGGTGACATTTGTTTTCATTACCCTCAGACACAGAGTTTTCTGTCTGTCTGCTGAGTTATCTGAAGCACATTCTGAGAAAATCAACTGGGAGCCAGATACTTCATATATTATATTTGATTTTTTTCTTTCCAACTTATTTTGAAAACTTATTTATTTATTTGAAAGAGAGAGAAAGAATGGACTCACCAGGGCCTCTTGCCACTACAAACGAATTCAAGACACATGTGTACCACTTTATGCATTTGGCTTTTTGCATGGGTAATGGGGAATCAAACACGGGCTGGCATGCTTTGGAAATAAGTCCCTTTGACCACAGAGCCATCACCCCAACCCTATTTTGAACACTCCATGCTCCTAAGGGCATTTGCTTTTTTTTTTTTTTTTGTTTTTGCAAGGTAGGGTCTCTGGTCCAGGCTGACCTGGAATTCACTATGTAGTCTCAGGGTGGCCTCGAACTCTCGGTGATCCTCCTACCTCTGCCTCCCGAGTGCTGGGATTAAAGGCGCCCACCACGCCCCTTTTTTTTTTTTTTTTCTGTACACACACCCACACCTGTACCTTTTTCTTTGTTGTTGTTGTTGTTTTTGGTTTGGTTTTTTGAGGTAAGGTCTCACTCTAGCCCAAGCTGACCCGGAATTCACTCTGTATTCTCAGGGTGGCCTTGAACTCATGGCGATCCTTCTACCTCTTGCCTCCAGTGCTGGGATTAAAGGCGTGTGCCACCATGCCCGGCTAATATTTCCTTTTTATTTATTTATTTGAGAGAGATACAGAAATAGGCAGTAGGGGGCAGAGAGAAAGGGAGAGAATGGGTGCGCCAGGGCCTCCAGCCACTGCAAACGAAGTCCAGAAGTGTCCACTCCCTTGTGCATCTGGCTTATGTGGGTCCTGGGCAATCAAACCTGGGTCCTTTGGCTTTGTAGGCAATTGTTTGACAGGTAGTTAAAGGATAAACGTTCATCCTTCTGAATTGCAGTAGAAGCAATCAGTCCTAGGGCAGAATTTTGGCATTTTTCCATTGAAAAGCAAGAATGAACCAGGCATGAGTGGTGGTGCATGCCATTAATCCCAGCATTTGGGAAGAAGTAGGATTGCTGTGAGTTCAAGGCCAGGCTGGATTAGAATATGATCCTACTTTGAAAAAAAAAGAAAAAGAAGAACGAGTGCCTGTCAGCTATTCACACTGTCCTAACAAGGACTCTCGAGAACAAATTGTGGGAATTGTTAGCTACTATATTATTTCCATCCTACTAGCCATTGTAGCTGGGTAGAGCAAAGGATCTGAGCAGTTTGCTATGTGGGCAACTTGTCTTTTCAAGCCTCAGTTTCTTTAGCTATAAAATGGAGGTTACTAAAAGACTCAACTGAAGTAGATGTGTAAAAGATGGGTTTGACAAGTTTATGTTTACGTAAACATATAAATACAGGCATTGGTGTCTCTGACTAAGCTAGTTCACACTCTTCTGTGAATCCAAAGGCATTTCAAGGCTGGAAGGGTTTATTTTGACTTACGGACTCAAGGGGAAGCTCTATGGTGACAGGGGAAAACATGGCATGAGCAGAGGCAGGACATCACCTCCTCACCAACATCAGGTGAACAGCAGCAAGAGAGTGTGTCAAACATTGGCAAGGGGAAGCTGGCTATAACACTCATAAACCCGCCCCTAACAGCACAGCTCCTAGAAGGTTCCAATTTCCAAATTGCCATCAGCTGGGGTTCAAGCATTCAGAACACCTAAGTTTATGGGGAAAACCTGAATCAAACCACCACAGAGACTGTGCATGTATGTGTGTATGAATATGAGTGTGTGTGCTTTTCCTTATTTATTTTTTGCTTTACCTTATTTAACACAGGGTTTCTTTTTATTTGTTTGTTTTGTTTTGTTTTGTTTTTCAAGGTAGGGTCTCTCTCTAGCCCAGGCTGACCTGGAATTCACTATGTAGTCTCAGGCTGGCCTTGAAATCACAGTGATCCTCCTACCTCTGCCTGCCGAGTGCTGGGATTACGGGCGTGTGCCACCACACCTGGTGAGACAGGGTTTCTTTTCAAAAATATTTTCTTGGACTGGAGAGATGGCTTAGTGATTAAAGGGCTTGTCTGCAAAGCCTAAGGACCCAGGTTTGATTCCCTAGTACCCATGTAAGCCAGATGCACAAGATACCACATGTGTCTGGAGTTCATTTACAGTGGCTAGAGGTCCTGGTATGCCCGTTCTCTCTGTCTCTCTCCTGCCTCTTTCTCTCTCTCAAATTTCTTAAAAAAAAAAAATAAATAAAATTAAATATATATATATTTTAATTTTCTTTTCATTTATTTGAGAGATAGAGCAAGAGAGGAAGAGAATGGGCAGGCCAGGGCCTTCAGCCACTGCAAATGAACTGTAGACACATGTGCCACCTTGGCCACCTTGTGCATCTGGCTTATGTGGGTCCTGGGAAATTGGACCTGGGTCCTTTGGCTTTGCAGGCAAGTGTCTTAACTGCTAAGCCATCTCTCCGGCCCTAATATATATATATATATATATATATATATATATATTTTTTTTTTTATACTTGCAGATGTAGATACTTGGTAGGTTTTTTTGGGAGCCAAAACAATTCTGCTTCCCCAGCTACTTCCTGGTTTTACCTTGGTTTCTGACTAAAAGTGTAAGCTTCACAAAGGCAGGACTGGCTGGTGACATTTGTTTTCATTACCCTCAGACACAGAGTTTTCTGTCTGTCTGCTGAGTTATCTGAAGCACATTCTGAGAAAATCAACTGGGAGCCAGATACTTCATATATTATATTTGATTTTTTTCTTTCCAACTTATTTTGAAAACTTATTTATTTATTTGAAAGAGAGAGAAAGAATGGACTCACCAGGGCCTCTTGCCACTACAAACGAATTCAAGACACATGTGTACCACTTTATGCATTTGGCTTTTTACATGGGTAATGGGGAATCAAACACGGGCTGGCATGCTTTGGAAATAAGTCCCTTTGACCACAGAGCCATCACCCCAACCCTATTTTGAACACTTCTAAATACTCCATGCACCTAAGGGCATTTGCTTTTTTTTTTTTTTTTTTTTTTTGCAAGGTAGGGTCTCACTCTGGTCCAGGCTGACCTGGAATTCACTATGTAGTCTCAGGGTGGCCTCGAACTCTCGGTGATCCTCCTACCTCTGCCTCCCGAGTGCTGGGATTAAAGGCGCGCCACCACGCCCCGCCTGCTTTTTTTTTCTGTACACACACCCACACCTGTACCTTTTTCTTTGTTGTTGTTGTTGTTTTTGGTTTGGTTTTTTGAGGTAAGGTCTCACTCTAACCCAAGCTGACCCGGAATTCACTCTGTATTCTCAGGGTGGCCTTGAACTCATGGCGATCCTTCTACCTCTTGCCTCCTGAGTGCTGGGATTAAAGGCGTGTGCCACCATGCCCGGCTAATATTTCCTTTTTATTTATTTATTTGAGAGAGAGATACAGAAATAGGCAGTAGGGGGCAGAGAGAAAGGGAGAGAATGGGTGCGCCAGGGCCTCCAGCCACTGCAAACGAAGTCCAGATGTGTCCACTCCCTTTTGCATCTGGCTTATGTGGGTCCTGGGCAATCAAACCTGGGTCCTTTGGCTTTGTAGGCAAGTGCCTTAACTGCTAAGCTCTCTCTCCAGACCCACACCTCTTTTTTTTCTAAACTGCTTAAAACTTGATGAAATCAAGATGGTTTACCTCTAAAGTAGTTGTGATAGCTTGATTGAATCAGGAGTTAATCTGTGAGGGCATTTCAAGGAAGAATTAAATGAAGGAGGAAGACCCTTCAACCTCACACTATCAGCAATAATATAAGCTGATATTACAGATCCCTAAGATACAAGGGGAGGGTTGCAATAACACCAATGGGGAATTGTTACCACAGATGTTTAACCTGAGTCCAATAATGTGAAAATAATCAGAAAATTCCAATTCCAGTCTATAGCACAACAAACTTGGACTCTTCAAAGATTTCAGTATTGGGGCTGGAGAGATGCCGTAGCGGCTAATGCGTTTACCTGCAAAGCCAAAGGATCCTGGTTCTACCCTCCAGGATCCACGTAAGCCAGATGCACAAGGGGGCTCATGCACCTATTATTTGTTTGCAGTGGCTGAAGGCTCTGGCGTGCCCATTCTCTCTCTCTTTCTGCCTCTGACTCTCTCTCTCTCTCTCAAATAAATAAATAAATAAAATAAAAAGATTTCAGTATCATAAAAACAAAAAGCCTGGAGAGATGGCTCAGCAGTTAAAGGTGCTTGTTTGCAAAGCCTGATGGCCCGAGTTCAATTACTCAGTATGCACCAGGTAAAACCAGATGCATAAAGGGGCACATGTGTCTGGAGTTTTCAGTGGCAAGGGGCCCTGGAATATTCATTCTCTTTCCTTGCAAATAAAAAATCTTTATTAAAAAGCAGACAGACTGCCGGGCGTGGTGGTGCACGCCTTTAATCCCAGCACTCGGGAGGCAGAGGTAGGAGGATCACTGACAGTTCAAGGCCACCCTGAGACTACATAGTTAATTCCAGGTCAGCCTGGACCAGAGTGAGACCCTACCTCACAAAACCAAAAAAAAAAAAAAAAGCAGACAGACAAAAGTAGCTGTGCTTTTTGTTCTCAGATCTCTTTATATTTATATCTGGCTACTACATCATGGTTGCCTTAGCTTTGTTTAAAGTAAAAAAAAAAGAGAGCGAGAGAGTGGGGAATGGTGGTGCACACCTTTAATCTTAGAACTTGGGAGGGGACACAGAAGTAGGAGGATTGCTATGATTTTGAGGCCAGCCTGGAACTACAGAGTGAGTTCCAGGTCAGTCTGGGCTCAAGTGAGACCCTACCAAGAAAAACAAACAAAAAAATTGCATAACATGAGTCTAGCCACAAGGAAATATCTTATATACCCAAATTGAGAAATAGCCTACAAAAATTTTATTTTTGGCTGGGCGTGGTGGCGCATGCCTTTAATCCCAGCACTCGGGAGGCAGAGGTAGGAGGGTCGCTGTGAGTTCAAGGCCACCCTGTGACTATATAGTGAATTCCAGGTCATCCTGGGCCAGAGTGAGACCCTACCTTGAAAACCTCCCCCCCAAAAAATTATTTTTGCATTTTTCAAAAGTGTCAAGGCTAAATTGAATGATGAAGGTTAATTGAATGATAAAAACAGGAATACTTTTAGACTAAAGGAGACTTAAGACAACAGAAACTTATGTGTCCCAGATTGGTTCTTGGACCAGGGAAATTTTATTTCTCTTGGTCTATACTGAATGCTATTTGATCAATTGTAAAAATTGAATAGGGGTTACAACTGGAGAATATTTTACAATCAATATTAACTTTCTGATTTTGATAATTATGCTATAAAATATGAGAGACTATCCTTGCTTTTTAGAAGGTAATTAGGAATAAAGTGATATCTGCAGCAGAAAGAATAATAAGGAAAATGTGGTAAAATATTAACATTTGGTTATTTTAGTGAAGGTTTTATATAAATTCTTAGTGACTGTCTTGCATCTTTTTGGTAGGCCTTAAATTAAGGATAAAAATGGAGGGAGGCAGGCTGGAGAGATGGCTTAGCGGTTAAGCTCTTGCCTGTGAAGCCTAAGGACCTTGGTTTGATGCTCAATTCCCCAGTACCCACGTAAGCCAGATGCATATGGTGGTACATGCATCTGGAGTTTGTTTGCAGTACCTAGAGGCCCTGGTGCGTTCATTCTCTCTCTGTGTCTTTAATAAGTAAATAAATAGAAATTTTAAAAAAACTTTTTAAAAAATGGAGGGAGGGAAATGCCAATCCTTATGGTGTAAGATGGCCATGAGGATGAGACACTGCTCAGGTCTCAGGGTGGTGCTTCCTACCTAGTAGGCCTTGAAGTACAGGTGGGCATTTTTATTTATTTATTTTTATTTATTTATTTATTTATTTATTTTTTAGGTAAGGCCTCACTCTAGCTCAGGCTGACCTGGAATTCACTATGTAGTCTCAGAATGACCTTGAATTTATAACGATCCTCTTACCTTTGCCTCCTGAGTGCTGGGATTAAAGGTCTGTGCCACCATGCCTGGCTTTTCAGGTGGACATTTTATGATGGGCACAGCTAATGATAGCTCTTAGCCATTATCTGGGAGTCCATTTAAAATTCACACGTGGCACATGATGGCAATATTGTTCTGGATCCACAATTGGGACTTGTCTGGCAAACTATTTTTTGTCTTATTTATAAACTCATTGACTTGCCATTTACAGAAGTATACACACCAAATCACATTTGGCTATCTGTGTAAGAAGAAATCATCTTAGTCTGGAGTTACATTCTCATGAACTCATGACTACCATTGGAAAGCTAGGGGGAAGGGGCACTTTCCATTTGGCCATATTTGGCCCAGTATTCCATTTTTCCTTCCTTTCTTCTTCTCCACCTTCACACAAGTTTCTCATTTTGTCTTAGAGATCTATTTTAATTAGCTATGCCAAATTTTAATTGTTTTGGTGGGCAAAAAAAAAAAAAAAAAGCTGACTTTTAAGAAAAAGAAAAAGCTGAATAAGCCTTCCCTGTTAAAACTCAAGAATTTTGCTTTCTAAGAGCTAACTTTGGAAAGAATGCTTCTAGTTTGGAAAATTCAGGTAGCAACCTCAAAGGAATTCATGTTTTAGTGGAAATGTGAATAGGAGGGAACTGAACTTCTTTTGAAAGAGACTAAAAGAAACACTTCTGTCTAAAATAGTAATACAGACCTATTTTTCATCTTTGTGCTGAAACCTCACTATGTGAATATTAAATTCAAAATAGAGTTAGTCCAAGCACCAAAAGGAATAAAAACCAAACAAACAAAATAATCTTGATCAAAAATAGTTATGAGAATTTTGACAGGCTACTTCGCTGACACAACCCTTAGTGTAATGTTTAAGCTTGACTTTTTGAAGTTGCACAGTATCCTGCTCATGAAGCTAGAATTGCATAGCTCAACATTCCAGGGTTAGTGACGCCAATCTGCATTCATTATGTCTGTTTTGAGTATTATTTGCCATAAATTGTTTAGTCTTAGAAGTTTGTACACTATTTGCTTTTATAGTAACGGCCAGGAAGTAAAATGGTCATTATGTAGAATAAGTCACTTTTATTGAGTAATTTAACATTACACTCATTTAAAAATTTTTATGATGTAGCAAGCCCTGTATTGACTGCTTTATGTAAGTTATATCATTTGCTTGTGACAGAGGAAACATTATGTCTGAGAGCTTAAATGGCATTGTCTAAAATCATTTGGCTAAGACAGTCTTAATTTCTGGTCTTAGATCTGCTTCTTCCTGGTCAAATGATTGATTGTACAGATTGCTAATATGGGGGCTTGGATGCCAGGATGCTCATGACTTTAATATCAGCACTTAAGAGGCTGAGGCAGGAGGATCACTGTGAGTTCAAGGCCAGACTGGCCTACAGAGTGAGTTCTAGTTCAGCCTGGGCTAGAGTGAGACCCTGCCTCAAAAAGAAAAGGGGGGGGGCTGAGGAGATAATTCAGTGGATAAAGCACTTGCCATGCAAGTATGAGTATCTGAGTTTGGATCCCCAGAGCCCACATAAAAGATGAAAGCCATGGTAGGCGTCTGTAATTCCAGCATGCTGCTGGAAGGGAAAGACTGACACTCAAAAGTTGTCCTCTGCTGCTAAACGTTTGTCATGGCATATGTGAACACACACACACACACACACACACACACACACACGTCCCGGAAAAAACCAAATTAACATGATAAATTTTCTGGGTGTGATGGCGCATGCCTTTAATCCCAGCACTCTGGAGGCAGAGATAGGAGGATCGCCATGAGTTCAAGGCCACCCTGAGACTACATAGTTAAATTCCAGGTCAGCCTGGGCTGGAGTAAGACCCTACCTCAAGAAAACCAAAACAAAAAAAAGATGATAAATTTTACATTCTGTGCTTTTTACCAAAAATCTAAAAACCAGACAGAGATAGTTTTGCCTTAGTGCATTTATGATAATATAACAAAATTCTCCAAATTGGGTAATTTATAAACAATAAAATTTTCTTCTTTTTTGAGACAAAGGTCTTGTTATGTAGCCCAGGCCAATCTAGAACTCATTATGTAGTTCAGGCTGGTCCAGAACTTGTGGCATTTCAACTATCTTAACTTCTAAGCATTGGAAGAGGGAGGGGACATGTATATATAATCTATCGGTGACTATTTCCACTGTGTTTTTATGTGATTTATTGAATTTTTTGTTTTTTGTTTTTTTTTGAGGTAGGATCTCACTCTAGTCCAGGCTGACCTGGAATTCACTATGCAGTCTTAGGGTGGCCTTGCACTCACAGTGATCCTGCTACCTCTGCTGCCCGAGTGCTGGGATTAAATATGTGCACCACCACGCCCTGCTCTGGCTGAATTTTTTAATTTCTAACATTTATAATTTACTTAAAGTTCTAGTTTGTTTGATCAGAACTATAAGAGCAGCTTTAAGATCTCACCCTACCAAGGATCAAATCTCCCAATACAGGACCTTATAATTATGGGAAGTCTAGCCACCTTCCAGGGCAAAGTCTCAAATATGTTCACGATGTTGTGATGTACTGGACAGGGACTCATTTATGATTCATTCAGTAAACATTTATTTATTTATCACACAGAGCAGGGTGATATGCCTGGCACTTTATGTATGTTGGCAGATTCAATGCCCCAAACTGCTCTGGAGTTATTAATAGCCCAGTTAACAGATGCAGAAATTATGACTCAGGTAACTTGCCCAAAGTCACATGACTTGTAGGTAGCAGAAATACAGGCAATACCTGAAGCCCATGCGTCCTCTAAACTACACTGCCTCCCTGTGGAAGTGAGTGTGAAGTGACATCTGCCTTTGAACTCAGAGTCAAAATGGCAGGTGACTCCCACCACTTGTTATCTTCTTGCTGCATCTGTTCCTCATCTAAAAAATGAAGACCTATATTAGATTAAGTTATTTGTAGTTTCTCCTTGCTTCACTAATCACTTTGTGCCACATAGTAGGTACTGTGGTTTAAATGTTCGTGTCCCTTCTATTTATTCTTTCATACATTCACTAATCTAACACTAATTCAATATCTATTGTAATGCTAGCTTCTTTGCTGGTAGAATTCAGACTGGGCAGGACACTTAGCTATAAGGAGATTTTAGGCCACCAAAAAGGATACTCATTGTAATGTTTGGTCATAGTGCTGGTTGGGGTATATACAGAGGACATGGGAGAATAGAGGAAGTGTATAGAGGAAGACCTTGTCTTGTATTAAAGGATGTTATGAGAAATAACCCTAAAGGTGATGCAAACTACCACAGAACCTCCTCCTTCCTGTTGGTTCCATGTTCATCAGCATAGTATATATTTATTAAGTGCAGTAAAGCTTTGTAATTCATAACTCCATTTTATTTTGTTGTACATTTAGTCAAATTAGTTAAATGTAGGTATCAATAAAGCTTTTCTCTTTTTTAAAAGTATATGTGTGTGTGTGTGTGTGTGTGTGTGTGTGTGTGTATTATTTTAGAGAAAGAGAGACAGAGAGAGAGAATTGGCACACCAGGGCCACTGAAATTGAATTCCATTACACTTGTACCACCTAGTTGGCATGTGCAACCTTGTACTTGCCTCACCTTTGTGCTTCTGGCTTATGTGGGATCTGGAGAGTCAAATATGGGTCCTTAGGATTTGTAGGCAAGCACCTTAACTGCTAAGCCATCTCTCTAGCCCTGAAAGTGTAGTTTTATTTATTTGCAAGGAAAGAGAGATAGAGAAAGATTGAGAAGCCAGGTGTGGTGGCGCATGCCTTTAATCCCAGCACTAGGGAGGCAGAGGTAGGAGGATTGCTGTGAGTTCGAGGCCACCCTGAGACTACATAGTTAATTCCAGGTCAGCCTGGACCAGAGTGAAACCCTACCTCAAAAAACAAACAAACAAACAAACAAACAAAAAAAAGATTACGAGTGAACATGGGCATCCAGGGCCTCTTGCTACTACAAATGAACTCCTGATTCATGTGCCACTTTGTGCATCTGGATTTATGTAGTTATGTAGGCACTGGGGAGTTGAACCTGGGACAGCAGGCTTTTGTAGCAAGTACCTTTAACCACTGAGCCACCTCCTCAGTCCCAAAATTTTTTCTTCTTCTTCTTCTTCCTCCTCCTCCTCCCCCTCCCCCTCCTCCTCCTCCTCCTCCTCTTCTTCTTTTCGAGGTAGGGTCTCACTCTAGCCCCAGCTGACCTGGAATTCACTCTATTCTCAGGCTGGCCTCAAACTAACAGCTATCCTCATGCCTCTGCCTCCTGAGTGCTGGGATTAAAGGCATATACCACCACACCTGGCTAAAACTTTTCTTTATTTTTATTTATTTATTTTCAAGCAGAGAGATATAGAAAAAAGAAGAGAGAGGAAGACAGAGAGATGGGGGGGGAGAGAGAGAGGGAGGGAGAGAGAGAGAATGAGTACACCAGGGCCTCCAGCCTCTGTAAATAAACTCCAGATGCATGTGCCACTGTGCATCTGGCTTTACATAGGAATTGGGGAATTGAACTCTGGTCATTAGGCTTTGCAGGCGTGCACCTTAACTGCTGAGAAATCTTTTCAGCCAACCCCTCTCCCCAGCTTTTCTTTTTGACTGGAGAAAGATTAGAAAGTTGAGCTGGGCGTGGTGGCGCACGCCTTTAATCCCAGCACTCGGGAGGCAGAGGTAGGAGGATCGCTGAGAGTTTGAGGCCACCCTGAGACTACGTAGTTAATTCCAGGTCAGCCTGGACCAGAGTGAGACCCTACCTTGCAAAAACCAAAAAAAAAAAAAAAAAAAAAAAAAAAAAAAATTTTTGTTTTTATTTACTAGAGAGAGAGGAAGAGGGAGAGAGAGGAAGACAAAATGGGTGCACCAGGACCTCTAGTCACTGCAAACAAACTCCAGATACATGCACTACCATGTGCATCTAGCTTATGTAGGTTCTGGGGAATTGACCCTGGGTTCTTAGGCTTCACAGGCAAGTGTCTTAACTGCTAAGCCATCTCTCTAGCCCCAGTTAAATTATTTTTAAGGGAATTAGGAAGCATGAAGTAGATTAGTAAGTGGGCCAAGGACCCAGAGTTACTTGAGATGTTCACGACTGAAGTCACAGATGGCCATGTTTCAAAGAAGCAAGTGAAATGACCAAGATATTGGGTGAAATGCCTGATTCTCCCATATTTACTAGGGACTGGTGAATTACTAAGGATTAGAATTACTGATATTGGAATGCTAATACTGAGGAAGTGAAGTGGGGGTTAGAGGGAAATGTTAGGATATAGTGTTTCTTGAGTGGCTACTGCGTCATACACTATAATATGCTCTTTTTTTCTATATATTTTCTTTTTATTTATTTATTTGAGTGAAAGAGAGAGAGAGAATGAGCAAGATAGAGAGAGATACGGATAGAAAGAGGGAGAGAGAATGGGCACACCAGGGCCTCTAGCTACTGCAAACAAACTCCAGATGCATGTGTCAACATGTGCATCTGGTTTACATGGGATCCAGGGAATTGAACCTGGGTCCTTAGGCTTCACAGGCATGTGCCTTAACCGCTAAGCCATTCTTCAGCCCTGATATGCTCTTTGTAGTCATGGTTTTATTTTTTTTCTCTCCACAATCCTGGAAGGCAGTGCTGTCCTCCCTTTACAGAGACAAAAATCGAGGCTCACAACGGTTGTTAAGAAGAGACTGAGCAGTAGTCGGGGGCAGGTTGTCAGCCAAGGTCTGCCCTTTCTCTACCCTGTGCTTCTTCAGGATCCTCCACTTTGTGTTTCTGAAGGAACTGTGCCAAAGCACCTGCATCTGTGGTACCCAGGAGACCAACAAAGTCATGAGAGGCTAGTTCTTCAGGTTTTCTGACACTGGAAGGAAAGCTCCTCCAGCTTCCTGTGTCATTTTTCTGAGGTGGTAGTACAACAGTCCCAGAGATAAATCACTCTTGATAAAAAATTAATCTCCTTTCCTTTTTTTTCTTTCCCAGTTAGTATATGAGTATTTGATCTTGCCAATTAGTCTATTAGAACTTGCTCATAAAAATCATCTGAGGAGCCGGGTGTGGTGGCGCATGCCTTTAATCCCAGCACTCGGGAGGCAGAGGTAAGAGGATCGGTGTGAATCCGAGGCTACCCTGAGATTACATAGTGAATTCCAGGTCAGCCTGAGCTAGAGTGAGACCCCACCTCGAAAAATGAAAAAAAAAATCATCTGAGGGAATGCTCGTAGTGGCCACCTAGATTTAATAATTTGATCCTATCTCTCTCTCCAATCCAAAGAATAATTTCTCTAGATTTTTTTTTTGGGGGGGGGGGGCTAAAAGGCCTTGGCTTTTGGTTCTCAGAGACCTTGAACTGAGAGATTCTGTCCTGACAGCATCACGTGAAGGTCTCAGCACTTTGAATCCTCTGTCTCTTTCCTCTCATGATCCTTGGTGGACATGGTGTCTGTTAGGGAGTGTTTTCCCAATGGTTTTGGAAGCAAGCCATGCATCTACCACAGACCTTTTATCCCTCTAGAAAGTTCCCCATGTGACCACATGAAACACTAAAAAGCAGACACCCACATAGGTTGATGAATTGTGAGAGTGGGGAAGAAGCTTCTAGGTTTTTCTCTGCCCTGGCATTCTGTAATTTGGGCTGCAGAAGTACGAATAGAGAGTTCAGGAGGCTGGAGCTAAGACTTGGCTTAGGTCACAAATCTTTGAGCTGTAAGCACAGGCCTGTCTGAGCCTGTTTTCCTAATTGTGGATGAAGGTCTGATGATAATCCCAGTCTCATTCTGTTATTCTGAAAGGCAGATTACTTGGAGTATAGGGTCCAGTGGCTTAATGACCAGCCCATTGAATGTATTACAGTGTGTTACTGTGCTGTTTGTAGCAGACCAAAACGGGCTCCTGGAGAAACTATTCTGGAACGTGCATTGCACTCTGACTCTGTCACTGACCCTGGTTCCTGGCAAATCCATCATTTTCCAATGAGGCTTTTATAGCATTGTTCTCCAGTTTATTTTTAATCTTCTCATTTATTGTCTTATAAATGCTACCAGAGCTTTGGTGATTCCTCAGTACTCATCTTGGAAATTTCTGGTTGATCTTGTACACTCATACCCAGAACTATTTACCCCAGAGTAATGATACGAATTCTTGGAATGGCATGTGATCCATTTCCCAATAAGTTCCCAGACAGCAGAAGAGGCTATTTATGATAAGTGACGTTGACTGGTTTACTAGAATTCTGAGTGATTGAGAACTCCTGAGAGCATCTTAGGTGAACGGTGAGGCGGGGCTGTTAGTACTTCATACACATTTCTGGGAATGAGAGAATGGGGAAGAGAGCAGCTTACTGTAAGTGACTCCTGTGTTAAAAGCTAGCAACCCCCTGGAAATGGAAGAGGGTCTTTTGTGTATTGTTGTTTAAAGCTAGTGACCCCCTGGACATGGAAGAGGGTCTTCTGTGTATTATCTTCAGTTGGTTGGAGTTGTTACCTTGTTGAGAAGATTTTGAAATGTTTCCTGGACATTTGGGGTTCCTGCATACTTCCACCTCCTTGGCACTGCAGATGGTCACTCTTTATTCTTCCTGGTTGTTCCTTGGAACTCTTTGAAATTGCACATGAAAGAAATCCACCTCTCTATTGAGCACCAGGGAATCTTTGGGACAGACACTGATGTATTTTATGAAACCTTCAGAGGAATCAGCTGAAACTAGTGGATTACTGCACAACAGCCCCCAGATTTCAGTGGCTTAATACAAAAAAGTTTATTTCCTACTCATACAGCAGGTCCACCTAGTGGTTCCCATTAAGCTGATGTTAACATTTCAGGTGCCCAGGCTCTTCTGTCACGTGTTTTCTCCTCATTCTGAGGAAGGGAAATAGAAGATGAGCCAGGGGTGGAAGTGGCTTATCTTACTTCTTATTCCTTCACTGTAATAGTAAAAGATCCAGAGAAATATGGCCTATTTGCCTCAGAAGAAAAAAAAATCAGATTTGATGGGCACCTAGCTGTTATGAATTACACAGGGTCCAAAACCTGCCAAAATTCTGTGTATTGCTATTATTTCTCTCTCCCTCCCCTCTCTCTCTCTCTCTCTCTCTCTTTTGGTTTTCCAAGGTAGGGTTTCACTCTAGTTCAGGCTGACCTGGAATTCACTAAGTAGTCTCAGGGTGGCCTTGAACTCACAGCAATCCTCCTACCTCTGCCTCCCGAGTGCTGAGTTTAAAGGAGTGTGCTACCACACCTGGAATTTTTCTCTCTCTCTTTTTAAAAACATTTTATTTTTATTTATTTATTTGACAGAGGGAGGGAGGAGAGAGAGATAATGGGTGTGCCAGGACCTCCAGCCACTGCACATGAACTCCAGACCTCTTCTGCAATGGACCCTGAGCCTTGGAAGGTGTGATAAAGATATTTCAGTGTTGAGCACTTCTGTGTCACTTCATCTCAGCCTTCTGAGTCATCCTAAGGTCACCACAATCTGAAAAGAGAAGCTTCTCTAACCAAAGTGAGAGTAGCATTAATACATGGGTATGGACATTAAGAGAAGTGCTCACAGGGCAGTTTGGTGAGCATAGTATATACATTTAGTCAGACACCAGCAGATGTTACACCCCTAGGGATCATGACTTCCCCCTTCAATAGGTTTTTAGTATCAGGGATGTATTCTCTCCCATGGAGCAGGCCTCCAGTCCAATTAGAAAGTGGTTGGTTTCCCCCATAACAGACATGCCACTATTGCACCTGTTGGCTCATTTGGCCTGGCTGGTCAAATTTAAGGCTTGTAGTGTCCACTGTTGACTATCTCCATTGGTGATTTTTCTCTCTCCCATTGAACAACATGCAGCTTAGTTTTTTCTAGCTTTCTGGTCTACATAGGGGAGGTTTTCAGCTCAGCTCCAGCAGGATTTCTCAATGACCTTGAAGCCCAAGTATGTGGAGTCTTCAGCAATAGGGTCTTACCATCTATTCCTGGTGGGAAACCAAGAGCCTCAGCAATGGCCTGTAATGTTTTGGGGGTATCAAGGACTTCCCTGGGCAACAACTCACTGGAAGGTATCCCATCCGTGGCACTGAAAGTTTTCTAGTAATAATCTATGGCTTCTGAGTGTGTCATTGTCCAAAAAAGTAGGTTTCCGTATGACTTATTCATATCCTCTTAGATTTTGATTAGGCCTCCCCCCCCCACCTTTCCTTTACTCAATCTCTTCCCCTGACCTCACTTAGGCCGTTCCACCCCCACTAATCTGTTTTTATACTTACATATATGCACTACCATCCTCTTAAGTCCCCTTTCCCTCCCTTTCTATTCCCTTTATATCCCCTTTCTAGCTTACTGGCCTCTTCTACTGAATTTTATTCTAACTCACATAGAAGTCCAATCACTTGTAGCTAGGAACCACATATGAGAGAGAACATGCAACGTTTGGCTTTCTGGGCCTGCGTTACTTCACTAAATGTAATCCTTTCCAGATCCATCCATTTTCCTGCAAATTTCATAATTTCATTTTTCTCTCTTTTCTTTTCTTTATTTTATTTTATTTTATTTATTATTATTTTTTTTTTGAGTTAGGGTCTCACTCTAGTTCAGGCTGACCTGGAGTTCACTCTGTATTCTCAGGGTGGCCTTGAACTCATGATGATCCTCCCACCTTCTGCCTCCCGAGTGCTGGGATTAAAGGTGTGCGCCACCACGCCTGGCTCTTTCTTTTATTTTGAGTTAGGGTTTCATTCTAGGTCAGGATCTGGAATTCACTATGTAGTCTCAGGGTGGCCTTGAACTCATGGTAATCCTCCTACTTTTGCCTCCGAAGTGCTGGGATTAAAGCAAGTGCCACCATGCCCAGCAATTTCATTTTTCTTTACCACTGAGTAGAACTTCATTGTATTAATGTGCCACATCTTCATTATCCACTCATCAGTTGAGGGACATCTAGGCTGGTTCCATTTCCTAGCTATTGTGAATAGAGCGGCAATAAACATGGTTGAGCAAGTATCTCTAAGACAAGTCCTTAGGATATATGCCTAGGAGTGGTATAGCTGGGTCATATGGTAGATCCATTTTTTGCTGTCTCAGGAACCTCCACACTGATTTCCACAATGGCTGGACCATATTCTACACACTAACAGTGTAGAAGTGTTCCTCATTTTCTGCATGCTTGCCAGCATTTATTGTCATTTGTTTTCATGATGGTAGCCATTCTGACAGAAGTGAGATGGTATCTCAAAATAGTTTAATTTGCATTTCCCTGATGGTTAAGGATGAAGAACATTTTTTAGATATTTATATCCCAACTGTATTTCTTCTTTTGGGAACCTTCTATTTAGTTCTGTAGCCCATTTTTTTAAATTGGGTTGTTTGATTTCTTGTTATTTAGTTTTTTTTTAGTTCTTTGTATATCCTGGATATTAATCCTTTGTCAGATGTATAGCTGGCAAAAAAATTTCCCCCATTCTGTAAGGTTGCCTGTTTTCTCTATTCACAGTGTCCTTTGCTGTACAAAAGCTTTGTAATTTCATGAGGTCCCAGCGGTTGATCAGTGGTTTTACTTCCTAAGCAATGCCAATATGTTGAAGGGGTTCCCCTACTTTTTTATCTAGTGGTTTCAGAGTTTCAGGTCTGATATGGTAGTAGACAGCTTCAGGTTCACTGAGATGAACTTCCAAACCAGGCACAGTTATGGAGGAAGGGGTATTTATTGACGCTTACAGATCCAGGGGAAGTTCCATAATGGTAGAAGTTGGCCCCCTCTTAAAGGACCAGGCAGAGAGAGAGAAAAAGAAAACCACAAGCCATAAGCCAAAACCCACACAGCCCACTTTAGGGACTCCAGAAGCAACTCAGGCACTTTGCATGTCTTTAGATTGGAATCTCAAATCCACCACTACACCTTAGGGCTGGACCCTAAGATCCACCTACTCCAGCCAGGTGGCTGCAGGTCCAAACTATAAACTAATAAAATACTGAATATATTAGGGGCCATCTATTCAAACTACCACAGATATTAAGATCTTTGATCCATTTGGACTTCATTCTTGTGCATGGAGAGAAATAAAGATCTATTTTCATCCTTCTACATATAGATATCCAGTTTACCCAGCACTATTTGCTGAAGAGGCTGTCTTTTCTCCAATGAGTATTTTTGGCATTTTTGTCAAAGATCAAGTGGCTGTAGCTACCCAGACTTACATCAGGTCCTCTATTCTGTTCCATTGATCTACGTGTCTGTTTTTGTGCCAGTACCATGCTGTTTTTGTTACTATGGCTCTGTAATATAGGTTAAAATCAGATAAGGTGATACCACCAGCCTTATTTTTTGTTGCTCAAAATTGTTTTAGATACTTGAGGGCTTTTGTGCTTCCAAATGAATTTTAGGATTGTTTATTCTATTTCCATGAAGAATGCCATTGGAATTTTGATGGGGAGTGCATTAAATGTGTAGATTGCTTTTGGTAAGATTGCCATTTTTACAATATTGATTCTTCCAATCCAAAAGCATGGGATGTCTTTCCATTTCTTTGTGTCTTCTGCAATTTCAAGGCAGTCTGTCTCTTGCTGCTGCTGTTGCTGCTTGTTAGCTTCTGGAGGTGCTTAGGGATCATAGAAACATGCACCACATTGCATCAGGTTTTCCTTGGGTGGTGGCAAATTGAAATTCAATTGGCAGGCTTACAAACAAGTGCCTTTAATTGGTGAGCCATCTTCCCAACCCTTTGTTTCTTTTTAAATTTACTTTTTATTTTTTTAATTTATTGTATGTATATGTATGTATGTATGTATGCATGCATGCATGCATGTTTTATGTATGGGCACACCAGAGTCTCCTCTGGCTACTGCAAATGAATACCAGATAAATACAGGACTTTGGGTCTGGCTTTACATGAGTGCTGGGGAATTGAACCTAGACCTGTAGGCTTTGCAAGCAAGCACCTCTATCTAATTGCTGAGCAATCTCCCCCTCTTTCTTTATTTTTCAGTCTTGTGGAAAAGTGCAAATTTATAGTTGTCTTTCCAACCTTCCTTACTATAGTCACACCAAATAACTGTATTTCATTGAATCTATGGACACCATTATTTATAATATGTGCTACTATTTTGCCACTGAGATATAAATTAAAAATTGGGTTTTGGGGCTGGAGAGATGGTTTAGTGGTTAAGGTGTATGCCTGTGAAGCTTAAGGGCCCAGGTTCAATTCTCCAGGTCCCACATAAGCCAGATGCACATGGTGGCACATGCATCTGGAGTTTGTTTGCAGTGGCTAGAAGCCCTGGCATGCCCATTCTCTCTCTCTCTCTCTCTCTCTAACAAATAAATAAATTAAATTTAAAAAATTTTTAAAAAGAGAAATTGGGTTTTAAATACACTATGATATAATATAAAAGTGCCAGCAATTGAAGAATCACCCTAATTTCAAAGCTCTCAAAAATATAAGACAAGGGGACTGGAAAGATGGCTTAGTGGTTAAGGTGCTTTCCTGCAAAGCCAAAGGACCTCAGTTCAATTCCCCAGGACCCATGTCAGCCAGATGCACAAGGTGGCTCATATGTCTGGAGTTTGTTTGCAGTGGCTGGAGGCTCTGGTGTGCACATTCTTTTCCTCTCTCTCTCTCTCTGCCTCTTTTTTTTTTTTTTTTTTTTTTTTTCAAGGTAGGGTCTCACTGTAGCTCAGGCTGACCTGGAATTCACTATGTAGTCTCAGGGTGGCCTTGAATTCACAGCAATCCTCCTACATCTGCCTCCTGAGTGCTGGGATTAAAGGCGTGCGCCACCACACCCGGCTTCTCTCTATCTCTTTCTCTCTCGCTCTGTCAAATTAATAAATAAAAATATAAGATAAGGGCTTGGAGAGATGGCTTAGCAGTTAAGGCTCTTGCCTGCGAAGCCTAAGTACTCAGGTTCCATTCCCTAGTACCCATGTAAAGCTAGATGCACAAGGTGGTGCAGCCATCTGGAGTTTGTTTGCAGTGACTAGAGAGAGGCCCTAGAATACCCATTCTCTATCTGTCTCTCTCTCTCGCTCCCTCTTCAATAAATAAGTAAATAAATAAATAGATAAATAAAATATTTAAAAAAACAAGCCGGGCATGGTAGGCAGAGGTAGGAGGATCGATGTGAGTTTGAGGCTATCCTGAGAGTACATAGTGAATTCCAGGTCAGCCTGGGTTAGAGTGAAACCCTATCTTGAAAAAAAAAAAAACAGTTGGGCAAGTGTGTCAGGAAGTTCAAGAGAGAGACTCAGAAAAAACAACAACAATAAAGGTCAGGAAAGATCAAATTCCACAACCAAGCTTTTTCATAGCAAGTCCATCTGTTGGCTTGGTGGGTCATGAATTAGACAGATTCAACTTCCTCCTCAACTCTTACTGTTTCTCCTCTTGAAGCACTGTGTTAGGCTCACAACAAAACTTTCCAGGTTCTATGCAGAAAAAGAGATATACATAGCTCACCATTTTGGAGGCTGAAAATCCAAACAGCATGTCACTAGCTCTGGTAAGGACCCCAAGGCTGAGTCCCCACATCATAAAGATACACAACATCTCCCCACACCACCAGCCTGGGAATTAAGAAACCAACACTGGTACTTGTGAGGGGACAAGCAGCATCTAAACAAAAGCATTCATGTATTCCCTCTGTCCATCCTCATACCATGGAGCACCAGCTGTGTGTCAGGAAGTCTGTTGGGCACTGAGGGCTCAAGAAAGAATGCAGTGGGATCCTGGGTAGTCAGGACGACCATCATGTAAACAAATGAGTTAATAGCTTCTGCTATTAGTCTGCAGTATACCTGCAAAGCAAGAGAAGAGCCCATTTTGCTCGGAAAAGTGCGAGTGATTGTGCCATGATTATTCAAGTGATTGTGCCCTACTAAGACAGGATGCATTGGTCTCTTTTGAATGATAACATGGAATTAGCCAGGTGTGGTGGTGCATGCCTTTAATCCCAGCATTTGGGAGGCAAGGGTAGGAGGATTGCCATGAGTTTGAGGCCACCCTGAGATTAACATAGTGAATTCCAGGTCAGCCTGGGCTAGAGTGAGACCCTACCTTGAAAAACCAAAAACAAAAAACAAACAAAAAAAACCCAAAAAATAAAAAAAACATGGAATTATTTCCATAGCTACCTGATAACAAGCACAAAGCAGCCTGTTTGACTCACCTCAAAGTTTCTATTGAACCTCATGTTCAAGAGATACTTAAGGGAGCTGGGAGATGGCTCAGTGGATAAAGTGCTTACTGTGTTACTGTGCTGAGTTCAGAGCCCCAGAACCTGTGGAAAGCTGGGTGCTGTAGTGTAAGCATCTATAATCTCAGCACACCTGCAGCAAGAAGGGAGGTGGAGACAGGAGAATCCCCTCAAAGCTTACCGCCTATCTAGCCCGATGAGTGCAGCAGTGAATGAGAGACCTGCCTCAAACAAGGTGGAAGGTAAGGACTAACACCCAAAGTTGTCCCGATTTCTACATCTGTGCTGTGGCATATGCATGCTCCCTCAACTCCAAAACAAGAGGCACATAAAGGTTTCCATTATTATTACTGATGATGTTATTATTTTCCAAGGCAGGGTCTCACTCTAGAACAGATTGACCCAGAACTTACTCTGTAGGCCCAAGATGTCCTCAAACTCACAGGGATCCTCCTACCCCAGCCTCTTGAGTGCCGGGACTAAAAGTATGCATCCCCATGTCTGGCTTGGGTTTCCTTTTTGTGTGAAAACATTAATGAGTATTTTTTTATTTTTAATTTTTTGGTCTTTAGAGGTAGGGTCTCACTTTAGCCCAGGCTGACCTGGAATTAGTTTCAGGATAGTCTCAAGCTTACAGCAATCCTCCTAGCTTAGCCTCCCTAGTGCTGGGATTAAAGGTGTGTATTTATAGTATTTATAGAGACAAAGCAAGGAGATAATTACATTTACCTTATTCTGGAGGTGGTCTACTTTTTGTGTGGTTTTTTTGAGGTAGGGTTTCACTCTGGAATTCATTATGTAGTCTCAGGCTGGCCTTGAACTCACAATAATCCTCCTACCTCTGCCTCCCAAAAAGGATTGTTTTAAATGATGTGATTGTTTTTCTGAGCCTGGTAGGGTTCTGTAGATCACGTATTCCAGAAGGTGAGCAGGCAAGAAGGGTGGTGTGCTGGACTCAGGTTTGCTGGGTCCCAACCACAGGGCATGTGTAGAGGGTCTTTGGAGAATATGTAGGTGAAGCTGTTGGGGCTTGGGATCAGAGATCGGACGTGGCTGGACCTTTCCTCCCAGGGAGCTGGAGCTCAGCCAGTGTGGGGTCCTCATCTCTCCAGCCAGGATGCCAGTGAAGTTTGGGCCCATTGTAGAAAGCCCACAAAGAACACAAGACTGGGAATTAAAGGGGTTTGCTTGAGGCTCATGGAAAGGCCTGCAGAGAGGGCCAATGTCTGTCAGTCTGTTCTGGCTATTAGGAAATGCTTACTTGGTCTACATCATACCACCCTGACCATGCTTGATCCTTTCTGACCTTGGACTCAAAGCAGGGTTGGGCCTGGTTAGTGCTTTGAAGGGACAAAATGCTTACTTAATGAGTCAGAAAAAAAAGTTTAAGCTATCCTTTCTTCTAGTTCATGGAGATGCTAGACACAAGCACTAAGATAGCCAGGATTTTTTTTTTTTTTTTGTAGCTTTCCAGGGCCAATTTATGCAGAGCAGGATACTCATCAGTGGTCGTGGTTGGGAGTGGGTTTATTACCTGTGAATCTACAGGACCTGAAGGGACTTCTCTATGTGGACTTTTGAGAGAGGAGAGCTCCAAGAAGTTGTGTGTGTGTGTGTGTGTGTGTGTGTGTGTGTACATGTTCATGTGTGTGAGTGTAGATGCAATTCATTCTCAGATATGCATGTGGAGCTCAGAGAACAATTTGGGATGTCAGCCCTCACCTTCTACTTTGTTTGAATCAGGGTATCTCATTGTTCATTTGCCAGGGTAGCTGGCACACAGGCTTCTAGGGGGCTCTCCTGACTCTGCCGTTCCTTTTTGCTATAGAAATGTTGTGATTACAGATGCTTGCACTACAGCATCCAATTTTAATTTTATTTTTATTTTTTGCTTTTTGGAGTAGGGTCTTACTGTAGCCCAGACTGACTTGGAATTAACTATGTAGTTTCAGGGTGGTCTTGAACTCACCTCCTACCTCTGCCTCCCTAGTGCTGGGATTAAAGGTATGTGCCACCACACCTGGCCATCCAGCTTTTTTTTTTTTTTTTTGAATATTTTTATTTATTTAGAAGCAGAGAGAATGGAAGAGAGCATGGGCATGCTAGGGCCTTTTGCTGCTACAAATGAACTCCAGATGTGCATCTGGCTTTACTTGGGTACTAGGGAATCAAACCCATGCTGGCAGGCTTTGCAAGCAAGCACCTTTGACCACTGAAACATGTTCTTAGCCCAGCATCCAGCTTTTTTTTTAAGTTGAGAGAGACAGAGAGGAAGAGGGAGGGAGGGAGAGAAAGAGAGAGATTGAGGGAGAGAGAGAGAGAGAATGGGCATCTAGACAGCCTCTCAGTCGCTGTGAATGAATTCCAGATGCATGCACCCCCTTGTGGACAAGTGCAGGATTGCATGCTTACGTCACTGCCTGGCTAAACATGGGACCTGGAGAATCCATCCAGCATTCTTAGGCTTGGCAAGCAGGCTCCTTAACCACTAAGTCTTCTCTCCAGCCCCAGCATCCAGCTTTTTATATGGGTCCTGGGACTCTGAACTCAGATACTCATGCCTGCACAGCAAATGCCTTATCCACTGAGCCATCTTCCCAGGCCCAGGAGCTTCTTTAGCAGGAAGGAAAAAGGGTGGACTCTTTAGAGCAACCTTGTGGTTTGTAAGCAAAAATCTGGCGGTAGAGTAGATGGTTGTAGGGTACTGGACTTGTAGAAAGAGAAACTTGATTGAAGGGTGGGGCAACAGCACTCCAGTCCTCTTCAGAATTAATTGTAAGTATACAGAAAGAGGAAAAGCAAAGAAAGAGGGAAAGAAAACCATACTTTGAAAACAGCAAAAGTTTTATGCCCTGCAATGATTTATCAGCATGCCGAGGAAAAGCATTAAAGGAATAATTGCTGGCTGTTTATTTTGGAAAAGCATGTGTCGTATGAGTCAGGGCAGGAGCTTTATTTTCTCTTTTACCCACCTCATACTACCATTAGTGTTAATAGGATCATATATTCTAGACTTTCCTTGGCTTGCTGCCCTGACATAAATGGTTGAATTCCTTGTTTGGTATTATATATTCTTAACATCAACGGGGGGGAGAGAAAGAGAATGTTGTGAGCTAAATAATTCTTTGTGTGTTATTGTAGATAGTGTTTATTCACTGGGGTCCATGGCTATGAAGGTTCTCTGTTCAGATGACCTGTTTCCTGATAGCTTCCACTAGATAGCTTTATAATTTGCCCAAGGGGGTTGTTCAAGGGCTGGCTTCATATATTTTTTATTTGATGGAGCAAGATGAGTCCTTTTTTTTTTTTTTTGAGGTAGGGTCTCACTCTAGCCCAGGCTGACCTGGGATTCACTCTGTATTCTCAGGATGGCCTCAAACTCACAGCAATCCTTCTACCTCCGCCTCTCAAGTGCTGGGGTTAAAGGCGTGTGCCACCACTCCCAGCCCTTACAAGTATTCTTGTCGTCCAAGAAGCCAGTAGTGTTGTGTGTTCCTCTCTCATCGTGGGGTCCATGGAGGCCTTTATCAGGCGATCATTTGATACACATTGACCCAGCTTACCGTCATGGTGGGGGAGTTAGTTCTTAGGATTGCTGCTGCACAATCCCTAGAGTCAATTAAACAAAAAGCAGTTGAGCTCCTGTTGTGCCTCCAGTATTGTTTCCGACTTGGGAACACTCTGAGTGGAGAGCCAGAATGAGATTGGATTCAAGGAAACCCAGAAGAATTAGAGTGCTAAAATGTCAGGGTCTTAAAGGACCTTAGAGATGATTGAATCCAGGTTAGCAAGCTTTTTCTGCAACAGGCCAGAAAGTAAATATATTAGGCTTGGCAGTGGGAGGGCACCCAAAGTGTCTAGTGCCCATGATTTGAGAGAATGGAAGAGAGCATGGGCATGCTAGGGCCTTTTGCTGCTACAAATGAACTCCAGATGTGCATCTGGCTTTACTTGGGTACTAGGAATCAAACCCATGCTGGCAGGCTTTGCAAGCAAGCACCTTTGACCACTGAAACATGTTCTTAGCCCAGCATCCAGCTTTTTTTTTAAGTTGAGAGAGACAGAGAGGAAGAGGGAGGGAGGGAGGGAGGGAGAGAAAGAGAGAGATTGAGGGAGAGAGAGAGAGAGAATGGGCATCTAGACAGCCTCTCAGTCGCTGTGAATGAATTCCAGATGCATGCACCCCCTTGTGGACAAGTGCAGGATTGCATGCTACGTCACTGCCTGGCTAAACATGGGACCTGGAGAATCCATCCAGCATTCTTAGGCTTGGCAGGTAGGCTCCTTAACCACTAAGTCTTCTCTCCAGCCCCAGCATCCAGCTTTTTATATGGGTCCTGGGACTCTGAACTCAGATACTCATGCCTGCACAGCAAATGCCTTATCCACTGAGCCATCTTCCCAGGCCCAGGAGCTTCTTTAGCAGGAAGGAAAAAGGGTGGACTCTTTAGAGCAACCTTGTGGTTTGTAAGCAAAAATCTGGCGGTAGAGTAGATGGTTGTAGGGTACTGGACTTGTAGAAAGAGAAACTTGATTGAAGGGTGGGGCAACAGCACTCCAGTCCTCTTCAGAATTAATTGTAAGTATACAGAAAGAGGAAAAGCAAAGAAAGAAGGAAAGAAAACCATACTTTGAAAACAGCAAAAGTTTTATGCCCTGCAATGATTTATCAGCATGCCGAGGAAAAGCATTAAAGGAATAATTGCTGGCTGTTTATTTTGGAAAAGCATGTGTCGTATGAGTCAGGGCAGGGAGCTTTATTTTCTCTTTTACCCACCTCATACTACCATTAGTGTTAATAGGATCATATATTCTAGACTTTCCTTGGCTTGCTGCCCTGACATAAATGGTTGAATTCCTTGTTTGGTATTATATATTCTTAACATCAACGGGGCGGGGGGGAGAGAAAGAGAATGTTGTGAGCTAAATAATTCTTTGTGTGTTATTGTAGATAGTGTTTATTCACTGGGGTCCATGGCTATGAAGGTTCTCTGTTCAGATGACCTGTTTCCTGATAGCTTCCACTAGATAGCTTTATAATTTGCCCAAGGGGGTTGTTCAAGGGCTGGCTTCATATATTTTTTATTTGATGGAGCAAGATGAGTCCTTTTTTTTTTTTTTTTTTTTTTTTTTTTTTTGAGGTAGGGTCTCACTCTAGCCCAGGCTGACCTGGGATTCACTCTGTATTCTCAGGATGGCCTCAAACTCACAGCAATCCTTCTACCTCTGCCTCTCAAGTGCTGGGGTTACAGGCGTGTGCCACCACGCCCAGCCCTTATAGGTATTCTTGTCGTCCTAGAAGCCAGTAGTGTTGTGTGTTCCTCTCTCATCGTGGGGTCCATGGAGGCCTTTATCAGGCGATCATTTGATACACATTGACCCAGCTTACCGTCATGATGGGGGAGTTAGTTCTTAGGATTGCTGCTGCACAATCCCTAGAGTCAATTAAACAAAAAGCAGTTGAGCTCCTGTTGTGCCTCCAGTCTTGTTTCCGACTTGGGAACACTCTGAGTGGAGAGTCAGAATGAGATTGGATTCAAGGAAACCCAGAAGAATTAGAGTGCTAAAATGTCAGGGTCTTAAAGGACCTTAGAGATGATTGAATCCAGGTTAGCAAGCTTTTTCTGCAACAGGCCAGAAAGTAAATATATTAGGCTTGGCAGTGGGGGCACCCAAAGTGTCTAGTGCCCATGATTCTTTGTCTTTATAGTCATCTACAAATGTAGAAAATAAGTTTTTATTTTATTTTATTTTTTGGTTTTTCGAGGTAGGGTTTCACTCTAGTCCAGGCTGACCTGGAATTCATTCACAGTGATTCTCCTACCTCTGCCTCCCAAGTGCTGGGTCAAAGGCGTGTGCCACCATGCCCAGCTAGAAAATCATTTTAAGTGAGATGTGGAGGGGTAGACTTAATTTAGCCCATAAGCCATACTTTGCCAACCTCCTCATCTATTAGATTGCCCTCATTTTACCAATGCAGACAAGATGGTAAAACAAGCCCCTGCTTCCCTTCTCCCCACAAGGTCACACCGCTAGTTACTAACATAGCTAGGCTGGTGTGGTAGTTTGAATAAATGGCCCCCAATATATTCAGTGTTTTATTAGTTTGTAGTTTTTTTAAAAAAATATTTATTTGAGAGAGAGCGAGAGAGAGAGGGAGAGAATAGACACACCAAGGCCTCCAGCCACTGCAAACGAACTCCAAGTACATGTGCTTCCTTGTGTATCTGGCTTACATGGGTCTCACTCTAGCCCAGGCTGACCTGGAACTCACCATATTATCTCAGGGTGGCCTCAAACTCAGGGCAGTCCTCCTACCTCTGCCTCCCAAATGCTGGGATTAAAGGCGTGTGGCTCCACGCCCCGCTCAGTTTGTAGTTTGGATCTGCAGCCAGCTGGCTGGAAGAGGTGTCACTGGGAGGATCTTAAGGTGTGGTGGTGGGTTTGAAATTCCAATCTAAAGATATACAAAGTGCCTAATTCCACCTGGAGTTCCTGAAGTGTGCTGTATGGTGTGGCTTTTGGCTTGTGGCTTCTCTCTGGGCCTATGAAAGCAGGGCCAGCTTCTTCTGCCATTATGGAACTTCCCCTGGATCTGTAAGCTTCAATAAATCCCTTCCTCCATAACTGTGCTTGGTCTGGAAGTTCATCTCCACAAATCTGAAGCTGTTGCACCTGAGCACCTTGCAAATGTATAGCTTTGGGCCAGAGGGAAATGACGCAATGAGATGAGAAGTTATCATGTATCTACCATACTTCAGGCACCCTGTTTAGGATGGAGGATGCAAAATTAAGTGCCCCAAAGTCCCAGCTGTCAATCACTTTAGTCACTGGTGTAAGATAGCAAGTGTGGTAGTATAAAGCACAGGTGGGCACTCCTCCCTCAGCAGAGGGATGCTTTAGTGAGTGAATGAATGAATTCATCCACTTAGGTTTTAGAAACCAGTCCCTAGCCCAAAGCAGTTGCTTGTTTCTCTCCCACTCCTTTGGTGATTAATACCTGGTATACATCCTATATATGCATTGGTAATGAAGTGAAAGGAATAGAAATGAAAAAAAAAAGCTCCAGACAGTCACCAGAAAAAGATGGTTTATTTTGTAATTACTCTGTAGCCCCAGTTTATATGACAGTGGCATTGAGACATATGCAATCATGCAGGATCAGTCATAGAGACAGAAAGACACACACACACAGAGAATGTGTGTATATAGGTGCTCCCAGGGTCTCCTGCCACTGCAAACGAACTGCAGAAACATGTACCACTTTGTGTATCTGGCTTTCCGTGGGAACTGGGGAATCAAACCCAGGCTGTTGGGCTTTATAAGCAAGTGCATTTACATGCTGAGCCATATTTCTAGCCCCTTCTTTCTTTTATTTTTCTTCTCTTCTTTCTCTCTCACTCTGTTTTTTTTTTTTCCCCCCAAGGTAGGGTCTCACTAGCTCAGGCTGACCTGCAATTCACTCTGTAGTCTCAGGGTGGTCTAGAACTTACAATGTTCCTCCTACCTCTGCCTCCCGAGTGCGTACACCACCATGCCCGCCTCTCTCTGTGTCTACATAGCCTAGGCTGGCCTTGAATTTACAGTCTTAATGCCCCAGCCACTCAAGTGCTAGGATGTCAGGCATGTGCCACCATGCCATAGTTCCATTGAACACTTACAGAACTTAACATGCACAGTAGAACTGTACTGAGCATCAAAGGTTGCTTGAAGGTGTGATAGCCTGGCTGGTGCCTCTGAATCTGAGGAAGTTTGTGTGGGCAGGTGGGAGGTTTGCTCAGCATATGGTGACTTTTACCTTTTGCATAGCCATTTTAAAATTATGATTTCAGGCCATATTCGGAGGCATCCTGGAGTTCATGGGCTAGAGAATTGGAAACTGTAAGAAAAATCAGGCATAAGTTTTGGCTTTAAGTCAGATAATACTTAGAACAAATACCCTTGCTGCTGCATTAATTTTTCGTTTTGACAGATGAGAACAAGCAGTTCATTAAGTGTACATAGCCTTCCTCCCTTCATTATGTAAGACAAAATTCTTTTCTTACCTGACAATTGTTTAATTGCTTAAATTCAAGGGCTTTTAAAAGCAGGGACTGGTAAACACCATGGAAAGCTGAATGGAAAGCCTCTGGTATTTTGTTTGCATTGACAAGAGACCCTGGCATACCTCCATCCCCATGCAAGCAAATAAATAAATTAATAATTTTTAAAAGCAAAAAACCCTACTTAGATTACTGTTTAATTTTTTTAATTTATTTTTTTGGGGGTAGGGTCTTATTTTAGCCCAGGCTGACCTGGAACTCACTCTGTAGTTTATCTATGTAGCTTAATTTATTTGCAAGCAAATAGAAAGAAAATGAGAGAGAGAGGGAGGGAGGGAGGGGGGAGAATGGGAACAACAGGGCCTCTTGCATGCCTCACTTTGTGCATTTGGCCTTATGTGGATACTGGGGAATTGAACCCTGGCCATGGGGCTGGCAGGTTTTGCAAGCAAACTCCTTTAGCCACTGAGCCATCTCGCTAGCACTTTTTTTTCCCTCCAAGGTAGGATTTCACTCTAGCCCAGGTTGACCTGGAACTTACTCTGTAATCTTAGGCTAGCCTTGAACTCACAGCTAGCCTACTACTTTAGCTTCCCGAGTGCTGTGAACAAAGCTGTGTGCCATGCTGGCCCTTTATTTATTTATTTATTTATTTATTTTTGGATTTTCGAGGTAGGGTCTCACTCAGGCCCAGGCTGACCTGGAATTAACTATGTAGTCTCAGGGTGGCCTTGAACTCAAGGCGATCCTCCTACCTCTGCGTCCCAAGTGCTGGGATTAAAGGCGTGCACCACCACGCCCGGCTGGCCCTTTATTTTTATGTGAGGAATGGTGTAGGCTTTGTTTGCTATGCATTGTAAGCAGAGTTTCTCTATGTAACATATAACATAATAAAGGCAAAAAAAAAAAAAAAAAAAAAAACAAAAACAAAATTCTCCCCTTTAATGATTACTTAACATCCCCTCCACAGGGTTTCACTCTAGCCCAGGCTGACCTGGAATTCACTATGTAGTCTCAGGGTGGCCTTGAACTCATGACAATCCTCCTACCACTGCCTCCCAAGTGCTGGGATTAAAGGCGTGCACCACTATGCTCGGTTAAATATTTATTTATTTGAGAGAGAGAGAGAGAGAGGCAGATAGAGAGAATGGGTACACTAGGACCTCTAGCCACTGCAGACAAACTTCAGACGCATGCATCACCTTGTACATCTAGCTTACATGGGTCTTGTAGGCAAGTGCCTTAACTGCTAAGCCATCTCTCCAGCCCTTTTTTTTTTTTTTCAAGGTAGGGTCTCACTCTAGTCCAGGCTGACCTGGAACGCATTCTATAGTTCCAGGCTAGCCTCAAGCTCACAGTGATTCTTCTACCTCTGCCTCCCAAGTGCTGGAATTAAAGGCATGTGCCACCATGCCCAGCAGTTTCCTTACTTTTTAAAATGTATTACTTATTTATTTATTATTTATTTTAGAGAGAGAGAGAGACAGATAGAGAGAGAGAATGCATGCTTCAGGACCTCCAGCCTCTGCAAACAAACTCCAGATGCATGTGCTACTTTGTGCATTCGGCTTACGTGGATCCTTTGACTTTATAGGCAAGCACCTTAACCACTAAGCCATCTCTCCAGCCCCAGTTTCCTTATTATTATTATTATTTTTTTTTTTTTTAGTTTAGTTTTTCGAGGTAGGGTTTCACTCTGGTCCAGGCTGACCTGGAATTAACTATGTAGTCTCAGGGTGGCCTCCAACTCACGGTGATCCTCCTACCTCTGCCTCCCGAGTGCTGGGATTAAAGGCGTGTGCCACCATGCCCAGCTCCCCAGTTTCCTTATTTTTAAAAACAGGGGTAATAGTAGTGGCTACCTTATGGTAATATTAAGGACTTAATGAAAAGGTACAGACAATACATGTCTATCATATAGTTGTGGGTCTATAGCAATAAATGTGAGCTATAGTTGTTCTTACTAGAATGTATCAGCAATCAGGCTTTGTTTGGTCCAATGTCCTGAATCAGGAGAAACATCTTTTTTTTTAAACTTCTTATTGAAAACTTACATAAGTATAGACAATATATCATGACCATTATCCCCTCCCACTATCTCTATTTCTTCAAATCCCCCTCCACTGAATCCTTTCTTCTTTCCAATTAGTCTCTCTTCTATTTTGATATCATTTGTTTGTTTGTTTGTTTGTTTTTCAAGGTAGGGTCCCACTCTAGCCCAGGCTGACCTGGAATTCACTATTTCGTCTCAGGGTAGCCTTGAACTCATGACGATCCTCCTACTTCTGCCTCCTGAGTGCTGGGATTAAAGGTGTGTGCCACCACGCCTGGCTTTTTCTTTTCTTTTCTTTTCTTTTCTTTTTTTTGTTTCTCGAGGTAGAGTCTCACTCTAGCCCAGGCTGACCTGGAATCACTATGTAGTCTCAGGGTGGCTTCAAACTCACAGCGATTCTCCTACCTCTGCCTCCTGTGCTGGGATTAAAGGCCACCATGGCCGGCTAATGGCATTGTTTTTGTTTCCTCTTATTATGCAGGGTTTATGTAGGTAGTATCAACTGCTGGGAGGTCATGAATATCAAGGCACCCCTCCTTTTCCTTTAGCTCTTACATTCTTTCCACCACCTCTTTCGAAATGGTCCTTAAGCCTTGAAGGGTGTGATAGAGATGTCTCACTTACTGCTAAACGCTCAACTGTCACTTCTTCTCATCACATTGGTACCAGTCATGAATTCCCTCCTGTTGAGCGGGTGTGTAGTTCAATCAGAGAGCAAGTGGTTTCCTCCATAAAAGACATACCACCATTGTACCAGTTGGCACCTTTGGCTTGCAGGGTCCCCTGCTGGTTAAGACTGTTGGTGAGTTCTTTCCTTCAAAAGGTTGCATGCTGCATAGTTCTTTGTAGCATTCTAACAGCTAACAGGCAGGGAGGAGGCTTCCAGTCCAGCTCCAGCTTGATTTCTCAGTGACCTGCAGCCCAAGCATGTGAAGTCTTCAGCAATAGGGTCTCACCATCTAGTTCTGGTGGACAATCAAGAGCCTTGGCAATAGCCTGAAATGTTTTGGGAGCATCAAGGAACTCTCTGGTCAACAACTTACTGGAAAGTATCCCACCTCTGGCACTGAAATTTTTTTAGTAACATTCTATGGCTTCTGGGCATAGCATTATCCACCCCAACAGGGAACTTCTGCCCAAACTCTTTTTTTTTTTTTTAACATGTATGTTGTTCACCCTCTCTCCCTTTTCCCCTCCCTTCCTTTCTTCCTTCTTTCATTCATTCTTCAGTGCTAGGGATCAAGCCTCACACATGCTAGGCAAGCATTGATTCCCTAGCATCCATGTCAAGCCAGATGCAAAGTGGCAGATGTGTCTGTGATTGTGATGTGCCTATGACAGTGAGAGGTGGAGCCAGGAGACTCCAAAGCTCTCTCTGGACAGCTAGACTGGTATTTCTTTGCAGTGGCAAGAGATCGTGTCTCAAAGAAGTTGGAAGAACAACATGAAAGCCGGGCGTAGTGGTGCATGCCTTTAATCCCAGCACTCGGGAGGCAGAGGTAGGAGGATCGCCATGAGTTCAAGGCCACCCTGAGACTACATAGTGAATTCCAGGTCAGCTAGAGTGAAACTCTACCTCGAAAACAAAGCAAAACAAACAAACAAACAAAAAAAAAAAAAAAAAAAAAAAGAAAAGAAAAGAAAAGAGTACGAGTGTGGTGGTACACACCAGCACTTGGTAGTTGGAGGAAGAAGAATTGAGGATTCAGTGCCAGCCTCAGCTTCACAGCAGGTTCGAAGCCAGCCTGAGCTACATGAGACTATTTCAAAAAAATGAAACTAAACAAACAAATGAAAAACCCCAACCAACCAACTGAAAAAATAAACAAACAAAAAAGCAAACAAAAAATAGATTTGAACTTCAGCTTTCCCTTTTCCTATCTGACTTTCCATTTCAGGAGCTAAATTTACCTAATAGTAATCCTGTCAGCTTCATCCCCTTCAGAGCCTGGTGCCTCATTGTAAGCACGCATGGAAGAGTTCTGTCAAGTTTCAGCCTGCTTCATGGCACTGTGTGTGTGATGCACCTGGGTGTAAGATGCCTGTGATGCCCCTTAGGTAACACTTGCCTGGCTGGGAAGACAGTTCTACCCCAGGGTATCAGCTGTTGTGCTGGGTGATGCCTTGTGGGATAGTTGAGAAGAGCCAAGCCCAGAGCCTTCACTGAGATGCCCAACACAGACCCCGAAAACCTAAATGAGCAAACCCGACATCGCGTGGTTCCTTTCTTGTCAAAGATGGATTGGGATGCTCTGTCTAGACAGTCTTCTCCCTTGGGAAATCACAGTTGCTTTAGGTGGAAACACGTGATCTCCTGTTAAGAATACAAAATGAGCCTGTGTGCTGTTGGGTGAGGGTTGCTCTGAGGTTGTGTGCACCCGCAGAGCAGTCTGCAGAAAGGGCCTATCTGCCTCTTACACGTGGGGATCTCTTGCTCATGGCCGCAGACTCTTCCTCCACACATGAAGGGTCAGCAGAGCCCACATGTGTGGGAAGGTAGGTGTACAGCAGTCAGCCTTCTCAGGGCCGGTGTTCTGTGATGGAGGGGTGCCAGGAGGACTCGAAGGTAAGTCTGGAACCAGGATTTCTCCTGTTAAAGGAGGCAAGCAGAAATCTCTGAGACTTGCTTACTTGGCATGATGGACGAAATTACTCTCTTCTTTAGGCAGGTAGAGTGTTTCAAAGTAAAAGCTCTAGTATTAGATAGTCCCATGCTCAAATCCTTGCCTGGACCAAGTCACTTACCATCAAAGCCTTAGTTTGTTCAGCAAGTGGGGACAACATTGTCCCATATCTTATCTGATTGCTATGAGGAGTAAATGATAGAATGCGTGTGAAAGATTTAGCCTAGTACCAGACATATAACAAGTGCTCAATGATCATTCTTTTAAAATTTTTTTTTAATTTTTAAAAATTAAAAAAAATTTTTTTTCAAGGTAGGGTCTCACTCTGGCCCAGGCTGACCTGGAATTCAGTATGTAGTCTCAGGGTGGCCTTGTATTCATGGCGATCCTCCTACCTCTGCCTGAGATTAAAGGCATGCGCTTCCATGCCTGGCTTTTAAATATTTTTATTATTTATTTATTTGAGAGAGAGAGAGAGAGAGCAGACAGACAATGAGAAAGAGAGAGAGAGAAAGAGAATGGACATGCCACGGCCTCCAGCCACTGCAAACGAACTCCAGACACATGTGCCATCTTGTGCATCTAGCTTACCTGGGTCCTGGGGAATTGAACTGAGGTCCTTTTGGCTTTGCAGGCAAATGCCTTTACCGTTAAGCCATTTCTGATCATTCTTTTATTGGGCAAGATGACTTCGAATGTTTGGTTTGAATTATTATTATATTTTTTACCTAAAATGTGTTTATTGGAACCATTTCCCACTCATCTTGATCACTCTGCAGTTAGTGCTGCTTCCTCCTGAAGGAACATCCTTCCAGAAGCCTTGCTTTTCCTCCCGTAGGCTGGCAGAGGACAGTGGAGCAGCTGACACACAAAACTACCGTTTGTGCATGGCTAAAGACCGTGGTGATTTTATAGCATCCTGGTCATTTCACGTCCATGAAGTAGGAATTGGGGCTCTGCACCAGGCGCTTCTTCTTGTGTTTCCTCTTCTCTTCTGGAGAGGGTGAAGGAGATCCTTGGCAAGAGGCATGTTCTTGCAGGGAGGTCGTCACCGCCAGAAAGGCAATTTGAATAATAATAATAATAATTATTATTATTATTATTATTATTGGTTTTTCAAGGTAGCTCAGGCTGACCTGGAATTCACTATGTAGTCTCTCAGGGTGGCCTTGAACTCATGGTGATCCTCCTACCTCTGCCTCCCAAGTGCTGGGATTAAAGGCATGTGCCACCACGCCCAGCCGGTTTGAATTTTTTTTGTCTGTTGGTTTGTTTCTGTGCTGGGGATTAAACCTAGAGCCTCATACATGTTAGGCTTTTTTGTTTGTTTGTTTTGTTTTTAAAAAATATTTTATTTTTATTTATTTATTTGAGAGAAGGAAAGAGGCAGAGTTTTGTGTGTGGCTTCCAGCCACTGCAAATAAACTCCAGATGCATGCTCCACATGTGCATCTGGTTTACGTGGGTTCTGGGGAATCAAACCAAGGTCCTTTGGCTTTGCAGGCAAGTGCCTTAACTGCTAAGCCATCTCTCCAGACCTGCTTTTTTTTTTTTTTTTTGGTTTTGCAAGGTAGGGTCTCACTCTGGTCCAGGCTGACCTGGAATTAACTATGTAGTCTCAGGGTGGCCTCGAACTCTCGGCGATCCTCCTACCTCTGCCTCCCGAGTGCTGGGATTAAAGGCGTGTGCCACCATGCCCGGCTTTTGCTTTTTGTTTTTAAATCAGGGGCTCACTCTGTAGCTCAGGCTGCCCTTGCACTCGTAACAAATCCTCTTGCTTCAGCTTCCCAAGTGCTGGAGTTACAGTTTTGAGCCACCATGGCTGGCTTGAGTTTGCATTGTTTTATGTTTTCATTTAATTTGCAGGGGGAGGGGATGGGGGAGGAAAAATGGGCACTCTAGGGCCTTTTGCCACTGCAAATGAACTCCAGATGTATGTGCCACTTTGTGCATCTGGCTTTATGTGGGTACTGGGGAATCGAATAATGCAGGCCATCAGGATTTGCAAGCAAGTGCCTTTAACTGCTGAGCCATCTCCCCAGCCCCTGAGTTTGCATTTAATTTTTTTAATTTTTTAAAAATTTTTTTGGTTTTTCGAGGTAGGGTCTCACTCTAGCTCACGCTGACCTGAAATTCACTATGTAGTCTCACGGCGGCCTCGAACTCACAGTGTCCTGCCTCTGCCTCCCGAGTGCTGCGATTAAAGGCGTGAGCCACTATGCCCGGCTTCTGAGGTTTTTTTTTGTTTTGTTTTGTTTTTTTGAAGGTAGGATCTCACGCTAGCTCAGGTTGACCTGGAATTTACTATGTAGTCTCAGGGTGGCCTTGAACTCACGGTGATCCTCCTACCTCTGCCTCCTGAGTGCTGGGATTAAAGATGTGCTTCACCATGCCCAGCTTGACTGCATTTAAAAAAATTTTTTTTAATTTTAATTTTATTTTTATTTATTTGTTAGCAACATGGACAGAGAGAGATACAGGCAGAGAGAGAATGGCCTCACCAGGGTCTCCAGCCACTGCAAAATAACTCCAGATGCATGAGCCACCTTGTGCATCTGGCTTACATGGGTACTGGGGAATTGAGCCTCGAACTGGGGTCCTTAGGCTTCACAGGCAAGTACTTAACTGCTAAGCCATCTCTCCAGCCCTTGAGTTTGCATTTTTGATGAGCCTCCCTCATACTGAACTTTGAGTCTTGGTCTCCACTTGGTGCAGTATTGTACTATTCCCCCTCCTAGTAAACATAAATGTGACCAGTCCCCCCTCCCCACTAGTAAGTGCTCCAGAACAAATGCCTACTCCTTCTCCTTTGGTTCTCAAGTATTTGAAATCTGGTCCCTTTAAGTTTGTTAAGATTCCCTACTAGCCTTGTATGCAGCTGTGGGCAGACAGCTTTGGCAGAAGGAAAGGCATTTTTTTTTTTAAATGACTGTTTCATAATCTACTGGCGCAGAGCGACTGCAGCCATGCCCTTGCTTCTTGGGGCCCTGGGTCCTGTTGTGGCTAGCATGTGCCTTTTCTAACCTAAATAACCCGAAAATGTGGCTGCTGTGAAAGGCATTACTGAATGCAGAATGGATTTTCTTCCCTGCACTTTGGGAGGGAGCTGGCTCAGGGATTCTTAGCTGCAGAGGGAGGGGCTGGCGGGCCTGGACCGCAGTCCGCCTTAGCAGCCAGGGGTTTCTGGTTTTCATTAAAATTCTCTGGCCGTCTTTCCAGATTGCTCCATTGGAGACGACTTACTGGAGCAGCTTGTGCTGGTCTCTCAGCTGCACACGCCCATTCAGGCACAGCCGTCTCCAGGAAGGAAGAAATTCAAAGGTGGGAAACAGCCTAGCTGAGGGGTTTTGCTTAGCAATCATTGTGATGAGGGGCCTCCCAAATATAACAGCAAAGCTTGAGTTTTGCTAAGTCTTGAATACACATGAGAAGGCTTAGGTAGCTGAGCTGGGATGGGTCGTGGCATGAAGACTGTTAATACCTTGCACTTAAGGGCAGATTGAGCACCCACCCCCCTTACAGCTGCCATGGGTCCCCAAGTGCTACATTAGTGGCCTCAGCCTGATTTGATCATTTTTTAGAGGTGCTGATACATACAAAGGTATAGCCAAAGGAGTCAGAGTTAGAGACAGTTCTCTGAGGGTGATAAACTGGATTAAAGAGGGCTCAGTTTTAAATGTTAGTTTCTGGTTGCTGAAGGAATCTCACTTGAGATTGAAACTGGAGTCTGCAGACCTAGGTTGTAATCATGATTCTGCTATTAACTTGCTTTATGACCTTGGACTCGTTACATTCCAGGGCTTTGACTCTGCAGTGTGGTTTGAGGATTAAATGAAACAAATTATGTAAAGCTCTTGGCAAATCCTGTGTTTTCAACAAATGGTAGATGTGATTATGTATTGGGCTAGATTTGACCTGTCACTCCAACTCACCAAGATATATCCCAATTCTATCATCTAAAACATTTGTTCTGTGTCCCTCCCAGCTTTATGTCATTTACGAATCTGAGGCAAACATATTCCCTAGGGCAAGTTGGAACTCTTCTTGCTGGAGAAATACATCAAGCCATTATTATTAGGTTTTCCAGTGAGAGGCTTAAGGTGTCAGATATTTCATGGCTAGGTAACTTAGTAGAGAGCAAGGATTTTTTTTCCTGTCATTCTCAATGGATGGATTGTGAGAAAGCCATCTTAATTAATCTTAGGGAATAAATGTCCTCTGATGATACTCCCAAGAGAGCACCCTTAGGTGCCCATTTGCCTTCAAGTAAACTCCATTTGTAGTCTTTGTTGTTGTCTGTTTTTGTTCGTCCATTTTTTTTTTTTTGAGGTTTTTTTGAGGCAGGGACTCATTCTAGTGAAGCTAACCTGGAACTCACTGTGTACCCCAGACTGGCCTTGAACTCACAGAAATCTTACTTCCTTAGCCTCCAGAGTCCTGGGATTAAAGGTATGAGCCACCTAGCTTCTTCCTGTTGCCATTCTATATGCAAACTTGTTTCCTAGCCATAGGAGACTCTGCCCGTGCGCAGACACACACACACACACACACACACACACACACACACGGTGCAAAACAATACTTACTAAGGAGTGCTTTAAAATTTAAGGAAAAGGATTAGAGAGTTATGTTGCATCATTGAATTAATTAAACTGAACTTCACTGAGCCCTCGAGATAGCTGTGTACCCTTGTCTCCAGAGACAGAGCATGCTGACTTCTGTGGTGATCATTCCCTTGCACTTTTCTTTGTGGTTTAACCACCTGTGTTTGTATGACTTAAGTAGATATTGTTCAGCTCAACACAGACGAGAAATAAGCACAAGACTGCTCTAGGTTGTAGTCTGGCTTTGGTCTCCTTCAAGGTTACAGAAGGCTCTAGTGCAGAAGTAACTTGTCAAGATAGTGAGCAAATCCCAGGAAATGCAAGGCTGTCTACTGCAGGGGTACCTGGTAGGGTGATAGTGTGGTCAGGCACTGGACATCTGGCTGGAATGCGGTCACAGAGTGGACTGCTCTGCTCTGTCTGTCTGTGGCCAATCTCCAGCTCTCTGGAAGTAGGTCAAAGCCAAACTCTTTTACAGATGAAATAAATGGCATTGCCTAACCCAAACAGGCATTGAAGAGGAGGTGAACAGGTAGTCCTTCAGCACGTAGTCGAATTAGAAAACAATGTGGACCAAGTTTACCTATGTATTTATTCTTACATAACAAGTGACACCTAAATCTAAGCAAAGCATGTAGGGATGGCTTCGATTTCCTAGTCATGACAGGTTCAATGGCATGCTAAGGAAACAGAGATTTAGTGTGTAGAACATTCTGTTGGATAACTGTCTTGGCTACTGAAACAAGTTAACAGCATGAAAAATAAGAGTGACTTAAGAATTATAAACAGAGCCAGTAGTGCATACCTATAGTTCCCGCTACTTAGGAGGCTGAGGAAGAATAAATTTTTTCAACATTTTAAAATATTTTCATGTATTTATTTGAGGTGGGGGGAGGAAGAGGCAGATACACAGAGAGGCATGCCAGGGCCTCTAACCATTGCAAATGAACTTCAAACATGGGTCCTTAGGCTTCACAGGCAAGTACCTTAACTGCTAAGCCATCTCTTCAGCCCCAGAATGATTTCTTTTTCTTTTCTTTTTTTGGGGGGTGGGGGCGGTGGTAGGGTTTTGCTGTAGCCCAAGCTGACCTGGAATTCACTGTGTAGTCTCAGGGTAGCTTTGAACTCACAGCAGTTCTCCTACCTTTGCCTCCCAAGTTCTGGGATTAAAGGTATGTGCCACTACATTGGGGCCAGAATGATTTGATTGATTGATTGATTGATTGATTGATTTGATTGATTTAGGTTTTTGAGGTAGGGTTTCACTCCAGCCCAGGCTGACCTGGAATTCACTTATGTAGTGAATTCTAGTCTCAGGGTGGCCTCGAATTCACAATGATCCTCCTACCTCTGCCTCCCAAGTGCTGGGATTAAAGGTGTGCACCACCACACCCAGCTCAGAATGATTTCTTTGGACCAGTAATTCAAGTGCAACATAGCAAGGCCTAATCTTTAAAATAAAATAACTAACTGTAATATGTGAACCTTGTTTTGGTTTGAATAGTCTATGCATTAGTTTTCTAGGTGCTTCCTAACAAAATACCACAGGCTGGGTGGCTTAAACACAAACTTCTGTCACAATTCGGGAAGTAGGAAGTCTGAGGACAGGGTGCTAGCAGGGTTAGTTTCCTCTGAAGCCCATCCTTTTGGCTTGCAGGTGGCTGGCTTGTCACATGGTTTTTTTTCTGTATGTGTCCGTGGTTTCTATATCTTAGCTCCTCTTCTTGGTAATACCAGTCAAGATTAGAATCATGTGAGTAGCTTTATTTTATTGTCTCTTTTTTTCAAGGCTTAGAGAGATTTTATTAGATTATAGATAGAACTTCAAGCTCTTAAGAGAAGAGGAGAGGAGAGGAGAGGAGAGGAGAGGAGAGGAGAGGAGAGGAGAGAGTTCCTGCCCATGGCAGGAGTGGAGTAAAGACCCTGATTTTATTAGATCTCTAAAGACTCCATGTCTAATTATAGTTATACTCTGAGGTGTTGGTTGGTTAGGGTTTCCATCTGAATTTTTGGGGAGAACACAGTTCAGCTCATAATGTTTGTTGTGGTTTCAATGTGAAATGCTGCCCCCCACCCCATTAGGCTCATGGTTTTGACTACTTGGTCCCCAGAAAAGTGGTACTATTTGGAGCCTTACTGGAGGAAGGAAATGGGTCCCTGGGGGTGGCCCTTAAGGTGTTGTGGCCTGGTCTCATTTCCTGTTTTCTCTATGCTTCATGATTGCCAATGTGAGACCAGATTCCTGCTCTGGCCTCCCATGCTTCACCCACTATGATGAACTCTACCCTCTGGTACTATAAGCCAAAATAAACTCCTCCCCTATGTTGCTTCTGATCAGGTATTTGTGTTCACAGTAAGGAGAAAGTAACTGTTAAAATATTCTAATTATAAGGAGGCATATTTTAGATCTTGGAGGAGTTTTATTGGACTGAGTATTAGGTGAGTAACAAGAAAGTGCTAATTTTTTTGTTGTTGTTGTTTTGTTTTTCAAGGTAGGGTCTCACTCTAGCCCAGACTGACCTGGAATTCACTATGTAGTCCCAGGATGACCTTGAACTCACAGCAATCCTCCTACCTCTTCCTCCTGAGTGCTGGAATTAAAGGCGTGTGCCACCATACCCAGCTAAACTGCTAATATTTTTAGGTGTGTGTAGCAGACAGCTTCAAGTTCACTGAGATGAACTTCCAGACCAGGCACAGTTATGGAGGAAGGGATATTATTTATTGAAGCTTACAGATCCAGGGGAAGTTCCATAATGGCAGGAGAAGCGGCCTGCTCTCACAGGACCAGGCAAGAGAGAAAAACCAAGCCACCAGCCACACAGCACACAGAGCAAAGCTACAGCCAAAAGCCACAGCACACTTTAGGAACTCCTACTGGGTACACTTTGCATATCTTTACAATGGAATCTCAAACCCATCAATGACATTGCCTCTAGCAAGGTGGCTGCAGATGCAAACTATAAACTAATAAAACACTGAATATATTGGGGGCCATATATTCAAACTACCACAGTGTGAGAATAGAATTGTAACATATAGGACAGAGTTGATATAGAAATGAGTTCTGAAATGTATAAAGATGAAATGCTATGATATGGAACTAAAAAATATAGTTAGGGCTAGAGAGATAGCTTAGTGATTAATGGCAATTGCTTGCAAATCCTGTTGGTCTGGGTTTGATTCCCTAGTACACATGTAAAGCCAGATGCACAAAGTGGCATGTGTCTAGATTTTGTTTGTAGTGGCTAGAGGTCCTGGTGTGCCCATGCTCGCTCTCGCTCTCTCTCTCTCTCTCTGCCTCATATGTAGATTTAAAAAAAATTAAACAAAAATACAGAAAAAATGTGATAGATTAAGTCGCTATGCCACATTCTTTTTTTTTTTTTTTTTTTTTTTTTTTTTTTGCAGGTAGGGAACTCTGGTCCAGGCTGACCTGGAATTCACTATGTGGTCTCAGGGTGGCCTCGAACTCTCAGCGATCCTCCTCCCTCTGCCTCCCGAGTGCTAGGATTAAAGGCGTGCGCCACCACGCCCGGCGTTCTTTTGTATTTTTTTAAGAGAAAGAGAATGAGCACACCAGGGCCTTCAAGCCACTGTGAATGAATTCCAGACACATGTGTCCCCTTGTGAGCATGTGTGACATTGCACGCTTGTGTCTGTCATTGTGTGTCAGTCTACGTGGGACTTGGAGATTCAAACATGAGTTATTAGTCTTTGCAGGTAAGCACCTTAACCACTATGCCATCTCTCCAGCCCCAGTATGCCACATTCTTCACAGTTCTTGAATCTGTGTAACAGGTGTGAGGCAGTCTGCCTTTCTATCTTGGAAAATGTAATAATCATATATATAAAGCAGAACCATAGCACACAAAGGGCTTGATGGCAATGTGGCCGTGGGTGCTGTCAACATGTCTGCCCCATAAGTTATGTCCCTTTGGTCTGCTTACTTTCTATGTGTGGTAGTTGTATAAGGGTGTCCCTGCCTATCCCTATTCTAGAAATCCTATTTTCTGTATACTACTTGGTATAATATACAGTTATATAGTTATTGGACCTCCTCCAATAACTTCTCTAAATGAAGTGAGTGGAATATGAATTTCTGTGAATGTGTGTATTTGAGAATGCCTTTGTTGTCTTCTCAGACTTGGGTCTGTGGTTTGCTTAGTGTCTTAGTCATTTTTCTTATTCCTGTGACAAAATCCTTGACAAAAACAACTTAAAGAAGGAAGGGTTTATTTTTTCTCACTGGTGGAGGGTACGGTCCTCCACAGTAAGGAAAGCATGGCGGCAGGAACATGAGGACGTCATTGTTGTAGTTACCTTCCCATTGCTGGGACAAAGCACCTGGCTGAAAGCAGCGGATGGGAGGAAAGCTGTTTATTTTGGCTTACACTCTCAAGGGAAAGCTTCACAATAGCAGGGGAAGACAGACATGATATGAGCAGAGGCTGGACATCACCCCTGGCCAACACTAGGTGGACAACAGCAGCGGGAGACTGAGCCAGATTCTAGCCAGAGGGAGCTGGCTGTAACACCCCTGCGCCCACCTCCAACAACACACCTCCTCCAGCAAGGCTCTACCTCCCAAATCAGCTAGGAACCAAGCATTCAAAATTCATGAGTTTATGGGGGGACATCTGATTCAAACCATCACAGTGTTTAACTCTTTCCCTTTTTGTTTTTTCTTCCTGTTTTTACTTTTTTGAGGTTAGGGTCTCACTCTAGCCCAGTCTGACCTGGCACAGGCTGGTGTTGAACTCACCATGATCCTCCTACCTCTACCTCCCTAGTGCTGGGGTTAAAGGTGTGTACCACCATGGCTGTGTGTGTGTGTGTGTGTGTGTGTGTGTGCATGTGTGTTTGTGTGTGTGTGCGCGCACACGCGCGTGCCAGGGTCTCTTGCTGCTACAAATGAACCTGAGACATTTGAGCCTCTTTTTGCATCCAGTTTACATGGACAGCTTTGGAACTGAATGTGGGCCAGCAGGCTTTGCAAACAAACATCATTAACTGCTGAGCTATCTTCCCAACCCTTCCATTCTTTCCTTTGTATTCAGTTCAGAACACCAGCCAGTGTAACGGTGCCTCTCATTTTCAGTGTGGGATTTCTACCTCAGTTAAACCTTTTTGGAGACATCTTCATAGATACACACAGAGGTATGTGTGGTGGTTTGATTCAGGGATGGCAATTGGAATTAAAGCCTCCTGGAGGCAGTGTATTGTTGGGGGTGGGCTTATGGGTGTTATAGCCAGTTTCCCCTTGCCAGTGTTTGGCACCCTCTCCTGTTGCTATTGTCCATCTTATGTTGGCCTGGGGGTGATATCCCCCCTATGCTCATGCCATCGTTTCCCCCTGCCATCATGGATCCCTTGAGCCTGTAAGTCAAAATAAACCTCTTTTTTTTTTTTTTTTTTTTCCCACAAGCTGCTCTTGGTTGGGTGATTTTTACCTGCAATGCAAACCTGACTGCAGCAGTATGGTTCTGCTATTTCTAAATCTAGTCAGATTAATAATGAATATTTACTGTCACACTTAGGTGTTGCAGTCTCAGTTGGAAATCGTTTCCCTTTACCTTTTAAAGGTATTGGTTCAATGTCTTATTAGTGTAGAGAAGTTGAAAGCGTTCTGATTTCTTATTCACATCGTGTGTAGTCTGTTTGCTTTTCTCCTGTGTGACAGCTTATGGGATCCTCTATTTGTCTCCTGCCTGACAGCTAATAGGATCTTCTATTTGTCTGTAGTTTTTTGAAATTTCATAGAATCTTTACAGTGGTTGATGTGCTGACCCATTTCAACCTGGATCCTTTAGTTCTTCAGAATGTCACTGAATTGTATTGCTATGATATTTCTTTCATTTGTCCTTTCTTTCTTTCTTGGGAGTTTATTTTATTCAAATATATCCACCAATTATATTGGTACCTTGGAATTTTTTTTTTTTCGAGGTAGGGTCTCACTCTAGCCCAGGGTGACTTGGAATTCACTCTGTAGTCTCAGGGTGGCCTTGAACTCACAGAGATCCACCTATCTCTGTCTTTTGAGTACTGGGATTAAAGGCACCATCTCGCCTGGCCTGGAATATTTAAAAAAATTTTTTTTTTGCTAGGTAGGGTTTCACTGTAGCCCAGGCTGACCTGGAACTCACTATGTGGTCTCAGGGTGGCCTTGAACTCATGACAATCCTCCTACCTCTGCCTCCCAAATTCTGGGATTAAAGATGTGTGCCACCACACCTGGCAAAAAAAATATTTTTTTTTTTTTGAGGCAAGCCTGAAAGACTGGCCTTTTTCTTTTAATGCAAGAGAGCTAGAGTGCACATGTGCATCCACACATGTGAGAAAGAGAGAGAGAGAATTGGTGCACCAGAGCCTCCAGCCTTTGTAATAGAACTCTAGAGGCACGCACCACCTTGTGTGCATGTACAACCTAGTGCATGTGTCACTATGTGCATCTGACTAATGTGGGATCAGGCAAGTGCCTTAATCGCTAAGCAATCTCTTTAGCCCTCTTGATATTTTTGTTTGTTTGTTTGTTTGTTTGTTTTTAAATAAATATATATTTTTATTTATATTATTCTGATTTTACATTCATAGTATTGGTTCCATTGTCCTCCTCCCCATCCTCCCACTTTCAAAGGGGCCCTCATCAATGGGGAATGTGGATCGTGCATTGTGAGTTTGCTCAAGAGTCCTGGGGGATAGGCCCCAGTCTCTGTGCATAATGCCCCAACTTGTGACTCTAACAGTCTTTCCGCCCCCTCTTCCGTGAGTTTCCCTGAGCCACATTGGGGTCATTTTAGTTCTGCTTCCTTGATGAGGTTTTGGGAGCCTCTGTGTCTCTGGATATCTGGCTTAGTTGGAGTTGGATGTTCTCTGTGTTTATCTCCTTCAGCCTTTTGCTGGTGTTGTGATCACCATGAACGCTGTATTCTTGCCCTTCCCCTGCGTTGTTCTATGGTTTCAGCTGGTGAGGTGTGGTTAGCTGATCCTCCCTTCAGGTTCGTTGTCCACCTGAAAAGAGATAAGCAAATTCTCCAACGGAGAGAGAAGTTAGTACTAGATAGAAGGGATAACCATATATGTTTTGGAAGGAACTTTATATGCATTGGCTCTCTTCTAGCCCACATTTGGTGGCCTCTAGATCTTGGAGACTGAGCTCATTTTTTGTACATGGCTTTGACTTATTTCCCAGTTCCAGCAATGAGTTCCATTCCACTGAATGGATTTATTAGCCAAATCAAGAGCAGTTGGTTACCCACCATGGCTGTTTGCCACTACTGCACTTGTATGAGCATTACGTCAGATTGTTTCCTGCTGGGTATCTTAGACTGCAAGTTGTTTGGACCAATGTCAGACATTTTCCCCCAGTTGCTTGTGTAGCACCCTCTGGTACTAGACTAGCTAACTGTCTGGGGACTGACCTTCTTCCATATTCTGGCCAGGTCTCTCTCTGTGTTTGGTCTCACACACGTATGCTGTCTTCTACAGTAGGGTCTTACCATTAACCTTTGGTGGGTCACCAAGTACTCTGACCTAAGTCTGTCTTTTTTGGGGAACCTTGTAGGTGTTTCAGATCAACAGCTCATTGTGGAAGTTAACCCCCTGCTGGCACTGGGAGTTATAAGTCTGCACCTAGGAAGGTGAGGAGGAAAAAGATATATAATGTAAAAGAGAAAGTGAGTATAGAGAGGAGAGGGGAGAGAGAGAGAGAGAGAGAGAGAGAAGAGAAAGAGAAGCAGGACAAGATTAAAGTTGGCCTTCATCATGTTCTCTCCAGGTTCCTGTGGTTCGAGTATTCCCTCTGTAGGCCTGCTGAATGTTTGTTTGTTTGTTTGAGGTAGGGTCTCATTGTAGCCCAGGGTGACCTGGAATTCACTATGTAGTCTCAGGGTGGCCTTGAACTCACAGTGATCCACCTACCTCTACCTCCCAAGTGCTGGGATTAAAGGTGTGTGTAACCATGCCCAGCCCTCTTGGAATATTTTTATTTATTTATTTATTTATTTATTTATTTATTTATTTAATTTTGGTTGTTTGTGATAGGGTCTCACTCTAGCTCAAGCTGACCTGGAATTCACTATGTAGTCTCAGGGTGGCCTCGAACTCATGGTGATCCTCCTACCTTTGCCTCCCAAGTGCTGGGATTAAAGGCATGTGCCACCACATCTGGCCCTTTTATTCTTTTACTGAGTTTAAAAAGATTTCTATTACATTGCCAATATCAAGCATGTGCCTCTAACCACTGAACCAACTCCCCAGGTCCCTACATCGTCAATTTCTAAGAGCTCATTTGTTGTTAAGAGTGTTTCCTTTTATAAGAGTCTATTTTTAGGTTTTAAAAATGTTTTTATTTATTTATTTGCAATCAGTGAGAGATAGAGATAAGAGAGACAGAACCTCCAGCCACTGCAAATAAATTCCAGATGCATGCATCACTTTGTGCATCTGGCTTTATGGGGGTACTGGGGTATCAAACCTGGGTTTTAGTCTTTTCAGACAAGTGTCTTAACCACTGAGCCATCTCTTCAGCCCTCGTTTTTATTTTTATATCTATTTATTTGAGACAGAGAGAAAGGCAGAGAGAGAGAGAGAGAATGGGTGAGCCAGGACCTCTAGCCCCTGCAGACAACCTCTAGACACATGTGCCACCATGTGTATCTGGTTTACATGGGTACTGGTGAATCAAATCTGGATCCTTAGGCTTTGTAGACAAGCACCTTAGCCATTAAGCTATCTCTCCAGCCCCCCCCCTTTTTTTTGAGGTAGTATCTCACTCTATCCAAGGCTGACCTGGAACTCACTATGTAGTCTCAGGGTGTCCTCAAACTCACAATTGTCCTACCTCTGCCTCCCAAGTGCTGGGATTAAAGATTGTGTGCCACCATGCCCAGCTCTTTTTTTTCTTTTCTTTTCTTTTTTTTTCTTTTCTTTTCTTTTCTTCTTTTTTTCTTTCCCTTCCCTTCCCTTCCTTCTTTTTTTTGGCTTTTCGAGGTAGGGTCTCACTCTAGCTCAGGCTGACCTGGAATTCACTATGTAGTCTCAGGATGGCCTTGAACTCATGATGATCCTCCTACCTCTGCCTCCCAAATGCTGGGATTAAAGGCGTGCACCAATACGCCCAGCTCTTATTTCTTTTTTTTTGTTGTTTGTTTTGTTTTCTTTTTTGCCTGCCTCCACCGCTCCCTCCCTCCCGCCTGCCTGCCTGCACCCCCATTTATTTCTTTTTAAAAAATATTTTCTTTTTCTTTATTTGAGTGTGGTGGGGAATGAGTGTGCCAGGGCCTCGAGCCACTGCAATGCAACCAAACTCCTGACATATGCACTTGTTCATCTTTTTTTTTTTTTTTTTTTTTTTTTTTGCATGTTGTCATCTGTATCCTCATTCTGCGCTTTCCCAAGATGTCACCCTGAAATGCGATTCTTGGCTATGTTGCTCCTGATTAAGGGTGGGCGGGAAAAGGCTGTCACGGTCTTGATGTGATGGTTAGTGGAAGAAGTCATTCACAAAGACCACATAGCCTATGACTATGACTTCATTTATATGAAGTGTCCAGAATAAGCAAACTGATAGAGTTAGAAAATAGATTAGTAGCTGCCTGGAGCTGAGAGTAGGGAATGTGAAGTGACTGCAAATGGGACTGACTTTTTGGTGGGGAGGGAAAATTAAAATGTTTTAAAAATTGGCTGTGGTAGTGTTTGCACAACTCTGTATTATACTCAAAACCACTGAATTACATACTTTAAAGGAGTAATTCGGTGCAATGTGAATTGTTTTTCAATAAAGCTATTTTTTTATTATTTTAAAATTTCTGTATGTATAGGACAACCAGGCCAATCTGGCTTTACATGGATGATTAGGGAATTGAGCCTAGGCCAGAATGCTTTGTAAGCAAGCACCTTTAACCACTGAACCATCTCTCCATCTCTTTAATAAAGCTATTTTAAGACATGGTCAGGGAAGCCCAAATGTGTGATGTAGATCATTAGCTGTGTTTGTTAGGAGCCTCTGATATCAGCATCAGGTTTTCCTGTGGCTGCATCCACTCTCATTGCAACGAGAGTCTACCTGGGTATGTGCTGGTACTCAAGAGGAAAAGGAACAGGGACTTTGTGCGCTGCACCGTCAGCAGCCATAGTGCTGTGTTTCCTCCCCCATCTTGTTGGGTACTCCCAGGCTAAGACACTGTGTTTCTATCATGGGAAATGGTAAAGATGACAAAAGTAGAGAAGAGGGTACAATGAACCCACATATATTCATCCAGGTGCACCCATTGCCAGTTCATGGACATTTTTATTTCCTCTATCCCCAGGTCCCCTTTCCCAGAGCCATTTCAAGCAAATATTAGATATTTCTATGGTCTAGGCTTCAGAGACCAAGCCTTCAGCATTCTGACCAGTGAGGAGGAAGCATCTGGAGGTGAAACTTTCTGAGCAGCATTCCCCTGCTCTGAATCCCAACACCCCAGGAGTTCAAGGAACTGCTCGTCCCTGTGCTTTTTTTTTTTTTTTTTAAAGACTCCATTATTTATTTACTTATGTTTTGTTTTTTCAGTCTCACTCTAGCCCAGGTTGGCCTTGAACTCATTGTGATCACCTCTGCCTCTCAAGTGCTGGAATTAAAGGTGTGTGACTCCATTCCTAGCTTCAGATTCCATCCTTTTTTTTTACTTTTCCTTCATTTTCCTTCTCCTTCTTCTTTCCTCTTTCTCCCCCCCCCCCTTTCTTTCTTCTTTCTTGAGGTAGAGTCTCACTCTAACCCTGGCTAACCTGGAATTCACTCTGTATTCTCAGGGTGGCCTCAAACTCATGATGATTCTCCTACTTCTGCCTCCTGAGTGCTGGGATAAAAGGTGTGCACCACCATGCCCGGCTCTTTCTTTCTTTCTTTCTTTCTTTCTTTCTTTCTTTCTTTCTTTCTTTCTTTCTTTCTTTCTTTCTTTTTCTTTCTTTCTTTCTTTCTTTCTTTCTTTCTTTCTTTCTTTCTTTCTTTTTGTTTTTATGAGAGATAGAGAGAATTGGCACACCAGGGCTTCCAGTCATTGCAATTGAACTCTAAATGCATGTGCCCCCTTGTGCACAAGTATGACTTTGTGTGCTTGTGTCACTGTGTATCTGGTTTATATGGGACCTGGAGAGTTGAACATGACTCCTTCGGCTTCTCAGGCAAGCACCCTAACCACTAAGCCATCTCTCCAGCCCTGGATTCCATCCTTTAAATCAGCTGAATTAGGCTTTTATTGCAATTGGTTTAGGATTCAGGTTATTTTTATTAATAATTTTTGTACTTGAACATGATGTGATTTGATCATATTCCCCTTTCAATACCTTTTCTTGCCCCCTCCTCCCTTCCACTGAACCTATCCTTTTTTCTAAGTAGACCTTCTATTTTGATGACTTTTAAAGTATTTTTAATTTATTTATGAGAGAGAGAACAAGTGAGCATGGGTGCACCAGGGCCGCTTGCCACTGCAAACGAACTTCCGAAACCTGCACCACTTTCTACATTGGCTTTACATGGGTACTTGGGAACTGAACCTGGGTAGTCATGCTTTGCAACAAACACCTTAAACCTCCACGCCATCTCTCCAGCCTGACTTTTAAATTTTATTTATTTATTTATTTACTTGTAAGGGGAGGGGGGAGAGAGAAAAGAATGAATGAGAATGGGCATGCCAGGGTCTTTTGCCACTGCAAGTAAACTCCAGATGCATGTGCCACTTTGTGCATCTGGGTTTACATGAGTCCTGGGGAATTGAATCTTGGCTGGAAGGCTTTGTAAGCAAGTGCCTTTAACCACTGAGCAATCTCCCTAGCCTGACTCCCTCTCCCCACCATTATCCATTTCAAAATGTTGATGATTATTGTAGAGGCCTTGTGGAGGTAACGAAAGCTGCTGTGACAGTCATGAAATAATGGACACAAAGCAAGAAGATAGTGTCTCAATGTATTCTTTCCTTTCCTCTGGCTCTTTCATTCTTTCCTCTCCTTCTCCTGCGATGTTCCCTGAGCCTTGGGGTGGTGGGCACGATAAAGAAGTCATATTTAGTACTGAGTATTTAGCTCAACCATCATTTATTCTCAGCACTATGACAAATTTAAGTCTCTCCAGTAGTCATCATCATCTGCAAAAAGAAGCTTGTGACCAAAGGAGAGAGCAGCCTTATTAATCTATGGGCATAAACACAATGTAATATTAGAGGGCAATTTGATAGGTACAATATACCCTTTTATTTAACTATCAGTAGTGGCTTACCCACCTGGGGGCCATGACCTTCCCAGCCAAAGGTTTTGGTTTAGGTTTAGGTTTTTGGTACCAGGCATACATTCCCTCCTGTGCAGTGAGTCTCAGATCCAGCTATTCAGATTTCTTTTTAAAAATATTTTATTTTTATTTACTTGACACAAAGAGGGAGGGAGGGAGAGAGAGAATGGGTGCACCATGGCTTCCAGCCACTGCAAAGGAGCTCCAGACACATGCACCACCGTGTGCATCTGGCTAACGTGGGTCCTGGGGAATTGAACCTGGGTCCTTTGGCTTTGCAGACAAATGCCTTAACTGTTAAGCCATCCCTCCAGCCCAGATTTCTTGTTATTACTACTTGTTCCTCTGTTCCCCAAGCTTCTAAAATTTTCATCTGTTTCTATACTTGCAAAGTTTGTGTGTGTGTGTGTAGTTTTAGGAATATGTGAAATTAAATTCAGTTTTAAGTGACACCTTCTCTAGAAATTGGCTGTTTTTTTCTTTTCAATCTTGCCTTAGCCTATCTTACATTACTGAAGTCTACGGTCCTATTTTATTATTTGTCTATGTATTTATTTGCCTGGGAGGCTTGTCAATCCTTTAAAGAACTATGAGGAACATTATTATTTTAATGAGCCTCTCTTCTGACCTCAACACTAGGCAACAGTTAAGGAGTCCTTGCCTTGCTTTGTGCCTGCCTCACGTTTTTGTTTTCTTGCATTTTGCTTGCTGCACTGCGGCATGTTTACCTGTCTGTCTGCTCCTTTGGCCTGTGGAGCAGGACTTGGGAGCAGAATTCCATCTGATTTTTCTCTGCATTGTGATTACAATGCTTGGCTCCCAGTATACATTTGTTAACTCACAGGCTGGATAATTCAGCTTTGTGTTTCCAGGGCAGGACAAACAAGTGTACAATGACCCCTTTCCTTGTTACCTTTCTTTGGTTTGTTTGTTTTTCTTTTTTTTTTTTTTTTTTTTTTTTTTTTTTTTTTTTTTTTTTTCGAGGTAGGGTCTCACTCTAGCTCAGGCTGACCTGGAATTTACTATGTAGTCTCAGGGTGGCCTTGAACTCATGACAATCCTTCTACCTCTGCCTCCCAAGTGCTGGGATTAAAGGCGTGTGCCACCACGCCCGGCTAAATTTTTTTAAATATTTATTTTTATTTATTTATTTGAGAGAGATACAGAAATAGGCAGGAAGAGAGAGAGAGAGAGAGAGAGAATGGGCGCACCAGGGCTTCCAGCCACTGCAAACAAACTCCAGATGCATGTGCCCCCTTGTGCATATGGCTTATGTGGGTCCTGGAGAATAGAGCCTTGAACCGGGGTCCTTAGGCTTCATAGGCAAGCGTTAAACCACTAAGCCATCTCTCCAGCCCTTGTTTTTCTTTTTTTTGAAGTAGGGTTTCACACTAGCCCAGGCTGACCTAGAATTCATTATGTAGTCTCAGGGTGGCCTCGAACTCACAGTGATCCTCCTACCTCTGCCTCCCAAATGCTGGGATTAAAGGCATGTACCACCAGGCCCCGCCCTAGTTACCTTTTAAAAACAGAATTACATGGTAAATATTAAAGAGCAAAATATGCCTTGTCAGCTAGTTAGGAAAGCTGTTCTTTCTGCTTGGAGTGAAGTATGTGGTGTTTTTAACCCAGTCAGCAGGTTGGGGAGGGACAAGTGAGAGAGGGTGGCTGCATGAGTGTAACCATCCTGATGGGGGGGTGCCGTGCAGTGAGCTGGGTCATACATGTGTATTTCTGTCCACAGAAAGGCTTCATACGCTCTGCTTCATACTGGAGAAGGAGATAATGTGTTCTGTTTTGACAGACGCTTACTTCTGTAGTGCTCCTCTGCTTTTTCCCTTTGCACAAAGTGTCGAGAGATTTTAGAAATTGCTGGTGGCATTTTTGAAAAATCCGATGTGAAGGTATTATCTATGTGAGGCCTGCTAAAGATGCCCATATATAGCATCGGGAGGAGAACACTTAAGCATGTTGTTTCTTGGGCAGCTGTGCTTCCCCCAAGGAAATGCTGTAAAATACCTTTCAGGAGGAAAGAAATAGTGAAGTAGACTTGGGATGCTGGATTAAACACTTACGCAGTGGCTCCTTCCTTTGGAACTTGCCCAGAGGGGAGTGTATTAGGTAGCATTTCCTGAATAGACTTTACTTTTCATCTGAGGAGCTGGAGCTCAGCTCCACTGCTTGAATCCATTCTTTTTTTTTTTTTCCTCAGGCTGACCTGGAATTCACTCTGTAGTCTCAGGGTGGCCTCGAACTCACGGCTTTCCTCCTACCTCTGCCTCCCGTACTGGGATTAGAGGTGTGCACCACCATGCCCAGCTGTTGAATCCATTCTTTATGGTCCTGTTCAAATGCCACTTCCTCAAGGCCTTTCTGTCTGCCCTGAGATACACAACCTTTTCTGTATTGCCTTTGTTGCCTAGTTGTCTGTCACCCCTTCCCTGCCTTAATATATTCTTCCCATACATGTCACATTACTTTCCATTGTGCCTGGTGCTCAAGCAATGTTTACATCTCTGCATGGGTTCCTTAGTGAGTGGGCTTAGAGTACTGGGGTATGGGTGGTTGCAGGGGTGGGGGAGCACAAGATAGCTTGAGCTCGGGACCTTCACTGCTCAGCCATGTGAACCAGCACCAGACAGGTTCCAAGCAAGGGTGTAGGGTCGATGCAGGGGACTGGGTCTGAAAAGCAGAACTGGAAAATGAGAATAGAAGATGCTGAACCGGCACCTCAGACAGGCAAGGCTGTTGTAGTTCATAGATGAAACAGCACCAGACAGAGAAGGTAGAAGTAAAGACTGGGGCTACAATAACTAAGGAAGTAAATAATTCAGTCCATTCCCTAAAAAGCCCTCATTTTTCATATCTGTATGTATGTGTGTGTGTCCTGCTGAATTTAATTAGAGTTGCTTATGTGAACATTGGTGGGGATTATTTACCAGAGCATGGGAAATTTAGCATATCCCCTGAGAAAATCTCTCCTGCCCCCAGCAACTGTTAACTACCAATGCTCCTCAGGGAGAAGGAAGCCTCATGAGCCACTTCACTATCCATGATGGAACGTTGCCACAGAACTCTCATTTATATGAAACAGAAAGTCCTACAGATAGATAGATGATAGATAGATAGATAGATAGATAGATAGATAGATAGATAGATAGATATGAGCAGTGGGGTAACTGTGCAAGGTAATATGGGAGAATCAGATAGGAGATGCTAAGCTATGTATGAGAAATGGAAGGTGGCAATTTCTGGAAGGGAGGGGGTGGTGCCTGAGCAAGGTGGGGTACAGGGACTCAGGGGACTGAAGAACAAAGCATAAGAGGGAGGAGTAACACAATTCCTGGGTGTTGCTGGCATCTAGTGTGAATTAGGTGTGAGCCTGGAGAAGTTGAGAGGGTGTTGAGAACAGATTGCCGAGCTCTTGGCTTTGAAAACCGTGGGAGATCATTTAGCGGTTTTTTGTTTGTTTTTTGTTAGCAGAAGCATTTTGGGTACAGAGCTGTGGAAAACGAATGCGAGCTAGATAATAGGAGAGGCAGAATGATCAACCACAGCTCTCAGCAGTAGCACAGTTGAGATAGGATGAAGTCTGGCCCATGGCTGTAGCAGAAGGGTTGAGGAAGACCTGTTTGGTAATATTCAGCAGAGAAGGGAGCAGAGAAGAGTCCAGTATGACTCTCAGGCTTTGGGGTTGTGCACCCTTCTTCTTTCATTATTAGACATTTCTCTTACCTCTGGCCTTAAACCCCACGTGAAATGTAGGCTTATGAATGAGTAGCTGGGAGATTTTATGGAGATACTGATGGGAGATTTCTTTAACATTATCAACTTCACAGCATTTAACATATGTTGTTCATCTCACACTTTTTGTTCATGTCACTCCAGGAATAAATTCACTGGGTGAAAGCAGTGGTCCCCAAACCAGGTTGTCATCAGACCCACCTGAAAATATGTTCTTTAACTTTTATTTTATTTTTGTTTGTTTTTTGGGGGGGGGCTTTTTTGAGGTAGGGTCTCACTCTAGCCCAGGCTGACCTGGAATTCACTGTATTCTCAGGGTGGCCTTGAACTCATGGTGATCCTCCTACCTCTGCCTCCCAAGTGCTAGGATTAAAGGCGTGTGCCACAACACCCAGCTACTTTTATTTTATTTTTTAAAAAAATATTATTTAAAAAATATTTTTTTAAAAAAATAAAATTTATTTAGGGGCTGGAGAGATACCTTAGTAGTGAAGGTGTTTGCCAGCAAAGCCAAAGGACCCAGGTTTGATTCCCCAGTACCCATGTAAAGCCAGATGAACAAAGTAGCGCATGTGTCTGGAGTTCATATGCAGTGACTGGAGGCCCTGGTGCACCCATTCTCTCTCTCTCTCTGCCTCTTTCCCTCTCTCTCTCTTAAATAGATAAATAAATAAATTAATTCAATAAAAAAGCTGGGCATGGTGGCACACGCCTTTAATTCCAGCACTTGGAGGTAGAGGCCACCCTGAGACTACATAGTGAATTCCAGGTCAGCCTGGGCTAGAGTGAAACCCTACCTCAGAAAACAACAACAGGGCTGGAGAGATGGTGTAACAGTTAACGTGTTTGCTTGCAAAGCCAAAGGATCCCAGTTCAAGTCTCTAGGCCCCACGGAAGCCAGATGCACAAGAGGGCTCATGCGTCTGGAATTCATTTGCAGTGGCTAGAGGCCCTAGCATGCCCATTCTCTCTCTCTCTCTCTGCCTCTTTCTCTCTCCAAATAAATAAATAAATAAAATATATTAAAAAGAAAAAGAAATATCAAAAAATTTTAATTGAAAAAAATATTTATTTATAAGCAGAGAGAGGAGAGATAATGGGTGTGCCAAGGCTAGGTAGCGACTGCAAATGAACTCCAGATGCACATGCCACCTTGTGCATCCTGCTCTACATGGATATTGAGGAACTGAACCCAGGTTGTTAGGCTTTGCAGGCAAAGCGCCTGGTGCAGGGGATCAAACTCAGAACCTTGCACATGTGAGGCAAGTGTTCTACTTCTGAGTTCTATATTCCCAGCTTCACAATGTTCAATTATAAGAAATTTCAGAACTGGGTGTGTAGTTCAGTGGTAGGATGCTTGTTAGCATACCCAAGGTCCTGAGTTCTACCTATAAAAAAGGGAGGGAAGAAAGAGAAAGAGAGAAAGAAAGAGACAGAGGAAGAAAGGAAAAAGCAAAGAAGAGGGAGAGAAGAGAAAATTTTCAATCATGCTAAAATATGAGAGTAATAAAATGAATATTCAAATATTCACCAATAACTTAAATAATTGTTAGCATTTTGCCATATATATATATATATATACATGTGTATATTTGCTGAATCAAAGTAAATTTGTAGACATCATAATACTTCATTCCAGATGCTCATTGCATCATTTATCTTCAAAGAATAAAGATGTATATTGTATCTAATACAAAGCCCAAAATGATCATCTACTATAAGACCATGGTCATAGTTTTCCTTTTTTTTTTTTTTTTTTTTTTTCTTCAAGGTAGGGTCTCATTCAAGCCCAGGCTGACCTGGAATTCACTATGTAGTGTCAGGGTGGCCTCAAACTCATGGCAATCCTCCTACCTCTGCCTCCCAAGTGCTGGTATTAAAGGCATGCACCACCACACCTGGCTATTTTTCCAATTTTGACCAGAAGTTTTTTTTTTTTTTTTTTTTTTTTTTTTTTTATCTGAGACCAGGTTTCTCTGTGTAGACCAAGCCAGCATAGAACTTTCTATGTAACCCAAGCAGGCCTTGAACTCCCAGCATTTCTCTATCCTCATTTTCATGAGTACTGGGATTTCAGGATTACCACTGCACTGATGTTTTTACCTAATTAATTTTTTTACAATTCTGAATTACTAATAGAAGAAGTTTTTATAGTAGTCTAGATTCCACTTCTGATTCTGGTAAGTTTTTGTGTTTTATTTTAAATTACAAAATAAAGTTTACTTTAACATGCAAAAATATGGAAATTAAAAAATAAGTAAAGGGAGCCGGTTTTGGTGGCGCACGCCTTTAATCCCAGCACTTGGGAGGCAGAGGTAGGAGGATCACCGTGAGTTCAAGGTCACCCTGAGACTACATAGTGAATTCCAGGTCAGCCTGGAATGGAGTGAAACCCTACCTCGAAAAACCAAAAAAAAAAAAAAAAAAAAAGTAAAAGGGGCTGGAGAGATGGCTTAGCGGTTAAGGCGCCTGCCTGTGAAGCCTAAGGATTCCTGTTCCAATCTCCAGGTCCCATGTTTAGCCAGATGCAAAAGTGACGCAAGGGCACAATGCCACACTTGCCCACAAGGGGGTGCATTCGTCTGGAGTTTGTTCACAGTGGCTGAGAGGCCGCTAGTGCGCCCGTTTTCTGTCTGTCTCTCTCTGTGTCTCTTTCAAATTAAAAAGAAAAATAAGTAAAGGGCTGGAGAGATGGCTTAATGGCTAAGGTGTTTGCCTGCAAAGCCCAAGCACCCAAGTTTGATTCCCCAGGACCCATGTAAGCCAGATGCACAAGGGGCACATGTGTCTGGAGTTCATTTGTAGTGGCTAGAGGCCCTGGTGTACCCATTCTCTATCTGTCTGTCTTCTCTCTATCTCTCTCTGCTTGGAAATAAATAAATAAAATTTTTTTTAAATAAGTAAAAATTTAAATCTTTTTCTTATAGTTAGTGAAACGGACTTTCTTTTTTGCATGTGTATGTGTGCATAGTGTGTGTACATATTGATAAGCATGTATGCACACAAGTATGTGTGCAAGTATGCCTATACATGTATGCTGTGTGCGTGTGGGGAGGCCAGTGGTCAGTGTCTTCCTCTGTCACTCTCCCTCTTATTTGATTTTTTTTTTTTTCTGTTTTTTGTTTTTCCAGGTAGGGTCTCACTCTAGCTCAGGCTGACCTGAAATTCACTATGTAGTCTCAGGGTGGCTTTGAACTCACGGTGATCCTCCTACCTCTGCCTCCCGAGTGCTGGGATTAAATAAAGGTGTGTGCCATCACACCCGGGTCTCCCCCTTATTTGAGTCAGGGTCTCTTACTAAATACAGAGCTCACTGATTGTGCTTGACTAGCTAGCCAGCAAGCTCTGGGGAGGGGGGATCTGCCTATCTCCTCCTCCCCAGTGGTGGGATTGCAGGCACACACACTATACTGGTAATTCAAACTCAAGTCTTCATGATTGTGTAGCAAGCCCTTTGCACACTGACCCACCTCCCCAACCCTGAAACAGACTTCCTTCCCCTTCCTTCCTTCCTTCTTTCTCTTTCTTTTCTTTTTCTTTCTTTTCTTTTTCTTCTCCCTCCCTCCCTCCCCCCCTCTCTTTCTTTCTTTCTTTTTTTCTTTTTTTGTTTTCTGAGGTATGAGGTAGGATTTCACTCTAGCTCAGGCTGACCTGGAATTCACTATGTATTCTCAGTGTGACCTTGAACTCTTGGTGATTCTCCTACTTTGCCTCCCGAGTGCTGAGATTAAAGGCGTGCACCACCATGCCTGGCCAGTCTTTCCTAAGTAGAGTATCTTAGACAAGAATCTAGTGCTCTTATTTATTTTACTTTATTTTTCATACTTTTCTTAGTACTAGCATTACCTGGTCTACTGTAAGGCAAACCTATAGCTATCACTTTTACTTGAGACTAAACTAAGAAATGCTTCATTAATGCCTACAAATGTGCTAATTTGTGTGGCAGGGACTGTGGACAATCTAATAAGATATGTAAAAATATATGATGTGTCTTCAGAATCTTCTTGCTGGAGACACTGACATTCATAGTCCTTAGGAGGAGATAATGAATATTTAAGGAGTAATGTGGCAGGTGTTTTATGAAAGCATGTCACTTAGTTCTCGTAGCAGTTCTTGAGGTAGGTCATATTGCTCCCGTTTTCTAGATGGAGGAAGCAAGGTTCAGAGAATGACTTCCGCAGGATCATTCAGTTTGTAAGAGGGAAAACAGAGTCATACTTTCAACCCAAATCTACCTGAATCTTTCTACTGCTGGGCTACCCCTCAAAGTAGAAATGACCAGCAGTTGTCTTGGAGTCTCCATTGAAAAGTACTCAGTGGGTATGAATTATGTGCTTGCTGCTTAAACATGAGGTTCTGGGTTCAGATCTTCAGAACTCATATAAAGCCAGACATGGTAGCACACAGGTGCATGTGCCGACAGCAAGATGGGTGGTAGAGACAAGAGAATTGCAGGAAGCTTGTGGGCCAGCTAGCCTGGTGTACAGATGCAGAGGTGAACAGCAAGAGACCCTCTCTCAAACAAGGTGGATTACAAGAACTGACACCTGAGGTTGTCCTCTGACCTCCGTGTGGGTGCAGAGCAGTAAATGCTTGTGCGTGCAACGCGCACACAGACACACAAAATGACTGTTCTTCCCACTATGATATTTGAATCAGAAGTGTTTTAGTGTTTTTTAAATATTTTTATTTATTTGTGATTAGAGACAGAGTATGGTGCTCCGAGGCCTCTTGCCATTGCAAACAAACTCCAGATGTATATACTACTTTGTGCATCTGGCTTTACATGGGTACTAGGGAATTGAATCTGGGTTAACAGGCTTTGAAAGCAAGCATCTTTAACTACTGAGTCATCTTCCCAGCCCAAAAGTGTTTTAAGACAATATCACTAAGAGTTAAATGTAGTGTTCGCTTCAGCGATTAGCATGGCCCCTGGGCAAGGATGACATGCAAATTTGTGAAGTGTGCCATATTAAAAAAAAAAAAAAAAAAGCCTGGAGTGGTGGCTCATGCCTTTAATCCCAGCACTGGGAGGCAGAGGTAGGAGGATTGCCAGTTTGAGGTCACCCTGAGGACTACATAGGGAATTCCAGGTCAGCCTGGGCCCGAGTGAGACCTCGACTCCCCCCCCCCAAATAAATAAATAAGAGCCTGGCATGGTGGCACACTGTAGTCCCAACACTCAGGAGGCAGAGGTAGGTGGGTCACCATGAATTCGAGGCCACCCTGAGACAACATAGTGAATTCCAGGTCAGCCTGAGCTACAGTGAGACCCTACCTCGAAAAACCAAAAGAAAAAAAAGTTAAATGTACGTGATTCTTATAACATAGTCTTAAAAAGGTACAGAGAAGGAGCACTCAGGGAGGATTTTGTGGAGGAGATAGCATCTCTGTTTGTCTGAAGGAAGGAGCTAGAGAAGATGGAGCTGGTGGGGCGACCCTGTTGCCATGCCCCACCAGAGGTAACAGGCTGGGCGTGGTGGTACACACCTTTAATCCCATCACTCAGGAGGCAGAGGCAGGAGGATCACCCTGAGACTACATAGTGAATTTCAGGTCAGCCTGTGTGGTTCCTGGTCTCCTGGGGCCATAGCACCTCTGTGTCCCTGGGGCAGCTAATCGGGAAGAAACACCTGGGAGACAGCTTCAGAGAACAGCTGGTTTATTTGACAGGGGAATGGGATAATAAGCGTTTGTGAAAGAGCTGGAAGAGGTACGGGTAGGGCGGGGGTGGGGGTGAGGGGCAGTGGTCTCATTCCTGCTGGACTTGAGATTGCCAGGGTCTGGGCTCACTGCAACCTGGGGGAGGAGGGAGGGAGAGGGAGCGTCCTCACTCCTGCTAGTCTCTAGATTATTGGGGTTCAAGCTCACTGCAACCTTGGGGGTCCTGCATCCTTAGTCATACCTGACAGCTCAGGCCTGTCTCCAGTAGCCTGGGGGCCTTCAACCATGCCCTATAAGCCTGGGCAACAGGGAGCCTCTACCTCGAAAAACAAAGAAACAAAACAATAGGCAACAGAAGGCCACTTCTTTGAATGTTCACTACTACAAAGGTAGCCTGGAAAGGAGAAAAACAAAATGATCACTCATTTTAATTTTCACCTTCATTGATGCTGAATGTACTGTTTTGTATATCTCCTGTTGACAGTCTTCATACACAAATATCATACATACTGATAATAATATCCTCCTATCGCTCTCTTGTCCCCCCTTCCCAAGACCCCTTTTGCACTGTGGTGGTTTAATGTCTTTGTGTGCATCACCTTTCTTATTCAAAACTCTTCCTAAATATAGCCACTTCAGGGAGACCTTCTCTGACAACTGAAACAGTCCCTTTGTCCTCTTTCGATTCTCTACTTAGCACCTGTCACCATCTGATGTTTTCTTGCTCATTTATACTTACATGCATTTACCCATGCATTCCTTGTTCCAGTTTTGTGCTGTTGGGGAATAGGGTCCATATCTGCTTGTTCCTCATCTATCCCTGCTTCTGGGTGTATGACTGCACTTAGTACAAACGTATGGGATCAATGAATATGTTCTTGTCTTCTGCAACACGGAAACCAACGCTTAGGTTATCAAGTCGGTGAGGATTACCTGTCTAATTTGATAATGCACATAAACTGACTAGTCTGTACCTCATATATACTTTAAAACAAATAGAAACTACATTTTAAAGCACCTGGCTCAGTATAGATATCCAATGAAGATGAATTCTTTCTTCCTTCCAATTTGAGTCTCTGCAGTCCTTTACATAACCCATGCTTTGGTCAAGCACTTCTTAGTTTTGTTAAAACATTATTTAAGATTAAACAATAGGGCTGGAGAGATGGTTCAGCAGTTAAAGGCGCTTCTTGCAAAGCCTGATGGCTTGGGTTCAATTCCCCAGTATCCACATAAAGCCAGATGCACTAAGCAGTACATACATCTAGATTTCATTTGCAGTAGCAGGAAGTCCTGGTACACCTGTACTCACTGTCTTCCTCTTTTTCTCTCTCAAATAAATTTTAAAAAAATATTTCAAAAAGAATAAACAACAGCTGTCTTAGAACCACTTTTACCTCTGTTCTCTCTCCCCCAATGCAAAGATGCTGCATTATAATAAGGGTTGACTTTCTCCTGGGAAATTACAAAATTTTTTCTCTTTGGTTATAGGATCTTTGCCAATTAACTCTCCTTTGGATCAGGGTGTTTAGGGGTTTGGTTTCCTTATCCTGGTATATACTTTCTCTGGCAGTTTTTCTTTTTGTTTACTTAATAAACATTTGCTGAGAGTCAACTGCAGTGCCAGTTTATGAGGATAGAAGTAGAAGCCCACAGGAGCCTCTGTTCTTCCTGGTAGAAGACATTGGATACATAATCATGGAGTGTGATAATGAAGCAGAGGTGGTACAAAGGAGGGAGTGACTAACCCCATGAGGAGGGGGCTTTCAGAGACCAGCCTGCAGGAAGAGAATGGTGCCGGGCATGGTAGCACATGCCTTTAATCCCAGCACTCGGGAGGCAGAGGTAGGAGGATTGCCGAGAGTTCAAGGCCACCCTGAGACTACATAGTGAATTCCAGGTCAGCCTGGGCCAGAGTGAGACCCTACCTCCCCCCACCCCCCAAAAAAGAAGAGAAGGGTCCTGTGATTAAAATGTGTGGTGGTGTAAGCCAGACGCACAAAGGTGAGGCAAGCACAGGGTCAGACATGTCCACTAGGTGGTGCAAGCTTCTGGAGTTCAATTGCAGTGGCTGAGGCCTTGCTGCGCTGATTCTCTCTCTCTCTCCCTAAAATAATTTTTTAAAAGTTTTTTTAAAAAGCTGGGCATGGTTGCATATACCTGTTTACCTCACTATTGGGAGGTGGGTAGGAGGAATGCTGGGGCTACCAGGTCAGCCAGTATAATGAAAAAAAATGGGGTGTTTCAGGTTTAGTGAGCTCCTCTATCTCAGAGAAATAAAGTGGAAGAGTAATAAAGGAAGACACCGGTGGTTGTTTGCATAGATGGCCCCCAGTATAGTCAGGATTTTATTAAAGTTTTAAATTTAGATCTGCAGCCACCTGGCTGGAGGAGGTGTCACTGTGTGTGCATCTTGGGGTCCAGCCCAAAGGTGTGGGGGTGGATTGGAATTCCAATGTAAAGATATGCAAAGTGTGGGATTTTTTTTTGTTTTTTTTTTTTTTCGAGGTAGGGTCTCACTCTAGTCCAGGCTGACCTGGAATTCACTATGTAGTCTCAGGGTGGCCTTGAACTCATGGTGATCCTCCTACCTCTGCCTCCCGAGTGTTGGGATTAAAGGCATGCGCCACCACACCCGAGGTAAAGCGTGGGATTTTGCCTGGAGTTCCAGAAGTATGCTTGCTTGCTTATGGTAGCTTGGGTCTTCTCTCTCTGCTTGGTCCTGTGAAAAGGAGGCCAACTTCTTCTGCCATTATGAAACTTCCTCTGGATCTGTAAACTTCAAATAAATTCCCTTTCTCCATTAAAAAAAAAATGTGGGGCTGGAGAGATGGCTTAGCAGATAAGGCGTTTGCCTACAAAGCCAAAAGATCCCGATTCAATTCTCCAGGACCCATGTAAGCCAGATACACAAGGGGGTGCATGCATCTGGAGTTCGTTTGCAGTGGCTGGAGGCCCTGGCGCTCCCATTCTCTCCCTCTCTCTCTCTTCTCTCTCTGCCTCTTTCTCTCTCTCAAATAAATAAATAAAATATAAAAAAAAAGTGTGGTGGGATGCACCCATCTCAGCTTTCACTCTGGGAGCTTGTTGCAGCTTGCAAGTGCTGTCATGATGGTCACATTAAGGTCAGAAGAAGCAAAACCAGAAAACCATTCAGGAGCTGGATCATGGGCACCTTCCTCTGCTCTGTTGGGGAACTTGAGCTTCCCCAACAGTAATGCTAACAGCACAGCACCTAACATTTATTCAGTACTTCGCAAATACCAGCTCTCTCTCTCTCTCTTTTTTTTTTTTTTTGCGCCTTATTGTATTAATTCCTCTAATCTATAATTAACTCTAGGAAGTAGATATTGTCTTAATTTCTATTTACAAATAAAGAAACATAGGGACCCAGAGGATAGGAGACTTGCCCAAGGTCATCCATCTCATAAAGGACAGGGTAGGACTTTGACTCAAGCACTTTAAAGCTAAAAGTCCAGAGGGACTGGAGAGATGGCTTAGTGGTTAAAGCACTTGTCTGTAAAGCCAAAGGGCCCAGGTTCAATTCCCCAAAAATCATGTGAGCTAGATGCACAAGGGCGCATGCATCTGGAGTTTGTTTGCAGTGGCTGGAGGCTCTGGTGCACCCATTCTCCCTCTATCTGCCTCTCTCTCTCTTTCTCTCTCTGCTTCTTTCTCTCTCAAATAAATAAATAAAAATAAAATATTTATTTATTTATTTTTATTTTTATTTTTGGAGAGAGGCACAGAGATAGAGAGAGAGAGGGAGAGGAAGACAGAGATGGGCACGCCAGCAGTGTCTCAGCTGCTGAGAACGAAATCCAGATGCGTGCGCCCCCTTGTGGTCAAGTGTGGCATTGCGCCCTTGCGTCACTTTGCATCTGGCTAAACATGGACCTGGACATTGGAACCACTGGAGATTGGAACCAGCATTCTTAGGCTTAGGAGGCAGGCACCTTAACCACTAAGCCATCTCTCCAGCCCAAATAAAATATTTTTTAAAAATTAAATAAAAGCTGGGTGTCGTGGTGCACAACTTTAATCCCAGCACTTGGGAGGCAGAGGTAGGAGGATTACCTTGAGTTCGAGGCTGCCCTGAGACTACATAGTGAATTCCAGGTCAGCCTGGGCTAGAGTGAGACCCTACCTCGAAAAACCAAATTAAATAAATAAATAAAATGAAAGTCCAAGCTGGGCGTGGTGGTGCACACCTTTAATCCCTGTACTTGGGAGGCAGAGGTAGGAGGATCACCGCGAGTTCGAGGCCACCCTGAGACTACATAGTGAATTTCAGGTCAGCCTGGGCTAGAGTGAGAACCTACCTCGAAAAACCAAATTAAATAAATAAATGAAATGAAAGCCCAAGCTGGGCATGGTGGCACACGCCTTTAATCCCCGCACTTGGGAGGCAGAGGTAGGAGGATCACCACGAGTTCGAGGCCACCCTGAGACTACATAGTTAATTCCAGGTCAGCCTGGACCAGAGTGAGACCCTACCTCAAAAATGCAAATGAAATAAATAAATAAAATGAAAGTCCACCCTCTTAAGTAGGGCCCTGCATTTCCTCCTATAAGTGACTTGCCAGGGCTGTGACATGAGCAGATTAGTCCATTGGAAAGGTTGTTCATTGTATCTTTACAAACGCAGGTTTCGTTTCTAAAAGCATCAAAGACAGCACATGCCAAGTTCTGTTTCTATTTGACTCCAAGGGAGGTGAGCTCTGTTGGTGACAGCCAGGTGTGCCTCAGCCAGTTCAGCACAACAGCTTTCCTTGACTGTGGGAGCAGAGGGCAGCATCCTGGGCAGACAGGCATGCAGTGAGTGAATAGTGGGTTTGTGTTGAGGAGACTTATTGTTTGTAAGCACAAAAGGTTCACACTTCGGCCAACATGGAGCCCCTCTGGGCAGACGGAACTCACTGTCCCCTCCCTTCTGTCCAGGTCTTGCTCACATGGCAGCAGAGCCCATGAGTTACGTTGTGTGCGTGTGTGTATTCATGTATGTGGGAGCACATATGTGTCCCTGTGCTCATCAGAGCAGCAGTGACGCAAGTTGCAAATTAGGCCCATGTGTGAGCTGTGCTCTCAGAGGACTGCACGTGAGCAGGAAGCAGAAGGCAGGAGGAGCCACTGCCTGAGGGAGATCTGGCCTCACTGAAAGTCAGAGCAGGGAACAGCAGAATGAGGACCTGAGCCATGTGAAAGAAATTAAACATTTTGGATTAATGATCAATTGAATTTGTTCCCTTCAAGCTTTTTCTGATCTGAAAACTTAACGCATCACTATATCTTTCTGTTTTCAAAGTCAAGTAAAGTGTAAAGTTCCTTTTCCTTTCTAACTATTTCAGCTCTTTCTTTCTTTCTTTTTTTTTTTTCTTTCTTTCTTTCTTTTTTTTGAGGTAGGGTCTTGTTTCAGTTAGGTTCACATTGCTGGCAGTAAACACCCAACCAAGAGCATTTTGTGGGGAAAAAAGGGTTTATTTTGGCTTCCAGACTCAAGGGAAGCTCCATGATGGCAGGGGAAAATGATGGCATGAGCAGAGGGTGGACATTACCTCCTGGCCAACATCAACAGGAGAGTATGCCAAACACTGGCAAGAGGAAGCTGGCTATAACACCCATAAGCCCACCCCCAACAATACACTGCCTCCAGGAGGCAGGCATTAATCCCCAAATCTTCATCAGCTGGGAACCTAGAATTCAGAACACCTAAGTTTATGGGGGACCCTCCACCTGAATCAAACCACCACAACACCCATAAGCCCACCCCCAACAATACACTGCTTCCAGGAGGCCCCAATTCCCAAATTGCCACCAGCTGGGGACCTAGCATTCAGAACACATAAAGTTATGGGGGACACCTGAATCAAACCACTACAAGATGTAATGACCATTTTTGTTCACTTAGCACTTTGCATTTCTTAAGTTTTTTAATTCTTTAAAAATTTTTTTATTATTTTATTTATTTTTGGAGAGAGACACAGAGAGAGACAGAAAGGGAGAGGGAGACAGATAGAGATGGGCGCGCCAGCAGTCTCTCAGCTGCTGTGAACGAAATCCAGATGTGTGTGTCCCCTTGTGGTCAAGTGTGGCATTGCGCCCTTGCATCACTGCATCTGGCTAAACGTGGGACCTGGAGATTGGAACCCAGTTCTTTGGTTTAGCAGGCAGGCGACTTAACCGCTAAGCCATCTCTCCAGCCCAAGTTTTTTAATTCTGAAAGTGAGTTCTCAGGAGAGAACTCGTTGAATGAAACTCTCCCCCCTCCAGTAGGGTCTCACTCTAGCCCAGGCTGACTTGGAGTTCATTATGTACTCTCAGGCTGGCCTCAAACTCACAGTGATCCTTCTACCTCTGCCTCCCAAGTGCTGGGATGAAAGGTGTGCCCAACCAAATGTTTTTTTTTTTTTTAAACAATAATTTTTTTCTTTTTCTTTTTTCTATTTATTTATTTGAGAGAGAGAGAGAGAGAGAGAGAGAATGGGCACACCAGGGCCTCCAGCCACTGCAAATGAATTCCAGATGCATGCACCCCCTTGTGCATCTGGCTTACGTGGGACCTGGAGAATCAAACCAGGGTCCTTAGGCTTCATAGGCATGTGCCTTAACCATTAAGCCATCTCTCCAACCCCCAATAAAACATTTTTAAAATTTTTAAAATTTTTACTTATTTATTTGAGAGAGAGAGAGAATGGATGTGCCTCTATCCACCGTAAATGAACTCCAGATGCATGTATGCATGTGCCACCTTGTGCATCTGGCTTACATGAGTACTAGGGAATCAAACCTGGGTCCTTTGGCTTTGCAGGCAAGCACCTTTACTGCTAAGCCATCTCTCCAGCCCAAAACGTTTTAATTCTGCTATAGCTTCTGGTTAGATCTTGCTTTCTAGATGAGTCATTTGAACATGGATGGTCACTGGCATTGTACTTGTATATCTGCCATATATATATATTTTTTTTTTTTACCATTGTAGAGACCCTGAGATAGTTTAATAATGTGCATTTTTTCTAAAGAAGACCTTTTTATTGAATAAGATATGTTGTTGAAGACAATTTAGGAAAGATATAAATGTGTAATAAAGAAAATAAGTCATTTCTAATCCCTCTACTCAGAGGTAAGGCTTTAAAATGCATATTTCTTCCCATTTTTCCTGTTTCCTAATGTTCCATCACGTGGTTCCATGAAATTGTAACCACTTCTCTGTTGTTGGGTAAAGTTTACTCTTCCTTCCATCTGGAGGGAGGTAATACTGAGTAATAGTGGAATGCACTTTCTTGTCAGCAAATAACTGTGCACATCTTGGAATCATTGCTTGAGGAAATTCCTGGAGGCAACATTGCTGGGTCAGAGCACAGATCTGGCTAAGCCTTGGGTGAATACCAGAAACCTGGTGTTGAGGGAAGCTGTATTATTTAGACCTCATTTGTTGATGCGTGTATGTCATTCCTGACTTCTCTGGGTTAAGTACAAGTTGCTATTTATTTTTCCATTTATCTTTAAAAAAAAATTTACAGGTTGGAGAGATGGCTTAGAGGTTAAAGGCACATGCCTGTGAAGCCTAAGGACCTTGGTTCAATTCTCCAGGTCCCATGTTAGCCAGATGCACATGATGGCGCATGCATCTGGAGTTCGTTTGCAGTGGCTGGAGGCCCTGGAGTGCCCATTCTCACTATCCTCTCTCCCTCTCCCTCTCCCTCTCTCTCTCTCTGTCTCTAATAAGTAAATAAAAATAAAATCTTTAAAAAATCTTTAAAAAAAGATTTAGAGATCTGCTTTTGTTCCCTGAACATGTTGTTCTGAGATAAAAATTCTAGAATTTTTAAAAAGTTTTATTTTTATTTATTTATTTGAGAGAGAGAGAGAGAGAGAGAGAGAATGGGCACACCAGGGCCTCCAGCCACTGCAAACGAACTCCAGACACATGTGCATCTGGTTTACAGGAGTTCTGGGGAAGCGAACTGAGGTCCTTTGGCTTTGCAGACAAGCGCTTTAACCACTAAGCCAGCTCTCCCGCCTGAATTTGTTTTTTTTGTTCAGTATTTTCCTCAGATTCCACCAGCTGGTGATTTTTATCCATCCACACCTATCCAGCCTCCTCCCTTTTTTTCTTTTTTTTTGAGGTAGGGTCTCTTTCTAGCCCAGGCTGATCTGGAATTCACTATGTAGTGTCAAGGTGGCCTCAAACTCATGGTGATCCTCCTACCTCTGCTTCCCAAGTAGTGGGATTAAAGACGCGCACCACCATGCCCAGTTTATTGTGTGTTCTTTATTCTAGATATAAAAACATTCTGCTAGTGATGGTACTTAAGAAATCCTGCCTGGGCTGGAAAGATGACTTAGCAGTTAAGGCTCTTGCTTTCAGAGCCTAATGACCCTAGTTCAATTCCCCAGTACCCACATAAAGCCAGGTGCACAAAGTGGCATATGCATCTGGAGCCCATTTGCAGTGGCTGGAGGCACTAGTGTGCTCTCTGTTTGTCTTTTATCTCTCTCTACTTATAAATAAATAAGTAAATAAATAAATTATTTTTATTTTTATTTATTTATTTATTTTTGGTTTTGCGAGGTAGGGTCTCACTCTGGTCCAGGCTGACCTGGAATTAACTATGTAGTCTCAGGGTGGCCTCGAACTCTCGGCGATCCTCCTACCTCTGCCTCCCGAGTGCTGGGATTAAAGGCGTGCGCCACCATGCCCGGCAATAAATAATTTTTAAAAGAGAAATCCTGCCCAAGAGGACTGTTTCAAGAATAAGACAGTATGTATAAAGTATCTGGTCTCTAAAAAAAAGTCCTTCTTGAGAGACAAACTGAGACTTCTTGTATTTTATCATTATCCATCTTGTTTCCAAGGTGAATAGACACTTAATTCCCTTTGATTCTGGCTTGTAATGAGAAGGGAATCTGAACAGCTAAGGGAAGGGTTTAACCTGACATGCATGGGAGTCTTCCAGCATGGGAGGAGACCTTGGTAGGTGTCTCTCTGGGATGGAGGACCATCAGGGGAAATGCTTGAGCCCTTTCTGGGTGGTGGCCCTGACCTCTGGCTACTTGGCTAGGCTGCATTGTGTGCTTAGCTGGAGGGGAGGAGACTTGAAGAGGCTGATAACTAGGCCCTTCCTGTCCAGCCAAACAGGCCCAGGAAGGCTTCTGTAGAGGAAAGATTAGACATAGGTCCTGAAGCAGAGAATACTAAGCAGAGGACCGCCAGGCAAAACCCAGAGTTCTTTGCAGTGGTGTTTATTGTGGAAGGAGGATGACAATGGGGGTGTGCCTGTTTGTGCAAATGACAGAAATAGCAAGTTGGCTCTGGAAGGACCTTTGTTTTGTTTTGCTTTCGGGTTTTGGGCTTTTTTTTTTTTTTTTTTTTCAAGTAGGGTCTCACTCTAGCCCAGGCTAACCTGGAATTCACTATGTAGTCTCAGGTTGGCCTTGAACTCACAGTGATCCTCCTACCTCTGCTTCCCAAGTGCTGGGATTAAAGGTGTGTGCCACCATACCTAGAAAGTGTTTTTTAAAATATATTTTATTTATTTATTTAAGAGAGAGAGAGAAAGAATGGGCGTGCCAGGGCCTCCAGCCACTGCAAACAAACTCCAGATGTATGCGTCCCCTTGTGTATCTGGCTTATGTGGGTCCTGGAGAATCGAACCAGGAACCTTTGGCTTTGCAGGCAAACGCCTTAACTGCTAAGCCATCTCTCCAGCCCCAGGCTTTTGGTTTTTTGAAGCAGGGTCTCACTCTAGCCCAGGACAACCTGCAACTTACTCTGTAGCCTAGGCTAGCCTCAAACTCCCTCCCTTCCTCCCTCCCTCCCTCCCTCTGTTTCTCTCTTCTTTCTTCCTTTCCTTTCTCTTTCTTTCTCTCTTTCTATCTCTCTCTTCTTTCTTTCTTTCTTTCTTTCTTTCTTTCTTTCTTTCTTTCTTTCTTTCTTGCTTGCTTGCTTGCTTGCTTGCTTGCTTGCTTGCTTGCCTGCCTGCCTGCCTGCTTGCTTGCTTGCTTGCTTGCTTTGCTTTCTATCTGTTCAACAAACATGTTTTATAGACAGAATCTCCCTGTCTCAGAGAGGACTAATAAGTGGGATGGGTATCTTTATTCTTCCTCCAGGAAACAGAATGCAAGAATTTCAGGTCCATGCAAAGCTCTATCAAGCACCTGCTCCCAGATTCTGTGGTATAAAGCAGACAAGCTCTGCCTGTGGACCAAATGGGTCTTGAACAATGGCCCCTCCCTTCTTCCCCCACCTGTTGGTGGAAAACCAAATCTTTGTGTAGTGCTGGGACACTGGCCCCACCACACTTCTCACGAGGGAAAGGAAAGGAGCACTAAGATAATTCAGAGGTTTGCTTTAGATGATGCTGATCACACACTAGTTTGTGGAATAATTTTCATCTTTCTTATGTTTGGAATTCCAAATCTATTTTCTAGAAAAAATGAAAATATAAAATACAATATATAAACAACAAGGCTTTTTTTTTTTTGTTTGCTTGTTTGTTTTTTTGAGGTAGGGTCTCACTTTAGCCCAGGCTGACATGGAATTCACTGTATAGTCTCAGGGTGGCCTTGAACTCATGATGATCCTCCTACCACTGCCTTCCAAGTGGTGGGATTAAAGACATGTGCTGCTATGCCCTGCTCCAAGAAAAGGCATTTTATCTTGATTTAAATTTTTTTTTTTTTGAGAAAATATGTGGCTTTATATGGGTATTGAGGAATTGAACCCAGGCCAGCAGACTTTGCTAGCAAGTGCCTTTAACTGCTGAGTCATCTCCCTAAGCCCTTTATCTTGATTTTTGGTTTTCAAGGTAGATTGTCATTGTAGTCCAGGCTGACCTGAAATTCACTCTGTAGTCTCAGGGTGGCCTCGGACCCATGGTGATCCTCCTACCTGTGTATCCCGAATGCTGGGATTAAAGGCATATGTCACCATGCCCGGCTTGATTTTATTTTAATTTTTATTTATTTGTTTGAGAGAGAGTGAGGTGGGGTGGGGGAGAGAGAAGCAGAGAGAAGGAGAGAGAAGGGGAGAGAGAGAATGGGTACAACAAGGCAAACAGCCATTGCAAATGAAGTCCAAACACTTGTTCCACCTGTGCTTATATGGGTCCTGGAGAATTTAACCTGGGGACGTGGCCTTTGCTAGCAAGTGCCTTAACTGCTAAGCCATCTGTCCAGCCCTATTTATTTTATTTTATTAAGAGGGAAAAAGGGGCCGGTCGAGAGAAAGAGAATGAACACACTAAGGCTCCTAACCACTGCAAATGAACTCCAGATACATACGGCCCCTTGTGCATTGGGTTTTAAGTGAGTACTGGGAAATCAAACTCAAGTCCTCCAGCTTTGCAGGCAGGCGCCTTAACTGCTGAACCATCTCTCCAGCCCTATTTTTATTTATTTCTTCTTCTTCTTATTTTTTTCGAAGTAGGGTCTCACTCTAGCCCAGGCTGACCTGGAAGTCACTATGTAGTCTCAGGGTGACCTCGAACTCATGGTGATCCTCCTATCTCTGCCTCTTGAGTGCTGAGATTAAAGATTAAAGGCATGTGCTACCATGCCTGGCTCCTATCTTGAATTTTGACAACAATAAATATGCTGTGTGTGGTGGTTTGAATGTAAATGTCCTCCATGGCCTTAGGTTTTTTTTGTTGTTTTGTTTTTTTGTTTTTGTTTTCGAGGTAGGGTCTCACTCTGGTCCAGGCTGACCTGGAATTCACTATGTAGTCTCAGGGTGGCCTCAAACTCACGGCGATCCTCCTACCTCTGCATCCTGAGTGCTGGGATTAAAAGCGTGCGCCACCATGTCCGGCGGCCTTAGGTATTTTTGATTAAACTTCTTACTTAGTCCCCAGCTGCTAGAGTCTTTGGGAGGTGGAGCTGTGTTTTAGGAGTCTATTGCTGGGGGTGGACCTTGGGGTTGAGGAGTCCAGCCTACAGTGTTCAGAGCCAGCTGGTGCTTGGTGTTCTGTCTCTCTGCTGTGGATGTGTGAGGAAGTGAGTCAGAGTCCCCGGCCATTATGAAGCTTCCCCTGGAAACTGTAAGCCTGAAATATGAAAGAAACCCCTTCCTTCCCAGCAACAAGAAGGTAAGTACAACACTGTGGACTCTCAGACCTGCATTTTCATGTCTTTTTTTCTTCCTATTTTTATTTTTTTCTCCAAGGTTAGATCTCATTCTAGTCCAGGCTGACCTGGAACTCACTTTATAGTCCCAGGCTGACCTCGAACTCACAGTGATTCTCCTACCTCTGCCTCCTAAGTGCTGGGTTTAAAGGCTTATGCCACCATGCCTAGCTATTTATTTATTTTATTTTATTTATTTACTTATTGATTTATTTATTTCTGAGGTAGGGTCTCACTCTGGCTCAGCCTAACCTGGAATTCACTATGTGGTCCCAGGCTGGGCTCGAACTCCTGGTGATCCTCCTACCTCTGCCTCCCGAGTGCTAGGATTAAAGGCGTGCACCACCCCCTGGCATATTGTTTAATTATTATTATAAAACATTTTTAAATATTATTTATTTGGGCTGGAGATATGGCTTAGTGGTTGAGGTGCTTGCCTGCAAAGCCTGAGGACCCAGGTTCAACTTCCCAGAATGCACATAAGCCAGATGAACATGGTGGTGCGTACGTCTGTAGATTGCTTGTGGTGGGTAGAGGCCCTGGTGTGCCCATTTTTATTTTCTTGTCTGTCTATCTGTCTATCTCTGATAATAATAAATAATATTTATATAATATATATTTATATAATATAAATGTAATAATAATTATTCATTTGAGAGAGAGAAGCAGATAGAGACAGAATTGGTGTGCCAGGTCCTCTAGTCACTGCAAATGAACTCCAGACACAAGCGCCACCTTGTGCATCTGGCTTTACATGGGTACTGGGAAATTGAACCTCCTCCTCCTTTTTCATTTTTGGTTTTTCAAATTAGAGTTTTGCTCTAGTCGAGGCTGGCCTGGATCTTCCTCTGTAGCCTCAGGCTGGCCTCAAACTCACAGCGATCCTCCTACCGCAGTCTCCTGAGTGCTGGGATTAAAGGTACACACCACCACCTTGAGCTTCTAATTCTCCTGTCTCCACCTTCTCAGTGCTAAGATTACCAGTGTGTTTCAGCACCCCCGTTTATGTTCTGGGATCAAACCCAGGGTTTCACGTATGCTAGGCCAGCATTCTACCAACCAAGCTCCTTCCCTGCCCTACTTTTCATGTCTTAAAAAAATACTCTAAGGGCAGCTGTTGAGCTCCCCCCTCCTCATTCCACCCTGAATCCATGGCACAGACTCGTGCCAACCAATCTTATGATTTTTGCTTCCAACCTTACCCAGTAGGGGTTTGTATTTGCAGACCTTATTTGTCCTGATGGCAGCTCTGATTTAGTCAGGGGACCTGTGGGCCCGAGGCGAGTCACTTCCTGGATTTCAAATACCATCTCTCTAAAGTGGAGAGAGATGACTAGTTCCTGCTGATGAAGGTGCTGTGTCAGAGGGCAGTGAGATTCCTTTCTAAGCTGTACAAATGAGTGAGGGCTTTGCTTTTATTAGTGTCACAAATATTATTTGACCCACTGGTTTTGACTGTCATACAATATGTAGCTGATTTTGAGGGATGCTGCTGCCATGAAAGAATGAGTCTCCCTTCTAGAGTTGGCTGTGCTTTGGCACCATTGAACAGAGAAAGCAGCAGTGCACACAGTGAATAAGAAAAGGCCACTCCAGAGTCACATGAAGGGACACAGCTTGACACACTACGAAAGATACAGGTAGAGCAGCACACCAAACAGATCTGATTTGATCTGAGACAGCATCTCCTGTATTCCAGACAGGCAGGCCTCTAGCTCCCTGTGAAGCAGAGGATGACCTTGAGTTTCTGATCCTCTTGCTTCTACCTCCTGCCCCCCTTCGCCCCCCTGTGTGCTGTGATTACTATGTGACATCACAGCCACCCTGTGTAGTGCTGGAGCTTGGTACATGCCAGCCAAGCACTCTGCCAATTGAACTACATCTCCGGCCCTCAGATTCTTCTTCTCCTTCCTCTTCCTCTTCCTCTCCTTCTCCTTCCTCTTCCTCTTCTTCCCCTCCTCCTCCTCCTCCTTCTTCTTTTTTTTGAGGTAGGGTCTCACTCTGGCTCAGGCTGACCTGGAATTCACTATGTAGTCTCAGGGTGGCCTCAAACTCACAGCAATCCTCCTACCTCTGCCTCCCAAATGCTAGGATTAAAGGTGTGCGCCACCACGCCCAGCTTAAACAGATTCTTTTTAAACAACTGTGTTTCTTTTTTATTTTAATATTTATTTATTTAATTTATGAGAAAGTGAGGGGGGAGGGAGAATGGGCACACCAAGGCCTCTAGTCACTGCAATTGAATTCCAGATGCATGTGGTACCATGTGTATCTGGCCTACATGGGTTCTGGGGAGTTGAATCTGGATCTTTAGGCTTTATAGGCAAATGCCTTAACGGCTAAGCCATTTCCCCAGTCCCCTCAAACAGATTTTTTAAATGTCCTTTTCTCATTATATTAGGAAACCTGTCCTGCCTTTCATGTACTACAAGAGCCTCAATGGGAGAGAAGAGAATGTGAGTTGGCGGGCATATTCGATCCTAGAAAGTGCTAAATCTCACGGCCTCTTCAGGCCAGCTTCCCCTGCCAATTTTTATATCATCATTACAGAAACATTTTATTCATATATAGATATAGTGCTATATGTTCCCATCACTCCATGTTCATACAATACACGCCACTGGAGGTAGAGATCCTACTTTACTTAGTCCATCCTACAGATAGATGTCTGAGGCAGGCTGTGTGGGCCATTACTGTGTTACACTCCATATAACAACTTTATGCAGATGGACTTCAGTGTGCTTGCATAAGTACTGTTGCAGTGAATGTCCTAATGTGCCAGTATACACGGGCATAAGTATAAAGATATGATAGATTCCTAGAAGTGAAAGTGCTGGTATAGAGGGTTTGTAATCGAAGAATTTTTTTTTAGTTTTAAGTCAATAGTGTTCTCCATGAAGGCATTGCTTAACCTTCTACCTGTAGTATAAAAGTGCCCTGTTTCTCTACATTCTATGGAACACAGAAGGAACTCTACCAATTGCAGTAAAAAAAAAAAAAAAAAGGCCTCTCGTCGGAGGTAGTGGTGCACACCTTTAATTCCAGCACTTGGGAGGCAGAGGTAGGAGGATCACTGTGAGTTCAAGACTACTACTGACACTACATAGTGAATTCCAGGTCAGCCTGGACTAGACCTACCATGGGGGGGAAAAAAGGCCTCTGTTGGACTGGAGAGATAGCACTTGCCTGTGAAGCCTAAGGATCCAAGTTCAGTTCCCCAGGACCCACATAAGCCAGATGCACAAGGTGACACATGTGTCTGGTGTTCGTTTTCAGTGGCTGGAGGCCCTGGCATGTCCATTCTCTTTTTCTCCCTCTCCAAAATAAAAATTAAAAAATATATTTTTAAAATGGCTTCTCTTGGGATGGAGAGATGGTCTAATGGTTAAGGCATTTGCTTATGAAGCCTAAGGATCCACGTTCTATTCCCGAGTATCCATATAAGCAGAAGCATAATGCATAAGGTGGCACATGCATCTGGAGTTCATTTTCAGTGGCTAGAGGCCCTGGTGTGTCCATTCTGTCTCTCTCATTCTCACTCTTATAAATAAAATAAAATATTTAAATAGCCTCTCATCATCAATTCATTATAGTTTTAATTATAATTATATATTATAATTTGAATTTACTCTTATGAATGAGGCTGATTGTTTTTGAAAATATATGTTACTTTTATTTCCTTTCTTGTTAACTATTCATATCTAGTTTTTAAAAATTTATTTATTTATTTATTTATTTATTTATTTATTTATTTATTTGAGAGAGATAGAAGCAGATAGAGAAAATGGGCACGCCAGGACCTCCAGCCACTGCAAATGAACTTTGGATGCATGTGCCTTGTACATCTGACTTACGTGGGTCCTGGGGAATCAAACCTGGGTCCTTTGGCTTTGCAGGCAAGCACCATACTGGCTAAGCAATTTTTCCAGCCCCATATCTAGTTGTTTGTGTTGTTGTTTTTTCGGGGTAGGATCTTCCTCTAGCCCAGGCTGACCTGCAATTTACCTTATAGTCTCAGGATGGCCTTGGACTCACTGCAGCCCTCCTACCTCTGCCTCTGCCTGGGATTAAAGGTGTGCACCACCATGCTGAGTTGTTTTTTTTTTTTTTTTTTTTTTTTTTTTTGAGGTAGGGTCTAACTCTAGTCCAGGCTGAACTGGACTTCACTCTGTATTCTCAGTGTGGCCTGGAACTCACAGTGATCCTTCTACCTCTGTCTCCCAGGTACTGGGATTAAAGGTGTGTGCCACCAGACCCAGATTTAGCTCTTTTTTTTTTTTTTTTTTTTTTTTTTCTGTTGAGTGGTTGGAATTATTTTTTTTCAAGGTAGGGTCTCACTTTAGCCCAGGCTGACCTGGAATTTACTATATAGTCCCAGGCTGGCTTTGAGAAAGAGAGAGAACGAGAATGAGTGCACCCTTGCTACTGCAAACTCTAGATGCATGTGCCATTTTGTGCATCTGGTTTTATGTAGGTACTGGGGAATTGAACCTGCATCATGAGGCTTTACAAGCAAGCATTTTTAACTGCTGACCCATCTCTCCAGCCCTATTGGAATTTTAAAAAATATTTTTAAATTTTTATTTATTAGAGAGAGAGAGAGAAGGAAAGAGGCAGGTAGAGAGAGAGAATGAGCATGCCAGGGCATCCAGCCACTACAAACGAACTCCAGACACATGCGCCTCCTTGTGCATCTGGCTTACGTGGGTCTTGGGGAATCAAACTTAGGTCCTTTGGCTTTGCAGGCAAATGCCTTAAGCACTAAGCCACCTCTCCAGCCCTTTTTTGAATTTTTAAAAGATTACAAAAAAAAGTTTAGTATTTTTATTATTAACAAGATGTTTTGTATGGATGCATCATGTGTTAGTACCATCTTTTCCCTCGTCCCTGTCCTCATTCTGTTGGGGATCCTCCTCAGTGTGGTTGCAGGTATTCTCCATGGGGTTATAATTTATGCATTGTGGGAGCAGTAGTCAGTTTTGGGGAGAGGGAATGCCTTTGGGCATGATGTCTCAACCTGTGGCTCTTACAATCTTTCCGCCCCCTCTTCCACAAAATCCCCTGAGCCGTGGTGGGTGAGTTTTAAGTGTACTTCAGTGATGAGCTCTCAGGAGCCTCTGGATCTCTGCTTTGGTAGGTGTTGAGTATCCTCAGGGTCTGTCTCCTTCAATCAGCTGGTGCTGATTATCTGCTTCAGCATGGAAGCAGCACTCTTGCTGTCTCCCCAATCCCTCTGTAGGATTCAGCTATGGCTTGGTTGAAGTGGGAGGGGTAGTTTATCTCCTCCTGTCTGGTTCACTTTGGAGAGAGCAGGGACTAGATTTTTTTTTCTTTTTCCTTCCTTCCTTCCTTCCTTCCTTCCTTCCTTCCTTCCTTCCTTCCTTCCTTCCTTCCTTTCTTTCTTTCTTTCTTTTTTTTGGGGCTTTTCGAGGTAGGGTCTCACTCTTGCTCAGGCTAACCTGGAATTCACCCTGTATTCTCAGGGTGGCCTCCTCGAACTTGCGTGTGCCACCACGCCCGGCTTGGAATTTTCTTTTTTTACCCACTTGCAGGATTATTTTTTTCTTTCTGAGGCAGCATCTTGCAGCCCAGGCTAGTTCTGAACTCATGACCTTCCTGCCTCAACCTCTTAAATTCTAAGATTATAGCATGTGCCACCATGCCTGGCTTGTAAAAATTCTTTATTCATTTAATGAAATTAGACTAAATTATGTGTAACATAGATATCTAAGTCAGTTTATTTATTTATTTTAGAGAGTGTGAGAGAAAGAGAGAGAATTGGCACGCCAGGGCCTCAGCCCCTGAAGAAATTGAACTCCAGATGCCACCTAGTGGGCATGTGCGCCCTTGCGCTTGCCACACAGAGTCAAACATGTCCTCAGGCTTCGCAGACAAGCACCTTAACCACTAAGCCATCTCAGCCCTTAAGTCAGTTTTTTACTTTTTTTTTTTTTTTTTTGGTTTTTCGAGGTAGGGTCTCACTCTGGTCCAGGCTGACCTGGAATTAACTATGTAGTCTCAGGGTGGCCTCGAACTCTCGGCGATCCTCCTACCTCTGCCTCCCAAGTGCTGGGATTAAAAGTGTGCGCCACCACGCCCAGCTAGTATTTTACTTTTTAAAAAAATATTTTTATTTTATTTATTTGACAGAGAAAAAGAAAGAGGGGGAGAGAGAGAGAGAGAAAGAGAATGGGCATGCCAAGGCCTCTAGCCCTGCAAATGAACTCCAGACACATGCACCCCTTTGTGCACCTGGCTAACGTGGGTCCTGGGGAATCAAACTTGGGTCCTTTGGCTTTGCAGGCAAATGCCTTAACTGCTAAGCCATCCCTCCAGCCCTTTTTTGGTTTTTTGAGGTAGGGTCTCACTCTAGCCCAGGCTGACCTGGAATTCACTCTGTAGTCTCAGGGTGACTTCAGACTCATGGTGATCCTTTTACCTCTGCCTCCTGAGTGCTGGGATTAAAGGCGTGCGCCACCACGTACCACTAGTTTTTTACTTTTAATGTTTTGTCATTCAGGGTTTTTTTTTTTTCTTTTTTTTCTTTTTCTTTCCTTTCTTTTCTTTTCTTCTTTTTCTTTTTTTTTTACATAAAGTCTTTATTTATTTATTTGCAAGGGGGGGGGGAGAGAATGGGCATGCCAGGGCCTCTAGCCGCTGCAAACAAACTCCAGATTAGATGCACCTTTTTTTTTTTAAAATTTATTTTTATTTTTATTTTTTGGTTTTTCGAGGTAAGGTCTCACTCTAGCTGTCCTGGAATTCAGTCTGTAGACTCAGGGTGGCCTTGAACTCATGGTGATCCTCCTACCTCTGCCTCCCGAATGCTGGGATTAAAGGCGTGAGCCACCATGCCTGGCTAGCTGCACCTCTTTGTGCATCTGGCTTTATGTGGGTACTGGGGAATTTAACCTGTGTCATTAGGCTTTGCAGGCAAGCACCTTAACAGTTGAGCCATCTCTCCAGACCCTAAAAAACTCTCTCAAATTTGAAAATCTTTATTTTACAATAGAGCCTTGATTTTGATTGATTCTTAGCCTTTTCCATCTTAAGATTTTATGCAAATATAAAATCTTTTCCATTTTTTTACATCTACCAAGGATTTAATAAATTTACTCTAGTAATTTTAGAGTAAGATAGAATCTCAATTTAATTTCTTTCTAGAAAGGCCTAGTTTGTTTGTTTGCTTTCTTTTCTTTCCTTTCCTTTCCTTTCCTTTCCTTTCCTTTCCTTTCCTTTCCTTTCCTTTCCTTTCCTTTCCTTTCCTTTCCTTTCCTTCCCTTCCCTTCCCTTCCCTTCCCTTCCCTTCCCTTCCCTTCCTTTTTCTTCTCTTCTCTTCTCTTCTCTTCTCTTCTCTTCTCTTCTCTTCTCTTCTCTTCTCTTCTCTTCTGTTTCTTGAGACAAGGTCTCACTATATAGCTCTAGTTGGCATTAAACTTGCAGTGATTCTCCTGCCTTTGCCTCTCCAGTGTTGGGATTATAGGTGTGCACAACCATATCCGGGTTAAGACTTGGGGTTTGAATCCAGGCATTAAAAAAATATTTTATTTATTTATTCATTTGAGAGAGGGGGAGAGAGAGGTAGAGAGAGAGAGAGAGAGAGAAACAGACAGAGAATGGGCACGCCAGAGCCTCCAGCTACTGTAAATGACTCCAGATGCATGTGCCATCTTGTGCATCTGGAGAATCGGATCTGTGTTCTTTAGCTTCACAGGCAAGTGCTTTAACTGCTAAGCCATCTCTCCAGACTCTTCTTTTTTAAAAGAATATTTTACCAGGCACTTTTTAAATCTGTATGATTTTAAACAAATTAACCTCTTTGAGTCTTTGAGTCTTAATTTCCTTATGTTGGGAATAATAATGCCTATCTAGTGGATTATTGAAAAGATAAAACAAGATCATATATGGGAAACAGTTGGCACCACTCCTGACATAGTGTTCAAATCATGACCCAAATCCCAAGAAACCTGGGAAAACATAGCATGTCTGGCCAGAAAAAAAAAAGAAAAAGTTCTAGGTCACCAAGATAGTTACTTATGACTCACCAGTGTGTGATTTAGGGTGAGTCACTTCATTTCCTCACCCCCCAATTTCCTCACCTGTATGAGCGGTAAGTACTAGATATGAAGTTGTTGGTGGGGGCAGATTAGCTCTTGTGTGTGAAAGTATTTTGTGAACTATAAAGGGCCATATAAAAAATGTCCTGATGTAAGAGGGGCTGCTACAGCACAGGTGGGTGTTTGACATCTGTGACCAAGGAGTGTAATTAACTTACAATAACATGAAATTAGCAGCTGATGTAAAGCAAGGGAGCTTGCAGCAGTTGATTATAGTAATGGTTAGTAATTGCCTTCTAGTAATTAAGCAATAATGAGCTAGCTTCCTGGGACAGAACCTTGTTAAAGTGAAGGATGGATCAAAAGCTTTCAATTCAATGTATGCTGATTGAACACAGTGGCGGGGTAAGCAGAGATGAGTGAGTTGTTGAAATATAGTCCTTGTGCTTTGGGATAGAAGAGTGATGGGTGTGTGGAGCATGGCTCCTCAGCCAGGAACACACGTGTAGGATGTGGTTTCACAGAGATCCACAGTGTCTGGGATTTTACCCAGGAGGAGGAACACTGTCTGCAGAGCCCGATTCTAAAGAACGCCCATCTAGTAATACCTTCCTGAAATTCTGCTCGTCCTTGTTATTCCTGTTTGCCTCCTTTGGATTTGTCAGAGGTAGCTTGTTTGCCATGCCCTACCCTCCTTCCTTCACAGCTTCTGAGTGGGGATGTTGTTTTGCTTAACACCTGTGTAGAATGACTTGACCACTCAAACTTTCCCTGGGCACTATAATAGAGAACACTCCATTAATTTTTTTTTTTTTAGGAATTACTTCCTTTTTTTATTTTTTATTTTTGGAGAGAGACACCGAGAGAGAGAGAGGGAGACAGATAGAGAATGGGCGCGCCAGCAGTCTCTCAGCTGCTGTGAACGAACTCCAGATGTGTGCGCCCCCTTGTGGGCAAGTGCGGCATTGCGCCCTTGCGTCACTTTGCATCTGGCTAAATGTGGGACCTGGAGATTGAAACCACTGGAGATTGGAACCAGCGTTCTTAGGCTTAGCAGGCAGGCGCCTTAACCACTAAGCCATCTCTCCAGCCCATGCTCCATTAATTTTGAGTTCTAGATAAACAATCTTTTTTTTTTTTTCCGAGGTAGGATCTCACTCTAGCCTAGGCTGACCTGGAATTCACTCTATTCTCAGGGTGGCCTTGAACTCACAGCGATCCTCCTACCTCTTCCTCCCTAGTGCTGGGATTAAAGGCATGTGCCATCACGCCCGGCTCAACAATAGATTTTTTTTTTTTTAGTGTAAGAATGTTCCATGTAATATTTTGGCTACATTATGATTCTGAAAAGTATTCATATGGATAGACTGGAGATGTAGCTAACTGATAGAGCACTTACCTAGATGTCCAGGACCAAGTTCTAGTCCCACCACCACACACAAAAATATTCATTCACGTCTCATACAATGTGAAATATTAAAATTTATATTTGTTGCTATCTGAAATTGAGATTTTAGTGATATCCTACCTCTTCCATTTCTATTTTTTTTCATATCTGGCAACCCTGCCTGGGCAGGGCAGTCCTGATTTAAATGTGTAAAATAGTATTGATTACTCTAATGTTTCATGGAGCATTCAATGTAGCAAAAGATGGTAAAAGGGTTAGATGAGAAAAGAATTCTCAGCTGAAGTCATGTTGAGTAAATCTATCATTAAACAAAGTTAGCTTGTTTTCTTCATTATGAGAGATGGCTTAATGGAGCCAGGCATGGTGGTGCATGCCTTTAATCCCAGCACTGGGGATGCAGAGGTAGGAGGATCGCTGTGAGTTCAAGGCCATGCTGAGACTCCATAGTGAATTCTACGTCAGCCTGGGCTAGAGTGAAACCCTACCTTGAAAAATCAAATAAAAACAAAAGAGAGAGAGATGGCTTAATGGTTAAGGCATTTGCCTATGAAGCCTAAGGACCTAGTTTTGATTCCCTAGAACCCATGTAAGCCAGATGCACATGGTGGCACATGCATCTGGAGTTCATTTGCAGTGGCTGGAAGCCCTGGCATACCCATCTGTTTCCTCTCATTTTCTCTAATAAAGAAAGAAAGAATATTAAAAACTGCATAAAAAAAAAAAAAAGCCAGGCGTGGTGGTGCACGCCTTTAATCCCAGCACTCGGGAGGCAGAGGTAGGAGGATCGCCGAGAGTTCGAGGCCACCCTGAGACTACATAGTTAATTCCAGGTCAGCCTGGACCAGAGTGAGACCCTACCTTGCAAAAAAAAAAAAAAAAAAAAACCTGCATGGGCTGGAGGAATGACTTAGTGTTTAAGGTACTTGCCTGCAAAGCCAAAGGACTCAGGTTTGATTCCCCAGGACCCATGATGCACAAGGGGACACATGCATCTGGAGTTCATTTGCAGTGGCTGGATGCCCTGGTGCACCCATTCTCTCTCTTTCCCTGCCTACTTCTCTCTCTCAAATAAATAAAGAAAAATAAAATAAGCTGGACACGGTGGCTCACACCTTTAATCCCAGCACTTGGGAGGCAGAGATAGGAGGATCGCCATGAGTTCAAGGCCACCCTGAGACTACATAATAAGTTCCAAGTCAGCCTCAAAGAAAAAAATAAATAAATAAAAATAAAACATTAAAAAAATAAAAAAAGACAAAACAAAAGTATTCCTGTATAAAAATCCCTTTTCTCCTTTTCTTCATTGCTGTTTCCATTTTAAGCCTCATATGTACATCAGTTTATTTAGAACTATTATAGTGATGATGGTATTTGGGATTCACTTGTTTGTTTCTCAGTGTTCCTACTTATTCTTCTGTGTTTGGTATTTAGTTATATGGATGAACAATTAATAAATTGTAGGAGTGGTATCTGCAGAAAAAAGTCAGAGCCTAACTCCAAAAGAGGCCTGGGTTGGGTGGTACAAAGAGAAGCAGCGGTGTATGATGTGGAGTCAGTGTGTGGCCCCATCAGTGCTTTAAGTACCAGGGGTTTCTAGAACACCACAGTTCAAAAGGGGATCTTTTAAAAATATTATTTATCTCATCCCGGGCGTGGTGGCGCATGCCTTTAATCCCAGCACTCAGGAGGCAGAGGCAGGAGGATTGCCATGAATTCAAGGCCACGCTGAGACTACATAGTGAATTCCAGGTCAGCCTGAGCTAGAGTGAGACCCTACCTGGAAAAACCAAAAAATAAAAATAATAAAAAAATTTATGTGTTCATTTATTTATTTATTTGGTTTTTTTTGAAGTAGGGTCTCACTCTGGCCCAGGATGACCTGGAATTCACTAGGTAGTCTTAGGGTGGTCTTGAACTCACAGAGGTCCTTGTACCCCTGCCTCCTGAGTGCTGGGATTAAAGGTGTGCACCACCATGCCCGGCTCTGTTCATTTATTTTGAGAGAGAGAGAGGTCACAAATACCTCAAGCTAGTGTCAAACACCCTATGTAGCCAAGGATGAGCCTGAACTTCCTGATCCCCTGCCTCTACTTCCTGAGTGCTGGGATTACAGGTGTATACCACCAAGCCTGCTTTATGTGGTACTGGGAATCAAACCCAGGACTTTGTGCATGCTAGACAGTCTTCCCATTGAGCCCTATCCATAACCCACCAAAGGTAAAGTGAATGACACAATGCAGGTCTGGCCCTAGCCAGACCGCATGGCAGAAGAAACCAGGAAGTGGCTTCTGTGGGGATGACGGGTAAGACTCCATAAGATGGGGCAACCTAAGACAGGCACCGTCGCATGTGATGATCCCTTGGGGCCTGGGTTCAACAGTGGCTTGACAAAAAACCACACCAGGCCACACCCTTCGGGTTTTCTCACTAGGGTGGTGAGTAGCCAATGACAAGTAAGACTCCACGAGATGGGGCAACCTAAGACAGGCACCGTCGCATCTGATAATCCCTTGGGGCCTGGGTTTAACAATGGCTTGGCAAAAAAGCCATACCTCCCAGGGTTGCCAATAATAAAAACAAAAAGGAGGATATGTATGGCACAATGCAGGTCTGGCCCTAGCCAGACCGCATGGCTGAAGAAACCAGGAAGTGGCTTCTGTGAACATGGCGTTCTGCACAGGTTTGACATGACAACAGCTACAGTCCCATGCTCGTGAGAAACCGGCTACGAGATGATCTGTCCAGAGACAGGCTGTCATTGGTCACAAAAAGGGGACCACCCCATACAATGATTGGCCAGCCAAGCCCCTTAAAACCCCCTGCACTTTCTCAAATAAACGAGTTTGCTGCAGCTCGCCCTCCACTTTCTCCCAACTCCGGGAGTCTGTGTTGTGATTCCGCGTTTCTCACCCCCAACTTGGCAGAGACCCTGCCATCCCTCCTGGGCTGGCCTTAGGGGGATCCCAACAGTACAGCATTGAGGTAGAGCATTCATCTGAGCCTCTAGCCTTGACACTATCAGTCAGAAGACAGAAGGCAGCAGCATTCTGTTTCCAGAGTCATGTTTTGGGCAGGAGAGATGACTCGGCAGTTAAGGCACTTGACTGTAAAGCCTAACAGCACAGGTTTGATTCCCCAGTGCCCGTGTAAAGCCAGATGCACAAAGTGGTGCATGTGTTAGGAGTTCGTCTGCAGCAGCTAGAGGCCCTGGTGTACCCATTCTCTCTCCTTGCAAATACATAAACCAAAACAATAATAATAAATAAGTAAAGTATTTTTTTAAGAGAGTCATGTTTTGAAGTAAGATGTATCTAGGTTTGTAAAGCTAGATACATGACATCATCTCTGTGTTTTAGTTTCTTCTTCAGAACATTAGAGATGGTAATATTATAGGGTTGGTGTGAGGATTAAATACATGTAGAAGAATACCTGGTAAACATGAATAATTGTCAGCTATTATTATTGATAATAACAGAATAGAAAATTCATAAAATAGTGCTTGGTAGGTTGCATATCTTTTTTTTTTTTTTTTTTTTTTTTTTTTTTTGTAGGGTCTCACTCTGGTCCAGGCTGACCTGGAATTCACTATGTAGTCTCAGGGTGGCCCCAAACTCACAGCAATCCTCCTACCTCTGCCTCCCGAGTGCTGGGATTAAAGACATGTGCCACCACTCCCGGCCAGTTGCATATCTTGCAACATGTTTGTTCTGCAGACAAGGTAGGGCTTTTGCTGTCTCTCAACGTCTGTGTGAAAGAAGCCAGTTTTCTGAGTAGGTTTCCTTCTCCTGTATACAGTCTCATCACATAGTGATTGGTAATACCTGGGTTGTTCACATTATGACCCAAACAGAAGGGCTTCTCAAAGCATGATAGTTTCCAGAGAATCTTAGGAGCTTTTCATTCAGTGATACATTTCTATTAGAAATGGAGACCTGAAGCTGGGCGTGGTGGCACTCGGGGGGACAGAGGTAGGAGGATCACTGGGAGTTCGAGGCCACCCTGAGACTACATAGTGAATTCCAGGTCAGCCTGAGCCAGAGTGAGACCCTACCTCGAAAAAAAAAAAAAAATGGAGAGCTGGACGAGATGAGTGTGGTGGTGCATGCCTTCAATCCCAACACTTGGGAGGCAGAGGTAGGAGTTCAAGGCTAGCCTGGGACTACAGTGTAAGATCCAGGTCAGCATGAGACTCTTTGTTTAGTCTCTAGCACCAAAAATAAATGCATAAAATATAGACATTTAACAAAGCATAAAGTAAGTTTCTTGTGGACAGTCTTTTATCCTGTGGCCTCCAGTGGGTGACCATGTGAGTGTTGACTGGGATGGCCCTTCTTCTTCATACCTTTTACTCAGAGCGTTTTTTTTTTCCTTCCATTTTTATTTTTGGATATTCTCCTTGGGATTTATTTTTTTTGTTCGTTTTTGTTTTTATACCTGGCAAAGATAAGAAATAAATGTGTATCAAATAATCTAAGAACACAAAAAAGATTGCAGCGCAGCGCTGTGGTCTTTTTTTTTTCGAGGTAATCTCACAGTAGCCTAGGCTGACCTGGAATTCACTATGTAGACTCAGTGTGGCTTCGAATTCACAGCAATGCTCTACCTCTGCCTCCTGAGTGCTTGGATTAAAGGCATGCACTACCATGTCCGGCCTGGTTTCTTATTGGCTTATAAAAACGTGTTGTGAGTCTGATCCATACAGCTTTGGGTCTTCCTGCTGTCCTGTGCACACCCCTGAGTTTTCTTTTCAATTTCTTTTTTGTTTAGCTTTTGTTTCAGTTTTTGGAGACAGAGTCTCACTGTATAGCTCTGGTTGGTCTACAACTTGCTAGGTAGACCAGGCTTGCCTCAAACTTGCAGAAATCCTCCTGCTTCTGCCTCCTGAGTATTGGGAGTACAGGCATGGTGGCCTTCTTTTCATTTTTGACATCAAATTTTAGTTGACATTCTATGTGCCTGAGATTTGTCAGGAGTTTGTCTTATCATATATTATTATTATTATTATTATTATTTTTACTTAAATTGCTATAGGTAGTATAGTATAGAGCTTTTAATTTTTTTGTTTGTTTTTTTGGTTTTTCGAGGTAGGGTCTCACTCTGGCCCAGGGTGACCTGGAATTAACTGTGAAATCTCAGGGTGGCCTCAAACTCACAGTGATCCTCCTACCTCTGCCTCCTGAGTGCTGGGATTAAAGGCGTGCGCCACCATGCCCGGCTTATTTTTAAATTTTTTTGAGACTTTTGAATTTGAAGCCAGAGGAGAATAGAAAAAGCAAATCACATGCACTGAGTGCCTACCCTTCACCATTCAATTCTTCACATTTTTCTTGAGTTCTTCTTGTGAATGAGGTGTTAGTAGTTCAGGGACATGGTCACCTGAGCCAAGCTGAGCTTGACCCTTAGTTCCATTAGTTTTCATCTCAGTAACCTTAATTCCTTCTTTATATATATATATACATTTGTAAGCAGAGAGAGAGAGAGAGTGAGAATATGAATGATAATTGGCATGCTACTCTACACTGCATACAAACTCTAGATGCACGTGCTACTTTATGCATCTGGCTTTATGTGGACACTTGGAAATCAAACTCAGGCCATCAGGTTTTGCAAGCAAGCTCCTTTAACCACTGAGCCATCTCTCCAGTCCCTTTAATGTCTTTTGTTGTTGTTTGGTTGGTTTCTCACTCTAACTCAGGCTGACCTGGAATTCACTATGTCATCTCAGGGTGGCCTCAAGCTCATGGTGATCCTCCTACCTCTGCCTCCCAAGTGCTGGGATTAAAGGCGTGCACCACCACACCTGGCTGCTTTTGTGAGGTAGGGTCTCACTGTAGCTCAGGCTGATCTGGAATTCACTATGTCATCCCAGGCTGGCCTCAAACTCATGGTGATCCTCCTACCTCTGCCTCCCAAGTGCTGGGATTAAAGGTGTGTGCCACTATGCCTGGCTTTAATGCCTTGCCTTTAAAAAATTATTTATTTATTTATTATTTTTCTTTATTTATTTGAGTAAGAGAAATAGGCAGGGGAATAGAGAGAGAATGGGCACACCAGAGCTTCCAACCACTGCAAATGAACCCTAGATGTGTGCACCCCCCTGTGCATCTGGCTTACATGGGTCCTGGGGAATTGAACATGGGTCCTTTGGCTTTGCAGGCAAGCACCTTAAACACTAAGCTATTTCTCCAGCTCTATTTATTTATTTTTTAATACTTTTATTTATTTTTCTTTATTTATTTGAGAGAGAGAAATAGGCAGGGAGAGAGAGAATGGGCATACCAGAGTCCCCAACCACTGCAAATGAACTCCAGATGCATGCGCCCCCTTGTGCATCTGGCTTACATGCATGGGTCCTGGGGAATTGAACCTGGGTCCTTTGGCTTTGCAGGCAAACGCCTTAACGGCTAAGCCATCTCTCCAGCCCTATTTTTTATTTTTATTTTAAAAAATTTGAAGAGAAAGAGACAGAAAGAAGCAGATAGAGAGAAATGGGCAAACCAGGGCCTCTAGTCCTGCAAATGAACTGCAAATGCATGTACCACCTTGTACATCTGGCTTATGTGGGTCCTGGGGAATCAAACCTGGGTCCTTTGGCTTTGCAGGCAAGCACCTTAACCACTAAGCCATCTCTTCCAGCCTCCTTTTTAAAATTTTTTTATTTATTAATTTTTTGTTTGTTTGTTTTTTTTTGAAGTAGGGTCTCTTTAGCCCAGGCTGACCTGGAATTCACTATGTAGTCTCAGGGTGGCCTCAAACTCATGCTGGGATTAAAGACATGTGCCACCACACCCTGCCTTTGAAAGGTTTTGATTGATCACCATGTTTCTCACCATCAAGCTGGGACTCGTTGTCAGGCTAGCAGTGAGAGCGGTATTCATGTTGCCACTTCTTTTGCAGTTTCTCCTGGGCTGCAGATGTGATGGAGGTGGCACACTTAATGCATGTATATATGTATTTGAGAGAGAAGATGGATATGCCAGGGCATCTAGCCACTGCAAATGAACTCTAGATACATGTACCACCTTGTGCATCTGGTTTACGTGGGTTCTGGGGAATTGAACCTGGGTCCTTAGGGTTCACAGGCAAGCACCTTAACCATTAAGCCATTTCTCCAGCCCTTAATACCTTTTCTTTTAAGCAAACCCAACAGCCTGGACTTTTTAAAAAATATTTTATTCATTTATTTGAGAGAGGGAAACAGATAGACAGAAAGAAAGAAGGGGCACATCAGGGCCTCTAGCCACTGCAAATGAACTCCAGACGCCTGTGCCCCCTTGTGCATCTGGCTTATGTGGGTCTTGGGGAATTGAACCTGGATTCTTAGGCTTTGATGGCAAGTCCCTTAGCTGCTAAGCTATCTCCTCAGCCCCCAGCCTGGACTTTTCCTTTCTTTTCTTTTTTTTTTTTTTTTTTTTCTTTTTGGTTTTCGAGGTAGGGTTGCACTCTAGCTCAGGCTGACCTGGAATTAACTATATAGTCTCAGGGTGGCCTTGAACTCACAGTGATCCTTCTACCTCTGCCACCCAAGTGCTGGGATTAAAGGTGTGTGCCACCAAGCCTGGCTTTGGCCTTTTTCTTTTATGACACACATAGAGAAAGAATTGGCACACCAGGGCTTCCAGCCACAGCAATCAAATTCCAGATGTATGCACCACCTTGTGCTCATGTGCAATCTTGCATGCTTGTGTCACTGTGTATCTGGCTTATGTGGGACCTGGAGAGTTGAACATGTGTCCTTAGGTTTCACAGGCAAGTACCTTAACCACTAAGCTACCTCTCCAGCCCCCCTAATGCTTTCTTATTAAGCTTTCTTGTGCTTCAGTTTCTATATCTGTCAAGTTTGGAATGCCAAGAGTATCCACCCATAGCTGTGTTGTGAGGTTAAACATGTTGAGATGATAAAAACCCATGTTGGGAGGGTTTGGGGATCACTGTTCACCTAGACACTTCATTACCCTCATGCTGCAGTCAGTTGTGAGGTTGTTTAAGCCGAATCAAGATGCTGAGGGATGGTGGTGTAATATAGATATAAATAGTCTCAGTAAAGCATGGTGGGTAATTATGTAGAAGAAGGAGGCGTTGTGAGAGCATAGAACAGGGAGATCCCCTCTCAAGTCAGAGAAGCTTGCCAAAAAAAAGAAGAAAAAAAAAAAAAAAAAAAGATGTGGTGCTTCAGCTATGATCTGAAGGAGAAGTGAAAGTTAGCTGGGCTGGGGGTGGTGGAGGTGAAGTCTGAAGAGAAGAGCAAGCCTGTGGTGTTTAAACTGAGGAAAACCAATGAGCTTTGTGTGGGTTATGAGGAAGTGGTGAGAGATGAGACAGTAAAGGCAGAAAGCAGACTTTCTGGGGCTGGAAGGATGGCTTAGCAGTAAAGGCACTTGCCTACAAAGCCAAAGGACCCAGGTTCAATTCCCCAGGACCCATGTAAGCCAGATTCACAAGGTAGCTCATGCACCTGGAGTTTGTTTGCAATGACTGGGGGCCTTGGCATGCCCATTCTTTTTCTCACACTCTCTCTCCCTGTCTTTCTCTCAAATAAATAAATAAAAAGGACATTTTTAAAACAGCAGACTTTCTGTGAATGATCTTAAGGAGTGTGGGTAAGGAAGGCCAAGTGCTATTCTTGAGACTTCTGCTAATTTTTCAAGCATCACAATTCTGTGATCATTAGTCCCATTTTGTTAGTGGGGAAGCTGAGCTTCTAAAAAATTATCATTTTCCCAAGGGCACATACTTACAAAATCTACAGCCAGGATTTGAACTTTGGTCCACTCTGGTTGCAAAGTTAGAATTCTTTTGATAATACAAATGACTTTTGAATTTGAAGTCTGGCTGTTCACTTTATGATTTTGGGGCATCTTTGGTTTCCCGTAACATCAATTTGTTGATATTATATACAGTATTAATAAGTACCAGCTTCAACTTCACAGGCTATTGAAAACAATTGGAAATATACCAAGAGGGTCAGGTACAGTGTAAGACATATAGCCAGTGTCACTACTGTTTATGGGCCAGATTCTTGTATAGGGAACTGTTTTTCCTTCACTGTTCCAGTGACCTGAGGCAGAGCCCTTTGGACAGCAGCCTGCATGTTGGTGTGTTGTCAGGCATCTCTCACGAACTGCTGACCTCCACATACTAATCACCATACTCCACCTAGATACTTGACAGTGCATTGGGCTCTTCACCACCACTGAATCTGGTCTGGTGGTCAGTGTAGTCCTCAGGCTTCCCTGACTCTCCCAAGTACCCTTCTCCCTAGGGCTCCCTGTCTTTTTCTTCTACTGGGCTTGCCTGGCCTATGACACAATGAGCTCAGCTGTTACATGGAATTGTTGGTTAACTTTTTTTTTTTTGTAAAAGATGTGTTCTCCTTATGCAGCCCACTGTGGCCTCAAGATTCTCCACCCTTAGCCTCCCAAGTGCTTGGATTATTAACTTTTTTGTTGTTATCTTTTTTTTTTTTTTTTTGGTTTTTCGAGGTAGGGTCTCACTCTAGTTCAGGCTGACCTGGAGTTCATTCTGTATTCGCAGGGTGGCCTTGAACTCACAGCAATCCTCCTACCTCTGCCTCCCGAGTGCTGAGATTAAAGGTGTGCACCACCATACCTGGCTAACTTTTTTTTTCATGTTATTCTTAGGGGCAAGTGTTGTCTGTAGGTTATTATAGGCACTCAGTGGGAATATTGCATTCCCAGAATGGGGCTTTGTGAGTACCAAGACTCTTTGAGAGAGAGAGAGAGTGTGTGTGTGGTGTTTGTTTTTTATAAATCTTCAAAACAGTCCTCTAAAGTAAACAACACTAGTATTCTTTTCAGCACAGTTGGACAAACCAAGGCCTACCTTATGCAATATGCCCATTAAATAATTCTTTCCTCCTACAGAGGGAACTCAGAGCTAGGAAAATAGAGTTAAAAAACATAGTCCCTTCCCCCAAGAATAACCATGGATAGCAAGTAAAGTTCTAGGGCAGATTTGAGGAAAGACAAAAGAGGCTTGTGCTGGGTTTTGAGGGAGTTGGGCTTTGAAGCAAAGGTGAGAAGAATAGCTTCCCAGGCCGAGGAAATGAATGACATACCCAAAGCCCATTGCGAGTAGCATACAGGCACTTTGGGAAGTCATTTAGTATCAGCATGGCTGGCAGGAATATAGGAATGGGGTGGTCAGAGAAGGGCAAGATGACTGTAACTCCCACTTCTATGATCCTCAAGACCCCCAAAACTTGCAGGAGATTGAAGGACCCTTTATAATTTTCTCCCCTTCATTGTTGCCTAATGACTGTCACTGCTGAGAGTCACACACAGCCCATAAACCAATTCTGGATGGTTCTTCTTTGTTTCTGCTGGTCTGTAGTCCTTGCTAGGCTGGTAGTGAGAAAATAGATCTTATTATCACTTGAGAACTGTGGCCTGACAGCTTGGAGGAATAAAGGTCACCAGGTAAAAAGACATCTGTGTCATTTACTTTCTGTGGCATTGAGGAATAAAGTCCATCTGTGACCAGGCACCTGTGTTCCTCTTTCGCTGGCAGGGTCACCAGAGGGAGGCATTAAATTGCTCTTCAAGTGAGTCAGATCCGTTGTTCCTGCTGAGAAGGGGGCTGCTGCAGCTTGAGCTCTGTGGGCAAGCCTGACGGACTCTCACTGTTACCTGTGTTTGCTTGCAGCCGTGTAAATGAGTATGGAAGATTATGATTTCCTCTTCAAAATAGTTTTAATTGGCAACGCCGGTGTGGGGAAGACGTGCCTTGTCCGACGATTCACTCAGGTAAGAGAATGCGGCACCCGGGAGTTGGGTTCATTTGCCTCAGGGACCCATCAGCTTCACAGATGACTGAGCCAATTTGCCAGCCTCTTGGCTGTAAGTTCTTAAGGCTTTGGAAGCACTGTCAAGTTTATAGCCTGGAGTTTTTCCACATTGCCTGAGGGAGCACAGTTCTGAGGGCTTCTCCCATACCTCTTCTTGCTTCCTCATATGAGAAGGGCAGGTGGTTTTGCTTTCTGTGTGCAGTATCAAAAATAGATTATTTAGTTTAAAAAAGTAGTTAAATTCATAATCAGGTGCACATCAGTGGAAACAAACTTGAGCATTAAATATTCATGTTTTAAAAACACTAATTCAGGCTGTGCATGGTGGCACACACCTTTAATCCCAGCCCTTGGGAAGGCAGAGGTAGGAGAATTATGGTAAGTTTGTTATCACTCTGATACTACATAGTGAATTACAGGTCAGCCTGGCCTAAAGTGAGACCCTACCTTGAAAAACCAAACAAAAACTAAAACAAAAAAAGCCCAACCAAATAAACAAAAACACTAATACAAGGTTGGGCATGGTGGCATATGCCTTTAATCTGAGCACTTGGGATGCAGAGGTAGGAGGAAAGCTGTGAGTTCAAGGCCAGCCCATGCCCCTTCTCATCTCCCAGAAAACTGAATGAGAGGGAGCTGCAGAAAGAAGGGCCTGCGGGGCTGAATGTCCCTTTCGGTTTGAATCCTTATGTGACCTAAGTTCGAGTTGTCTTCCAGGTTGGTCTCTTGAGAGTCTTTTTTGTTTTTTCGAGGTAGGGTCTCACTCTGGCCCAGGCTGACCTGGAATTCCCTATGTAGTCTCAGGGTGGCCTTGAACTCATGGCGATCCTCCTACCTCTGCCTCCCGAGTGATGGGATTAAAGGTGTGCGCCACCATGCCCGGTTCTTACATATCTGTTTTGTACAAAAATTAGTGATAAATCATTCCTAAGTTAATTTTCTTTGGTCTTTTCCCCTGAAAAGTATGAATGATGCCCCTTTCTGGACTGTCGTGCATACAGTTTGTGTTTTTGTGTCATACACCTTGGGAAAGTTGAGGCATGGTCCTCTAAAGTGTAGGGCACCAGATGCCATGGGAAGAACACTACCTCAAGATTCCAGACACAGGTCCCAGTCCTGGTCCTGCTGCTGGCTTGCCCCGCGAGCCTGGGTGTGTTACCTGCCCTTGTCAGATATTCCTGCTGCACAAGAAGGCCCTGGTGAGCTCCAAGGGCCCTGTGGCTCTTCCAGTCTGTACATCTGTGGGAAACTAGAAAGGCAGATTGGGTAACACCAGTAATTTTAGGGCCCAGAGCCACTGGAAATGTCAGGGCTTTTCCCATGTTAAGAGACCACAGACGAGGATCCATGCTTTTTACTAAGCTTTGGTCTGATGAAATGAAAAGTAAAATGTCAGCCATCACGGAGAGGTACTGGAAACTCCCCATGGTTTTGCATTCACCTAACATTAGTAATTGTCTCTACTTTAGTAAGACGGACGACCTTATGAGCCTGCGTAGTTATAGTGGTTTTTAGTTTATCAAAGTTTGCCTAACCATGTCTCATTACTGAAAGGTCACCTACAGATTATTCAATTCAGTCCTGTCATTTTACAGAGAGACCACAGGGACTGACAGATAATGCTTATGACCACACAACAAGGGAAGGCCAGAACCAGATTTCCTGGTTCTCAGCCTTATAGTTTCTGTCTCCTGCAGGGTCCAACCTCTCAGACCACACTCTTTATTTATTTATTTTATTTTATTTTATTTTATTTTATTTTATTTTGTTTTATTTTGTTTTTCGAGGTAGGGTCTCACTTTGGCCCAGGCTGACCTGGAATTAACTATGTAGTCTCAGGGTGGCCTTGAACTCACGTGATCCTCCTACCTCTGCCTCCTGAGTGCTGGGATTAAAGGCGTGCACCACCACGCCCGGCTTAATTTTATTTTTATTGACAACTTCTTTAATTGTAGACAATATCCCATGGCATTTCCCTCCCTCCCCCCACTTTCCCCTTTGAAACTTCACTCTCCATCATATCCCCTCCCCCTCTCAATCAGTCTCTCTTTTCAGTTTGATGTCAGACCACACTCTTTAAAAACACAAACTCTATTACTAAAGGTGAAAATGATTCTACTTTTGAACAGTAATTTTTACCAGAAAACACATTTTTTCCTTTCTTTCTTTCCTCCTTCCTTTCTTCCTTCCTTCCTTCCTTCCTTCCTTCCTTCCTTCCTTCCTTCCTTCCTTCCTTCCTTCTTTCTTTCTTTTTTTTTTTTTTTTTTGGTTTTTCTAGGTAAGGTCTTGCTCTAGCCCAGGCTGACCTGGAATTCACTCAGTATTCTCAGGGTGGCCTTGAACTCACTGTGATCCTCCTACCTCTGCCTCTGCTGGGATTAAGGGTGTGTGCCACCACGCCCACCTCATTTTTTCTTATTTTTCTTTTCTTTCTACCTTTTGCCCTCCTCAACCTCTTAACTCCCCTTCAAGTTCACATTTCATAGACAAGGTTATGTTATGTTTTTGTTATTTAGTAAGCCATTAAAATGAATTTGATTCAGCTGCTTTTGAGATTTGAAGGGTTTGGGAATATAATGGAGGAGAAACCACCGGGAAGGAGTTGGTTTATGTTTTGGGCATTTATTAGGTTGCAACACAGCGGAAGATGTAATCTTCTTTTTGGGAGGGGGGTTTCAAGGTAGGGTCTCACTCTAGCCCAGGCTGACCTGGAATACACTCAGTATTCTCAGGGTGGCCTTGAACTCACAGCGATCCTCCCATCTCTGCCTCCTGGGGGCTGGGATTAAAGGCATGTGCCACCACACCCAGCTTGAAGCTAATTTTGAGGCTTGGCAGCCCTATTCCTGACTCAAGCCAAAATAGAAGAAAATTGATTCAATATTTGTAAGTAAAGTTATGAATGTTTATATTTACATTTTTTGCAGACATGCAAGGAAGCATTTTCTTTTGGCTTGAAGCTCAGCCTTCTGAGTTCAAACTTGAATTAAGGAACTCTCATATTAGGGAATGGATTTAATTAAAGGTGCCCCAGTCTTCACTACAAGAGCTAATAAAGTCCACTTTGCTTTTATTCTGGAACTCTGGAATTGAGTGACGATAGAGTAGGTGATGACTTGTTTCTTAGTAGAATTCCTTGCTACCTCCAATCTCCTCCATAAGCTTACAGGAAATACGTTGAAAAAGTAAGCTATATTGTCCATGCAAGTTTGCTAATGCTTTTTCCCCCCTTAAAACTGCTGAGTTTCCAATTTAAGGTAAATAAAGCCTTTTCCTCCTTTTTAATGCTTACATCAACCTCAAACTCATAGAACTTGGGACTCAAGAAGGGGAGTTGTTAGCTAGGCATGGTGGTGCTTGCCTTTAATCCCTGCACTTAGGAAGCAGAGGTAGGAGGATCGATATGATTTCAAGGGCAGTCTGAGACTACATAGTGAATCCCAGGACAGCCTGGGCTTCAGTGAGACCCTACCTGGAAAAACCAAAAATAAATAAATAAATAGAAAGGGAGTTGTTTGTTCGAAACCACCTAGGTATCTTAAGCCTATTGCTTCTAGTCCATTGTCCTACTGCTGACTTAATGGTGTTAGATGCTTTCCCAATCATTGCCCTGAGCTCTTGTGGCTATGTGTGTATGGGATGGTGCTCTGGAAAATTCATTGACACCCTCAGGGCAGAGGGAAGTTCACAAGTATCACATTTTCATGATGAGTTCCTATTTTGTTTTATTTGTTTTTTTTTTTTTTAATTTTCAAGGTAGGGTCTTGCTCTAACCCAGGCTGACCTGGAATTCACTATGTAGTCTCAGGATGGCCTCGAACTCACAGTGATCCTCCTACCTCTGTCTACCGAGTGCTAGGATTAAAGGTGTGCACCACCACGCCCAGCCTTATTTGATTTTTTTTATGCCTGTGAATGGTGTTCATGGATGTGTAGATGTGTGTGTGTGTGTGTGTGTGTTTGTGTGCACGCATGTATGTGCTCATGTGTGTAGGCCAGAGAACAACCTTGGGTGTCACCCTCAGATACACTTCTTTTCTTTTCTTTAGGTTTGTGTGTTTGTTTTTGAGGCAGGGTCTCACTCTAGCCCAGGCTGATCTGTAATTCACTCAGGGTAGCTTTGAACTCATGGCCATCCTCCTACCTCTGCTTCCCGAGTGCTGGGATTAAAGGCATATGCCACCATGCCCAGCCACGTCTTTTATTTATATTTATATATTTATATTTATAATTTATTTGTTTGAGAAAGAGAGAGAAAGAGGCAGGTAGAGATAGAAAGAAAGAGAATGAGTACACCAGAGCCTCCAGCCACTGCAAACAAACTGCAGATGCATGTGCCACCTTGTGTATCTGGCTTAAGTAGGTTCTGGGGAATCAAACCTGGGTTCCTTGGCTTTGCAGACAAGCACCTTAAGTGCTAAGCCATCTCTCCAGCTTGGTACACTTCTTTTTTAAAAATTTTTAAAACATGTTTTAAAGTTTTATTTATTTGAGAGAGAGAGAGAGAGACATACACACACACAGAGAATGGGCATGCCAGGGCCTCCAGCCGCTGCAAATGAACTCCAGACATGTCGCCACCTTGTGCATCTGGTTTATGTGGGTCTTGGAGAATTGAACCAGGATCCTTTGGCTTTGCAGGCAAACTCCTTAACTACTAAGCCATCTCTCCAGCTTGGTACACTTCTTTTTGAGGCAAAGTGTCATTGTCCTGAAGCTCACCAATTAGGCTAGACTTTGACCAGCGAGCTCCACAGATCCTCTTGTCTTACCACCTCACCTGTCATCCATTTTGTTTTACTTTTGAGACAAGCTCTCATAGCCCAAGCTGACTTCAAACTTGTGATCCTGTTACCTCAGCCTCCTGAGTGCTGGGGTTACATCACTTTACTTTGAGTTTTCATATTGGCTGTCCATGGTCAGAACAGAGAACCACATTAGGCTTCCTTGATTTTACACTGGAAAGCACCCATCCTTCTCCCATCCTAACACCCTTCATCTTACTCCCATGGCTCCTTGTTGCCCAGGCTTTCTCTTTTTTTTTTTATGCGAGAGTAAAAGAGAGTGTGTGTGAGAGAGAATTGGTGCACCAGGGCCTCCAGCCACTGCAATTGATCCAGACACGTGCACCCCTTTGTGCGCATGTGCAACCATGTGTGCTTGGTCACTGTGCATCTGGATTACGTGGGACCTGAAGAGTTGAACATGAGTCCTTAGACTTCGCAGGCAAGTGCCTTAACCACTAAGACATCTCTCCAACCCTCAGGCTTACTCTTGGGTCTGCTTTTCCTGTCTGTGAAGTCAGCACACCTCGTTGCCCTTTTCCAACCTCTCCCTCCAATCTGTCAGCTGTTTGCTTTCCTGTGTAGTCTTTCTGTATCTGTTTCTGTTAGTATTTCTCCCTCCTCTCCCTTCCCTTCAAAACAAAGTTAAATTAAACAGGGCTCCCATGACGCTACCCAGAGCTCTTTATTCTACCAGTCAACTTGGTCACAGGATGAGCAGGGGATGGGGTTGGGAGGTGAGGAGAATTCGCTTAAGTGAAAGATGTGCTTAAGTGTTATTTGCCATTCTTTTTTCTTTAGGGTCTTTTCCCCCCAGGTCAAGGAGCCACGATTGGAGTTGATTTTATGATTAAGACAGTGGAAATTAATGGAGAAAAAGTAAAGGTAAGACTAAATGAATGTTTTTGTAGGGTTTTGGCATGCTTTCAGAGAGTTTAGAGGAAGCAATGTAGCTGTGTTTTCATAACATTGATTAAATCTTCTCATTAAAACCCACATCAGAAGCAATACACTGTCCCACAACATTATTTCCAGTCCTTTGTGAGACCAGGAAGGGATTTGGGGTGATTTGTTATAGAAGGAACACGGAGAAAGAAGAGCTGCTTTCTGTCTTGTCAGAGGGAATGAAAAAACATGGTAGGTATTTCTTTTTGGATTTCCCAAGTTTGAAGCCCCACAGGAAAGCCTCCTGATTCCTACATTTCATGGCAGGTAATTCAGTCCCTTGAATACTTTTAAAATTATCCTGTTTTATGCCATAGCCTTATCCATAGTAAGAGGGAGATAGTAAGTGTGAGGTCCAAGAGAGGGCCCATGAGCTCTACTGTGTCCCCCGCTCGGGATTCCAGGTGGCTTAGCATTTGGATGAAGTATGTTACGTGAAGTAACAGGAGAATGGCGGTCGTGTGTTTATTGAGTATCTCCTGTGAGTCAGTGCCTCTGCTAGGAGCTAGTGCACATGTTACCATAGTTACTTTAATCCCTAGTGTGAGATAGATGGTATTGTTCTTATGTTATAGGCTTTAGAGAGGTTTCTTAACCTATATAATCTATCGCTATGCAGTCAGAAAGGGAGACAGACAGGATCTGAACCTCCTTTTAACTCCTTAGAGTTTGCCCTGCTTGAGCTAAGAGGGGAATCACCTTGCAGCAAGGAAAGAAATGTAAAGTGAGACTGAACTCCATGGAAGCGGGTAAACACACTGATCTTTGCACTGTGTGTGCTACCTGTCATTCAGTTATTGAAATTCCATGCCAGTCGTTCAGAGCCAAGTCCCATGGAAAGCAAGAGTAATCTGGCTATCAGCAGCATGGTGGAAACTGGCACCAGAATTCTAGCTACATGCCAGCCTTAGCATTCCACATTTGGTCCACGTGATTGGTAGCCTTCGCCCAAGCACCCCTGCATGCCTTCTATGAGTGCCTTGGGAAGGCCAGAGAAGTCCAGTGGTGGTCTTGCAGCTCATGGATGCTCACCGTCACAAAGAAAGGTTGCATGAGGCTCCTGTCTCCACTCAGGAGTGACTCTGCCAGGTGTCTCTGCCCTGACTTACCACAGAGACATCTACACCAAGCACAGTAGTCACTGGAGGGCCGGGACACTGGAAGATAAAAGCAGGGTATAAAGGCCAGCCAGGAGGGCAGAGCCATAGTATGTTTGGGGGGAGGAGAAGGAGCTCAGGAATGGAGACAGGAAGGAAATTGGAGCGAGCTCAAGAGACTTTGGCAGGAAGAACCTTTTGTAGCTTTCTTTTGTTCCAGGGGAGGTAGGTGCCAACCCAAGGAATCAGGTAAGGATAACTACCCTCTTATGTGGGTTCATTTCCAGTTATCTGGGCTTCTGTTTACAAAAGCATATGCGTATTCATGTTAGTATCTACAATATGCCAAGCATGGACAAAAACAGGGGTAAATAAGAAATAAATGGTCCTGTAGTTAAAGAACAGGCCTGTTTTTCTTTCCTGAACATCGAGGCTTAGGAATTCCATTTATTCTATTTTTTTTTTTTTTTTTTTTTTTTTGTTTTGCGAGGTAGTGTCTCACTCTGGTCCAGGCTGACCTGGAATGAACTATGTACTCTCAGGGTGGCCTTGAACTCATGATGATCCTCCTACCTCTGCCTCCCGAGTGCTGGGATTAAAGGCGTGCGCCACCACGCCCGGCCATTTATTCTACTTTTTGAAAACCATGACCCAATTTTTAAGTGCTGATTACATGACTAAAATTAATCTTTTTTTGGCATTTGCTCTACCACAAGACCATTCTCCCCAAGAGTGAAGTTTCTATCTTACTCATCTTTTTTTTTAATTTATTGATTTTTTTTAAATAAAAAGGTTACACATATAACCCCCTCTCTCCCATCCCAATTCTGCTGAGGGTCTTCGGTGGGGTTATTGGTATTCATTGTGGGGACTAATTGGCCTCAGTCAGTCTCTGCAGGGATGGGAAAACATGGGTCTCAGACTGTTCCCCCCCACCCTGAGCCTCTTACAGTCTTTCTGCCCCCTTTTCCATGATGCTCCCTGATCCTTGGTGGGCAAGATAGAGATCTGATGTAGTGTTGCTTTCTCTGAAGACTCTGGATCTCTGTTGTTATGAGATTTGAGTAACCACTGTCATGTTGCAACCACTTGAGTATTTGTCACCATTTCCCTGGGACTGGTTTTTAGGCAGCCGTGAGAGCAATATTTGTGTCATCAGTTCTCCTATAATGACTTCCCCTATAATGTCTTCTGGGCCCTGGCAGATGAGGTGGAGGTGACCCATCTTCTGGTAGATAGTTGGATCTCTCTTCTTTTTAATTTTTAAAAATTTTCTCTCTCTCTTCTTGATGTACTGATGTATCCTTATTTTCCCCCAAATTCTCCTCCATCTGTAAAATAGAACAGATTCTCCAACCAAAAGTGAGGAACAGTTTGAACAAAAGGGGATAAGCGTAGTCATTAGAAAGGTATAGTGATGTGTATATCCATTTTTCTTAGCTACAGAGCAGTGGAGGTTCTCTCTGCAACCTATCAGTTTCCTGTTAGGGAATCTGGCTTGGTTCCCAGAGCTAGATATGAGTTTTCCCCCACTGAGCCGGTCTCTTGTCCAATCTGTGAGCAGTTGGTTACCTACTTTGGTTGTGTGCTACTATTGCACAAGTGTATACTTCTTACTCAACTGGTTGATTTTGTAACAGGCAGGATCTCCTGCTTCATCAGTCTGTTGGCAACTTTTTATTTACCTTTTTTAAAACAATTTTTTTTTTTTTGAGGTAGGGTCTCACTGTAGCCCAGGCTGATCTGGAACTCACTCTAGTCCCAGGCTGGCCTCAAACTCATACTGATCCTCCTACCTCTGCCTCCTGAGTGCTAGGAAATCAATCTATCTCCTTCCTTCCCTCCCTCCCTCCCTCCCTCTTTCTTTCTTTCTTTCTTTCTTTCTTTCTTTCTTTCTTTCTTTCTTTCTTTCTTTCTCTCTCTCTCTCTCTCTCTCTCTCTCTCTCTTTCTTTCTTTTCTTTCTTTCTTTCTTTCTTTCTTTCTTTCTTTCTTTCTTTCTTTCTTTCTTTCTTTCTTTCTTTCTTTCTTTCTCTCTTCCTTTCAGAGAAGAAGGGCACACCAGGGCCTCCAGCTACTGCAAAAGAATACATGCATCATCTTGTACATCTGGCTTACGTAGGTATGGGGAATGGAACTTGGGTCCTTAGGCTTTGCAGGCAAATGCCTTAACCAGTAAGCCATCTCTCCAGTCCACATTTCTCTTTTTGATGATGTTAAGTGTCCTTTCCACTAGTGCTTTTCAAGCTTTCTCAGAGCCCTATGAGTTCAGAGGAAAAGAGAGTTTAGGATGAACTTGTGCAGCACAAGTGTAGTACCAGAACCAGGGTCTCTTTCTTGACGTTTTCCAGGCTCCTCAGCCCCCACACAAGCACTGTTGTCTCTAGAATGGCTTCCAAGAAAGTCAGGAAAGCCAGGCAGATTCTTGTAGCTACCTACTGAGGCTGTCAGATTATTGGAGGCCTGTCTCTTAAGGGGATCTGAGGCATGAGGGTGACCCTGGGTAGAAAGTATAATTAAAACATGTAACCACTGGACTGTATATTTAGAACTGGTTAAGGTGATAATTTTTGCTATGTGTATTTAGTACAATTAAAAATTGAAAAAAATACTATCTTATCCATTGATTTTTCTTTCAATCTGTCATAAATTAATGACTAATAAACATAACTCCAAGCTCAGTCTAAAACATTTTAACCTTAGAGTAGTTATAGTAGAATATTACTCTATTAGCATACATATATATGATTAAATGGAACACTCACAAAAACAGGTATAACTTCCTATTATTCCTTGACTGTCTGCCTATCTTTTTTGTTTGTTTGTTTGTTTTTGGTTTTGTTTTCCGAAGTAGGGTCTCATTCTAGCCCAGGCTAACCTAGAATGTAATCTCAGGGTGGCCTCAAACTCTCGGTGATTCTCCTACCTCTGCCTCCTGAGTGCTGGGATTAAAGGCGTGTGCTACCACGCCCAGCTTGTCTGCCTGTCTTTTAAGGATAATTAATTTTTTTGTGATTCTCCGAAACATGAGATCATAGTTTTCACAAAGGAGAATGAATGGAATATCTAAGCCTAGAGAATCAGAAAGGAAAACAAGCCTGTTCTTTTTAAATTATTTATTTATTTATTTGTGTATGTGTGTGTATGCCAGGGTCTCTTGCCACTGCAAACAAAAGCCCATCCAGATTTATAAGGCTGGCTGGGAAATTGAACCTGGGACAGCATTCTTTGCAAGAAAGCACCTTTAATAACCACTGAGCTATCTCCCCAGGCCCAAGCCTGTTCTTTTTTTTTTTTCTTTCAGTTTTTTTGAGGTAGGGTCTCACTCTAGCTCACGCCGACCTAGAATTCACTCTGTAGTCTCAGGGTGGCCTCGAACTCTGCCTCCTGAGTGCTGGGATTAAAGGTGTGTGCCGCCATGATGCCCGGCCTGCCCAGCCGGTTCTTTAACCAGAGAACCATTTGTTTACCCTTGTTCTTGGCCCATGGTGACCATATGGCAGACACTAACATTTCAGGCCAAACGAGATGCTTTGTGCTGAGCACTGTGGTAGGGAAAGCATCTTTGTCCCCTTCAGCCTTACTTTATCTAGCTCTAATACCTCTTTTTTTTTTTTTTTTAGGTAGGGTTTTGCTCTAGCCCAGGCTGACCAGGTATTCACTCTGTCGTCTCAGGGGTCCTTGAACTCACGGTGATCCTCCTACTTCTGCCTCCCAAGTGCTGGGATTAAAGGCGTGCACCACCATGCCTGGCTCTCATACCATTTTATCTATGAAATCTTTTACACTCCACTAATCTCTTAAGGATAATTAATCCTCTTTTGTGATTTCCCAATCCTGTATTTGTTTAGTTAATTACCAATGTGCCCACCACATACTGTGTTAAGAAGGCACTGAAGGTATGGATCAGACAACTGTGGTCCGGAAAGAGCTCAGTCAAAGTAGGAGGATGGTCTGGCAAACCAATGACAGCACGTTATTGTGATTATGAGACAACAGGGGTGAAATCGTGGTGCAAGTAAGGTGGAGATAAGCAAGTGGAGTAGCTCCATCCATAGCACATACACTGATAACACGTTTGACAGCAAGGACTAACATTAGGATATACTTTCTTCTTGTAAGACCTCTTTGATAGAACACTCATGCTGGACTGGAGTGAATCAGCTATCGATTTGGTCTCTTTCTAGAGTTTGTTTTTTTTTTTCAGATAATGATTGTGTTTTATTCATGTTGTACCTCCCTGTGCCTAGTACAGTGCTCTGTCCATCCTAGTGTCCTATAAATACTGAAAAAAGACAAGTGAATAGCAGAGGAAAGTGAAGAAGCTAAGCTGAGTGATAGACAGTGAACTGTGACATCCTTACTAGTCAACCCTCAGGCTAGAAACAGGCAGTTCCCATGAGAAAACAGCATAAATCTTGGCAAGGCCACACAGTCGCTATTCTAGAAAATATTTTAATGCTCAAAGCAGTTCCCAAGATGTTCCAGTCATGAGGCAGGCAGTGCTTCCTGATGACTGGTGTTATCTAAATCCAATCAGAAGTGTTTTATAGGCTCAGTGGAGCTTTAAAACAATGGTCTGTTATTCTAAGGCACATCCTGGCAGAGGGAACTGATGTTCTAGTTTGTAGCAGAGAAGAAAAATAGCTTTCTGTTCCAGTCATCTGTATGTTTGCATTTGGTGCACACAGATGCTAGTGTACATCATCACAGAGCGGCTGCAAGTTCAAATCAAAGGAGAGCCTGTGTGTGCTGACTCGTGGCAGGAGCTACTGGTCACTGTTCAGTCTCTAGCTAAATTGAGATGAGTAGAGGGTGACCCCAACTGGCTCATTCTCTGTGGATTTAGATGCATATTGAAATTAGTCTGCACTGACACAGGCAACATCGTAGTCTGGAATGAGTTCTATTTTTTTTTTGTTGTTTATTTATTTGTAAGGAGAGAGAATGAGAATGAATGGGCACACCAGAGCCTCTAGCCACTGTAAATGAATTCCAGATGCATGTGCCACCTTGTGCATATGGCTTATGTGGGTACTGGGGAATCAAACCTAGGTCCTTAGGCTTTGCAGGCAAGCACCTCAACCACTGAGCAATCCCTCCAGCCCAACTTCGTTTTTAAATTTTTTTTTTTTTGAGGTAGGGTTTCACTGTAACCCAGGCTGATCTGGAACTTACTATGTAGTCTCAGGGTGGCCTCAAACTCATGGTGATCCTCCTACCTCTGCCTCTCAAGGGCTGGTATTAAAGGTGTGCGCCACCACACCCAGTAGCCCAACTTCTTCTTCTTTTTTTTTTTTTTTTTTTTTTTTTTTTTTTTTGAGGTAGGGTCTCACTCTAGCTCAGGCTGACCTGAAATTCACTATGTAGTCTCAGGGTGGCCTCAAATGCATAGTGATCCTTCTACCTCTGCCTCCTGAGAGCTGGGAATAAAGGTGTGTGCCACCACATCTGGCAGCCCAATTTCTTAATTGTGAATAAAACACTTGATTCCCAGCTTTGTGGGGAGCTGGTCAGGAGAAGTCTATTCAACTTGCTTACCTTGCTGTATGGGTCTTAGGAGCTGAGACCATCAGTCAAAACTTGAACATCTATACTTTGTCCCAGGCACTGTATTTGGTCAGTATGACAAGATTGTGGCTTTGTCTGTCATGAAATCATGAAACTTTAGATCAATTGGGAGAGTCAGATATTAAATAAATTATTACAAGTAGATGATTTAAATGTTAGGTGCTATGGAGAATGCCATGATATGTTACAGAACAGACTTCAGTAGGGGAAAGTTCCAGAAGGCCTATCTTGAGGAAGTGGTGCTGTGGCTAAAGAGGCTAATTAATGTATCTGTTACCTATGGAATTTATACACTTAGGAGGGGAACTACTGTTGGCATGGATATTTCTTAAGACCTTGTGCTCTGCTCTACAACTCTTTTTTGTCTCTAAGAAAAGGTCTCTTATTTGTTGTCTACCATGTGCAGAGAAGTTGAGAGGGATGTGGAAGTGTTTCTTTCTTTCTTTCTTTCTTTCTTTCTTTCTTTCTTTCTTTCTTTCTTTCTTTCTTTCTTTCTTGTTGTTCTTCTTTCTTCTTCTTTTCAAGGTAGGGTCTCGCTTTAGCTCAGGCCAATGTGGAACTCATTCTGTAGTCTCAGGCTGGCCTTGAACTCACAGCGATCTTCCTACCTCTGCCTGTAAGTGCTCAGATTATAGGCGTGTATCATCATGCCCAGCTCCCTTTTTTCTTTTTTTTCTTTTTCTTTTTCCTTTTCCTTTCCTTTCTTTTTCTTTCTTTTTCTTTCTTCTTTTTTTTATTTTTTGGTTTTTCGAGGTCGGGTCTTGTTCCAGCTCAGGCCCTTTTTTCTTATTAAAACCATCAGCTTGCTAAGTTTAGAACTCATAAATTATTTTAGAAAATGTGAGCTAGGGGCTAGATATTTGGTTCAGTGGTTAAAGTTGCTTGCTTGAAAAGGCTGCTGGCTTGGGTTTGAGTCCTTAGCATCAATGTAAAGTCAGATGCAAAAAGTGGTGCAAGCATCTGTTTGTTTGTAGTGTTAAGACAGATAGACACACACACACATACACATAAAAATCCTTAGAAAATGTGAACTTTAGGCAGGTTGTATTAATGCCTTTTTAAAAAAATTTATTTGCAAGGTGGGGGGAGGGAGGGACAGACAGACAGACAGACAGACAGACAGACAGACAGACAGAGCATGGGTGCGCCAAGGCCTCTTGCCAATGAAAATGAACTTCAAATGCATGTGCTACTTTATGCATCTGACTTACATGGGTACTGGGGAGTCGAACCCAGGTCTTTAGGCTTTGTAGGCAAGTGCCTTAACTGATAAGGCATCTCTCCAACCCTTAAGCCCTTTTTATAAAGAAACTAAAGTCCAAAGAGATTAACTGTCTAGTCCAAGGTCACAGAGCCTAAACTGAGAGGAAAATATTTTTTAATTTACCATGATATCATCTTTGTTTCCATTAATGATGATATTACCTTTTTTTTTTGTTTGTTTTTGAGGTAGGGTCTCACTCTAGCCCAGGCTGACCTGGAATTCACTCTGTAGTCTCAGGGTGGTCTCGAACTCATGGCGAACCTCCTACCTCTGCTTCCCGAGTGATGGGATTAAAGGTGTGCACCACCACATCCAGCTGATATTACCTTAATATGTTCATTAGAATTTTCAAATATAGGGAGGTTGGTTGCTTTCCCTCTTTTTCTCTATAGCAGCTTGTGTGATATAGCCTGTGGCTAGGAGCATGGAACAGGTGTCCACAGTGAGTGCTGAATTGTCTGCGAGACTAGAGCAGGTTAATCTCTCTGTGCTTTAGCTTCCTCATATAGGAAGTGTGTATTGTGATAGCGCCTACTTCGTAGGATTATGGTGAGGATTGGACTACTATATAGATAAAGTGTGTAGAAAAGATCTTAGACTATAATGTATGTGCAATCAAATGAAGAAAGAACTCTTAAATAGCATTTAAAAAAAAAGAAAAAGAAACAGTCAAGTGTGTTGCCACATGTCTTTAATCCCAGCACTTCGGAGGCAGAGATAGGAGGATCACTGTGAATATGAGGTCAGTTTGGGACTACGGCGTCAGTTCAAAGTCAACCTGGGCTAGAGTGAGACCCTAACTTTAAAAATCAAAACAAGACAGAAAAACACAGAAACAAAATAAGCTCTTTTTTTTCTAGAAACATCTAGCAGTAAAAAGAAATAAATGTTTTCAGGGCAAAAAATAACCATGAAATTGTTCAGGTGAAGATATTCCTATTTCCAAGCTAAGGCAGGGTGATAATCTTTTATTTTCCACATTCTCAAGCTGAACCTTCTCTTATACCTTTATAGCTGCAGATCTGGGACACTGCAGGTCAAGAGAGATTTCGGTCCATCACCCAGAGTTATTACCGGAGCGCCAATGCCTTGATACTTACCTATGACATCACCTGTGAGGAGTCCTTTCGCTGCCTTCCTGAGTGGCTGCGGGAGATAGAACAATATGCCAGCAATAAGGTCATCACTGTGTTAGTGGGTAAGTAAGGGTTAATGAGGAGGGACATTCATTTGAGGGCATTTGAAAATTTATGATCGCATAATGCCTATGCCTTGGTACCTTCCAAGAATAGAGTCTAGAAAAATTAATATAGTCTATAGCAAGATAAGACATGCAGTCAACATTTAGTTCTGTAGTTGAGAGAAGATGAAATAAATTCTATCATAGGGTGATGATTTTTAAAAAGTTTAAAAAATATATATCTATTTATTTATTTGAGAGAGAGAGAATGAGTGTGCCAGGGCCTCTAGCCACTGCAAATGAACTCTAGGTGCATGTGCCACCTTGTGCATCTGGGTTACGTGGGTTCTGGGAAATTGAATCTGGGTCCTTTGGCTTTGCAGGCAAGTGCCTTAAATACTAAGCCAGCTCTCCAGCCCTAAAGAAATATTTTTATTAGATAAATAGATGATAGATACATACATAGATAGAATGGGTGCACCAGGACCTCTTGCCACTACAAATGAACTACAGATACATGTGCCACTTTGTGGCTTTATGTGGGTTTTGGGTAATTAATCCCAGATTTGCAGGCTTTGCAAACAAGCACCTTTAACCACTGAACCATCTCTCCACTTTTTTTTTTTTATTTTTTTGAGGTAAGGTCTCATTCTAGCCCAGGCTGCCCTGGAATTCACTATGTAGTCTCAGGGTGGCCTCGAACTCACGGCGATCCTGCTACCTCTGCCTCCCGAGTACTGGGATTAAAGGCATGTGCCACCATGCCCAGCTTCATCTCTCCACTTTCTATGATGATGATTTAGAACAAATAGCAGGAAATACTACTGATTGATTTTTTTTTCTTCTGGGAGTGTAGGCTATAGGACTGAGCTGGGGAGATGGCTCAGTGGTTAAAGGAGTGTTTGCATAGCCTATACAGGCCCAGGTTCACCTGGCTTTATGTGGGGAATTGAAGCAGGGCCATCAGGCCTTGCAAGTAAGTGCCTTTAACTGCTGAGCCATCTTTCTAGCCTGGCACATTTCATTAATCCCAGCACTTGAGAAGCTGAGGTAGATGAATCACCATGAGTTCAAGGCTACCCTGGGCTAGAGTGAAATCCTATTTCCAAAAACCAAAAAAAAAAAAAAAAAAAATGCCGGGCATGGTGGTTCACACCTTTAATCCCAGCACTTGGGAGGCAGAGGTAGGAGGATTGCTGTGAGTTCAAGGCCACCCTGAGACTACATAGTGAATTCGAGATCAGCCTGGGCTAGAGTGAGACCCTACCTCAAATACCAAGAAAAAAACAACAAAAACATATGATAGGGCTGGAGAGATGGCTTAATGGTTAAGATGCTTGCCCTCAAAGCCTAAGGACCCAAGTTTGGTTCTCTAGGACCCATGTAAGCCAGGCACACAGGGTGATGCAAGCACACATAGTTACACATGCACACTAGGTGGCGCATGTGTTTGGAGTTCAAATGCAGTAGCTGGAGGCCCTGGTGTGCCAATTCTCTCTGTGTCTGTCTCTCTTGATCTTGCTCTCTCTCTTGCTCTCATAAAATTTTTTTTTTAACTTCTTTTTTTTTTTTTTTTTTTTTTTGGATCTCACTGGCTGACCTGGAATTAACTCTCAGGGTGCTCTCATAAAAAAAGGCATGCGCCACCACGCCCGGCCTTTTTAACTTCTTAATGTAACCCTGCATGCTAGATGGTAACTCCTTACTACTGAAGACATCATACACCTTTGGTTTCAGGACAAAGAGAAATTAAGCTGAAACTGAGCTGGAAGCTTCCTCCCTACTGGCTACTGTTAATAGTTCCAGAAGATGCTACATGTGCCACCTTGTGCATCTGGCTTTACTTGGGTACTGGGGAATGGAACCCAGGTCCATAGGCTTTGCAGAAAAGTGTCTTAACCACTGAGTCATCTCTCCAGCCCCATATTGTGATATCTTAAATTCACTTGAAGTAGTTGTGCATGCTGTACTGCTACCTGCTAAACATGTTTATTACAGATGTAAAATTTTATTTTTGGCTGGGTGTGGTGGTGCACGCCTTTAATCCCAGCACTTAGGAGGCAGAGGTAGGAAGATCACCATGAGTTTAAGGCCAGCCTGGGACTACAGAGTGAGTGCCAGGTCAGCCTGGGCTAGAGTAAGACCCTATGTTGAAAAAAACCAAACCAAAACAAAACAAAATTTGATTTTTGTATCAATTATATCATTGTAATTATTTATGTAAAACACAAGTTTCTAAAGTCAAATCTATAAAGTGGAATATGCTCACAGAAGTCGGTTCCCTGTTCTCTCCACTCTGCTCCTCTCTGGGTAACCACTGTTTTTTCTTTTCTTTCTCTTTTTTTTTCTTTTTTTTTTCTTTTTTTGGTTTTTGAGGTAGGGTCTCACTCTAGCTCAATATGAATTCACTGTGTAGTCTCAGGGTGGTCTTGAACTCTCAGTGATCCTCCTACCTCTGCCTCCCGAGTGCCGGGATTAAAGGCATGCGCCACCATGCCTGGCTTAACCACTGTTTTTAAAATTATGATCATGGATTACTATTTCCATAAAAATAAGCACATAGCTAGGCATGGTGCCCATGCCTGTAATTCCAGTACTCAGAAGGCTGAGGTAAGAAGATTGCTATAAGTTTGAGGCCAGCATGGGGGCTCTACAGTGAACCAGGTCAGCCTGGGCTAGAGTGAGACCTTGCCTTAAAAAAAAATAAGAGGGCTGGAGAGATGGCTTAGGGGTTAAGGTGCCTGCCTCCTAAGCCTAAGAACTCTGGTTCCAATCTCCAGCGGTTCCAATCTCCAGGTCCCACGTTTAGCCAGTTGCAAAGTGACGCAAGGGCGCAATGCCACACTTGACCACAAGGGGGCGCACGCATCTGGATTTCGTTCTCAGCAGCTGAGACACTGCTGGGGCGCCCATGTCTGTCTTCCTCTCTCCCTCTCTCCCTCTCTCTCTCTCTCTCTCTCTCTCTCTGTGTCTCTCTCCAAAAAATAAAAATTTTAAAAAAATTAAAAAATAATAATAAGGGGCTGGGGAGATGGCTTAGTGGTTAAGGAGCTTGCCTGTGAAGCCTAAGGACCCAGGTTTGATTCCCCAGGACTCACATAAGCCAGATGCACAAGGTGACATTTGTATCTGGAGTTTATTTGCAGTGGCTGGAGGCACTGGCTTGCCCATTCTATTTGCCTCTTTCTCCCTTCCTCCCTCCCTCTCCAATAAATAAATAAAATAAAATGTTTTTTTAAAAGCAAACAAAGTATGGAATATATTTCATGTTTTCCCATTTTCTTAGATGGTTATAAATTATACTTTTTCTGCCTTGCTTTTTTGCTTAGCCATATGTCTTAGTGCTCTCAATTCATGGCAATATATAGAAACATTCCCCATTGCTTTTTGTTACAGGAGCAAGTACTTCATTGTGTGCATGTATTGTATGCAGCCATTACTGTACTGGTGGGCACTTGGGTTGTTTTCCAGTTCTTTTCCATGACAATTGGCATTAGTGTTTTAAAATAAACATTCCCGTCACCACAGTCACTTTGGCTTTGCTCTACTTATCCATCTGTGTAATGTGCCCATCCACCTCACACCTGGAATTCAATTTTTGTGTTTCTCAGCTTGTACTAAGGCAAGTGATGATTCTTTCTTTGATTTTTTTTTTTTTTTTTTTTTTTTTTGCCACGTGACAGGCAACAAGATTGACCTGGCTGAAAGGAGAGAGGTCTCCCAGCAGAGAGCTGAAGAATTCTCAGAAGCTCAGGACATGTATTATCTGGAGACCTCAGCCAAGGAATCGGATAATGTGGAGAAACTCTTCCTTGACTTAGCATGCCGCCTCATCAGTGAAGCCAGGCAGAACACACTGGTGAACAATGTGTCCTCACCCTTACCGGGAGAAGGGAAAAGCATCAGCTATTTGACTTGTTGTAATTTCAACTAAAGGCTGAGGCACGGAGAAGCCAAGGGAATCCAGTAGCTGCCCAGACGGGCCATGAGTTGCTAGGGAAATCTGGCGATGACTGTGGCTCCTGCTCTCCGACCTTCTGACTCCTGTGGGCTCCCGAGCTTACAAAGCATGCAGGCCAAGGGCCTCAACCACGGGCCGGCATTAGCAGAACACATAACGGTTTCACCCTTTTGCAGTGTGGAGTTGGAGCAAGGAGAAAGTTGCACTAAGCGCTCCATGACCTGCAGAGCATGTTGCTTTTACTTTTTAAAAAAGCAAGTAGACGTGCATTCCTGAACATGGTCCAGGGGGAATGTGCTGTAGGCATCCCTCCTATGCACCAGTGGGTACATGTGGGGGCTGTTCTGTAGGGCTTCAGTGGTAATCTGGTGCCCCTGGTTTTCTTTTCTGCCAGGTAAACCAAAACTGGAAAGGTCAAGCACTATCCCTGTGGTACTTATTGATGACCCCATGGAGATTTTGAAAAGTGTTATTTCTTTCGTCCACAGGCACTTTCAAAACCTTTGGGATATAAAAATGAAATGAAAACTTTACTCATGACCAATAGTAACAATTATTGTTTTAATAATATATACAAGTTCCATGACTCCTTTTGGTGCTAATGATTCTGCTATTTCACAGACCAAACATTTTAGTACAGTGATGCCCTTAAACGTGTTATGTAGAAATAAAAACAGGGGATGTCCCATGAATCAGCCCTCTTTTGCAAAGTTTCATTACTACCTTCTCTAGGATGGGTTTGTTGGAAACGAGAATACTTTTTCTTTCATGTTCCCCATTGAAATCTCTCCTTTAATTTTTCTTCTATTATTCCATCTTTCATGACCTTTAAGTAAGTGCAAATTTGAAAAATGGGGGAAATACAAATGGGTGATGATATTCTAATATAAAAGATTAATTCTAAAACATTTCAGGTGGCCTGAGAAAGCAGACCAGATATGACCAAAATACTGTGGATCACTGGACTGCAGAGCAGGGTTCCAAGCAGAGCACAGTCCTTGATAATAGGTTACACCTTTTGCTTTCTGGTACTATCTTTGGACACAGAGGCTTAGGATTTTGTAGATATTTTTAGTATGATAAGTGAGAATAGCAACATGAAAAGTTTCACAAAGCACTTTTGTATCTCCAATACCTTCAGCAATGTTCTGCTTGTGGGGGCAGGATGAACATCATTTATCATGTCCTTATATTAGTGTTACTCCCAGACTCATAACTGGACTTTTTTTCTGTTTATCTTTTCCCCCCGCTTCCCTTTATAGCTCTCCTTTCCTTCCTTCCTTTTCTCTTTCCCTTCCATCCTGGTGTGCATGTGTCACTGCAAATCTCCAATTCAAATGGAGGTATATATGCCTTTACTTAGCCAATTTTAAAACAGGACCCAAACTAGATGTGTTGCTGAATGTGTTCCTGTTTCTTCAGTGCCATATTCTGATACCTTCCAATTTCTTCACTCTTATAAATGCAAATCAGGATGATAATTTAGCCTGTGTGCTGTCAGGTGTTTCTGTGGCTTGCTGCCTATGTAAATGAGGGATGACTCACTAAAGAAGGATATGACACGGAATCTCGCTATAGCAGTGGATGGTGACAATCTCTGTTCTGACATGTTGCTGTTGGGAAGCTGTTCAATTGTAAAGAAAGGAGTTATGTACAGCAAGATGCCCATAGAGAACATCTACCATTTCTCTAGCAGGTTCCAGAATGACCAGTCTCTTGCACATGGGATCGTACATGTTGTTTGTAGTGACTGATATTGTAAGTGATTGGTTTCACTGTGTTTTTCTTGGTTCTGTGAGAAACACAAAGCATTCCCAGGTGAATAGTCTTTCTTTTGAACTGTGTCTCTACAAAGTTTTCCCTTTCATAAAAAGTAAAATTATTTATCATTACCTTTCCTTTCCCATCTTTCCCACTCAGCCAGAGACTAAAGATATCTATCACAAAATAAATTGATCAAGGTGGCAGAATAACTTATCTTTTTATACTGTGAGAAAAATGTCCCAAAATTTAGATTTATTACTTTTCTTTTTGGCAAAATTCTAATCTCCCCAGCATATGATGACTCAACTTTGTCTCACAGCAGCATATTAAAAATAAAGTTGCTTTGTGAACTTAAAGGGTTTTGTTAGATTGGTCTAATTTAATTGCACAATAGCAGTTTCTGGGGCCACACTACAGAATGAGATCCAGGTGAGCTTGAGCTAGAGTAAGACCCTATCTCGAACCCCCAAAAAAAAGGAATTAAAAAAATGAATAATGTGGAAAAGGATGCTAACTAAATGAAGTCCTCTTAATCCAGGACACGACATTGCTTTGCTTAATAATTCTTATTGTCAGGGCAATATTTGCTAAGATCAGCCTTTTAAAACTAGATTCTTTTTTAATGATGGATACAAAAGTTGTTTTATTGTAATTCAGTTTGGCTCATCTTGACAAGTAAGACTACCAAAATTTATAATTTTTATTTGTTACAGGATTATTTTCTCCTTTGAATAAAATGATTCAAGGCTTAGGAGATAGCTCACTGGATAAAGAGTTGCTTGCTACTCAGGTCTGAGTACCTGAGTTCAGATCTCCAGGCCCCATGTAAGAGATGGAAGCTGTGGTGGTGGGCTTCTGTAATCCCCATGTTTATGGCAAGAGGGGAGATGACTCAGGAATCTTTCCAGAACTTACAGAAGGAATAGTAAACAATGAGAAACCCTGCCTCTGATGAGATAGAAGGCAAGACCTACCATCCTGAAAGTTGACATCTGACCTGCGTGCTGTGGCATGTGCACGCTTTCCACACATACCAACAAAAAAGAAGAAAGTAAAAAAAAAAAAAAATTGGTTTGAGCACCCCAAACCTTTAAAAACTAAAATTACTGCCAGACGTGGTGGCACATGCCTTTAATCCCAGCACTTGGGAGCCAGCCACTTAGGAGGATTGTTGTGAGTTCAAGGCCAGCCTGAGATTACATAGTGAATTCCAGGTCAGCCTGGGCTAGAGCGAGACCCTACCTCAAAAAGCAACCAAACAACAACAACAACAAAAAAAGCCAAATTACTAAATATATGACTTTTTGTTGTTGTTGTTCTCAACGAAAACACATTTAAGCTACAGAGTCAGGCTGGGGAAAATCAGTGAAATCATTATTTGCTGGTCTTGATATGACTTGTATAGACTGCTTTCTCAGAGAACCCTGTGCTTTCCTTGGCCTATGCAATGCTTTTTGTTCCGTTTTTGTTTGTTTGTTTTTCAAGGTAAGGTCCCACTTTATCCTCGGCTGACCTGGTATTCACTCTGTAGTCTGAGGGTAGCCTCGAACTCATGGTGATCCTCCTACCTCTGCCTCCCGAGTGCTGGGATTAAAGGTGTGCACCACCACGCCCAGCTTTACTTTAATCATTTTTATGTTAGCATCTCTCCCTGAGTAAGTGGCAAGACAATAAAAATGAAACTCAGATAGATTGGCTTTGATAGTATGTCAAATTCTTTTTTTTTTTTTTGGTTTTGCGAGGTAGGGTCTCACTCTGGTCCAGGCTGACCTGGAATTAACTATGTAGTCTCAGGGTGGCCTCGAACTCTCGGCGATCCTCCTACCTCTGCCTCCCGAGTGCTGGGATTAAAGGCGTGCGCCACCACGCCCGGCAGTATGTCAAATTCTTATATAGAGTTTGTTAAGAAAGTAGAAATCACTAACCAAAACAGGATGTTTGGACTGGAATTATCAAAAGCAGGGCTGGAGCAATTATAGAATTATTAAAACAAGTAGACTTGATGAAGGGAAAAGATTCAACAGACTAGATTCTTTATCTTTCTTCTGCTCATGAATGTATGCCTTGGGATGATCCTGGCAACTCCTAATGTTAGATCATGATTTGCATCACCTACCCTTTTGATCTATTCCAGATTTCCTCCATACTGAACATTGACTTTCAGTTAGATTCCTGGAAAAAAAAAAAAAGTCAGTTGCAAATGATTTTAAATGGGCTGTCTGATTTAACTAAAACATTCTTAAAAATATAAATGAAGCTGCAAAATGAGATGTCATTATAATCAGAAAAACTTTTTTCATATATACCAGTGGCCTTAATGATAGAAACAACTTCTGTTTCATAGTTCTGAGCGTTTTGCATTTCATGGTCATAAATATTTAGGGATTACTTCCCCATTAGCCTCAGGAGGAGCTCTGAGGGTTTTGCCATTTTGGTTGTTTAGAATTATTTTAATTGTAGCTATATACTTTATTTCCTCCATGGCTCTTACAGGTGTGTTTTGTATCTCATCTTTGTGACAAAAAGGTGTTCCACATGAAAACCCATTTGGGGCTGAAGGAAGGATATGTTTTCTTTTTGGGTTTTGTTCCTGTGGCACGCGTCTATCTCTGTTTGAAAGAAAGTTGCCTTCCCTGTACTCACTGGTAATATCTTAATACTGATTTAGGAAATTGTCCCTTCAGACCACTAATTAATATAGTAATGTTAAGTAAGAGAGGTGGCACTTCGTTTCCTTTCCTCAGTCCCATGAAATGTTGTCATTGTGCCCCTCCTTTTTTGAGACAGGTTCTTTCAACTTGTGGTTCATGCTGGCCTAGAAATCACTGTGTAGTCCAAGATGGCCTTGAACTCATGGCAAAATTCCTGCCTCAACCTCCTGAGTGCTGGGATTATAGATGTGAGCCACGGCTGGCTTGGTGAACCCTTCTTTGAAATTAAGAACAAACTGAAGCATAACTAGCTCAGAAAATTGGCAGGATTTTTGTGGGACTTAGGAAGAGGGGCTTGCAATTGATAGGTTACATCAAGACATGCTGCAGAGGTCTAAAGAGGCCCACTGAATTGAGTCTATAAAGCCAAACATTAAGTTCCATCCATGGTGGGAGAATTGCTCAAAAAGTCAAAGTTGCTACCTGCTTGAGAAACCAGTCTCTGCCAAAGTGTTTATAAAAATTGCACAGTGTGGAGATGATCCAAGCTTTGGCTGAGAATTGGCACTGATGGTCTAGTAACTCACATTTCTATACTGCAGTACTTTGCCTTATGCTCAATTAAATAAACATTGGGCTCCAGCTAATAATATACGGGGAAAAAGGCTTTCTTTTTCTGTCAAAATTGTATCCACTCTCCAGGGAAAGGTCAGTAATGTCTTTGGGTCAAATCTGGTCTGCCATTCTGATGCCCTCAGCTGGGACTGCTCTGTCAGTCCACTCACCAGTGACATGTTGAAATCAAACTGGCTCTTGGGTTAAACACTGAAAAGGTATTGTTTAGGTGAGAGTTTTGTGAAATCAAGGAAACGATTCATCTCCCTTGGCTTAATGAGTAATGTTTTCTCTTCAGGATTTGGAGAGGTCTTTAAGCACAGCAAAATCTTCCATTAAAGATCCTGGCAACAGACCAACATGAAGTTTTACAGCTCCCATGCCAGGAGGGCTGGGATCATGATCATAAAGCAGCCCTCAGGTCTATTTTTAGAAAGGTCTCAGATGACATTTAGTGGGTTTCCTTGATTCTATTGAGAAAGTGACAAGAACTTTAACATGAAAATGACATAAGTATCTTTTGCTAATTAAAGGATATTAGCCAAATTATTTTACCTGTAAAATAGCATGCACTCTTGCTAGGCTGATAGGTGGCTCTTGATGGGTCTTTCTAAAGGGAAGCCAGTGGTCTTGACTCAGTATGGAGAGTCACGTACTTGAGTTTGGTGAAACTCTGACTCCTTTGGGTAAGAAGTCAGAACACAAAGGCAGCTGGCAGTTGTTTGACTTCTTGAGATGTATGAGTTTTTTTTTTTTTTCCTTTCTTCTCTTTCATGCTGATTTAAAGCAAAACTGCAGATGCTGTGCTCTAGGTCTGATGGCATTCTTGGAGGATGTGGCTTTGATGTTTCAGACAGCCATGTAGAAAGCTGTAATGTGGATATCTGGAGCCTTACAATGTACAGGTTATCTGAGACTTTAGTCCAATCTTCAGCTTGCTCATCTATGAGATGGACCTGTTAGAATTATTCTGAAAAACTTCAGATGAATTCAAAGCACTTTGCTCAGCAAACAGTAGGTATTCAGATACTGAGTTTTTCCTCTTTAATTAAGATGTTGGAACCAGAAGCCATGGCATGTGCTTCTAGTCCAGCTACTTGGGAGGCTGAGGTAGGAGGGATTTCTTTGCTACTAGCCAGGGCTACACAGGGAGGCTCTCTCTCTCAGAGAGAGAGAGAGAGAGAGATTTGGGTGGTCTGATACAAAGAAAAGAATTCCATTTCTGACAGGGTTCCTTAGAAGGAAGTCATCTATTTGGTTTGCTCTTGGATATTACAGTCACCCCTCTGTTTCTTTACATAATTCTTGAAAGACATTCTGTCTATGTCTCAATAGACAATTCCAGGGTTGTAAACTCCTTATCAGGAAACTATCCAAGAACTGAAATACCTCTCAGTGCAATGAAAACCTCTTCTTGATCTCATTCTCCATGTGAAGAAAAATGGGTTGATTGTTATCTCTAAGGAGCCACATTTGCCATTGTTATTGCTCTTTGTCTCATTTTTGAAAACATAAGTCATGAAAAGCATATTAAGCTGGTAACTGTTAGTCCCTTGGTAAATGTCAGGTCTTTAACTCTTAGTTTCTTATCAGTCTCAGAGTTTGACCATCTTACTGCGGATTAACTCTTCATCATGTACTTCCCATGTAGCTATTACAGAGTAAGCTTTTGAAGAATAATCCTGGTTGTGTGGCTCCTGTTTCCATCTGTAGCTAAAAATAAAATCATGTTTCCAGTTGTCTGATTTGCTTTTACAATTTAACTTCATATGTGACATATTTGATGAATGTAATTAGCAATACCCAAAAGTTGTTTTCCCTTTCTCTGTGTGCGCTACACTTTGAAATAAAAATTAGGGTACTAAATAGTTAAAGCAAAATTTATGTACAAAATAAGAAAAAATAATCTGTTCAGTTATAATAATTCACCAGTTGGCTGAATGGTGCACAGCTTTTAAGATTACATAGCCTGGATTAAATAACAGCAGTAAACTTGATAAGCCCTCTGAAAAACAGCTGCTAAGCATATTGCTCTCTGGAATGTAATCATTAGGGATCAATATTATCTACTTCTATACAAATATAGAATACTAGTAGAACTTTCTTGTAAACTATTTGACAATGAATGTCAGTTGATTTACTAGAAAAGATACTTTAAATGATGTTATCTACTTTAATGCTTGTTGGGACATTTATGTCCTTGTTGTAGAACATTTCAAATGACTGGAATGCTGGCTTCTAACTTCTCTACTCGTTGAAGTGTCCTCTAGCCATGCAGGCTGTCAGAGCTCCTTTGGTGGTGCAGAAAGGGGCTGCACAACTCATTTCAACTAGCGCATGAGTAAAATTGCTGTTTTCAGAAAAGGAAAAATGCTGCCCAAAATTTCAACTAATAAATAATTAAGAAAAGAGTTTTGATAATCTAAAGGGGGAAAAGTGTGCCCTATGTATATTATTGCACACAATTTAATGCATGACTTTTAGTATAGGGATGAAATAAAATGCAAAATATGTAATTTTGGAGATTTCAGCAGCTTGTTAAAATATTTAGAGAAGCTGCTTTATGGAGACTTAGAAAATTCTTTGTTTTCTTCCTTTCCCTATCTGTCCATTAAAACATGGATATTTTATATACATGGTTTTAACAAACAGGTTGATCATTGAGTTTTATGAACTCAATTCTTAATATTTGGCTACTGGTTTTATGCATAGGATTTCAGTAAAATTCACATATATTACTATATAAAGCCAAATCCACTTCCATGTAAGCATAGTACTTGATTTTAAAGGTCAATGTGCAAATACTAACAGTACAATATACATTTTATATCCATGCATTTGTTTTATTTAACAAAAGCCCATTAGAAACCTAAGCCACTGATAACTTGAGGACAATTAGCTAAAAAAAAAAAAAAAAAAAAAAAAAAAGTGTGTCAAAAAGGTGATTTGTGGAAAACTCAGTCAAGCATTTAAAAAGAGGGACAAAGAGAACAGGAACCCAAACAAATATTTTTAAATGAAATTGTATTTTTCTTTTAACATCACAATATAATCATTACACATGTAACCCACCCCTTTAAAGTTGTAACATTCAATGTTATGGATGTTCATTATATTGTACAATGTCAGTACTATGTAACTTCAGAACATGCCATCATTCTCCAGAGTCTGCGGTCCACAAGCATCCAAACCTCTCTCTTCCTAGCAACTGGCAGCAACTCTTTTTCTGTATGGATTTGCCTTGCTTGGACAGCTTATATAAATGTAATCCTATAGCGTGTAGCCTTTTGTGTCTGGCTTCTCTCACTTAAGGTTTTCAAGGTTCGTGATTGTTGTAGCATGCATCAGATATTCTTTTCATGACCAAGTCATGTTTCATTTTATGTATATACCACATTTGTGTATTCATCAGCTTTAGGCTGTTTGGGTTGTTTCCAAGTAATGCTGCTATGAACATTTATGTAAATTTTTGTATGGACATGTTTTTCACATCTCAAAACATTACCTTAACAATTCACTTGTATTTACTTAAATAGAACCTCTTAAATCTGATTTTGAGAACGAAGCTTATGAGATCTTAAATTGTCAATTAGACCTCTAACCAATGACTGACTAAAATATCCTTAAGGGTTTTCCTGTGAGAGGCTTACTGTCACTTGGGTATGCTATCTTCATGAAGACTGTGTTAGTTTTTTTTTTTTTTTTGTAGAAATTATGCTGTTGTCACAAAGAATTTCTGAAGAGCTCTATGTTCCTTTAAAGACAGCTACAAATCGTGCTGGATAGGTATACTCATTTAATTTTTTAGGATTCAATGAAGGAGAATTTTAAAGTTATTTCTTTTATGTATTAATTCTCTCTTAATGTTTGGGTTTTTCTTCTTGAAAAAAAAAAGATTGTCAAATTGCCAAATCACCTGGTTTTTTGTAACTTAAGTTCTTATTAAGAAATAACTCATACTGAGGGTAAAGGTGAAAAGAATGTATTTTGTGTGCAAAGAATGAATGTATTTAACAAAAACTTTATTTGTAACAATTTTTTAAAAGCTGAATGGAAATTGCTTTCTCATGCACTTGTATATAAATAAACATTTCCTGTTGCTCACAGTTGGAGAATCAGATGCCATTCAATATGTCACAAGCAAATAAGCTTCCAGTATACTAATGTCCTTCAGCATCAGGTGGAATGTGCCATGCACGTGGGGATCTAAACACCTGAGTTTGAATTTAAATTGCCAACTGGCCAAGCTTTGGCAAGTCATTCAACATTTTACTTGATTTTTTCTTCTGTAAAATAAGAGGCTTGATTAGATATCTTTAAATCTTCATCAAGTTATAGTACAAAACAAACTTGTTATATTCAAGATGTGGAAATTATGTTAGTTATTTATAGTGGTGAGAAAAATGCTTTACCCTGTGGTAGATTAGAAGTATTACATTGGTAACCAAGAGTATAAATTGTAGTCCCATTCTCAGTCATTAGGGCAGTCATTTTATTTCAAGCCTTATTTTCCTAACCTTGAATTAGAAGCATATCTTTAAAATGCCAGTAAAGGTCTGGGTCAAATACTAAATGGGGGAAAAGCAGTTAACATTGGGAGAACAAAAAACAAAACAGCTGGGCTTGGTGGTGCACACCTTTAATCCCAGCACTCGGAGGCAGTGATAGGAGGATCACCATGAGTTTAAGGCCATCCTGAGACTACATAGTGAATTCCAGGTCAGTTTGAGCTAGAGTGAGACCCTACATCGGAAAACCATTTAAAAAAATAAAATAAATTAAGAAAAATCAGAACCCAAGTATGGGGAAAATGCATAAACAAAATTACATGAATGCAATATATGTATGAAAGAGAATAACAAAATGTTTACTTTTTGAGATAGGGTCTTGTATGGCACAATATAGGCCTGGTCCTAGCCAGACCGCATGGCAGAAGAAAACAGGAAGTGGCTTCTGTAAAAATGGCATTCTGCGCAGGCTTGATGTGACAACAGTTACAGTCCCATGCTCGTGAGAAGCCTACTACGAGATGTCCTATCCAGAGACAGGCTGTCATTGGTCACCAAAAGGGGACCACCCCATACAAGGATTAGCCAGCCAAGCCCCTCAAAACCCATGTGCACTTCCTGAATAAAGGAGTTTGTGGATTCTCGCTTCCGCTTTCACCCAACTCCCGGAGTCTGTGTCGTGACTCCACGCTGCTCACCCCAATTCGGCAGAGACCCTATCGTCCCTCCTGAGCTGGCCTTGGGGGGACCCCAACAGGGTCTTGCTCAGGCTGACCTGGAATTCACTATGTAGTGTCAGGCTGTCCGTGAATTCACAATAATCCTCCTACTTCAGCTGGGGATAAAGACATGCACCACCACATCTAGCAAAAACAAAAATTAAAAAAATTTTTTTATTGACAACTTCTTTAAATTGTAGACAGTATCCCATGGTACTTCCCTCCCTCCCCCCCCCCACTTTCCCCTTTGAAATTTCACTCTCCATCATATCCCCTCCCCCTCTCAATCAGTCTCTCTTTTCAGTTTGATGTCATGATCTTTTCCTTCTATTATGATGGTCTTATATAAGTAGTGTCAGGCACTGTGAGGTCATGGATATCCAGACCATTTTGTGTCTGGAGGAGCACCTTGTAAGGAGTTCTGCTCTTCCTAAAACAAAAGATTTTAAGAGCTGTGAGACAATAAAAAATTTTGCTAAATGTATAGAAAAAAGGAATTACTCAGAAAGGGGTAAACAACAGATGAGCCGGGCGTGGTGGTGCACACCTTTAATTCTAGCAGTGGGGAGGCAGAGGTCAGAGAATTACTGAGTTCAAGGCTACCCTGAGACTACATAGTGAATTTCAGGTCAACCTGGGCTAGAGTAAGCCCCTACATCGCAAAACCAAAAAAAAACAAAACAAAAAAAAACTCCAAAACAAAAAATCCCAAAACCAGATGAGATGTTGAAGCAATGACTTGAAAACTGACCTGGAGTTATATGCAGAAATGGGACGTGTGTGTGTGTGTGTGTGTGAGAGATGGCTTAGCGGTTAAGGTACTTGCCTGCAAAGCCAAAGGACCAACGTTTGATTCCCCAGGACCCATGTAAGCCAGATGCACAAAGCGGCACATGCGTCTGGAGTTCGTTTGCAGTGGCTAGATGCCCTGGCATGCCTATTCTCTCTTAAATAAATAAATAAAGGGGAACAGGGAGGGTTAGCTCCCTTTCCTTTCTTGGCGGATCAGTGGCCTCTGCTGGCTACACTTTGCTTTGCATGCTGTGGGCTGGGCAGATTCATCCTCCTGAGACGCCCCAATGAGATCCTAACTCCAAGCCTGGCTATTTTTGCTGAGGGGTGTCTCACATGTGCATTGGGAGTGTGGAGAGCAATCATAACACTGAGATCACTACAAGGAAAGGACCCACCTTTGTACTTTCTAGGTCTTCTGAGTGTTAATCTCCCTGTTGGAGGGATACCAGTGTGAGTATCATGTGCACTCCTTTACAGCAGTCAGTTAACAGATTGATGGCTCCAGAATTCAACCCATTTGCTGGTCTCAGGCTCAGAGCTATGAAACTCTAGGGTAATTCTCAGTTGATAAGATCTGTTTCTGGCTGCCAAGGGCAGGGCTATCTTTCCTTATGCTATTTTTAGCCTGATCAAGCTTCCTGCTGCCTGTACCCTCCAGTTACCAGGGTCTGGCAACACACTCTCTCTTGACTGCCAGTTTGGACCTTTCTTCACCATGGACTGTGGTAGACTAAGTTGAGGTTCTCCAACCTGTGGATTTCCTTGATCTCAGGCCCCAACATAGCTCAGTATTTAATAATTATCAAGATGGTACTCAACCACAGCTGTCTGCTCTATAGTATGACATAATGGGAGCTCTCTCATGCTGACTTGCTCTCTGGAGTAATCACTGTCTAACCAACACTGCAACTGAATTTGAGGCTCTGAGGGTTGTGTGTTTGTTCTGAGGGTAGGATGGCTCAAGTTTCCATATGACTTACTGTCAGAAGTGTCTTCTTAGTCACCTCCCTTTGCTGGGCTTTGTTGGGCAAAGATGAGTGGTGGCATGTTTCTGTTCTTTTCCAGCATCTTCCTGGATTTCTGAAACTTCTTCTCTTTGGATACAGTCTATGTGTTTTTTAAAATCTTAATTCTCTCTTCTGGCTTTCACAGAAACAGTTTCTAGTCTGCCAACTTACTCAGAGCTCACCAAATTATTACTGAGTAATCCAGACAAACCCCTTTGTTGGTCTTCCCTTTCTCTTATCCCATTTTGATTGTTTTAGCCCTTTATAAAGCTGGCTGACATGCTGGTCTACAGTAATCAGATCCACCAGGCTTCTTCTATCTCATAAAGATCAAATCGTTTCATGGACCTCAGCAAAGGCATCAAAGCCCCTGTTTAAGTCAGGTTTTTGCATAACTGTCAGAAAACACTTGACCAAGAGTAGCTTGTGGGGGTAAAGGGTTTATTTTGGCTTACAGACTCAAGGGGAAGCTTCATGATGGCAGGGGAAAACAATGCCATGAGCAGAGGGTGGACATCACCTCCTGGTTAACATCAGGCGGACCTTGTTAATACAGGGGTGGGGAATAAAGCAAACTTTGAAGAATGAGACACTCCTTCAGCATTTAGGCCCCTTACAAAGATGCTGCATTCTTCCTGTTTTCCCAATGTAGGTCAGCTGGCCCAATCTCAATGGTTGTAGTCTCTCAAACAATTACAGCTGAATGGACAGCAGTTTTGGCCCAAAGATTACAATTTTTTCTGTGCCATATCCCTCTGCTCACACCAGTCCATTTCTACACAATGCAACCCTGCACAGTTCTCAGATGGTCATAACAGCAAGCCTCTCACACAAACTGCTTCTAGTCTAATCCAGCCAAAGCTTTCTTACCCTTACAAGCCAAACCTCACAGTCCATAGTTCTTACTGCATTTGAATCTTTCAACTCTGACCAGAATAGTCCATCAAGCTGTACTTAAAGCACCACAAGGTTTCTCTTAGCCCAGTTTCAAACCTCATGGTGATGCTCCTACCTCTGCCTCCCAAATGCTGGGATTAAGGGCGTGCACCACAACGCCCGGCATCATCTTTTTCTATTATGAGGGGCTTATGGAGGTAGTGTCAGGCACTGTAAGGTCATGGATATCCAGGCTTTTTTGTGTCTGGAAGAGTGCTTTGGCTTTTACATTCTGTCACCTCTTCTGCAATGGCCCCTTCACCTTGGAAGGTGTGATAAAATGTTTCAGTGCTGAGCACTCCTCTGTCACTTCTCAGCACTATGGTGCCTTCTGAGTCATCCCAGAACTCACCACCACCTGAAAAAAGCTTTTCTAACCAAAAGAGAGAGTAGCATTAATGTATGGGTATGAACTTTAACTAAAGTGCTTACAAGGCAGTTTGGTGAGCATAATATATGCATTTAGCCAGACAAGAGCACACATTACACCCCCAGGACTCATGACCTCCCCCACCACAGGCATTTGATTAGGTTTTCAATACCAGGCATGTATTCCCTCCTGTGGAGTGAGCCTCAAGTCCAATTAGAGAGCAGTTGGTTTTCCCCATAACAGACATGCCATTATTGCACCTGTTGGCTCATTTGGCTTGGCTGGCCCATCTTAAGTCTTGCAGTGTCCACTGTTGTTTATCTCCACTGATGACCTCTCTCCCATGGAGTGAAGAATAGCTTTTTCCAGCTTTCTGCCAGTTGGTCTATACAGAGGTTAGATCTGTGACCTTTTAGCCCATGTCATAACTTTAGTAAGCAGTTGGCATACTACCTAGCAGTTATTTTGTGATCTCAACTAAATGACTAAAAGGGTTAGGGAGGGACTAGAGAGATGGCCTAGTGGTTAAGGTGCTTGCCTGCAAAACCCAAGGTCCCAGGTTCGATTCCCCCATGCCCACACAAGCCAGATGCACATGGTGGTGCATGTGTCTAGAGTTCATTTGCAGGGGCTAGAGGCCCTGGCAAATAATTTTTTTAAAAAGAGGGTTGGAGAGATTTCTCAGTGGTTACAGCATTTGCTTGCAAAGCTTGCTGGCTTGGGTTCAATTTTCCAGCACCCATTTAGGTCACTTGTGGGCCAGACTCATTTGCAGTAGCAAGAGACCCTGTCTCAAAGGTGGAGCACAAATAACTCCTCTGACCTCCACATGTGTACCTACACATAGATGCACACACACAAATAAAAATTTAAAAAAATTTATTTCTGGTTCTACATATGATTTTAATAATAAATAGTTTTTAAAAGGAAAATCAAAGTTTTACGATAGTCAACAGAAGATAAAGTGCCCAGTTATCTAAATCACAGTATTCTGAAAAAAAAAAAAAAAAACTGTGGGAAAACACTGGCTTGAGGTTTTTGAAATACCCAGTAGCAGTGAGAATCCTCTCTTCTCTATTTACATCTCCATGAGTGTTCCCAATGTAACATCCTTTGTGTGCCACCGGAGGTAACACTTTCACAGAGATTAATGTTTACGTCAATTTTCAGGCCAGCCACTCTGTTTCAGATATTGAAGGTGGACGGTATTCTGAGAATGGAGGGCAACATTTGACTTCTGAAAAATAATCTAGTCCAAAAATGGGCTCTTTCCATTTCCAACCTGATGATTTGTAGTTATGTTTAGTTTTCTGTTTTTCAACTGTTGCTGTAAATATTTTCTTTAACTCCTTAATTAGACATGTCATTTTTCTGTCTGACTTTTATGTTTCTTTCTTGGTAACTCTTTTTGGACCGGGGAATGATGAGCAACAAGGCATTTCCTTAAGCCCATGAATTTGAACTCAGGCATATCTGAAATAAATACTTTCTGGGTGGTAGGAGGAATCCACTCATTGCCACCAGTTTCAAGGCACTCAGTAGTAGTGCAGTGGTTGAGAACATCTATCTGTGTAACACTAGATGTAACGGGATTCTTGCATTTCTGCCTAGGTGTGTTTACATTCTTTTGGCAGGTTGGGATGGCTTGTTTGTCATTTCCAGGATAAACTTTCATTTTTTTATAGTTAGCATCAAGATCTGAATAAAAGGAAGGTAATTTTTTGAAAGCTCCACTTAGCCTAAAAATTCTCTGGTGGGAGCCTGAAACTGGAGTTGACTGTGAACATGGAACAAAGTCCTGGCTATCTTCAAGATCCCATTCTGAATCTAACTGAGTATGAGGTTGAGGCGAATATGGTCTTGAACACCTAGAGGTTGGCACACTTTGCAAAGACAACTTTTGTGAAGGCTGGCTATAGTTTTCACCTGTAGGATGGTTTTCTGCCTTAGACACATCCCAAGGTAACACAACATCCTGTGATGTCTTGGTGATTTCCATTACATTATCCTTATCTTTAGCAGTATTATCAAAAAGATCAGCAGAAGCATTGTAGCTACCTTCATGACCAGAATAACTCTGTGTAAAGTTATTATTAGCACATCCATAAGATATTTTTTTCAATGTATTTGTACTTCTTCTTGGACTACTGCAAAAAGTTTCTAGAGGATATGTAAGTTTCCTACAAATAGCAAAACTGTCACCTTGGTCCTTTGGCCATCTATAATACTGCTTATTTTCTGATTTGCAAAGAACAGAAACATCATTGTACTTGTTGGAACACAAAGTTGTCCATTCTATATTCATTTCTGAAAGTGATTTATCTTCACACCCATTAAGATATTTGCTACTGAGACAAGAATAATCACTCTCTGAGGTACTGGGCTTTAGAGAAATTCCACTCCTACATGGGAGGATCTTGGTAGTGCTCTTAATGGTGACTGATGTTTCCATGTTTTTTGAAGATGTAAACACAGCTGACAGATAAATATTTGGTAGCAAATATTCTGAAATCTCTCTTCCATTGCTGCTTCTAGAGATGGTCTCTGCTGTGTTATCTTGTGATTCCTTTTGAATATCAGGACTTGTGTTTGACTCACAGTTGGAAAGTAAGTTATCTTTGCTAGAATTTTCTTTGGCCATTTCTTCTGATGATCTGAAACATATAGGCAGTATGTTATGGGTTCCAGCAGTTCTCTGGGGAGTAACACAGAGCCTCCTGTGGTCTGTATGGAACTGATTCATGCCATTACCTACACTGTGTTTTCTATTCTTGGCATTTGTCTGAGATATAGCAATCTCACTTTCAACAACTGCCAGAAACTTGTTGAGGCTTTCAGAGAATGGCAGGTCATCCCACATCAAGGAATCACAATTCTGAGAAGCGCTAGCTAGCTCTTCAAGTCTAAGTGTTGAAGGTGAACAACACACAGATCTCTCTTGAAGGACAGTGGTGGTTCCTACATCATGATGCTGGTAACATGGGAGTTCATACGATGAATCCATATTTTTAATTTCTGCTGCACTGGAGGATTCTGTTTTACCCTCCTCTAAGAGCTCTTGCATTTGCAAGGTGGGTAAATTAGAGTTAGAAACTCCAGTTTCATAGCGACTAATGCAAACTGCACTTAGACGATTAGCTTGAAAGCCAAGTTCTTCACCCAACTTTCCTGCTGCATTCTTTTTGTCTATATATGAAATAAAGCTCCATGAACCTTGAAAGAGATCATGGCAACTCCTGGAACTAGTGACGTCTGCAAAGGAGATATACTGTTTGTTTTGGTGAGGCGTACCATGGACCACACTGTATTGTGCAGCTGAGAGATCATCAGTATCTGTTAGCTCTGAGTTGACAGAAATGAGTTCAAGTGAAGGCTGCCAGATCCTTACAAAACTGTTTTTGTCATGAGAGCAAAGATGGGAAGCATTTTCAGAGCAATGTATGCTGCTGCTGGGATCATTGCTTGAATGGTCTAAAGCAAGTAAGTGGCTACTAGTTTCCTGGGAGTCACAGTAATGTTTCTTGAAATTGGAAGTCTGCAAAAACTGACGGAAGTAGTCAATGACAGTGAAGCCTGCAACATGCGGGTCAGGTAGGATAATCTGGGAAGCTACTAATGCCCCGTCTTCTCTTCTGTGTTCACAGCACTGCTGCAAGAAGTTGCTGCAATTTGAACCATGTCCACATAGATTTCCAAAGTTCTACAAAAGAAGTAAATGAATTTAAATGACAATAAAATGGATTTCTTTTGACTTAAACAGGGATTTCAAAGATTAAAGGAGATTCAAGCATAACCCTTTTAATTTTAAATCTTTTAGCATTATCAAGAGAATAGTAATATATTAAATAATATACACCCTGGAGTAGTCATTTCTTCAGATTCTTGTTTAAGCCTCTGCTAGTAGTGTTGTGGCCTTGGGTAAGTTATTTAACTTCTCTGAGACTTATTTTTCTCATTTATGAAGTAAAGATTATTGTTTAGCAATCACAAAATTGTATAACAATTAGCAAATAACAGTTTTTCAGTAAGTGGGAGCTACTATATTTGTGGAAAAAAGCAATGTGTGGTGGTGCACGCCTTTAATCCCAACACTCAGAAAGCAGAGGTAGGAGAATTGCTGTGAGGTTGAGACCACCCTGAGACTACATAGTGAATTCCGGTCAGCCTGGGCTAAACCCTACCTTGAAAAACATAAACAAATTTATATGTATATATACACATATTTTTGTGTGTGTGTGGAATAAAAGTGTGTGTGTATGTATGTGTGTGTGCACACATACATACATACACACAAATATATATACAAATGTAAATATAAATATAAATATAAATATAAATATAAATATAAATATAAATATAAATATAAATATAAATATATATATATATATATATATATATTTGTTTTTCAAGGTAGGGTCTCACTCTAGCTCAGTCTGACTTGGAATTCATTCTGTAGTCTCAGGATGGCCTTGAACTCATAGTGATCTTCCTACCTCTGCCTCCCAAGTGCTGGGATTAAAGGTATATGCCACCATGCCCGGCCCACATCATATATTTTAACAGTAAACTTCTATAGCTTTTGATTTTACACAATCTTTGGGTTTCCTTTATTTATTTAATATATTTTGCATTTATGAGTGCTCTATTCTCCCCACTAAAATCCTGATTTCAATACAGCAAAAATTTCCATTTATGGGCTGGAGAGATATCTCAGTGATTAAGGCACTTGCCTGAAAAGCCTAAGGACTTGGGTTCATTTCCCCAAACCTATGTAAAGCCCAATATACAAGGGGGTGCATGTGTCTGGAGTTCGTTTGTAGTGTCTAGAGGCCCTGGCATGCCTATTCTCATAAATAAATAAAATATTTAAATATTTCCATTTATTCCCCTTAGTGTAGACAGTAAACTATTACTTCTCCAGAGTCATTTATTAAGTCCTTCTACATTTATGTATGTATGTAGACATGTATGCATGCATGTATGCCCTTGCCCTTCCTATCTCAGCCTCCTGAGTGCTGTGATTATAGGCATGATCCACCACACACAGTTTTCTTCTTAACACATTTTCAAATGTTCTTATCAATATTCAAACACTGCCTTTAAACTTAATTTCCTCCTCTTTTGTAGATGGCACATCATTTTATCATGTAATTTACATAAAATTGGAATAAACAATCTTTCAAAATTAAGTAGCTACCAATTTTTTTCTTTTTCTTTTTTTAAAATTTTTTTCTTTTTGAGGTAGGGTTTCTTTCTAACTCAGGCTGACCTGGAATTCACTATGTAGTCTCAGGGTGGCCTCAAACTCAGTGATCCTCCAACCTCTGCCTTCCAAGTGCTGGGATTAAAGGCATGTGCCACCACACCCGGCAAGTTTTGGAATTTATAATAAGTTCCTATTTTTAAAGTTTCAAAATCATTGTGAATTGGGCTTTTCTGACTTTTGAACCAAATTGTAATCTATGATGTTTGAACAGATCATCTATAGGCTATTTCTACACAGGTTAAAATGCATCTAAAGGTGCTCACATTTATATCAGTTCTTGTGGTTTTAAAAAATATTTTATTTATTTATTTCAGAGAAAGAGGCAGAGAGAAAGAAAGAGAGAGAGAGAGAGAGAGAGAGAGAGAGAATGGGTGTGCCAGAGCTTCCAGCCACTCCAAATGAATTCTAGATGCATGCACCCCCTTGTGCATCTGGCTTATGTGGGTTCTGGAGAATCGAACTGGGATCCTTTGTCTTTGCAGGAAAATGCCTTAACTGCTAAGCCATCTCTCCAGCCCCTCTTATGATAGTTTGATTCAGGTGTCCCCCATAAACTTAAGATGTTCTGAATGCTGGGTTCCCAGCTGATGGAGATTTGGGAATTAATGCCTCCTGGAGGCAGTGTATCGTTGGTACAGGCTTATGGGTATTATAGCCAGTGTCCCCTTGCCAATGCTTGGCACACTCTGTTGTCAACCTGATGTTGGCCAATGGGTGATGTTCACCCTCTGCTCATGTCATCATTTTTCTCTGCCATCATGGAGCTTCCCCTCAAGTCTATAAGCCAAAATAATCCTTTTTTCCCCACAAGCTGCTCTTGGTTGGGTGATTTCTGCCAGCAATGCAAACCCGACTGCAACAGCCCTAAACACAATTTAGAAAATTACAATGAAAATATCAACAGGACATTCAGAAGAAAGCTGCTCACAATTACCGTCACTCCAAAAATAAAGCTTTGTCCAACAAAACAATTTTCAACTGCTTTAGTTAATAAGTTCTGGGTCGTATCACTGTCCAGGGTCTCTGGAATTTTATCAGAATCTTGAAGGAACCTTTGAAAGAGAATAAAAAATATGAAGCATGAACTTTGACCTAGGCAATTTGGCCCTCTCCTTTCCCATAGCACAGAAAGAAAACGAATATTAAAAACAACTCTACAAAAACCCAATGAATCAAATATAAATAGAACAGACATCTCAAAGAGCTGGAATGTACCTCAATGGCCAAATGCTTGTCTACCCTGTGAAAAGGTCCTAGGTTCAATATGAGCAAGCAACAAGAAAAAAAAAAAAAGATGCTTATCTTATCTTTCAACCCCCAAAATTATTAACAGTGGAAGCTGGGCGTGTAGCGCATGCCTTTAATCCCAGCACTTGGAAGGCAGAGGTAGAGGACTGCTGTGAGTTCAAAGCTAGCCTGGAGCTACAGAGTTCCAGGTCAGAGCCTGGGCTAGAGTGAGACCCTATCATGAAAAACCAAAAATGGAATATAAAAATAAATAAATAAAAAAGTAACAGTGGTAGTTGCAGTTTTTCCTGTTTTGCACCTGTGGCAGTGGCACCTCTAAGTATCCCTTCCTTCAAATGTTTACCCTACAGGACAGTGAGTGACATGGACATAGATTTCTTCTGTCAAGTGACTACAGAAAAGGGCAGAAGGGTGAGAAACTACTTTAATGACCTATGTAGATCTTGGCATTCTTAAGACTGTATTTTATTGTGTGAAACTGAGGGGATTGAACTTGTATAAATAGTGAAAGAAATGACAAAATTTCAACTTCTGATAGGCAGATATTCCCTCAAATAGTTTCTCCTGCCTCAGAGGACCATAACCATTTGGCCTTTCACCTGAATTTGGATAGTTCTTGAACTCAAAATGATTTCACTTTATTATTATTTTTTTCTAATTCAGATTAGAGTTTTGAATTTTTTTTTTTTTTTTTTTGTTTGTTTTTTGAGGTAGAGTCTCACTCTAGTCCAGGCTGACCTGGAATTCACTATGTAGTCTCAGGGTGGCCTTGAACTCGAGACCCTCCTACCTCTGCCTCCCAAGTGCTAGGATTAAATGTGTGTGCCACTACGCCCAGCAAGTTTTGAAATATTTTAATTATAGCAGGGTTATCATGAATTTCAAAAGTCCAATGTTTTCAGTATGATATATACTCATGAGATAATAGTTTTTTTAAAGGAAATTGATAGTCTGAAATAAAATGAGATTCTTCTAGTAAATGCTTAATATATATCTCCAGATTTTATTGACATACTAGAGAAGACAGGAAAATGAATCTGCACTCTTACCTGTGCAAACCAATAGCAGTAAGTCCAAAGAATCTATCTAAGCAGTTTCCAAATATAGTAATGACATGTAATTTGTTTGATTCTGCAACTTTTAAAGAGAGTTTATATCTGTAACTGGCATTTCCAGCTTCACCTATACAGCCACATTTTGGACAAGTAGACCTGGAAAAGTGGGAGAAAAAGTACAGGGGTCTCCATTGATACAATGAATTGATACCATGAAATACAAATCTGTACAAGTGAAAGTTTAAGATGGCTTGTGCAACCTTGTGCGTCTGGCTTATGCGGGTACTGGAAAATTGAACCTGAGTCTTAGGCTTTGCAGGCAAGTCCCTTAACTGCTAAGCCATCTCTCCAGCCCTTAAATGATTTTAAGAAAGCATAGTCTCATGTAGCCTAGCTTACCTCACACTTGCTGGCCTTGAATTTTTGACCCTCCTGCCTCCACTTCCATAGTGGTAGACTTACAGGTATGTGCTCAATTTCCTTGGAATTTTTTCTGTTCATAAAAGATTTAAGCAATATAAAATTGAAAGAAATGGATAGAGAGCTTGTTTGGAGGTTCTATCAGGGGAGCGCAGCTATTTGTATACCCTTGACTGAAGATCGGTCCTCCTCTATTTGGGAAAGGTTGTCCTCTTTGATTGAGTGTGCAGCTTCGGGAGGGATGCACATGGAGTGGCGAGGGAGGAAGGGGACACCGCCTAGCCAGCCAAATCAGCTGAATCAACCCTAGCAATTGATGGGGTGACAGATGTCGCAGCCAAATCACCCTCACATCCAAGAAATGGATATTGAAATTGAAAGAAAACTGATGGAAAACTGCATTTTTCAGCATTCTAGAAAAAAATTTTTTTTCTTTAAGGTAGGATCTCACTATAGTCCAGGCTGATCTGGAATTCACTGTCCCAGGGTAAATTCAAGGGTGACCTTGAATTCATGGTGATCCACCTACCTCTGCCTCCCAAGTGCTGGGATTAAAGGCATGTGCCACCATACCCAGCAATTCTAGGAATTATTTTAATTCATCAGAATATTCTGAGAATTTATCAGGTCACAAACAAGAGATATAAGAAACACATGTTAGGTGTGGTGTTGCATGCCTTTAATCCCAGCACTTGGGAGGCAGAGGTAGGAAGATAGATCTCTGTGAGTTTGAGGATAGCCTGGAGCTATAAAGTGTGTTCCAAGTTAGCCTGGGCTAGAGTGAGACACTGCCTAAAAAAAAGAAACCGTCTCCCTCAGAAAAAGCAAGTAAGAATCATGCAGCCCGGCATGGTGGCGCATGCCTTTAATACCAGAACAGCCCTCAGGAGGCAGAGGTAGAAGGATCACCGTGAGTTTGAGGTCACCCTGAGAATACATAGTGAATTCCAGGTCAGCCTGGGCTAGTGTGAGACTCTACCTCTAAAAACCAAAAAAACAAAAACATGCACCTTGGCATTGTCCTCATAATGGCTGTCATTAACCACACAAGACTGGGCCCATCAATACTGTTTTAAGGACTCTACCTCTTTTGGACGAGCTATTAGCAGTTAATGGTTGCTAGGGGGAGGGGAGACATTTTCTTCAGTGGTGTGCTGGAAAATCACCCCAAACTCATGCTTATGCAAACAATCTAGTTAAGACTTAGTGGGCCACCAAAAAAAAAAAAAGACAAAAAAAAATGGGACCAATTGGGAAGAAGAGTTTCAGTGGGAAGTGGTGGGAGACAAGGGAAGTTAATGAAAGGTGAATATTATCAAAATATATAATTTACATGTAAAGAAATGTCAATAAATAATGTTACAGAAGCATGTAACTTGGAAAGGGGAGTGGTACAGGTGAGAAGGAGACATGAGAGGTGTGCATTAATTACTTTGTCACTGGGACCAGATGTCCAACAAACCAATTTAAGAGCCAGGCATGGTAGCTCAGACCTCTAATCCCAGCACTTGAGGCTGATGCAGGAGGAATGCTATGAGCTCTAGGCCAGCTTGGGCTAGAGTGAGTCCCAGATTAGCTTAAGAGTGAGACTCTGCCTCAACATTGAAAAAGAAAAAAAAAAAGAAGCCAATTAAAGGAAGAAGGGTTTATTTTGGCTTACAGTCCATCAGGACAGGGAAGGGTGGAGGCAGGAGCAATGTGACAGCTGGCCACATTGAATCTACAGTGAGGAAGTAGAGAGGGATGGATATTAGTGCTTGGCTCTCTCCTTTTTTAAAAAAATATTTTATTTATATTTATTTATTTGAGAGAGCCAGTGGGTGCAATAGTGGTATATGTCTGTTATGGGGGAAACCATTCACTCTAATTGGACTGGAGGCCTGCTCCATGGGAGGGAATACATCCCTGATACAATAGGGGTAGTCATGAGCCCTAGGGGTGTAATGTCTGCTGGTGTCTGGCTGAATGTAATACTATGTTCACCAAACTGCTTGGTAAGCACTTCTCTTAATGCTCATATCCATATATTAATGCTACTCTCACTTTGGTTAGAGAAGCTTCTCTTTTCAGATGGCGGTGACCTTGGGATGACTCAGAAGGCACCACGGTGCTGAGAAGAAGGGACAGAGGAGTGCTCAGCACTGAAACATCTCAAACCCACCTTCCAAGACTCAGGGTCCATTGTGGAAGAGGGGGCAGAAAGAATGTAGGAGCCAAAGGAAGGGTAGGACTCCTTAGAACATGCTCTTCCAGATACAAAATGGCCTAGATATCCATGACCTCACAGAGCCTGACACTACCTACCTACACAAAACCATCATAAGAGGAAGAAAAGATCATGACATCAAAATAAAAGAGAGACTGATTGAGAGGGGGCGGGGATATGGAGAGTGGAGTTTAAAAGGGGAAAGGGGGGGGAGGGAGGGAATTACTACAGGATATTATCTACAATTATGGAAGTAGTCAATTAAAAAAAATAAAAATTAGCTGGGCGTGGTGGCGCACGCCTTTAATCCCAGTACTCGGGAGGCAGAGGTAGGAGGATCATCATGAGTTCAAGGCCACCCTGAGACTAATTCCAGGTCAGCCTGAGGGCTAGAGTGAAACCCTACCTCGAAAAACCAAAAAAAAAAAAATTAAAAAAAAAAAAAAATAAATAAATAAAAATTAGCTGGGCATGGTGGCACACACCTTTAATCCCAGCACTCGGAAGGCAGATGTAGGAGGATCACTGTGAGTTCAAGGCCACCCTGAGACTACATAGTGAATTCTAGGTCAGCTTGAGCTACAGACCCTATCTCAAAAAACCAAAATAAATAATAAATAAAATATTATATTTATTTATTTGAGAGAGAAAGAGGCAGATAGAGAGAATGGGGGTTCCAGAGCCTCTAGCCACTGTAAACAGTCAATACATATACCACCTTGTACATCTGTCTTACATGGGTCCTGGTCAACCCAGGCAGGCTTTGCAAGCAAGTACCTTTAACTGCTGAGCCATCTCCCCAAGTGCTGGGAGACTGAGGCAGGAGGACTGACTAAAGGCCAGCTTGTGCTACATAGTGATGTCCAGGCCACCCCAGCACATAGAGTGAGACTTTGTCTCAAGCACCTCCACCCAGGGATATGTTAGTTGCACCAGGTCTAAGCTTTGCTCTGAGAAGTTATTTTTATTCTCTGAGGTAGACAATTAGCAAAGAATTGGTAGTTACTTGCAACATCCCTCTAGAATTATTAGCCAATTCTATTCTGGAATTTCTAGAAGAGACTCTTGAAAATCCTGATGGAATCCAATGAGGAATTCAGTTCTTATTTGCCTCTGAATCACAGTAAGTGCATTTTTGCATTTCCCCTCATGCTTTCAGTGTTTACCTTTACCTTTTGGAGTCAAGGATTAACCGAGAGAAGCACTTTTGACATGATGGATATATAAAACTTGAATTTTGGACAGCAAGTACTGAGCCAAGAAGAAATTTTTGTCTTCTATTCATGTGTCTATACTGTGGCCTACAAAAACAAACAAACAAACAACAACAAAAAAAAAAAAACCATGTGGGTAAATCTTTGACTATAAACAAGTTAGCCAACAATGGCCTTTTGTTTCATTTTCCTTTTTCTTTTCTGTTTTCGAGGTAGGTTCTCATTTCTAGCCCAGGCTGGCCTGAAACTCACATCAATACTTCTACCTCTGCCTCCTTAGTGCTGGTATTGAAGGCGTGTGCTACTATGCTGGCTATTTCATTTTCAAAGTGAAGGCAGTGTTTATATAACGCCCTCCCCTACCATCAGCACTCAGGATGAAACCTAGGACCTCTGCAGAGTAGGTAAGCACCAAGCTTTATGTCAATGTACTGGAAAGTTATGGTATGATATGTACGTGCATGCGTGCGTGTGTAGGCCAGAGGTTGAAGTTGGGTGGCTCTACTGCTCACTTTCTACTTTGTTTACTGAGGCTAGGTCACTTGCTGATGGGACTGGTCTATCTAGTCAGCTTGCCCTTGTGATCCCATACCTTCTAAGCATGGGGATTACAGGTGTGTCACCATGCCCACCTAGCAAGGTGCTGGGGATTCGAACTCCTGTCCACAAGCTTGAGCAGCAAGTACTTTATCCACTGAGCTACCTCCCCAGCTTTTCCCTGCATATTTTGGAAGTTTTCCTTATGTTGACCAAGGTGTTTTTCTTTTTAAAAAATGATTTATGAGATGGGCATGGTGGCACATGCTTTTAATCCCAGCATTTGGGAGGCAGAGGTAGGAGGATCGCCATGAGTTCAAGGCTACCCTGAGACAACATAGTGAATTCCAGGTCAGCCTGGGCCAGAGTGAGACACTACCTTGAAACCCCCCCCCAAAAAAAAAGATTTATTTAAGAGAGGAGAGAGAGAGAGAAACAGGGGAGATGGAGGAGCATCAGTGCTTCTTGCCACTGCAAAGGAACTCCAAATGCACGTAACACTTTGTGTTTCTACCTTTACATGAGGACTAGGGAACTGAAACTGGGTCAGTAGGCTTTGCAAGCAAGTACCTTCAACTGCTGAGTCATCTCCCCAGCCCCAACCAAGCTGTTCTTGAACTCACAGGATGACACAATACTTCTGAATAGCTGGGATTACATTCATGTGGTAGTTTGCAAGTAAAATGTCCTCCAGATCTTCAAATGTCTATGACTAAGCCTCCTACTTAGCCCCCAAGTGGTAGAGCCTTGCTTGCTATGTAGAACTCAATTTCAAATCCTTACAATAGTCTAAAAGGCCCTGTGACATCTAGACCTTGTCCCTGAGCTCACTTTATACCACTGTCTCTCATCAGTGCACTTTCAGCCTTCTTTCTGCTCATCACATTCTATTTATCACATACATCAAATGATTTCCTTCTCAGGCTTTTATGTTTATTGTTCTCTTTGCCTAGAATATTCATACATGTCTTAGAATGGGTAACTCCTTTAACTTCTTCACTCTAGCCCAGGCTGACCTGGAATTCATTATGTAGTCTCAGGATGGCCTCAAACTCACAGCGATCCTCCTACCTCTGCCTCCCAAGTGCTGGGATTAAAGGCGTGCGCCACCACACCCAGGAACTCCTTCAATCTTGATCTCGGTTAGCTCCTCAGAGCCTCATTTTACCACAAATGGACATTCCCTTTCTTAGGTTTTATGACCTGTTTTATTCTTTTTGTTTGTTTGTTTGTTTTGTTTTTCAAGGTAGGGTCTCATTCTAGCCCAGGTTGACCTGGAATTCACTATGTAGTCTCAGGGTGGCTTCGAACTCACCGTGATCCTGCTACCTCTGCCTCCGAGTGCTGGGATTAAAGGTATGCATCACCATGCCCGACTTTTTTTTTTTCTGAGGTATAGGGTCTCACTCTAGCCCAGGCTGACCTGGAATTCACTATGTAGTTTCAGGGTGGCCTTGAACTCATGGTGATCCTCCTACCTCTGCCTCCCGAATGTTGGGATTAAAGGCATGCACCACCACACCCGGCCTTTATTCTTTTTTAAAAAAAAATTAATAAGTAAATAAAAAATATTTAAAAGTGCGGGAGGGATGGCTTAGCAGTTTAGGCGTGTGGTAGTTTGAATATATGGCCCCCAATATATTCAGTGTTTTATTAGTTTATAGTTTGCATCTGCAGCCACCTTGCTGGAAGCAATGCCATTGGGCGGATCTTAAGGTGTGATGGTGGGTTTGAGATTCCATTGTAAAGATATGCAAAGTGTGCCTAGTAGGAGTTCCTAAAGTGTGCTGTGCTGTGTGGCTGGTGGTTTTTCTCTCTCTTGCCTGGTCCTGTGAGAGCAGGCCACTTCTCCTGCCATTATGGAACTTCCCCTGGATCTGTAAACTTCAATAAGTAATATCCCTTCCTCCATAACTGTGCCTAGTCTAGAAGTTCATCTCGGCGAACTTGAAGCTATCCGCTACAAGGCGTTTGCCTGCAAAGCCAAAGGACCCTGGTTCGATTCACCAGGACCCATGTAAGCCAGCTGCACAAGGTGGTACATGCATCTGGAGTTCATTTGCAGTGGCTGGAGGCCCTGGCGCGCCCATTCTCTCTCTCAAATAATTAAAAAAATATTTATTTATTTATTTATTTATTTATTTATTTATTTATTTATTTATTTGGGAGGGGAGGTAGAAAGAGAGAATGGGCACACCAGGGCCTACTGCAAACAAACTCCAGACACATGTGCCCCCTTGTGCAGCTGGCTTACATGGGTCCTGGGGAATTGAACCAGGGTCCTTAGGCTTTGCAGGCAAATGCCTTAACCACTAAGCCATTTCTCCAGCCCACCTGCTTTATTCTTCAAGGTACTTGTTTCATGGAGAAAGGGACCTGATCTATTTTGTTCTTTGTATCCCAGTACTTATTACACTGCACTTGAACAACAAACATCCAGCACTTAGGAAGCAGAAGCAGGAGAATGGAGATTCTGAGGCCACTCTGGGCTATATAAGGATGACCTAAAAGGAAGAAGAAAAAAAAAAAAGCTGGGCATACCAATTTATGTCTTTAATCACAGCACTAGGTCAGGCAGAGATAGGAGGATCACTGTGAGTTTGAGACTAGCCTGGGCTAGAGTAAGACCCTGCCTCAAAACAAAACTATAAAGATAAAATATTCCTAATAAAGTAGGCACATGCAGTTTTCTTTCTTTCTTTTTATTTTTGAGAGAGAGAGAGGGAGAGGGAGACAGAGAATGGGCAGGCCAGCAGTCTCTCAGCTGCTGTGAACGAAATCTAGATGCATCTGCCCCCTTGTAGGCAAATGCGGCATTGCACCCTCGCGTCACTTTGCATCTGGCTAAGTGGGACCTGGTGATTGGAACTGGGTTTTTAGGCTTAGCAGGCAGGCACCTTAACGGCTAAGCCATCTCTCCAGCCCCAATTTTCTTTTTCTTAATGGTATGTTTCCAAGAAATAAAGAGGGTGGTTTTACTTTATATACCTTAGACGATTATATTTCTTTCTTTTTTTTTTTCCCCGAGGTGGGGTCTCACTCTTGCAGGCCTGGAATTCACTATGTAGTCTCAGGGTGGCCTCAAACTCACAGCAATCCTCCTACCTCTGCCTCCTGAATGCTGGGATTAAAGGATTAAAGGCATGCACCACCATGCCTGGCCTAGACGATAGTTCTAACATTTGTCTATTGTTTTTTTGTGCACATGCTCACCAGAGGCTTATGTTGGGGAATTTTCTTGATGAGGCAGGGTGTCTCACCAATTTGGCTAAACTAGCCAGCATGTCCTGGGGATCCTGTTTCTGCCTTCCAAGTGCTGGGATTACAGGTTGGCTGCCATAACTATCTGGCATTTACATGGGTGCTGGGGATCTGAACTTTGGTCCCCATGCTTTTGAGGCAAGTGCTTCATCCACTGAGCCATTTCTCCAACACCTTGTTTTTCTATTCTACTCTTACTTGGCTTTATTGTCCCTATTGCCTTTTCTCTTGACCTCTTCCTTGGTGATTAAGCTGTAGAAGTTTATACTAATGGGAACACAGAAAGGCATGTGAGTTATGTTCCCTGCCTTACAGTATTTCACATTTCCTACTCTCTCCCCCCTCTGCCATGTGGGCTCATATTTATTCTTTAAGATTCTTCTCAAAGGTCAGTGTTCTTCTCCAGGAATCTTTCCTAGGCTAAGTGACACTACTTTCTTATCACTTACTCCATTATGGGAAATTTTTCCAGAACCAGAGAAAGGTCTTAGAAGAACCACCTCTTTATATCTCCAGTGCCAAGCTCAAATGTCAACATGAATTTCAGCTTAAAAACCTTCTTTATAATCTTCAGCTTCCCTATTACTTAGGAAAGTTTTACCATACAATATAAAACACTTTTCTAAATTTTAAAGTAATTTTATAACTCGATGTGGAATACATAGTACTTTTATATACAGTATGAAACTATAATAATTTCTTTTAAAATATATTTTTATCTTATTTGCAAGGAGAGAGAGAGAGGGGAGAATGGGCTACTCAGGGCCTCCAGCGACTGCAAACAAACTCCAAATACATGTACACTCTATGCATCTGGCTTTACATTGGTACTGGGGAATTGAACCTGGGTCATTCATTGGGCTTTGCAGCAAGCACTCTAACCACTAAGCCATCTCTCCAGCTTTATAATAATTTCTTATATGTTCAACTTACTATATTCATAAAATAATAGTCATAATCATTTATGTTTTATTTTGATTTCCATTTTTTCTTAATTGTCATTACACTGTGGGCAGTCTAGCTTCTTCTCCCCCCCCCTTTTTTGGGGGGGTTTTTCGAGGTAGGGTCTCACTCTGGTCCAGCCTGACCTCGAACTCACAGTGATCCTCCTACCTCTGCCTCCCGAGTGCTGGGATTAAAGGTGTGCACCACCACACCCGGCTCATAGTCTATCTTCGTTAGGGGTTCAAAACAGAATTTTATACTGTACTCCAACTATGTCGCTATTTAACAAAATTCTTTATACAATTTTGTCAAACTTTAGATGGATTAAATTTGTAATACAAGGACACTGTGCTGTGGTACTCACACACATATGTATTTTTCCCCCTTTCTTCTATGGTTAATGGGGATTGAACCTAGGGCCTCATGCATGCTAGGCACTCTACAACTGAGCTTCTTTTCCATACCCTCTTTTTATTTTGAGATAGTGTCTCATTAAGTTGCCCATATAAGCCTTGAACTTATCTTCCTGCCTCAACTTCCCAAGTAGGTGGGATTACAGATCTGTGCTACCAGGCCTGCCGGCATAATTAAAAATAACACTTTCTGAGCCAGGCACGGTGGTGCACGCCTTTAATCCCAGCACTTGGGAGGCAAAGGTAGGAGGATCACCGTGAGTTCAAGACCACTCTGAGATGACATAGTGAATTCCAGGTCAGCCTGGGCCAGAGTGAGACCCTACCTCGAAAAACCAAAACAAACAAACAAACAAACAAACAAACAAACAAACAAAAAGCTACTTTCTAGGCTGGAGAGTTGGCCTAGCTGTTAAGGCACTTGTCTGCAAAGCCAAAGGACCCAGGTTCGATTCCCCGAGGACCCACGTAAGCTAGATGCATAAAGTGGCTCATGTGTCTGGCATTTGTTTGCAGCAGTTGAAGGCCCTAGCATGCCCATTCTCTCTCTCTCTCAAATAAATAAAATAAATGTTAAAAAAAAAAAAAAAAAAAAAGCTGGGTGTGGTGGCACACACCTTTAATCCCAGCACTTGGGAGGCAGAGGTAGGAGGATTGCTGTGAGTTCGAGGCCAGCCTGAGACTACATAACGAATTCCAGGTCAGCCTGGGCCAGAGCGAGACCCTACAAACAAACAAACAACAAAACCAAACACTTTCTGTCCTAAAATACGTACCATAGGATTAGGCAGACAACTCATGAATACATGGAAAACTTAAATAAGCATACAGTTTTGGGATTAATTTCTATGTTATACAAGCATGAACTGCTATATTTAAAAGTAAATTGTCTTTACTTAAGAGTTTATTGCCCTCTAGTGGATCACTAGATGAAAAACTGGCAAATTTAACAACAGGAATGAAAAAGCAACTCATTGTTTTTACTATTTGAAGTTTCATTTGACAAACCATTTGACAAATGGCAAAAGGACTTTTCATTCATTAGATAATGGGAAATAAAGTAAGAACATTTTATGCAGTTAAGTTTTGGTTTTCATGACATTTCCTTCATGAAGTGTGTCATCTAATTTATCTTTATGCTTTGACATGCAATTTGGTGAATGTATGTTTGATGGGTAATTGAATAAAACTCTAGGAATGAGTAAATACTAACATAAAGAGTACACTGTGATAGTCTTTGGCAAGAATGTAATTTCAAAACCCTATGGCTGGAGCTCTAGCGGGAACCTACAACTGTTTTCTGTCTAAGTGGATATATTATGCTCATCAAACTGCTGTATAAATACTTATGTTTATGCCCATATATTAATGTTCCCACTTTTGTTTAGAGAAGTTTCTTTTTTCAGATGGTGGTGACCACTGGGGTGGCTCAAAACTCACCACAGTGTTGTGAAGTGACAGTGGTGTACATGTTCAGCATTAAGTGAGACATCTCTATCACAGCCTCCAAAGCTCAGTGAACAATGTGGAAGAAATGGTAGAATGAATGAAAGAGCCAAAGGAAGGGAGGGGTGCTTTGTAATACCATCTTCCAGACCCAACTATAGTGGCTGAAGCTACCTATATAAGATCTAAATAAGAAGAAAAAAACTGTTATCAACACAGAAGAGTGGTGAAAGGTGATTGAGTGGAGTGGTGATTAAAGAGGTCAAAGAGGGAGGGGATTATGATTGTCATATATTGTTTATATGTATGGAGATTGTCAATAAAATGTTAAAATAAACAAAAAATTAAAAATAAATAAATAAAATCTTGGGCTGTAGAGATGGCTTAGCGGTTAAGGCATATGCCTGTGAAGCCTAAAGACCTTGGTTTGATTCTCCAGGTCCCATGTAAGCAATATGCACATGGTGGCACATGCATCCAGAGTTTGTTTGCAGTGGCACCCATTTTCTCTCCCTCACTCTGTCTCAAATAAATAAATAAATAAATAAAATCTTTAAAAAAATAAAATAATATCTTTAATAAAAAAATTAGAGATGAAAAGGGTGTCATCACAACAGATACTAATAAATTCAGAAAATCATTAGGACATTACCTTAAAGATACATACTCCAGTAAAATGGAAAATCTGCAAGGAATGGATCAATTTATAGATGCTCATAATCTCCCTGATGACCATAGTTGCAAAAATTCTCAACAACAGATTTGTAAACAGAATGCAAGAAAACATCAAAAAGATCATCCAAGCTGGGTGTGGCGGCGCACGCCTTTAATCCCAGCACTCGGGAGGCAGAGGTAGGAGGATTGCTGTGAGTTCAAGGCTACCCTGAGACTACATAGTTAATTCCAGGTCAGCCTGGGCCAGAGTGAAACCCTACCTTGAAAAACCAAAAATAAAAATAAATAAATGAAAAATCAAAACTAGGAATAGACCTACCAAAGAAGTTTCTGACCTCTACAATGAAAACTTTAAAATAACGAAGAGAGAAATTGAAGACATTATTAGATGATATGATCTTCCATGCTCATGGACTGGAAGGACCATTAATATAGTGAAAATGGCTGTTACCAAAAGCAATGTACAGATTCAATGCAATCTTCATCAAAATTCCAACACCACTATACACAGAGATAGATAAAAAATCATAAAATTCATTTAGAGGCAAAGATCTCAGAATAATCAAAGCAATCTTGAGCAAAACAACAACAAAAAAGCCGGCGGGCGTGGTGGCGCACGTCTTTAATCCCAGGGCTCGGGAGGCAGAGACAGGAGGATCGTCATGAGTTCGAGGTCAGTCTGAAACTAGAGAGTGAGTTTCCAGGTCAGCCTGGGCGAGAGCGAGACCCTACTTAGAAAAAACCAGAAAAAACAACAACAACAACAACAAAAAAAACAAAACAAGACCGGGGTAGGGGGTGTTTCACTACACCTGAGCAAGAAGCCGGACACCTAGATCGAAGCAACAGTAGTAACCAGCTAACTTACAGCCAGCTGACTTTCCTGTGCACCTCTGAAGCCCTCTCCGCACGTACCGTCCCAGAAGCTCATTCTGTGCTAACTCGTGGGCACCATAAGTACTCAATAAACACTGGGCTTAAAGGGTATAAAACGGTTCTTTTTCTCCTCTCCCCTCACAACCGTCCTCGCAGGGCCCAGCGGTTAAGGCGCCTGCCTGCAAAGCCGAAGGACCCAGGTTCGGTTCCCGAGGACCTACGTGGTCCAGACGCAAAGCGTCTGGAGTTTGTTTGCAGCGGTTGGAGGCCCTGGCGCGTCCATTCTCCCTTCCTCTCTCTCTCCCGACCCTGGGTGGGCTCCTCACCTGACAGAACCCGACGGGATCTGCCCGGGCAGTGCAACAAACTCCCCACAGTCGAATCTCCCGCGTCCCCTTCCGGCGGAAGTGACGCGTGCTCCCGCGGAGCCAATCAGGAAAGGCTCTGCGGGCAGCAGGGGGCGCTGTGGTCGAGTGGGCGCGCGGCGCGGGCCAGGGCGGGAGGTGGCGGAGGGACGGGCGGCCCGCGGCGCTTCTGCTCCCGGAGTGACGCCCGCCCGCCCGCAGCAGCGCTGAGCCTCGCGGGGAGTGAGACGGGGTAACGTGCGCCGCGCGCCCGCGGATGGAGTGTGGGTGCACGGCCCGGGCCCCGGTGGGGTCGGCGCAGGGATGTGAGGGGCGCAGACAGTGAAGGTGGGGATGTGTCTTGACGTTGGGGTGCTCACGTTGAGGCTGGGGTCCGGAGGGTGACCGCGGTGCAGGTGGCCCCCGAAGGCAGGCACGGGGCAAGGAGGAAGCGGAGGCGGCGCCCCGCCTCCCCACAACCTGCCCCACAACCTGCCCCACGACCTGCCCCGGGAGCTCCTCGGGGGCGGAGCGAGTCCGCGGCGGGCGGAGCTGAGGGCTGGGCAAGGCTTGAGCTTGGCCCAGTCGCCCTCCAGCCTCTTTGTCACCGGCAACCTGTGCCATGGACCGTCCCGCTCTCTGGCTGCTTCTCCTGTCTCTCGTGTTACCCGGGCCCGCCGCAGCCATCAGGCCCGCGCTAAGGGCCCTCGGCAACTTGCACTTGTCAACCAGCTCCACATCCCGCCCGGCTGTAGACAGTAACTACTCAGCGTATTACTTCCAACAGAAGGTAAGGGTGAGAGAATGACACAGAGAGAGAGAGAGAGAGAGAGAGGCAGGCAGACAGACGTGTGTCTGTGTTTTCGAACTCCCAAGTCCCAGTAGCCTGACCTGGAAGGTCTAGGACCTGTCTTATCTTTGGCTCATACTTTCTAGAGGGTAGACCTAAGTCCCAATTTAAAATTTCTTTTAATTGCCAATAATTTTAATCTCTCTTTCTCTCCCTTTCCTCCTCCCAACAAGGACCAGGAGAAATTTATTTTCTTAGTTCTGGAAGTGAGAGCTCCCTACTTTTGACACTTCACTTCCTCCTGCTTTTAATCTAAACTCCTTTGACCTTAACCAGACTCTTGTTATTGATCCCTCCTAGTTACCACCTCCTAGGCTGCTAGCCCTTAAACACGAATTCTATTGTCTTTCCATATTAGATAATATAGATTATTAATGTAATGTAAAATGCTAGCTTTGTTTGTTGAGAAATTCAGTGTGGAATATTATTAGCTCTCTCTTCCACTAAATTTATCTTGTTACGTGCTGAACCGTTACCTCTTTAAGGAGTTCTCTGTAACACTGTAACCTATGGAGTTGTAAGTGAATGTCACTTTGTTCCCCCCCCCCCCCAGGTATGGTCTCACTCTAGCCCAGGCTGACCTGGAATTCACTATGTAGTCTCAGGGTGGCCTCGAACACGCAGCGATCCTCCTACCTCTGCCTCCCTAGTGCTGGGATTAAAGGCATTCCCTACCTTGCCTGGCTTAATGCCACTTTTAGAAGACTGTAAGGGTAGTCTCTGGTCTGTAAAGATGCTTTCATGGCTTTGTGCTTGGCTGCAGGCATTTTCCATTACCCTACAAAGAACTTCCACAGTTACACATTTCTGGGAGCCTGTGTAAAGATGGAAGATACTGGGATTAGAAAGAGTGCAAGGGTCTGATTTTGGCTTTAGGAGTCACTAGGATTCTGCCCGTCTAACTCTAACCTGGGGCAGGTAAGAGTCTGAGCCTAGTTTCTTCCTTTACTAGAGACTGTGGTGATGGTTGAATGAGCAGGTGATGTATTCCTAGCAAAGTAGGTTTTCTAAATAGGCACTTGTTTATGAATGGGTATTGCCCTGTTTGAATAGGAATTTAGGATGGCATGGGGTTTGGAGAATAGTTCAAAGGAACGTTTTGTTTTTTTTGTTTTTTTTTTTTTAACCCAGAAATTTGCGTTTGGCATTATGAAGAAATTTAATTTTCGCAGAAGTATCAGGAATCAGTGCTGTCTTCTGCCCTGCAAGTCCTTCAGTCCTCTAGGGTACAGTTTCCTCATTTGCAAATTAAGAGGTTGGAGCCAGGACCATTGTGTTTTATACTTTAGAGGAAAGGCTCTTTAGGGAGCCAGTCCTGGGGGAAACTAGATAAGGCTGAAGGGAAGGCCAGATTAGGAACTGTAGGACTTCTTTCCCTGTCCTTTCTCACCTGGATCTACCCCTGCCCCCAGGCAGGATTTCGATTTAGCACAGGCTGATCTGGAATTCACTATGTAGTCTCAGGGTGGCCTCGAACTCACAGCAATCCTCCTACCTCTGCTTCCTGAGTGCTGAGATTAAAGGTGTGTGCCACCACGCCTGGCTTGGACCTATTTTTATCTGTTACATGTTTATGTATTGAATTGTTTTATACATCTGTTTACAGCATCTTATTAGTAAAAGTAAGGTTAGGGGAGAAATATTAGAATATATGGTGTCTAAAAATCCCTTTGGGAATGATGTATCAGAAAAGGTAGAAAGGATGAAATGATTCATTCCTAATTAATATGTTGTCTTTCAGAATATAAAGTGTTTTTTTCTGTTTTTGGTGGTTTGCATATATATTTGGTTTCTACTCAGCCAAGCTGCCCTCCAGGTTTATACCCTCTTTCTCTCTCACACACAAACACACACACACACTGACTCCAGTTGAGTTTTAGTTCATTAAAAAAAAAAAATCTTATACAAGGAAACTCAGTGGCAGAGCGCTTGCCTAATATGTGTAAGGTTCTGGGTTCAATCCCCAGTACTGCAAAACAAACAAAAACACCAAAAAAAAAAAAAAAAAAAAAAAAAAAAAAAACTACCAGTGAACCTTACATGATGAATTTATTGCATATCCATTTCTAGACCACAGATTTTTAGTTGGGATGATATTTAAATTTAACTCTAATGAATTTTCTTATTTCTACTTATGTAGTAGAGAGAAAGAGCAAGCCACAGCACTCATATGAAGGTCAGAGGACAACTTTCTGGTCAGTTCTTGACTTTTGTTTTATTTTGAGGCAGGATCTCTCAGTTTTGTTCACCACTCCATTCAAGAGCTTGTGGGCAGTTCTCTTGTCTCTGCTTCCTACATGCACTGGGATTACAGAAGCCCACTACAGCTTCTGGCCTTTCTTGTGGGGGTTGGAGATCCAAACACAGGTACTTAGAGTTTTGTGGCAAGCACTTTATCCACTGAGCCATCTCTCCAGCCTCACATATAATTCTTCTATGCTTCTTCCCTTTGTTGGGCTGGGGATCAAAACTGGGAGTCTTATACATACATGCTAGGCAAGCATTCTGTCATTAAGCAACATACCAGCCCTTGGTTTTGCTTTGAGACAAGCTCTTGCTAAATAACCCAGTCTGGCCTCAATCTCTTGATTGTGCCTCCATCTCCTGAGTGCAGGAATTATAGGAATGCCACCTTGCCAAGTTATTTTATGCATTTTAATTATGTGTGTGTGTGTTTATTACTATGGTCTTACACATGCTAGTCAGTGCTTTACCATTTACCATTGAACTGGATCCACAGCCCTCTACTTTCATTATGCACACAGGGTCTTACTAACTTGCTTACTCTGGCCTTGGAATTTTTGTGATGCTCCTCCAGAGTAGTTTACATTACAGTCCTGTGACACCCAGCCTGATAAGGTTTCTTTTTAAGGTTTGGCTTTTATCAAACTTTGTATTGGTTTCTTTTTCTGTCATTATCTGTTTAGATAATCAAGCTAGTCCCAGAGGTCATTATATACACATAAAGGACATTTTATAGAGGCCTGTGTGAAAAGACTTACTTCATTGTTTTGTCCTCTACCACTTAGAAATTCTTTAAAACTTTTGACTGCTTATAGGATAAAGATGAAATTTCTTGGCCAAGATCTGTTTTTCTTATGATATAACTTCATCTGCCCTTTCCAGGGTCCAAAACAATACATTTAGTCATTCTAGCTATATTGATGACAAAAGATACAAAAATAGTCTATTAAGGTGAAGGAGAGTGCATGCTTTATAAGTGTGGGCTTTTATTTTTATAGGCTTTTACTTTTATGCTCAGGAAATGGAAAGTACACAACTCAAGATATAAGCATGGGCTTCTCAAGAGGGAGAGCCACACTATTAATACATATATTTTTTGAGGCAGGTTCTCAGTCTAGCCCCTAGAACTCTCTCTGTAGTCCAGGCTAGCCTTGAAGTCATAGCAATCCTCCTACCTCAGCCTCCCTAGTGTCAGGACTAAAGGCGTGTGCCACCATGTCTGGCTAATAGATGTAATTTACAAGGTGTAAAGACTTGAGCAAGGCTTAAAATTTAAACTTTAAAAATTAGGTAAAAGCATTTGAGCTAGTTTACTTATTTCTCTTAACTTTTCTTTTGTATTGTAAGGTGATTTTATGAGGTTCATTGTTTAGATTTAGGGATGATTCAGGAGTGTTAATAGTGTTAAGCTCAAGGCTGGAAACATTATGGCCTTAAGTAAGCATAGTTGGTTGTTTTTAACATCTTTTTTTTGGATGGCTTGAGAGAAACTTTGATTTTTATCAGGTATTGTAGTGCCTGACTCCCAGCCAGATTTAAGAGGGGCTTTTTATCTTTTCATGCTTCCTCAGCTTTTCTTGTCTTTCTGTCCTGCCTCAGTGCCAGTGTCATAAGGTCTTCCAGGAATGCCTGGCTTGTGATTAATGTCTCACTACTTATTATCTTTTCTTACCAACCCAGCCTCTCAGGCTGGAATGAGTCCTGAGGTTATTTTACTGTGTAACATAGTGAAGAGGAGGAAGAGTCCTGTTTTGCTGTCATTTATCTCCATGGCAAAATAGGGAGAAATATCTACTGTATTAGGCATGATTCTTTAGAGAAATATAACCAATAGGATGTCTAAGTGTAGCTTTCAAATCCCAATTTCACAGGTAGTCTTCTCATAGGTTTTCTTGTTGCTGAGCTGAAGTTCTATTACATTGATTAAGTTCTATAAGTTGATTGGATGGAGGTCATCTAAATCATGTAATCTTTAGAGTCTACATTACTCAGAGTCCACTAATTTATTTATTTATTTTTCTTTTTTATTTATTTTATTATTTTTTCTTATTGACAACTTCTTTAATTGTAGACAATATCCCATGTTATTTCCCTCCCTCCCTCCACTTTCCCCTTTGACACTCTCCATCATATCCCCTTCCCCTCTCAATCAGTCTCTCTTTTCAGTTTGATGTCATGATCTTTTACTCCTATTATGATGGTCTTATGTAGGTAGTGTCAGGAGAGTCCACTAATTTAAATAATGATCTCATTTTTTAAAATCCACTTAGGGGGCTCAGTAATTAAAGGCGCTTGTTTACAAAGTTTGTCAGCCTGTGTTCAATTTCCCATCTACCCACATGAAGCCAGACAGGCATTTGTTTGCAGTGGCAAAGAGGCCCCCATTCACACACAACACAAATTAAACAAACAACAAAAAACTTTCAGAGAAACATCCAGAACCATGGCTAAATATCTGAGTACCATGGCTTGTCCAAGTTGACATTAACTATGACATATACCAAAGTTATTAGAGTTAATTGTGGTAACACTTGAAAGTACAGCTCCTGGAACATGGAAGGAATTAAAAAAAAAAAAAAAACTTAGTGTAAAGTTAAGTTTTCTGTCCACTTCCCTAAAATAAACTCTCCATAGTGGTTATACATTTCTGACTAATCCAAATGCAGGCTACTGTGATTATGCCTCTGCTGTCCTCTAGAAAGTAGTGGTCAGTCGTCTGTATCAAGTATTCCCATTTAACTGCAGATCAGTATTCCTATTACAAAGCTGTCTTGGTCCAGCCTGAGACTCACAGCTGCTGGCTCTTGCAGGCCAGCCCACAGCTTGTTCCTTGGTTGTGAGGTGATCACATCCGTGGGCTGAGCTGCTTCAGTTTCTGTACATTCTTTACAGTTCTGCTTTCTCTTCTGTTTTGGGTTCCCCTTTCCAGCTTTTGCCACGGTTGCCCAATATCTAGTAAAATGCAATGTAGAAGACTAAATTGACAAACACGGTACATGTGTCTAAATAATCTATTACTCACTGAAAGCTTTAAGTACTAAAGGTAACATGCTGAATGAATACCTAGTAAACGTTCACTTATGCAATCCCTGTAACCATCCTATGAGGTGGGTGTCATTACTCTCCTACTTTAGAGGGATCATCATACAGAGAAATTGTTAAATATTTGAGTTGCTTTTATTTATTTATTTGACAGAGAAAGAGGGAGAGAGAGAGAATGGGCATGCCAGGGCCTCCAGCCATTGCAAACGAACTCTAGACACGTGCGCCCCTTTGTGCATCTGGGTCCTGGGGAATCAAACCTGGTCCTTTGGCTTTGCAGGCAAATGCCTTAACTGCTAAGCTATTTCTCCAGCCCTTGAGTTGCTTTTTTATGATGGTTACACCTTCTCTTTCTACCTGTGTGTATTGTTCATCATCATTAGTTTTTGCCTTAAAATTTACTTTGTCAGATATTAATAAAAATTGTACCTCAGCTTTCTTTTTCCTTTTTTTTTTTTTTTTTTTTTTTGTGAGGCAAGCCCAACAGACTGGTCTTTTCTTTTATGTGAAAGAGTGGGAGTGAGAGAGAGAAAATGAAAAAGAGAATTGGCACTCCAGGGCCGCCAGCCACTGTAGTCGAACTCCAGACATGTGCATCCCCTTGTGTGCATGTGCAGTGGGACCTGGAGAGTCGAACATGAATCCGTATGCTTAGTAGGCAAGTGCCTTAACTGCTAAGCCATCTCTCCAGCCCTTTTCCTTTTTTAAAAAAAAATAAAAATTATTTATTTATTTGAGAAAGAGAGGGAGGAAGAGGAGGAGGAAAGAGAATAGGCATGTCTGGGCCTTCAGCCACTGCACATAAACTCCAGATGCATGTGCCACTTTGTGCATATGGCTTATGTTAGTCCTGGGGAATCAAACCTGGGTCCTTAGGCTTCGCAGGCAAATACCTTAACTACTAAGTCATTTCTTCAGCCCCCTTTTTCCTTTTTTCTGTATGTTTGCAGCTGTTATATTTCTACCTGAAATTTTTCTTTTGAGGCTGTGTCTCACTGTAGTCTGGGCTAACCCATAATTCAGTCTAGTCCAGACGGGCCTCAAACTCATAGTGATCCACCTACCTCATCCTCCTGAGTGCTGTGATTAAAGGTGTATGCCACATGTTTGAATTGTACTACTAACTTGTTTCATTTTGTTTTTCTGAATATATACTCCAATGAACTTTTAGTTCTAAAATCAAGATCATTGTCTATTATACCAGTCAGAACAGGTCAGGTTATACTGCTATAACAAAACTCCAAGATTTGGGCTGGAGAGATGGCTTAGCAGCTAAGGCGCATACCTGTGAAGCCTAAGGACCCTGGTTTGATTTTCCAGGTCCCACGTAAGCCAGATGCATGTGGTGGCGCATGCACCTGGAGTTCGTTTGCAGTGTCTAGAGGCCCTGGCGCACCCATCCTCACTCTTTCTCAATCTCTCTCTTCCTCTCTTAAATAAAATAAAAATAAAATATTTTTTTAAAAAAACCTCCAAGATTTCAGTGACATAACCAAAGAAAATATACTGGTCCCCCCCCCCCACCATTTCCCATTTTTTATTAAGAATTTTCAGCTGGGCATGGTGGTACATGCCTTTAATCCCAGCACTCGGGAGGCAGAGGTAGGAGGATTGCCATGAGTTCAAGGCCACCCTGAGACTACATAGTGAATTCCAGGTCGGCCTGGGCTAGAGCAAGACCCTACCTCGAAAAATAAAAAACAACAACAACAAAAAATTTTATATAGGAATATAGAGTAATTTGATTGTGTGTGTGTCCTATTAGTCTCCTTTTCCCCCCCTCTCCTCTGTTCCTGTTCCCTAAGGACCCTTCTCTGTCCTCTGTATCAAAATAATGATGAATGATGCTGGACTTGTGGAAGTGTTGGTAACTACCATGGAGTATAAATGTACCAGTCAATTTATGATGGGAGGACAGTTTCCTGAAGAACACCTACACCACATATGGCTCTTATATTTTTCCACTCCCTCTTGCACAACGTTCCTTGAGCCTTGGAGGGCATGATAGAAATCTCCTTTAGTGTTGAACTCTCAGCAGCCCCTTATTTTCTGTTTTGATGAGTTTTGAGTATCCTCAGTGTCTACTGCCATCTCTGGAGAAGTTCTTTGGCTAACAGTGAGAGCATCATTCATATTCATTCTGCTGCTTCCTCTGCAATGTTCCCTGAGCTCTGGTGTATAGAGATGACATACTCAGGGCTAAGCCCTAGACTTTTTCTTCTTGTTATTTTGATGAATTTTGGGTTTCTCTGGTATTAACTCCAACTTTCTCATTGCTGAAACAAAATATCTGAGAAGGGAAGAAAGGTTTATTTTGGCTCACATTTAGAGGTTACAGTTCATTATGGCAGGGAAGACATGGTGGCAGGACCTTGAGGCAAATGGTCACATTCAGTCCACAGTGAGGAAGCAGAGAGTGATGCATGCCGGTGCTCAGCAAGTTTGCTCCTTCATATTAGTCTTAATGTATTTCAGGAGAATGAGTAGTAGGCTGTACTCAATCATTCAGAGATGAGTGGTTGATGGAGGGCTCCTCTCAACATAGTTATTGTTATTTGAGAGAGAAGAGAGAGGCAGAGAGAGGGAGAGAGAATGGGCATGTCAGAGCCTCTAGCCACTGCAAACCAACATCAGACGCATGTACCACCTTGTGCATCTGGCTTACATGGGTACTAGAGAATCAAACCTGTGTCCTTTGACTTTCCAGGCAAGCACCTTAACCACTAAGCCATCTCCAGCCCCATCAACATAGCTTTTTATGATCACTTCAGCAGTGGGAGGTCTAATAATACTCCAAACTGGGAATGATAAAGGTCCTTTTCTTTCATCATTCCTTGGCCAGAGTTGGTAAATGCTGAATCAAGAGAGCAGGGAGACAAAAAAGGCTTTGGAGTTCCCTGAAGGAGAGACAGAACTCATGACTCCCATCCTCAGTCAGTCATTTACACACCCAGCTACATATTCAACTCTTAACAATACCTTTCATGTGTCAGGTGCAGGGGTGGTTCCTGGGGAGACAGAGATGATTGTGTTCCTCATATTTACATGTTGATCATTCCTATTGTACATACTCAAAGTTGCATATGAAGACATGGAAAAACATTGAAAAAGTTTTATATTTCATAAGCATTCATAGCACAATGCTGGCTTTGGCAAAGACCCTCTGGCTGTCATCATGTCATATGTGAGAAGGAGAGATTATGTGGGTAGGGGGTAGTCTGCTCTTCTATAATAATTCTCAGGAGAACTCATTGACCCTAAATGACCTAATTACTTCTACTAGGCCCTGCCTCTTACAGAGTTTACCATCTCCCAGAATCATGTCTTAGGGCCAAGCTTCCAACACATGAATCTTTTTTTAAAATTTTTTTGTTCATTTTTTTATTGACAACTTCTATACTTACATACAAAAAAAAACATGATATTTCCTTCCCCTCCCCCCATTCTACTTTAGAACTCCAGTGTCCATCATATCCCCTCCCTCTCTCCATTAGTCTCTCTTTTAATTTGATATCATCATCTTTTTCTTCCATTTTGAGGGTCTTGCGAAGGTATTGCTAGGCTAGGTCATGGATATCGAGGCCAATTTCTGTCTGGGCAGTTGCATTGTAAGAAGTCATACCCTTCCTTTGGCTCTTCCATTCTATCCGCCCCCTCTTCCACAATGGTCCCTGAGCCTTGGAGGGTGTGACAGAGGTGTTTCAGTGCTGGGCACTCCTCCATCCCTTCTTCTCAGCACTATGTTGCCTTTTGGTTCATCCCAGTGGTCATCGCCATCTGAAAAGAGAAGCTTCTCTAACCAGAAGTGAGAGTAGCATTAATATGTGAATATGAACATTAAGTGTAGTGCTTTCAGGGAATAATATATACATTTAGTCAGACAAGAGCAGGCTTTATTACCCCTAAGGCTCATGACCTCACCTACCATAGACTTTTGCTTAGGTTTTTCAGTACCAGGTATGTATTCCCTCCCGTAGAGAGGGCCTTCAGTCCAATTATGGAGCAGTTGGTTACCCCAAGAGTAGACATGCCACTATTGCACCCATTCATTCATTGGGCCTGTATGGCCAAACTTGAATATTCAGTGTCCACTGTTTTCACTGCTGATGACTTCTATGTCCCATATGGCTGCATGCAGTGCAGCTTTTTCCAGCTTTCAGTTGGCTGGTCTACAGGGAGAAGGTTTTCTGCTCAGCACCAGTTTGCTTTCTCAGTGACCTTTCCTCTCAGGCAAGAAATGTCTTCAGCAATAGGGTCTTACTATCTGTTTCTCAAGGGAAACCAAGGGCTTTGGCAAAAGCCTTTAATGTTTTGGAGGCTACCGGACCTCCTTGGCCAACAACTCACTGGAAGGTATCCCATCCCAGGCACTGAAAATTTTCTAGTAACAGTCTACAGCTTCTAGATGTGCCATTCTTCAAAAAAGTAGTTTTATATAAGTCTTATTCGCAATATCTTGAATTTAGATTGACCCTCTCCCTGCCCTTTTTTTTTTTTTTTTCCCCTGCCCTTTTTTTACGCATTCTCTTCCCAAGGCCTCACTTAGGCCCTTCCCCTCCCTGTAATCTGTTCTTCTACTTACATATGTACAATACCATACACTTAAGTCCTTCCCTTTCCTCCCTCCCTTATAGCCTTTTACCAGCTTACTGGTTTCTGGTACCTATTTTTGGTTCCAGTTCACACGCAGGTCTATACATTTGTAGCTAGGATCCACATATGAGAGAGAACATATGTCGTTTGGCTTTCTGAGCCTGGGTAACCTCACTTGTGTAATCCTTTCCAGATCCATCCATTTGCCTGCAATTTCATAATTTCATTTTTCTTTACCGCTGAATAGAACTCCATTGTGTAAATGTACCACATCTTTATTATCCATTCATCTGTGGAGGGACATCTAGGCTGGTTCCATTTCCTAGCTATTGTGAATAGAGCAGCAAAATGATGAATGTATATCACAGATTATTTAGAAAGTTATTTATAGTTAAAACCAAAATCACTAATTTCTGCAATTTATCCCATTCCTCAGCAATCCATAATTTATGCACCAATGAGTGCATACCAGAAGTGTATTAACATATGTCACAGCATTGGTGACTGGTAACTGGATAGAAAGCCAATGAGAAAGGCGTATCATCAGCTTATATCATATTTGGTATACATGAGGCTCTCACTGCAACCAATGCATTGTCTTGTTGATGAAAATTGCTGGATTTGTTTTTAATTTGACCTTGCTAGTCATGTTCTTAAAGTACACAGAATAAATTGCTGAAGTTTTGTATTATAATTTCTTATGCTTAAGTGGCAATATCAGACACGTAAAGTGTACATATGCTAGGCAGTAGTTTCAGACGTGGGAAGTTCATGCTAATAACGTCAAGTTCCTACTTAATGCAGGTTCTCTCTAGGCATCTCTATATATGTGTTATCCAATTTATTCACAACATGATTCCTTACTCATCACAGGTTTTCATTTTGCATATAGAAAACAAGCTCAAAGACATGAAGTGTGACTGGTCAAATTCAAATAGTTAATGAATGGCAGAATTGGTTCTCAGACTTAAGTCTGCCTTTTAACCCCTCCCTTCCCCCCTGCACAATAGCACAGAACATTATAGTCTGGTGAAAAGGTTTATAAAAGCCACCATTAAGTTTTAGTAAGTACCACTGGTACTGATTAGAGGTCTCTCCTCTTTTCCCTTAGAGTATATGGGGTGTAAGCCTTGATGCAAGTGGTACTTTAGGTAAAATTCTATATGATAGAAAAACCTGCTATATTTATAGTTCATACAACCAGTAAGTTTGGCCAAGACCACTGTGATTTCAAAACCCAATTTAAACAAGGAACCACAAACCAGACAATGGCTGACTCATCAGATAGGAAAGCAAGGAAGTACTTGTTATCCTTTGCCAGTCAGTTTTTGTTTCTATGCAGTTTGAACCTTGGGTCACACTGCAGACATCGTCGGAAACTTTTGCCACTTCCTGAGCACTGATAGCTTCTTCCTCTGAGGAAGCAGTCCATATGACAATATGGAAAAGCAATGGTGACAGCTCTCTTGTCTTGGCACCAAAAGGCTTCCTTTTCCTTGAACAATGTAGTTTCAACCTTGAACTATTATCTTTAAATGATAATGAGAAGGACAGGTTAAGACAGATTTTTTTTTTGTTTGCCTGTTTACGTGGCCTAATTTCTAGAGCATGCTCACTCTTTCAAACAGCAGGGGTTCATGTTTACAGAGCAACTCTCATTGATCTTGAGAGCAGCCACCTTGGATCTTGCTTGTCTGTGGACCTGGAAGGTCTGTTGCAACACAAGGCTCACCTTGCGTACATCATCTCACAAGGACAGGCGACTAGTGACGGCCTCCCATGTGCTTGATTTGTGACGTTCCAAACTGACTTCTAAGATAGCTTGACTCCACACGCTTGCTCAGCTAATGTAGATTTAGGTAATGGAATTTATTTATTTATTTTAATATTTTATTTATTTACTTGAGAGAGAGAGGGAGAGAGAGAGAATGGGTGTGCTAGGGTCTCTAGCCACTGCAAATGAACTCCAGACGCAATGCCACCTTGTGTATCTGGCTTTCATGGGTCCTGGGGAATTGAACCTGGATCCTTTGGCTTTGCAGGCAAATACCTTAACTGCTAAGCCATCTCTCCAGCCCCTGGGATTTATTTTTAAGGTCTACTTTAAAAATGTATTCAACACACTGAATATGTACATAAGTAATAAAAAAATAAAAATGCATTCAGAAGTAAATTTTCTGGGAGAAAGTCTGTGTCATTATTAATTATTGACACTGTGTGGTAGGCATTACACACCGGTCACCTCACTGTTGTGTTCACTCTGCTGGGAAGTGGATCATATGATGCTGGCACATCTCCTCTTGGAATGGTTCACCTTCCTTGTGTCTCTGCCTGGCATTCCTGTTCATCCTTTGTGATCCAGATGTTGTATCATCCTCTCAGTAGAAATCAATAATTGTTTTTTATCCCACTGTCCTCCACCCAGGCTGGGTAGCTGGCTGCTGTCCCCTGTGTGCTTCCCTTGCTCTGCTACTTTGTATTGCAGTGATCTATCTGTATGGTGGTATTTCCATTTGGCTGTGGCAGCCTGGTGTGGGCACACCGAGCACTGTATCCTTGGTGTACTCTCTTCCCTCCACAGCTGCTTGAGTAAATACCTTAAGCTAGACTGCTTGTGCCCTTTCCTCGTGCCATGTTTGTCCAGTTCTGCCAGGAGCCACTGACACTGCCCAGTCAGCAACTGACCAGACAGCAGAGGTCTTGGCTATACTGTGGGTTCTAGAGGCCTGGAGGTCTGAAAGGTACTTGGGCAATGGGGAAGGGTGTGTGCGTGTGTGCGCGCGCGCGCGCGCGTGCAGATTCACATACTGAAGGTGCTCAGGTAATTATTTGTTCACTGATGTGGAAGTAGTTCAATATTTTAAGACCTTGATGAAGATCAGCTTTGGTTCTCTCAGGTAGTGAGTACCTTAAGAGTAGGATGCTGTGCTGGGCATGGTGGTGCATGCCTTTAATCCCAGCATTCGGGAGGCAGAGTTAGGAGGATCGCTGTGAGTTCAAGGCCACCCTGAGACTACATAGTGAATTCCAGGTCAGCCTGGGCTAGAATGAGACCCTACCTCAAAAAACCAAAACAAAAAAGAGTAGGACACTGATCTAAAAAAATGATGGGGTGTCTTTGTTGAACTGGTGAACAAAGACTTAAAGATGAGTACAAAAGTCAATCCTAGGCTGGAGAGATAGCTTAGTGGTTAAGGTGGGTGCCTGCAATGCCTAAGGACAAAGGTGCCATTCTCTGGGTCCCACATAAGCCAGATGCACAAGGTGATGTATGCATCTGGAGTTCATTTGCAGTGGGCTAGGGGCCCTGGTGTGCCCATTCACTCTCCCTCTTTCTCTCTCTGTCTCAAATAAAAAAATAAAGTCAATGCTCTTTGTGAAATCAGAGCTTTGAAAAAAATATATCACTTGGCCTGGCATGGTGGTACACACCTTTAGTCCCAAAGTGAACATTAAGAGAAGTGCCTACTGGGCAGTTAGGTGAACATAGTACATACATTTAGCCAGACAGTAGCAGACATTAAACCCCAAGGCTCATGACTACCCGTCATAGGTTTTCAATATCAGGCATGAATTCTCTCCCATAGAGCAGGCCTCCAGTCCAATTAGAGAGCAATTGGTTTCCCCCATAACAGACATGCCACTATTGCACCCATTGACTTATTTGGTCTGGCTGGCCAAATTTAAGGATTGTGGTGTCCACTGTAGAGTATCTCCACTGGTGATCTCTCTCTCTCCTCTTGATTAGCATGCAGCATAGCTTTTTCCAGCTTTCTGTCAGCTGAACACGGAGGAGGTGTTCAGCTCAGCTCAAGAAGGATTTCTCAGTGACTTTGCAGCCCAGGTATGTGGAGTCTTCAGCAATAGGGTCTTAACATCTAGTCTTGGTGGAAACCAAGAGCCTCTGCAATAGCCTGTAATGTTTTGGGAGCATCAGGGACCTCTCTAGCCAACAACTCACTAGAAGGTATCCCATCCCTGGCACTGAAAATTTTCTAACAACTTATGCTTCTGAGTGTTTCATTGTCCACGCAAGTTGGTTTCTATATAACTTATTCATACCCTCTTGGATTTTGATAGGCCCTTCCCCCACCTTTCCTTTTCTCAATCTCTTCCCCTGACCTTACTTAGGCCTTTCTACCCCCACCAATCTGTTCTTCTACTTACATATATACAATATCCTCCCTTTCTATTTCCTTTATATCCCCTTTCTAGCTTACTGGCCTGTGTTAATGAGTTTTATTCCAACTCACATAGAAGTCCAATCATTTGTACCTAGGATCCTCATGTGAGAGAGAATACGTGACATTTGGCTTTCTGGGCCTGGGTTACCTCACTAAGTATAATTCTTTCCAGATCCATCCATTTTCCTGCAAATTTCATTTTTCTTCAGTGCTGAGTAGAACTCCATTGTATAAATGTGCCTATTTACATGGGTTCTGAGGAATCTAGTTCAGACTCATCAGTCATAGGCCCCCTCAGGCTCTCATACTTGTGAAGGGACCTCTTTTAATTTATGATCCATCTCTAGCTCCTGTTTTTATTGATTTTTTTTTTGTTGTAGTTTTTCAGGGTAGGGTCTCACTCTAGCTCAGGCTGACCTGGAATTCACTATGTAGTCTCAGGGTGGCCTCGAACCCACTGCGATCCTCCTACCTCTGCCTCCTGAGTGCTGGGATTAAAGGTGTACGCCACCACGCCTGGCATTATTGATTTTTTAAAAAATTTTTTTATTTATTTATTTATTTATTTATGTATTTGAAACAGAGAGAGGGGTTGGGGGTGAGGGAAGAGTGAGATTGGGCACACCAGGACCTCTAGCCACTGCAAACAAACTCCAGATGCATACAGTCACCATGTGCAGCTGGCTTACGTGAGACCTGGAGAATTGAACCTGGGTCTTTAGACTTCACAGGCAAGTGCCTTAACCACTTAAGCTATCTCTCCAACCCTCTATTGATTTTTTAAATCTATTTTCTTCTTTTTTTTTTTTTTTGTTTTTTGGTTTTTTTGTTTTTCGAGGTAGGGTCTCACTCTAGCTCAGGCTGACCTGGAATTCACTATGTAGTCTCAGAATGGCCTCGAACTCATAGCGATCCACCTACCTCTACCTTCCAAGTGCTGGAATTAAAGGCGTGTGCCACCACTCCTAGCTTTTTTTTAATTAGAGAGAGAAAGGCAGAGAGAGGGTGTGCCAGGGCCTTTAGCCATTGCAAATGAACTCCAGACGTGTGCATCCCCTTGTGCATATGTGTAACATTGCATACTACCATCATTGTGTGTCTGGCGTATGTGGGACCTGGAGATTCAAACATGAGTTCTTAGGCTTTGCAGGCAAGCACCTTAACTGTGAAGCCATCTCTCTAGCCCTTTGGTTTTGTTTTATCAGCCTGTAATCTTGTTAAATCTACCTCAGGAACTACTTTATGATGTCATATACTAAAAGAAGAGGGAAAAAAAAGTTTCTCAAGAACTTTTTAATCAATACAACTTCAGAAGCTAACAAAATCAACTAGGTGGCTGTTGCTAAGATATTGAATGGTAAGAGTTTCTTGAGAAGCCTGCACATCTTAGGTGTGTACTGTTCTTTTCCTAGGTGCCTTTCTTTTTCAGTGTGTGAGCTCAAATCTATGTTAAAACCATTTCTAAATATACTCTAACTCTGTGTTATATTGACTCCCTAAAATTCTTTTCTTTGGCAAGGTCAAGAATCCTAGCTTACCTGAATAGAGGTGAAATGTCTCTGAAAAGAACACTTCCGGATGATACAGGTGGCAGCATAGGACTGCTTCTCTTGCTTCCACTGACATTAACAGTTTACAGACTTTTTTTCCTTTCTCTTCTGATGTTCCCTTAATTTTTTCTGTCTATTTTCAAGACAGAGATGGGTTGGGGGGATGGTATAGATACACCAGGGCCTCTGGCCACTGCAAACAAAATCTCGATGGGTACTGGGGAATTGAACCTGGGAGAGCAGGTTTTGCAAGCAAATGCCTTTCACTACTGAGCCATCTCCCCAGCTTTGCTTTTTAATTTTTTAAAAATGTTTTTATTGTAGCCAGGTGTGGTGGTACACGCCTTTAATCTCAGCACTCGGGAGGCAGAGGTAGGAGGATTGCCATGAGTTCAAGGTCACTCTGAGATTACATCATGAATTCCAGGTCAGCCTGAGCTAGAATGAGACCCTACCTTGAAAAACCAAAAAATAAAAAAAATTTTTAAAAAGTTGGTAAGCAGAGAGGGGGTGGGGCGCCTTGCTGTTACAAGTAAACTCCATATGCATACGCCACTTTGTGTATCTGGCTTTATGTGGGTGCTGGGGAATTGAAGCCAAGCTATCAGGCTTGGCAAGCAAGTGCCTTTAATGCTGAACCATTTCCCTAGTCCCCAATTTACTATTTATGTATTATTATTATTATTTTACTGACAGCTTCCATACTTACAGACAATAAACCATGATAATTCCCTCCCCCCACACTTTCCACTTCACAAATCCACACTGCCATCATTTCCCCTCCCTCTCTCCATTAGTCTCTTTTTAATTTTGATATTATCTTTTCCTCCTATTATGAGGGTCTTGTGAATGCAGTGTGAGGCACTGTGAGCTCATGGATATCGAGGCCCATTTCTTTTTCTTTTCTTTTTTTTAATTGACAACTTCTTTAATTGTAGACAATATCCCATGTTATTTCCCTCTGTCCCCCATTTTCCCCTTTGAAACTTCACTCTCCATCATATCCCCTCCCCCTCTCAATCAGTCTCTCTTTTATTTTGATGTCATGATCTTTTCCTCCTGTTATGATGGTCTTGTGTAGGTTGGTAATGTCAGGTACTATGAGGTCATCGATATCCAGGCCATTTTGTGTCTGGAGGAGCATGTTGTAAGGAGTCCTACTCTTCCTTTGGCTCTTACACTCTTTCCTCCCCCTCTTCCACAATGGACCCTGAGTCTTAGAAGGTAGGTTTGAGATGTTTCAGTGCTGAGCACTCCTGTCACTTCTTCTCAGCACCATGGTGCCTTCTGAGTCATCCTAAGGTTGCCACCATCTAAAAAGAGAAGCTTCTCTAACCAAAAGTGAGAGTAGCATTAATATATGGGTGTGGACATTAAGAGAAGTGCTTACTGGGCAGTTTGGTGAACAGCAGACATTACACCCTTAGGGCTCATGACTACCCCTGTTGTACGTTTTCAGTATCAGGGATGTGTTCCCTCCCATGGAGTGGGCCTCCAGTCCAATTAGAGAGCAGTTGGTTTCCCCCATAACAGACATGCCACTATTGCACCCATTGGCTCATTTGACCTGGCTGGCCAAATTTAAAGCTTGCAGTGTTCACTGTTGATCGAGGCCCATTTCTGTCTGGACAGTTGCATTATAAGTAGTCCTACCCTTCCTTTGGCTCTTACATTCTTTCTACCACCTCTTCCACAATGGACCCTGAGCCTTGGAAGATATGATAGAGATATTTCAGTGCTGAGCACTCCTCTGTCACTTCTCAGCACTATGGTGCCTTTTGGGTCATCCCAGTGGTCACTGCCATCTGAACAGAGAAGCTTCTCTAACCAAAAGTGAGAGTAGCATTAATATATGGGTATGAATGTTAGGTAAACTGCTTACAGGGCAGTTTGGTGGGCATAATATATACATTTAGTCAGACAAGAGCAGGTGTTATACTCTTAAGGCTCATCACTTCTTCACTGTAGGCTTTTGATTAGGTTTTCAGTATCAGGCATGTGTTCCCTTCTATTGAGTGGGCCTCCAGTCCAGTCAGATTGTAGTTGGTTTCCCCCATAGTAAACATACCATTATTGCACCCGTTGGCTCATTTGACCTGGCTGGCCAAACTTGAGGCTTACAGTGTCCACCGTTTTCACCACTGATGGCTTCTGTCTCTCATAGGGCTGCATGCAGTGCAGCCTTTTCCAGCTTTTCATCAGCTGGTCTACACAGAAGAGGTTTTCAGCTCAGCCCCAGTTTGATTTCTCAGTGATCTTGCAGCCCTAGTATGTGGCATCTTCAGCAATAGAGTTTTAACATGTGTTCCTGGTGGGAAACTAAGAGCCTTGGCAATAGCCTATAGTGTTTTGGGGGCATCAGGTACCTCCCTGGCCAACAACTCACTGGAAGGTATCCCATCCCTGGCAGTGAAATTTTTCTAGTAACAGTCTATGGCTTCTGGGTGTGCCGTTATCCAAAAAAGAAGGTATTTTTATTTTTGGTTTTTTATTTTTATTTTTGGTTTTTCGAGGTAGGGTTTCACTCTAGCTCAGGCTGACCTGGAATTCACTCTGTAGTCTCAGGGTGGCCTTGAACTCATGGTGATCCTCCTACCTCTGCCTCCTGAGTGCTGGGATTAGAGGCGTGCGCCACCACTCCTGGCTTGAGAAGGTATTTTTCTAATAAAGTGTTATTTTCTTTTAATTATATATATAACGTCTGAACACATTTGCATGAGTTACTTTACTTGTTATGATCAAATACCTTACAGGAAGGCACAGTTTTTTTCTGGTTAAGGAGTACATCCTTAATTTATTATTTAAGTGAAATAATTCTCTCTCTCTTTTTTGTAGCAGTTTTTTTGCCTTGAAGGAGATCTTTTATTTATTTATTTTTTTTATTTTTTTTATTTTTATTTTTTTTTTTTTGGTTTTTCAAGGTAGGGTCGGTCTTACACTAGCTCAGGCTGACCTGGAATTCACTATGTCTCAGGATGGCCTTGAACTCACCATGATCCCTCCTACCTTTGCCTCCTGAGTGCTGGAATTAAAGGCGTATTGCCACCTCTCCCCTCTCAGCATCTGTATTTTTTTTTCCAGAGGTAGGGTATCCCTCTAGCCCAGGCTGACCTGGAATTCACTTTGTAGTCTCAGGGTGGCCTTGAACTCAGCAATCCTCCTATCTCTGCCTCCTGAGTGCTGAGATTAAAAGCATGTGCCGCTATGCCTGGCTGAGATCCTTTATTTAAAGGTTTCTCTCCATTATTTTTATTGCTTCCATGAAAGCATAATTGTTTCCGTGGAAGAGATACCATTAAATTGGGGCTCAAGAGATGGCTTAGTGGTTAAACACTTGCCTTTGAAGTCTAAGGATCCCGGTTCAAGGCTCGATTCTCCAGGACCCATGTAATCCAGATGCACAAGGGGGCACATGCATCTGGAGTTCGTTTTCAGTGGCTAGAGGCCCTGGTGTGCCCATTCTCTCTCTCTCTCTCCCTCTCTTTCTCTCTACATGCCTGTTTCTGTATCTCTCTCTATCAAATAAATAAATAATAAAATATTTTTTTTTAAAAAGGTACCATTAAACTGCTTTTCAAGTTCTCTAAGGTCACAGGCCAACATATGGTTGTATATCAGTTACTTTCTCATTGCTGGAACAAAATGTCCAACCAGAAAGCAGCTTGTGGAAGGGAAAAGGTTTATTTCAGTTTATAGTTTTGAAGTGAAGTTTCATCATGGTGGGTAAGGCATGGCAGGCCAGAGAGGAAACCTATATTATATCTCACCAGAGTCAGGAAGCAGAAAGTGAATAGGAAGTGGGGCTGGGCTATAAAACTTATGGCCTACCCCCATAGACCCACTTTCTCTAGCAAGGCTTCATCTCCTAAAGACTCCACAACCTTCCTAAATGGTGCTACCAGCTGGGAATTAAGTATTCAAATATATGAGTCTCTACTGGGCATTTATATTATATTTATATTATATTCAAACCACTGCAGGTTGTAATACATTTTTCTGTGTATGTTTTATTAATAAGATGAAGGTATTGATGACTGTCAGTCATCAGAGTTATATTTGATTACCTTGACACATTTTGAGCTGTTGCTGTGTAGAGTCTTGTATGAACACTACCTTGAATATTTGTAACCCTGTAAGGAAGGTACTGCTTTCATGGCTGAGGCAACTCAGGTTCAGAGGTGAGAAGAAGCATTCTGGAGGTCAACTAGCAGGCAAGAGGCGCTGTTAAGATTCCATTCAGTTCAGGGCTTACAGGCAGCCAAGCTGGGCTCTTCACACCAAACCAACCCTCAAAACAATGATAACACAGTATAGTAGCCACTGTGCTAGGAGCTCTGATGGGATTGGAGAAAGAACACTCCTTTGGGTGTGGGTTGTCCTAGAAAGCTTTGGGAAAGGGACAGTACTTGAAGGGTTACTTGGATGATAAGGTAGGATGGTTTTTTGTTTGTTTTGCAATGAATAAAGGAAGAAGGTATTTCAGTCTGGAGGAATTTGTGTGCAAAGCCAGGGGACTTGAGAAGACATTTTTCCAGAGGATTTCTGAACTAAGTGACAGAGAGGCAAACTGTAGAGGGGCATGATGGGAACAGCTGGGCAGGCTCCAGAACAGGCAATGTTAGCTCCCCAGAGTTCTGCTTCACCACACCTCTTCAAACAGCAGTTGATGGGATTCTGTCTCCTTTGCTGTTCTGAGCCACTTTGCTATGTGCATTCCTTTTTCAGAAATGCTTTCTCTGCTTGCTTATTTCCTCCCCAAGACCATGGCATTGTTGAGAATAAGCATGCCTTTATCCTTGTTTGGGGAGGAGGATCAGTGCTCGTCATCGAACCCGTGTGTTATATGCTCCTCTATGCTTTCAGGTTGAATTGTTCAGAATCTGTTAACACATTTCAAGGCTGACATATCTCTTAGGGAAAGATGAGTCCTCCAGATGGAATTAACTTGTCTAGCTTAAATCCAGCCTGGGTCACTTGTTCTTCTGTTGTATAAGTACCATGTGCTAACCAATTGCGCAACTGGAGCATGCTCACTTGTTCTTCCGATATCATGTCATACTTCTCATGTCTCCTGTTCCAATTCATCTTAGCAGTCTGCTGGAGCCAGGCCAGTGTGCATGGGGTGTGTGTAGATGAAGAAAGAGGGAAGCAGCACAGAAAAGTGAGCAAAACACAACCTCTCCATCTCATAGGGCTCCCATGGAGAACAAATAAGATGTAGACATATTGCAATCTATAGATTCTAACTTACTAGATAGGGTTATTTATTTATTTATTTATTTATTTATTTATTTTTGGTTTTTCTAGGTAAGGTCTCGCTCTAGCCCAGGCTGACCTGGAATTCACTCTGTAGTCTCAGGGTGGCCTCCAACTCACGATCCTCCTACCTCTGCCTCTGAGTGCTGGGATTAAAGGCGTGCGCCACCATGCCTGGTTTAGATAAGGTTCTTTCTGTCTTGGAGTTTATAGCAGTAGTGCAGATAGAGGACATATGTTTTATGCTTTATTTTACTGTGGTTCAGAGAAACAAATTCAGGACCTCATGCATGGTAGTAAGCTACTAAGCTACAACTCCAGTCCCAGATTTCTGTAATATGTATCAGAATAGAACTCATACAGTTATAGTTTCCAAGTTCTTATGTGTCTGTTTCCTGAATATTCTGTCATTACACTTTAAGCACTGCTGGCAGCAGCCATCTGAAACTTATTCACTGTTGTCCCTTTTCCACTTACCCCATGGTGGTTACTCAAGACATACTTGTCCAGTGCGTGCATGTAACCAACTGTCAGTTCTCTGTATGTCCTATTCCTGTGACAGTTGCCATCTGAGGTAGTGATGAAGTGGCCCAAGCACCTGAAAGTAATCAAAGGAAACCACTTAGTCCCTTTTGAACTTGCTGTTATTGTTCAGAGCTTTTGGGTTCAGCTGAGGATGTCCTTTTTTCCTTTCCTTTGCCTGTTTTACAGTACTCGAAACAATGGTTTGTAGAATGTAGTTTTAAGATGATGATAAGAAATCCCTGGAGGCCACTTTATAATGAAATCAGACTTGAAAATTTGATGTTGTAATTTCCCAGGAGGAAAACCCTAGGCAGCACTTTCTTCAGTTGCTTCCTTTTGTGGACACTATTCACGTGAGGACTTTGAAAAGTTCACTTTTTCAAGTGTTTTAAAATTATGCATTTTTCAGCATAAAAGCAATGTGTTTTAACACAATCTCTAAATGAAAACATTGTAAGTTTTTTAAAAAAATATTTTATTCATTCATTATTTGAGGGAGAGAGAATGAGTGCACCAGGGCCTCCAGCTACTGCAAACTGAGTTCCAGATGCATGTACCACCTCGTGCATCTGACTTATGTGGGTGCTGGGGAATTGAACCTGGGTTCTTAGGCTTTGTAGGCAAGTGCCTTAACTGCTAAGCCATCTCTTGAGCCCCTGTTGTAAGTTTTCTAGATAGTGATCCTTGTAAGTCTGATATGCAGAGGATTGTCCCTGGAAGAAGATTATTTTTACTTTAGCATTATGGCATTATATTATGATTTTCTTTTTTTTTAAGTGTTTTTTTGTGGGGGTGGGGTGATGATATAGCTCAGTGTTATAGCACTTGTCTAGAGTGCACTAGATTTGAACTTTAGCTATCTTCAAATCTTAATATTTTTATTGTACCAAAATAATGTATGTCATTGTACTGGTCTCCTTCCTGCCTCCAAAGATTCTTCCTTCTGTTGTTATATTACATATCTACCTATATGTCTACAGTATTTAAGTCTAGAATGTCCATGTGAGAGAAAGCAGGCCACAAGTGTCTTTCTTTTTCTCATAACACACTGTTGTTCCTCTCTAGATTGCTTTTTTTAAAAAAAATTTATTTATTCACTTATTTGAGAGAGAGAATGGGCCCACCAGCCATTGCAGATAAACTCCAGATGCATGTGCCCCCTTGTGCATCTGGGTTCTGGGGAATCAAACCAGGGTTCTTTGGCTTTGTAGGCAAATGCTTTAACCACTAAGCCATCTCTCCAGCCCCTAGATTTCTTCTTTTCCCTAAATGGTTCCCTTTCTTTCATGATATATACATCTATAAATCTATATTATACATATGACAAACACATGTAACATTTGTCTTTCTGAGTCTGATGTATTTTGCTTAATCAAATGATCTTCAGCTATTCCTTTTCCTATAAATGACATCATTTTATTCTTTTTAAAAACTGAATAAAACTCCATTGTTTATATATACCACATTTTCTCTATTCATCTGTTGATGAACATCTAGACTGATTCCATGTCTTGGATATTATGAACGAAGAAATATATAAACTGAGCATGGTGGTGCATGCCTTTAATCCCAGCACTCAGGAGGCAAAGGTAGGAGGATCACCATGAGTTCGAGGCCACCCTGAAATTACATGGTGACTTCCAGGTCAGCTTGGGCTAGAGTGAGACCCTATCTTGAAAAACCAAAAAGAAAAAGAAAAAATATATATTCGACATTCTCAGCCATCAAATCAGCAAATCAGCACAGCACTGAGGTTCCATTTCATCACAGTCAGAATGGCTGTCATGAAGGAATCAAACATGCTGGCAAAGTGGAGAGGCGCTTAGTGCTACTGTGTGTGAAGGCAGTGCAGTCACTATGGAAAAAACAGTTTCTTTTTAAAAAATATTATGGATTTATTCATTCATTTATTTGAGAGAGAGAAAGAGGGAGAGAGAATGGGTGCACCAGGGCCTTCAGCCACTGTGAACGAACTCCAGGTGCATGTGCCACCTTGTGCATCTGGCTTACGTGGGTGCTGGAGAATCGAACCTGAGTCCTTAGGCTTCGCAGGCAAGCACCTTAACTGCTAAGCCATCTCTCCAGCCTCCCAAAAGCAGCTTCTTATTTATTTATTTGTAAATTGGAGAGAGAATATGAATTAATGAAGGAATGAAGTGAGAGAATGAGAATGAGGGCATAGGAGGGTTTCCTGCCACTGCAAGTGAACTTCAGGTACACGTGCCATTTTGTGTGTTTGTTTTTATGTAAATGCTAGGAATTTGAACCCAGGCTGTCAGGTTTTGCAAGCAAGTGCCTTTAATCACTGAACCATCTCTCTAGCCCTAAAAGCAGTTTCTTAAATTCCATGGAAGTAACTTGGTAAAGATTGTGACCCTTCTTCCCCCAGTGTGTTCTGTGTCTCATCAGAGTACAGCAGAGACCAAACCTTTTGAGAACAATTTGTTTCTCACTTTTTATCCATTTCTTTACTTTTGGTGGAAAAGAATGCATGTACTTTGTTTACTTTTATGAAATGCTTGGGGGAGCATGATGATCTTGAACTTTCACTAATTCAGCAATGACTAGTCGGGTTTTGCAGTCACTTCTGAATGGGTGATGTTGGTGGCAGCCACTGTTCAAAAGATGCTGCTTTGCTGACTGCCATTGAAAGGATACTGCTGATGGATATACTGGGTCATTTTTCATCTCTGGTTCCTTGTGCTCATTCTCAAGTTTTATGATATTGGAAAGTAAGCATTGCTATATAGGTAGCAATGGAAGATAGAGTACAATTTAAAGCCTAGCTATTGCTCCCCCCCAGCTTATCATTACGGTAATTACTATGATCATCTCCCACCTGGAACTTTCAGTAGCCTTTTATTTACTCTTTTCTTTTTAGTCAGAAATCTCTTTCAGATCATCTTCCATAGAACAGCCTAGAAGGATCTTATTAAAGTAATTCAGAATAAGTCTTAAAGCTCTTGAAGGAATTCAGTTGCCCTTAAAATGAAAACTCCCAACAGTTGCCTGCTCAGTCCTAAGCTTCATTCCTGGTTGACTGCATTCCAGGCACTCTGGTTTATTTCTGTTTCTAAAACATCCCAAGCCCATTTTAGCCCCAGGACTTTATATTTCCTTCCCTTCTTTCTAGACTTTTTCCTTTGACTGGCTCCTTCTTGTCCTACCTCCATTGCCACCTCTGTGGAAAGGATGGTTGTAACAAAGAACAATCTGGAAGGCTAAAACTACAGAAATTTATTCTCTCAGTTGTGGAAGCCACAAATCCCAGTTCAGGGTATGTGCTGGATTAGTACCTTTTTGGGAGCTCAGAGGGAGACTTTTCCCATGATTCTCTCTATTGGTCATTGGTAACCCTTACTACTTCATGGTTTATGGTTACAAGACAGCTTCCTTTGCCACATGAGTTCATTCACAGTGGCTGGAGGCCCTTGGCACTCCTATTCTCTCTCTCTCTCAAAGAAATGAATGAATGAATAAATAATATTTTTTAAAAAGAAGCTGCTTTTCCATAGTGACTGCACTGCCTTCACACCCAGTAGCACTAATCCCCTCTCCACTTTGCCAGCATGTTTGATTCCTTCATGACAGCCTTTCTGACTGTGATGAAATGGAACCTCAGTGCTGTGCTGATTTGCTTCCTTAATGGCTGAGAATGTTGAATATTTTTTCTTTCTTTTTCTTTTCTTTTCTTTTCTCTTCTCTTCTTCTTTCCTTCCTTCCTTCCTTCCTTCCTTCCTTCCTTCCTTCCTTCCTTCCTTCCTTCCTTCCTTCCTTCCTTCCTTCCTTCCTTCCTTCCTTCTTTCTTTCTTTCTTTCTTTCTTTCTTTCTTTCTTTCTTTTTTTGAGATAGGGTCTCATTCTAGGTCTGGCTGACCTGGAATTCACTATATAGTCTCAGGGTGGACTCAGACTCTCAGAGATCCTCCTACCTCTGCCTCCCAAGTGCTGGGATTAAAGGTGTGTACCACCATGCCCGGCAAAAAGCACTAATATTCTTTATGCCACCTCTTCTGTCGTGTTCCCTGAGCCCTGGTAGATGTAGTGGAGATGAATTGCTCAGGACTAAGAAAGGCTTTTTTTTTTTCTCTCATCACCTTCATGAGTCTTAGGTCTCCCCAATTTCACTTCTCTAACCAAAAGTGAGAATATCATTTATCAATGGGCATAAGCACATACACATATATTTAGAAGGCAATTTGAAGAACTCAGCGTATCTATTGAGCCAAAGAACAATGGTAGCTTTCTTCTTAAGACTTATGTCCTTCTAAGCTATAGGTTTTTGATTCAGTTTTCAGGACCAGTCATGAAATCTCTCCCATTGAGTCAGCCTCAAATCCAATCAAAAAGCAGTTGATTATCCCCATAACTTAGGTGCCACTATTGTACCAGTGTGCTTATTTTCCCTGACTATTTGATTGTGTAGTTTGTAGGACCCACTGCTTGTTAGACTGTTGATGTCTTTTCTTCCCCAGCAACCTACCTCATACTCTCTAGCACTATGTCAGTCATCAGGGTGATGGCTTCTCGTTCACTTCCAGCTTGATTTTTGAGTGTCTTATGCCTGAAGCATATGTCTTTAGCAATAGGATTCTTACTATTAGTTCAGATGGGCAGCCCAGAGCATTGGCAATAGACTGTATTGTTTAGAGGGTCTCATGGACCTTCTTGACCAACAACTCGCTGGAGAGACCCATCTTAGCATTGGTTTACCTGCATCCTAAGACCTCAGGGTAAAACTTTCTCCACCACAGCAGGGTACTTCTGTTTCAGCTCCCTTTTTCCCTCATTGACTTTTTTTTTTTTTGGTTTTCTGAGGTAGGGTCTCGCTCTAGCTCAGGCTGACCTGGAATTCACTATGCACTCTCACGGTGGCCTCGAACTCATGGTGATCCTCCTACCTCTGCCTCCCGAGTGCTGGGATTAAAGGTGTGTGCCACCACACCTGGCTCCTTATTGACTTTTTTTTTTTTTTTTCAAGGTAGGGTTTCACTCTAGTCCAGGCTGACCTGGAATTAACTATGTAGTCTCAGGGTGGCCTCAAACTCTCGGCAATCCTCCTACCTCTGCCTCCCAAGTGCTGGGATTAAAGGCATGCGCCACCATGCCCGGCTCTTACTGACTTTTGAGAAAGGGTCTTGTCATGTGATCTCTACATCATGATACTCCTGCCATAGCCTTCCTGAGCAGTAGAATGCACTACTATGCTAAGTTCCTTTTTTGTAGACTGAGTAGATATGGTTGAATTAGCTTTAGTTGAATGCAGGGGTTGTACCTCAACCTAATCTTTGTACAGTCTTTCAACTCAGCACTTGACCCAGACAGGACACATACTTGTTGAATGAGTGATTGAGTTAATTATCATATGTAATAGGAGAGGTGTGTAGCACATGGGTATCATTATGTACCTAGTCCATAAAGTGTCCTACCTTCAGATTTGTCTGACTGCCATTTTAGCATGTCTTTGGTTTACTTACCCTCTGTATGTCCTGGAATCGGCATTAGATCTAAAGTCTAGATTAAAATAAAAATTGAGTATTTTTGCCAAGAATGAATCAAAAGTGGTAAACACTTTATGTTGTGCACATGAAAAGACACATAAAGGGCTGGAGAGAGTGCTTAGCAGTTAAGGTGCTTGCCTGCAAAGCCTAAGGACCCATGTTCTACTCTCTGATCCCACATAAGCCAGATGCACAAAGGTGAGACAAGTGCAAGGTTGTACATGCCCACTAGGTGGTGAAAGCAGCTGGAGTTCAATTGCAGTGGTTGAGTCCCCGCTGGCCAATTGTCTATCTGTCTCTCTCCTCTCTCTCTAAAATAATAATAAATAAATAAAGAGAAAAGGCACTCTTCTTGCCACATGATTTGTGATGTCAGTGTTGATCACTAGATTAAAGTGATGATAGCCCAGTCCTTTCTGTAAAGATGTTTTCCCCTTGTGAAAAGAGTCATATTTGTGGTATAGATGAGTGCTTTCTGTTATCTTTTATATTTTTAACACCAATTAATAATTCTTTACTGTATCAGTGACTTGGCTGAACTATATTTTTCTAATTTTGTCATCTTTCTGCATTAGCTGACTTTTTGATAAATAGCATCTCTGTTTTTTAATCATTTGGGATGATTTGGTAATCCAGAATGCAATTCTGCTACGAAGGCAGTTTTAATAGTGAATTCTTTACTATATGCACTGCCTTGTGCTTCTGGCTTACATGAGTACTGGGAAATTGAACCTGGGTCCTTAGGCTTCACAGGCAAGTGTCTTAGCTGCTAAGCCATCTCTCCAGCCTTCATTATTGTTTTTAAGTAGCTACTTGATTTTATACTTTTTCCTTTTATAGCAAACATTGCTTCATCTTGCCATATAAACAAAATATCTTCTTTTTTATTTTTATTTTTTTCAAGGTAGGGTCTCACTCTAGCTCAGGCTGACCTGGAATTCACTATGTAGTCTCAGGGTGGCCTCAAACTCACAGAGATCCTCTTATCTCTTCCTCCCAAGTGCTTGGGATTAAAGGCGTGCACCACCACGCCTGGCTAAATAATTTCCAATAATAGAAATTACAAGTATTGATAAAAACCAAATGAACTTTATTTTTTATTTAATTAATTGCAGAGAAAGAGAGAGAGAAAGTGTGTGTATGGGCACCTCAGGGCCTCTTACCACTGCACAGCAACTCCAGATGCATGTACCACTTTGTGTATCTGGCTTTACATGGGTACTAGGGAATTGAACCTTGGCTGGCAGGCTTTACAAGCAAGTGCTAAACCATCTCCTCAGCCCCCCCCCCAATGAAGTTTAAAATTTTTTATAGCACAGGTTGGTTTTAATTGAAGAATTAATTTATGCTGATCTTATTTAATTACTTTTCTCTGAAATATGTCATGTCTATTTTGCCTTTATCATAGGTTGATCACTTTGGATTTCATAATGTGAAAACTTTCAAACAGCGGTACCTGATAGCTGACAAACACTGGAAAAAAGATGGAGGCTCCATACTTTTCTACACTGGTAACGAAGGGGATATTACCTGGTTTTGCAATAATACGGTATGTGCATGTTTATAAGATGTTTCTGCTGAAGCAGTTTGCCCATTATAGTGATAAACTGGAAAAAATATTTTGCAGTACAGATGACCAAGCACTACTGTTCTTAATTATAAGGTCCTTTTAAAAGATAAATTCGGGGCTGGAGGGATGGCTTAGCAGTTAAGGCATTTGCCTGCAAAGCCAAAGGACCCAGGTTCGATTCCCCATGTTAACCAAATGGACAGGGAGCACATGCATCTGGAGTTCGTTTGCAGTGTCTGGAGGCCCTGGTGTGCTCATTCTCTCTCTCTGTCTCCCTCTTTCCCTGTCAAATAAGTAAATAAAAATATTTTTAAAAAGACAAATTTACTAATAATAGTAGAAACAGCAAAAGTGCATGAAAAATGTCAGTAAAGAAGGGCTAATGCAATGGGATAAGAACAGTTAGAATGCCATGAATAGCAAAAGTTTATGAAGGATAAATATAGATATCCAAGAGACCTCCATATTCAGCTTTAAGAAATTGTAAATGAAAAGAATGGGAAGCCATGGGCTAGAGATGGCTTAGTGGTTAAGGCACTTGCCTATGAAACCTAAGGACTCAAGTTCAGTTTCCCAAAATCCACGTAAGCAAGATACACATGGTGGCACATGTGTTTGGAATTCATTTTCAGTGTCTGGAGGCCCTAGTGCACCCATTCTAGGTCTTTCCATTCAAATAAATAAATAAAAATTTAAAAAAAGAATGAGAAGCCAAGTGCTGTGGTATAGGCCTATAAATCCTGGCATTTGGGAAGTGGAAGACATGAGATCCTATCTGAAAAAATAAAGAGAGAATGGTTTCTTTTTTTATGAAAATTTAATTCTAAGGAAAACAAGGATGGTGATATTGTATATAATTTGTTTTGATTATGGTCTTTCTGATCTGGTTTAACATCTGGTTTTAGTGATGATTTTTCACATCCTGGTTTTACTTGTGAATTTATACACTCTTTTTAGGGGTTCATGTGGGATGTGGCTGAGGAGATGAAAGCTATGCTGGTGTTTGCTGAGCATCGATACTATGGAGAGTCTCTACCCTTTGGTGAGGACTCATTCAAGGTAAGGGCTTGATTTTTTTTTTTTTTTTGTTTTTTGTTTTTGTTTTTTTTTTATTAAGTTAAAAGTTTGGGAGTCCATTTTGTTTAATTTCAGAGTTTTTTCTACTTATATTGCTATGTGATAACTTTAACTTCAACTGCTGAAAACTCAACAACTTTCCTTCATATATATAATTTGGACAAATTGAGGCTTTTTCTCTCTTTTTGTTTTCTTTTCTTTTTGTTGGTGGGTACCAAACCTAGGCCTCATGCATGAGTAATAAATACTTTATAACTGAATTACATCCCCAGCTCTACACTAAGGCTTTTAAAGCCTTTCTTAAAAAAATTTTTTTAAATTTATTTATTTAACAGAGAGAGAGAGAGAGAATGGGCTTGCCAGGGCCTCCAGCCACTGCAAACAAACTCGACACGTGTGCCCCCTTGTGCATTTGGCTAACATGGGTCCTGGGGAATCAAACCTGGGTCCTTTGGATTTGCAGGCAAATGCCTTAACTGCTAAGCCATCCCTCCAGCCCTTATATTATTTTTTTTTGAGGTAAGGTCTCACTCTAGCCCAAGTTGACGTGGAACTCACTATGTAGTTAGTCCTAGGCTGGCTTAAACTCACAGCAATCCTCTTACCTCTGCCTCCCAAGTGCAGGGATTAAAGGTGTGTGCCACTACGGCTGGCTAAGCCTTAGTTTTTAAAAGCAGTATTAGTTGGTTTTCTTGTTGCTGTGACAAGATACCTGTCAAAAGCCACTTTGGGGTGGGGAGAATGGCTTATTTTGGTTTGTGGTAGTTCCAGGGAATAGACTTCGTCATGGCAGGGAAGACACAGTGACAGAAGCAGGAGGTGGCTACTTATATTATATCCATAGTCAGGAAGTAGAGGTGACTGCTGTGCTCAGCTTGCTTTGTTGTTTGATTTCAGTCATGGAACCCAGTGTGCAGAAGGGTACTGCTCACAGTTAGAATGGGTCTTTCTGCTTCAATTAATCTAATCTAGAAAACCCCTCACAGACCTGTCCCGAGATTTGTCTGCTAGGTGATTTTATAGCTAATCAAGTTGACAATCCAGATTAACCATCACAGAAGTCATTAGTTGGTGGTGGTGGTGTTGCTGTTTTGCTTTTGAGGTAGTGTCTCGCTCTATCCCTGGCTGACCCGGAACTCACTCTGTAGGTTCAGGCTGTCCTTGAATTCATGGTGATTCTCCTGCCTCTGCGTCTTTACCTCACAGTTCTTTGGGGTGAGGATTTAGGGGTAGCTGGGTGATTTTTGCCAGCCAGTACTGTAGTTTCTGACTCCACTCATGTTGAGGTGATCACAACATCACTATCACAGGAATGATAAGCTGGTATGGGTGTTGGCAAGAAGCTTCAGATCTTCTCCCCCTAGGCTTTTCAGAGTGCCTGATTGAGTAGTTTTGTGGCATAGTCGCTACCTTCCCTCAAAGCTGGCAGACCAAAAAAGCAAGGTAGAAGCTGTGATGAGTCCTTATAACCTTACCTTGATAGTCACCTATTATCACTTCTATCATGTTTTAGTCATAGAACCAAGTCACTCAGTCTAACCCAGGGTTCAAGGAATTAGAATTAGCCTTCACCTTTGAAAAGAAGTGTCCAGAATTTATAATATATTTTTAAGTACCTGTGAGCCTCCTGGGTTGAGCAATATGTCACTGAAGCTCTACCTTCCCACACAGTGGAGGGAAACAGTCTTCACACAAACAGCTGGACTATCCTGGAACTTGCTGAATGAGTTTTACTTCTCTTGGGGGATTAGTGTCTTGTGGTCTCTGTTTTCCAGTGCCTGAAATGTACTGTTTCCCTTCTAATTTTATAGTTTTGATAGGCAGCCAAGTTTGTTCCATTATTGTTATGGCTGGTTTAATGTATAATCTTTGTGGCAGAGGGGTAAGTTTTATTTTTATTGATGATCCTTATCTCAGTTGTCCTTAGAAATTAGTTTATCTTTGCCTAGTTGTTAACATCTTAAATGTATCAAGATTTGAAATAAAACTTTAACAGTTGTGAGTTAGGCATGGTGGTGCATACCTTTAATCCCAGTACTCAGAAAGCAGAGGTAGGAGAATCGCCATGAGTTCAAAGCCACCCTGAGACTCCATAGTGAATTCCAGGTTAGCCTGGGCTAGAGTGAGACCCTACCTCAAAAAAAAAAAAAAAAAAAAAAAAAAAAAAAAAAAAAAAATTCAACAGTTGTGTACTAAGCTTTGTTTTGCAATCAAGTTTCATTAACTTTTAAGCCATCTTCCCAGATTTATATTCCATCACATTTGTTTTTAAATGTTGTTTGTGGATTGCTTCTATTATTTATACAAAGGCCTTTAGTACAAACAAAATTTGAAAGAGCACAGACAAACAGACAAGGTATGTGCCAGGCTTGAGTGGACAGCATGTTGTCCTGTCTTAGGAACAAACAGGCTGTGGCATAGTGTCTGAAACAATAAGATGTGGGGCTGAGAAGACAGCCCAGCAGTAAAAAGTGCATGCTTGAAAGGACAGACTTCCTGGGTGGTACCAAGCTTGGGAGTGGTGGCAATTAGAACTCCAGCTCTGGGCTAGAGAGAAGGCTCAGCAGATAAGCATGCTTGCTTGCAAAGCCTAACAGCCCATGCAAAGCCTAATGCACAAAGTGGCACATGTGTCTGGATTTTGTTTGCTACAGCAGGAGGCCCTGATGTACTCATTCATTCTCTCTCTCTCTCAGGTAAATAATAAATAAAATAATACATAAATAAAAATAAATATTTTAAAGATTTTATTTTCATTTATTTTTATTTATTTATTTATTTATTTATTTATTTATTTACTTATTGTCACAGCAATCCTCTTACCTCTGCCTCCCAAGTGCAGGGATTAAAGGTGTGTGCCACTACGGCTGGCTAAGCCTTAGTTTTTAAAAGCAGTATTAGTTGGTTTTCTTGTTGCTGTGACAAGATACCTGTCAAAAGCCACTTTGGGGTGGGGAGAATGGCTTATTTTGGTTTGTGGTAGTTCCAGGGAATAGACTTCGTCATGGCAGGGAAGACACAGTGACAGAAGCAGGAGGTGGCTACTTATATTATATCCATAGTCAGGAAGTAGAGGTGACTGCTGTGCTCAGCTTGCTTTGTTGTTTGATTTCAGTCATGGAACCCAGTGTGCAGAAGGGTACTGCTCACAGTTAGAATGGGTCTTTCTGCTTCAATTAATCTAATCTAGAAAACCCCTCACAGACCTGTCCCGAGATTTGTCTGCTAGGTGATTTTATAGCTAATCAAGTTGACAATCCAGATTAACCATCACAGAAGTCATTAGTTGGTGGTGGTGGTGTTGCTGTTTTGCTTTTGAGGTAGTGTCTCGCTCTATCCCTGGCTGACCCGGAACTCACTCTGTAGGTTCAGGCTGTCCTTGAATTCATGGTGATTCTCCTGCCTCTGCGTCTTTACCTCACAGTTCTTTGGGGTGAGGATTTAGGGGTAGCTGGGTGATTTTTGCCAGCCAGTACTGTAGTTTCTGACTCCACTCATGTTGAGGTGATCACAACATCACTATCACAGGAATGATAAGCTGGTATGGGTGTTGGCAAGAAGCTTCAGATCTTCTCCCCCTAGGCTTTTCAGAGTGCCTGATTGAGTAGTTTTGTGGCATAGTCGCTACCTTCCTCAAAGCTGGCAGACCAAAAAGCAAGGTAGAAGCTGTGATGAGTCCTTATAACCTTACCTTGATAGTCACCTATTATCACTTCTATCATGTTTTAGTCATAGAACCAAGTCACTCAGTCTAACCCAGGGTTCAAGGAATTAGAATTAGCCTTCACCTTTGAAAAGAAGTGTCCAGAATTTATAATATATTTTTAAGTACCTGTGAGCCTCCTGGGTTGAGCAATATGTCACTGAAGCTCTACCTTCCCACACAGTGGAGGGAAACAGTCTTCACACAAACAGCTGGACTATCCTGGAACTTGCTGAATGAGTTTTACTTCTCTTGGGGATTAGTGTCTTGTGGTCTCTGTTTTCCAGTGCCTGAAATGTACTGTTTCCCTTCTAATTTTATAGTTTTGATAGGCAGCCAAGTTTGTTCCATTATTGTTATGGCTGGTTTAATGTATAATCTTTGTGGCAGAGGGTAAGTTTTATTTTTATTGATGATCCTTATCTCAGTTGTCCTTAGAAATTAGTTTATCTTTGCCTAGTTGTTAACATCTTAAATGTATCAAGATTTGAAATAAAACTTTAACAGTTGTGAGTTAGGCATGGTGGTGCATACCTTTAATCCCAGTACTCAGAAAGCAGAGGTAGGAGAATCGCCATGAGTTCAAAGCCACCCTGAGACTCCATAGTGAATTCCAGGTTAGCCTGGGCTAGAGTGAGACCCTACCTCAAAAAAAAAAAAAAAAAAAAAAAAAAAAAATTCAACAGTTGTGTACTAAGCTTTGTTTTGCAATCAAGTTTCATTAACTTTTAAGCCATCTTCCCAGATTTATATTCCATCACATTTGTTTTTAAATGTTGTTTGTGGATTGCTTCTATTATTTATACAAAGGCCTTTAGTACAAACAAAATTTGAAAGAGCACAGACAAACAGACAAGGTATGTGCCAGGCTTGAGTGGACAGCATGTTGTCCTGTCTTAGGAACAAACAGGCTGTGGCATAGTGTCTGAAACAATAAGATGTGGGGCTGAGAAGACAGCCCAGCAGTAAAAAGTGCATGCTTGAAAGGACAGACTTCCTGGGTGGTACCAAGCTTGGGAGTGGTGGCAATTAGAACTCCAGCTCTGGGCTAGAGAGAAGGCTCAGCAGATAAGCATGCTTGCTTGCAAAGCCTAACAGCCCATGCAAAGCCTAATGCACAAAGTGGCACATGTGTCTGGATTTTGTTTGCTACAGCAGGAGGCCCTGATGTACTCATTCATTCTCTCTCTCTCTCAGGTAAATAATAAATAAAATAATACATAAATAAAAATAAATATTTTAAAGATTTTATTTTCATTTATTTTTATTTATTTATTTATTTATTTATTTATTTATTGATTTGACAGAGAAAGAGGGGGAGAGAGAGAGAGAATGGGCACACCAGGGCCTCCAGACATTGCAAATGAACTCCAGACGCATGCGTCCCCTTGTGCATCTGGCTAACGTGGGTCCTGGGGAATCAAACCTGGGTCCTTTGGCTTTGCAGGCAAACACCTTAACTGCTTAGCCATCCCTCCAGCCCCACTTATTTATTTGAGACAGAGAGAGGGAGGGAGGAAGGGAGAGGGAGAGAGAGAGGGAGAGAGAATATGTACATCAGGACCTTTAGCCACTGCAAATGAACTCCAGACACATATGCCACCATGTGCATCTGGCTTATGTGAGACCTGGAGAATTGAACCTTGGTCCTTGGGCTTCACAGGCATGCGCCTTAACTGCTAAGCCATCACTCTAGCCCAGTAAAAATATTTTACACACACACACACACACACACACACACACACTCTCTCTATCTCTCCCCAGTCTCTACCCAGGAAACATGCAGTGTTAGCTTGCTTTCCACTGACCATTGATCTAACTAGCTGCAAGGAGTTAAGGGTCACAGAGGAGAAAACTGTTGGATGAAGAGGATAGGGGAAGGATAAGTGTCTATTAGTACTCTGAGATCCCTGTACTCTCTGGATCAGCATGGTAGCTACGTTGCCCAGCACAGAACCTCAAACCTGAAGCCTAAACCTACCTCAGTTATGCCACCAGTTCACACCTCCTCTGTGCTATCTTTTTCTGAAGTTTGGACCAGAATTCTAAGGTCCTTCTAGGTCTTTTCCTCCTTCCTCCCTCTCTGGCAACAAATCATGGGTTTGGTGGTTACTACAATTTTTTTCTTTTTCCTTTTGCAGTTCTGTGTATGTAAATGTGTGTAATGGAAAACAGAATCTGTCCAGGTAGAAATGGTGAAAGCAGGGAAGAAAGTTCCATTTTCCATCATCACACCTGGCAGCAATTAAATTTTTTTATTTACAATTTCTATACTTACAGACAATAAACCATGATATTTCCCTCCCTTTCCCCCTTCCCCCTTCAGAACTCCACTCTCCTTCATATTCTCTCCCTCTCTCCATTAGTCTGTCTTTTAATTTGATGTCATCATCTTTTCCTCCTATTATGAAGGTCTTGTGAAGGTATTGCTAGGCACTATGAGGTCATGGATGGCAAGGCCAATTTCTGTCTGGACAGTTGCATTGTAAGGAGTCGTATCCTTCCTTTGGCTCTTACATTCTTTCCAACCCCTCTTCCGCAATGGACCCTGAGCCTTGGAGGGTGTGATAGCGATATTTCAGTGCTAGACACTCCTCCATCCCTTCTTCTCAACACTATGTTGCCTTTTGAAATGAGAAGCTTCTCTAACCAGAAGTGAGAGTAGTATTAATATGTGAATATGAACCTCAAGTGTAGTGCTTTTAGGGCAGTTTGGTGGGAATGATATATACATTTAGCCAGACAAGAGTAGTCTTTATACTCCTAAGGCTCATGACCTCCCCTGCCATAGACTTTTGATTAGTTTTTTCAGTACCAGGCATGTGTATTCCCTGCCATAGAGTGGGCCTTCATTCCAATTAGGGAGCAGTTGGTTTCCCCAAGAACAGACATGCCACTATTGCACCCGTTTGATCATTGGGCCTGTATGGCCAAACTTGAGGTTTCTGGTGTCTGCTGTTTTCACTGCTGATGATTTCTGTCTCCCATATGGCTGCATGCAGTGCAGCTTCTTCCAGCTTTTAGTTGGTTGCTCAGTACCAGCTTGCTTTCTCAGTGTCCTTGCTGCTCAGGCAAGTGATATCTTCAGCAATAGGGTCTTACAATCTTTCTCAAGGGAAACCAAGGGCCTTGGCAATAGCCTGTAATGTTTTGGAGGCAACAGGGACCTCCCTGGCCAACCACTCACTGGAAGGTATCCCATCCCAGACACTGAAAATTTTCTAGTAACAGTCTGCAGCTTCTGGATGTGCCATTATTCAAAAAAGTAGGTTTACACAAGTCTTATTCAGAATATCTTGAATTTTGATTGACCCTCCCCCTGCACTTCTTTTACACATGCTCTTCCTCTGGCCTTGCTTAGGCCTTTCCCCTCCCTGTAATCTGTTCTTCTGCTTACATATATACAATACCATCCTCTTAAGTCCTTCTCCCTCTTCCCTCCTTATAGCCTTTTTCCAGCTTACTGGCCTCTGCTACCAATTTTTGGTTCCAGTTCACACACAAGTCTATACATTTGTAGCTTGGATCCACATATGAGAGAGAACATGTGACATTTGGCTTTCTGGGTCTGGGTTACCTCACTTAGTATAATCCTTTCCAGATCCATCCATTTCCCTGCAAATTTCACAATTTAATTTTTTGTTACTGTTGAATAGAACTCCATTGTATAAATGTAGCACATCTTGGGCTGGAGAGATGGCTTAGTGGTTAAGGAATTTGTCTCCAAAGCCAAAGGACCTCGGTTCCATTCCCCAGGACCCACGTAAGCCAGATGCACAAGGTGACGCATGTATCTGGAGTTTGTTTGCAGTGGCTGGAAGCCCTTGGTGCGCCCATTCTCTCTCTCTCTGCCTCTTTCCCTCTCTCAAATGAATAAATAAAAATTATTTTTAAAATGTAGCACATCTTTATTATCCATTCATTCGTGGAGGGACATCTAGGCTGGTTCCACTTCCTAGCTATTGTGAATAGAACAGCAATAAACATGGTTGTGCAAATATCTCTAAATTAGTGAGAAGAGTCCTTCGGATATATATGCCTAGGAGTGCTATAGCTGGATCATATGGTAAATCTATTTTTAGCTGTCTGGAGAACCTCCACACTGATTTCCACAATGGCTGGACCAGATTACATTCCCACCAACAGTGTAGAAGTGTTCCTCTTTTTCTGCATCCCCTCCAACACTTTTTGTCATTTGTTTTCTTGATGGTAGCCATTCTGACAGGAGTGAGATGGAATCTCAAAGTTGTTTTAATTTGCATTTCCCTGATGGCTAAGGATGTGGAACACTTTTTTAGATGTTTATATGCCATCTGTATTTCTTCTTCTGAGAACTCTCTATTTAGTTCCATAGCCCATTTTTTAACCCAGTTAAAAAATGGGATTTCTTATTGTTCTGTTTTTTGAGGTTTTTGTATATTCTCGATATTAATTCTCTGTCAGATGTATAGCTGGCAAAGATTTTCTCCCATTCTGTAGGTTGTCTCTGCTCTATTCATAGTGTCTGTTGCTGTACAAAAGCTTTGTAATTTCATGAGATCCCAGTGGTTGATTAGTGGTTTTATTTCCTGGAGCAAGTGGGGTTATATTCAGAAAGTCATTGCCTATGCCAATATGTTGAAGGGTTTCAGGTCTGATATTAAGGTCCCTTATCCACTTGGACTTGATTCTTGTGCATGGAGAGAGACAGGGAACTGTTTTCTTCCTTCTACATACAGCTATCCAGTTTTCCCAAGCACCACTTGTTGAAGAGGCTATCTTTTCTCCAATGAATATTTTTGGCATTTTTGTCAAAAATCAGGTGGCTGTAGCTGCCTGGATTAATATTTGGGTCTTCTATTCTTTTCCATTGCTCTACATGTCTGTCCTCTGGCAGCGATTTTTGAAAAGTAGTATAGATCCATTCCAGTGACAACTCCTGCTATAATTTTATTTTTGCTTCAGAGACAGATTTCCTTCAGACCTCATAAGAACACTGACATCCACCAAAAAAGCAAGGCCTAGAAGGTACTAGTAAGCTGAATACTGAGAAGCCTATCTGCAGAGACCCTCACATCATCACTGTGTATTCAGGGTGGGGTTTGCTGAGCATCTGGGAGTGAGGAGACCACTGTCTACTTTGGGAAATGGAGCCAGACTATTTCTTGATAATGCCCCTTGGTGCTCCTGAGAAATATCTGCTTAAGATCTCAGCACAGGATGGTTGCTTTGACATGTCATTCTCAAATATATTACTTTGGTGAATATGAAAGTATAAATTTTAAAATTAAGAATCATACCACATTGTTTACATTTCTTGACAAAAGTGATCCAAAGTGGCAAAATGTTTAGATCAATAGGCCATAGTTTGATCTTTAAGAGTGGTTCCTTTATCATTTAAATATGTGTTAGATCCTGCTTCTTGTATTCCATATCTTTGATATGGTGTAGTGTATATGAAGATGTGTGCTTCCTGTGTGTATGCATGCAGAGGCCAAAGGAAAACACTGGTGTTCGCAGTTGCTCTTTTGTTTTAAGATGGAGTTTCTCATTGAACATGGAACCATGGTTTTTCAGTCAGATTGGCTAATCAGCAAGCTCTAGCAATACTCATGTCTCTATCTACTTCAGCCATAAGTACAGGTATACATGGCTGTACTTGACTTTTGTTTGTTTGTTTGTTTGTTTATTTATTTATTTATCGGGGAGGCGGGGAGAGTTGGCATGCTAGGGCCTCTGGCTATTTCAAATGAGCAGACACATACACCACCTTGTGCATCTGTCTTAGATGGGTACTGGGGAATCCAACCTGGGTCCTGGGGCTTTGCAGGCAAGTCCCTTAGCTGTTGAGCCATCTCTCTAGCCTCATACTTGACCCTTTTTTTTTCCTTCAAGGTAGGGTCTTGCTCTAGCCCAGGCTGACCTGGATATCACTATGCCATCTCAAGTTAGCCTTATACTCATGGAGATCTTCCTACATCTGTTTTCCAAGTGCTGGGATTAAAGGTGTGTGCCACCACGCCCAGCTTCCATACTTGACTTTTTACATGGTTGCTGTGGGTTTACTGAGGTCTTCATGCTTGCACAGTAAGCACTTTTATCTGACACGCCATCTCCTCAGCCTCCTTGTGTTGTGTTAAAATAAGCTTTAAGAAACAAAGAAATTTCATTTGACTGGAAAATATATAACATTTTTCTACAAACTTAATATTACTTTTCATGGATTGCTTTATGTGGTGATTGTTTTAGATCAATGCCTGGAAATTCTGTTTGAAGGAGAGAAAACATGTAACTCCAGTTTTCTGGGTCTGTATTGTGACTAAAGTGCTATTATGTACACATTTATACTCTGCTCCTGAATTTTTTCTTTAGGATTCCAAACACTTGAATTATCTGACATCAGAACAAGCTCTGGCTGATTATGCAGAGTTAATAAGACACTTGAAAAGAACAATCCCAGGAGCTGAAAATCAACCTGTCATTGCCATAGGGGGCTCTTATGGTGGCATGCTTGCAGCCTGGTTCAGGATGAAATACCCTCATATAGTAGTTGGGTAAGTGCATATATGCCGGGCATGAAAACTTAATGACCATAATGAAAACTCAGACTCGTCTTGTAATGCATGCTCCATTCTGCTGTACAGACATTTCTGATGTCTGTCTATTAACAGCTTTATAATTTTTCTCATTTTTGTTGAGACTCAGTTTTCATTTTAAAGTTTGGATTAGATGAGCAATATAGTTCTTTCTTTTTCCCTCTCATTTCTCTTATTATTTAGGGCTCTTGCATCTTCTGCTCCTATCTGGCACTTTAAGGATTTGGTTCCCTGTGGTGTGTTTATGGAGATTGTAACAAGAGATTTTACCAGAAGTGGTCCAAATTGTTCAGAGAGCATCCACATGTCCTGGGGTGCCATTAATCGACTGTCAAGAACAGGTAAGCTTAAATTAAGAGATGAATCTTTTTTTTTTTTTTAACCTGTGGGTTTTTTTTTCTCTAACCTCCGTATTGTTAAAGTCAATACTGCCACTTAAGCACACTTTAAAAAAACACGACAATCAAAATGTGGGACTTCATAAATTTTCACTAAGTACTTGGTGCACTTAGGATCCAGATCCATAAAGGACATAATCAGCATCTCACAGATACCCTGATAACATTTTCAGTCACCACTTCTGCACTTACACAGCTGATCACTCTTTGAACCATAGGCTAATTTTACTTATTCTTAAATTTTTCAGTAATTGAAATTACATAGCATGTGGTCACCTTCTTTTTGTCTTCTCTGTTTTGTTCAATGATACTTTTATTAGATCCTTCATTTTAGTTGTAGTTTATGCTTTCTCTTGTAGGTTTATTCAAAAATTTATTTGTGGGCTGGAGAGATGGCTTAGCGGTTAAATGCTTGCCTGTGGAGCCTAAGGACCCCAGTTCGAGGCTCGATTCTCCAGGACCCACGTAAGCCAGATGCACAAGGGGGTGCACACATCTGGAGTTCATTTGCAGTGGCTGGAGGCCCTAGTGCACCCATTCTCTCTCTCTCAAATAAATAAATAATAAAATATTTAAATATATATATTAAAATTTTATTTGCAAGCAGAGAAAGGAAGGGGGGGGGATATGAGAAGGGGCATGCCATAGTCTCTAGGCACTACAAACTAACTCCAGATGCACATGTCACTTTGTGCATCTGGCTTTATGTGGGTACTGGGGAATTGAACCCATATTGTTAGGCTTTGCAGGCAAACGCCTTAACTTTGAGTCATCTCTTCATTCTCCCTTTTATGGTTTTTGTTGTTGTTTTGTTTTATGTTTTTTGTTTTTCGAGGTAGGGTCTCACTCTAGCTCAGGCTGACCTGGAATTCACTATATAGTCTCAGGGTGGCCTCGAACTCATGGTGATCCTCCTACCTCTACCTCCTGAGTGCTGGGATTAAAGGCATGTGCCACCACTCCTGGCTCTTTTATGTTTTTATTAATTTATCCAGTATTTTAAAATGGGGAATAATTTAGAACACTAATTTTGGTAAACTTCAGAACAGGATGCAACTGTATATCAGGGATTTATGCTGTTACTCTAGAATATTTTCTTGAATATTGAAAAACTTCTTGGAGAAGTGGCATAGAAACTGTTTTCTATATTAAGAAGAAAAGAAAAATGACCTGCTGACTTAGATTAGCAATTTAATTCCATCCCCAGGCAGTGGTCTACAATGGATTACTAAAGCCCTTCATCTGTGTAGCCCCTTAACTTCTGAAGACATCCCATATCTAAAAGACTGGCTTTCTGAAACCTGGGCAAATCTGGCTATGATGGACTACCCCTATGCATCTGACTTTTTACAACCTTTGCCTGCTTGGCCTATCAAGGTAACAGGACAAGGACTTCCTATCCTTGTTTATTTTTTAAGTGTGTGTGTGTGTGTACATGTGCCATGGCATGTATGTAGAAGTCAAAGGACAATATTGGAGTGTTGGTCTTCTCATTCCACCTTAAGTGAGAGTTTGTCATTTGGAAGGCCAAACTAGCTGATCCTCAAATTTTAGGACTCTGCTGAATCTGCCTCCCAGTGATGTAGGCACATTAGGATTATAAATATCTACACTACTTTGTGTCTGGCTTTCTGTGGGTGCTGGGGACCCAAAGTTTAGTCAGCAGACTTGTGGAGCAAGTGCCTTTAACCACTGAGAAATCTACTCATCATTTTTTCCCCCTTAGGTAGGGTCTCACTCTAGCCTAGGCCAACCTAGAATTCACTCTGTAGCTCCAGAATGGCATCAAACTCACAGCGATCCTCCTACCTCAGCCTACCAACTGCTGGGATTAAAGGTGTTTACCACCATACCCAGTCCTACTTATCATTTTTAATTAAATTCTTATTCCTTTTTAAGTATATATTCTGTGACTTCAGCATCAGAAGAAATCCCAATGACATAGGGTCTCACTCTAGCTCAGGCTGACCTGGAATTCACTATATAGTCTCAGGGTGGCCTCGAACTCATGGCGATCCTCCTACCTCTGCCTCCTGAGTGCTGGGATTAAAGGTGCACACCACCATGCCTGGCTTTTAAATTTCTTTTTAATTTTAAAGAGAGAGAGAGAGAGGAGAGAGATAGAGTATTAGCATACCAGGGCCTCAGCCACTGTAATGGAGCACCAGATGCTTATGCCACCTAGTGGGCATGTGTGACCTTGCTTTTACCTCACCTTTGTGCATCTGGCTAATGTGGGATCTAGAGAGTAGAACATGGGTCCTTAGGCTTCGAAGACAAGCGCCTTAACTGCTAAGCTATCTCTCCAGCCCTTTAAAATTTTTTTTAGTTATTTGAGAGAAAGAGGCAGAAAGAGAGATAGAGAGAGAATGGACATGCCAGGGTCTTCACTGCAAACGAACTCCAGACGCATGTGCTACCTTGTGCATCTGGCTTATGTGGGCCCTGAGGAATTGAACCTGGATCCTTTGGCTTTGCAAGCAAGTGCCTTAACAATTAATCTCTCCAGCCCAACAATTGCTGATAATGATATAATTATGTGCCAAATCCTGGAGGCTTAACAGCAGTTTGTATCATCTGCAGTTCAGTTTAGCATTTTAATTTCTGTAGATATGAAGGGTAATCTGCATGCCAAACAGAAGAATGCATGAGCACCTGCTTGGATCCCAACAGTGAGGACTTGGCCAGGAGTTACTGCATACCACCTGTATGATCTTTGTAGACAAGGTGGCTTCTTTCCTGAGCCCCCCTCTCTTTCTTGATATAATAGCACACACGAAAAATACAGAGATTTAAAAAAAATCCATTATAATGAGAAAAACAGAGTTCTGCTGAGGACCAAGTAAAATTTTGGATGTGAAGACATTTTGAGAACTATTAGGATATATTACGATAGCTCCAACTTCTTTTTTTAATTTGTTTATTTTTATTTATTAATTGAAAGCGACAGATAGAGAAAGAGGCAGAGAGAGAGAATGGGCACACCAGGACCTCCAGCCACTGCAAACAAACTCCAGATGCATGCACCATCTTGTGCATCTGGCTTATGTGGGTACTGGGGAATCAAGCCTCAAACTGGGGTCCTTAGGCTTCATAGGCAAGTGCTTAACCGCTAAGCCATCTCTCCAGCCCCCAGCTTCAACTTTTTTTTACTAATGAAATGACATGTCACTCTCATTTCTAGATCTTTTACAATGTTAAGGTTTTTTTCATGTTAAATTGTGAATATAATTGATGGTACAGCTAAACAGGTACTGGATATGAGGATTATAATAGGTTAATATGTTAGCCAGGCTTCAAAAATACTTCAGAATGCATGAGCATTCAGTACTGGTGATCGTACCCAGGGCCTTAGACATGCTAGGCAAGTTATCTACACTGTGCTATATCCTGGACCTCATTTTGCTATTTTTTTTTTTTTTTTTGAGGTAGGGTCTCACTCTAGCCCAGGCTGATCTGGAATACACTCTGTGTTCTCGGGGTGGCCTCGAACTCACAGAGATCCACCTACCTACTGAGTGCTGGGATTAAAGGTGTGTGCCACCATGCCTGGCTCATTTTGCTTTTTTTTTTAAAAAAAATTATTTTTATTTATTTATTTATTTATTTATTAGAGAGAATGGGTACACCAGGGCCTCTAGATACTGCAAACAAACTCCAGATGTATGTGCTACCATGTGCATCTGGCTTATGTGGGTTCTGGGGAACTGAACCTGGGTCCTTAGGCTTCATAGGCAAGTGCTTTAACCACTAAGCCATCTTTTCATCCCTGAGATCGAAATTTTTAAGCAATACAGCTAGATGTTCAATAGTGTTTAATAATTACAATCAAATATATATCTTTGTGTAATTAAACTGTAATTTTATATCGGTATCTGATTCTTTTCCTGTTACTCTCTCCAAAATGGCAGGTAGTGTGCCAGTATCTGAAAAATCCTCATGTATCTGACTCACTGCTACTGCAGAACATTTTCCAAGCTCTGAATGTATATTATAATTATTCAGGCCAAGCACAATGCCTGAACTTTTCACAAGCAGCAACTAGCAGTCTAGGTTCCCTGGGCTGGAGCTATCAGGTAAGTATGTGTGGTTGCCCTAAACTGAAGTTGCTCTTCACTATACTTCTGCACTACGACAGACTATCAGGCAAGATTTTATAACCTAACCTGCATTCAGGTCTGGCCTCTCTTATGCTACACTGTGATAGAGACATGGAATAACTGACTTACTTACTGACTCCCTCCTTCCTTACCCTACCTTACATCATGTATTTAATTATCACCAAAAATATAGTTAGTATTTATCACTGATCAGGCTCTCTTTTGCTCCAAAGGCATAAAAATAAACAATCAAATTATTATCAAATATAGCCTCTGAGAAAGCTAGGTAAACTAACATTATAATAGATCTGTATAAGCACTTTATGGACACATAGTCTGTGGTTTTTTTTTTTTTTTTTTTTTTTTTTTTTTTTGAGGTAGGCTTTCACTTGTAGCCCAAGCTGACCTGGAGCTCATTCTGTAGTCCTAGGCTGGCCTCAAACTCACAGTGATCCTCCTACCTTTGAGTGGTGGGATTAAAGGCATGCACTACTACGTCTGGCTAATTTATCTCTTTGTGCCTCATTTTGTCTTTGAATCCTTCCTGGTTTGCTCTTTAGGTCTGCACAGAAATGGTCATGCCCTTCTGTACTAATGGAATTGATGACATGTTTGAACCTTCCTTTTGGAACTTCAAGAAATTTTCTGATGACTGCTATAGCCAGTGGGGAGTGAGACCAAGGCCCTCATGGATTACTACCATGTATGGTGGCAAAAACATTAGTTCACACACGAACATCATTTTCAGGTGAGCTTTGCTGGTCCTAAAAGGAGCTTTTGTTGATGGATTCAGAATTAGGAAAGTGCTGGCTAGCAAAACCACATAGAATATAATCATGATACCTAGCAGGTATTTCTCTGTATGACAGAAGATACTGTGAAGACTCAGTTTGATGCTGGATTGTCAATGTAATTAAAGGGTTAAACAATAGCAACAGAATTAAAATACTTAAAAATTATCTCACCAGCACAAAATGAAGCATCATGTTTTTTTTTTTTTTTTTTATTTATTGACAAGCAGAGAGAGAGAGAGAATGGGCATATCAGGATCTCTAGCTGCTGTAAACGAACTACAGATACATGAACCATTTTGTGCATCCTGCTTTACATGGTACTAGGGAATTGAACCTGAGTCATTAGGCTTTGCAGGCAAGCACCATACTGTGGAGCCATCTCTCCAGCCCATTATTATTTTTTTTTTTTTGAGGTAGGGTCTTATTCTAGTCCAGGCTGACCTGGAATTAACTATGTATTCTCAGGGTGGCCTTGAACTCATGGCGATCCTCCTACCTCTGCCTCCCAAGTGCTGGGATTAAAGGCATGTGCCACCACCCCCGGCTTCAGCCTGGTATCTTTTGTTCTTGTTTTGTTAGTTACCATTTTTATTAAGGATAACAAAATTTTCAGTGTTTATTCAATTGATACTTTTAAAAAATATATTTATTTTATTTATTTGAGAGAGAGAGGGAGAAAGAGAGAGAATGGGCATGCCAGGGGCTTCAGCCACTGTAAATAAACTCCAGACACATGCACCACCTTATGCATCTGGCGTACGTGGGTCCTGGGAAATCGAACCTGGGTCCTTTGGCTTCGCAGGCAAATGCCTTAACTGCTAAGCCATTGCTCCAGCCCTCAATAGATACTTTTGAAGTGCCTGCAGTTATTTTTTAGGTACTACATGAGGCACTTCAAATAATTTTATCTGCCCAGCACTTGGGAGGCAGAGATAGGAGGATCGCCGTGAGTTTGAGGCCACCCTGAGACTACAGTGAATTCCAGGTCAGCCTGAGCTAGAGTAAGACCCTACCTCGAAAAACTAAAAAAAAAATAAATAAATAAAATTTACTTATCTGAATCCTCACCATCTTTGCAGTAGTTGTTATAGTTCCAATTTAAAAAATATTTTTTTATTTATTTATTTTTATTTATTTGAGAGAGAAAGAGAAAGAGACGGACAGAGAGAGATAATGAGAATATGGGTGTGCCAGGGCCTCAAGCCACTGCAAATGAACTCCAGACACATGTACCACTTGGTGTATCTGGCTTACATGGGTACTAGGAAATTGAACCTGGGTCCTTATGCTTCTCAAGCAAGCGTCTTAACCACTAAGCCATCTCTCCAGTCCATATAGTCCCAGTTTTTTTCTTATGAGGTAGCCCAGGCTGACTTGGAATTAACTATGTAGTCTCAAGGTGGCCTCGAACTCACAACAGTCCTCCTACCTCTGCCTCCCAAGTGCTAGGATTAAAGGCCTGCGCCACCACGCCTGACCCAAGTTTTTTGTTTGTTTTGTGTTTTTAGGTAGGATCTCACTCTCACCCAGGCTGACCTGGAATTCACTATGTAGTCTCAGGCGGGCCTCAAACTCACTGTAATCCTCCTACCTCTGCCTCCTGTGTGCTGGGATCAAATGTGTGTGCCCCCATGCTTGGCTTATAGTCCCTTTTTTAGAGGGTGGTCATCCTCTTCACCCTGCTCAGTTACTTGCCAGAGACCGACCAGTCAGGTATTTCTACTTGGACCTGTCTGAACTACAAAGCCATTCTACAGGTTCTCTAAGGAAAATTAAAATCAGCCTGAAGAGCTGGTCGACATCATTTCTTATTTATTTTGGTTTTTTGAGGTAGTGTCTTGCTCTAGTCCAGGCTGACCTGGAATTCACTATGTAGTTTCAGACTGGCCTCAAACTCACAGTGATCCTCCTACTTTTGCCTCCTGCGTGCTGTGATTAAAGGTGTGTGCCACCACACTTGGCTAAATTTTCTTTTCTATACTGCACCTAGGAATTGAGGTTCCCATTGGTCCTTATTCAAAACTATGCAGGCAATAAGGATTTAAGGGCTGGAGAAATGGCTTAGCAGTTAAGCCGTTTGCCTGAGAAGCTAAAGGACCCAGGTTTGATTACCCAGGACCCACGTAAGCTAGATGCACAAGGGGCACATGCATCTGGAATTCGTTTGCAGTGGCTACAGGCCCTGGCATGCCCATTCTCTCTTTGTCTGTCTCTCTTCTCTATCTCTGTCTTGCTCTCTGCTTACAAATAAAAAAAAAAAAATGCCGGGCGTAGTGGTGTACACCTTTAATCCCAGCACTCAGGAGGCAGAAGTAGGAGGATCACCCTGAGACTACATAGTGAATTCCAGGTCAGCCTGGGCTGGAGTGAGACCATACCTCAAAAAAAGCAAACAAACAAACAAAAAAACTATGCAGGCAATAACGATTTAAAACTCAGATCTGCTGACTCAGTTCATTGTTCTTTCCACTACTGTACATAGTATATATTCATGTTATTAATACTGATGAAATTCTATGCTCAGGAACTTGCATATGTTTATTTGTAGATCTCTATGTAGAACATCTAGTTGTAGGCCACAGGTTTCTTCATGTGAGCTAGGCCAGGTTCTAGAAAGTGGAGTCAACAAAACAGCCACAAATGCCTTTCCCTGGGAGTTCGGTTTGACACACAGGAAAGAGGATTACATACTCTCAATATTTACAGAACCAAGTTGGCTGCTTTATTGATACTAGATTGTGGGGGGGGGGGGACAAAAGTGAAACCAGGAAAAATAGTTCAAAGGCTTATGCAGTGATTTATGTTAGAGATAGATAATGGTGACCTGGATCAAGGTGGTAGCAGTGGTGTGGTGAGAAGTGGTTAGGTTGTGGATCTATCTGAAGATACAGCTGACAGTTTATTGACAGATTGGTTGTTGAGCAGAGATTAGAGGATGACAGTAAACTTCTTGATCTGAACAACTAAGATAGAATTCCCACCAACAGAGACTGGGAATATGGTAGGAGGAGCTGATTAAGAGTTGGGGGATGTTAAGAGTGTGGTTTCAGATCTGGTGTGTTTGAGATATCTAATTAGATTTCCATGTAAAAAAGGTCAATTAGGCAGTTGAATTTTGGTTTGAAAGTATAAGGGGAAATACCTGGCTAGAGATAGAATTTAGTAGTTTACTTTTCTGTTACTATAAGAAGATGCTCAAGATAATCAGCTTAAAAAGAGGAAAGGTAGCCGGGCGTGGTAGCGCATGCCTTTAATCCCAGCACTTGGGAGGCAGAGGTAGGAGGATCACCGTGAGTTGAGGCTACCCTGAAACTACATAGTTAATTCCAGGTCATCATGGACCAGAGTGAGACCCTACCTCAAGGAAAAAAAAAAAAGAGGAAAGGGGCTGGGCATGGTGGTACATGTCTTGAATCCGAGCACTTGGGAAGCAGAGGTAGGAGGATCGCCATGAGTTTGAGGCCACCCTGAGACTACATATGAATTCCAGGTGAGCCTGAGCTAGAGTGAGACCCTACATCAGAAAACCAAAAAAAAAAAAAAAGAGAGAGAGAGAAAGTCTCATGATCCCTTTCAAGGACATGCCCCAATGACCTAAAACCATCCATAGGCCTTATTTACTTCCACACCTCCCACCAGTGTTAAGCTGACGACTATGCCTTTAACGCATGAGCCTTGGAGAAGTATTTAAGATCCAAATAGTAGCAACAGTAATCTGCATATAGATTAGACTTAAACCTGAATGGGCTTTTTGGATGATTATATGACCATAAAGATTTTATTTTAGGCTTTGTAAATACTACCAGAAAGTGAAGTATGCATTAAATACATGACAGAATACACATAAAAGTGTTTTGTAGGTCATTTCAAGTGTTACATAAGGATACCAAAGAGAGAAGTGGTGTAATACTTAGCCCTGGCTGGGGACCTAGATCCAGGTATTTTACTGCCAACTTTAGTCTTAGGATTCAGATTTCATGACATTACATGAAATACATGACAATACATGAAATACAGTCAAAATGTTGTATAGGTAGAGAAAGAAAAGGAATTTTAGACTACTACTTTTACTTAGTTCAGTTCCTTATCCAAATGGGTATTCCCATGGAGTTTTAATTGGTGAGTTTAAAGCAACAGGTATGAGTCCTAGAGGTGGTTACTGTGGCATATCTGCACACTCCATACAGGGCATGAGGGCCATCAGGGCCAGTCAAGAATGTATGTCTCTCCCATAGAGAAGTGGTAACCAGGGAACAGAAACTGGGTCATGGGCTGGAGAGATGGCATAGCAGGTAAGATGCCTGCCTGAGAAGCCTAGGGACCCATGTTCAACTCCCCAGATTTGTTGTAAGCCAGATGCACAGGTGACGCATGTACAAGGTCACACATGTGCACAAGTTGGCACCTGTGCCTGGAATTTGATTGCAGTGGCTAGTGGCCCTGGCATCCCAGTTCTCTCCCTCCCTCCCCATAAAAAAAAGAAACTGAGTCAACCACAATGAGGAACTCGGGGAGGCATGGAAGTGGATACTGTCAAAAGTGGCTGAGCACTGCTTCTTTTATGAGATTTTTTTTTCTTTTTCTTTTTTTAAGTTTTTCCAAGGAAGGGTCTCACTCTAGCCAGGCTGGCCTGGCACTCACTCTGCAAGCACAGGCTGGCCTCAAACTCACATCCATCCTCCTACCTCTGCCTCCCAAGTGCTGGGATCAATGGCATGCACCACCACACCCAACTGAAAATCTAACTTTTCAAGTGGATCCTGAGGCAGCATAAAATTGCAAGCATTCACCACAAATGGCAGTATTCTTCAAAACTGATCAATCTATAGTCACAATGCCTATCAAAATCCTAGATGGGGCTGGAGAGATGGCTTAGCAGTAAAGGTGCTTGTCTGTGAAGCCTAAGGACCCAGGTTTGATTCTTCAGTACCCACATAAGCCAGATGCACAAAGTGGCTCATGCATCTGGAGTTTGTTTGAAGTGGCTGGAGGCACTAGTGTACCCATTCTCTCTCTCTTTCTGTCTCTCTGCTTCTTTCTCTGTTTCTCTCTATTCAAATCAATAAATAAAATATCTTTTTAGCCAGGTATGATAGTGCACGCCTTTAATCCCAGCATTCAGGAGGCAGAAGTAGGAGGATTGCTGTGAGTTTGAGGCCACCCTGAGACTGCATAGCTACATAGTAAATTCCAGGTCAGCCTGAGCTAGAGTGAGACCCTACCTTGAAAAAAACCAAAATAATAAATAAATAAATAAATAAATAAATAAATAAATAATAAAAAATAAAATACTTTTTTAAAATCCTAGATAGCTTTTTATTTATTTATTTATTTATTTTTGGTTACTAAATGAAACATAGTTGCTAAATTCTTGTAGAAATGTAAGGAATCCAAAATAAAATAAAATAAATGTAAGGGATCCAGAATAGCCAAAATAATCTTCAAAAGGAAGAAAAATTTGAAGAACTTAAACTTCCTAATTTCTGTGACAGTAATCAGTGTACTGTAATGCTGGCATAAGTTTAGATTTATTTTTTAGTGGAAGATAATTGATAGTTTTAGTCAGTTTTTCAAAAAACAGGTGGTGGTAAACCTGTAATCCTTCTACCTATTTCCCAAGTGCTGAAATAACAGGAGTGCACCACCAGGCCTATTGAGAATGGGCTCTTAGAGCTAAAAAATAAAAAGACAACTCAATTGAAAATGAATGAGGTGGAAAAAAAAAAAAAAGAAAATGGATGAGGAGCTGGGCATGGTGGCACACATCTTTAATCCCAGCACTCGGGAAGCAGAGGTAGGAGGATCTCTGACAGTTTGAGGCCACCCTGAGACTGCATAGTTAATTCCAGGTCAGCTTGGGCTAGCGCGTGACCCTACCTCAAAAGATTACAAAAAAGAAAAAAGAAAGATAAAAAGGGGTTGAGGAGCCAGATGTGGTGGATGACTCCTGCCTGTTCATGGCAATCCTGGTCTACATAGTGACTTCCAGATCAGCCTGGGCTAGAGTGGAACCTTGTTTCAAAAATAAAAATAAATGAGAAGCTGGATAGAGATTTTTTCAAGTAATACATACCAGTCAGCACATGAAAAAAAAAAACAACATTTAATATCATCAGTTTTTTCTAAACCACAGTGACCCTTGGGGCACAGCTTAGTAGTAAAGCAAGTGCTTATCGTGCTGAGAGCCTGGGCTCAGTGCAGAGCATTAATGATCTTAAGGCACCCCCACCCGCCAAATCCACAATGGGAGAAACTGGACTTCTGCATGTTTGTAGAAATATCAAACAGTGACAGTTTAGTGGTACCTTATTTCCTAGAAATTCCATTCCTAGGTATTCCCAGGAGAAATGAAAATATACATGCACACTTGCATGTGATAATGTTCAAATAAGCAAGGTTCCTAATATGAAAAAGTGGAAACTACACAAAGGTACATGAAGTGATTAATGGATAAAGCAACTATTATATAACATATATAATTATTGCATATTATATAACACATATATATACATATATATATATATAATGAAATACTATTTGGCAATAAAAAGGAATGATGGGGGCTGGGGAGATGGCTCAACTTTTAAAAGGCATCTGCTTGCAAAGCCTGTCAGCTCAGATTCAGTTCCCTAGTACTCATGTAAAGCCAGATGCACAAAGTGGCACTTGTGTCTGGACTATGCTTGCAATGTCAGGAGGCCCTGATCTGCCCACTCATATTCATATTCTCTCTCCACAAATAAAAAATATTTAAAAGGGAGTGATGTATAATTGCTTTTTTTTTTTTTTTTTTTTTTGTTTTTTCGAGGTAGGGTTTCACTCTAGCTCAGGCTGACCTGGAATTCACTATGTCGACTCAGGATGGCCTCGAACTCACAGTGATCCTCCTACCTCTGCCTCCCAAGTGCTGGGATTAAAGGCATACGCCACCACACCTGGCCAGTTTTTCAAAGTAGGGTCTTGCTGTAGCTCAGGCTGCCTGGGAATTCACTCTATATTCTCAGGCTGGACTTGAATTTACAGTGATCCTCCTACCTCTGCCTCCTGAGTACTGGGATTAAAGGCGTGTGCCACTACACCCGGCATGCATGATATATTGATTCATGATGCAACATAGATAAAACATTAAAAAAAAATACCAGCTAGGTGTGGAGGCTCACGCCTTTAATCCCAGCACTTGGGAGGCAGAGGTAGGAGGATCACCAAGAGTTCAAGGCCACCCTGAGGCTACAGAGTGAATTCCAGGTAAGCCTGAGCTAGAGTAAAACCCTACCTTGAAAAACCAAAAACGAAAAAAGAAAACTCCCTATTTTAAAACACAAGTTTATCTTTTATCAGGAAGAAGGGAGATGGAGGGAAAGGGATGAAACAAAGTTGCATTTTTTTTTTTGTCAAATAAAGTACAATTTTTTGGGAAATAGGGTTATCAAGAAGAAGGGAGAGGGAGGGAAAAGGATGAAACAAAGTTGCATTTTTTGTCAAATAAACTATATTTTTTGGGAAATAGGGTGACAAAACTGAAAATAGAGTATGTGGTCAGAAAATGTTAGGCATTCAAATATCTTCACTTTGTATTAGCTTTAAAGTTAAGGACAGGCTGCTAGAGTATTAGTCTTATTTTATACAACATATTTCAGAATGATTTAAACAGAATTGGTCATTGAAACAAGTTGAATTCCTTAATATATATACATATATACATACACACACACGGATATATATAGATATGTATATATCTATATATATGTATATATATGTAGATATGTATATATCTATATATATGTATATATATGTATATATATATATACACATATCTCCAGTCTCCACAGCATCTCTATTACTTTAACAGCATTGTTGAGGTATAACTCATCTATTATAGATTTCACCCACTTAAAGGGTACAGCTTAATGGTTCTTAATATATTCAGATTTGGCAACAGTAACATACTTCACTTTAGGACACTATCATCATCCCCCCAAAAAGTTCATACTTAATAGCAGTCATTCCCCATTATCTACCACATGTTCCTTTTTTTTTTTTTTTTTTTTTTTTTTTTTTTTTGAGGTAGGGTCTTGCTGTAGCTCTGAGTGCTGGGATTAAAGGCATGCGCCACCACTCCTGGCTTGGGAGCTTTTTTTAAAAATCAATTTTATATATAGGTCCTAGTAAAGAAAAAAGCAGGTGTGAAGGACTCCTGTGTACTGTTCTTGTGCTTAGTAAGTACTTACACAAGCACCATCTGGTTTAGTCTTACACTCTATGGGGTGTGCTTTAGTTTTTATTTTTTACAAATGAGGAAATTGAGTCAGGTAACTTGTGATACATTAATGTTGAATAATGAAGCAGTTATTGGATTTCAGGCTTCTACATTCCAAGTCTCAGTACAAAGTTGACCCATGGGGTCATCAACTTCAGTCTTCTTTGGTTTTATTTTTTTTCCAGAAATATTATAATACTTTAGCACATGTGAAAGTAGATCCTGAGATCAAATCCCCCCAATTATACGTTTATAGTTTTAGGCATATGGATATAGTGTTTTCTCATATTTTATCTTTGTGGGTATAAAAATCTAACAATCTTATTATTATTTGTCTATTTTCCCTCACTTGCAGCAACGGCGATCTAGATCCCTGGTCAGGAGGTGGAGTAACCAGAAACATCACAGATACCCTGGTGGCAATCAACATCCCACAGGGTGCCCATCATTTAGACCTCAGAGCCCAAACTGCCTTCGATCCCACCTCTGTTTTATTAGCCCGCTCACTGGAAACTAGATACATGAAGCAATGGATTGCAGATTTCTATGGCAACTCTGGAAGGCATCTCTGAGAAACTTTAAAAATATATTTTTTGCGGGCTGGATGGATGGCTTAGTGGTTAAGGTGCTTGACTGCAAAGCCAAAGGACCCAGGTTTGATTCCCCAGGACCCACATAAGCCAGATGCACAAGGTGGCATATGTGTCCTGAGTTCGTTTGCAGTGACTGGAGGCTCTGGCGCGCCCATTCTCTCTTTCTCTGCCTCTTTCTCTGTGTCAAATAAATAAAAATATATTTAAAAAATATTTTTTGCTTCTTTTATGTTCATTCCATCCACATGGGAACTCAGTTTGATTTTCCACGTGTCTATAGCCACACCATCCTGAACTTGCCCGATCTTGTCTGATTTTCCACATATAATTACTTTACCTTGTTTAATATTAGATTGTTGGGGCCAACGTTGATACAGAAGAGGGCGATGGGGGTGAGAACAGTCATCCCACCAAGGTGACTGCTCTGTTGTCACTGTGCCACTTCCATGAATAATGTCATCATGACCGCTCCCCACCATCAGAACTGGTGCAGTTCCTGGCTGCCTTCCATTCGAGGCAGAGCCACTTCCATTGTCTCTATAAGAAGCATCTCTCCTTGTCTTAGAGGTTGGAATCTCTTTGGCCATTTGTAAGTCCCCATTCCTACCTCCAAAAAGGACAGCCAAAGCTGGAATAAATGATGTCATCACAGCTGGCAGGAAGGATGTGGGATGGCAATCCAGGCAATGGGGCCATTTCTAATGTACTTGGTCACTGACTGTGAATTGTGCTGTAATACACAAGAAGGCTGGGGCCGGCGTGGTGGCACGTGCCTTCAATCCCAGCACTCGGGAGGCAGAGATAGGAGGATCACCATGAGTTCGAGGCCGCCTTGAGACTACATAGTGAATCCCAGGTCAGCCTGTGCTAGAGTGAGACCCTACTACGGAAAACCAAAAAAAAAAAGAAGAAGAAGAAGAACAAGGCTGCTGTGTGTTGCTCCAGCCATTGGGACTAGTGTGTGCCTGGGTTTGGCTGCTTTTGCAAAGTCTTTTAGTTTCTCTCTTCCCCTGCAGCCTTTCTTAGTTCTGGGACATTTGCCATGATGCTACCAGGAAGAAAACTGGTTTACTGCTCTGTTTCTTTTGTTCTAAGTTAAGTTTTATGATAATTTAGTTTTAAATCCTACCAGATTATGAAAATAACTGTTTTGCCTTTCACTTTAGATCTAAATAAGCTGTATTAGTAAAAATCCTTTAAGGATTAGTGTAACAGAGGCTTCGGAGATAGCTCACTGATTAAAGATAGGTGCTTGCTTGCAAAGCTTGCTGGCTCAGATTCAATTCCCCAGCCACCCATATATACTGGACAGGCATTCATTTGCAGTGGAAGAGACCCTGGTATTCACATACACACATATGCAATTAAGTAAAACATGTCAATACCATTCATATTCATATAACTGTACTTCATCTTTTTTTTGGTTTTTCAAGGAAGGGTCTTACTCTAGCCCAGGCTGACCTGGAATTCACTATGTAGTCTCAGGGTGGCCTCGAACTCTTGGCAGTCTTCCTACCTCCACCTCCCGAGTGCTGGAATCAAAGGCATGCGCCACCACGCCCGGCATAAATGTACTTCATCTTTTTAAAAATTTAATTTCTGGTGGTTCTTACTGCTATCACTAAAGCAGAAGTGTCAGGCCACTAAGAGGCTGGTGCATGGGGACTTTCCTGTGTGGTCCAAAAGACAAGCTGAGTGGTTCAGGCAGATGGCATACTTGACAATAAATGGCTGAGCCATTCTTTTTTTTTTTTTTTTTTTTTTTTTTTTTTGAGTTAGGGTCTCACTCTAGCTCAGGCTGACCTGGAATTCACTATATAGTCTCAGGGTGGCCTCAAACTCATGGCGATCCTCCTACCTCTGCCTCCCGAGTACTGGGATTAAAGGCGTGAGCTACCACGCCCGGCTTGGCTGAGCCATTCTTATTTCTAAGTGTTAGCAGCTTTCAAGCAGTTCTTACACTGATACCTTTCTTCAGAAGATGTTCTGTAGGATAACAAATAAGTTTCAGTCAAAACCTTTCACGGACACAGAGAGACTGACCACTTTAACTGCTAAGAGTTCTTCCAATACCACTTTCTTTTTATTCTCTTGGTAAATATTTTTCACCTCGCCTTTAGCATTTTTTTTTTATTATTAAAAGCTATATTTTGGGTTGGAGAGATGACTCAGCAGTAAAGGCTATTGTCTGAAAATCTAACAATCTGGGTTCGATTCCTCAATACCCATGTAAAATCAGATGCACAAAGTGGCACATGCGTCTGGAGTTCATTTGCAGTGGCTCTAGCCCTGATGTGCCCATTCTCTCTCTCTCTCTACTCTCCATACAAATAAATAATTTTTAAAAAGAGTTTATTTGAGAGGTCCCACCTTGTGCACCCTGCTTTACGTGGGCACTGGGAAATCGAACGTGGGTCCTCAGTTTTTGCAGGCACATACCTTAACCACTGACCCATCTCTCCAACCCAATAAAAATAGTTTTAAAATCTCAAAAAAGTGTATTTTGAGCTCAGCTAAGGTTTAATAATTTTATTCCTTTTTAGGATTTTAGGCTATTTTTCCTTGAAGCCTTTTTACTAACATAGAATCAAATAACTTCAACATTTCATTAAATGTTATTTGCTGAAATTGGATCTTTCTGAAGAAATAAATTGAAAAAAGCTTTACACAAGTATAATTCAGTCTTAGGTCTATAAGCATTTTATGTATATAATCCTTAATGGATGCCAGTCTGTTTAATTGCTAAAACTTAAATTGAAAGAGTCAGAACACCAAACACCTTATTCAATACTTACTGCTGAGCGTGGTGGGTTTACCTATACTCCTAGTTACTCAAGCCCAAGAGTTCAAGGCCAGACTGGGCAACAGAGTGAGACCCTATCTAAAGAAAAATATTTTAAACATAACTCTAATTAACAAACAGTGCATCTAACAGATAGGAAATGAATTAGTGATTTTTATTTTGTTCTTGTTACTTAAGTGTCTAGGTTTGGTTAAATAAATTTAGGGAACTTGCATAGAGCCAAGAGATTATCCCAAGCAGCCAATGTCCACGCATATTAGAGAGTGATAGTACCTCAGGTATCCAGTCTAACCCCATCGTTTAGATGATGGGATTGTGGTCCTGAGAGAAAAGGCTTGTCTACAGCCCCAAAGCTCATTTTTAGAAGAAGTGGGCTTGACTCCAGATTTTGTTTCATTATATTGGCATAGTTTAATCTTTGAATTTAAGCAACAAAATTGTACTAAACTACCTTAAGCAGAAAAGAACTTTATTGAGATCATAAATTGGGTTATTAAGCCGGGCGTGGTTGCTCACGTCTTTAATCCCAGCACTCGGGAGGCAGAGGTAGGAGGATCAAGGTGAGTTCGAGGCCACCCTGAGATTACATAGTGAATTCCAGGTCAGCCTGGGCTAGAGGGAGACCCTACCCCGAAGAAAAAAAAGTGGGTTATTAGGTATCATGAAAAAATGGATCTGGAATCTAGAAAATCAGTATTAGTCAAAATGCTGTGTTCTTTCTGGCTTTCACTAGAGACTATCAAGTGCCAGCCTGTGGTTCAGCCTTGTTCTTCAGATTTTTTTTTAATAAAGATTTTATTTTTATTTATTTATTAGGGACAGAGAGAGGGAGAAAGAGAGAGAAAGAGAGAGAGAATGGGCACGCCAGGGCCTCTAGCCACTGCAAACGAACTCCAGACGTGTGTGCCCTCTTGTGCATCTAGCTTACCTGGGATCTGGAGAATTGAACCGGGGTCCTTAGGCTTCACAGACAAACGCCTTAACAGCTAAGCCCACTTCAGATGTTTTATAGTTTTCTCAGAAGTTGTGTCAACACCAGCTGGGGCTGGAGAGATGGCTCAGTGGTTAAACGTGCTTGCTTGCAAAGTCTAACAGCCTGGGTTTGATTTGCCAGTACTCAAGGAAAGCCAGACACACAAAGTGGCACATGCGTCTGGAGTTCATTTGCAGTAGCAGGAGGCCCTGGCATGCCCATTCTCTCTCTAATCAATTTTTAAAAATTAAAAAGAGAGCTGCGGCAGAGGCACAGTGTGCGACTTCCATCGCAGCCATGGATGAGGAGGAAGAGAGTACTGGCTTTGGAAGATTCACAAGACCATCATGCAACTGTCATGACCGCGGCTAGCTGGTGAGCCTGGATGAACTGGACCAGACGCTGGAAGAGTTCAAGACCCAGTTTGGGGACAAGCCAAGTGAGGGACGACCTCGGCGCACAGACCTCACAGTGCTGGTCACCCATAACGATGACCCCACTGACCAGATGTTCGACTTCTTCCCAGAGGAGCCCAAGGTGGGAATCAAGACCATCAAGGTATATTGCCAGCGTATGCAGGAGAACATCACGCGTGCCCTCATCGCGGTCCAGCAAGGCATGACGCCTTCTGCCAAGCAGTCCCTGGTGGATATGGCCCCCAAGTACGTCCTGGAGCAGTTTCTGCAGCAGGAGCTTCTGATCAATATCACGGAGCATGAGCTGGTTCCAGAGCATGTTGTCATGACCAAGGAGGCGGTGACAGAGCTGCAGGCGCGATACAAGCTGCGTGAAAGCCAACTGCCCAGGATCCAAGCTGGGGACCCTGTGGCACGCTACTTTGGAATCAAGCGAGGGCAGGTGGTGAAGATCATCCGGCCTAGTGAGACGGCCCGCCGCCACGTCACTTAACTGCCTGGTGCAACAGCCAGAGCCAGGAGCGCCACACCAGTGAGTGCCTCTCCACAGCATCCCCAAACTAGCCCTGGCCAGCATAGCACCCAAGGAGGGTCCCACACATGGTGCGGCCAACCTTCTGTCCTCAAAACTACCACCTGTCATGGTCATTTGGCCAGTAATGTCAGCCCTCAGGAGACCAGACCGAGGCGGGGATTACCAGAAGTTCAAAGCTACCATGGGCTCCATAATGAATGAGACCATGTCTCAAAAAGTAAAAAACAAGTGCCAGGAGTGGTGGCGCACACCTTTAATCCCAGCACTCAGGAGGCAGAGGTAGGAGGATCACCGTGAGCTTGAGGCTACCCTAAAACTACATAGTGAATTCCATGTCAGCCTGAGATAGATTGAGACCCTACCTCAAAAAACAAAAACACATCACTGAAAAAGAAAAAAACAGGGCTGGAAAGACTTAGCTGAGCAGTTAGTTAAAGGCACTTGCTTGCAAAGACTGCCCACCTGGATTCAATTTCCCAGTACCCACACAAAGCTAGATGCACAAAATGGGGCATGTGTTTAAAACATGGGCACCAGGCTGGGAGGGCGGCAGCCAGGTCAGCTCCTCATCCCCAACCATGTCAGGCTTACCTCAGGGGCTTCCAAGAGGTTTGGGTCAGAGATGCAGAGGTCAGCGTCACTGAGCAGAGCACAGGATAGCTGAGGGGTGACCACCCAACCTGCATGGCTTCGCTCACTGCCCTCTTCCCATTCCACTCTGGACGCTGGTCCTGGGCTGTCCCCTCTGCTCCTCGTGCTACCCAGGAAGGACCACCATCTCCATCCTCCTTTCCTCTGTTGGAGGACACCAGTGCTCAGGAGGGACACCCAGCCCTGGATGAGGAGGCTGGCGGCAGCCTGCAACCCAACTGCTGGTTCCCAGGATGCTGCTGTGTGACTTGGAGCTCAGGGTTCTCAGCACCCCAGATTCCCATTTGCAGTTCACTTGTCATAGAAAGTTGTTTATTCAGAGTTAAAAAATTAAAGATATTTTGAATAAATTTAAAAAATTAAAAAAGAAATTCCACAAGGTGGTTATAAAAGCAGTGATTGCAGACCCAGAGTCTGTATTATGTCTTGGAATAATCTCAGAAATCTGCATTTCTTTTTAAAATTTTTATTTATTTATTTTGGTTTTTCAAGGTACATTCTCTACCCCAGTCTGACCGGGGATTCACTATGTAGTCTCAGGCTGGCCTTGAGTTCACAGCAATCCTCCTGCCTCTGCCTCCCAATGCTGGGATTAAAGGCACGTGCCGGGCTGGAGAGATGGCTTAGTGGTTAAGGTGTTTGCCTGCAAAACCAAAGGATCCAGGTTCGATTCTCCAGGACCCACATAAGCCAGCTGCACAAGGAGGCACATGCATCTGGAGTTTGTTTGCAGTGGCTGGAGACCCTGGCGTGCCCATTCTCTCTCTTAAATAAATAAATAAATAAATAAATAATAAAGGAGTGTGCCATCATGCCTGGCTTAAAATTTTTATTATTTTAATCTTTTTGTGTATGCATGCAGAATACGTGCCTATGTATGCCATGGCACACATGGGAGTCAGAGAACAACCTCAGTCCTCACCTTCCACGCTGTCGAGGGCCTCTTGTTGTTTGCCATGGTGTACACCAGGCCAGCTGGCTTGCAAGCTTCTGGGGATTCTGTTGTTTTCACCTCCAATCTCAGCCCTGGTATGCTAGGATTACAGTTGCTTGCCACCACTTCTGGCTCTCCATACGTTTTGAGATGGCAAACACACACTTAAGACAATGTTCAACATCCCTAACCATCAGGGAAATGCAAATCTCCTGTACTTATAAAAAGCTTATGACTTCCCAGAATGGTGTCCTCACTGCCGCACAAGTCTATAAATCTCAGGTAAGGGCAGGGCAGAGCCAGGGACCACACTTCTTAGCATGGAGGTAGAGCATTTGAATAACTCAGCCATGGTATTGATGGGTGGTTTAGAGTCCTGGGAGGGAGCTGGAGAGGTGGCTTAGCGGTTAAGGCACTTGCCTGTGAATTCTAAGGAGCCATGTTCAATACCTCAGTACCCACATAAGCCAGATGCACAAGGTGGTGCATGCGTCAAGTTCATTTGCAGTAGGTAGTGGCCCTGGTGTGCCCATTCTCTATTTGCCTCTTTCTCTCAAATAAATAGAGTCCTGGGAGGAATTAAATGTTCATAAAGATGCAGGAGACCCCAAGCCAGTGAACCCCAACTTTGGGATTCAATTATCAAAGACTAGAAAACATGGACCCAGAGAAAGGTAAATTATGAATTATGAGACTAATTTTAGAGAAAAGTAGGAGGGAAAGTAAATCAGGAAAGTCCAAGTCAAAAGAAATTCTCCCCTTCTCAGGCTGGTTGGGAAGGCGGAGAGGAGACAAAAAGTCTGGACACACATACATAGAAAGGAAAGCACCCAGGCAAGAAAGTTTTCCTTCCCAGTCTGGGAAGGGAGAGGGGAGTCCGAAAAGATCACCCTTACATAAGTAAAGAGCAAGTTCAGAGAGTGTGGAGGCGAAGAGGGCGCACACAAGTGGTCCAGGCCCATTTATATGCACTTAGAATGAGCCTCATCATTACACTCAGGTGTGTAAGGGAGGGTGTGTAATGGGGTACTGGGGATTCAGGAAAGTCCTTGAACCCCAAACCTTAGGTTCATGTCTATTTTTATATGTAACAGTGTTAGGCATTTAGTAAAGTCCTTGAACCTCAAACTCTAGGTTAGTCTTTTTTTTTTTTTTTTTTTTAATAGTTTTGTGGTAGGGTCTAGCCCAGGCTGACCTGGAGTTCACTCTGTATTCTCAGGGTGGCCTCGAACTTATGGTGATCCTCCTACCACCTGCCTCCTGAGTGCTGGTATTAAAGGCACGTGCCCATAATGTCTTGAAAGAAAATGGGCGTGCCAGGGCCTTCAGCTGTTGCAAATGAACTCCAGACACACATGCTATCATGTGCATCTGGTTTATGTGAGTCGTGGGGAATGGAACCTAGGTCCCTTTGCTTTGCAGGCAAACACCTTAACCACTAAGCCATCTCTCCAGTCCTTTTTTTTAAAACAAAAACAACTTTGTTTGAGAGAGAGAAATAGAATCTGTTTTTTTTTTTTCAAGGTAGGGTCTCACTCTAGCCCAGGCTGACCTGGAATTCACTCTGTATTTTCAGGATGGCCTCAAACTCACAGCGATTCTCCTGAGTGCTCCTGAGTGCCTCCTGAGTGCTGGGATTAAAGGTGTGCTCCACCACGCCCAGCTGAAGTAGTTTTAATAAAATGAGATCAGGAACCTGAATCTACTATCACCCTTCTTGTCTCACAGGTAACTTAGGGGAGCATGGTAACTGACCAGCCGCATAGAGGAGCGGCTACAATGGGAGTTAGGGTTAATGTTTAACATTCTCCTATGCAGTCCTTGCCTCTAGACACACATAATGGTGTCACTACCCAAGCTGATCTTCTTGATAAAGAAGTTTCCTGTAGCCGGGGATGGTGGCGCACGCCTTTAATCCCAGCACTTGGGAGGCAGAGGTAGGAGGATCACCGTGAGTTCAAGACCACCCTGAGACTACACAGTTACTTCCAGGTCAGCCTGAGCCAGAGTGACACCCTACCTCGAAAAAAAAAAAAAAAAAAAAAAAAAAAAAAAAAAAAAAGAAGTTTCGTGAATCATTACCACAGGCCTTATTATGAAATGCAGGTGTTCCCTGTTATCTGCACCATAAGGAATGTATGTCCCTTGTTTGTCTGAGTTCTGCTTATGTGACTCGTGTAATGAATACCTTGTGATTTTTTGTTTAATAGTAACTCTGTGGTTTAACTTGTGATTAACTCCCATCCTGTTTTCATAATGTCTTGTGGTTTTCTACAATAAAAGCTGACTCCCAGAGCAGCCCAAGACTGCATTCAGAGATCCTGACCTCTAGAGTGTAGTCCTGGTGCATCAGCCCTTCCCAGCACTCTGTGAGTTGGTGGTCTTACTTGTACGACAACAGACACCATAACATCTTGGGGGCTCACCCGGTATCCACAGTTCAAGACCCCTAATCTCAGCCGAGAACTGGATCTCTGTCCATCTTCATGTTCCTGGTTTTGGAGCTGGTAGCAAGCCAATGACAGGGATCTTTTGCCTAGGATGGCCAGCCCCTTCCTTTGCTTGGTAAGAAACCTCTGGAAGTGCTTTCTCCACTTTTCCTTTTTGTTTTTCATTTATTTCCTGGTTTTCTGGTTTTGCATGGTCTGGGTGACCTGGAGAGGAAAAATTTCTGTTTTTGTAAAAGCAAATTAAAGATAGGTTAAAGGTGCCCTCTGGTGGCCACCTTATGTTAAATGCCGGCCAATCAAGTGAACAATAAGTATTTAGTTTTCCTGATTCTGATACCTTTTTTCTGAAGATCTTTAAAGTGCTTTGACCTGGAATTCACTCTGTATTCTCAGGGTGGCCTTGAACTCAATGTGATCCTCCTAGTTCTAAAAAGGCAGACTAAAAACCAGTTCTAAAGGAGACTAAAATCAGAATGATTTTGACCTATATCTTCAAAGATTAGGACAAGACAAACACAACACCAAACACAAATATGCTAGCAATAACAGCTCTCCTGACACTGCTGTGTGGATGCCAAACCAAAACTGAACCAGAAACAGACCTCCGGCTCAAAATCTCACCATAGGGTTATGGATTGAGATGTGAGAGTAGCTGTTAGTCAATTTGTATGTGAGGGGGTGGGTGGGGAATACATCTGGATATTCCATCCCACCCTATGGCTCTTTCTGCTTCCTCTTTTTAAAAAATATTTTATTTTTATTTATTTGAGAGAGAGAGATAGAGAGGGGGGGGGAATGGGTATACCAGGACCTCCAGCCACTGCAAACAAAACTCCAGATGCATGCACCCCCTTGTGCATCTGGCTTATGTGGGCCATGGAGAATCAAGCCTTGAACCAGGGTCCTTAGGCTTCACAGGCAAGTGCTTAACCACTAAGTCATCTCTCCAGCCCTCTGCTTCCTGTTCCACAAAATTACAAGTCTTGGGCTGGAGAGATGGCTTGGCAGTTAAGGTGCCTGCCTGCCAAGCTTAAGAACGGGGTTCCAACCTCCAGGTCCTTTAGCCAGATGCAAAAAGTGATGCAAGGGCGCAATGCCACACTTGCCCACAAGGGTGCACAATGTCTGGAGTTCATTCACAGCTGCTGAGACTGCTGGCGCACCCATTCTCTCTCTCTCTCTCAAATAAAAATAAAAAATAATTCCAAGTCTTGGTGGGTGTTAAGCAGCAATTTCTGAAACTATTTTTATTTATTTGCAAGAAGGGGATAGGGAAATGGGCATGCCAGGGCCTCTAGCAGCTGCAAAGAAAATCCAGATGCATATGCCACTTTGTGCATCTGGATTTCTGTGGGTACTGGGGGATCAAACTCTGGTTGTTAGGCTTTGCAGGTAAGCACCTTAACTGCTCAGCCATCTCTCCAGCCCTAAACTAGAAATTTTAAAATTTTAAATTTTTGCACACCCCCCCCCCACCACCAGAGAGCATTTGTCAAAGCTGAAGTTGATTTTGGTTGTCACAACTAGTTTGACAATGAACCAATGGCACCCATGATATAGGCTAAGGGATGCTGGTAACCATCCTATAGTGCACAGGACAACCCCAATAACAGGATCTTCAGGCCCCAGAACACAACAGTATCAATGTTAATGGACTGTAAGCCAGGTCTTTTCCATCATAGTTTTAAGGACTGACTTTCCTCAAATTTTACCTTGCAAAGGAGATGAAAGGGTAGTTAATTCAAATCAGTCAATGTTCTGTTGTACCCTAAACAGCATAATAACACAATGCTTACTGTGGATACTTGCTCTAAAATTCAATGCCATTTATATTGAAGACTGATTTATTTTTTAACTTTATTGACAGCCTCCATATAAATATACCATGATCACAATCCCTTCCCACCACCATCCTTCCACTCCACCCCCATAATGAATCCCTTATTTATTTGCAAGCAGAGAAAGGAGAGAATGGGTGCATCAGGGTCTCCAGCCACTGCAAACAAACTCCAGATGCATGTGCCCCTTTGTGCATCTGGCATTACAGGCAAGTACTTTAACCATATCTCTAGCCCCCCTGAAGCCCTTCTTTCTAAATAGTCACTCTTCTATTTTGATGTCATAATTTCCCCCTCTTATTATGCAGGTCTTGTGTAGGTGGTGTCAGCCACTGTGAGGTCATGAATTCCACAGCCACTTTGTGTTTGGAAGACAGTATTGCAAAACACAGATTGGTTCTTTTTCTTGTTGTTTTTCCAGGCAGGGTCTTACTCTAGCCCAGGCTAACCTGGAACTCATTCTGTAGCTCCAGGATGGCCTTGAACTCACACTGATCCTCCTCTTTCAGCCTCCTGAATGCTGGGATTTGTGCTCCTAAGCCTGGTCCAGAAGACTCTTAGGTGACTTCTTCCCTGCAGCAAATAACCCCAGGCTTGGGGACTATTTGTTCCCTTATGATTAGTTAATTCAAACACTTAACAGCAAGTTTGTAAAAAGAAGAGACAAGATAAAGCCCAGTGAGTTCAAGGGACTTAGGGTTTGGAAAGAATGAATAAAACAATCACTGGGTGCTTTGTAATTTAGTTCTGTGAGGTTTTGAAAACAGAAATAAAGATGAATAAGAATAAACCAGTTTGGGATGGAGATAGAAGAGGTCTGAGGTAACAGGAAGGATGGTGATATATTTGAAGAGCACAAGACACTCTGGAGCTTGGGGTGTGTTGTATAGCAAATTCGCTGAATTAAAATATTCCCTCCTAGAGAAAATCTTTGCCAATAATACATCTGACAGAGGGTTAATATCTAGGATATACAAAGAACTCAAAAAATTAAATAATAAGAAATCAAAAACCCAATTAAAAAATGGGCTATGGAACTAAATAGAGAGTTCTCAGAAGAAGAAATACAGTTGGCATATAAACATCTAAAAAAAATGTTCTACATCCCTAGTCATTAGGGAAATACAGATTAAAACTACACTGAGATTCCATCTCAGTCCTGTCAGATTGACCACCATCAAGAAAATGACTATAAATGCTGGTGAGGATGCGGAAAAAGAGTGAAGTGCCAAGACCCCTGACTAGAAGCCAAGACCCCCAGTCACCCAGAAGTCACCCAATGATCCGCCACGGAAGCTGAGACACTCGAATGTAAAAGCAGCAGGTTTCTTTATTGTAGTGCAAGCCTAGGCCAGGACTCTGTCTCCACAGACCTTTGCAGCGGGAGTGAGAGAGAGTGCCCCGACTAGGGGGAGGTAAGGGGTTATAAAGGGAAAAACCACAAGTATTGAATAACAGCATGACCCACATTGATTGACAGGCCACTCGGCATCCAACGCTGTTTACAGATTTTTGGCAGTTGGCACTTGGCCGGGGCCTTTGTGGTTGAATGTCCCCCTTTGTTCCTGGCATCTGCAGGGGAGGGGGTTTCCTGGAACTTGGGTGGGGGATTTTTTAAAAATCTAAAATGGCTACCTGTCTCAAGATGGCAGTACTGTTGTCAAGCAGGCAAGCTGATAAGCAAGGTTACAGAAGCTAAATGCAGCATATTAATTTCTTGGGCCTCGCATTCCCCCCTCTTTATGTACCTTAGGGAACCTATCTAGGGTCCCTGATGATGAGTTCATGGGTTTCTATATTTGTGACCACAGGTTGGTAGGTATAGCTTCTTTGCACCATTAGCTGGATGGCACCCAATCTTTGTTTCATGAATTGTATTAGTTTATTAAGAATACAGGGGCCAATGGTAAGCAGCAGTAACATGATAAGCAGAGGCCCTAGGAGGGTTGATATTAGGGTAGTAAACCAGGGGAAATGATTAAATAGGGACTCATACCAATTTTGACTGTCCTGTCTAGATTTGGCTCTGTCTTCTAACCTTTTACGGACTATTGCCAAACTATCACGGATAACCCCTGAGTTATTGACATAGAAACAGCATTGTTCTCCCAAAGCCTGACAAAGTCCTCCTTGCTGTAAAAAGAGGAGGTCTAATCTCCATCTATTTTGCAGCACTACTTCAGCCAAGGAGTCTAATGACCATTCTAGATGGCAGACCGACTTTTCTATTTGTGCCAGACCTTTGTCTATAAGATTAGTGAGGGCTTGGTATGTTCTGTCAGCTCTGATTATGACTGTAGACCTGTCCCTATTCTGGCAGCTACTCCAGCACCTATTAAGGTTGTAAGGAGGATGGCTGAGGCCCCAAAGTCACGTTTATGGCACAGGAACTCAGAACTGGTCAGGTAATTAATATAGGAACTAAAAGGGAGATAATAGACTTGCGGAAAGAGGATTACTAGTATACATAAACTAGCATTAGTTAAGACTTGTGGGTGGATGCAGGGGGTTAAGCCTGTGGTGCAAGCAAACCAGGCACCATTAGGGGGTACTAGATAGGTGTTTTTGGTAGGAGCTGTGAGGGTGTGCTTGCAAAGGTGTCTGAGATGGGGAAAAGTAGTCAATTGTCCTCCAGTCCCTAGTATACATAGTCCTGTTCCTGTCACAGACTCTAGAGTGAGGATTGGTGATTTTCCCCAAGAGCATCTGGGATCTGGTTCCTCTGGGGATGAGAGGTCTCCCATAATTGCCCAGCCTGTATAGTGGGGGGGGGGTTGTGGGTCTAGGCAAAGCCAACATTCATCATTGGTCAGGTTAGTGGCAGACCTGAGGAAGTCAGAAGTTTAGTAACTCAAAAATAATGGGGGAATAGAATGGAAGAGCCAAAGGAAGGGTACGACTCCTTACAATGCAACTGCCCAGACAGAAATTGGCCTTGATATCCATGACCTTGCTGTGCCTAGCAATACCTCTGCAAAACCCTCATAATAGAAGTAAAAGATGATGACATCAAATTAAAAGAGACTAATGGAGAGAGGGAGGGGATATGATGGAGAGTGGAGTTCTAAAGGGGAATGGGAGGGAAATACCATGCACTTTTTGTATGTAAGTATAGAAGTTGTCAAAAAAAAATTATTATTAAAAAAAAATAATGGGGAGTTAGGTTCTAGGGGTCCCAGGGGAACAATGGGGCCTGATGTGGTGGGTGTAACGGCTGCCGAGGGGTGAAGTGTTATGGGTCCCCCTGTGGCTGCCCTGGGCGTCAGAGTAGGCCGTCTCATGGGACCTGGCTTTTTAGCAGGAAAAAAGGGAGCTGCTGGACCTACGGCCACTGGTGGGGGACATGCCTGTACAATTTGTTTTTGGATCTGAAAGAGGAGCCCCCTATCTCCTCCTGACACATATAACCCAAGGCCCCAAATTTTTCTGGCTTCCCATCCCCTGCTTGTTTGTCCCTTTTTTGTCATAGAGATGGAGATGGGGTTTCTCTTTCCTTGTGATGTCTGTTTTTTTTTGTTCTACTAATCTGGATAGGATCCCAATTATCCTTTTTCCAGGGGGCAATGCTTTTACACCCTCATTTATAGCAAAAGAAACTTTCTGCCCCACCACAAGTCCAATAGTCATTTGTCCCTGGGCAAACATAAAATTGCACAGTTGCAAGTTTTTGTTGCTGGCAGTCGTCTCCGCAAGTTGCCACAGCATTTTGTCGGTCTTGATAGGACCGACAATTTCCGCTCTTTGGATTTGGATGTTTCCATATGGAGCCGGCTAGGGTACAAAGATCCAAGTGAAAGACAGGGAAGGTAGTACTAACTGGTCCAGTCAGGGTTACTGTTGGGACCTCTCTACCCAGATCTTGTGCAGTAGTTTTGTGCCCCAATAGTACCCACTTGACAGTGATAGCCTGGTGTGGGTTGGTGGTAACAAAGGCAAACTGAGAGAGACTAATGATTATTAATAACATTAAGTCTGGCCTGAAGCCTCCCAATGGAGGCAGAGCTTGAGTGGGTCTTCTGGGTTGGGGTGGCTCATCCAGGAGTCTCCAGCTTTCCATGGAATCACCTTTACGTGGGCCCAATGGATCCATGACATGATGCCATCTACTTTTATGGCCTTAGGAGTGGTCATCAGCACGACATAGGTGCCTTTCCATCTGGGTTCCAGAGTCTTCTGTTGGTATCTCTTAACAAGCACTTTATCTCCAGGTTGGAACCTGTGGGGTTTTTTTTTGGGGGGGGGTGTAACTGACTCATAAATGGCTCTTAAGTGTGGCCAGACCCTTTTATGAGTAAGTTGTAAGCACTTTAGGAATGAACCAGGTCTTGGTCATCCATTTGTGTCAGGTCAACCTGGAGACTAGGGATAATGGGAGGGGGTACTCCAAACATTATTTCCAAAGGAGTTAAACACATGTGATATGGGGAATTTCGGACCCAGAATAAGGCAAAGGGGAGGAGAGATAGCCAGTCAGCGTGGGTCTCTAAAGTCAATTTAGTTAAGGTCTCTTTTAAGGTTCTGTTCATTCTTTCTACCTGTCCTGAACTCTGGGGCGATAAGCACAATGTAATTTTCAGTTAGCCCCCAGTGCAGTGGCTATTCCCTGACTTACCTGTAATATGAAAGCTGGTCTGTTGTCTGAGCCTAAAGAGACTGGGAAACCATACCTGGGCAGTATTTTTTCCAGTATCTTCTTAGCAACAACCTGTGCAGTCTCAACTTTAGTGGGGAAAGCTTCAAACCATCCAGAGAATGCATCCACAAACATTAAGAGATATTTATATCCCAATTTACCAGTCCTAATTTCAGTGAAATCTAGTTCCCAGTAGGCTCCTGGCCTTGTCCCCCTCAATCTGGTTCCTGGATTGGAGGGGAGAGCCGTGGCATTAGTCATACAGCAAGGCTGACAATTGGAAACAATTTGTTTTGAGGTGGGAATTGCTCAGTAACTCCTGCATTCGCTTGATTCCCAAATGGGAGGAGCAATGGACCTTTTTAAGGATTTTTTTTGTCCCAGCCTCTGAGGCAAGATGAGGTGGCCCTCCACCATTTTCCACCAGTCATCTGACTTGCTAGTTCCTTTTAGTTGGCTGATCCATGCAAGATCTTCTGAAGAATATTTAGGGACATCTGGGAGTTTTCTGCCTCCATGGTAAATCAAGACAGGGGTCACCTTAGTCGAGAGGGCTGCTTGTTTGGCCGTCTGGTCAGCCAGGTTGTTTTCTTGGGGGATTAGTCTGTCCCCTTTCTGATGCCCTGGGCAGTGAATGATAGCCACTTTAGTGGGGCCCCAGAGGGCTTGGAGTAGATCCAGAATTTCCTGTTTAATAGTCTTTCCTTCAGCAGTTAAGAGCCCTCTTTCTCTGTATATTGCCCCATGAACATGTGCCATGGCAAATGCATACCAGCTGTCCATGTAGATATTCAGTCTCTTGTTGTAAGGCTTTAGTGAGGGCTATAAGTTCTGCCCTTTGGGCTGATGTGCCCATTGGGAGGGGCTCCACCCAAATGACATCTGTCCCTGAAGTGACTGCTGCCCCCCCTGTACCTGTGTCCATCTCGGATGAAGCTGCTGCCATCTGTGAACCAGATCACTTCAGCATCTCTTAGGGGGGTGTCCTTGAGATCTGGCCTCACATTGTATACATGGGCCAGTATCTCTGAGCAGTCGTGGAGAGGGGTCTCCAGATCCGGGTCAGGCAACAGAGTGGCGGGGTTCAGAGCTGTGGGAGTCTGGAAAGTTATTCTGGCTGGATTTAAAAGTGGGGTCTGATAGTGGACCATTGCTGAGCCAATGGTCAGGCGACTGTTTCAGTTCCCCTTCAATGGTGTGGGGGGCTGCAACCATTAAGTTTTGTCCCAAAGTCAGCTTGTCTGCATCCTTGACCAAAAGGGCCATGGCGGCTATAATCCTCAGACATGGGGACCAACCTGCCACAACAGTGCCTTAACAGTGTCTCCAGATCCGGGTCAGGCAACAGAGTGGCGGGGTTCAGAGCTGTGGGAGTCAATTCTGGCTGGATTTAAAAGTGGGGTCTGATAGTGGACCATTGTCAGGCGACTGTTCCCCTTCAATGGTGTGGGGGGCTGCAACCATTAAGTTTTGTCCCAAAGTCAGCTTGTCTGCATCCTTGACCAAAAGGGCCATGGCGGCTATAATCCTCAGACATGGGGACCAACCTGCCACAACAGTGCCTTAATTTCTTTGACAGGTAGGCAACAGGGCACTGCCAGCATCCCAAGCTTTGGGTGAGGACTCCCTTTGCTATCCCGTTATGTTCATCTATAAAGAGCATAAAGGGCTTAGTCACATCAGGGAGGCTCAAGGCAGAGGCTTCTAAAAGGCGTACCTTTAGGTCACCAAATGCTTGTTGGCGATGATCTGTCCATTGGAAAGGTTGGTTTTCCTGTCTTTTTTCTCATTTTATTTCTTTCTCTTCTGAACTTTCTCTCTTATCAAAAACCTTTTCCGCCTCCACAACTAAGACTCTAATGTTCTTTTCCCCTAGTCTTTCGGGTGACTGTAATTTCTTCTTAATGTCAGGAGCAGCCTGATTAATAAAGGCAAACACAACAGCAGTGGCTGCCTCTCCTGACTCAGGATCATAGGGAGTATATCTATGAAAGGCTTCCTGAAGTCTTTCTAGGTAAGTGGCTGGACTTTCATCAGGTCTTTGTCTAATATCATACCTTATACATATTAGCAGGCTTTCTTGCCACTGCTCTGAGACCCGCCAATAGAGTACGGCGATAGACTAGGAGTCTCTCCTTACCTTGTGCTGTGTTGTAATCCCAGGTGTGGTGGGTAGTTGGGAAACTATTGTCAATAATAGCTTGATCTGGGGTGGGGTCCCTGATGACCCTAGGACGAGTTTTCAGGCATCCTCAATGATTCTGTTCCACTCCTCGGTGGTGAATAGAACCTGTAGGAGCTGCTGACAGTCGTCCCAGGTGGGCTGGTGGCTAAAAAGCAGTTTCTAATAGATTAATTAATCCCCTAGGGTTCTCAGAGAAGGGAGCATTCTGAGAAGGCCAATTGTATAGTCACTAGTGGTGAAGGGCCAATAGTGGAAGGGCTGGTTTCCATCTGCATCAATAGGTCTGGCGGGATGAAGTGGCAGGGCCACTGAGGTATCTGGAACCTGTGGGGTAGTAGCCCTTCAGCTCCGTGTGGCCTGTGCTGGGCCTTCTAGGTTAGGAGGAGGACCAGCAGGGGCTTGTGCGCCTGCCAGAGGTTGAGGAGGACGTGTATAAGGGGGAGGAAAAATGTCTACTTCTTCAGTGCCCCCCCACAAGAATTGGGCCCGAGGCTTCAGCAGTGGGCTTTTGGGTGTGACTGCCAGCACTTGTGAAGGAGGGGGTGAGGAAGGGAGAAAAGACTTCACCCAGGGGAGAGGCTGTTCTATCAGGTTCCTCCAGATCATGATATAAGGGATCTGATCAAGGTGTCCACTTCTAGGGCAAAAAAACAATTTTTTCAACCTCAAATATGGTATTTAAGTGAAAGGTTCCTTCTGGTGGCCATCCTACATTGAGGGTGAGCCACTGAGAAGAACAGAATGTGATCCATTTGCCTTTCTGGACATTTATCACGTTGTTATGGGCAATGGTTTTGACATCCTTCCAGTGTGCAAGGCACAGTCCTAAAGGGGAGGAAGGAATCTGTCTCATATTATTGAGTCAGGGAAAGAGCATTCGTAGGATTAGGGCAATGACAAGACACACAAGTAACACACAGACACACAGGGCCCCAAAAATAGATGTGCACACTACAGAGTCAGATTTAGATCTGTGATGGCCAGAAGAGCCCGAGTCCTTAGGGGACGGCTCATTAATGCCAAACACGATACGGATGGGTGTGGGTCTCCCCAGTAGGTTTGCTCTGTCCACTCAGATGAGGGGGCAGGACATCTCGAGCCTCCTCCAGATCTATCCTTATGGCATGTCCACCAGGACGTATGACCTGTTCAGAAAACTGATGTGGCTAACCAACAAAGTGAAAGTAGAAAGAGAGCACTCAAGAGGAAAACTTACCTGACCGGTCGGAGAAGAAACCTTCAGGGTCTCGGGTTCATTGGGGGGGTCCTCTGGGGATCCCGGATGAGCCCCCAGATGAAGTGCCAAGACCCCTGACTAGGAGCTAAGACCCCCAGTCACCCAGGAGTCACCCAGGGAACGGCCACAGAAGCTGAGACACTCAAATATAAAAGCAGCAGGTTTCTTTATTGTAGTGCAAGCCTAGGCCAGGACTCTGTCTCCACAGACCTTTGCAGTGGGAGTGAGAGAGCACCCCGACTGGGGGAGGTAAGGGGTTATAAAGGGAAAAACCACAAGTATTGAATAACAGTGTGACCCACAATGATTGACAGGCCACTAGGAGTTCAAAGCTGTTTACAGATTTTTGGCAGTTGGCACCTGGCCGGGGCCTTTGTGGTTGAATGTTCCCCCCGAGTTCCTGGCATCTGCAGGGGAGGGGGTTTCCTGGAACTTGGGCTGGGATTTTTTCTATCTAAAATGGCTACCTGTCTCAAGATGGCAGTACTATTGTCAAGCAGGCAAGCTGGTAAGCAAGGTTACAGAAGCTAAATGCAGCATATCAATTTCTTGGGCCTCACAAGAGAATCCCTTCTACACTGTTGGTGGGAATGCAATCTGGTCCAGCCATTGTGGAAACCAGTATGGAGGTTCCTGAGACAGCTAAATATAGATCTACCATATGACCCAGCTATACTACTCCTAGGCATATATCCTAAGGACTTGTCTCACTGTCTTAGAGATACTTGCTCAGCCATGTTTATTGCCACTCTATTCACAATAGCTAGGAAATGGAAACAGCCTAGATGTCCCCCAACTGATGAGTGGATAATGAAGATGTGGCACATTTACACAATGAAGTTCTACTCAGCAGTAAAGAAAAGTGAAATTATGAAATTTGTTGGAAAATGGATGGACCTGGAAAAGATTATACTAAGTGAGGTAACCCAGGCCCAGAAAGCCAAACATCACATGTTCTCTCTCATATATGGATCCTAGCTACAAATGATTGGACTTCTATGTGAGAAATGAGGAAAAAAAAAAAAAAACAACTCAGTAGCAAAAGCCAATAAGCTAGAAAGGGGATATAAAGGGATTAGAAAGGGATGGAGGGGGTACTTAATAGGATGGTACTGTATATATGTAAGTAGAAGAACAGATTAATGGGGGTGAAAAGGCCTTAGTGAGGTCAGGGGAAGAGACTGAGTAAAGGAAAGGTGGAGGGAGGGCTAATCAAAATCTAAGAGGATATAAATAAGTCGTATGGAAACCTACTTTTCAGGACAATGGAACATTCAAAAGCCATAGATTTTTACTAGAAAATTTCAGTGCCAGGGATGGGATACCTACCAGTGAGTTGTTGGCCGGGGAGGTCATAGATATCCCCAAAACATAATAGGCCATTGCCAAGGCCCTTGGTTTCCCACCAGGAATTGATGGTAAGGCCCTATTGCTGAAGACTCCACATACTTGGGCTGCAAGATCACTGAGAAATCCTGCTGGAGCTGAGTTGAAAGCCTCCTCCATGTGGACCAGCTGACAGAGAGCTGGAAAAAGCTACCCTGTGTGCAGTTCAATGGGAGACAGAAATCTCCAGTGAAGATACTCAACAGTGAACACTGAAAACCTTAAATTTGGCCAGCCAGGCCAAATGAGCCAATGGGTGCAATAGTGGCATGTCTGTTATGGGGGAATCCAACCGCTCTCTAATTGGACTGGAGGCCCACTCCATGGGAGGGAATACATCCCTGATACTGAAAACATACAAGAGGGGTAGTTATGAGCCCTAAGGGTGTAATGTCTACTGGTGTCTTGCTAAATGTTTATACTATGCTCACCAAACTGCCCAGTAAGCACTTCTCTTAATGTCCACACCCATATATTAATGTTACTCTCACTTTTGGTTAGAGAAGCTTCTCTTTTCAGATGATGGTGACCTTAAGATGACTCAGAAGGCACCATGGTGCTGAGAAGAAGGGACAGAGGAGTGCTCAGCACTGAAATATCTCAAACCCACCTTCCAAGGCTCAGGGTCCATTGCGGAAGAGGGGGCGGAAAGAATGTAAGAGCCAAAGGAAGAGTAGGACTCCTTACAACGTGCTCCTCCAGACACAAAATGGCCTGGATATCCATGACCTCACAGTGCCTGACACTACCTACAAGAGACCATCATAATAGGAGGAAAAGATCATGACATCAAAATAAAAGAGAGACTGATTGAGAGGGGGAGGGGATATGATGGAGAGTGAAGTTTCAAAGGGGAAAGTGGGGGGAGGGAGGGAATTACCATGGGATACTGTCTACAATTAAAGACGTTGTCAATAAAAAAATAAAAAATAAAAAAAAAAACTATAAAAAAATTCCCTCCTAAAAGGTCAAGTCTGGGAGAGCTGAAACTTAAAGGGTCATAGAACCACTAGCAGTCACAGGAACTAAATAACTGTTGAGGGGCAGACTTTGACCAGTGCTGTGCTATTTTCTCTGAATTGAAACATTACCTCCCAGGGAGGAGGAAGGCTTACGAGGTCAACAAGTGTGGGGGGAAAGTTACAAGATCCCTCCCCAAGATTATATAAAAGGTAAACAACTGCTAGATGGGGGGGGGTGTCCCTCTAGACCAGCCCAACTTCCTGTAAGTCCTACAGTTTGCTCAAGAGATGCAGCTTCCATGCATCATCACTGTGCTGATAAGGGCTTTGTCTTGATGAACCTGCCTTTGAGCCATCCATGCTCCTATAAGCAACTCCTCACCCTGTTCTGTAAGTCACCCCAATAAATTCATTGGTTTACTAAAACGGGTTTTGACACAACTGTGCTTTGAACTATTGTCCATGCCCTATCTGGGGTAATAGACATGTTTGTGTCTCCCCGGAGAGAAAGTTTCATGTAACAGTGTGTAACCCAGTGGGGGATGGCATGAACACACATAAGGCCTTGGGTGAAGAGGGGCTGGAGAGATGGCTTATTTGTTAAGGCGCTTACCTACAAACCCTAACGAGCGAGGTTTGAGTCCCCAGTGCCCACGTAAGCCAGATACACAAGGTGGTGTATGCATCTGAAGTTTGTTTGGAGTGGCTGGAGGTTCTGGTGTGCCCATTCTCTCTCTTCCTATCTGCTTCTTTACCCTCTCCTCCCTCTCTCATAAACAAACAAACAAATAAAGGGGAAGAGAAGGAACAAGGGAGGGAGGGAAGAAAAAGATGATTCATGCATGGCAGGAGCCTAGGACTAGATAGAAAAAAATCCTCTGGGGCTGTGTTAAGAAGTTTGCCTTTCAACTCAAGGGCATGTGAAAGTTTCTTTTCTTTTCTTTTTTCTTTCTTTCTTTCTTTTTTTTTTTTTTTTTAGTTTTTCGAGGTAGGGTCTCATTCTAGCTCATGCTGACCTAGAATTCACTATGTAGTGTCAGGGTGGCCTTGAATACACAGCGGTCCTCCTACCTCTGTCTCCCCAGTGCTGGGATTAAAGATGTGCACCACCATGCCTAACGCATGAAAGATTTTTGAATAGAGAGTGCCTTGGTCATATTTTGTACCAGATCAGCCTGAATGTGGAGACTGTGAAAATCCAGTAAGTAGCCAGACTGAATGAACAGCTAGAGAAACAGCAGGGAGGCTACTGTCCCAGCTATGCAGCAATCATAGGGTTGAAATATAGTAATGACAAGTGAACAGCAGACAGGAGGACATGGACCTCAGATGAGGATGTGTGAGATGAAGGAGCCGAGAAAACTTAAGAAATGGGTGTCTGGCCAGGCGTAGTGGTGCACACCTTTAATGCTAGCACTTGGGAGGCAGAGGTAGGAGGATCGCCAAGAGTTTGAGGCCAGCCCGAGACTACATAGTGAATTCCATGTCAGCCTGGGCTAGAGTGAGACCCTACCTCAAACAAACAAACAAACACAAACAAACAAAAAAGAAATGGGTGTTTGGTTTTAGCACTTCACTCAGTTATAATGCAGTTGGGGGGAAAAATCTTCCAACACAGTAATCATGATTCAGGAAATTGAGGCACACAGAATGGGCATCAGAGACTGAGTGGAGAATCAGTTTATTTTCATACTAGGATGGGCCCAGGGGAATCCCTTCCAAAGCCTGGACCCTGAGCTCTGATGGCTCAGAGTTTATATACCGCACCTTGGGCTATTCATTATTGGTAGTTCTCAGAGCCCTAGCCTAATGCCAGAGACCTTAAGTATGTGATAGACAAGTTTTACAGAAACAGAGGGAAAATGATTAACTAGTGAGGAGATGTCTGCAGCTGCACTATGGAGATAAAAAGAAGCATGAGATAATTTACAATACAGATCCTGGCCTTCAGACAGTATAAAATACTTCAGTGTCAGTACAAAACAATATGCAGTAGAGGACATAACTAAAACAAAAGTCTATGCTGCACAAGACATAACTTTGGGGCAGGGGCTTCTAAATTTTCCTTTGTCCAATTTCCACCTCACTCTAACAGTAACCAATTGACTTACCTGTGCATCTCTGAAGCTAAAGTCACCCTTCTCCTTGCCATATCCCATCCCAGAAGCTCATTCTGTGCAAATTCATGTTGTGATACTGGAAAATGGAATATGAAAGGACACAATATATCTTTTTTTTTTTTTTTTTTTTTTTTTGGTTTTTCGAGGTAGGGTCTCACTCTGGTCCAGGCTGACCTGGAATTCACTATGTAGTCTCAGGGTGGCCTCGAACTCTCGGCGATCCTCCTACCTCTGCCTCCCGAGTGCTGGGATTAAAGGCGTGCGCCACCACGCCCGGCAACACAATATATCTTTGAGGGTAAACTTCTTTCAGAGTTAATAGAAATTGCTGCCAGCGTATATAATACAGGCTCCAAAAATGGCTAAGGTTATGGTGGCTACCTTCGAGAAGGCACAAGGCCCCACAAGACAGCTCTTATACTTTTCTCAGTATGATTCCACCTGAAAGGCAAATTTACACTGTGCTGGACTTAAAAGATGCTTTCTTTAGCATCCCATTGGCAAAGGGAAATTAACCCATTTTTGCCTTCAAATGGAAAGATGTGGAACAAGGCACCAGTGGGCAATTAACCTGGACTAGGCTTACAGGGATTTAAAAATTCCTCCACCCTCTTTGATGAGGCACTCCATAAGGATTGCAGGTTTTTCGCAATGAGACATGTAAAACAACTCTTCTGCAGTACATGGTTGACCTTCTCCTAGCCGCAGTAACAGAGTAGGAATGCCTCTCTGCCACAGGGCATCTCCTGGACACCTTACAACATCTGGCTATCTTGTATCAGCCAGGAAGGCTCAGCTGTGCATGCGTAAGGCAACCTACTTGGGATACGAACTCCAAGAAGGTAAGAGGATGCTGCCGGCCTCTAGAATTCAGGCCATCACTCAGATCCCCATGCCTCAGCCTAAGAGACAAATCCAAGAATTCCTCGGAGCTGTGGGTTATTTCAGAATTTGGATTCCAAGGTTTGCTGAATTAGCCAAACCTCTATATGAAGCTACAAGAGGGCAAGAAAAAGATTTTAGTTGGACTGAAAATGAGGAATAAGCATTCTAAGAACTAAAAACAGCTCTGACATCAACCCCTGCCCTGGCACTTCCAGACTTACATGGATGAAAAGAAGGGGACAGCTAGGGGTGTTCTAATCCAAAGACTGGGGCCATGGCATTGTCCAGTGGCCTACTTATCTAAGAAGTTAGACCCAGTAGCTGCTGGGTGGCCCCCTTGTCTCTGGGCTATTGCAGCTGCTTCTATTCTGACAAAGGACGCTGACAAATTAAACTTGGGACAGACTTTATCAATTACAGCACCACATGCGATAGAGACTCTTTTAAAAGGCCCCCAGACCGCTGGCTCTCCAACTCTCGCATAACCCACCATCAGGCCTTGCTCTTAGATCAACCAAGAATACAGGTTCGCGGAACCGAGGCTATGAGCCCAGCCTCCCTGCTGCCAGAAGCTGATGAGGCATCAACTGCTCTGCATGACTGCCTAGAGATCACCTCCTCCTTCTATGACTCCACCCAGACCTGACAGATGTGGCTCGGCCAGACCCTGATCTGGTGATGTATTCTGATGGCAACAGCTTTGTCGTGTATGGAATCAGGTATACAGGGGTGGCTGCAATGACTTTGGAAAAAAACCCTGTGAGCTGAGGCCCTACCTCGGGGTACATCAGCTCAGAAAGCCGAACTGATAGCACTGACCAAGGCTCTGATATTGGGAAAAGACAAGACAGGGAATATCTACACAGACAGCTTGTTATGCCTTTGCCACAGCTCATGTCCATGGGGCCATCTACTGGGAGCGAAGGTAAAGACATTAAAAATAAAAATGAAATTTTGGACTTATTGGTTGCCATTTGGACACCTGCTAAAGTGGCTATAATCCATTGTCCGGGTCATCAGAAAGGGGAGACCACAGAAGCAAGAGGGAGCAGACTGGCAGACCTAGCAGCAAAGAGTGCTGCCTCTCAGCATCCATCAGATTGTCTGTTTACCCTCCCGGCACCCACTCTTCCTGAGCAACCATGGAACAGGACCTACATCTCACCTCTCATCTGATAAAGGAACAGACCCCACAAAGATGGTACCAACTGGAGAATGGACGACTGTTGCTGCCCTAAGCCCTAGGATGAAGACTGGCTCAACAACTACATGAAGGAACTCACTTAGGAAGCAATACGCTAGCTAAGATAATAAGGAGTCTTTCTTCCCAGGTATGGACTCAATCATCAAGGACATCACGACCCTCTGTCAGGCCTGCCAACAGACAAATGCCTCCTCTGGTAAGGTACCACCAATGAGGACGAGGGGAAGGGAAACAGAGCCAGGTAGATATTGAGTAGTTGATTTCTCAGAGGTAAAGCCAGGTCATTAAGGATATAAATATTTACTTGTTTATGTTGATTCCTTTTCAAGATGGGTGAAAGCTTTCCTAATCAAGACTGAGACAGGCCAAATACTAAGAAATTGACTAAGACACTGGGGATTAATTAGAAATTACATTGCATCTATCATCCCCAAAGTTCAGGATAGGTAGAAAGGATGAATTGGACCTTGAAGGAGCCTTTAAATAAATAAACCCTAGAGATGGGTGAGGAATGGATGGGACTCCTTCCCTTCACCTTAATAAGGGCCAGGTGTACCCCTCATGTAAAAGAAATTATTCCATTTAAAATTATGTATGGAAACCACCTCTCATCCTGCCCTGATGGGTCTTGAACAGATAACTGACTTTACTAATGAAAGGCTTCTTTCTGTCAAGACTGCTTTTCAGACACACCTGGTTTGTTCCCATCCCTTTCAGCCCAGCAACAGAGTTCGGATGAAGAAACACCATGCTGGGACATTGGAAGGGCCCACACCAGGTCATCCTAACCACTCCAACAGCCATGAAAGTGGAGGGGAACAAAATAGAAGAGGATTAGACTTACTCTTCATGAAGGGGGCCTATGTATGGCTTTATGGCTTTAGGTAAAACTGGTTGCTTTTATGTCAATCAGGCAGAAATAACCCAAGATACACTGGCTTTAGTTAGAGAAAATCTCAAGGAAAGAAAACTTCAGAGATAAGCCACTAATAATTGCTTTCAGTGTATGTTTAGTTGCTTTCCATGGCTAACTTCCCTTTTTCTTCTATTGGTGGCCCCTTTATATTACTGCTCTTAGGCCTTATCATAGGACCCTGCATTATTAATACTCTAAGTAAATAAATAAAGAAAATAAAGAAAAATAAGGTGGTGCACGCCTTTAATCCCAGCACTTAGGGAGGTGGAGGTAGGAAGGCTGCTGTGAGTTCAAGGCTACCCTGAGACTACATAATTAATTCCAAGTCAGTCTGGGCCAGAGTGAAACCCTACCTAAAAAAAAAATAATAATAAAATAAAATAAATTGTTAAACTCATGGTATTGCAGACACAATGCACCCCTTAGATGAAAACACCCTAGACATTGTTCTTCATGAGTCAATGGTTTGACTTAGTGTCCTATCAGAGGGGTCAATGGAAAATGGAATGTGAAAGGACACAGCAGACCTGGTCAAACATGCTCTTGTGCAGCCCTTGCCTTTAGGCACATGTAATGGAGGCCACCACCCAAAGTTGATCTTCCTGACAGATAAATTAGTTCCAGGAATTGTTATCATAGGCCTTATTGCAAAATGCAGGTATTTTCTGTTACCTAAGAAATTGGATGACCCCCACCATGTGCAATGTACCATGACCTTCCTGTATCTCTTTGTTTCTAAATATCTTTGTGATTACATAGCATAGAATATTTCTTGCCTCAGTTCTGCCTATGTGATCTTTTTTTAAAATATTTTTTTAAAGTTTTTATTTATTTACTTATTAAAGACAGAGAAAAAGAGAGAAAGAAATGGGCATGTCAGGGCCTCTAGCCACTGCAGATGAACTGCAGACACATGCACCACCATGTGCATCTGGCTTATGTGGTACTGGGGAATCAAGCCTTGAACCGAGGTCCTTGAGCTTCACAGACAAGCACTTAACCGCTAAGCCATCTCCCCAGCCCCTGCTGCCTATGTGATCTATGTAATGAATACCTTGTGACTTCTTGCAACAGCCCCTCCTGTTTAACAGTAACTTTATGGTTTAACTCCCATCCTGTTTTATCTATAAACACCATGTGGTTATTTTCAAGAAAAACTGACACCAAGTCTGCACCCTAAGATCCCAAACTCTGGGGTGTAGACCTGGTGCACCAGTCTTTCTTTTTTTTCTTTCTTTTTTTACCCAATCCTCATATTCCGTGAGTTGATGGTCTCACCTGTGCAACACCGGACCCCATAACAATACATATTACAATAAACGCTGTGATTAAAGGGGTATAAAACGGTTATCTTTGTCTCCTCTCCCCTTACAACCTTCCTCACACACCTGGCAGCAGCCGGGAGCCCAGCGGTTAAGGCGCCTGCCTGCAAAGCCGAAGGACCCAGGTTCGGTTCCCGAGGACCACGTGGTCCAGACGCAAAGCGTCTGGAGTTTGTTTGCAGCGGTTGGAGGCCCTGGCGCGTCCATTCTCCCTTCCTCTCTCTCTCCCGACCCTGGGTGGGCTCCTCACCTGACAGAACCTGACGGGATCTGCCCCGGCAGCGCGACAAACTCCCCACAGTCGAATCTCCCGCGTCCCCTTCCGGCGGAAGTGACGCGTGCTCCCGCGGAGCCAATCAGGAAAGGCTCTGCGGGCAGCAGGGGGCGCTGTGGTCGAGTCGGCGCGCGGCGCGGGCCGGGGCGGGAGGTGGCGGAGGGACGGGCGGCCCGCGGCGCTTCTGCTCCCGGAGTGACGCGCGCCCGCCCGCCCGCAGCAGCGCTGAGCCTCGCGGGGAGTGAGACGGGGTAACGTGCGCCGCGCGCCCGCGGATGGAGTGTGGGTGCACGGCCCGGGCCCCGGTGGGGTCGGCGCAGGGATGTGAGGGGCGCAGACAGTGAAGGTGGGGATGTGTCTGGACCGTGGCGATTAGGCCGGGGATGCAGCGAGCTTCGTGGCGAGGCCTTGGGTGAGGATGGCTACCGGAGGCTGACCGCGCGGTGCAGAGCGCACGGGAGCGGAGGCCCGCGGCGTCTCGTGGCGGCGGGCGGAGCTGCGGCGCGCGCCCCGGCCGGTGGTCCTCTCGCCCCGCACCCGCCCTGCGGCCGCCCTCCGGAGCCATGGGCCGCCCGGCGCTCCTGCTCTTTCTCCTGCCTCTCCTGGCCCTCGGGGCAGCCTCGGCTTTTAGTCCTGTGCTAAGGACCCTAGGCAGCCTACACTTGAAGGCCAGCACCACATTCCGCCCTGCTGTAGTCAATACCTACAAAGTTCGGTACTTCCAACAGAAGGTAATGGGGGGGGGCGTCGAAATCCCTGATCCCAACCCCCGGGATCCCCATTCTCAGACACAGGAGACCACCCCGAAATTCAGACTTCTTAATGCCTGAGACCGGTTTTTTCAACTCAGTTTACAGAGGGCGGCTCCAAGTCTCAAACGTAACAGGTCCTCTCCCTTTATCAGTTATTTAACGTCGCCTCTCCTTCATCAACAGAAATTTATTCTTTCACAGTTCTTGAAGTCAGGCCTCTAGTTTGATTCTGGCTCTTCTGTAATTGGATGACTATGACCCGCCCCAACTAATACTTTCCCAAACAGTGCTCAATGTGAGCTTTTACTTTACCCCGCTTCAAGTCACTGAGTGCCAACCCTGGAACCTAGTTCGTGATGGCAGACATCCTTTCCCCCAAGGTAGCCCCTAAACATGAATTCTGAATTCTAGTGTGTGTGTGTGTGTGTGTGTGTGTGTGTGTGTGTGTGTAGCTGGGCGTGGTGGCACACGCCTTTAATCCCGGCACTTGGGAGGCAGAGGTAGGAGGATTGCTGCGAGTTCAAGGCCACACCGAGACTACATAGTGAATTCCAGGTCAGCCTGGGCTAGAGTGAGACCCTACCTCGAAAAACAAAACAAAACAACAACAAAAAAAGTGTATGTGTGTATAAGATATATTCACATATATATGTATACACACACACATATATATGAACACATATATTCTCTCATTAATATAAATTAATATATAATTTATATATAATTATATATAACATATATATAATAATTAATATATTAATGAGAGAGACCAAAGCCTTCTGCCATTGCAAATGAACTCCAGATGCATGCACCACTATGTGCAGCTGTCTTTACATGGGTCCTGAGGACTTGAACCTGGGCCATCAGACTTGCAAGCAAGAGCCTTAAACCCCTGAGCCACCTTCCCAGTCCCCTTCAAGAGTTTTTCATAGTTCTCATTCCCAACAAAACTGAACATGGGTAGCCTGTGCTCATGAAGAAAATTTTAGGCCTATGTCAAGATTTGAGGTGAGGGCTAGAGAACTGGCTCAGCTGTTAAGGCACTTGCCTGAAAAGCCTAATGGCCCCGGTTCGATTGCCCAGTACCCATGTAAAGCCAGATGCACAAAAAGGCATATGCATTGAAGTTTGTTTGCAGCAGTTGGAGGCCCTGGCGTGTCCACTTTGCTTGCACATAAATAAAGTTTTTTTTTTTTTTTTTTGAGGAAGGGTCTTGCTGTAGCCCAGGCTGACCTGGAATTAGTCCCAGGCTGGCTTAGAATTTGCAGCAATCCTACCTCAGCCACCCAGCACTCCTGCTCTTTCTTTTGTCTCTCCTGGCCCCTGGGACAGCCCAGCCTTTAGTCCTGCACTAAGGGCTCTACAAATCTTGACATAGTGCTGGGATTAAAGGCATGTGCCACCATACCTGACAAATGAAAATACTATATATATATATATTTTTGGTTTTTCAAGGTAGGGTCTCGCTCTAGCCCAGGCTGACCTGGAATTCCCTATGTAGTCTCAGGGTGGCCTTGAACTCTCGGCAATCCTCCTACCTCTTCCTCCCGAGTGCTGGGATTAAAGGCGTGTGCCACCATGCCTGTCTAAAATATATTTTTATACATTTTATTTATTTGAGAGAAAGAAGTAGATAGAATAGGCACACCAGGGCCTCTAGCCACTGCAAACAAACTTCAGATGCATGAGCTACCTTTGTGCATCTCGCTTATGTGGGTACTGGGGAATTGAACCTGAGTCCTTTGGGTTCTCAGGCAAGTGGCCTTAACTGTTAAGCCATTTCCCTTTCCAGCCCCCAAAATATTTTTAAAATTTATTTTTAATTTTTGGAGAGAGACACAGAGAGAGACAGACAGAGAGAGAGGGAGAGGGAGACCGATAGAGAATGGGTGTGCCAGCAGTCTCTCAGCTGCTGTAAACGAAATCCAGGTGCATGCGCCCCCTTGTGGGCAAGTGCGGCATTGCGCCCTTGCATCACTTTTTATCTGGCTAAACGTGGGACCTGGAGATTGGAACCGGGTTCTTAGGCTTAGCAGGTAGGCACCTTAACCGCTAAGCCATCTCTCCAGCCCCAAAATATGTTTTTTTAAAGATTTGAGGTGGGGCTGGAGAGATGGTTTGGGGCTGGAGAGATGGCTTAGCGGTTAAGGCGTTTGCCTGCAAGGCTGAAGGATCCCAGTTGGATTCTCCAGGACCCACATAAGCCAGATGCACGAGGGGCACATGCATCTGGAGTTTATTTGCAGTGGCTAGAGGCCCTGGTGTGCCCATTCTCTCTCTATCTGCCTCTCTTATCTCTCTCTCTCTCTGCTTGCAAATTAATAACGAAAAAAAATTTAAAAAAATATTTGAGGTGATGTGAGCTCAGGTTGCTAGTCTGTAACTTGAGTTTAAAGACAAGTGTCGTGGATGTCTTTGTATTTGCAGCAAGGGGTGCATTATTCTACAAGACTGAATGGAGAAGTATATCTTTTGTGAGGTGAAAAGGAACCCTAGCCACGTGTGGTGGCACATGCCTTTAATCCCAGCACTCGAGGCAGAGGTAGAATTGCTGTGAGTTCAAGGTCACCCTGAGACTACATAGTGAATTCCAGGTCAGCGTGAGCTAGAGCAAGACCCTACCTGGCAAAAAAACAAAACAAACAAACAAATAAAAAATCATGTTGTGGGCTGGAGAGATGGCATAGTGGTTAAACGCTTGCTTGTGAAGCCTAAGGACCCCGGTTCAAGGCTCCATTCTCTAGGACCCATGTAAGCCAGATGCACAAGGGGGCGCCCGCATCTGGAGTTCATTTGCAGTGGCTATAGGCCTTGGCATACCCATTCTCTCTCTCTCTCTCTCTACATTCCTATTTCTATATCCCTCTCCCTCTCTCAAATAAATAAATAAACAATAAAATATTTTAAAAAAACAATCAGGTTGTAAGTCCCCTCCCTAAGACTATATAAATGTTAAACAACTGCTTGGAAGGAGACTCCCACCTGCTCTGTGAAGAGGATGTTAAGGCCTGCACTGTTCTGAAACTCTCCAAGCAGTGGAGTTGCCTACAAGTCCTGCAGTGTGCTCCAGAATGCAGCTTCCATGAGCTGCCGCCAATGCTGGGGTGGGCTTTTCAGTGATGCAGCCGCCTTTGAATCACCCATTGCTTCTCTAGCCAACACCTCAACCTGCTTTGTAAATAACCCCAATAAGCACACTGGTTCACCATTTGGTGCAAACTGTACTTTGGTCTGTCATCTGAGCCCTATCTGGGATAAAAATATTTCACATCTCCCTTCAACACTGGGTTAAAGAATTGTTTCCTGGCTGGTCTGAAGGTAGTGAGTTATCCCAATTAATTATTCATAGTCAATTACAGACTGAACTCCTTGTTCTACACTTTCTCCCCTTCTCATTACTGCACTCGACTAGTCTTAAAAAAAAGTTTCCCTAAAACAGGTGTGATGGAACTCCCTTTAATCTCAACACTGGAAGAATGAGGTAGGAGGATCACCGTGAGATTAAGGCCAGCCTGGGCTCCAGTGAATTCCAGGTCAGCCTAGGCTACAGTGAGACTCTACCTCGAAAAAAATAAAAATAAACACACACGGCACAACCTTTCCCCAGACTGTTGACCTTACTCTCTTCCTTGCTGGAGGGAATGTTTCAACTCAGAGAACTGCTACACAATTGTTTACTGCTCCTCTAACCTTGGGGAGTGGTCCTGTGACCTTTTAAATTTCAGCTCTTCTAGACTTGATCTCCAGAATTTCCTGAGCCTTCCTCTCACTTCAGTAGGTTATAGTTCAAGGTGGGGAAATTTGCTATACAATCTCCAGAACTTTGAGGTTGGATTTATGAAGAATAATTATTTTAGGAGAGGTACTAGAAGTCTTTGCGGGGGGGGGGATTCCTCTAATTCTCTGACTAGGGCAAAGTTACCTCTTTTGCAAATTGGACAAATACTTTACTGAGGGAATTAAGTTCTTGTTGGGAAGGCAGCTTTCAGAGAAGAGAGCTAGGTGAAGGCTGTAGTGAAGGCCTTGTTAGAAGCTCTAGGACACTCACCTCTTCTGCTGGCGCTTTCTTGCTTTTATCTCTCTCTTTCTCTCTCTTTTTTAGTTTTTCAAGGTAGGGTTTCACTCTGGCCCAGGCTGACCCGGAATTCACTATGTAGTTTCAGGGTCGCCTTGAACTCATCGTGATTCTCCTACCTCTGCCTCCCAAGTGCTGGGATCAAAGGCGTGTGCCACCATGCCTGGCTTCTTCTTTTATCTCTTGTATGTAGTGGGATTATCTGTTCAACTATTGGTAGCATTCTGTTGCTAAAAGTAAAATTGAAGGGACAAGTATTGGAATAGATCTCTAAAATCCTTTTGAGACTAATGAAAAGAAGCTGGAGCAGAAAAGGGAAAAGTGCCCCATACACACGGACTACAAGAGTTAAGATTATGAAAATGACCATCCTACCAAAAGCAATCTATAAATTCAGTGCAGTCCCAATCAAAATTCTAACATCCTTCTCATAAACAGAAAAAAAAAAAAAACCAGTTTCAGAAGTCATTTGGAAATACATGAAACCTCATGGTGTGGTGGTTTAATTCAGGTGTCCCCCATAAACTTATATGTTCTGAATGCTAGGTTCCCAGCTGGTTGCAATTTGGGAATTGGAGTCCTGGAGTGGGGGTGCTGTTGTTGGAGGTGGGATTATGGATGTTACAGCCAGCTTCCCCATACCAGTTTGGCACATTCTCCTGCTGATGCTGGCCACAAGGTGATGTCCACCCCTCTACTCATGCCATCATTTTCCTCTGCCATCATGGAGCTTCCCCTCGTGTCTGAGCCAAACAAACCCCTTTCCTCCCACAAGCTTCTCTTAGGAGTTTTCTGCCAGCAACATGAAACTGCAACGGATGGTCAAAGCAATCTTAAGTGAACAGAAAAATTCGATTTTGGAAGTATGGTAATACCTAATCTCAAATTATGCCTCATAACCACAGTAAAAATTACACCATGGTACTTGCTCCAAAACATGTAGAATAGAATAGAGGTACCAGAAGTAAACCTATACAATTACAGTCACCTGATCTTTGATAAAGGCTCCCAAATCATGTTGGAGGAAAGATCCCCTTTTCAAGAAGTGGTTCTGGAAAAAAAAACTGGATACCCACATGTAGAAGAATAAAACTAATATCTTTATTTCCTATCTTGCATAAAAATTCATTCCAGAGGGAATGCCTTAAGATTTAAAACCAAAACTGTTAGAAGAAAACACTTCAAGATCTAGACATAGGCAGGCAAGAACTTTGGGACACGGTCTCAATAGCACAGGTAATACTCCCAAGAATTAACAAGTAGGATTCCATGAAATTAAAAAGTTTTGCAGCAAAGGAGCCTATTCATAGAGTGAAGAGTCAGGCTACAAAATGGAAGACAATTTTTGCAACCTATTTATTTGATAAGGGATTGGTATCTACAATATAAAAAACTCAGAGTTATGCACTAAAAACCTAATCCAGGGGCTGGAGATATTGCAGTGGTTAAGGTGTTTGCCTGTAAAGCCCCAATGTCCACATAAAGATAGATACACAAAGTGGTCTTTAATCCCAGCACTTGGAAGGCAGAGGTAGGAGGATCACTGAGTTCTAAGGTCAGCTTGGCTAATAGTGAGACCCTACCTCAAAAAAAGTATAAATACTGGGCATGGTGGTGCATGTATTTAATCCCAGCACAAAGGAGGCAGAAGTAGTAGCATCATTGTAAGTTCGAGGCCACCCTGAGACTACATAGTGAATTCCAGGTTAGCCTGGGCTAGAATGAGATCCTACCTCGAAAAAAAAATACAAATGGACAATAACTATATAAAAATGTCTAGCATCATTATCAGGAAAATATGGATCAAAACTACACCAAAGATCTGCTTCTCCCCAGCCAGAATGGGTACCATTAAGGAAACAGTTAAGTGTTGGGGAGGATGAGGATATGAAGAACTCTCATTCACTGCTGGTGGGAATGCAAATTTCTATGCCCACTGTAGAAGTCAGTATAGCAGTTCTTTAAGAAACTAAGATATAGTCAGTCTATATATATCACTGTTATGCCCAGAGGGGAATCCAGACCAGCATAGTCAATGCAGAGATACCTACACATCCATCTTTACTGTGCATGATTCACAGTACAAAGTATGGAATTAGTCTAGATGTTAATAGATGAATGGATAAAGAAAATATGATGGACAATGGAATTTTACTCAGCTGTGAAGAACAAAATCATGTCATTTGTATGAAAATGGATGTGACTGGAGATCATGCTGTTAAATGAAACAAGTTAGATTCAGAAAGGTGAATATTTGAAATTTACTCATGCATAATCTGCATTAAAATATAAATGTATTTGACAAGAAAGTAGAAAGAGGACCAGCAGAAAGAGAGTGAGGAGTTAAGCAAGACTAATGGGGTAAAATATAAGTAAAGTACATGAGACACATATATGAAAATGTCATAATAAAACCTATTATTTTGTACAATGAAGATATGCTAATAAGTAAATAAAGGACAAAAAATACATGAAGTGTGTTCTTCAGATCTCTGGGGTTCCTAGCATGCTTTGGGGATCTAGGAAGTCAAATCTGTTTTTTGTATGTATAATTACATATAATTTATAAACATGTTATTTGCTTTATAACTTGTCATATTGCACTGATGGTGCACAAGCAATGGTATTTCAACAAGGTAGCAGAACTAAAACTATACCAATAGTCTTTGTATTCTTCGCTTCAAACACATTATATAAATACCCAGTTTCATTTAAGAATGTCTTTTGATAAAACAATAAAAATTATTAACTTTATTACTTTTGAAACAAAATAACCGTTTATGTAAGCATGTCTAATCTACCCTTCATGGACTAAGGCTTCCATGTATTCATCATCTACTCTACATGTAGAGGCCTCTGTCATCTGCCCTCCAATTCTCTTATCGCTATGCCACAGAACATTTGGGGTCTTGAGAAGGAGAAAAAAACCCCAACATTTTGAACGGTACTATTTCCAGGCATGGTGGCACACGCCTTTAATCTCAGCACTCAGGAGGCTAAGATAAGAGGATCACTGTGAATTTGAGACCAGCCTAAGACTACCTAGTGAATTACAGGTCAGACTGGTCTAGAGTGAGACCCTACCTCAAAACAACAACAACAGAAGTATTATTAAGTTTCAGTAACTCCATTAGTATTGATCACCCTCTCCCCCTCCCAACCTTGATACAAATGGCATTTGTGACAAGTTTTTTTTTACAAGATGCTACATGTGATAATAAAAACCTGCTATATTTATTTACACAACCAGTAAGTTTGGCTTAGATCATTGTGATTTAATAACCCAGTTTAAACAAGGAACATCAAACCAGACAATGGCTTTGTCTCATCAGATAGGAAAGCAAGGAAGTACTTGTTATCCTTTGCCAGTCAGTTTTTGTTTCTATGCAGTTTGAACCTTGGGTCACACTGCAGACATGGTCGGAAACCTTTGCTGCTTCCTGAGCACTGATAGCTTCTTCCTCTGAGGAAGCAGTCCATGTGGTGACAGCTGTCTTGTCCTTGGTGCTGAACACCTTCCTTTCCTTTGAACAATTGTCCTTAAATGACAACAAGCTGTTCAGGCAACGATGAAGACTAAGACAGATTTTTTTGTTTGTTTGCCTGTTTACGTGGCCTAATTTCTAGAGCATGCTCACTCTTTCAAACAGCAGGGGTTCATGTTTACAGAGCAACTCTCATTGATCTTGAGAGCAGCCACCTTGGATCTTGCTTGTCTGTGGACCTGGAAGGTCTGTTGCAACACAAGGCTCACCTTGCGTACATCATCTCACAAGGACAGGCGACTAGTGACGGCCTCCCATGTGCTTGATTTGTGACGTTCCAAACTGACTTCTAAGATAGCTTGACTCCACACGCTTGCTCAGCTAATGTAGATTTAGATAATGGAACTTAATTCCAAGGTCCATTTTAAAAATGCATTCAGAAGTAAATTTTCTGGGAGAAAGTCTGTGTCATTCTTAATTATTGACACTGTGTGGTAGGCATTACACACCGGTCACCTCACTGTTGTGTTCACTCTGCTGGGAAGTGGATCATACGATGCTGGCACATCTCCTCTTGGAATGGTTCACCTTCCTTGTGTCTCTGCCTGGCATTCCTGTTCATCCTTTGTGATCCAGATGTTGTACCATCCTCTCTGTGGAAATAAGGAACTGTTTTCTTCCCACTGCCCTCCACCCAGCATTTGCTGTGGTCAGAGGCTTGTACACTTACTGTTTGACCTTTTGCAACCCTGCAGGGAAGGTTTTAGTACTCTTTCTATGGATGATGCAACTAAAGCTTAGAGATGTGAAAAAGCTTGCTTGTTGGAAATCAGCAGAAAGGAGACACAATTAGTATTTAAGCTTGCTTTCAAGCTATAAAGCTGTGTTCTTTCCACTTAAATGAAGACAGAGTTTAATGACTATTGTTCTGGGTGCTATAACAGGCTCAGAGAAGGAGGAATATCTTACTTTGGACCTGTCCTAGAAAGCGTTATGGAGGGAACAGTTTTTTATTTTTTAATGAGGTAGGGTTTCACGGTAGCCCAGGCTAACCTGGAACTCACTATGTAGTCTCAGGGTGACCTCGAATTCATGGCAGTCCTCCTACCTTTGCCTCCCGAGTGCTTGGATTAAAGGTATGTGCCACTATGCCCAGCTATTTTATTTATTGGAGAGAGAGAGAGAGAGAGAGAGAGAGAGAGAGAGAGAGAATGAGAATGGGCGCCCCAGGACCTCCAGCCACTGCAAACGAACTCCAGATTGCATGCATCACCTTGTGCATCTGGTTTATGTGGGTCCTGGGAAATTGAACCTAGATCCTTAAGCTTTCTAGACAAGCGCCTTAACTGCTAAGCCATCCCTCCAGCACCCATTCTCCTTTTAAATAAATAAACAAGGCCAGGAACAAGAGAGATGCAATAAGTGGCATGCACGGATGTCTTGTATTTACCTACCACTTCCCAGTAATCCTGGGAGCAAGCCTGTAGCACATGGACCTTTGGGGAAACTTGGAATCCAGTCTACAGCAGTTGGTAAACTTTTTCTGTAAATGGCCACCTAGTAAATATCTTCGGCCCTAGGAAGCTAGTTTTTATTGTAATTAGTTAATTTACTTACTTAATCCCAGCACTTGGGAGGCAGAAGTACAAGGATTGCTTGTGAGTTCTAGGCCAGCTGGGATTATAGGGTAAGTTCCAGGTCAGCCTGAGCTAGCATGAAACCCTACCTTGATAAAACAAACAAAACAAGTCAAGGTGAAAGAAGAATTTCACCTACTATTACTAGGTATTCATAAGAATTGGGTAGATAGTAAAAAAAAGATGTTTAATTTTTTTTTTTTGAGGTAGGGTCTCACTCTAGCTCAGGCTGACCTGGAATTCACTACGTAGTCTCAGGGTGGCCTCGAACTCACGGCAATCCTCCTACCTCTGCCTCCTGAGTGCTGGCCTTAAAGGCATGTGCCACCACGCCCAGCAAAAAAGGTGGTTTTATTTGATTATTATATAATGCATGCATGTATGGAAATATCACACTAATATTTATAATTTTATTTAATATTTCAGGAGTCTTTATTTATTATTTTTTATTTAACAGAGAAAGAGGGACGGAGGGAGGGAGGGAGAGAGAATGGGCGGGCCAGGGCCTCCAGCCACTGAGAACAAACTCCAGACGCATACACCCCTGTATATCTGGCTAACATGGGTTCTGGGGAATCAAACTTGGGTCCTTTGGCTTTGCAGGCAAATGCCTTAACTGCTAAGCTATCCCTCCAGCCCCCAGGAGTCTTTATATATATATGTATATATATATTATCTATAGCACGGAAATTTTTTTTTTTTTGGAGAGAGAGAGACAGAGCACGGGCATGACAATGGCCTCTCAGCCACTGTGAACGAACTCAGACACGTGCTACATTGTGTGCTTGTGTCACTTTTGCATCTGGCTAAATGTGGGACCTGGAGAATTGAACCAATGTTCTTGGGTTTCACAGGCAGGTGCCTTCACCACTATGCCATCTCTCCAGCCCCAGAAATTTATTTTTAAAACTTATGATATACATTTACATTAAAACTTCACTGTATTGGGGATGAGGAGATGGCTTAGTGGTTAAGGCATTTGCCTGCAAAGCCTAAGGACCTAGGTTCAATTCTCCAGAACCTACAAAAGCTAGATACACAGCAAACTCTAGCCTGTGTCTGGAGTTTGTTTGCAGTGGCTGGAGGCCCTGATATACCCATTCTCTCTCTCTCTCTTTCTCTCTCTCCTTTTTCTCTCAGCTTATCTCAAATAAATTTTAAAAATATTTAAAAAATTTTACTGTAGTGTATTTTTATCTTCATAAGTTTCATTTGGTAAGCAAAATTTTAAATGAGGGCTGAAAAAGCAGTGTATCATGTTTCATTACCTTCACACCTACTTCATATAATGTCATTTGCCATGAAAATGAGAGTTTCGTTTAAATTTTTACAGAGGTTTTTGTGTTACATCTTTTTTTCTTTTACATTCTTTTTATTTATTTGAGGGGAGGAGGGAAAGAAATGGGCATATATATAGAGAGAATGTGTACACTGGGGCCTTCAGTGCAAATCCACTTCAAGTGCATGCACCAGCCTGTGTATCTGGCTTTTACGTGGGTTGTGGGAACTGGAATCTAGGTTCTTTGGCTTTGCAGGCAAGTGCCTTAACCACTAAGTAATCTCTCCAGCCTGCAGTTAAAATTTTGCTTACCAAATGAAACTTGTGAATATAATTAATATTTTATTCATATTAAAAAATTTTTAAGAGTGAAAAAATATTAAAAAGATATTAATGAACTGCTCCAAGATCCCTCCTATAATCATTCTGTCAAATTAAGTCTTGCCTCAGTTCCTTTGTCAGAATACAACTTACATGACAGTTTCTAAGTATTTTTTTTTTAATTTTTTTTTAAAAATATTTTATTTATTTATTTGAGAGAGAGAGAGATCAGAAATAGGCAGGTAGAGAGAGAGAGAGAGAGAATAGGCGCACCAGGGCCTCCAGCCACTGCAAACGAACTCCAGATGCGTGCGCCCCCTTGTCCATCTGGCTTACGTGGGTCCTGGAGAATAGAGCCTTGAACCGGGGTCCTTAGGCTTCATAGGCAAGCGCTTAACCGCTAAGCCATCTCTCCAGCCCTCTAAGTATTTATTGTGTGTTTGTTTCTTGTGTTCCGTCCCTGGAGTTAAATACTGCTAGGGCATTGCCCATCGGTGATTTGCTCCATGTTGTACCTTCAGCACTCGTCCCATGGTGGACATTTATGAAATACTTGTCCAGTAGATAAATGCATGTGACTGACCAGTGACTGTCATCCTCTGTGGATCCTATGAGCTCTGGGTAGTGGTCACCCAACGTGCTGATGCAGTGCCAAAAGCACTGAGTAATCAGAGGAAGCTGCCTGGTCATGTCTGGACATGCTGTGATTGTCCTGAGTTTTCTGTTCCCAGCTGAGGATATCCTTTTTCTCTTATGGTGTCTTTTTTAGAGTGCTCAAAACAATGAACAGGTTGTAGGGTATATTTTTAAAATGATGATAAGAAATTCCTGAAGGCCATTTTATAGTGAAATCGGCACTGAGAATTTGCTATCTGAATTCTCCAGGAGGAAGAACTTGGGCATTACTTTCTACAGTTGCTTCCTCTTGTGGATACTTCTCGCTTTGGAATTGTCTAAAGTTTACTTCTTCCAGACCACTCTAAATCATGTACATTTCAATGTAACAAAACCAAAGCCATGTATTTTAAAGAAATCTCTGAAAAAAATCATATGGTAGGATTTCTACTTCAGTGGTCCTCACAGAGTGATTTCTAGAAGGTCCTCACTGGAGGAGGGTGATTTTTAACATTATGTAGTATTATGATTTTAAGTACTACTTTTTTTAAATAAAAATTTTTTAAATTTATTTGAGAGATTGAGAGAGGGAGGGAGGGAGGGAGGGAGGGAGAGAGAGAGAGAGAGAGAGAGAGAGAGAGAGAGAGAGAGAATGAGAATGAGAATTGGTGCACCAGGGCCTCTTGCCACTGAAAACAAATTCGAGTTGCATGGGTCAATTGTGCCTCTGGCTTTACGTGGATACTGGGGGACGCTAACCCTGGGCCAGCAGGTTTGGCAAGCAAGTGCCTTTAACTGCAGAGCCATCCTCCCAGCCTGATTTTTAATGAACAGTTATAGTAATGGGTTACATTACGACATTTTCATACATATGTGTCATTATATAGTGTTTTTTAAATTTTTTGCTGTATTTTTTTTATTATTTACTTGCAAGCGCAAAGAGAGAGAGAGAGAGAGAGAGAGAGAGAGAGAGCATGCCTGTTGTAGCTGCAAACAAACTCCAGACCCATGCATTACTTTGTGCATGTAGCTTTACATGGGTACTGGGGAATTGATCCCAGACCATCAGGCTTTGCAAGAAAGTACCTTTAACTGCTGAGCCACCCCTCCATCCTATACTGGTTTTTTAAATTAATTAATTAATTTTTTGGTTTTTCAAGGTAGGGTCTCACTGTAGCCCAGGCTGACCTGGAACTCACTATGTACTCTCAGGGTGACCTTGAACTCATGGCGATCCTCCTACCTCTGCCTCCCGAGTGCTGGGATTAAAGGTGTGCACCACCACGCCCAGCTGCCTATACCGTATTTTTTATTCATCCACCTGTCCCACTGCCACTGTCTCTCTCTCTCTTGTTGGTCACCTTCCTTCCCCACAAATAGTCCTCCTTTCATGTCATACATATTACATTATCCTCTTCTTTATGATCTTTTTCTCCCCTCACATTGTCCTCTTTCTACTTTCATATCCTACAACACACACACACATACCCCTAGATTCCACATATGAGAATAAAACATGGTAATAGTTGTCTTTCTTTTTTTTTTTTTTAAAATATTTATTGACAACAAAACATACTTACATACCAAAGGTGCGTATTTTTCCCTCCCCTCCCCCTTCCCCTTTAGAACTCCACTCTCCATCATATCCCCTCCCTCTCTCCATTAGTCTCTTTTTTTAATATGATGTCATCCTCTTTTACTTCTACTATGAGGGTCTTGCGGAGGTATTGCTAGGCACAGCAAGGTCATGGATATCAAGGCCAATTTCTGTCTGGGCAGTTGCATTGTAGGGAGTCGTACCCTTCCTTTGGCTCTTCCATTCTATCCGCCACCTCTTCCGCAATGATCCCTGAGCCTTGGAGGGTGTGACAGAGATGTTTCAGTGCTGGGCACTTCTCCATCCCTTCTTCTCAGCACTATGTTGCCTTTTGGATCATCCCAGTGGTCATCGCCATCTGAAAAGAGAAGCTTCTCTAACCAGAAGTGAGAGTAGCATTAATATGTGAATATGAGCATTAAGTGTAGTATTTTCCGGGCAGCTTGGTGTGAATAGTATATACATTTAGATAAGGGCATGCTTTATACCCCTAAGGCTTATGACCTTACCTACCATAGACTTTACCAGGTATGTATTCCCTTCCGTAGAGAGGGCCTTCAGTCCAATTATAGAGCAGTTGGTTACCCCATGAGTAGACATGCCACTATTGCACCCGTTCAGTCTTTGGGCCTGTCTGGCCAAATTTGAATATTCAGTGTCCACTGTTTTCACTGCTGATGACTTCTGTCTCCCATACTCTGCATGCAGTGCAGCTTTTTCCAGCTTTCAGTTGGCTGGTCTACAGGGAGGTTTTCTGCTCAGCACTTTCTCAGTGACCTTGCCTCTCAGGCAAGAGATGTCTTCAGCAATAGGGTCTTACTATCTGTTTCTCAGGGGAAACCAAGGGCTTTGGCAAAAGCCTTTAATGTTTTGGAGGCTACCAGGACCTCCTTGGCCAACAACTCACTGGAAGGTATCCCATCCCAGGTACTGAAAATTTTCTAGTAACAGTCTATAGCTTCTAGATGTACCATTATTCAAAAAAGTAGTTTTACATAAGTCTTATTCACAATCTTTTGAAATTAGATTGACCCTCCCCTTGCCCTTCTTTTATGCATTCTCTACCCTTGGCCTTGGTTAGGCTATTCCCCTCCTTGTAATCAGTCCTTCCACTTACATATGTGCAATACCATACACTTCAGTCCTTCCCTTTCCTCCGTCCCTTATAACCTTTTACCAGCTTACTGGTTTCTGGTACCAATTTTTGGTTCCAGTTCACACACAAGTCTGTCTATTTGTAGCTAGGATCCACATATGAGAGAGAACATGTGACGTTTGGCTTTCTGAGCCTGGGTTACCTCACTTAGTATAATCCTTTCCAGATCCATCCATTTCCCTGCAAATTTCATAATTTCATTTTTCTTTACCGCTGAGTAGAACTCCATTGTGTAAATGTACCACATCTTTATTATCCATTCATTTGTGGTGGGACATCTAGGCTGCTTCCATTTCCTAGCTATTGTGAATAGAGCGGCAATAAACATGGTTTTGCAAGTATCTCTAAGGAAGTGAGAAGAGTCTTCTGGATATATGCCTAGGAGTGCTATAGCTGGATCATATGGTAAATCTATTTCTAGCTGTCTCAAAAACCTCCACACTGATTTCCACAATGGTTGGACCAGGTTACATTCCCACCAACAGTGTAGAAGTGTTCCTCTTTTTCCGCATCCACGCCAACACTTATTGTCATTTGTTTTCTTGATGGTAGCCATTCTGACAGGAGTGAAATGGAATCTCAAAGTGGTTTTAATTTGCATTTCCCTGATGGCTAAGGATGTGGAACACTTTTTCAGATGTTTATATGCCATCTGAATTTCATCTTCTGTGAATTCTCTATTTAGTTCCATAGCCCATTTTTTAACTGGGTTGTTTGAATTCTTATTATTCTGTTTTTTGAGTTCTTTGTATATTCTGGATATTAATCCTCTGTCAGATGTATAGCTGGCAAAGATTTTCTCCCATTCTGTAGGTTGTCTTTTTGCTCTACTCACAGTGTCCTTTGCTGTACAAAAGCTTTGTAATTTCATAAGGTCCCATTGGTTGATTAGTGATTTTATTCGCTGAGCAATTGGGGTTATATTCAGAAAGTCCTTACCTATGCCAATATGTTGAAGGGTTTCCCCTACTTTTTCCTCTAGCAGGTTCAGAGTTTCAGGTCTGATATCAAGGTCCCTGATCCATTTGGATTTGACTCTTGTGCATGGAGAAAGACAAGGATCTATGTTTATCCTTTTACATACCGATGTCCAGTTTTCCCAACACCACTTGTTAAAGAGGCTATCTTTTCTCCAATTAATATTTTTGGCATTTTTGTCAAAAATCAGGTGGCTGTAGCTGCTTGGATTAATATTTGGGTCTTCTATTCTGTTCCATTGATCTACCTGTCTGTCCTTGTGCCAGTACCATGCTGTTTTTGTTACTATGGCTTTGTAATATAACTTAAAATCGGGTATGGTTATACCACCTGCCTGATTTTTGTTTCAAAAAAATTGTTTTGGCTATTCGAGGTTTTTGTGTTTCCAGATGAATTTTAGGATTGTTTTTTCTATTTCCGTGAAGAAAGCTATTGGGATTTTAATAGGGATCGCATTAAATGTATAGATTGCTTTTGGTAAGATTGACATTTTCACAATATTGATTCTTCCAATCCAGGAGCATGGGATGTCTTTCCATTTCCTTGTGTCTTCTGTAATTTGTCGCTCGAGTTTTTAAAGTTCTCATTGTAGAGATCCTTCACTTCCTTGGTTAAGTTTATTCCAAGGTATTTTATTTTTTTGAGGCAATTGTGAATGGGAGAGATTCCTGATTTCATCCTCTGCACGTTTGTTGTTAGTATATAGAAAAGCTACTGATTTCTGTGTGTTTATTTTGTATCCTGCTACATTGCTAAAAGTGTTTATCAGCTCTAACAGTTTGCAGGTAGAGACTTTAGGGTCTGTTAGGTATAGAATCATATCGTCTGCAAATAATGATAATTTGATCTCTTCCCTTCCGATTTGTATCCCCTTTATGAGTGTCTCTTGCCTTATTGCTGTGGCTAAGACTTCCAGTACTATATTAAATAGTAGTGGGGAAAGTGGACACCCTTGTCTTGTTCCTGAATTTAGAGGAAAAGCGTCAAGTTTTTCCCCATTTAGTATTATGTTGGCTGTAGGTTTGTCATAAATAGCTTTTATTATGTTGAGATATGCTCCTTCTATTCCCAGTTTCTGTAATACTTTCACCATGAAGGGGTGTTGGATTTTGTCAAATGCCTTTTCTGCATCTATTGAGATGACCATATGATTTTTGTCCTTCAGACCATTTATATGGTGTATTACATTTATGGATTTGCGTATGTTGAACCATCCCTGCATCCCTGGGATAAAGCCTACTTGGTCAGGGTGAATAATCTTTCTGATAAATTCTTGTATTCTGTTTGCCAGTATTTTGTTGAGAATTTTTGCATCCATGTTCATGAGGGAGATTGGTCTATAATTTTCTTTTTTGATCTGTCTTTGTCCGGTTTGGGTATCAGGGTGATGCTGGCTTCATAGAAGGATTTTGGTAGAGTTCCTTCCTTTTCTATTTTATGGAAAAGTTTGAGAAGCATTGGCGTTAGATCCTCCAGGAATGTCTGGTAAAATTCAGCAGTGAATCCATCTGGGCCTGGGCTTTTTTAGTTGGGAGACTTTTTATAACTGCTTGAATCTCTGTGGTTGTTATAGTTCTATTTAAATGGTTTATCTCTTCTTGATTTAATTTTGGTAGGTCATATGAATCAAGGAATTCATCCATTTCTTTCAGGTTTTCAAACTTAGAGGCATATATATTCTTAAAGTATGTCCGTATGATTTTCTGAATTTCTTTGGTATCTGTTGTGATGTTGCCTTTTTCATCTCTAATTTTATCAATTTTTGTCTCTTCTCTCTTTCTTTTGGTCAGATTTGCTAAGGGTTTGTCAATCTTGTTTATCCTTTCAAAGAACCAACTCTTTGTTTCATTGATCTTTTTGATTGTTTTTTTGGTTTCCATTTCATTAATTTCTGCCCTAACCTTTATTATTTCTTCCCGTCTACTAATTTTTGGTTTGCCTTGTTCTTCTTTTTCCAAGGCCTTAAGGTGAAGCATTAAATTGTTTAGTTGTGAACTCTCCAATTTCTTAATATATGCACTTAGGGCTATAAATTTCCCTCGTAGGACTGCCTTCATTGTGTCCCAAAGGTTTTGGTATGTTGTATTCTCATCATCATTTGATTCTACGAATTTCTTGATTTCCTTTTAATTTCTTCAATGACCCATACATCATTCAATAAAGTGCTGTTTAGTCTCCATGAGTTTCTGTATGCTCTGTATATTTTCTTGTTGCTGATTTGCAGTTTAATCCCATTGTGGTCAGACAATGTACAAGGGATTATTTCAATTTTCCTGTATTTGTTAAGATTTGATTTGTGTCCTAGTATATGGTCTATTTTAGAAAATGTCCCGTGTGCTGCTGAGAAAAATGTATATTCTGCAGCATTTGGATGGAATGTTCTGTAAATATCTGTTAGGTCCATTTGTTCCATGGTATCATTTAATGCAGATGTCTCTCTGTTTATTTTTTGCTGGGTAGACCTGTCAAGTGATGAGAGTGGGGTATTGAAGTCCCCACTACTATTGTGTTAGGAGATATCTCTGACCTTAATTCTAATAGTGTTTGTTTGATGAAATTGGGAGCCCCCATGTTAGGGGCATATATGTTTAGGATTGTAATGTCCTCCTGTTGGAGTGTTCCTTTAATCAGTATAAAGTGACCTTCTTTATCTTTCCTCACAAATGTTGGATTGAAGTCTATCTTGTCAGAAATTAAAATAGCAACCCCTGCTTTTTTTCTAGGCCCATTTGCTTGAAATACCTTTTTCCAACCTTTCACCCTAAGAAGGTTTCTATTTTTTATTGAGAGATGAGTTTCCTGGAGGCAACAGATGGTAGGATCCTGCTTTAATCCAGTCTGCAAGTCTGTGTCTTTTGATAGGGGCATTGAGACCATTGATATTAAGAGTTATTACTGACATATATGTGTTTATTCTCCCCATTCTTCTTATTTTTTAGTTTTTCCTGTTTTCCCTTTACTCACTTGTTTTAACTGTTATTTGAGTATGGTTTATTTTTTCCTATTTCCTGATGTGTGTGCTTTGCTTTCTCCTCAGCATGAATGATTCCTGCAAGTATTTTCTGTAGAGCTGGTTTAGTTGCCAAAAATTCCTTTAGCCTGTCTTTGTTGTGGAATGTCCTTATTTCTCCATCTATTTGGATAGATAGTTTTGCAGGATAAAGTAATCTCGGTTGACAGTTTTTATCTTTCAGAACTTGGAATACATTACTCCAGGCCCTTCTGGCCTTTAAAGTTTGTGTTGAGTAATCTGCTGTGAGTCTGATGGGCTTCCCTTTGTAGGTCACTTGCAATAGTTGTCTTTCTGATTCTGGCTTTCATCCATTTTTCCTGCTCATGTCATGATTCCTGTCTTTTTTATAGCCAAAAGAAATTCCATTCTGCATATGTATCACATATTATGGATCTGTTCATCTATTGATGGTCACCTAGTGTGGTTCCATGTCTTAGCTCTGGCGAGTAGTGCAACAATAAATCTGCATGTGCAACTATCTCTGTGGTATGTTCACGTAATATATGTCTCAGGACTATACCGATGAATGGTATGCAGAATAATATGATAGCAATATATATATATATATATATTTTTTTTTTTTTTTTTTTTGGTTTTTCAAGGTAGGGTCTCACTCTGGCCCAGGCTGACTTGGAATTAACTATGTATTCTCAGGGTGGCTTCGAACTCTCGGCAATCCTCCTATCTCTGCCTCCCGAGTACTGGGATTAAAGGCGTGCGCCACCACGCCCGGCAAGATAGCTATATTTTTTGATTAAAAAAATTTATTAGAGAGAGAGAGAGAGAGAGAGAGAGAATGGGCATGCCAGGGCCTCCTAGCCACTGCAAACAAACACCAGATGCATGCACCACCGTGTGCATCTGGATTTAAGTGGGTTCTGGGGAATTGAACCTGGGTGCTTTGGCTTTGCTGGCCAGTGCCTTAACCACTAAGCCATCTCTCCAGCCCTATTTTAGATTTCTGAGGAACCTTCATAGAGATTTCAGTATTTGTATTTATGTTGTTTCTTTGTCTTGTCTTATTGCTCAAGCAAGATTTCATAGTGGCTGCAGAAGTTTACACTCTCACTAGAAATGCATAAGGATTAAGCTTTTCCCACAAACCTGCAAGCATTTGTTGTCTTTTTTTTTTTTTTTTTTTTGTTTTTTCAAGGTAGGTTCTCAATCTAGCTTAGGTTGACCTAGAATTCACTATGTAGTCCCAAGCTGGCTTCAAACTCACAGTGATCCTCCTACCTTGAACTCCCAAGTGCTGGAACTAAAGGCATGTGCCACCATACCAGGGAGAGAGAGAGAGAGAGAGAGAGAGAGAGAGAGAGAGAGAGAGAGAGAGAGATATCACCAGGGTCACTAGCCACTGCAAATGAACTCTAGACACATTTGCCACTTTGTGCATCTGGCTTTATGTGGACACTGGGGAATCAAACTGGGGTCATTAGGCTTTATGGGCAATCACTTTAACTGCTGAGCCATCTCTAGCCTGTCATTTGTTTTCTTGATGATAGACATTCTGATTTTCTGAATGGGGTAAATAGAATCCCAATGCATTATTATAATAATGGAGTAAATAGAATCCCAAAGCATTATTATAATAATTATTACTTTATTATCTATCTGTCTATCATCTATCTATCTATCTATCTATCTATCTATCTATCATATATCTATCTATCTATCATTCCATGACACATGTGTAGAGTTGAAGACAGCTTTTGGATCAGTTCTTCTTCTTCATCTCATTTGAGGCAGGGTTTCCTCACTCTGCTATTCTTTTTTTTTTTTTTTTTTTTTTGAGTTAGGGTCTAGCTCTAGCCCAGGCTGAACTGGAATTCACTATGTAGTCTCAGGGTGGCCTTAAATTCACAGCAATCCTCCTACCTCTGCCTCCCAAGTGCTGGGATTAAAGACGTGTGCCACCATGCCAGGATAAAGGATATGTGTTATATATCCAGTACAGTTTTATTCATATGGTTGCTCTATGCTTAGTTTTTTGAGGAATCTTATACTGTTTTATTCAAAAATAAGGAAGAACAAAATGTCATTTGGAAGAAAATTAATGCAACAGGAGATGTCACATTAAATGAAATAAGCCAGAAATTGTCAATAAAAAAAAAGAAGGTTTAAAAAAAAAAAGAATGAAAGCTACAGGATGGGAAAGCATACTATGAGGGATTGTCCTCCCTGTAGGAACTGACTGGTGCATTCATGACCCCACAGTGATGACCAATAACCTCACTGACGAGGACCCTCAGTGGAAAGGGGGCAGAGGAGAGAGGACAAAAGAGGATAACCTGATTGGACTATGAGCAATTTTAAGTATGGTCATATGTTGAAGTTCCAAATAAAAATTATAAATACATAAAAAATAAAGCTGGGCATGGTGGCGCATGCCTTTAATCCCAGCACTTGGGAGGCAGAGGTAGGAGGATCGTCATGAGTTCAAGGCTATCCTGACAATACAGAGTGAATTCCAGATCAGCCTGAGCTAGAGTGAGACCCTACCTCAAAAAAATAAATAAATAAATAAATAAATAAATAAATAAATAAATAAAAAAGAGAAAAATAGCCAAACTGAGAAAGACAAATACATATTTTCTCTCTCATATATGTAATCTAGGTTATAGATAATACATGAAAGTAGATGTGGGATTATTTTGGGATTATTTGTGAAAAGGAAGGGGACCAGCTGGAAGTGGGAGGACAGGAGAAGGCAATGGGGGCATAAATATAGTCAAAATGTTATGAAACAACCCATCACTTTGTATAAATTAAAAACATTCCTACCAAAATACTCTATCTCATGATTTTCATAAATTCATTATTTAGTTATAGCCATAAAACATATTATGTCATGGCCCTTAAGAAAAATTAGTTGGGAAATTTTAGAAACAAAATTTAGTGATCTTGCCAGGTGTGGTGGCACACACCTTTAATCCCAGTACTTGAGAGGCAGAGGTGGTAGGAACGCATGAGTTTGAGGCCAGCCTGGGACTACAGAGTGAGTTCCAGGTCAGCCTGGGCTAGAGTGAGACCCTATGGCAAAAAACAAAACAAAGATTTTAGCGATTTCTCTCTATAGGACTTGTGCAACAGTGCCCTCTGATGGTATAAAAGTTGCTAACATGTATTTACTCTACTGAGGCCCTTTGATTTGCAGAGGTACAGGTTTCTTGAAGCACTGGGAATTTATTGACCGTGTGGAGCTATTTAGCATCCTCATGCTGACAAAGATGCCCAAATATTCTTTTTTGTTTGATTTCTTTCGAGGTAGGGTCTCACTGTAGCTCAGGCTGACCTGGAATTCACTATGTAGTCTCAGGGTGGCCTCAAACTCATGGCGATCCTCCCACCTCTGCCTCCCGAGTACTGGGATTAAAGGTGTGCGCCACCACGCCTGGCTCCAAATATTCTTTTGACGAAACTGTTAACTGTTGTGTGACAAAACATGTTAATGTTGGGTCTCCTAGAATGTTTTAGATACCCAAGGACAGGAGGTCTCCATCTCTGTCTAAGCAGCAGAAAAGAGAAAATATTGCTTTGATCTCATTTTGGCAATTTAGAATGTGATGAATTCTCTGAGACCCTCTAGTCTCTGGCTAAAGAGAGGTCACTGAACACTGAAGTTATTGGAGAGGGTGGTTGAATCAGTTTTCCTACCAGACAGATACTACGTTCTCAACTGTAATCATCTTATCTATGCTGCACTTGAATTTATAACATCATATTTTCTCAAGTGCTGGTTACTAAAATATCATATATTTATGAAGCATTCAATATTAAGAGAGGATCTCATCTTCAGAAACACTTGGGGACTTCTGATTTTAAACTATATTCATTTAATATTTATTAATACAGTTCAGTATCTGTCTTGCACAAGGATACCAATGGTAGCTATTTTTATTTTGTCTTTCAAGCTGTTTTTTATTATTTTTATTTTTATTGACAACTTCTTTAATTGTAGACAATATCCCATGTTATTTCTCTCCCCCCCCCACTTTCCCCTTTGAAACTTCACTCTCCATCATGTCCCTCCCCTCTCAATCAGTCTCTCTTTTCAGTGTGATGTCATGATCTTTTCCTCCTGTTGTGATGGTCTTGTGTAGGTAGGTAATGTCAGGCACTATGAGGTCATGGATAACCAGGCCATTTTGTGTCTGGAGGAGCACGTTGTAAGGAGTCCTTCTCTTCCTTTGGCTCTTACATTCTTTCCGCCCCCTCTTCCTCAATGGACCCTGAGCCTTGGAAGGTAGGTTTGAGATGTTTCAGTGCTGAGCACTCCTCTGTCCCCTTCTTCTCAGCACCATGGTGCTTTCTGAATCATCCCAAGGTTGCCACCATCTTAAAAGAGAAGCTTCTCTAACCAAAAGTGAGAGTGGCATTAATATATGGGTGTGGACATTAAGAGAAGTGCTTACTGGGCAGTTTGGTGAGCATAGTATATATATTTATCAAGATTCCAGCTGACATTACCTTAGGGCTCATGACTACCCCTGTTGTACGTTTTCAGTATCAGGGATGTATTTCCTCCCATGGAGCGGGCCTCCAGTCCAATTAGAGAGCAGTTGGTTTCCCCCATAACAGACATGCCACTATTGCACCCGTTGGCTCATTTGGCCTAGCTGGCCAAATTTAAAGCTTGTAGTGTTCACTGTTGAGTGCCTTCACTGGTGTTTTCTCTCTCCCATTGAGCTGCATGCAGTGTAGCTTTTTCCAACTTTCTGTCAGCTGGTCCTCATGGAGGAGGCTTTTAGCTCAGCTCCAGCAGGATTTCTCAGTGAACTTGCCACCCAAGTATGTGGAGTCTTCAGCAATAGGGTCTTACCATCTATTCCTGGTGGGAAAGCAAGGTCAAGCTGTTTTTTTTTTTTATAGTTGAGGCTAGATCACATTTTTTTCAATGATGGACTCTTCCATATTATTTTTTCTTCCCTTCTCCTTTTGCCACTTTCTCTTTCAATAAACATTTGTTTCAGTAAGTCTTCTTTTAATGATTTGGGCATATTACAAAAAAACAGAAAGGGGAATCCTATTCACTATCCTGGCTAATAAGGACAAAAGAGTGTGAGAAGACTAAGGTGTCATTACACACAGAGAGGATTTCATTTGAAGGGGAACAGGAATATCCACCTTCTTTATTAGCAGAAGTGAGGCTGGGTGTGTAGCTCAGTCTGTTTGGCATGGTCCAGGCCCTGGGTTCAATGCTCAAAACCAAAAATACATATTTTCTCTCTCATATATGTAATCTAGGTTATAGATAATACATGAAAGTAGATGTGGGATTATTTTGGGATTATTTGTGAAAAGGAAGGGGACCAGCTGGAAGTGGGAGGACAGGAGAAGGCAATGGGGGCATAAATATAGTCAAAATGTTATGAAACAACCCATCACTTTGTATAAATTAAAAACATTCCTACCAAAATACTCTATCTCATGATTTTCATAAATTCATTATTTAGTTATAGCCATAAAACATATTATGTCATGGCCCTTAAGAAAAATTAGTTGGGAAATTTTAGAAACAAAATTTAGTGATCTTGCCAGGTGTGGTGGCACACACCTTTAATCCCAGTACTTGAGAGGCAGAGGTGGTAGGAACGCATGAGTTTGAGGCCAGCCTGGGACTACAGAGTGAGTTCCAGGTCAGCCTGGGCTAGAGTGAGACCCTATGGCAAAAAACAAAACAAAGATTTTAGCGATTTCTCTCTATAGGACTTGTGCAACAGTGCCCTCTGATGGTATAAAAGTTGCTAACATGTATTTACTCTACTGAGGCCCTTTGATTTGCAGAGGTACAGGTTTCTTGAAGCACTGGGAATTTATTGACCGTGTGGAGCTATTTAGCATCCTCATGCTGACAAAGATGCCCAAATATTCTTTTTTTGTTTGATTTCTTTCGAGGTAGGGTCTCACTGTAGCTCAGGCTGACCTGGAATTCACTATGTAGTCTCAGGGTGGCCTCAAACTCATGGCGATCCTCCCACCTCTGCCTCCCGAGTACTGGGATTAAAGGTGTGCGCCACCACGCCTGGCTCCAAATATTCTTTTGACGAAACTGTTAACTGTTGTGTGACAAAACATGTTAATGTTGGGTCTCCTAGAATGTTTTAGATACCCAAGGACAGGAGGTCTCCATCTCTGTCTAAGCAGCAGAAAAGAGAAAATATTGCTTTGATCTCATTTTGGCAATTTAGAATGTGATGAATTCTCTGAGACCCTCTAGTCTCTGGCTAAAGAGAGGTCACTGAACACTGAAGTTATTGGAGAGGGTGGTTGAATCAGTTTTCCTACCAGACAGATACTACGTTCTCAACTGTAATCATCTTATCTATGCTGCACTTGAATTTATAACATCATATTTTCTCAAGTGCTGGTTACTAAAATATCATATATTTATGAAGCATTCAATATTAAGAGAGGATCTCATCTTCAGAAACACTTGGGGACTTCTGATTTTAAACTATATTCATTTAATATTTATTAATACAGTTCAGTATCTGTCTTGCACAAGGATACCAATGGTAGCTATTTTTATTTTGTCTTTCAAGCTGTTTTTTATTATTTTTATTTTTATTGACAACTTCTTTAATTGTAGACAATATCCCATGTTATTTCTCTCCCCCCCCCACTTTCCCCTTTGAAACTTCACTCTCCATCATGTCCCTCCCCCTCTCAATCAGTCTCTCTTTTCAGTGTGATGTCATGATCTTTTCCTCCTGTTGTGATGGTCTTGTGTAGGTAGGTAATGTCAGGCACTATGAGGTCATGGATAACCAGGCCATTTTGTGTCTGGAGGAGCACGTTGTAAGGAGTCCTTCTCTTCCTTTGGCTCTTACATTCTTTCCGCCCCCTCTTCCTCAATGGACCCTGAGCCTTGGAAGGTAGGTTTGAGATGTTTCAGTGCTGAGCACTCCTCTGTCCCTTCTTCTCAGCACCATGGTGCTTTCTGAATCATCCCAAGGTTGCCACCATCTTAAAAGAGAAGCTTCTCTAACCAAAAGTGAGAGTGGCATTAATATATGGGTGTGGACATTAAGAGAAGTGCTTACTGGGCAGTTTGGTGAGCATAGTATATATATTTATCAAGATTCCAGCTGACATTACCTTAGGGCTCATGACTACCCCTGTTGTACGTTTTCAGTATCAGGGATGTATTTCCTCCCATGGAGCGGGCCTCCAGTCCAATTAGAGAGCAGTTGGTTTCCCCCATAACAGACATGCCACTATTGCACCCGTTGGCTCATTTGGCCTAGCTGGCCAAATTTAAAGCTTGTAGTGTTCACTGTTGAGTGCCTTCACTGGTGTTTTCTCTCTCCCATTGAGCTGCATGCAGTGTAGCTTTTTCAACTTTCTGTCAGCTGGTCCTCATGGAGGAGGCTTTTAGCTCAGCTCCAGCAGGATTTCTCAGTGAACTTGCCACCCAAGTATGTGGAGTCTTCAGCAATAGGGTCTTACCATCTATTCCTGGTGGGAAAGCAAGGTCAAGCTGTTTTTTTTTTTTTTATAGTTGAGGCTAGATCACATTTTTTTCAATGATGGACTCTTCCATATTATTTTTTCTTCCCTTCTCCTTTTGCCACTTTCTCTTTCAATAAACATTTGTTTCAGTAAGTCTTCTTTTAATGATTTGGGCATATTACAAAAAAACAGAAAGGGGAATCCTATTCACTATCCTGGCTAATAAGGACAAAAGAGTGTGAGAAGACTAAGGTGTCATTACACACAGAGAGGATTTCATTTGAAGGGGAACAGGAATATCCACCTTCTTTATTAGCAGAAGTGAGGCTGGGTGTGTAGCTCAGTCTGTTTGGCATGGTCCAGGCCCTGGGTTCAATGCTCAAAACCAAAACAAAGAAAGTGACAAAAAGCAAGCAAAAAGTAGAAACTAAGGCCAGGCGTGGTGGCGCATGCCTTTAATCCCAGCACTCGGGAGGCAGAGGTAGGAGGATAGCCAAGAGTTCGAGGCCACCCTGAGACTACATAGTTAATTCCAGGTCAGCCTGGATCAGAGTGAGACCCTACCTTGCAAAAAAAAAAAGTAGAAACTAGACCTTTAGGTATAATGGTGAAGGAAGGATAGTTCCTGGTTTTTGGACTCAGTTTCCCTTTGGGCAGTCTTTTCATCTCTCTTGTCACCACCATATGGTCATCAAGGGTATTATTCCTTCTGTAATTATTTAATCATAGTTGGTCTCCAAGACTTCTCTATCCACATTGTACAGATCAATAAAAGTAGACTAAGGTGTTTTATTTTAAAAAAATTATCTGTGAAGAGAAAGTGTGTGTGAGAGAGAATCCTGTGCCAGAACAAACTCCAGAAGCATGCATCATTTTGTGCATCTGGCTTTACGTCGGTACTGGGAAACTGAACCTGGACCTTCAGGCTTTATAAGCAAGTACTTTTAATGGCTGAATCATCGCTCCAACCCATTAAGCAAGTTTTAAAAAGGCCTGTGTGTCGCCCATAGACTCAGGTGTTTTCTTAAATCTTCTAACTTGGGTCTCTAGCCTCTTGGCTGGAGGAGGTGTCACTGGGGCAGATCCTGGGATCCAGCCCAAAGGTGTGTTTGGGGACAGATCTGAATTCCAGCCCAAAGGGATGAGGAGAGTTTGAGCTCTGGGGTTCTCTGCTTGCTCTTGGTTTGTGCTGTTTGGTTTTGCAGGTTGCTGGTGGTGTTTCTCTCTGCTTGGATTTATGAAAGGAAGCCAGCTTCTTCCACCATTGGTGGAACTTCCCCCTGGGTCTTTACTAGTGCAACAAATCCCTTCCTCCCATAAACCATGTCCAGTTTGGATGTTCATTCCTGCAATGTGAAGCTGTCTACAGCACCTTGACATAATTAGCAGAAATAGTCACCCAACTTCTGGTAATGGACTCATAAGATGTGACATTGCTTTCTGATCCTGTTCTAGCTCTTAGGACACCTGAAGGTGTGAGAGAAGGTGTGACCTTAATAGGATTCAATCCAAGACACTCACCTTTGGCTGACTACAGCCCTGGGGCCTGCCTAAATTCTCTATTCCTTCCTGATTTTAGCTCCTTTTTTGAAAACATGCATCCTTTCTACTTAAAGGTGTTCACTCATTCAGGGACCAGATGTGCCCAAAAATAAGAACACTGAGTCTCCACACTTCCTTGAGGAGCTAATGGCAGCTAATGGGTGCTGGGAGAGGGGGATTCATTCTCTCAAACATTGTAGCCACCGATAAGTGGTGAGAAGAACATGGGGTTCAACTGGTGTGGGAGGGGATAAGAGAGGGTAATGGGGGTGTATGTGATCAAAATACAATTTACACATGTAGGACATTGTCAAAAAACAAATTAAATCTTAAAAAATGGAAGGACCAGGTGTGATGGCACATGCATTTAATCCCAGCACTTGGGAGGCAGAGGTAGGAGGGTTGCTGTGAGTTCAAGGCCACCCTTAGACTACATAGTGAATTACAGGTCAACCTGGGCTAGAGTGAGACTCTACTTGAAAAACCAAAAATAAAAAAAATTTAAAAAAAGAAGGCATATACAATAAAGAAAAAAGAACTCTAAGAGAATTCAATGCTACAGTCTCCAAAGTAACTCTAGGACATGCATGTCAAATGGGCAAAAGAAGGTCTGTCTTCATTTTATCACCTGGGGATAGGGTTGTGTATCAGAGAGCCCTCCAAGGTGCTAGGATTCATTGGAGGCCCAAGTTCATTTTTTTGTCCCAGTTATCTCTTGAGTTATAATTTTTACTTTTATGTTAAAATATTTTTAGTTGAGGGAGAGAGAGAGAAAGAGAGACAGGGGGAGAGAGATAGGGAGAGAGGGAGAGAGAGAATGAGAATATAAGAATGGGTACATCAGGGCCTTTTGCAATTGCAAACAAACTCCAGACGCATGTACCACTTTGTGCATCTGGCTTATGTGGGTATGGGAGAATCAAACTTGGACCAGCAGGTTTTGCAAGCAAGTGCCTTTGATGATTGGGCCATCTCCTCAGCCCTTTTCTATATATTTAGCACAATCTCTATTATATATCTGTGTGCCTAAATAAGACCAACTGTATAGTGAACTTCTGAAAATGAAAGCTGCTGAGAATAAATGGGATTTTGTTTTTCTTATTAGTGGCCAAACTGAGTTAAAAATAGTAGTGTAGCAACAATTATTATCAGCTCACTGAAAAGACCAATATTCCACATGTTTTGTATTGTAACTGTTAGTAAATGGCTGGTGGTGTCCACCATATGGCAAAATTTGGAGAAAAAAATTTTAAATTATTTTTAAATTTTTTATTTATTTAAAAAATACTTTAATTTTTCAATTAATTTATTTTATGTGTGTGTGATAAAGAGACAGAAAGATGCAGAGAGAGAGACAGAGAGAGAGAGAAAGAGAGACAGAGGGAGGATGAGCATGCCAGGGCCTTCAGCCACTGTAAAGGAACTCCAGATTCATGTGCCACCTTGGGCATCTGGCTAACGTGAGTCCTGGGGAATTGAACCTGGGTCCATTGGCTTTGCAGGCAAGCACCTTAACCACTAAGCCATCTCTCCAGCCCAGAAAGATTTTTAAAAAATGTTTATTATTCTTATTATTAAACAAAGATGTTTCATATGGATACATCATATGTTGGCACCCTCTTTTCCTTTGTCCCTGCCCCCATTCCATTGTGGACACTCCTCAGTGGGGTTGCAGTATTCCCTATGGGGTTGTGGTTTATGTGTTGTGGGAGCAGCAGTCAGTTATTTTTTTGGGGGAGGAATGCCTCTGGACATGATGTTTCAACCTGTGGCTCCTACAATCTTTCCACGCCCTCTTCCGCAAAATTTCCTGAGCTGTGGTGGGTGAGTTTTAAGTCTACTTCAGTGATGAGCTCTTAGGAGCCTCTGGATCTCTGCTTTGGTAGGTGCTGAGTATTCTCAGGGTCTGTCTCCTTCACCCTGGCGCTGATTATCACGAACAGCATGGAAGCAGCACTCTTGCTCGTCTCCTCATTCCTCTGTGGCTTCAGCTGTGGGCTGGCTGAAGTGTGAGGGGTAGTTTATCTCCTCTGGTCTTGCTACTTTCTGAAAAATAACAGATTCTCCAATGGAGAGTGAAGTCAGTATAGTTTAAATGGGATAAGCATTATTAATTTAGGGAGAATTTGATGTATATAACCCCTCTTTTAGCCAAATATTAGCAAGAGCTTGACACTGGAGAACATAATCTTTGTCTCCATAGGATTTTTATCTGGTTCCCAATTCCAGATATGGATTCCTTTACACTGAGTGGATCTCTTAGCCAATTAGAAAGCTATTGGTTACCCACTAGTGTGTTACCCAATAGTGTGACACTATTGAACTGGCATGTACATTGTGCCAGCATGTTTGCTTCTGAGTAGTTTAGACCTCTGGTTGCTCAGACTGTTGTTGGCCATTTTCCCCAAGTAGCTCATGTAGCACTGAGAAAGATTTTTAAAAAATTTCTTTATTTATTTAAGAGAAAGAAGGAGGGAGGGAGGGAGAGAGAGAATAGGTGCCCAAGGCCTCTAGCCACTGCAAACTCCAGATGCATGTGCCACATTGTGCATCCAACTTTACGGGGGTACTGAGGAATCAAACCTCGATCCTTTGGCAAGCACATTAACTGCTAAGCCATTTCTTCAGCCCTGGAGAAAGATTTTTTTAAGTGGCTTTTGCTGAAAGTCAAAGCTTGAAGTTTTCTGTCAGCCTTGTCTACAACTGCATGTTATGAAAAGAGCAGAGAGATCTGCTGTTTGGCAGAATCAAGGCTGCGGATGGGCTAAATGCACATGAAAAGGATTATGCTCCATTTCTGTTTGTTATTCATGTTACTTTGGAGAAATTAACCTGACCTCTCTCCGGGTCAACATCTGCCTGTAGAGCTGGTGTTAAGAAATTGCTCCAGCTGATGGGAACAGCTAGGGGATATAGTAAAGCAATACAGAATGCCAGCATGAAGCAGGTGCTCCTCTGCTCTCATCGTTCCAAAGTTGTCAACAAAAGCATGCTTACTAGTGTTATTATCAGCTTTTGTGGATGTGTGCTTTTATTCTTTAACAATTTAAGGATCCATCATATATTTGCTTTGACCACAATAAACTTTTTTTTTTTTTTTGGTTTTTCGAGATAGGGTTTCACTCTAGTCCAGGCTGACCTGGAATTCACTCTGTATTCTCAGGGTGGCCTCGAACTCACGGCGATCCTCCTACCTCTGCCTACCAAGTGCTGGGATTAAAGGTGTGCACCACCACGCTCGGCTGTTTTTTTTTTTTTTAAACTTTTATTTATTTATTTATTTATTTATTTATTTGCAAGCAGAGAGAGAGAGAGAGAGAATGGGCGTGCCAGGGCCTCTAGCCACTGCAAACGAACTCCAGATGCAAGTGCCCCTCACGCATCTGGCTTATGTGGGTCCTGGAGAATCGAACTGGGATCCTTTGGCTTTGCAGGCAAATGCCTTAACCACTAAGCCATTTCTCCAGCCCGTCGGCTGTTTGTTTTTTGAGGTAAGGTCTAGCCCATGCTGACCTGGAATTCACTCTGTATTCTCAGGATGGCCTCGAACTCACGGTGATCCTCCTACCTGTGCCTACCTAGTGCTGGGATCAAAGGCGTGCACCACCACACCCAGCTTTTGGCCACAATAAACTTTATTTAAAAGATGATCCCTTTGGGGGCTGGAGAGATGGCTTAGCGGTTAAGGCATTTGCCTGCAAAGCCTAAGGATCCCAGTTCGATTCTCCAGGTCCCATGTAAGCCAGATGCACAAGGGGGAGCACACGTCTAGAGTTTGTTTGCAGTGGCTAGAGGCCCTGGCATACCCATTCTCACTCTCCCTCTCTCTTTCCCTCTCTCTGTCTCAAATAAATAAATAAATAAATAAATAAATAAAATAAAATAAAAAATCTTTTAAAAAAAGATGATCCCTTTCACCCACTCTTTCTCACAGATCTATTTCTCCTCCACACAGTGGAGGGAAGCATCTTTTGAGTATCTTGGGCCATATTTTACTTACTTATTTATTTAAAATAGAGAGAGAGAGGCAGATAGAGACTAGGCATGCCATTTGGTTATATTTTAGAAAGAACTGCGCGCATCACCAAGTGTTTCCTGTTTGAGGTCATGCTTGGTCTGCTTTAAAGCACTTATTTACTATTGTTGTCTCAGTAAGCCAAATTACAGAAATAATTTAAAGTCACATTTCTGCATTGACCTCTGCCAAGTGTGTTGATCAATTTGAGCTCAATTCCTTCGTTGGGCAACACATATCCAATGTCTTCTATAGTCGTTTCATGTTTATAAAACCTGTACTGAGGAGGCTACGCTAAGCAGCCTGTGGGTCTCGGTTCTGAACAGCAGAGGGCGAACTGCCCACAGTGTGCCTGACCATTCTACAAAACTCTATAGCTGAAGTTGATGTCCCTGATGGGAAGGAGCCAGAGAATTTAGCAAATTCTTTGGATTGTTTTTATAGTACAGATTGATTTTAATGGAAGAATTAATTACTCTGCTGATCTTACAAATTACTTTCCTTTGAAATATGTCTTGTTTGTTTTGTTTTTATCATAGGTTGATCATTTTGGATTTTATAATGTGCAAACTTTTAAACAGCGGTTCCTAATAGCTGATAAATACTGGAAGGAAAACGAAGGTTCAATACTTTTCTACACCGGTAATGAAGGGGACATAGTCTGGTTTTGCAATAATACGGTACGTGCACATTTGTGAGATTCTTCTGCTAAAACAATTTGCTTTATATTTTGATAAATTGGGGAAATGTTTACAATGTAGATGACTAAACTTTAATTAAAGTAATTAATTTTTTTAAAGTATTGGGAATTGAACCTAGGGTCTTATATATGCTAGTAATTGCTCTACCACAGACCCCTTTTAAAAATTTATTTATTTATTTATTTTTATTTTTTCGAGGTAGGGTCTGGCTCTAGCCCAGTCTGTCCTGGAATTCACTATGTCGTCTCAGGCTGGCCTCCAAGTCACAGCGATTCTCCTACCTCTGCCTCCCAAGTGCTGGGATTAAAGGAGTGCACCACCACTCCTGGATTCTTTTTATTCTTTTATTTTGACAGTGAGTTTAAGATTGTCCTTGAACACATTTTATAGTCCAGGTCATACTTAAACTTGCAATCCTTCTGTATCAACCTCCTGAATAGCTGGGGTAGCAGGCCCAGCCTAGCATTACTGTTGTTAACTGTAAAGTTGTTTTAAAAAAGGTAAACTCACTAATAATGGAAATGTAGCAAAAGAACATAGATAGGTAGTTCACAAAAGAATAACTACATGTAGTCACAAGGCCTGCATGCTCAGCTTAACTTAAATACAAATGAATAGAATGAAATACTGTTTTGAAAATTAAAATTTTAAAGTTCCCTTTTGAATTTTGATTTATTTCTAGCATTGTAGAAAAATATGAGGGGAATGGGTGTGGGGATAATTGCATGTAGTTTGTCCTGTGGGCTTTACAAGATAAGTGTAAGGGCAGGAATTTTTCATATGTTTATTCAGTATTGTGATTTTGGAATTCAGGACTATATGAGGAAGGTAGTAAGTGCTCAGTAAGTTTTTTTTTTTTTTTTTTTTTTTTTTTTCTGAGGAAGGGTCTTGTTCTAGTCCAGGATGACCTGGAATTCACAGTCTCAGGCTGGCCTTGAACTCAAGGCAATCTTTCTACCTCTGGTTCCTAAGTGCTGGGCTCAGTAAGTATTTTTTAAATGAAGAAATCAATGAAATCAAAGCAAAACTAGAAATAAGCAAATAAGAAAATTAATAAGTTGTCAAATAGGAAGGGCAGAGTGAAGTTGTAGCTGTATTTTTGTTTAGTTTTGTGTTCTGCCATTTTTCTTACATTTGTGTTAAAATAGCACAACCCATTAGCATGCTTTCCTGACTATATTTTATGTCACAGTTTTTTTGGTGTGGTATGTGTGCAAGTATATATGTATGTGCATGTGTGTATGTACACGTGTTATGTGTGGGGGGGGCAGAGGTCAACATTTGGTATCTTCCTCAATTGCTCTCCAGCTTTAAAAATTTTTTTTTAAAATGTATTTTATTTATCAGGGCATGGTGGTACTTATTTGAGAGAGAGAGAAGGAGAGGGAGAGGCAGAGGCAGATAGAGAGAATGGATGTGCCAAGGCCTTCAGCTGCTGCAATGAACTCCAGATGCAAGCACCATCATGTGCATCTGGCTTACATGGGTCCTGGGGAACTGAACCTGGGTCCTTTGGTTCTGCAGTGCTTTAACTGCTAGGGTGACTCAAAACTCACTACAGTGCTAAGAAGTGTTCAGCATTAAGTGAGACATCTCTATCACATCCTTCAAGGCTTGGTGTGTATTTTTTTTTTTTTGAGACAGGATATGACACAGAACATAGAGCTCACTAATTTTGTTAGACTGGCTAGCCAGCTAGTCATAGGGATCCTCTTGCCTCTGCCTCCTAGCGTTGGGATTATAAGCACTTTCCATGATGCTTGTTTTTTTAAAACTTCTTATTGAAAATTTCCATAAGTATAGACAATAAACCATGATAATTCCTTCCCATGCCCCCATTTCTCCTCCCAAATTCACTCTTCATTGAATCCCATCTTTTTTCCTCTCAATCTCTCTTCTATTTTTAAAAATATTTTATTTTTATTTATTTGACAGAGAAAGAGGAGGAGGAGGTGGAGGGGAGAGAGAGAGAGAGAGAGAATGGGTGTGCCAGGGCCTGCAGCCATTGCAAACAAACTCTAGATGCATGCGCCCCCTTGTGCATCTGGCTAATGTGGGTCCTGGGGAATTGAACCTGTGTCCTTTGGCTTTGCAGGCAAGTGCCTTAACCACTAAGCATCCCTCCACCCTCTGTCTTCTATTTTGATGTCACCATTTTTTTGCTCTTGTATTACGAAGATATTGTGTAAATAGTCTCAGGCACTGTGAAGTTATGAATATCAAGGCTATTTTGTGTCTGGAAGACAGCAGTATAAACAATCCTACCCTTCCTTTGGTTCTCACATTCTTTCTGCCACCTTTTCTGCATTGGACCCCGAGCCTTGGAAGATGTGATAGAGATGTCTCACTTAATGCTGAACACTCTACTGTCACTTCTCAGCACTATAGTGAATTTTGAGTCACCCTAGTGGTCACTGCCATCTGAAAAGAGAAGCTTCTCTAACAAAAAGTGAGAGAGCAGCATTAATATATGGGCATAAACACATGTGTTTAGATGGCAGTTTGGTGGGTATAATGCATCCATTTAGCCAGGCAACAGTGGTTGTTACTCCCCTGGGGTTTATGATCTCCCCACCATAGGCTTTGTACTAGGTTTTCAGTACTAGGCAAGCATTCCCTCCTGTGGAGCTGGCCTCCAGTCTAATGAGAGAGCAGTGGGTTTTCCCCATAATGGACATGCCACTATTGTACCAGTTCACACATTTGGCTTGGCTGGCCAACCATAAGGCTTTTGGGGTCCACTGTTGGTTAACATCGCTGGTGACTTTTCTCTCTCAAAAGGCTGCATGCAGCACAGCTCTTTCTAGCTTTCTGACAGCTAGTCAATAGGGAGGAGGCTTTCAGCTCAGCTCCAGCTTGATTTCTCAGTGACCTGCAGCCTAAGCACGTGTAGTCTTCAGCAATAAGCTCTTATCATTTAGTTCTGGTAGGCATCCAACAGCCTTGAATACCTGGTTTTTATCTGTGTGCTGGGATCTGAACCCAGGTCCTTATGCTTGTGTGGCAAGCACTTTACCCACACAGCCATCTTTCCAGCTCCTGCCATCTCTTATTATGCTTAAATCCATGGACAAAAACTTAATTTAGAGCCGGGCGTGGTGACACACGCCTTTAATCCCAGCACTCGGGAGGCAGAGGTAGGAGGATCGCCGCCATGAGTTGGAGGCCACCCTGAGACTACATAGTGAATTCCAGGTCAGCCTGAGCTACAGTGAGACCCTAACTCGAAAAAGCCGGGCATAGTGGCTCACACCTTTAATGGCAGCAGCACTCGGGAGGCAGAGTGAATGTGAGGCCACCCTGAGACTACATAGTGAATTCACTATGCCTGGCCTGGGCATTCATTTTCTGAGAGGCAAAATAGTATATAGTCAGTAGTGAAGACTTCAGCCAGACTGAAAAGGCTTGAATTCATGTTTTTATCATTTTGTTCTTTGAGTTTGGGCAATTTTTTTTCTTTTTTTTTATTATTATTTTTGGAGAGAGAGAGACAGACAGAGAGAGAGGGAGAGGGAGACAGATAGAGATGGGCGCGCCAGCAGTCTCTCAGCTGCTGTGAACGAAATCCAGATGCGTGTGCCCCCTTGTGGGCAAGTGCAGCACTGCACCCTTGTGTCACTTTGCATCTGACTAAACCTGGGACCTGGAGATTGGAATCGGGTTCTTAGGCTTAGCAGGCAGGCGCCTTAACTGCTAAGCCATCTCTCCAGTCCCTTTTTTTTTTTTTTTTTTTTTTGAGGTAGGGTCTCACTCTAGCCCAGGCTGACCTGGAATTCACTCTGTATTCTCAGGGTGGCCTCGAACTCACAGTGATCCTCCTACCTCTGCCTCCCAAGTGCTGGGATTAAAGGTGTGCGCCATCATGCCCGGTGAGTTTGGGCAAGTTTTTAATTCCATGCTTCAGTTTCCTCATCTGTTAAATGAGTATAGTAAAATTATCTAGTTGTGAAGACTACATAAGAGTAAGGACCTTGCAGAAATATACTGTTACTATATTACTTAGACTTCTTTTGAAAAGTGATTAAAAAAAGAAACCTTTTGAAATAGATACAGGCAAATATTCACTTCTACATCATGTGTCAGTTCTGTTCAGTTGCTTCCTGTCACAGCCCAAGGTCACCTCCTTGATGGTCTGTATATGGTGAAGGATGGTTTCTACTCTTACAACACAGTCTGCAGGCGAAGACGTAGATGTAAGCACATATTGCAGCAGGGAGTAGAGACTACTGCTGGGGTGCACTGGAGTTGAGGGAGGGTGATCTGTTCTGCCAGGGTGAGCCAGGTAGGGGAAGGAGGTGTCCTTGAGCTGAGTAAAATTGGGCCTGTGGATATATCACAGGTAGGGGAAAGTGTGCTTGCAGTGAGTGAAATTGAGCCTGTGGATATATCACAGGCAATGAGTAGCTCCTTAAGAGAGCACAGGGCTCTTGAAGACAACCCAGGTGGGTGTCAGGTTAAAGTCGCATTGTCACTTGCATACAGGTCTTTTTATTTTTATTTACTTATTTATTTGACAAAAAGAAACAGGGAGAGAGAGAGAAAGAATGGGTACGCCAGGGCCTCCAGCCACTGCAAATGAACTCTAGACACATGCGCCACTTGTGCATCTGGCTAACATGGGTCCTGGGGAATTGAACCTGGGCCCTTTGGCTTTGCAGGCGAACGCCTTAACCACTAAGCCCTCCCTCCAGCTGTCCCCCTTTTTAAAAAAGTTATTTATTTATTTACAAAGGAGAGAGCAAGAGCGAATGGGTGTGCCTGGGCCTCCTGCCACTACAAACAAACTCCAGCTGCATGAGCCACTTTGTGCATTTGGCTTTACATGGGTACTGGGGAATCAAATCCAGGTTGTCAGGCTTTGCAAGCAAGTGCCTTTAACCACTGGGCCATCTCTCCAGCTCCAGGACCTATTTTATTATTACTATTTAAAAATATTTTTATGTTTATTTGTTAGAGAAAGTGAGAGAGAAAGAGAGTGAGAGAAAAAGGCAGATAGAGAATGGGCATAACCAGGGTCTCTAGCCATTGCAAATGAACTCCAGATGCATGCACTACCATGTGCATCTGGCTTTTGTGAGTTCTGGGAAGTTGAACCTAGGTCCTTAGGCTTCACAGGCAAGTGCCTTAACTGCTAAGCCATTATTCCAGCCCTCCAGGGCCTATTTTTAGCTTTTGGTGTTTGTTTTTTTTTCTTTTGAGGCAAGTTTGCCTCTCTACAGCTTAGCTGGTGTGGAAGTGACTGCGTGGTACAGGCTGGCCTTGAGCTGGAGATCCTGCTGACTGTCTCCCTATTGCCAAAATAAGTGTCGCCATCACATACCTGGATGCAGGGCCAAGTTTTTTTTTTTTTTTTTTCATTTCAGAGAGAAAGAGAGAGAGAGAGAGAGGCAGAGAGAGGGTGAGGGAGGGAGAGAGAGAATGGGTGTGCCAGGGCATCCAGCCACTGCAAATGAACTCCAGATGCATGCACTACCTTGTGCATCTGGTTTACGTGGGTCCTGGGGAATTGAACCTGAGTCCTTTGGCTTTGTAGGCAAGCATCTTAACCACTAAGCCATCTCTCCAGCCCCAAGTTTTAATTGTTTCACTCTAATACAGTGTGAGTCTGATGTTCAACAATGAAATATTAATTATATATGTGTATGGAACAAACATAAATTTATATAACTGCTCAGAGAGTTCTTTCTGGTCTGGTTTAACCTAATTTTACTGGCAATTTTTCACATTCTGATTTCACTTGTGGATTTGTACGTTTTTCCTAGGGGTTCATGTGGGATGTGGCCGAGAAGCTGAAAGCTTTGCTGGTGTTTGCTGAGCATCGATACTATGGACAGTCCCTACCTTTTGGTGAGGACTCACTCAAGGTAAGTACTTGTTTGTCCTTTTTTTTTTTTTAAATATGTATTTACTTGAGAGACAGAGAAAGAGAAAGAAAGAGAAAGAATGGGCAAGTCAGGGTCTCCTGCTGCAGCAAACAAAGTCCAGGTGCATGTGCCACTTTGTGCCTTTATATGGGTACTGAGCAATCAGACTCAGGCTGTCAGGCCTTGCAATCAAGCACCTTTAACCACTGTCAGCCCCATGGTTTTCTTTTCTTTGAAGGTTAAGGGTGCTTTCCTTCCTTCTTCCCTCCCTTATTTCCTTCTCAGTGGAGGATGACCTTGAACTTCTGACTCTCTTGCCTCCACTCTTGAGTGCTGGGATGACAGGCACGTGCCACAATCCTAGTTTTATGTGGAACTGGTGATGGAACTCAGGACTTTGTGCATTCTAGGCAAGTGCTCTACCAACTGAGCTATATCACCAGGCCTGTTTTGTCCTCCTCCTCTTCTTTTTCCTCTTTCTCCTCTTCTTCAAACAGGGCTTCACTATGTAGACCCTTCTAGCATTGCTTTCACAATTCTCTAACCTCAGCTCCTTAAATACTGAGATTACAAGCGTGTACTACTGTCACTAATCAGCTGGTTGGTGGTTCTTGTGCTCAACCTGGTTAAAAAAATAAAGGTAGGTAGGAAGCTCTTCAAATGATGGCATCTGCCAGCTTTTTCCTCGGTGTCTGAGAGCAGTGAGCTGGGGTAGGAGGCAGGCAGAGACAGTGGCAACTGGCATGTTTTAATATTAGAGCTCCTGTGGAGCCTTAATACTACATGCATTACAGTCCCCATGCAGCCCTGAGTATTGGGCCCTTGGATTTTGGAAATAGCCAGTATAACAGCTCTCAGCTTGGGGTCTGAGACTCTTGGCCTTGAAGACTTGACAGTTGTCTGGAATTCTGGTGACAAGGGTCTGCAGGTGCTCTTCTTTCTCCTTGTAGCCTTTTATTCTCTCTTTCCTCTTTGATCCTTTATGCTTCCACTTCCCTTCTTCCTGCCCTGGCTGTTCTTGAACTATTCAGCTGCTGCTTCGGTTATCCACGTCTGTCGCCAGGATGACTCAGAGTCATGCCTCTGTCAGGAGAGCATTCTGAACACAGGAAAGCATTGGGGGAGGCAGGGCATTCAGAGGGCCATTGAGCAACTGGGTGTCAGGCAGCCTGGATCACTCAGGTGCACCAGCCAGGAGGCCTAGACAGATCCTTAGGTTGAACACTACACTGGTAGTGTTCACATTGGTGCATCAGGAATTTGGGTCTGTGGGTGACTCCAGTGGGCAGACAAAACCTCTTCAGGCAGCCATTTCAGCTGCCAAGCAGCAGTGTGCCAGTGCTTTGTGTTGTGAGGCTGGTACCCAGGTACTCATGCAAGCACTGCTGCCCCAGAACTCAGCAACACCAGGGAAGGTAGCAAGGAGAATGTCTCCCTGCTCATGAGCTGAGTGAGCTGAGCAGCCTGCTTATACAGCTCAAGAAGGGATGCTTGGGCCAACCTTGCTACTGCTATGCGTAATTCCCACACTAGGGAAGTGAGCTTCCCCCAGCCCAGGTAGAAATAGTTCACTGAGGCTTGTGATTGCAAAAATGGGGTGCAGAGTATTCAGGTAGGCAGGTTGTGGCTGTGCCTTTAGGAATGAGGGCCATCAGGTGTATTCTTTGCAAAGTTGTCCCAAAGCGTTGCTGTGCTGCAGTGTTTAAGGTAGGTGGCACTAGCATGTAAGTAGTCTGGCTGGCTGGCTGTTAGGCCCATAGCCCTTTTGCTCAAGGCAGCTCACGGGCACAGTGCAGTAGCTGCTAATTAGGGAGTCAAGTTACCCATCCACAGTGTCTTTATTTCTGATTAGTAATAGTGATTTTAACAGAATGTTATAACGCTTTACTTCCACTGAACGACATCCCTAGCCTCGCATCGAGGCCTTCAGAGCTGTATTCTCTTTCTAGTATTAGTTTTTGTGGTGCTGGTGGGGATAGGGCTGTACCACTGAGATGCACCCACAGCACTTGTTCATTTTTAGCTCAGTTGGCCAGACTGGCCTCAGTCAGGCCAGCCTTACTCTGCAGTTGCACACACAAGAGGAGAATTCATTATTTCAAAAATGCCGGTGTGTTTTCAGTAAGATATAATCAATAAAATAAAAACAAATAAGCTTTATGAAGTCAACTGGGTGTTTTGGCTTTCATTAACTTCCTCTTATAAGAAGCCTTGGCCTTGGTCAGATGCTACACCTGACACACTAGGACACTTTTTTCTTCACTGATCCACTCTTCTACACTTGTGATTCTGACTATAGTAAGTTTCTGTGTGTATTGTTATTTACTTGCTGTTTTCCTGTAAGGAACTCACCTTTTTTTTTTTTTTTTTTTTTGGCAGCTGCTCTGGGCTGTTGGATGATACAACAGCTGCTCTTGTAGGTCCAGAATCTTCTCAGCCCCTGATTACAGCAATGCCTTGCCCGTGGGACTCTGGAGAAGTAGCACTTGTCCCTGCTCCGCTACTGTACACTAGCTGAGCAGATTGTGGAGGACTCGCTGGTACCCCTGGCCAGTGGTTGCTAGGTTATTTCCGTGGTCACTGTTTGGGGCAGGAGTGATGCCCTAAAGTAGTGCCATAAGCAGATGCCAGAATTGGGACAGGGAGAGTCAGGAAGGGGGGACTGGGTAGGGGAAGGGGTAAAGACAGAGGGAGGAGGGGCAGAGGGCTCCATGGACCATGGAGCTATGTGGCAGGTATGGGGGTGTTGAAGTGTGGAGCTGGCCGGTGGCACAGCTTGGTGCAATCGGAGAAGACAGCCAAGGCCAGAAGGATCTGCTGGGACAGGCAGTGCCAGGTGGGATGGAGATGGTGGGGCTGGGTGGGACTCAATGGGTATCACCAGGTCAGCTTTGGTAAAGGGGTGAATGTGACAGGTGTGGTAGTTTGAATGGATGTTCCCTAGTACATTTAGAAGTTTATTAAAGTTTGTAATCTAGTCACCAGGCTGGAGGAGGAGTCACTGGGCAGAACCTGCAGTCCAGCCCTAAGGTGTTTTTTACTTGGGGCAGATCTGAGCTCTGCCATTATGGGTTCCTGGAGTGTGCTTGCTTGTAATGCTGGTGGTTGCTGGCTTCTTTTTTTTGTTTTCCCCCTCTCTTTCTCTGCTTAGACCTGTGAAAGTGGGCCAGCTTCTTCCACCATTATGGAACCTTCCCTGAATCTGTAAGCTTCAGTAAGTCCCTTCCTCCCATAACGGTGCCTGGTTTGGAAGTTCATCCCAGCCACAGGAGGCTGACTGTGACAGGAAGGTTGTGTGCGGTGGGCTTGGGCTTAGTGGCCTAGGGTCTGAGCGTGCTCCTCCTTGTGCCTATCACCTCCAGGGTGTGACCCTAGCTTGCTTGGCTTGCTTGCTGGCCAGGTAATGTCATTTACTGCCTGAGGACTCTGGAGTGAGATCTGCACTGGGGTTCTGTGGGGCACAGGGTGATGCCCCAGGCCTGACTGGCATGTTGCTCTGAACTGACATGGTGTGGACACTTTTTGTTAACAGCTATTGCTGGGCTCTGCAGCGGAGCATGCTCATTTTCTTCCCAGTTACTCCACGGCTGGTCCTTGCTGTGCAATCAGCCCTAAAAGTGTGTGGGTGCCAGGACTGCAGCCACAGGCTTGGTGGTTTGTGTATTCCAGGCTAAAGTGTTGTCTCCGAGCTTAGAAGAGTTGTTGGAACCTCCCATATGGCGTCCCAAACACGCCTGTAATCAGCATTTCCTAACCCACCTGAGGCCAGGCCCTCAACATGCTGGCAATCCTCTCAGTCTGAGTTTACAGATTCCAGTCAAGCAAGCACCTCAACAGTCCAGTACATAGGCCCCAAACACACACCTACACCTCTCCTGGTCAGAGCGCTCAGGCCCCAAACACATCAGCACCTCTTCATTTTTTTTTCCCCCCGAGGTAGGGTCTCACTGTAGCCCAGGCTGACCTGGACTTCACTATGTAGTGTTGGGCCCTGCCCGGTGTGAAGCCGAGTGGTTAGCCCAGCCAATCTTGGCCTACTCCTGGCAAGGCCTAGTCGAGCCTGAGTAGACCTGCCCTTGACTCAGCACCTAAGCTGAAACTGCCTCCACCCAGCTGCTGCTGGCGTGATGAAATACTATTGGCCCTTATACCTTTCTCTCATCCCCTCTTCCCACCCCCTTCCTCAAAGTATATTGGCCCTTATACCTTTCTCTCATCCCCTCTTCCCGCCCCCTTCCTCAAAGCACATAAATATCTCTCCCCTGACAATAAACGGAGAGATTTTTCCGCCTTAGACGTATCTCCGCGACTCAATGTGGTTTTTCTCCCCGGTGTTTTAGTGGGGGGAGGGGTTTGAGTCGCCGACACCCGTCTTCTCGCTCAGCCTCAAGAGAAACGGCTGGCCCGGTTCTCTCTCTCTTTTGCTCTACCTGCCGGTGGTGAGAAGAAAAAAGCCCCGGCAATGTAGTCTTAGGGTGGCCTGGAACTCACAATGATCCTCCTACCTCTGCCTCTCTGCCTCCTGAGTGCTGGGGTTAAAGGTGTGCGCCACCATGCCTGACTTTTTTTGTTTTAAATAGAGGGTCTCACTATGTATAGGAGGCTGGCCTATAATTTGCAATCTTCCTGCCTCAGTTGTCTGAGTGCTGGGTTTATAGGCATTCATTATTATGCCTGGTTTAGGCTGATTGTTTTGAAAGGCGTTAAAAAATTCATTTTCAGGAAAAGAGTTTGTTATACTATAAGTAAAATCAAAAAAATAATTGTTTTCAGCTGGGTGTGGTGGCACATGCCTTTAATCCCAGCACTCAGGTGGCAAAGGTAGGAGGATAAATGTGAGTTTGAGGCCAGCCTGAGACTACATTGTAAATTCCAAGTTGGTCTGGGCTTCATTGAGACCCTATCTTGAAAAACCAAATAAAAAAAAATCTGCTGGGCGTAGTGGTGCATACCTTTAATTCCAGCACTTGGGAGGCAGAGGTAGGAGGATCACCATGAGTTCAAGGCCACCCTGAGACTACATAGTGAATTCCAGGTCAGCCTGAGCTAGAGTGAGACCCTACCTCAAAAAAACAAACAAAAAATAATAATCTTTGTCAATTGTGTTATTTTGGTGACAAATATAAAGGACTTTGTGAATTCAAAATAATTAGGAATCATACCACATAGTTTTTATTTCTTTTTAAATATTTTTATTGATATGATACAGAGAAAGAGAGGGCTGGAGAGATGGCTTAGCGGTTAAGCGCTTGCCTGTGAAGCCTAAAGACCATTCCCCAGTACCCACGTAAGCCAGATGCACAAAGTGGTGCATACATCTGGAGTTTGTTTGCAGTGGCTGGAGGCCCTGGCATGGCCATTCTCTCTCTATCTATCTGCCTCTTTCTCTGTCTGTTGCTCGCAAATAAATAAATAAACAAATAAACAAAAAAAATGTTTAAAAAGAAAAAAAAACAGAGAAAGAGAAAGAAAATATGAGTACTCCAGGGCCTCTTGCCACTGCAAATGAATTTCAGGCATGTGTGCCACATTTTGTATCTGGCTTTACATGATGTCATAATCAGCTTCATGTTGCTGAGATGAACTTCCAAACCAGACACAGGGGAAGTTGCATAATGGTGGGAGAAGCTGGCAGCCTTTCACAGGTCCATGCAGACAGAAATATATCAGCACCATAAACAAGCACATTCCAGGAACCCCATGCAGAACTCAAGCACTCTGCATACCTTTAGATTAGAATTCCAGATTCGCTCCCACACCCTAGGGCTAGACCCTAGGATCTGTTCACAGTGACACCTCCTCCAGCCAGGCACCTGGGAATCTAATAAATCATAAGCTTTAATAAACTCCTGAATCTATGGGAGACAGTCATTCAAAGAACCACTCATGGATATTGAGGAATTGAATCCAAGCAGGCAGGCTTTGCAAGCAAGCACTTTTAAAAAGGAGCCATCTTGCTAACCAGATTTTTTGACAAAATCAAAACTATGACAGCCAGAATCAAGCTGGCAAAATGTCTAGATTAAATAGACCACAGTTAAGGCTTTTGCTCTTTAACAACAGTAGCTTTAGTGTTTAAATATGTGTTTGGCCTTAATTTTTTTTTTTTTGTTTTTTTGGTTTTGTTTTTCAAGGTAGAGTCTTGCTCTAGCTCAGGATGACCTGGAATTCACTATGTAGTCTCAGGGTGGCCTTGAACTCATGGCGATCCTCCCACCTCTGCCTCCTGAGTGCTGGGATTAAAGGCGGGCGCACCACACCCTTCTTGGCCTTACTTTTTGTATTGTATCTTTCAGTAAACTTAAAAAAAAAAGAATTAACATTTGATGCAGAAGATAGTTTTCTTTTTGTTTATTTATTTATTTTATTTTTTATTGGCAACTTCCTTAATTGTAGACAATATCCCATGGTACTTCTCTCTCTCCCCCCACTTTCCCCTTTGAAACTCCACTCTTTGTCATATCCCCTCCCCCTCTCAATCAGTCTCTCTTTCAAAGATTATTTATTTATTTATTTGAGAGAGAGAGAAAGAGAGAGAGGAAGAGGTAGAGAGAAAGAGTGAATGGGTATGCCAGGGCCTCCAGCCACTGCAACGAACTCCAGACGCATGTGCCCCCTTGTGCACCTGGCTTATGTGGGCCCTGGGTAATTGAACCGGGGTCCCTAGGTTTTGCAGGCAAATGCCTTAACTGCTAAGCCATTTCCCCAGCCCCAGTCTCTATTTTAATTATGATGGTCTTATGTAGGTAGTTTCAGGCACTGCAAGGTCATGGATATCCAGGCCATTTTGTGTCTGGAGGAGCACATTGTAAGGAGTCCTACCCTTTGGCAGAAGATATTTTTCTATACACCTAAAGTCACTTTTCATAAGTTGTTGAAATTCACACTACTGTTGTTTTGACAGGGTCTTTTAGCTCAATTGCTCGGAAATTCCATTTGGAGAAAAGCATGTGTTGATTGGGTGTCATTTCTGGATCTATGCTATGCTCAAGCTGCTCTTATATGAACATTTATACCGATGCTCCTGGATTTTTTTTCTTTAGGATTCCAAACACTTGAATTTTCTGACATCAGAACAAGCTCTGGCTGATTATGCAGAGTTAGTCACACACTTGAAAAGAACAATCCCAGGAGCTGAAAATCAACCTGTCATTGCCGTAGGGGGCTCTTACGGTGGTGTGCTTGCAGCCTGGTTCAGGATGAAATACCCTCATATAGTAGTTGGGTAAGTGCATGCATGCTGGATATGAGTTCTTCTAAATAAGAAAGACAGACTTTGAGATTTATTTTGCATAAATCATTCTCCATTCTTATGTATTGGCACTTGTGGTTTCTGCCTTGTTTATAGCTATGAGATTTTTCTCTTTATTTTTGGCTGTCTGTTGCTATTTTAAACTTGTTAGATTTCTTTCTTTCTTTCCTTCTTTCTTCCCTCCCACCTCCCTCCTCCCTTTTCTCTCTTTGTTCTTGGCCACATGTAGCCAAGACTGGATTCAGACTCTCTGTGCATCATAAGATGATCTTGACCTTCTGATCCTCCTAGAAGTACAAGCACATTCTGATGATTGAGCCCTGAGCAAGCACTCTACCAACTGAGCTTCAGCCTCAACCCAAGTTATGTATTTCTTTTTTCCTTTCATTTAGAGCTCTTGCATCTTCTGCCCCTATCTGGCAGATTGAGGAATTGACTCCTTGTGGTTTGTTTATGAAGATTGTAACTAAAGATTTTAAGAAAAGTGGTCCAAAATGTGCAGAGAGTATCCAAAGATCCTGGGGTGCCATTAACCGACTCTCAAATATGGGTAAGCTTTACCTAAAAGAATGGATTTATAGTGTTTTAATTTTTTAAAAACTTTCACTTGTTCAACAGACACACACACTCACATATTTTTTTAATTTAATTTAATTTTTAAAAATATTTATTTTTATTTTGGAGAGAGACACAGAGAGATAGGGAGAGGAAGACAGATAGAGATGGGCATGCCAGCAGCCTCTCAGCCATTGCACCCCCTTGTGGGCAAGTGCGGCATTGTGCCCTTGCGTCACTTTGCATCTGGCTAAACGTGGGACCTGGAGATTGGAACTGACATTCTTAGGCTTAGCGGGCAGGCGCCTTAAGGCTTAGCGGGCAGGCGCCTTAACCGCTAAGCCATCTCTCCAGCCCATCATACATATTTTTAAAATATATTTTATATTTGTTATATTTATTTATTTGACAGAGGAGAGGGAGAGAGAGAATGGGCAAGCCAAGGCCTGCAGCCACTGCAAATGAACTCCAGATGTGTGCACCCCCTTGTGCATCTGGCTAATGTTGGTTCTGGGGAATTGAACCTAGGTCCTTTGGCTTTTAGGCAAATGCCTTAACTACTAAGCCATCCCTCCAGCCCCACACATACATATTTTTTGTTTGTTTTGAGGTAGGATTTGACTCTAGCCCACTATGTATTGGCACTATGGAATTCACTATGTAGTCTCAGGCTGGCCTTGAACTCATAGTGATCCTCCTACCTCAGCCTCTTGAGGGAGGGAGGGAGAAAGAGAGAGAGAGAGAGAGAGAGAGAGAGAGAGAGAGAGAGAGAGAGAGAGGAGAGAGAGAATGGGCATGTAAGGACCTCTAGCCAGAGTGATCAAACTCCAGATGCATGCACCACCCTGCTCATCTGGCTTCACATGCTAGGGAATTGAACCAGGGTCATTTGGCTTTGCAGGCAAATACCTTAACCACTGAATCATCTCTCCAGTCCCAGTTCCACTTTGTAAAGCACACATTTTGTTAAAACACAATATGCATACAGAAAATAACAGAACCAGAATGCATAGCTTGAAGAATTACTTGGTGAAATTGGCATCCAGATCAATAACAAAATAACATCAACATATCAACATATCAAATAACATCTGATGCCATTCTCAGTCACTCCATCACATCCACACAGTGACTCACTATCCTTACTCCTTGAACCATAGTTTTAATTTTCATGTTCTTAAATTGTTTAATAATTGGAATTACATAGTATGTAATTTTGTCTGTTGTCTTTTGTTAATGCTATATGTTAGATACATCCACTTGTTTTTTTGGTTTTTCGAAGTAGGGTCTCACTCTAGCTCAGGCTGACCTGGAATTCACTATGTAATCTCAGGGTGGCCTCGAACTCTCAGTGATCCTCCTATCTTTGCCTCCCAAGTGCTGGGATTAAAGGCGTATGCCACCATGCCTGGCCATCCACTTGTTTTATGTAGCTGTTTATCATTCATGTTCTATTAAAATGGGGAAATAGGGACTGGAGAGATGGCTAAGTGGTTAAAGGTACTAGCTTGCAAAGCCTGCTGGCCTGGGTCCAATTCTCCAGGGCCCATGTAAAGCCAGATGCACAAGGTGGTGCATGCATCTGGAGTTTATTTACAGCATCAGGAAGCCCTGGCTTGCCATTCTCCCCCTCTCTCTCTCTGTAAAAAATCTGGGGAAATGTAATCTCCAAGATCTTGTTGATCATGGAATTATGTAGTTTTTTTTTTTTTTTTTTTTTTTTGGAGAAAGACATAGAGAGAGACATACAGAGAGACAGAGAGAGGGAGAGGGAGAGGAAGACAGATAGAGATGGGTGCACCAGCAGCCTCTCAGCTGCTGCAAACAAAATCCAGATACGTGCGCCCCCTTGTGGGCAAGTGCGGCATTGTGCCCTTGCATTACTTTGCATCTGGCTAAATGTGGGACGTGGAGATTGGAACCACTGGAGATTGGAACCAGCATTCTTAGGCTTAGGAGGCAGGTGCCTTAACTGCTAAGCCATCTCTCCAGCCCTATGTAGTTGTTTTAAAATAGTTTATTGAATGTTGAAAATCTTTTGGAGAAGTAATAAAAGTAGTTTTTTTTTTTCTGAAAACAAAGTTAAGAATAAATAATATGTAAAGACTTCTGTTGGCTAGCATTTTCTGGTTCCTACCCTTGTCATTCTATTTCCAGGTAGTGGTCTCCCATGGCTAACTAAAACCTTTCACCTGTGTACCCCCTTGAGTTATACTGATGTTCAACGTTTGAAAGACTGGATCTCTGAGACCTGGGTGAATCTAGCCATGGTGAACTATCCATATGCATCTAACTTTTTAAAGCCTCTGCCTGCATGGCCTTTGAAGGTAATAGGAAATATTTTTATTATTATTATTATTATTTAATAATAAAATTGCAATCATTTTCATGTGTCTTCTCTGACTTTCAGCATCAGGAGAAATTCCAATGACATAGGGGCTTTATAAAGCTTGCAAATCTGGGTCGGAATATTGGCTTTGGCCATTTTCTAATTATGTGACAGGTTAGCTAAGTTTTCTGAACCTCATTTTCCTCACTTGAGAACTGGAGCTAAATTTCATCAATTATAACACTATGAATGAGAAATAAGACTAATCGTTGTTGTTAAGGGGATGATTACTATGTGTCAAACCCTAGGCTGTTCTTTGCATATGGGGTATATTCAATCTTGCTGATGTATGTACGCTGCCCAGATCTATGCAATTCATTGTTGACGCTCCAAGAATGGCAGCTTTTATCATAGTACTGTGATTCAGTGAGCTGCTAAAGCATTCTGATTGCTACATATTCCATGGAAGGTGATCCCCATGCTCAGCAGCAGAGTAGAAAGATCACCTTCTTGGACCCTGAAGGTGAAGATTTGCTCCAGAATTGCTGCTTCCCAGCTGTATGATCCTGGGCAAGGTGCTTGTCTTCCCTGAACCTCTCTGCCTGCCCTTAGGAGAATATGATATCAATAGCTACATCAGGTTATGATAAGACCAAGTAGAATAATGGATGTGAAGACAGCCTGAGATGAAATATCAATTTTAGGTTATTTTTCAAATCTAAGAATGCTTTATACATAATTTAAGGTCTTTTTATAATTTTTAAGATTTTTTAATATCCACATTATTTATTGTGTTTACTCTTCTTTTAGTATTTTCTTAAGAACTTCCCTTTTGCTTTTTAAAGAAAAGGATAGTTTATACTTTGAGTATATTACTGGTGCCATAGCTAGAATGGGTGCTGTAAATTCATATTTAATTGGCAATGATATGGGAATTTGGTGTGATGGAGACTCTCTAGGTTCTTGGTTAAGCTTTGACTCAGGAGTTATGGTGCTGGTGATGGGCTGTCACCATCACACAAAACTTCCACTGACTCAGTGGCCTCCAGGTTCTTGTTTTATGAATTCAAAGAATTTAAATCCACAGACCAGAGATTAAAGTTTAGAGATCTTTTATTAGATTTTGGATAAAATTTAAGGGAAGAAAGCCAGGCAAGGTTGCAGTACAGCAGGAGAGGGTTTCTGGAAATGGAAAAGCCCACCTAGAGACCCAAACTAGGGTCTTTTCATAGGTTCTAGATTGGGGTGGAATGACCAGCCCTGACACCTGGTTTCTTGGAAAGGTTAACTCCTTTCTGTAGAGAGACTCAGGTTGAGTTTCAGGTGGGAACTTCTTTAAGCAGAAAGAGAAGGAGAAGCCAGATCCTTCTGTGACCTCTAGCAAAGTGAACACTGCAAGGAAAGGCTTTTACTGTCAAGGACCCTGTCACCACTAAACTGTCTTGGTAATATAAGAGCCAGGTTTCAAAAGCATTTTGACTTTACTGTACATTTGAACTATTAAATCTACAGTGTGCTTAAGACATTGAAGTTGAAATGAAACAAATCCAATTGCTGTCAGAGTTACTTTTCTTTCTGTACACAATGAATACCTTGCACTGGACAGACTGGAAGCAAACGTGCATTGAATTAAATAGGATATCAATAACACATAGCTATTGTTATTTGGAGATAAGATCTCAGTAGCTCAGAGTGGTCTTGAACTGTCTATGTAGCTCAGTCTGGCCTCTGATTTTTGCCTCAGTTTCCTGAGTGCTTGGATTACAGATCTGTAATCCAAGCTCAATTACAGTTATTGGAAACAGCTGATGTAAAAATCCTGGATTTTTGCAAATACTAGGTTTAGCTCTGTATTCCATTGGTATACAAAGTGAGAATTACATGCATATCTGTATTCTCACATGAAGAACAAATGGGTTGTCAGATTTAAAACAATGGGAAATTCCCATATTACTTTAAGCAGGGATTGGCAAGCTTTATCTAAAAAGAACTATATTTTAGGCCTTGTGGGCCATGTGACTTCTGTCAGTGACTCATTTCTCAGCAGAAGCATGGAAACAGCCACAGGTTATCTGTAGATGAATAAAATAGTCTGAAATACCTTATTTATAAATGACCAGTGGATCTCATTTAATACGTTTTTTTTTTTTTTTTTTTGGTTTTTTGAGGTAGGGTCTCACTTTAGCTCAGGCTGACCTGGAATTCACTCTGTAGTCTCAGGGTGGCCTTGAACTCATGGTGATCCTCCTACCCCTGCCTCCCGAGTGCTGGGATTAAAGGTGTGCCCCACCACGCCTGGTTTTAATACGCTTTTTTTTTTAGGCTAAACGGTCTATTGTTATTTAGAATGTTTTTTTACTCTCTGTTTTAATGTTCCTTCTAGGTATTTTCTGTTGGGTCTTACATGTAAATATATATTCTGTCACTCTTAAATAATTATTTGAAGCTCACAGATTATACTTCAAATATTTTTAATTTAGTACAATTCTTTAAAAATTTTTTATGTATATACATTATAGACATTTCTTTTTTTCTTCTTTCTTTCTTTCTTTCTTTCTTTTTTTTTTTTTTTTTTGAGGTAGGGTTTCACTCTAGTCCAGGCTGACTTGGAATTCACTATGTAGTCTCAGGGTGGCCTTGAACTCATGGCAATCCTCCTACCTCTGCCTCCCAAGTGCTGGGATTAAAGGCATGTGCCACCACGCCCAGCTGTACATTTCTTTTTAAGTCACAATAAATTTATGTCTTTCTCCTATAATCACTTTGTATTTCTTTTTCCCAAGGTTAGTTCTTGTTGTTTCCTTCAGTTGTTTCTTATCAAAGTCATTCTTTTTCTTGTCATGTCAAGGACTTCATTTTGGGAAGGGGTTTTGAGTATAGAATCCAGGGATTTACACGTGCTAGACAAGCCAAACTGTACCACCCATTACACTTTCAGCTGACGTGAAGGAATTCTCAGTTGCTTACAACACATTTATGTTTCCAGCATGCACCTCCCACCAAGAGTTACTTCTCTTGCCTCTGGCTTGAGAATGAATCCTCCATCACCCAGTCTCCATTTTCCTCTTATGTTAGCTTCCTGTTTAATTTTGGGAATGTTTCCACCATTTCTCCTTCCCAAACTGAGCTCCAGATCACTTTCTTTCACTGCCCATTCAGCTTCTCCTTTCTTGACCTCCTCTCTGTCCTCCCAACCCTCTAATCCCTTGAACACTACCCAGTTGGGGACTGCTCTTTCACTTGGATAGTTCCATTTAGCCAGAACTCCTCCTCCCTCTGATACACTTCCTCCTCTTTAAGGGGCTGACAAACAGCACTGCTTTCCTGAGCCTGTAACTTGGATTTAGAGTGGCGAGATAAATTGTAACAGTTGGGTTATAGAAAAAAAAAAAAATCAAATGATTTCCAATCTGTCTGGACCTTGTACAGTTCTGGGCAATCTGTGAGCTGAGACTAAATGTCACTTTCCACGTCAGTTCAAGTATCATTCTTTCTAATTTGTCTTTGGACTTTGCACATTCAGGCTCCATTTGCTTTTGTTTACTGTTAACAGAAGCTGCAACATTCATGCAGAAATAATCATGGACTTGGCCTGCAGTACACCAGAAAGAAGAGAAAAGGGAAATAGAACCCCTTCTGTCCTTTGATTGTTCATTCCTGAGAGCAGTTTTAAAGGATCCTGAAGTTAGTTGATTTTGGAATCATTTCTTAGTTGATAGCCTATCAAACGTTTTGGCTTAGTCTTCTGAGCATGTGGACACACATAGTGAAATAATAAGACATAAGATATAAAGGGAAAATCTCTTCCGTTTGTCTCAGCCGTTTGATAATGTATGCAACCTCTCTGGGTGGTTTAAGCGGTTTAGGTGCATTCTATGAAAAGGGAGCTTTTAATGACAAAACTAATGTGATTATCTGAGTGAGTGTGAGAGGGGTATTGAAGCCTTAGAGAAAGAAAATCTGTTCTAAAAGCTGAATGTATCTGCTTAATCCCTTTTCTAATGTGGATGGACCATGCTCTGAAAAGGAGATTGGTCTTTTTTTTTTTTTTTTTTTAATCTATCTTCTTCTTCTTTTTAAAAATTTATTTTTGCCCTCCCTCTTTTCTTTTATTTAAATGCATATCCTCCTTGCTAGGGACACTTAAAACTTTTAAACAAATCATTATCTTTACTTTCTGTGGTATATATGGGTTCAAAGGGCAGAACCTCAATATTTGGGTGCAGATCCAATCAGTTGCACAAATGTTCTGCTTTCTACACTTTCCTTTTGTCTTGTGAAATGGCCTAGCCAGGTAGCCCAGGCTGGTCTGCAACTTGTGATCTTCTAGTCTCAGCCTCCCTGGTGTTGGGATTATAGGCATGTGCCACCATACCTTGCTTTCAAACTAATTTTTGTACTCTTTAAAATATTTAAATTTATTTGCAACGAGGGGGGGGGGAGAGAGAATGGGCATGCCAGGGCCTCTAGCCACTACCCCACTTTGTACATCAACTTTTACGTGGTTACTAGGGAATCAGGCTTTTCAGGCAAGTGCCTTAAGCTCTGGTTCATCTCTGAGACCCTTATGTACTCTTTTGTATTTAAAAATATTTATTTATTTATTTATTTTAAAGGAGAGAGCAAGAGCGAGTGAGTGAGAGAGAGAGAGAGAGAGAGAGAGAGAGAAAACGGGCACGCCAGGGTTTCCAGCCACTGTAAACAAAACAAAAACAAAACAACTCCAGATGCATGTGCCATTGTGTCTGACTTTAAAACACACTTCTAATGTTCTTCTACTGGGGAAATTGAAAATGGGTTTACAAAAGGCATTTCAGGCAAAATGCTGTTTACTTTGACCACTAAGCCATCTCTCCAGCCACCCTTATGTGCTCTTTAAAACACACTTCTAATGTTCTTCTTTTAAACTATTTTGTTTTGTTTTTTACTTTTTAAATTTTTACCAAATGGAAATAAGTTACAAAAGCATAACTACAATCTGAGAATTTAAAATGCTGTTTAAGAAGATAAGCATGAACATTGGGCTTGGTGACTAACATGCTGTTTGTGAGGCTGAAGCATGATCACTAAGTTTGAAGCTGACTTGGGCTTAAAACCCTCAAAACAATAACCACAACACAAGCCACGTGAAACAACAAAAACAACAGTGGCACAAGTCACACAAAATAAATAGCATAATACAAAGGATCCTTGGGTGTTGAGTATTTTGAACAGAAGTGGTTGTCAGGGGCCCTTCCCTTACTGTCTTATTAATCCACAGCCCCTCAGTAAACAATTAACAGGCCAAATGCTTACCCTGATTAAATGGTAATATTGGGCTAGAGAGATGGCTTAGCAGTTAAGACACATACCTGTGAAACCTAAGGACCCCCATTCGATTCTCCAGGTCCTACGTAAGCCAGATGCACATGGTGGTGCATGAGTGTGGAGTTCATTTGCAGTGGCTAGAGGCCCTGGTGTGCCCATTCTCACTCTCTCTCTCCCTTTCTCTGTCTCTAATAAATAAATAAAAATTTAAAAATCTTAAAAATGGTAATATCTGCAAATAATTAGGGGTAAGCTGAAGTATCACTTGAGGTTGTACCAAAATTGCCAATATACGCCTATGTTTGATTTATTAATGTAGCTATTTATTTTTGGATTTCATTTGGTTCTTTGAGACAAAGCCTCTATAGCCTAGGCTGTCCTGGAACACAATACGAAGCCTAGGCTGGCCTCCAACCTGAGATGATTCTCCTGCCCCAGTCTCCCAAGTGCTGGTATTACAAATGTGAGCCACCATGCCCATTTCATAGGACTCAATTTCAACCTAAGATTTGTATGTTCTATGCATATTACAGCTTTTTGAAAAAAGTATATAACTCCTCTTGAATTGCCATAGTCTTTGAATTACCTTTTCATTATGACTTTGGTGTTTTTTTAAAATTTTTAATTTTTTTTATTTTTGAAGAGAGATACAGAGAGAGACAAACAGAGAGAGAGGGAGAGGGAGACAGATAGAGAATGGGTATGCCAGCAGTCTCTCAGCTGCTGTGAACAAAATCCAGATGTGTGCGCCCCCTTGTGGGCAAGTGTGGCATTGCACCCTTGTGTCACTTTGCATCTGGCTAAACGTGGGACCTGGAGATTGGCAGGCAGGCACCTTAACTGCTAAGCCATCTCTCCAGCCCTGGTGTTTTTTTTTTTTTAAACTTTATTTACTTTGTCATCAGAGAAAGTACATATATAGAGATTATGTTTTTTTGTATGCTAGAGAGCGATGCTTGGACTTATAGAATCTTTGAATTAGAAAGAAAGTTTAGAACTATCTATAGTAAAATTCTCATAATTAACTTGCAAATATTTAGCAAAAATTAAGTGATATTCAGGCCTTCTAAATAGTATATATGCAGATTGGTACTTCCTTCCTATGGGTCAAACAAAGGTCTTAAAAATGTTTGTTTCCTTTGAATCAGTACTTACTGTAAGAAATTATTTTAAAATTATTAAGATTATGTGCAAAGATTTAGCCATAGAGATATATAGCTTTATTTGCAACAATGAAAGGCCAGGAACATTCCAAATGAGTAATCTTACATTGCTTCTTAATCTGCTTCTCAGCTCCCCTCTGAATTTCTTTCTTTTTTTTAAAGGTTTTTGAAAAATTTTGTTTATTTATTTATTTATTTGGTTTTTCGAGGTACGGTCTAACTCTAGCTGAGGCTGACCTGGAACTCACTATGTACTCTCAGGGTGGCCTTGAACTCATGGTGATCCTCCTACCTCTGCCTCCTGAGTGCTGGGATTAAAGGCATGCGCTACCACACTCAGCTTCAATTTTTATTTTTTATTGACAACTTCTGTACTTACAGATGTTAAACCATGACATTTCCCTCCCCTCCCCCTTTCTCCTTCAGAACTCCACTCTCCATCATACCCCCTCCCTCTCTCCATTAGTCTCTCTTTTAATTTGATGTCATCATCTTTTTCTCCTATTAGGAGGGTCTTGTGAAGGTATTGCTAGGCGCTGTGAGGTCATGGATATCGAGGCCAATTTCTGCCTGGACAGTTGCATTGTAAGGAGTCTTACCTTTTCTTTGGATCTGACATTCTTTCTGCCACTTCTTCCGCAATGGACCCTGAGCCTTGGAGGGTGTGATAGCAATGTTTCAGTACTGGACACTCCTCCATTCCTTCTTCTTAACACTATGTTGCTTTTTGGGTCATCCCAGTGGTCATCTCCATCTGAAAAGAGAAGTTTCTCTAACAAAAAGTAAGAGTAGCATTAATACATGAATGTGAACATTAAAAGTGAGTGCTTTCAGGGCAGTTTGATGAGAATAATATATACATTTAGCCAGACAAGAGCAGGCTTTATACCTGTAAGGCTCATGACTTCCCCTGCCATAGGCTTTTGATTAGGTTTTCAGTACCAGGCATGTATTCCCTCCCATAAAGCAGGCCTTCAGTCCAATTAAAGAACAGTTGGTTTCCGCCAGAGCAGACATGCCACTATTGCACCCATTCGGTCATTTGGCCTGTCTGGCCAAACTTGAGGCTTCCAGTGTCCACTGTTTTCCCTGCTGATGACATCTATCTCCCATATGGCTGCATGCAGTACAGATTTTTCCAGCTTTCAATTGGCTAATCTACAGGGAAAAGGTTATCTGCTCAGCACCAGCTTGATTTCTCAGTGACCTTGCCACTCAGACATGTGAAGTCTTCAGCAATAAGGTCTTACCATCTGTTTCTCAAGGGAAGCCAAGGGCCTTGGCAATAGCCTGTAATGTTTTAGAGGCAACAGGGACCTCTCTGGCCACAACTCACTGGAAGGTACTCCCATCCCTGGCACTGAAAATTTTCTAGTAACAATCTATGGCTCTGGATGTGCCATTATTCAAAAAGTAGGTTTTCGTATGTTTTATTCAGAATATCTTGAGCGGGGCATGGTGGCACACGCCTTTAATCCCAGCACTTGGGAGGCAGAGGTAGGAGGATTGCCATGAGTTCCAGACCACCCTGAGACTACATAGTGAATTCCAGGTCAGCCTGGGCTAGAGTGAGACCCTACCTTGAACACCAACAAACAAACAAACAAACAAACAAACAAACAAACAAACAAACACACAGAACATCTTGAATTTTGATTGACCGTCTCCCCCTGCCCTTGTTTTACACAGTCTTTTCCCTTGGCCTCACTTAGGCCTTTTCCCTCCCTGTAATCTGTTCTTCTTACATATTATACAATACCATCCCCTTAAGTCCTTCCCTATTCTCCTTCCCTCACAGGCTTTTTTCTAGCCTCTGCTACCAATTTTTGGTTCCAGCTTACACAAAAGTCTATACATTTGTAGCTAGGATCCACATATGAGAGAGAACATGCGATGTTTGGTTTTCTTGGCCTGGGCTACCTCACTTAGTATAATTCTTTCCAGATCCATCCATTTCCCTCCAAATTTCATAATTTCATTTTTCATTACCGGTCAAAAAAAAAAAAAAAAAAACTCCATTTTCTAATTGAACCACATCTTTATTATCCATTCATCTGTGGAGGGACATCTAGGCTGGTTCCATTTCCTAGCTATTGTGAATAGAGCAGCAATAAACATGGTTGTGCAAGTATCTCTAAGGGAGTGAGAAGAGTCATTAGGATATATGCCTAGGAGTGCTATAGCTGGATCATATAGTAAATCTGTCTGAAGAACCTCCACACTGATTTCCACAATGGCTGGACCAGACTACATTCCCACCAACAGTATAGAAGGATTCCCCTTTTCCTGCATCCTTGTCAACATTTATTGTCATTTGTTTTCTTGATGGCAGCCATTCTGACAGGAGTGAGATGGAATCTCAAAGCAGTTTTTTAAAAAATATTTTATATATTCATTTATTTATTTATTAGAGACAGAGAGAGAGAGGGTGAGAATAGGCGCACCAGGACATCTAGTCACTGCAAACAAGCTCCAGATGCATGTGCCACCATGTGCATCTGGCTTACATGGGACCTGGAGAATCGAATGGGGGTCCTTAGGCTTCGCAGGCATGTGCCTTAACCTCTAAGCCATCTCTTCAGCCCTCAAAGTAGTTTTAATTTGCATTTCCCTGATGGCTAAGGATGTAGAACACTTTTTTAGATGCTTATATGCCATCTGTATTTCTTCTGATGAGAACTGCCTATTTGGTTCCATAGCCCCCTCCCTTTTTTTTTTTTTTTTGGTTTTTCGAGGTAGGGTTTCACTCTGGTCCAGGCTGACCTGGAATTAACTATATAGTCTCAGGGTGGCCTTGAACTCATGGCAATCCTCCTACTTCTGCCTCCCAAGTGCTGGGATTAAAGGTGTGCACCACCACGCCCGGCTCATAGCCCATTTTTAAGTTGGGTTGTTTGATTTCTTATTGTTCTGTTTTTTGAGTTCTTTGTATATTCTGGATATTAATCCTCTGTCAGATGTGTAGCTAGCAAAGTTTTTCTCCCATTCTGTAGGTTGTTTCTTTGCTCTATTCACAAAGTCCTTTGCTGTAAAAAAGCTTTGTAATTTCCCGAGACCCCAGTGGTTGATTAGTGGTTTTATTTCCTGAGCAACTGGAGTTATATTCAGAAAATCAATGCCTATGCCAGTGTGTTGAAGGGTTTCCCCTACCTTTTCCTCCAGCAATTTCAGAGTTTCAGGTCTGATATTAAAAAAACTTGGACTTGATTCTTGTGCATGGAGAAAGACAAGGATCTATTTTCATCCTTCTACATATAGATATCCAGTTTTCCCAGCATCACTTGTTGAAGAGGCTATCTTTTCTCCAATGACTATTTTTGGCATTTTTGTCAAAAATCAGATGGCTGTAGCTGCCTGGATTAACATCTGTGTCCTCTATTATGTTCCATTGATCAACATGTCTGTTTTTGTGTCAGTACCATGCTATTTTTGTTACTATGACTTTGTAATATAACTTAAAATCGGGTATGGTGATACCACCAGCCTGATTTTTATTGCTCAAAATTGTTTTGGCTATACGAGGTTTTTTTGTGCTTTCGAATTAATTTTAGGATTGTTTTTCTTTTTCTGTGAAGAATGCCATTGGAATTTAATGGGGATTGTATTAAATGTGTAGATTGCTTTTGGTAAGATTGACATTTTCACAATATTGATTCTTCCAATCCAACAACATGGGATGTCTTTCCATTTCCTTGTGTCTTCTGTAATTTCTCTTTTGAGTGTTTTAAAGTTCTCATTGTAGAGATAATTCACTTCCTTGGTTAGGTTTATCCTAAGGCACTTTATTTTTAGGCTTTGTAAGCCAGTACCTTAACCACTGAGCAATCTCTCCAGCTCGCCTCTGAATTTCTCAAGCATACCCGAGTTCTTCTTAAGGGTCAGTGAATCACAATTGGACCCAGTCCTCCAAAGACGATCTACTGACCTGCAAGGAAGGCGGGCCCAAGCTTGCCTTTAATCTGCTGATTTCTCTCAGCAGAGTCCAAGTTTTTGCTATGATATTTTGTGGCTGCCAAGACTCATGTGCTGTCATCTAGTGCCAGTCTCCAGCCATGCTTGTATCTTTTAAAGAGTGACAGTAACTGCTCTTTGCAGAAATGGCTATTCATGGGGACTCTTTTCTTTGCCCGACAGAGGCCCAGTGTTCCAGCTCTGAGGGAGCTAATGCCAGCATGTGAGTCACACACACTTTACTACTGCTCTCTTTCAGAGGTTTAGGTCAAAGTTTTTCTTAGGTACTGTCCATCAAGCCCCTCCTTTTCCCTGCCCAGCTTGCGTTGTACCCTGTCTCATTCACCGTACTGGGCTTGAGCCCAATGCTCTTCTCTTAATCTAATGCATCCATTCTGTTTTTATACTGCCTGGAAAATGCTGAGTCTGTTGTAGGTGTCCAGAAAGAGGCAAAGATATTGATCAACTGTTGGCGATAAGCAGTGTAATGCATCCTGTGACTGGTTCCTGACTTCTCTCTTGCCTTAAGTATTTCTGATTGCCATATTGCTTCCGTCATGTTCAAATAGAAGTGCTATACAAATACTTGGTAGTTGTTGACTTGCCTAGAATAATGAAGAGTTTTCAAGGAAATAAAACACTCTTTATTTATTTATTTAAGAGGGGGGGAGAGAGAAACAGAAAGGGAGAGAGAGAGAGAGAGAGAGAGAGAGAGAATGGGCACGCCAGGGCACTGCACATGAACTCCAGATGCGTGCACCACCTTGTACATCTGACTTATGTGGGATCTGGAGGATTGAGCCTAGGTCCTTAGGCTTCACAGGCACCTTAACTGCTAAGCCATCTCGCCAGCCTGCTGTTTTGACTTAATTGTTCTTTAGCTGCCATTCCTATGGCGTTAGTTGCAATGTCTGTGACACTCTTAGTTTAGCTCAATTCTATTTCTACATGTACATCCTAAACATGAGCATACCATATGATTACAGCCACACAGGTTTTTTTTGCATGCAAATACATGTGTGTGGTATCCGTTTGTGTTTGTATGTATGTACAAGTGTATGTGCACATATGTGCACATGTGTGTGGATCCCAGAGGTCAACACTGGTTGTTCTCTTCAATCACTCTCCACTTTATTCTTTGGTACAAGGTCTGTCACTGAACCTAGGGCTCACCAATTTGGCTAGATGACCTAGCTAGTAAGCCCTAGAGATTCCCTGTCTGTACCTCCCCAGTGCTGGAATTACAGGTCTGTGCTGCAATGCCTGGAATTTTACATGAGTTCTGGGGATCTGAACTCAGGTCCTTAAGCTTGCATGGCAGGCCCTTTGTCCACTGAGCCATCTTAACCAGCTTCTCAAGGCTTTTTAAAAAAATTCATTTATTAGCCGGGCTTGGTGGCACATGCCTTTAATCCCAGCACTCGGGAGGCAGAGGTAAGAGGATCACTGTGAGTTCAAGGCCACCCTGAGACTACATAGTTAATTCCAGGTCAGCCTGGACCAGAGTGAGACCCTACGTAAAAAAAAATTTATTTATTTATTTATTCATTTACAAAGAGAGAGAGAGATATAAAGAAGAGAGAGAGAGAGAGAGAGAGAATGGTTACACCAGGGCCTCTTGCCACTGAAAATGAACTCCAGATGCAGGTATCTGGCGTTACATGAGTACTGGGAATTGAACTCAGGTCATTAGGCTTTGTAGGCAAGTGCCTTAACTGCTGAGCCATCTCTCTAGCCCAAGGTTTGTTTTTTTTAAAGATACATCTAATTTTAAATTCTACATTTTCTGAATTTTCCATACTGAGCATCTCTAAAAACTTGTTATGGGGATTGATGTACAGCACTGTTGCAGTCAGCTTTGCATTTCTGGCAGAAAACACCCAACCAAGAGAAGCTTGCGGAAGGAAAGGGTTTATTTTGGCTTATAAACTTAAGGGGAAGCTCCATAATGGCAGGAAAAAATGATGGCATGAGCAGAGGGTGGACATCACCTCTTGACCAACATCAGGTAGACAACAACAGCAGGAATGTGCGCCAAACACTGGAAAGGGGAAACTGGCTATAATACCCATAGTCTCACCCCTAACAATACATCCCTTCCAGGAGGCTCCAATTCCCAACAGCTAGGGAGCTAGCATTCAGAACACATAGGTTTATGAGGAACACCTGAACCAAACCACCACATCCCTGATCACCATAAACTGATATCCATACATGATATAAAGTGCAATGCATTCAGTCCAACTTTAAAAGCCCCCATAGTCCAGGCTGGAGAGATGGCTTAGTGCTTAAGGCACTTGCCTGTGAAGCCTAAGGACCCAGGTTCAATCCCCCAGAGCCTACCTAAGTCAGGTGCTCAGGGTGGTGCATGCATCTGGAGTTTGTTTGCAGTGGCTAGAGGCCCTGGCATGTCTATTCTCTCTCTTTCTCTCTCTGACTATTTCTGTCTCTCACTCATAAATAAATAAATAAATAAATAAATAAATAAATAAATACTTTTAAAAAGTCACCATAGTCCAAGGTCTTTTTTTTTAAAAAAAGATTTTATTTTTAAAATTTATTTATTTATTAGAGACAGAGAGAGGGAGGGAGAGAGAGAGAGAGAGAGAGAGAAAGAATGGGTGCTCCAGAGCATCTAGCCACTGCAAACGAACTCCAGACGTATGCACCACCATGTGCATCTGGCTAGCGTGGGACCTATAGAATCAAACCATGGTCCTTAGGCTTCACAGGTATGTGCCTTAACTGCTAAGACATCTCTCCAGCCCAGTCCAAGGTCTTTTAACTGAGTCATTATACAACAAACAAACAAACAAAAAACAACAATAAAAAACCCCAAAACAAAATAAAACAAACCCATAATGGCACAGAATAAACATTCACACTGCAAAAGATGGCACTGGGCATAGCATCACTTAAAAAAATATTTATTTACTTATTTATTTGAGAGAGATAGAGGCAGAGAGATAGATAATGAGAGAGATAGAGAGAGAGAGAAAGAGAATGGGCATGCCAGGGCCTTCAGCAGCTACAAATGAACTCCAGATGCTTGTACCACCTTGTGTATCTGGGTTAGGTGGGTCCTGGGGAATCGAACCATGGTCCTTTGGCTTTGTAGGCAAGCACCTTGACTGCTAAGCCATTTCTCCAGTCCAAGCACCATTTTCTTTTGGTGGGGGTGGGTGTCACTTTGCAACTGAGCCTGTTAAAGACTCTGAGATATATTTCAGTTGAGAAAGCTGTTCACATTTGGTAATGCAGGCTTTCTTAAAATTATTTAAGAACTCTTTACAAATTACCAATTAGTTATCCATAGAAATATTGTCATGTTGAATATATTTGGGGAGAGGCAAAGAATTTTGCCTATATTTCATTGCTCTCCTTCCCTCTTTCTCTCCCAGAAGATGCTGTTGCTGGAAGCTGGTCCCATGCAGAGCTGTAATGAGGGGCTGGGTTTGTTTGTAGCGCCTTACTTCTTATTATGTCTCTATCTTCCTTTCCTGACTGGTAACGTGTCCCCAACCCAGGCCGTATTGTCTGCCCAGAATTTTTCTGTGAGGTGGGATAACTGGGCTCCTTCCCTTCTGGCTCCTTCTCTGGACTAATCTGACTGGTCTGAACTTGCCTATTGTATATATTTTTTCCCATATATAATGGGAAAGCAACAGCTCTCTGAATTCCTGACAAGGTATTGACAGAGGTTGATGTGAACTTAGCATTTGCCATTGGGACTCTTTGTATTTTCATAAAGAGACATTTTCTAGTCTGTAAAGCATTATGGAGAAGACATATATATTTATTTAGTAGGTAGAAATATCTAGGGACAAATTTCAATTCTGCTACTTGTTAGCTGGTGAACTTGAATAAAATGACTTAACCAAATAGTTCCTTCCAGACCAAATAGTGTACAGTAATCAATCTTTTAGGATAGATGTTTTTGAAAATTAACAGATATAAATACTCATAAAGGATTAATAATCAGTAATTATTCTTATTACTATGATTTAGCTATGATTTCATTGCTTGTGAATTTTCTGTAATAGCTTATTGTGAAAATTTTTGAATATGCAGAAAAGGTGAAGTAATTAGACAGTAAACATCTATAAACTTACCTTGAATATGCTAGGCAAATATTGTCCCAATCAGCAACATTACTAGCTATTACCATTTAAGCACTAGAAATAATATGCTGTTTGATTTGTTACATATATTTACTTGCCAGTCCTTTTACCCATCCCATCTTTAAATGCATTCAAAGTAAGCTACAGACATCTTACCCTAAATAAAGTTTAATATCATTAAACTTTAGAATTCGGTAGTTGCTCGTGAGTCTTTTCTGAGTAGAATTTAAATCTATATATAGTGAAATATGCAAATTTAAGTGTACTATTTATTATGTAACTTAGGATCCTATGAAAAGATAGATTATCTCTTCATAGTAGAAAGCTCCCCCTTTGAGGACTGGAGAAATGGCTTAGCAGTTAAGATGCTTCCCTGTGAAACCTAAGGACCCAGGTTCAATTCCCCAGTACTCATGTAAGTCAGATACACAAGGTGGCACATGTGTCTGGAGTTTGTTTGCAGTGGCTAGAGGCCCTGGTATACCCATTCTTGTTCTCAAATAAATGAATGAATGAATGAATAAATAAATAAATAAATAAAATGTATAAAAAAAGAAAGCTCCCCGTGCATCTTTAGTCAGTGTCTGTCTTTACTCCTAATACAGAGTATTGTCTAGAATTTTCAGAGGTAGAATTTAGGCCCTGACTATGCAGGCTAGTAATGGGAGTTTTTTTTTTCTTTTTTTAATATTTATTGACAACAAAACATACTTATATACAAAAGGTGCATAGTTTTCCCTCCCCTCCCCCCATTCCCCTTTAGAACTCCACTCTCCATCATATCCCCTCCCTCTCTCCATTAGTCTCTTTTTTAATTTGATGTCATCATCTTTTACTTCTATTATGAGGGTCTTGCGGAGGTATTGCTAGGCGCAGCAAGGTCATGGATATTAAGGCCAATTTCTGTCTGGACAGTTGCATTGTAGGGAGTCGTACTCTTCCTTTGGCTCTTCCATTCTATCCGCCCCCTCTTCCGCAATGATCCCTGAGCCTTGGAGGGTGTGACAGAGATATTTCAGTGCTGGGCACTTCTCCATCCCTTCTTCTCAGCACTATGTTGCCTTTTGGATCATCCCAGTGGTCATCGCCATCTGAAAAGAGAAGCTTCTCTAACCAGAAGTGAGAGTAGCATTAATATGTGAATATGAGCATTAAGTGTAGTATTTTCCAGGCAGCTTGGTGGGAGTAGTATATACATTTAGATAAGAGCATACTTTATACCCCTAAGGCTCATGACCTTACCTACCATAGACTTTGCTTAGGTTTTTCAGTACCAGGTATGTATTCCCTCCCGTAGAGGGGGCCTTCAGTCCAATTATAGAGCAGTTGGTTACCCCACGAGTAGACATGCCACTATTGCACCTGTTCAGTCTTTGGGCCTGTCTGGCCAAATTTGAATATTCAGCGTCCACTGTTTTCACTGCTGATGACTTCTGTCTCCCATACTCTGCATGCAGTGCAGCTTTTTCCAGCTTTCAGTTGGCTGGTCTACAGGGAGAAGGTTTTCTGCTCAGCACCAGCTTGCTTTCTCAGTGACCTTGCCTCTCAGGCAAGAGATGTCTTCAGCAATAGGGTCTTACTATCTGTTTCTCAGGGGAAACCAAGGGCTTTGGCAAAAGCCTTTAATGTTTTGGAGGCTACCGGGACCTCCTTGGCCAACAACTCACTGGAAGGTATCCCATCCCAGGTACTGAAAATTTTCTAGTAACAGTCTATAGCTTCTAGATGTACCATTATTCAAAAAAGTAGTTTTACATAAGTCTTATTCACAATCTTTTGAAATTAGATTGACCCTCCCCCTGCCCTTCTTTTTTATGCATTCTCTACCCATGGCCTTGGTTAGGCCATTCCCCCCTGTAATCAGTCCTTCCACTTACATATGTGCAATACCATACACTTCAGCCCTTCCCTTTCCTCCGTCCCTTATAGCCTTTTACCAGCTTACTGGTTTCTGGTACCAATTTTTGGTTCCAGTTCACACACAAGTCTGTCTATTTGTAGCTAGGATCCACATATGAGAGAGAACATGTGACGTTTGGCTTTCTGAGCCTGGGTTACCTCACTTAGTATAATCCTTTCCAGATCCATCCATTTCCTGCAAATTTCATAATTTCATTTTTCTTTACCACTGAGTAGAACTCCATTGTGTAAATGTACCACATCTTTATTATCCATTCATTTGTGGTGGGACATCTAGGCTGCTTCCATTTCCTAGCTATTGTGAATAGAGCGGCAATAAACATGGTTTTGCAAGTATCTCTAAGGAAGTGAGAAGAGTCTTCTGGATATATGCCTAGGAGTGCTATAGCTGGATCATATGGTAAATCTATTTCTAGCTGTCTCAAAAACCTCCACACTGATTTCCACAATGGTTGGACCAGGTTACATTCCCACCAACAGTGTAGAAGTGTTCCTCTTTTTCTGCATCCACGCCAACACTTATTGTCATTTGTTTTCTTGATGGTAGCCATTCTGACAGGAGTGAAATGGAATCTCAAAGTGGTTTTAATTTGCATTTCCCTGATGGCTAAGGATGTGGAACACTTTTTCAGATGTTTATATGCCATCTGTATTTCATCTTCTGTGAATTCTCTATTTAGTTCCATAGCCCATTTTTTAACTGGGTTGTTTGAATTCTTATTATTCTGTTTTTTGAGTTCTTTGTATATTCTGGATATTAAACCTCTGTCGGATGTATAGCTGGCAAAGATTTTCTCCCATTCTGTAGGTTGTCTTTTTGCTCTATTCACAGTGTCCTTTGCTGTACAAAAGCTTTGTAATTTCATAAGGTCCCATTGGTTGATTAGTGGTTTTATTCACTGAGCAATTGGGGTTATATTCAGAAAGTCCTTACCTATGCCAATATGTTGAAGGGTTTCCCCTACTTTTTCCTCTAGCAGGTTCAGAGTTTCAGGTCTGATATCAAGGTCCCTGATCCATTTGGACTTGACTCTTGTGCATGGAGAGAAACAAGGATCTATGTTTATCCTTTTACATACCGATGTCCAGTTTTCCCAGCACCACTTGTTAAAGAGGCTATCTTTTCTCCAATTAATATTTTTGGCATTTTTGTCAAAAATCAGGTGGCTATAGCTGCTTGGATTAATATTTGGGTCTTCTATTCTGTTCCATTGATCTACCTGTCTGTCCTTGTGCCAGTACCATGCTGTTTTTGTTACTATGGCTTTGTAATATAACTTAAAATCGGGTATGGTTATACCACCTGCCTGATTTTTGTTTCGCAAAATTGTTTTGGCTATTCGAGGTTTTTTTGTGTTTCCAGATGAATTTTAGGATTGTTTTTTCTATTTCCGTGAAGAAAGCTATTGGGATTTTAATAGGGATCGCATTAAATGTATAGATTGCTTTTGGTAAGATTGGCATTTTCACAATATTGATTCTTCCAATCCAGGAGCATGGGATGTCTTTCCATTTCCTTGTGTCTTCTGTAATTTGTCGCTCGAGTTTTTTAAAGTTCTCATTGTAGAGATCCTTCACTTCCTTGGTTAAGTTTATTCCAAGGTATTTTATTTTTTTTGAGGCAATTGTGAATGGGAGAGATTCCCTGATTTCATCCTCTGCACGTTTGTTGTTAGTATATAGAAAAGCTACTGATTTCTGTGTGTTTATTTTGTATCCTGCTACATTGCTAAAAGTGTTTATCAGCTCTAACAGTTTGCAGGTAGGGACTTTAGGGTCTGTTAGGTATAGAATCATATCGTCTGCAAATAATGATAATTTGATCTCTTCCCTTCCGATTTGTATCCCCTTTATGAGTGTCTCTTGCCTTATTGCTGTGGCTAAGACTTCCAGTACTATATTAAACAGTAGTGGGGAAAGTGGACACCCTTGTCTTGTTCCTGAATTTAGAGGAAAAGCTTCAAGTTTTTCCCCATTTAGTATTATGTTGGCTGTAGGTTTGTCATAAATAGCTTTTATTATGTTGAGATATGCTCCTTCTATTCCCAGTTTCTGTAATACTTTCACCATGAAGGGGTGTTGGATTTTGTCAAATGCCTTTTCTGCATCTATTGAGATGACCATATGATTTTTGTCCCTCAGACCATTTATATGGTGTATTACATTTATGGATTTGCGTATGTTGAACCATCCCTGCATCTCTGGGATAAAGCCTACTTGGTCAGGGTGAATAATCTTTCTGATACATTCTTGTATTCTGTTTGCCAGTATTTTGTTGAGAATTTTTGCATCCATGTTCATGAGGGAGATTGGTCTATAATTTTCTTTTTTTGATCTGTCTTTGTCCGGTTTGGGTATCAGGGTGATGCTGGCTTCATAGAAGGATTTTGGTAGAGTTCCTTCCTTTTCTATTTTATGGAAAAGTTTGAGAAGCATTGGTGTTAGATCCTCCAGGAATGTCTGGTAAAATTCAGCAGTGAATCCATCTGGGCCTGGGCTTTTTTTAGTTGGGAGACTTTTTATAACTGCTTGAATCTCTGTGGTTGCTATAGTTCTATTTAAATGGTTTATCTCTTCTTGATTTAATTTTGGTAGGTCATATGAATCAAGGAATTCATCCATTTCTTTCAGGTTTTCAAACTTAGAGGCATATATATTTTTAAAGTATGTCTGTATGATTTTCTGGATTTCATTGGTATCTGTTGTGATGTTGCCTTTTTCATCTCTAATTTTATCAATTTTTGTCTCTTCTCTCTTTCTTTTGGTCAGATTTGCTAAGGGTTTGTCAATCTTGTTTATCCTTTCAAAGAACCAACTCTTTGTTTCATTGATCTTTTTGATTGTTTTTTTTGGTTTGCATTTCATTAATTTCTGCCCTAACCTTTATTATTTCTTCCCGTCTACTAATTTTTGGTTTGCCTTGTTCTTCTTTTTCCAAGGCCTTAAGGTGAAGCATTAAATTGTTTAGTTGCGAACTCTCCAATTTCTTAATATATGCACTTAGGGCTATAAATTTCCCTCGTAGGACTGCCTTCATTGTGTCCCAAAGGTTTTGGTATGTTGTATTCTCATCATCATTTGATTCTACGAATCTTGATTTCCTTTTTAATTTCTTCAATGACCCATACATCATTCAATAAAGTGCTGTTTAGTCTCCATGAGTTTCTGTATGCTCTGTAGTTTTTCTTGTTGCTGATTTGCAGTTTAATCCCATTGTGGTCAGAAAGTGTACAAGGGATTATTTCAATTTTCCTGTATTTGTTAAGATTTGATTTGTGTCCTAGTATATGGTCTATTTTAGAAAATGTCCCATGTGCTGCTGAGAAAAATGTATATTCTGCAGCATTTGGATGGAATGTTCTGTATATATCTGTTAGGTCCATTTGTTCCAAGATATCATTTAATGCAGATGTCTCTCTGTTTATTTTTTGCTGGGTAGACCTGTCAAGTGATGAGAGTGGGGTATTGAAGTCACCCACTACTATTGTGTTAGGAGATATCTCTGACCTTAGTTCTAATAGTGTTTGTTTGATGAAATTGGGAGCCCCCATGTTAGGGGCATATATGTTTAGGATTGTAATGTCCTCCTGTTGGAGTGTTCCTTTAATCAGTATAAAGTGACCTTCTTTATCTTTCCTCACAAATGTTGGATTGAAGTCTATCTTGTCAGAAATTAAGATAGCAACCCCTGCTTGTTTTCTAAGCCCATTTGCTTGAAATACCTTTTTCCAACCTTTCACCCTAAGAAGGTTTCTATTTTTTATTGAGAGATGAGTTTCCTGGAGGCAACAGATGGTAGGATCCTGCTTTTTAATCCAGTCTGCAAGTCTGTGTCTTTTGATAGGGGCATTGAGACCATTGATATTAAGAGTTATTATTGACATATATGTGTTTATTCTCACCATTCTTCTTATTTTTTAGTTTTTCCTGTTTTCCCTTTACTCACTTGTTTTATCTGTTATTTGAGTATGGTTTATTTTTTCCCTATTTCCTGTTGTGTGTGCTTTGCTTTCTCCTCAGCATGAATGATTCCTGCAAGTATTTTCTGTAGAGCTGGTTTAGTTGCCAAAAATTCCTTTAGCCTGTCTTTGTTGTGGAATGTCCTTATTTCTCCATCTATTTGGATAGATAGTTTTGCAGGATAAAGTAATCTCGGTTGACAGTTTTTATCTTTCAGAACTTGGAATACATCACTCCAGGCCCTTCTGGCCTTTAAAGTTTGTGTTGAGTAATCTGCTGTGTGTCTGATGGGCTTCCCTTTGTAGGTCACTTGCTTTTTCTCTCTAGCTGCTTTCAATATATTTTCTTTAGTTTGTATGTTTGGTAGTTTAATTATAATATGGCGGGGAGAGGGTCTTTCCAGGTTTTGTCTGTTTGGTGTTCTAAAGGCTTCCTGTATCTGCATTGGCATCTCTTTCCCAATTTGGGGGAAGTTTTCCTCTATGATTTTGTTGAAAACACCTACTATTCCTTTGGAGTGAAATTCTTCTCCTTCTACTATCCCTTGAATTCTTATGTTTGATCTTTTCATAGTGTCCCAAATATCCTGAAATTCCCATTCATACCTTCCTATTATTTTGTCTTTCTCTCTATTGGACTGTATTAGATCAGCTACTTGGTCTTCTAGATTCGATATTCTGTTCTCTCCTTCATCCATTCTACTAGAGAGATTTTCTACAGAGGTTTTATTTTCACTGACTGTGTTCTTTATTGCTAGCATTTCTGAGTGGGTTTTCTTTATTCTTTCTATTTCTGTATTTATGTCTAGTATTGACCTCCTTATTTCATTAAATTGGTTTTCTGTGTGTTCTTTGAATCCTTTGATTTCTTCTTTGAGGTCTTTGAACCCTTTCATTTCCTCTTTGAGTTCTTTGAACATAATTATAATCATTTTTTTGAAATCTTTCTCGGGGATGTCCTCTAAGTCAGCCTCACTGAAGGTCATTTCTGATATATTAATACTTTTTGGTGGATTTATATTGTCTGGATGTTTTGTGTTTCTTGTATTATAATGTAGAGATCTTTGCATCTTGAATTAATTTAATGCTTGGGTTTTCTAAGTATCTGCAGTAATGTTAGATGTATCAATCAATCTGATATTATATATCTTCAGTGTAGGAGTTTAAGGTGCTAAGTGTGGTTCTTAAGGCTCTCAAAGTAATCACAGAAGTAACCCTTGCCTGCTATGAGAGTATCAAGTGGGGTGAATGGAACAGACTACAGTCAAGATCCAAAAATTTAACTCAACAATGTACCCCTTCAATGAAATACAGCACAGAGTATTTGTGCAAAAGCAGGTATTATGACAAAGTCACAGTTCCTAAGGATATGTGTTAGCCCACGCCCTTAATCCTGTCAACTGGAAGGCTAAGATTTCTGATCTGTAGAGAGTTCCAAGGTCAGCTTGTGATCAAGAGAGACCCTTCCCCAATGAATGACAGAGGAAGAAACAAATCAGGAAGCAACAAATGAGCAGCCTAGAATATAGCTTATTTAGGAATGTCAGATCTGACCATCCGTCAGGATTATATACCAGGCTTATTTGGTGGGTACTAACCTGGTGAAAACCAAGTTACCTTTTGGAACGGGTTTGATCACAGCTATGCTGCACGGCTGCTTGGTTCCTTTGCTGTGTTGTGGATTCAGTAAGTCAGCTGCATCTGTGGGTCTCTGCTTTCTCTGCGCCCGATGCTGCTGGTGAGCTCTTTCCCAAGTCTCTGTTGTTTGCCGCGCTTGCGCTCGTGGTGGGGGAGGGGAGGCTCTGAATGGCGGCTGAAGTCCGTCTGTTCCTCCACGCGATCCTCTACCGTCCTCCTTCCATGTTTCTTGAGATTGTGAGGAGGCGGTGTGAGTGGAAAAATCTCCTCACCTGCCTTTAAAAGTCCTGCGGCTCAGCTGTCTCAGGCGGAGCCTAGCCACGCCGCCGCCGCGGCAGCTGCGGCGGCCGTGGATCCGCTTCTGCCTGCTTCTGTGGGCTCCAGACGCTCTGGATCTCTCCTACTTCTCTGCTGTGCTTGAAAGTTTACTATGTACCTCACTTTTTAGTAGAAAAGTGTATTTTGCTGGGGTTTGTTTTGCTTTTATCCCCTACCCTTTTTTGGCGAGTTTCCTATGTCGCCATCTTAACCGGAAGTCGTAATGGGAGTTTTGAGAGTTAGGTACTTACACAATAGGCTTCTGTTAACACCACAGATGTTGGAACTTGATATCATTTTTTCATTTTTTTCATAAGAAATTTTGGTAAAAATAATCTTCATTCAGCAAACATTTAGTTAAGCATTGAAGGAGACCTTCTGAAATCAGGTGAGTGCAGTACAGCTATTCTAGAGGCTGCGATATAAATAAGTGCAGGGTAGAGTGGAAGCATCAAGAAGGAAATGGGAGCCGGACGTGGTGGTGCACACCTTTAATCCCAGCACTTGGGAGGCAGAGGTAGGAGGATTGCCATGAGTTCAAGGCCACCCTGAGACTACATAGTGAATTCCAGGTCAGCCTGAGCTAGAGTGAGACCCTACCTCAGAAAACCAAAACCAAACAAACAAAAAGAAGAAGAAGAAGAAGGAGGAGAAGAAGAAAGAAATGGGTCCCATTCTTCCAGATTGGGAAACTTGGGCAAAGATGACCTCACAGAGGAAGGACTATTTGAGCTGAGCATGGTAAAAGATGAACTAGCTAGCCATTCCTAGGATTGAAAACTGGGGAAGGATTTGAGGGCAAATGGAGGCATAGAGGAAGGAAAGCCTTTGGTGTGACAGGGAATGATTTGACTGGACTGGAGCAAAGGGCGTGAGTAAAGACAGCTAGAGTAGTAGATAGATAGGCTTTGCATACCCTACAAATGGCTGTCATGTTTCTGTACTTCAGGGAGAATCTACAAGATTTATTTGGGCTGGAGAGATTGCTTAGTGGCTAAGGCACTAACCAATGACTCGAGTCATTGAAAAGCCTAACGACTCGAGTTCAATTCCCCAGTACCCATGTCAAGCCAGGTGCACAAAGTGGCTCATACATTTAGAGTTCATTTATAGTGGCTGGAGGTCGGGACATGCCCATTCATTCTCTCTCTCTCTCTCTCCTTGAAAATAAATAAATAAAAATAAAAAACAAATAACAAAAAGATTTATTTGTTTAGGAAGGGAACACTAGTCAAGAGAGAAATTGTTAAACAAGCCAGTTATTATTATTTCCTCTTCCTCCTCCAATTCATTTTCTTTTCCTGGAAGTTACTATGTCACCTAGGCTGGCCTCAAACTCACCATCCTCTTGCCTCTTCCTTCAGAGTGCTGGGATTACCAGCATATGGGACCATGCCTACCTTTAGCTACATGTTTAAGAATTTTTAAAATTAAGAATAATCAAATTAAAATCATGTTTCTTCTTTGTGTTATTAAACTTTAATTTTATATTTATATCTGACTTTTTCTCCCTTTATCTCTCTAACATATTAGATAGTGTGCCAGCATTTGAAAGATCCCTATGTATCTGATACACTGCTGTTGCAGAACCTTTACCAAGCTCTGAATGTGTACCATAATTACTCAGGTGAAGAATTATGCATGGATATCTCAGAAACAATTGCCAATATGGGAACCCGGAGTTGGGGCTATCAGGTAAGCATGCATGATTTTCTGAGTAGAATGTGCTCTTCAAGTACATGGTGGTGCTATATATAACAGACCAGATGGGTTTTAGCACCTAAACGGGACTCTCTGTTATATTACCATTGTGAAAATATGGACAAGTTTCCCTCTTTTTTTCTTTCTTTCTTTTTTATTTCTTCCTTCTTTCTTTCTTTCTTCATTCATTCATGTATTTAATCATCACCATTATCATTTATCAGGTTCTGTTCAATGCTTCAAATATATAAAAATAAATGCATGATCTCACCACCAAAAACAGCCTGGTGAGAAATATATGTAAATTAACATTATAGAAGACCTTAATATATTCTATAAAAGAAACATGTTATGAAGTCATGAAAGATGGGAGTAAAAGGAGTCTAGTTGACTCTCTGAGTCTCCATTCCTTATCTGTACAGGAAGACTTGTAGAGATGATGTTTCTCTTCCAGAGTTGTCTCGAGCATTAGTATCATCATCCATGTGAATGCAAGAAAAGAAATACACACTTCTGTGACTTCTCGGTCATGCCTTTCGATGAACATTAAGATTTCATTAACATTACTTACAATATTCTCTTAAACAAGTGTCAAACTTTACCTTCTGTAAATATAAATTCCATAAGTTTTAGGAATGAGGAGTGCTGTTTTTTTTCTTCGAGGTAGGGTCTCACTCACTCTAGCCCAGGCTGACCTGGAATTCACTATGTAGTCTCAGGGTGGCCTTGAACTCACAGCGATCCTCCTACCTCTGCCTCTCGAGTGCTGGGATTAAAGGCGCGTGCCAGCACAGCTGGTGTAGAGTGCTATTTTTGCCTGGAGTGTAGGTGAGTGGTACTGCCCACCTTGTTTGGTAGGGAAGTAAGGAGCAGGAGTACTAAAGCTCAAGTGCCGGAGTTCAACCCCTACCCTTGGTAGTTACCCACAGAATGACCTTGGATAATTTATCTCTTTGGGCCTCATTTTTTCTCTGGATTTTTTTTTCTGTTTATTTTTAAGGCCTGCACAGAAATAATCGTACCCTTTTGTACGGATGGAATTGATGACATGTTTGAGCCCCATGCGTGGGATTGGAAGAAATATTCTGATGACTGTTATGCCCAGTGGGGTGTGAGACCAAGGCCCTCGTGGATCAGTACCATGTATGGCGGTAAAAACATCCATTCACACACGAACATCGTTTTCAGGTGAGCTTTGCTAGTCCCAAGAGGATCTTTGGTTAATGGAGATAGTTGTAGAATGGTTGAGAAAATAAGAGCCAGGAAAAACGTCAGACAGTAAAGCAATATAGAATACAATAGCTATACTCATCAGGTTTTCCTCCTCCTGAGAGACAGATAGTTTTTGCTATATAATCAGTGTGTTTAAAGACTTAAAAGACATCAGTAACAAAATTATATTAAAAGCTCTCCAGCACAAAGTGAAGCAACATCTTTTGTCCTCAGTTTGTGTCATTATGCTATTAGTATTAATTGTAACACTTTGTCCTCTTCCAAGTACTACATGAAGCATTTTATTATTTTAAAAATGTTAAGTAGGGCTGGAGAGATGGCTTAGTGATAAAGGCACTTGTCTGCAAAGCCTAAGAATGCATATTCAAGTTTCCAGATCACATGTAGCCAGATGCACAGTGACTCAAACATACAACATATGCACACCGGGGGCACATGTGTCTGGAGTTTGTTCAAAGCAGCTGAAAGGCCCTGGTGCACCATATATTCTCTCTCTCGCTCTGTCTTTGCCTCTTTCTGTCTGTGTCTCTCACTCAAAAAATAAAATAATACAAGTAGGTCTTTTTTTTTTTTTTAAGAAAAGTTTTAGGTTTACAGAAAATTTAAAATTTTTATTTATTTATTTTAGTTTATTTTGATATAGGGTCTTACTCTAGCCCTGGCTGATCTGGAACTTACTCTATAGTCCCTGCTGGCCTCAAATTCACAGCAATCCTCCTACCTCTGCCTCCTGAGTGCTGGGATTAAAGGTGTGTGCCACCACGCCTTGCTAATATATTTTTAATCAGCATGAAAAGTAACAAACAGGTTTCTCTATAACATTTTTTTTTTTTTTGAGGTAGGGTCTCACTCTGGCCCAGGCTGACCTGGAATTCACTATGTAGTCTCAGGGTGACCTTGAACTCAAGGCGATCCTCCTACCTCTGCCTCCCGAGTGCTGGGATTAAAGGCGTGTGCCACCACGCCCGGCTTCTATAACATTTTTATAATACTTCCTTTTGATTGATCTACCCTCCCTATCCACTCCTGTTCCCTACCCCTTTGCTTTCCTTCTCCACTTGTACCCCCCAAACCTCTAGTATTCCCCCATGAATTTATTTACAAGTCACATGTATTCATTTTCCTCCCCGTGTCCTTCCATTAAAGCTTCTCTTTACACGAAGCACTTTGAATCAATCTCCCTAGAATCCTCATAACCACTTTGTGAAGTAGTTGTTATAGACCCCCAAAGGGAAACTGAAAGTCAGAGGTGAGTCACTGGCCAGATCCCAACCAGGTAGGGGAACTAGCCAGACTTCTACCGAGGTTTGTCTGACTACAAACCCATTTGTTCTTCCATGTTACACATGTTCCCAGGAAGTAGTGTATTTGATATTCATGTAAGAGTTAATTGAGTTGACATTATGTGTGCCAACTTTGACTTCAAAGATTTCTGTTTGGCTGGGTTGTCACCTCTTCAGATAACAACCAGGTAGTCAAGATTTCACCAAGTGCTGTGCGTGTAGCTCATGGAGAAGACCCCTATTGAGCATACACGAGGCTGGATTTCAATCCTAGCATTGTGAAAAAAAAAAAAAAAAACAACATAAATCTGTGGATACCAACACATAATTTTTTATATTTTATTTTATTTGTAAGCAGAGGGAGACAGAACAGAGACAGACAGACAGGCAGAGAGAGAGAGAGAGAGAGAGAGAGAGAGAGAGAGAGAGCCAAAACATAAAATTAAAAAAATATATTTTGGCTTCTTTCTCTCTCTTTCTCTTTCTTTCTTTCTCTTTTCTTTCTTTCTTTCTTTCTTTCTTTCTTTCTTTCTTTCTTTCTTCTTCTTCTCTTCTTTCTTTCTTTCCTTCCTTCCTTCTTTCTTCTTCTTTTCTTTCTTTCTTTCCTTCCTTCCTTCTTTCTTCTTCTTTTCTTTCTTTATTTCCTTCTTTCTTTTTCTATCTATCTATCTATCTATCTATCTATCTATCTATCTATCTATCTATCTATCTATCTATCTCCAGGTAGGGTCTTGCTCTAGCCCACTCTGAACCGTAATTCACTATGTAGTCTCAGGCTGGCCTCAAAATCACAGCAGTCCTCTTACCTCTGCCTCCTCAGTGCTGTGATTAAAGGTGTGCACCACCACACCTGGCTGCCACCACACCTGGCTGACATACAGCTCTTATAGAGACGTATGCTTTAAATTGTGGTATTTATTTTTGCATGTTTATGTATGTGTGTGTGGCATGCACAGGTATATGCATGCATCTGGAGGCCAGAAGTCAGCATCAGGTGTCTTCCTCAATTGTTCTCATCTTTATTTTTTAAAATATATTTTATTTATCTATTTATTTGAGAGAGAGAAAGTGGTAAAGAGAGAGAGGGAGAGAATGGGCATACCAGGGCCTCCAGCCACTGCAATTGAATTCCAGATGCATGTGCCTCCTTGTGCATCTGGCTTACATAGGTCTTGGAGAGGTGAACTGGGATCCTTTGGCTTTGCAGACAAATACCTTACTCGCCAAGCCATCTCTCCAGCCCTCCCCTTTATTTTTTGAGATAGGATCTCTCACTGAACCTAGACCTCATCAATTCAGCTAGCATACCTAGCTAGCAAGCCCCAGGGATCCTCCTGTCTGCTTCTCAGCACTGGGATTACAGGTGTGTGCTGCCTTGCATGGTATTTTACATTGGTGTTGGGAATCTAAACTTCGGCTCTCTTGCTTGGGCAGCAAGCACTTTACCAATTGGGCTATCTCCCCAACCTCTGTGCATTTGCACATTCTCTTAAGCAAGTGTCAAATTTGACATTCTGTACATACCTGTAGCTTTTAGGAATGAGGAGTGCTATTTGCTTGGAGGTGATGCTAAGTGTATGTGAATGATGCTGCCCACCTTATTTAAAGGAGTCAGATTTATTGGATTCATGCTATTTTGAAGTCTAGCAAATACCTGTTTCCAAATAAAAGGTGAGGCACTTTAATGGAAAACAGAAATTTGCTTTTTATTTAATTTCCTTAAATTGTGTTTCTTTCCTCAACTAGATTCTTTAAAACTCTCTATTCAGTTCAGTTGCATAACGTGACAGTTGCACAAATAAATCCATTTAAAGTGTGCCTAATTTAGTGTGTGGGAAATTAGGAAAACTTGAAAGGACTGAGAGGAGTGAAAAGGCTTATGGGTGAGCCTTTGGGTCCTCTTAGTCCATTAGCACTGTTGTCACAAAATTCCCACGACTGGGTGATTTATAAACAGCATAACCCGATTTCTCAAGTTGTGGTAGTGGGGAAGTCCACTATCAAAGTGCTGACATATTCAGTATCTAGTGAGGATACTTGGTATCTGTGCCAAAGATAGTGCCCTGAAGGTGGCAACCACGTGGCAGAAGGCTTGAGAGTGAAAAGAGGCCCAAGTTAGTTTCTCTTAGTCCTTTGATGAGACACTGTTCAGGAGGAGCCCTTACATGTGAGTCACTTCCCAGAAGCCCTCACCTCTTATGACAACCACAAAGGTGATTAGGTTCTAACACACAAATTTTGGGGGCTTTACCAACCATACCAGCTCCAGGGTCACCTCTGTAACACCACAGGAGGAAGTATTTGTCCACTGGTTGTTTTTCTCTAGGTGTTCATCTCCAGGGAGCATTTACATGGGTTTTTCCAACACCCTAAAGTTCAAGCTCATACTTCCTTTACTCTATACAAACTGAAGTTCAAGAGGAATAAAGTGTAGTCTGTATTCTTTTTTTTTTTTTTTTTTTTTTTTTTTGGTTTTTCGAGGTAGGGTCTCACTCTAGCTCAGGCTGACCTGGAATTCACTCTGTAGTCTCAGGGTGGCCTCGAACTCATGGTGATCCTCCTACCTCTGCCTCCTGAGTGCTGGGATTAAAGGCGTGCGCCACCATGCCCGGCTTTCTGTATTCTTTTTTAAAAAAACTTTTTATTGACAATTTTCATATATGTACATAATGTATTTTGTTCAAAATCCCTCCCATTGCCTTATTTTATCCCCTCACTGTCTTCATAGAACCCCCTTTTCTTTTTTTCTCTTTAAAAATATTTCATTTCATTTGTTTTTTAGAGAAAGAGAGAGAGAGAGAGAGAGAGAGAGAGAGAGAGAGAATGGGCATGTCAGGGCCTCCAGCCACTGTAAAAAGACACCTGTGTCACCTTGTGCATCTGGCTTATTTGGGTCCTGAGGAATCGAACTGAGGTCCTTTGGCTTTGCAGGCAGGTACCTTAACTGCTAAGCCATCTCTCCATCCCTGAATTTGAAGTTTTTGTATCTTGGGTATTATAAATAACACCAGAAAATGGGATGTGCATTATGCCAGAACACACCTAAAAATGTTCTGCCAGTGATTTCAACCAGTAAATAAAGATATGACAAGAGGTGCAACAAAGGATTAGAATGTGATCTAATCCTTAGCACTGGCCAGATAGTTAGAAATGGACATTTTAGTGTCTTAGGATTCAGAATTTTCAAACTCAAGACCCAAGTTTGATTCTCAGGTTTGCCAAGCTGAGTGACGTGGGCAGCCCTTTGAACTCTCTAGGCATTAGTTTTACCATCTAATCAGGTGCTGAATCACTGAGCTCCAGCCCCAAATCTTTTGTAATCTATAGAACAGTTGTAAATAAACCTACCTCATAGGACTGATAAACAAAAAATAAACAAAAAATTGTAAACAAAACAAAACAAAAAACCAAAAAGAAACAAAAAGCCAAAATAAAGTATAAGATATATAATACTCTGTGACTGCAAAATTTTATTGGAAGAAATAAAGAATATCTTTTTCTAATGGAAAGACATTTCATGATAATGTATTTGAAAAGGTAAAACATTTAAAAGGTAAACAGTTAAGATAGTGTTTTTAAAAACGTTTGGTTTCTTTAAATTATTATCTACTTATTTAAGATGGAGAAAACGGTAGACAGAGATAGAGTATCGGTTCACCAGGTCCTCCTGCCACTGCAAACAAACTGCAGTTCCATGCACCCATCATTTTGTGCATGTGGCTTTATGTGGATAGTGGGGAATGGAACCTGGACAGTCAGGCTTGGCAAGCAAGTGCCTTTAACCACTGAGCCATTTTTTCCAGCTCAAGATAGTGTTTTGTGTGAAGTTCTTTGAGTTTCAAGGGGCTGGACCGATGAGCACCTGAAGGGGACCCATCTGCACAGGTTCCTGCAGGGTGGCTGTGACACAACCACATGTGAATTTCAGAGTTTGCTTATTACTTAAAGAACCTGGGGGCACATGGCTTATGTGGAAGCCACACACATGGAAGTCAGGGAGTATAGGCTGGGAAAGAGGGAGAGAGGGAAGAGGAGAGGAGAAAGAGAGAGGGAGGGGAGGGGGAAAGGAAGGGAGAGAGAGAAAGAGAGAGAGAGATGGAGAAGCAGAGAGAGGGAGGGAGAAAGACTTGTGAGCTAATGACTTTACGGGTCCAGGGAATTATCCAAATACGTGTTCTCATGGGAAGTTTTAATTGGTGGGTTTAAAGCAAGCAAGCATAGGTTCCAGGAGGTCACACTGACTGAGAGGTTGTCACTGTGCTGTGCTGCCCAGACTGATTTGTAAATCAGCTCACTCCCCAGATGGTGCATGAAGAATTATTTAATGAGCACAAGGCTAAGGTCCACGGGGTACCAACTTTAGTCTTTTATGGTTCTATTTTTTGCAGTAATGTTGTGAAACGCCAGCATGAAACACTTTTATGTGACAAAGCAGATCCTTAGATCAAATCTCCTAGTTCATGTGTTTATAATCTTAGGTATATACACATAGTATTATTTTAAATATTTTATCTGTGTGCATATAAAGAACTATCAGCCTTATTTTGTCTATTTTCCCTCACTTGCAGCAATGGTGATCTAGATCCCTGGTCAGGAGGTGGAGTAACCAAGGACATCTCAAATACCCTGGTGGCAATCAACATCCCACAGGGTGCTCATCATTTAGACCTCAGAGCCAACACAATATTTGACCCTGAATCCCTGCTGTTAGCCCGCTCACTGGAAATTAGACACATGAAGCAATGGATCGCAGATTTCTATGGCAACTCTGGAGGGCAGCTCTGAGCAATTTAAAAAAAAAAATCATCTTTGCTTTCTTTTTTTATGTTTACCCATATTCCATTCATTTTAATTTTCTACATATAATTGCTTTACCTTGTTTAATATTAGATTGTTGGGGCCAACGTTGATACAGAAGAGGGCGATGGGGGTGAGAACAGTCATCCCACCAAGGTGACTGCTCTGTTGTCACTGTGCCACTTCCATGAATAATGTCATCATGACCGCTCCCCACCATCAGAACTGGTGCAGTTCCTGGCTGCCTTCCATTCGAGGCAGAGCCACTTCCATTGTCTCTATAAGAAGCATCTCTCCTTGTCTTTGAGGTTGGAATCTCTTTGGCCATTTGTAAGTCCCCATTCCTACCTCCAAAAAGGACAGCCAAAGCTGGAATAAATGATGTCATCACAGCTGGCAGGAAGGATGTGGGATGGCAATCCAGGCAATGGGGCCATTTCTTCTGTACTTGGTCACTGACTGTGAATTGTGCTATAATAAAGAACAAACTACCTGTGTGTTGCACATTAAGCTCCCTCCAGCAGTTGGGACTGCTGTGTGTCCGGGCTTGGCTGCTTTTGCAAAGTCCTTTAATTTCTCTCTTCCCCTGCAGCATTTCTTAGGTTCTGGGACATTTGCCACAGTGATACTGCCAGGAAGAAAGCTGGCTTTCTCCTGCTCCATTTCTCTTTGTCTCTAAGACCAGTTTTGTGGTAATTTGGTTAAATTTAGGAAAACTCAGTTTGGCCTTTCTCTTTAAATCCGAACAAGCTCTATGCTGTGGTCATGGATGCATCTTCAGTAAGATGCCTTTTAAAAACTGAGGAACCAGCTATTCAGGAAGTAGGGTGCACTTCTCTTTATCTTAAAAAAAAAAAAAGATTTCTGATGGTTGTTACTGCTATCACTAAAGCAGAAGTGTCAGAACACGAAGAGGCAGGTGCATGGGGACTTTCCTGTGTGGTCCAAGAGACAAGCTGAGTGGTTCAGGCAGGCGGCATATTTGACATTAATAAATGGCTGAGCCATTCCTGTTTCCAAGGGTTAGTGGCTTTCAAGCAGTTCTTACACTGAGACCTTTCTTCAGAAGATCTTTTATAACAAATAAGCTTTAGTCAAAACCTTTCAGGGGACATGGAGAGACTGACCATTTTGACTCTGTTGAAAGAATTCTTCCACTGTATTTCCTGTCTTGTTCCTGTCTTGGGAACATTTCCTACTTAAAAACAAAACAAAACAAAACAAAACAATAAAATATATCTCTATCTCAGTCATTTTAAAGACAGTTTGCTTTAAAGCTCTTTTTTTTTTTTTTTTTTTTTTTTTTTGGAGTGGGGACTGAAATGCTTCCCTTACTTTCTGTGGCATTGGAAGCCTTCAATTCTCATCTTAATGAGTTGTCCATCAAAGCATCTGGTCACTGTTTTTGTTTCAGCGCCAGAAAACACTCTGCTGGAATGGGAATTTAAAGATCAAAATAACACTAGTTTTATTCTTTGTCAGTGAAGAACTCATATAATGCAGCATTTGGAGGGTTAATAGAAGATATCCTTACTATTTATTTTAGGCTATTTTCCTTGAAGCCTTTTAAATTATTTAGATCTTTTAAAATGCTTTGACAGTTCATTTATTTATTTTCTTTAACCTTTTATTAATAACGACCACATACATATAAACAGTTCCTTGATCATAATCCCCTCATTTAGTATTGATTGCTAGGAGAAGCTGTATTTTTCTTTCTTTTTTTTTATTTTTTGTTTTTTCAAGGTAGGGTCTCACTCTAGCTCAGGCTGACCTGGAATTCATTATGTAGTCTCAGGGTGGCCTTGAACTCATGGCGATCCTCCCACCTCTGCTTCTTGAGTGCTGGGATGAAAGGAGTGCGCCACCATGCCCGGCTGTATTTTTCTTAAGAAAGATTTTTGTTTTTGCAAATATAATGTGGTTCTAATGCTATATACATGTTCTGCATATAGAAAGCAGCTTTGCCTGATGCTAGACTAATAATGCACTAATTTTTAATTGAAAAATAATGAAAATATTAAATACATTATTAAATAAAAAATTATTGAGGTCCTGCAAAAACTCCCAGGACTAGGGGTTAAAATATAATCAAAACACATGCATAAATTTTAAAAAAAGAGCCAGGGGAAACAGCTAGGCTTGGTGTTACTAGGTATCATAAGGGAATAGATCTGGGGTCTCAAAAGTCAGTAAGTAAAGATGTTATATCTTTTCTTCCTGGCTCTCAACAGAGACTATGTGTCAACCTGTGGGTCAGATTTGTTTCTCAGATGTTTGTAGCTTGGCCAGCCATCTAAAGTGTGTCAGGATTACCCAAAAGGCTTATAGAAAACACTGGTGCTGAGCTCCATCCCAGCATCTGTAGTGTCCTGATAGGAATCTCTGGAAGCTGCCTTCTTCTGTCCTCTCCCATTCCTCCCTCCTTTCTTCTGTCCCCTCCTCCTCCCTCCCTCCCTCCTTCCCTTCTTCCATCCTCTCCCTTTCCTCCCTCCCTTCTTCTGTCTCCTTCCCCTCCCTCCCTTCTTCTGTCCCCTCCTCTCCTCCCTTTTTTCCTTCCTCTGTCCTTTCCTCCCTCCAGTTCCTCCTTCCCCTTCCCTTTTTTCTTCCTTCCTCCCTCCCCCTCCTTCCCTTTCTCCCTCTTTCCCTCTCTCTCCTTCTTTCTCTCTCTCCCTCCTTCTCTTCTTTCTTCACTTCCTCCCTCCTTCCCTTCCTGACAAGGTCTCATGTAGCCCAGCTTGGCTTCTAGCTCACTATGTAAAGAGGCTGGCTTTGAATTTTTATCCTCCTGCCTCTACCTACTGAGTATTGGGATTGATTACAGAAATGTGTCATCATGCTCCATTTATGTAATGCAAGGGTTCAAACTCGGGGCTTTCTACATGCTAGGTAGCACTCTTACCAACTGCGCTATACCCTCAGCCCAGGAAGCTGCAAACTTTAAAAACTACTATTGGAAAGTGTTCTGAGCTTGCATCTCTTCCGACAGGACATGTGGCCTCTCTGGAGTGGGAGCTCTGCCCCAGGCTTCAAGTCCTGTAACTGCTCCATGAGCCCTTAATAAGACAGCATCCCTCTTTCCTACTCACATAAGGCCCTTGCTGGCTTCCCAGAATGGATCCTCTCTGCTTCATCAGTCCCTATCTCTTAGGTTAAGGATTTGCAGGGCCATGAAAACATAGTTACAGATCTTAGGCTGGAGGGCAAGCATGTTTGGGCAACTCAGTCACATGTTTTCTGTCATACAATGTCTCTTGGAACACAGGTGTCCAACAAAACACCAGTAATTGTGTAGTAAAAAGATTCCATAGTTGAGAATGTTTGGATAAAAATTATTTTGTTTGGGCTGGAGTGATGGCTTAGTAGTTAAGATGGTAAGCTGCCTGTGAAGCCTAGAGACCTAGGTTTGATGCTCCAGTACCCACGTAAGCCAGATACACCAGATGGTGCATGTGTTTGGAGTTCATCTGAAGTGGCTGGAGGCCCTGGAATACCTATTCTGTCTCTGTATTGACCTCTTTCTTTCTCTCTCTAAATTATAAAAAAATTATTTTGTTTTCTGTAAATATACATTGTAACTATCCAAAATGATAATCAAGAATACAATTTTCAAGCTGGAGAGATAGCTTAGCAGTTAAGGTGCTTGTCTGCAAAGCCAAAGGACCCAGGTTCTGTTCTCCAAGACCCATGTAAGCTAGATGTACAAGGTGGTACATGACTCTGGAGTTGAAAAAAAATAAAGAATAAAATTTTCAAGCTAGGTGTGGTGGTGCACGCCTTTAATCGCAGCACTTGGGAGGGAGAGGAAGGAGGATCACCATGAGTTCGAGTCCATCCTGAGACTACATAATGAATTCCAGGTCAGCCTGGACTAGAGTGAAACCCTACCTCGAAAAACAAAACAAAACAAAAAAAAGAATACTGTTTTCCTTCCCTCTCATTTCTCTCTGTTTCCTTTCTGTTTCTACCTGTCTCCTGGAACTTAGGGCTCAAATCTTGTGCAAGCTAGGAAAGTGCTCTACCATTGAGCTGCCCCCACTAACTTACTTTTGCTTCACAGAGAGTCTGCTAAACACAAAGCATTGCAGATTAGGATGTGAAAAACACACAATAGTATGGAAGAAAATAGTACTTGTTTTAATTTTGCAATCTAGTTGGAGAGAGGAAATGTCAAGTAATAACAATATAGGTTCAATTATATCCTCTCACATGAGTATCCATGTGTTGAAGGGGATGGGTCATTAGGTTTAGGACATTTAACAGGGAATCTGAGCTAGTGAGAGGATAACAGTGTCTTTCTGGGAGCAGTACTTTTAGCTGTGATCTAGTGATGATTAAGCCCATACCAGGAAGAGGAGTGGATCAAGTAGCATGTGTCTCAGCAAACGCTTCAGAAGGTCTTCGCTGTTTACCTGGAGGGGTGACCCACACCTTCATCTTAAAGGGCTTGACTATTATCATTCTTCCTGGATTGGGTTATTATAACTTCCCTTTGACTTTACTCATAGGACATAGCAACATCAAGAGATGACCTAAAGGAGCCCTGCACTCCAGACATACTCTTCCTTGCCTCCACTGTGGAGTGATGCTACAGCTGTCCACTTCTGGATAGTGCCTGCACAGAAGATGCTACCACCTGTAAACCAGGCCCTGGTCTTTTCTTCCTCAGTCAATTGATCATAGAGCACACATCCCATGGGTTATTGGTACACACGGGGGGACAGAACACTTTGTAGCAGAAGTAGGAACCATAGGTATTGGACATTCTTCTTTTGTCTTACTTGTGCCTTCAGAACTGGCTCAGGCTTGGTCATGTATATCCCACTTTCATTCGATGATGGACTGCTGCTACACACATCCAATTTTATGGCTTATTGGGTCAAATAACATAGAGCTCATGATGGGTGGTTCAGTTTGCGTGAAAATTTGGTGGCTCATTGTTAAACATTCAGTTTTTATCAAGGTATTACAGCAAGCCAAGAGCTGTTTCTTAAAGGGAAAATAATTGTCTGAAGATCACACAGGGCCTTACAAAAATCCAAAAGCTTCTGCTGTGATTCACATCTGGGGGTCTGTCAAAAAAAAATCCAAACACCATTCTTACCTCAGGTACTGTGGGTCTGCTGGATCATATGGCCTAAATGGAAGAACAGCATCAAAGCACCTGGACCTGTTGAGGAGCCTTCTTCTGTTCTGAGACCCATTGGAAACTAGCAGCTTTTAAAGTCATTTTTATATGGGTCATGATCTGTACTTCACTTCCAGGTAGTCTTCTGAGACTTGAGTCTACTTAATACTCTAGAGGCAAAGATGGGTAGTGAGGGTGGCTCTGTAGGGGTATCAACATTGTCTTCCTTGGCATCTCCTTAAGAGAAGGTCATTGCCAGTTCCATGCACAATTCAGGATTAATTCCCTTAAGCAAGGGTGGAGTGGCCAGTACTTCAGGAGGTTGGTGTGGAGGTGTATCTGCCACTAAGATGGGAAGACTAAGCAAAATGAACCCACTAGAGTCTGAGTTCAGTGACCTTGGCTCATCACTGCTCTCTCACCTCTCTATCAAGTTGCACTATTTCACCCTTTTCTAATCAGCACCCTCACTTTAGCAGCAGGCACCCTTTGAAGTTGGGAATTAAATTTGTCTTGTACGTTGAGGGTTCATGTCTGGTTTTTCAGCAACTTCAGCCCCATACCCATGGAGAGGATTCTCAGGACACAACCTAGAAGCCTTTCGATTGTTTCTGTGCATTGGAGCTGGGAAATTGAATTTCTCAGCTCATTGTTTCTTTTAGACTTTGTCTAGAGACGCTGGAAACAGCCAACAATCATCATATTTTTTAGTTTTCCAGAATTGTATAAGTTCTATATAAACAATTGTCTACAAGTTGTATATAGAGTCAGTAAATTCCTTGTTCCTCGCAAGTAATGAATGACAAGTATTGCATGCATTAACCTTGCATAATTCTTTAAACAGTCTATGCTGTCAGTTATCAATATTTTCTATAATACTAGAGGTCTTTTTAAAAATCAATTTGGGGGTTAGCTAACCTGGAGAGCCAGCTCCAGATACCACCAAGACCATTAGAGAAATTCCCCCATACAATTCCGTTTCTCCAGAACCACTTCTGGTATTACAGTCTGGATTTCACGTGGTTTGCTAGAGGAGTAGAACCAATAGTACGTACATATATCACAAAAGGAAATTCACTAGAGTGGCAAATAAAATAGGGCTGGGCAGCCTCAAAATGGCTGTCCAAACTGGGGGTGTCTGAGAACGTGGTAGCTGCTCAGTTCATGAAGCTAGATGCCTCAGCAGTTCCAAGTTGGTACTGAAGGCTAGAGAGTTTCCTGGAGCGTCACTAGTGTTCTGTCTGTGTTGGGAGTCTGAAGAAGATGGAGTCTGATGTCAGTGAATGTTAGCAGCAGGAGAGCTAGACATTCTCACTAACAAAGGCAAAGGCAGGCAAACAGGCAGCATGCTTTCCGTGGACCTCTTTATATTGGGGCCACCCGCTGGAAGGTCCAACCTGTTCTAAGGCAAAGTCTTCCCTTAGTTTATCCTTTCTGCAAATGTCTTTGTAGCCTCACCCAGAAGCATGTCTCTTAATTGACTCCAGAGTGCATCAAATTGACAAGATGAATCTTAGATCAGAAGTTATTGTCTTTCAGTGCTTGAAGTACATCTTCCTCCTGGATTTAGAGTTTCTGTTAAAAAATTTTCTGTTATTTTGATGAGTTTGCTTTTGTATGTGATTTAGTGCTTCTCTCTTGCAGCTTTTAAATGTTTTTTCTCTGTTCTGTATGCTTGGGATTTTGACTATTGTATGGCACGAAGATGTTCTTTTCCTGTCTTATTTGGTAATCTAAATGTCTCCTGTGTCTGCATGGCCATATGTCTCCCTAGATTTGGGGATGTTCTGCTATAGTTTTATTGAATATATTTTCAATGCTTTTAGCTTGAACTTTCCCCTCTTCTATGCCTATTAATTATAAATTTGTGCTTTACTTGTGCCCCATGGATCTAGTGTGCTCTGTTCATACTTTCTTATTATTTTATCTTTGTTATTGTTTGAATGTTCAGTTAATTAACCTTGTTATCAAGCACTGATGTTCTGTCTTCTATGTGATCTGTGATATTGATGACAGTTTAGGACTGAGTTTTTAAATTTAAATTATTGAGGTTTTCATTTCCAAAAGTTCAATATAATTTTTTCAGTACTTCTATCTCTACTAAATTCCTTTCTCTTATCCTGTATTTTTAAAAATCATTTATTTATTTGCAATCATGGAAAAATAGAAGAGAGAGACAGACAGAATGGGTGTGTCAGGGCCTCCAGCCACTTAAGCAAACTCCAGATGCATGTACCACCTTGTCTATCTGGCTTTACATGGGCACTGGGAAATCAAACTTGGGTGTCAGGATTTTCAGGCAAGCACCTTAACTGCTGAGCCATCTTTTCAGTCCCTGTATTAGCTTTTATTCAGCTATTTATTTATGCTCTTTTTGAATTCATTCAGGAGCTTATTGTTATGCTCTTTGATTTATTGAACATTTTTATAATCATTCTTCTGAATTCTTTCTCTGAAATTTTTTTCCAATTCATATTCACTAGGGTCCATTACAGTGGAATTAGTAATTCTTGGAGGAGTCATATTGCCTTGATTTTTTTCATGTTTCTTGTTTTATGCATTGAAACTTGAGCATATGGGGGTTGTGTATTTTTATTCCCAATATTCTTTCAGTAGAGGTATTTGCATTGTTCAAGTGGGACCAGGCTGTAGTAAGGTTCAGGTGTTGTTTTACCACCCTGGACTGGTAATGCAGCTCAGTAGTTAAATCCTTGGATCATGTGTTCAAAGTACTTGCTTGGCTCTATCTTGAGGTCTATTGTGAGTGGAATACTGAGTAGAATACTGAGTGGAACAGTATCTTCAGAAGCAATCATAATGGATGGATAAGTCCACCATGTGAATAATAATAATATATTTTTAAAAGAATAACTTAATTTTATTATCATGATTTGGAGGGGGAAAAACAGGGAAAACAGTTTAAGCAAAGTTCCAAATGTCCTCTTCTTTTTTTTGGGGGGGGGGGTGTGGGTTTCCCTCCACCGGCAGGTAGAGCGGAAGAGAGAGAGTCGGGCCAGCCGTTTCTCTCGAGGCTGAGCAGGAAGGCGGGTGTCGCAGCTCAAACCTTTCCCCAAAACACCGGAGAAAAAAACCACATTGAGCCGGGAGTCTGTCAAGGGCAGAAAACTCCGTTTATTGTCATGGGAAGGTGTTTATATATTTTGAGAAAGAGGGTGGGAAAAAGGATGAAAGAAAGGTATAAGGGCCAATATTATTTCACCACGTCAGCAGTAGCTGGGCGGAGGCAGTTTCGGCTCAGGTGCTGAGTCACTCCAAGGACAGGTCGTTAAACTCTAGTCAGGCTCAGGAAGTTCCACTAGGCCTCACAAGTGGGAGTAGGCCAAGGACAGGTCGCTGGACTCTAGCTGGGCTCAGAACCACTAGGCCTCACACCAGGGCCTCTTAGGGCCCAACGGGGGGGTTAGAGGTAGGGTTTCACTCTAGCTCAGGCTGACCTAGAATTCACTATGTAATCTCAGGGTAGTCTTCAACTCATGGCAGTCCTCCTACCTCTGCCACCATAGTGCTGGGAATAAAGGCGTGCACCACCACACCCGTTTTTTTTTTTTTTTTTTTCGAGTTAGGGTTTCACTCTAGCCAAGGCTGACTTGGAATTCACTCTGTATTCTCAGGTTGGCCTTGAACTCATGATGATCCTCCTACCTTTCCTTCCTAGGTGCTGGCATAAAAGCCATGTACCATGACCATGCCTGTAGCTAGAGGTATTTTGTAGGCTAGGTCTCAAAAGTATAGGTCTGTGTCACTTGCTGTGGGTTGTAAGACAGCAATGTTAACCCCCAACAGTTCAGAAGACTGTCCCCATAACAAAGAAGTAATGGCCCCAGGTGACAACTATCTTCATCATAATTTATTATTCTTTCTAGAGTTTTACTCTACAAAGAGGATGAACAACTGATATTTCAAATTAAAATTAAATTACACTTAATTACACTTAAAATAGCATAAGTTGTTGGATTTCTTGTGCCCTTAAAATTCATTCAAACACTTCTTTAATAGTGAGTCTGTGTTGTACAGTGATAAGAAGGAATAGATAAAACCCAGTGTTTACAGGGGATTTAAGAGAAATGGAAAGAGGGCTGGAAAGTTGGCTCAGTGGTTAAGGTGCTTGCCTGCAAAGCCTACTAACTCAGGTTTGATTCTCCAGTACCCATGTAAAGCCAGATGTACAAAGTGGTACATGTGTCTGGAGTTTGTTTGCAACAGCTGGAGCCCTGGGCATTCCCATTCTCTCTCTCATCTATATCTCTTTCTGCTTGCAAATAAAAAAAAATTTTTTTTAAGGAGTAATGAAAAGAAGGCTGGAGAGATGGCTTAGAGGTTGAGGCACTTGCCTGTGAAGCCTAAGGACCCAGGTTCGATTCCCTAGTATTCACATAAGCCAGATGCACAAGGTTGCACATGGATCTGGAGTTCATTTGCAGTAGCTGGAGGCCCTGGTGTGTCATTCTCTCTCTCCTCTTCTCTCACTTTCTCTCTCACTCTCCCCAAATAAACAAACAAACAAACAAACAAACAAATAAATCAAATATTTTAAGAAAGTAATGAAAAGAGATGATCACAATGTCAGATAACTCAATGTATTGTGCTCAGAATTTGCATTGCCCTCTGGAAACTGGGAAACATGAATGCAATGGTGATGAATTCATCCTGAATGTCTCAGAGGAGTAGCATTCAAACTTGGACTGGAGGGATGCGAGTCTGAAGGGTGGTTAATGACTGGGTGAAAGACAGAGTCAAAACAACATTCACTGAGGAAAAATATTAAGCATTCATTATGTACCAATCCTTAGGCACCAGGCACATTGCTGTGAAAAAACTAAACTAAATCAAACCAAGCCATACCATTGTGGATCTAGTTAGTGGCAGCTGTCTGATCCTAAATCCGGTGCTTTGGTATTCTTCCTTGGTTCCAAATGCAATTTCCTGTGACGGAGAAGCAAACCGACCTACCCATAGTATCCTCTGCTGTCTTAGTCTTCTGTGATTTGTTCACCTCAGCACTGAAGGAGTTTTCCATCTTCCCAGTTCTGATTACACGTGGGCTGTCAGGGGAACGAAGTGAGAGTTGCTATCCAGCCACTGGCCATTTACAAAACATTTACATTTCTACCTTGACATCTCAAATTTTTTGAGGAAAAATGGAAACTTAGACATGAGATCAAAAATCCCTTTTGTTTGTCTTGAGGATTGAGAATGTATGCACCCTCTCTGGGTGGTTTAAGCGGTTTAGGTACTTTCTATAAAAGGGATCTTTTAATGACAAAACTAATGTGATTATCTGAGTGAGCGTGAGAGGCGTATTCAAGGCTTAAAGAAAATCTGTTAGAATAGCTGAATGTATCTGCTTAATCCTTTCTCTAATGTGGCTGAACAATGCTCTGGGAAGCTCTTGGTCCTCCTTTCTTCTAGAAAATGCCTGCCTCCAGAGGTAGGGACTATTTACAGCTTTTGATACCCTTACGCTTTACCTTCTCAGCTGCATAAAAGCACAGGGACAGCCTGGAGGAGCCCACAGCACCGACAGAAATCTTAGTCTCCTTGGAGTGCTGTGAGCAAAGCAAACAGCACATGGCATGCTCTCTCCAGGGCATCCCTAGAACAAGGACTGTAATCACTAAGGTTAACAGCATCTGGGAGAAAGGCCCTATTTCCAGCGCTGGGTGACATAGCAATGGTGAACATTTAAATTCCTATACCTGAGCTATAAGGGAAGCTTAGTTACTCCCTTTTATGGTGGGTCAGTAGGTAAGGAAAACATAAGAAATGGAGAAAAATGATACAAACTTGAGTTTGGCAAACTGCTCTGAGACTTTGGGTCAAAATTAAATATCCATTCTCTCACTTATAACCTGGAGTAAGTAATATCTGCTGCATGAGTTCATTTGAGAATCGAAGCAAAATGGGAAGAACATGAACATCATAAGTCAGAGCCAGTCTTCAGCATTCACATGTAACATGCTGTACGTTCATTGCTGGTTTATTTTATTTAAAATTGCAAATTCTTGTCATCTAAGAATATGCTTCTTTTCTCGATTCAGAATTTAATTCAACAAAGCATTTGTTTACTATTTATTAGCTGGGCATAATGCACAGTGCTAGGCCTACAGATGTGAATGAATGTCTAAACTTTAACCGGGATCTAATCTTGTAGGGAGGAAGAGGTATAAGATATATTTTGAAAAATATATATCCTGAGTGATCAATTATACTTTGGGTCATTAATAATAATAACCAAAAGCTTCAAATAGTGCTTACTATTTTCCAGGACCTGAGCCAAATAATCTACATGAGTTACCTCCCTCAATCCCCATCGCCATGGCAGGTAGGAACTATTGACACCCTGTTTCCCAGATAACAAGTCTGAGGTTCCATCGTATCTATCTATAATAAGTTACCTTTCCACAGTGTCACAGCTAGTAAGTAGTATGTCAGAAAAGTCTGTTTGATGTCATGGCTGAGCTACATTCCAAAGTAAGAAGGACTTCCTAGGGGAAGTGACCAAAGGTGGGTTCCGGGCCAGACTGGAAAGTGTGCCAGGTGTGAAGCGCACCCCAAGCACAGGTCGCAGCACAAGGAACAGCTCAGGCAAGCACTTGTGCAGCGAGGAACTCAGAGCAGTTGCAACCAGAGCTGAAGTGGGACAGCTGGAGGAAAGCAGAGGCCACACTATGCTCTCCCTCCCTGGACTTATGTGTGAAAAGAAGTGGCAAATTATTAACTTTAACCAATTAGCTTATTAAAATTGTTTGTTAAAAAGGGGATTGCAGCCAAGTGGAAGTGGCTGACAAATTTTATGATGCAGAATCATAAAATAGTCTCCAAATTTTAGAATCAAAAAAACTTCAAGGAAGAATGAAGGTCCTTAAGAGATGAAAAACTCATGAGGAGGGTCTCATGGGGCTGCACCCCTCCCAGAGGAGTTGCTGGCTGCCGATGGTTCCTGGTAGAGGGAGGAGGAGGCATTTTCTTCCGTGGTGTAGCCACGGTAAGCTGCCCATGCTCTAATAGATGCCTCCCTACTTGCGCTCAACCCTAATTAAACTCAGTGGATCACTCACAAAAAAGATACGAATGTAGGAGGGGGACTAGTTGGGAAGAGGAAGGGGTTCAGCAGGAGTGGGGGAGCAAGAGAGTAAGGGAGGTGATTATGATCAAATATCCACATGTGTGAAATTAGCAAATTAATTAAAAGTGAGAGATGATGAATCATCCATGTTAGAGGATCAGGCTAAATGCATGTAAATGCCTTGATCATGGTTATAAAGCACGTTAACCAGCCAGTGCAGATTTTATTTTTATTTATGTATTTATTTATTAGAGACAGAGAGAGGGAAAGAGAGAGAGAGAGGGTACAGTGAGAATGGGTGCGCCAGGGCCTCTAGCCACTGCAAATGAACTCCAGACGTGTGTGCCCCCTTGTGCATCTGGCTTACGTGGGACCTGGAGAATCAAACTGGGGTCCTTAGTCTTCACAGGCATGTGCCTTAACCGCTAAGCCATCTCTCCAGCCTTGTGCTTTTAGATGAATTTTTGAGTTCAGATGAACAATAAACGAAAATTGCAGGATTATCTTGAAATGCATTTATAGAAATTGGTGCATCGAAAAGAAGAAGATATCAGTTGGTAATTCCAGGAAATGGAAATTAATTCCTTTGTTGAACCTATCCTTTCTCCCACTGGTAATCCTCATGACACTTTCATGGTTGTTCTGGGGATGCAAGTGTGATTCTCAGCTGAGGTCAGACAGGGAATCAGGTTAGCCTGGAAGGCAGAATTTAGAGATATCATCCTGTGTCTATTTGTTAATTTCATTGTGTACTTAATGTAGAGACCTGGAGAGGATATGGCTGGTTCTTGTTTTCCCTAAGCTCACAGTCCTAACATACAACAGGGCAGATGACTGCGATCAAGTGAGATGGTGCATGTAAAATGGAATGTATCCTGTGGTAGTCCATACTTTGGGAAGGATGAGAACCGGGCTGTGTTCTTGATGGGTTTAGAGGTGCTTCCTGGGGAGTATAAAATCCAAGGAAACATCTGGAGATGAGAATGAGTGTGGAAAAGGGGGAGGGAAAAGGTTGTTTGCAGGTCAAGGGAACAGTTTGTGCAAATACTCCAGAGAGAATAGTAAAATTATGAGGATTGAGTGTGCTACTCTCATTGGGAATAACTGGAGTGGGTGACCTGGGAGTGGCATGAATGGCTTCTCTGCTCCTCCCTTCACTACTGTGCCAGGCAGTTTAAAAGTGAGTGTGCAATGCCGATGATGAAGTTTAAAATGCATTTGTGAGCACAAATGAGAGAAGGTGCTGACATGCCTGGACGCACTGAGTGATTGTGTGAGATGAAAGCTCTAATATTTCTCTTCTACATGTTGCTATAGCTATCCCACTGACCTGACAACTTGTCTCCCCAACGGGACTACTGCTCACCTCGTACATGGGAAAAAAGGGCATGAGAGCAATGCTGTGAATGTAAACCAGACAAATGAATATGAGTGCAGCGGGAGGGGAGGGCAATAAAGTGAACAGGCCTGAATGATGGTGGTAACCTGCTGAATTCCCAGGTCACGGAGTAATTTACTGACTGGTCCTAGACCACTGGATAATTACCCAGACAGCCCCATTCTGATGTGTAGCCACCTGCTGCTTGTGTTATTAATACTGGCAGCAATCAGCAGGTGTTGGTGGGAGCAGAGAGGAGCGAATGGAGTCCCCAGGCTGCTGAGCAAATGTGAGGGCTCATGCCAGGGCCCCCTGAACTAGACCTCACCAGGAAAACTGACCAGCTCCAGTTTCTTGTCTCAGCCCCTGCATGAACACCAGGGAGAGATTCCCAAGGATGGCCAATAACTTGGGCACAGGAAGCAGGCATCCAAGCCCTGGAATTTGACTAGCTTGTGTATAAAAATCTTGGCTGAGTTCTCTCTTGGAGTGGACTCGAAAATGGTTTTGAGGCCTGCCCAGAATAGTAAATTAATACCTACAAGCCATGTCAAGCACTCATCTTTGACATGGCATGGGAACTGGACTTTGCTGTACACAAGTGAGGCCAGGGAAAGTGAGGGTGTCTGCTTGATTCAGGGTATAGTCACTTGAGAGCTTGACCTCAGGAAATCCTTAGGGAATTTCAACAGGTTATTTAGGTAGGAGTGACACTTATACCCCTCTTTTAAAGTGCTAACACACACACACACACACACACACACACACACACACACACGTACACATGCAGAGTCCAGCATATAGCAGGTAATTTCAATTAATGCCACTGCATTTTCTTCTTCCTCCTCCTGTAACTTTGTGTGTGTGTGAGATGAATGTTTCCTCATATCTCACTATTTTCTTTTCCTTCTAGGATAGTGGTTTTCAAGCAGGGGCAATTTTGCTTCCCACAGGACATTGGCCCTGCTTGTGGACATTTTCTGTTGTCATAACTGTGGGTGTTGGTGCACAAACTTAGTGGTCAGAGGCCAGGGAGCTGTGGAACATCCCACAGTGCACAGAACCCCCTTCACAACACAGAATATGTCATCCAGATATTTGTAGTGTCCAAGCTGAGAAATCCTGCTCTCGGAGATTTCACCCTCTGCAGCCAGAGTAATCCTTCAAGACTAGTCTTAAGATACTTGCTTTCTTTAAAAGAAACCCCAAATGGATGAGTCATCATAAACGCATTCCCATTTATATTCTCCTATGTATGGATCACTTGGCCTGTGAGACGATGTGTTAAGGTATGAGGCTGGAGAGCGTTGACAATGCAGAGAGGAGTGCCAAACACTGGTTTCCTGTTCTCTTCAGGGTCAGGCCCAAACAACTGGGAGTGAGTGCAGGGATATGGGTAATAGAGCTTGGTTGTAGGACATGAGAAGTTAGTTTGTTGCTGGGGCAGTCAGATATATTTGGCAAAAGAAAGAAAAATTATTTGTTAAAACTTTTTGACAATTTCTGTACATATAGACAACACACCATGATCATAATCCATTCCTACCACCCTCCTTCCCCCCAAGAGAGTCACCTCTCCATGAATCCCTTCTTCTTTCCAATTAGTCTCTCTTCTATTTTGATGTCATAATTTCCCCCTCTTCTTATGCAGGTCTTGTGTAGGTAGCATCAGTCACTGTGAGGTCATGAATACCACAGCCATTTTGTGTCTGGATGACAGTATTATAATCATCCCTTCCCTTCATTTGCCTCTTATATTCTCTCCACCAACTCTTCTGTAATGGTCTATGAGCCTTGGAAGGTATAATAGAGATGTCTTACTTAGTGCTGAACACAACACTGTCACTCTCCTCAACACTGTGGTTGAGTTTTGAGTCTGTCTAGTGGTAACTGCTATCTGAAAGGAGAAGCTTCTCTAACCAAACGTGACAGTAGCATTACTGTATGGGCATGAACATAAGTGTTCAGAGGGCATTTTGGTTGACATAATATATCCATTTAGCCAGTCAAGAGTAGTAGTTTCTCCCCTAGGGCTTATGACCTCCTCAACTATAGACTTTTGATTAGGTTTTCAGTACCAGGCATGAATTCCTTTCAGGCCTCAATCCAATCCGAGAGCAGTTGGTTTCTCCCCTAGCAGACATGCCACCATTGTACCAGTTAGCATATTTGGCCTGGACAGCCAGACATGAAGCTTGCTGGGTCTGCTGCTGGTAAGACTGTTGATGGCTTTACTCTCCCCACAGGCATAGCCCTTTCCAGCACCCTGACATCCAGTCAACAGGGAGGGGCCTTCTAGCTCAGCTCTAGCTTGATTTCTTAGTGTCCTATAGCACAACCATGTGGAATCTTCAGCAATAGGGTCTTACTATCTTGTTCTGGTAGGCAATGAAAAACTTTGGCAATAGTCTGTAAGATTTTGGGGGCATCAGGGGCTTCCTTAACCAAGAATTCACTGGAAGGTATCCATCCCTGGCACTGAAATTTAACAATGTATGGCTTCTGGGCACAGTACTCTAAATGTAACAGAACCTAGCACAGGGAGAAGAAAATATGTATATTTATCACTTCAGTAAAGAGAATTCTCAGCTTTGGGAGTTGAGATTTCAGTATATGAGTGTTGGTGTGGGACACATTTAGGCCACAGTCTCCTGTCCTCTGGTGGGCTATCTTGTCACCATGCTGGGATCTAACACTGTGCAGATCATGACCCTCTTTCCATACTACAGGGACACCCTTTTCATTAAGATCAATCTACTACCTCCTGTGCCAGTTTGTTGGGTGCCTTCCTTACTGTTCTTTGTCTTCAGCCTTATGTAACAAGCAGCCTGGCTATGCTGCTAACGCCCCTCACCCTGTTTCTCTCTGATACTCGGCACTGTGTCCTTCCCTCTTGTGGAAGCCTACTTCATCCTGTCTGGGCTTGTCCATCTATCTGACACTCCTACTAAGGCCTTTTCCCCTGCCTGCTATGTTGAAACATTTCTCTGCTTGGGTTCCAGTATCTGCCCTGTGTCACCACAATGCTCCACCACAGGCCTTGTTTTAGATCCCCTGGATTGTCAGGGAAGAGAAGGAAAGGAGAAAAAGAATAGGGCTATCAGATATTTCATATCTATACAGCAAAGCCCTCCTGCTATTTTCACAAAAATTTTTGGAAGTATGTGTGCGTGTGTGCATGTGTGTGTGTGTGTGATTTATTTATTTATTTGCAAGGAAAGAGAGAGGAGAGGGAGAGAGAGAGAAGATGGTCTCTCCAGGGCCTCTAGCCACTGCAAAAAAAAAAAAAAACGCCAGATGCATGTGCCAGTTTGTGAATCTGGCTTTATGTGGGTACTGGGGAATTGAACCTGGGTTGTTAGGCTTTGCAGACAAGTGCCTTAACCACTGAGAAATCTCCCCAGCCCATAATTTAAATATACACTTTAGAATAATTTCTGGAGAACAAAGCCTCTTGAAGGCTGGAGAGATGGCTCAGTGGTTAAAGGTGCTTGGTTACAAAGCCTGATGGGCCGAGTTCCATTTCCCTGGTACTCACATAAAGCCAGATACACAAAGTGGCATGTGCATTTGGAGTTTGTTTGGCAGGAGGCCCTGGCATACCCATTATCATTTGTTCTCATTCTCTCTCTTTCTCCTTGAAAAATAAATTAAAAAATAAAAAATAAAATAAAAAAAGAAGCCTCTTGCACCTCCATCTCAAAACTCTTAAAAGTGCTTAACTCCTTCAGTGAAGTAGCAGGATACAAAGTCAATGCACAAAAATCAGTAGCCTTTCTATATGCAAAAGACAAAAATACAGAGAAAAGAAGCCTCTTGAAATCTTAGTTGGGATTGCATTGGAAATAACTGAAATTGGTGTACTGTGAATGAAATTTTTCTATGGAGGAACTTGGTAAGTTACTTGTTTAAGTCTTGCTTTATATTTCTTTCTTTTTAAAAAGTTTATTTATTTATTTGAGAGAGCGAGAGAGGGAAAGAGGGAAAAAGGCAGAGATACACAGAGAGAGAGAGAGAAAGAGAGAGAGAGAGAGAGAAGAGAGAATGAGCACACCAGGGCCTCCAGCCACTGCAAACAAACTCCAAATGCATGCACCACCTTTTGCATCTAGCTTACATGGGTCCTGGGGAATTGAACCAAGGTCCTTTGGCTTTTCAGGCAAATGCTTTAACTGCTAAGCCATCCCTTCAGCCCATTTGCTTTATATTTCTGTATGAGGCATAGCTTTTGTTATGTATATTTCATATCAAATTAATTAATTAAGTACTTAATTGAGGCACTTAATGGGCATAAGCAGAAATGTTCTCTTATTTTACTTTGCTTTTTTTCATTTTTAAAAATATTTATTTTAGGACTGGAGAGATGGCTTAGCAGTTAAGGCATTTGCCTGCAAAGTCATAGGACACCTGGTTTGATTCCCTAGGACCCAAGTAAGCCAGGTGCTTAAGGGGGCACATGTGTCTGGAGTTTGTTTGCAGTGGCTGGAGGCCCTGGCATGCCCATTCTCTCTGTCTCTCTCTCTCTGTCTCTTTCTCTTTTTCTCTCTCTCAAATAAATAAATAAAATATATTTTAAAATATTTATTTTATTTAGTGTTTATGATATGCAGGCATATGCATATCTATAGTGTTTGTGTGTGGGTACATGTGTGTGGGGAGGTATACATGTATACATGTGTGCTTGTGTGTGGAGATCCAGGGACATCCTTGGATGTTTTTCTCAGGTTAACCACCTTTTTTTTTTGTTTTGATTTTTCGAGGTAGGGTCTCACTCTAGCCCAGGCTGACCTGGAATTCACTATGTAGTCCCAAGGTGGCCTTGAACTCATAGGGATCCTCCTACCTCTGCCTCCCGAGTGCTGGGATTAAAGGCATGAGCCACCATGCCTGGCTTTAATAATTTATTTTTTATTTATATTATTCTGATTTTACATTCATAATGATGACTCCATTATCCTCCTCCCTGTCCTCCCTCTTCCAAAGGGACCCTCATCAATAGGGAATGTGGGTCATGCATTGTGGGGGTAGTCAAGAGTTATGGGGGATAGGCCAAGTCTCTATGCATAATGCCCCAACTTGTGGCTCTAACATTCTTTTCATTGTACTCTTGCCCTTTCCCCGCATTACTCTATGGTTTCAGCTGGGGCCCTGGTGAGGTGTGATTGGCTGATCCTCCCTTCAGGTTCATTGTCCATCTGAAAAAGATAAGCAAATTCTCCAATGGAGAGAGAAGTTAGTACTAGATAGATGGGATGGCCATAGATATTTTGGAGGGAATTTTATATGCATAGGCCCTCTTCTAGCCCACATTTGATCTTGGAGACTGAGCTCATTTTTTTGTACATGGTTTTGACTTATTTCCCAGTTCCAGCAATGAGTTCCATTCCACTGAGTTGATCTGTTAGCCAAATCAAGAGCAGTTGGTTGCCCACCATGGCTGTGTGCCACTACTGCACTTGTATGAGCATTACGTCAGGTTGTTTCCTGCTGGGTATCTTAGACTTCAAGTTGTTTGGATGTCAGCCATTTTCCCCCAGTTGCTCGTGTAGCACCCTCTGGCACTAGACTAGCTAACTGTCTGGGGACTGACCCTCTTCCAGATTCTGGCCAGGTCTCTCCATGTTTGGTCTCACATGTGTATGCTGTCTTTGACAGTAGGGTCTTACCATTAACCTTTGGTGGGTCATCAAGAACTCTGACAGAAATCTTTCTTTTTTGGGAAACCTTGCAGGTCTCCCAGATCAACAGCTCATTGTGAAAGTTAACCCCGTGCTGGTACTAGGAGTTATAAGTCAGTGCTTAGGAAAGTGAGGGGAGAAAAAGATAGATAATATAAAAGAGAAAGTGAGTATAGAGAGGAGATGGGGAGAAAGAGAGAGAGAGAGAGGGAGAGAGAAGAGAGAGAAAAGCAGGAAAAAATTAAGGTTGGTCTTCATGATGTTCTCTCCAGTTTCCTGTGGTTCAGGTGTTCCCTCTGCGGACCTGCTGAAGGATCAATGTTTTAGCCTGTTGTTCAGAATAAAGGGTTTTATAGTATTATTTCCTTTTGGGTCCCTATTTGTATCCCCACACCCTTGTCCTCCCTCCCACCCTCTCGGTCCCTCTCACCCTTACCCTCCCTCCATCCCCTCCTCCCTATTGTCTGGTCCTCAGAGTGCTTATTAGGCTTGGCAGCATCTCTGGTGGATTCAGGTTAGGGGCAACAGATAAACAAGACCATGCAATGATTATCTTTTTGTGATTGGGTGAGCTCACTGAGGATGATCTGTTCCATGTTTGACCTTTTTTTTTCTTAATTATTATTGTTTTTTATTGACTTTTATACTCACATACAAAGAAAAAACCCACGTGATATTTCCCTTCCCTCCCCCATTCCCCTTTAGAACTCAAGTCTCTATCATATCCCCTCCCTCTCTCCATCAGTCTCTCTTCTAATTTGATGTCATCATCTTTTTCTTCTATTTTGAGGGTTTTGCAAAGGTATTGCTAGGCACTGCAAGGTCATGGATATCAAGTCCAGTTTCTGTCTGGACAGTTGCATTATCCATTCTATCCGCCTCCTCTTCCGCAATGGTCCCTGAGCCTTGTAGGGTGTGACAGAGGTGTGTTTCAGTGCTGGGCACTTCTCCATCCCTTCTTCTCAGCACTATGTTGCCCTTTGGGACATCCCAGTGGTCATCACCATCTGAAAAGAGAAGGTTCTTTAACCAGAAGTGAGAGTAGCGTTAATATGTGAATATGAGCATTAAGTGTAGTGCTTTCAGGGCAGTTTGGTGGGAATAATATATACATTTAGTCAGATGAGCAAGGCTCATGACCTCACCTACCAAAGACTTTTACTTAGGTTTTTCAGTACCAGGTATGTATTCCCTCCCGAGGCCAATTATGGAGCAGTTGGTTACCCCAAGACTAGATATGCCACTATTGCACCCGTTCAGTCATCAGGCCTGTCTGGCCAAGCTTGAATATTCAACGTCCATTGTTTTCACTGTAGATGACTTCTGTCTCCCATACGCTGCGTGCAATGTAGCTTTTTCCAGCTTTCAGTTGGCTGGTCTACAGGGAGAAGATTTTCTGCTCTACACCAGGTTGCTTTCTCAGTGACCATGCTTCTCAGGCATGAGATGTCTTCAGCAATAGGGTCTTACTATCTGTTTCTCTAGGCTTTTTTTTTTTTTAAATTTCATTATTTCATCTTTCCTTACTGCTATGCAGAATTCCGTAGTATAGATATACCACATCTTTGTTATCCATTCATCTAATGATGGACATCTGCAGATGTCAAAACTTTATGAATTGAGCAGCTATAAACATGGTTGAGCAAATGTCTCTGATCTGAGGCTTGGAGCCTTTAGGGTAAATGCCTAGTAAGGGAATAACTGGATCCATTGGTAGGTCTATGGTCATCCTTTTCAGGAGTCTCCATATAGCTGTCCATAATGGTTGAAGCATTTTACATTCCCACCAGCAGTGAAAAATTGTTCCTATTTCTCCACAGCCTCACCAGCATTTGTTTTCATTTTTTTTTTTTTAATGTTAGCCATCCTTACTGGGGTAAGGTGGAATCTCATAGTTGTTTTAATTTGCATTTCCCTGATGACTAGGGATGTTGAACATTTTCTGAGTCAGGCCTTCTCATTGGCCTGGAGCTCACCAATTAGGCTAGAGTAATCTAACTGGTAAACTATCTCTACTTTCCCAGGCCTGGAATTACAAGTTTGTGTTGCCATACCCAGCATTTTATATGATATGGGGATTGAACTCAGGTCCTCATGCCTTCAAGGCAGGTACTTTACCCACTGAGCTATCTATCTAATCCCTCTCATTTTACTTTCTAATGTGTTATTCATGAGGAGAGAAGCTGGGGGTTTAGAATATATGCTTTCTTCTTTGTATGTGTGTTCATGTGTCCATGAGGGTACATGTGGAGGCCAGAAGACAACCTTGGGTGTTGTTTGTTGAACAATGCATGTAACAATTTACAGCTTTTCTGATCTAAACAACTATTAGCCACTTCTTGCTTATAAGAAATATTTTCCAACTTGTGGCCTTGGGTCTTCATATCTAGTTTCTCTCAAAAACTCTTATAACTGCCCCAGTAGTTTTTGCTGTATATTTTTCCTGCCCCATATGCATAGCAATTCAGTCTTCTCTATACTTTGACCTATTCTTTCTCACATGATTACATTTAAATGAATGGTTACTGTGGTGTTTTTTTGTCATCTAGCTGTCTTTTAACAATTGTTGGTAATTGATACATACTTTCAGTAACTTATCTCTGCTTTTATCTTTTATATTTTAAAAAACAGCTTTATTGAGGCATAAATCATATCCAGCAAAATGCACAAATCTTAAATGAATATTTTAGCATATTCTAAAAATATTTTATTTATTTATTTATTTATTTATTTATTTATTTATTTATTAGAGAGAGAGAATGATACCAAGGCCTCCAGTTGCTGCAAATGAACTCCAGATGCATGTGCCACCTTGTGCATCTGGCTTATGTGGGTCCTGGGGAATCAAAACTGGGTCCTTTGGCTTTGCAGGCAAGTGCCTTAACAGATACTAGCATATTTTTATGCAGGTACAAACTTATATGATTACTACTCAGAAAAAGGCTACAACATTTTCATGAGTCCAAAAGGTTTTCTCATGTTTCCCTCTAACTGATATTGAGTGTTTACCATACATTTGTTTTCCTGGCTATTGACCTTTTCATAGTGGAATTACATAGAATACATTTTTGTCTTGCAGCCTCTAAAAGAAAGATTTGTTTGAAAAGGTTCACCTAGCACAACACACCTAGCACAACACACCTAGCACAACACACCTATAAGGAAGTCACAATACAATGAACAATTTCAATCAAGGTCCCAGTTCTTACACCAATATCAAAGCCTAAAGTATTGATACCACATCTCAAAATTTCTCCATTAATTAAAAAAAGCTCCTTCAGGTTATCAAGTGAAACTAGAATTAAACATGGCAAATGTTTCCCTTTTATTTGTAGGCACATTTTCTATACTGGATTTTGGGGAAAAAGCATGTCATTTTATTTATTTATAAATTTTTATTTATTTATTTGCAAGCATAGAGAGAGATAGAGAAGAGAAACAGAGAGAGAGAGAGAGAGAGAGAGAATGGACATATCAGGGCCTATAGCCACTGCAAATGAACTCCAGATGCATGTGCCCTTGTGCATCTGGCTTACATGGGTCCTGGGGAATCGAACCTGGGTCCTTTGGCTTCACAGGCAAATGCCTTAACTGCTAAGCCATCTCTCCAGCCCTCATTTTATTTATTTTTTATTTTCATGTTTTCATACATGTATACAATGCATTATTTTTGTTTTTGAGTTAGGGTCTTGCTCTAGTCTAGGCTGACCTGGAATTCACTATGTAGTCTCAGGCTGGCCTCAAATTCACAGCAATCCTCCTACCTCTGTCTCCCAAGTGCTGGGGTTAAAGGCCTGTCCCACCACGCCTGGCTACAATGCATTTTGATCCTTTCACTTATTCTTTCTCCCCCTTTCCCTCCCACTAAGACTTACTTTCCATGATATCCATCCTACTTCCATTCCTTCTTTGTTTTGTATTTTTTTGACCCACTCATTTAAATTAAATTAGGATCATTTGCATAATCATGGGTGAGTTATTTACTGGAGAATGGGTAATCCTCCAGTGGCTAAACCACTAAATACATGACTTCCCCTTTCCCAGCAATCATCAGTTCACATTATTTACTCTCTGGGAGATGTGGGGAGCTCTTGGGCCCTTCCCTCACTTTATTCGATATTGACCACTTCAGTCATGTACAGAGAAGACTAACTGCTGTGAGTCCATGACTGTAGTGGATTTATCTTATTCAGAAGATAGCATTCTGCAGTCCATATTCTCATCCTCCTATTGTGTGAGTTTCCCTAAGCCTTAGAGGATGTGCTTTGATGTCATATTTAGGACTGAGCACAAACCAGTTGCTTATTAATGGTGTCTTTGTCTCTGTGGACCTGTGTATTCACCTCTACTCTTTGCCTAAAGAAACTTCTGTGTTGGAGACTGTGACTAGCACAGTTTTATGGGAATAAACCTAGATATTTAGGAGGTTGTTTGACATGCTGTCCAATGAACTTAACCATAATATTGGGTTTTCTCCTAGAGCCTAGGTCCCTAGCCACAAACTTTTGGCCAGATTTGCAGTACCAAGCATGGTTTTCTTCCTATTCATCAGGCCTCAAATCCAACTGGAAACCAGTTGGTTACTCCCATAACTTTCTGGTCACTCATTATTGCACAAATGGACACAAGGGACACATCTTGCTTTGCAGGTTGGTTGTGAAGTACACAGGGTCCACAGATGGGAAGAATTATTGATGCTGTTTTCTTCCCAGAAGCTTGCATAGCACCTCTGGCAATAAGAAAGAAAAAGCTTATCTTTTTTTTTTCTTTTGTATTTTTGAGGTAGGGTCTCTAGCTCAGGTTGACCTGGAATTCACTATGGAGTCTCAGGGTGGCCTCAAACTCATGGTGATTCTCCTACCTCTGCCTCCTGAGTGCTGGGATTAAAGGCATGTGCCACCAAGCCTGGCCAGCTTATCTTTAAATATTCATCCAAACTGTTCATGTAATGTGGTTTTAAAAGTAATATTTATCATAATTCAATGGCTTCATCTTAAATACACTTACTACTTATGCACAACCTGTAATATAACTAGCTTGAGAAAAGTTAAAAATTGTTTAGCACTACCCCTTGTTCTTCAGCCAGGCCACAGGTGAAACCACAGAGGGATTCGGGAGATGAGCATGAGCGCTGTTTCCATGGTGAACTTGAGAATCAGCACCAGCTGATTGAAGGAGACAGACCCTGAGGATACTTAACACCTACCAAAGAGAGATCCAGAGGCTCCTGAGAGCTTATCACTGAAGTACACTTAAAACTCACCCACCATGGCTCAGAGAATTATGCGGAAGAGGGGGCGGAAAGATTGTAAGATTCCCAGCTTGAGACATCATGCCCAGAGGCATTCCCCACAACAAAAATATTTGACTACTGTTTCCACAATGCACAACACATAACCTCACAAGGAATTCCTGCTAACCCACCGAGGAGGGTCCCCAATGGAATGGGGGCAGAGGTGAGGGAAAAGTGGGTACCAACACATGATATATCCATATGAAATATGTTGTTAATAAGAATAATAATAATAAAGAAAAAAATAAAAAATTGTTTAGCAGTTATAGCTTAATCAGCTTTGCCATTGTATCCTAGATGAGTGCTGTGTGCAAAACTATTGAACCTTAGGTCAACTTTTCACCTTCAGAGAAAGAGTAAATTGCAGTATTGTGCAGTTCTTGGGCAGGTAATGACTGTTGCTTTTGGTCATGAATGCAATGACCACATTGTGTCCAGAAGACTGCATTCTAAAACACTCCACCCCATCTTCTGGCTGGATCACAAAAACTATTAAATCTAAGCATTGCTCTGTTTATTTATTCATATATTTTAAATTTTATTTATTTGCAAGCAGAGAGAGATAGAGAGACAGGGAGAGGAGTGGGGGGGAAGGATAGGTGTGCCAGGACCTCCAGCTGCTGCACACTCTAGATGCATGCACCACTTTGCACATCTGGCTTTAAGTGAGTACTGGGGAATTGAATATGGGTTGTTGGTCTTTACAGGCAAGTGCCTTAACCACTGAGCAATCTCTCCAGCCCCTTATTTATATTTATTTTTAAAGTTGACCAAAAGTCAGTGATCCAGACCAATTACATTCCCTGTCCATTCATACTGGACATGCTAGATATTCCTCCTACCCTGTTCATACCAATAGATGCATGTCTTTTATGAATGTAGTAGCCTCTGTTTATTACTGCTCCTATGTAATGTTACATTGAAAACTCACAGGAGTTTTCTTGTAAAACTTGATCAGATGCACTGGCTGCCATAGCCACCTCTGTAACCTCTGCACTGCTGCTGGAGGCCTGGCCCACCACAATTGGACTGATTGATAGCCTATGTTTGTCACCAAATGGTGGCTAGTGCAATAAGCACTAGCGCTTGCCCCTGTTATAGATTCAAGCAGAGTTTACACTTATTCATGCTATGTATTTGCTCTGTTCTTTACAAAAGCTGTGGCAGCGTCTTCATGAGCTGTAAACTCACTGTGTGCTTCACTGGTCACTCTTCCATCAGGACCAATCTCAATAGGAACTCTCACAGGGTAGAGTGGTGAAACAATATGCAAATGCCATTCTCAGGAGCTGTGTAAGGTAATCCCCACGTGTGTACACAGTGACCCCACTGTATGTTGGAACGCAGAGCAACTATCCCCACAGTGGTTTTCAGACATTCCCAGAAAACAGTAATTGAGGTCTCTTACAAATCTATCTGACCTAAATCCATAGCCACATCCAGCTATTATAATCATCATAGCTTCTATCACCTCCACTTTAAGTTCCACACCTTATTCTCTCCAAGCCAGCTTTACTAGTGTTGCAGTAACAAAACATCTGACCAGAAGCAGCTTATGGGAGGAAAGGGTTTATTTCAAGCTTCAAGTCTGGAGTGAAAGCTTCATCACGGTGAAGTAAGCTGGCTCACTTCATCACACATTTTCAGTGTAGGACAATAACAATGAGTGAGCTGGCTCTGAGCACACAGTAGGCTGGACTCCTCAACCCTGCAATGTCCACCCCCAGCAACACACCTCCTATCGCAAGGCTCCACCTCCCAAAGACTCCACCAGCTAGGGACTAAGCAGGAAGTTTAAGCACAAATATGTGAGGACATGGGGACTTTACCTGTGGTTTCCTACACTCCAGATTTACTGTTAAAAAGCTCTTTGGCATGACTTAAAATGTTCCCTTTCTCCTATAATTATACTAAGCTTATGGTTAGATCAGCATTCACACATAAATGAAAAGTATACAAAGACACTTTCCATAAATGAACACAGTCTGCTCTGTGCTCCAGGTTGTTTTGTCAGTAGCCTCTCTCCATACAGGCATTTCCTTCTAATGCCCAAGGGCAAGTCAAGTCCTGAAGTCATTTAACATCACTTCACACTGCCACCAGGTTGGAGTCAAGGGATGTTCATCTCAAGTGCAACCTTAGATTCTTTGACAATTCTATGTTTAAAAAGGCTTTTAAAAATATTATTCATTTGGGAGGAGGGAGGTAGGGAGGGAAGGAGAGAGAGCGAGAGAAAGAGAGCAAGAGAGCGAGCATCAGGGCCTTTTGCCACTGCAAAGAGACACATGACACTTTGTGCATCCAGCTTTATGTGGGTACTGAAGAATTGAACCCAGGCCAGCAAACTTTACAAGAAAGTGCATTTAACCACTGAGCCATCTCCCTATCACCTTGGACAGACTTCTTTTTAAAGAACTCCTTTGTTCTTATTTATTTATTTATTTATTTATTTGATAGAGAGGGAGGCAGGGAGAGAGAAAGAGAGAGAGAGAGAATGGGAGTGCCATGGCCTCCAACCACTGCAAACAAACTCCAGACACATGTGCCGCCTTGTGCATCTGGCTAATGTGGGTCCTGGGGAATCGAACCTGGGTTCTTTGGCTTTGCAGGCAAATACTTTAACTGCTAAGCCATCCCTTGGACAGACTTTTGAACAATGTTGGAGATGTTAAGGCTTTGGGAACTTTGGGATTTGTAATAAGTCCATTTTGCATGATGAGATGGCCATGAACCTTTGTGTATCAGGGCAGAATGTCATTGTTTGAATGTAAAATGCCCGTCACAGGCTTATAGGTTGAATGTTTGGTCTGTACTTGGTAGTACTATTTTGGGAAGTTCTTAAAAATTTAGGAGAAAGAACCTATATTGGGGCAGTAGGTTAGTGGGGGCATAATTGGGGACAGCTTCTTGAACCAGACCCCTCTTTATTCTCTCTCCATCCCATCCACCATGAGGTGAACAGCCTCCTCCATACTGCTGCTGTCATGATATGCTACCTTACTGTGGACCCAGAATCCATGGAGCCAAGGACTATATGCTAAAGTCTCTGAAACCATGAACTAAAATAAATCCTTCCTCCTTTACATTGTTATGTCAGGCATCTTTCTTATTTTTAGTAGCTCTATTATATCATTATTGTTCTTCCCATGGTATCAAATGTAAATTTGTGTTTTCCTTCTAGTGCCTTAAAGTACCTGGAGAACATGAGATAATGAATAGGGGGGGTATAATGCTAAGAAGTTAAAACTGTAGAAATAACCTTTTTATAACTTGAGGCCATTTGGCTAAGAGAAGCCAAAAATTTTTCCTCCTGTTCATGACTTGAAAATGCTTAAAAGCATCTAAATTGCCCCATTGCTTTGGATTTCTGGATCCAGTCAACTTTATCTTTTATATTTGCCCCAAGTGGAGAACTTTTATTTTCTGTGAGAATAATTTTGAGTATCATTATTTTCCTAACACCACACGTACTCTGGGCCATCTTTGAATTCCTCCTTTCCCTTTGTCCAGTCCATTGCTAAGTTCATTTGCTTTAATTATTCTCTGGTGGTTTCAATGTAAATAAACATCTCCCATAGCCTTAGATATTTTTGATTAAGCTTCCTGGTTAGTCTTCAGCAGGGGCATCCCTGACAGAGCAGGTATATTACTGGGAGCGGATTTTTTTTTTCATTTTTTTTTTTTTATTGACAACAAAACATACTTACATACCAAAGGTGCGTATTTTTCCCTCCCCTCCCCCCCTTCCCCTTTAGAACTCCACTCTCCATCATATCCCCTCTCTCTCTCCATTAGTCTCTTTTTTAATATGATGTCATCCTCTTTTACTTCTACTATGAGGGTCTTGGAGGTATTGCTAGGCACAGCAAGGTCATGGATATCAAGGCCAATTTCTGTCTGGGCAGTTGCATTGTAGGGAGTCGTACCCTTCCTTTGGCTCTTCCATTCTATCCGCCCCCTCTTCCGCAATGATCCCTGAGCCTTGGAGGGTGTGACAGAGATGTTTCAGTGCTTGGCACTTCTCCATCCCTTCTTCTCAGCACTATGTTGCCTCTTGGATCATCCCAGTGGTCATCGCCATCTGAAAAGAGAAGCTTCTCTAACCAGAAGTGAGAGTAGCATTAATATGTGAATATGAGCATTAAGTGAAGTATTTTCCGGGCAGCTTGGTGGGAATAGTATATACATTTAGATAAGGGCATGCTTTATACCCCTAAGGTTTATGACCTTACCTACCATAGACTTTGCTTAGGTTTTTCAGTACCAGGCATGTATTCCCCTGGGAGCGGATTTTGAATCCAGCCCTACTAGTTGTGTAGAGAGCCAGCTTGAGCTCTGGCTGTTTGCACTTGTGGGCATTGATTTTTCTTATATTTTTCGTATATTCTTTGGATGTACGTTGAATGGAGCCAGTTTCTTTCATCACAATGATGCTTCCCCTGGATTCTATAAGCCCCAAATAAACCCTTTCCTCTCATAAGCTGCTTCTGGTCAGGTGTTTGTCCCAGCAATGAAAAACTAACTGCAATACATGCTGATGTCTCTCTCAGTTGTCATTGAATCTCCACCAATTCTGTGTTCACACAGTAAATTTCACACAGATTTATCTGCCTTCATAGGACCTCTTAGGTCATCTTCTCATCTTGTTTTACCCATTCACTTGATTTTCAACACTCAGATGAAATTTACATTCTTTGTGAAACCTGCATTGAAGCATTTCCTTGAGGGTTACAGATTGATTTTTTTTTCGAGAGACTAGAGAGAGAGAGAGAGAGCGGGAGAGAGCGAGTTAGGGCCTTTCAGCCACTGTGAACAAACTCCAGACTCATGCACCCTCTTGTGTGCATGTGCGACATTGCATGCTTGCATCACTGTGCGTCTGGCTATGTGGGACCTGGAGATTCAAACAGGAGGTCTTAGGCTTCTCGGGCAAGCACCTTAACTGCTAAGCCATCTCTCCAGCCCCAACAGGTTGATTTTTTTTCTTATCCCAAAACCTCAGGGCTGTAGATGTTTTGGATTTCATAACTTTTGGATTTCGGAAAATTTGCATATGCAGAATGAGATGTCTTGTGAATAGGACCCAACTATAAACATGTAATGAATTTGTGTTTCATAGCAATCTGTTTATGTGTGTATGTTTGTGTGGTGCATGTATGTATGTGTGGGCATGTGGAGGCACATCAGAAGTTGACACATCAGAAAGTGTCATCCTCCACTGCTTTTCTCTTTATTTTGCTGAGGCGGTGTCTCGCTCACGAGCGCCTGGCTCACTTGTCTAGCTAGCCAGCATTCTCCTAGATTTCCTGTCTCTGCCTCCTCCAGGCTAGGATTTCAGGTGGCTCCTGTACTTGCCCAGCGTTTAAATAGATGCCAGGAACCCAAACTCTGGTCCTTATGTTTGCTAGGGAACCATCTCCTAGCCCTTGTTTTACATACATCTTATACACATAGCTTGAAGGTAAATCCATGTCACATTTTCAGTATGAAACAATGTTTCATTTGTTCTCCTCTGTTGCATCATGTTGGTGTGCTCAAAATTTGGATTTTAGAACATTTTGAATTTTAGGGTTTTTTCTGGGTGAGGGGAGGTTAAGGTAGGGTCTCCATCTAGTCTCAGGCTGGCCTGGAATTCATGATGTAGTCTTAGGCTGGCCTTGAACACACAGTTATCCTCCTACCTTGGTCTCCTGAGTGCTGGTATTAAAGGTGTGTCACCATGTCCAAGAGAGAGAAAGAAGGGGAGGGGGTAGAGAATGCTGCAAACAAACTCCACGAGCTCCAGATGCATGCCATTTTATACATCTGGCTTTACGTGGTGTTGCAGACAGCTTCAGGTTCACTGAGATGAACTTCCAGACCAGGCACAGTTATGGAGGAAGGGATATTATTTATTGAAGCTTACAGATCCAGGGGAAGTTCCATAATGGCAAGAGAAGTGGCCTGCTCTCCACAGGACCAGGCAAGAGAGCAAAAGCCCACCAGCCACCACAGCACACAGAGCAAAAACTACAGCCAAAAGGTCACACAGCACACTTCAGGAACTCCTGCTAGGCACATTTGCATATCTTTACAATGGAATCTCAAACCATCACCACACCTTAAGACCGGGCCCCCAGTGACCTTGCCTCTAGCAAGGTGATTGCAGATGCAAACTATAAGTAGTAAAATGCTGAATATATTGGGGGACATATATTCAAACTACCACACATGGGTTCTGCGCAATTGAACTTGGGTCTTTAGGCTTTATACGCAAGCGCCTTAATTGCTGAGTCATTTTCTTCTTGTCTTCTTCTTTTTTTGTTGTTGTTTGTTTTTTGAAGTAGGGTCTAGCTCTAGCCTAGGCTGACCTCCCGGGATTCACTATATAGTCTCAGCGTGGCCTCAAACTCAGAGCAATCCTCCTATCTCTGCCTCCCGAGTGCTGGGATTAAAGGTGTGCGCCACCACACCTAGCCCAAGTTTTAGATTTGTCAGCTGGTGATGGTTAACCTGTGTGGTAACTTGCATGCTGTGCTCTAGACTTACACTCTGTCACCTATACTATGTGCACACTTCCTGTAGCCTTTGCAACATTACAGCATCATCAATGTGTTTTCACATTCCTTGTTCTCACTAGACAGGGAGAGCCTCCAGGGCAGCCCTGGACCCTTTATGCCCTTTCTAAACTACAATTTACTGGCTGCCTTTGATATGCTAGTCACTGCACAAGAAGCGTGCCTAAGTTAACTCATTTTATCATTTGCCTAGTAAGCACTGGGAAGAGGCTTTATGGTGTCTGGTTTACAGAGAAAATTCAAAGAGAAGGGAGTTTATGTGGCTTTTCTCTTAAAAACAAAACAAACATCCGAGCTGGAGAGATGGCTTAGCAGTTAAGGCATTTGCCTGCAAAGCCAAAGGATCACGGTTCTACTCTCTAGGACCCACGTAAGCCAGATGCACAAGGGGGCGCATCCATCTGGAGTTCATTTGCAGTGGCTGGAGACACTGGCACGCTATTCTCTCTCTCTCTCTCTGCCTCTTTCTCTCTCTCAAATAAATAAATTTATATATATATATATAATTTTTTTTGGTTTTGCAAGGTAGGGTCTCACTCTGGTCCAGGCTGACCTGGAATTAACTATGTAGTCTCAGGGTGGCCTCGAACTCTCGGCGATCCTCCTACCTCTGCCTCCCGAGTGCTGGGATTAAAGGCGTGTGCCACCACGCCTGGCTCAAATAAAATATATTTTAAAAACATTTATTTATTTATTTATTTGAGAAATGGGGGAGGTGGAGAAAATGGGCATGCTAAGGATTCTTACTGCTGCAGGTGAACTCCAGACACATGCGGCCACTTTGTGCTTCAAGCTTTATGTGGGTATTGGGTATTGAAACTGGGCTAGCTAGCTTTGCAAGCTAGTGCCTTTATCCACTGGGCGACCTTCCCAGTCCCATGGCTCTTCTCTTTACATCTATGGTAGAGTGCAGCTCCAGTGCCATTGACATGGGGGATGTTTGGTGATGAGCTCCCTCTAAAATTACTGACATTGCCTATGCCACCTATTCTAGGAATATACTTCTATAGCCTACTTCCACCACCACTGCAGGCACTGTTATACATCCTGGGTTGTCATGCCTCTCACAGTGAGGGCTCAGACTGAGATGCCTGTGTGTTGAGCAGACTGTGGCTCATGCACGCATGTTGTGGCAAGAGTGAGCAGGCAGGCGGAGGAGGCAGGGCTATGAAGCCATTTCTGGAAGAAACACCCCCCAGAGTACCCAGAGCTGAGGCAGTTAATTTGCCCCAGTGGTGAGGAGGAAATTTCTTGTAAAAGCTAGCTCCTCTCAGAACAATGTGGCCTTTTATTTTATTTTTTTAAGCTTTGGAATGGAGCCTAGCTATCCATGGAAACAAAGAGAGGAGAGAATCACTGAACCAGTCTCGCACATAAAAACTGACCAGAAAGTCTGTCTTTGAAGTTTCCTTTATGTCACTTAGAAAACTCTGGATTATAGGGGTGTTTTTTCCTCCTTTTCTTCCCCAGTTCCTCACCCACCCCAATTTTTTTTTTCTTTTTCTTTTCCAGAGAAAAGAGAGAACAGGGTGCAAAGGGACTTTCTTTGAAACAGGGCAGAAGTCATTAATTAAGGCTCCCATTCATTCTCGCTGACACTTGCTCGTCAATCAGATTTCCCGTCAGCATTCTGATGACCCCCACTGACCTGGGCCTTCCATACTGTCTGCCAGACAGAATTGAGACTCAGACCACACACCAATAGAGAGGGAGCAGGCTCTGGCTTCCTGGTCCCCGAGACTGAACACAAAGCTGGTGGCCCGGAGATCTTCTGGATTTAGGGCTAGGTGAATAAAGAAGACATTTCTTTGCGGAAGCAAATGTTGCTCACTTCACACAAGCCATGATCTATAGCTGCCCTTGCTTTTTTCCCTCTAACCCAGGGCCAGCCATGAGGTTCGGAGTCCAGCCAACTGAGCCCAGCAAACAGGCAAGCAATCCTCTCTGCCAGCTTGGCCCTGCTGAAAGGAATTAGCTCTTGCCCTTGCTCAGAAAAGTCCAGAGAGCTAGTCTGGAGATTGGTGGCATCTTGGGCTATAATCAGCCTGAATGTGGGACTTTTACTTCAGTTTGTTGCTCATTCATTCATGCAATAAATATTTGTACCTGCCGGCCACATCTAGGTGATTGCAATTATGTCTCAACAATGTAATTCAGTTGTACCTCAGGGACAATAAAAGTGACATAAATCTCTAGCATAGCTGAAAAATTTTACTAGGAAAGCTTTATGTTATATATGTTTTACCACAATTGCAATATTAGGATTAAAGAAGGTATGTGTGGCCGGGCGTGGTGGTGCACGCCTTTAATCCCAGCACTCGGGAGGCAGAGGTAGGAGGATTGCCATGAGTTCGAGGCCACCATGAGACTACATAGTGAATTCCAGGTCAGCCTGAGCTAGAGTGAGACCCTACCTCGTAAAACAAAAAACAAAACAAACAACAACAACAACAAAAAGAAGGTATGTGTGTGGGGCTGAGGAGTTGGCTGAGCAGCTAAATTAGGCACTTGCTTGCAAAGCCTGCTGACCAGGGGAGTGGTATTTCCACCAATCACAGCACAACTTGCATGCAAATGAAGGTTTGATTTTGCGCCAATCACAGAACTGTCTCATTGGCACCAATCACAGCCACCCCTCTGCTAGACTACACAAGTCAAAGTGCTCCCCTTTGGTCCAGGTGGAAATGATCTTGGGGTCAGCTAGAGTTCACTAGCGCTTGTGATGGCAAAACATCTCATACAATCTGGAATAGTTCTGGTGAATGCTCTACCTTCATGAGCTGAAACAATCAGCTGTGATGGTTGTGTAGTTTCCTCAAACATCTGTTGCAGTTACATTTTTAAATTTTATTTTATTAGATATGGACATATTTAGTATGTAAACAACATATGTTGATACCATCCTTTCCCGCCTCCCTGCCCCTTTTCTGCAGAGGCCTTCCTCATTTGGGATGCAGGTCAACCCCATGGGGATTATGGGCCATACATTATGGGGGTGGGTGGGGAGAGGCAATGCCTCTGTGCAAATTGTACCAACTTGTGGCTCTAACAATCTTTCTGACCCCTCTTCTGCAAAATTCCTGAGCCATGCTGGGAGCATTTTGAGTCCACTTTAGTGATGGGTGCTTAAAAGCCTCTGGATCTCTGGTTTGGTAGGTGTTGAGTGTCCTCAGTGTCTATCTCCTTCACACTTGTGCTGATGTCAGGTTCACTAAGAAAACAGCATTCTTGCTCATTTCCTCAATTCCTCTGTGGTTTCAGCTGGGGCTGGGTAGAGTGCCATGGGTCATTTATCTCCTCAGGTCCAGCTCCTGTCTCAAAAAGAGAACAGATTCTCCAATGGAGAATGAAGTCAGCACTGGCTAAATGGGATAGTCATTATTAATTTAGAGAGAATTAAAAGTATGCAGACTCTCGTATAGTCTAAGGTTAGTGGGAGCTTGACAATGGAAAGCAGAATCATTATCTGGATATGATTCTGACTTGTTTCCCAGTTCCAGATATGGTTTCATTTCTACTGAGTGGATCTGTTAGCCAATCCAAGAGCAGCTGGTTACCCACCATGGCTGTGTACCACTATTGCACTTGTGTAAGCATCACGTCAGGTTGTTTGCTTCTGAGTTGCTTAGACTTTGAGGTGCTTGGACAGATGTTGGCCACTTTACCCTGGTAGCTCATGTAGCACCTTCCAGTACTAGATGGGCTAATTGTCTGGGGACTGGCTCTCCTCCAGATTCCAACCAGGTCTCTCCATGGTCCATGTTGACAGCGAATGGTGTCTTCAGCAGTAGGGTCTTACCATTAACCTCTGGTGGGTAATCAAGTATTTTGACAGAAGTTTGTCTTGTTTCTTTTGGGAGATCTAGTAGGTCTCTCTGATCAATAGCTCATTATGGATCTAGACAACATCCTGGTACAGGGATTTATAGGCCAGTGCCAAGGGAAAAGAAAAAAGAAAAAGTCAGAGAAGAAAGAGAAAAAGGAGAAATTTGAGGTTAGGTTTCGTCTCACCCTCTCCAGGGCCCTTCGATTCAGGTGCTCCCTCTAAGTCCTCTTGAGGGTTCTACCTCTTAGTCTGACTTCCCGGATATAGGATTCTATGGCACCAGTTCAATTTTGGTTCAGCTTTGTTGCAGTTACTTTTGTGTCACTCAGACAAACACCCGACCAGAAGCAGCTTATGGGAGGAAAGGGTTGATTTTAGGATTATGGATTCCAGGGGAAACACCATCAATGGCGGGAGAAGCTGGCTCACTTCCATAGATGCATCGCAGAGAGACACCACCAATAGCCAGAGCTCAAACTCCTCTACACACACCTAGTAGGTCTGGACTACAAGATACACCCCCCCCCCACCAGTGATACCTCCTTCCCAGTGGGGATCCAACCCCTAGAGACTCAGGTTGCAAAGTCAATCTTAACCAATAATTTTTGAGGCCATGGGCGACATACATTCACAGTCAAACCACTCCAGAATCCATGGAGTGTTCAACAAAGCTGTGCTGTCATATGGATAGTCTTGCTAGATATTTGACAGTCCTTTTGCTGAGGACAGCAAAAGAGAGTCCAGCAGCAGCCATTTTGGGAATCAAATTGCCCTGTCCCCAAGGTCTGCTTATTTATAGGAAATGAACATCAGAACATGTGCTTAAGATAATAACTTACCAAAACACTAACAGGGATTTATTTATTTATTTATTTATTTATTTATTTATTTATTTATTTAATAGAGAGAAATAGAGAAAGAAAGGGCACACCAGGTCCTCTAGCCACTGCAAGTGAACTCCAGACTCATGCACCACCATGTGCATCTGGCTTATGTGGGTTCTGGGGATTGACCCTGGACCCTTAATCTTCTCAGGCAAGTGCCTTAACTGCTAAGCCATCTCTCCAATCCCTAACAGGGATTTTAGCAATGCTTAATACCTGCCCAGTGTTCCAGGGGGAGGTGGGTACCCCTCACTTGTTCCTCACTGTTCATTAAGTAACAGACAAACCATTTTGATGATGTCTGTTGGAACCTTGGTCCATAGGCAAGGCTGATGCAGGGTGGGTAGGAAAAAGTAAAGAGTTAGGATGTCTTTGATAGTCACATATCTGGCAGTACACTGAGGAAGTAACAGTACATTGGATCTTGGAGTGTTCTTTGAAATAAAGATGCTAGTGGTGTACACACTTTTCTCCAGAATGTACCAAAGAATACACTCTTTCAATTAAAATACAAGTGAATTTTTTGGAAAGTTTTTTATGTTATGCCCTTTTAAAATTTTTATTAATTTTTATTTATTTATTAGTAACAGACAGACAGACAGACAGTCAGACAGAGAAAGAGGCACAGAGAGAGAGAGAATGGGTGCACCAGGGCCTCCAGCCACTGAAAACGAACTCCAGATGTGCCACCTTGTGCGTCTGGCTTACATGGGTACTGGGGAATCGAGCCTCGGACCGGGGTGCTTCCCAGGCAAGCACTTAACTGCTAAGCCATCTCTTCAGTCCCCCAAGTGAATTTTAATATGGTATAAATCTTGTTCCTTATAGCTGATCAGTTGGTGAGTTAATGTCATTATCTTTCACTGGAAGGATAAATAAATACTTGATAGAACAAAGTATCTGTTTTTCAATTTTCAGCTTCAGATCTGTGTTCATTCTTAGGCAACAGTTTTGAGTCAGGCATTTTCAAAAGAAAAAAAGTGATTTATAAAAGTCTGAAGCTACATTTATAAATCAAAAGTGAAGTATTAATTTCTTTTTTTTGTTGTTGTTTTGTTTTGATGTGTGTATATTCAGATGGTAGTTGTGAAGGCCAGAGGAGGATGTCAGGCGTCCTAGACTGCTCTTCTATTTATTTCCCTGAGACATGAGACATGGTCTTTCATTGAACCTGGAGCTCACACTGTATTGCCCCCTCAGAACTGGAGTTAGAAGCATGTTTGGCCAGGTCTGGCTTAAAAAAAAAAATTTACTTGGGTGGGGTAAGAGAAAGATGGGGGTGGGGTTAGAGAGAGAGAGAGAGAGTGATTGGGCTCACCAGGGCTTTCAGCCACTGCAAACAAACTCCAAACGTATGTGTCACCTTGTGCATCTATCTGGCTTACATGGGTCCTGAGGAATTGAGCCTGGGTCCTTTGGCTTTGCAGACAAGCACCTTAACTGCTAAGCCTTCTCTCCAGCCTTGGCTTTTAAAAAAAAAAAAAAAAAAAAAAAGATTTTATATTTATTTATTTATTTATTTATTTATTTATTTGAGAGAGAGAGTGTGTGTGAGAATGGGCATGCCAGGGCTCTAGCCACTGCAAACAAACTCCAGACTCATGTGCATCTGGCTTACATGGGACCTGGAGAATCGAACCAGGGTCCTTAGGCTTGACAGGCATGCATCTTAACCACTAAGCCATCTCTCCAGCCCCAGCCTTGGCTTTTTAAAAAAAGCTATTTATTTATTTATTTTCAAGGAGGGAGAGAGAGAGAGAGAGAGGAAGAGAGAGAGAGATAGAGAATGAGAATATGCCAGGGCCTCCAGCCACTGCAAGTGAACTCCAGACTCATGAGCTACTTTGTGCATCTGGCTTTACATGGTTATTGGGGAATTGAACCTGGGTCCTTAGGCTTTGTAGCCAAATGCCTTATCCACTGAGCAGTCTCTCCAGTCTTATGCCTTGATTTTTATGGGGTGCTGGGGATTGAGCTCAAGTACTTATGCTTTCATAGCATGTGCTCTTAATAACTGAATCATCTATTCATCCCCAAATTCTGAACATAAACATTTAATTTTGGCTGGTATTTTTACAACTTTTTGATCACAGTTCATGATAAGAAATACAATTTATTTTATTTTTAATTTATTTGAGAGAGAGAGAAAATGGGTGCACCATGGTCTCTAGCAAATGAACTCCAGACACATGCACTACCATGTGCATCTGGTTTATATGGATACTGGGGAATCAAACTTGAGTTCTTAGTCTTTGCAGGCAAACACCTTATGTACTAAGCAATCTCTTCAGCCCCAGAAATACATTTTTTTTTACTAGAAAAATTTCAGTGCTAGGGATGGGATACCTTCCAGTGAGATGTTGGGCAGGGATGTCCCTGATGCTCCCAAACATTCAGGCCATTGCCAAGGCTGTTGGTTTCCCACAAGAACTAGGTGGTAAGACCCTATTGCTGAAGACTGCACATGCTTGGACTGCAGGTCACTGAGAAATCAAGCTGGAGCTGAGCTGAAAACCTCTTCCTGGTAGACCAGCTAACAGAAAGCTGGGAAAAGCTACACTGCATGCAGTGCTATGGGAGAGAGAAGCCATCAACAGTGGTAAACAACAGTGGATGTTGCAAGCCTTAAGACTGGCCAGGCAGGCCAAATAAGACAACTGCTGCAATAGTGGCATGTCTGTTATGGGGGAAACCAACTGCTCTGTTATTGGACTAGAGGCCCGCTGCACCAGAGGGAATACATGCCTGGTACTGAAAACCTAGTCAAATGCCTATGGTGGGGGTAGGAGTCATAAGCCCTAGGGGAATAACACCTGCTGTTGTCTAGATAAATGCATATATTATGTTCACCAAACTGCCCTGTAAGCACTTTTTTTAACAGTCATAACCATATATTAATGTTACTATTACTTTTGGCTAAAGAATCTTCTCTTTCCAGATGGTGGTGACCTCTGGGATGAATCAAAAGGCACTATAGTGCTGAAGAGTGACAGAGGAGTGCTCAGCACTGAAACATCTCTATCATACCTTCCAAGGCTCAGGGTCCATTGTGGAAAAGGTGGCAGAAAGAATGTAAGAGCCAAAGGAAGGGCAGGACTGTTTCAATGCTATCTTCTAGACACAAAATGGTCTGGATATCCATGACCTCGCAATGCCTAGCACTCCCTACACAAGACCTTCATAATAGGAGGAAAAGATGATGACATCAAAATAAAAGAGAGAGGGGATAAGATGGAGGATGGATTTGTGAGGGGGCAAGTGGGGGTAGAGAGGGAATTATCATGGTTTATTGTCTATAATTATGGAAGCTGTCAATAAAAATGTACAAATAAATAAAATAAAAAGAAATAAAATTTTTACTATATCTCAAGACACACATGTGTATATATTATTGTAATATTGAAAAATAAACTTTTAGGAAATAGTATTGTTTCTATTTGGGGGGAAGATCCCTAATATTTCCTAATTTGTTCATTTCTATTCTTTCTTGTTTTTTTTTAATCTTTACTCTTGTATTGATTATTATGATACATTAATGTGTGTGTGTGTGTGTGTGTGTGTGTGTGTGTGTGTGTGTGTGTGTAGTTTCATTCTAGCCCAGGATGACATGGAATTCACTATGTAGTCTCAGGGTGGCCTTGAACTCATGGCAATCCTCCTACCTCTGCGTGTTGGGATTAAAAGCATGTGCCACCACTCCCAGCTCCCTTAGCATTGTTAATATTGGAAGGAGCAAAAAGGACAGGGAAGAGGTAGGGCAAGGTAGATACAAACATAAGGGGCCTTATTCCTCTCTCTTTTTACCCTGTTTCAGGGTATAACTTTGAGGGGTGTGTGTGTGTGTGTGTCTCAGGGTCAAGAATACTGCAACCTCTAGATGTCATGCATGTGGGGGTGGCACTGAATTTAACCAGATTCAGGAGCTGCACAGAGCAGCAGTGGTTGGGAAGAGGTCTAGGAGTGTAAGACAGCATTACTGGTGGCTTGTGAAGTCACAGAGTTTGTGCTTGGCTTGGTGATGTGGTTCAGACTAAGCAGGCTAGGGAAATAGCATAGCTGAGATTTCTAAAACAGCCACATAAGAATAGGAATTTTAGCAACGGTACATATAGTCCACTATTCCCTAAAGACTAATGGGGTCCACAATTCTTCACAGTGTACCAGTCTGAAGCCAGACAGGAGCTTGTCACACAACAACTTCCTGAAGGAATGGGAAGGCTTTCCTTCCATCGTGGATCTCCGTCAAGGCCCTCCATCTTTGTCTCAAGTCCATGGCAGCCCCTCTCGCTGACTCTCGCCCTTTACTGGATGGAACAGAGATAGAGAAAGAAGGTCACATGCCTGAGCACTTACCTAAAACATCCCACAGTTCTAAAAAGAGACAGTTAAACCAGAAAAGAGATGTCATTATTTGGAAATTTTAAGTCCTCTTTATTTTGAGGAAGATGGAGCAGTTATAAATGCAACATGAAGTGGTGATTTCTTAAATATTCCCACTCTAATCCTCACAACATTAATCTCTGAGTGGTTTATCTTAGTGCCTTGGATGACCAAGTTAACTGTTTATTTTTACCTAATACCTGAGAACTTCAGATACCTCTTGATACCACCCATGAATTAGAATTGTGCTAATTATGACCCCACATGACAGGTAAGGAGACAGAAACAGACATTAAGTACTTGTAAGCTGGCTAAGTTGTCCAGAGGCAGTGCTTAAACCCCAGCTATCTTCAATACTTTGTTCCTCACACTCTGCTGTGATTATCCTGTGGCTGTCTCACCTGGCCTGGCAATTGCTGATTCTTCAGTTATATTGGGCAGATGTGGAATGCATAGGATGGAAAGACATGGGGGATGGTGAGATGATAAACACTCAGAACCAGACTCCAAGAGACTTCATACTGTTAAAATTCATGTCTTCAGTGCCTCATTGTTTATAATACTTGACATATTTCTTAATTAACCTCCATGAAAGTCTGGAAACAGATGTGCATATTAATTTCCCTCTACAAGTCAAGGAACCAGGTCATAGGATGGTTAGCTAAGTTTGTGGAAGACACACATTTAGGATGTGGAATGGGGATCCTTGTGATTTATGTTAAGGATACAAGGACATGGGCAATCTGTGCTTCCCTGTCTTCACCCTTGCAAGTGGGGTGTGGGCCCTCAGTTTTCTTTAAGGCCCATGTTTTCCTCCCACTAGTGGTTGTCTTTGTCTGGCTCTGTTGTTCAGGATAACTAGAGCCTGGTGTCTCTTCCTTCCTTCCTTCCTTCCTTCCTTCCTTTCTTTCTTTCTTTCTTTCTTTCTTTCTTTCTTTCTTTCCTTCCTTCCTTCCTTCTTTCTTTCTTTTTTTCCCTGAGGTAGAGTCTCACTCTAGCTCAGGCTGACCTGGAATTTTCTATGTAGTCTTAGGCTGGCCTCAAACTCTTGGCGATCTGCCTACCTCTGGAATTAAAGGTGTGCACCACCACACCCGGCTGGTGTTTCTTTTTAAATATTTTTATTTATGTTTTGAAAGAGAGATAGAGATAGATAATAGAGATAGTGAGAAAGAAAGAATGAGTGCACCAGGGCCTCTAGCCACTGCAAACCAACTCCAGATACATGCACCACCTTGTGCATCTGGCTTTATGTGGGTACTAGGGAATCAAATCTGGGTCCTTAGGCTTTGCTGGCAAGCACCTTAACCACTGAGCAATCTCAAGTCTGTTTTTAAATATTTTATTTTTATTTATTTATTAGAGAGAGAGAGAGAGAATGAGATAATGGGTACACCAAGGTCTCTAGCCACTACAAACAAATTCCAGACACCTGCACCACCAGGTGCAGCTGGTTTACATGGGTCTGGGGAATAAGTCGTTAGGCTTTGCAGGCAAGCACCTTAACCACTAAGCTATCTCTCCAGCCTGTGAGTCTGGTGATTTGACAGGTGATAATGGCAACAGTTTCCCTGCTTCCATTGCATCTGGGAACCTTCTCTAGTTGCCCAGGGCTTCCAGAAGCTTGGGTACGGGCTGATGCAGTCACAGGCTCTTGCTTCCACAATCTTTGAAATAAGGTCTCACATGAATGCAGTTTTTTCTTGCCATGTGGTTTGGCATCTTTTCTTCTCTCATTTTGAGGCATCAAGAGGGAGTTGAGGGATAAGGGAAAGTGCCCCTCCCCTCAGCTTGGAAGCTGAATCAACTGGATTCCATATAAATAAGAAACAAAAGCTCTAAATGAATTGTAAAGAGAAGAACTCATGTGTCTCTTATCAGTGTGCTGCCTGCTTACTTGAGCTGGTAGATAATCACCATGGTTAAGCAGGATGCTGGCAGCCAGTTGTCATTCATTCCTGTCCTTCTCTCCTGTTGCTGTTCTGGTGTACAACCCCTGAAAACGTCAAACTCCCAGTGCTCTCAGTGTTATGCCTCATGTTCAGGAACCACAGCCTCCTCTCCCTCTTCCCTGTGCTTTCCCTGCCTATCTACCTCCCCTACCGTCTGTAGGAGATAAGGAGGAAGCTGGACATAGACCTCAAATCCTCACTTCAACCAGGGGAGCTCTGCTTCCACCAGCTGTATGGAACCTCCTTCGGGGTACCATGTATGCTGACTGGTGCTCTGTGAAGCATGCTATCAGATGTTCGCATCTCAAGCTACAGGAGCAGGCAGAGGTGGGAGAAAGGGTGAGGTGGGAGGGCCAGGGACTCCAGCTCTCCATTCATTGCACAAGCGAGCATAGGTAACTGTTGGTGTTTGTTGTCTGATTTTTCCCAGACTGATGCCAGCAGGAGCATGAAGTGACTCTGGCACACCCTGCTTGTACAGGCGTTGGAACATCAACATCAGGTGGGCAATAGCAACAGGAGAGTGTGTCAAACACTGGCATGGGGAAACTGGCTATAACACCTATAAGCCCACCCTCAACAATACACTGCCTCTAGGAGGCTTTAATTTACAATTGTCATCAGCTGGGGAGACTAGCATTCAGAACACCTAAGTTTATGGGGGACACCTGAATCAAACCACCACATTCTGCCTCTAGTCCCCATAAACTGATATCCATACATAATATAAAATACAATGCATTCAGTTCAACTTTCAAGTCCCCATAGTTTTTATCAATTTTAATGATGTTAAAATATCCCCATAATCCAAGGTCTTTTAACTGAGCCATAATACCAAAAAATCACCCCCAAAACCCATAATGGCACAGAATAAACAATCACACTGCAAAAGAGGGCAATGGGCATAGCAAAGAAATATTCAACCAATACAAGATTAAATAGGGCAAACATCAAACTCTATAGCTCCAAGTCCAACAATTCTAGTCAGTGACAAATCTCCAAGTCTCATAATTCTAATCAGCAACAAGTTTTTGGAGTTCCAATTCTGCCCCTCCAGCTAGGCTACTCACAGTCCTGGAAAACTTCATGTGGGGCTGGCAGCTCTCCTTGGCAGCCATCTCATGGTCCCAGCATCTCCACTGCGTCTCCACTGCAAGCCACAGTTCATCCTCACAGCTCCATTGGGTCTCCATGCAGGCATCCAGCAAACCCACTTCACACTGCCCATGGCCAAAGACCATGTTGCAAACTCAATGACCCTCTCTTTCCTGCATTTTTCATACTCCATAATACCAGGTGGGATGCCACTTTGTTAATCCAGGGGGGAATAGAGCAGACTTTGAAGAACAGGACACTCCTTGAACACTCAGGCCCCTTCAAAAGAGTTTACATTCTTCCTGTTGCCCCAGTGCAGGTCACCTTGCCCAATCTCAAAGGTTGTAATCTCATATAATTGCAGCTGAACAGGCAGAAGTTTCAGCCTAAAGATTTCATTTCTGTGCCATATCCCTCTGCTCACACCAGTCCATTTCTATGCAAAGCAACCCTGCACAAATTCTCAGGACATGGGCATAACAGCAAACCTCTCACATAATCTGCTTCTAGCCCAGTCCAAGCAAAGGTCTTTGTCACTCTCATAAGCCAAACCTCACAGTCATAGTTTTTACTGCATTAAGGTCTTTCAACTCTGACCAGAATAGTCCATGAAGCTATACTTACAGCACTGCAAGACATCTCTTAGGCCAAACTTTCAAATCCTTCCACATTCCTCTTGAAAACCAACTTCAAAAGGCCAAGGCCACACAGTCAGGTGTCTAGCAGCAATCCCACTCCTTGGTACCAACATTATTGTTGCAGTCAGGTTCGCATTGCTGGCAGAAATCACCCAACCAAGAGCAGTTGTGGGGAAAAAAGTTCTTTTTTTTTTTTTTTGGCTTACAGAGTGAGGGGAAGCTCCATGATGGCAGGGGAAAATGACGATATGAGCAGAGGGTGGACATGACCCCCTTGCCAACATCAGGTGGGCAACAACAACAGGAGAGTGTGCCAGTCACTGGCATGGGGCAACTGGCTATTATACTCACAATCCCGCCCCCAACAGTCAGTCACCTTGAGGTTTATTCAGGAACAAAGTTTCTTTTTTTCTTTAGTCCCGGGGGGAAGATGTGAGGTTGCACCAATGAACCGCCATCATACATTTGTGTTTTTTAAAGTAACTGAGCCCATTTAGTCATATCCATTTTAAGTGTGTATAAATGCATTACGGACCCCTTCTTTCAAATAAGTTTGTGCAAAAACTTGGTTCCAATGCGGTTTGCTCAATATGTGGCTTATCAAAATCCATAGGAAGGGAAGTAATTGCTGGATTGTACGTTTCATGAAGACAAGGATCCTGTCTATCTCTTTCACTGCTACTTGCCTAGAACTTAGCACAGTGCCTGGGACACACTGGGCACTTGATATGTGTTTGTTTAGTTGAATTTCTTTATTTACTCTAGATATATCCAATGCTTTGACATATTCATTTAACCATTTATTCAGTCATTTGATTCAGTGATTTATTTATCCCTTAAATAGTGTTAGCTATCATTGTTTAATTTGAATATAGAATTAAATAGTAATAGGAAGATTTTGACTAAATACAAGAAAACTGACTTGGAACAGTCCTTGGGAGGAAACTGGCAAAAATGACAACAAGGGACTCGAGAAATGGCATAGTGGTTAAGGGGTTTGCCTACAAAGCCAAATGACTCAGGTTCAATTCCCCAGGTCCCATGTAAGCCAGATGCACAAGGTGGTACATGCATCTGGAGTTCATTTGCAGTGGCTGAAGGCCCTTGCATGCCCATTTTTTCTCTCTCTCTGCCTCTTCCTCTTTCTCTCTCTCCCTCTCTATCTCAAATAAATAACTAAATACATTGAAAAAATTTTAAAAATGAGAACAAGTACCCTTTCACTGGGCCAGGTTCCTCAGATGATAACTAGGGTTCCTTTTCCTATGCAGACAGATGACAGAAATGTACAGAGCTGTAGCTGCTCAGATCATCTAATAAGATTGTAATCCAGGTCTCTGCTTGACACCAGAGGCTATAGGATCATTCTTTACCCCACACTGCCTCTGCTAGAGGGGGCAGGACTTGCAAGTCAGACCTTGGAGAAGTGAATGGAGCCGTGGTCAGGGGAAACCTGGGCTAGTGGAGCTAAACTGTGGATTGGATTCCTGGGGTGGGAGGGGATTACTGACAATTTGATTCCATCCAGGCTGGTGTCAGGTGGCCAGAACTTTTATCTGGAAAGCAGGTGAGGGCAGGATGAGCAGCTATGGTCCCTGGTGGTGACACTCAGATAACTGAAGGTGAGACAAGGCAGGGCAGGATTTGGAGCAGAGTACTGGAGTTAGCAGCAGGTTGGGAGGTGGTGGTGAGAGAGATGGGATGGGACCATCCCACTGATAGAGGAAGCTCCTCAGCAAAGGTTGGAAGGGTCGGGGAGCTGAGGCCAGGCAAGCTGGGTTCTAAGAACTTTGGTAACCAGAGAAGTGCTGAATTGCATTGAATGTTGCAGCTGAGCACACCTCTAATGCTGTCCTTTTGCTGATACATTTCGATGTTTGTTTTGAGAGACAACCAGTGTAGACTTGTTCTATGGCTGAGAATGATCTTGAATACAGCTCCTGCCTCTACCACCTAAGTGTTAGGATGGCAGGCATGTGCCACTATGTCCCCAGCCCCCTTACTGATATGTGAACAGTGCTGAAGATGGTTCAGTATGAAGAGCCTTAGATGTGGGAATCTAAGGAATCTTAAATTCTTTTCCTCCTACTTCATAGCTTTAAAATTTTCATTCAGTTGCCTCATTTCTGTGGATTTTAATTTTCCCTATCATTAACATTAATTATATTTTAAGTTTTTAATTGAGTCATAGTAATTGTACATATTTGTTGCTCATTTCATCTTAAACATTGGGACTTTACACATGCCTTGCTTGGCGGTTACGAGGATTGTAGGAGATTCTGGGAAGTGCCCTGTGGATGTGAAGGCTCCAGCCACTGAAGTCTTGTTCTTACACTTGTATTGGCCACAGAACTAAGGCTTGAACTGTGTCAGTGGAATAGCCTGGGAAGCCACGTGATTACAAGGCAGTGGGTCTTCTACTAAAACCAGGCTTAAATTTTCTTTGCGGGACATAGTGGGGCCCGACTGACAATAACAAGGAATGCTTAGAAAACAGCTATGTGTGTGTGTGGGGGCACACTTTCTGTCTTGTTGCTAAGGTCCTGATTGTCTCCTGGCCATGTTTGCATCTCTGTGTCAGGCCATTCTGTGGGCTCCTGATGATATCAGCTAGCAGATAATTAGATTAGTGTCATCACTTTCACTGTCCCCCTTTTTATTCTGCTGAGACCATTTGCATGAAAATAGAAGTGGGTGATATTTCTTTCCCATTAATAAGGTTCAACTTCTTCCTGGGATCTAACTTGTGGTGCTATCCACATATGGAGGTTTTGGAAAAAAGTCCCAAGTCAATGTGTGAATCGGCCTTCTTTAAAGGAGCTTACAAGTCCCAGATGTTCAGCCAAGCCATCCGCTTCCCAACAGCCTTTCAAAAGCATTCCCTTGTGACACAGAAGACTTTTATCTATATTCCATAGTGAAGTTTATTCTGATGTTAATACACATACACAGTGTCCCTTCATATTGTGGGTTTTGCATCTGTGGAGTCACCCAACTGTGAATCAACAAAGTCCAGAAAAAACCCTGCATCTGTACTGAACACAGACAGACTTTTCCCCAAGATTACATTCAAATACCATGCTATTTTTATCTGAAGGTCTTGAGTATCCATGGGTTTTGACAGAAGATGGGAAAGGATCCTAGAAACACTCCCTTCTACAGGTACCAAGGGACCAGATCATGTTTGCAATTCAGTGGAAAAGGATTGTCTTTTTATTTATTATTTTTTTATTTGAGATTTTTTTATTTATTTGAGAGAGATACAGAAATAGGCAGGGAGAGAGGGAGGGGAGGGAGGGAGGGAGAGAGAGAGAGAGAGAGAGAGAGAGAGGAGAGAGAGAGAGCCTCCACCAGCCACTGCAAACAAACTCCAGTTGCATACACCACCTTGTGTATCTGGCTTATGGGGTACTGGGGAATTGAGCCTTGAACTGGAGTTCTTAGGCTTCACAGACAAGTGCTTAACCACTAAGCCATCTCTCCAACCCCAGGACTGTCTTTTTAATAAATGGTTTTGGAACAACTGGTCATTCATAAGCAAAGGAGTTAATGCAGACTTATACCTTAAACCTTTCACAAAATTTAACTCAGGATGGATCATAGACCTAAATATAGTAGCCAAAGATGTACAATTTCTTAGTGATAACATGGGAAAAAAGCTAAGTACCTTGGGGTACTAACAGACTAATTTTTCCACCTTAGTTTTGAAAATGTATCGTTCTTCCATAGAGAATGACATATAAAATATGGTTTTCTTTATGGAACTTTCACATATTTGTGCCTTCTGAACTTTTGTCTTTGGTCTCTTCTTTTGTTTTTTATATTTCTGTTTATATTCACTGCATAAATACTTGTATTTTCCAAACACTGATTTAAAGTAAATAACATGATCAGGTATGGAGAGCCAGTAATCTGTCCATTGCTAATACAAAGTTATCATTTGATGATCAAACAATGATGACTAGGGAAAGACAACATGACCTTCCAAAGTATAAAGTCTTTTCAATCTTCTGGCATTCTACATTCTTTCAAGTGTGGTTGTTGGTCCTCTTTTAAGGATAGTTTTGTAGGATATGGTTGGTGGTTGTGGCCAGTGGTATGATAAATTCTCCAGTCTTTGCAGACAGGTAGGAAAAGCACCAAAACTGTCCCAGCCATCAACTGGTCATCAGCTAACTCTGCTCTGCCCCAATGTCCTTGCACTGTGGTGAGCTGGGGAAATCCTAACCTAAATGCATATTTGCCTGCGAGCTTCCTGGCCTCAAAGAATAAATCACTTCAGAGCATGCACAGGGTTGAACAATGATATAAATAGGACTCCTACAGAAAGCACATGTTGTTTCTGCCTCAGAACTACATTGCACGCACTCATCAGCTGACCCCAGAGCTTTGTGACAGGTATACAGGTCACAGGCAGGCAAGCAGGAAGAGAGGGACTGTCCCCAAAGCAGACTCCTTGTTCTGCCTCAGAAGCTGGAAGTCTAGATCCTTGGTCAGCAGCAACCCCAAGGATTCCTGGACACAGTTCAACAGAATCCCTCAAAAGTGAAGCTGAAAATACCATAAAGGCAGAGGAGGAGGAACATGCTGCCCACTGCAAACAAGAGTTACCTTCCAAGTCTCCTACTTTATCTCAACAGTTTATGACCATTTTTTTTTTTTTTTTTTTGAGCTAGGGTTTCACTTTACTCCAGGCTGACCTGGTATTCTCTATGTAGTTCGAGGTGGCCTCAAACTCACGGTGATCCTCCTACCTCTGCCTCCCAAGTGCTGGGATTAAAGGCGTGTGCTACCACACCCAGTTTATGACCAGTTTATTCTATAACTGTTTCATAAATAAGCAAAAGGTTATCCCCTGACTTTAAACCATTTATTAAGAAACATAATGCTTCAAGAAGATGTGTACTTGCAACCTTGCAGGTTTTTTTTTTTTTTCGAGGTTTTTTAGCTCAGGCTGACCTGGTTCATTCTGGGGATGGCTCAGGCGATTAGCTCATTAAAGGCAATGACCACCACGCCTGGCTCAATTCAGTTTTATATTCTGAGCATATCATCTCTGGATGGCCACTCAGAACTGAACTCATGAGAAGGCGAGTGATCCTCCTCACATGACCTGGAGTGCTGCCTGGAAGGTGTGCCACCAGAGGGAAGGTGCTGGGATTAAAGGCACAGAATGACAAGAACAACCCTGCAGTGTATTTAAGCCATATGAGGCTAAACTGCCGCTTTTGAAAATATGTGTCCAGCCTTTCATGCTGTGACAAGCCTATAAACCCCTGGAACTCACCACAAGTGTTCAGATTTAGTGGTGCTTTAGTGATGATTTTACTGGTAATCTAATTGATAGAAATACTGATTTCAGCTTTTGGTTCAGATTTCTGTGCCTTCTTTCTCTGGGAATCTCCCTTTATGGTAATTTTCTTCCCACCTCTTCAATCATATTTTTTCATTTCCTCATTTCAATGAATTATGAATCTCCTGACACCCCACATACTAAAAACATGGTCCAGGCTGACCTGGAATTCACTCTGTATTCTCAGGGTGCCCTCGAACTCAGGGCGATCCTCCTACCTCTGCCTCCCGAGTGCTGGGATTAAAGGCGTGCGCCACCATGCCCTGCTTTTATTAGCCTTTAACTCTTTCTCCAAACCCATTTTCAAGTCAACCTTTCAAATTCATTTTCACACAGGTGGAACTGGACTACAAAAGACTGTCTACATGAGTCAGTTCAGCCTCATCTGCCCTTGCATGTTTTATGCTTCAGTATAAACAAAGTAGGTTTTATGTTTGCAAGTAGGCAAAAAAACCTCTGACTTCCTTTTAAAATTGGTCCATGTTCTTCCTTAATGAAGGGATACTGTTGACTTCTACCATATTAAAGGGGTTGACTTTTCCTGAGTAAGTTCAAAGCAGCCATTGAGGGATTACCTGAAGAATCCCATAGGTGCATCACAGGGGCTCTTTCCTTGACCTACCCCAACAGGAGAACAAGAAGCACAGTCATAAGCATAAACTGGTTGTGCCTTGGAGAGATGTGTGCTGCTGTGGTTCTGGGGACACATCCAGTGGAAGGACGTTTGTTACTGGGCAGCTTTCACAGACATGGAAGCTGTCACATACACAGGAAAGGGGTGATCTTCCACAGGAACTGGTGTGCCTTTCGTGTGTCTTCTTCTTCACTGGTTCCACTGGGTCCTTCCTCGTCACCCTCTGCCTTTGGCTCAGCTGATTGATTACAGGTATCAATTTGTGCCTTGGCCTGGGCCATCTGAGTCATCAACCTATCCATGTGGGACTGGATATCTGCCAGTATCTCAGTCACATGAGCCGTGGCCATTGCTTCCTGGATGTCCACTAGATGAAGGGCCTTCTGCTCCTCATCGGCAATCACTCTCTGAACTTTCTTGAATTCCTGTTGTATGAACACCTTCATCTGGTCCCGAGTTACTTTAGGGTCTGAGCTCTTGAACTTTAACCTTTCCACCAACTCTATTATAGTTGCCTTCAATGCGCCAGGGTCTTTCTTAGTTCCTCGAAGGCTTCGTCTAGGGTGGAGAGCTGGTGACCCCGGTGAGCCCCAATGACTGCACACAGGACACAGATGATCCACCTGTCTTCCTGGCAATAGGTGCTCAAATCCAGCCCATGGGCCAGACACTTCCTCTTGGCTGCTCTCTCCGCTTCCATTTCTATTTCTGGGTCAAGTTCGCTTTTTGCCTCAGTTTCCTCTTCCGCCTCAAGTTCTCCTTCCGGGTTGTCTTCCTCCTCCTCGTCCTCTTCTTCCGCCTTGCTCTCCTGCTCGTCCTCCGTGTCTTCCTCGCTGTCTCCTTCTCTCTTTTCATCGCTCTGGTCCTCACTGTCCTCTTCCTCGGTTTCGCTCTCTTCCTCCTCCGACCCGCTGTCTCCCTCGGATTTGCTCTCTCGGGCCGCCTCGCCTTCTCCGTGCTGAGCGGCTCCCGCAGGCCCTGGACGCCATCCTCATCACCTGGGGCCTGGGCCGCCGCCACCTGCCCCTGCACCTGCCCCTGCACCTGCCCCTGCACCTGCCCCTGCACCTGCCCCTGCACCTGCCCCTGCACCTGCCCCTGCACCTGCCCCGCCCCTGCCCCGCCGCCGCGGCGTCCGGGCGCGCACGCCGGGCACACAGTGGGTCAGGTGGTGAGAGAGGAAGCAGAGGCTGCAGAAGCCGCATTCCCCGCACATCTCTTCTCCTGGGCGCGCCGAGCCTCGTCTGGAGGCAGCTCCTCGAAGGCCGCGCCCGCTCCGGACCCCACGTGGCTGCAGGGCCGCGGCCCCCCGCCTTTCCTGAAGCCCGCCCGCCTGGGCTCACAGTGGGCTGGGGTGTAGGGAGCCCTGAGGTGGGGAAGGTTGTTCCAAGGCTCTTGGTCTCTTCTTTAAGATTGAAATTCATGGACCCAGACATCTTCACTTGGATTCTAAGAGGTATGCACCACATATAATTTTGCAGGTTAGTACTCTTAACTCCAGGAATATTATCTGTCTGTCTGTCTGTCTACTCTCTATCTACCTATCAACTATTTGTCTATAGTACAACTTTTATTCCCTAGAATTGTGAAATGTGGCATTATGAAATTAAGTGTTTCAAATTTAATCTGATCAAAAAGAATATGTTCTTGAAGTTCATGTTTTGTGGTAGTTTGAATATATGTCCCCCAATATATTCAGTGTTTTATTATTTTATAGTTTGCATCTGCAATCACCTTGCTAGAGGCAAGGTCACTGGGGGCCGGTCTTAAGGTGTGGTGATGGTTTGAGATTCCATTGTAAAGATATGCAAATGTGCTTAGCAGGAGTTCCTGAAGTGTGCTGTGTGACCTTTTGGGCAGTTTTTTGTTTTGCTCTGTGTGCTGTGGTGGCTGGTTGGTTTCTCTCTCTCTCTGCTTGGCCCTGTGGAGAGCAGGCCGCTTCTCTTGCCATTATGGAACTTCCCCTGGATCTGTAAGCTTCAATAAATAATATCCCTTCCTCCATAACTGTGCCTGGTCTGGAAGTTCATCTCAGCGAACCTGAAGCTGTCTGTAACATGTTTTTATCATAATATTTTCAAACTGAGAACATTGCACCATCTTTACTACCTGCACCCAGGGGCTAGAAAATATGCATAGCAGACTTCCTTGCCAGAAGGTTCTGTATATGATTTAAGTTCTGATAGTGAGGTACACTCATTTGAGAATTGAAAGATGGAGACCAACTTACCACATAAAAACTAAGGTATGGGCTCTGGAAAAAATGAATTTGTAACGGACAGATCTTGTGCTCCCCATGAGGTATGAGAATACCATGATGGTTTTATGGTGGAGATCATTGAGGTCAGATGAGAAATGGAATTTTATCTCTAGTCTACCATCTAGAAGAAACGATGGGCTAGGGAATTCATTATTTATTTTCTTACTACTTGAATATATACTTGGAAAAGTTGTAGCCAACAACCAATAGAATTACTACATGGTTTCCCACCTCATGAAATGAGGGTCATTATGGGAGAAAAGGCCAACTTGAAGCCATGAAATTGAGTGTAATGAGCAGCCTTTAGAGGATCTTCAGAAACATCATCTAGCCTTAAAAGATGGAGGTGAGGTGATTTCTCTCATATTCCCATTCAGCCTTCCTGTTTGGTCTGTGTGGAATGGAATTTGGAGAGTGACAATGGATTATCATGTATTTCATATGGTATAATGGTTATGATTATATTGTAGCTCCTATCTCAGCTGTTCTCTCTCCATCTCTTCTTCCTCTACCTCTTTTTCTTGTGTAAAAAAATCAATACAAGCTATGCCATATGATATAGTTATTCATTTGGAGATCTCTGTCTATATCTAGAAGTAGCAGTTAGCACTATTCACCAGGCAGAGTGTTCAAAACATTGACACTCAGATCTAATATTACTCTGTTCTAAATCAAATGAAAGATGCTTTGATTATTTTGTCATTACAAGGGCTGTTCACTATATGGATGATCTCCTGCTTGTTCATGCCTTAATAATATCATGTATATAAGCATGCAAAGTTAGAAAAGAAATAAAACTAGAACATGGGTAACAAAGCTCCATAAAACTGAGGACTAGGGGCTGTCTCAGGAAGAGATTAGCTTAATTTAACCAACCACAATGTTTAAATCCTATGAAAGACCTCCCTCCCAGGAGGGGTCTTGACTGTGGAAAAATAGTTCTTTGTAACTATGCAAGAGATAAGAAGAACTTTCCTGCCCTTTTTACCTTCAGGGGTCCAGTCACCCTAACTCCCCTCAATTCTCCCCTCTTATGAGAAGACATGCTAAGTGCTGTTAGAGGACAAAAGGGTGATGATGTCAGATCTTGCTGAATGGGGCATGAAGTGGCAGTTAAGAGTCTTTCTCAGAGAGGGGGACTATTCTAAAGGACCCTGGCAGTGTACTGATGGAGTGCAGGAAGATAGTCTTGGAAGAGAATGTTGGGGAGAAAGGATAAAAGTAGGGAGTTAATGGGAAATGAACACACAGCAATCTGGTCGCCTTCAGGGTTGTCCCTCTTGTGGACTTGTAGGCCTTGGGGAGCATTTGAGGGAACCCAGGTAGATGGAGTTGAATTGTCTTAGGACCACCTGAGCATAAAGTGGCTGAGGTTTTCTTCCAGAACTGTTCATCAAATGGCACAGTAATGTCTGACATAACCTGAATTTGTTTCTGTATGTAAAACAGTCATGATATTAGCAGAGTTATCAGGAACATATACAGGACATTTAAGTTTTGACACCATATTTTGTATAATAACCTTCCAGAATATACCTTTTTAAATTTGTCCTGAGGATAGCCAGGGCCAAAGGTTGGTACCATAGAGCCATTGGATGCCATTAAAGGCTGTACAAATATATTTTTGGTCTCAGGTCTTGTTTAAGGATGTTCTAGCACAAGTTAGAAGAGAGATTTTTCCCATGACTTAAAATTGATAAAGCTTAGGCAAGCTATCCCTACATATGTTACCTAACAGGAAGATGAAAGTTATCGTTATTGAAGTTAAATCACTTAAACCTAAGTGATTAAACCTAGTGATGACAAATCAATAGAATTAGCATAAATAAAACAGAAGCTATCTTAAAGTCACAACATATTTAGGTATGAGTACCTCATCTTTGGAAATTAAACACTTATACATGAACCTTTATCTTAAGACTCAGTTTTTCTAATAGTTAAAACCTTGACCAATACAGGAACCTAATTTACTTTACTTTATAACCCTTAAACCATAACAAATTAGCATCAGTGAGCTGTTAATGAGTTAGGCCTTAACAATAAGACTTAGTTCTTTACTGGTTAAAACTTTAACATCAAGTAAACTTATTTAGATTTAATCCAATTAGATGCCCTTCCCTGAGCAACTTTCATTACCATCATGATGTCCTGGTTTTTCGAGGTAAGGTCTCACTCTAGCCCAGGCTGACTTGGGATTCACTAGGTAGTCTCAGGGTGGCCTTGAACTCACAGCTATCCTCCTACGTCTGCCTCCCGAGTGCTTGGATTAAAGGTGTGCACCACCACGCCCAGCTCCCCTTTTTTCCCCTTGGCTTCCTGATTATAATAAAACAGAAGTTGCCACCTGGAGCAACTGTTTTAAAGTTTTTATCTGGTTTGGTTATCAATTTTTGTAATTTCTTACAAATATCAGGTGTTGACTGAGTGAAGTATTTCTCTCTAAGAAGAATTTCCTCCTCCACGGTGTCTGGAGTTACTTTAGTATGTTTTCTAATTGTCCCCTTTAAGTCTCTGGAGAGAAGTAATGTGCAATTCCCTGTTCTCCCTGTATTATCTAAATGAGCCCAGTTTTTAAGGAGACAGGCTAGCAGAGACTTTTGAGATATCTTGGAAGCTGATTGTCCCATCTGAAAAAAAGCAGAGGAAAGTTAAAAGAAGAGTCTAGAGCCAAGTTATGCCCAACCCTGACTTGCATCTTCTCAAAGGGCATCCTTCAGACCAGATTTGGGAGAAGAAATTAGGGCTTTGCAGGTGTCCTTACCCAAATGTCCCTGTTTTCTTCCCCAACCGAAAGGGGACACCTAGTGCAGTCTATGTGCCTCCAGGAGCAGGGAAGTTCCAGGACAGGATATCCGTGCTCATCTTGTCTGGCCACTTCCAAGCCCATGTACCTCCAGCAGTCCCCAGCCCTGCACGTGTTACATCATGGCATATAAACTGCCATGGCAAGATAGGCCCAAGTGTGAAGACCCCCACCCCATCTACTCCTGTCTTAACAACCTATATGCCATTTAGGGGAAGGGGGTTCCTGGGGCTGCTTTCCCTTCTCCACGCTGTGGGACCCTGGGGTATGGGCCCCCCCACCATTTGTGAATGTTTCAGAATGGTCTAGGAACTAAAGGGCATTATTTTAAAGGTAATCTTTGATTTTTATTACCTTACATATAGGGATCCTACCCTTTGTTGATATGAGAGAGAGAGAGAGAGAGAAAGAGAGAGAGAGAGATGAGAGAGAGCATGCCAGGGTTCTAGCCACTGGAAATAAACTTAAGACACATGTGCCATCACATGCATTTGTCTATGTGGGTGCTGGGGAATCAAACCTAGCTCCTTAGGCTTCCAAGGCAAGCACCTTAACCACTAAGCAATCATTTACTTAATGCCTTTTTATCATCTGTTTATATCCTGATATACATTTTAGGTAAGTCTGATATTTGCCTTATGTAAGGGGTTTGTAACCTGATCAAGTGCCTTGACTCAGTTTACCTATTTAACCTTTTCGTCTAGTGAAAAATCTCATTTGATAGAGGTGACTTTGAGTGTTTAAAAGAGAGGAACAATAAAGAGAAAGTTATATGCTGTTTGTCATTCCCTTTTCCTTGTCAGAGACAATTGGCCATTTTGTCTCTAGACAGGGTCTGGGGGACACATGGCTTAAACTTGCATGGGATCTGAGATTAAGAGGGTGCCATTCCTTTCTCCAGAGCCCAGCTTGCTATGACTTTAAATAGCTTATAACAGTAAGCAAGAGCAAAAGGAAATGACAGAGCAGAGAGGTAAGCATCCCGACATTCCTTGTCTTACTCTGAAGTTGTTTGTTTTTATTTAGGAAATTTATTTTACCCATTTGTAATACACAATGTGATAAGGTCTTGTCTGTGTCTAACCTGGTTAGACCTCCAAAGAATATGAATTACATCTGTGCTTATGACTTTGTGACTCACCTAGAATAGGACATCATCTGTGTCTAATGTAAGCTGAATTTATATTAAGTTTATGTCCTTATATAAAACTTTTAGAGTATCCTTAATAGTCTGTAAACAGTTGAAAATCTTTAATTTTAGGCATGGTGTTCATCTGCATTTAGCCTGAAAATTAGCTTTCTGTTCTTTATTAAAGGAAATTAATTTTAGGCAAAATTTGGTCTTTTTATATCTCATATCTTTCCTACATACACACACCTGAATTCACACATTTTAACATTCTGATTTAAGTTCCACTCAAAATGCATTTTTAGTAAGCAACCTATGTCCAACATTGAAAAGTTCCTTCCCAGTTCCTTCAATCAACTCATCTCACCCCATAATTAACCATCCTTCTTATATGACTGTTAAGAGAAACTACACCCAACTGACTAATCTTATTACTGACAAAGAAGCAAGTAGTTTAGCTTCAAAGAGTTAACCACCTTATTACTGAAAATTTGTAGAGAAACAACCTTCCTTAGTATTTATTTCACAAAATCTCTACTTGATAACCAGACTTGTTTTATATCTATAGATTTTTATATAAACCATTGATATTAATAAACTCTATGGAATGTTCTTTTAAGTTCTAAACCTAGGAATACAGGCACATTCTGGGGATAATCTTTATCAACACCTCTAACACACTTGGAAATGCTTTTATTAGGAGTAACTAAGGCAAAGTTTTGTTTCTGTCTTGAGGCAGGCTCAGGCCAGGAGCCTTCTCCTTTTAAGTACCAGGACATCAGTTCACCATAGGCTTTAGTTAAATCTGACTTTTAAAGACAAAAACAAAAACAAAAACAAAACCCCAAAAAAACTTAAAATAAGTCAAATGCCAACAAAAATGCTAGGAGAGACCTGTTGGACTATTTGGATTAATAAAGAAACCAAAAGGTGTCTATAAATAATATCTTATTTGTTTAAAGCCCAAACAGAAGAGGAACTATCAGGCACAATTCAAATTAAAGTGATGTACTAATTTATAAAAATCACGTGGTTTAAAAATGTGGAGTCAGGCCATCACATTGGAACCTCGAATTGGAGATCCTCCTGCCTCAGTTTCCCAAGTAACTAGGATAATAGACCTAGCTCACTTTACTATTTATAATACCTGCATGAACAAATGATTTACAGTTATATAAAGATATATTCATCATAGAGTACTTTAGCAGAAACTCATAGCAGGTAGTGAGCACCATTAGGTCTGTCTTCTCATTGTGTCCCTGGCCTCAGGGACAGCATGGTTACCTCCCCTATCCAGTTGACATAGCCACAGGCTTCCATAGGGGGAAAGAGGCATATGGTCGGGACCCAGGCCTGTTAAAAAAACCCTTTCCAACCAAGTGCTTAGGCTCAGGGCTTGGCTGGAGCATTTTCAGTTTCCCCTTCATTTAGGTGGCCAGAGACCCTCAGATTCTGGCTGGTGGTGAGGTCTAGGCCTGTGCTGCAGGATGGGCAGAGCCCAGAGCAGGAGTTAGAGCTCCGTCTTCCTCCCCCTCCCCCTCCCCCCTCCCAGGCAGCCATGTGTCTTGTGGCACAGTGGCTTGTAATGGAAAAAAAAAAACCTAGAAGACATTCAGGTCAGGGGGCTTTGGTTCTGGGTCTCCATGTGGCTATAAGGCCCCTCCCCCTCAGCTCAGCAGAACCAGTCTGCAGGAGTTTGCCCTCAGGGTCTGAGAATCTCAACCCAGTGCAACGCCTTACAAAAGTTGTCACCTTTAAAAAAAAAGAGCCCTGCCTGGTGCTATACCAGTTTGGCCTCAGGTGATAGCGCATTTCAATAGGGCTCTGATCCTAGCAGGGTGGAGCAGGCCAGGCCAAGAAGCCATGGCAGAGTTAGTTCAGGGAGAGAGAGAGAAAGAGAGAGAGAGTGAGAGTGAACAGAATGCAATCCATAAATCTGATTTTTGTCCAGTTTAAAAATTTGGGAGGCCTTTGTCTACTCCCAGAAACTGCTGAAGTATCAAGGATCTGGAGTACCTGTGGAACCAATGGGAACAGCAGCTGGAGCATACCAGCAGCTCACAGAAGTGGGGAAACCGAACAACAATGTGGCTGTTTGTATAAAAATCATTCTCAAGATACCTTGGTGGGACCTTTATTATGTAATGGGGAAACTGGGGTTCTGGGGTGCTTCCTGGAACCCCAAGCGCTGAGTTCATATCTGCAAACTAACCAAAGAATTGGCAATTCTATATTCAAGAGAATGATTTTTAAAATACTACATTATATTCAGTTTTTACAAAGGAGTGTGGAGAGGCTGAGAGGTGTGGGGAAACAAAGTGGGGAGAAGAGAAGTACACCACATGGAGCCCACGTGTACCTCAGGAGTTCATGTGACCAGATAGGGATCTGGGGAAAAAAGAGTGGAAAGAAAAGAGGAAAGAAAGTTCAAGTTGCTCCTGCCATGTGGGGAGCTGGAGGAGATAAAGAACCCATGCAAAGAGAAAGGGCTAGGGGGGCCTCCTGGCTGGGCCTGGGCTAGGGCCTAGGCTGAGACCCTACCGGGCTGAGCCAGCCTAGGCCCCGCTGAGGGAAAAACTCACCCACAGCTGGAAGTTCCCAAGTGATCAGACAGCCATAGACCCTGTGTGCTTTTAACATACAAAATCCAGTTTTGTAAAAGTCAGCCTGTCTGTTTTACTCCTCAGTCACCTTGGTGCTTGCTCAAGTTGTGTATGGGCTTAATAACATGAACCTTCTCCCCGAGCTGAACTACATAGACGAATGTCCACCTTACTGTTGGGCATTAATGAACATGGGCTGAGACTGTGAGGAAGCTGGCCTGGGCTGTTGGACATGGCCAGGGTCCGTGGGCTGTTGGGGTTGCAGCCAGCCTTATTGTTGGGAACCCACTCTGGCGATGGAGCTGGCCCTCCCTTTTCTCAAAGTCATAGAGTGCCCCATCTTTGTCCAGAGGAGGTAGAACCAGCCGGCCCTCCCCCATCCCAAATCACCTGACCATTCCATAATCTAAGTTTTTGCCCCTCCCCCATAGGTCCTGTCCTTGTGGCCAGCTGCCCAAGAGACCCTTATATGGTAGTAAACACGTAGCTTTTCCCACCACTTCTGTTATCTCCCTTGCAGATTCTACCTAGCAACTTCTGCCTTCCAACACCAGCCAATTAGATAGCAACCCATAAACCTATGTATCCAATCACCTTATGATCTGTATGTGCCTTCTCAACCTTTCTCAAGTGTTTATAAACCCACTCCCCTTTTGAATAAATGAGTGCTCTCCATCAGACGGACTCCTGGGTAGTTCATTGCCTGCTGCACTCACCAATGACCAATGGCCCCCGGGAACAGTGAGGACCCACACCTTACCAATAGCAAAGTCAAATATAGGTTCTGATCTGACATTATACCCTGAGAATGCCTGTCAAGCATCTTATAACACACTGATTTCATTGTCCTGTCTACCACTGAAGGGATGAATGTTCTCACTAGAGTAATCATTCATTTTGGATATGGTTAGTTTTTTTTTCTTCCTAAATGCTCCTGCTAACTAATTTATAGATTGATAGAATGCTTTGTTTGCCATCATAATATCTCATGCTTCATTATTTTTGCCCATATCATCTATAGCAAAAGAGATGAGAATATGGGGTGGAATGGGGCAATGGCTCAGAGGTTAAAAACATTTGCTGTGCAAGCTTTGACAGCTGCAGTTCAGATCCCAGAAGCAATGTAAAGCTCAGTGATAGAAGCATAAACTACTTGTAATCCCAGTGTACATAATCCTGCTGCACCTATGGCAGTGGGAGGCAGAGTCAGGAGAATCCTGAAGCTCACAGGCCTTTTCACCTGGCATTCACAGAGGCAAACACGAGAGACCTAGTGTCAAACAAGGTGGGAGGTGAGGCGTGATACCTGGAGGTTGTCCTCTAACCTCTAGATGAATCTATGACATGTACACTACACCCCCACACACAAAGAAGTGAGGATATGAGGATATTTGTTGCTCTTTATTATTATGCAATCCTGTATCCCATTGTCTTGAAATAGCTGGTATAACAGGATAGCAGATGGCCCCATTACAGCATTGGTATCAGTAAGATTGTGGAATTGCAAATTTTTTGGAACTACAATTTACAACATGTACTATTTCAGTGACCAACATATGATGTTTATCTTGTAGCTATAATACACAAAGGGCTATAGATTAAGGGGTCAAAGTGGGAATGTCTCCTTTCATCATCCACTTGCAGATTTAAAATGACTTTGTTACTTAGGGCAAAGTCGTACACAGAGGTTCATGTTCATGTGTGGGCATCCCACATGTCCCCTAAATCCACAAGGGGTGATGTGTTCATAATGGATGTCTACATGTGGTAGTTGCACTGCAGGGGCAGAATACCTAGCACAGTGGATTCACCACTTTTATCAAATGCAAGAAAGTTTGTCTTTTAAGGCTGCTCACAGCAAATATAACCCCGAGAAAGAACCCAGGTAAAGAGAAGTAAGGGGGTTGCTGTTTAGGCATTTAGGGCTAGAGTGAGACAGCAACAACAGGAGAATAAAACTAAAGGAGATGTTTATTCTCAGGGTCCTGCAAATGCAGGGGTAACATTTTTATGAACTTTGGAGTTAGTGTCTCCATAAATCTTATATTCTGGTACTTCAGTTACTTCATCCTGGCCTATGACTGGAACATGAACATGCTGGTTAGAGTCTGACAATACAAGTATCTAAGGATATAGAAGATCTTTAATAAGGTCACAGACAGTGCTATGAGTTTGGGTATGAATTGTCCCCTAAAGGACCATGTCCTAAAAGATTTGTCTGCAGTGTGTTAGTGTTGAGGGGACAGAATCTTTAGAGCTAAGTCATAGAGCCTCGACTTACATGAATGGATTAATGCCACCTGCCAGGAGCAGGCCATGGGACTTGATTGTTTTTCCCTTGCAGAATGGATTGTTGTAAATGAGTTCGGCCTTGTTTTTTAGCTTGTTCTCTTCCTTCTTTTCTCCTACCATATGATTTCTTCCACATGTAACTTGCTACTCTCATTCTTGCTTTCACCACCCAATGCCAACCAAGTTGTGACACAACTAGAAGGCCCTTGACAGTGGCTGGAGCTGTGCTGTGTAAATAGTACAGCCATCAGAATTGTAGTCAAATAAATCAGTCTTTAAAAATGTTTATTTATTGTTTTATTTGTTTATTTGTGTGTATGTGTGTGCATGTGAGAAAGGGGCTTAGCTTATAGGCGTGCCAGGGTCCCCAGCAATTGCAAATGAACCCCAGATGCATGCACTACTTTGTGCATTTAGTTTACATGAGTACTGGGCAACTAAACCCAGGTAGGCAGGCTTTATAAGCTAGTACCTTTAACCATCAAGCAATTTCCCCAGCCCATAATTCTCTTTTTGATAATACCCAGCCACATGTACTTTGTGATAACACTACAGAATGGACAAAGAAATATAGGAAAAATAGACATACTTTTAGTGATAATAACGTAAGTGGGATGGGGTCACATGTAGCTTCTTGGAATAAACAATTATAAAACTAGACAAAATATATAAAAAAATTTCAAAAATTTAATGATATTCAGGCAAGGGTTGTATTCCTGTAGCAAATAGAAATAACAATTCTACCAATATTTTGTGTAGAGGAAATTTTCAGTGTAGAAGAACAAGGAGGAGAATTCCATGCACAACTGCTTTGTTGAGATAGAGCTGGAGGCTGATGCCATCAGTATTCAGAACAACATGCTTGATGTTTGCTGAAACCACCAAGTCTGCCATTCATATCTGAATCTAGGCAAATCAGGTAGCGAACTAGCGTTAGTGATTGACACTAAGTGGCCAGTACCATCTTCCCATCTTCTCTCCAGGGTCTCATCACCAACACCTGTCTTTTTAGCAGCCTCCTTCCAGCACAGGCTATCACAGTGAAACACTTAGACATATAAGACACATTGTGGTGCCTGATGCCCAGAAGGAAGTTGAACACACAGGTCACCAAGATGCCACTGCATACCTATGACCAGGTAGAAGCTTTACCACGCACTATCTATCTGGCTTCTTCTCCACTTGTTCCTGGAAAGTCTTCTATTGTAAAGGATGCTGTTGGGCATGGCTGTTTACCATAGTGACAAGCTTCTGCTGGCTGGCTCCTGGGTCATGGGTAGCAGTCCATGTCTCAGGATAGCAGCTATTCCTTAGAGATAGGCAGGGTAGCATGTGGCACTCACTGCTGAGAGGTTTGATGAAGACTGGGATATGCTCATAAGTGACAGAATGGCAATGACGGCAGGACTTTGAGATCATAAGGGAGTTCTGACATGAAGGTGGGGGGCAGTCTGTTGATGTCAGGGCACTAGGAATAACTCACACCTTTATGGCTAGTTCTTAACTCCTGGAGGCACATGGAGTGGCAGATGTGATCTCAATCTAACAACCTGGGCTTGGGCTGAGTGCATTAATAATTAAAACGCTTCTGACATTCCAGCAAAGCATCCTAGGAAAACTTTTTGTTGTTAGCCGGAAAGCCAAGATGAAGGCCAAAATGGGAGGGAAGGATCTACTTCTCAGAGGCAATGACTATGTCACAAAATGATTAGGGAGCCGGGCGTGGTGGTGCACGCCTTTAATCCCAGCACTCGGGAGGCAGAGGTAGAAGGATCACCGAGAGTTCGAGGCCACCCTGAGACTACATAGTTAATTCCAGGTCAGCCCGGGCCAGAGTGAGACCCTACCTTGAAAAAAAAAAAAAAAAAAAAAAAAAAAAAAAAAAAAAAAAAGATTAGGGAGCATTTAATACTTGTGAATCCCCTCCTTCCTTCCCCCCTTCCTTCCTTCCTTCCTTCCTTCCTTCCTTCCTTCCTTCCTTCCTTCCTTCCTTCCTTCCTTCCTTCCTTCCTTCCTTCCTTCCTCCCTTTCTCTTTCTTTTTTTTGAGACAAAGAAAGAGGCAGAAAAGAGAGAGAGAGAAAGAGAATGGGATTGCCAGAGCCTGTAGCCACTGCAAACGAACTCTTAGACACATGTGCCACCTTGTGCATCTGGCATACGTGGATCCTGGAGAATTGAACCTGGGTCTGTCGGTTTTGCAGGCAAGCACCTTAACTACTAAGCCATCTCTCCAGCCCAGGATTTGTTTCTTTCTTGACCAGCCCTTCAATGCTGTCCTTCCTATCTCCAGGGACCAGGACTTCAAATTATAGCTTATTGAGTCAGCTTAAGACATCTATCAAGAAAAAAAGAGAGATGATTTAGATTAGCACACTTAGGGGATTGCTTGCATGTACGCTGCATGAATTGTGTGTTTACAGAACATTTACAAGTGCATTTACATATGTCCTTCTGCCCTTCATTTCTCTACCTTGTCAACCCTCTTTGCTGTCAGCATGGTTACAAGGACTGGAAGTGATGATGAAGATGGTGCTAGGGTGCGTCTGGTAATGTGTTGCCTGAGGGAAGTATATGTACTATAGCTGTAGCTCTTTATTTGGCCTAATGAGCATCCATAGATTCCAGGGTGTTCAAAGTGGCTGAGAACTTTAGCAGAGCCTCCAGGCGCAAAGCCAACAGCCATGACAGGAGTGGAGCTTCCCTGGGTATCCATAGGTGTTTAAAAGGGTCGTGGCTGACATAATGGTGGTAACTGGACGCCATGAGGAGGCTGATTGACAGCAGCAGCTTATCAAAAATGAAGGGGTCAAAACTGAAACCTGACAGCTTCATTGACAGCAACATTGTACATGGCCCCAATGGACTTGGGGAACTCAGCAGATAATAGCTGTGATTCCAGTTGGCTTCCATCTTTACCTGCCTTGAGGTCCCATTTCTAGGGCACAGCTGCTAGAATCAGGGTGTCTGACATCATGGTTGCTTTGGCTTTATTTAAAGGACAAAAGGAGTGCCAGGCATGGTGATGCACAGAAATTTTCTCCCAGCACTTCGGAGGAAGGGGTAGGAGAATCACTGTGAGTTCAAGGTCAGCCTGGGATTATAGAATGAGTTCCATCTTAGTCTGGACTAGAGTGAGACCCTACCTCAAAAACAAAACAAATCCTCGCCCCCCCCAACAAAAAAAAGGACAGAAGAAAGAAAACATTAATGAGTGATTACAATAGAGACCTGTTACCATTCTTTTTTAAAAATATTTTTATTTATTTATTTATTTGCAAGCAGAGAGAGAGAGAGAGAGAGAGAGAGAGAGAGAGAAGAGTCAGACAGAGAAAAAATGGACACGACAGGGCCTTTAGCCACTACAAACGAACTCCAGATGCATGCACCCCCTTGAACGTGGGTCCTTTGGCTTCACAAGCAAGCGCCTTAATTGCTAAGCCATCTCTCCAGCTTCCCCCTCCCCATTACCATTCTTAACAGTATTTGGTCATAACGCCCAGCCAAATACCCTTAGGGAGGCCTTGGTCCTCCTGATCTGTCTTATCATAGTCAGTATGAGAACATCCACCTTTCCTGCCTAGTGCTTTGGTACAATGTAAGCTGCTTCATGTATTTATTTTCATCCATACAGGAGTTCTGTAAGGAAGGTTTTTTTTTTTTTTTTATATTTATTGACAACAAAACATACTTACATACCAAAGGTGCGTATTTTTCCCTCCCCTCCCCCCCTTCCCCTTTAGAACTCCACTCTCCATCATATCCCCTCCCTCTCTCCATTAGTCTCTTTTTTTAATATGATGTCATCCTCTTTTACTTCTACTATGAGGGTCTTGCGGAGGTATTGCTAGGCACAGCAAGGTCATGGATATCAAGGCCAATTTCTGTCTGGGCAGTTGCATTGTAGGGAGTCGTGCCCTTCCTTTGGCTCTTCCATTCTATCCGCCCCCTCTTCCGCAATGATCCCTGAGCCTTGGAGGGTGTGACAGAGATGTTTCAGTGCTGGGCACTTCTCCATCCCTTCTTCTCAGCACTATGTTGCCTTTTGGATCATCCCAGTGGTCATCGCCATCTGAAAAGAGAAGCTTCTCTAACCAGAAGTGAGAGTAGCATTAATATGTGAATATGAGCATTAAGTGTAGTATTTTCCGGGCAGCTTGGTGGGAATAGTATATACATTTAGATAAGGGCATGCTTTATACCCCTAAGGCTTATGACCTTACCTACCATAGACTTTGCTTAGGTTTTTCAGTACCAGGTATGTATTCCCTCCCATAGAGAGGGCCTTCAGTCCAATTATAGAGCAGTTGGTTACCCCACGAGTAGACATGCCACTATTGCACCTGTTCAGTCTTTGGGCCTGTCTGGCCAAATTTGAATATTCAGTGTCCACTGTTTTCACTGCTGATGACTTCTGTCTCCCATACTCTGCAAGCAGTGCAGCTTTTTCCAGCTTTCAGTTGGCTGGTCTACAGGGAGAAGGTTTTCTGCTCAGCACCAGCTTGCTTTCTCAGTGACCTTGCCTCTCAGGCAAGAGATGTCTTCAGCAATAGGGTCTTACTATCTGTTTCTCAGGGAAACCAAGAGCTTTGGCAAAAGCCTTTAATGTTTTGGAGGCTACCAGGACCTCCTTGGCCAACAACTCACTGGAAGGTATCCCATCCCAGGTACTGAAAATTTTCTAGTAACAGTCTACAGCTTCTAGATGTACCATTATTCAAAAAAGTAGTTTTACATAAGTCTTATTCACAATCTTTTGAAATTAGATTGACCCTCCCCTTGCCCTTCTTTTATGCATTCTCTACCCATGGCCTTGGTTAGGCCATTCCCTCCTTGTAATCAGTCCTTCCACTTACATATGTGCAATACCATACACTTCAGTCCTTCCCTTTCCTCCGTCCCTTATAGCCTTTTACCAGCTTACTGGTTTCTGGTACCAATTTTTGGTTCCAGTTCACACACAAGTCTGTCTATTTGTAGCTAGGATCCACATATGAGAGAGAACATGTGACGTTTGGCTTTCTGAGCCTGGGTTACCTCACTTAGTATAATCCTTTCCAGATCCATCCATTTCCCTGCAAATTTCATAATTTCATTTTCTTTACCGCTGAGTAGAACTCCATTGTGTAAATGTACCACATCTTTATTATCCATTCATTTGTGGTGGGACATCTAGGCTGCTTCCATTTCCTAGCTATTGTGAATAGAGCGGCAATAAACATGGTTTTGCAAGTATCTCTAAGGAAGTGAGAAGAGTCTTCTGGATATATGCCTAGGAGTGCTATAGCTGGATCATATGGTAAATCTATTTCTAGCTGTCTCAAAAACCTCCACACTGATTTCCACAATGGTTGGACCAGGTTGCATTCCCACCAACAGTGTAGAAGTGTTCCTCTTTTTCCGCATCCACGCCAACACTTATTGTCATTTGTTTTCTTGATGGAAGCCATTCTGACAGGAGTGAAATGGAATCTCAAAGTGGTTTTAATTTGCATTTAGGAAGGTTTTTTTTATACTTTGAAGTTGAGGGGTCCAAATCTCATAGATAGGAAGTGATTTTCCTTTGAGCACATTTTTGCTAATTTTGACTGAGCTTTGAAACTCTGAGAAGGGCTACTGTGACTTTTTCTTGAATCTTGTCTCTGTTATCATAAAGAAATTCCAGTGATCATGGAGGCCAACAACCCAGAAATGCTGCCAGTGCTACGAATGTCATGGACAAGGGGACTGAGCAACTGAAATCTATATGTGCCCTGCTCAGTTTCTGTGGAGAGCTGTTTTCACATCTGCTGCCTTTGAGAACCAATGTTGTGGATACCTGGGCCTGAGATTTAGATACACAGGTCATTTCCTGCCCCTGAGAGTTTATCCAATGGACCTTTCCCTGAGGGCACCCACCTCTGACTTGCACTTACTTGGATATCTCTGGACATGGTGACCTCAACATAGAAGTGAGGATTTGAGCCTGGAACTGTGCTGAGCTAACTTTCCAGCACACATATCCCCGTGCTCCCCTGAGGAGTCATGACACCTGATTAGCTACTGTGCAGAAAAGAAAGCAGAGGCTCTGAATCTTGGCACCAAAGGATGGGGATTGAGATTCCCAGATAAGAGATGAGTCCAACACAGCACATGTCCACTTGCTGACTCATGCTGTGGTTTATCATCTATTATTTCGCACTGAAACTTGAAGTTAACCTTACTTAAGCGGTGGTATGTAGTTATGAGGAAGACAGAAGGAGAAACCATTTTCTTTTCTCCTACAACTTTACATTTCACAGAATCATGGAACAGAGAAAGAGAGCCTTGCCAGAGTAAACCACTTCTGTTACTTTCAGCCTGTCACTGTAGAAGGGGCCACTTTGGAATACACAGTGATACAGCACCTTATCAGAAGGCAGGACATAGAAGATTCTTAGGACAATACCTTTATAGATAGCATCTTTCCCAAGTCTTGTGCTCTCTAGAATACTCCTCCGTGACGTCACCAGGTTTGTCCCTCTCATCCTTGTACAAGTGTACCATCTGGGAGAACAGGGAATAGGCATAGCTTATCTGCACAGACTTAGCACTCTGCCTGGATGGGAAGAAGCAGGCTAGTTCTGTTTCACCACCCTGCATAGCCACCACAGGTTCATGGGACCCCAGGATTTGAAATGTTTCTGAATAGAAAGCAAATGAGCAGAGACAAAGTCAGGGGAGGACTGGAGGCATGTTTTGTGTAGACAAGGGGAGTTTGATTGCATATATACAAAGTTAGTTATTCCACAGTCCAAGTCTAGGGAACATGGTCTGAAAATAGATAAAGACAGGTCTTTATTTTCTAACCTGGACATTTGCATAGAACAAAAAGGGGGTTAGAGATGATGGAAGTGGGAGAGATAGGCCTGGGCTACGATGAACAAAGATTGTTAGGAAGCAAAATGTAAAGAGACAATTAAAGGATTTATAAGCACATAGGTGTCAAGACACAGAAATATAGATGTGTGTGTGTGTGCGTGCGCGAGTGTGCATGTGTGTGTGCATGACAGAAAGCGAGATACATCACTTAATTTACCAATTTCTTGGTTGAAATAGGAAATTAGGAAGCAGTTGAAAAGTGATTGCAGGAACATTTGATAGCTTCTTCAGGCTAGAGTCTGTCCTTGCTGGCAGGAGAACGGTGTCGCACAGGACCCCTGAGGGCTTTGAAGAAGGTAGCTGGACAATGGTGCTGAGAAAGAAGTCAAGGCAGTTCAGTGGGAAAGACGACTGAATATGACTAGCATTTCCCATGAGCAAGAGATGTGAAAATGGGGGCATAGCATATCCACCTACTTTCCCAGTCTTATTCTATACTTCCTTCAGATTTTAAAAACTAGTAATTCACTGCTTTCACCTAGAGCTTCTTCACCTTCTCCTACTCTGTCACACACACTTACACTCATGTTTGTGTGTGAATGTGTGTGCATGCACCTCCCCACACACCTGTGGGCCTGGGCCAGCATATAACAGTGAGAATGCCAGCATAGTGTCTGGTCCTTAGTACACTGAAAAAATTGAATTCTTTACCTTTCCCAGGCTCTCAAAGAATCTATTGGATGTTTATCTCTTCTTTATTTCTAGGGTTTTCCTCTTTTTTTCATTCCATGTTTTATTTTATATTTTATTTATTTATTTGAGAGAGAGACAGGAGAGGAGAGAGAGAAAGAAGCAGATAGAGAGAATAGGTGTGTCAGAGCCTCCAGCCACTGCAAATGAACTCCAGGTGCATGCGCCTCCTTGTGCGTCTGGCTTACGTGGGTTCTGAGGAATCTAACTGGGGTCTTAAGGCTTTGCAGGAAAATGCCTTAACCACTAAGCCATCTCTCCAGCCCCATTCCATGTTTTATATCAGAGAACCAGAGAGTTATAAAATAGGGAAGAGAAATAATAACCCTTTCTGCAACTAGTGCAGGCATCTGGAGACAAGGGAGAATGAGAAGGGGCTGCCATTGAAAGTTGGAGAGACTTGCTGCTTTGCTGATCACATAGGCAGGGTGGCCCAAGATCTATGTGCAGGGGCAAAGGCTGTATTGAGGAGGCAGATAAAAATGAGCTATGAGAGAAATATGCTTTCTATATGTGTCAATGAATCTTGAGCAACTGGAGGCACGTAATAGGACTGTGTGGAATCTTGGAGGGCCGTGCCGGGAGCAGCAAAGATGGAGCATTTACTTTGTCATGGAGATAGCAAGCACCTCTTAACCCTTCTGAAATGACTCACAGCAAAAATGGTATTACTTTGGGGACACATTTAGTAATTGGAAGGAGATTGGTGGGCATGTATGTAGGCTTTATAAAAATACTACATTTAAAATACCCCATAATTATGACAATGAAAATGAAGTAGAAATTTTTTAGGAAATATATTAAATATTGAATTTAGAAGGCATAACACTAAAATTCTAAATTTTATAATACTTGAAATTGCTTCAAAAAGTATAACTTAATTTTCTGTTTTATACTTGAAATTACTGCAAATAATTATGAATTATAAATATCAATGGTGATAGTCACTATTGGTAAGATATTTTAATTACACAAACCAGTCATATAGATTTTAAAATTGTTTCTACTGCCTTTCTTTTATTTTGAATTGTATTTAAGACATATCATCATCCCCCCCCCCTTTCTTTCACAAGGTCTTGTTATTGTAGTCCAGGCTGACCTTGAACTCAGGAATTACAGGCTTGTGCCACTATGTCTGGCTGTTTTTCCTTTTCTTCACAAATGTGAGATTGACAGTAATGTGATAATGATCACTGACAAAGGAGCAAAGGCAATAAAATGAATTGACAGGTTGGCAACAACAATTTATCTCCAGAGCAATAGAAGTGCAGCTGGATCCTGTCCAGTGGACAGAGCCAACTTCCCTTTTATAGCAGGGATATAAGAAGCTGTTGAGACAGCTCACAGAGACTCTTAGCAAAGAATTCAGGCCCATTAGCATTGAGCCTTTCAAGTAGATATGTCTTGACCAGCATCTCTCTATAAGACTCACTGAAGATTGAAATATTGGCTGCAATTTACTCAGCACTTCCTCATCTTTTCTCCCACATCACATATACTTAAAAATTTCTATGAAAAATATTAAACTTATGACAGGGATTACACTGGTTCTATAGATTGCAAAGCAGTAAAGGTGTTTTTACAACACCAATTCTTCCAATCCATGACAGGATATTTTATCATATATTTATACCTTGATTACATTTATTCCTAAGTACTTTATTTTTTGGTGCTATTTGTAAGTGGGCTTGTTTTCCTAATTTCTTTTTTTTTCGGGGGATAGTTTATTGTTAGTGTACTATACAGAAATGCTACTGAGTTTTGCACATTGCTTTTTTTTTTTTTTTTTTTGAGGAAGGGTCTCTCTCTCTCCCCAGGCTGACCTGGAATTCACTATGTAGTCTCAGGCTGGTCTCGAACTCACAGTGATCCTCCTACCTCTGCCTCATGAGTGCTGGGATTAAAGGCATGTGCCATCATGCCCAGCTTTGTATATTGCTTCTATGTACTGAAATTTTACTGGATTTGTCAGTTACTTCTAACATGTGGAGTCTTTAGGGTTTTCTATATACAGCAATGTCATCTAAAACACAAGCATGTTTACTTTGTCCACTTAATTTGTATTCCTTTTATTTTTTTCCATTGTTCAAGTTCTCTGGCCAGGACTCTCAGGACTATTGTGGATAGAAGATGCAAAAATGGGATCCTTATTTTCCTCTATATAGGAGTGGGAAAAGACTTCCTGAACAAAACCCCAGTAGCTCAGGAACTTAAACAATCACTCAACCATTGGGATCTCATGAAGCTAAAAAAAGTTTTTTTTTCACAGACAAATATACCATAAGCAGAGCCAATAGACTACCCACAGAATGGCTATACAACTGACAGAGGCCTAATTTCTAGAACCTACAAAGAACTCAAAAACATAAACAATAAAAAATCAAACAACCCACTCACAAAGTGGGGCAAAGAACTGAATAGGGAGTTCTCAGAGGAAGAAATACAAATGGCTAAACACACACTTTAAGAAAATGTTCAACATCCCTAACCATCAGGGAAATGCAAATTAAAAGAACTATGAGATTCCATCTTGCCCCAGTAAGGATGGCAAACATTAAAAAAATCAAGTGGAAACAAATGCTGGTGAAGATATGGAGAGATAGAAACTCTCATTAACTGCTGGTAGGAATGTAATATGGTACAACCACTATGGAAAGCAATATGGAGACTCCTAAAAAGGTTGGCTATAGAGTTACCCAGTTATTCCCTTACTGGGCATTTACCCTAAAAGCTCCATGCCTCAGTTCAGAGAGATTTGCTCAACCATGTTTATAGTTGCTCAATTCATAATAGCTAAGAACTGGAATCAGCCCAAATACCCATCATTGGATGAATGGATAACCAAAATGTGGTATATCTACACAATGGAATTCTATTCAGCAGTTAAAAAATGGGATCCTTGTTTTGTTCCTGGTATTGGAGGAAAAGTTTTAACTTTCAGTACTCAGAATTATATGGACATCCATTTTCAAGTCAGTTGGGTCAGTACCAAAGAGAATGGTTGCTGGAACACATGATGAGTATTTAGTTTTTTTTAAAAAAATATTTTATTTATTTGCAAGCAGAGAGAGAGATAGAAGAGGGACATACTTCAGGGCCTCTAGCCACTGCAAACACTTCAGACACATGCGCCACCTTATGCAACTGACTTTACATAGGCACTGGGGAATTGAACCCAGGTCATTAGGCTTTGCAGACAAGTGCCTTAACCACTGAGCCATCTCTCCAGCCTGAGTATTTAGTTTTTTTTTTTAGAACATGCCAAATTGTTTTTCAGAGCAGCTATGCCATCTTCTGTTTCCACCAGTAATGAATGGGAATTCTTGGTGCTCTATGATCACCTGGTGGTGTCAATGTTTCAGATTTTTATCATTTCAATAGGTTTTTAGTCCTATCTCATTTAGTGCTAACTCATAACTTTAATGTTGAACGTTTTTTCATATGCTGGTTTTTTTTTTTTTTTGGGTCTTGGTCTATATTCTGGGTTGGTCCTGAATTTACTATGAGTCACAAGCTGGCCACAAAATTTCATTTGTAGCAATAGGACTACTCTACTTACCTTTTTGTTCTTGAGTGAGCTTCGGTGATTTGTATTTTTTTTTAAGATTATATTTTTATTTATTTATTTATTAGAGTCAGAGAAGGGGAGAGAGTGATTGAGAGTAGGTGCGCCAGGGCCTCTAGCCATTGCAAACAAACTCCAGATGTATCTGGCTTATGTGGGACCTGGAGAATTGAACTGAGGTCCTTAGGCTTCACAGGCATGCACTTTAACTGTTAAGCCATCTGTACAGCCTGTGATTTGTATTTTTTGAGAAAATTTTCCATTTCACATAAGTTATTGAATATATGTTTATAGAATAGTTTGCAGTATCACCTTATTTTCCTTGAAATGAGTGTGGGGTGTGTGTGGGGGGGTATAGTTTATTTTTAGTGTACAGAATCCTTTGTGCATAATCCTTTCTTTATGCTGTGCTTGTTTCTTTTGTCTTATTTCCTTTCTCCTTTTTAATTTGTCAGTATTTCAAGAGGTTTATGTTTATAAGTCTTAACTATTTTCAAAAACAAAACAAACCAAAAAAACCCAAATTTTGCCTTCAATGACTTTCAGTTTTCATTAAATTTTACTTTTTCTTTTTCTCTTGCTCTAGCCCAGGCTGACCTGGAATTCACTATGTACTCTCAGGGTGGCCTGGAACTCACAGCAATCCTTCTAACTCTGTCTCCAGAGTGCTGGGATTAAAGGTGTGCGCCACCATGCCCAAATGAATTTTACTTTTATCTGAATTGTTTCACTCATCTTTTATTTTAAATATTTATTTATTTATTTATTTGAGACAGATAGAGGGAGAGAGAGAGTGCGTGAGAATGGGCGTGACAGGGCCTCTAGCCACTACAAATGAACTCCAGATGCATGCGTCCCCTTGTGCATCTGGCTTATTGGGAACTGGAGAATTGAACCAGGGTCCTTAGGCCTAGCAGGCATGTGCCTTAACCACTAAGCAATCTCTCCAGCCCCATCTTTTATCTTATATCTTTCATTGCTGCTCTACTGCCAGTAGCAAGGAAATGGAATTAACTTACATGTTCATCATTTGATGACTGAAAATACAGTTGTCATATGTGCACACAATAGAATTTTATTCAGTTGTAAAGAAGAATGAAGTTAGTAAATTTGCAGAAAAATTAATGGAAAATATACTAAGTAAGGTAACTCAGACCTCAAAAGACAAAAAGTGCATGTTCTTTCTCCTATGCAGATCTTAACTTTTAATACTTCTATATTTGTAGGATGAAGAGTGGGTGTAGGCTATGAATCTAGATAGAACATGAAAGGAAAGCAAAAGAAAAGGTGGAGTAGCTAAAAGGATTCTTGTAATATAAGAGCTAAAGAAGAGGGTAGGGTGGAGATAGGTGGGGTGGGGAGTAGAGGGGAGGAAATGAAATAAAAATGTTGGAAAAATTCATTGAAGAAACCTAATTTTAAACTTTTAATAATATTTTTATTTATTTATTTGAGAGAGAGATAAACAGCCACATAGATAGATAGATAGATAGATAGATAGATAGATAGATAGATAAAATGGCTTAACCAGGGCTTCCAGCCATTGCAAATGAATGTACTCCAGACACATGTGCCACCTTGTGCATCTGGCTTATGTGGGTTCTGGGGAATCAACTCTAGGTCCTTAGGCTTCACAGACAAGTGCCTTAACTGCAAAGCCATCTCTTTAGGCAAGAGACCAAATTTTAAAATTAGCATTTTATTCATGCTAATAAAATTTTTAATAAAAAATAAATTATGAGAAATCTGGCAACAGAATGTTCTTAAAAGTGGAAGTCTTTGGAAACTTTTTTCTTTTCTTTTCTTTTCTCCTTTCCTTCTCTTTTCTTTCTTTCCATCTCCTCACCCTTTCCTTCCCTTGGCTCTGCCCCTCAACCTCGCCTTCCTTTTTTTTTTTCCTTTTCCTCCTTTTCTTTTCTCCTTCCTTTTTCTTTCTTCCTCCCTCCTTCCCCTTCCTTCTTTCCGTCTCCCCTCCCTCCCTCCCTCCCTCCCTCCCTCCCTCCCTCCCTCTCTCCTTTCCTTTCTTTTGGTATGTTATTTTTCAAAGTTGCTCCTATCTTCTTGGTATTTCCAGTTCTTTTTTACCCAAAGCTGGGCTTTGTTCCTGCTGCTCTGCTATGATAGCACCCACTTCCAGTCACAAGTGGAAGGACAGAGAAAGCAATTGAGTTGATCTCACTATTTTAGGAACACAACTGTTTCAGACTGGGAAAGAAAGTTCCCTCCTTCCAAATGACCCTTGCCTGCAGCTTTCCTCCTGTTGCTGTGTCTGTCCTTGGTGCTGCCATCTCCACTGAGAAGTGGCTTGGGGCTGAGCCACTCCACTTCACTCCACAAGCGTTTTTTTGGTGCTCTCTTTGTCTATGCCACTGTTCAATTTCTGTTTTCAGGACTCGCGTCCAGCCTGGAGGATACTGGAAATAAAAAATGGTAATCTCACTGCAGATTTGGTGGTAATTCTGATTCTGGCCTCCCTTACCATTCTCTTTTGCTCCTGTTCATTGTTTTTAAAAGTATTTTATTTTTATTTATTTGACAGGGAGAGAGAGAGAAAGAAAGAGAGAGAATGGGTGCACCAGGACCTCTAGCCACTGCAGACGAACTCCAGATGCATGCGCCACCTTGTGCATCTGGCTAACGTGGGTCCTGGGGAAGTGAACCTGGGTCATTTGGCTTTGCAGGCAAATGTGTTAACTGCTAAGCCATCCCTCCAGCCATGTTCCTCTCCATTCTTTAGAGTTCTCTTGGCTGCCTTGTGGTTTGGTAGAGCACTCTGTGGGAGAAACCAGGGTGCAGTGTGCTTATTTCATCTTGCTATAACTGAGCTTAGAGCACGTTTTGTTTTTCAGTGTGTTAGTGTGATTTTGAAGTTCATTTCAACACTTGAGTTGGCCTTCCTATGTCTTCTTAGCTTGGTAAATGTAGGGGCAGGTAGCATTTTGAGGATTCCATCAAAGGGAATAAAGTAGAGTGAATGATGTGTGCTTGCAAACCATGTTCCAATTATTAGGCAATAAAGAAGTAGTATTTATTTGTTATCTGATACTTATGTCATTTTTACAAAATACTTGCAATGTAGTTTTCTAACTTATCTCAGATTACCTTTTATAATATACATACATATATATATATATTTGAGAGAAAGGGGAGAGAGAGAGAGAGAGAGAGAGAGGGAGAGAATGGGCACGCCAGGGCCTCCAGCCACAGCAAACAAACTCCAGATGCATGTGCCCTCTGGTGCATCTGGCTTACATGGGTCTTGGAGAATCAAACTGGGATCCTTTGGCTTTGGAGGCAAACACCTTAACCACTGAGCCATCTCTCCAGCCCCTCAGATTACCTTTAGTTCAAGGAAATCACTGTCTTCTGAGATCTATTCTTAGATGGTTCTGTGAAGGATTTCATTGTGATGTTAATTTACGGTTTCTCCCCTTCTGGTTATTTATTTTGAAGCTCTCAGTTAAAGTACTTGGTTTCTACAAGAACAAGTCTCATCTCTTTCTCCAACAGTGTGCTTTAATTGCTTGAAGAAAGTGATCATGTCATTCCTCATTTTCCCTAGGCTCATGCTATCCTCCCATGGTCTCATAATCTTTATTTTCCCCTTTAATTTCCATTCTGTACTCCACTTTATTCTACTCTTCTTCAAAATATCTATTGTAGCAGTTACCTTCTCATTGATGGACAAGAGACCCAACCAGAAGCTGCTTATGGAAGGAAAAGGTTTATTTCGACTTTCAGTTTCAAGAGGATGTTTCATCTTGGTGGGGAAATCCTGGCAAGAACAGACAGCATGGTATCACATTTTGTCATATCAGCTGGGAGGAAGCAGCAAGAGTGAACAAGCCAGCACTGGCAAGAGGGCTGAGTTAAATATCTCAAGGCCTGCTCCCAGTGACGCACCTCCTCCAGCAAGGCTCCACCTCTCAAAGGATCCACCAGCTGGGGACTAAGCACAAGGCTTAATAACAAACACATATGACTTCAGGAGGTACCAAATCAGATATGCAGAGACACAGAGACTCACAAAACCTCATCAATGAAATAGACCTAAAATGAACCCAATGTGGCTCAGGGAAATTTGCGGAAGAGGGGGCAGAAAGATTGTTAGAGCCATGAGTTAGGTCATTATACATATACATATATTTTTTTTTCAGGAGGATGTTTTAGTCTGTCATACTCTGCCAAGTACTGAGATATATTCTTTCTTTTTCTCAAAAAATTCCCATCCAACAGTATAATTAAGGGATGTTTTGACCCTTGTGGGAGCACTCTTCTTTCTGTGGCTTACTTTGGATAACCTCATCTTCCTAGTCATTTGCTTCACTATTCCTTACCTTGTGTTCCCTAACTAATTAGACCGTGGTCCACGTAATATGGATCTGGGAAGTTCTTTTATGACATCATGTAAGGCTAAATGTCTTCTGAATAGGTTCATCTTTTTTCATGTAGGGATAAAGTCATGACTGCAAGAGTGCAATCTAAGTGGCTGATACCATGTGTAGAGCTTATGCATATATCTCATAAAGAATATCCACCCCACAGCTAAATGTAAACTGTAATGAGGTATGCAGAAGTCACACCAGATTGTGTAGCCATTCTGGACTGGCAGTTTTCAAAGGAAGGTGAGAAGGTGAATATAACACTATGTGTTGAACTATGTGATGAACACGGGGATTCTGATGACCATCAGGGCAGTCATAGGTAAAGTCCCCCCCAGAAATTCTCTCAGGCAGTAGTTTTATTATGAATCCAGAATTTCATGGTGTGGAGAGCCCATGATTTATATTGGCCAGCTGCGACTCATTAGCAGTAGATGGACAAAAAAGAAAACAAGGCCATTTAGTGGGTCACCATAGTGACTAATGATAATGAGGACATGCATAGATTTACTTTTTTCAATTTCAGAGTATTTTCAAGGTGACTTTGATTTACCTGATGTTGGATGTTCAAACCAAATTGATGGCTTAGAATTCAAAGTCAAAAAGGAAGCGTCTTCTTTAAAGAGAGCACAAAACTTGGTAGAAAGGAAATTTTTGCCTTTTCTTTAAAGCTCTGCAACTGAAAATTTGTGTTTGGGTTCTAGTGACCTTGAGTAATGAGGGTAAAAGTGAACCTTATTTTTTTCACATTGCTTTTCAGATTTCTCTTTAAATTTCCTGTTATGAATGACTGCTATTTTTGATGGTAAAAGAGATACTTCATGATAAAAAGCAGAAGAGTTTTTTTTTTTTTTTTTTTTTTTTTTTAACCAGGGTAGTAAAATCTGTAACATACCAACAATTGGAAACTATATAACAATTCGAAAACAGATACCTTAAAGGAGGAAAAACTAAGATCACCATATGGTTATTTTATCTGCTAAAGCACAGTGAATTTTGCTTCTTTCACAAGAGTTATTTGAAACCATAAAATTCTACCATATGTTAGTAGAAGTTTTATTTCACCATGCAAGAAGTTAGATAGTCTAAAAGAAGTTGAAGAGAACTTTCTATAGATCACTCACACATCCTCTGAAAATCTCAAATCCAAGATAGAGGCTAGAATCAGCTTTTGGAATTAAACACCGAAATCAAATAGACCTTTGAGCTGTAGAGTGAGAAGAAGCAATTGGATTTCCTCTGAGAGAAATTTCTTGTCCCTGAAATAGTGGAAAATTTGAAAAGAATGGTTCTTGTTTGTTTGAATATTCAAGAAATGAAAGAGAAAGTCTACTCTCAAACAAATGTTTGATTATTTAAACAAATTTTTCCAAGTGGCACATTGCAGGCTCCCCTCATATTCCCTTCTCTAAATTAGATCATCCTCCCGTGGCCTCCGAGAGCCACTCTGGAATGACTGTGAACAGAAAACATGCACTCTCTTAAGTCTGCATTCTGAGCTCTTATGTCTCACTGCTTGTCATGAGGACGCTTCCTGGACATTTTAGACTTTTTAAAAAAACAGAAGTACAATTCAATAAAAATGAAGATTTTTTCCTTTTAGGTCACCATTTTTTCTGGCAGACTGAGCCTAAAGTGCACTTTATTTCCCTTTAATTTAACAGCTCCAGCAGCTTTTCCAGTTAAATCGACTGTTCATTATTGAGCCCCATTTATGAAGGGGCTGTGCAGTGCAGTTTAATGAATCCTTGGCACAAAGCTCCCTTTCAGGACCCGGGAAGAATAGGCGCTGTTCAGGCCCTGTAGGGCTGTATGTCAAAGCCAGCCCATAATGCCTGTCAGCCAAGGGCAGAAATTCCCACTGATATAAGAATGTGCAAGAAATCAACTTTCACCACCGACGAGCAGATTAAGACACGATCAGGAAATGAGACTGTAGGTTTAGAACAGTGACACCTGCTTGAACAGAGCTATTTTCCCATCCCTTGATCACTGTGCGGCTGGAGTGGGGGCTGGGAGAAACCACAGCACAGCCAAGTCTCAAAGCCCTCCAGGTCCAATCAGCAGCAGGAGGAAAGACATTGCCAGTGGGGGTGTCTTTGGGCTAAGGCCCCAGCTAAGTGCCTTTGCACACTTTTTCTACTTTAATCCTTATAATGAGACAATGAGGATGATTTGCATATGATGGAGAAGGAAACTGAGGCTCGTGTGCTTTCTTTTCTGGTTCAAGGTTACACTGTTAATTGGCCACTAAATACAGAGATGGGGTGGAATATAGCTCTGTCTGGCTTTGTAATGTCTGTTTCTTTTGAGGTTTGGAAGTGAGATTCATCAGATGGATTTAGTCCTTTAAAATATACCTGCTCTGGTCCCTGGGAATACTTTGAAAAATTATTTTATGGGGTTATATATTGAGTGCTTTCATTGTGTATATATTGAAATACAGGTAGAAGAGACATGCATGACAGTATGAGGAGTGTGTCTAAGGACCTGCTTTTAGTTCTGGGCTGCTCTGAGTGCATATAACTTTCATATCTTTAGACTTTAGGAAAAGTTCCTATCACCAAGGTTGATTTCATTAAAAGTCAAAAATTGCCCAACAGATTTCTACATTACTAGATACCTAGTTTATGGGACATTAACACTTGAGAACTTGAATTCCCAAGATGAGTGTGTGAGGTGGTTTTTTGCCAGGGTCATGGAGCAATTCAGGCCTGTTGAAGGTAATTTTCAAATAGGACAGGTATGTCTCTGAGGCAAATATATACCATATGCAAGACGCTCAGTTTAAGTCATTAACTTGTATCAGAACCATTAATATGTTAGCACTGGTTCAAAGCCATAAACCACATACACACACATGTACCTCCCCCATACCTTTTTTCACTTGTTTATGGTCAATGTAAATAAGAAATTCTTCTTGATATTATTATTCCCATCTCTTTGTTATTTTAAATTTTTATTTATTTATTTGAAAGCAGAGAGAGAGAGAGAGAGAGAGAGAGATAGAAGAGAGGCAGACAGAGAGAGAATGGGCACACCAGGGCCTCCAGCCACTGCAAACGAACTCCAGATGCATGCACCCCTTGTGCATCTGGCTTACGTGGGTCCTGGAGAATTGAACTGGGATCCTTTGGCTTCACAGGCAAGCGCCTTAACTGCTAAGCCATTTCTCCAGCTCCCCCCCCATCTCTTTGTTTTAAATGCTGTTTTCTCCATGGACCATAACTGGGAAAATAGTCTACTGTGTATGTGTGTGTACATGTGAATATATTTATACATATATGAATACATATATGTTATACACATATCTGTTTCTAGTTATACACACATATACATTTATATACACTGATATACAATATTGCTACACATTAATTGGGTTACAAAAACTTGGGCTAAAAATCTTTATGGAAAGAACTTATTTGCATCTCTGCTGAACAAAAGTATCAGATAAAAAGTAATTTTTTTCTAAATCAGAGACCTTCAATAAATAGCAAATGTCAGAAAAGTTAACTTACATTCTTATAGACAGTTTCTAGATGATCCTTCCTATATCATTGGAAAAATGTAGGATACAGTAATCTTTCAATTTTTGGATAATTTTCTGGATTGCCCTCATTTTTGATATGTAAATTTGAATCCACCTGGAGAAAGGAAATGGTTTGTCTTCATTTTTAGAAAGTTCATGGCAAAGGCAAGACAAAAGCCTGGGTCTGCCCTATTCCTGACAGTGTTAGCCGCAAGTCTGTTAAACCATGGAACCCGCTGGGTTCTTTAACACAATGTTTCCAGTACAGACCAGAGAGGGACAGGACTTCTATTTTTTTTTTATTACAAAGAATGGAGGGGTGTTCATTTTTCAGTTAATTTAAATTAAATATGTGATTAAGAAATATATACACTCTGACCCATGTTCCTAACTTAGAAGTTAGGAAGCTAACCTCCAAGTCTACTTCCTACACAGAGATAGAGGTACGTGACTTTGTTCCTTACATACTTCTCCCTCGAAACTGAAGACTTGTGTGCAGTTTGACTGAAGAAGACTTGGGGGAAGACATTTTTCAGGTCTGGAAGTAAAGATTGAGTGACAGGAGAAGCTGTGTGCCATCATCCTCAGGTAATCCAGCTATGGAGCTGGATTGACCCAAGTTGAGGCAGGATAGTACTGGCTGGTCTTTTTAACCCTCCTTGGTACAGGTGTGACCCTGGACAAGGTGATTTCCTTTAGCTGAGGCTAATGCTTGGTGAGGGAGGGGTTGGTGGTGAGCCATCAGCAGTATGGGCTAGCAGAGGGGAGATGGGAAGCTGGGTGGAGCAACATGGCACCATAGCATCCATTGTCCCTTAGTTTTATTACCAAGCTATCTGTGAGAAAAAGATTTCAAGGGGCCGGAGAGATGGCTTAGTGGTTAAGGCACTTGCCTACAAAGCCAGAGGACCCAGGTTTGATGCACCAAGGTGGCACATGCATCTGGAGTTCGTTTGCAGTAGCTGTAGGCCCCGGTGTGCCCATTCTCTTTCTATCTGCCTCTCTCTCTCTTAAATAAATAAATAAATAAGATTTCAAGTCAAGGGTCAACACTGATGGACTAGTGAGCATTAGGAACAGTATGTCCAGAAGGGTTCTAGGCTCATCTGAGCCCAGTGGGGAGTTGTCAGGATTGATAAGTGATGTCTGTGTAAGACACAGGGAAGTGAGGCCATATTTCTTCCTGGACTTCATGTGATCCTGCCAGAGTTTGTCAGTGACTGTTCTCCTTTATGTCTGTGTGTCAAGAGTAAATTATTATTATTATTATTTTTGGTTTTTCGAGGTAGGGTTTCACTCTGGTCCAGGCTGACCTGGAATTAACTATGTAGTCTCAGGGTAGCCTCGAACTCTCAGTGATCTTCCTACCTCTGCCTCCCGAGTGCTGGGATTAAAGGCGTGCGCCACCATACCCAGCTTTAAGAGTAAATTATTAATACTGCTTTATTCATTCCTAGAAACATTCTTCTAAAGATTGAATGTATGGTTATCCTTAGTAGAAGTTCTCAATCTTGTTATTCCATTTTCTCTGGACTCCAGCTGGGAAAAGTAACCTAGTGTCATCAGTAAATTTAGTATTTCCAAAGCAGGAAAGGTTTGTTTCAGCCATTTCTGTTTCTGGCTAAGTAACACAAAACTTTCTAGAGGCACAAGGGCAACTATGCTTGGTAGCCTTCCTAGGATGTGTGAGAGAGGTAGAATGTGAGGCAGAGTACAAGGAGAGCACAACAGAGGACAGTTATGTGGTAAAGCAGGACTTTGAGACAGATGTCTTGTGACCTTGCTAAGGGTGTGCTGCATTTACAATTGGAGACTCAAGGCTAGATGGGAAGAGAAGGACTGTGTGTGTGTATTCATTTTAAACTTATTGACAGTCTTTTATGCATGTATATAATGCATTTTGATCAAATGTTCAAAATCCTTTCCTGTTACTTTCTCTTGACCTACCTCCACTTTTTATTTATTTTTCTTTTTGTTTTCTTTTTTGAGGTAGGTTTCACTCTAGTCCAGGCTGACCTGGAATTCACTATGTAGTCTCAGGGTGGCCTCGAACTCATGGTGATCCTCCTACCTCTGCCTCCCCAGTGCTGGGATTAAAGGTGTGCGCCACCACCCTCCGGCCGACCTGCCTCCATTTTATCAGCCCTTATTTGACTTTGTTATCCAGAGAGGAGTTAGCAGGATCCGCTCAGTGACAACAACATGGGGAAGTAGTTGGCTTCAGAAGAAATACAGTTAATAATTAATTTTAAAAGTGTTAAAAAAACCCCAAAAACCTGGCGTGGTGGTGCATACCTTTAATCCCAGCACTCAGGAGGCAGAGGTAGGAGGCTTGCTGTGAGTTCGAGACCACCCTGATACTACATATGAATTCCAGGTCAGCCAGGATTAGAATGAAATCCTACCTCATAAAAACCAAAAAATAACAAATAAATAAATAAATAAATAAATAAATAAATAAATAATAAAAAGTGTTCAGCATCTTTAGCCATCAGGTAAATAAATGCACATTAAAGCTACTTTGAGATTTCATTTTACCCTAGTCAGAATGGTTATCTTCAAGAAAACAAATGACAACAAATGTTGACAAGGATGTGAAGGAAAGGGAACCCTATTCACTGTTCGTAGCAGTGTAAACGGGTATAGCCACTGTGTAAACCAGTGTGGAGGGTCCTCAAAAACCTAAAAATAGAACTACTGTAAGACCCAGCTATACCACTCCTGGGCATATACCCAGAGAACTCTGTAGCCTGCTACAGAGATACTTGTACATCCATGTTCATTGCTCCTCTCTTCACAATAGCTAGTAAATGGAACCAGCTTAGGTGTCCATCACTGATGAAAGGATAATAAAAAGGTGGTACATGTATACAACAGAATTTTATTCAGTTGTAAAGAAAATGAAATTATGAAAATTTCAGGAAAATGGATGGAATTGGAAAATATTATATTAAAGTAATTCAGTCTCAAAAAGACAGACACCACATGTTCTCTTATGTATGGATCCTAGCTTCTAGTTTCCAGACTTGTGTGAGTACAACTTGGAGTGTCTGTAGAGACAGGAGGTTAGGAAAAGGATTAAGGGGAGGAAATACTGAAACAAGTGATATGAAAACAGTGGGGGTGGAATGTTGAGGTTGGAAAAGATTAAGCAGGAATGAGGGTGGGGAGAGGGGTGAGAACTGGGAGTGGGGAAGGAATTAACCAAAATTTAGGAGACATGAAAAAGCCATTAGAAAATCTACTACTTAATAAACTTAATTAAATATATAAATACAAAAGACAATGAGGGCTGGAGAGTTGGCTTAGAGGGTAAGGCACTTGCCTGCAAAGCCAAAGGATTCAGGTTTGATTCCCCAGGACCCATTTAAGCCAGATGCACAAGATGGCGGATGCAGTGGCTGGAGGCCCTGGCGTGCCCTTTCTCTCCCTCTCTCTCTCTGCCTCTTTCCCAAATAAATAAATAAATAATAAAATATTTTTTAAAAAATAGAATGACTGGAGCTACCTTACAGGATGGATATAGCCATGGGTTATCAAATGATATCAGTATCAGTACCAAATATGGGATACCTCCCTGTGAATTGTTGGTCAGGAAATCTTTCAAGGCCCCCAAAACAGTACAGGGTATTGCCATAGCTCTTGGTTGCTGGTGAATCACCAGAATTGAAAGGTAAGACCCTACTGCTGAATACACCATACCCATCAGTTGCAGTACATGGAGAAATCAAGTTGGAGCTGAGGCAGAAACTTCCTTCCTACTGGTAGTTTTCATAGTGCTAGAAGGGGCTATGCAGGCTGCTGGTAGAGAGAAGTCATCAATGATATCACCCAGCAGTGAATCCTGCATTGTTTAATACTAACCCACCAGGCAAGGTATGCTCTCTGGAGCAGTAGTGGCATGACTGTTACTGGGGTAACTAAGCACTCATGATTGGATTTGAGAGCTACTCCTCTGGAAAGAATTCATATCCCATATGAAAATCTAGGTCAGAAGCTCATGGCTGGGGAGAATTTAGGTCTTAGGGAAGAACCTTACTACTATTGTTTTATTGCTAAACAGATGTGTTGTCAAACTGCCTCCTAAATATTTATACTTACAGATAAATTCTCTTATCATCTGTGGTCAGAAAAGCTTTTTGAAAAAAGTATTTTTAGTCAGGTGTGGTGGTGCACGTTTTTAATCCCAGCACTCAGGAGGCAGATGTAGGAGGATCTCTGTGAGTTCAAGGCCACCCTGAGGCTACATAGTGAATTCTAGGTCAGCCTGGGCAAGAGCGAGACCCTACCTTGAAAAACAAAAAAAAAAAAAAATTTTTTTTTTAATTTATTTTCAAGGGAGAGAGAGAGAAAAGAGAGGGAGAGATAAAGAATGAGAATGGGCATGCTAGGGCTTAGTGCCACTGCCAACAAATTCCAGACACATGTGCTTTACAAACCAGTACCTCTAACCATTGATCCATCACCCCAGCCCCAGACAGGCTTTTTTTTTTTTTTTTTGGCTTCTGATTCTTCTTTTTATTTGTGTCTTAAAAAATTTTCCTTTTTAACTTTTTTTTTTTTTTTTTTTTTTAGAGAGAGAGAGAGAATGGGCATACCAGAGGCCTCTCAGCCACTGTGAATGAACTCCAGACGCGTGCCCCTTGTGGGCAGTACAGCATTGCGCGCTTGCGTCACTTTGTGTCTGGCTAAATGTGGGTCCTGGAGATGGAACTGGCGTTCTTAGGCTTCTCAGACAGGCACCTTAACTGCTAAGCCATCTCTCCAGCCCCCTTTTAACTTTTTTATTGACAATTTTCATACATGTTCATAATGTATGATGATCACGATCCCCTCCTGTTACCTTCTTTTGTTCCACCATCCCCAGGGACCCTCCACTGGACCCCTTCTTCCTGACTTTAAAATACAATATATATATTAAACAGATTATCCTCTTCTATCCCTTTGCCCCGGTCCCGTTTCCCTCTGCCCCTCCTCAATGGGGTTATAATAATCACTGTAGAGTCATGAAGGCCTCAGTCAGTCCCTATGGGATAGTGGGGGGACCATGCCTCAGGCATTTTCTTGGCAGTAGGAGATAGTTAATACAGTGAATCATAGCTGGTCAAGTATTAAAAATAGGTGACTATCAGTTTTCAGGTGTAATCCTTTTTGGAATGCAAGAAGACTCCAGTTTCCACCAACCTAAGGGCTAAGAATGTCATCAGAGAGCGTCTGAGGCCTGTGGTGATTTCCCCCGCTTTGCTGTAATGCACCTTGATGGTCAGCAAGTGTATTTGACTAGTGCCTTGACTTGTGACTTTTTTTGTTCTATAACTATAAAACCTTCATGAAATTGCTAACCCGTTGGGACATGGAATTTGGGATAACTTAAGTCTGTGTCTCTGGGCCATGGTCACTCATATTTGGCTCCAGAATAAACTATCTCTTGTCCTCTTTAAAAAAAATGTGTCTGATGAGTACTTGTTTCTATATGGGACATATACTTCACCTCCCCAGGACTTAAGGAACAATGTGGAAGATGAGTCAAAAAGAATATAAGAACTAAGCCGGATGTGGTGGTGCATACCTTTAATCCCAGAACTCGTGGGGGGGGGGCAGAGGTAGGAGGATCACCACCCTGAGACTACACAGTGAATTGCAGGTCAGCCTGGACCAGAGTGAGACCCTACCTCAAAAAGCAAAAAAAAAAAAGAATGTAAGAACTGGAGTATGGGAAGGAGTAGTGCATTATTCTAGACTCTGGATAACATAAACTTATTGCATTCATGAACTTACAGCAACTGTGGTAGCTACACAAGGTCTGTACATGGAGCCAGTCAATGTTCTGTTATGGATGGTGGGGGGGGGACAACAAGGTTGGGAGGCCACTTCCATCCCTAATGAGCTAATAATAGTTAATGATGCCTGCTGGGGGTGGGAGGGAAGAGTCATCCTATTTTTGTGGCATAGACACTCCTAAGAGCAGAGTAATGTGCAGTATATATGATCAAAATGTAACACACACACACACACACACACACACACACACGCACACATAAATGTCAAAAAATCCAAAAAATTGTTTTAAAAGTGTTACCAAAAACAACACAATGTGCCACATGCCATGGACCACAAAGGCACGTAAGACCCTTGCTCAAGTCTTCATTGGCTCTTTGCACTTGTGAGATCAAATCATAAGCTCCTTTGCTTACACGCAAGGTGCCTTTCTAGTTTTTTGTTTTTTGTTTGTTTTTCGAGGTAGGGTCTCACTCTGGTCCAGGCTGACCTGGAATTCACTATGTAGTCTCAGGGTGGCCTTGAACTCTCGGCAATCCTCCTACCTCTGCCTCCCAAGTGCTGGGATTAAAGGTGTGCGCCACCACACCTGGCTTTTTCTAGTTTTTTTAAAAAATATTTTATTTATTTATTTGAGAGAAAAAGAGAGAATGGTGTGCCAGGGCCTCTAGCCATTGCAAACAACTTTAGATGCATGAGCCACCTTGTTCATCTGGTTGTATGTGGGTACTGGGGAATTGAACCTGGGTTCTTTGATTTTGCCATCAAGTGCCCTAACTGCTAAGCCATCTCTCCAGCCCCCTTTCTAGTTTTATCTTCTCCAAACCCCTGCTTTCCATGCACATTGCAGCCACATCACACTGTTGGAAATGTTCTGATGTTGCCCTTCTACTTTCCAAAAGGCCTTTATGTTTCAGAGCAGTTTTAGGTTTATAGTGCTCTTAAGAGGAAGGAACAGCCTTTAATCCTGGCACTTGAGAGGCAGAGATAGGAGGATTGTCATGAGGTTAAGGCCAGCCTGAGACTAGTCAGCCTGGGCTAGAATGAGACCCTACCTTGAAAAACCAAACCAAAACCAAAACAAAACAATGACAACAAAAAAACCAAAAAAAGGGGGGAGAGGAAGAAAGGAAGGAACAGAGGATTTTTCGTGAATCCAACAGCTAAACATGCATAGTTTCCTTCACTATTAACATCCTAGTATTAGGACCACTCTCATAGTTATGACCCAATACCAGACAGAAGCAACTGTAGGAAGGAGAGACTTGTTTTGGCTTACAACAGCATGATGGTGGGGGCTGGCATCATGTTTTATTTATATCTTGGTAGACCAGGAAGCAGAGAAGGGATGGGAAGTAGGGCTGTATTATAACCCTCAAAGCCTACACCCAGTGGCTTATGTACACCAGATAGGCCATATGTCCAAAAAGTTCTGCAGTCTCCCCAAACAGCACCACCAGCTGGAAGACAAATGTTCAAACACATGAATCTGTGGGGGACATTTTATATTCAGATGGCAACAATCTGTCACCAGAGTGGTACATTTGTTACAGCTGATGAAGCTATATTGACCTCCTAATTACCCAAAATCCACAGTGTGCACTAGGGTTTACTCTTTGTGCCAACTTTCCATGAGTTTGGAAATTTTATTATTTTTTTGAGAATGAGAGAAAGAGGCAGAGAAAGAGAGAGAGAAAGAGAGGAGAAAATTGGCAGAGTAGGGCCTCCAGCTATTGAAAACGGACATCAGACACATGTGCCACCTTGTACATTTGGCTTACGTGGGTCCTGGGGAATTGAACCTGGGTGCTTTGGCTTTGTGGGCAGGCGCCTTAACCAATAAACCATCTCTCCAGCCCAAGTATGTCACTTTTTAGAGAGAAAGAGACAGACAGAAAAATGCCAGGGCCTTCACCCATTGGAAACAAACTCCAGACCCATGTGCCACTTTGTGCATCTGGCTTTACATAGATACTGGGGAACTGTACCTAGGTCCTTTGGCTTCACAGGCAAAAACCTTAACCTCTAAGGCCCTCTAGCCCCATAACTGATCTTTTTATGGTTTTCTACAGTTTTATATTTTTCAGAATTCATACAGTTGAAATCACAGTATGTAGCATTTTCAGATTGATTGTTTTACTTAGCAACATGCACTTAAGGGTCTTTGCTGTTTTCATGGCCTGATAAATTATTTCTTTATGGAGGCTTCTAGATCCCATTTCTGGGCTGTAATATTTCATTGATCTACTTTTTTATTCTTTCACCAATAACACACTGTTTTTTTATTGTTATTCCAGCTTTATAGCTAAGTCCTTAAATTTAGATAGTGTCAATCTTCTTTTTTGTTTCTCTCCAGTTTTTGTGACTTTTCAAATTCAGTTTGTTTTTGTTGATTCCCAGTTCTCCTCCTACCCCCTCCACTTTTGCTCTTCACCTTCCACTGTGTTGCTTCTCAGTAATTTTAAGCCCCATGTCCTTGCTCGTGAGGATGCTGTCTGGGATACTCTTTTTCCTTTTTATTACTTTAAAGCTTTTGAAAGTCATTATCTTTACAGGTCTAACTTTAGGGCACTTAAAAAAATTTTTTTCAAGGTAGGGTCTGGCCAACCTGGAGTTTACTATGTAGTCTCAGGTTGGCCTTGAAGTCACAGCAATCCCCTTGCCCCTGCCTCCTGAGTGCTGAGATTAAAGGTGTGCACCACCATGCCAAACTATGTCACTTTTTGTACAAGATTTTCTTGAAGCTTCCCAAACATGACAAATTACATTCTCTTGTATGTTGCAGAGATAATTTGCTTATGTGTGTATAGAACACAATTCTAAGGATAGGTAGCATCATATAGCATTTTTGCACATCCTTTAAATGATGTATCTAGAGTGCAGTTGGTCCTCAGCAGGTCTGCTGGATGCGAAACTGACATGATAAATAGATAACTAGAAATGGATACTTTCTTAGTAATGAAACAATAATGTGTGTATACTTGGAGCTTAGCTTAGCCTAGCACATCATAGGCTTCGAATAGAAATTTAGTAAGTGATAGAGATGGATAAATTCTCAGATAGCTAATTAAAAAAAAAAATATAAACTGGGTCTGGAAATACAGGATTTGGATTTGAAGCCAAACACTGTTGCTACCAGCTTTTTCAGCTTTGGCAAACAGCCAAACTCTGTGAGCTTAGGTTTCTTCAGTGAAATGGAGATAAAATTACTGATCTGAAAGTGTTGTTTGTGAGAATTAAATGAATAATGCGCGCAAGTGTTCAGAACTGCTTCAAATGTAAGGAGAGGCGCCATCAAAGCTTGTGAGTGAATGGCTGAGAGAAGAAGGAAGCAGAACAACAGAGGAAAGGGGAAATGTCAAGGACACATGGAGGAGGGTGCGGTGCCAGCAGTAGTGGTGACATTGGATCGCAGGACGCTTCTTGAAAGATGTTAGCATTTAACGCGTGCTTTAAAAGCAGGATAGAAGCCTTAGAAAATAGTGAATTGCGATTCTTTTGTCCAGATTTATAGAAATATAACTGAATGCATTTTCTGCTGTCTTAACTATTATGCCCAATGAAAGTCAATTTAATAATAAAGAGAAAAAAAAATCAAACATATTTTAGCAAAAGTAGCCATTTGCAGAGGAGTTTCAATTCAAATTCTGTTCTCATAAAGGGATTTTGCAAGACTAGGGAAGAAGGGGGTAAAAGATAGGTGTGGTGTCCTAAGACTTGAAAGTGCTCCTTTAACTCCCTTTCTCCATTGATGTGGTCAGAAAGCACGCCTCTGTGAGATTAGGCTGGTTTAAGGCAATTGTGCATTGCTGGCCCTCCCCAGCATGACTGTGTGCTGGGCAACTCCAGCTGGCTTCCAGCAAGAAAAAGCAAACCTCAGCTGTCCCTGGGGCCATTGTTTTAGCACTATGCAGAGATGTGTCCCAACGGCTGATCAGAGCTGCTTAAGCTGTTTAATTGAATGAATTCAACCTCATATAATAGGATCTAGGTCTTTAAGCATTTCTGTCCGGTGCACCAGATATTGGGTTGTTTAAGTGACTCAGCCTTATCAAGGTCTGGGGCTTTCTGGTGTCCACACTCTCACAATTTGTGATTTCAGAGCACATTTACACCTGGTCTGATGGATGTTACTCAAGATTAATTCAACTTGAGTCAACTACTCTAAGCTGGCTATGTTATTAGGTAGTTGAATAAACATTGCACAAAAATAGTTCCACCTGAGGGTTAGCATCTTCCTCACTTCATGGAAAGGAGGAAGCACAATCACTATTTGGGGATTACATCATTCAGCCCAGTCTTGGCCTCCTCTGTAGCAGACTGGCCATGTGATGGAGCAGAACCTGCATGAGTTATGACAGAAGAGAAAACCATTGCAAGGAAGGTTGATTTGCAGCCTTCTCTTTGTTAACTCAACCTCTATACTCATGCCTGGCTGGAATTTCTTTCTTTTTTATGAGTGCATTATGAACACTAGCACAACACATCTTAAGTGTACCATCATGAATGTTGGCAAATGTGCACAGCCTGCTGGGGCTTGAATGTGGCCCGAGAGGCCCCCATGACTTCCTATATTGAAACATAATCACCAGTGTAAGGTGTTAAGAGGCTGGAAATGATGTTGACTATGGGGTTTAGAGGTGAGGCCTGTGGGAGGTGATTAGGATCAGATAAGGTCATTAGGATGGATCCCTCCAGATTGAATCCTGGTTTTTTTTTTTTTTTTTTTTTTTTTCGAGGTAGGGTCTCACTCTAGCTCAGGCTGATCTGGAATTCACTATGTAGTCTCAGGGTAGACTCGAACTCACAGCAATCCTCCTACCTCTGCCTCCCAAGTGCTGGGATTAAATGTGTGTGCCACCATGCCCGGCTTCCCAGTGGTTTTTTAAGGAAGAGAGAAAGACCGGAAGTAACACACATATATGTACATGTGCATATATATGCTCCTGGTCTCTTTCCATGTGATGTTCTGTACTGCTTTGGGGTTTTGCCAGCCAGAAGGTCACCATCAGAAGAAGTCCTTAGAACTTAGACCTCTAGAACTGTGAGCTGAAAGAAGTTTTTTCTCTATAAAGAATCCTACTAACAAAAATGGATTGATACACACCCCAACACCCAAATGTAGGTATACATTTACACTTTCACATCAAGTTCATGAGTTTATCTCATAGGTAACTGCTGTTCTGATTTTTTTGGCACCACGAATTTCTTGCTCCACAGCTTCCTATAGATGGAGTCATAAACAGGCACTTTTTGTCTTGCATATTTGGCCCACCTTAATGTTTCTCATATTTACCTCATATCAATGCTTTGGACTTAAAATCCTTCATCATTTACCCAGTGTATATATAATAATGCCATCATTTGGTAGCATGTCATTCACACTCTACTCATCTGGCCATGGCCTCCTCTTCCTAGCACATTCTATTTTTCTTCAAATGCATTTATCTCCTTCCTCTGAGTGTTCTGACCTGGCTATGTCCTCACTTGAAATACTTTGTCCTTTCCCCATGCAAGTCTTGCCCCAGCCTTCAGACCTCCTTGAACCTGTCAGCTAGTTAAATTATCTTGTCTCTGTTGTCACACCTCCTTACACTCCTCTCAGTTATAGACTTGACATAGTGGTTCTGAGAATGGATGATGTCAAATGGCATACTGTTAGCAATTCCAGCATCAGAGCATCAGAACAGTGATATGGTCTGTGAATAGAGGATGTTAAGATAGAAAATTGATAATCTCATTGGTTGAAGTAGCATTCTGGGTAGTTAGGATTTGTCATACAAGTTGATCTCCATCTGAATCAGGGTGTTTAAAAAATATTTATTTATGGGAGAGAAAGAGGAGCAAGAGAGAGACAGAGAAGTTGGGGGGGGGAAGAGAGTATAGGTACACTAGTACTTCTTGCTGCTACAAATGCATTCTAGGTACATGTGCCATTTTGTATGTCTGGCTTTACTTTGATGCTAAGAATCGATCCAGAGCTGGCAGGCTTTACACACAAGTGCCTTAATTGCTGAGCCATCTCCCTAACCCTATTTTCTATTTTTTTTTCCCTGAGGGAAGATCTCACTTTAGCTCAGGCTAACCTGGAATCCACTATGTAGTCTCAGGGTGGCCTCAAACTCATAGCAATCCTCCTACCTCTGCCTCTCAAATGCTGGGATTAAAGGCATGTGCCACCATGCTATTATTCTGTTCTAGTTTGATGAGTTTCTTTTTCTTTTCTTTTCTTTTCTTTTCTTTTCTTTTCTTTTCTTTTCTTTTCTTTTCTTTTCTTTTCTTAGATTCCATGTAAGTGAGATCAAGCTGGGCGTGGTGATGCCTGTAATCCCAAGCATTCAGGAAGTTGAGGCAGGAGGATCAAGAGTTTGAGGCCAGCCTGAGCTATATAATGAGGCCTTGTTTTGTTGAACCAAGAGTTAGGGATGTAGCTCAATAGAGTGCTTGTCTAACACATGTAAGACACTGGGTTAAGCCCTCAGCAATGTGAAAGCTAAACCAAATCAAAGAACAAAAAAGTGAGGTTATGTAGTATGTCCTAGATCGATCTTGTTTTTGAGTACAGTGTCCTCCTGGTTTATTCATGGTTTTGTAAATGACAGAATGTTGTTTTCTAAGGCTGAATAGTGTTGTATATTCCATGCACATATATTTTTTTCTTATCCATTCATTTATCCATGGATGCTTGGCATTGATTCCATTTCTTGACTATTGTGAATAATGCTGCAGCCAGTATCATGCAGCTATCTCTTTGATGTACAGGTTGTGGTAGTCACGTTTTTAATTTTTTGAGGAATCTACACACTGTTTTCCATGGTCGCTATACTAATTTCACCAACAGCTTCAAAATGTACTCTTTTCTTTACACCTTTGCCAACATTTATCTTGTGTCTCTTTGAGAATAGCTATGTGGTTTTAATTTGTCATCTTCCCGATTACTGGAATCTTTTCAATATATGTATTTGTCATTTATATGTCTCCTCTTGAGAAGTGTCTATTCAGGTCCCTCAACCTCCCCCTTTTTTGTTTTACTGAGATGGAGTTTAGTTAGGCAGCTCAGGCTGGCCTCAAACACTTGACAGTCCTGCTTCATTTCCTGAATGCTGGGATTATAGGTGCATGACATTATACCTAACTGTTGCTCATTTTAATTGTTTTCTTGCCATTGATTTGTTTGGGTTCCTTACATATTTTCTCCTTATCAGATGATAGTTTGCAAACATTTTTTCCCAACATGTTAATTGTCTCTTTGTTATTTGCTTTACCAAAGTTCACCCTTTTAACATGTATATCAGGGTTGTTTTTACTATATATTCCAAACCATGTAGTCAATCTTTACCAGTGTCAGATGATTGTAAAAATGAATTCATGCCCATTAACATGCCCCAAATTTGAGGTGAAGGAAATAAAAAAAAAAAAACACCTCTTAAAATGCTGAATAACAAGTGGACAAAGCTTTTAAAAGTAATAAAATATTTCATGTGAAAAGATCATATATGATCTTTCCTTAAGGTGACAATATCTGGGTCAGTAATAAATTGCTTCAGAAGTACTTTAAATTCTAGACACAGCTACCCTTTTCTTACTCTGTAAGTTCCTTTGCTTTGGCTTTGACTTTTAATGTAAGTCCAGAAGATCATGTGTTGAAGGTTTGGTCCTGGATATAGCAGCTGTCAGAGTTGAGGGCTTTGGGAAGTGCTTGGTTCATAGGGATCTGAAGTCACAAATGGATTCATCTATCTGTAGGTTCCTAGCTTATTAGGTGTGCAGGGAGATGCACTGTCACAAAAGTCAGTGCTCTGTCTTTGATTTCAGGCTAGCATGAAAAGAGCAGATCTCCTCTGCTATGTGTTTCCTGCCCTGATGAGCCAAAAATAAGTCTTTTCCTCTTTGATTTCTCTCAAGTTTTAAAAATTATTTATTTATTTGCAAGCAGAGAGAGACAGAAAGAAAAGAGACAGAGGAGAAAGAATGGACACACCAATTTGCTAGCCATTGCAAACAAACTCTAGATGCATGCTTCACTTTGTGTATCCGGCTTTATATGGGTACTTGGGGAACCAAATCCAGGTCATCAGACTTTGCAGGCAAATGCTTAACTGCTGAACCATCTCTCTAGTGCTGCACTCAGGTTTTGTGTTAATCATTCAAAGCTGACTAAGACATTGTTATTTATACTCAGATGGAAGTTATAACTCTGAACTTTGTTGGGAGTGACAGAAAAATTATTGGTGATTACGTTAGAGAGAGCTAGATATCTAGATCAAATTAGTCACCTTGTCCATTACATAGTGCACTTAATAGCCAGCCTTCCATTTTCTTTCTGCAAACCATGAATCTATCTCAATGTTGGGCAGAGATCCCTTTGTCCCAGTAAGTATTGATGCCTACCCAGTTCCAGGGAATAAATTATTATTATTCTAAACAAATCATGCCAACCTGATTCTCTATAGCTATTAGTGGTTTAGAGGTAAACATGCAACTCAGGTTTGGCTAATGAGATAGGGCTTTGGGGAGGGATTCCCTTTCTGAATAAAATCACAAAGCTGAGGAAGTCCCTTTGCCATGAGACGTCTATATCAGGATATAAACTATGACATTAAGACATAAGAATTGGGAAGACAGAGTCTGGGTTCCTGGTGGGCTTCAGTGAGTGGCTGAACCAATGTTAGAATTTACTCACAGTCAGATAATATCAATCCTACAGCCCTCTCCCCAGCAACCTGGTTTTCTATGATCAGAAGCCAGATTATAGACACAAATTATACCAACACTATTAACGTATACTGCCAGATGTTAATTTTAAAATCGTAACAGACAGGCAAAGGTTACCTTGCTCAAGAGATACTCCCAAGATATTCAGCTGGAATGAAGAGTTTCTGTTCAGTTTCTTTTGATGGACTTACTGAAGTGGAAGGCTATTCTTCTATAGTGAAGGACTGGCCAAACACGAAGTGTCTATTACATTCACATTCACAACCTTGCAGTGGCTGATGCTACCTACACAAGACCTACATAATATGAGGGCAACGAAGAGGTGGCATCAAAATAGAAGAGGGACTAGCAGTAATGAAGGAGTTCAGTGGAGGGGGTAGAGGAAGGGATACAAAGGAGGATGGTGGGAGGGAATTATGGTCAGGGTACATTATGTATATGATAGAGGTTGTCAATAAAATGTTTAAAAAATGTTCCCTTGAAACTTGTTGAATAAACAACTGACAAAACTTTCTGGTTTAAAACCCAGATTATTTCTCATGATTCTGTGGATTGGCAATCTGATGGTTGTTCTGTTGATCTTACATGGGGCTGCTGTGTGGCTATTATCTGATGGTATGATGGAGTGTGCAGAGTACAGAGCAGTCTCCTTGACATGTCTGGAAGTTGGTACCAGCTGTCTGTAGAGGTACCGTGCTTCTTTTACTTCTTGTATAGCCTTATATTCTCCAACATCTAGATAGAAGTGCTAGTGTTCAAAAAAGACCTACTTTTAAAGTAGAGTTGAAAATTCTCTTAATTTTCAACTTGCAAAGATTTGGAACATTGTGCACTATCTCTAGCATGGGCTCAAAGACATGGAGACATAAGACTCCCACTCTGGAGGGAAGAGGGCTTGGAGCTAGGGAGCAGTGATTCATTGGTATTGTTACAATAATGAACCACAGCTATAATGCATGAAGGTGTTCACTTGGTTTTATGTGCTCCTTTTCAATAAAGCTCTTCAGAGAAATACCTGACTAGCTCTAGGGCCAAGTATCCTATGTAACTGGTCTTCTGCTTTGGATGGTGTTAATTGCCATAAATGAACAGATTTCACTGTTCATTGACTGTTGGGGTTCTCCACAGGACATATCATATGCTGGTTTATATATTATTTCAAATTTCCCAGCATTGGCTGATGTTATAGTTTGCTCCTGTCTTTTTCAAACTTTCAAGGACTGTTAGGTATTCCAGGCCCATGTTGTGTCTTTACTGATCAGCCCCAGAATTGGCCAGGCTTTGAATTAGCCAGTTCTTTCTACTAAAGAACTATATTAGGTACCCATATTTGAACACTGGGTTGCAATACCGCTATCCATTGTATTTATTTATTTATTTGAGAGAGAGGTGGATAGAGAGAGAATGGGTGCACCAGGGCCTCCAGCCACTGCAAACAAATTCCAGATGCATGCACCACCTTGTGCATCTGGCTTTATGTGGTTACTAGGGAATTGAACTTGGGTTCCTGGGCTTTGTTGGCACGTGCCTTAACCTCTGAGCCATCTCTCAGTAATAAAGAATTTAAAAGTAGATCCAAAAAACCTAGAAGCAGGTATTTCCTAGTTAGGTCTTAGTCATAAACTAGACACAACATACAGAAAGAGGTATGCTACAGAGTTGAGTGTTGATTATTCATTGTCTTGGCTTTACATTTGATATGTTTAATAATAATTAGCATCATATCTCACTATTTTCCTATGCACATCCAAAAGTGTAGAAGTACTCATTACTGAAAAATGCCCTAATGTGCACTTGGAATATTAACATTTTAACTAATCATGTAAGATATGTAAATAAGTAAAACATGGTGAATCATGAAAAACTAAAACAGGTTAGTTAAGGACAAACATTATATGTTCAGTCTCCATGTAGCCTATCTTTCTTTATATTGTCGTTGTGTTTGGAGTTCTTTTTCTTATAAACGTCTGCCCAAATATCACATTATCCATCCCTCCTTAACATTTTCCTTGATCAGTGTGGATTTATTTTTTTAATTAATTATTTATTTTTGGAGAGTCACAGAGAGAGAGAGTGAAGGAGAGGAAGACAGAGAATGGGCGTGCTAGCAGCCTCTCAGCTGCTGTGAACAAACTCCAGATGTGTGCGCCCCCTTGTGGTCAAGTGCGGCATTGCGCCCTTGCGTCACTTTGCACCTGGCTAAACATGGGACCTGGAGATTGGAACCGCTGGAGATTGGAACCGGCGTTCTTAGGCTTAGGAGGCAGGCGCCTTAACCGCTAAGCCATCTCTCCAGCCCTGGATTTATTTTTATATTGAATCTTTAGTGACTTGCCCACATCAAGGCTTTGGCTTTGCATTCTAGTGAATATGCCTAAATTATCTCTTTGATATGAATTCCATGAAGATAATCCTGTTTTATGTACTTCTGCATCTCACCCAAATCATACCACTTCCTGACATATGGTCTGTACTTAATATATGTTTGTTATATAAACAAAAAAAGAAGTAAATTTAAATGAGTGTTTGGCTCATTTCCATAACTATGCTGAAATTGCCAAAAGGACACCACCCAGCAGCTGGTAAATCTTGATTTTACATTGAAGTTGCTCACTTGCAATACTACTTGTAATATGAAGTGTCTGGTGACTGGGAGAGAGAGTGCAGCAGATAAAGCACTTGAGAACCCACATAAAAGCCAGATGCTGGAGCTGGGGGAGATTGCTCAGTGGTTAAAAGTGCTTGTTTGCAAAGCCTGTTGGCTCAAGGTTCAAGACCTCAGCCACCCATATATAGACATATTAAACAGTGGCTCAAGTGTCTGGCATTCATTTGCAGTGGCAAGAAACCCTGGTGTCCCCTCCCTTCCCCAGCCCCATGTACAAGTTAAAAAAAAAAAGCCAAATGTGGTAGTAGATGTCTTTAATCACAGCATGTCCTTGGCAAGAGAGGAGGTGAAAACAGGAGAAATCAGAAGGTCCTAAGATAGCTAGCCTGGCTAATTCCAGGGCAAGGAGAAGGAGACTCTTGCTTTTCAAACATGGTAGAAGGAGAGGATCAACATCTGAAGCCGTCCCACAACTTCCCCACGCCTTTGCACCATGGCACATGTGTGTCTGTGCGTGCTCTCTCTCTGTCTCTCTCACACACACATATACACAGGAGAGATTTTTTAAATGTATGGGAATGTCAAGAAGCTAATCAAAATGGGGCTGTTGAAAAATGCTGATAGATTTTGTCAGTAGAATACTACTCAAGTATTAAAAAACATTAAAAACATCTTGCAAAAGTAGAAAAATTAAAGCAATAGTATGCCCTCTCCAAATACGCCGTATGTTATGTTATAGCTTTGACTTTGAAGACATTTCAATTTTTAAAAATTATCTAAAAAATTAAAGATTTAGAAAGTATTTACATTTTTGTTTGTATGTGTGTGCAGGTGTGCATGCATGTATGTGCATGTGCATATGGAGGTCAGAGCACAGTTCATTTTCTCCAGGAACACAGTCAACCCCTCACCCCCTTTTTTTTCTCTCTTGAGACAAGGATTCTCACTGGCCTGGAGCTTACCAAGTAGGCTAGACTGTTTGGTCAGCTAGCCCCAGGGGTCCTCTTGTCTCTGCTTCTGTAGCACAGGCTCACAGCACCACACCTGACACTTACAATGCTGGTTCTGTCAATCAAATTCAGGTTCTCATACTTGCAAATACTTTACTGACTCTACATCCCTGAAAGTTTTTTTTTTTTTCCAGTAAAAATCAAAGTGAAACAGATGAACCCATGCTTTGAATTGAAGGCATAATCAGAGAAGAGTTAAAGTATAAATTTTGGAAAGTGTTTTGAGAATGAAAAAAGGGGAGAGAGACAGCAAGTGAGAGAACGAGAAGGGGGGGGAGAGGGAGAAATCAACCTGTAGTGGTTGTACAGTAAGTATGAATTGTTATTCTAAAACGATTGTATCTGATATAGCGTGTGTGGAAAGAGGGAGGAAGGGAGAGAAAGAAAGAAATGAGCAAGTATATAAAACAGAACATAAGTGTGACAAGTCTGTAGTTTCTTCCCATTTACAAATACAGAGACCAGCAAAACATGTTAAATGACATCATGAGAGATGGACACAATCAACCTCCAAATACAGAATGTGAGAAATTTGATAGAGCTGGGGAGATAGCTCAGCAGTTAAAGGCACTTTCTTGCAAAGCCTGCCTGCCTCGGTTTCATTCCTTAATACTCATGGAAAGCTAGATGCACAAAATGGCACATGCATCTCTGGAGTTTGTTTGCAGTGGCAAGAACTCTGGCATATTCTATCTATCTATCATCTATCTATTATCTATTTATCTATTATCTATCTATCATCTATCTACTCTTTCACTCTCCTCGAAATTAAATAAATAAAAATATTTTTTAAAGGAGTACTCAGAGACCCACATGTTGGTACAGGTACAGCCCTATGAATAGTGCCATTTTCCACCCCCAAGTCAACGATTGTTAATGTCTTATGGACTAGAAGGATCACCTAGCCAGGATTACTGACCCATAATATTGAAGATCTGATAAAAACGTTGTTTCTGGAGCCACTAAATTGGAGAGTAACTTGCTATACAATCATAGATTAAACAAAGTAAAAACTCATATTTAGATATGAAAATTTAGTTGTAATTGAAGGTTTGCAGGGGGAAAATAATAAGCAACTGGAAACATTGTGTGTGGGGGGAGTGGTGTGGGTTTGCAAGGTAACATTGTATTATCATGAAAACGATACTTTATAAATTGTGGGAGGAATTAAGCTGCTTTGAGATTTCAAATCTATCTAATGAATGGCAGGAAATTAGTTTGAGGAGAAAAAAGATGCATAATTATTTCTTTCATTATAAATGTGCATTCCTGACATCTCTGAGGACTAAGATTGTCCTGCAGGGAATATGATTAAAGTTACAAAGAGGAAAACAAAATAAATAAGTCAGCATTTGATCCTGCTGCTATATTTACCCACAGAAAAGGAGGCAGCTCTCAGGTGGGCTTTTGTTTAAGTAATGTCCTGAAATCCTTGTGTAAAAGAACAATATGAAATCTCAATTCTCTCAAACGGTTTGGGGCGAGTTCAGCCCTTGAGCCCCTGGGGGGTTTGGTTCCCAAGGAGACTAATCCCACTTGCTCAGCATTAGGCATCGCTAGGAGGAAAGAGCTCTAGTTTGGAGATCCGCAGAGCCCCTGTGCAGGCGGGAGTGAATCCCTTGGCTCTATAGGAAGTGAAATGTATTGATGTCAAAGCCACTCAAGTGAACATGCTCACTCAGGGGATAGGAGGAGGGATCCAAGGGCCTGGCAGGAGCTGGCCACTGACTTGACTGAAACCAATTTCATCCCAGATAGAGCGCTTCCCCATAAGAAAGGAGATTGCCGGTTGGGCGGGGGTGGGGTGGGTGGGATCAGTTGATGCCATGAGTTAGAGTGTAATAAATAGATATTTTAGTTGGATAGTTGAAACTTTAAGGACTTACTTTGGAATTAGGTTTACAATTATCTCAAGCAAAAGCTGTTTTGTTTCTCATTATCTGCAGTTTTTTATTTTTATTTATTTATTTGACACAGAGAGAGGGAGGGAGGGAGTGAAGGAGGAAGGGAGGGAGGGAGGGAGAGAGAGAGAGAGAGAGGGAAGATGGGTGCGCCAGAGCCTCCAGCCACTGCAAAGGAACTCCAGATGCACGTGCACCCCCTTGTGCATTTGGCTAACTTGGGTCCTGGAAAATCGAACCTGGGTCCTTTGCCTCTGCAGGCAAGTGCCTTAACTGCTAAGCCATCCCTCCAGTCCTGCATACACACACACACACACACACACACACACACACACACACACACACACACACAACATTATTAGACATGCCTCTGCCTGGGCTGTCTTGTTGACAGTAGTAATGCATATTTCCTTGACATACTCAGAGGAATCGTTTACGTTGTAGCTCCAATGCTACCTGACTATGTAAATGTCTGTCTTCTCTGGGCCATTTCAAAGGTCTTTTTATGTCATCAACATACTTTAATTTACAACATCAATTTAATTTACCTCCGTTAAGACTTACAACCTTCATATTGCTGTATTGGTCTTTACTAGAAAAGCGGGGAATCACAGCTTAGCTCTATCCCTGGTCCTTTCATAGTGTTGAGCACACTGTGGGCTTCAACATCTTTCTGTGAGTGAATAAGTGACTGCATGGATATTTGTGTATAGGGATCAGTTTTGTAGCTCATGCTAAGCCAGTCTTATTTTTTTCTATACATAGTCTTATGGTTGTCAGAGGCTTTCCATTTCTACTATCTTGTTGATTTCTTATCAGGTAGGCTTGGGTTTTGACATCTTATAGATCAGTCTATAGGATGAGTTTCCTTTTGTCAGATAATAAAAGGGAGATTGGACTCCACTTGCTCTTTGGCTACAATTCCTCCACTCTATTATTCTATTCTGTATTTTTCTAGGTTCATACAAGCCACAGGTGTACCTGTCCTCTTGCATTTAAAAATAGGCATTCTGGGGAAAGAAAGGTCAAATGATGTTGATTTTAGTTTGCTACAGGAATGGGTTGAGCCTAAACAGTCAAGAACATGGGATTTCTTGAGCCACTATTTTGTGCCAGGTGGATAACCTCTCGTGGTACAAATAAGAAAAGTAAGACTTGTAGGTATTGTTTGCTTGTGATGTCATATAATTCTCACAAAATACATAAGAATACTTATGAGCAATCCCATTCAGATAAGGAACATGTTTGCTAGGAAAACAATTTGCCCAAGGATGTTCCCATAGAGACAGGCAGAAGCAGGATCATGTCCCTTCAAATTAGCTTTGACATGTAGAAGTCTACATGTGTAGAAATGAAGAAAGACTTTTACACACAAATCTTTATACTTCGTTTATTCTAAATATGCTTATAATAATGTTAGGATTTAGGTAACTTGGGGAATTAAGAGGTTTTTCAGACTTTCAAGAATCCTGTGCAGTCTGCCTCTGGGCATGTCTAGCTAAACTCTGGTTATCTCTACTGGACTCTGCATGTTTCTGACTGCTCTTGGGCATCCATGACTGAATGTAGATGAAAGGTTCATGACAATTGAGCCAACTTGAATTAAGAATAAAGTTGGACTCAGATGTGTGGCTACTTCATTTCTTTTTTTTTCTCATATTTTAAAATTTATTTATTTGCAAGCATAAAGAGAGAGAGGGAAGACAGACAGAGAGAATGGGCGCCAAGGCCTCTTACCACTGCACCTCTCGATGCATGTGCCACTTTGTGCATCTGGCTTTATGTGGGTACTGGGAAAGTGAACTTGGGTTCTTTGGCTTTGCAGGCAAGTGTTTTAACTGCTGAGCCATCTCTCCAGCCTTCATCTCTTAAATGAAGCCTTTCACTTGGGTAAGGCTGTGGTGCTCAGGGTACTCAAACGCGGTTATGTTGCAGATGAAAAAAAATGGAGCTTAAAGAACACAGTTTTGGAAGAGATGGCCTGTCCCAGTGAACTCCACTTTACTACCTTAGAGAAACATTCATATACACAGTTCTTTCCTAGTTATGATTGCAGTGAATCCCAGTGACTACCTCTAGCAGAGAGCAGGTGTAAGGGAGCAGTCATGTTTGTGTGGTTCAGAGGGGCAAGGATAACTACATTCATCCAGCATGTGCCACAGCTAGCACAGAAGGATTGTCACAGAGCTCCCTTGAAATGCTACATGTGAGGTGGGCAAGCGCCCCTATGTTTGACATGTGTAAGTGAAGCAAAACAAGGCTGGCTAGGCTGACCAAGGTCACATACTCTGAACAAGGATTTCAACCCTAGTTCAGGGCTGAACCCAGAACCCAAGTAGTTTCTCAACTTATTTTTACACTTTACCATAGTGTTCTTCTCTGTCTCAAGGCATTCTTCTCTGTCCCAAGAATGTCTGGTGACAGTGGGTCAAGGGACCTTCAAGGTAACCTCTGAGGCGCAGTGGAAGTGAGAGGACAATTTAAGTGACATGACGACTGGTTCCAACTCACTCCCCTTCCCCAGTGTGCTGTGGGTTCCCTCTCAGACCAGAATTGACTTTGTCAGACTAATTCCTTCTTTTTTTCACCTCTTGGGCTAAGGGCTGGCTTCCGATTTACTATAAGCTAGTAATTACTTTAAACAATTAAGGAGTAGAAGAACTCTGGACTTGAGGACCCAGGGGAACCTGGTTCAAAACTCAGGGTCACAGGTAGAAAAGCGAGGCCAACCGAGAACACAAGGTCATCAAGAGCACGAGAATGGCTTTGCAATCTGGACTGGATGTGGCCACGGCCAGCTCATGGGAACTTCTCAGAGGTGCAAGCTTGTTCCATGCCATCCAGGGGGCCACTGTCCAAGCGTTACATGAGATAGCACATATTCACTGATCGGCAAAAACAAGCACCCACTGACTGCTGACTGAAACCCAGGTGTCTGGGCCACTGCTTTCTTGCCTTGGGCACAAACTCTAGAGCCAGGGCTTGGTTTTATAGGAGGTGAGCTGGAGTGTGGGCCTTCTCCTCCTGGTAGTTGAAATTACTCAAAAGGAGCGCCTTGGGGCACAGGGAAAGGAAGGAGTTAAGGCTCCAGAAAGCCCAGAAAACGAAAAGAGCCACGACCGCCCTGCCTCCCTCCCCCCACCCCCCAGTCCCAATCCCTGCTAAGGAAACCCCTCCCCTCGGCTACCGGGGCGGTCGCCCGCCCGGCTCTCTCTCCCTCCCTTCCTCCCTCCCTCCTTCCTTCCCTCCCTCCACCGCTGGCTTACAAGATCTAATGAGCTCCCCCGGGAGGCTGAGCGGCGAGACGCTCCCGGAGCCTGGGCGGGAGCGGGCCGGGGGCGCACGGGCCGCGCGGCGGACCGCCGGGGAGCCGGGGCGATGGCGGTGCAGGCGGCGCTGCTCAGCACGCACCCGTTCGTGCCCTTCGGCTTCGGGGGTTCGGCGGACGGGCTCGGGGGCGCCTTCGGTGGAGGCTTGGACCAGGGCTGCTGCTTCGACGATGATGAGAGCGGGGCGGCGGCGGCGGGCGCGTTGCTGTCGGGAGTCGAGGGCGGAGACGTGCGCGAAGCCACCCGCGACCTGCTCAGCTTCATCGACTCGGCGTCCAGCAATATCAAGCTGGCCCTGGACAAGCCGGGCAAGTCGAAGCGCAAGGTGAACCATCGCAAGTACTTGCAGAAACAGATCAAGCGCTGCAGCGGCCTCGTGGGCGCCGCGCACCCGGGTCCGCCCTCGCCTTCGCCCGGCGCGGCCACCGACACGCCCGCCAAGCGCCCTCCGGTCACCCCGAGCTCCGCCACCGCCGCCGTCACCCCGGCCCCGGGCAAGGCCGGCCCGCGCAGGGAGGCGTCCCAGGCCGCCGCGGCCTCCAGCCTGCAGAGCCGGAGCCTGGCCGCGCTCTTCGACTCGCTCCGCCACGTCCCCGGGGGCTGCGCCGAGCCCGCGGCGGGGGCCGTGACCGTGCCGGCGGCGTCCGCGCTCCGTGCAGCGGGCGGGGACGCGGCGGGCCCCGCGGGCGTCTCGGCCGTCCTGGGTCCCAAGAAAGTCCCGCTGCGGGCTCGCAACCTGCCCCCGTCCTTCTTCACCGAACCGTCCCGGGCGGCCGGCGGCGTTGGCGGCTGCGGCCCGTCGTCGGGGCCCGGCGTGAGCCTGGGCGAGTTGGAGAAAGGCGCGGAGGCCGGGGAATTCTTCGAGCTGCTGGCGCCCGACTACGGCGGTGCCGCTAGCGACGCGGGTGTGCTGCTGTCCGCCGAGCCTCTCGACGTCTTCCCCGGCGCAGCCGCGGGCCTGCGGGGACCCTTGGAGCTCGAGCCCGGCCTCTTTGAGCCGCCGCCGCCCATGGTGGGGAACCTACTGTACCCGGAGCCCTGGAGCGCCCCAAGCTGCCCCCAGACCAAGAAGCCGCCCCAGGCTGCTGGCCGAGCCGGCGGCTTGACCTTGAACGAGCCCTTGCGCCCCCTGTACCCCGCTGCCGCGGACTCTCCCGGCGTGGAGGACGCGCCCGGCCCCTTGGCCTCTCTGGCTCCCTTCTTCCCAGATTGCGCCCTGCCGCCGCCCCATCCGCTCTCCTACGACTACGGCGGCGGCGCGGGCTACGGCCGCGGGCCTTACTCCGGCCTCTGGAGACCCGACGGCGGATGGGAAGGGGCGACCGGGGACGAGGCGCCCCACCGAGACTGACCGCGAGCGACCCTTCCCGCCGGGCTGGCCGCCTGGAGCTATTGTGGGTGCGCCCCTCCTGGGGGGTGGTGTCCCTCCTGAGCCCAAGAACGAAGGGGAAAATGCAAGTGGAGATAAAACGGGATTTAAAAAAAATTCACTTAATAAAAGAGACTGCAGGAAAAAGAGTTGGGGGTTGTTTTAATCACAGCTTCAAGTTTGACTCCCTTTCTTCCTCCCTCCTTTCGTCTATCATCTTTCTTTTTCCCTTTACTCTTTCTGCTTTTCTTTCTGGTCTGTAGATTCTTACTTGGAACACACACACACACCCAAAAAACAACCCCAAAACGGTTTGGGGAATAATGAGGTAGGGATGGTAAAAGGCAAGAGCAAGAGGCGGCTTCTGCAGCCACCACTTTCTCCAACTTCCAGGAAAGGTCGGTGTATTTGGTGTCATCACTCCTTCTAGACAGTCCCGGTCCCTTCCCGAGTCCACTATGAATTGAAGCCTTTGCTGAAAAGAATGGAGCAGGGCTATGTTGTCACTGATTGGAGTGTCCTAGTGTTTTCTGGGTTCCTCAGCCTTGCTAGATGGGCCTGCAGCTGAGGACACCGGCCTTGTCCATCACTGGCCTCCCTTCTTTTCCCTTCCCTTTCTGTTTTTAGGTATGACAATGCCATTATGGTTGTTCATGATGCTGGGGACTGAACCCAACACCCCAAACATGCTAGGCAAATGCTCTAGCGAATGTCTTGTCCATCATTCCTAATTTTATTTTCTACTCCCTGACTTTTCCATCTTGTTCCTGTCTGACCTGTGCATGACTTTCTTTTCCACTCTTTCTCTGGCCTGTCATCGCTTTTTCTGTTTTTCTTGCAAATCCCTGAGGGGGGGGGGGCGGGGAGAAATTCTGGAGTCCATTTCTGTCCCTTTCTGGTTTCTCAACGATTTTGGCTGTGTGTGTAGGGGGGAGGGGAAGGAGGCAAGTTGCAACTTCTTGGCATCTAAGTTTCTTTATTACATGTTTGGGAGGGATAACCTTCCTTTACTTCTTGGCTTTCTGCTCCTTGAGTGGCTCACTGCTTGCTTGGATATGCAGGTAATACACATTTTATATAAATATATGAATGGTCTCTACACATAGAAACAATGATGAATATTATTTACATGTTTAAGTTTTGGCCTATCTCTTTGCCTCATGATTACTCACTGGCTGTGCAACTTCACAGTCTCTCCTCCAGTTGCATCCCTGTCCCTTGGGTCTTTCTCTCTCCTTCCCTGCCTCCCTCTTTCTCTCTCCCCCACCCTCCTTCCTTATTCCTTATACCTCATCATGATAGAGAATGGTGAATGGTGTTTCCAGGGGAAACGCTCCATCTGAATTACAGGTTTGACAATGAATCTGAAGGGGCCCGGAAAGATACTTGAGGGAAAAAGTCAAAGAAATATTTTAAGCAGCCATGAATCTGTCAAGAGGAAGGAACTGAACTACAGCCCCATCAGGAGGACTGGGGGGCAGAGGAAGAAAGACTGTGTGGGAAGGAAGCAGATGGAGGCAAAAGTAGGCTGCTCAGTATAGATCTCAAGTGAAACTCTTAGCCTGAGATCAAGACCCATCAATGTGGGGGAGATTTCCACTGACTCACTGTTGCTTCTGTTCAAGGGAGCAAAGACAAGTAGGAAAAACAAGATGGGAGAAAGCCAAAACCTATTGTTGCTGCAACAGATGTAAAAAAAATTCTAGGCCAGTGTTTGCAAAAATTAAAATTAAAAAAGAAGTTGTTAAACATTGGGTATCAAGCAACTAGGAAGACATGACTTTAAGTGCTATCATTAAATCCCTTTCTTCTGAACAAAACTTTTCTTAAGACAGCATCATGGGATATGGGACAGTCTTGGTAGTAGTGAAAAGTAAACTTGCGATTCTAGAAAGCTGATGTCTGAATTTCCCTCAGAGTGATGAAAGGTGATTAATTTTATTATGCTAACAGCAGATTGCTCAATAGCCATTTAATTGATATAAGTTACTTTACAATGAGTACAGTGAAGAGAACTTCATGGCATGTGACTATTTCTAAGGATTTTTAGGGTCATGTAATGTTTCTTCGTTTTCTTTCTTACCTAGTCTAGTAGCACAGGTAGCTCCCTCCTACTATCTTCTTTGCCATGCTTTTCATTAATAATAATGGTGCTAACACTTCAAGTTTTTGTGTGCTAGGCACTAAGCACCAGCTTACTGAGCTTTTTACCAGCCCTGGAGGTTGTTGCTCCTTTGAGAGCTGAAGTCAGATAGACCAAACAACTGTTGAAGGCAAATGGTGGGTGCAGAGCCACAAGTCCTGGCACCTACACCTGCCTGTTGTGTCTGAGGTTCTCATGTGATTAGCCTGATCTGTTCCCAGGTCTCTGCACCAGACCATTAGCAGGGTTCTCAGCCTCAGTACTGTCTACATTTTGGGTGCTATAATTCTTCACTGTGGAGGCTGCTCTGTGCCTGGTGGGGTGATTAGCAATGTTCCTGGTCCCTTCCCATTGAATGCTACTATAGCACTCTCCTAGTTGTGATCACAGCAACAACAAATCCTCAATTGCCAATTGTCCTTTGGGAGGTTAGGTACATCTTACTTTTGCTTAGTTTCCAGATATGGACTTTATTGGCATATAGTTTTCCCATTGGCAAACTGTAGAACAATCTATTACAAAAGATTATTGTGAGGATTCAGTAGTCAAAGCTTGGCATTGTGCTAAACCATCTTGTTATCCAGGATGCTAAGGATGTGTACTAGACCGTGCATAGCCACCAGTTTTCCCATTTCTGATCCCTCTTCTTCCCATGTTGCCTTCCTATCTGAATGTATCTTTGACCATGCCACCTACTATTGTACAGTATGTTGTGCTTATTAATAGTAGCCCAGCCAGAGAGAGGCTTATGCCCCCTTCTTTTCCCATGTCATTTTTATCTGTCAGTTTTTAAAAATATATTTTACTTTTATTTACTTAAGAGATAGAAAGAGGCAGAAAGAGGGAGAATGGCCGCTCCAGGGCCTCCAGCCACTGCAAATGAACTCCAGATGCATGCGCCACCTTGTGCATTTGGTTTACGTAAGTACTGGGCAATTGAGCCTTGAACCGAGATCCTTAGGCTTCATAGGCAAGCGCTTAACCACTACACCATCTCTCCAGCCCTTATTTTTGTCAGTTTTTACCTAACTCTTGTTTAGCTACATAATTATCCATAATGAATAATAATAACAATTATTATTATTATTTTGGTTTTATGAGGTAGGATTCCACTCTAGCCCAGGCTTACCTGGAACTCGCTATGTAATCTCAGGGTCACATTGAACTCATGATGGTGATCCTACCTCTGCCTCCCAAGTGCTGGGATTAAAGGCTTGTGCTACCACACCCGGCTATAATTAATTATTTTAACTGCAATGATAGTTCTCAAGCCCAGAAATAGAATATGTTTCGAATTGCATGACTGGACAGGCTTGGGATCCTAACCTTGTTGGTAATAATAACTGCACATAGAGAATATGTATTCATTATCTCCTCTCTACATCTGGGCATTCTTAGCATGTAGAATATATTTCATTGTCATCCTTCCCTGCAACCTTGGGTTGCCCCAGATTTTGGGGTAATTAGGCCCTCTGTCAGTCTCTGGGGAGGGCTGTACCTCAGGATATTTCTACAATCTTCCCATCCCCTCAGCAATCCCTGAGTCTTATTAGAAGAACACACATTTTTTTTTCTTTTTTCTTTTTTTTTTTTTTTTTGCTCTACCTCGCTGGCTAATCAAACTTAAACTATTTTGAGTTCTTCTTGTTTCTGGGATCACATTCCTCTAATCCACCCTCCTCGTTGCTTTCTGAGGAGATTGCCAAAGGGCAAGCTGGGTCTAACTACTTGGCTTGAAATTCTTCAATGGTCTCTGGTCTCTTTTAGAGTAAAGTTCTGAGTCTTTGCTTATAGATGTGGATCCTGCTAGCCTCTCCACTCCCACCCACCACTCCCATAAGAGGGCTTATATTTAAGAGATGTTATAGTATCTGCACTTGTTTGAATGCTCCATATCTGGGTCCCCTTTGATTTTCTTCTTCCTTTCTCAGGCTTCAGTACATTCTTCCACTTTCTGTGCTTGTTTCTTAACTTAAAAGTCACCCTTTAAAATCTTCCTGGATCAGTTAAACACTCTATTCCCAATCTTTTCAGATACTTGGAGTCATCTTCTATTTTCTTCTTTTAATATTTTACTTCTTTATTTGAGAGAGTTAGATAGATAGATAGATATTAGATACATAGAGAGGTTGAGAATGGGCACACCCGGGCCTCTAACCACTGCAAACAAACTCCAGACACATGTGCCACCATGTGCATCTGGCTTACGTGGGTACTGGGAGATTGAATCTGGGTCCTTAGGCTTCACAGGGAAGTGTGTTAACTGCTAAGCCAACTCTCTAGCCTGAGTTGTCTTGTAGCAACTAACTACACTGTCTTAGTCATTGTCATGCCTCTTCCTCCTTTATCAGGAGCCTTTGCGTTCCTGTCACTTTCTGGAACCTGACCACAGTAATGCATAAGCAACAATTTCTGGATGGATTTTATGGTTGAAAAGGGAATTGCCATTCCTTCATTCATTAATTCATTCATTCATGCGGGCTTCACACCAGTCATGTCAAATAACCATGTCATCATGTGCTGCCAATTGTTGCAGACAATGAAAAGGGAACCTCTCCCATTTCTGTGAGAACTCATCTTGTGGCAGGAGTTATGTGTGGTGATAACAACCAAATGAGTACTTTAATAGAACCAAAGGCTGAGACTTTTTTTTTTGCTTAGAGCAGTATGTTTGGTGGGAGGCAAAGAAAATACTATGACATGCTTTGATTATTTGCCCTGCCTGTGGAATGTGGTTAGAACTTTCCTCCCTGAGCTCAACCAACCAGTCTCTTTCCTTCAGTAAGTGTCAAGTGGAGGTGGGCGCTTATGACACAAGTATATGGAATATTTCATTTATTGTCAACATGAGAATGAAGAATATACAAAAATTATCAAAGAGATGTCTTTGACTAGAGTGTTTAACTGTTAAATAAGTAGTATAGACAATTTATTTTACTTTCAAAGTGATGTTCCTAGAAATGTATTCCAAGTTAAATATATTCATTTTCCACAGAATGTGACTCCAGGAGAAGTGGGGGGAGGTGAAAAGGGACAAAGAGGGATAAAAAAGTATAGAGCAAGATTCCTGGAAAAGGGAATCTATTTCAAAATCTATTTATGATAAATATTATGGGTTTGAATAGCTTCCCCTAATTGATATGTTAAAGAATTAACTCCCACTAGCTTAAAATGAGATACTCTTTTGGATAAAGGGTCTTTACACAGGTAATTAAGTTAAAATGAAGTCACTAGGCCTGAAGCTCAATTAGCCCAATGTGACTGCTGTATTTGTAAAAGGGGGGGGGGATTTTGGACACACACAAAGGGAAGACACCATGAAGACCCACAGGGAAAGAACAGTGTGTGTGTCTATGTGTCTGCATACATACAAGCCGAGAACACCAAGGATGGCTACTCAACACCCAGTGCCAGAAAAAGCAGAGTTGTTACGGAGCCTGGCTCTGCTCACACCTTAATTTCACACTTCTGACTCCAGCTCTGTGTTTCAAACCACCTAGTTTTAGGTATGTTGATACAGCATCCTAGGAAACCAACAATACAGCCAATAGTAACAATGACAAGTATTGCAGTCAGGTTCGCATTGCTGGTAGAAATCACCCAACCAAGAGCAGTGTGTGGGGAAAAAGAGGTTTATTTTGGCTTACAGGCTCAAGGGGGAAGCTCCATGATGGCAGGGGACAACGATGATATGAGCAGAGGGTGGACATCACCCCCTAGCCAACATCAGGTGAACAATAGCAACAGGAGAGTCTGTCAAACACTGGCAAGGGGAAGTTGGCTATAATACCCATAAGCCAGCCCCAACAATACACTGCCTCCAGGAGGAATTAATTGCCAAATCTCCAGGTAGCATTCAGAACATGTAAGTTTATGGGGGACACCTGAATCAAACCACCTTAACAAGTAAGATTCAATCCTATTTATTGTGCCACAAAAACCTATGGAACCATGTTATATTTATTTTATTTCACAATAGGTGTGAAAAAACCCCAAAGATTGGAAGAATCAGAATGGATCATCTTATTAACTCATTAACTCTACCAAACAAACATATATAAGGCGGGGACGTTATAAAGGGAGGGTTGTTGTTTCATTCTTGCCCAATAGAAACCATCACCAAAGACTATCAAAATCACAAGCTTGGACTGGGGAGACAACTTAGCAGTTAAAGTGCTTGCCTGTGAAGCCTAAGGACCCAGGTTCTATTCCCCAGAACCCACATAAGCCAGATGCACATGGTGGCCCATGCATCTGGAGTTCATTTGCAGTGGTTAGAGGCCTAGCATGCCCATTCTTTCTCTCTAATAAATAAAAGAAATAAAAAATATTTAAAAATTAGCTGGGCGTGGTGGCGCATGCCTTTAAGCCCAGCACTCGGGAGTCAGAGGTAGGAGGATCGCTGAGAGTTCGAGGCTACCCTGAGACTACATAGTTAATTCCAAGTCAGCCTGGACTAGAGTGAAACCCTACCTCGAAAAACCAAAAAAAAAAAAAAAAAAAAAAATTTAAAAATCACAAGCTTGCAGAAAGCCTGCCATAGCTTCACACAAAAAGTGGTTCTACAGAGACATCAGCCAGACCATCGTCCAAACTTGGATGGATGTTGCCTTTGTACTAATAATTATGATCAAAGATTATTGTTTCAAAATATCTAATGTAATCCTCATTTTTAAGAATTTTCTTTTCTTTTTTGGTTTTTCGAGGTAGGGTCTCACTCTGGCTCAGGCTGACCTGAAATTCACTATGTAGTCTCAGGGTGGCCTCGAACTCTCGGCGATCCTCCTACCTATGCCTCCCGAGTGCTGGGATTAAAGGCGTGCGCCACCATGCCCAGCTTAAGAATTTTCTTTTATTGACAACTCCATACATATATACAATACATCCTGATCATAATCCCCTCCCACTACGCTGCCATGTCTCACTTGTATCTTAAAAAGTCTATTTGGCTCAACCTTTTTGAAAATGTCAATAATTTACTATACCACGCACATTCCTATGGCAAATTCCTTGCTATTCCATATAAATACTAGTGTTCTTTGAAGAATCTGTCTCCAATGGTTTCTGTAAATTGACATAAAAAGGGACTCCTGTTGTAAAACTTCTAGAAACTGTCTGCAATTTCAGGCATAGGCTCTTGATCGCAGAATTTACTGGACTGAGAAATGCAGTTTACACCCCAGCTTGGGTCAAATGAGGCACATCTGGCACAGACTGAGGCCAGCTACTTGAGCATTTGGAGGCAATTGTTGATACGTACTGCTTTCAGCTGCACTGAACTGTGACAAGAACCTTTCCCAACACTGCATTTGGCGTGTCTGTTCCTCAAGACAAAGTGTGATGTGCAATGGTGTCCAGTGGAAGTGGGGAAGTGGTTAAGCATCCATGTGCTTAAGATGGTTCAACCTTCTCCCTTTCTCTCTCAATGTATACTTGATCTGATGGAATTAACCATTTCCCTGGTTACCATTCAAGTCTGGCTTGGTCTGGAACTCTGTTGGAGCCTGGTATCCTTTGTCTTCACGAGACTTCAAACTTGTGAAGGCCGGTACTGTGTGCATCCTGTTCATGGTACGACTCCAGGGATTACCTCTGAGTGATATATAGGAACTCAAACATTTACCATGGGACTTGGCCAATAACTCTCTTGCTGTTGGCAAGAATCTGTCTTCCCTTGCTGTCAAAGTCACTGTGAACTGAAGCTATTGCTTTACTTATTTATTTATTAGAGAGAGAGCGAGCGAGCAAGAGAGAGAATAGGCACACCAGGGCCCCCAGCTGTTGCAAATAAACTCCAGATGCATGCACTACCTTATGCATCTAGCTTATGTGGGTACTGGGGACTTGAACCTTGGTCCTTGGGCTTTGCAGACAAATGCCTAAAGTGCTAAGCCACCTCTCCAGCCCTGTAGGTTTTGCTTTAAGGGGATCAAGTATGACTTGGAACTAGGAAGCTGCCTCTCTTGTGATTATCTAGTAACTCTTCATCTATCATTTGCCCCTTCCAGCCTTCTCCCATATAAAGGCACATTCCAGGCCACTTTATGACAAGACCATGTCACATGCTTCCAGAGTCTTGTGATTGATTTCCTGTTGTGCTCCCAAACCATGTCTCCAGCCCTGGTCTAGTTTCTGTTAAACATCCATTGCACAAAAGATCCCAGATTTCATTTCCCATAAAGAGGAATTTCTGTTAAATTCTAAATGAGTGGAATTGCTAAGAAAATGCAAAATTAGGTATTAACAGCAAGGTTCTATTTATACAACAGTGTAAAAATTATTTTTTCTCAGGGTGGAAAAGTATAATAAAGAATTATTAGGCTATCTTATGGAAAGAACTCTCAAAAAAACTGAAACCTGTGTGTGTGGTCACCTGTGTGACCACCTGCCATTTCCATCACGCCTGTGTAGCCAAGAATGCTGGTTATGACATATGTAAAATCTGGGTGCACTGTATGGTAGGAGCAGGGATTATAAGATGGGTGGGATAACTTGGAGAGTGAGGGTCTTTTCTAATGAGGGAAACTGCCTGGGTGGAGAGATTCATCCATGAAACAATCATTTACTTGCTTCTATGTTATATCACAGGTCCTAGTGTAAGTAGACATACCCTAGTGGGGCAGATGGACCACTCCCACATAATTCTAGCACATGGAGTAAGTGCTGGAAGTAAGGCCTAAATGAGGTCCCATGGGAGTGAAGAGGATTGCCCATCTGCCGAGACATATTACAGAAAGTTCCAATGAGCTCTATCATCTCTCCTTCATTCCACACATTCACATTAAGCCATTTACTGAGGACAGACACTGTTATGTCGCAGGGATATGATGATTGAAAAGATGGGCAAGGAGTGGCAGTGGTGTGTGAAGAATGTGCCAGGGTAGGCATATGTGCTATAGAGAAGAGAGGGACACATACAATAGCCCTTTGCAGAAATTTGCTGTGGTCCAAGATTGGCCAGTGTGAGGCAGGAACCACTGCTGCTCCTGTCACTGGGCCAGCTCTTGCTTATTTGACAGGGTAATTGCCTTTTAAGCATGAATTTAGCTTCTTTGACTGCCTTGTACTTAAGTTAAAGCCAGTTTTCCTCCTGGAATTTATTTACTTAGTGACAGAATTTTTCCAATGCTGGGGGTTTAACTTCTCCTGTCCAAATTTACAAAAGATTCCAGTTTATAAACCACAAGTAAATTTGTTGATATTCAGGAATAAACACAAATCAGTTTACAGTAATGAGGAGATTCCCTAGCCTGTACCTACATGAAGGAATTGTAACGAGAGCTACACACGGGGAGGGGAGCAGGAACTTGAAGCAGGTGTAATATATCTGTGAGAATAATTCCACAAGTTGGGGATAGCAAAGTCAAAGCTCTTTTTATGTTTAATTAATTGTTTGAGCACCACCTTCTTTGCCTGGATAAAACTTCAGTATTTCTCCCTTCATGTTGTTTCTTCTGCCAGAATCCTGGAGGTTTATATAGCCCAAAAGAACTATATAATCCAAAACAGGACTCAGACTGGCCTAGCGATTCAGGTGCGTCTGGAGTTAGGGGTCTGAAAAATGTGCTGCCGTCACAGTCACGTGACACCAGATTGGCCAGATCGCATCCTGGGAGCATGTATAACCAATGAGGAGTGGGAGAGAAAATTCAGCCCATGACTGCCCGAGCCACTGTCACCACAAGCATGAGCATGAAATATAGCTCAGCTCAGGGCTGTCCCCAGCGAAGCCAGAGTCGCCCCCTTAGAGCTGCAGGGTGCCACCACAATGTCTGCCAGGGAAAAGAATGTTCGGAGGAGTCGGAGGGAAGCGAAGTTAGTGAGTCTATTGGTTAAACAGAAAGACAAGATGTACTTGGAGAGAGTCAAGTGCAGACATTAGGATGGAATGTGCCTGCATGCCCTAGCAATAGCTATGCGTGTGATCCAGAGGCTTTGAGATACTAAATCTGCAACTAAGTTTATATATTAGGGAAAGTAGATATTTGTAGGTTGCCTTTCTTAGCCACAGATTCTGTACTGAAGTTGCTTTTTTAGGTTCACTGTGAAGGATTGCAGTTGGAGAAGAGAGGCTGGTGGAGATAAAACAATCATCAAAGGCAGCCTTGTTTAGACAAAGGGCCTTACACTTGAGGCACGTTTTGCTGGGTATTTTCAATAATCTTGTTTGAGAGGTTTCTGGGATGGAAATCAGAACCTGGAATTCTGATGAGAACCTGAGGGAGGTCCTTTTCCTTGTCATTTTCTATTACCTATTAACTATCCTACCTCAGTAGTTCCTAATTGCACACCCGAGATTTGCACAAGACACTTTATAGCCAGTGATGGCTCTGAGGGTTGCCATTATGAACAGGTCCTACCCAGGAAGATAGACCTGCTAGTGCTACAACTCTCATTGACTGCAGAGGCCCCACATGCATGTAGGGATATAATCTCCTCTCTTGGGGTCAGGTCTCATTCATCAGCCATCAGATTTTCCTTTTAACTCTTTCCTGACTCCTCAGGGTCCTTGATCCTAGGTGGTCATGGTTTACTCCCTGTTTTGGCAAGCTGAATCTGGCTAGAAACTTTCTTACTACATAAGATTCCTCTACTCTTTGATAGTGGCTGTTGTGGATGGAGCCTGGCTACACTGGTGAGGGGTTCTGAATGCTGACCACATCTTTCGAATTTGAGTGGGCAGAGTGGACTGTTAGTTCCTGCTTTTCTCCGTCTCAGATCTTTATTTTCCTCTCCTGTCAAATGACAATAATGATACTACACAGGGCTGTGACTATCTTTAGATGACAGGTAAACTACTCAACATTCTATAAAGACTAGCTTTGAACACCACTGCTGATAACTTTAGTGACTAAGGAGGCTTGAACAGAAAAGTAGCCTTGAACTTCCCAGTGTGCCACCCCCATCGCCCCGCCCCATCAAAGAGGCAGAACTCTAGATGCCATGGGATTTTCCTCTCAGGATTTAAAGGGCCGTTTGGGAAGCTTGGGCACTAAAAACACTCTGTCCCTCCACAATGACTTGGAATCCGTGACTAACTGGTCCCTTCAGATGAGTTAGTTTGTAAAGCAGCAATGGAGGAGTGAGCATTTGCCCTAGAAGACAAAACAAACCCCACACAAAGGGCTGCTACAGCCGGGCAGGCATGGTGCATCTTCCCAGCATGCTCAGGGTGTCTGTCTGTCCTTCTGGAGGGGAGCAGGCCTCCTTTGAGGCCTGGATGGTGGGTGGTCAGGTCCAAGCTCAGAGAGTCCCAGGACCCTTAAGTTCTGGATGCCAAGTACTGCTCAGAATCTGATCTCTTCATCAATTCTGCTCCTAACAACAGGATTTCAAAGCATGGCAGGGGATAAAGTGGCCCAGAGAAACTCAGGGCACATTTGAACAGCAGCCCAGAACTCGGACAGAATGTGAATCATATTGGCACAGGCCTGGGTCGTGGGTTGCTGCCAGAACATTGTAAGAAAAGCCATTCTTGTCTGCACAATGGCCGGAGGAAACAGGAAGCGCTGCAGCATGACTTTAATTATCATCCTCTCTGTGAGTCTGAGCAAGGCCACAATTCCCCTTTGGGCCTATAGGTTGCCACACAGCAACAGCTGAGAGCGAGTTAGATAATGGTGGGGCAATGGTGAAATAGCAGCCACAGTGATGACATCCCGGACCTAACTTGGCCATGCCACAGTGGCCAGGGCCAGGGCCAGGGCCAGATTCTGCCTATGCTCTTGCCTGGTGATGCTTTTTTTTTTTTTTTGTAGATTTCCCAAACGTTTCTAAGTCTCTATTATCTCACTTGGCAAGTGGGGATAGCTTTCTTGATTTTTGGCATTCGTATGAAGATTTGAACTCACTCATGTAGCTACTGCCAAGTTCCAGGCATGGAGTAGGCTTATAGGCACTGGTATCCTGACTTTTTTTTTTTTTTTTTTTTTTGTAGGGTCTCACTCTAGCCCAGGCTGACCTGCAATTCATTATGTAGTCTCACACTGGCCTTGAACTCATAGTGATCCTCCTACCTCTGCCTCCCAAACAGTAAGAGGGAGGGAAGGAGAGAGGGAGGAAGGGAGGGAAGGAGAGACACAAAGAAAGAGAGAGAGAGAGAGGGAGAGAGAGAGGAGAATGGGTGCCAGAGCCTCTAGCTGTTGCAGTTGGACTCCAGATGCTCTTTGTGTGTCTGGCTTTACTTGGGTACTGGGGAATTGAACTCTGATCATTAGGCTTTGCAGGCAAGGGCCCTAACTGCTGAGCCATCTCTCCAGCCTGGTATCATGACTTTTAAGAGCTAGGTGTGACCAAGTGTGCTTACTCAGTGGCACTGGGTGGGTCAGCCACTCCATAAGTGGGCATCAATATTCTTGTCTATATGATGGAGACACATGGCAATTATGAGCCTGACCTGGCATTGGGTGTGCCAGCCTTTGGTCCTCTGAGCATTAGTGCTCTGCTCTGTGTGATGGAGACACGTGGTGGTTGTGAGGAGCTGAACTGCAAACAGCCTCCCATACAGTGCTCACAAACACCACTGCAAGGCACCACTAAGTATTACGAGGTCTGCAAATCACATGGGGATGCATTCCCTTTTAAAATATTTTATTAATTTATTAGAGAGAGAGAGAGAGGCAGAAAGAGAGATAACGTGTGGACCAGTCTTCCAGCCACTGCAAATAAACTTCAGACACATGTGTCACCTTGTACATCTGGTTTACATGGGTACTGGGCAATTGAACCTAGGTCCTTACGCTTCACAGGCAAACACCTTAACTGGTAAGCCATCTGTCCAGTCTTTCTATTTTATCTGGAGTCTAAGCACTGTTATTTGATTGACTGTATCTGACTCTCTGCTAATGCATGTAACTATTTCTTCTGAATATATGTATATATATTTGACTAAGGGGCAAGTTTGAAATACAAGAGCCAATTATGAGTTTTTAGAGCTGGATCTTTCCTTGTAGACAAGAATGATCCTCAGCCCTTCTGTGTTTCCCAGTCATCTGGGGTGAGGGGAAGTCTTGATAAACAGCCCCTGATTCACCCTAACCTGATGCAGCTGGGCAGTGGATGAACACAGTGTGAACAACACTGCTCTGAGCCCATTGTTTCTTGCTGAGATGTTAAGTCTTTAATTTTTTCCCTTTATTAATTTTTTTATTTTGTAGTTAGCACATGGGGATTTAGGCATCACATTTAAAAATTTTTAAAATTATTTATTGATTTTTTAAAAATGAAATGATTGTACACTTAGACTTCCTTACCCCCACCCCAGTTCTGCTGAGGGTCTTCTTTGGTGGGGTTATGTGGTATTATGTGGGGTGTGTTGGGGGGGGCATGGTGCCTCAGGCTATTCCCACTCACCCTGAGTCTCTTACAAATCTTTCCTCCCCCTCTTCCACAATGTTCCCTGAGCCCTGGAGGGCAAGATAGAGGTCTGATTTAGTGTTGTGCTCACTGTAGCCTCTGCATTTCTGTTTTGATGAGGTTTGAGTGACCGCAGTGTCTGTTTCCCTGGAACTGGTTTTCAGGTTAGTGGTGAGAACAGTATTTGTGTCCCCACTTCCTCTGTGATGACCTCTGGGCCGGGGCAGATGAGGTGGAGGTGACCTGTCTCATGGTAGACAGTCAGCTCTCTCTTCTTGATGAGTCCTGGTTCTTCCCACTATTCTCCACCATCTGTCCCACATGCGCACACCACCTACATTCTGGCATTTTTCAAATGCAATTTACTTTTATTGATTCTCCTCCTCTGTCCTCTCCCCAGTCACTCTCCCCCTCCCCACGTTCCTCCCCTTCTTTCATGCCTGTTCTTTTGCCCTTCCCCTCACTCATCTTCCTGTGCTGATCCACTTGTTTCTCAACCTCTTATTACTGTTGTACTTCTGTTTTTATTTACTCACAAGTTAACAAAATGTACAACAAAAGCATGTAAAAGTTAGAACTGCTCTTGACATTGACCAAAATTATAGGATAACTTTTAACTGGACAAAGGAAAAAAGATCTTTTTTATAAACATCTGAAAATAATTTAGGTATTTGCAATGGTTGGGGACAACAAGCCCCATTATTCAATAAAAGTCACAAGAAAGCTAATTTTAAGACAAAATCTAGGAATGTGAATTATATAACCTTAATGTCGCCAAAATGGCTAAGCTGCTTTAACCTCCTTCAGTCTCAGCTTCCCCTGTCTAGAAAGGGCATAGTGTAAGAACCATACTTGTCTTGTTTGTATGTGTTGTGGTAAGGAACAGGAAGTCAGAACACTGGCAATAATTTATAAAATGAAGTCGTCAACCAATATGAAGATCATTTCCTTTATGATCTAAGGCCATTGTTTGCCATTTTAGTCCCAGTCCCATAGTTTTCAACTACAATGTCTGATGTCAACTTTCCAGGGATGCCAATGGACTAAAGGAGGGCATGTTTGTGAGAGCACCGGGAAAAGCAGGAGATAGGTATGAATTTAAACTAGCGTTGTGGTATCCACGTTACAGAAGACCAGGCAGAAGTAGCAGGAGACGCAGTCTCACTGAGCCTTCCTAGTGGAGCCAGGGCTGCAGCCAGGCCTTCTGAACTAGTGTCTGCCTCCAGCGGACTCCCCGTGCTGCCTTACTTAACAGCGCTGACTTCTCTTTTCTCTCAGTTGCCAATCTTCCCGAGGTGGAGGCCAGCCAAGATCCATTCTTTGAGTGAGGCTAGGAAGAATAGGACCATTTATAGCTCTGCTTAGATGACTGGAAAGTCCTTTCACCCTGCTTCACTGCAAAGCATCTGCATCCAACTTGGGCACTCCAAAGCCCTAGACAGCCATCTAGTGGTCACATGGAGAATGACGCCATCTCTTTCGCTCCTTGGCCTTAGATAGAGGTAGGTGATAGGGGAATGGATTATTATTTTTCAGTTTTAATTTCTTTTCCAGTTGCAAAATTTATGTCTTCCACGGAAGCCTCTAAACAGGAATCTACTTAACCGTCCATCTTCTCTGCTTTAACCCCAGACTTCAGAGACATGTTGGAGGAAGGCCTGAGACCCCGAGCGGCTACAAAGCCTTGGTTTCTACTCTCAGCACCTGACTTGCAGAGGACTGCGTCTGTGTTTCTGAACTGAAATGATAGAGTATGGATAGGAATGATAATCTTTTTTTAAAACGATATTTAAAAATATATTTTATTTACTTATTTATGTGAGAGAGAAAGAGGCAAAAAGTGAGAGCGAGAGCGAGAGCAAGAGAGAGAGAATGAATGTGTGCACCAGGGCCTCCAGGCACTGCAAACGAACTCCAGACACATAGGCCCCCTCATACATCTGGTTTAATGTGGGTCCAGGAAAATTGAAACGCGATCCTTTGGCTTTGCAGGCAAATGCCTTAACCGCTAAGCCATCTGTCCAGCCCAGGAATCTTACCTTGTAGATCTGGCTAATGAAACTGCACATTTAAACCTCCGAGCTGTTTCTCTCTGTGTAGTTTGGTGCAGATTGGCATGGCTGTCTTGGTATTTGTGTACTGAAGTCGGAGCCACAGGATGGAAGGAATCTAGCTCTTTTTGTTGATTTGAATTTGTCCCCCACAGGCTCATTAGTTTTGAATGCTTATCCTCAGCTAACGTTGCTGTTTTGGGAGCCCTTGGGGCCTGGCTGCAGATGCAGATTATTAGGGGCAGGGCTTTGAAGGTTACAGGCCAACCCTTGGTCCTGCTTTGCTCTTTCCATCCTGGTCTATCAGGAGACACAAACGGACTCTGCCACATGCTCCTGCTGCAATGTCTTCCCAGCTATGATGGCCTTGAAAGCCTCTGAAACTGTGAGCCAAACTAAATCTTTCTTCCCTAAAGTTGTTTCTCTTGGACATGGTGGGCACAGCTCTGAATGTAACTGATATAGTCTCCAGTGACTTGGAGGAAAGCTGCCAGTTTGACTTTAGGTAGCATGAAGTCAGTTGTCATTGGCCTATTCTGCATCTTTTGTGTGCATTTTGTCACCATAGTTAGAGTTGCCTCATCCAATGTGGGTGAAGGTTGATCAAGTTAGCAGTGGGACACATGAGCCAACAGAGCACTCTTCAGGACCCCCTGTTTCACAGGCCCTTTCTGAGACCTGAGATGGTGTGACTGTGGACACGTGTGTTTTGTCCTCTAGTAATGTTCTCCAATAATTATGCTTTTGCAAAATACTCAATATTAAGTTTAAACTGCATGCAACTGGTCAGGAAAGGCTATCTCTTTTCCCTCCGTTATACTTTACTTGGCATTGGATGATGCTGAACAGACCGTAGGCCTGTCCAGATAATGGAAAGTCAAGCATAGGTATATTTCGTGTGAGCTTAGTTGTGCTCACATGGCTTTCTCCCTCTCCCATGTGGAGGTAAATCATTACCAGCTCTTTTGGTGTAGGATTGATTTCCAGGAGTGCTCCTGCACCTGCTGGGCAGTTGTGAAAAGATGCTTGGCCCAAGGCTGTACTGCAGTAGGATCTGTTCCATAGTGCCTATGCCAGGGAAAATATAGGGCTGGGGAATAAGGTAAAGTTGACATAGGTGGAGTCAGAATCCAGCCGTACAAATTCATCCAGTATTTAGATGTGTAAAGTCACAAGCAGAGATTTAGTTCTCATTCATGTCACATCAATATTGAATTTCTCTTCTGTCAGGATTCTGCTTGATAACTTTTAAAAATGTGTATTGGATTCTACATATCCTCTTAGTTTTACTCTGTTTTGGATGGAAATAGCTTAACTGATAAATCTTGAATAGATCATTTAAACTGTATCTCCAACAAGTGTTTGGGACATTTCAATAAAATAAAGGAAAAATATGAGACTTAGTTTGGATGTTACTTTGAAAACTTTGAATTTTGTTATTAAATAATTTAAAGGAAGCTCAGATAAAAGTAGTGGGATATCAAAGAAAAGCAATATATAAAGAAAAAATGATAAAATATATTTTGAATTCAAGAAGTGATTATAATAAAAAAACCTCAATCATACACAAAATAGTGGCTCATAACAAGAGACTTTCAAACAGTGGCAATAAAGTACTCAGATGATTTGGTATTGCACTTACTGACAGAAAGCGAACCATATCAACATACCCCAAATCACTTAGCTTCTTACTGATTTGTCATAAAATTTCTGACGTTGAAAAGGCAACAACTTACAAAATATCAGTTCTTTTGGCTAAATTTGATTGTCAACCTGATTGGCTGTAGGGTCACCTAGAGACAAATCTCTTAGCATGTCTGTGAAGAAGTTTATAGATTAGGTTAATTGAGATGGAAAGACTCACCTTAAATGTGGGTGCCTATATTTCATGGTATGGGAGATATAGACTGTAAAAAATACAGAGAAAGCTGGAGATACTGCTCCATGGTTAAAGGCACTTGCTTGCAGGGTCTGATGTCTCAGGTTTGGTTCCCTGGTGCTCATGTAGAGCCAGTACACTAAGTAGTGCATGGGTCTGGAGTTCGCTTGGGGTGGCAGGAGGCCCTAGTACTCCTGTATGCTCTCTCTGAGATGAAAAAGAAATACAGAGGAAGTAATCTCAGTGCTACCAGCCTTTAACTCTCTGCTTTCTGACTGTTGATGCAATGTGACTAGCCACTTCCTGTGTCTTCTCCATGCCATCAGCACCACAACAGGCTGTATTCCCCTGGAACCATAAGCCAAAATGAACCTTCGAGTTATTTCTTGTCAGGTATTTGATCACAGCCACGAGCAGAGTAATGACCCCAGCACTACAGTAAAACACTAACAACAAGCTCAATGGGTGCAATCCATTGCAGACTGGTTTAAAATTGGCAACTGCCAAAGAAATCTGGAAATGCATTGTGTGGTGGTTTGAATCATATGTCGCCTATAAACTCATGTGTTCTGAGTGCTTGGTTCCCAGCTGATGGCAGTTAGAGAAACGGAGCCTTGCTGGAGGAGGTGTATTGTTGCGGGCGGGTTTCGAGGTGTTGTAGTCGGCTCCTCTTTGCTAGAGTTCAGCTCGCTGCTGTTCTCCACCTGCTGAGGCAGAGGTGATATCCAGCTTCTGCTCTTGCCATGTGTTCCCCTGCCATCGTGGATCTTCCCCTCGAGACTGTAAGCCAGAGTAATAAAAAAAGCAACTTCGCTCCCATCAGCTGCTTTTGGTCAAATACTTACTCCAGCAATGTGAGGTTAACTGCAACACATCAAAATCAAATAACTGAAACATGAAAGAAAATTGATAGAGATTTTTCTTAAATATTAGATATTAGATCACAGGCTTGAGACATCCACAAGGGAGAGGAAGGAATTGCAGCCATGACCTGTGAAAGTGGGTGTATATTATTTCACAGGTGTGAGGATGGGGTGGGTAATGATTTCAATGTGATGCAGACAAAGCATTGTGGTAGATTCATTTCTTATGCTCTGACTCCTTTAATTACAAGTTGTGTGAATGTTTACCTTCTCTGTGTTTCAGTTTCCTCATCTGAAAATAGGGGCATTAGAATTATCTCCACAGTTGAGTAAGTGAGTACACCTGGTAACATTGTTTTGCATATTACCTGACACGGAGTGCTGTTGTTGATGTAGCCTTGCCCTCATGCTTTTCAGGACAGTCCTGGTTAGGACCCACTACTGCTTGCTTGCATCTCTGCTGTTTTCTCTCCCCTGTTCTACTCTGTGTTGTTTTGATCATGATGTACCATCTGAAGTCCTTGAAGGTAATCCTGTCTGGGCACATGGATATTTTGTATTTATTTCATTCTTCTGTAACTTGTTTGTTCATTTCTTTCTTCTTCTCTTGATTTGTAATATTGTATTATTATTGTATTTTTTTGAGGTAGGGACTCACTCTAGTGCAGGTTGGCCTCAAACTCACTCCAATCTTCCTACCTCTACCTCCACACTTGAGTGCTGGCAGTATTATTATTTTTGATGGTGTAGGAAGACTCACTTAAGTAGATCAATCTAATACAATAAATACCTTTGAAAAAAAACCCCCAAATTACAGAGGAAGCTCCCTGCCTCACCTCCCTTTCCTGATTTATGATTCAGAGAAGCTTCCCACACTATGAAGATAGTTCCTTCCAAGTAGATTTTCAGTCTGGAAGTAAAATAATGCTTAAGATCATTGTTCTAAAAGTTTGGCCCCTGACCTGCAAGCATTAATGTCTCCAGGGGACTTGCTAAAAATGTAAAATTCAGAGTCCATCTGAGATCTAGTGACTTAGAAGTTCCGGGGTTGGAACCTAGAAGTCTGTGTTTAACAAGCCACACGATTCATTTACCCCAAACTATTTTGTACTTGGGGAAAAGTAAAATGCACTAACCTGCATCCTTCACCCCTATGGCCACTCTTAAGTTATCCTTTGAGTGCTTCATCTCCCAATGCATCTTCTTTTAGTTTGCATCTTCAGTATACAGTGTTGAAGCCACAGTACTCCCACGTTGTGGGTTCTCGTGCTGTGGGTCTCGTTCCGTTCCGTTCCCTGGGGGTCGTTGGCCACCGATGTCCCGGGCGAGGGAGAGAGGAGTTGGAAGAGTCTTTCTGGCTGGGTGGGTGAGTGCGACGCCAACATATGAACACATGACGGGGCAATGAGCACCCGGGAGACCATCTGATGGACAGTACTTGTTTATTCAAAGTGGGGGTGGGTGGGTTTATAAACACTTGGGGAAGGTTGAGATGGCATGTACAGACTATATGGCAATTGGATGCATAGTTTATGGGCTGTTATCTAGATAGAGGAAGGACTAGTAACTTCAAAGCTATGGGGGAAGGATAAGAGAAGGTAGGGGGAAGGGTGGAAGAGGAGATTAACAGGAGGCTGTGACTTCAAAACTGTGGGGGGTGAGAAAGCTACGTGACTTTAGCCACATGAGGGTCTCTTGGGCAGCTAGCCACAGGTCAGGAACTGTGGGAGGCAAAGTCTGACTTATGGAATGGCCAGAGCCTTTTGTGATCTGGGGGGGAGCACCTCGCCAGTTCTGCCCACTCTGGGCGATGACAGCTCACTACACCCTACAACATAGGGAAGGCAATTACTGTCTCCAGGGACTCCTGACAGAGGGCCAGCTGCAACCCCACAGCCCAGGGTCCCTGGCCATGTCCAATACTTCAGGCCAGCCTCCTTGCAGGTCCAGCCTGTTACTAGCAAGGCCCAACACCACATGATGGTGCATCATCACCATGGGCCTCTGTACACCCCTCTCTTGCATGTGTGTGTATTTCACGTATATGTTCATTCATCATTTATTCATTCTGTTTCCATTCCTCATTCTCCACCATGATATGTATATTTAATATGTATTCTTCTTAGTATGTATTTTGAAAAGTGCATATTGTTTTGTATGCATGTTTTTATTAAAAACAATATTGTGTTACTATAGCAGACAGCTTCAGGTTCGCTGAGATGAACTTCCAGACCAGGCACAGTTATGGAGGAAGGGATATTATTTATTGAAGCTTACAGATCCAGGGGAAGTTCCATAAAGGCAGGAGAAGCGCCCTGCTCTTCACAGAGCCAAGCAGAGAGAGAGAGAAAGCCAACCAGCCACCACAGCACACAGAGCAAAACTACAGCCAAAAGGTCACACAGCACACTTCAGGAACTCCTGCTAGGCACATTTGCATATCTTTACAATGGAATCTCAAACCCACCATTAACACCTTAAGACCAGCCCCCAGTGACATTGCCTCTAGGAAGGTGATTGCAGATGCAAACTATAAAGTAATAAAACATTGAATATATTGGGGGACATATATTCAAACTACCACACAATGCTTACTTCATCCCTTTTTGAACTTATATTTCAAAGATCCTTTTAATTAATTTGTGCTTATCTTGTCTGTTACTTCTAACTGCTTTACTCCAAGGTGGGTATTCATCATATTTTACCTGATAGACACCAAGATTTTCACTAGCTCCAACTCCATGATAAGCTTCTAGCTTGAGAAACACTTGCTGGCCTGAGAACCATCGCTGTCTGCTCCAACACTGGCTCAAGGGAAGTGTATTTGCTCAGAGGTGTGAGACTTCTATAAAAAACTACTCCATGGAAAGGGGAGCCAGGATGGTAAACATGAGCTGGCAAGGAGGTTTCTGCTAGATTAGTTTTCTTTTTAAAAAAATGTATTTATTTTGTTATTTATTAATTATTATTTTTATTGACAACTTCTTTAATTGTAGACAATATCCCATGTTATTTCCCTCCCTCCCCAAACTTTCCTCTTTGAAACTTCACTCTCCATCATATCCTCTCCCCCTCTCAATCAGTCTCTCTTTTCAGTTTTATGTCATGATCTTTTCCTCCTATTATGATGATCTTGTGTAGGTAGTGTCAGGCACTGTGAGGTCATGTATATCCAGGCCATTTTGTGTCTGGAGGAGCATGTTGTAAGGAGTCCTGCTCTTCCTTTGGCTCTTACATTCTTTCCACCTCCTCTTCTTCAATGGACCCCGAGCCTTGGAAGGTAGGTTTGAGATGTTTCGGTGCTGAGCACTCCTCTGTCATTTCTTCTCAGCACCATGGTACCTTCTGAGTCATCCCAAGGTCACCACCATCTGAAAAGAGAAGCTTCTCTAACCAAAAGTGATAGTAGCATTAATATATGCTACTGTGTGTTGACATTAAGAGAAGTGCTTACTGGGCAGTTTGGTGAGCATAGAATATACATTTAGGAGATAGCAACTGCTAGATTTCTCTCCTCATCAACTCCCCACTGGATCTGGGTTTGGGTTCATTAGAATAAGGAGAGGAGAGAGATTGTGGGCACCACATGAGTCTGGCCTTGCTCCTGAGCACTGGTGAAACATGTTCTTGCATTCTTAGACAGCTGGAATTGAAGTTTGCATATACAGGTAGAAGGAAGAAAGGGGGTGGAATTTTAATTTCTTTCCTTTTCTTTCTGCATAGGGTCTTTTTATGTAGCTTAGGGTAGCCTTGAATTCATGAACCACCTGCTTCCGGCTAATGGAATGCTGGGATCACAGGTGTATGCTACCATACCAAACTGGGATTTCGATTTTGAACTACTGTGATTCCAATCTCACTCAAGGATACAGTTTTGAATCTTTGGATATGTGACCCATAGAGAGAAGTTGATACCTTTCAAGTGTATTCCTCCATTGCAATGCACAGTCTGGATTGTTCCACAATACACTGGACCTTGAGTTAGTGACACAGCCTGGGCTTTGCAAATGATAAGGAAAGTGCTACATGAAACTCCAGTTCAAGGCTGACCTAGAATATGGATTTCATGAGTGAACCCAGGTCCACAGTTTTCAATACAGGAAGGAGAAATTGTGAGCTATAAATATTGATATAGCTTAATTATGGCAGAAGAGAAGTAATGCAAGTTACCCTGTGTATTTGTGCTGAAATGATTAAGAAATGAATCACCATGGCCATCTGCTCATGAAAAAGGAGGGCAGAAGTTGCTTGGCATGTCTTTTCCTTTTGGCCCCAGGACTGTGATCCCCGTGTAGTTCTGACAGTAACAATTCCGTTCTGGAATATACTTCAATGGGTTTTTAATCCCCTAATTAAACTGCTCTTCTGGATTACCCATATACACATTCTGGGATGAAATGGTTTGCAAAATTTTACTTTAATAAATCCCACTGGGCTCTAACTGAAGTCTAATTAGTCCCTTAATTGGTGTGTTCTCTGTGAAGATGCTCCAACCAGCTGCTGATGTGAGCCTGTCCTCACTCTGCTAAGAGCTTCAGCCCTTGGTTTTGGCAATTATTGTTTACCCTGACAGATGGTGGATGGGCCCTCATCACAATGACTATGTACCTGGAAGGAGAGGGAGGATGAATGCTCAGAGCAAGAATATTAATCAGTTCTCCAGAAAGTGGTTTTATGAAGTAAATGTTTCTTTGCTTGTGTGTATGTAATGGTGTGCGTGTGTGTGTGCGTGCGTGTGTGTGTGTGTGTGTGTGTTGGTAGCATGTGTGGTGTATGCATGTGTATGTGCCCATGTGGTGTTCCATGCCCTCACCTGTGGTGGGATGCACTGGACTGTGGTGGCTGGAGCAGAATGTTGGGTGGCTTCTTTTCTCCTTATGCCTCCTATGGAACTTTAATTGTATCATGCAGTAAGCTCTCATATTATACCAGCTACATCAAAAATAGAACGTGGTAGTTGTAGAGATATAAGTAGAGAGGTAGTATATATATATGGTAGAGTGAATTCAAAGTAAAGAGATATGGAAGAGGTCATAAAAGAACACTTCTAGTCCTACTAAATGCAATTTCCTAACCCAGTGGTCTCATTTTATGTCTGGAAATCTCCATTCTGCTCTCACTGCTTTGAGAACTTGTCGTTCTCTTTGGGAGAGTGTCACATAGGGACTGTGGACAGAGAGAAGCCTTGAACTATTCTCAGAGTAGAGGTGGGAAGTCCATAGTCACTCTGTCTTTGGATTTTTTTCAGGTGCCCTTTTATCCCTGTGCTATAGCACTTCTCATTTCAAATTGAAAATTTTCTGTAGGTCTCCATCATGAGGCTAAGAGTGCCTCAAAGATAAGCTTTTACCCTTTCTATCCAGCCCTAGTCACTTGCAAAAGATCATTGAATGGATTCCCATTTTGATGTCTGTTTCAGGAGACACAGAGAGTGAAGACCAGAGTCAGAATTAGTAGAAACCATGAACCAGCAGGGGCAATCAAACAGAACAAAATGGGGATGGGATGTGTGGCATAGGGTGACTGCCTCCTTAGTGATCTGGGTCCAGAACGCACCCCAGCACACTGAATTCCTGGCAGAATGATGCAACAGCCACTGGAGAGCCACTAGCAGGAGGTGAATGTTGCCATGGGTTGCTATGTTTCTCAGCTGTGGCATGGAACCTGGCATGACCTAAGCATGTTGGCCATAGGTCCATAGTGCTTGGATATGAGCAGACAGAGAAACCCAGCCACCTAGTTAGGAGAGAAAGACTTGAAACCCAGGTGTCAATTGATTTGTTATTTATAATACATGTATTTGTTCTTATTGTCCAAGTATTTATTAGCACACTCAGGTATGCCCAATGTTGTATTAACTGCTAGTGACTCAACAATCATCCATACACAGTTCCTGTCCTTAAAGAACTTCCAGCTTAGGAAGATGCAGGCAGCTGGGTCTCTCCTCCTGCCACCATCCCTTTCTTCATCAGTGTATGCATATCTGATGTCTATGATGTTCTAGGATCTACTTTTGGGGCCAGAACACTCTTTGGTGCCTATTCTGTTTTCACAAAGATGCTAGTGTATGGAGCACACATACATCTATCCAGTGATTACAGAAGTATTTAATTGAAAACCAATACCTGCTGTGCATCTTACTTAAAACTGAAGAGGGGCTGCTGACAGAGCTATTTGTATGTACTCAACCACTGCCACATGTGCAGCTTCTTTTTCTGTCACATGATATTGAATGTATAACTGCTTGGCCAAGGAGCATTGCAGGTGGAACTCACTTTTTATGTTTTAATTTTTTTTTTTTTTTTTGGTTTTCTGAGGTAGGGTCTCACTCTAGTTCAGACTGACCTGGAATTCACTGTGTAGTCTCAGGGTGGCCTTGAACTCATGGTGATCCTCCTACCTCTGCCTCCCAAGTGCTGGGATTAAAGGTGTGTGCTATGCCTGACTCTCACTTTTTCTTTAAAATTTTTTTGGGGGACTGGAGAGATGGCTTAGTGGTTAAGGCATTTGCCTGCCAAGCCAAAGGACCTCAGTTTGATTCTCCAGTACCCATGTAAGCCAGATGCACAGGGTGGCGCATACATCTGGAGTTTATTTGCAGTGGCTGGAAGCCCTGATGTGCCCATTCTCTCTCTCTCTGTCTCTCTCTCTGCCCCTTTCTCTCTCTCAAATAAATAAATAAACAAACATTTTTTGGTGTGCATGCGTGCACGTTTGTGTGTTTGGGCACACCTGGGCCTCTTGCTGCTTCAAACAAACATCAGACACTTTTGCTACTTTATACATCCAGTTTACATGGGCAGTTTGAGAATTGAACCAGGGTAGGCAGGTTTTGTACCAAGTGCCTTTAACCACTGATTGAACAATCTTCCTACTCCTGGAACTCACTTCAGAAATTTAATTGGGAATTTTAATACATTAACATAGTGTGATTGATCACAAGTCCTTCCCATTATTCTTTCCTGTTCCTTCTGCCTCACTCCCATTTTACTGAACCCCTCCTCTTACCAAGTAGTCCTTTCTCTGTCCTAATGTCTAATGTCTATTTTTTTCCCTCTGTCCTCTATGTCAAAATGTTGATGTGTGGTGTTCTACTTTAATGCTAAGCTCTCTGCAGTCTCTGAATTCTGTTTTGAATGGGGATATATAACCTGATGGGAATATGACCAACAGAAGTATAAAAAAATGTGGTGTAGATATGCAATGGAGTTTTATTCAGATGTACAGAACAATGAAATTATGTTATTTTCAGGAAGATAGATGGAACTAGGGATTATAATATGAAGTGAAAGAAGCCAGATTCAAAAAGACAAATATATATTTTCTCTTATATCCAGAATGTGGATTGAATATATTTAATCTAGATTTAGTATATTTCTAGGCTACATATAGCTATATCTATATTTATATAGGTATATCTAGGATCTATCATCTACTTAAAATGAGACAGGAAAGTAGTAGATGGGAACTATTGGGAAAGAGGAAGGGGCCTAGCTCGAGGGTGTGCAGGAGAGAGTAATGTTGGATAAATACCTTCAAAGCACATTATATATTTTTATGAAAAAATCATAATGAATTTTTAAAAAAGGAAAAATGTGTGTGTCTAGAATGTAGCATTACAGCTCATGTAACCTGCATTTTGTTAACTGTTCAGAGCTAGCAGTGACAGCATTTATTCCCTCAGGATGCCCGACTTTCTGCCTGTCATGGTGATACAGAGGCTCTATAATGCTGGTATTTCTCAGGTTGGACAAGAACCAATATGACTGGTATCCTAATGTTGAGGTGCATGATGGGAAATACAGAAAGCCCACATTTGAAAAGACAAGATGAGAACCACAAGCATCTGAATCTCTGAATTAAGCATCAAGATTTTGGTGGCGAATGTATAGATTGTTGCTGTGGTAATGGAATGGGGTAAACCAAGACGGGATTATAAAATGCTGTCACAAGTAAAGTTTTCCCCTCTTTACATTAAAGCCAACACGTTCAAATCTTACTGCATCTTTGAATCTCCCTGGGAGATTTTCATGCCTTCTTCAGTGAATGACACAGATGCACACTAAGATTTTGTGATTCAAATGTTTGTTCAATGTTTTAAAGTTATTTCAGGTCCACAAAGAGGGTTTTGGTATTATTGTTAACTGATTCACTTGCTTTATTTGTTGTTTTCCCTTTCTAAAAACTGGCTGATAGGCTAACATCTGTATTAAAAAATATTTTATTTTTATTTATTTATTTGAGAGAGCAAACGAGGAAGAGAGAGAGAGAGGGAGAGAGAGAGGGAGGGAGGGAGGGAGGGAGAGAGAGAGAGAGAGAGGGAATGGGTGCTCCAGGGCCTCCAGCCACTGCAAACAAACTCCAGATGCATGTGCCACCTTGTGCATCTGGCTTATGTGGGTGGGTCCTGGGGAATCGAACCGGGGTCCTTTGGCTTTGTAGGCAAATACCTTAACCACTAAGCCATCTCTCCAGCCCCTGACATCTTATTTTTAGATAGTTTGGGTTACAGACAATAGAAATAGAGATTTAGGCCTTTGGCTTAGTTTGCTTCTTTAGTACATGAAGGGTTAATGGATTCTCCTCCAGTGTGTGAGGAGACAGGAACACGTGCACACTTCAGAGGCATTGTTGGAGATGGTCCTGAGATTGAGTGCAGTGTGCAGTGCATGGGTAGGTAGGAACACGTGCACACATCAGAGGTGTCATTGGAGATGGTCCCGGGAGGAAGTGCAGTGTTCAGAGGCCATTAAGATGTGCCTTAGCCTTGACGCCTGTGCAAGAGAGGAATGGCAGTTGGGATAGGGATGCGATTCAGTGCAGACCTGATTAAGGACAGCCCTGGCTGAGATGGTGGGGAGATCTGGATGAGAATGGTCCTTGAGTGATATTTAAATTATCCAGGCTTTTACACCGCCATCAGTTATTGCATGTTGGTCACCAATCCTGCTGAGTCAGCTCTCGCAAGCAGCTGAAGTCTGTTCTCGGGGTACACTTCCCGCAGTGTACTGTACCAACTACACCTCGGTATTACCAAGGGTTGAGTGTGTGTGTGTGTGTGTGTGTGTGTGCGCGCGCGCGCGGGGGCAGTTGTTAAATCTTATTTCAGAGGTAAAGGGAATCTTACTGCTATCCTGTTTGCATGGTTCAATTCGGCCTTTGAACACAAGGTGGCACTGTAGGGTCACTTTTGAGGTGCCTGGATGTAGCTAGGAATACTACTGGCAGAACATAGAGCTGTCATACTGTCTTTATAAAGAAAAAAACACAGGGAAGAGATGAGGGCTGTTCTCAAGTTTTCCCCTGGCAGCTGAAATAGTTGGAAGAGGTGAGATCCAAGATGGATGTGTGTGTCTGTGTATGTATGTTTGTGCATGAGTGTGCATGTAGGCAGAGAGCAAGGAGGTGAACATCGCAGAGCTTCCCCCCCGCCCTTCTCTTCCCTTATCTCCTCTTCTCTCCCCTCAATGCCTTTCCAGATACCTAAGTGCAGATCCTGGGTTTTGGGCTCTGAGCTCTGGGTTGATCATCAGAGTAAGAAAAAGGCTTCTGTTTTGGGGAACTTTGGTGGCATAAGAAACAGTACATCTATGTGTGATGAAAGCATCATGGGGTGCTAAAATCCTTTCAGAAGTTAGAACATGATTGGGCGCTGCTAGGGAGAATTTGGAGCCAAGTCTTGCCAGGGGACATTTGGTGTTCCATTTGAGAAGCAGCTGCAGCATTTGAACTCATGGTTCTGGGGTCCCATTCCTGAGTCTCCATCTGATTTTCATGACTTCACAGCTGCAGTAACTCTGTCTTCAAATGGCCTCTTTGCTGGAATAAGGGTTAGTAATAGTTCCTACACCATAGGGCTGCTTGTTGAGTGAGGGCTAATAATAGTAAAGGGTTAAAATTAATCCATGGCATATTACAGGGCTTAGTAAATCCTAGCAATTATTACTTTATTTTTATTTTTTGGGTTTTTTTATGAGAGAGAGAGAGAGGAAGAGAGAGAGAATGAGAGAATTGGTGCACCAGGGTGTCCAGCCACTGCAGTCAAACTCCAGACATGTGCATGACCTTGTGTGCATGTGCAACCTTACACACGCATAATCTTGTGCACCTGGCTTATGTGGGATCTAGGGAGTTGGACATGGGTCCTTGGGCTTTGCAGGCAAATGCCTTAACTGCTAAGCCATCTCTCCAATCCCAATTATTACTTTTATCTCTGTTGTTTTTTGCTTGTGTTTGTGTATGGTGTGGTGTCTGTATATGTGGTCTATGTACATGTATGTGCCATTGTAGCATCCCATGAACTCACCTGTGGTAGGTGTATTCACCAACTCAGTCTCTTCTGCCTGTTTTTAGTTCTTATTACTGATCCCAGATCTTCATGTGCTTTGCTGCAAGCTGAAATCCAGTAATTCTTGGGTCTCTACTCCTGTGGGGTTGGGGTTACAGACATGCGGCAACACCTAGCTCTTTATGTGCATTCTGGGGACCAAACTTGAGGGTTCCTTAAGCCTTTTCAGGACCCCATGCTTGCATAGGAAGTGCTCATAACCATTGAGCAATCCCTCCAGCTTGGCAATTGCTTTTAATGTTCTCTGTTAGTTTCCAAACATTCTTAAGAATACACACAATGCTGTGTCCCTGGGAAGTAGCCAGGAATACAGCATCCTTGCAGAGCTTACACAAGTTAGGTACATATGGTCAGACACATAAAATCCAAGTATTCAATCGTAAGACTGAGGTGTGAGTGGACATATGGGAACAGGAGGAGGACACTAAGTTTACTCCTGATGGGGAGGTCCAGTTTTGAAGAGCTTGGGGAAAGCTTTCTGCCTGAGATGCTTTTTTATTGTTTTGTTTTTTCAAGGTAGGGTTCACGCTGACTTGGAATTCACTCTGTAGTATAAGGGTGGCCTTGAACTCACAGTGATCCTCCTACCTCTGCCTCCTGAGTGCTGGGATTAAAGGTGTGTGCCACCACACCTGGTTTAATTTTTTTTTTTTTTTGCTTTTTCAAGGCAAGGTCTTGCTCTAGCTCAGGCTGACCTGGAATTCACTATGTAGTCTCAGGGTGGCTTTGAACTCTTGGCAATCCTCCTACCTCTGCCTCCCGAGTGCTGGGATTAAAGGCGTGGTCCACCAGACCTGGCTCTGAGGTGCTTCTTAAACTGAACCACCAAAAGATGAGAGTAGACATGGATAACTGAGTGAGAGCCATGGTGAGGGTATGCAGGAGGGAAGCAAAGGCAATGTTGAAAGCATGGGATTGCTAACCATCTAGTGCTGCCAGACCAGAAGGTTTGCAGAGGAAATATCAAACATGTATGTTATAGGAGTTGTCACATCCCTTGTCATGGCTGTAAGAAGTCAATGAACGTTTCAAGCAGGGTGGTACATCCAGCAACCATGCTTGACAACTACAGGGGCTTAAATGTTAACAAGTGAGCAGATGAAACTTACAAAGGGGTTGGAGAGATGGTTCAGCAGTTAAGGTGCTTGCATGCAAATTCTAATGATCTGGGGTTCAGTTCCCCCAGTACTCACATAAAGCCAGTTGCACAAAGTGGCATAAGCATCTGGAGTTCGCTTTTAGTGGCTAGAGGCCCTGGCATGCCCCCCAACACCCACATCTGTCTCTCTTGCAAAGAATAATAATAAAAAAACTTACTGAGGACCTTTTGCAAGTCAGCACAGGGAGCCTCAGTGAGATTAGTGACTTGCTGTAGTTAACCAACACATGTGTATGTATACATGTGTTACAAAGGTGTGGTAGTTTGAATATATGTCCCCCAATATATTCAGTGTTTTATTAGTTATAGTTTGCATCTGCAATCACCTTGCTAGAGGTCATGTCACTGGGGGCTGGTCTTAAGGTGTGGGTTTGAGATTCCATTGTAAAGATATGCAAATGTGCCTAGCAGGAGTTCCTGAAGTGTGCTGTGTGACCTTTTGGCTGTAGTTTTGCTCTGTGTGCTGTGGTGACTCGTTGGTTTCTCTCTCTCTGCTTGGCCCTGTGGAGAGCAGGCCACTTCTCTTGCCATTATGGAACTTCCCCTGGATCTGTAAGCTTCAATAAATAATATCCCTTCCTCCATAACTGTGCCTGGTCTGGAAGTTCATCTCAGCGAACCTGAAGCTGTCTGCTACAAAAGGTAACACATGCTTATTATTAAAAAAAGCCAAACAGGGCTGGGAGCCATGTAGAGAGAAGGTAGAAGGGTCTCTTTCCATTCCACCAGTTTCTTAATCCTGAATCCTGGAGGTAATGAGTATTAAGTTTTCTTGAGCTTTGTTCCAATAATCCGCCTCCATAGAAAAACACCGAATGGTGTGGCACTTAGATACCAGACTCTAGGGCCAGCATGCCTCAGCTTTAATTATGAGCTTTGGTCTTTCCTGCTTCATGAGCTTTTCCTGGTTGTATAACCTCTCTGTGCCTCACTTTTCCTATATGTGAAATGGATAACAACTCAGAATGTTGATGATGAGGATTGAATGAATTTGTATATGTCAAGCACTTGGCAATTGCTTTTAATGTTCTCTGTTAGTTTCCAAACATTCTTAAGAATACACACAATGCTGTGTCCCTGGGAAGTAGCCAGGAATACAGCATCCTTGCAGAGCTTACACAAGTTAGGTACATATGGTCAGACACATAAAATCCAAGTATTCAATCGTAAGACTGAGGTGTGAGTGGACATATGGGAACAGGAGGAGGACACTAAGTGTCTGGTGTATATATTGTTTTCCATTTTTATAATCTCTTAAAATGATAAAGGTACATATTCTCATACTGCTTTGCAATACACATTTTTCTCCCTTGTTAAGGAATCTTGAACATGTCACACTTGTGAACATAAATCCACCTCACTGCTTTTAATGCTGCCCACACTGTATGGCATGCATATTCTGTAATCCATTTACCCACTCTCATATTTATAGACACCCAGGTTGCCTCTATTTTCAGTATTCAAAACAATGTTACTAGGACTGACTTTGTCAAGTATTTCTGTAAGTTACGTTCTTATAAATGACATTACTAGTACTGAAATGTACTGCTCTCTGTGAGTCCTGCTAAAATGGATTATTAACCAGGGCATGGCAAAAAAAATTGCCATTCTCCAGCCTGTGAGACAATCATATGCTGGCGTGAGAGAGTGAATTCAATAAGCTTTATTATACAGGAATCAGAATTATAGCAAAGACAGAAGCAATAGGTTTTCAAGCAAGAAAACATCCAATAACAATGGGCAGGAGCCCCAAAAGTAGGAAACTCAAATGAGGGGCTGACATTACCTATAATCAAAAGTGTCTTTGGATGATTGTCTATTGATAATTATTCAATAGTAACTGAAAATACTTTGTGTTGAGGAGGGAACAGGAAATGGGGCAAGCTGATCACAGAAGCAGTCATTAGTGACTGCCACAACTTTTCTGGTTGAACTCCCAGTGTTCCAAACTCCCAGGGTCCTAACCTGTCCCATCCCTAGTCAACCATAACAGTTCGAAGTTGACCAGACAGTTCCCAGAAGTGGGTAATTTCTCCCTCAGTATGATAAAGTTACTGTTGTTTTCTTTTTCAGTGAAAGCCATTGCCAACTGTTCTCATCCTGAAGCACAGCTCCACAAAGCCATTTTAAATTTGCAGATACACACTTGACTAGAATTCTGGTGTGGGTAAAAGGTGTAAGGGAGCATTTGGGGAGCTCTAAGTAGGGACTAGGCCATTAGAGGTGGGAAGCTGCTCAGGAAGGCAAGGGTTGTCCTCTCCATTCACCTTTCTTTCCTACACTCGTCTTCTCTCTGAGTCAGAGTTAGAGACTTTGGAATGGATGTTGGTGGCTCAGTGATCTAATCATGAGTGTCAAGAGCCAAGTCCACTTGTAGCTTCCTTGCTCCCCAGGGAGGTAGATCTGTGAGAGTAGCTGAGCCAGGGGCAGTTGACAGGAACTCAGAGCTTTATATAACCAAATCTCTGGAAAGGTTCTAACAGCAGGTACACTGGTAGGATCAGTTCTACTTGTACTCTGGGGACTCTGCCTCCTCAACCCAGAGTCCTTTGGAGTCTTCACAGTGCCAGCAGCCCTAGCATTCCCAGTCTGTGAAGGTCAGACCCTGGACTTGCACCTCTGGGAGATGGCCTCTGGTCCTGTGTGGGAGTGGAATGACAGTGGGAAGAAGATATAGAAGTTTTGACCTTAGTGGCTCAATACATGAAAAGGAGGCCTCTTTCTGGAGACAACACTTGGAGGTGGATATCTAATCCTGAAACAATTCTAATGACAGAGATGGGGACCATCAGGGAAATAAGTGGGGCCTATAACGATCTTCTCAGAAACATCTGGAACTTTCCTCTACAGTGACGTGGAGCACTGGAGAAAGAGAAGCACACAGGAGTGCCCACATCCAACTTTCTAGTCCTTGCTCTGGCTGGATGATGTGAGCAAGGACCACACCCACCCTGACCTGAGGAGCCTTGGACTTGTTGAAAATTGGGACAGGCACTCAGGAAGGAAATTCCGGGTCTCCACACGAGAGCATATGTCCGAGTTGTTTGTGCTGCTATAATACAGCAGAAACCTGTCCAAATCAAGTGAAATCTCATATTTACTTCCAAAATGGGGCCTTGACTGCTCATATGATGATAAGACTGGAGACAGCATACCCACCACTCACTCAATCCTCCTTTGTTTGGAGACAGGGTCTCTCTGTGTAACTCAGGTACCCCAAGGGGGGGGGGGTCTTAAAACCACCACTATCTTGTACTGCCTCAGCCTTGCAAGTGCTGCTGGGATTACAGGCATTCACCAACAGGTCCAGCCCTAAAGACCTTTCCTAAGGTCCCTAATTCCAAGGCTATGCTTCATGACTTAATCATTTTCTGAAGACCTCCTTTCTTCATCTTATCACACTAGCAATTAAATTTCAACACAGGAGGGTTCCTATCTTTGGTACTGGAGCTTGACCCAGGCCTCACACATGCTAGGCAAAGAATTAAGCCACACTCTTTAGCTCTCAACATACAAATTAAAAAAATATTTATTTTATTTATTTGAGAGAGAGAGAGAGAGAGAGAGAGAGAGAGAGAGAGAGAGAATGGGTGTGCCAGGGCCTTCAGCTACTGCAAACAAACTCCAGACCCATGTGCCACCTTGTGCATCTGGCTTACATGGGTCCTGGGGACTTGAACCTGAGTCCTTTGGCTTTGCAGGTGAACACCTTAACCACTAAGACATCTCTGTAGCCCACAACATACAAGCTTTGAGCGATGCATTTAGACCATAGTAACAATGTGTGTAAACTAACAAATGCTGGTCTTTTCATCATGAATGGGAGAATAGCAATTTCTAAACAAATCTTTTGAAGCTTGTACCAGTATATCCTATAGTGTGTATGTCTGTGTGTCTGTTTCTGTTTCCTTCATCTTTGCGGACAGTGAACACCACTAAGCCTTAAATATTTTGCTAAACTAATAGGGATATAAATCAGTATTCCAGTGTTGATTTAATTTGTATTTTCTAAATTATTACTGCAATCAAGCATGTTAAAATCTGTTTATTGGGCATTAGTATTTCTATTGGGTTATGTGGCTTTTCTTATTGATTTGTTAGACTCGTCTTACAGTACGGAAATTAGCCTCGTGTTTAGCAAATGTATAGCTAATGTTCTCCTTAGTTCTCTGTGGTCTTTAACTTGGTTTGGAATCAGATTTATTAGTCTTTGCTTTAGTTATTCTGGGGTTTATATCATATTTAGAAAGTGCTTCCCACTCTAGGTTGTAAAACTGAAGATGCTCTTAAATTCACAGTGGGTTACATCATCTCAAACCCATGGTAAGTTGAAGATATTGTAGGCTGGAAATACATTTCATCCACCTAGCCCACCAAACATTGCAGTTTAACAGCACAGCACATTTACACCATATGGTACTGTGTTCCCTCCTTATCACATGGTGACTGGGACGTCTCCAGCATCACAGGAGGGTATCATACCACGTGACACTCATCTGGGGGAAAAATTCAGAATTCAGTATTTGAAACAGGGTTTCTAGTGAATGTGAATCACGAGCACCTTATTACAAAGTTGAAAGATTTTATATCAAACCATTGTGTTAGGGACTGTCTATGTTAACCCGTTCTTTTCTAGCACGTCTATGATACTATTAATTGTTTGTTGAGCCAGGATCTATTGTAGCAGAGGCTGCCCTTAAACTTTTGATATTTCCGCTTTTACTTATGAGTGTTGGGATTACATGTGTGTTCCACCACACCAGGCTTTTCTTTAATTTTGAAAGTAAATTAAAAAATTTCTGATATGATTTTTTTTTTTTTTTTGGTTTAGAAGTTGAAAGATTTTATGTCAAACCGTTATGTTAGGGACTGTCTATGTTAACCCGTTCTTTTCTAGCATTTCCATGATACTATTAATTGTTTGTTGAGCCAGGGTCAAATGTAGCAGAGGCTGCCCTTGAACTCTTGATCTTCCTGCCTTTACTTATGAGTGTTGGGAACATGTGTGTTCCACCACACCAGGCTTTTCTTTAATTTTGAAAGTAATTTAAAAATTTCTAATAGGATTTTTTTTTGGTTTAGAACAGAAATGATGAAGAACAAAACAAAAAAATCTAATCAATTATCTCAACACTGGGACAGCCTCTGTTAACAGAGATTAACATAGTTAAGAAAGAAGTATACATGCATAGAGTTTTAAGAATTAACAGCACATAATGTAAATATTAAGCAGCATTTTTCTTTCTCACCTACACAGTGATCCCTCAGTATATCTCTCCCAAGACTTTTACCTCTCACCAATTTCTTATATATTTTCAAATAAAAATTAAACTGATAGCATGCATATATATAAATATCTCTATTATCTATCTATCTATCTATCTATCTATCTATCTATCTATCTATCCTACTCCATAATCCCAAGAATCAACAAATAAAATTACATGAAATTAAGCAGCCTATACCCAGAAAAAGAAACCAGCAACAAAGCCAATAAACAGCCTAAAGAGTGGGAGAAAATCATTGCCAGTTGCATTTTAAACAGGGGCTAATTACCAGAGTTTACAAAGAACTGCAAAAATTAAATTCCAAAAAAATTAATTTGTCAATCACCAAATGGGCTAATGAAAGGAATAGACAGGTTATAAAAGAAGAAACACACATGGGTCAATAAGAACTTCAAAAAGTGTCAACATCCCAGCCACCAGGGAACTGCAAATCAAAACAACTTTGAGATCCCATCTTTCCCAAGTCATAATGTATATTGTCAGGAAAACAGACAGCAATCCTTATCTACTGCTGGTGAGAGCAAAACTAGTCTAGCCTTTATGGGAACCAGCATGGAGGTATCTCAAAAAATTAGAAATAGAACTTCCATATGACCCAGCTGACCCACTCCTGGGCATATACTCTAAAGGCCCCACATTCTGCTACCAATCCATGTTTATTGCGAATCTCTGTTTATTGTGGCTCTATTTATAATAGCTAAGAATTGGAATCAGCGTAGATGTACACTGAAAAACATATGGATAATGAAAATGTGGTACGTATACACAGTGGAGTTTTATTTAGTAGTGCATTAAAAATGAAATTTGCAGGAAAGTGGGTGGACCTGTAAAGAATCATTAGATGATGTGACTCAAGTTCAGAAAGATCCAGACTGCATGTTCTCTCTGCTAGTGGGTCTTGCTTGTATATACGGGGGGAGCAAGGTGGACAAGACCTGCAAAGATGGAACTTTAACTGAAACAGAACATAAAGAGATGAGCTGGAATAAGGATGAGAGAAGGATAAAAGGAAACATGTGACATGTTAACAGAAGGGGGAAGATACTGGGGGAAGGGGTATGGGGGGAGAGAGGAATTGGGGCAGGAGTGGGAATGGGAATCAACAAAACCAAATTGTATTTTAAAATGCCTATATTAATGATACCTAAGTCTCTGTGTACCAACTTAAAAATGAATAATTATTAAAAATAAAGTTACAGAGTTAAAATATTTCTGGGAATTTTTCTGTCATTGGAAGTAACACAGGAATGTAGCTTCATTTACTTTTCTCCAGTGCTATCCAGTCACTCCAATGCTATTTATTGACTAGTCTTATCTTCCCCTGCTGGCTTGAGATGCATGCTTACACATACATCAAAGGTTTCTTTCTACTTACAAGATCTGGGCTTTATGTCTTACTGTGTCACTAATTTCTGTGTGATCTTTGAAAAGCCTTAGCTTCCCTGGGCCCTGTTTCACTCCTGTGTAAGCTGTGGGATCAGGAGACATGTGGATTACTCCTCTCATCCCTGTGATGAGCTGTCTGACAGAAGCAACCTCAGGGACAAAGGATTAATTTCGGTTCACAGTTCAGAGAGAACAGTCCATGATGGAGGGAGAAGCATGGCCGTTGGAGTGGGCTGCTCTGCAGTAGTGGGAGCTTGAAGTGCTATGGCCTGACCAGGAATTAGAATGTGGTGGTTTGAATCAGATGTTGCACATAGACTGGTGTTTTGAATGCTTGGTCTCCAGCTGGGGGAAGGCTTTAGGGTATTATCCCAGCTCAGCCCGCCCTTGTCAGAGTTCAGTTCACTCTCTTGCTGCTGTTCTGTACCTGCTGTGGTAAGAGGTGAAGTCCAGCCCGTACTCTACCATCTTTTCCTGCCATCAGGAAGCTTCCCCTTGAGACTGTAAGACAAAATAAGTACTCCTCTTCCCTCAGGTTCTTTTGGTCAGATGTCTCCTCCCAGCAACATGAAGGTAAATATAAGAGAAAGTTAGGCTAGAACTGGAGGTGGATCCTTTTAAGGCCTTGCCTGGCAGCCAGATAGTTCCCATATCTCAAAGTTTTCACAACCTCCCAAACCGTACCACCAACTGGGAACCAGGTGTTCAAAATAGGAGCTGATGGGAGACATTTACAGCATAAGAAGAAGGAGATGGCTGAAGTTTTCTACCATTCCCTACTGATGCCACAAACCTGTGATATAAGATCCCCTGCCTCCTTGGATCTTTTAAAATCTAGACTCGCATGCCTCCTAGCCCAGTGTCTTTTTCCATACAGATCACTTCTTTCACGACCCTTTTCTTCTTGAATTTATTGTATCAAACTTTGAAAGTGCGAGTGTCCCCTCACAGAAACTCTTGTGTGGCTTGTTGGAAAAGAATTGAATCAGACAGTATGTATAAGTATTTCTTAAGTTGGCTCACAGATTCTTCTGCAGGACAGAGAGTTATGAACACAGAAGTGGAAGGTGTTCTTTAAACACTTGAAACATTTTTTGCAAACTGAAGCATAGACAATTTCCTACATTAGCCTTCCTTGCTGTGGCAAGAAGTGAACAAACATTTATGAAGTTACATGTGTTTTTCATATAGAACTCCTTCAGTTCTATCCCCAAACCTTCTGAGATCATTTTGACTTTGAAGATGTAAGGAAGTCACTTTCCATTGGCTACCCTAAAAAGTAAATTTTAAGTCCTAGAATCGGAATGAAAACCTTTTTACTGTATTTCTTGTATTCCAGTCATCATAGGTGTTTTGATTGTCAGTCAAATATCTTATTGATTAAAAGGAATGATGGATTTATTTCACTTGTTAGCCATTATCGTACAAACTGGTAGAAGTTGTCTCTGGATTGCAGAATTTATTTGTTATGGGATTGAGACAGCTGTGGTACCTCAGATATCCCAGCAGGTGGCGCTGCAAGATTAGCAATGGACCCAGCATTCAGTCTGCATTCTCCCTAAGCCTGTGGGGACTGAGGGCCTCAGAATCTACCCCGCACATGGAATTTCTTTTTAAAATGATTAACTTACTCTAGTTGTGCCAGGCACATCTGTGTTGACTCCTTTTTGGGTTAAGGAGGATCCCAAGGGTTACCTGTCCTTTTCGTGACCTGGCGCTGAGTGCAGACATGGTGTTTTCTCTGCAACTGGATGGGGTATAGATGGGTGGTGGTGGAATCCTTCTACCACTGCCTTTGCTGCAGTGTGGGCAGGAACTTTCAATCGGTGTGGATTGGAAAGCCTTGCTGGAAGGTCCCAGTGAGCTGTAAGTCGGAGACGCTGCTGTCCTCCGGATGAGTTGCAAGGCAGAACCAGCATAAGTGAAGTGAATTGTCTGCTTTGCAGGCAAGAACAAGGTCACATTAATGACCTTCAAGAAGCTTCAAACTGACTGTCTCATTCAAAGGCAAACCCTGCATCTGTTTCCCTATCTCTGAAAGTGGACTGATGGATTCGCTCCGCCTACTTCACAGAACAGTTCTCCTTCCTTTAATGTTCACTGAGTCTCTGACTGTGCCCCCAGGAAGCTTATGTTGGTGATGACCTCACAAGATGAGGAACACATCTTACAAAGGAGGAAATGTGCTCAGACATGTTAGCAGGAACTGTTAGGCGCTCTCCCCTTGTCATTTTATTTAGTAACCACAATAATCCAATGAGTTAGCGTCTATTGTCTCTGCTGATTAGATAAAGAAATGAAACCCTAGAGAGATTAAAGGCCTTGTCCACAGTCACAAGGCAGGGTTTTGTTCCCATCCAAACTCCCAGAATTATAACCCAAAGACCAAGGAGAAAAGGATCAAAAGATGAGTGTTCTATAGCTATTTCCTCCAAATTGCAACATTCCCTCCTGGAGGGAGGAAGATAGTCGGGAAGTCAACAACAGGGTTTAGGAGGAAGCTTCTGAAACTTATGAGAGTCACAAGACCCCTCCTCAAGATGACAGTAGCAGCCAACAATTGCTTGGGAGGAGAGACTCTGGCCAGTGTAGCTGCCTGCAAGTCCTGCAGTGAGCTGCAGGATCCAGCCTCTATGCTTTCTCACATAAACTGGGGTGGGCTTTCTGGCCATGAAGCTGCCTTTGAGTCAGCCACACTCCCCTAAGCAACCCCTCACGCGTGCTCTATAAGTATCCCCGATAAACTCATCGGTTCACTAAGTTGGACTTTGGTGTAATCATACCTTGGCCGGTTGGTACTCTATATCTGGTGTGAATAGACTTTTGTTTGAGTCTCCCCAGGGAGTTAACACAACAGTGAGATTTAAAGTCTGTCATCTGGTAGTGAGTGGAGCCATCACCAACCTTTTTATTACTGTCTTGAAACTGATTCACATAAGCATTCAAGAGACTCTTTATAAAAAAAGGAATTGTCAAAATTATTACCTTCTTATTGATAGGAAATGATACTCAGAAGGGTTATAACACTTATTCAAGATCGCACCCCAGGGTAAGGAGCACAGCCAGGATTCAAATAAAAATCTGTGTAACTCAAAACACTTGCTCTGGGCTAGAGAGAGATGGCTTAGTGGTTAAGGTGCTTGCCTGCAAAGCCAAAGGACTCAGGTTCAGTTCCCCAGGGCCCACGTAATCCAAGTGCACAACATAGTGTATGCCTCTGGAGTTTGTTTGCAGCTTGTGGAGGCCCTGTAATGACTGTTCTCTCACTCCCCACCCCCGTATCTCTCTTTCAAATAAATAAATTAAAATACATTACAAAAAACCCCACTTGTTCTTCTACAAATGCAACTAAATGACAATTGAAATGCAAGCATTCATTTATTCACTCAATGAACGCCGACCAGGAACTAACCAAGCACCAGCATTTAAAGCAGCTGCTTTCACTTAGCATTATGTGAATGTTTTCTTGTCCTCCAGGTTCATCCATCCTATCACAGTGCTCTTCCATCTGTCCATCAACACTTACTTGATGGGATGGAATTTAAGCCAGCTGATTAGATACAGCTGGAGTGCTTTAAGTGGTTCAGTTCTGGACTTTCCAAGTCTCCTGAAACCAAATTTATTGAAACTATTCAGTTTGACTCAATATGCCCAGCGTATGTTGAATTCTTCCATTTTTTATTAATTTTTTTGTGACATCACCCTGCATGTTGCCAAAGGTAAATTGTACATTGTGTAAAGTCCATGAAATCTGAAGTGTAGCTGGGTTTCTTACTGGTAGCAGATGAAAGAAGTTAAGCTAAAACAAGGCTCTAGGAAGGCAATGTTCTGTTTGGAAGAACAGAGTTGTTTGTGAATCTTGATTATTCTGCTAATTGTCTGTGTGAACTTGATTGACATCTCTGAGTACCAGTTTCCTCCTTTGTAAGATGTGTTCTTCCTCATCTTGTGAGGTTATCACTAACATAAGCTCCCTGAGGGCACAGCCTGAGGCCTAGAACCATAGTTCTGTCCTTGGCAGGAGGTTTTGGCACACAGTAGATGCTCAGTGAACATTGGAAGAGGGAGGACTGTTCTGTGAAGCAGATAGAGCAAATCTGTCATTCCATTTTCAGACACAGGAAACAGACAAAGGAGTTACAAATGAATCAGATAGTTAATTTGAAACTAACTGAAGGTTGCTGAAACTGATGGAGCCAGGTTTTCTGAACACTGGCCCTGGAATGTACTTTGAGTTTTCATATCTGTAAAAATGACCTCATAAGGGATCTCAGTGGTCCTTTGTAACATAAAAATTTATAAATTTGGCTCGTCCTACTGGAAAATGAAAGAAAATATAATTTAAGGGTATAAGCAAAAGTCAGGATTCAAATGAATATTTGGAAAGTCTCCTTCACTTGCGTGTTTACTCGGGTGATACTGATTGTACATAGACACTGAAGTACACACACAGAGCATTTACTCTGTGCTGACTGCTTGTTATATTGTGAGATAAACACAAGGAGGAAACACAATCTTTGGTGCCACTTACAGCCTTGTGGTCAAGTACAGCAAGTGGCAAGGACACAATAGGCAGAGACACAATAGACAGAGGATGTGGAAGATGTCATGGGAGAAAAAGAAAAGAATCCAGCAGGCTGCCTGAAGGATGAGTCATGGGGTAAGTTGAGACCTTGAATATGTGAAGAAGTGAGCCAAGGGAAGCATTGGGAGAAAAAGAGGTCCCAAAGATGGGATGCTGTAGGGAGTTTGTCTCTTGTGCTTCCTCCCTTCTCACCGAGCAGCCATCCCTGAGAGAGACATGAAAATACATGTTATTCCTCCACAGATAATTTGGCTTTGTGAGTACAAGATACATTAGTTTTAAGTACTTCTTTTATCAGGGAGGAGGCTGGCACATGTTTATTTAGCCAATCCACCTCTGGACATTTGGATTGACAAAAGTCCATCTCTGATGACTCCAACGTCCAGGTGGATGGCTTTGATATTTTGGTTTGGGTTCCTTGAATGAGATATCCAGCCAAGGATTCAAATGTAATCAGTTTACTAGAATGTACAAAGAGCATTGAGGGCAAGGGGGTGTTATCTACTGATTACACAGAGGAACTCTGGAAAACTTTGTTTGTTTTTTTGTTTTTTTGAGGTAGGGTCTTGTTCTAGCTCAGGCTGACCTGGAATTTATTCTGTCGTCTCAGGGTGGCCTTGAACTCATGGCGATCCTCCTACCTCTGCCTCCCAAGTGCTGGGATTAAAGGCATGTGCTACCATGCCTGGCTCTGGAACTCTGGAAAACTTTGAAAATGAATGTTTTAGAATTTTCCCACTCCGTGCAGAAGGAGCTGGGGAATCTGTGGACACATGCAAAAGGCTGCTTGTTCCCTCTCACATGCTCTGGGTGTGAGGAGGAAAAATCTTAAGTAGTTTCAACCTGGGTGTTAACAGTCTTCGTGGGCTCTGTCAGCTTTAGGGTAAGGCAAGCATGCGGGATAGTTTGTCCACTGAGGACACTGCTTGGTTGAGCAGTAAACATCTTCCTCTTAAGCAATGTGCCTAGCAACTTATTGGGAACCTGGGACACTTACCTAAATGTATACCCCACTCCACACCATGGACTACTTTTTCCTTTCCGTAGCAACCATTTTTCACGATCAATACTGTTCAAATATATTCTTAGATAAATCTGGGATTGGAACAGCAGGGGCCATCTGTCCTGAACTAGTTTTGGGTGCATGTGCAGCTAAGCAAATGGTGTCCTCTAATGGAACTTTTAATGTGAGAAATCCATATTTACCATCTTAGACCTGTGTATAACTGAGTGTATATTTGGTTAAGATCTGATGCATAATGGGAAGAAACATGTGTGACAGAGAAAATGTTATCTAACTGCAACCTGTCAATCAAACCATATAACTACCAAAACTACCCCCCCCCCCAGCAGCTGACTCACCCTCCCCTAAGAATCCTATAAAGAGAAGTTTAGATCACTTCTTGGTGCCCTTGAGCATTCTCCAGTTGAGCGGCCTGCTGCCCCTTTGGCAGTGTATTCAAATCTTTATTACAGCTTTTCTCTTAATCAAGTGTCTTTCTGCATATCTACCTGTGTGTACCTTTCTTCAGTTCTTTGAGTAAGACAAGAACCTGGAAACAGCCAGAAAACACTGGTAGCGAGAGGGAAGGGTAGCCCTCTAAGAAGACAGGGGTTCTGGCAAGAATGTAAATAGTGAGGCACCAGAAGGGCTGTTGGGCAGAGCACTGGCAGTGTGGACTACACTTGAGATCTTAGATAAGTGCTAGGCTGTGTTGCTCTTTGCATTTTGTCATCAGTCACAATTCTAATAGATGTCATTGAATCCTTTGATGGTCAGATTCCTCTTCGCCCAAGCTCTTCTTACCGCCCTGTAGATGGTACAAAGGTGGAAAAGTACATTTAGGACACAAAACATGGCTTTTGTGGCTTATCTGGAGATAAGTTTATGTCTTATTCTAAACTCCAAGGAGAGTCTTGTATGAATCTCTGCCCTTCCTTCACTGAGTCAGGCTCTACAGTATAGCCACATTGTAGTGAGAACACTTGGTCCCCACTGGCAGCACAACTCTCCAGAGTCAAGGAGGGATTGGACCATATCTCAAAGGATTTCTCAACCTAATAGGCATACACATCTGGTCACATGTATGGGGCACATTGCCATGTGCCAGATGATGTATGAGAATGTATGATGTGGCCCTAATCCTCTCAGAGCTAGTAAGTGGGTTTAGAAATTCATGGCATATGCATAAGAAGTACTAATCATGGTAGATTAAATACTCTTTCAAGTGGTGATATAACTTCCAGCAGCAATGCTTGTCCTCATGAGAAGAATCTGCAGGGGGAGGAAAGGAGATGGTTTAGCTTGACTTAGAAGGCTTGCTAGGGTTAAGGAGGGCACATGGGAGGACAAATAACATTTCGAGTGGGTGAGTCAGTGAAGGAAGAGGTGGCTCTGAAAGGGGTACCTTGAAGGAGACGGTACATGTTCCAGGGGACAGAGAGAACATTCAGTGTTAGTGATGGTCTATTGTCTGAAGGGACATCAAATTCAGCTTTAATCCCACATTCAAGTTGCTTTCGAAGCATTTTTCATGGAGTCAATTTCTATCCTCCCAAGAGATATTTTTAGAGAAGGGGGTTAATGGAGGGCCTGAGTGGAATGCATCCTGGGTCTCTCTGCTGTCCACTTAAATCAGTGCATGCACTAATGGCATGTTGGGTATGTATGTATATATATATATATAAAATTGTTTTAGGGAAAAATTATTTACAAGCAGAATTGTACAATATACACTCTCACTGGGAGATGTGCTCAGATGAGCCAAGGGCTGAGTGGAGTTCCAGTGGAGAGGGATTCCATCCATCCCCTTGTTCCTCCAAGGTTCCATGATTAGGGAGCCAGGAGATATCTGTATAACTGCTATGATAGATGGTCCTTGGTCAGTAGGGTAGCCAGCAATCCTAGTTTGTTTTGACTGTTCTATAGGGTTTAGCACTCAGAATCTTATGTCCTGGGAAACCTCTGGGTCTCATGCAAATGGAAAAGTTGATGAAATGACTAAATGACTCCACTACAAGTCTTGGGGTGGGCTTCTCAACCCTTCCCCTCTTAACCTCCTTGGGCAAGATCTCTGCTTTCTCCCTTTAAGTTCTGAGCTTCTCAAAGTCTTCCTTCTCTAAAACTCCCCTTTGTTGAAACTCCCCCTCCTAAAGCTCCAAGCTATAATAAAATCTCTGAACCTTATCCCTGGTCTGTGGATTTCATTCATCAAATTCATATGACAAATATCTGGAGGCATTCCAAAATATTGGTGCATTTGGCATATCATATGGGTGCATTGGTGAGGAACTCCAAAATTCCTATTTGTTGTTATACAACAAATAATTTAACATCAGAAAACCCGAGGTTGATTTTTTTTTCTTTTTACAATTTTTATTTATTTGCAAGCAGAGAGAGAGAGAGAGAGAGAGAGAGAGAGAGAGAGAGAGAGAGAGAGAGAATATGGGGACACCAGGGCCTGTAGCCACTGCAAATGAACTCCAGACACATGTGCCCCTTGTGCATCTGGCTTACGTGGGTCCTGGGGAATCAAACCTAGGTTCTTTGGCTTCACAGGCAAACGCCTTCACTGCTAAGCCATCTCTCCAGCCCTGATTTTTTTCTTCTTTAACCTAGGTTTGAATACATGCTGTGTTATTTGTAAACTGAGTGGCCATGGATTAAACCATCAATCTTTATAAATCTGTTTTCTCATCAGTAAAACATCTAACTCTTGGGGTTTCTATGAGATTCAAATAAAACAACAAATGTCAATGCTTTACAGAGTACAAGGCCCTTTATAAGATATAATTTTCTATGATTATTATCACTACCTGAGAAGTTCTAGGGAGCCTGATGACACCTCTATCTGGCTTACACTGCAGCAGCTGCTCCTGTTGTGTTCACCGTACATGGGTGACCAGTCACTCCAAGGGAACGGTTTACTCATTACAGGGCTGGAACGGCTACAGACAGCACGGGGTACATCCCACCTAATGTAGAACACCATCCACGTCATCCCAAGAGCCAGCCAGATGCCACACTATATGTGTAACAGAGAGTAGCCAGGCCGGCTGTCTTGTGCCAATGTAATGACAGGTACTTAATGTGATTAAGGTTCAGGTGACTGAGCTTGATTCAGTGTCATGTTGCTCTGAATCCGACTGCAGACATTCTTGGATGGCAGACTTCAATTTCCACCCGATGAGCCTTTGATTTGCTCTTTATTGAAACCAATATAGTACACTGGAATGAACATGCCATGTTGGGTTTCAACCCTAGCTCTGCTTAGAATCATACCGTTCATGAGTTACTGTTCACTGGAACTTCCCCAGTCTTGGTTTTCTTACCTATAAAATGGTATTTTTTCCAATTAATTGTAAATATTTAGGCAGTACAGTGTGATAATATGATGTCTACTACCTTAAGCATTAAAATATTGATTAATATATGAGGTACATATTTACTGGTACAGTGTGATATTTCAATGCATGCATACAATCTGTATGGAGTGACTCAGGTGGATTAATATTTCTAGTTCCTTATCAATATTTTGTGTTCATAGCTATAGATTGATCTCTTTTCTTTTATTTATTTATTTATTTTTATATTATTCTGATTTTACATTCATAGAATTGGTTCCATTGTCCTCCTCCCTGTCCTCCCTCTTCCAAAGGGACCTTCATCAATGGGGAATGTGGGTCATGCATTGTGAGGTTAGTCAAGAGTTCTGGGAGGTAGGCCCCAGTCTCTGTGCATAATGCCCCAACTTGTGACTCTAACAATCTTTCCGGCCCCTCTTCCGCGAATTTCCCTGAGCCACATTGGGGTCATTTTAGTTCTGCTTCAGTGATGAGGTTTTGGGAGCCTCTGTGTCTCTGGATATCTGGCTTAGTTGGAGTTGGATGTTCTCTGTGTTGTGATCGCCATGAATGCTGTATTCTTGTCCTTCCCCTGCATTGTTCTATGGTAGGCTGGGGTTTGTTGTCCATCTGAAAAAAGATAAGCAAAATTCTCCAACGGAGAGAGAAGTTAGTACTAGATAGAAGGGATGACTATAGATGTTTTGGAAGGAATTTTATATGCGTTGGCTCTCTTCTAGCCCACATTTGGTGGTATCTTGATATTGATCTTTTTTCTTCATGAAATATATAGTAGGTCATTGTCAGCTCTGGCCACTCCACAGCACTATAGAACTTCTGTGTTTTGGTTGGTACTTACTATCTAATGTCCCTCTCTCCTTTTGGTTTCTTCATCACAGCATCTATCTAGCATTTGCCTACATTTAAATCTACATTTTTAAGAATTCACATGCATGCTATATATGTCTTTCTAAGTCTCACTTGTTTCAGTTTCTGATAAGCACCCGGGTAATGCTGACACCACTACTCAGGAGTCATACTTTGAACAGTTTTCATTTACCATGAAGCACATCTCACCTGGTAAAGCAGTAATTCTCACTACCTGCCCTTTTCTGTTGTTGTATTACATATATATATATATATTTTTAATTTTTCTTTTCTTTTCTTTTTTTTTTTTTGATTTTTTGAGGTAGGGTCTCACTTTAGCTCAGGCTGACCTGGAATTCACTATGTAGTTTCAGGGTGGCCTCGAACTCACGGTGATCCTCCGACCTCTGCCTCCTGAGTGCTGGGATTAAAGGCGTGCACCACCACGCCCGGCTTAATTTTTATTTTTCATTGACAACTTCTATACTTATAGACAATCAACCATGATATTTCCCTCCTCTCCCCTATTTTCCCCTTCACAACTCTGCTCTCTATCATATCCCTTCCCTCTCTTCATTAGTCTCTCTTTTAATTTGATGTCATCATCTTTTTCTCTTTTCATGAGGGCCTTGTGAAGGTATTGCTAGGCACTGTGATGTCATGGATAGCAAGGCCAATTTCTGTCTGGGCAGTTGCATTTTAAGGAGTGGTGTCCTTCCTCTGGCTCTTACATTCCTCACACCACCTCTTTTGCAATGGACCCTGAGCCTCGGAAGGTGTGATAGAGATGTTTCAGTTCTAGACACTCCTCCGTCCCTTCTTCTCAGCACTATGTTGCCTTTTGGGTCATCCCAGTAGTCATTGCCATCTGAAAAGAGAAGCTTCTCTAACCACAAGTGAGAGTAGCATTAATATATAAATATGAACGATGAACATTAGGTGTGGTGCTTTCAGGGCAGTTTGGTGAGAATAATATATATATTTAATATATATATTTAGCCAGACAAGAGCAGGTTTTATACTCTTAATGCTTATAACATCCCTGACATAGGCTTTTTTTTTTTTTTTTTTTTTTTGTTTTTCTAGGCAGGGTCTTACTCTAGCTCAGGCTTACTTGGAATTCACTTTGTAGTCTCAGGGTGGCCTTGAACTCATGGTGATACTCCTACCTCTGCCTCCCGAGTGCTGGGATTAAAGGCATGTGCCACCATACCCAGCTTTCTGTTTTTTTTTTTTTTTTTGCCATAGGCTTTTGATTAGGTTTTCAGTACCAGGCATATATTCCCTCCTATAGAACGGCCTTCTGTCCAATTAGAGAGCAGTTGGTTTCCCCCAGAGCAGACATGCCACTATTGCACTTGTTTGGTCATTTGGCCTGTCTGGCCAAACTTGAGGCTTCCAGTGTCCACTGTTTTCACTGCTGATGACTTCTGTCTCCTATCGGGCTGCATGCAGTACAGCTTTTTCCAGCTTTCAGTTGGTTGGTCTACAGGGAGAAGGTTTTCTGTCCAGCACCAGCTTGATTTCTCAGTGACCTTGCTGCCCAGGCATGTGAAGTCTTCAGCAATAGGCTCCTAACCATCTGTTTCTCAAGGGAAACCAATGGATTTGGCAATAGCCTGTAATGTTTTGGAGGCAACAGGACCTCCCTGGCCAACAACTGACTGGAAAGTTCCCCATTCCTGGAACTGAACATTTTCTGGTAACAATCTATGGTTTCTGGAAGTGCCATTATTCAAAAAAGTAGGTTTTCATATGTCTTATTCAGAATATCTTGAATTTTGATTGATCCTCCCCTCTACCCTTCTTTTACACATTCTCTTCCCCTGGCCTCGCTTACGCCTTTCCCCTGTCTGTAATCTGTTATTCTATTTCATATATACAATATCATCCACTTATGTCCTTACCTTATAGCCTCCCTCACTGATAGCCTTTTTCTAGCTTACTGGCCTCTGCTACTGATTTTTGGTTCCGGCTCCCACACAAGTCTATATACACTTATCGGTAGGATCCACATATGAGAGAGAACATGTGACGTTTGGCTTTCTGGTCCTGGGTTACCTCATTTAGCATAATCCTTTCCAGTGCCATCCATTTCCCTGCAAATTTCATAATTTCATTTTACTTTACTGCTGAATAGAACTCCATTTATAAATGTATCACATCTTTATTATCCATTCATCTGTGGAGGGACATCTAGGCTGCTTCCATTTCCTAGCTATTGTGAATAGAGCAGCAATAAACATGGTTGTGCAAGTATCTCTAAGGGAGTGAGAAGTGTCATTAGGATATATGCCTAGGAGTGCTATAGCTGGATTATATAGTAAATCTATTTTTAGCTGTCTCAAGAACCTCCACACTGATTTCCACAATGGCTGAACCAGATTACATTCCCACCAACAGTGTAGAAGGGTTCCCCTTTTTCCACATTCTCACCAACATTTATTGTCATTTGTTTTCTTGATGGTAGCCATTCTGATGGCTGTGAGATGGAATCTCAAAGTAGTTTTAATTTGCATTTCCCTAGTGGCTAAGGATGTTAGATGTTTATATGCCATCAGTATTTCTTCTGATAAGAACTATCTACTTAGTTCCATTGCTCATTTTTAAAATTTGGGTTGTTTGATTTCTTATTGTTTTGTTTTTTGAGTTTTTTTTTATATTCTGCATAGTAATCCTCTATCAGATGTATAGCTGGCAAAGATTTTCTCCCATTCTGTGGGTTGTCTCTTTGCTCTATTCACAGTGTCCTTTGCTGTACAAAAGCTTTGTAATTTCATGGGATCCCAGTGGCTGATTAGTGGTTTTATTTCCAGAGCAATTGGGGTTATATTCAGAAAGTCATTGCCTATGCCAATGTGTTGAAGGGTTTTCCCTACCTTTTCCTTTAGCAGTTTCAGAGTTTTAGGTCTGATATTAAGGTCCCTTATTCACTTGGACTTGATTGCACATGGGTTAGACAAGGATCTATTTTCATCCTTCTACATATAGATACCCAGTTTTCCCAGAACCACTTGTTGAAGAGGCTGTCTCTTTTCCAATGAATATTTATGGCATTTTTTGTCAAAAATCAGATGGTTGTAGCTGCCTGGATTAACATCTGGGTCCTCTATTCTGTTCCATTGATCTACATGTCTGTCTTTGTTCCAGTACCATGCTGTTTTTGTTACTGTGTCTTTGTAATATAGCTTAAAATTGGGTATGGTGATACCACCAGACTGATTTTGTTTGCTTAAAATTGTTTTGGCCGTTCGAGGTTTTTTGCTTCCAAATTAATTTTAGAATCGTTTTCTCTATTTCTGTGAAGAATGCCATTGGAATTTTAATGGGCATTGCATTAAATGTGTATATTTCTTTTGGTAAGATTGACATTTTCACAATATTGATACCTCCAATCCAAGAATATGGGATGTCTTTCCATTTCCTTGTGTCTTCTGCAATTTTTCGCTTGAGTGTTTTAAAGTTCTCATTGTAGAGATCCTTCACTTCCTTGGTTAAATTTATTACAAGGTACTTTATTTATTTATTTTTTTGAGGCAATTGTGAATGGGAGAGATTCCCTGATTTCATCCTCCACATGTTTGTTGTTAGTATATAGAAAAGCTACTGATTTCGGTGTGTTTATTTTGTATCCTGCTATGTTGCGAGTCTTTAGGGTCATTTATGTATAGAATCATATAATTTGCAAATAATAATAATTTGATCTCTTCTGTTCCAATTTGTATCCTTTTTATGTGTCTCTTGCCTTATTGCTATGGCTAAGACTTCCAGTACTATATTAAATAAGTGGGGAAAGTGGACACCCTCTGTTGTTCCTGGATTTAGTGGAAAAGCTTCAAGTTTTTCCCCATTTAGTATTATGTTGGCCAGGTGTGGTGGCACATGCCTTTAATCCCAGCACTCAGGAGGCAGAGGTAGGAGGATCGCTGTGAGTTCAAGGCCACCCTGAGAATACAGAGTGAATTCCAGGTCAGCCTGGGTTAGAGTTGAGACCCTTCCTCGAAAAACCAAAAAACAGCAACAACAAAAATAAAAACCAGGAGCCGGGCGTGGTGGCGCACGCCTTTAATCCCAGCACTCGGGAGGCAGAGGTAGTAGGATCGCCAAGAGTTCGAGGCCACCCTGAGACTACATAGTTAATTCCAGGTCAGCCTGGACTAGAGTGAAACCCTACCTCGAAAAAAAAAAAAAACCCATAAAAAAAAAAAACCAGTATATGCAAGTGTGGGGATCAAAACAGGCAGATAGTCTTATAAAGCTAAAATCCCAAGGGTGTGTGTTGCTCTTCACCCTCGATCCTGTCAGTTGGGAGGTAGAGAATTCTGTTCTGAATTGTGTTCCAGGCCAGCTTGAGTCTGAATCAGACCCTGCCTGCAATAATGACAGAAGCAAATGACAAAGGCCCTACAAATCTGAAAGCCTCAAAGGCAACACTATTCAACCCCCAATTACAGCTTATTTGAAAATGAGAAAGCCAACCAAGAATATGCCTGTCATAACCTGCCTTGACATGGAAAGAGAGATTAGCACTTCCAATGCAGGCCCATGTACCTATCTTTTTTTGTTTTTTTTTTTTGTTGTTAGTTGGCCTCATTACCTTTTGGTGTGGTTTCCAATTTCATCAATGCTGAGTGCCCACTTTGATCCCTCCATGTTGTGCTGTGGAGCTGGAATTCTGATCAGCTGTGCTGGATGTGCTGCCACAGGGGGCTGAATTCTGGAGGTTCACTTTCTGATGATTGGGGGATGGAAGAATGCAGGAAGCCTGGTGTTGCTCATGCAGTAGCTTCTTAGCTGATCTCCGCTGTCTTTCCTTCCGATTTCTTGATTTTGCAAGGAGGCTAATGAGGCTGGAAAATCCTTTGTTTCTTTTCTGCTGCAGCTGCTCTGAGCTGGCGCCTGGTGGGTGCAAGGATCATGTGGGTTAGTGGGCTGCAGTGGCTTCTGTCGGATTCTGGCAGTTTTCCTCCTTTCTGGTGGATCTTGGTCTCTCTTGCTTCTCCACTGTGTTTAAGAAGAACTTATACTCTTTCACTTTTCAGAAGAAGAGTGTATTTTACTATAGTTTTGCTTAAATCCCTCCCTAGGCTGGTTTGGTGTGGCTCCTATGCTGCCATCTTACCCAGAAGTCCCTTACTTAGATATTTTTTAGCACCAGTTGATAACTGGTGTCTTGCCAGTGAAGAAAGAACCAGTTGTGAAAATATGGACTTTTAAATTTCTCCAGGGTATTTTGTTTCTGTAGGTGAAGGATAGGTCTTAAAAATCTGTATTTATGGGGCTGGAGAGATGGCTTAATGGTTAATTGTTTGCCTGTGAAGCTAAGGACCCCAGTTTGAGGCTCGATTCCCCAGTACCCACATAAGCCAGATGCACAAGGAGGTGCATGCATCTGGAGTGCGTTTGCAGTAGCTGGAGGCCCTGGCACACCCATTCTCTCTCTCTCTCCCTGCCTGTTTCTGTATCTCTCTCTCAAATAAATAAAAGTAAAATAATAAAAAAATCTGTATTTATTACACACACACGCATATTTTATCAGAGAGAAAGAGAGAATTTGCATGCCAGAGCCTCCACCCACTGCACTTGAACTCCAGACATGTTTGCCACTTTGTGTGCATGTGCATCCTTGCATGCTTGAGTCACCTTGGGCGTCTGGCTTATGTGGGTCCTGGAGAGTCAAACGTGAGTCCTTAGGCTTCACAGGCAAGCCCCTTAACTGCTAGCCATCTCTCCAGCCCTATTTTTTATATTATTAATTATTTGCAAGTTGAGAGAGAAACTGAGAGGAGGGAAGAGAGATAGAATGGGTCCACTATAGCCTTTAGTCACTGCAAAACACTCTAGATGTATGTGCTGCTTTGTGCATTTGGCTTTATGTGGGCACTGGGGTATTGAATCCATGTTGTTAATCTTTGCAGTTAAGTATTTTAACCTCCATGCCATCTCTACAGCCCTTATTGATTTTTTTTTTAATTTAAAAGTATATATTTAAAATTTTATTTATTTATTTATTTATTTATTTATTTATTTATTTATTGGTGAGACACACAGAGAGAGATAAAGATAGATAGATAGATAGATAGATAGATAGATAGATAGAGAGAGAGAGAGAGGGGCACATAGAATGGGCATGCCAGGGCCTCTAGCCACTGCAAACAAACTCCAGACTCATGCACCACCTTGTGCATTGGGTTTACGTGGGTCCTGAGGAATCAAACTTGGGTCCTTAGGCTTCACAGGCAAGTGCCTTAACCACTAAGCAATCTCTCTGGTCCTAAAATATATTTTATTTTAGTTCTTATTAGCATACATTAATTGTATTATTAATGATGTTCACTGTTATATTTTAATGCATGTATAAAAATGTAATAATTAAATTCAGCCTCCCTTTATGCACCCTCTTCACTTCATGGTAATCACTGCTCTATGTTCAGTTATACTGTTTTTTTTTTTTTTTTTACTTGAGAGTGAACACATGGTATATATCTTTTTGTGTCTGGCTTATTTCACTTACGTAATGTCTTCCAGTTTCATTCTTTTTGCTAAGAATGAAATAATTTTACTCTTTTTCATCGACTGAATAATATCCCATTGTGGGCATATGCTACATTTTACAAATTTCTCTCAGCATAGGCATTGACACTGTTTACAAATCTTAGCTATAATAAACATGAGCACACATATGTGCTAATTTTTTATCTTTTTTGGACATATATCAAGAAGTGGAAATCCTAAATCAAATGGTATATCTATTGTTTGTTTCCTGAGAAAACTTTATGCTAGTTTTAGAATGGTTAAACTAATTTATATCCTTACAAGCACAGTATAAGACTTCCCTTTTTTCCATATTCTTGCAAACATTTGTTAATTGTTGTTCTTTTTTTTTTTTTTTTTTTTTTTTTTTTTTCTGAGGTAGGGTCTCACTCTAGCTCAGGCTGACCTGGAATTCACTAAGTAGTCTCAGGGTGGCTTCGAACTCATGGCTATCCTCCTACCTCTGCCTCCCAAGTGCTGGGATTAAAGGTGTGTATCACCATGCCTGGCTTATTGTCTTTTAAATAATAGAAATTCCATCTGAGGTAAGATGATATCACATTACTGCTTTGACTAGTTTTTCCCTGATGGGTAATGATATCTTTTTTTCATATATTTATTGTTTATTTGCCTCTTTTCACTTGAGAAATGTCTATTTAAATAATTTGCCATTTTAGTTGTAGTTTTAATTATTTTTGAGTTCCCTATATACTCCTTGACTGAAAAGAATAAAGCTGGAGGCATCACAATACCTGATTTCAAGACATACTATAGAGCCACAGTCATAAAAAAAAGACTCCTTCTTAAAAAGAAAGAAATTCATATATATTTGAAATTGTATATCCTGGAACTTGTGATGGGTGTGGTCCTGAAATATCTTATGGCACTCTTTCTTTCATATATATATATATATATGTACCAGGCATGGTGGTATATGCCTTTATTTTATTTTATTTTGTTTTATTATTTTTTTAAATTATTATTATTTTTATTGACAACTTCTATACTTACATACAAAATGATATTTCCTCCCCTCCCCCCATTCAACTTTAGAACTCCAGTCTCCATCATATCCCCTCCCTCTCTCCATTAGTCTCTCTTTTAATTTGATGTCATCATCTTTTTCTTCTATTTTGAGGGTCTTGCAAAGGTATTGCTAGGCACCGCAAGGTCATGGATATCAAGGCCAATTTCTATCTGGGCAGTTGCATTGTAAGAAGTCATACCCTTCCTTTGGCTCTTCCATTCTATCCGCCCCCTCTTCCGCAATGGTCCCTCAGCCTTGGAGGGTGTGACAGAGGTGTTTCAGTGCTGGGCACTCCTCCATCCCTTCTTCTCAGCACTATGTTGCCTTTTGGGTCATCCCAGTGTTCATCTCCATCTGAAAAGAGAAGCTTCTCTAACCAGAAGTGAGAGTAGCGTTAATATGTGAATATGAACATTAAGTATATTATGGCACTCTTTCTATGATCCCAGTGAGAATTGTTTAATTTTTTGTTAATGGTGCTGATCTATTTAATGCTTATCTCCCCTTCTGCAGCCTTGAATATGTTTGTCCTCCTTTTCTGACAAATGACATAGTTTTCAAATTGTTCTTTCCCACTTTTTGCTCCCATTTTCACTGTAATGCTGGCTAAAAGCAGGTAGCAGTAACCATTCCACACCTGAATGTCATGTCTTGAAATTTTCTCCATCAAATAAATCAACTCACTACCTTTGGATTCAGCTTTACTCAAAATTTCAAGGCACAGACAAAAATGTAGACCATTTCTTTGGTAGGATGTAACGTTAGTGGTGTTGTGTTCAATTCCTCAGAGTCCTGGTTCTCCACTGCCATCTCATGACCAGAGTATTTACTATACATATTTTTATTGGCCTTCTTGACTTTCAAACTCTCACAGTAATCCACCTATTAAGCTCTGAGTATTGCATTCTATAACTTTGCTAGCCTCCCTTTTTAAACTTTGTCAAATTTCTCTTTCAAACCAGTTCCAAAGGCTTAAGAGCCACATGGGCAAATTGGGTTAAAGCAATGACCCCAGTCCTGGTACCATTAGTCAAAGCAAGGATCCTGTTCTTGGTACCATTTTTTCTCAGTCAGTGTGATTTTGCATCACTGTGATGACAATATCTGCCATAAACAACTTAAAGGAGGAAAAGTTCTTTGGGTTCATGGTTTCAGAGGATTTCAGCCTATCACGGCCGAAAGGCAGTGGGTATGTGTGGTGTAGTCTGTTCATCTCCTAGCAGACCTGGAAGCAGAAAGCAAGGTTGGAAGGAGGATTGTGACCTTCACAGGCCTGCTCCTACAGACCTTCTGCCACTAATTAGGCCTAACCTTTTTTTTTTTTTTTTTAATTTTTTTTTGGTTTTCAAGATAGTGTCTTGCTGGATCCCAGGCTGACCTGGAATTTACTCTGTAGTCTCAGAGTGGCCTTGAACTCATGGCCTCCTACCTCTGCCTCCCAAGTGCTGGAATTAAAGGCACACACCACCATGCCTGGTTCTAGGTCCAACCTTTTAAAGGTTCCACAGCCTCCCAATATAGTGCCAATAACTGGAGGACAATCATTCAAAACATAAACTTGTGAGAGACATTTGTGTTTCAAAGTCAAAATATGATAGCCCACTTTATGTTTTCTGATCCTTTTTTGGGTCCACATTAATATTATCCCCACCAGGTCAGAATTGCTTAGCCTCTGATTTATTCTATGTACTTAGCATGTATTGGTTACATGGTATATATTCTGCATACAGTTTTAAAATAATGATACATGTAGAATGCTAACTACAATGTTTGGTGCACAGGAGATGTTGAGTAAATGACAGTTTTTATTTTTTATTTTATTTTTTTCTGAGATAGGGTCTTGCTATAGCCCAGGCTGACCTGGAATTCATTATGTAGTCTCAGGTTGTCCTCAAACTCACAGAGATCCTCTTATGTCAGCCTCCCAAGTGCTGGGATAAAAGTCATGTACCACCACACCCAGATAGTTTTTATTATTTTTGAAACAGTGAAAACATATTCCTGTATTGGATACATCAATCTAAAATCTCGTAAGGCATGTTTTTCTCTCAGTACATCTTTCCTCAACTCTGTGAGGTGAGTGAGGCTGGCCTTTCCCCTTCATTCTGTCAGGAAGAGAAGCTAGGCTCACTAGGGCTAAGCGATTCATTGAACTAGTGTGCTATAGCACCAGGACAGAGTGGATTCCAAGCCTCTCAATTCTGAGCCAAAGCTTTTTCTATGTCTCCATGGAAATTGGAAAGAACAGGAAATGGCTTTTTTTATACCAAGTACTACGTTTTTTTTTCACACCCAGCTTATGTGTTAATCAAATACCCAAAGTGCTGATGTGCACAGGTGCCAAGATAATGTCAATAGTTTAACTTGTGCCTCATTTATCTACATTACCCTGGAACAAAGTGGATCTGTAAGTGTAGGGAACATTGCATTGAATGACAGAGATCAATGACAAGAACTTTAACACAGTGGATTAAAAGGAATCACTGATTCCCCAAAGAGTTTGCAAATGTCTTGTGTTTTTCTGCTATTTAGATAAAAGAAAGTCAGTTTTGGGTAATGCTGAGTTCTTCTTAAAAGAAGTTACATTATAATGTATATGCCAGAAATTAAGAAAAAGACAAAACATGTCTATAATCCTGTCACCCTTTCATATCAATAGTTGTCATCTTAACTTTTTATGCATTGTTTATATTCATATATTACTTTTTGCATGGCAGAACAGCTTTTCTTTTTATTTTAAAATATTCTGAACTTTGTAGCATAAATTGTATATTGTTTAAAATATCATACTTTACAAGTTTCATCGAATACCATTTAGTTAGTGTATCAGTCCATTTATCAACCTCTCCCAAGGTTGGATTTGTAAGTAATTTTTAATATCTCAATGTTAAAATGGTGTAGCAATGAATGACTTTGCATGTATAAGTTTTCCTTTGGGATTTCCCATCTACTTACATCAACTCTCAAGGTGTCATTACTAGATTAGAAAAAAACTTGTATGACTCAATAGATAAAGATCTTTTTTTTTTTTTTTTTTTGTTTTTCGAGGTAGGGTCTCACTCTGGTCCAGGCTGACCTGGAATTAACTATGTAGTCTCAGGGTGGCCTCGAACTCTCAGCGATCCTCCTACCTCTGCCTCCCGAGAGATAAAGATCTTTTTAGAAAATATTTTATTTATTTATTTGAAAGAGCAAGAAAAAGTGCACTGCAAATGAACTCCAAATGCATGCAGCACCTTGTGCATCTGGCTTATGTGGGTCCTGGGGAATCAAACCTGGGTCCTTTGATATTGCAAGCATGTGCCTTAACTGTTAAGCCATCTCTCCAGCCCCAAGTAAAGTTTGGTTTTTTTTTTTTTTTTCATTTTTCAAGGTAGGGTCTCACTCTAGTCCACTCTGACCTGGAACTCACTGTGTAGTCTCAGGGTGGCCTTGAACTCACAGCGATTCTCCTACCTCTGCCTCCCAAGTGCTGGGATTAAAGGCGTGCGCCACCATGCCCGGCTCCAAGTAAAGTTTTTTTTGTCCTCCTACTTAAGGACTGGGATGCTTCCATCAAATAAGTCATGCATATTTATGAAAAACTAGAAAACACTAAAGTTTTCTTCTCATCATGATACCTATTTTCATGATAGACTGAATTCATATGTTGAAATCCTAATTCTGAGGGGATGGTATTAGGAGGTGGGGCTTTTCAGTGGTGACTGGATTATGTCCGAGGAATCCTCATGATTGGAATTAGTGTCCTTATGAAAGAAACTTCAGAAATTAAATAGCTTCTTCCGTCCCATGACAGTGCCGAGAACGAGGGCACTACCACCAATGAGAAGCAGGAAAGGGCCCTTATCAGACATGGAACCTACCAGTGCTTTGATCTTGGACTTACCATTCCCTAGAACTTCAAGAAATAACTTGTGTTGTATATAAGTTACATAGTTCATGATATTTTGTCCTAACAAATATAAATACCATGTTGCTATATTTCACATACTTGAAAGTTGGGTTAGAGTCTCATGAGACAGGCTTTACTAAGATGAAGTCTGGACATGGCATCAGAAGACTTGGACTTAAGTCTTTGCTATGCTATTTGTATAATAAAATATTTTAAATGTTCTTTACACACAAAGGTGTGATTTTCTTGTGACTGCGGAGGAAGAAAAACAGTCCAATTATCTAAACTTGACTAACTTCCCAAAAGGTGTTCTCTGTAATTAGCTTTAAATCTGACTCATTAGCAAGGGCCTCCCTGCAGTGTATGTGAGATTGTGTGTTTCCAGTGGGTTGATGGTATGCAGTGAGATGAACCTGTACTTGACATTAGACCCTTATATGCTGGATGACTGAGGGGAAGTTTGACATTGTCACCGAAGTGGGGACAATAATAAGGTTAAAGGAAAATTTAAGAAAAACAATGTATATCACATGTCTACCAGCGTGCTTGTCATCCAGGCATCCATAGTGTTAGCTTTCCCTGTCTCCCTACCTCAATAACCCACAAGAAGTTAGAAAATATTTGCACAGATTTGTTTCGCAAGAGCTCCAAGGGAGTAAGACTTTACTGTAGCACCAATATATTTTAGTTTGGTTTTCATGAAATATTTATCACTCATTCAGTCAGTTTCCTTATGTTAAGGGCATTTTCTGGAGATAGGCATGTTTAGTTAGATCTATTCATCAAATGATAGCAGATAGTTTACTTATGTATATTTGGTATACTTAGTGTTTTTCCTGTTGGTCCAGATCTAATGGATTTACTTCTCAAGTCAGGATGAGTGCTGATGTCTGGAGAGCACAGTCTGGATGGAGGAGTATGTATAGATTAAGAGCATACATATTGCCACTAATTTATTCACAAGATGGAAAGTAATAACTTCTTTCAGCCATTGCAATCTTTTCTAAAAAGTCTTAGTTTTGCTATTGAAATATAACACAACTTATCCTATCGCATATGTTCACATAAGTGACTTTAGACAAAACTACTTCATTCCCTTGTGGATTCAGATTTGAAAAGCATTTATGATTGGACAATCAGTAGCTTTATTTATTTGGCATTTCTCCACAAAGTTAACACGTAATTTTTACTTTTGACACTTGATGCAGGACAGGTAATTGAAAAGTACAGTGTCCAGGACTTACTCCTCAATCTTGAATTCCAAATTTAGTGCTTATTTAGCCACAATCTTGTTCCTCAAGGATATGAGATGTAATGTAGACAGATCACCAGTCTGAATCAGAGAGCTGGGATTCTGATCTCCATGAGGAGCTCATGACAAGATCCTTGAGTAGTCATGTGCCCCTCATGGATCTCATTAGCCATGCGAGGAACTTAGATACTACGACTTCTTCAGTCTTTGTCTTTATAAGTCATGTGCCTCTGGAACATATTCCTGTCATGTGAAGACTCTGAGGATGTGTTTTCATCATAAAACTTCATATAATTGTCCAGATGTGGGAGGAAGTTTATACAATTAGTTTCATGTTTGGAATAATCTAGTTAATCTATAGACTCCATCCCAGAAATCTTCACTTTTAATGCACACCGGCTGGCTGGGTACACCCGAACTTAAGAGTTTGATCTCATTGAGCCTTTCTGCTTACCACAGATTCTACTTGTCTTCATTCATAAGGAGAATGTAATGGTTTGGATATGAAGTGCCTCTGCTTCCTCAAAGGCTCATGTGTTCAATGCCTGGTTACCAGGTGATGAACTTTGGGGAAATAATTGGATCATGATGACTCTAATCTCACCAAAATATTAAACCATGGTAGATTTGTAATTTGATGGAATTACTGGGAGGTAGTAGAAAGTAGAAAATGGGTTCTAGCCATGAGAGTTCCCCTGTGCTCTTTTGACATATTTCTGAAAGTAATGGAGACAGCTACTGACCATGGATTAAAATCTCTGAACTGCTGCCCTAAATAAATCCTTCCTCCTTAAGTATATTTTTCAGTGACAAAAAATTAAAAATGAAGACAATGAGAAAGAAAATGGAAAAAGATGTGGTTTGTTTTTATAATAGTCTCAAATGCATAGTTTGTTATATTTGGAAGGGACATTGGTGAGGATTTGTTTTAGATGAATAATAAATTTACTAGGAAACTAAAATGTGGAGCAAAGGGACAAGGAGGGGAGTGGTAACAGATGAGCCTGAAGAGGCCAGTAGAAGATGAGCCATAGAGGGTCTTTACTCATGAAGGTGTGTATCTGAAAGATCATTTTGTATCTTCATGTTCTTTGTTATTTGGAGAACAGAAAGAAAAGAGGTTCTGGGATGGAGTTTGGGTTAGACATTACAGCTTCTTTCATCTTTATGTGTCTTTACAATCCATATGTCTATGGGACATGATCCTGTAATGTGAAGACCCTAAAGATGCTTTTTTCATGAGACAGCTATCCATAACTTTCAATTTGTGTCACCTTGGACAAGAAAATCTTAATAAACTATACTGACTTCACCTTGATGGAGCCCGTTGCATTCAGCTTCCCATTGCTGGTAGAAAACACCTGACCAAGAACAGTTTGTGGGGGTAGAGAGTTTATTGAGGAGAAGCTCCATGATGGCAGGGGAAAACAATGGCATGAGCAGAGGGTGGACATCACCTCCTGGCTAACATCAGGTGGACAATAGCAGCAGGAGAGTGTGCCAAACACTGGCAAGAAGCTGCCTATAACACTCATAAGCCCGCCCCCAACAATACACTGCCTCCAGGAGACTCCATTTCCCAAACTGTCACCAGCTGAGGACCTAGCATTCAGAACACATAAGTTTATGGGATACATATTAATCAGACCACCACAGAGTACTTCTTATGCTTTCATTGGTTCACATTCTCATGTTATTTTTGCAATTCTAGCTTTAGCTACTGTAAACAGTTCTGTAAGACTTTGTCTCAGCTTCTGTTTTCAGACAAAGGCATCCTCTATTAAATGGCCATCATAGTATAATATTCTCCTTGTGGACTCTTAGGTGAGGTTTTCATACTCATAGCCTAATAATGATGAAATGAGATAGTCACATAAGCATGCATGGGAAAGACAGCATGGTCTTTAGTGCAGTCAGTGCTCAAGAACCATCTTGTATTATCATGTGGCTACTATCTCTGTTCATGGGTTTACAGGATCAATCCTGGCGTCTGTGTCACATAGCTTGTTTGTGAGATTATAGGTTGTATTTTACTATATTGTTTTCCAGGCCATCATCACACAAGGTTAAAAAGACAAGAAAACATATATATTTGTATCCACTCTACCCAGGACTGAGGGACTTTTATTTATTTTTTTCCTAGGCTGTTTTTGATGTTTCTAGTGGCAGGCAGGCTTTCACATACTTTTTACTGCTAAAGTGGTTCTACCATTTGCTCCCCACTTCTGGCTTTATATATGAAGGCCATGTTTGTGCTTATTCTGAGATGGGAAAGTTGAAAGGTAGGCACATTCTCAGTTTGTTGTAAGTGGTTATATTAGTGTGTGGTAGACCCTGGAATTAAATGGAGTTGAATTTCATTGTGTTGAATTAGTTTTAGTATGTTGATTTTTCATTATTGTTCAGTTCCAGAAAATTTTAAATTTCCCTTTTGATTTCTTGCACCACCCATGCATTATTATTATTACTTTTATTTAAAAAATGTTATTTGCCAGGCGTGGTGGCGCACACCTTTAATCCCAGCACTCAGGAGGCAGAGGTAGGAGGATCGCCGTGAGTTCAAGGCCACCCTGAGACTACAGAGTGAATTCCAGGTCAGCCTGGGCTAGAGTGAGACCCTACCAAAAAAGCCAAAAAAAAAAAAAAAAAGTTATTTATTTATTGGCAAGCACAGAGATAGAGATAGAGATAGAGAGATAGAGAGAGAGAGAAAGAGAAAAAGAGAGAGACAGGGAGTGAGACAGAGAGAGAGTATGAATATGGGCACATCAGGGCTTCTAGCCACTGCAAATGCATGCACCATTTTGTGCAGCTGGCTCATGTGGGTACTGGGGAACTGAGCCCAAGGCATTAGGCTTTGTAGACGAGTGCCTTAACTGCTGAGCCTTCTCTCCAGCCTCCCATGCATTATTTAATAGTGAGATATTGAGCCTCCAGGTATTGGTGGATTTTCTGTTGTTTCCATGGTCATTAATCTCTAGCTTAATTGCATCATGGTCTGATATAGTGCATGGTATTATGTTTATTTTCCTGAATTTGTTGAGAGATGTTTTTATGCCCCAATATATGATCTATTTTAGGGAATGTTACTTGAGCTATTGAGAAGAATGTGTATTCTGTGCAATTAGGGTCCAACATTCTGTAGATGTCTGTTAAGTCCAATTGATCTATGGTATTGTTTAGCTCTCTTATTTCATGGTTAATTTTCTGCTTAGATGATCTGTCTAATGAATAGTGTAGTATTAAAGTCTCCTACTAAATCTGTGTTGGGGGTTATTTCTATTTTAGTGCCCCCAGAATTTGCTTTATAAAATTTTGTGCTCCTGTGTTTAGTGCACATAGGTTTATGATTGTAACATCCTCTTGTCGTACTGTTCCTTTGATGAGTATGAAGTAGCTTTCTTTATTTCTTTTGATTACTTTTGCTTTGAAGACCATATTTTCTGATATCAGTATAGCCACTCTTGGCTTGTTTATTATTTCCATTAGCTTGGACTATCTTTTCCCATCCTTTCACCCTAAAGTAGTGTCTATCTTTATTGGTAAAGTGGGTTTCCTGTGAACAGTAAATGGATGGATCCATTTTTCTGATCCAGCTTTTAAGCCTGTGTCTTTATTCTTTTCTTCTTTTCTTTTTGGTTTTTTGAGGTAGGGTCTCATTCTAGCCCCAGGCTGACCTGGAATTCACTAAGTAGTCTGTGGGTGGCCTCTAACTCACAGTGATCTTCTTACCTCTGCTTCCTCAGTGCTGGGCTTAAAGGTGTGTACCACCATGCCTGGCTAGCTAGGGTTATTTCTATGTAATATTCTTTGTTGGATTGGCTTAGTGCTAATATAATTTTATAGCTGGCTTTTGTCATGAAAAGTTTTCCTTTCACTTTTGATTATGAAGGATAATTTTGCTCAGTATAGTATTTTGGGTTGGAAGCCATGGTCTTTTAGGATTTGAAATACTACGTACCACTCCCTTCTGGATTTTAGAGTTTCTGTTGAGAACTCAGAGGTAATTCTGGTGGGCTTACCATTGTATGTAAGAAGCTGTTTTTCTCTTGCAGCATTTAGAACTCTTTCTTTGTTTTTAGTGTTGGGAGTTTTAAATATAATGTGACATGGAGAATTTCTTCTCTAGTCCTGCCTGTTTGGTATTCTGAATGCCTCTTGTACTTTGATGGGACTCTCTTTTATGAAGTTAGGGAAATTTTCTTTGGTAATTTTGTTGAAGATATTCTCTATGCCTTTGGTCTATATTTCTTCCCTTTATTTTTTAAAAACTATTTTTTTGAGAGAGAGAGAGAGAGAGAGAGAGAGAGGGAGAGGAAGAGGTAGATGATAGAGAGAAAGAGAGAACGAATGGGCACTCCATGGCCTCCACCATTGCAAATGAACTCCAGATGCATGCACCACCTTCTGCATATGGCTTATGTGCATGCTGGGGTGTTGAACCTGGGTCCTTAGGCTTTGCAGGCACACACCTTAACCCTCCAGCTCCTCTTCCCCTTCTTGTATGCCAGTGATCTGAATGATTGGATTTCTTTAAGGTGTTCCAAATTTCCCTCATATTCTGTGTACATTTATTTTGGAATTTATCATTGATTTTGGACTGCTGGACTATTTCCTCTGTCTTGTCCTCAAGTTCTAAGAGTCTGTCCTAGATATGGTCTATTCTGTTGGTGAGGCTTTCTGGGAATCCTTTTAAAAGAGTTATTTCATTGTTGTTGTCCATTACATTCCCTCCCCCCCCCAGCTTCTCTATCTCTGTGTGGAATTCCAATTTCATTTCTTGATTAGATTTGCAGGTTGTATGTTGGAGCACATTCCTGTATTTGATTATATCTTCATTGAGTTTACTCCACTGATATTTAGATTATTTATTTGTTGTTTCTTCCCTGTTTCCTTTATCCTTTTATCAAGTTTTTTTGATTGTCTTCAATTTTCTTGAGACTTACATTGAGTTCTTTTTGATGATTTGTTTCCATTTTCCTTTAGCCATGCTGTGAGTTCATTCTTGAATTCTTTTTGTTGATTTTATTTATTCAACCAAGCTTTAAAATCTTTTGTGGGTTGTTTATTTTGGTTCTCCACTAATTCTTCCCTCATTTAATTCATGGCCTCATCAAGTTTGTTGAATATACTTTCCATAACTTCATTTTGGGGTTCTAAGGCTAGAGTTTCCTCTATGATTATGGTAGCAGCTTCCATTATAGGGCTGAGTGACCGAGGTGGGGAAATTTTGTCTTGATGTCTTGTTTTTCCAGGACTGTGGCCATTAGTATCTCTTGCAGAATGTACGTTGATTGCCTTATTCAGATTTGATCAAGGTAGGAGTAAGAAGGTGGTGTATTCACAGGTTTCGACTAAGTGCTTTTCAGCCTGAGTGGGTCTTTCTTATGTATTCGCTCTCCTGGGAATTCTGGGTGAGGCTCTGGAATGCCTGGCTAGCTCAATGATCAGGTTGGGTCCTGTTGACTCTCTGGTACTCATTTCCTGGTCCTTGGTAGTGGGCTTAGCTGTGACAGCTGACCGGAGGCGGAGGGGATAGCAGGGATCTTACTTGGTGGTTTGACTCTCAGTCATGGTGGTTATGGGGCCTGCCTGGGTCACGATTTGGGGGGATTGAGATGACTAGGTTGATCCCTGCTTGTGAGCCTGCCACAATACATCTTTTATGGAGATCTGGATAGTTCCCTACCTGCCCCACCAGGGATCACTGCACATGCAGGGTCCCATCCACCTCACACCAGCAGCAGGGGAACCAGGAATGAAGGAACTGGGAGCCAGAATCAGCAGCCCGGGTCCAATCACGCTGCACACATAGGGTCCCAGCTGTCCCACACCAGTAGCAGGGGAACTAGGAGTCAGGGAGCCAGGAATCTGGGAATGGGGATCCTGGAAAGTGGGAGCCCAGGCCTACTTGGTCCCAACCGCCCACCCCCACCCACCAGTGGCCAGGGAACTGGATTGAGTCTAATTTCAAAACCCAAGTTCAAACCCATTTTTAAATAGCTATACTACATTAGCACACTCTATTTCTCTTCAACATTCCATTCCTCACGATTCCACCAAGAGTCACTCCTATGTAGTAGCTCAAGAGTGTAGATGATTAAATAATTTCTGTTCTTTTCAGAATAAGAGTAACTTTGCTAGACTGAAACACAGAGGTAAAACATCAGAAAATACAGGAATAAAAACGTACAAGAAAAATAGAGGAAGGTTTTGTGGAGTTGCTATGAGTCATACACTTTTAATGTATTGTTTACCAAGTTAAGATCATTTCAGATGTCAGGTAATAACTACCTCAATGTCAGCTCATGAAATACAGCTCTGGTGTAATAGCAGAAATGTGAGAGGCTGGAGTCCCCCTCTGCTGTGAGATAATGAGGGAGACCAAAGGTAAGTCGGAAGATAAATTCTTTACCAAGTAGGACAGCAATTTTTTTTTGTTAAATCAAATATTTATGAGGCTAAGATTTGATTATCCATGGTTTAACAATTCAAGGAAAAAATAATTCATTGAGAGATGCTCCAGGTGGTGGAGCACCTTAGATAACTATACCTTGTATAAAAACAATTCATCACTAGCAGTTGAAATGCTTGCACATTGTAATGGGATTAGATGATACTTAGCAATGTTGAGGCATATAGTACAACATGTTGTCAAGATTAAAATATATCCTGTTGTCATAGATACCATTCCATCCTTTGTCAATAGAGAGCACTTGGTTGATTTTGGATTCAACTAACATTTATTGAATGCCTACCATATGTCAGATATTCTTATATTGGATTTAAAACTTTTGATATTAATAATAAGAATATTACCCAGAGAAGCTAAATGGTTCTCAAAGACAGAAAGATTAGGCTTGTTGTAATACCAAATTCTATTGTCTGTTTTTTTTCAAGGTAGGGTCTTACTGTAGACCAGGCTGACCTGGAAGTCACTATGTAGTCTTAGGATGGCTTCAAACTCAAAACAATCCTCCTACCTCTGCCTTCCAAATGCTGGGATCAAAGATTTGTGCCACCACGCTTGGCTCCTATTGTTTTTTTTGGATGTCTTTCTGTCAGTTAGACATCTTTGGCATATGGTTTCTCGATCAAAATGGGCCAACACTTAAACATAGATGATGGAGGCGAGCAAAAACAATTATCAAAATAGAAAAGGGACTAATCCAAAGGAGTTCAGTGAGAAGATGAGGAGAGAGATGAAGGGTCTTGGGAAGGGACTATGATCAAATTACATTATGATCAAGCATGTAATTTGCAAAATAAATTTTATAAAATGGGGCTATAGAGGCTTGATATAAGGTCTATTGTGTGGAGAAAACTAAGCAATATGTTACTTGGAGAGGAGATGAAATAAGGGAGATTAAAATTATTCAGCTGTGCCCACTGATTCATTGCTAGAAAAATCTTCCTCGTTCCCTAGGTAAGTAAGGAAAGCATGAAAGTCTCTGTGAATTACTCATGTAATTTAACCCCATCATTTAACAGATGAGAACCCGAGCATCCAGAAGTACATCATCTGTCTGAAGTTGGTATATTACAAATCAAAGCTCATTTATTAGGACCCTAGTTCCTTGTAGCATAATCTTGGGTCTATTTTCTGGAAGCAGATGAGGAAAAAAATACTAATTCTCTTTATACACATCAGTTCTTTAAATATTTGATGACAGAACTCCTGGGGGTTGAGAGTCCTTTAGGCTAAGCATCATTTCATCATCTCAACCTTCCCACTGTGGCAGTTTCTAGACACTTTATCATGTTGTATGTTTTGAAAAAATGCATCACGTTGCCCATTTCTCTCAACTTTGGTGCCTTGAAATAAATGCATTACTCAAGTAAAATGAAAACATGACTTTTAAGGAGAATGGAGATGTTCTTACAACTTTCATAAATCAGATTGAGTTTGGTAAATAGTTAAGAATAAAATTTCATGAACATGACAAATAGATATGAAGTATAATGGCTGCTATTCCTATCTCTAATTTATGAAAATATTGAATAAAATATAACTAAAACTTTTTTCATACACAGCTTAAGGTGGTACCAAGAGGAACAGAAATTACACAAATGTCCAACATATGGGTAGCTCAAAGTCAGAGAAGTTAGTAGACCTAAAGTTTTAAAAGCTTTTGTGGTTACAATAGTATCAAATAGAACTTAAAGTCTGAGGGTTAGGGACTAGCCTTCTTTGAAATTGGCACCAGGAGGCTATTTAAGGCCTCAGACCTTAAGCCATAGATGGACTATCTGCCTAGTGTCAGGAGCCACAGAGATCTGTCCACTTCTGAGATGAAACCTGTTTTCCTCTCCTGGGAGACAGCAAGGAGCTTTGCAATCTACCTGGATTTGTATCTCATAAAAATACCACCAATGAGAAATTAGAATACTGGATCTGTACTTCACACTGCTTTAAGATATGACTTCAAAGCACCCATCTTGTACAAACACTGAAACAAAAAGTTAATTTAAAAAGGAGTCTAGAACCAGTGAGTACCAGAGAGACTAAAGGGTAGATGCAACACATAGCATGGAGGCCCTTCCTGAGCTGCCACACTCCTAAGAACCATTGAAGATAGACATTAAAAAAATCACACAGAAGGATAATCTTCCATGAGAGAAATGAAAAACTGAAGTGACCATCAGCAAGTGAATTATATATCACCTGAAGAAATAGAAACATCCGAGAGATGTTAAAATAAATATATTAAAATGATCAATGAGATAAAGGATTAAAGAGGAATAGAAACTGAGGCACAAACAGGATGATTTGAAACATGGGTAGATGTGAGACAGAATGGGCAGTCACCTATCTTCTTGTCCTATTGATGGATCTTAGTTGTCCTCTATTTTCTCTGCCATCTGTAAAATAACACAGATTCTCCAACAAAAAGTTAGACTGGCTTGGGTTAAAGGGGGTATGTAAAGTAATTTGAGATACTTTTTGGTGTGAAAGCCCACTCTTTTTCTCTAGAGAGCAGTGGGGGCTTCTCTCTGAAGTCTATGAGTTTTTTGACTGTGGAATTCTGACTTGGTTCCCAGTACCAGAAGTCTCTCCCACTGCGAAGCCTTGTTTCCAGTCAGAAAAGTTGGTTACCTGCAGTGACTGTGTGCCACTATTGCACAAGTGTTTACTTCTTGTCCAGCTGGGTCATTTAATAGTATGCATAGCTGATATTTTTTTAGAATTAAATACAGAATCTATAAATTGAGAAGACACACAGGTTCTTATCAGGACTAACGGCTAGATGGATACAAGGGTGGGTAGAAGAATGGACAGATAGATACATTCATTGAAAACTTAATGAGTACTTATTACAACCCAAATGCTTTTGTAGACATGGAATCAATGTCATGAAAAGCTGACTTTATAGAGCTTAGACTTCATTAAGGGTGTTGAGAAATGGCTAATAAACAAAATGGACTGGAAAAGTAAAGCAGGGGGTGGGGGAAGGGTTCCCAGCTTCTGGTCCTTTTAAAAAAATATTTTTATTGCTGGGCATAGTAGCACATGCCTTTAATCCCAGCATTTGGGGGGCAGAAGTAGGAGGATCACTGTGAATTTGAGTCCACATGAAACTACATCGTGAATTCCAGGTCACCCCAGGCTAGAGAGAGACCCTACTTCAGAAAAAAAAAAACCACCCTCAAAAATTTATTTATTGATTGATGAGGAGAATGAGAGAGAGAGTGAGGGAGCATGCTAGAGATTCTAGCCATTGCAAATAAATTGCAGACACATGCACCACCATGTGCATCTGGCTTACATGGACACTGGGAAATTGAACCTGGGTCCTTAGGCTTCACAGGCAAGCACCTTAACCACTAAGCAATCTCTTCAGCCCCTGGCCATCTGGTTTAAAGGCGTGTGCCACCATGCCTGGCTTTTTTTTTTTTTTTAATATATATACAATAATGTGTTGCTGAAGCTTGGTGTTCTCCCATGAGAGCAGAAACTCCTAATTTGCTGTCATTCCATAAAGAATTGAGTACCGCTCACCTTACACAAATTAACAGTCTGAATAAATGTACAGGTATGACTACAAGTGGTCTCAACTTGAGGCATGGTCAGGAGGGAAAACAGAGAGTAATAATGGGAACTTGGATTTCCCCAGCCTGTTCACCTCTGCATACTGTGAGGTATAGTGCACCATAGTTCCAGACACAATCTGGATGTCTAATGAAAATCAGATGAATTTATTAGAATCAATTTACCCGCAATTATTATCAAGCTCTAGTTCTGAGCAGTCTCTTATTGATTTTTATGGCTTTAAAAATGTAAGACAAAGAAGTAATCCACATCGTCATCCTCTCCTGAGAGTTCTGTCTCTGAAATTTCCATTCTCATTTTGTGCCTGTCCATTCTGCATTTCTTTAACGTTGCTACTAACTACCTCAATTTTGTCATCTTTCTTAAAGTACTGCAACTCCCTCTCCCAGGTTATCTCCTTTCCTGGAGTTTTTCTTCCCTCAAATTCATTCCTATGCTCAGCATAGTGGTGCATGCCTTGAATCCCAGCATTTGGGAGGCAGAGGTAGGAAGATCACTGTGAGTTCCAGGCCAGCCTGAGACTACACAATGAATTCCAGGTTAGCCCGGGCTACAGTAAGACCTTACCCCAAAAACAAAACAAAAAAATTATTCCAACAGTTAATGATACCCCGCTGGAGGGGGTAAAGATGACCTACGAATGAAACTGGAGGAAAGGATGATCTCACTTTGAATTTATCCAATAAAGTAAGGTTTGCAGAAGAGGTTCTCTATTAATAATCTCTCCTCTCAAGGCTGTGTTTTTGATCAGGGGAGATAGGTAGGTAAACATCTTACAGCACAAGTATGAGGATCTGAGTTTGGATTCCCAGAACCCACATAAACCTGATACAGTAATGTGAGCACCTGGAATCCCAGTGCTCTTACAGAGTGATGGGAGGCAGAGACCACAGAATCCAGGAAGCTTACAGGCTGTCTAGCCTAGGTAGAAGGTAAAGACTGACACTTGTAATTGCTTTCTGACCTCCATACTCACACCATGCCATGCGCACAGCCACACTAACACACACATATACACACATCACACACACATGGACACACACACCCCAGCTTTATTATGTAATAAAAGTCAGAGTAAACAGCAGCCAACAATTGTTAAGAACCTTGATTTTGGACTGGTGTTAAGATTCCACCACATTGTAATTTTTTTTTTCATTTAATTCTCACAAAAGTCTTTGTATTATATTGTGATTTCTGCTGTAGAGATGGGGCAAATGAATCTTAGACAATTTGACTATTAAAAAATCACATATTAAATGGTGGAGTCATTTAATATCAAAAACATTCTAAAGTGATAAGAAAACATATGAGCATCCATTTTACTTAATGTCAGTCTAACTAGCTGTGTTAACCATTAGGGATCAGATTGTACTCCATCTTTCACAAAGTCAAGTCCAAGACCATTAACATGGCATGCAAGGACCTCCAGTGCTGATTTTCACCTACCTCTCTGGCTTTAAATCCTTCCATCTCTTTTCCATACATTTCTATAACATACAGCCTTTGTTTGCTTTTGCTTGTGCTTGTGCTTGTGCCAATCTCCACCAAGCACTTCCCACACCTCTCCCTAACTAAAAGTACTCAGCCAACACATTCTAATAAAATATTAGCTATATGTTCTAATATTCTAATAAAATAGGAAGTCTTCTGGAGCTATTCATGACACCTCCTCAAAGTCTGAAAGTTAGGTTAGAGACTTCTTTAACAAGTAACTATAATGTTTACACATCCTAATACTGTATTCCTTACATATTTTAACCATTTTTTGTTTTTGTTTTTTGGTGTGTGTTTTAAATTAACCTGTGAATTCTGTTAATGAAGAATGTCTTTGTAACTTGAGAAATTAGCAGGGCATCTTAGTCTTTGTAGGTACTCAGTAAAAACTCATGAGGTGAGGATACCAATATGTGTTCTCTTAAATCAACTTATGATGCCATTTTAAAGGACTTAATGAATAGGAGGAATAAATAGGCTCACTAGCTACAGGGAAGTGAGGTGGAGGTAGGGTTACATATTGCCAGGGAATAAATAGCTCACTAGCTACATGGAATTGAGGTGGAGGAGGTAGGGGTAAATATTACCAGGGAATATATAGGATTACCAGCCACAGGATATTGAAGTGGGGATAGAGCTACATATTACCAGGGAATAAATAGGTTATGTTGGTTTGACTGGAAATGTATATCATCCATAGACTCAGGTATTTTTGTTTAAGCTGCCTACTTAGTCTTCATCAGGCAGAACCCTAATGGAGGAGGTATGTCACTGGCAGTGTGAGTGGATCTTGAGTCTAGCCCTAAGGTGTGTAGAGAGCCAGCTTGAGCTCTTGCTGTTAACACTTACTGGTGTTGGTGTGAGCCAGCTTCTTCTGCCATGATGAAGCTTCCCTTGGAATCTGTAAGCCTCAAGTAAACCCTTTCCTCCCATAAGCTGCTTCTGGTCAGATGTTTGTTTCAGCAACAATAAGGTAACTGCAACATAGGCTCACTAGCCACAGGGGATTGAGGTGGGGGGAGAGGTCCCGATTGCCTGGCTTTTACTTTCTAACACAGCTAGGATGTCTGTTCTAAATATATTCAATTGCCAGGCCAACTTCTTCTTGGGTGTGGAATTATGAACACCACATTTTGTGGAGTGCTGAAATTATACCGCATAAAGGGGAGGGAGGTTGAATTTGATTTTGAAGTCCTCACCTTGCTATACATCATGTTTAGAATAAGATAAGTCGGGCATGTCTGTTAGGCATTTAATTTTCCTCAATATTATGTACATGTCCTTTAGGCTTTAGGATGGCCTTGCCATGAGATGTTAACTCCTTAGGCATTGTTTCCCATGCCATTCCTTAAACCCTTAAGAAACTAAATCCTTAGGTCTCTAACCTTGGCAACTCACACCTGGCCTGTGGTTAGACTCAAATTCTCTGCTCATAAAATAGACTACTGTACAGCTGCAGCCTAGATATATGCTGGAGAAGTGGAGACAATAAATCTGAAAATGACCATGGGCTCCTTCAGTGTGTTCAGGCTATAAAATCAGACTCTTCTGATACTAGTGTGGCTCAGCCTGAGTTTTCCAAGCTCCTTTCAAACAGGGTTCTTTGGACTTCATTTAAGGTTAATACTTATCTTCACAGATTACATTAAGGTCAGACATGTCTTGTGACCAAGGCTGTTTACTTATGACAGAGGAGCAGGGCAGTGAGAGAGAGGCCATCAATATTTGAATAGCCCCATCTCTATGAGACCAAAGCAGAAAATACTTCTGACCACAAGTGTGATACTTTATGTACTTTAGGGGGACAGATATGGTAACCCAATAGTGAAGAAGAAATAAACCCATTCATGAAATTGATGTACACATTCTTTCTGAGTAGTAAGTCAGACATTCTTGTTCTTATTTGGGATAGACACAGGGTCATGTTTTTCTATAGGAATTTTAGAACTTGGAACTCTTCACTCACTGGACTGACTCTAATCACACTAAAGTTCCTTCTTTTCCTCTTTATTTCTCATCAGTGAAGCTTTGGTTGGAGCAACACATAAGCCATAATGAAAGGTTTTATGTATAGTCTGAACACAGAGGTGTTAAAAGGTTCCCGGGATGCTTGAGAAGATTGCCTTATGACTTTGTCCTCAGCATGCTGACCTTTACTGGCCATCACCTTCACAAGGGCAGCTTCAGTGTCCTCTTTGACAAAGTAATTTTCTTTTGTGAGAACATGCTGTGTCATGGTTTATAACAATGGGAGAAACTGAAAGCTATAGAACACAGGAGGCAAAAAAGGGCTGTCTGTCTAAGGAATAACAAGAACTGACTTTATTCTCTGCCATGTGGTGATGAAAAGGCATCTTGTAAAAGCTTTTAGTCGGTTTTCTTTTCTCCTAATCATTTCAGGAACGCAACTAATGCATTTTGTGCCTTTGAAAGGAAAAAAGGAGAACCATTTTAAAGAAGAATTGCCTTCATTTAAAAAGATTTTATCTGGCTGGATTTGGAGACATGGGCACATCATGAAGTGTACAAGTCCACACTGTGCTGTGGGGAGCAGAGTTAATGTGCTGTGCTGGGGACATGAAAAGGATTCCCAGAGGACTGACATTTTGGCTGGTCCTAAAAGGGTAGATAGGAGTTTTCTCAAAGAAGAATAAGGGAAATGGCCTCTCAATCAAGGGAAAAGGATGTGCAAGGACCAAAAGCATTTTCACAATTCTTGGTCTAATTTTACTTTTTGTAAGTACTCACACCACTTTTTCTCCACAAGCCAGTATGACCAATGCTGCTTAGATTTCTAGAGTGGCCCAAAGTCATGCACCTGAAATATCTAAATTTTGATCATATGCCTAATGGATCAAATTAGCAGTACAATTTCAACCATACCTATTCATTTACAGAGAATTTATTGAGCACTTGGCAGAGTTCCAGTTGTATGTCAGCCAGATAGTACAGCAGTGAGCAAAACGGGAAAAGTCCCTTTCCCCACTCTTAAGGGTGCCTCAGTGCTATCTGTTACATTTTTGAGAGTTTTGATTTGAGATGCTGGGGAAGCAGGTCATTTCTGTTTCTGTGTGTGCATGGTTGTGTGCTGGTGGAAACATATAGATACTTTTGCAATACTGCAGTATTAGGGAGACAAATACAAACACATGTTCCCTCTTTCTCTCCACTTGCTGGGTTTTCAGAAGTGACTTGACTTCTCATTAAGCCTAGATCTAGCCCAGGATCTAAGATGGCATACCACATAGCCAGTTCTAGCTAATCTATCAAAGTTCTAGGTCACTCTGTGTAGCTCTAAGTTTTGCATATTAAAAGGAGTATTCAGTGGAATATGCTCTGGATGTGGGAGGCATTCCTTCCTGATTGCTACTAATAAATGTAAAACCTTGAACTTCAACACAGAAAGTATTTCTCTTTCCTCTTCATCCTGAACTAAAGATCATCCCAGGGCCTTTCACATAGCCAGTTAAACACTCTACCATCGAGCTACATCTCAGCATGTTATGGTTCTTGTTATCAAGGAACTTGAACTCCAGTGAGGAGGACAGTTGAATTGTCAGATTGTGATAGTCTGGTGCTCTGTGTCCCCAGAGGCACAGCAGTCAGGAGCTGGCCTGCAGGGTATGAGACACATGGAGCTTTGGAATTTGTGGGCCAGGCAGGGAAATTCCAGGTGACTCCTCCTGAGGTTTCCGATGAAGTCTGTGGTGTGGTTAGTAGGTTCTGCAGCTTCTCTGCCATTTATGCTCACTCAGCTGTGTGGGTCAGCTCGGAATTTGGGATGGAGCAAGACAGAAACACATCTCTTGGGCAGTATCTCTCATAGCTAAAGGAGTAAAATACTAAATTCTTCCTTTATAGGAGGAATCATAGGGTGGGAGATAGTTCTTAGCATTGAGCTACTCTATCTTGTGGAGTGAGGAGGCATAATAAAGACAAAGTAAAACTGTTGTTCCTGCCCACTTCCATGCATCTGTTCTAAGAATATATTATTGAATACTATACAACCAACTCATCTGCAGAATCCTTGAATCCCTACAAAGGCATGTTCATATGCTGACTGCTGTTGACGTCAATGCTTTTGGGCTAGATACATGGCTTAGTGGTTAAGGTGCTTGCCTGGGTAGCCCAAGGCACAGGTTTGATTCCCCAGTATTCACATAAACCAGATGCTCATGGTGATGCATGTGTCTGGAGCTCATTTGTAGTGGGTAGAGGCCTTGGCATGCACATATTCTCTCTCTTCCTCTCTCTCTCACTGTAATAGAGAAATTAAAAAAAAATCAATGGTTTTATTGAACAATGATGGCAGAAAGCTGATGTCTTGATGATGTCACTCACTAAAGTGAATTTCAAAAGATAATTGTAATTCATCAGGTGGGAAGAAGGTGTTGGGAGTAAGGGAAATTCCTGAGAAAACAAGGCAAAAATACTGAAGTACCAGTCTGTGTAGGTCATCATTGTATGGATCATTGTGGGATGGGTCAGTGAGTAAGAGAGCTTGCTGCACAAGCATGAGGGTCCGAGGGGGCCCAATGCATCTTGAGTTTACTTCACCCACATAAATAGCTGTGTGTGGCCATGCATTCCTAAAACCCTAGTCTTGTGTGGATTGGGCAATAGAGAATTGCTTTAGCTTGCTGATCAGCCAGCTTTACTGAATACAGCAGCTCCAGGTTCTGTGAAAGACTCTGTCTCAAGTAAATACATGGAACAGTGATAGAGGAAGACATCAGATGTTCTCTGCTCTTCTCATGTGTGCATGGTCTGCTTACATTTTCACACACATATGAATATAACACACACACACACACACACACACACACACACACACACACACACACAGATTTGATGTAGTGCAGGATGATTATACAGTCCATAGGAGCCACAGCTGCGTGGAACAGGGAAATATCCAGCAGAAGACTTCTTTTCAGATGGTTCTCCCATTGATATTTTCAACTAAGATAGCTTTAGAGTACATCATCTAATCCTGTGCCATTTAAAATTATTATTTCTATTAATTTAGTTAGCATTCCAAGTAATGGGGTTGATATGCCATCTTTATAAAAAACTTTTACTAAAAATTTTTATACATGGACATTATCTTTCTTTTTATTACTTTCTTTTATCCCCCTCCCCATCCTCCTTCTGCTGGACTCCTTCTTTCCGGTTAGTCCTCTTTTACTTTGCTGTATTATTTTCCCTTGTGGTGGTTTGAATGTGAAACACTACGTGCTGACTCTTTTGAAAGGAGGGGGTCTGAAGGAAGAATATAGAAGGAGTCTCTTACTCCTCAAAGTCTGCTTTGCCCCCCCACCTGGATTAACAAATTTGGTAGCCTACATGGTACTGATTTTGGAAGTATGACAAATGCAGGAAAGTGAGGGTCACTGCATTCGCCACATGGATTTTGGGGAGATAGCCCTTAGGTGATATGGAGTGTATGATGCCATGTATATTCTATGACACCCCCTTAAGATATCTTCTCCCCCCCATGGTCTCCTTTCTAGTTTCATGCTGTACTCACACACGTACAAGCTCACATATATACAAAACACATACTAGTTCTGCAAATAAGAGAAAATATGGTATTTGTGTTTCTGAATCTAGCATAAAATTTTTGATTCTATTTTCCTGCAAATGCCATGATTTCATTTTTTATTAGGGCTGAATACAATACCATTTATGCATCATAGTTTCTTTGTCCATTTGACTGTTGATGGATATTTAGGCTGGTTACATTTCTTAGGTATTGTGAATAGTGCAGCAATAATCATGGATGTTCAAGTATATTCGGGCCCTTTAGGTATATGCTTAGGAGTCATATGTTAGTTAAACTTTATTTATTTATTTAAAGAGAGAGTACACATGAGAGAGAAAGAGACAGAGAGAGAAAGAGGGAAGGAAGGAGGAACGGAGAGAGGGAGAAAGAAAGAGAGCAAACAGGTCTCCCACCAGTGAAAATGAATTTAGACACATGTGCTGCTTTGTGTATATGGCTTTACATGGGTCCTGGGGAATCGAACCCAGGCCATCAGGCTTTGCAAGGAAGTGCCTTCAACCTATGAGTCATCTTTCCAGTCCTCAACTTTTAAATTTTTGTTGAACCTTCTCTCTGATTTCCAGTTTGCATTCTCCCCAGCAGTACAGCACTATATAACAGTCTCTCTTACCTAACATCCTCCCAGCATTTGTTATCACTTGTTTTCTTGATAATAGCCATTTTTAACTGGGGTGAGATGGCATTCCCAAAGAGTTTTAGTTTGTTTTCCCTGATGGCTAAGGATGTTGAATACTTTTTTTTTTGTGTGTGTTCCATATATTTCATTCCCCTCCTCTTTTTTTTTTTGAGGTAGAATCTCACTCTAGTCCAGGCTGACCTGGAATTAACTATGTAGTCTCAGGGTGGCCTTGAACTCACAGCAATCCTCCTACCTCTGCCTCCCAAGTGATAGGATTAAAGGCGTGTGCCACCAAGCCCATCTTCCCCTCCTTTTATCTCTTCTAATCCATTAATATTTTTCTCTCTCATAGGGAGTGGTGGCACATACCTTTAATCTCAGCACCCAGAGAAGGCAGAGGTAGGAGGGTCACTGTGAGTCTGAGACCAGCCCGAGACTGCATAATGAATTCCAGGTCAGCCTAGGCTAGAGCAAGACCCTACCTCAAAATACAAAAAAAAAAAAAAAAAAAAAAAATATATATATATATATATCCCTCTTCTCTCATGGTTTTCTTTACTTTCATCTTGCATGTGTGCATGCACACACACACACTCATGTACACACACACTTCTAGGTATCACATACAAGGCAAAACATGACATTTGTCTTTTTGAGATGGGCTTATTTCATTTGACCTAATGTTCTATACTGCCATCTGTTTTCCTTGCAAGTATGATTCATTGTTAATGGCCAAATGAAATCTCATGATGTCTATATACATACTTTATTCATTCATCATTGATGGGCATGTAGGCTGGTTCTTTTTCTTAGTTACTGTTGATACAGATTTAGACAATATATATATTTTTATTTTTTGGTTTTGCGAGGTAGAGTCTCACTCTGACCAAGGCTCACCTGGAATTCACTCTGTATTCTCAGGGTGGCCTCAAACTCACGGAGATACTCCTACCTCTGCCTCCCGAGTGCTGGGATTAAAGGCATGCGCCACCATGCCCGGTAAACAATAGTATTTTTTTATGAGAGAGAGAGAGAGAGAATGTGGTTGCATCTGACCCTGTTGTTGCTGAAAATTAACTCCAGAGGCATGCACCACTTTGTGCATCTGGCTATATGGATACTGGGGTGTTAGACCTGGGCCACCAGGATTTGCAACCAAGCAAAGCAGTTAAAGGTTAACTGCTGAGCTATCCCTTCAGTCTCCAAGATAGCTTTTCTGGTAAGTAGTCAGTCAGAGATACAGGCCTAAAAGGAATATAGATGGTGCTCTGCACTGGCAAGACTAGAACTCCAGACTAATCCAAAATGGTGATAAAGAGCAGCTTCCTGGTTCTTCTTGTACTTTTCCCATGCTTGGCACCTGTGGGCTGACCCTTCCTGAGTCTGTGCTCCTCCTTGACCCAGAAGCTAATCAAGGTCTTTCATATACATTAGAACTTGGTAATGATGCTCATCCTAATTGGCTGCTTAATTTATAAAAAGACTCAATTGAAGCCTGTGCATGAGACTTTTCTATTTTCCATCTACCCTAAAAGAGGAGGGACAGTTCCTGGCTTGGGAGCTTCTTTCTTTTCTTTCCTCCTGTTTCCACTTTCCCTATATTAATGAATGTTTCATAATTTACTATTCTCCATATATCTGTGTTTTCAATACTTTACTAAATGTGTACAAGAATCTGAGACTCGAGAGCCACTAGCTTTGGAGTCTCAGCTCACTCAGAATGCAGTTTCTCTCCCACATCATTATGGGGATCCAATCCTGTATCATTGTGAAGAATGCAGCTATAAACAAAGACACAAACTAGCTTTATGGAAGTAAAAACATGTGCCATTAATAATTACACTAGGCTAATAAACATAAACTGGTGCTCTTTAGCAAAAGAACTCAAATTGTTCTTATAACTAAGGATGATGAGAACAGACTCAGAAAATAGAGATGATGTGAGTCTGAATGGAGGACCTATGGACAATCCTCAGAAGAGGGCTAGCATATGAGCTAGGCTGGAGGGATGCATTAAATTGAGATTTTTAACTGAGAGAGTGGGTGCCTGAAGGGATGTGGCATTTAGTTTCAAAGCAGCAGAGTATGTGCATCTGTGGAGAACAATGAATTATTTAGTATTTCTGGAGTTATGTAATGGGAAAGCTGGCAAAAGACTCAGTCTGAAAATTCTTTTTTTTTTTTTTTTTTTTTTTTTTTTTAGTAAGTGAGAGAGGTATGTGGGGGAATTGGTGTGTCAGGGCCTCTAGCCACTGCAAACGAATTCCAGACACTTGTGCCACCTTATGCATTTGGCTTTGTGGGGACTGGAAAATTGAACCTGGGTCCTTTGGCTTTGCAGGCAAGTGCTTTAAACACCAAGCCATCTCTCCAGCCCCTCAGACTAAAAATTCTTGGTGTCAAGGAAGCTTTAAAGAGAAGATATACTTCTGAAATAATGTACATAGGTTTGGAAAGGATTAGGTTCATTGTCCTGATTAACTCAGTCTTATTTGTAGCTCATAATAATTCCTACCATCCATCAAGAGTTTGGTGCTAAGTATTCTCCAATGGTTTTTTTTGGGCCCCTTTATTTATTTATTTGACAGAGGAAGAAGGAGAGAGAGAAAGAGAATGGGCGTGCCAGGGCCTCCGGCCACTGCAACTGAACTCTAGACGTGTGTGCTCCCCTGTGCATTTGGCCAACATGGGTTCTGGGGAATCAAACCTGGGTCCTTTGGCTTTTCAGGCAAATGCCTTAACTGCTAAGCCATCCCTCCAGCCCCCTCATGGCTGAAGTCACTTTCTTATAGCTCATGTTTAAATATTATTATTATTATTATTATTATTATTGTTTTTGGTTTTTCGAGGTAGGGTCTCACTCTAGTCCAGGCTGACCTGAAATTCACTATGTAGTCTCAGGGCAGCCTTGAACTCATGGTGATCCTCCTACCTCTGCCTCCTGAGTGCTGGGATTAAAGGCATGCACCACCATGCACGGCTTAAATATTATTTTTTAGAATTATTAAAACTGTCCATCTCTTGTCTTAGGTTTTCACTTTTTTCCTAGAGTCCAAAATCCTTATAACAAACTGAACTTCTTGTTAATGTTGGCAACATCTCATAATTAGTTTTGTTGTGCAATAACACAATAATAATAAAAATTCAACAACACATAATCATTGTAGAAGACCCTTCACATACTTGACAAAAAATTACAAAATTAGATCGAGAGAAATGACACCTCCATAGCTCTCCATTTAATTGTTCATTTATTCCATTAAAACATATTCACTTTGTTGAATAGTATATCTGTAGTGTTAAATATTTTATTCATGTCCTTGGGAGAGTCATATTTGCATTGGGGAGCTAGTTATTACATAGCTAATAATATAATGATTAATATTTAATCATTATAACGGCAATTGTGATAATAAAAGTATTCCAAAGTATTCTGAAAATGAGATAAGGTGTCTAATCTAGCCTGGATTAGACCAGAAAGTCTTTTTTTGTTAATATTTCTAAAGATGTTTTGCTAATGTTTCTCCTCATTACCAGTTTATGATGTTTTAATTGTATTTGCCTTAAAAGTTTAGGTTTGGCAGAGCATAGTAGTGCATACCTTTAGTCCCAGCTCTTGGGAGGCAGAGGATTGCCATGAGTTTGAGGTCAGCCTGAGACTCACAGTAAATTCCAGACCAGCCTGGGCTAGACCAAGACCTTACCCCAAAAAACCAAAACACCACCACTACCACCACCACCACCAACGAAAAAACACCCAAAAGTTTAGTTTTAAATTTTATAGATAAAATTGTATGTGTTCACTTTGTAAAACAGAATGTTTTGAAATATGTATACATTACAGAATGACTAAATCTAGATAATTAACATATGTGTTATCCCAAATAGTTACCATTTTTGTGGTAAGAATACTTTACATCCACTCTCCACATTTTTCAACAATGCGATATAGTGGATATAATTATTAACTATATCTTTGAACAACATCTCCAGAAACTCTCTTATTAACGATGCCAACATTTAGTAACATTCTACTATGTCTGTAAGAACTTGTTAAGATTCTATATATGAGAAAAGTCATGAGGCATTTGTCTTTCTATGCCAGCCTTTTGTTTTTGCTCAATATAATGTCCTCCAGGTTCATTTATATTGTCATAAAAGGCAGGATTTTCTTTTTTTGGATGATTATTATTCCATTGTACAATGATATCATCTTCATCTTTGCTTTATCCATTCATCCATTAATGGACATTGTTTCCATATCTTGGCTATCAGGGGTGATGCTGTAATGAACATGGAAGTGAGGCTACCTCTTTGACATACTTGATTTCATTTCCTTTGGAGCTATACTCAATAGTGGGAAGTTCTGGGTCACTATGGTATTTCTGTTGTTAATTTTTTGACCGATCATGGATGTACTAATTTACATTCCCTGCAACAGTAAATGATATTCTTTTTTTGCATCTCTGGGGCTCGAGGTAGGGTCTCACTCTAACCCAGGCTGACCTGGAATTCACTATGTAGTTGCAAGGTGTCCTCAAACTCACAGAGATCCTCCTACCTCTTCCTCCTGAGTGCTGGGACTAGAGGTGTGTGCTACCACACCCAGCTTGAGGTTTTGTTTCATTCACATATTCAACAGCATTTAATCTGTTGTCTTTCTCATCATTAGTCATTGTAGCGGGCTTGAGGTGTTTCTGATTTGAATTTCCCTGACTGAAGAATATCTCTGGTAGAAGTGATGCATAAGCTCAGATCTGGAGAGTGACCAGGAATAAGTGAAGAAAATGAGAGAGAAACACACACAAACACAGACACAGACACACACAGACACACACAGACACACACAGACACACACACACACACAAAAAGAGAGAGAGAGAGAGAGAGAGAGAGAGAGAGAGAGAGAGAGACTCTGGCTACAGGCACCAGCATGTAAAAGGCCTCGTGGGAAGAAGTAGGTCGCAGGTCGCTTCTGAAGACCACTGTGGCCAGAGAGAAGATAACAGCAGAAGATAGAGCCAGAAAACATCACAGGAGTCAGATTGTACCTGAATGGGAGTCCATGTTTGGAATTTTGGTCTTTATCTTAGAAGCAAAAGGTGGTCATTGACTGATAGTATGCATGAAGTAGTAATATGACTTACATTTTGAAAATTATTCCAGACATAATGCTGATCAAATACCAGAGGAGGGCAAAAATGCAGTTAAGAAATGATTTTTAATAGTTCAAATATAAGATAGATCTGGCTTGAACTTAGATCCTAGTACTGTGAATTGAGAGAAATGTAATCAAGAAATGTTGATGTTTAAATCCAAAGGATTCCATGACTGGAAGAATATGGGCGAGAACGGAGTGGGATGTACCAAGGATAAGTCATAGATTTCTGATTTCATCTGCTGGGTGCATGACAGTATCATAGCCTAGAGTATTTTCCCTGAAAACATATGAGCTTTACATTCAAACCACTTACGATGGTTAAGTTTAAGTGCCAACTTGACTGGTGTGGTAGTTTGAATATATGCCCCCCAATATATTCAGTGTTTTATTAGTTTATAGTTTACATCTGCAGTCACCTTGCTAGAGGCAATGTCACTGGGGGCCGGTCTTAAGGTGTGGTGGTGGGTTTGAGATTCCATTGTAAAGATATGCAAAGTGTGCCTAATAGGAGTTCCTGAAATGTAAGAGCAGGCCAGCTTCTTCTGCCATTATGGAACTTCCCCTGGATCTGTAAGCTTCAATAAATAATATCCCTTCCTCCATAACTGTGCCTGGTCTGGAAGTTCATCTCAGCGAACCTGAAGCTGTCTGTTACAACTGGCTTAAGGAATACCTAGACACCCAGAGAAACGTCATTTATTTGTTCCCATGAAGGTTTTTACAAGGGAATTTAGTATTTGATTCTGAGTAGATTAAATGGGGAAGACCTACCCACAATGTGAGTGCACACCATCCCATTGGATGGAGGCCCTGGAAAGAATAAATACAGAAGGTAATTGGTATCTATTCTGACTAATGGCACATGCTCATTTCCTGTGTTGGATGTTAGAACTATAGCCCTTGGAATAAATCACTTGTTTGAGTGGCTTTTTTCATGATACTCTGGCTTTAGGCCTTGAACTGAGTTCCAAGTCTAGGCTTGGCTTGAGCCACACTTGTCAACATCCAAGGCCTTCAGCCCGAAGATTACCTGAGAATTTAGTTCTCTTTCACATCTTCTTTTCCCTATCTCAATTAAATCTCCCAACCTCCTCAAAATATATCATAATTTTACTTAGGTAAATATTCAGTTTACATTACAATGGCTATGCTAGTTTTCCCTAAGATAACAAGATTAATCTTTCCTTATTGCTCAACTGATTTTTATAGTTAATAAAGGTCTTGATTTTTTATTTGTTTAGATTTTTAGGCATTTATAATTAATCTAAAAAAATTCCAAATTGAGCAAATGTACTCACAACACATTAAGACGCATCAAATGTTTGTATTAATTTTATATTTTTCAAGAAGTTTCCTCAGAGTCTTCTCTTATGAAGTACATGTTATCTGGGGTCTCCTTCTCTTCCATCATGGGTATTCCCTTTGTCTCTAGGTATGAGAAACACATCATTATTTATTGATTTCACTTCTTGTTATTTTATTGTTCAAAATGAATGCCTTCTCAAATCTTTAAAGGGAAAGGTGCATCAGAGGTAACGTGGGGTACTATCACTTACCTCATGGTAGATAGGGTGTTATAGGTAGGTTATAGAATTCTACACTAGAAATAAATTTCCCACTGGAATTTTAAGCTTCTGCTCTGTTCCAACTTACACTGGGAGGGAGTCTAATACCTTTCTGACTTTCTTTGAAACAAACTTGTCTATACCCTTTAGGGTATTATTATGTTAAACTTATATAGAACTTTTTGCAATTTTTCTTTATTAACAGAGCTCTGAGATGTCTTGTTGTTATTTTTTAGTATAGGCCTAGTTTTGACCATAGTTTTGGTCACTTTATGTGTCTTTAAGCATATATAAAAGTTTGGACTGGAGAGATGGCCTAGCAGGTAAAGCACTTGCTGTGAAGCCTAAGGGTCCAGGAACAATTACCCAGTATTTACATAGGCCAGATGCACAAGGTGGTGCATACATCTGGAGTTCATTTGCAGTGGCTGCAGGCCCTGGCACACCCATTCATTCTCTCTCTCTCTCACCTTCCTCTCTCTCTCTCTCTCAAATAAATAAATAAAATATTAAAAATATATAAAATTATATTTTCTGGAAATATTTTCTATTTCTCCAGATTCTTTTGCCATTCATTTTGTTATCTCATTTCAGAACTAATATTTGTTTGTGTGTCAAACAGGAAACAAGTCTTTCAATTTCTTTTAAAAATATTTGTTTGTTTATTTGAGAAAGAAGAAAGAGAAAGAGTGAGAAAAAGAGAATGAGAATATGGGCACAGCAGGCCTTCCTGCCGCATGCAAATGCATGAGCCCCTGGAGTGGTCTGACTTTACATGGTTTCTGGGGAGTCAAACCAGATGCAAGCAAGCATCTTTATCCACTGAGCTTTCTCCCCAACTCTAAAATTTTTCATATTCTCTCTTTCTCTGTCTCCTTCTTGCTTATCTTTTGGGTTAGGTCCTCATCTTTGTGTGTGGTCCCAATCCTATATTGAACTTTTTATTACTGTGACTATATTTTAGAATTTCTAATTGTTAATAATTTTTGGTTAATCCCTTTTAATTTTAAGGATATTTTCTTTCTTTATTACTTATTTTTATCACTGTGTGTGTGTGTTTATGTGTTCCTGTGTGTGAATGTGGTCCTTGTCTCTACCTATTGTTTGCTACTGGGTAAGCAAAGGTATCTGGCCCATTAGCTTGTGGCCGATTTTCCTATGTCTACCTCCCATCATGCTATAGGGCACTGGAATAATAGACACATGCTACTGGGGCTGGCTTTATATGGGTTCCAGGGATCTGAAATCAGGATGTCGTGCTTTTGTGGAAAGCACTTTGCCTTACTACGTGTAGAACCATCTCTCCTACCAAATAATATTTTCTTTTCCTTTTTAAATTATAGGTGGCAATGATGCTGACAATGAAGAGTTTACTTTTCTATATTCAGGACTGGGAACATTTTATGGAATCTCTTCTGTGTATATGTGATATAAGAGACACTCTAATTCTTTCTTTTTCTTTCTTTCTTTCTTTCTTTCTTTCTTTCTTTCTTTCTTTCTTTCTTTCTTTCTTTCTTTCTTGCAAGCCCAACAGACAGGCTTTTTTTTTTTTTTTTTTTAATGAGCAAGAGCAAGAGTGAGAGAGAGACACACACAGAGAGAATTGGTGCACCAGGGCCTCTAGCCACTGTTATCAAACTCCAGATGTATGTGCCACCTTGTGCACATGTGCAATCTTGCACATGTATTACCTTGTGCCTCTGGCTTATGTGGTATCAGGGGAGTTGAACATGGGTCCTTAGGCGTCACAAACAAGCTCCTTAACTGCTAAGCCATCTCTCCAGCCCCAATCTTTTATTTCTATGGATGTAGTACTTTGTATTATCTTTAAAAAATATTGGTTGCTTTTGGTTCTGGTTTTACTTCCATGCATAATTCACTCTTTTTATTTATTTATTTATTTATTTATTTATTTATTTATTTATTTATTTTTATTGACAACAAAATATACTTACATACAAAAAGTGCATAGTATTTCCCTCCCCTCCCCCCATTCCCCTTTAGAACTCCACTCTCCATCCTATCCCCTCCCTCTCTCCATTAGTCTCTCTTTTAATTTGATGTCATCATCTTTTACTTCTATTATGAGGGTCTTGCGGAGGTATTGCTAGGCACAGCAAGGTCATGGATATCAAGGCCAATTTCTGTCTGGGCAGTTGCATTGTAAGGAGTCGTACCCTTCCTTTGGCTCTTCCATTCTATCCGCCCCTCTTCCGCAATGGTCCCTGAGCCTTGGTGGGTGCGACAAAGGTGTTTCAGTGCTGGGCACTCCTCCATCCCTTCTTCTCAGCACTATGTTGCCTTTTGGATCATCCCAGTGGTCATTGCCATCTGAAAAGAGAAGCTTCTCTAACCAGAAATGAGAGTAGCATTAATATGTGAACATGAACATTAAGTGTACTATTTTCCGGGCAGCTTGGTGGGAATAGTATATCCATTTAGACAAGAGCATGCTTTATACCCCTAAGGCTCATGACCTTATCTACCATAGACTTTGCTTAGGTTTTTCAGTACCAGGTATGTATTCCCTCCTGTAGAGAGGGCCTTCAGTCCAATTATGGAGCAGTTGGTTACCCCATGAGTAGACATGCCACTATTGCACCCGTTCAGTCCTTGGGCCTGTCTGGCCAAATTTGAATATTCAGTGTCCACTGTTTTCATTGCTGATGACTTCTGTCTCCCATACTCTGCATGCAGTGCAGCTTTTTCCAGCTTTCAGTTGGCTGGTCTACACTCTTATAAGTTACTAATTTCTGTTATCCTTAGCCTTTGTCCATATATATAAAATCTCACCTAATTAGGAATTCTGTGCACATGGGTAGGGCTTCTTGTCAACTCTGAGCTTTACCATAAAGAACTGCCTGAGCAGTTCCATTGGGGAGCTCTTGATGCCATTGTCTTTGGGTCTTTTTCATTACACCTTTCAGATTCCTGTTAGAGAATCTTCCCATCTGCTGCACGAGATGCCAGAAGGTTAGGTTATTAGGAAACACCCTTTGGACCACTTATGATAGTGACAGGGAGGACACAGGACTGCAGAAAGAGATTTTTGATTATGAAGCACTTTCAGTGAAGGTCTTACTGCCCTGGGAGAGCTGACACTGGATGGCCTTTCTGAATTGCTAGCATTGGGATGAGGGAGGTGAAGTCTTTATCTTCATGCTAATCAGTCTTTGCACATATAATTGTGCCTGTAGATCTAAGAATTTCACAGCTCTGCATACAAGCAATCATGCTCAGTGGGTCGTAACACACACACACACACACACACACACACACACACACACACACTCAAAGAGAAAAGTAGAAGAGGGACTAGTTGGAAGAAGAGGTTCAGCAGAAGGAGGATGGATGGGTTGGGGGAGTCAAGAGAAGATAATGGGAAGGCATTATGATTAAAATATATTATATATGAAATTGTCAATAATAAACCAACAAGAAACTAAATATAATATTTAAAAAATTATAGTGGACATGTCTTCTTCCTTGTCCTGATTCTCTAAACAATACAACTGCTTACTTAGCATTTATATCACATTAGGTGTTATAAGTACAGTAGAAATAACTTCAAGTATACAGAAGAATGCATGTAGGTCATATATACTGCTTTATATATGGGGCTTGACCATCTACAGATAAAAATCTCTGGTACTCACACGAGATCCTGGAATCAGTCCTTCCTGTATAGGGAATGACTGCGGTTGTCTAGACAAAGGCTGTGCCCTGGGGAACATTTCAGGTGAAGCATCTCTTTTTTTTTTTTTTTTTGGGTTTATTTTTATTCATTTATTTGAGAGTGAAAGACAGATAGAGAAAGGGGAGAGAGAGAGAGAGCACACCAGGACCTCCAGCCACTGCAAATGAACTGCAGATGCATGCACCCCCATATGCATCTGGCTTACGTGGGTACTGGGGAATTGAGCTTTGAACCGGGGTTCTTAGAACAAATTTGTATTTTATTTTTTGGTTTTTTGAGGTAGGGTCTCACTCTAGTCCAGGCTGACCTGGAACTCACTAGGTAGTCTCAGGGTGGCCTTGAACTCATGGCAATCCTGTTACCTTTGCCTCCCTAGTGCTGGTATTAAAGGTGTGTGCCACCACGCCTGGCTCAGGTGAAGCATCTCTTGAACAGGACTGACAGCTGAGGGTTGACAGACTTTTTGAGAGAAAATGCCTTAGTCTTGAAGAAGGATGTAATGGTAGAAGCTTGGTTTCTAGTATTCTTCTGGGCAGGAAGAAGGGAAGCAATTAGGCAGTCATAGTACTTTGTATTGTGTTTGGAATTCCAGGATTAAAAAATGTGAATATTTTATTCTTTTAAATTCTGTGCAGTGGATAACAGCAGAGTCCTAACTGAGAACTAGAGGACCACTCATCTCATTTTTTTCTTAACCTGAGAATTTTTATTTATTTATTTATTTATTTATTTTTAAAAATATTTTATTTTTATTTATGAGAGAGAGAGAGAGAGAGAATGGGTATGTCAGGGCCTCCAGCCACTGCAAACGAACTCCAGATACACGAGCCACCTTGTGCATCTGGCTTATGTGGGTCCTGGGGAGTCGAACCTGGGTCCTTTCTCTTTGCAGGCAGGTGCCATAATCACTAAGCCATCTCGCCAGCCCCTTTACCTGAGAATTTTTTTTTTCAAGGTAGGGTCTCACTCTAGCTCAGGCTGACCTGGAATTCACTATGTAGTCTCAGGGTGGCCTCGAACTCATGGCAATCCTCCTACCTCTGCCTCCCGAGTGCTGGGATTAAAGGCGTGCGCCACCATGCCCAGTTTACCTGGGAATTTTTATTCACTGTTTTCTATGAGTGGACTTTATTGTCTACTTATTTATTTTTGCATATTATTTACCTTGCAGAGCCTTTGATACACAACACCTTCCTATGAATGTTTTGCTTGGTAGGAATATATGTATCACCAATTCACATTAAGTATATTTTCTGGAATATATGCTGTCTTTTTGTCTCTTGGCCAAAGAACAGTATGGAATAATTAGCAGAGAGAGGAGGGGTTGGTTAAATCTGCACTAGTGCTCACAGCACCCTCAGCTCCACAGAAGCACTTACTCCTTCTCATGAGTGGAAGAGCTTGTGCATTTCCCTTGGTCTTTTCTGTACTCTTGATGAGGAACCCTCCCCTGGCTTTGAGCACCTGTTACTGCTTCTGGATGGCTCCAATGATAGCTGAGCTATGTTTCTCCTGGGGTCCCTGTGATGCCACTCCAACAGCTGCCAACCTGTTGTCATGCCCCACCAGGGCCTTGAATCTTCCCCACTTCCTTTCTTTCATAATTGCTCTTACTAAGACTAGGCAATGAGCGCCTCTATGTCAATCCACCCTTTGGCTCTGAAATTCTTTCTTTTATTTCCTATGATATCCCTAAAATTTCAATCTAGTTGATCAAATATTTTCCATTTTCATCTTTTAGAGTTCTACATTGGAGCTAGAAGCAGATCTTTTAGAGTTCTATTTCAAAGACTCGAAACAAATTCTCCTAGGATGTATTGTAAGATAGTCTTAGTGATACCATATAGCCTCTAACTTTAAATTGTCCTCATCCATGCATATTTAGCTAATATTCCAGTACTTACCTTAACTAATTTATCTCCAGCTTCAGGGAAGATCTATTATTTACTTGTAGCTACTGTATCTGCCTATCTTTGTGAGAGAGGAAGAGGCTATTGTTACTTATTTTTGATTCTGTTACTTTTGATTCTGAGTATCAGTCCCAAGGATGAAATCAAATATAGATCAATGCCTAGCAAGCAGAACTCTGAGTTGAGCCCCCTATATGTATCAGATTCCTCCTAGAGTTCTCTGAAATAAATGTATGAAACATTCATTGAGGGAACTATACAAATGGAAATATGTAGCAGGGCTCCTGAACGTCAATAGCTGTTGACAGATAAAATTTAAATAGGAAACTACTCACATGATGGTAGAGCTGAGAAGCCCCATGATGCCTTATCTGCAAACTGGGGTTCCAGAGAGGTCTTTAGTATGACTTTTGTAGTCTGAAGACTTGAGAACCCGTAACTTTGATGTCCAAGATAGAAGATGGATACATTTCAAGAAGAGAGCCTGCTTCTGTCAGTTTTTGTTGTGTTTGGCATCTCAATGGATAAGATGATATATGCCCACGTCATCTTTACCAAACTACCAGTAAAGTTCTAATCTGTTCCCAATCTGCTATCATAGACACAGCCAACACAAACGTTTACCCCCTTTTGTGCTCAGACTGACACATAAGATTGACTATTAAAATGGGTAAGATATTGAACTATGTGATTTATATCCTTTGTTTTCTTTAAAAAATAATTAATTAATTTATTTATTTTTGAGGTAGGGTCTCCCTCTAGCTCAAGCTGACCTGGAATTCACTATGTAGTCTCAGGGTGGCCTCGAACTCATGACAATCCTCCTACCTCTGCATCTCGAGTGCTGGGATTAAAGGCATGCGCCACCATACCCAGCTTTAAAAAATACTTTATTTATTAATTAGAAAGAGGAGAAGGGAGAGAGAAAGGGAAGCAGAGATGGTTTAGGCATACCAGGGCCTCTTGCCAAATGCGTGCACTACTTTTTGCATCTAGCTTTCTGTGAGTTCTGGGGAATTGAACCCTGGCCAGCAAGCTTTGCAAGCAAATGCCTTTAACTGCTGAGCAATCTCCCCAGCCCTCCTTTGCCATCTTAATCCTTAAAATGACATTTATTAGTTAACCCCTATCTTATCCCAAGGAATCCCAAGTTCCAGAAATTTAAAGTCTAATATCACATAGCATAAACATCACTTAAGTAGAAGTGGAACTCATTCCATGGCTGAATCTGAAAGGCATGCTCATCCCATAGGTTATTCTTCCTCTGTGTGAACTTGACTGAATCTTAACATATGGGTCTAAGGAACATCACTCCTATTACTTATATGGGTGCATACAAAGACTTTGACATATCATATATGGAACAGTAGAATAATTATTATTTAATAGTATAGTAACTATTATTATTCACCCCTCTATGCCAGAAGGTTAACCAAAGGAATTTTTGGCTGAAAGATTTAATCTCAAATATTATTTCAAAAATGAAGATGGGGGAAGATAAAGAAGAAGAAACTTAATGAAGAGAAAGATTAGTTTAAAGAAGATCTTTGCTAAGAAAACCAGTACAGATTATTTAAGCCCACATTTATTTTATTGAGAAAGTAGCAGAGAAAAATGCACTGAATGCATGTTACTGCTCAATACTTGAGTGCTGAATGCAAATTAATTGCTGAAACCATCTGCTAATCATTTGAATCTGGCCATAAAAGTGATTAGTGAAGCGTTTATCATCAATCTGAAAGCACACAGTTCTAATGGCTCCGTTATTCAAGTCTTATGTTTCTGTTGTGAATTTATTTTTCTAGCTAGCTGGTGCTTCTGACACGTATTTGTAATTAGGATGATTCTCATGACATGGTGGTGATGCTAGAAGAAATATTGCAGCTTGCCTTCATTGATCAATAAGCATCCCCCTCTTGACCCCACTAAATCATACAAACTTTGATTAAATTAGGAGAAAACTAATGAACATACTTTGATTTTGAGAAAGCCATTTACAGAATGTGTAATTTACATAGAAGTATGTGTACGCATGTGGGGCGATGCACATGTGTGGCCCAAGGACACAAATTTAAGTTTCAAGATGCTGCTGCAACCTTAACAATGGTGCAATCCTCAGGAATAAAATCAAAGATAACAGCATGTTTGATTTCAGACTAGGAAGAGTATCACCTTAACCTAGGACAAAAGTCCCTGTGTAGGACCCCGTGCTTTAATGCACCCGTAAATAACAGAACTTTCAAACTAAAACTCATCAAAGGGCACATGGAAATCCCTCTCACTTAGAGTACAATCCTCAGCTCAGGCATCTTGCAGTTCATCATCCCAGACATCAGCTATCATGATCACACCATTGAAGCCCCAGGGAGAGGCCTGTCTAGTGTTCTCAAAAGAAAAGGTAACTGAATATGTTTGAAGTCCATATTTTCCAAGTTTGTCTCAATTTGTGAACTCTTGAGTGCAGAGAGGGTTTGGGAAGCAGAAGATATAGGAAAGAGAAAAGTCAAAATAAATGGTCTTGTCAAATCTTTCCCCTTAGGTAGTATGACTGCAATAGATTTTTTACTTTTTGCCTATGAAGGTCCTGTTTCATAGTGTTGCCCAGCATTCATAATGAATGATGTTTTCTTTGTTTTCTTTTTAATATGCGGCCCCAGAGGTTTTATGAATTGTCGCAATATTGGTGAGAGATGTTCGTGGATGTTGACCAATATTTGGCAATATTAAAGTTGTTGAAGTAAACATGGAAACACGTAATGTATATTATCATAACTATATTACATATTCTATATAGTTATTAATATAATATAATAGCACTTTAATAAAACAACTGTTTGCAGTTAGTTTTCAGAATTGTCTGTTTCCTGGGGTTAAGATTCAGCTCCACAGCTCAGTAGCTTATGTCCAGCCCTGCACATTTACAAATTGGCAGGTGAAATTTTACACGTTTGTCATTCTGAAAGTGGAGAGATTAAGGAAAAGAATATAGGTGAACATGATCAGAGCATATTGCTTAGATAAGGATTGAGCTAGCTAAATGGGTAAATAGTAACCCAAATGTGTGTTTTACTTGGAAAAAGGCAATTTAAGGAAGGAAGAGTTTATTTTTTTTCTCACTGTTCAGAAGAATAGAGTTCATCATGGTAGGGAAAGCTGGTGGGGAAGGCATGGTGGCAGGAGTGGCTTGGTCTGCAGCACTGCCCAGCAAGCAAAGAGCAGGGAAAGCCAGGGTTTAGTTGGCTTTTTTAGTCAGGAACCCCAGCCGGTGAGGTGACTCTTTCCACCTTCCAGATGGGTCTTCCTTCATTAGTTAAGTCTCTCTGGGAACAATCCCCTCAGTGTGCCTCATTAACTCCTGTAGCATTTCTTTCTTTCTTTCTTTTCTTTCTTTCTTTCTTTCTTTCTTTCTTTCTTTCTTTCTTTCTTTCTTTCTTTTTTTTTTTTTTTTTTGGAGACAGGGTTTTACTCTAGACCAGGCTGATTTGGAATTTACTCTGTAGTCCCAGAATGTCCTCAAACTCACAGCAATCATCCTATCTCAGCCTCCTGAGTGCTGGGGAAAAAGGTATGCATCACTATGCCTGGCTCTTGTGGGGTTTCTTTTCTTTCTTTTTCTTTTCTTTTTAAAAACTTTTTATTAACAATTTCCATAAGTCTAGACAATAAACCATGATAATTACCTTCTGCCATTCCCATTTTCCCCTCCCAAATCCACCCCACATTGAATCCCTTCTTTCCCATTACTTTGATGTCATCACTTTTTTCCTTCCTATTATGAAGGTCTTCTGTAGGTAGTGTCAGAAACTGTGAGGTCATGAATAGCAAGGCCATTTTGTGTCTAGAAGACAGCATTACAACCAGTCCTAGCCCCTTCTTGGTCCTATGGTGTTTCTTAATCCAATCAAGTTAACAATTAAAATTAATTATCATTGTCTTACTCCAGGGTTCATTTCTGTCTCTTTCTAAGTCATTATGCAGGCAGCATCCAGGGCAAGGCAGGTATGTTTGTAATTAAAATGTCATTATTTCTTTCACCTGCCAAACCCTTTAAACCCTGTAGTTCCGCTATTAACATATCAGTGAGTTTGTTGGTATTTTATCAGTTAGGATAAATCTAACATTTTAAATTGCATTCAAATAGCATTTACCATTCCTTATAATTGAAGATAAACTGATTTTAGTTATTGATTTTCTCTGTAACTAGAGTAGCTTCACAAACAACATGAAGCTTTATGCTTGTTTTAGAGAAGTGAATTAGATATTTATTTAGATGTGTTTAAGGACTATAAAAAGCTAGAAAGATTTGGTTTTCAATTACAGTTTCATACCTCTCTAACCCACAGTTTTCATATCTGTAAAACAGAAATAATAGTGCTAAGCAGTTTGGGATATAGTTTAGTGTTAGAGTATTTCCAAGCTCTGGAGCCCTGGATTAAACACACACACACACACACACACGATTAAACACACACACACACACACACACACACACACACACACACACACACACACATTAACCTCACTCCTTTGAATATTAAATAGATCAGTATACATAGGATACTTAACCTGGTATCTGGACTGGAGTAGACTACTATGAAATATAGTGAGCCTACAACATCCCAGCTGGGAGACTGTAGTGGATTAGTTGGAAAGACACTTGTTCAGTGCTAGCTTTGGGTCCTGAGCACACATAGGGGCTGGGCGTATCCTTGTGGCATGTGCTATAATCAGAAAAGGACTGTACACAAAATGGTCCTTCCTGAAACCTGTAGCAAAATATCAGGTCCTCAAAAAGTTCATTAATGATTATTCTATGGATAGAGAGAAAAGTATAATCAAATCCTTTTCTGAAATACATTTCTGAAATTCCCTGGGATTTAGGGAAGGAGAGCAAATAAAGCATTTCACAGTTTTTAATAATTGAGAAGCTTACAGATTTCTCTGGAAACAGAGATAGTCCCATGGTTGCTAGCATGGGATGAGGAAGGAAGACCTCATGAGATGGTGACAAGTGGATACGTGTAACAGACAGCTTCAGGTTCGCTGAGATGAACTTCCAGACCAGGCACAGTTATGGAGGAAGGGATATTATTTATTGAAGCTTACAGATCCAGGGGAAGTTCCATAATGGCAGAAGAAGTTGGCCTGCCTTCACAGGGCCAAGCAAGAGAGAAAAACCAACCAGCCACACAGCACACAGAGCAAAACTACAGCCAAAAGAGTCACACAGCACACTACAGGAACTCCTGCTAGGCACACTTTGCATATCTTTACAATGGAATCTCAAACTCACCACTATACCTTAAGACCGGCCCCCAGTGACATTGCCTCTAGCAAGGTGATTGCAGATGCAAACTATAACTAATAAAACACTGAATATATTGGGGGGCATATATTCAAACTACCACAATACTCTTGGAGACTCTAAGCAGATACACCTAGATAAGATGGCCAGCCCTCAGTTCCCTTCTCAGCATGATCTGTACTAGTAAACTTATTTCAGAATATGCAGGGCTATCCTATTAGTGCCCCAGGATACAATACCTTTGGGTAAGTGGAGTGCAAAAACATTTTATTAGTATTTGCTAAATGCTCTCTTTTGCCTAAAGCTGTATGTACCACTGATGTGTCAGGATGTCTTCACTTGTTAAGCTGCAAAGGGAGGTTATTTTGAAGAATTCTAGTCTTCCTGTTTTGGGCATTTTGAATTCTTTACCATTGTGTAAAGGCCCTTTCCTTCTTTGATTACTCAATGAACCCCAAAAGACAACTGAACCTCAGAAGTTAATTATTATGTGACCACTGTTCTACCAAGCTCAGCAGATAAGGGGAAGGATTGGTCCAAAGTGGCATGTCTTCCTTTGCCATCCCAAATACCCAGAACTTCAAATACACATGCAAAGTTCCTTACTAAAGATTCAAACAGATCTCAGAGATGCATCATAGTAAAACTTCAGGCAATGTAGTCATCCCTTCTGCTGCTCAAGGGAACCATTCTTGGGTTTGAACCTTTTACCACTACTTGCTTCTGGACTGATTCTCCTCTCGGAGAACCTTTGTTGTATTAGCAGCCTTTCAAGTTCTTCAGGATCATGAGCTATCCTGCCTCAGAAAACACTGTGTATGGCATATAAAGGTTGGAAAATAAATTCTTGGTCCTTATAAATTTATAATATTTTTATAGTTTTCTATTTTCTCATTAGATACAAATTGGATGCATATTGACATATGTGACTCTACTCTGTAATAAAGATAATACTTGACCTTTATACTTCTTCTTACAAAGTCACCCATAAAGAAGCAGAGCCTGTAAATAAAAGCATCATTTTTATCTGTGGGTTTTGCAAATTTCATATTGCAGAAATAATATTTTCCTGTTAACAGGGCTTGATGTTTGAGCTTATGGATTATAGACTCCCTCTATATTGACCTGAGCAGCCTTTGGCTTCTCTGGTCTCTCCTTATAGACTATTAGTAAATATTATCTTTGCTCCTTAAGGATGACAGGTGTGTGTGTGTGTGTGTGTGTGTGTGTGATCCTGATTTACTAGTTGTGCTTAAATTTTTTATTTCAAGTTACTTTATGATAAAAGCCAGTGTTTGAGATGAGAGCTGGTCAATTTATACAGCAACACAAATAATATTGAGCTCAACACTGGATTGTTCTTTTAAAAACATTATTTATTATTTAATTATAAATATTATTTGAGGGAGAGGGAGACAGAGAGAGAGAGAGAGAGAGAGAGAGAGAGAGAGAGAGAGAGAGAGAGGAGAGAGGAGACAGAAAGGGCACACCAGGGCCTCCAGCCACTGAAAATTAACTCCAGAAGTATAAACTGCATCATGCATCTGGCTTTATGTGAGTATTGGGGAATCAAAGCCGGGTCCTTAGGCTTTATAGGCAAGCACCTTAACCATGGATCCATTTCTCCAGCCCAGGATTAATTTTAATTTATTTCAACAAGTCAGACTAGGTTGGATGATCTTTACAGCAAGGCATCATCCTCTCTCTCTAATTGCTCATGGGCTTGTTTGCTTCATTTCAGAATTGACTAGGAATTCCATAATGTCAGGGACTCATGTCACTCATGTCTGTATCCAGCATCTTTTATTTTAATTTAAAGTGTTCATTTTACTGTGTTTTACATTTAAAATTTTTTTTTAATTGACAACTTCCATAATTGTAGACAATATCCCATGGTACTTTCCTCCCTCCCTCCACTTTCCCCTTTGAAAATCCACTCTCCATCATATACCCTCCCCCTCTCAATCAGTCTCTCTTTTATCTTGATGTCATGATCTTTTCCTCCTATTATGATGGTCTTGTGTAGGTAGGGTCAGGCACTGAGAGGTCATGGATATCCAGGCCATTTTGTGTCTGGAGGAACACATTGTAAGGAGTCCTACCCTTCCTTTGGCTCTTACATTCTTCAGCCACCTTTTCTGCAATGGACCCTGAGCCTTGGAAGGTGTGTTAGAGATATTTCAGTGCTGAGTACTCCTCTGTCCCTTCTTCTTAGTACCATGGTGCCTTCTGAGTCATCCCAAGGTCACTGCCACCTGAAAAGAGAAGCTTCTCTATCAAAAAGTGGGAGTAGCATTAATATATGGGTATGAACAGTAAGAGAAGTGCTTACTGGTAAGTTTGGTGAGCATAGTGTATACATTTATCCAGACACCAGCAGATGTTATACCCCTAAGGCTTATGACTACCCCTGTTTTAGGTTTTCAGTATCAGGGATGTATTCCCTCCCATGGAGTGCGCCTCCAGTCCATTTAGAGAGCGGTTGCTTTCCCTGTAACAAACATGCCACTGTTGCACCCCTTGCTGGCCAAAATTAAGGCTTGCAGTGTCCACTGTTGAGTATCTTCACTGGTAATTTTTCTATCTCCCATTGAACTACCTGCAGCATAGCTTTTTCTAGCTTTCTATCAGCTGGTCCTCATGGAGAAGCTTTCAGCTCAACTCCAACAGAATTTCTCAGTGACCTTGCAGCCCAAGTATATGGAGTCTTCAGCAATAGGGTCTTACCATCTATTCCTGATGGGAAACCAAGGACCTCAGCAATGGCCTGTAGTGTTTTGGGGCTATCAGTGACCTCCCTGGCCAACAACTCACTGGAAGGTATCCCATCCCTTGTGTCCAGCATCTTAGATAGCCATTTTCTTGGCACTCACAAAAGTGTTTTGAAGTTGAACAGAACCAGAGTGAAAACAGATATAATTCAAATTAATCTTTCAAAACCATTTACTAGGGCAATAATAATGTAAAATAATTAAAACATTTTCACAAGTTACCATTATTTCCTACAAGTGTTCTATTTCTTTGAGCAGACCCTTAGTTGTAACAAGAAGTGAGCCACTTAAGTGTCTGTCTGGAGTTTTCTGGATGTGGGTTTTCTGTGACATTCTTATACTGGCCCCACTCTGCTCCTTTCTGTACCTATTCCTGCTTGAAGTGTTGTTCAGCTTTCTGTCAGTGAGATCCCTTTTCAGGGACAACCTTCTTCAGGACTAATTTTCTTCAGTTCATCTGTCTGGATCTTGCTGAATTGATCAAACAATTAAATTGATGGTCAAAGACTTACCCGCAACTGCAAGGCAGCATTTTATTTGAAACTCATTGATTTTTGTTTTCCTTTTTCCCAGTGCCCACCTTTAATGTTTGTTTTTACGCTTGATGTATTAGCATGCTTTGGTCCTTTTCCTAAAGTTCACTTGTACTCAGAAAGAAAAATAGCACATATTTGGTCATATAAACACAGCTGTCCATATTGTTTCAATATTCATTTGTGGCCACGATGTATCAAATTAGACTCTGCTCTTTGTATTTGATTTATCTCTTTGATAGATGATATGAGTTTCTGTATCCTCTATAGGTTTTCTATAGGCAAAGGTAATCATCATCATCTGCCCCCTGACCAAGAGGAGATTTATTGCTATAAACTGTAGATTGTCTGTTACAAAGGGAAAAAGAATGCCAGTGAAGACTGCTCACGTTGGCTTCAGATAACCATTAGCATCTCACAGCTATTGCTTTCTTTTTTTTAAAAAAATATTTTATTTATTTATTTGAGTGAGAGAAAGAAAGAGAGAGGGAGAGAGAAAGAGGGAGAGAATGGGCACGCTGGGGCCTCCAGCCACTGAAGAGGAACTCCAGATGCATGCGCCCTCTTGAGCATCTGGCTTACAAGGGTCCTAGAGAGTTGAACCAGGATCCGTTGGCTTTGCAGGCATTAACCTTAACCACTAAGCCATATTTCCAGCCCAGAGATTGCTTTGTTTTTGTTTCAGAGATGTGATTGTCAGTGGTCCAGAATCCATCCTTGGCAGTGTAGCCAAGAAAGAGACTCTGGGTTTGGAACTGAGACTGGGAGATGACCCACAAACAGATCTTTCTTTAGTGCTTATAAGATTGCACATGCAGGCCACATACCATATATAAATATTTAAAGGTATAAATCAAACTGCCTGCAACCTAGATCAGGTTTCTGCCTTGAGCCCTATTATAACCTGAGCCTGGTTATTGTTCATGAGACCTGTAGACTAAAAGTGCTGTGTTTTAGCCCAGGTGAACCCTGTCTCCACAAGCCTTCCTTAGATTGGGTGCCAAAAACACGGTGAACTATGGACCAGAGCTCAAGACTCTTGGGTTGTGGCTAGTTCAGGCTTGACCTTGTAAAAAGCTCTAGAGGTGGAGGTGAGCATTTCTCCTTAACACTTTTCCAACTCAGAGTTATAGGCAGTTCTAAGCAACTTCCACAACTATACCACCCGGGCAGAAGGGATGAGGAAGAACTGATAGCAGAGATAGTTGCCTTGCCTGGATATGAGCCTAGGGTGAATTTGAGTAGTTAATTTTAAATGGAAGCTCTTTCTGTGATTTCTACGGAAGGAGGCATGGGTTGCCTCTCCCCCTTTTCTTCTGCTTGTATTTATAATTCTGTCTTGTGGTCTTGGTGTGGAATGGAGAGAAGAGAACAGGATCTGGCTTGCCTGATTCTCTTTTGTAATGCCTGATTGATCAGTAGTTACTAAAATGTAAAGACAATGCTTCTAATGAGAGAAAAAAGTAAAAGCATGTAGATTTTAATAGTAATGATGCATGGAGTGATCTGATGTCTGGGGCCTTGATCAGAAGTTAGTTACATGGGTGGCTCCTGACCTGACCCGACTCAATGGCTTCAATTCAGGATGTCTGAATAAATGGAAGGACGCACCTTCAAAAAGTCTTAGTTCTGTATTTACTGCTCAGTCCAAGCAGATGATTCAAATGCCCCTTTCAGTGTCAACGATGGCAGGCGGGATGGTGACATAGGCTGCTGCTAGAGTTCAGACAGCATGGAGAAGGAAAACTGGCTGTTGCTATTGGCAACATTGTTGACTTCCCCAGGATGTCAACATGTAGGGTGTAGGGAGTTATGAATACCAAATTTAAAGAAACAATACTTTCATATTTTATTTGATCTTGCTGAGACATCTGCTCAAAATATCTCTAAGTTGAGCAACAGAGCAGTTTTCCTCATTCTTATCCTTTAAAAAAATCCCATTTACAAGATCTACTGAGCATTGTGGTATAGCAGAGACTATACTATGCCCAATACATTATTATATGCCCAATATATTTAATTTTCATAGCAACCACATGAACTAGGAACTATCTGAACAGAAAGAAATCAAGGCGAAGAGAAGTTATATTATAAAAGACCACCCAGTTACCAAGTGGAATTGTGATTTGGACATGGGATCATCCCACCTCTAAGTTCTCACTCTTCACCTGTACACATTATGGTAGTTTATATGAGGCTGTTTTTCATTTAACCACCAGTGGAGCTAGTATCAGGATCTTGCTTGTATTTTATTATAGGTATATGATTAATGTAGGTGCATATCTAGAATTATTGAACTTTGCTTATAGAGCCAAAGTTTTTCTTTTTCTTTTTTAACTCATTGAAGGTTTGTGGCAACCCTACATCCAGCAAGTTTATTGGTGTGGTTTTCCCAACAGCTCATTAACAATTTTTAGCAATAAAGTATCTTAAAATTTAAAGTATGTGCATTTTAGATATCATGCTATTGCATACTTAATAAATAATAGTAAGTGTAAACATAACTTTTATACACCGAGAACCCTACAAAATTATATGACTCATTTTATTGTTACATTTCCTTTACTGAGGTAGCCTGCTACCAAACCTGTATTATTTCCTAGGTATGCTTATATGTCTTTTTTATCTCATTTATATACCTATATTACTTAGCTTCATAAACTTGAATGGGGTTTGTCTTCTTAGAGAAGGGCTTCTTATTTTTTCTATTCATGATCTCTTTTCACTCCAGAAACTTTTACAAGATACCGTGTCTATAAGTATATAAAATAGGTATACAGATCAAACATTGATAATAAAAATAAGGAAATTTATTATTGATGAAAGCAATTTTTCAATCTAATATATATTTTATATAAATAAATATTGGATGAACATGATATTGCAGGATATAGTTTTTAGTTGATTGATACTTTAATTTAATTTTTTTAAAAAGTACTTTCTTTTATTTATGAGAGAGAGAAAGAAATGGCATACCAGAACCTCTTGCCATGTGCCACTTTGAGCATCTGGCTTTATGTGGGTCCTGGGGATTGAACCTGGGCTTTACAAACAAGTGCTTTTAACCTCTGAGCTATCTCCCCAGCCAATATTTTAATTTTATAATCAGCAATGTTGAAAATACAGTTTTGTATAAATACATACTGCAAAATGATAGAAGTATACTTATGCCATTTCAGAAATTATGGAAATTCTGTCCTAATCTCAATCCAAAATTCATTGAATGTTTATAGGTGTTGTGGTAGAAGGGCATTCACTGTGAATTGCACTGGCAAAGTGTGCTCAGAACCAAGGCTGCAGTGAAGTCACAACATGCAACATGGGTGGCCTGCCAGAAACACCTCATTCATTATGTATTTAATTTTGAATTAATTTCTAATTATAACACATTCAGAAACCTTTCTCTGTTGTCAAATATTTGCAATGACCTCATTCAGTTATGTGGGGACACCATACTGGGTCACTACTTATAGTTTTAGAAACTGTTGTTTTAGAAGGCCCCATTCTTCCTGAAGGTATTCTTTTTTTTTTTCATGTTAAAAGTAGTTTATTTTGTAAAAGTTTCTTTTACACTGGTGATGGCCTAAAAATATATTGAAAATAGTTTTCTTAGAGAAAACAAAATCTAGAGTTTTAAACTACTTTCTGTCTTTTTGTTTCGTTTTGTTTTTTGAGATAGGGTCTCACTCTAGCTCAGGCTGACCTGGAATTCACTATGAAGTCTCAGGGTGGCCTCAAACTCTCAGCGATCCTCCTACCTCTGCCTCCCAAGTGGTGGGATTAAAGGTGTAAGCCACCATGCCCAGCTTATTTTCTATCTTTTTAAATTGGCCAAATAATACATTATTTTTACTAAACAGTAATTTTCTACTAAATCCATGGTTAAGTATAAAAAATGTCATTGTTAAGATTTTGAAAAATTCTGTAAGAGAATTGAATTATAGTCTAGGATTCACTTAAATTCCTATTTTACAAACACTAGTCAAGGAATCTAACAGGTTGCCAGAGAATAGTCCCAAGCAGAAAGTGGAGCATCTAACAGGACACCTTCACCCTGAAACACATGTGTCCAGAAGCATGTCAGTCCTTTAGCATGTCAGTGTTTACATGCTAGAGACACGTAAGCTGCTGAATGTGTCAGATCTTTAGAAACAGGAACAAAACCCCGTAGGAGTGCCTTTAAAAGCCTTAGGCCAAGGGTCAATAAACCACAACAGTGCTTATATTTTCCTTTTTAGGAAAAAAAGGTTGAATTTCCCTGTAGTGTTCTGAGAGGAAATCAAGTCATTTCTGTAGAAATACCATATGATCTAGTGGTTTCTTGATTATTTTCCTGAATTTTTAAGTTCCAGCAAAGCATTACTTTGCAAAAGGTCCTTTAGCCAGTATGCACTGTCTCTGTTTTGATCTCTTTGCAGAAGAACTCTCTGTTCATCCACTCTCTTAGCCTGAGACCGTAAAATAAGTCTTCATCTGGTACTGTCGGACCCTTGGTGGAGGCAGGTGGTGGAACCTATTGTTGATCATCTAATCGGGACCCTTGACATTTGACGAGGATGTCAAAGAAATCTTCATCAGGCTCCTTCTTGTCCTTGGTTATTAGGTGCTCAAGAACTGGCTGGTGGTTGGTTTTTGTCAAACGAAGCCCTGGCAAATTACTGAAGCTGGCCCTCTGGTCATCCAGATGGCGGCTCTGTGAGCTGGCAAGAAGATCTAAAAACTCGTCTGTGTTGGGGGTACCACAGAAACAGGTGGTGGTTTTGTCTTGGCTTTGGCGAGAGTGGACGAAGCTGCCTTTGCTGTGTGGCAGGGATTTTCCTGTAAGCAGCACCTCTGATCATCCATGCTATTGCTCTGAAATCGCCTCGGTAAGTCAAAAAACCCTTCATCTCCAATGGTTTCTGTACTGATTTTCCTTTGAGAATTCAGAATTCGGTGGTCGATGGAATTCCTGGCATCTTGAAAGACTTTGGTCGAGGCACTGGATTTATATTTTTTCCCTTTCAATCTGTTGACGAACAGTAGCTTTGCAGAAGGTTTGGCAAAAAGAGGCTTTTGTTTAGCAAGAATTTCACTGTTCCAATTTGGTTCCTTTTCTGGTGTTAACTTCATAAGCTCCATACTTTCCATACTGAGTCGTCATCCCAACTTGGGGCATGCACTATTTATACTGCTATCAATTTCAATATTTTCAGACATTATGGAATTATTTGTGCTGTAGCTCATACCAAGAACCATCTGAAGAGCTGAGAGAGTCAGTCGGGCTGTCAGTTCACCACTTTTATCCCAACCTCTCTTGAAATTTCCAAGTGCTTTCCAGCAAAATGCATTGCTTGATCATGATTTCCTAGAGCTGTGTATGCGTTTCCTAAGCTCCAACATGCTCTTCCTTCGCCAATTCTATCCTTTAGCTCTTGAGCAATCGCTAAGTGCCTCAGATGATAGTCAATGGCTTTCTCATTGTCCCGAAGTAACGTATATGTGTTTCCAAGACAGTAACAAGATTGTGCTTCTACAGCCCTTTCTTTAAGCTGTCGCGCTAACAGTAGTGTCTTTTTGTAGTATTCAGAAGCAGTTTCAAATTCCCCAAGAAATATATATGCATTTCCAAGGTTGCGAAATGCTCTTCTTTCAGCTGCTTTATCTCAACTCTTTTGCAATAAGGAGCCGCTGCTCATGAGCGATGACAGCGTCTCTGAAGGTAATGTGTGTTGCCCAGGTTTCCAAAGGCTCATCCCTGAGCTGCTCGGTCACCCAAGGCAGCTACCAGTGACAGGTTCTCCTCATAAAGGTCCACAGCTGCCTGGAACGCATTTCTCACTTCTTCTGGAAATTCCCCTACATCCTGAGGACCAGGGCAACCAAAGCTTTTCACTTTGGCATGATACACATTTCCAAGATTGTATAATGCTCTTGCTTCTCCCACCTTGTCATTAAGTTCTCTAGAAATGTCTAGGTATTGCTGACAACAAACTATAGCTTCATCAAAATTCCCAAGCACTTTTAAGGTGTTTCCCAGATTACCACTAGCTTTGGCTTCCCCCAACTGGTCTCCAATAGTTCTTGCAAGAGTTAAATCATGATGGTGGTATTCTAGCGCTTTGGCATAATCATGCAAGTAGAAGTAAGCATTGCCCAGTTGGCTGTACATAGCACTAAGAGTTTTGAGGTCTTCAGTTCCAACTTGAACTGCAGCTTCAAAAAATGACATACCAGTGCGGCAGTCTCCTGATTTACACAGACGTTCCCCTTCCAAGGCCAGCTCAAGGCAAGAAGCTTCCATTCTGTAACGACCATGAAAAGAATGGTCTTCCCTCATGCTTATCATTTTTTCCTCCATTGAGGCATATTGTAAGCTGAGTAAAACAGAAATTACTTTATTCTGTTCCAATCCAGTTCCTTCTTGTGCAGAGGAGTTTGCAGAACATTGTCCGGTTAGTACATTAATGAGTTGGTGTTAATACACCCTAAGCTCCTGCTTCTTCTTTATTAATAATGAAAGGAGGTCAATGTCAGACAGCTTAAAGGTTCAAAATGGGTCCCAAATCCTTGCATCTCTGGCCCTGTCAGCAGCACTTCAGAAACATTTCTCCCACAGCTCGCCGGCGACAGCGGGCTGGAGGAGGCTCACAGCTCGGTGACCCCCAGGCGGCTCTGCCCACCTGTGGCTCCCAGGCTGGCAGCGGCACGGTGGGAGGCCAGTGCGCCCCCTCTCCCTGCGCCCACCCCTGGCAGGGCACGTGGCCCTGAAGGTATTCTTGCAGAGGGCTTTTTTCTTCTTTTACTGTTGCCATTTTCCTAAGGACAGAGACACTCCACAAATCTTATTTTTGTTCCCAGTGCCCAGCCTATCATAGGATGACTACTCTATAGAATATATTTTCATAGACTGATATTGTTACTCTTGCTTCTACTTTCTTTTTATAATTTTATTAATTATGAACTTTACTGTGTGAACAAATTGTGTGCTGGTCACATTCTCCTTGTTATCCTTTTTATCTCCTCTACCTTGCCCCCATTCAATTGAGGGTGCTGCTCAGTGGAGTTATTGGTATTCACTGTGGGGTCATGAATGCATCAGTCAGTCTCTGCTGGGGGCTGGGAGCATTGCCTCAGGATATTCCTTCCCGTCCTGTGGCTCTTAAAATCTTTCTACTCTCCTCTGCCATAATGTTTCCCAAGCTTTGGTGGGTGTGTTATAAGTGCTCTTCAGTGTTGAGCCCTCTGCAACCTCTGGGTTTTGCTTTGATGAGTTTTGAGTGTCCTCAGTGTCTATATCCACCTCTTTGGAGCTGGATGTCAGGCTAGCACTAAGAGCAACACATGTTTAAATCACCACTTCCTGTGTAATGTTTCCTGGGCCCTGGCAGACTTCTTTGTTCTAGAATAAGATGAAATTTCTCACCAAGCCAGTGCTTCTTCTAGACCAGATGTACATAACAATGAGCAGTGAAGGGAGGAATGGTTGGGGAAAACCAAGGGAAAAGATCTTTGGAATGTTCTGTGAAGTAGAGGGGTCTCTTTCAGCATATTCCATCTCTGACTTGTCTTATTTTCTTTTTGTTTGCCAATTTTTCTTCTCTTCCCTTCCTTTCCCTTTCCTTCTCTTCTTTTTCCTCCCCTCTTTTTACTCACCTTCCTCTGCCTCTCCTCTCCTCTCCCTCCTTCTCTTATCTGTTCTTTGGAAATAGGAGAATACCACAAAAGTACCTTTACTTGAATTTGGCCTTTTCTTTCCTTGTATGAGTGAAGTATAGTGGAAAAGGAAGACTCAAACAGCTTATATTTAAAGGCTTGCTAAGACCATTACCAGCTATGCATTCTCAGGTGATCACTAACCTGCATAAACCTCTTTCCTGTTTTGCTAAGAGGAATGGTACACTTTCTGTTGCAGATAGCTTCGGGTTCGCTGAGATGAACTTCCAGACCAGGCACAGTTATGGAGGAAGGGATATTATTTATTGAAGCTTACAGATCCAGGGGAAGTTCCATAATGGCAAGAGAAGTGGCCTGCTCTCCACAGGGCCAAGCAGAGAGAGAGAAACCAACCAGCCACCACAGCACACAGAGCAAAACTACAGCCAAAAGGTCACACAGCACACTTCAGGAACTCCTGCTAGGCACATTTGCATATCTTTACAATGGAATCTCAAACCCACACCATTAACACCTTAATACCAGCCCCCAGTGACATTGCCTCTAGCAAGGTGATTGCAGATGCAAACTATAACTAGTAAAGCACTGAATATATTGGGGGACATATATTCAAACTACCACATTCCGCCCCTGGCCCCCAATATATTTAGCTCCTGGCCCCCAATAGATTTATAACTATCACACATTGTAAATTGTACTCAGTCCAATTTCAAAGGTTCTCATAGTATTGATCAACTTAAGATAGTGAGTCCTGTAAAATCAAACAAGTTGAATACTTTCAACATGTAAAGGCACAGAGTAAACATTTTAACTGTATAAGGAATAGCAAGGAGAGACTAGAATAATGCAAACTCAACCACCATCAGCCATCATCAAACTTCTGCAGTTCAAGTTCAATATAACCAGAGACTGACAGTCTCCAGGTTTTCCAATTCTGCCCCTCCAGCTGGGCAGAGTCGCCAGGGAAAACTTTCATCCCATGCCAACACTGCACTCCATGATAGCCCTTTGGCACAGTCCTGGTATATCCAAAACATCTTCAGGTCTCCATGCAAACCACGGTCCATCTTCCAAAGGCTCTTCCAGCCTATTCCTGAGGGTCTACATGCCCTGCCTCATGCCGCATCTCAGCAGCGGCTCCTGGAACCGTGTGCAACTCATGACCACTCCATGCATTTTTCATGCTTCCAAAACCAATACCAGGTGTGCAGGACACAGCCATATTCTTAATCCAGGGACAAAATAAATCAGAGCCTTGAAAAGCAGGTTCCTTCTCCAGTCAGCTCTTTCCAAGAATTTGCATTTCTAACAGTCTTTCCTCAGGCATCCTCTCCATTGTTTTAATGTAAAGCAGTCAGGCCACCTTCCTTCCACCTTCCTTAAGATTGCTAATGTGTTGACAATAGCAGCTCCAGTAACCTAAAACCAGTCTCAGTGCCTCTAATTTTAACTTGCTTGAGGTTTTCCAACTTAAAATCTTAAATATCTCAGTCTAGTATGTTTAGACAAGCACTTCAGTCCATTACAAATTTAACTTTGATCAAACTTTCTGGGCCTGGATAGCAGAACACAGCCATCCCTTATGCCAGTAGCCCAGTTCCAACAAAGTGCTCTGTAGTCTTTCCTTCCCCTTAGAAGCCAAGCCTTGAAGTTAAATACTGTCTGCACTTAGCACTCTCAAACTCTCATCAGAATAGTCCATAAAACTTGGCTTACCACTCTAGAAGGCCTCTTCAGTTGCAAGCACCAAGTCCATGCCCATTCCTCCAAAACAAAGGTTCCAAAAGACGAATATCCACATGGTCAAGTTCATCTCACCCCACTTCTGGTACCACTTTACTGTTGCAGACAGCTTCGGGTTCGCTGAGATGAACTTCCAGACCAGGCACAGTTATGGAGGAAGGGATATTATTTATTGAAGCTTACAGATCCAGGGGAAGTTCCATAATGGCAAGAGAAGTGGCCTGCTCTCCACAGGGCCAAGCAGAGAGAGAAAACCAACCAGCCACCACAGCACACAGAGCAAAACTACAGCCAAAAGGTCACACAGCACACTTCAGGAACTCCTGCTAGGCACATTTGCATATCTTTACAATGGAATCTCAAACCCACACCATTAATACCTTAATACTGGCCCCCAGTGACATTGCCTCTAGCAAGGTGATTGCAGATGCAAACTATAACTAGTAAAACACTGAATATATTGGGGGACATATATTCAAACTACCACACCTTTCTATCTACCTTTTAGAGTTATAATAAAAAAGAAATGCTGTAAAGAGCATTAAAATATTTTGAATACCTGTGGAAAAGTACCTGATCAGAATGATGCAGAATGCTCTTGGGGTACAGGAAGAGTAATGGAGTATTTGAAAAGACCAGATGTGAGATAACCCCAATACCTGAAGGAGCTCATGTGGTAACAGACTGATTCTGAAGGCAGCTTTCCCCACACAAAATCCTCCAGGCACTTAATATACTTTTTTGTGAAAAGAACAAACCAAATGATCTAGAGACATGATCAAGGACTTTTCTCCAAAAAGTGGGCTTGACCATCGATTTTCAGGCTGTGTGATGACTGGCAAGTCACCTAATACCCAGATTATATTTAACCTTCTGAGAAGCACTGTTGTGTGGGAAGAAAGGCATGGGTTTTTGGCGTAGACAATGAAGCTTACTTCTGCTCCTTATGAATTGAGTCATCTTGGAGAAGTTCTCTGACTTTTCTCATCTTCAGGTATAACACTTTCCTTTGGTGGTATTGGCAGCATGAGATGAGATAATATTTCTAGCACATTATTATGTAGGACAAGCTTGTGGTATATTATCATGCAAGAAAAATGACTTCACATCTTTGAAAATCATTCTATACTGACAGTTCTCATACTTGTGTATGATATATTTTGGATCAGAATCCCTTCCTGTTACCTTTCTTTGTCCCCTCTCCTCCATCTAACTTCTAATGAATCCCTTCTTCTTTCCAACTAGTGACTTCCACCTTCGCACTTCTGTCTGTTCCTTTCAATTCAGTACTAAGTTCCCACGTATGTTTGTATTGACCATACAACAATATTGTAAGCTACTTGATAATAGAAGCAATACCTTCAACTATTTGTGTGTGTGTGTGTGCGTGCTCACGACACATGCTGTGCATAGTGTATACATGTGTATGTACTGATGTGGTGCCCTGTGAGCTCACTTGGGGCAGCCAGAGGGGATGTTAGGTAACCCCCTCCATCACTTGCTTACCTGTTTTTTTTTTCCTTGAAGAAGTCTTTAATTCCAGACATTGCTTGTAGCAGACAGTTTTAGATTTGCTGAGATGAACTTCCAGACCAGGCACAGTTATGGAGGAAGGGATATTTATTGAAGCTTACAGATCCAGGGGAAGTTCCATCATGGCAGAAGAAGCAGCCTGTCTTCACAGGACCAGGCAAGAGAGCAAAGCCCAACAGGCACACAGCACACAGAGCAAAACTACAGCCAAAAAGCCACAGCACACTTCAGGAACTCCTATTAGGCACACTTTGCATATCTTTACAATGGAATCTCAAACCATCACCACACCTTAAGACTGGCCCCCAGTGACATTGCCTTTAGCAAGGTGATTGCAGATGCAAATTATAAACTAATAAAACACTGAATATATTGGGGGACATATGTTCAAACTACCACATTGCTGTTTCCCAGTCTCAGCAATTCTCCTGTCTCTGCTCCCTGCACGATTAGAGTTACAGGTGTGTGTGGCCATGTCCAGCTGTTTTTGTGTGTTCTGGAAGTTTGAACTTGGTTGGCCTCAGGTCACCTCAGGTCTTCATTTTTGTGCAAGAGGCACACTTAACTGCTGGGCCATCTCTCCAGCCCCATTTGTGCATTTCAAACAATACTTACTAAGGATAAGAATGAGGGCCACTACAACTTATTTGATGAGAAATGTTTGACATTATATCTATCTCTATCTCTATCTCTATCTTTCTATCTATCCATCCATCCATCCCCAGGAAAGTCCCTGGCAGTTAGAATGAATAAATACTGACAGAATAAATTATTTCTGACAAATTTTGGGGTGGAAGATGGATCATCTGGGTTGAAGGTCAATTATGCGAAGCCTTATGATCTACAAACAGAATAAAGTCAGCATGTCTACATGTCTAAACTTCAGAATAGATGACACAATCTAATAGGTCATTTCACATGTAATCTTGACTTTCTTTTCTATTCTTTTTTTTTTGCTGCCTATAAATGCCATTACTAGAATCAGAAACACTGGAACATAAAGCTCCCAAACTGTTATATATTTGAAAGCTAAAATGGATTTGTCAGGTATTTTAATGCTTAGATTTCTAGATAGTTTTTTAATAATCTAAAATTCATAACTTATAAAAAAATCTCTTTAGACAGGAAGCTCAGCAGCCTCTGGGGAGTCTTGAAAATGAATTTGAATCAAGCAGAATATTATATAAATAAGTCTCTTAATGTGTGAATTCTAACGAGATGGTAGCAAAATGAGAAATATGCATTGGTTATTAACAACTGAGGTTAGAAAGGCATTTTGATTTACAACATAGGCGGATTGCAATTTCACTTTCCACTGGGTAGGCAGAAAATGGGCTCTGCTTCATTACATTGTGAGATTAGTGTTTGTGCTGAATCCCCATCCAAGTGAACTGAGTGAGTCATTGACGGATGAATGACTGGGTTTCTTTCCAGGAAGCTTCCAGCTCATATCTGGATGTCTTCTACTGTTCAGTGTTCCTTGTTTCTTTCCCCAGTGGTTTATTTCTTTTTTTTTTTTAGAGATTCAGTTGTGAGAAGGTACAAACAATGGACATTTCAAATTCGTCATATTGCCAAGTCAAGCTTACTTATTCAGAGGTAGAAGAGAATTCTACCGTGAACAAATGTCAATTTGTTCCAGATAGGGCATCAACAGACCAAAGTCACAATTATACCAAAGTCCAACTTGGTGAGCCAGTGGAATTAATTACAAGAGTATGAATGACTCAAAGGCAGCTGCATCACCAAAAACCACAATCTAACATGGGCAATAACTCATAAAAACTGCATCCCTGGGAACTTATTGTATGATTTTCAGGCCACTTAGCTGGCAGGAGAGTTTATTCTCACAAGCAGTTCTTATTCTTTATACAACCTTGGGGAGAACCCTTGTGAATCTTGTGTCAGAAGCTTCCTGAGCCTTGTAATGAATTTAATTCCTGAACCTCATTTCTTCCTGAGCCTTCACAGCTTCAGAACTTTCTGAGTCTTATGGGCCTGCATCTTAATTTGGAACTTTCCAAGGAGCATCCCTCCAGAATGAATGTTTAAATTTGGATAAAAATGCTAGACAACCTCATAGTTCTGGAAACTTAAGGCACAGCAATGACATAGTAGAGAAACAACCTCTGGAGTCAGACACATCTTGGCTTAATTTCCTGATTTTCCTTTTATTACATAGTTTACTCATAATGGATTGATAATATTGATTCTATATTTAATAAATTAATGAGACAACATATTTAAAATATGTCACATAGAATACCCACTAAACAATTTAGTATGCTCCCCAACTGAGGGAAGCATTCATATATGATAGAAATTTCTCTATAATTCTCTAATTCCAGCCTACATAAAATTATGAAAATATGGTTCTCTCTGAAAACTTAACAAATTCAATTGATCTTGTATATTAAATTAAGATACCTAGTACATTAGGCTTTGGGAGCATCAGAGAAACATAAAAAATGACTAAAGTGAATATTACAAAGTTTCTCACACTCAAGGTATGGAAATGTGATCAAACAGTTATACTATAAGATAGACTAAGTGGAATTAGAGAATTAGACAACTTTACAGAGAGATGAATGAGTTAGTTAGGTAGGGTATGATGCTGAGGCAAGAAGGTTAAAGAGCAAAGGCAAAAGACAAGGACTGAAATTGTATTTTTCCTAGAAAGCCTGAGAGTGTTACTAATTTTGAAGAGCTCCATTATCATGGATTTATCATATCTACACTAAGAGCTGCTACATTTATATCTCTAGGCTAGATCCTTGTCTTCTATCCTCATGTGGCCTATCAATTGTTTTCCTCAAATATAATAAAAATTAACTTTTCCACATTGAATTTATTTTCATCTCCAGTTTTTCATATAGTATTCCTCATGTTACTTGATGATGTCTCCCTTTTAGCAGCTCATCCTGAACACCAGGAAGTGTTGTGTCACTTCTTATATACCACAGTCAATCCAACAGGAAATTATGCTAGTTCTACCTTCAAATACAGTCCAATTGATTCTTACCCCAGCTTCATTCTCTACCAGAAACTTGTACCTGAGTCACTCCAAAAGTTCAACTCATATCTCTGCTTATACCTTTGTCCTCTCTTAGAGTATTCTTAACACAGCAATCGGATCAATTAGCTTATATTTACTTTCCTTCTTAATCGAGAAACAAATGCATGTTCCTTTTATTCGGGGTAAAAATCAAAATACTTAAAAAGTAGTCTAGGAGAGTCTATGAGATCGGGCCTTATATCACATGCCTGATCTCATGTCCTGCTACTCTGCCCTCTGCTCTCCTTAGATACATTGGTATCCTTATTCTTTCTCAGTCCTGCAAATCATACACCTGCCTGAAGCCTGCCAAACTATTCTCAAGTGATCTCAGAGGCATGGCCATGGGAAATTCTCTAATTTCTAGTTATAAAGAAATATCCTTGGCTAATCCTTTGTAATTATATGTATACACATATTTGCTTTCTATCTAAATATTACAAGTATCTAACACAGTGTGTGGTAAAGGTGGGTAGTACAGATAAATGGACGATGACACAGCTTTTGTTCACACACCGTCCTATCCAAATTCTTTCTCTTCTTGTTCTAAGTTAAATATCACATTTCAATTGGCAACTCAATTTATTTTTACAGACAATGTTAGCATAGAAAAACATGATTGCTTATAAATAATACAAGTACAGGATGCAAACTAAACTAAACTATTTGGAATAAAGGAACATGATTCCACAAATATTAATACATTTTTTTCAGAATTCTGTACTGAGAAAACAGAAATGTCTGAGAAAAAAAATGATCAACCACGGAGCATACTATGCACATGAATTACCTTTCAGTTCTGTTTGAATAGACTTTGTGGCGGCACAGTTTTGAGGTGGGAACCTTTGACTTTTGCTTTTCAAATCATTCTTTGCAAAGTCTTAACCTGACCTGCCATGTCCACTTACTTTAATGAAACATGAAGCTGCTTAAAATGAAATTTCTCATCTCCACATTCTGTTCCTTTGATTAATTTAGTGTTGGCATTTAAGCATGATTACATTCCCTTGGGAATCAGTGATGTTTTAGGCAATTTCATCTGTTTAATTTACATTTTGTTGAAAGACTTAGGAAGGCAACTGCTTTTTAAATCAAGATCCTCAAATGTCCATGCATCCTGATTATAGCTGATCTTTCTATTTTCATTATGCTTTCATGAGTGAACTTATTAAAATATGAAAATAAAGGAAATCAAATCCACCATGTCAAATAAAATGCGCCACTGCACTCCACTTTCCACATAGAGATGATTTCCCATCATGCCTCCATGCTTTTTAAATTAAATGTCAAGTTTTGCACATCTACCTCAAGAGACTTCATTGTTGGGTGAAAGCTTTGCTTTGCATTGCTCTGCATTGTATTTGACTTAGTGCTTATTACCACTAATACCATTATATGATCAGAACAACTAATGTTGAATTTTAACATTAAATAGGTCAAGACATTTTTAAACTAATATCTCACAAGTACTTAACCCAGCATCATCTATAATGAATTATAATCATCTAAATATTATTTATTTGGATGTATTTTATGGATTTTTACCTCTGTTACTTGGTATTGTAAACTGCAGGTGACAAAGAACCAAAATAATTATATTCCTGGAGCTGAAAAAGTATTAGAGATATTTTTACTTCACTATTTTTCTACTCTTATTCCATTCTATTCTATTCTATTCTATTCTATTCTATTCTATTCTATTCTATTCTATTCTATTCTATTCTGTTCTGTTCTGTTCTGTTCTGTTCTGTTCTGTTCTGTTCTGTTCTGTTCTGTTCTGTTCTACTCTATTCTATTCCATTCTCCTGAAAGTATGGGATTGGTTATCAAGAGCTGGAAAACTAAGAGGAAGAAGAGTTGTCTAGACAACAGGGTTCTGATTATAGTATACCTCCCCACTTTTCATTAAGTTAACAATCCAACAATTTTTGTTATGGTTTGGATATTAAACATCCCCAAAAGGCTCATGTGTTGAAGGCTTGGCTCCCAGCTGGCAGATTTATTCATTGAAAGGCAATGTGATTCAGAGGGCTATACCATAATCAACGGATCAATCTGTCAATGTATTGATGATTTGATGGGACTATTTATAAGTGGCAGAAACTTTCAGAACTGGGGTTTAGTATGAAAAAGGAGGTCACAGGGGTGTGTTTCTTTTTGCTTCTCAGAAGCCATATAGAAAGCAGTTCTGTTTCACCACACCTGCTCTGTGCTGATATAAGGCCTCCCCATAGGCTCAGAAATACAGAATCAAGAGGTCATGCACTAAAGCCTCTGAAACTGTGAACTCAAGCAAATCTTTCTTCCTTTAACTTGTTTCTCTCAAGTATTTTGTCAAGGCAGCAAATAAATGCTCATGTTCTTAAAGTTATTGGTACTTGAAATATTTAGAATATTATATAAAATAGAAACTTGGTGCTATACAAGGAGAATAACCACTTTAAGTTGGGCATTAAGAAAAGAATAGATTTCTTAGCCAGAAGTCTAACTTACTGGATTGCATTAACTTTTCTGAGATATACTTCAGATACTTGTTCAGTGATACAAAGTACCTCAAGAAATTCCCAACCACAGAGTCAACAGTAGCTCATCATTCTATCTTGGGAACAGAGCCCGTCAGTATGTCAATGTAAAATGATGACTCCCTTTAAAGAACATAAGAAATTCTGTATCTGAGTCAAATATGAGTGATTCACTGGAAATCTGGACTCAGGTTACCCTGAATGATGTGTTGTATAGAAGAAAAAGTTACATGAACTTTTATGTCCACAGAAAAATAGTCATAATTTACCAGTTACAGTGGTGGAAACATCAGTTAAGTGGGACAAAATAAAATTGGGGAAACCTCTTTCAAATGTTTCAGTCTTAATTTTGGAGGTTTGAAGTCTCCAAGCTCCTGAAAAGTATCTCTGTTTTTTAAATAATGATGAGTCACACATGAAGGTACATGGCATTGAAAGGGTCTAAGATAGTCCAAGATAATTTTAACTATCTTGATTTATTGACCTGCAGTATCTCAGCCTTCCATAGTCAAGACATTCTAGTCATCCAAGGCCATGCTGTCTATAGAATCTTTAATGTACATGCAGCTTGTTTTTCCCCAGGGAACTTCAGTTCTTAGCTACAGCTAAACTTTTTCACCATATAGTCTTAAGTCCCATGAAGTTCCAAGTACCTGAATATTAACTTTTTTCACATCTAGTTATTTTTTGTTTAGTCTCCTTACATAGTTATTTATGCCTGGTTTATACGATGAATTTTGTTCCTGAGCTAGGATTGGATTTGAGTCTTGACATTACTATTCCCTAGCCAGGCAACAGAATGAGCACATAAGGCCATTCATACAACTCTAGACATTGTCAAGCACTACACAGTTTTCTCAAGAGATTTGTTTTATGGCACTAAGTTTTGTTTGTTCAGAGTTGAATTTTATTTGGCTTTGTTTTATGGCCAACGAGGTTCATATTATCAGTCCAATTCATGCTGGATTTCTCATCATTGTCAACTCTAATCATAGACTTACAATATGCATAATTTAAGGAAATTATTGAGTAATATTTCTACCCATTTATCTTAGTGATAATAGTTGAACTCTGTGTAAACAGCACTTCTTAGAGTTGCTCAGTGATACAATTATGGGACCAACATGGTAACTATGGAGTTATTAGGGTGTTAAAGGTCAGGGTCAAGTATAGAGTGAGGGCATACAGTCCTCCACAAGATTTCCTTCACTTCTCATACCAAGGGCAAGTTTGGAGGAAAGGGTCTCAAAACCACCGTCAAGTTAGCTGATTGCTAGAAAGATTTGTATAATTCACTGAAAACTATTATACTCCATGCTTATGATTTTTATAGGAATTAAGATTAGTGCAAAGAAGAGATATTTGTGATTCATGTGAAGCTTCCATTGTCTTCTTTCTGTGAAGTGCTGTTCTCTTAGTTTGCTGTGTTGATAGTATACATGGGGATTTGTCAAAGAGGGAAGCCACTTAAGTCTTGGTGTTCAAACCAGGGTAACATATATACGTAGTTGACTAATTGATTGCTCAGAGTTTGATACCAGTCTTTAGTTGTGACCCAAAGACCCTACTCTAATCTGCAAGACTGCTATTGGTCAAAATCTTTTTTTTTTTAATTTAAGTATATATTTTTTATTTATATTATTCTGATTTTACATTCATAGTATTGGATCCATTGTCCTCCTCCTTGTCCTCCCACTTTCAAAGGGACCCTCATCAATGGGGAATGTGGGTCGTGCATTGTGAGGTTAGTCAAGAGTTCTGGGTGGTAGGCCCCAGTCTCTGTGCATAATGCCCCAACTTGTGACTCTAATAATCTTTCCGCCCCCTCTTCCGCGAGTTTCCCTGAGCCACATTGGGGTCAATTTAGTTCTGCTTCAGTGATGAGGTTTTGGGAGCCTCTGTGTCTCTGGATATCTGGCTTAGTTGGAGTTGGATGTTCTCTGTGTTTATCTCCTTCAGCCTTTTTCTGGTGTCGTGTTCGCCATGAACGCTGAACTCTTGCCCTTCCCCTGCATTGTTCTATGGTTTCAGCTGGGGCCCTGGTGAGGTGTGGTTAGCTGATCCTCCCTTCAGGTTCATTGTCCACCTGAGAAAAGAGAAGCAAATTCTCCAACGGAGAGAGAAGTTAGTACTAGATAGAAGGGATGACCATATATGTTTTGGAGGGAATTTTATATGCATTGGCTCTCTTCTAGCCCACATTTGGTGGTATCTTGATCTTGGAGACTGAGCTCATTTTTTGTACCTGGTTTTGACTTATTTCCCAGTTCCAGTAATGAGTTCCATTCCACTGAGTGGATCTATTAGCCAAATCAAGAGCAGTTGGTTACCCACCATGGCTGTTTGCCACTACTGCACTTGTATAAGCATTACATCAAGTTGTTTCCTGCTGGGTATCTTAGACTGCATGTTGTTTGGACCAATGCCACACGTTTTCCCCCAGTTGCTCGTGTAGCACCCTCTGGTACTAGACTAGCTGTCTGGGGACTGACCTTCTTCCAGATTCTGGCCAGGTCTCTCTGTGTTTGGTCTCACACACGTATGCTATTTTTGACAGTAGGGTCTTGCCATTAACCTTTGGTGGGTCACCAAGAACTCTGACAGAAGTCTGTCTTTTTTTTTTGGGGGGGTACAACCTTGTAGGTGTCTCAGATCAAAAGCTCATTGTGGAGTTTAACCCCATGCTGGCACTGGGAGTTTTAAGTCTTCACCTAGAAAGGTGAGGGAAGAAAAAGATAGATAATATTATAGAGGAAGTGAGTATAGAGAGGAGAGGTAGGAAGAGAGAGTGAGAGGGAGAGAGAGAGAGAGAAGCGGGACAAGATTAGGGTTAGCCTTCATGATACTCTCTCCAGATTCCTGTGGTTTGGGTGTTCCCTCTGCAGGCCTGCTGAAGGATCAAAGTTTTAGCCTGTTGTTCAGAGTAATGGGTTTTATAGTATCTTTTCCTTTTGCGTCCCAATTGTATCCCCGTCCCTTGTCCTTCCCCCCATCCTCTCGTTCCCTCCCACCCTTACCTTCCCCCATCCCACCCTCCCTCTTGTCTGGGCCTCAGAGTGTTTATTAGGTTTGGCTGCATGTCACGTAGATTCAGGTTAGGAGCGACAGATAAACGAGACCATGCGACAATTATCTTTTTGTTCTTGGGTGAGCTCACTGAGGATGATCTGTTCACTGCTGATGGGAATGTAAAATGGTTCAACCATTATGGACAGCTATATGGAGACTCCTGAAAAGGATGACCGTAGACATACCAATGATCCAGTTATTCCCTTATTGGGCATTTACCCTAAAGGCTCCAAACCGCAGACCAGAAACATCTGTTCAACCATGTTTATAGCTGCTCAATTCATAATAGCACAAAGCTGGAATCAACCCAGGTGTCCATCACCAGATGAATGGATAACAAAGATTTGGTATATCTACACTATGGAATTCTATGTAGCAGTAAGGAAAGATGAAATAAGGAAATTTGAAAATATTTATCAAAATCTTTAAAGAATCAGAGAAGTAGGGGCTGGAGAGATGGCTTAGCAGTTAAAGCATTTGCCTGCAAAGCCAAAGGACCCTGGTTTGATTCCCCAGGACCCATGTAAGCCACATGCACAAGGGGGTACATGTGTTTGGAGTTTGTTTGCAGTGGCTGGAGGCCCTGACGTGCCCATTCTCTCTCTCTCTACTTTTCTCTCTCTCTCTCTAAAATAAATAAATAAATAAATAAATAAAATAGATATTAAAAAAAAAGAATCAGAGAAGTATGGGCTGGAGAGAAGGCTTAGTTGTTAAGGCACTTGCCTGTAAAACCAGAGGACCCAGATTAGATTCCCCAAGACCCACATAAGCCAGATATACACTGTGGCACATGTGTCTGGAGTTTGTTTGCTGTGGCTGAATGCCCTTGCATGCCATTCTCTCTCTCTACACACACACACACACACACACACACACACACACACACACACACACACCCTCCTCTGTCTCTCTGCCTCAAATAAATAAAGAAATGAAATAAAATAAAATATAAGAAAAAAAAAGACTCAGAGAAGTAGAAAGACAAAATGTGCCACTAACCTTCCTTCAGTGTACCACTCCCTTCAGATATGATTGGCCTTTTGCATCTATGGGCACTGCATGTGCAGACTCAACCAACAGCATATTAAAAAATATTTGGAAAAGAAAAAAGAAAAAAAATGTAATTGCACTTAATATTTACAAGTTTTCTTAATTGTTATTTCCGAAACAGTGTGGTATAGCAACTACTTAAATAGCATTGATGTTGGATTAGTTAGTACAAGTGACATTACTTAGAGTACATGGAAGAATATAAATGGATTACATGCAAAGACATTTGATATGAGACAGAAAGCTAGAAATTCTTGGCTACATGGGATTACTGAACCACTCCTGTGTGGATGCCTAGGGAAAACACTATACACATGTGGGTTTTGCTAGCTCAGTTTTGTTAGTTTTATTTTTGTCCTCAACTGAATTATTTTTGTTTTCAATAAAAAGTTATTTTTTATCTACTTGTGAGAGATACACACACCCACACACACAGAGAAAACATGGGTTTGCCATTGCCTCTTGTCACTGTAAACAAACTCTAGACACATGCACCACTTTGTGCATCTGCTTTACATGGGTACTGGGGAATCAAACTCAGCATGCAGGCTTTGCAAGCAAGAGCCTTTAGGCACTGTGGTATCTCTCCAGCCCAAAGTTGTATTCAAATCATTCTCCCTTGCTAGGCAGCCAGTCTAGCCTAATTGGTGAGACTCTGTCTCAGAGAAGGTGGACAGTGTTCCTGAAGCTGGCATCAAAGGTTGTCCTCTGACCTCCACACACGTGTATGCCCACGTGTACCCACATGCACCTACATGTGCACATTTATGTGCACATACACAAATTACTTTCCTTAGTAAGAAAAGAAAACTATTCCCTACAGTGGTGTGGTGGTTTGAACTAGGTGTCCCCCATAAAGCCACGTGTTCTGAGTGATAGGTCCCCTGCTGGTAGCAGTTTGGGAATTGGAAACTCTTGGAGGCAGTGTGTTGCTGGGGGCAGGTTTATGGGTGTTATAGCCAGCTTCACCTTGCCAGTGTTTGGCACACTTTCCTGCTGCTGGTGTCCACCTGATATTGGCTAGGAGGTGATGTCCACCCTCTGCTCATGCCACATTTCCCCCTGCTATCATGGAGCTTCTCCTTGAGTCTGTAAGCCAAAATAACCCCTTTCCTCCCATAAACTGCTTTCTGCCAGCAATGAGAGGTTGACTATAACAAGTGGATAGATTATATTTTTGAAGGTTTTCTTGTTATATGTTGACTTGACATAAAAAATGTGTAGGTTGAAAGAGTTATGTGAACACAAGTACAAAAGGCTTTTGGTATGTTCCATCCTATCCCCTTCTTTCTTTCTCAACTCTGTTTTGAACTTAAAAAATTATTGACAACTTCCATAATTATAGACAATAAACCAAGATAATTTCCCCCTTACTTTCCCCTTCACAACTGTACTCTCCATCATATAACATCGTCTTTTGATCAACAGACACAGTCCTAGTTACCCCTCACTGGGGTCTGAAGTGTACTTGGGTTTAGCTTTGTTCTTACCTCAGTGTGTAGTTTATCATTTTTACCTTGGTTCTTTGTGTATAGGCATATATATAGTATGTGTGGTGTATACGTGTGTGTATGTGTGTGTATTGTTCATGTCCTATGTACATAAGTGTGGAGGCCAGAGAACATTGTGTGTCCTCTGATATATTTCATCCATGTGTTTCCAAAAAAAAAAAAAGAGAGAGAAAAAATTCTCTCACCCACCCTGGAGTTTCCACTTTTCAGTCAGACTGGTGATTTTTTTTTTTTTTTTTTGGTTTTTCGAGGTAGGGTATCGCTCTAGGCTAGGCTTGACCTGGAATTCACTCTGTATTCTTAGGGTGGCCTTGAAATCACAGTGATCCTCCTATCTCTGCCTCCCGAAGGCTGGGATTAAAGGCGTGCACCACCACGCCTGGTTTAGACTGCTGATTTTCAGTGATTCTCTAACAATATACTAGTACTGGGATTACAGGCATGTGTGGCCATGCTTTGGGTGCTGAAGACTTAAACTTAGGGAGAACCAGGCCCTCTCAGGCCCTCATGCTTATATGGCAACTGGCCTCCCCCACTAAGCCAACACCCCAGCCCCTTTGCCTGGGTTCTATATTTATATTAGATTTCTTCTAGCTTTGCTGCAGGCTCTCTGTTCTTGAACCTGAAGAGCTTTTCTCAATAACTTTGCTTTATCCAGTTCCTCATTACTCAAACAAAGTTTGGTTGTCATTATTTTACTGTTATCCCACATATTTCTACTAATTTTCTTATTTTCACTCCAGAGAGCTACTATTTTGGCGTAATATCTATGGTTTCTCATTAAAATGCCACTGTGTTTATGTGCTTGGGAAGAGTTAGGATGGCAGGTGTAGAGGCTTCTTTGACTGAATTCTGAACCAGTCAAGTACAAAGGAGTAGAGTATGCAAACAGTTCTGCATGGGTGTATCAGTCAGACTTGTGCCTTGCTGTGACAAAAATACCTGAGAGAGTGCATTAAAATAAGAAGGATTTATTTTAGCTCTTGGTTTCAGTCCATGGCAGTTAGGAAATAGAGTGGAGAAGGGTGTAATTGGGTATAACCTTTCAGGACATGACCCCCGTGTCTTAGTTTCTCAATCTAAGCCCCACCTCCTAAAGCTGGAAAACCTCCTAAAATAGTATCACCAGGTATAGACCTAGCATTCAACACATGGGCCTGTGGCGAGACATCTTGCACTCAAACGCTGACACTAGGTATTAGAGAATGTGGCTTTTATCTGCCAAAGAAAACAGATTTCCCATTACTAAGCTCTTATTCAATGGAAATGGGCAAGTCTGCATCCACAGGTGGAATGCACTCTCTAGGCACACCTACTCCAAATGGGAAACAAAAAGAAGTAGCAGAGGGGCTTTGCTTAATTTTTCTAAAATTTTCCTAGTTAAAAAAAAAAATCAGGGGCTTGAAAGATAGCTTAGCGGTTAAGGTGCTTGCCTGTAGAGCCAAAGGACCCAGGTTCAATTCTCCAGAACCCATGTAAGCCAGATGCATAAGATGGTGCATGCATCTGGAGTTTTGTTTGCAGTGGCTGGAGGCCCTGGCATGCTTTTTCTCTCTCTCTCTCTCTTTTAATAAATAAATAAATAATTAATTAATTTAAAAAAACCCACTCTTACTCTCCAGGGGATGATGACTGATTGGCATAGAAGTAGAGACCAGACAGGAATGTTACATGCACAGAAGAAAATCGGAAATGGTCTGGTGAATTATCACAGTAATGATACCCTTGTTTATTCATGACTTCTACATCCATAACTTTTATTTGTGTCCTATAATGCTCACTCTGGACTTGACTATGTGCCTTGCTTTGGCTAATGAGAAAATAATACATACCTGCATTGTGGTTTGGAAAGTGCTTTGGGCTTGTTCGCTGTCCCTTGAGCTCATGGAACTTCGTGATTCCATATGAAAGAGAGCTGGTGGCATAGTTGAGAGTGACTGCTACTTGGAGAGATGTTCCAGTAATCCCATCTGTTTGGGTGAGACCTGCATTTGACCACAGATCATATGATGTAGTTTGGCAAAAATAATTCCCCAAGTGAGCCTAGCTTACCCTACAAACCAATAGAATTATGAGAGAAGTACTAGGTGGTTTTAAGCCACTTAGCTCTGGATGTCTGTTAGGCAGTATGAGATAGCTGACAAATGAAGAAGATGAATTACCACAAAATAGGAAGTTTTGGGCTTCTGTGGGAGAAAGGGTAATGTGAATATGTCAGATATTCTACTACAAGTAGGATTTTATTTTAGACATAGAATAACTAAGCCCTAAGGTTTACTTCTTGTAAGCTACAGTGTCTACCAATAGACAGAAACACTGAAGTACAGAAATTAGTTGTCACACTGATAGTCATAATAGCTCACAGTGCAATTTCTGGCAGTGTTTTGGCTGTTAAATACACAAAATCCAAGATCCTGGCATCTATAAGATTTTCTTTCCATACCATCTTTGTTCTAAATTTCTATCTCGATCTACACTGGCAAATTGAAGACATCATCTCAGTTTGCAATCACTGGTGATAATTTACCTGGTGTTTTACTAGGATAGATGAGTTTCTACCTTTGGATTTATAGTTTTCTGTTATAGAATCCTCATTTCAGAAGAATTCACTTTCTTAATTTTATTTCTGACAATAAAAAAATAATCAGCACACAAAATGTAAAGTCTATAAAAAGAAGTTGTCAACTGCAATTACACAAACTGCTTTCCCAGTGGGAGGATTTATGCAGCTATTACCAAAACATGGCATAATGTGACTGCCTGAAATAGAAATATGCATATCAATCAATATCACCTCATATTTCCAACAAACATGCATACCACAAACACTTCTATACCAAAGACACCTTGATAAAAAGAACACAGAAAAAGTACACTTTGCAGTCCTTGAGTTTTGCTGGGAGGAATATTTTGGGATCTAATTTAATTCACTCAACAAACTGTCATTGAATGTAACAGCCTTTAGAGAAGTGTCTAGAGCAGGCAAGCACTGTGATCAGTATTATGATGAAGAATATATATCTATGTATCTATATCTATCTGTCTACCTACCTACCTACCTACCTACCTACCTATTGTCTGTCTGTCTGTCTGCCTGTCTGTCTATGTATGTATGTATGTATGTATGTATGTATGTATGTATGTATGTATGTATGTATCTATCATCTATCTATCTATCATCTATCTACTATCTATCTATCTATCTATCTATCTATCTATCTATCTATCTATCTATCTTATCTGGAACTACAGAAAAAAAAAACACTAGTAAAGAATGGGAGGAAGTCCCAGAAAGGACTTTTCAGTCTGTGAAACCAAAATCTATCAATGTGAACTGGGAGTTGGAATTAGCCAATTGAGGTTGAGCAGGAAATGATGTGGACAGAGGTAGTGAATTGTGCAAGAAAGTTTTAGTACTGGTAGAATCAAGTGTTGTGACAACCTGCTAAACAAACATGATGAAAATGTAGATTTCCAGAGTGAAGGGAGGAGAAATGTGAAGCAATCAACCTGATTAGTGAACATAGTCCAGATGATAAACAGAATTTATGAGACTTTATGAATTTTTGAGGATCTTGGAGTTACCATGGCACAAGTGGGGAGTCACCAAATCATTGAGAGGTTTTAAACAGGACCATGAGTTGGCAGCTGACAGATTTGCTTTTTGTAGGATATTATTAGTTATAATATGGAGAGTGGATGTGAGACTGGTCAAAGAGCCATTGTTGAAATCCAGGAGGAGAAGTACTTCTAATATGAAGGCATTGAGATTATAGGAAAGAGGACAGATTTTAGAAATACAGGGCATAAACAAGCTTAGTTTGTGCTTAAACTATAAGAAATGAACCTATTAAAATTTTTTTTGAGGTGAACTTTTTTTGGAGAGAGAGAGAGAGGGAGAGGGAGAGGGAGAGGGAGAGGAAGACACAGATGGGCGCGCCAGCAGTGTCTCAGCTGCTGCGAACAAAATCCAGATGCCTGCGCCCCCTTGTTGTCAAGTGTGGCATTGCACCCTTGTATCACTTTGCATCTGGCTAAATGTGGGACCTGGAGATTGGAACCACTGGAGATTGGAACCAGCGTTCTTAGGCTTAGGAGGCAGGCGCCTTAACCGCTAAGCCATCTCTCCAGCCCTTGAGGTGAACTTTTTGAAAGTGTCTTGACTGAAGTTCCAGACTAAAACAACCAGGCGGAAGGCAGAATGTTAAGAAGCTGCAAAGGGGACAGATACAATAGCAAGGGACAGGAGAAGATTAACAGAACCTGCAGACAGTGCTGACTGGGAAGACTGACAGGCTCTGTGACACGATCCTGGTCACTCGGTCCTGGGGGAGATGAGGCATGGCTACCCAAGCTTCCCATCTCTTTCTTCTCCTTGATGCCCTCCTGAAACTGCATGTAAACTCAGCGTTGCCCTCCATGTGCAGCCACCTTCTTACGGCATGGAGGAAGGCAGAAATAAGAGAGGATCTAGGAGGCAATGGGAGTTATCTAGCACAGGAACACTTTGAACTCAGGATCAGCAGCAAGCCAGGATGAGCTCTAGAGTCCTTGTGTAGGACACAGAGTAGAGGATGATCCTGTTTACTGATCCATGGCAGCTTATCATTGTTCTTTTGGGGAAGGGATGTTTAGGAAATGTGAGCTTAGCTTTGGAGATGATGAGTTTCAGGTATCCGAGGGACACAAATTCTGTCTTCTAACAGAATCTCTTTTACATTTTAGGTCATTCCAGTGATTTTTCTGATCTCTCCAAGTCAATGGAAAAGTCTAATGTGTTTATTGTATTTAAATAAGACTAGGGCCAAATCTGTTTTCATAATGATGACTAAACTAAAACACATTTTTTGGCTTAAATAGCATCAACTTAACACATCCTATCAAATTGAAATAACACAATGAAATGACAAAAGCTGGGTTTGGTGCTGCACACAATTTATTTAGAATAAGAACTCTGTAAGTTTACGTGCAGTGTATCTTTGGGCAAATAACACATACACGAGATTCCCCTGAGTCTCACGTTACTGTTTTGTACTTGTGACTATCAAACAAGTCCCTGCCTCAGTGATGGGAATGCAGTAAAGGTACAATGAAGTTAAAATTTTCATTTAAAATTTAAAATTACCTTGTCTTTTTGTGCAGTACTTGGGATTGAACCCATAAAACACGTTTTAGTTAAACATATATTTTAGTAGTGAATGCCAGTTAAATGGTTAAAATATGTACAATGAAAGTGTAGCAGAGGAAGCAATTTTTAAGAGATCCAGAGGCTCCCAAAAGCCCATCATTGAAGTAGACCTAAAAGGAACCCAACATGGCTCAGGAAATTCACAGAAGAGGGGGTGAAAAGATTGTTAGAGCCACAAGTTGGGTCATTATGCACAGAGACATTGTCTCTTCCCCATTACTGATGGCTACCCCCACAATGCATGACCCACAATCCCCATGGGGATAATCGGCATCCCCAACGAGGAGGGTCCCTTTGGGGGGCAGGGATGAAGGTATGGCTGGTACCAACATGTACTGTTTACATACTGAGTATGTCCATAAATAATTAATAAAATATTTGCAAGGAGGGAGGGGGGGAATGGGTGTACCAGGGCCTCTAGCCACTGCAAATGATCTCCAGATGTATGCACCTCTTTATGCATCTGGCTTTATGTAGGTACTGGGGAATCAAACTGGTCATTAGGCTTTGTAGACAAGTGCCTTAACTGATGATCCATCTCACCAGCCCAATTTAATTATTTTTTTGTTTTAAAATTTATTTTTCTTAAATAAAAACCTTTATTAAAAACATTTACATAATCCCCTTTCCCCATCCTCTTTTGTGCCATCTTCTTTACCTCTGTACATTGAACTCCCCCTTTTTTTCTCTACTATCCCCTCTCCTATATTAATTTCTTCTTTTCTTTTTGCCATTTTCCATCATCTATGGCAACCAACTGATGGGCTCAATATTATTCAGGTTTTGTGCAGATCGTGACAGCTACTGTACGGTCACGAATACAATGATTACTTTACGTCTTGAAGACAACAGTTCAGATCACTCCTCCCCATCCTTTGAATCTTACATTCTTTCTTCCACCTCTTCCACTCTAGTCCCTGAGCCGTTGGAGGGTATGATGGAAATGTCTCATTAAGGGCTGAACATTCACCTGTCACTTTGTCTCAGCACTTTGATGAGTTTTGAGTCTCCCTAGCAGTCACCACCTTCTGAAAAGAAAGACTTCTCTAACCAAAAGTAAGAACAGCACTAACTTATATACACATAAACATAAGTGGGTAGAGGGCAATTTGGTGGGCATAATATATCTATATAGACCAAAAAACAATAGTAACTCCCTCCCCCGTTAGGGTTTGTGACCCTTCTGGCCATAGGCCTTTGGCTAGGTTTTCAGTATTAGGCTTGACTTTTCTCCTATTGAGTTAGAGAACAGTTAGTTATCCCCATAACAGACACGCCACCATTGCGCTAAGGTATATCTTGCCTGAGGGACCAGTTGTGCAGCTTGCAAGGTACACTCCTGGTTGGGACTATTGCTGACCTTTCTCCTCCAGCAGACTGCATAGCAGTTTCCAGCACTATGACTTCTGGTCAGCAGGGAAGAGGTTTACAGCTCAGTTCTAGCTTGATTTCTCAATGTCCTGTAAACAAAGCATGTGGTATCTTTAGCAACAGGGTCTTATCATCTAGTTCTGGTGGGCAACCAAGAACCCTGGCAATAGCCTATATCAGAGACCTCACGGGCCTTGCTGACCAACATTTTACTGGGAGGCATCTGAACTTTGGCACTGATATTTTCCTATGGCAACCAATGGCTTCTGAGCATAGCATTTATGCCCCCACAGGGTACTTCTGTCTCTATACTTCTAACTCTTTTTCCATGTTAAAGTTCTATAATTTTAAATTAGTTAGCAAAGAAGTAGGGTTTTAAAAATTTACTTATTTAAGAGAGAGAGAGAGGTGAGAGGAGAGAATAGGCACACCAGGGCCTCTAGCCACTGCAAATGAACTCCAGACACATGTGCTACCTTGTGCATTTGGCTTATATGGATAATTGGGAACTGAGTCTGGGTCCTTAGGCTTTGCAGGTAAGTGCCTTATCCGCTTATGGCTGCAGCTCCAGAAGTAGGATTTTGTACGAATTATTCATAACCTTTTTTGTTTTGCTTAACCTTCCTTCTCCTCTCTCTTCTCCTCTATCTACCTTCCCTAATCCCACTTAGGCCATTCCACCCCCAGTATTCCTCCCCTCTACTTACTTATCTACCTGCTCTTTCTCTTAAGTTCTCCTCTTTCTTCATATCTTTTCCCCTTTCTAGCTTCCTAGCCTCTAGTATGGACTCTTACTCCAACTCACAGACAAATTTAAAAATTTGAAGTGAGGATCTGCAGTGAAGGAAAAAAATGCAGAGTTTGACTTTCTGAGGCTGGGTCACCCCACAGTATAATATTTTTCAAGATCTGTCCATTCTCCTGAAAATTTCATTACTTCATTTTTCTTTAAAACTGAATAAAACTCCATTGTGTATATGTACCATATATTCATGGCTGGATCCATTTCCTAGCTATTGTGAGAACACTCATGATAGTCAAAGATATGTATCTTTGTAGTATAGTGAAGAGTTGTTGGAGTATATGTCCAGGAGTGGCATTGCTGGGTTATATGGAAGATCTATTTTTAACTGTGTCAGAAACCTCCACACTGATATCCATAATGGCTGCACCAATTTACGTTCACACCAACCATGGATAATGGTTCATCTTTCTCCAAATCCTCGCTGGCATTTGTTGTTATTAGATTTCTTGATGACAGCCATTTTGATCTTAGATGGAATCTCAAAGTTGTTTTAATTTGCATTTCCCTGATGGCTAAGGATGTTGAGCATTTTTATTGGCCATTTGTATTTCTTCTTTTGAGAACTCTATTCAGTTCTATAGCTCATCTTTTGATTGGGTTGTTTGTTTATCATTATTTAGTTCCTGCTCTGATATAGGGGTGGGTGGGAAATAGCATGAGCCTCATACCTTAAGGTTTGTCAGATTATGAAACTTCTTGGGATTAAATTTTGTAGATGGGAGAGGAACATGGCTCCAAGGTTCTGTGGGCTTCTTCCGTGCCACAAGCGAGTACTCTGTGTTGGTTCATGCTCTCATTCTTATGGCTGAATACCTTGTGAAAACAAGTTCAGGAAGGAATGGTTTATATGATTGACCCAGTAATAGTTCTGAGCTGGATCTCACAGGTTTGATTTCACCAGCTGGGCAATGGTTAGGCGGTGTGGGATAGATATGCTCTTGGTGCATACTCTCTAGCAGGGGTGACCTTGCATGGATGGATGCTTGTACAGCAGCAGTAAGGAGGGGCCCATGTGATGATAGACAAGTTTATACTAGTGGAGGAAACAGTCAACTAAAATCAACCCACCAGTTCCAAGATGTGATTCTGTGACTTACCCTTATATTATCATTCACTTTACTAGAGGAATGAAAGACACTCATATGTCTAACTTTTAACATGTGGGAACTTACACGAAGCAATGCAGCCATCAGTTATACCAGACTGGTAAACTTCCCAGAGGTCACTAAACCAGGATGCAAGACCAAATGGAGATGAATGCTATAGTTTATGAAATCATTTTAAAATAGACAGTGAAAGCAAGGAAGAGAGAAACCACAGGAAATAAAACAGGTAGATGGATACATTTTGTTTAAAAGGCAACTGGGATAAATAGACCACAGTATTTGAAATATTCTAAGTTATAGATCTGTATTTCTTTTTCTGCTTTATCCGCCTTTCTCACTAAGGGTCTACATATAAGGCATATAAGAGCCAGAACTGAAATTCAAGCAAAATAGTTTGAGTTACCAATAGATACAAGGTTCTTGGCTCTCGAACCCACAACCATTCTTTCACAGAAGCAGAAGCAAGCACACACAGAACAGCTGTAGCTCATTAATTAGCCTGATAAACAGTTATTTTATTTGTGCTTCTTGGGCAGAGGATAAACTGGGGTGTAGTGGTTCCCTACTGTGAAGGTGAATTTTTGGATAACATACCTGACAGCCCACAGGCAACATAATCATATTTATCTTTACATCCTATTTCATTTATTAGTGTCAGTCATGTTTATTCTAGCATACATTATTTTATCCATGAACATGGCATGGCACTATTGATGGTTAGCACGTCTTGTGGATTCTTCCTGGTTTACAAGCTACTTTCTGGCTTCTGGTTTAAACTTAACGTTTCTTGTAGGTTTCATCAATTCTGTTTATTTTCCTTGTCTTCTGGAACAGAACTGAATATTCTCAGATGATAAGGACATATGATGCTTGCACTGAAATACAAAGTCCACATACGTTTCCTGAATATCTTCAGCAGTTCTTAGAGAGAGGTATTTTCTACCAAAGAAGTAGAAGGCAAGTGAAATCATGCAATTTGTAGAAAATCCCAAGACAGTCAATTTCAGTGCTAGAATGTACGTGAGTTCCCTTCTTCCTTATGTTATTGATGTGCTGAATGTTCTAAGGGAGTCATTTTTTTCTGTCTTTCCAAAAATGTTTTGGTCTCCCACTAAATCACAGAAATGTAGTAATAGCTGCTTCTAAGTTAGAGTAAAAAAAAAATAGCTTATTTCTTGGAGAAAATGTTGGAGATTACCATTAAAAAATGAAATTTTGAGTTTCCACAGACTTTCTTTTTTGTTAACAGTCTTTGAACTTTCTCATGGCCACCATTGAAGGCTGCTTGTGACATGGTACTATGGTTTTCAAGTGGACATAATTACATTTATAACTTAGAGAAAATTCAAAGAAAAGTTCTGAAGGTAGTCTTAAAATAAAGTGCCCTTTGCTCTAACAACTGGGTCTGTACAATTAATGTCATGAGTTTTATGAAAACGACTTTGTTTTCACATAATTTCTGTGAGAGAATGCTATACCCTTTATAATTTAAAAAGATTGAAATAACATCACAACATTTGTGAATTAACATTGTCAAAAGATATATAGTCAAATACTGAATTATAAAAATCTGAAAATCAAAACATTGAGAATACATAAAAAAATCAAGCATTTAACCCCAAGGGAGTCTTGTTACATGGTGGACCAACTTACAGTATTATACTGAAAGCATCTGCTTGCTTGTAACTTATATTCCACTGCACTTGCTCATAGAGAGAAACTGTGCCTCAATCTTCTCAGCATTTCTTTTTTTCCCCCCCAAATTTAAAAGTCTTATCTATTTATTTGAGACAGCCAGAGAAAGAGAGAAAGAAAGAAAGAGACAGACATAGAGAATGGGTGCACCAGGGTTCTTCAGCCACTGCAAACTAACTCAAGATGCATGCACCACCTTGTGTATCTGGTAATATGGGTCCTGGGGAAGCGAACCTGGGTTCTTTGGTTTTGCAGACAAATGCCTTAGCCACTAAACCACCCTTCCAGCCCCCTCTTAGCATTTTGAACACCTGGTCTAGTATTTAACAAAGAATACATCCCAATATAATGCCAACATTCCTTTTTAAAAAGTTGGAAGCTATTCTCCACCATGTTACATTCCCTCCCTCTTCTTGTCACAGGAAATTTAACATTTGTTGGAGAATGCTGATTTTCTGTCAGGTTTCTTTTTTTTTTTTTTTTTTTTTTTAAATAAACTCCTCTCTTATCTTTTCCCTCTCCTTTTGCTCACCATCTTTGGTTCAGATATTGCTCCTACCATTGAACATGTGTAGAGGAGAGAATGATCTCTACATGTCATTAGGTTCAATAGTGCAAGAATAGAAAGTAATTTTTCTATTTTATTATTTTATTTTATTTTTTATCGACAACTTCCATAATTGTAGACAATAACCCATGATAATTTTCTCCCTCCTCCCACTTTCCTCTTTGAAACTCCACTCTCATCATATCCCCTCCATCTCTCAATCAGTCTCTCTTTTATTTTGATGTCATCATCTTTTCCTTCTCTTATGGTGGTCTTGTGTGGGTAGTGTCAAGCACTGTGAGGTTATGGATATCCAGGCCATTTTGAGTCTGGAGGAGCATGTTGTAAGGAGTCCTACCCTTCCTTTGGCTCTTACATTCTTTCCACCACCTCTTCCACAATGGACCCTGAGAATTGGAAGGTGTGATAGAGATATTTCAGTGCTGAGCTCCCCCGTCCCTTCATCTCAGCACCATGGTGCCTTCTGAGTCATTTCAAGGTCACCGCCATCTGAAAAGAGAAGCTTCTCTAACCAAAAGTGAGAGTAGCATTAATATATGGGTATGAACATTAAGAGAAATACTTACTGGGCAGTTTGGTGAACATAGTATATATATTTAGTCAGACACCAGCAGACATTCTACCCTTATGGCTCATGACTACCCCTGTTGTAGGTTTTCAGTAACAGGGATGTATTCTCTCCCATGGAGCAGACCTCCATTCCAATTAGAGAGCAGGTGGTTTCCCCCATAAAAGACATGTGACTGTTGCACCTGTTGGCTCATTTGGCCTGGCTGGCCAAATTTAAGGCTTGCAGTGTCCACTGTTGAGTATCACCACTGGTGATTTTTCTCTCTCTCTCCAATTTTTCCAGCTTTCTCTCAGCTGGTCTACATGGAGGGTGTGTGTTGCTCTACACCCTTAATCCTGTCATTTGGGAAGTAGAGAATTCTGTTTGGAATTGGGTTCTAGGTCAGCCTGGATCTGAATCAGACCCTGCCCCCAATAATGACAGAAGCAAAAGACAAAGGCCTTATAAATCTGAAAGCATCAAAGGCAACAATATTTAACCCAAATACAGCTTATTTGAAAATGGTAAAGCCAACCAAGACTATGTAACCCATAACCTGCCCTGACAAGGAAAGAGTTTTTTTTTTTGTCAGTTGGCCTCTTTGTCTTTTGGATTGGCTTTCAATCTCACCAATGCTGAGTGCCCACTTCAATCCCTCTGTATTGTACTGTGGAGTTGGAGTTCTGATCAGCTGTGCTGGATGCGCTGCAATGGGGGGTGGGGTCGGATGGGGGGAGGGGTGGGACAGGATGGGGGTGGCTGAATGCCGGGGGCTGAATGCCAGAGGTTTGTGTTCTGGTGGTTAGGGGATGGGAAAGTTCAGGAAGCCTGGCGTTGCTCACCCAGTCCTGCCTGTATCCCACTCAGTAGCTCTTTAGTTGATCTCAGCTGTCTTTCCTTCAGATTTCTTGACTTTGCAAGGAGTCTGATGAGGTTGGAAAATCCCCTTGTTTGGTCTCTGCTGCTCAGTACACCTGGCGGGTGGTGCCTGGCAGCAGGTGCATGAATTGTGTGGATTGGTGGGCTGCACGTGCCTCAGTGGGATTCTGGCCATTTTCCTCCTTTTTGGTGGATCTCCTGCTTCTCTGCTGTGTCTAAGAAGAACCTAGACTCCTTCACTTTTCAGAAGAAGAGTGCACTTTGCTGTGGTTTTGCTTAAATCCTTCCCTAGGCTGGCATGGCTCCTATGCCTCCATCTTACTTGGAAGTCACAAAGGAATCTCAACCCCTACCAAATCAGATATCCAGAGACACAGAGACTCACAAAACCTTGTCACTTAAATAGACCTAGAATGAACCCAATATGGCTCAGGGAAACTCACAGAAGAGGGGGTGGAAAGATTGTTAGAGCCATGAGTTGTGTCATTATACACAGAATAATTGCTCCTCCGCATAACTGATGGCTTCCCACATAGAGCAAGACCCACATAACCCATGGGGGGAAGACAGGGATAAGGCTAATGATGGTACCATCATGGCTGTATATATACATAACTAAAAAAATTTTATTTTAAAAAGTCTCTTTCTTTCTTTCTTTCTTTCTTTCTTTCTTTCTTTCTTTCTTTCTTTTTTTTTTTTTTTTTTTGATTTTTCTACGTAGGGTCTTACTCTAGATCAGGCTGACCTGGAAATCACTATGTAGATTCAGGGTGGCCTCGAACTCATGGTGATCCTCCTACCTCTGCCTCCCAAGTGCTGGGATTAAATGGCCACCATGCCTGGCTTTTCTTTCTTTTCTTTTTCTTTTCTTTTTCTTTTTCTTTTTCTTTTTCTTTTTCTCCCTTCCTTCCTTCCTTCCTTCCTTCCTTCCTTCCTTCCTTCCTTTCTTTCTTTCTTTCTTTCTTTCTTTCTTTCTTTCTTTCTTTCTTTCTTTCTTTCTTAGAGAGACACAGAGAGAGAGAGAGAGAGAGAGAGAGAGAGAGAGAATGGGTGTGCCAGTGGCCTCTCAGCCACTGTGAATGAATTCCAGATGTGTGCATCCACTTGTGGGCAAGCACAGCATTGTGAGCTTGAGTCACTTCTGTCTCACTAAACGTGGGACCTGGAGAATCAAACGGGCACTCTTAGGCTTGGCTGGCCGGCACCTTAGCCGGTAAGCCATCTCTCCAGCCCTAATTTTTCTTTTTTTAAAAAATATTTTGGGCTTAAGAGATGGCTTAGTGGTTAAGGCTTATACCTGCAAAGCCTAAGGACCCCACATTGATTCTCCAGGTCCCACGTAAGCCAGATGCACAAGGGGGTGCATGAATCTGGAGTTTGTTTGCAGTGGCTAGAGGCCTTGGCATGCCCATTCTCACTCTCTCTCTTTCCCTCTCTCTAATAAATAAATAAAAATAAAATCTTAAAAAATATGTTTTATTTACTTATTTGCAAGGAGAGAGAGATGGAGGGGGAGAGAAAGTCAGGGAGTGTATTAGAGAGCCCATAGGCAGGCCAGGGTGTCTTGCAGTTGCAAATGAACTCCAGATGCATGTGTCACTTTGTGCATCTGGCTTTATATGAACACCAGGGAATCCAAACCTGGACAGAAGGCCTTGGTATTAAATGTCTAACTGCTGAGCCATCTGCCTCAGCCCAAGAGAAGTTTTTCTTTTTTTAAATATATATATATATTATTTATATTATTCTGATTTTATATTCATAGTATTGGTTCCATTGTCCTCCTCCCTGTCCTCCCCCTTTCAAAGGGACCCTCATCAATGGGGAATGTGGGTCATGCATTTTGGGGGTAGTCAAGAGTTCTGGGGGGTATGCCCCAGTCTCTGTGCATAAAGCCCCAACTTGTGACTCTGACAATCTTTCCACCCCCTCTTCCGCGAATTTCCCTGAGCCACATTGGGGTCATTTTAGTTCTGCTTCAGTGATGAGGTTTTGGGAGCCTCTGTGTCTCTGGATATCTGGCTTAGTTGGAGTTGGATGTTCTCTGTGTTTATCTCCTTCAGCCTTTTTCTGGTGTCGTGATCACCATGAACGCTGTATTCTTGCCCTTCCCCTGCATTGTTCTACGGTTTCAGCTGGGGCCCTGGTGAGGTGTGATTAGCTGATCCTCCCTTCAGGTTTGTTGTCCACCTGAAAAAAGATAAGCAAATTCTCCAATGGAGAGAGAAGTTAGTACTAGATAGAAGGGATGACCATCTATGTTTTGGAGGGAATTTTATATGCATTGGCTCTCTTCTAGTCCACATTTGGTGGTATCACTGGGAGTTCGAGGCCACCCTGAGACTACATAGTGAATTCCAGGTCAGCCTGGACCAGAGTGAGACCCTACCTCAAAAACCAAAAAAAAAAAAAAAAAAAAAAAAAAAGAATTTCTTGGGCTTTAGGTGCTTTATATATAGCCTTTATTATGTTGAGATATGGGCCACCCATGCCTATTCTCTCCAATGTTTTGATCATGAAGTGATGTTGTATTTTGTCAAAGGCCTTTTCTGCATCTATCGAAATGATCATGTGGTTTTTGTGTTTCAGCTTGTTAATGTGGTGTATTACATTGACAGATTTCCGTATGTTGAACCACCCCTGCATTCCAGGGATGAAGCCTACTTGGTCAAGGTGGATAATGCTTTTGATGTACTGTTGAATTCGGTTTGCAAGAATTTTGTTCAGGATCTTTGTGTCTATGTTCATCAGAGAAATGGGCCTATAATTTTCCTTGCTTGTGGTATCCCTGCCTGGTTTTGGAATTAGGGTTATACTAGCTTCATAAAAGGAGTTAGGGATCTCTCCCTGTTCTCCTATTGTGTGGCACGGTTTGAGAAGAATTGGTTTCAGTTCTTCCATGAAGGTTTGGTAGAATTCCGCTGAGAAACCGTCTGGTCCTGGACTCTTCTTTTTGGGGAGGTGTTTGATTACCTCTTCTTCTTGAAGGGTGTGATGGGTTTGTTTAGGAAATTAATCTGCTCTGGGCTTAGCTTTGGTAGGTGGTATGTGTCTAGGAATTCATCCATTTCTTCCATATTCTCCTGTTTTATGGAGTAGAGGTTTTTGAAATAATTCCTAATAACTGTTCCTATTTCACTCATGTCTGTTGTGATCTCTCCCTTTTCATTTCTAATTTTGTTGATTTGAAGTGTTTCTTTTTTCCACTTGATCAAATTGGCCAAGGATGTATCAGTCTTGTTAATTTTTTCAAAGAACCAGCTCTTTGTTTCATCAATTTTCTTTTGTTAATTTTCTTTTTTTAATTATTATTTTTTTATTGACAACTTTTATACTTACATACAAAAAGCCCACCTGATATTTCCCTCCCCTCCCCCCATTCCACTTTAGAAGTCCAATCTCCATCATATCCCCTCCCTCTCTCCATTAGTCTCTGTCTTAATTTGATGTTATCATCTTTTTCTTCTATTTTGAGGGTCTGGTGCAGCTATTGCTAGGCATTGCAAGGTCATGGATATCGAGGCCAATTTCTGTCTGTGCAGTTGCATTTTAAGAGGTCATACCCTTCCTTTGGCTCTACCATTCTATCCACCCCCTCTTCTGCATTGGTCCCTGAGCCTTGGAGGTTGTGACAGAGGTGTTTCAGTGCTGGGCACTCCTCCATCCCTTCTTCTCAGCACTATGTTGCCTTTTGGGTCATCCCAGTGGTCATCGCCATCTGAAAAGAGAAGCTTCTCTAACCAGAAGTGAGAGTAGCATTAATATGTGAATATGAACATGAAGTGTAGTATTTTCAGGGCAGCTTGGTGGGAATAATATATACATTTAGTCAGACAAGAGCAGGCTTTATACCCCTAAGGCTCATGACCTCACGTGCCATAGACTTTTGCTTAGGTTTTTCAGTACCAGGTATGTATTCCCTCCCATAGAGAGGGCCTTCAGTTCAATTATGGAGCAGTTGGTTACCCCAAGAGTAGACACGCCACTATTGCACCCGTTCAGTCATTGGGCCTGTCTGGCCAAACTTGAATATTCAGCATCTACTGTTTTCACTTCTGATGACTTCTGTCTCCCATACACTGCATGCAGTGAAGCCTTTTCCAGCTTTCAGTTGGCTGGTATACAAGGAGAAGGTTTTCTGCTCAGCACCAGCTTCCTTTCTCCGTGACCTTCCCTCTCAGGCAAGAGATGTCTTCAGCAATAGGGACTTACTATCTGTTTCTCAAGGGAAACCAAGGGCTTTGGCAAAAGTCTTTAATGTTTTGGAGGCTACCATGACCTCCTTGGCCAAAAACTCACTGGAAGGTATCCCATCCCAGGCACAGAAAATTTTCTAGTAATAGTCTACAGCTTCTAGATGTGCCATTCTTCAAAAAAGTAGGTTTACATAAGTCTTATTCACAATATCTTGAATTTAGATTGACCCTCCCCCTGCCCTTCTTTTACACATTCTCTTCCCAAGGCCTCGCTTAGGCCATTCCCCTCCTTGTAATGTGTTCTTCTACTAACATATGTGCAATAGCAAGTCCTCCCCTTTCCTCCCTCCCTTATAGCCTTTTACCAGCTTACTTGTTTCCGGTACCTATTTTTGGTTCCAGTTCACACACACTTCACACATACATTTGTAGCTAGAATCCAGATATGAGAGAGAACATATGACATTTGGCTTTCTGAGCCTGGGTTACCTCACTTAGTATAATCCTTTCCACATCCATCCATTTCCCTGTAAATTTCATAATTTCATTTTTCTTTACTGCTGAATAGAACTCCATTGTGTAAATGTACCACATCTTGATTATCCATTCATCTGTGGAGGGACATCTAGACTGGTTCCATTTCCTAGCTATTGTGAATAGAGCAGCAATAAACATGGTTGTGCAAGTATCTCTAAGGTAGTGAGAACAGTCCTCTGGGTATATACCTAGGAGTGCTATAGCTGGATCATATGGTAAATCTATTTTTAGCTGTCTTAAGAACCTCCACACTGATTTCCACAATGGCTGGACCAGATTAAATTCCCACCAACAGTGTAGAAGTGTTTGTCTTTTTCTGCATCCATGCCAACACTTATTGTCATTTGTTTTCTTGATTGTAGTTGTAGCAGACAGCTTCGGGTTCGCTGAGATGAACTTCCAGACCAGGCACAGTCATGGAGGAATGGATATTATTTATTGAAGCTTACAGATCCAGGGGAAGTTTCATAATGGCAGAAGAAGCGGCCTTATCTCACAAGACCAAGCAGAGAGAGAAAAAGCCAACCAGCCACCACAGCACACAGAGCAAAACTACAGCCAAAAGCCCAGCACAGTTCAGGAACTCCTGCTAGGCACATTTGCATATCTTTACAATGGAATCTCAAACCCACACCTTAAGACCAGACCCCCAGTGACCTTGCCTCTAGCAAGGTGATTGCAGATGCAAACTATAATTAATAAAACACTGAATATATTGGGGGACATATACTCAAACTACCACAGTAGTCATTCTGACAGAAGTGAAATGGAATCTCAAAGTGGTTTTAATTTGCATTTCCCTGATGGCTAAGGATGTGGAACACTTTTTTTAGATGTTTATATGCCATCTGTATTTCATCTATTGAGAATTCTCTATTTAGTTCCATAGCCCATTTTTTAACTGAGTTGTTTGAGGTTTTATTATTCTGTTTTTTGAGTTCTTTGTATATTCTGGATATTAATCCTTTGTCAGATGTATAGCTGGCAAAGATTTTCTCCCATTCTGTAGGTTATCTTTTTGCTCTATTCACAGTGTCCTTTGCTGTACAAAAGCTTTGTAGTTTCATAAGGTCCTAGTGGTTGATTAGTGGTTTTATTTCCTGAGCAATTGGAGTTATATTCAGAAAGTCCTTGCCTATGCCAATGTGTTGAAGGGTTTCACCTACCTTTTTCTCTAGCAATTTCAGAGTTTCCGGTCTGATATTAAGGTCCCTGATCCATTTGGACTTGACTTTTGTGCATGGAGAGAGACAAGGATCTATGTTTATCCTTTTACATACAGATGTCCAGTTTTCCCAGCACCACTTGTTAAAGAGGCTATCTTTTCTCCAATGAATATTTTTGGCATTTTTGTCAAAAATCAGGTGGCTGTAGCTGCCTGGATTAATATTTGTGTTTTCTATTCTGTTCCATTGATCTACCTGTCTGTCCTTGTGCCAGTACCATGCTGTTTTTGTTACTATGGCTTTGTAATATAACTTAAAATCAGGTATGGTAATACCACCTGCCTGAGTTTTGTTGCGCAAATTTTTTTTGGCTAGTCGAGGTTTTTTGTGTTTCCAGATGAATTTTAGTATTGTTTTTTCTATTTCTGTGAAGAATGCTATTGGGATTTTAATGGGGATCACATAAAATGTGTAGATTGCTTTCGGTAAGATTGACATTTTCACAATATTGATTCTTCCAATCCAGGCGCATGGGATGTCTTTCCATTTCCTTGTGTCTTCTGCAATTTGTCACTCTAGTTTTTTAAAGTTCTCATTTTAGAGATCCTTCACTTCCTTGGTTAAGTTTATTCCAAGGTATTTTATGTTTTTTGAGGCAATTGTGAATTGGAGAGATTCCCTGATTTCATCCTCTGCACGTTTGTTGTTAGTGTATAGAAAAGCTTCTGATTTCTCTGTGTTTATTTTGTATCCTGCTACATTGCTGAAGGTGTTTATCAGCTCTAACAGTTTGCTGGTAGAGTCTTTATGGTCTGTTATGTACAGAATCATATCGTCTGCAAATAATGATAGTTTGATCTCTTCCCTTCCAATTTGTATCTTTTTTATGAGTGTCTCTTGCCTTATTGCTATGGCTAAGAATTCCAGTATTATATTAAATAGTAGTGGGAAAGTGGACACCCTTGTCTTGTTCCTGAATTTAGAGGAAAAGCTTCAAGTTTTTCCCCATGTGGTATTATGTTGACTGTAGGTTTGTCATAAATAGCTTTTATTATTTTGAGATATGTTCCTTCTATTCTCAGTTTCTGTAATACTTTCACCATGAAGGGGTGTTGGATTTTGTCAAATGCCTTTTCTGCATCTATTGAGATGACCATGTAATTTTTGTCCTTCAGACCATTTATATGGTGTATTACATTTATGGGTTTGCATATGTTGAACCATCCCTGCATCTCTGGGATAAAGCCTACTTGGTCAGGGTGAATAATCTTTCTGATATATTCTTGTATTCTGTTTCCCAGTATTTTTTTTGAGAATTTTTGCATCTATGTTCATGAGGGAGATTGGTCTGTAATTTTCTTTTTTTGATCTGTCTTTGTCTGGTTTGGGTATCAGGGTGATGCTGGCTTCATAGAAGGATTTCAGTAGAATTCCTTCCTTTTCTATTTTATTGAAATTTTGAGAAGAATTCGTGTTAGATCTTCCAGGAATGCCTGGTAAAATTCATCAGTGAAACCATCTGGTCCTGGGCTTTTTTTAGTTGGTAGACTTTTTATAACTGCTTGGATCTCTGTGGTTGTTATAGGTCTATTTAAATGGTTTATCTCATCTTGATTTAATTTTGGTTGGGCATATTAATCAAGGAAATCATCCATTTCTCTCAGGTTTTCAAACTTAGAGGCATATGTATTCTTAAAGTATGTCCGTATGATTTTCTGAATTTCTTTTGTATCTGTTGTGATGTTGCCTTTTTCATCTCTATTTTTATCAATTTTTGTCTCTTCTCTTTCTTTTGGTCAGATTTGCTAAGGGTTTGCCAATCTTGTTTATCCTTTCAAAGAACCAACTCCTGTTTCATTGATTTTTTTTTAATTGTTATTTTGGTTTCCATTTCATTAATTTCTGCCCTAACCTTTATTATTTCTTCCCATCTATTGATTTTTGGTTTGTCTTGTTCTTCTCTTTCCAAGGCCTTAAGGTGAAGCATTAAATTGTTTAGTTGTGAACGCTCTAATTTCTTAATATAGGCACTTAGGGATATAAATTTCCCTTGTAGGACTGCCTTCATTGTGTCCCAAAGGTTTTGGTATGTTGTATTCTCATCATCATTTGATTCTATGAATTTCTTGATTTCCTTTTTAATTTCTTCAATGACCCATACATCGTTCAATAATGTACTGTTTAGTCTCCATGAATTTCTGTATGCTCTGTAGTTTTTCTTGTTGCTGATTTGCAGTTTAATCCCATTGTGATTTGTGTCCTATTATATGGCCTATTTTAGAGAATGTCCCATGTGCTTCTGAGAAGAATGTATATTCTGCAGCATTTGGATGGAATGTTCTGTATATATCTGTTAGGTCCATTTTTTCCGTGATATCATTTAAGCAGATGTCTCTCTGTTTAGTTTTTGTTGGGTAGACCTGTCAAGTGATGAGAGCAGGGTATTGAAGTCACCCACTACTATTGTGTTAGGAGTTATCTCTGACCTTATGTCTAATAGTGTTTGTTTGATGAAATTGGGAGCCCCTGTGTTGGGAGCATATATGTTTATGATTGTGATGTCCTCCTGTTGGAGTGTTCCTTTAATCAGTATAAAGTGACCTTCTTTATCTTTTCTCACTAATTTTGGTTTGAAGTCTATTCTGTCAGAAATTAGGATAGCAACCCCTGCTTGTTTCCTAGTCCTATTTGCTTGAAGTACCTTTTTCCAACCTTTCACCCTAAGAAGGTTTCTATCTTTTAATGAGAGGTGAGTTTCCTGGAGGCAACAGATGGTAGGATCCTGCTTTTTAATCCAGTCTGTAAGTCTATGTCTTTTGGTTGGAGCATTGATGCCATTGATATTAAGAGTTATTATTGTAAGATATGTATTTGTTCTCTCCATTTTTCTTGTTTTGTAGTTCTTCCTGGTTTTTGCTTTACTCACTTGTTTTACCTGCTATTTGATTGTGGCTTATTTTTTCCCATTTCCTGCTGTGTGTGTTTTGCTTTCTCTTCAGCTTGAATGATTCCTGCAAGTATTTTCTGTAGAGCTGGTTTAGTTGCCATAAATTCCTTTATCCTGTCTTTGTTATGGTATGTCCGTATTTCTCCATCAATTTGGGTAGATAGCTTTGCAGGATAAAGTAATCTTGCTTGACAATTTTTATCTTTCAGAACTTGGAATACATCACTCCAGGACCTTCTGGCTTTTAAAGTTTGTGTCGAGTAATGTGCTGTGATCCTGATAGGTTTCCCTTTGAAGGTCATATGCTTTTTCTCTCTAACTCCTTTCAATATATTTTCTTTGGTTTGCGTGTTTAGTAGTTTAATTATAACATGGCCAGAAGAGGATCTATCTAGGTTTTGTCTGTTTGGTGTTCTAAATGCTTCTTGTATCTGCATTGGCATTTCTCTCCCAATTTGGGGAAAATTTTCTTCTATGATTTTGTGGAAAACACCTACTAAGCCTCTGTATTGAAATTCTTCCCCTTCTGCTATACCTTCAATTCTTATGTTTAATTTTTTCATAGTGTCCCAGAGGTCTTGGAGTTCCCATTCATACCTTTCTATTAGCTTGTCTTTCTCTTTGTTGGACTGTGATAGGTCTGCCATCTGGTCTTCTAGTTTAGATAGTCTGTCCTCTCCTTCATCCATTCTACTAGTGAGACTTTCCCCAGAGTATTTTTTATTTCATTGACTGTGTTCTTCAGAGCTAGGATTTCAGCCTGGTTTTTCTTCAGTATTTCTATTTTCTTATTCATGTCCTGTAATGACCTTTTTATTTCATTAAACTGTTTTTCTGTATTCTCTTTCAAGAGTTTGTTTTCTTCTTTAATTCCTTTGTTTTCTTCTCGGATTGCTTTCATTTCTTCTTTTATTTCTTTCATTTCTTTGAGTATAGATATCATCATTCTTTTGAAATATTTGTCAGGAATTTCATCCAAAACAGCCTCATTAGTGAACAATTCTGATGGATTTGTAATTTTTGGTGGGATTGCATTGTCTTGATTCTTTGTGTTTCTTGTATTATAGTGTAGTGTCTTTTGCATTCTGGATTGATTTGATGCTTAAGTTTTCTATTTATCTGCAGTGTTCTTAGGTGTTGTGATCCACCTTTATATAATTTCAGGATATGAGTTTAAGGTGCCAAGTGTAGCACTTGTACCCAAGTTCAACCTCAGAGGTAATCCTAGCTGTTGAGTTTGCTTGTTAAGCAAGTATTGTAGTGGACTGGTGGAACAATTTAGTAGCAAGTTCTAAACTTCAATTGAGCCAAATACACATTCAATTAACATGAGCACAGAGTATACAAGTGTGGGAATTGAAACAAACAGTCTTATATGGTCAAAATCCCTAAGGGTGTGTGTTGGTCCACACCCTTAATCCTGTCAGCTTGGGAATCAGACCCTGCCCTCAATAATAACAGAAGCAAAAGATAAAGGCCCTTTAAATCTAAAAGTATTACAGGCAGCAATATTCAAGCCCTCATATTCAGCTTATTTGAAAATGGTAAGGCCACCCACAAATATGTAACCCATAACCTGCCCTGACCTGGAAAGAGAGGTTAGCACTTCCAATGCAGGCCTTTGTTACCTTTTGTTGTAGCTTTTAAACTCACCAATGCTGGGTGCCCAGCTTGTTCCCTGAGCTGTGGAGCTTGGCTCAGCTATGCTGGGTCCGGTGTTGGCGATGTGGTTCAGTGCTGCCACTAGTTGCTTGATTCTGCCAATTCGCAGGGGATCTGATGTTTGGGGGATGGGTGAGTTCAGGAAGCCTGTAGTAGCTCATGGTGTGTTTCTCTTTCAGTAGCTCCTCAGATTTTTCTTCGATTTCTGGGCTCGAGATATACAAGTGTCCCTCACTGTTCCCTGCCAAATACAGCTTGGTTTGAACTCCTTCAATAGCCATCACTCGAAGACCCACAGGGATGAGGTTAAACAGAGCTTGTTTTTGTCACAGCTGGTTTTGCCTTTGCTCGGGCTGCGGACACACTGGCAGGCATTGGATTTCTTGTGCTCTTGGCTTGTCTCTTCTGACGGAGGAGCGAGCGGGGACAGCTGCCACCAGGGCCAAGACGCCCACACCACCCCTTCCTTTGGGGTCCTTTGGTGGGTTCACCTCGGGCCCCTCCTCTGCGCCGCCACCCACCTGGGCTCTTCTTGGCCTCCGCTGTGCTCGGGCTTCTGTGCGCTTGGGTTTCCGCCGAGGAGGGCCATGTTCTGGTGCCCACAGGTGGCTGGCAGTCTGGGTCTGCGCTGACGCCACAGCCCTGGGTGGGGACAGCAGGCTACACTGACTGGCAGGTGGAGGAGACTGCTGCCCTCAGGCGTGCTTTTGGCCCTGAGCCCCAAGGACACTGTGCAAGTCCAAGCCTCTCCTGTTGGAGTTGAAAGGCATCCCCCGCCCTGTGTGGCGCGGAGAGTGCCTGAGGAGGGAGCTCATCAATTTTCTTAATTGTCCTCTTAGTTTCTAATTCATTAATTTCTGCTCTGATCTTAATTCTTTCTTTCCATCTGGAGCTTTTTGGGTTGGCTTCTTCTAGCTTTTCCAATGCCTTTAGGTGAATGGTTAGGTTATTGATTTGGGATCTCTCTGCTTTTGTTATGAAGGCATTTAGTGCTATGATTTTTCCCCTAAGGACTGCCTTCATTGTGTCCCACAAGTTTTGGTATGATGTGTTCTCCTTGTCATTGAATTCCAGAAATTTTCAATTTCATTCTTTATTTCATCCACAACCCATTTATTGTTTAAAAGTGTGTTGTTCAATTTCCAGGAGGTAGAGGGATTCCTGGTGTATTTTTTGTTGTTGATTTATAGCATTACAGCATTGTGGTCTGATATCATGCAGGAAATTACATCAATTTTCTTGAAAATATGGAGGCAGGCTTTGTGGCCCAGTACATGATGTATTTTAGAGAAGGTTCCATGGGCTGCTGAGAAGAATGTGTAATCTGTAGATTTTGGGTGGAATGTTCTGTATATGTCTGTTAGGTCCAGTTGCTCTATGGTGTTGTTGAGCTCTCTTACTTCTCTATTAATTTTCTGTTTGTATGATCTATCCATTGTTGATAGTGGAGTATTGAAATCCCTGACTATGATGGTGTTGGTGTTTATTTCTGTTTTGTTGCCAAGTAGATTTTGGTTTATGAATTGTGGTGCACCTGTGTTTGGTGCATAAATATTGATGATTGTGATATCCTCTTGTTGAATTGTTCCCGTGATAAGTAAGAAATGGCCTTCTTTGTCTTTTTTGGTTACTTTTGGTTTGAAGTCTATTTTATCTGATATAAGTATAGCTACGCCTGCTTTTTTCATATTTGTGTTTGCTTGGAATATCATTTTCCACCCTTTCACCCTGAGGAGGTGTCTGACTTTAGTGGTGAGGTGGGTTTCTTGAAGACAGCAGATTGAGGGGTCCAATTTTCTGATTCACCCTGTTAGCTTATGTCTTTTGATGGGTGACTTAAGGCCATTAATATTCAGAGATATTACTTTGAGGTTTGATTTAATACCTGCCATATTGTGGTGGGTTGTGGTCTTTGTGGTTTTTTTTTTTTTTTTGTGGGGGTTAATGTGGACTGCTTCTTGAGTGCTCTTGAGATTGGTTATTTGTTTCTTCTGTGTGCAGAATTCCCTGAAGTACTTTCTGTAGGCTTGGCTTTGTGTTCATATATTTGTAAAGATGAGTTTTATCGTGGAACATTTTTCTTTCACCATCTATTATGAGGGATACTTTTGCTGGGTAGAGTAGTTGGGGCTGGAAACCATGGGTTCTTAGAGTTTGCAGTGTTCCATTCCAGGCCCTTCTGGCTTTTAGGTTTTCCATTGAGAAGTCTGAGGTAATTCTAATGGGGTTCCCTTTATATGTAATGTATTGTTTTTCCCTGGCTGCTTTTAGGATTTTCTCTTTGTGCTTGATGTTTAGAGTCTTAAAGATAATGTGTCTTGGAGAATTTCTCCTTTGGTCCAGTCTGTTTGGAGTTCTGCTAGCTTCTTGTAACTTGATGGGATTTTCTTTTGAGAGAGTGGGGAAGTTTTCTTCAATTATTTTGTTGAATAAGCTTTCCATTCCTTTGGTCTGTGTTTCTTCCCCCTCTGGTATACCCATGATCCTAATGTTTGGACACTTAAGGGTGTCCCACATTTTCCTCATGTTCTGTTCACAGAAATTTTTGAACTTGTTGAAATTTTTGGACTCACGGACTATTTCTTCTGTTTTGTCTTCCAGTTCTGAGTTTCTGTCTTCCACTTGACTTACTGTGTTCTTAAGAGTTTCTATAGAGTTTTGGGCTTGTTCAATTTGGTTCATATTTTCTATGGTTTTTTTAATGTATAGTTTCCATCCCTTTGTTTAGTTCCTTTTTTGTGTCATTTTCTGAGTTTCTTAATGCTTCTTGGAGTTCATCCTTGCATTTCTTTATGTCTTCATTGAACTTAGCCAGCTGGTTATTGAGGACCTCTTTTTTTTTTTTCATTCTCCTTCAGATTATTTAACGGTCTTTGGAGCCCTTCCTTGTTCCTTTCCATTAGGTCTAATCTAGCAAGGATAACATTCATACCATTGTTTCTTTGTTGAGTTTCTGAGAGTTGTGCTATTTATCTTGGCCAGGGTTGCATAGCTTGTCTCTTTATTTTTGGGGTTCAGATTCTATTGTCTCTTCTGTGATTTGATTTGAGATATCATTTGTAGGACTGGATAGTCTAGCTAGATTCACTTGCATCTGGTTTTTCATGCTATTCCTTTTTTTGCTATAGTCTGCCCATTGCAACGGTTCAGAAACCTTGTGTATGAAATGCTAGCCTGCTGCCCTGGGGTGGTGTCGGGTGCAGTGGTGATTGTCAGGGCAGTGGTCCCTGGAGTTCTGATAGGCTGGGGTGGGGGACACTGGCCTGCTGGCCAGTGTTCCTTATGGAGGTGGGAGGGGTAGGGGACCACAGCCACCCTAGTTGAGCTCAGGCAGGGTAGGGCGGGAACACTGGCCTACTTCCCTGGATCCCTGATCCCCAGGAGGGGGAGTGGTGGCACCTTACTGAGGGGGGTCAGGAAGGCTAGGGGGCACCTGACCAGTGATGGAGATCTGGCCAGTGAGGGAGGGGTCTGACTAGGGATGAGGGTCAGGCAGGACCCCTGGGATCTGATGTGGCTCAGGAGGCCTCCCCAGGACTGGCCATGTGAGGGAAGGATCTGACCGGTCACTCAGACTGGCAGGTTCCAAGTGGTCACTTAGACCGGCAAGTTCCAGCACGCCTCCGGGCGAGTGGCCCCAGGCTTTGCTGGTAATGGTGGTCGTCCAAGCGGTCACTCAGACCGGCAAGTTCTGCTGTGCCTCTGGGCGGGTGGCCCCAGGCTCTGGCCAATAATGGCGGGGGTCTGAGTGATCACTCAGACCAGCAAGTTCTGCTCTGGGCTCTGCTGGTAATGGTGGGCGTCCGAGCAGTCACCCAGACCAGCAAGTTTCGCTGGGCTCTGGCCGGTAATGGCGGGCGTCTGGCCAGCAGTTTGGGTCACCCCTGCCCAGGAGGACCTAACCAGCGGTGGCCCCTGGCCTAGAGCATGGGAATCAGTGGATTCCCTATTTTTTTATCCACCCCCTCCCTCTGGCAGCATGCAATGGCCAGCAAACCCTTTAAGAAATCCTTTATAAGCTTAAAAATCTTGCTTTTACTTCCCTGTAAGGTGAGGTGAGGTTATGCAGTGGCCATCTTCAGGACTCCTCCGAGAAGTTTTTCTTAATGAGGTAGAACACTAAAGCTGATGGCTCAGAAATGATAACAAAGAAAGTTACTTATGTAGCCTGCCAGGCTCTTCATTTTTACTATATAGCTCTTCCTAGTTTCGAGGCAGATAAAAATGTGTCATTTAAACCATACTAGATACACTTTCCTGGTATGACATGGTTAATGAGTTTCTCGTATAAAAAGTTGTGGTGCCTACAATTCTTTTGCTTCCTGTATTATAAGTTATCTATATGGAGCCAGAAGGTAGCATGGATTATAAGGTGTGGACTAGATTTCATCTAGCAAAGTATAAAATTGCTCTGTTTTATATTTTCCACTAATAAACTCATAAAACTAGTTTGAGGATGAAAATGTTAGTAAGAGACATTGATAGGCATGAGTACATCCTTCCTCCCTTCCTCCCTTCCTCCCTTCTCCCTTCCTCCCTCCCTCCCTCCTCCCTCCCTCCCTCCCTCCCTCCTCCCTTCCTTCCTTCCTTTCTTCCTTCCTTCCTTCCTTCCTTCCTTTCATTCATTCTGGAGAGCAGTGTGAGAATAGGAAAGATAAATGGCATGTTCAAAGTCCCATAGTGATTTCTCAAGATCAATTCCTAACCCTGTGCTATTTCTTCATTCACTCATTCAATCAACACATAAACATTGAATCTTACTACATATCAGGTACAATGAATAAGAGGAACACACACACACACACACACACACACACACACACACACACACACACACACCCAGATTCCACAATCTTCCTATCCAGTTAACTTTGCCTTTCTTTGAGCTAACACAACAATCTATATTGTCTGGAAATGAAGTAGCCCCCTGTTGCAGTCAGATTTGAATTGCTGGCAGAAATCACCCTGCCACAAGCAGCTTATGGGCAAAAAGGGTTTATTTTGGTTTACACACTTGAGGGGAAGCTCCATGATAGCAGGGGAAAACGATGGTATGAGCAGAGGGTGGACATCACCATTTGGCCAACATCAGATAGACAATAGCAACAGGAGATTGTGCCAAACACTGGCAGGAGGAAGCTGGCTATAACACCCATAAACCCACCCTCAACAATATACTGCCTCCAGGATATTTTTTCTTAAAAAAATTATTTATTTATTTATTTGAGAGAGAGAAATAGGGAGAGAGAGAGAGAGAGAGAGAGAGAGAGAGAGAGAGAGAGAAATGGGTGCTCCAGGGCCTCCAGTCACTGCAAATGAACTCCAAATGCATGCACCTCCATGGGCATCTGGATTATGTGGGTCCTGGAGAATCAAACCAGGATCCCTTGGCTTTGTAGGCAAATACCTTAACTGCTAAACCATCTATCCAGCCCCTCCAGGAGATTTTAATTCCCAAATTTCCATCAGCTGGGAACCTAGCATTCAGAACACCTAAGTTTATGGGGGACACCTGAATCAAACAACCATACCCCAAAGGCTCCTTTGTTGAAGGCTTGGTCTCCATCTGACAGTGTTATTGAGAGATAACTGGATTATGAGGGTGCTAACTTTAGTGATAGATTATTCCACTGATGAGTTCATCGCTGAATGGGCTATTAGAGGAAGTAGGTCATTAGTGATGGACCTTTGAGGCTCACCTCTTGTCCTTGTCCCTTTCCTGTCTATAACCTCTTAGCTTCTTGGACTCTATGACTCGAGTTGCTTTGATGTACCACATTCTCCCAGTGGTATGATCCTTGCCTCAGGACTAAAAGCAATAGAGCCAGCTGTTCATAGAGTGAAATACTTGAAACCCAGAGCCAATATAAATCTTTCCCCCTCTAAGTTGGTTTTCTCTGGTATTTATCACAACAATGGAAAACTGATTAATGCAATGCACTCTGATTGTGTCTCTTTGTAGAATATTTCCCTTCTTATTTGCTCTTTCTCCTCCACCTTTCTCTTTCCCTTACTTCTTCTTGCTTCAGACTTTTCTTGGAATGTTTATTAAGCAACTTTTGAGTTCAGGGCATAGGGATAGATCCTAGGCAAGCAATGCATACTAGATGTTTTTCTTCTCTAGGAACTCAGTGTGAAAATGGAGGTTGATGTACCAAGCCCAAGATTATAAAATGATATGACAAAAGCTCATTTTACACTTAATGACATACATCTCTTCCATCTAGCCAATGGTAATATTTCAATATTTTTATAGAATAAATATTTAAAATCAGAAACTGGTTTTCAGTTATCTTTGTATTTTTTCATAGGCCCCTGAGTGTAGTACGTGAAATATGTGCTTCCTGAATTAAAACTGAATGGATCAAAATGCTGTGCAGTCATGTGAGACACCAGGTTGGGCCTTTGGTTTCGTAAAGAAATCATTTTGTGATGAAAATTTTCAGTTTTTGTTACTTATGTGTCTAATGGATTCTATTAGATGAAGTAATTATGATGATGCATGGCCTACACATGAACAAGTTAAAGCCTAGAAAAATAAAGCAATCCAACCAAAATCCTGATGCAAGAGGCCAAAGAAACTTGGATTTGTTCCTTTGTATGCACTCCTGTTTATGGCTCTGCATAGCCCAGTGTGGAGGATATAGAATAATAGGTCTGGAGTCAAGTAGCCTTGACTACTTTCTATGAACTTGAGTAAACTAATTAATCCCACTGAGTTTTAGTTTGCCAGGAAATTGGAATAGAAATATTTACTCAAATTATTGCCTTGAGGATTAAAAAAATAAATATCTACCACATGCCTGTCTCTAAAGAAATGCTGACCTCTTTCCCTATTCCTCTCTCCTCATAGACCTAGTGCTCTTGAGAGTGGGACTTATTATTAATGAATCCCTATAAACGGGAGTAATCTTGGATTTTGTTCCATAGTATGAGTTCTTGTGATTCTGCATAACACAGCATGGTAGATATTGAATATTTGTTTTTTTTCCCTTTGGTTTTTCGAGGTAGGGTCTCACTCTAGCTCAGGCTGACCTGGAATTCCCTCTTTAGTCTCAGGGTGGCCTCGAACTCATGGTGCTCCTCATACCTCTGCCTCTCAAGTGCTGGGATTAAAGGCATGTGCCACCATGCCTGGATATAATGGATTTTATTGTTACTCTTCACATGGGCATATAACATAAGCACATGTGTGTTTGATTTTTTTTTTTAACCATCTACCCTCTTATTTCCTTCTTCCTCATACTTACCCTCTTTGACATTCGTAATAGACCTGTGATAGTTTGAATATATGTCCCCCAATATATTCAGTTTTTTTTTTAGTTATAGTTTGCATCTGTAATCACCTTGCTAGAGGCAAGGTCACTGGGGGCCCCGGTCTTAAGGTGTGGTGATGGTTTGAGATTCCATTGTAAAGATATGCATATGTGCCTAGCAGGAGTTCCTGAAGTGTGCTGTGTGACCTTTTGGCTGTAGTTTTTGCTCTGTGTGCTGTGATGGCAGTTTGACTTTTGCTCTCTTGCCTGGTCATGTGAAGAGCAGGCTGCTTCTCCTGCATTTATGGAACTTCCCCTGGATCTGTAAGCTTCAATAAATAATATCCCTTCCTCCATAACTGTGCCTTGTCTGGAAGTTCATCTCAGCGAACCTGAAGCTGTCTGCAACAGTAAAGTGGTAGTGTGGGGTGAGATGAACCTGACCGTGTGGATATTCAACTTTTGTTTTGGAGGAATGGGCATGGACTTGGTGCTTGCAACTGAAGATGTCTTCTGGAGTGGTAAGCCAAGTTTTATGGACTATTCTGATGAGAGTTTGAGAATGCTAAGTGCAGACAGTATTGAACTTTGAAGCTTGGCTTATGAGCTTTCTAAGGGGAAGGAAAGACGGCAGAGGACTTTGTTGGAACTGGGCTACTGGCATAAGTGATGGCTACGTTCCGCTATCCAGGCCCAGAGTGTTTGATCAAACTTAAATTTGTAATGGACTGATGTGCTTGGCTAAAGATATTGGACTGAGATTTTAAGATTTTAAGTTGGAAAACCTGAAGCAAGTTAAAAGTAGAGGCATTGAGACTGGTTTAGCTGCTATTGTCAAACACATTAGCAATCTTAAGGAAGGTGGAAGGAAGGTGGCCTGACGACTAAATTTACATTAAAACAATGGAGAGGATGCCTGAGGAAAGACTGTTAAGAATGCAAATTCTTGGAAAGAGCTGACTGGAGAAGGAACCTGCTTTTAAAGGCTATGATTTATTTTGTCCCTGGATTAAGAATATGGCTGTGTCCTGCACACCTGGTATTAGTTTTGGAAGCACGAAAAATGATGGAGTGGTCATGAGTTGCACACGGTTCCAGGAGCCGCTGCTGAGATGCGGCATGAGGCAGGGCATGAAGACCCTGAGGAATAGGCTGGAAGAGCCTTTTGGAAGATGGACCGTGGTTTGCATGGAGACCTGAAGATGTTTTGGGTATACCAGGACTGTGCAAAAGGGCTACCATGGAATGCAGTGTTGGCATGGGATGAAAGTTTTTCCTGGCGACTTTGCCCAGCTGGAGGGACGGGATTGGAAAACCTGGAGACTGTTAGTCTCTGGTTATATTGAACTTGAACTGCAGAAGTTTGATGATTATTGATGGTGGTTGAGTTTGCATTGTTCTAGTCTCTCCTTGCTATGCCTTATATCAGTTAAAATGTTTACTCTGTGCCTTTATATGTTGAAAGTATTTAACTTGTTTGATTTTACAGGACTCACTATCTTAAGTTGATCAAGACTGTGAGAACCTTTGAAATTGGACTGAGTACAATTTACAATGTGTGATAGTTATAAATCTATTGGGGGCCAGGAGCTAAAAATATTGGGGGTCAGGGGCGGAATGTGGTAGTTTGAATATATGTCCCCCATATATTCAGTGTTTTGTTTTTTAGTTATAGTTTGTGTGGTAGTTTGAATATATGTCCCCCAATATATTCAGTGTTTTACTTTATAGTTTGCATCTGCAATCACCTTGCTAGAGGCAAGGTCACTGAATGTCTTAAGGTGTGGTGATGGGTTTGAGATTCCATTGTAAAGATATGCAAATATGTCTAGCAGGAGTTCCTGAAGTCTGCTGTGTGACTTTTTGGCTGTAGTTTTTGCTCTGTGTGCTGTGGTGGCTGTTTGGCTTTTGCTCTCTCTGCCTGGCCTTGTGAGAGCAGGCCGCGACTTCTGCCGTTATGGAACTTCCCCTGGATCTGTAAGCTTCAATAAATAATATCCCTTCCTCCATAACTGTGCCTGGTCTGGAAGTTCATCTCAGCGAACCTGAAGCTGTCTGCTACAGTTTGCATCTGCAATCACCTTGCTAGAGGCAAGGTCACTGGGGGCCCCCGGTCTTAAGGCGTGGTGATGGTTTGAGATTCCATTGTAAAGATATGCAAATGTGCCTAGCAGGAGTTCCTGAAGTGTGCTGTGTGACCTTTTGGCTGTAGTTTTTGCTCTGTGTGCTGTGGTGGCTGGTTGGCTTTTGCTCTCTTGCCTGGTCGTGTGAAGAGCAGGCTGCTTCTCCTGCGTTTATGGAACTTCCCCTGGATCTGTAAGCTTCAATAAATAATATCCCTTCCTCCATAACTGTGCCTGGTCTGGAAGTTCATCTCAGCGAACCTGAATCTGTCTGCTACAAGACCCTTTTTTCTTTCATGTACTTTTAATTTTTAAAATATTTTATTTATTTGCAAGGAGAGAGAGAGAGAGAGAGAGAGAGAACGAGAACAAACATTGAACATGCAAGGCTTCTAGCTGCTGCAGATGAACTCCAGACACATGCACCACATTGTGAATCTGTCTTTACATGGGTACTGGGGAATTGAGCCAGGGTTGTTAGGCTTTGCAGGCAAGTGCCTTAACCACTGAGCCAACTGTCTAGCTCCACTTTTAATTTTCATTCTTCAGTTCACCTATTTAAAAAAAGTGATACTTGTCTTTGAGTCTGACTTGTTTTAGTTAACATGATGATGTCTAGTTGCATCCATTTTTCTGCAAACATGATTTTGTTCCCCTTTGTGGCTGCGTGAAACTCATTGTGCATATGTACCACATTTTCTTTATCTATTCACTTGTTGATTAGCATGTAGATTGGTTCTATAACTTGTCTATTCCATGATAAACATGGATATTCAAGTATCTCCACAATAAGCTGACTTTGATTTCAAATTTTGGGCATATACCCAGAAGTTAAACACCTGGATCAGGGAGACATATTTTCAATTATTTGAAGAAACTCCATAATGGCTGTGATACAATGTAGGAGGAAGAAGCTGGATAGTTAGTTGAGAAGAGACCATAAAAATTAGCAGTTTTGTCTTACCCTTACCTTGAATGAATATTAGGGTTGAAAGAGTAAAGTGAAAACATTAGGAAAAATACAGAGAGGGCTTGCAGCCAGGTATGAGAAAGCGGAGGGAAAGAGAAGGACAGTGCTGTGGGACAAACAACAAAGCTAGTCTCATCAGGCTCCTGTTGACTTCCACTCAGCTCTCCTTGTTCTTGATTCTGCTTTGCTTTTCCCTTGCAAAACTTGAAAGACGAACATGGCCAGTTCCCTGACTGGAAAGAAGACCCAGGAGCTCCTCATGAGGACAGCTGCTTGGGCCAGAACTTCCCCTCTCCATATCTCAGTGTAGTCCTTTTAAAGATAAAGCCATTTTTTAGTCAGAAAGCTTTGTAAACCCCAAGACCAAGAAACTTTTTTTCTAGTTATCTGCAGTATTTTTATTTTTTAAATATATTTTTATTAGTTATGTATATAGTATATATACAGCCATGATGGTACCATTGTTAGCTTTCTCCCTGTCCTCCACCATGGGTAATGTGGGTCTTGCCTTATATGGGTAGCCATCAGTTATGTGAGAGAGGCAATGACTCTGTGTATAATGACCCAACTCATGGCTCTACCAATCTTTCTGCCCCCTTTCCTGAGAGTTTCCCTGAGCCATGTTGGGTTCATTTTAGATCTATTTCAGTGATGAGGTCTTGGGAGTCTCTGGGTCTCTGGATATCTGATTTGGTAGGAGTTGAGTGTGCTTTGTGTCTATCTCTTTTGCCCTTGTGCTGGTACCAGGTTCACCAATAAAGCAGCACTCTTGCTCATTTTCCCTATAACTCTATGGCTTCAGCTGGTTCCCTGTTGTGGTGCGATGGGATGATTCTCTCCTCAGGATATGCATCCATCTGAAAGAGAGGCAGATTCTCCAATGGAGAGTGGGGTCAGTGCAAGATGCATGGATAACCATTATTATTTTAGAGAGAATTTAATAGGTGTAGACCCTCTTGTATCCCACTATTGGTGGGAGCTTGATATTGGAGAGCAGACATTTTTGGATATGGTTCTGGCTTGTTTCCTGTTTCCAGGTATGGGTTCCATTCCACTGAGTGGATCCGTTAGCCAAATCTAGAGCAGTTAGTAACCCACCATGGCTGTGTGCCACTACTGCACTTGTCCCTACTGCTGAAGACACCATATGCTGTTTGGATGGAACATGGAGACCTGGATGGAATCTGGAAGAGAGTCAGTCCCCAGACAGTTAGCTTGTCTAATGCCAGAAGGTGCTAAATAAGTGACTGGGGGAAAATGACCAACATCTGTCCAAGGAACTCATGGTCTAAGTTCTCCAGCAGCAAACAACCTGATGTGATGCTCACACAAGTATTTTGACAACTTTTATACTTACATACAAAAAAACCCACCTGATATTTCCCTCCCTTCTCCCCATTCCACTTTAGAACTCCAGTCTCCATCATATCCCCTCTCTCTCTCAATTAGTCTCTCTTTTAATTTGATGACATCATCTTTTTCTTCTATTTTCACACAAGTATTTTTATTTATTTATCTCTTTTGGAATTTTTTTTATTAACAAACTTCCTTAATTGTTGACAATATCCAATGGTGACAACTCACTTGCCAGGATCCCTCTCAGTTGCAGAAAGCTTTGACTTTTCCATAAGAAACCTATGTTTGGGTCCTGTCTCATGAAATCTCATATGAGAATTCTTCTCTCTACTTTTTCTATACAATAGGATTTCTTCATCTCTGCAGTAAGCTTGCTTCCTTTCTATAATAGTGTTACTCCTTTAACATGCATCCTTTTTGTCTATGAGATTGAATTCATTCATCAAGAAAAAGTTGAGAGCCACTGACTCAGTGGAGCTTTGGTGGCCATTGAAAGCCTGGCACCTTGGTTCTTGAGTGAAACCCACCTAAGAGCTGAGATAAGGCTCCTTTACTCTTTTTTTTTTTGTTCCCCCCCCCCCCCTCCCCTCCCCCTCCCCTCCCTCCCTCCCCTCCCCTCCCTCCCTCCCTCCCTCCCTCCCCCTCCCTCCCTCCCTCCTTTCTTTCTTTCTTTCTTTCTTTTTCTTTCTTTCTTTCTTTCTTTCTTTCTTTCTTGGTTGTGTTTCAAACTTTTAATTTCCTGCTGTGTTGACTTCTTACAAAACAAATTCCACGTTGAACATGAAATGCTAACACTGGTATGGGCAGAAGATTGTCTCCTGACATACTTACAGGCCTTAGGGTAAGAAATACTACTTTTCCATTTCAATCTGACAACCTTTTAAAAGTTATTTTGTTCCTTTTAAAGACACATGTTTCAGCTGGTGTAATTTACATCCCCACCAAAAATGTATAAGAGTTCTTTACTCCCCACATTCTCACCAGCATTTGTAGTGTTTGTTTAATGGATGGTAGTCATTCTGACTGGGGTAAGATGGAGTCTCTACATAGCTTTGATTTATTTCTTTGATGGTTAAAGGTAATGTACATTTTCATGGGTTTACTGGACATTGTACTTCTTATTTAGTTCACTTACTCACTGATTAAATTGCATCCTTAGATTATACATAATTTTTTTACACATAGTTTTAGGTCTTTATAATTTCTTAGGAAAGTTTGAGAATGTAGCAGATGGCCCCTAACCTTAAAATTACTTTCTCTAATCACAGAATATACTTGTTTTGTACCTCTTCCCTTTCTATGACCACACCAGGGATTTCAGCATGCTTATATTTTCTCTTTAAAACACTATCTTCTCTCTCTCTCTTTTTTAAAAATTTGAATGTGATTATTTATTTTAATGAATTGTTCTGATACAAAATTCTCCAAAAATGCAGAGCCAACGTTGTCTTAACTGATGTCAAGTTTAGCCAACACATTGTAGGTGGTACAACAAACACAAATTATATTCCACTGTAAATTATCTTTCAGATATATTTCTGTACAGTAGATAATTATTTTAAAATGCTTTATTCAGTCACAAAATAAAGTATGATAAAATTTTACCTCACAATCTTTTCTGATGTTATAATTAAAAATTCCAGTAGGTACAATATTTTTAATTAGTTTATTTTAATATGTTTGCATAATAAGGCAGGGTCTGGCTCTAGCCCAGGCTGACCTGGAATTCACTATGTAGTCTCAGGCTGGCCTCCAACTCACAGAAATCCTACCTCTGCCCCCCAAGTGTGTTGAGTTTAAAGGCATGTGCCACCATGCCAGAGAAAGAGAGAGAGAGAGAGAAGAAGAGAGGGAGAGAATGGGCACATCCAGGCCTCTAGTGCTGCAAATGAACTGAAGACACATGTGCTACATTGCGTGTCTGGCTTTATGTGGGTACTGGGGAATCAAACTTGGGTTGCTAGGCTTTACAGGCAAATGGCTTAACCACTGAACCATTGCTCCATCCTGGAAACTATTATTTTTGTCTCTACCTTTTATTTTCAGACAATTATTTAGTAGGAGAATCAAGGGGGAAGGGAAGGAAAATAGAAGTTGCAGAAGGAACACAAGGACTCGAAGCTCATGATAGATAGCTTTCCAGATGAGCATGAATATATATTTCAGACCTATGATAATCAAAAGACCTGGAGGTTCTTTTCCTGTTCTTAATTAGGTTACCCCCACGTTAGTATTTCAGGTATGGCTGGTACATCAGCTTATGAGTAGAAAGGAATACCATCTTCTCCCATGGATCATGTGATCTCTGTTCACACAGCAGTGGCAGGCAGACTGAGGTGTCTCCTTAGCTCAATGTTCAGTATGGCATGTTGTGTTGCTGCTGCTAAAGCTGTGTGAGTTGATGCCCCATATCTCTAAGCATCTAGTGGTATTCCTTCTGTGGACAAAACTGCTGTTTTCCTCAGTATGGATAACAGTGCATGCTCCAAAAGCCACTGAAGTTATAGTGATTTGTGTTCATCAGAATGTAGTGTTCTGAACAATTGAGACAATAATCTTGCCTCCCTCATACATACAGAGTTATTTCTCTATAGGAAAATGCTCAACCAAACCTATAGCATGCTATATCACAAGCAGTCTGCCAGTTTTGGTCTTGGCTCATCATTCATGTTCCATACAGGCACACCCTGACATGCATTCAAGAACTGAGCTGCACAGAATAATCCTCAGGTTCACAGACACAAAAGACCATTTCATGCTGCCTGCATACTTATTGTCCTCATTGCCTGGGGTTCATTCACCCTACTGTCTTCTGGACAACTCAGACATTTACTCAAATCTCATCTAAAACTTCTTTGGAAAGATTTTCATTTACTTTTTCAAGACTATTTGAGGGGCTGGAGAGATGGCTTAGTGGTTAAAGCACCTGCCTGCAAAGCCTAAGAATGCCTGCTTGAATCTCCAGGTCCCACATTTAGCCAGATGCAAAAAGTGATGCAAACACCAGTGTCGCACATGCACACACATCTATAGTTCATTCACAGCAGCTGAGAAGACCTGGTGTGCCCATTCTCTTTCTGCCTCTTCCTCTCTGTCTCTCTCAAATTAAAAAAAAAAAAAAGAATATTTGAGCACATTTCTCCCTATTTTCTCACACTGCTCTGTTTATATATCAATGGCAGAATTTCCTCACTCATTCAGCATATTTCTTAGAGAATTGCTCATCTTGGGGCTCAGCATCTAAGCATTGATGAGTAAGACAGACATCCCCACTCTTCCTGTAGTTTACAGATCCAACACACATTCCCTATCATTGAATCTGCTTTACCAAGTTCTTACCATTGATTTAGACAAGGAGTGCTGCCCTCTTTAACTTCCCCTCAAGCCCCTTATAGAAGCATGAATGTTGTGCCAGACTTTACTTAGAGAGCATGTTTGCTTTGCAGATAGTTAATTTTTGTTTTGTTTTGTTTTTGGAGGTAGAGGCTGACCTGGAATTCATTATGTAGTCTCAGGGTGGCCTTGAACTCATGGTGATCCTCCTACCTCTGCCTCCCAAGTGCTGAGATTAAAGGAATGTGCTACCACATCTGGTTCAGATAATGAAAATTTAAGATTCCTGATTACAAATATTCTTTCTTAAAAGTCCATTCACCACTATAGGAATTCACTGAATTTCTCAGTAAGTTCTCATCTTCTGCCAGGTTAATTCCTCTTTTTGCTTCTTCAAGATACAGTTATATTTTAAATTCTCATAATATTTTATCAGAATAATTTAATTTTATGTTTCTTTAGTCACTCCAGGTATAGTTTCCAGAATGAAAACTAGTTGAAGTACTCTATTTTGTTAAAAAAAAAAAGAAAGAAAGAAAGAAAGAAAGAAAGAAAAAAAAAAAGGCCACTTAACACAAGTCTTACTCTATACTAAGACATAAGGACAGGAAATTTTAGGTTGTTCCTCATGAAAAGGGGAAGGATTCAGGTAAGAATAATATTTTTATTTTTCCTCCTCAGTTAAAACTCTGAAAACACCTTCCCAGACATGCCCAGAGGTTAGTCCACTAGGTGATTCCAAATCCAGTCCAGTTTATAATGAACTTCAACCATCTAGATAATAATAAAAGTGTCTATGATTAGAACTAGCTTCAAATAATGGAAAATTTCTGTTCTATAAAACTATTTTAAAAAGATTGTAACTTCTTTTTTTGAAAAGTCAATAATAAAAGATTAATAGACTGTTGAAAGATGAGTTTATCTTTACTATAAAAGGTTGGGGTTTGTAAAAACCTGGGGCAAGTCTGGGTTATTTGTAATAAAATGTCATTTTAAAAGACAGAGTGTATTACACATTTTTCTGGTCATATAAAAATTTTTCTATAGGTGATTTCCATTCTTTGTAATTTTTATCACAGAGAGTTTGTGACTTGTGAAACTATTGAGCTATCATTTCATTATGTTTTAGAATACATATATATTTAAGACAGATTTATTTACTGACTTAGCCTATTTGAAGTGGATAATGTTTTCGAGGCTCTCTAGATGTGTCTGTTAATTTGAATGCAATGGATTTTAATATGCTTACTTTGATTTTATGCTTTTATTACTGTCATCACTATTATTACGTAGTATATTTCTTACTAAAATTTTTCATATGTATTTATTTTAGATCATTGTTACAAAAATCCATGATATGTTGTTAACTTCCATTGCCAACTTTGTAAATAATGGCAATATACCATGATCATATTCTCCTCCCACCCCACTCTCTTTGTGCCCTCCCAAATCTCCCTTCTACTGAATCTTTTTTCTTTCTAAGTAGTCTTTCTTCTACCTTTTAAATATTTAATTTACTTATTTGAGAAAGAGAGAGAGAGAGAGGAAGATAAAGACAAAGAGAGAGAAAGAAAATGGGCACACCAGGGCCTCCAGCCACTGCAAATGAACTTCAGATGAATGGGCCACCTTGTGCATCTGGCCCTTTAAGATGTGATGGTGCTGACTGGGGTGAATTGACCCCAACTGGGTCCTATAACCAAAAAATGCGAGTATCATTAATATATGGGCTTAAACCAAAGCCTTTTATGACAGGCAAGCACCTTAACTGCTACACCATCTCTCCAGTCCTTTTTCTTCTATTTCAATGTCATCATTTTTTCTCTTAATATGCAGGTCTTATATAAGTAGCTTTAGCCACTGTGAGGTCATGAATGCCTTGGGCACTTGGTGTCTGGAAGACAGTATTGAAAGAAGAGTCACTCATCCCTGGTCGAGGCGGACGCGACAAATTTCTTTGCTCTGGTACATTCTTTCTGCCACCATCTTCCAGTATTAGGGTTAAAAGGCGCCACTTTACAATGGTCCCTGATCCTTGTGTATAAGATGTGATATTTGTGTTGTAGATGTCTCAGTGCTGAACACTCCACTGTCCATTCTTCTTAGCATTATAGTGAATTTTGAGCCATCCCAACTGTCACTGCTAACTGAAAAAAGAATCTTCTATAACCAAAAATGCGAGTAAAGTCAAAAAATTAGCCATGGGCGCTTCTCACTGCACTCAATTTTTTGGCTCTGAATGAGCTGCTTGTTCAAAAAAACTTAAAGATGGGCCATAGCCCCTTGGTTTGCGTGCTCTGGAAATCTTGATTTTGCAGCAGACCAAGGCACGCTTTAAGGGCCAAAGGAACTGCCTCAAGTGTTTCAGGGAGAAAAAGAGAGAGGGGGAATCCCGGGAAAAAAGCCGGGTGTGGTGGCTCAGGCCATCCCAGCACATGGGAGGCAGAGCAGGACTGCCACAAGTTAGCCAGGAAAAAGCAGAGGCACTGGTTTCAGGTTACTGGAGCTGCTATTGTTCACACATTAGCAATCTTAAGGAAGGTGGAAGGAAGGTGTCCTGACTTGATTTACATTAAAACAATGGAGAGGATGCCTGAGGAAAGACTGAAAGAGCTGACTGGAGAAGGAACCTAGATCCATGGTGGTTGAGTTTGCATTGTTTTAAATGTTGTTAAAAGACCAGACAAATGTGAATTCTACCTGCATGGACAATTGGCTGAGTAGTTTTTGGGTGCTCTTTAGCAGGCCTTCCCGTCTCTCTGGTTTTGCTTGTGGTGTCTGTGTAAAATCAGGGTTACGGGATGCAGCCTTCCCAACCATCCCCTTAAGTCTGGCTTAAAGTTATTTTTTTTTAAGCACTGTTTTGTTTTTTGGATGGTAGGGTCTTGATAAAAATACGCCCAGGCTGTCCTGGAATTAGTCTCAGGCTGGCCTTGAACTCTGGAAGGAATGGAAAAAGGTTTGGGTGTGATTTACCCTAGGCCTTAAAACAGTGCTCTCTCTACTCAGGATAGCAATCTTCCTACCTCAACTTCCCAAGTGCTGGGATTAAAGGCATGTGCCATGATGTCTGGCGCCATAAGCTTTTGACTAGGTTTTCAGTATGAGGCATGAATTCTCTTCTGTGGAGTGGGCCTCAAGTCCAATTAGAGAGCAGTTGGTTTCCCTTGTAACAGACATGCTGCCTTTGCACCAGTTGGTACATTTTAAATTCCTGGTTGGCAGCTTTAGAGCTTACAAGGTCTGTTGCTGGTTAGCACCATTGAATTTTCTCCCCTAACATGTTGCATAGATATTTCCAGCATCCTGACAGCTAATCAACAGGGAGGAGGCTTTCAGCTCAGGTCCAGTATCCTCATGATACTGTCTACCAAGCTTTGTTTAGTTACATTTGCTCTATGTTTTGAATAGTGTTCAAAACTAAAAGTTCTAATGATTTCATTAAATTGATCTCACAGTTTATTTCATTATCTCCAAAAACTGCATAATTAAGCTTCTTATTTGCATTTTTGTCATCAGTATAAATAATTCTGTGGTTAATTTCTTCTTGTATTTGACTTTTTCTATATTTTGAATTCCTAGAGATATGATTAATAATTGTTAATAAAATAGCTTATAGGGTCATAATTTCTGATCTGTCATCTCAAATATTGACACTGTTCAGTGCTACCAATCACATAGAAATTACTCTTATTCCTCATCAAGCAGCAATGTGTAAAATCATGAAGATATATAGAACAGAAAATATGCTACCTTACTCTTACTAGAAATTTATTACCATATTGCTGTACTTAGAGATATCTTAATAAAGTTTCATATATTTGGTTATGCATTGCTTTTACTTTTTGTAACTTGTTTCATTCGTATGGTTGATAATTGAGTTATGATTTTAGTAGATTTCTTTTTACTTCATAGGCCTTTAGATACAATAACGTTATTTTTCTGAATCATACATCTTGCTTTCTGACTTCATCCTTCTTAACTTTTTCTCTTGCTGGGGATGGAACACATGGCCTACCTAGGCTAAGTAGTGGCTCTACTGCTAAGTTATACCCACATCCCATGGGTTCAAGATTCTATTATAGTGAATCAGCTTAGCTCATTTTTCTCTTATTTAAGATGTCTTAGTGATCCCTCTTATTTCATTCATATTTTGAAGGATAATATTGTGGAAAATAATAAACTTTAAATAATTTATAGCAAATTATAATGCCAAGAAACACAAGTAACAACCTTAAAACAATGACAAAAATACAATGCATAATTAAGAGTATTTAATATAATTGTATCACAAATGATAGCTGTGGCTCATAAACCATGTGTCTCTGAAATGTATTTTATTTTTATTTTTTTTGGTTTTTCAAGGTGGGTTTCACTCTAGCTCAGGCTGACTTGGAATTCACTCTGCAGTCTCAGTGTGATCTTGAACTCACACTGATCCTCCTACCTCTGCTTCCCAAGTGCTGGGATTAAAGGCATATGCCACCATACCTGGCTTGAAATATCTTCTTTATCACCTTTTCTCAGAGTAACATGAGTTCAGTAATGTTTAAAATGCATGCAAAGACTATGTGTTGTGTATTTTACTAGATGCTGATAATAGAAACAGACAAATCCCTGTTCTTTTGGCATTTGCCTTCATAATTGGATTATATAATGGGTGAGGGTGTTTGAATGTTTCTTAAAACCTTCCTCCATTACTGTCTCCTCTTTCCTCCCTGCTGTGGCCTCCTCGTCCTTCTCCCCTTTCTCTTCTTCTTCCTAAGGAAAAATAGAAAGTATTGTGGCAAGGAAAAACTGGTTTTAAATAAGTATGACTGAAAATATATTTCAATATAGTAGTTAGAAAATCTTGATTCTGAATGAACAGAAGAAATAATACTTTAAAAATCCCAAAAGATAAGTTTTTGAACAGATAAAGATCCAGGGACTTTTGAAATTCATTACTTCTTTGGTACCTGGACGATTGACTTGCTGTAGCTTTCATTCTTCCTGGACAGATAAAGATCACATCTAATATATTTTCCAGCCAACCTTCTAAATTCCAATAAAGTGAATACATGTTAATAGAGCCTCACACTTTCTTTGAACCTTCAATTAGTTATTAATAAAAACTTCAATGCATATACCTCCTAGTTGCAGTCAGATTCGCATTGTGGGCAGAAATCACCTGACCAAGAGCAGCTTTTGAGGAAAAAAGGGATTATCTTGGCTTACATACTTGAGGGGAAGCTCCATGATGGCAGGGGAAAATGATGAGCATGAGCAGAGGGTGGATATCACCCCCTGGCCAACATAAGGTAGATAATAGGAACAGGAGAGTGTGGCAAACACTGGCATGGGAAACTGGCTATCACACTCATAAGCCTGTCTGCAACAATACACCGCCTCCAGGAGGCTTTAATTGCCAATTGCCACCAGCTGGGCAGACTGTCATTCAGAATACCTAAGTTTATGGGGGACACCTGAATCAAATCCCCACACCCCTCAAGCTTCTATCTCTTGTTTTCCTCAAGCTATCTACATGTCTGCAGGGCATATGATCTGAGTCTCTTAAGTAACATTTCTGATAGCAATATAGGGGGGAAATGGAGGGAATCCACTAGTGTGTAGAAAGACCTACTTTGTGCCAATCAAAGTTGTGAATGAACCTGTCCTTCCTGGCTTGGATCATGGCTCCCTCTGTTCCTGGTCCTCTATCTGCCTTTAGCAAGGTGGCTGTTTTAGGGATGCTTGGCTCAAACTAGATACAACAATGGGAAGGATTCTGAGAGACTTCATTGAAGTCATCTGTGACAACTCCACTGGAGAGCTCTCTGCTTCCTTGCTTCTACTCCTCCTTATAGACTTGTCCTGCTGCTATGTTTGCCTCTTTAAAGGAGTACACATTTCTTGCTAACCACACATACAGAAGAAGAAGCATTTAGGGTTGACTACATGATCCCTTGCCTGTGGAGCAGCTGTAGCCTCAGTCAAGACTCTGCAGTGGGACAGTGTCATAAGTTGCTGGCCAGTCTATGGATCAACTGGCTTTCAGGCACATGTTACACTTGTCCAAACAATGATAAGGAGGTTATTAAGGACCCATTTATATTAAGCAGCTGCTATGGGAAGGTTCTCTGAGGAAAAAAAAAATGAAAGGGGAGGGAACTTGACCATGCTAATTTAATCATTTAAATGTTAACTTATTGAAATGAACTAATAAAAAAAATTAAGTCAGTGATAGAAACAAAACAGAAGTGATAAGACATAAAAGCTCTTTATAATTCAAGTGTTAGAATGTTTAAAACATTTGTTAAAAGTGAGTAAAAAGTTACTTGGGGTAGTATTTTTATATTCCTAGAATTCAACAGGCTGATACAGGAAGATGAACTTGGAGGTCAGCCTGGGCTTCATTACCAATCTTAGTCCATCTAGGTTACAGTGAGAGTTTCATTCCCTCTGTCACACACACACACACACACACACACACACACACACACACACACATACATACATACATACATACATATACTCATGAAAACAACAGATAAAATTGTAGGAATATGGGGAATAAAAAACAGTGAAGTGAATGAGGTAACAAATTCAACCTTTTACTAATATATATTAACTATCAGGTTTATTTCTGGTCCCTTTCTATATAGGGTTAATTGCCAAAAAGACATGTTTTAGCCCTTAGAGATTCATAGCCCAATATGAAGACAGGCATTAACAAATAAAGAAATAAATGAATCCACAGTAAGAATTGCAATAATAGAAATACTCTTGTAGTTTGGTAGTGTATCTCAGTGGTAGAGTGCCTGCCTAGTATGTACCAGGTCCTGGATTTGATCCCCAGAACTACAAAACAATTTTTTTCCTACCAATTTTAAGCCAAGATTTAGATGACAAAATATAATCACTCACAGAAAACTAAGAGTAGATCTTCTGAGTAGCAGGAACAGCTGGGAAACAGGCCAGATTGTAGTAACAGATGATGAATTTAAATAGCCCATGTGATGGATGACTGTTGTAGCTTGAATGGATGGCCCCCAATATATTCTGGATTTTATTAAAGTTTGTAATTTAGATCTGTAGCCACCTAGATGGAGGTGGTGTCACTGGGAGGATCCTAGGGTCAGAGCCTAAGGTGTGGTGGTGGATTTGGAATTCCAGTCTAAAGATATGCAAAGTGCTTGAGCATAGCCTGGAGTTCCAAAAGTGTGCGTGGGTGCTGCTGTTGGTGGCTTGTGGCTTTTCCTCTCTCTACTTGGACCTGTGAAAGTGGGCCAGCTACTTCTTCCATTATGGAACTTCCCCTCTATCTTAAATAAATTCCTTCCTCCATAACTGTGCCTGGTTTGGAAGTTCATTCCAGCAACATGAGGCTGTCTATTACAGTGACCAATGGTACTAAAATAGGCATCCACATCATAAACTGGCCTAGAAGAAAATATAAAACTAAGACTAGAGTTAAAAGCACAACATGACAAGTTAATATTATATTAAATACTTAGGAGTAAAAAAATAAATAAAATAGTTAGGAATAAGGTAAAATAAAAAAATTTAAAAAGGCAGAAAAAAAGACATAGGACATTTCCTCATTATTCATGGAGTACCATTTATATTTCAGATACGTGCTTTATGCCTGGATGTAGGAGGGAATAAAGAAAAACAATTTACCTGAGGAGACAAGTATGCGGTTACAAAACCCTTTCTCCATTCATCCAGTATGCCTCCAGCTTCTCAGGTAAACTGTTTTTATACCTTATTGTTCTGGTCATTCTCTTTTTTTTTTTTTTTTGGTTTTTTGAGGTAGGGTTTCACTCTAGTCCAGGCTGACCTGGAATTAACTGTGTAGTCTCAGGGTGGCCTCGAACTCTCGGTGATCCTCCTACCTCTGCCTCCCGAGTGCTGGGATTAAAGGCGTGTGCCACCACGCCTGGTGGTCATTCTCTTCTTTTCACTCTACTTGTCAACCTGATGATCACATGAAATTCAACTTTCTTGTGAGCTCCCTCTCATTCTACTTTCCCATCCCTTGGTTTACATGTGCCATGGCTGATTCAGGTTCCCTTCAACTGGGACGATTTCATGTAATGTGTCTACATATAGCATGGCTGTTTCCCATTCTAGCTTTCTCTCCCAATGCACTGTAAACTCTGAGGAAGGAGAGGTTCATTTGTCTGTATCCAACATCTGGCATTTACAACCACTGAAAAGACGTTTAATAAATGGACAATTAAGAAAATCAATATTTATTGAAGATACACTCTTTGTTAGGTTAATTGTTACATGTATACATTTTTATGATTCTCATTGCTTTGAGTCTTAAGTTTTCTCAACCATATTTTACACCTGGGAAAATTGAGACCCAAGGGGGTTAGAGAGCTTTCACTATGTCATACACAGCTTTGCAGAGTAATAGAGATTCAAACCCAGGCACTCCTGTGCTTTCTTCATATCTTTAATCTGCCTGCTGGCTACTAGCCACACCAACAGCTGTTAGATAGTTTTGAATGTTAAGGCGCATATTGGCTGGAATATACATTCTAACATGCATCCTGTCATGACATTCCAACATTTGTGTATGGTCAGCCATACAAACTACATCCTCTTAGATCTGTGATGACATGTGGCAACTGTTTGAGGTAATACTGGTTTGTTCTCATGAAACTATACAGCAGGTCCTATAATGACATCATATTAGAGTTGAGAGGTCATGCAAGTTGCCCAATGTCACACAGCTAGTATTGTTATAGAACTGAGATTTTAACTCCAGCAAACTGGCTCTAGAAGCGCTGATCTTAACCATCAAATTTATTATCTTAGAAAGTGCCAGTGGTGGTCTTTATTTTACCATGTTTTATTTTTTGTGTGTGCATGTATGTGTGTGTTTGTGGGTTGATATGCATACACGTGTGTGTATGTGTGTGGAAGCAAGAGGAATGATATGTACCTTTTTTGAGACAGTTTCCCTCACTGCCCTGGAATTCACCAAGTTGGTTAGATTGGCTGCCCAGGGATCCATCTATTTCTGTCTCCCTGGTTATATGCATTGCAAGCATGTGTCACCTGCCTGGCATTTTTTTTTTTTTTTTTTTTTCAATACAGGTCCTGGTGATCAGACTCAGTTCCTCATGTTTGTGTGGCAAATGCTTTAACAACTGAGCTAACCACCCCCTTTAAAGTTTTATACTATTCTTTAATATGCCTGGCTCTACTGCTGACAGGAACTAGGAACAAACAGTGTGCTGAAGTGTGAGCTGTTCAATCAGGAGCATGCTTCTAGTGTCTCTGCCGAATCTCATATGACTGATATTTCATGTCATTGCAAATCAACCTGTCACACAGTGACATTGTGTTTGAGTCAGGAAATCAAAAATTGATTGTGTGGCTTTGCTGAATATCAATCATCCTTTTATTTGCAGCAAATTGTTGATTTAGGTTTATTCAATACATATTCATAAAATATTGGAAAGGTAAATTAATGATAATAAATTACCAGCTAGAAATCATTTCCATTACTTAGCATGAAGGTGAGGAGTGGTTTATGATTAGGTTCTTTGTAGTGTATTATATTTTTCAATATAATCCTGAATAAATATGACTTCAATTTAGAACTGGGGCTATGTCAATGCCCAAGGGCATCACATCTACTAAATATTGTTTTATATTACTGACTACATGTGAGTATCTACCAATCTCAATGAAATTTAGGAGGCAGAATGTTAGATTCTAAAGTAGGCGTACTTTGCAGCCATACAGATTTTAGTTCAAATCTTAATAAAAATAAAAACTATCTGGAACTGACACTATGTATGTGCCACTCTATTATGTGATGACAAGTAGCATACATGTTAAGAGCTCCTGCTTAGCAACAGCCATACCAAAATTAAAGCCCTGTCTCTACCATATCTTAGCTTTTGGCTCTCTTTTCATGTGGAAAGTGGTTGTCTTTGTTATTGGAAAGATAAAGCAAGAAAGTCCCCCGTTCCACAAGATTACTGTTAGTGGGTTATTTAGTCTTCTTCAACTTCCTCATTTTATAACATGAAGATATTAGGGCAATTTGGTAATTTAATAAGGAGATATATGCAATAGGCCCAATGTTTGTTAATTCCATGCTTTCCACAAGGATTTCTTCCCCTTTCTCTTACCTATTATTGACCTATATTAAAGTTTAGTCTTTACGAGTAAATGTATTTCAAGCATAGTTTAGTTGGTTATATAGGAAGCAATATATTTCAGTGAGTAAAAATTATTATGATAATTCAAGGAGACTAAAAGGAGCAGATGGCCCAATTTTGGAATTAATGCCAAATAATTATAATTACCACAGAGTAATTCAGAGCTTTTTTTTTCCAGATCATATGCAATGACTTTTACCTCCAATTTGATGTTTAGCAAAGTCTAGCCAAATTTACTTTTTCTCTTAAGATTCATTTTTTTTCTTCATTTTGTCTGCTCCAGTGTTAGTATCATTGAAATACTGAGCATATTCATTACAGAACTTGCTGGAGGTTATTTTCCCCATGGACTGCAGCCCATCATTGCTCCAGCATTGAAGTACTGAGCACACCCATTACAGTACTTCCTGGAGGGTGTTTTCTCCATGGACTGCAGCCCACCATTGCTCCTATTTTCCTTCCTTAATTCTCTCGTGGTCATTTTCTGGAGTGTGAGAATTTCAAAATTAACTTGTATTTGCATGATTACTAGGAATAATGAAATATTCTCATTTGATTACTAGTAATTTTGATTCTGTAACTTTTTTATTTGATGTGAATTATTTTTATGTAGTCCATGTTCATAATGCTATTGGATTCTAACTTTTTCCATAATGATTTATATGCATTATTTTATGCCACAATGTTATACAATTTTTATACAATTCAAAAATCTTTAAAAGTCTATTATTATCATTCACGTTTGTGTGTATGTGTGTGATTATGGGTGTGTGGGTGCCACAGTGTGCATGTGGAGTTCAGAGGATAACCCTTGTTTCTATTCTCACCACTCCCCTTCCTTTGAGCTGTCAAATTGCTGGGATTAATGAAGCACACCATGGCTTCTGGCTTCTTATGGGATCTGAGGATCGAACTTGGCTGCTTGAGCTTGAGCAGCCATCTCTTCATTGCCCCTTAAATGTCTTTCCTGACTTTATTAACCTGTTATTTGGTTTAATATACTTTATGATAAGTTTAAAAATTTGTGTTTATTTTCACTTATTGTCAATTAACATTGTAGTTTCTTCTTTGTTATATATTAGTGTTCTTTTCAAGGTAGTGAACGATCATACATTGCTAGTGTTTTGAAACCCAATGATTTCTTTTATTTTATTTGGCCTTTTTATCCACCCCAAACTGAAGTTAATGCATGGTAGTAGTCACATATACAACTATAATATGGCTTTGTCCAGGCACTTCTGATTGAATAGTTTTTGATTTCTTTTTTTTGTTCCTCTTTCTTCTTCTTCATCATCATCATTATTATGAACAACGAATTTCATATGGATACATCATGTGCTGGTACCCTCTTTTAACTCATCCCTTTCCCCATTCTGCTGGGAACCCTTCTTAGTGGGGTTGTAGGCATTCCCTATGGGGTTATGGCTTATGCATTATGGGAGCAGCAGTCAGTTATTTTTTTGGTGGAGGGAATGCTTCTGGGCATGATGTCTCAACCTGTGGCTCTTACAATCTTTTCGCCTCCTCTTTCACAAAATCCCTGAGCCGTGGTGGGTGAGTTTTAAATATATTTCAGTGATGACCTCTTAGGAGCCTCTTGATCTCTGCTTTTGTAAGTGTTGTGTATCCTCAGGGTCTGTCTCCTTCACCCTGGAATTACCAAGGTCATCATGGAAGCAATACTCTTGCTCATCTCCCCAGTTCCTCTGTGGTTTTAGCCGTGGCTTGGGTAAAGTGTGAGGGCTAGTTTATCTCCTCAGGTCTCATTACCTTCTGAAAAAGAACATTCTCTAGTGGAGAGTGAAGTCAGCATAGTTGAAATGGGATAAGCATTATTAATTTAGGGTGAATTTGATGTATGGAACTCCTCTTTTGCCAAAGTCTAGTGAGAGCTTGACACTGGAGAGCATAAACTTTGTCTCCATAGGATTCTGATCTAGTTCCCAATTCCAGTTACGGGTTCGTTTACACTGACTAGATCTCTTAGACAATCTGAAAGCTATTGGTTATCCACTAAGGCTGTGTGAAACTATTGCACTGGTGTTTACATTGTGCCAGGATGTTTGCTTCTGAGTAGCTTAGACCTGTGGTTGCTCAGACAGATGTTGGCCACTTTCCCCCAGTAGCTCATGTAGCGCTTTCCAGTACTAGATGGGCTAACTCTCTGGGGACTGACTCCTTTCTGGGTTCCAGGTCCCTCCATACTCTGTGTCATTAGCATATGAAGTCTTCAGGATCTTACCTTTTGCCTCAGGCGGGTAATCAGTGCTTTGAAAGAATCATGTCTTGATTTAGGGACCTTGTTAGTCTCTCAGATCAACAGCTCATTGTGGATAGCAACTGATTTCCAGTAAGGGGAGTTACAGGCCGGAGACACACAATTTTTTTTTTTTTTTTTTTTTTTTAAGCTTAGGCTTCCTCTCATTCTCTCCAGGACCTTACTTTTCAAATATACCCCTAACTCCTTTTGAGGGTTGTATTTTTTAGCCTATCCCCAAGGATAAAGTTTTCTATGGTACCAGTACATTTGGATTTGGTTTTGTGTTTGTTTTTCCCCACCTTCCCTTTCCCCTGCCTCCAGATACTTCCATCCTTGTCTGGACCTTGAGGACCTTGAGTTGCTTGTCATGTGTGTCATCAACTCTAGCTGGCCCAGGTTAAGAAATGCAGATGAGTGAGATTATGTAGCAGTTGTCTTTCTGTTATTGTGTGAGTTCTCTGTGTATGATCTGTTCCAAGAATGTCCACTTTTTCCTACAAATTTCATTGTATCATTTTTCTTAATGCTGAGTCGAATTCCATTGTGTAAATGTACCACAACTGTGTTATCAATTCATCCAACGGTGGGCACCTGGGTTGATTCCAGTTCTTAGCTATAATGAATTGAGCAGCTATAAACATGGTTGAGTAAATATCTCTTTAGTGATGCATAGAGCATTTAGGATAAATGTCCAGTAAAGGAATAACTGGGTCTGTTGGTAGCTCTGTGTTCATCCTTTTCCGGAATCTCCATATTGATTTCCATAGTAGTTGTACAAGTTTACATTCCCACTAACAGTGGCTGAGCGTTCCTCTTTCTCTACATCCTTGCCAATATTTATGGTTGTTAGATTTTTACATAATGATTAATATCCTTACTGGAATAAGGTGGAAACTCATAGTTGTTTTAATTTGCATTTCCCTAGTGGTTAGGGATGTTGAACACTTTCTTAAGTGTGTGTTAGCCATTTGTATTTCTTCCTCTGAGAACTCCCTATTCAGTTCTCTGCCCCATTTTTGGAGTGGGTTGTTTGATTTTTTTATTGTTTAGTTTTTTTTTTGAGTTCTTTGTAGATTCTAGATATTAGGCTTCTGTCAGTGGTATAGTTGGTGAAGATTTTCTCACATTCAGTGGGTAATCTATTGGCTCTGTTTATGGTATGTTTGTCTGTGCAAATGCTTTTTTGATTCATGAGATCCCATTAGTTGAGTGCTTGCTTAATTTCCTGGTCTATTGGGGGTTTTGTTCAGGAAGTCTTTCCCCAGTCCTACATCATGGAGAATTCCTCTTATTTTTTTCTTCCAGTAGGAGAAGAGTTTCAGGTCCCAAATAGAGGTCTTTAACCCATTTGGACTTGATTTTTGTGTATGGTGAGGTGAGTGGGTCTAGTTTCATTTTTCTACATGTAGTTATCTCATTTGTCCAATACCATTTGTTGAAGATGCTGTCTTTCTCCAATCTACTTAATTGGCACCTTTGTAAAGTATCAAGTAGCTGTACGTACTTGACCTAAGGTCCCTGTCTTCAATTCTGTTCCATTGGTCTATGTTTCTGTTTTTATGCCAATACCATGTTGTTTTTGTTACTATGGCTTTGTAATATAGCTTTAGATCAGGTGGTGATACCACCAGAAGTGTTTCTTTTGCTGAGGATGTATTTGGATATCTGAGGCCTGCTGCCATTCCTTGTAAATTCTGAGATTTTTTTTCTATCTCTATGAAGAATGATGCTGGAATTTCACTGGTATTTTATTAAAGCTGTATATTGTAAAGTATATTGCTATTGGCAGAATTGCCATTTTCATAATATTAATTCTACCTATCCAGGAGCATGGGAGGTCTTTCTATCTTCTCAAGTACTCCTTGATTTCTTTCTTGAGGTTTTCTTTTTATATTTTCATTATATAGGTCTTTAACATCCTTGGTTATTCCAAGATATTTAATTTTTTTTTGTTGCTATTGAAAATGGGACAGCCTCACTGATTTTGTTTTCTGTATATTTGTCATTTGCATATAGGAAGGCTACTGACTTTTGTGTGTTGATTTTGTATCCTCCCACTTTAGTAAAGGAATCAATCACCTTTAAAGTTTTGAGATGGAGACCTTCAGGTCATTCATGTCATCTGCAAATTGAGCTAATTTGACTTCTCTCTTTCCAACTTGTATTCCTTTTATTTCTTTCTCCTTTCTTATTGCTTGGGCTAGGACTTCTGGGGTGGAAAGTTATATTATGTTGAGGAGCAGTAGTGAGAGTTGGCACCCCTGTCTTGTTCCCAGTCTCAATGGGAACTCCTTGAGTCTTTCCCCATTAGGTATTATTTGGGCTTCATGTGCCATATATATATATATATATATATATATATATATATGGCCTTTACTGTGTTGAGATATAAACACTTTATGCCTCTTCTTTCCAGTATTTTGATCATGAAGAGGTGTTGTAATTTGTCAAAGGCCTTCTCTGCATCAATTTAGATGAACATGTGGTTCTTATGATTAAGTTTGCTTTATGTGGTGTATTATGTTGACCGATTGGTGTATGTTGAACCATCTCTGCATCCCTGGGATGAAGCCTACTTGATCAAGGTGGATAATGCTTTTGATATGTTGTTGAAATTGCTTTGCAAGGAATTTGTCCAAGTTTGTTGCCTCTAAAGTCATCAGGCCTATGCTTTTTTTTTTTTTTCTTGATGTAGCTTTGTCTGGTTTTGGTATTAGGGTGATGCTAGCGTCATAAAAGGAGTTGGAAAGGATTTCCTACTCTGATTATGTGAAAATGTTTGAGATAAATTGGTTTCAGTTCTTTAATGAAGGTTTGATTGAATTTGTTGGAGAAGCCATCTGGTCCTGTACTTTTCTTTTTGGGGAGGTTTTTGATGACTTTTTCCATCTCCATGGATGTGATGTTCAGGATATTAATTTGCTCTGAGTTTAGTTTTGGTAGGTGGTATGTGAATAGAATTCATCTATTCCGGATTATCCAATTTTGTGGAGTAGAGGTTTTGGAAGTATGTCCTGATGATTCTTCCAATTTCATTGCTATCTGCTGTGACCTGTCCTTTTTCATTTCTGATTTTGTTAATTTGAGACTTCTTTTTCTTTTTGCTTGATCAAATTGGCCAGTGGTTTATCAATCTTGTTTATTTTTTCAAAGAACCAGTTCTTCATTTCATCAATTTTAAAAATTGTTTTTATTAGTTTCCAATTCACTAATTTCTGCTCTGATTTTGATTATTTCTTTCCTTCTGGAGCTTTTTGGGTTGGATTCTTCTTGTTTTTCCAATGTGTTTAGATAGACAGTTAGGTTTTTATTATGAAGGCATTTAGTGCTATGAATTTTCCTCTTAGGAGTGCCTTCATTGTGTCCCCTAGATTTTGGTAAATTGTATTTTCATTATCATTCAATTATAGGAATTTTACAATTTCTTTTTTGATATCTTTCACAATACATTTATTGTTTAAAAGTGTGTTGTTCAGGCTGGAGAGATGGCTTAGCGGTTAAGGCGCCTGCCTGCTAAGCCTAAGAACCCAGTTCCAATCTCCAGGTCCCACGTTTAGCCAGATGTAAAGTGACGCAAGGGCACAATGCCGCACTTGCCCACAAGGGGGGCGCACACATCTAGATTTCATTCACAGCAGCTGAGACTGCTGGCGCGCCCATCTGTATCTGTCTCCCTCTCCCTCTCTATCTGTCTGTCTCTCTCCAAAAATAAATAAAAACAAAAAAAATTAAAAAAATAAAGTGTGTTGTTCAGTCTCTAAGGAGCTAGTAGAGTTCCTGATGAGTCTCTTGTTGTTAATTTCTAGCTTTAAAGCATTGTGATCTGATATAATGCAGGAAGTTATTTCAATTTTCCTGAATTTATAGAGGCATGCTTTATGGCCTAATATATGGTCTATTTTGGAGAAGGTTCTGTGGGCTGTTGAGAAGAGTGTGTTCTCTGTAGAATTGGGGTGGAAAGTTATATAGATATCCATTAGGTCTAGTTGATCTCTGGTGTTGTGAGCTCCATTATTTCTCTGTTGATTTTCTCCTTGGATGATCTGTTTATTGATGATAGTGGAGTATTGAAGTCTCCTACTATGATGGTGTTGGTGTTTATTTCTGTTTTGTTGTCAAGTAGGTTTTGTTTTATAAACTGTGGGGCACCTGTGTTTGGCACATATAGATTTATGGTTGTGATGTCCTCATGTTGGACCATTCCCTTGAAGATTAAAAAGTGGCCTTCTTTGACCCTTTTGATTACTTTTGGTTTGAAGTTTATTTTATCAGATATTAATATAGTGACACTTACTTGTTTCTTTTTCCCATTTTCTTGGAATACCATTTACCAGCCTTTCGCTCTGAGGGGGTGTCTGTCTTTAGTGGTGAGGTAGGTTTCTGGCCTACTCACTCTGTGAGTGCACCCTCTGGAGCAGGGGATCTGGGAATTGGGGTTCCAGGGGCCTTTCAATCAGGATGGTGGAGCAAGCAGCCTACTTCCTCAGCTATCTCTCAGAATCTAGGTCTGATTTCTTTACTAATGATAGTTTCCTTGCAGTAATAATGTTGTTTTTGAGTTCTCTCTCTTGATTCTTACTAATACTCTGTACTGAAATGTTGTTAGTATATTACCAGTTACTTATTTTATGAGATAAACTCTAGGATCACTTTGTCAAGTTAGTGATTTTGCTAATGCATCTTAAAATATTTACTTACCTTGTTATTTTTAGCCAGATAGCTTGGTTAGAACATTAAGGCTAAATATAGACTCTTCCTTCCCATTCACTTTGATGTACTATCTAAACATAGCTAGCACTTATAATTGATTCCACACTAGGTTAGCCTAAACTCAGCTGAGTCAGTATCATATCCACATCACAGCAGATAATGGAAGTACAATCAGTCATGAAATGCATGCTAGTCCTTTTGAGGCCAAATCATTGAAATGACATGATGTGTTTGTTTCATAAAAATCTGCCTTCCTGTCTGCACTTTAAAAAGTGATTCTATATCTACAACAACAAACCCTCTACTTGTCTACTAGTGTAATCAAACTACACTACAGAGCCATAGTAATAAATACCACAAGGCAATGGAACAAAAACAGACACATAGACCAAGTAACATAATAGAAAACTCAGAGATAGACCCACAGACATGGACCTGAAGAAAATATCTCGTTTTCTTTATTTACAGCATAGAAGCTCTACTATCAACTAAAAAATATCTGTTATATTGTAGATAAAAGAGATTTATTGATACTACATGAAGAAGAACATCATCTCTTTTTAAAACACATTGGTAGAGGAAACAAGTATATACTTTCTACTACTTGTGGATTTATCAGAAAAATGTTGGAAGAGAGACAAATATTTGGTTTGAGCATTTCAGGTTTTAAATTAAGGTCTTCAATAAATTTTTGAACTAATTTTTGTATGGAGTGAGAGACATAGATCACATTTTCATTCTCCTGAAGGTAGACATCTAGTTTTGACAAACTATTTATTAAATAGACTTTTTCCAGTATGTATATAGTGTTTATTTATTTGCAAGGAGAGATAATGAGAGAGAGAAAGAGAGAGAGAGAGAGAGAGCGAGACAATGAATGGGCATGCCAGGGTTTCTAGCTATTGCAAATGAACTCCAGATGCATGTGTCCATTTGTGCGTCGGCTTTATGTGGGTACTGGTGAATCAAACCCAGGTATGTAGCCTTTGCAGGCAAGTGCCTTAATCACTAAGCAATCCCTCTAGTCCCTCCAGTGTATATTTTTGACACCGTCATATCCATGACTAGGTGGGTCTATCTCCGCATTTTCTATAATGTTTCATTAGTCTACATGTCTTTTTAAAATTATTTTATTATTTTATTTATTTTTGGAGAGAGACACAGAGAGAGACAGACAGAGAGGGAGAGGGAGACAGATAGAGATGGGCATGCCAGCAGTCTCTCAGCTGCTGTGAACGAAATCCCGATGCGTACGCCCCCTTGTGGGCAAGTGTGGCATTGTGCCCTTGACTCACTTTGCATCTGGCTAAATGTGGGACCTGGAGATTGGAACCGGGTTCTTAGGCTTAGCAGGCCGGCGCCTTAACTGCTAAGTCATCTCTCCAGCCCCATGTCTGTTTTTTTTTTTTTTTTTTTTGCCTTTACCTTACTGCATTTGTCACTCTGGCTCTGTAGTATAGCTTGAAGCCAGGTGTTGTGATACCTTTGGCAATGTTCTTTCTGCTTAGGATTACCTTGGCAATCCATGGTCTTTTCTGTTTCTGTATGGATTTTAGGATTGTTCTTATTCTTCAAGGAATGTCATTGAAATTTTGATAACTGAATTAAATCTTCAGATTACATTTCACAGCACAGGCATTTTCAAAGTATTAATTCTATAGTCCATGAGCATGGAAGATATTTTCATTGCTGAGTGTCTTCTTTAATTTCTTTCTGCAGTGTCTTATAGTTTTCAGTGTAGGGGTCTTTCACCTGCTTAGTTATGTCTATTCCTAGTTATTTTGACATTATTTTTTGTGTAGTATATGGTGTGTGTGTGTTGCAAGCATGTGTGTGCAGATGTGTCTATCCTATGTAAATGCATCTGGAGGCCAGAGGAGGGCTTCAGATGTCCTTTTTAAAAATCACCCTTACACCTTATTTCCATGAGACAGAGTCTTTCACTGAACTTGAGAATCCTAGTTTTTGAATGGCTGGACAGGGAGTCCCAAGGATCTTCCTATCTCTACCCCATTCCTCAGCACTGGGGTTGCATGCTCTGCTTTTTATGTAGGTGTTAGGAATTGAACTCAGGACCTCATGCTTGTGTAGGAAGCACTCTCACCTCTCACCTGCTGAGTCATCTCCTCTGCCTATTATTATTATTATTATTATTAATTTTTGAAGCTATTGTGAGTGAAACTTTCCTAATTTTTTTCTCAGCAAGTTTGTTATTGGTATATGTAAAAGCTACTGTTTTTATATGTTGATCTTTTTTTTTCCTGCCACTTTTGTTTAGAATGCATAGCAAACAAAAATTCCTTGTTCAACTCTATCCTTGCCTTTAATGATAATACTGTGGCCAAGTTTCTTCCTTCATGACTCACATTAAATTTTACTTAATGAGCAGGTTTTCAGGGCCTCACATAGAGTTAATTTTACTTTGTATTCAGCTGCATTATTTTTATTGTATTTAATTCTTCTCATTAACAGTAACCTAAGGAAAAGTATTTATCTTACTATGTGTTTATACCATCTATGCTCTGTGACTGACATGAGACATGGTTGGGGAATATATATTAACTTTGTGAATGAATAAATTACTGACTTTTAAAATCACATTTTCAATCAAACAGATTTATCACCAGGAAAAATAAAACATGAGTTAGTTAAACTTGACTTAGTTTATTACAATGATAACTCAGTGAAAAAATGCTACTGACATATTGTGCCTAAACAGAAATTGATGGATACTGGTGATTTTATGTATTACTTAATAATTAAATTCAGCTTCTAGTGCGTTCCTCTTGTGCATCGACCTTGCTCTTTCTCTCTTTTTTAAAGATATTCTAGTTCTAAATATTTTATTTATTTATTTACTTATTAGAGAGAGAAAGAGAGAATGGGCACACCAGGGCCTCCAGCCACTGTAAACAAACTCCAGATGTGTGTGTCCCTTGTGCATCTGGCTAATGTGGGTCCTGGGGAATTGAACCTGGGTCCTTTGGCTTTGCAGGCAAATCCCTTAACTACTAAGCCATCCCTCCATCCCTGCCTTGCTGTCTTACAGTAACAGGGAGAATGAGTCACATTGAAGGTCTATGAATTTCCATGTGGGTGAATAATGATTGTTTAGCTCTTTAGCTTCCAGTTTTATCATCTGGAAACTTAGAAACAGCATTGGTGACTTCAGGAGCATGAGGATATTAAGGAATAAGAGAGGGAGGATGCATTCTGCATGCCAATCATGCCTCAGCTACTCTGCGAGGCTCTTAAATAACATGTCTGATAGCAGCGGCTCAGTAGCATTCAAGTCACTTGTCAAGAAAGAAAAAGATGTGAGAGGAAGGGACAAGAGATAAGGGGCTGATGGCTAAAAGATACAAGATTTCTTTATGAGGTGATTAAGATGTTCTAAAATTGGCCAGGTGTGGTGGCACAAACCTGTAATCCCAGTTCTCTTATGAGGCTGAAAAAGGAGGCTCAAGATTTGGAGGTGTGTTATTACATTGATGACCTCACAGTGACTGTTATTACCTGCACAATACTGAGCCCATAGACATCCCATCATGGATAATAGTGGAGGTCTAATAATAATAATAACAATTATAATAAAGACATCAAAGCAGAAGAGGGACTACTTGGGAGGGAATGGTGGAGGAGGGACAAAAGAAGGTAGTGGGAGGATTATGATCAAAATTCATTGAAATCATAAAAATTAGGGCCTAGAGCAGAATGTGCCTTATAGAGTATGATGGGGTGTTAAAATTGCACTCAAGAATGTCATGTTTTAAGTCATTAAGGTGACATTTGTCTGTGGAAGAAAATCTAAGCATTGGAATAAGAAAGGTGAGAAATAAACTGTGAAAATATCATAGTGACATAATCTGTAGGAAGTTATAATAATAAATAATCATAGTAGAAAATGAGTTTTGCATCCATTTTTTTATTTGAAAGATTGGATAAATGGTAATTCACTTATTCATTTTTTAAAAAAAATTAACAATATCACTAACAACTCTATACACACTGTAGATAAAATGATGAATTGGCTATGGGCCTTGACTTCCAAGAGTTTATAGACTAGCGAGGAAGACAGAAATTTGGAAGAGTCACGCATTACTGTATTAATTGCAATGCTATTTTTAGTTAGAAGGTACACTGGGGACTTAGAGTAGGATGTGACTAGTTTTTCTTACAGGTAGCTAAGAAATCATTAGCTCAGGGCCTGGGTCAATCCCTGAAGAGAGAGAAAAACAGAGAGAGAGAGAGAGAGTGAGAGCAAGATCATATTTATTTGTAGACCTTATATAAACAGATGACATCAGATTAGACAGCACTAAGGTGAATGTCCAGAGTGTGTTGTATTCAAAGCTGTATGGACTAATTCACCGCCAGACTTCTGTAGGCAAGGGTGGGACTGTGGAAATTTCAAGGCCTTTTTCAATGCTACATAAGAAGTTGTTTTGTTATTTTGTTGTGGTATGACTTACACTTGAATCATGTAAGCAACAATTGAATCATACTGTTTAATGAACAACATTATATTAATCAATGACTACTTCCAATCAAGTGCACAGAACAAATAGAATCTGATGACTTTGAAACCAGCCTCCATTGTGGATAAGTCTCTGCCAGAGGCATCATAAAGTGAAAATGACCATGAATGATTTTTTTCAAGTCCATTTTGCAAAGTATATAATTGAAAAATTCAATGGACTCTCAATGACAACATCAGTTTAAGGCATTACTTCTTTCAATTTGCTCAGCAATTAGTGAATAAATGTCTCATACTGTTTGGAAAGTGGTAGAAACAAAGTAATATTTGAATTTTTTTTACTATCAAAGTAGATAAACTATAGAGCTTTAAGACAGGAAATGAAATGATGATTTAAAGCATAGAAGTGTATAATCTCCCAGCCCTGGTGAGATGGCAAGGAGCACCTGTGACTTCCTTAGGGGCTGCAGAGTTTATTCCTTATCACAGCTTGAGGTGTCAGTATCAATTTAAAAACTTGGTAGGAATGTAGATTTCACTTCTTAAATTTCACTGGCTTTGAAAGTAATTAAAAATGAGTATATTGACTAGGGGAGGAGGTCAAATATTGGAAAAGAAAGCAACTGGTTAGCTGAATTGACAAATTCCTCGGTTTCCTTGTTTGTTTTAGGAACTGCTGGCATTATTTGGAATAAGGAAACTAGAGAACCACAGTACTACTTGGTTAGAGACATTAAAAAAAAACATTCAATTCAGTTTCTTAGTTCAAATTTAAATCCACTTGTTGAAAGAAATTTTGTGAGACATTGTGAATTCTACATAGTAGGCACTTAATAAATATGAATTGAATTAATTAACAGTTTAGCTTTTATAAGCTCTGAGTCCAGTGGTTCCAGCACTTTCTTTTATGCCCTAAGTGGAAGGTACATGATTTTGTTAAAGTAGCTCTGTTTCAATGTTTTTCTTCTTTTTAAGAATACTCAGAAAAACAAAAACAATGAAAATTTAAGAGCTGAGCATGGTGGTACATGCCTTTAATCCCAGTACTCAAGAGGCAGAGGATCACTGTGAGTTAGAGGTCAGCCTTAGACTACATAGTGAATTCCAGGTCAGCCTGGGCTAGAGAGAGACCCTACCTCAAAAAAACAAAAACACCAAATAACAACAACACAACAAAAAATAAGAAAACAAGGATATTCCATTGTAATGGAAAATATGAAATTTGAATTTTACAGTTCTAGACTAGTTTATGTTGCTCATTAGCATAAAATTTTAATAAATGAGTATCTTTTAAAAATATTTTTAAAATTTATTTTAATTTTACATTCATGTTGGTGCCTTCAGTAGCCTCCTCACTGTCCTCCCCCCTCTGAAGGGACCCTCCTCATTGGGGAATGTGGGTCGTACATTATAGGGGTAGTCAACAGTTATGGGGAAAAGGCAATGTCTCTGTGCATAATGACCCAACTTGTGGCTCTAACATTCTTTCCACCCTCTCTTCCATGAATTTTCCTGAGCCATGTTGGGTTCATTTTAGTTCTACTTCAGTGATGAGGTCTTGGGAGCCTCTGTGTTTCTGGATATCTGGTTTAGTAGGAGTTGAGTGTTCTCTGTGTTTATCTCCTTCAGCCTTGTCCTGGTGTCAGGTTCACCAAGAAAGCTGCACTCTTGCCCATTTTCCCTGTTATTCTATGGTTTCAGCTGGGGCCCTGGTGAGGTGCGATAGGCTAACCCTCTCCTCAGGTTTGGCGTCCATCTGAAAAAGAGAAGCAAATTCTCCAATGGAGAGAAGAGTCAGCACCAACAAATTATCTTTTTAAAAGTTTATTTATTTATTTATTTATTTGAGACAGAGAAAGGGAAAGAGAGAGAGGGAGAGTGAGAATGGGCATGCCAGGGCCTCCAGTCACTGCAAATGAACACCAGACATGTGCACTCTCCCCTTGTGCATCTGGCTTACATGGGACTTGGAGAATCAAACCCAGCTCCTTAGGCTTCTCAGGCATGCGTCTTAACTGTTAAGCTATCTCTCCAGCCTGATTATCTTAAGCTTCTATTTCTTTGTAGAATGCAGCCTACCATTTGCCTTATTGCTAGGATTAAGTGAGATGATTCATATAAAGTACTTAGTACTGCCTGAGGGGGAGTAAATGCTTGACAAAACAACTACTTGTTGTTGCCCTAAATAGTATTAGTATTTCCCATACATGGGTTTTAGATTTCTTCTACGGAGTCTTTCAAATATGTGAAGATAGTCACATGATTTCAGTAAGGAGAGATAAAGGAGGACAAAGTGGATCATTTAAAAATGAACATGCAATAAGATTTGCTAGTAAAATACCATATTCCCCACTCTTAGTACTTATCACATTGAAAAATGAATAATACTGTGTCATAAGATTTGAGTATAATTCTGTATTCCCCACTCTTAGAACTTATCACAATCTCTATAGTGTATATAACTTTTTAAAATGCCATAAGCATGTGTTCACTTCTTTTTCTGTGTATAACACAAAATATTTACCTGATTCTTATGTCATTGGAAAATTTGAAGTAGCTCTTGCATTCATGATCTCAAAGCAGCTGTCATTTCCTGCACCAATCCTGCACAATATTGGATCTGACATTTCTACATGGATGATGTAGGAGAGCAAAACAAAAAAAGAAAGAAAGAAAGAAAGAAAGAAAGAAAGAAAAGAGAGAAAGAAAGAGAACATAAAAATAGAAGAGAAAGCCCGGCATGGTGGCACATGCCTTTAATCCCAGCACTTGGGAGGCAGAGGTTGGAGGATCGCTGTGAGTCTGAGGTCACCCTGAGACTATATAGTGAATTTCAAATCAGCCTGGACTAGAGTGAAACCCTACCTCGAAAAACTGAAAAAGAAAGAAAGAAAGAAAGAAAGAAAGAAAGAAAGAAAGAAAGAAAGAAATGGTTAAAATGTTTGAATGAAAAGCCTAAGGACCCCATTATGTACATAAAGCCAGATGCACAAAGTGGTGCATGTATCTGGAATTCATTTATAGTGGATGAATCTCCTGGTGTGCCTGCCCATTCTCTCTCTCTAATTTTCCCCATTGCAAATAAATAAATAAACAAATAAAATATTAAAAAAACAAAAGAGGAATTAGTTGCCAATTAAGAAGTTCAGTGGAGGCAAGACAGGGGTCCTGGGAACAAAGGAGGTAATAGGGAGAGGATAATCATCAAAATACATTTTTCATATGTAAGAAAATTATCAATTAAAATGATGTAAGTGGATTAAAGTGCTTGAAATATGAAGTATTTCCCATCATTATTGGACATTTATTGATTTATATTTATGTATTTATTAATTTTTTATTTACAGGGTCTCTCTGTGCAGACCAGGCTGGTCTTAAACTTGTTATCCTCTTTCTTTAGTTACTAAGCACTAGGATTATAGGAATACAACCACATATGTGCTATCATTCCCACTTTACAAATAAATTGAATCTTAGAAACAGGAACTAATTTGACATTATGCAAGTAGTATTTGGTATTGTTAGATTATGCACCCAATCTGACTCAGAACCTGTTTATAATCTCCATGTTATAATAAAGAATAACACTTTATTTTAACTTCAGCTTATATTTGAAGATTGTTTGTTTTTAGACCTCAGAATACATCCTTCCAAGCTCTTCTGGCTTTTAAAGTTTGTGTTGAGTAATCTACTGTTATCCTGATGCCTCTATAGGTGACTAGGGATTCTCTCTTACTGCTTCCAAAATATGTTCTTTGTTCTCTGTGTTTAGTGATTTAATCATAATATGGCATGGAGGGGTTCTTTCCTAGAGTTGTATGTTTGGTGTTCTAAATGCCTTCTTGTCTGTATTGGCATCTCCTTATTTTTGGGAAATTGTCTTCTATAATTTTGTTGAAAACTCTTACTATGCCTTTAGATTGAAATCCTTCTCCTTTTTAAAGTTTGAACTTGTCATAGTGTCCCAAATGTATAGAAATTCCCACTCATACATTCTTACTAGTTTGTCTTTTTCTTTGTTGGAATGTTCTAGATGTTCCATCTTGTCTTTAAGCTTAGATATCCTGTCTTCTTGATCTATTATATTGGTGAGACTTTCTTTGGAGTTGTACTTGACTTACTATGTTTTTCATTTCCAGTGTTTTAGACTGGTATTTCTTCAGTGCTTCTATTTCCTCACTCATATCTTGTATCAATCTACTTATTTCATTTAGTTGATTTCCTGTGCTCTCCTTCATGAGTTTTTCTTGTTTGAGTCCTTTGATTTCCTCTTTGATCTTTTTGAACATATTTATAATCATTCCTTTAAATTCTCTTTCTGGCATTTTATCTAACTCAATCTCACTAGCAATCATTACTATTGGATTTATAATTTTTGGAGGAGTTATATTGTCTTGATTTTTTGTGTTTCTTGTATTATTATGTCAAGATTTTGGCCTCTTGAGTTATTTCAATGCTTGGGTTTTCTAGTTATCAGGTGTATTCTTAGAAGTATAGATTAGAAGTTATATCTTCAGGGTAGGATCTCAAGATGCAAGATGTATCCACTGCATTATTCCCAGAGTAATAACTGAAGTGGCCCAAGCCTAGTGAATATGCCTACTATGCAAATGTCTCAGTAGTGAATTGATAACAATGTTCCTTTTTGACTTCAATAATTGTGGGTGAGTAAATGAACAAGTATGGTATGAAATATAGTAGGTTTTGGATTCTGAGAACTGGGAGCAGTGTAGGGTGAGTTAATGTGAGGACTACTATTAACTTTGAAAAGGGAGGTGGCACAGAATCTGGGAGATGGAATTTGGAATACTATTAGTTTCCACAGATTTTGGAGGTTGTTGAGGCTGTGGAAGGATGTAGTCATGTAGAATAAAGAGGAGGAGATATGGAGGAGAGAATATAGAAGAGAGGTTGGAAAGAGAGGAAAAGTAAAGAAGTAAATGAATTGTGGAGTGCACAACAGTAGGCTAGGTAAAGAAAAATAGAGAACACACCTAAGATCCAATTGAGCAGTGTACAAACACAAACAAAACTAGAAGGGAATATTTTTCATGAACAGAGATCAAAACCAACAGACAAACTAAAAAAAAAAAACAAAAAACAAAAAACAAACCCAAAGTCCATAACTAGGTGGGCATGGTGGCTCACACTTTAATACCCTCAATTGGGAAGCTGAGATTCCTGGGTTGCAATGAGTTCCAGGTCAGCCTAGGCCAGAGTGAGACCCTGCTACCCAAAAATGAAAGAAGAAAAAGAAGCACTGTAAATTAAGAAATACCAAAAGTGACAAAAGTTAACCCTAATGTACAACTTATCTAAGAATTGCAAAGTACACTAAATGTACATAAGATCTAACAAGTAGTATTTTTGTCTTCTTAGTGGGCTAGGCTTTGAACTGTTTCCTTCTTTCTTTCTTTTCTTTCGCAACCTGCCGTGTTATGGAAAGTGCAAATAGCACTTCCAGTACAAGCCTATACACCTGGTTATGTATCGCCCCAGCATAAAACAGCCAAGTTACGTTTTCACGTGGCTTTCTATTTCATCTCTGCTGAGTGTGAAGCTGGTCCTGTACTGAAGATGGGCTTACCTCAGCTGGTTATGTTGGTCTGCTCTTCAGATAGTTATGCTGGATGCTCTGTGGTGGAGGGATGGTTTGGATCCCTCAGTGTCCTGAGATCTCCAGTGGTTTCATGTGCTGCATATGGGAAAGGGGAGGTTGTAGAAAGCTGACTGAAGTTGTTCCAGAGCTGTTCAGCTGGTCCCTATTGTCTTCTCCTTCAGATGTTTTGATTTTGCAGGGCTGGTGTGAGTGGGAGCTCAACTTATATTTGAATCACTTTAAAATGAACTCATTTACTTCTCTAAGCAACTCTATGATAGGTATTATAGTTTCCCTTATTTTTTATTTTTATTTTTTTTTGGTTTTGCAAGGTAGGGTCTCACTCTGGTCCAGGCTGACCTTGAATTAACTATGTAGTTCAAATTAATCCTCCTACCTCTGCCTCCCATGCTGGGATTAAAGGCACCAAATAATTCCCTTAAATGGAAAATTAAGGCACAAAAAAATTATTGACCCTGATGAGGCACAAATAATGTGATTGGATCAAAAACATATTGACTTGGACGTGTGTGTGTGTGTGTGTTTGTATAACCTTTACAATTTTAGAAAGGAAGCACAAATAATACAAAGAAAGTAACCAGGGGAAATGACAGCGCCATGTATGCAAGTAGAGCTACAAGCTTTCTTAGGTGTTGTGACTGGACTTGTAGATTGGTTCAATGTCATCCTTACTATATAGCAAGTTTGAAGCCAGCCTGGATTGCATGAGACCATGTTTCCCAAAACTAATATGTGTGTATTATCAAACATAACAAATCATTATTGTTTGTCTCTATCTATCTATCTATCTATCTATCTATCTATCTATCTATCTATCTATCTTCTATCTTATCTATCTATCTATCTATCTATCTATATATATATATAGAATTGAAATTATTCCTTAGAGTCATTTGAGTTGTACTTTCAGTTAATTTAACCCAAAGAGCCATAACTAAAAAACAATTTGGTATCAGAGTCAAATCTTACAAGAAATACACCCTAGCATTTTGGAATTATTAGAGAGAGAAAAAGAATCATGATCTTATTAATGCCTGAAAATAACCCGAAGAAATTAAATTCTTTCTCAATAGTGATGTAAATTGCAAACATAAGAAGAATCTAAATTCCTGGGAATAAAAAGTTATGTGTTCATAAGACAAGGTATCTTATGTTCAAATTCTTAGTAACTAAGTGTGAAATTTTAGCATGCTAGTCAAATGGTTTTGTAACATTCACTATGTCTAAGCTTCGGTGTTCTCATGCCAATGGGGACTATCAAACATATTTCAAGGAGTGGATGTAAGCCAGTTGTGGTAGCAGGTCCTTTATTAATAGCACTGTACTCACGAGGGTAAGGTGGGAGGAAAACCAAGAGTTTGAGGCCATCCTCTGCTACAGAGTGAGTTTTAGGTCAGCATGGGTTAGAGTGAGGCTCTGCTTCAAAAAGATAAAACATCAGTGAATGAAAAATTGTTTTGTTGGTTAGAAAACTCTTTCCAACATTTAATATTTATTTCTCCTGCCTTATTTAAGTATACTTTGTCTCCCACATCATGTTCCTCAGCTTGTTTTGTGTCCTCTGAGGCAGATTACTGATTTTGCAGTCAGTGTGTCCTATCTTCCAATGTTTCCCACTTCACTCCTCTTTACTTAGTGGTAAACACATCTGATGCATCCACTCACATTCAGGTTTTCCCCTTGGTCCTGACATTTCCCCATTGATTGCAAATAGCTTTGAGGGTGTTCCAACTCTGTGAATCATCCTTCCAGGTTTAATGGGCAGAGTGGCTTTTTGCTTCATTCATCGAATACTTTGTGCTTCTTACTCATTATCCCTATTGGTTCTGTGGACATGCAGTTAATAAGGTTAGTGTTTTTCCATCTTTCCTTCCTTCCTTGATCTTTCCCTTTTTTCTTTTTTTTTTTTTTTTTGAGGTAGGGTCTTGCCTCTGTTCAGGCTGACCTGGAATTACCATGTAGTCCTCAGGGTGGCCTGAACTCGGCAATCCTCCTACCTCTGCCTCCCAAGTGCTGGGATTAAAGCGTGCGCTTAGCCACCACGCCCGGCTTAGTTTCCCTTATTTTATCAGTGGAAAATTAAGGCACAGATAGGTTAAATTACTTACCCTGATGTGAGGCACAAATAATGAAATGATTGGATCAAAAACATATTGACTTGGACGTGTGTGTGTGTGTGTGTTTGTATAACCTTTACAATTTTAGAAAGGAAGCACAAATAATACAAAGAAAGTAACCAGGGGAAATGACAGCGCCATGTATGCGAGTAGAGCTACAAGCTTTCTTAGTTGTTGTGACTGGACTTGTAGATTGGTTCAATGTCATCCTTACTATATAGCAAGTTTGAAGCCAGCCTGGATTGCATGAGACAATGTTTCCCAAAACTAATATGTGTGTATTATCAGACATAACAAATCATTATTGTTTGTATCTATCTATCTATCTATCTATCTATCTATCTATCTATCTATCATCTATCTATCTATCATCTATCTATCTAATCTATATATATAGAATTGAAATTATCCTTAGAGTCATTTGAGTTGTACTTTCAGTTAATTTAACCCAAAGAGCCATAACTAAAAAACAATTTGGTATCAGAGTCAAATCTTACAAGAAATACACCCTAGCATTTTGGAATTATTAGAGAGAGAAAAAGAATCATGATCTTATTAATGCCTGAAAATAACCCGAAGAAATTAAATTCTTTCTCAATAGTGATGTAAATTGCAAACATAAGAAGAATCTGTATTCCTGGGAATAAAAAGTTATATGTTCATAAGACAAGGTATCTTATGTCCAAATTCTTAGTAACTAAGTGTGAAATTTTACCATGCTAGTCAAATGGTTTTGTAACATTCACTATGTCTAAGCTTCGGTGTTCTCATGCCAATGGGGACTATCAAACATATTTCAAGGAGTGGATGTAAGCCAGTTGTGGTAGCAGGTCCTTTATTAATAGCACTGTACTCACAAGGGTAAGGTGGGAGGAAAACCAAATGTTTGAGGCCGTTCTGTGCTACAGAGTGAGTTCTAGGTCAGCATGGGTTAGAGTGAGGCTCTGCTTCAAAAAGATAAACCATCAGTGAATGAAAAATTGTTTTGTTGGTTAGAAAACTCCAACATTTAATATTTATTTCTCCTGCCTTATTTAAGTATACTTTGTCTCCCACATCATGTTCCTCAGCTTGTTTTGTGTCCTCTGAGGCAGATTACTGATTTTGCAGTCAGTGTGTCCTATCTTCCAATGTTTCCCACTTCACTCCTGTTTACTTAGTGGTAAACACATCTGATGCATCCACTCACATTCAGGTTTTCCCCTTGGTCCTGACATTTCCCCATTGATTGCAAATAGCTTTGAGGGTGTTCCAACTCTGTGAATCATTCTTCCAGGTTTAATGGGCAGAGTGGCTCTTTGCTTCATTCATTGAATACTTTGTGCTTCTTACTCATTATCCCTATTGGTTCTGTGGACATGCAGTTAATAAGGTTAGTGTTTTTCCATCTTTCCTTCCTTCCTTGATCTTTCCCCCTTTTTTTCTTTTTCTTTTTTTTTTGAGGTAGGGTCTTGCTCTAGCCCAGGCTGACCTGGAATTCACTATGTAGTCTCAGGGTGGCCTTGAACTCATGGCGATCCTCCTACCTCTGTCTCCTGAGTGCTGGTGTTAAAGGCATGTGCCACCATGCCCGGCCTAAATCCTTCCCTTATTTTTTCCTTTTTTCCTCTCTACCTCTCCATGTCTCCTTCCTCCTGCATTTCTTTTATTTCTTATTTCTTTTTGTTAGAAATAGACTCTAGTGCATTTGATACACTTCTTGTTTCTAAATCAGTTTCATATTCATTGGAGAAATTGTTTTTAGTGCCTCTTACCTTATATTGGTCTTACTGGATGGTTTAAAGGTATGGTGGCTAAAAGTATGTCTTCAGTAGTGCCTCTAATACTCACTTTGTAGTCTATACAAGCTTTCTAGCTTCCTTGTACTATAGGATAATAATAGTATCCTTTCTAGGGGGTTATTGACAAGATTATGTGAGTTAATTTAATAAATTGGATGATTGAAGTCCTAATGATATTAAGCTATTTTTATTTATTCCTGAAGCATGAGAAATTTTGCCAACATGTGGTTAATAATTACAATAAAATAAGAGTATCCACTTACTCAATAATCACTATTTCTAGGTGTCTTACTTAATAAGTTCTTGTGAGTTATTTAAGAACCCTGAGCTAAGGTCCCACCTGGCTAAGTACACACTACCCACCATCTAAGATCCTCTCAGAAATCTGGGGTCTGCCATCCACTATAGCTAGCATTCCATTCTCTCTGCAAAGACACATCTGTAGTATGTATCTGTTCACTCCCTTTCTGTCTTTCCCCAACCCAGACTCCCTTGTCTCCCTTGATAGTTACCTTACCAGACCCTTGTCTACCACTTTAACTTTCCCCATCACTTCTTATGATTTATACCTGGTTTCTCCCACAGTAAGATATTTTCCTTTGATAGTTTCTAGCATATATGCCCATAGACTGACTTTCTCAAGGATCTGGAGGTGATACCAGTCTCATTCAGCTTTCCTCTTCTGCTCTTGGGAAATATGTCTCTTTACTGGTGTGGAAGAGGTACATAGTGAATGATAGAACATTAGAAGATGGGGTGAGTTAGAAGGTTCTAATCTTTGGCAGTGGAGTAAAGGCGATTTAGAACGAAATCTCAGTCATATCTTCTACTAGCTTGTGACCTTAGTCAAATTACTGCATATATGCATGTGTGTACATGTGCGCACACATGTGTGGTGGTGTATGCACATGTGCATGCAGATGTGCTCATGAGAAGGCCAAGGAGAACATGGGGTGCCATCCTCTATTGCTCATCCACATGTTCCTTGAGATGAGTCCCTTGCTGAGCCTGGAGCTGCCATTTTTGATTAGACTGGCTAGATGGCCAGTGAACCAGAATGATTCTCCTCTCTCTATTCCCCATAGGGACTGTATGTGTGTGCACACCCAGCTGTTTGTATGCGTGCTGGGGAATAAAACTCAGGACCATTCAGGCCCTCTCAGACCCTCATGCTTGTGCTGCCAATGGTCTTAAGTGCTGAAACATCTTCCACCATCATATTAACTTTTAGAAACATTTAATTAATTAATTAATTTTTTATTAAGTAGAAACTTTGTGTGGAGAGATCATGTGTTGGCACCATCATTTCCCTCGTTCCTGTCCCCCATTCTACTGAGGGCCCTTCTCAGTGAGATTGTTGGTATTCGCTATGGAGTTGTGCGTTGTGAGTCGTGAGAGCAGCAGTTAGTCATTGTGGGGAGGGCAATGCCTCTGGATATTCCCTCCCACTCTGTGGCTCTTACAATCTTTCCACCCCTTCTTATGAAAAATTCCCTGGACCTGGTGGATATGTTTTAAGTGTACTTCAGTGTTGAGTTCTTAGCAGAGAAGCACTTTTTAAAAATTGGAATAGAATTAATAACTAGTTTCTAGGTTAGTTATAAGGGAACATTAAGAGAATATCCTTATAATGCCAAAGGCTGTACTGGCATATAAGAATATTTCAATGTCAGTTGCAATTATTTTTTTTTACTATCTTCTCTATCAAGCTATCATTTATTAAGTATCTGGTATAGATAAGACCTGGTAAAAAGTAGTTAATATTTATTCATTCATGTCTTCTCTTTTAAATGCAATAGATACATTTTTTACTTTATTTTTGAGTTTTGCTGTGCAGAAAAATGGGATTAGCTAGCAGGAAATATGAGAACAAAGGAAAAATTTAAAGTGGTGTTGGGAACTGAATGCATAGCACATACATGATGGTCTACCACTGTCCTGCAACACCAGCCCCAAGTGTCAGTTTTAGCCACTTATCAGCAAGTAGGTGAGGAGCAAACTCCGAGCCTCAGTTTCTTTGTCTGTAAAATGGGGCAGTAGTAGGGCTTGCCTCACTGGGCTGTAGTGAGGAATCTAATTTGTGTTTGTGAAGCAATTATGGTCATCACCAGAACAGAGAAGGTGATATGTGTCTCTTATTCTTTTTTATATTTTTTAAAAATTGTTTATTTTTATTTGTTTATTAGCAATAGGCAGAGAGAGAAAGAGGCAGAGAGAGAGAGAGAGAAAGAGGGAGAGAGAGAGAGAGAGAGAGAGAACAGGCACACAAGGGCCTCCAGCCACTGCAAATGAACTCCAGATGCATGTGCCACCTTGTGCATCTGGCTTACGTGGTACTGGGGAATTGAGCCTCGAACTGGGGTCCTTAGGTGTCATAGGCTAGCGCTTAACCACTAAGCCATCTCTTCAGCTCCTCTTATTCTTTCTTTGATGCCTAATTGCATTTTTAAACTTGAGGACACAGACATTACCGATTTATCCACCTTATTTAGAGGCAATATAAATTATGTGGTAAACTGATGAGCATCTATCCATTGCTTCAAGGGACTAACAGGTTTTCACTGATGAATGCCTCTGGGCACTAAGGGCTTGCAGGAGAAGGATCTGGTTGATTGGACTGAGAAATTCCCCACAGGAAAGCAAGCGGATCGCACAAACAGTATATCAGAATTGAGAAATGCCTTGCTTGTAATTAGGTCCAGAAAAATCTGGGTTAATTTAGCAGAGCAGATGACCATAGCAGCCTGTGATTTGCAATAAGGATGACTGCTATTCAAGAGTTTGGATATGCCTCAGTTGAACCAGAGAGTTTTTCTTCTTTCCTGAAATTCCAGAGCAACTGCTCTGTACATAGATAATATCTCTTCTTATATACCCCACAATTCTTCCTTAACTATCTTTAGCACTGCCTAATGTGAATATTTAGGAATGTATCTCTTTCACTAGATCTTGGTATCCTTTTAAGGCAGGGCCATGTATATTATACCAGTATTTTATTTTCTAATATTTTTATTTATTTATTTGCAAGCTGAGAGGCAGAAAGAGCAAGAGATAGATGGATGATTAGATAATAGATAACAGGTAGATAGATAGGGAATGGGCATGCCAGGGCCCAGTGCCACTGCAAAAGACCTCTAACACATAGGCCATTCTGTGCATCTTGGGAATTGAGACCAGGAAGTCAGGCTTTTAAGCAAATGCCTTTAATGGCTGAGCAATCTTTCCAGCTCTCTACATCAGTATTTTCAACCATGCTAAATTAAGTAAGCAGGAGCCCATTAATCTGAGGAAGTAACAAAGTACAACTTGACTTAGTATGAAGTCACATTGAGATGTAATGTAGAAGCATATTTATAGCCAGGTTTCAGTCTGTCTCTACCAGCTGAACTTTAGCCACTTACACCATGGCCAAATAGAGCATATATCTAATCAGATCATTTCCAAATACCAAATAGAGCAGATATCTAATCATATCATTTCCAAATCCCAAATAGAGCAGATATCTAATCATATCATTTCCAAAATACAGCAGAGGTCTTGCAGCCGGTCAGGTGACTCCTCTACCAGATTCAGTTCTATAAAAGTTCGCTATTATGAGGGATAACCAATTCATTAAAAATGTTTATTAAAATAAGCTGTTTAAATTTAATTTGCCTCAAGTTTTGATATTATATGAAGCTACTTTAGTTCCTACAATATTTCTAACTGAGAGAATATGTCCTATAATATTTCTAACTGAGAGAATACGTAAATAATCACATGTCATAGAAATGGCAGTCACAGCAACTCAGTGGTGACAATAGAGCTTCTCCAGCAGGCCATGGATGAGTGTACCAGGTCCATGGCCATACTGTGTTTGATGTATTGTTTTTTCAGTACAAAACAGGAGTGAACATGGGACCTCCCACATTCCAGGTAAGCACTATACCCCTGAGCTGTATCCCCAGCTCCTGATGTCATATGCCTTAGTGGGCAATGCAACCAGGTAGAGATCATGATTGATTATGAAAGTTACGTAGTCTTTTGGTATAATATCAGTTTGAGTTCACTCATTTAGATTAACAGTAGTCTTTTAAGTTTGTGACCCAGGATCTGAGTCTTAGTGGTTAAGGTCACAAAACAATTTAAATTTCATTCAACGAGCAATTCCATAAAGATTGAAGTTGACTGACTGCTTTATAGTAGACTCACAAGCTTATTCTTATCTTTTATTATCTGACTTAAAAGAATTTTGGCAATGTATCTGTAGGTTATAAGCCTCATGAGGACTAACTCATAAAATTAAACATATTCATGGACAATTGATGTATTCATAAGAATACCAATTGGCTTTTTTTTTTTTTTTTTTTTTTTTTTGTGGTTCAAGGTATGGTCTCACTCTAGCCCAGGCTGACCTGGAATTCACTATGTAGTCTCAGGGTTGCCTGGAACTCTTGGCACTCCTCTGCCTTCCAAGTGCTGGAATTAAAGGCATGTGCCACCACGCCCAGCCAATTTGCTAATTTATGTGAAATAAAATTGCCATATATTTGAAATTAGCAGTATTAGCTGGTCAGCATGCTTCTCTCTACAGAAAACAGTTTAGAGGTGACATAAAAATGATATTCAAAGGCTGGAGAGATGGCTTAGTAGTTAAGGCATTTGCCTGCAAGGCCCCAGGACTCAGGTTTGATTCCCCAGAACCCACATTAGCCAGATGCATTTGGTGAGCAAGCACCTGGAGTTTGTTTGCAGTGGCTGGAGACCCTAGTGCACCCATTCTCTCTCTTTCTTAATCTGCCTCTTTTCCTCTCTCAAATAAATAAATAAATAAAATAAAAAAGAGAAAAATACTATTCAAAAGACTGACTTATAATATTTTATTTTTATTTATTTATTAGAGAGAGAGAGAGTGAGAGGGAGAGAAAGAAGCAGATAGAAAATGGGTGCCAGGGCCTTCAGCCACTGAAAATGAACTCCAGTTTCATGTGCTCCCTTGTGCATCTGGTTCATGTGGGTCCTGGGGAATTGAACCTGAGTATTTATTTAGGTTTCATAGGCAAGCATCTTAACCACTAAGCCATCGCTCCAACCCCAAAGACTGAATTTTACTGTAAAATGCTCTTGAGAAAATGGTGAGTGCAGTTTAAGATGCTCTCACTTCATTCCTTGATATTAAGAATTAAACTTTATTTTCAACTAATCCACTTCTCAAAAGTTTGCTGCATCATTTGCATATACAAATTGGTATTCAATAATGAAGCACACATGGCCTCTCTTTCCTATGGAACACACAGTATGTTTTTAAGAGCTGAAAGCTCTAAAATGAAAGATTAATATAGGATAGACTATAATTTAAAATTTTTTAAAAAGCACACAAAACAATAGGAGCCAAAAGACGAGTGATAAACTTTCCTATGAACACCATAGGAGACTTCATGAAAGAATTATACTTAAGTTAGGTTTGAAAAATGATTAGGCACTCACTAATTGGTGGAGTGTGTGTACTGCATCATTTGCAAAACTCAGTGTGCTTAAGGGTTGAAAATGGTTGTATTTTGGTAAGATTGGAACATATGGTTTAAGAACAGGGCAGAAGGTGGGAGCAGAAAAAGCCACAGAAATGAGGGTTGGGTTCGAGGCAGGAACATGGAGACCTTCATACACTGCTTAAGGTAGGTGAGAAGTTTCAAGCAGGTGTGTGATAGGCTCATATTTGCATTTTGGAGCCATATCTCTTTTTAATTAATTAATTAATTTTTGGTTTTTCAAGGTAGGGTCTCACTCTGGCCAAGGCTGACCTGGATTTCACTATGTAGTCTCAAGGTAGCCTCACAATTATGGCAATCCTCCTACCTCTGCCTCCCAAATGCCGGGATTAAAGGTGTGCATGATTTTGCAAGCAGAGAGAGAGAGAGAGAGAGAGAGAGAGATAGAAGAGAAAAGAGAGGTGTGGGGGAGAGAATGAGCACATCAGGGCCTCCACCTGCTGCAAATGAACTCCAGATGCATGTGCCACTTTGTGCATTAAATGGGTACTGGGGAATCAAACTGGAGTCATTAGGCTTTGCAGGCAAATGCCTTAACCACTAAGTCATATCTTTGAAATCCCTTTGGACTGCAGATGGGGGGAGTAACAGGAGGCAGTGAGACTTATACAAAAGGTGCCAATTAGGAGGATGGTGGACCTGAGCTCAGGTAATGCCAGGGGCCCTGGGAAGAAGAGCATGGCTAAGTGTGCAGAATAGGAATGAACAGAGCTGTGTCTGTGGCTGCTGGGTCTCTGGCTGTATTTGTGAGGATGAGCCATATGGTGACCCAGGAGTGTGGGAGCTTGTGACAAGACACAGATGAGTAGGAAACAAGAGCTCCCACTCATGCAGAGACAAGGAAATCCATGGGTCTAGAAATGCCATTGTTGCCAAGCTCTGGCAGAGGTTACAGGACAAATGATTTCTTCTTTCGGATACTCGGTCTCAGTCTGCCCAAATACTTCCCACTATAATAGAAAGAACACAGGTGTTGGCATCAGAAAGATATGTGTTAAAGTGAGTACCATTGATAGAAGTTAGGAGCAAGGAATCCTTTTCCAGGTAGTCAATGACACACAGGCCCAGCACATAAAACAGATGCCCACCCCCCGCCCCAACCTGGCAATATTAGAACTCCAATCTGATTTATTCTGATTCAGGACAGCAACACAGAGCACCTTCCTCATTCTTCCCCCTTATTTTTTTTTGTGTTTTTCCCCCATGAGCAGGCCCTTCCTGAGTCTGTGCTCTCCTCTTTAACCCACCAGCCAATCAAGTTCCTTCATATACATTTGAACTTGGCAGTGAGACTCCTCCTTATTGACTGCCCAATTTATAAAAAGACTAGATCCAAGTTGCCACATGGATTTTCCTTTTTGCGACCCCTCCCAGCTGGAGGAGGAAACCTCTCTCAGCTTGGGAACTTTTCCTGCTTTATTTCTTCTCTCTTATTTCTACTTTCTCTTAAAATAAATTTTTTCATAATTTACCCTTCCTTGTGTCTATGTTTTTCAATTCTCTGCTAATTGTAGGCAAGCACTGGAGAGGCACTGGCTTAGGCATTCTAAGTACATCCAGAGCCCAGGGAGACATCACTGGTGCTCAACCTCATAAAATCATTACTGGTTTTTTTTTTCTTCTGTTTTTGTGTGTGATCTTGAATTTACTAATTAGCCTTGTTCAGCCTCAGTTTTTCCAAGATATGAAACAGAAATAAAATATTCTTTCTCCTGAACTTATTGAAATGATTAAATAATATAACAGGGATAAACTGACTATCAGAGTAGTGGGCCTATAGTGAGGAAGGTCTAAAAAAATAGTCATTTCCTTTCAGGTAGTTTTAAAAGAATTTTTAAAAATACATTGCTTTGGGCTGGAGGAATGGTTTAGTGGTTGCTTTGCCTGCAAAACCAAAGGACCCAGGTTCGATGCTCCAGGCCCTACGTAAGCCAGATGCACAAGGGGTGCATGCGTCTGGAGTTCGTTTGCAGTGGCTGGAGGCCCTCTCTGAGAAAGACCCTCAGTGCATTGGGATTGCAGAGATATAAAGTATAATCTGATGGGAATATAACCAGCACCAGGTAGGGTCATATAATAAAATTCATAATTAATTTTACAAAAACAGTAGAGGGACTAGTTGAAGGGAGGAAGGTGGCAGAGGAAAGAGTAGGGAAAAGACAGAGGAAGATAAAGCAACTATGATCAAATACATTTTGTACACACATAGAAATTGTCAGTAAAAAAATAGAAGGAGACTAGCTGGAAAGAAGAGACCCAGTGGAGGGGACATATGAGAGGGGGAAAGGGAGAGTGGAGGGATAGGACTAGGCTCATGGTATATTATGCATGGATGGGTATTTTCAATAAAAGGTGTTTTTTAAAAAGAAATTATTGCAGAACATTAAAAGCTACTGTGGAGTGGTCTGAAGAAAGAACACATCCATCTAGTGTTGGGGAAAGACTGTGGTCTATATGCACATTAATCTCCTCAATAAATGGCACTTCTCAGAATCCACACCTTTTTGCAATCCCATAGAAACAGTGGACTTGCCCACATGATTTTTAAATCTGGTCATTAAGACAATAACAGACATAAATTTTAGGACGAAATGTCTCCAAAGACACTGTGGTTACTATTGAGAAAACCCAAGCTAGCCTTAATGAAGACTGCATGTTGCCAGCCAACCAGCTGTCCCAGCAAAACTCATTCTCTCCTAAAGAGTACCTGCTTGCTGCAGCTTCGAGCTTGTTGTTTTTGGTGTTTGCTGGCTGGCGATGGCTTCTCTCTGCTTGGGTGTATAGAAGCAGCTTCTTCTGCCATCTGTGGAACTTCCCCTGGATCTGTAATCTTGAAATTAACTCCTTCCTTCTCTAAACTGTCTGTTTTGGATGTTCGCCCCAGAAATGTGTCACTGTCTACAGCACTAGCCAAATCACCAGTTACTTAAATAAGAGCAGATACAGCTAGCCAGAAAACTACCCTGCCGCAGGATTCAGATAAACACTTCTTGTTTCAATCCACAGGATTCTGTATTGTTTTATTAAATAGGGAAGAGATAACAGGATGGGTGGAGGAGGTAAAATAGTATAACCTGATGAGAATATGAGCAACACCCAATAGATTCATACAGGAAAATCCATAATTAATAAAAACAAAGTAGATGGACTAACTGGAGGGAGGAAGGGAGACAGAGGGTGGTGAGGGGACTATGATCAAAATATATTTTGTACATACTTAAAATTGTCAATAAAATGTTTTAAGAAAAGGAAAAAACAGAAAAAACAAATGAGTACATTCAGGTTTAGTTGAGTCACCATGGGTTACATCCTGAGAATATAAAGGACAGCAACACACAGGCCCTGAGCTCAAGGTTTGTGGTTGAGAGAAATGAGCCTAGGACTCAATAGCACAGGGCGTCCTCTGCTTGCATTCCACCTTTAAGTAGAAGTAGGCTCCACAGTGCACGTGCTCTGGCTGAAAGTGCTGGCGTTTCAGCTGGTGTCTGCAGGTCTCTATGATAAAAAGAGAGGGAAAGTGAATTTTCTAGCACTGAATTTCTTAGACCCACACTGGGCTTTTAGGATGCATACCCTTCAAGAATAGACCATGCAACTCCTACTCTTTCTTCTTGGACATTACAGAGTCCCAGATTGCCGATATACAAATTCTTCTTTTCTCTGTAAGCGTTACTTACTCTTCAGATGATAAAAATGCCAGGATGGATACATTTCAAGGAAATGAACAGTTAAAAATGTTGCCTGTTTAAAAATTAAAATTAATTTGCCCTGTGAGTCGTGAGTTTCATTTTAATAGTGCCCTGAATAATTCAGGAACTGCGGAGATCTTTTTTTTGAAGCATGTGCTGCGGCTTTTGGCTGTCTTTCTTGGGAAGCAGCCCATGCAGAACTGCTTAGCCTGTACAGGATGAATTCTCCTGGGGCCTGCATAGCATAGCAGCTTAGGGATATGGTTATGGAAGGCGCAGCTTAGAAGATTTTCAAGAAAGGATGGAAAGGGTCCATGGTTTTAACCTCAACTGAAGGCTTATCTGAGAGAGACAAGCTGGTCTATGGCATGGATGAGGGAAAGTTATGTATGGGCTTCTTATCTGTGAGCAAATCTTTTCACTATATATGACTTTTTTCATTTCTATTCCTTTTTTTTTTTTGGTGCTGAAGATTTAACCCAGTGCCTGAAGCATACTAAAAATATGCCCACAGACTGAGCTACATCCTCAGTCCGCTGTCATTGCTTTTATATTTCATTATCGATTTATCCTACTATTAAGGATTTGCAAATATTTCTCTTACATCCCATTTAGGTGCCTTCATTGTCCCGGTCCTTACAGGTGAGAGGTAATGTTCTGTGCATGCTGGTTCTTAGTACATGTTAGTAGAAATCCACAGTAGTCACAAAGAAGACCCCGTTTGCTCTCTTAATATACTGATGTCCTAAGAAGAAGCTATAGTATCTGTGGTTGCCTATTTATTCTATATCAAAGTAATTTGACAAACCCTAACAAAATCTTTCAAAGCTTCAATTCGGAAACAAAAAGCTAGCACCACAGATCTATGGAGTTATTTATTCATTTCTTTTTCTTTTGAAAATTGTGATCCAGGATAACATTTCTTTATTGAGAGACCTGTCCATTTTAATCAGCTTGCCCTCCAAGAGAACACGTTTCTAAAGTTGTGTTCAATTTGTGATGCAAACAGAATGAAACCAAATGAAGAAGAAAAGAGCTGCCACACAGAGGATGGATTTGTTCTTTTGTTCCCTATGAATCATTGAAAAGAAGACATTTTAGCTGTCATCTGTATTTAGGAAAAAAGTGATGTGATTTGGAACCTCTTTAACCCTGGTTGCAGGCTGAAATAGATAAAGCCTTCATGTTGGTTATTTCTCAGAGAGTTTGGAAAACACCAGGATGGAATGTTTTGCTCAATTAAAAACACGTTTTCAGAATAGCACTTGTGTGGATTGTGTGGACACTAAATGGTACATGACTATCTACAACATGGCAATCCACCAGTCTTATCTTAGGCAGCATTAGTTTTGACAGAGCTCAGAGTGAAGGGGTGAGAACACTTTCAACTCAGGTTACATAGTCACTACAGCTAGGGCCATTGCATTAATTTCTGGGAGCTATGTCTTTAAAAAGAATATAGCATATCCTTGAAGAAAGTTGTTCAGAGCAGGTCAATATGATGGGAGAGCTCAGAAGGTGGTAATATTTGAAGAAATTAGATGTACATACTAAAATAAAAATTACCCTACTCTCTTTTTATGTCTTGAAAGAGACTATAGAAGCATCCATTCACTATCAGTCTAAGAAGAATTTGGAGGCAGGTGGGGTTCCATTTATATTGACCCAAGATTCTTGCAACTTTCTGTCCATCTTATCTCATAAACCCCTAAATTGTGCTGAATTGACCAACTGTTGTAGGGAGAGAGCTTTTCAGCATTCCTATTATGTCTAGCTTGATCCTGCAGCTCCACCCACACCAGCAAGTGTTCATGGGCACCTTTTTCAAGATCCTTTGCATATATGGTCATTGCCTCAAGGGCTGGGGAGTGGCCGAAGGGATAAGAGCACTGGGTACAGAGAGGTTTGTATTCTAGTTGTGTTGCTCACTCACTGTGTGACCTGGGAGATAATTTACATTTTCTCAAGGCACTATTTCCTCTCTTTATGTGTAAAATGGCAAATATTATGCCCTTATGGAGTAGTGGTTAGGATTAAGTTTATAATAAAGAAAGAGGCTGGTTTCATAAACATCTAATTTCTTTTGTTTTTCTAGTTGGACTTTCTATTAATGCTTCTGAGATGATAAAAACCCCTTCAATTTCTGTCCACTACAGAGGATGAGCCTCTGGGCTAGAGTCTGTAAGCTGTAAACATTTGTTTTTCGATTATCATTCATTATTAGTAAAACGCTGCTTAAATATAGCTCCTGGTCCTGGCTGGGTTGGGCTACAAAACAAAAAACAGTACCTTGTGAGACCAAGAGGGAGTGGTAGTTTTCAGTAGAAAGAGATTGTTAGGGCAAGAGTGACTTGGTGTATCAAGACAGGAGAGGTGATATTTCTATATCCTTCTAGAATTTCTCTCTTTGAGAACAAAACCAGAACTCTTGGACATTATTCTGTTACATAATTATGTCTCTTCCCTAATTGCCATCTTTAAATGACTCCCCATTGCCCTTATATTACAACTGCAAAGCCTCAAATTGGTTCCCAGGCTTTCCACGTCTGCCTCTTGCCATCCCTCCCAGTCTCACCTATGACACTCTCTTTTTCATGCTTGATGCTGAGGCTATATTGGGCTGCTCTTTTTGTCAGCTGCTCTTTCTTCCTTGAGCATATTATATTTTCTCTCTACTCAGTTTTTCTATGCAGTTTTCTCTTCTGGAATGCTTTTCCTTTCCCCTCTTCACTTAGTTGATTCATTCTTGCAGTTCCAGCATAAGAATCACCACTTCTGCTTAATCAAGGAGGCTTTAATTCCCTAGAAGCAGGTCATGTTTACATGCTGCACACACACTCCACAGAACCCTATAGCTCTCCCATGGAAAGACTCAACACTCTTTAACAATGTTTAAGTTGACTCCTCATTCTGTTTTAGGATACAACAACATCTGCTTTTGATTGATGCCTGAGACGTAGCACAACTCCTGAATTTTGAATACTCATTGCATGTTTTGAAGAAATGAATAAAAGAATAAAAGAACCAATAAATGAATAGATAAATAGATAAGCTTCTCACTAAGCCAGTTCGTAATCTTCTTAGTACCAGGATTTGACTTTCCACCTAGATTATGTGGATTCTCCAACAATAAACATACAGTATTGTCTCAATTAGATGTACATAAGACTCAGGAAAGTTAATTGACAGGCAGACAGTTATGTAGTTGGTAAAGACAAGTGGGAGGTCCAGTGTGGGCTGGGTGAAGCGCTGAGAGAAGAGTGTCTTCCATGGCCATGCATCTACTACAGGCTTTGGATCCCACTCCTTGGAGAAGAACAATCCATATCAGATGGCAGAAGAAATTCAGGAAAGGACTTAAGAAATTTCAATAGTTTCTAAGATACCATGCTATTGATGCATTTCATTCTTAATTAATTGCTTCTTCTCTCTTGGATCCTGATTGTACTCACACATGGCATATGCATACACATACATGTGTGTGTTTGTGTGTATGTCCTGGTAGTATATTGTCCATACCTCCCTCTTCACACCATATTTACTATGTAGCTTTTTATTTGTCACTCTCAGATTTTATTTTCATCTACTTAATAATTAAGTAAATAAAGACACATCTTATTTTGACCTTAAGGATTTATAGTCAGCTCAGGCTCTTTCCAATTAAAACAGCCATACTAACAATTAATTGAAGTCTGATGTCATGAATTCTACAACAGAAATATTCCAATAGTTTAGTGTTGGGTATAATGCATCAGCTCTGAAGACAGGCAGCTTGTATTACATCTGTGAAACTTGGTAAATGACATTCCCAAGTGTTATTTTCCCCTCATGTAAAGTGGGAATAAAAATAATGTATATGCTTCATTGCATTATTGATCATATTAAATGAAGTTAGCTCATGTAAAGTGCTTGGCATTATAGCTAGAGTTGTGGAGATTCTAATGTAGACAGCTGACCACAATGGGCTAGAGTGGGGAAAGTGTGTGCCCCAACGAAGCTGAAGTCATATTTTTGTGTAAATAGAACATAAGAAGCATATGTGGGAGAGGCAAAAATAAATAAATAAAAAGGTGAAGAGATAGAGGTGGGGTGCTCTCTTGTCTGTATACTAAGGGATTAACACTAGGTTTGTCAAGTCATAGAGGATTATTAAAGATTTTTTAGTGCAGTGTATCATGATCAGATATTTGTTTTGTAAAAATTTGGTCCTGGTGTTGGAGCTGTAAAGTGATAAAGACTTAGATCAGGAAGTAGCAGCACTATGGGGCAGGAGGGGTGGCATGGGAATGAAAAGGCTGGTGGATGATGGGATACAGGTTGAATAAGAGGAGATGACTCCCTGGTTACTGATTTCAGGACCCTCGATTCTAAAGAGGCCGAGTCTCACAGCTCTCATGCATTTTGCAGAACCACTAAGAGCCACTAGGACATACTGTCAGGAGCATTTGCATTCAGGGATGAAAAAGCACATATAGAGCTGAGTTTTGTATTGAGTAGTCCAGACAGCTTTGACTTAGAGTCTGTCAAAATCCATTATTGTCTTTCTGCTATGATAGTTGGTGAGATAAATCACCCAGGAAGTACATTGCAAATCAACAAACACCTTAAATTACTTACCCCATCAAAGTGAAAGATCAATGAGAGTGTGGCTGTGGAAATGCTATTCATTCTGAACTCATGTCCACACTTATACCCACTTATGCACACATGGACATATGCATGCACACATACCTTAGCAAAAGTTAGTAGTTCATCAGGACCTATGGATTCAATAATCTCTCATATCTGTGTAATATTTTAAGTTCATATAAACCCTTTACATGTTCCCTTATAATTCATACAACTACTGTGTGAGAAGGGCAAAGAAATGACCTTTGATTTGCAAAAGAAGTTTACTGTCAGCCTCTCATAGAGTTTCAAAGATTTCCAGTGTGGCAGACTTGGCAAATGGTTGCACTGACTCTTGCACTAAATTCTCTGTTTATGGAGAAGTTGTGATCAGTTCTTTGGAATCTTGCACAATTTACTATTGCATTGGGTCAATAGTTTCTCAGACTATTTTTCAACATATGACTCAAATGAATAGTTCTCTTTTCAAAATTTTGCTTTTATATTTATTAGAATCTATACTTATGACCATAGAAATACATAAATATATGCAGGAGATGGAGAATATATGTGTATATATAGAAATGAGAGAGAGAGAGAGAGAGAGAGAGAGAGAGAGAGAGAGAGAGGGAGGTTCCTTAAGGTGAAATTGAGTACTATTATCAAAAGATGAATAGAGAACTATGAATTGTTGAAAAGCAGAAGTATTACCGTACTCTGGAATTCCATAGACAGGGCAGCCTTCAAGATGAGTTTGACAGAGAACACTTCTTCAGATATTTTTCTCTTTATTGAATAACTTCTGCCAGACTTGGTTTTATCAGCTGCAAGGTGAGGATAATTCTTCTTGCTCATCGACTGTGTATGGCTATTTTGAGGCTCAAAGGGAGCTCCTAAGTCTTTGGTGATTGTTGCAGCTGTATAGACATAAGGTGTCTCCTCCCCTGTAGGGTTTGTGAATTCCGCCAGCATGCCTCCTCCCAGGCCTAATGTGCATAGTCAAGTACCTTTCACCAGAGGCCACATAGAGAAGCATACTTAACTTTGAAAGATATTGCTAACTGTGAACTCCTAAGCACTCTAGGGGAAATAGTTGGTAGCAAGGCTGCTTTAAGTACTCCTAATGTTACATCATTAAGTCATTCTTCTGCTCTGCTTCAGAAAGCCATGGCATGTAGTGTAGAGGAACTGGGGAGAGTGTGTGCATGTGTGTGTGTGTTCAGTGACACACCAACTGTACAACTATGGATTAGTTATTTATTCCATACATCTTTTTTTTCCTGTTAAATAGTGACAGTTATAGTTTTTTGCCCTGCTTTTCCTTGAATCTGTCAGGAACAAATGAGATTGTGATTAGAAAGGCTCAGGATGATGGCAGAGTTGGGTTTGACCACTTTTCCCCTCCTTTTCTCTTTATGTAGTGCACTCTGTTGGTTCTCTGCTCAGTGATGGGCCATTTCTTTAGTCACCAGGTCTTCTCCCCATGGTCTCATATGCTTCCAGTGGCCTATCCCTGTCACTCCTCTTTAGTGGGTTGCTTTGACAAGTGTTGGGAACATACAGATCTCTGACCACTTTCAAACAATGACTGATATACTGGCACAGGTGTCTCACCCTGGGAAGCATGGCTGATGGTGAAATCTATCCTACACAGCTCTCCTGTTGAATCAGGACTGACTGTATCTGAAATCCCACCTTGCTTGTCTCTTTCTCTTCAATTTTATGTTTTTCTTCAGCCTGTTGGTGCTTTCTTCTAGGGGCTCCCTATTAAGATATTACATGTAAATTTTCATGTCAAGAAGGGGAACTTGATCTCAGACAACTTACCAATGTATAGCTTTAGGTAAAGTACTTAGTAAGTAACCTCTTTTTCATCATCTGGAAAAAATGATGATGATAACATCTACCAATAGGTTATTTGGATAACTGTAGATATGTATAGAAATAGAATGTCATTACTATTACATGACACCAGTAATTGAGGTGGTTTGCATCACATGTCTCTCAAATAAACTCATGTGTTCTGAATGCTTGGTCCCCAGCTGGTAGCAGTTTGGGAGGAGGACACTAGTGCTGGAGGAGGTGTGCTGTTGTGTTCAGGTTTAGGGATATGATAGCAGGCTTCTCCTTACCAGAGTCTGACTCACTCTCTTGCTGCTGTTTTCCACCTGCTGTGGCAGAGGTGATGTCCAGCCTCTGCTCAGGCCATACTTTCTCTACCATCATGAAGCTTCCCCTCAAGACTGTAAACCAAAATAAAAAATTTCCTCCCATCAGCTGTTTTTGGTAGGGTGCCTTATCCCAGAAATGAGAAGGTAACTGTAATAATTATTTTCACTGTGAAACAATCTGCAAGTGACCAGTGTGGGATTCCATCTTATTCTGTGATTTAGGAAAGTAATCCAGATTAATCAGTTCAAGCTTGTGTTAGGGCACAGCATTTTTTTTCTTAAACAACTTTATTAAAAAGAATATAATCTCTTCCCATCACCCTCCTTTGTACAACTCTTTGTGCAGCTAAATACTTATTTTCTGTTCAATTCTACGTCCATTGCCTGCCCTTGATTCCACAGTCTGCCCTTGGCCTGCCCCTGGGCTTGTGCATCAGGGCTTTCTGCTGCAGACAGTCTCCTTGAGGAAGAGTCTTTTGAGCCATTTGTGGAAACAGCCTTTGCTTCACTGAGCAGGGAACTATCCCTCTTCCCTTATTCCCAGATTAAGTAATGGGCTGCAACTTCCCCAGTGAGCCTTGACTAGGCACATTTATTGCTTCACATGAACTGTGGCAGGACAGCTGAGGCTTGCCAGGCAGTGCAGGCTCCCATATGCACAAGAGACTCAGACCCTTTGGCTCCAATTTGCTGCTGGCTTGTGAGGAAACTATAACAAGAATGTGAGTGACTGGTTGAACACAGTGGGTTCCAGGTGGAAGGGCTGGAGGAAAGCCTTGTCTGATCAAAAGCATGTATGCTGCTGCCCTGTTCAGGATGGGAAGGTTAGAGAATTTGCCCTGTTCATTCAGCTTCACACCTTGACTGCCAAATACCCATGCTTGCTCCAGGCTATGACTAGTTTTCCTTGTAGCTCCGTGTAGGAAGTGACAGCTGTTGGGAACTATCAGGTGAGAAGAAAAGGGCAGAGGAGTTCTTTCAAAGAAATGAACAGGGTTTGAAAGCTCTGTGCTTGTTCTGATTAAAAAGAGAGAGAAAACAAAACATTAGAGAGCACTCAGCAGGAAGGAGTTTAAGGAATCCTGTGATGTGATTCCTTAAGGGGAATCTGGTTCCCAGAGTGGGGCTAGTTAGTAGCAGGAGAGGAGCTTTGGCAAATGAACAAATCATTGTTCCTACACCTCTCTGAACCTGTTAACTTTAAAAAATTTTAATTATGGCTATATAGTTATATGTTTAAATATTATTTTATAATGCAGTGTTTGTAGCTGGAGTACTCATTACATGCCAGTCTCCTGAGGAGCTTCTGTAGTTCTAATCTTTTTCTAAAAAACATTTTATTGATAACTTTCGTAAGTATAGACAATGAACTATGATAATTTTCTCCCATCACCCCTATTTCCCCCCTGCCAAACCCACCTTCTATTGAATCCCTTGTTTTTACCAATTAGTTTCTGTTTTTTATATTTATTTATTTATTTATTTGAGAGAGAGAAAGAGGCAGGGGGCAGGAGAGAATGGGCATGCTAGGGCCTCCAGCCACTGCAAACTAACTCCAGATGCATGAGCCTCCTTGTGCATCTGGCTTACATGGGTCCTGGAGAATTGAACCATGATCCTTTGGCTTTGCAGGCAAATGCCTTAACCACTAAGCCATCTCTCCAGGCCCTGTTCTTTTTTTTTTTTTTTTTTTCACTCCTATTATGAAGGTCTTGCATGAGTAGTGTCAGGCGCTGTAAGGTCATGAATATCAAGGCTATTTTGTGTCTAGAAGAAAGCATTGTGAGCAGTCCTCCCTTTGATACTTACATTCTCTTTGCCACCTCTTTCTCCTTGGAGGGATGTCTCAATGGTGATGTAGTTCTAATCAAGATGCCATGATGATATAGGATTTGGGGGTACAGGAGGGATCTCCCAAACATACAAACCCTAATTTTGGGTCCTTATCCTATTTTAACAAAGAATTGTTAAAAACGGACTGAAGAAAGATAAATTATGAATTATTGAGTTAATTAAGGGAGAAATTACAAACTGTGAGGTTTATTTAAGGGAAATTTGGGTCTAGGAAAAGCTTGGAGCAGAGTTACAAGCATGTGGAAGACAGGAAACAAGCACTTGTGTGGAAGGCACAGCATAGTTCATGAGCTTCATTCAAGAGAAATGGAAGTCTAGGAAGAGGCTAGAGCAGAGCCACAAGCACACGGAAGATAGGACCTAGAAGATTACATAGGGAGATATAGAAGAAACATACACTCGTGTGGAAGGCATAGCATCCACCCTGAAGAAAGTTAAGAGTAAGTGGTGATGGTTTGAGACTAGGAGAGCAACAGGCAGTGAGAAATGGTTAGTAAAGAGAGTTACAACTCTGGTTACCACAAGTTTCGAAAAATTACATAGAGTTTAGAGGAAATACCCACATGGTAGGTCTAGAGCGAAAAGGAAATACACATATGATAGACTCGGAGATCAGAGGAAATTCATACATGTAATTAAAGTGAGAAGTTACCCCAAAGCATAAAGCAGAGGCAAGCAGAAAATGATCCACTCAGGCCAGGACACAGTGCTCTGCTTTGCTCCCACCCAGCTCTGCTGGGTAGGGAAAGTCAGACTTACACGTGTCCAGAAAGAGACCACAGAGAACACAGAGAACAGGTAGAGAGGACATAGGCAGCCTTTAAAGTGCAACCTTCCATCAGATTCAAGTGCCTCTGAGGTTTGGTTTCTGAGATCTAAAAAGATTATGAATGAAAATTTAAAGGAAAGAAGAGGAAGTAAATGGGTTAATCAGGAGAAGACTAGACTAAAATAGTTGGGTAAGTGATGGCTAGAGGTGTCCTTGTCACTCAGAAGGAATGTAGGTCAATGGAAATTTTAAGATGATGATATGGTGTATGACCGTAGGTAACATCGTTTATTTCAGGCTTAACACAGATATGTAAAGTTGATAAAAAAAAAAAGCCCACCTTTCCTTCTAATGTTTGTAGGAGAAGAGACGAGCCCAGCGATATGTATGCAAACATATAATGTGTTATCTTTGGTCCTTCCAGGTCACAAGGTCATGGCAGGTTTGAGCTGAGGAATGAGGAAAGGAAAGTTTTTAGAGATGCATAGTCCATTCCAAAGTAAAGCTGGCAAGGCTTACATTCAGAATGCAATGTGATTTTATTTCCTGAATAGATTATATATGACAGCAAAGAAAAAAGTTATTTTCTCTATGTGGCCACGATGAAAAGCACAGTATGAATAAACACTGCAGAAGCACTAAGCAGTGCCTTCGTGAGTATGAGACAGGAGATGTGCAGAAAGAATATCCAAAATCAGAAAACAAGGACTCTTGATGGACCAAATTTCCCTGAGGATGAAGAAGAAAATGAACACAAGTAGTCAGAAGAAAGATGAAAGTAGCTTCAGTGCACGTTTTATGTTATGATGAAAAGCCTTTTGTTTCTATTAGACTGTATTTTTCATTTAAAAATTTTTGAATAAAAAACTTGAAAAGGACAAAACACATCACAAATTCTAGCGTAGCCCATTATCATTGCTTTTAACATTTTGATGTCTTTTTTTCCCCTCGTTTCTTCTTTGTTCTCTTGTGTAATTGAAATTTTATGTACAATTTCATGCAGTGATTTTCCTAATGAAAATAATACCTTAAGCATTTTCTAGGTTATCATATGGTTTCCATATAAGTGATTCCCTGTATCTGCTGAGAGGATAGGTAATAATTTATAACCTTTTCCATGCCATTGAACATTTAGGTTGTTGCTGCAAATAGCATTTTTTACCATAACTCTGGCAGCATCTGTAATGGCATATATCTGTTAATCAAGTAATATAATGGACTACATTAATAAATGTGAATTTAAACCATTTTGGAATTATATAGACTTTACTTTGTTATGAAGTATTCTGATTTCTTTTCTTTTTTTTTCTTTCTTCTTCTTTTTTTTTTTTTTGTTTGCTTTTCAAGGTAGGGTCTCACTCTAGCCCAGGCTGACCTGGAATTCACTATGTAGTCTCAGGGTGGCCTCGAGCTCACTATGATCCATCTACCTCTGCCTCCCGAGTGCTGGATTAAAGGCGTGCGCCACCATGCCCGGCTAGTATTCTGATTTCTATTGGCCATATTCTTCTTTGGAGTTTTATGTCTGTGTTTATAGATATGACTAATCTAAGTAGAGCCGAGGCTGCCTCTTTTCATGAGAAGCTCATGGTTCCTTCCTGAGAAAGGCTTAACTTTTGCAACCTTCACTTCCTGGTCATATGACTGTAAAGGAATTATTTAACCTTTTCTTTTTGTCTGTTTTTTTAAAATATTATTTCTTTTGAGTTGTGCATTTTGAAAGCAGCATTCAATGGGTAGAATGCGAGCTTCTCATTAAACACTGAACTTTGTTTTTGCTTTCTGGGGTGTGTGTGTGTGTGTGTGTGTGAGAGAGAGAGAGAGAGAGAGAGAGAGAGAGAGAGAGAGAGGACAACCTTGGGTGGCTGTGTAGGGAACTGTTGGGCAATAGGTAACCAAAAGTGCCTACATCTTGAGTAGTGACTCCATCTTGTGATAAGTTGTCTGTTCTGGGAAGTCGCAAGGTTTGCAGTTATCTATTAACCCATGCACAGAGAAAGAACAATGACCCACAGAGATTGAAGAAGTCGTTATCTTGTGGTTTTAGGGCCAGATCCTTATCCTGTGAAACATCTTGTGGCTTTGGGGCTGGGTCCTTGACCTGTGGTATTTGGAATTGTAGCAATACCTAAACTGTTGACAAACTTCCCTGTTCTGCTGCATAAAAGGCACTCTAAGAGTAATAAAATACACAGCTTGATCAGATGCTTGTCTTGCTGTCGGTTCCTTGTGTCTCTTGTCCCTTTCATTTCAGGTTCTCTAGGGTCCTTGCTCTCGTTGAAGCCCCACTGGCCGGGGCATGGCTGTTCCTATCTTTTACCTTGTTTGTGACAGGGTCTCTTTGCTGTTTCCTGCTGTGTATACTAGGCTAGCCAGCCTGTAAGCATCTGGGCATTCTCTTATATTTGCCTCCCATTTTCCATAGGAGCCCTAAGATCACATACACTCATGCTTCCGCAGCTGGCTTTATGTGGGTTCTGGGGATCTGAACTTATAATCTTACATGTGTGCCACAAATACTACCCACTGAACCATCTCTGTAGCCTCAACACTGAATTTTAAATGTTAATTGAGTGACAATTGCCTGGCCAAAGTTATTGTAAATCTACAGAAATACATATGATACTCAAGACTCTGACAATATTTTCATTCTTAAATTTATATTTATTTACAAAAAATTTAAAATTTATTAGCAAGGAGAGAGAGAGAGAGATAATGAGAGAGAAAGAGAGAGAGAGAGAGGCAGAGGGAATGAGTGTGCCAGGGTTTCTTGCCACTGCAAACAAACTCTAGATGCATGTGCCACTTTGTGCAGTTGGCTCTAGGTAGGTACTGGAGAATTAGACCCAGGCCAACAGGCTTTGTAGCACGTGCCTTTAAACATTGAGCCATCTCTCCATCCCCTTAACATATGTTTTAAATAACCAGTTTTCTATAACTGACAAGTCTTGATAACAGTAAATGTGTGAGAAGATACAGGTTAATTATTGTCTGTTTGATATAATATGGTGTATCCTGAACTTTCATGTGGTGTTTATTTTTCTGGTGGACTAGAAAGGACTGCTAGGCCTGTCCCTTGTGCAGGCTCAGATTAGGGAAGCAGGTGCAGTGTGAAAAGAGCATCACGGGCCTTTTCTTGCCCAGCTTTGTGGTTTTTTTAGTTGATATCAGGAAAGCTTCCAAAGTTTTCTGGACATCTGTTTTCATCATCTGTAAAATATATATATATATTGTCTTTCATGTTATGAGTGATCAATAAATAGAAGCCATTATTTTATGGTATTCCCTTGACATTGAAATGCTTCCCACTATACATTAGTGTTTCTGTATTTGGGATTCTTCTCAAGATAAAGCTAAACAATTCTGTCAGTTGCCAAGCAGAAGAGTCGGTTACTAGAACATTACATTGCCTGAAGATGTGTGAACATGTCTATCCATGAAAATCATTTGATCAAATCATTGTTAGTACAGTTGAATTACTTGTACCACTATCACTACAGGGGGAGGGGTTGTTGAATTTAGCTTAAATTTAGAGCTCTGCTGATTCAAATCTTTTCAAAATTATGGCATGATGATGCATCATTAAAATACAAAAATTACACATTTCCAGAAGAATGATTGACACATGTCAATCAATACCATGAAAGGAAGTAGAAACTTCTAACTTTCTCAGGCTATATTATAAAAATCTTAAAGTAGGAAGTTGGGAAGTTGAAAGATTGTCACTTAGGTGCCAATAGCTCTTTCTCAAAAGCTGTTGGCCGACTTTCAAGAGAAGTTGGCTAACTTTCAGAATACTTCTTTAGGTTAAGAAAAAGAATAAAACTTTGAGGGTGTTACAGATGACTCACTGATGTCAATGTGTATGCGCAAAGAAATGCTATCAATCCTGAAGACATGCAAGGGTGCTACTCTGAGTGTAGGCTATCCAAAATCCAAAACTCATGCTCCATTGGAGAAATGAATATGGATAAATGTAGACTGTTGTTTATTTAGGTGAATATTTATGTAGGTCTTTGCTCCTGGCCCCTCATAATGTTACATTGTGGTGTGGCTTACAGTGGATATAGCATATTAGAGCCAAGGAAGATGGTATAGCAGTGAAATTCATTAATCATCTTTGCGTCTGCACCTGAAGATAGACCTGAGTAATTGAACTCAGTAGCAGTTCACTGTTTGTGCTTCATTATAAGTCTAGGTTTTGCCCACATGAGGAGTTAGCATCATTTTTTTCCCTGATTTGAAGACTGTTTAGAGGTAGACAGAGTAATTTATGCTAGTGAGCACTATCAACATGTGAGATTTTGGGTCTTCTGAATTTTAATATTCCAGAGAAATAAATGATTATAACCCAAATAAATGTTTGTGTTATTTAATGCTCCCCCTGTAACAAAGTGATAAACACATGCCCGCACGTGCGCACGCACACGCACGTGCACACACACACACACACACACACTGGGTATTGGTAAGCCATTTAGAAATACAAGTTATCTTAAAGAGCCTTGGTGCTTAATTTGAACTTCAAATATCCTTAGCATTACTGAACTTTCTGAAGAATTTGTGGAAATGCCACAAAGATACTCATAATTTTATAACAGGGTCTCTGACCAAACAAACACTAGCCATTAAGACAAAAGTTGGTTTTGTTTGTTTGTTTAAGTTTCTTATTTGGTCAAATTCCAGACAAGGACTAGATAAAAATATTGGCTTGAGGAACATCTTCATAATGACATATGTATTACTTTATGCATTGTTGTGATAAAATATCTAACCAGAAGCTATGTCAGAGAGGAAGGGTTTATTTTGGCTTATAGTTGGAAGCAATAGCGTCCATTAGGGGAGAGGAAAGCATGGCCACAGGAGTGGATATCTCCTGTTTCATCGTATCTGCAGTTAGGAAGCAAAGAGTGATGAATACTGGCATTCAACCTGATTTCTCCCCTCCATTTTTTTTTTTTTTGAGGTATGGTCTTACTCTAGCCTATGTTGACCTGGAACTCACTTTGTAGTCCCAAGTTGGCCTCGAACTCACAGTGATCCTCCTACCTTTATCTCCCAAGGGCTGGGATTAAAGGTGTGTGCCATCACCCCCACCAATTTCTCCTTTTTGTTCAGTCCAGAATCCCAGCTTAGGGGATGGTGTCATCCACCCACAGTGAGAGGGAGTCTTCCCACCTCAGTTAACCAAATAGACAAAAGCCCTCACAGACAAGCCCAGAGATTTGTCTCCTAGATGATTCTAGATCCTGTCAAGTTGAAAAACACTATTAACCATCACAAAATCTGTGGGTATCCTTTGTCATGAGATTTTTCTAGGAATAACATAGGTATTTGATAAGAAAATTTAACATATACTGAAATGAGTTTTATGCACTGAGGACATAGAGAGGAAACATAATTGTATGCTAATAACTCCCTTCAAAACTGGAAAAAGTGTAAAGCTATGTCTACAGTGTTATTTCTCACTTTTAGGATTATGCATTTTTAAAAAGATTTATTTATTTAAGATTTATTTATTTATTTATTTATTTATTTATTTATTTGAGACTGAGAGAGAGAGAGAGAGTGAGAATGGGCATGCCAGGGCCTCTAGCCACTGCATACAAACTCCAGACACATGTGCATCTGGCTTATGTGGGACATGGAGAATCGAACCTGGGTCCTTAGGCTTCATAGGCATATACCTTAACTGCTAAGCCATTTCTCCAGCCCAATGATGCACTTTTTCATACCAGGCAACTGTCTTGTTCTTCCGTCTTAGGTCAGTGATTCCAGTAAAAGTTGTTTTATTTCACTGAAAGGCACGAGGTAGGGCTTTTGGCTCAGGAGGTAAAGGACCCCAGTTTGGAACCCAGAAACTATCCAATAGCTTGGCATGATGATGTGCTCATGTGATCGCAGTGATGGAGAAGCAGAGACGGGAGGATCCCTGTGGCTTGTTTGGATGAATTGGTGGGCTCTAGGTTCAGTGTGATACCCTGCCTAGAAAGTGAGGAGGAGAGCAACTGAGGAAGACATCTACACACATGTGCACAGCTATACACGTGTGCTGTGTATGAACACAGGTGTGAATACACATCCACACAAATTACTCTATACACATACATGTGCAAAAAAGAGGGAGAATGGCATAGGGTGTGAGGCACAAAGTATTAGGGCTTAGTTAGGTAAAATTGTGCTTCATCTCCTACCTTTCAAGTGTCGATGCAAAAGACAGCTCTCACCTCAAAGGGATTAAGAGATAGTTTATTTTGGAGCCACATATGACCCATTTAGGTTACCCCAAATTCTATGTTCCAATGTGTTAACAATTTCATGCAGGTTTTACACTTACAGAACAAAAGAAAGTCATAAGTCAAGGCACTTTTCCAATCCAATACACTGATTGACCATTAGGTAGATAGGATATAGCAAAGGGGTGTGTGTGTGGGGGAGAATCTCTATCATAGGCTTCAGATGTTGTCTTGATGACATTCTTAGCCCTTGGGTTGGTGGAAGCTGGGGGTCTGTTCTTACATTCCAAAAAAGATAACATCAGATCAACTGATAGTCACCAGGATGTTATGTCAGACACAGAAGTGGGCAATAAATGGCTATTAAGGAGCTACAGGTAGCCCAAGGAAATTTGGCTCTGATTAGAAGCACTCCATACCTCTGTGATCGCTGGAGTTTTATCAGTCCATTCAGCCTTGCTGGAAGTAGGAACAATAGATGGAGCACTTTTCTGGGAACTTTAGTTCACTCATGTATTATCTCTGCTATATTTCTGAGCCTTTATTTTCTTATCTGTGAAGTGTGGATATTGTCATATAATATATAAGTGTTCTGTGACTTTAGAAAATATTTCTCATATTTTTTGGTGAGAACATTTAAAATGAAATTTTTAATGATTTAAAAATATAACACATTATCATTAATTAGAGTCACCATGTTGTACAATAAGTCTCTTGAACCTGTTCTTTCTATGAGAAATTTTATATTCTTTTACCAGTGCCTTTCCAAGCCTACCTCTGCCCCATCCCCATCATTTTATTTTCTGCTTCTATGGTCTCATTATTATTTTTTTTTAGATTTGACATATAAGTGGTGAGATTATGTAGCAGTTATCATTTCGTGCCTGGCTTACTTTACTTGGCATGATGTTTTCCATAGGATTTCTTCATTTTTTTTTAAGTGCTGAATTGTATTTCATTGGGGACAGAGCAAATCTGTTGGACATTCAGGTTGATTCTATATCTAAGCTATCAAGCTATGATCATTAAAGGAAGTAGTACAGTTAAAAGTACACTATCTGGCATACAATGGGCCCTAAATAAATGCCAATTTCGTTTTCAGTTATCTCACCCTTTTCTTCTCAGCCCACAGTAGAACAAAAGTTTCAGAGCAAGAAGTCTTAAAGTGTGGTGTTGAGACCAGCACCATCAGAATCACCTTGGGGTTTGTTAGAAATGCATGTTTCTCTGCTCCATCACACGTCTTCTCTATCAGAAATTCTTTTTTGTGTGTATGTATAGTGTTACATGGTATATGCACATGTGTGTGCAGATGTGTATGCCTTGTGTGCATGCATGTATAGGCCAGAGGAGGATGTTGAGTGTCCTCTATAGCTCTCTTCCCTTATTTCTGGAAAACAAGTTCTCTCTCTGAACCTGTAGCTTGCAACTCTCTCCCCACCCCTGTTAGACTGACTGACCAGTAAACCCCAGTGACAACCTTTCTCTGACCACCCCCCCCCCCTCAGTGCTTGGATTATAGGAGTGCACTGGGTACACCTGGATTTTTACCCGAGTGCTGGGTATAAACTCAGGTAGAAAAGCTTGCCCAGCATTGCTCTTACCCTCTGAACCGTCTTCTTAATCCTTGTATCAGAAATTCTAATGGTGGGACTACGTAATATGTCAAGTCCTCGAGGTGATTTTGGTGCACGCTAAAGCTTAAAACCACTTCCCTAAGGTATAGGATTTCATTAAAGGCAGAGTTCAGTAATTTTATTTCTAGTCATATTTTCTCTGAAAAAATTGAACTTTGTACAGGTTGCAGGGGTCTAACTTGCACTCCATCACAATATCCCGGAATGCCTTCAGTTCTTGCGATTATGCTGGGGAGGGATGGGATGGAGAGAGCTAATGGTGGTCAACACCAAGATGTATTGGGAAGTACGAAGGAAATGAAATGTCTCTTTATGCCTTCAGCATTACACAGACAATCTTCGCCTATGCAGCACTGTCAGAATAGTTTTTACCAAGTACACGGATATGAGATATCATCATTCTGAGGCTAATTTACATTTTTTCTTATTCAAGATTTTTTTGTTTGTTTTTTTGAGGTAGGGTCTTACTCTAGCCCAGGCTGCAATGGAATTCACTATGTAGTCTTTGGGTAGCCTTGAACTCATGGCGATCCTCCTACCTCTGCTGGGATTAAAGGTGTGTGCCACCATGCCTGGCTTTATTCTAGATTTTATTGTATTTAACAGTTGTGGTTGGCCAACTGTTTGCACCTTTATGAAATGTTGTCTTATGTCAGTTACATGTTTCTATGGTCATGCTTATATTTTTCTTAATGATTTACAGGAATTTTTTACATCAGGTTAAACCAAAAGATCACCAATATTTGATTATTTCTTGACCCATATGAATGCCAGTTGTATATAATTCAGTCTAATATGGTTTATATAATTTTTAATAATTATCTTCTCTATTTCATAGTTTATATTCTCATTTTTTCATGAATACTTTGATGATAAAGAAGTTTTAACTTTTTTTAATTTGAGAGAGACTTAGAGAGAGAGAGAGAAAGAGAGACAGAGACAGAGAGAGAATGGACACACCAGCGGACTCTCAGCCATAGTGAATGAACTCCAGATGCGTGTGCCCCCTTGTGCACATGTGCAACATTGTGCACTTGCATCACTTTTGTGTCTGGCTAAACATGGGATCTGGAGAATGGAATAGGTGTTCTTAGACTTTGTAGGTAGGCGCCTTAACTGCCAAGCCATCTCTCCAGCCCAGAAGTTTTAATTTTTAATGTAATTATATTTATTAATACTAAATCACATTTATTCTTTCCTGAAAGATTTATAGTTCATGTCACTTGTTTAAAAACATTCTTCCTTGTACTCTCCCCTCTGACCTATAAAGTTAACTATATTGTATGTTTCCACATAGTGTACTTGGATAATTATTCTCTGCTTTTGCTTTTTCATATCCATTTTAGAATTAAGCTGTCAAGTTGCATGAAGAACCTGTTAAGATTTGATTGAAATTTGACATTTTAATTTTGGAGAAAATTGACTTTACAACATTGATTTTAATTAAAAGAGTTTAGCATAGTTCAATTTTTTTTTCTAGAACTTGAAGAATATTTGTTCTGTTGATCTGTTAGAAGATTCTTTTGGGTTCTTTAGGTAGATAATCATTCCACTACAAAGTATGGTAACTTTGTTTCATTTCAATTCTTTTTATACATTTTATAAATTTATTCTTGTTGCATTATGTTTCCTGAGTCTCAAGTACAATGCGAAAGAGAAGTAGCAATAATGAGCATCCTTGTAGCATCTTTGATTTTAAGTGGGAATGTGTTTAATAATTTAACTTTGTTAAAAATAAGACTTTCAGGCATTCATTTGAGCAAGTACCAATTCCTGAATTGGGCAGCTTCAAACCAGACATACTTTGTGAGTTCCCAAGAAGAAATGTAAATAAACTATACATGGCAAACACAAACATAAAGGAATATCTGATTGGAGGCTTCCTGTAATCCCAGAGCTGGGGAGGTGGAGATAGGAGGATTCCTAGACTTACTGGCCAACTAGTGTAGCCTAATTTGTCAGCTCCAGGTCAAAGGGAGACCCTCGTTTCAAGTGAGGTGAAAACATCCCTAAGGATGATTCCAAAGGTTGTCCTCTGGCCTCCATAAGCACATATACCTGCACACAGTACACTTGCACACACATGAACTTGCACACAATGATTGATTGTAGCTGTATAGTTACTTTTATTTCATCAACTGAAAGTCTTCAGTTACATAATTATAAGTTTGTTGGATGCATCTGACTAGGAAAGCTTAAGTCTTTTTTCCTCTAATATTTGCTTCTAAGAAGTTGCCCAAGCCTTGCTTATATTTGCAGTTTAAGCACAATGAGTGAGGGTTATTTATGAGACCCAATTGGCTTTGTCTGCTCTGGGATTCTTTAGAACTTTATCTTCATTTTAATTTAACAACAGTGTATTTCTGGAAGGTTTTAAAAATATGATTTATTAGCTTTAGAAACTTTTCTTCAATTTGCCAAGGATTTTAATCAGCAAGGAATATTGAATTTGGTTAAAATTGTTTTCTGTATATATTTAAATGCTATAAGTTTTTCTTCTGGAATGTTTTTCTTGGTAATTATATTAAGAGATTTTTATATCCCAGGACATAAGAAACTTGTGTTACTTTAATATTTTTAAAAAATAATTTTGGTGGTAATTCTGATGCGTTATTTAGAAATTGTTTTAAACATTATTTTAAGTTTCCTTTAGGGCCACAAGCAAAGGAGGCTGGTCCCAATTGTACTTGTCACAGGAACATTAGCTTCAGGCTACTTGGCAAGAATTGTTTGCAAAGTTTCTCTGAGGTTTTGCAGCTTCTAACGATCCTCTCAACACATTAGATTTGCTGAGAGAAGTACAGAAGGCCTGGTGGCGATTCCATCCAATTGCATTGGGACATGGGGAACTTGTCCCAGGGCACCAGTCACCTGACTCTTACGGAAAGCCAAGGACACAGCACTTGGTCCTCTTAGGAGCAATATATTCACCAGGAATCCTAGTATCATATATGACTATTGGATATGGAAACATAAAGTCCAAATGTTATGTTATATTTGTTTAAGTAGATCAATACTTATGAAAAAGTGATTGAAAATTTTAAGGTGCAACTTAGAAAAAACATATCAATATTCATTACTTAAAATCTTTGAGTAATTCCCAGGGGCCAGCTATTCCAGTAAAAATTACAAAAGGCTTATTTAAATCACTACATCATTCATCATACCAGGATTTAGCAAATTCCTCTGTCCCAGTTTCTCTTGAGATTTATGCTCCTACTTTATGTGTCTTCTTTCTCAAAAATGCCCATCACCTTGCTTTCTGAGTCTTTATTCAGAATTTTCTGCTTAGAATGTTCCTGTCCACCCTAGATCTCAATAGCCAATTCAAATGATGTTTTCTTTTTTTTAATTAAGTAGAAAATTGTATGGACACATCATGTGTTGGTGCCATCATTTCCCTTTTCTCAACCCCATTCTACTGAGGGCCCTCCTCAGTGGGCTTGCTGGTATTCACCATGGGGTTGTAAGGTGTTGTGACAGCAGCAGTCAGTCTCAAGTGCTAAGGTTTTTGGGTGGCTTTCCTGATCCAGCAACTAAAAATTAATATTTTAATTTAGTTATTGAGTAAATAAAAATATTTGAAATAAATTTGAATCCTAAAGCACAGTTTAATGTGTTATTATGTACCACAAGCTGAGCTGGTATCCATAATTTATTATTTTCAATAAGCTTCATTCTACTGGGAGACAGGAAAGAGGAAATAATATCTATTAGTTTAATAAAATACTATGAAAGTATGGAACTTCAAACACCAAAGTCTAGCTGGTCTGTTGACCACAACATATACTTGAGGCTTCTTTAGTATGGTCTTAACACATGGGCTAGTTTGAGGTTATTCATAGAAAAGTAACTACTTTTGAACAACACATTTCCCTATGTACAAAGAACTGAAAAACCTAAACAATAATTTAAAAAAAAAAAAAAAAAGCACCCCTAGCCGGGCATGGTGGCACACGCCTTTAATCACAGCACTTGGGAGGCAGAGGTAGGAGGATCGCCATGAGTTCAAGGCCACCCTGAGACTAATTCCAGGTCAGCCTGAGCTAGAGTGAAACCCTACCTCAAAAAACAAGAAACAAACAAGCAAACAAAAAACAAAGCACCCCACTCAAAAAATGGAGCAGGGATTGAACAGTGAACTTTTAAAAAATAAGTCATATAATATCACTTCCACTGTTTTCTATTGACAGGCATTGGCAAAGAGCCATTCAGATTTGAAAAGCAGAAATAGATTACATTACTTAATGGAAAGGTCTTTAGGGTCATATTTTTAAACAGTGGAAGGAGAGTTATTACTGTGGCCATCTTGAAAAATAAAATACAGCGATTGTTTAGACACATGTTGTTATCTACTTACTCATTGTATTACATAAGGAAATCCTTAAAACACAACATATCCATGAGTCTGTTTATAAAATTCATAAGAATTAGGGCTGCTGGGGAATTATATTCTGTTCTGGAGTTCTGCTTGGGTGAGGAAACTCTTGAAGGATAGCATTGGTGGTGGCAGCTGGGGAGAAAGGGCAAGAGAGCAATCATGAACACAGAGGCAGAAAGAAGGAAGGAAACCCAGCCCCAGTCCCAGCCCCGACATGACTGGCCTCTTGTAAGAAGGGTTGATAACTTAAGCCTGTTTATCTTATTTTAGGTGTAAATAATTAATTACATGGTGAAAAATAACTGAAATTTTGCTCATCTTGTTTGTTAAGCTTAAATAATCAATTTGAGTACATAAATAATTAGACTTTAAGCCACATTGATCAGGCTTTATTTACACATGAATGTGCATGGGTTTAAGTCAGATCACTTGTGATAGAAACTTAATAATTTCTAGGGAGGGCAAATGAATGGTACAAGGGGTAATGGGTGACTCCAAACTTTTGTCTCCCTTACTTAGAGATAGGCGAGAGTAAAAAGTTGATATTTAGGTTGTTGAGCTTTTTAGCCAATTTCTTGGTATTTCTATTGTTTAGAGATGCAACATGTAATACTACTGGGTCTTTAAAATGTGTTTATGGAAACCTGAGTTGTAATTCCCGCTTCAATGCTTAATAGCTGAGTGAATTTAGAAAAATTATTGGTTTTGAAATCTCAGTTATCTCTAAAGTGGGGATAATAAAAGTATTACTCTAAAATTATTGAAGAGTAAATATGATGATGCTAAAAAATTCACTTAAAAGAGTTTCTACAGCCTGGTAAGTTCTGCATAAATTACAAGTGAAAGCCATTATAATAAATTCATATTTGTGCATTTTCTTGAGCATTTGTTCTGCAACTGTCTGCATAGCTTATCTCCTATGTGATTCTGTGTAGGGGCCTAGATTCCCTATCATCCTCCAGGTGGAACTCTTATCCTGTAAAATCATTTTCATACAGGCTAAAAAAAAATAAAAAATAAACAGAGCAGAAGCTTCTCTGAGAAGAATTGCTTTGGTCAATGAGTAGTTAGAAGAACCTCAGTCCTAATTACCCAAATGTGTACGAGGACCCTCCAGTGTGCTTGAGTGCTCCTCCAAGCCCTGCATAATTTGGAGTGCCAGACAGTAACGCTGCTTGCATTGTGATGAGACGACAACCGTGGGTATGGCTAACAGTCTCTTTCTTGAGGTTTCTGTTGTCAGTTAAGAGTAGGTGAAGTGGGAACTCTCTGGACTCTTCTGGGGGCTCATCACTGAATATTTCAGGCCAGTATTTCAACTGGCACAAGTAGGGAAGGGCTGAAGGTAGGGAGAAAGATAAGGTAGCAAGTGCAGTTATGTTCTTCCTTTGACCAGCTGTGTGATCTCCAGAAAAATGGTGTGACTTCTGTGAATCAGATTTCTCATCCATAAAAAGAGGATAACAAACCGTGACTCAAGGCGTTGTGAGGAGTAAACAAGTGAAGGGCTAAGCACCGTGCTTGTGGGACGTGGTCAATGTTAGTTCCTTGAGTTCCCAGTCTTTTACTGGACCATCTTCTCATCCGTTCTTCATAAAACAGAAGTTCCTGTTCTTACACACATCCTAGCTGGCAGTTGCCAAGCCTGGACTACCTCATCTTGGTTCACCTTCCACTGGCTGTGGATGTTCTGACAAACTCTCACTGAGGAGTCACTGGGCTACTCTGCCAAAGTTTGGAGGAAGAACATAAACATGAAATCCAGGAAGAGCAGCACACTGTGTGAACATTCTTTGTTTCATAGGAGTTTGGATTAGATAATAAACCTACTGGTGGGAGGAAAAATAGCTTTAACTTGGGAATTTTTTGTGGGGAGGGTTATAGTGAGCAGATTGAAACCTTCTCATGTCATATGGCAATTTTTCTTTTCTTTTTTAAAAATTTATTTATGTTTTATTTTTTTTAGTTTTTCAAGGTAGGGTTTTACTCTAGCTCAGGCTGACCTAGAATTCACTATGTAGTCTCAGAGTAGCCTCAAACTCACGGCGATTCTCCTACCTCTGCCTCCTGAGTGCTGGGATTAAAGGCCTGCACCACCACGCCTGGCTAAATTTTATTTTTAATAAAAAATTTTTATTGACAACAACTATACTTACAGACAATAAACCGTAACAATTCCCCCCCCTCCCCCACATTCCCCTTCATACCTCAACTCTCCATCATATCACCTCCCTCTCTCCATTAGTCTCTCCTTTATTTTGATGTCATTGTCTTTTTCTCCTATTATGAAGGTCTTGTGAGGGTGCTGCTAGGCACTGGGAAGTCATGGATATGAGGCCAGTTTCTGTCTGGACAGTTGCATTGTAAGGAGTCGTACCCTTCCTTTGGCTCTTCCATTCTTTCTGCCACCTCTTCTGCAAATGGACCCTGAGCCTTGGAGGGTGTGAAAGAGATGATTTCAGTGCTGGACACTCCTCCGTCCCTTCTTCTCAGCACTATGTTGCCTTTTGGGTCATCTCAGTGGTTACCACCATCTGAAAAGAGAAGCTTCTTTAATCACAAGTGAGAGTAGCATTAATATATGAACATGAACATTAAGAGTACTGCTTGCAGGGCTGTTTGGTGAGAATAATATATGCATTTAGCCAGGCAAGAGTGTGCTTTATACCCCTAAGGCTCATGACCTCCCCTGCCATAGGCTTTTGATGAGATTTTCTGTACCAGGCATGTATTCCCTCCCATAGAGTGGGCCTCCAGTCCAATTAGAAAGCAGTTGGTTTCCCCCAGAGCAGACACGCCACTACTGCACCCATTTGGTCATTTGGCCTGTATGGCCAAACTTGAGGCTTCCAGTGTCCACAGTTTTCACCGGTATGGCTTCTGTCTCCCATAGAGCTGCATGCAGTGCAGCTTTTTTAGCTTTCAGTTGGCTGGTCTACAGGGGTTTTCAGTTCAGCACCAGCATGATTTCTCAGTGACCTTGTTGCCCATGCATGTGAAATTTTCAGCAATAGGGTCTTACCATCAGTTACTCATGGGAAACCAAGGGCCTTGGCAATAGCCTGTAATGTTTTGGAGGCAACCAGGACTTCCTTGGCCAACAACTAACTGGACGGTATCCCATCCCTGGCACTGAAAATTTTCTAGTAGCAATCTATGGCTTCTGGATGTGCCATTATCTGAAAAAGTAGGCTTTCATATGTCTTATTCATGATGTCTGGAATTTTGATTGACCCTCCCCCCACCCTTCTCCTAATCTCTTCCCCTGGCCTCACTTAGGCCATTTCACTCCCTATAATCGGTTCTTCTATTTACCTTTATACAATATCATCCCCTAAAGTCCTTCCCTCTCTTCCCTCCCTTATATCTTTTTTATAGCTTCCTGGTCTCTGCTACTGATTCTTGGTCCCATTTCACACACAAGTCAAAAGGTTTGTAGCTAGGGGGCTGGAGAGATGGCTTAGCAGTTAAATGCTTGCCTATGAAGCCTAAGGACCCCGGTTCGAGGCTCGATTCTCCAGGACCCATGTAAGCCAGATGCACAAGGGGGTGCATGCATCTGGAGTTTGTTTGCAGTGGCTGGAGGCCCTGGCACACCCATTCTCTCTCTCTCTCTCTCTCTCTCTCTCTCTATCTGCCTATTTCTGTATCTCTCTCAAATAAATAAATAAAAAATAAAATATTTAAAAAAAAGGTTTGTAGCTAGGATCCACATATGAGAGAGAACATGTGATGTTTGGCTTTTGAGGCCTGGGTTACCTCACTTTACTAATCCTTTCCAGATCCATCCATTTCCCTGTAAATTTCATAATTTCATTTTTTTTTACCACTGAATAGAACTCCATTGTGTAAATGTACCACATCTTTATTCACCTGTTGAGGGCTATCTAGGCTGGTTCCATTTCCTAGCTATTGTGAATAGAGCAGCAATAAACATGGTTGAGCAAGTATCTCTAAGGCAGTGAGAAGAGTCATTTGGATATATGCCTAGGAGTACTATAGCTGGATCATATGGTAAATCTATTTTTAGCTGTCTCAAGAACTTCCACACTGATTTCTACAATGACTGTACCAGATTACATTCCCACCAACAGTGTAGATGGGTTCCACTTTTTCCACATCCTCGCCAACATTTATTGTCGTTTGTTTTCTGGATGATAGCTATTCTGATGGCTGTGAGATGGAATCTCAAAGTAGATGTAGAACACTATTTTAGGTGTTCATATGCCATCTGTAGTTCTTCCTTTGAGAACTCTATTTAGTTCCATAGCCCATTTTTTAAATTTAAATATATATTTTTACTTATATTATTCTGATTTTACATTCATAGTATTGGATCCATTGTCCTCCTCCCTGTCCTCCCACTTTCAAAGGGACCCTCATCAATGGGGAATGTGGGTCATGCATTGTGAGGTTAGTCAAGAGTTCTGGGGGGTAGGCCCCCTATTGGGCATTTACCCTAAAGGCTCCAAACCTCAGACCAGAGACATTTGCTCAACCATGTTTATAGCTGCTCAATTCATAATAGCACAAAGCTGGAATCAACCCAGGTGTCCATCACTAGATGAATGGATAACAAAGATGTGGTATATCCACACTATGGAATTCTATGTAGCAGTAAGGAAAGATGAAATAAGGAAATTTGAAAAAAAAAATGGTCAAACATGGAACAGATCATCCTCAGTGAGCTCACCCAAGAACAAAAAGATAATCGTCGCATGGTCTAGTTTATCTGTCGCTCCTAACCTGAATCTATGTGACATGCAGCCAAACCTAATAAACACTCTGAGGACCAGACAAGTGGGAGGGTGGGATGGGGGGAAGGTAAGAGTGGGAGGGAACGAGAGGGTGGGGGGGAAGGACAAGGGGCGGGGATACAATTGGGACCCAAAAGGAAAAGATACTATAAAACCCATTACTCTGAACAACAGGCTAAAACATTGATCCTTCAGCAGGCCCGCAGAGGGAATACCCAAACCACAGGAATCTGGAGAGAGCATCATGAAGGCTAACCCTAATCTTGTCCTGCTTCTCTCTCTCTCTCTCCCTCTCACTCTCTGTTCCTACTTCTCCTCTCTATACTCACTTCCTCTATAATATTATCTATCTTTTTCTTCCCTCACCTTTCTAGGTGCAGACTTACAACTCCCAGTGCCATAGCCCATTTTTTAATGAATATGTAACCCATAACCTGCCCTGACACAGAAAGAGAGATTAGCACCTCCAGTGCAGGCCTATGTACCTGCTTTGTTGTCAGTCGGCCTTGTTACCTTTTGGGGTGGCTTCCAATCTCACCAATGCTGAGTGCCCACTTTGATCCCTCCATGTTGTGCCCTGGATCTGATGCTCGATGCCCTATTGCTGGGGGCTGAATGCGTTTTCTGGAGGTTTGTGGTTCTGATGGTTGGGGGGTGGGAGACTGCAGGAAGTCTGGAGTTGTACTAGAACAGCTTGGATGGTCCCACCTGTATCCTCTTCAGCTGGTCTGTGCTGTCTCCCTTTCAAGTTTCTTGACTTTGCAAGGAGGCTGATGAGGTTGGATCCATATGGATCAAGGCTGCAGGTGCCTTGGTGGGATTCTGGCTGGTTTCCACCTTTCTGGTAGCTCTTGGTTTCTCCTGCTTCTCTGCTGTGCTGATAAAAACCTATACTCATTCACTTTTTGGAAGAAAACTGTATTTTGCTGTGGTTTTGCTTAAATCCCTCCCTAGGCTGGTTTGGTTGGACTTCTATGCAGCCATCCTACCTGAAAGTTCCTCATACTGCTGTTTTTAAGGTGGTGTTTCTACTTGAACTCCCACCTTGGCAGCCTAAGAAGCGGATTTTCATTTAAATCATTCAAAGCCAAACATTTGGTCATAACCTTATTTTACATTCCCCTTCTCTCTCTTTTCTTCTCTCTCTCCCTCCTTCCCTCTATTCCTTTCTTCATCCTCCTTCTCTCCCTCCACTAATGCTTTGCTATGTTTCAACCACTGCATTGTACTTTGGATGCATTGTATAACCAATTAACCAAGATGATGTGAAACTTTTTATATGATGGGTGAACTGACAAAAATCAGTCAAAGTGTCATTAAAATGGCATGTATACCTTAAACATTTTAGCTTGTAACAGAGAATGGCATATTTATTTATTTAAATACTTTTGTTTATTGGCAAGGAGAGAGAGAGAGAGAGAGAGAATGAGAATATGGATGCAACAAGGCCTCCCACCACTACAAATAAACTCCAGATGCATGAGCCAGGGAATTGAACCTGGGCTGGCAGACTTTGCAAACAGTCACCTTTAACCACTAAATAATCTCCCTAGCTCAAGAATGGCATATTTAATCACCAGTCTTTAATGCCGAGTTAAGCTTTCTATTTGTGAGTCTGCTGATAGGAACTCACAGTCATCCTACTTACATAAACTCCACCCATGGTGCATTGCTGATAATGTCCAAATTCCATTTCTATAGAGTGCAAGTAAAGCTTAGTGACTTCAACAAGGAATCAAATGTTTCGATGAGTATCTGCTAATCCTCTGGATTTGGGATTTATTTACATCCAAGGAGAGGAAGTGACCCCATAGAATTCAAGACCTTTTCCTCTCATCTGTGAGTTAAATGATGATGTGGCAGTTAATAATTGCATTTTCTAAGACCATGAAAGTGTATCCATACCATGTTGAGTCTGACATGGTTAGGTTGAGGGATGGGTTTAACAGTGTCACAGAAGGAATGTCAAGTCATCAATGCCTGTCATTGGCTGTTTTTACTTCAGATGCTGATGGCACATCTGAATGAATGAAGTTACTGTTCACTCTTTCGGCTTGGAAAAGAAGCAGAAAGAATGCTGCACCATGGCATATAACTAAGATTATTCAGAGGAGAAAATAATGTGGAAAAATGGTAATAAAAGTAGCTACTCCTTTTAAAGGGTTTATAACATGCCAAAACCAGAATTAACTGATTCACTAATACTATCCAAATTAATCTGTACAATGTCCATGCAAGACAATTACTTTTTTAAAAATGTTCATTTTAGGGACATAGGAAAGCAATTAATTTGGTGCACTTTGGACACAAAACCTTGACTGTATCTTCCAGGGCTTGCTTCATTTGAATCCATAAGATAAGTTCCTGAAATGCAGAAACTGCCAAAAATATCACACAGGGCAACTCTTACTGAGGTAACAAGTGAAGACAAAAGCACCATTTTATGGATAACTGAGAGAAGACAGGACAATCTTTGTAATGCCACAGATGATTTTTTTTTTTTTTTTTTTTTATGGTAGTGCTGGTGATTGAACCTGAGCAGGTGAATCTCTAGCATCTGGTAGGCAAGTACTCTGCTACTACTGAGCCATATCTGCAGCACCAAAAATCTAATATTTAAACCAACTTGGGGCAATTCTGTTATAGATTGTCCTTTAACAAGAGGAAAATCAACTTTAGTCTTTGGAGAGATAGTTTGGGCTGACTCCAAAAACAATCAATCATACTAGTCATAAACCTATATATTTTTTTAACTATTATCTTTTTATTGACAACTTCTATACTTACATACAAAAAACACATGATATTTCCCTCCCCTCACCCATTCCACTTTAGAACTCCAATTTCCATCATATCCTCTCCCTCTCTCCATTAGTCTCTCTTTTAATTTGATGTCATCATCTTTTTCTTCTATTTTTGAGGGTCTTGCGAAGGTATTGCTAGGCAATGCAAGGTCATGGATATCGAGGCCAATTTCTATCTGGGCGGTTGCATTGTAAGAAGTCATACCCTTCCTTTGGCTCTTCCATCCTATCTGCCCCCTCTTGCGCAATGGTCCCTGAGCCTTGGAGGGTGTGACAGAGGTGTTTCAGTGCTGGGTACTCCTCCATCCCTTCTCCTCAGCACTGTGTTGCCTTTTGGGTCATCCCAGTGGTCATCGCCATCTGAAAAGAGAAGCTTCTCTAACCAGAAGTGAGAGTAGCATTAATATGTGAACATGAACATTAAGTGTAGTGCCCCCAGGGCAGCTTGATGGGAATAATATATACATTTTGTCAGACAAGAGCAGGCTTTATACCTCTAAGGCTCATGACCTCTCCTGCCATAGACTTTTGCTTAGGTTTTTCAGTACCAGGTATGTATTCCCTCCCGTAGAGAGGGCCTTCAGTCCAATTATGGAGCAGTTGGTTACCCCAAGGGCAGACATGCCACTATTACACCCATTCAGTCATTTGGCCTGTATGGCCAAACTTGAATGTTCAGTGTCCACTGTTTTCACTGCTGATGACCTCTGTCTTCCATACGGCTGCATGCAGTGCAGCTTTTTCCAGCTTTCAGTTGGCTGGTCTACAGGGAGAAGGTTTTCTGCTCAGCACCAGCTTGCTTTCTCAGTGACCTTGCCTCTCAAGCAAGAGATGTCTTCAGCAATAGAGTCTTACTATCTGTTTCTCAAGGGAAACCGAGGGCTTTGGCAAAAGTCTTTAATGTTTTGGAGGCTACTGGGACCTCCTTGGCCAGCAACTCACTGGAAGGTATCCCATCCCAGGCACTGAAAATTTTCTAGTAACAGTCTACAGCTTCTAGATGTGCCATTATTCAAATATTTTTACTTATTTATTTGATAGAATGTGTGTGAGAGAGAGGGGGAGAGAGAGAGAGACACAGAGAGAATGAATGGACATGCCAGAGCCTCTAACCAACTCCATATGTATGTCCTACCTTGTGCATTTGGCTTTACATGGAACTGGGGAATTGAATCTGGGTCCTTAGGATTTGCAGACAAGCATCTTAACTGTGGAACCATCTCTCCAGCCCCTAATATACAGTTTTTATTTGACATGTGTGCAAACATTCATATACCTCCAAATGATTCCAAATGACACACTTTCAACTCAGTCACGTATCCTTAAATATCCCCCATACTTCAAAATATCATCAGGTACTCATCTCCAGGATAGAGAAGCTAACTGAACCTTGCCCAGCTGATGGTACAAGTGCTCATGGACTTGTGCTTCATTCTGAGCCAACAGAAATGAAGGACACTCTGCAGTGTTATGTTCAAACTGCATTGAAATTGCATCTCACCACAGTTAGAATGTCAGTCATTATGAAAACAACAAATGCCAGTTAAGATGTGAACAAAAGGAACCCTTAAATACTGCTGGTAGGTATTTAAACTAGTCCAGCCACTGTGGAAGTCAGTATGGAAGTTTCACAGAAAACTAAATATAAATCTGCCATATAATTTACCGATAACACTCCCAGGTATTTACCCAAGGGCTCCAAGTCAACCAATTTCTGAGATATTTGCCCAGCAATGTTTATTGAAGCATTATTACCAATAGCTAAGGTATGGGACCTAGGTGTTCAGCAACAGATGACTGAATAAGGAAAATGTGGTCTCTCTACTCTCTGTTTCTCTCTCTCTCCCTGCCTCTTTCTCTATAAATAATTTCAGCCATAAAGAATAAAGTTATGTTGTTTGCATGGCATTGGGTAGGATACAACTTGAAATAGTCATATTAAGCAAATGAAGCTAGTCTCAGAAAGACAAATATTGTGTGTTTTCTCTCATTTGTCCTTCCTAGACTTCACATACGTGCACAAATGCACGTATGGATATAGGACATGGAAGTAGAGTGAAATGGTCTAGCAAAACAAACAAAACAAATGGGAGGGGGGATAGGAGGAGGCCATGGGGTGGGAAATATGTTCAATGGTTTTGTATGTTACGTTTTTTTAAATCATAGAAATGGAAATGAAAGGTCCTCTTCTCATAGCTGGATGGACTGACCCTTGCACAGAGGATTTCTGTATATTCTGGTAGTAAAACTGTATGCTGTATGTTCTTGTTGTTTTGCTTTTAGGTTCATGGAGATACCCATTAAGCCTGTCCATTAAACATTGCTTAAAAATGACTACTTTCATTTAACAAACTGGACATTTCAAAATCATCACTCTGGGGCTGTTCAGACATAGTTGATCCAGCCAGCACAGAGTATGAAATTGTTGAGCTGATTTCTTTGCAAGAATGACATTTGGGTAACTGCCCACAGCAGCATTTCACAGGTGAGATCATTTTTCTCCTATATTACCCTTGGGTCCTCTGCCTTGTGATCATTCATAAAGTAATATTACCGTGCTTTTCATCATTTAATAAGTCATGCAAATTGCCTTAAACTTCTGTAAAGTACAATGCTCTTGGATATTTTAAAAAGGCTCCCTGTTTGGCCATTTGTATTTTATTTTTTTATCCTTCTTGACAGAATCAAAAAGAAATTTATTTCATCCCGATAATATGAAAAGAGAGTTGGGTTTGTACAGTTGTTAGCCTTCACTGCTCAAGAGTTAGGATGAAGGTGACATTGCCAAGAAATAAAATGGTGGAACATCATGGTTAGAGGTGTGCATTTTAGGCATGAAACACAATTGTTTCACTGATTTTCACATCACTCAACACTGGCCCTCACCAATGCTAATTTGAAGCTGTCTGTCATCGCCCTTGGGTATTAAAACAATCAACAAGCAGTTGCCTGTTGCTAGTATATGATTCAAGAGTATACTTATTGAACTGAGAAGCTACCACACATAGCCACGAGAGTCAGACCAAAAGCAGATACCACATTTGCTTTCACACACAACTGTTATTTCAGAGAGTACTCTACCTTTCCCATTATTCTGTGAGCATGATGAGCATTCTATCCACACCCTGACATGAATTCTGTGTGAACTTTGTCACATTTGGACATGACACAAAAGCTCCCTATTTCATAGTACATGGTTTAGGCATGGTGTTTGCTCTTCTGATTGCTCTGAAATTTCTGCAACGAGCAGTCCTGTGTAATAAGTACCATCTCTGGTGCAATAATCAATTCTCTGTTTTGTGTAACAAGCCTTTTCTGGAATGAACATGCCCGAGGAAAGAGATGTTTTGGAGGAGAATCTGTTGTGTTGACTGTCTGCCAAGCCTGCAGCCTGATGCAGATGGAAGCAGCCCTAAGGGGTTCTCCAGCATAGGTAGAATTGTGGTTCTGATGTCCTGACCATAATTGATTGGACAAGGGGGTAGCTATACAAATTGAGGTCAGCCAGCAGTCTACGTGGTGGCCTGTTGTAGGAGCTATTCCCAGTTGTGGTGATGGTTATTATCTTTGACAGTGATAAACTAAATTATAAAGTCTTTCTCCATTGGGAAGTTTGACTTTGAGACATACAGTCCACATGTATTAGAAGAGGCAAGAAGCATACAAGGACATCATGAGACATGTAAACATGATAGAAGCCAGGCAGTGGGAGGAACTGTGCATAAGTAGAAGCTATATGTATGCAGGAACTCTGAGAAATCGGGAAGTGCAACTTCATAACTGTGTTGATTATAACAACAGAAGCAGAAGAGGAGGGGGTGTGCTGAGTTACAAAGGCAGAGCCCTGGAGGCAGTGGAAGTGGTCACTGAGGAAGTGACCGAAAAGTTGGAATGCTAGGGCTCTGTTGACTGTTGAGTGATAGTGTCACATTTTAGAAATGTTTTTATCTCTGCAAAGTCTGGTTTTACTGTGCAAATTCCCGTTTTCTTATTTCTAGTTGTAGTCAAGATAACCCAAATAAGATAAAATAAAGGGAATTTTGTTCTACTATGCAGATATTATTCAGTCTAATGCTTCTCTGCAGAAGCCTTCTAAAATCCCAAATAATCAACTGAAATGAATAAACAACAACAATTTTGTAGTTTTATGGTAGAGGAAAGGGAACATGGGTTGGCACAAATGACTCAGTTTGCTACTGACTTCTGTTTGTGGGTGGCCAATGGCAAACCAGGCACTTATCATACTTCATTTCTAATTTCATAGGAACCTTCACGATAGCTATTGCTAAGCTCATGCTACATATTCTGAAGAGTAAAGATTAGAAGGACCAGTGAATTGCTCACGTGCATCCTACCAGTGTTCAGAATCAGACTGGTGAACCTTGCAAAGACTGCCTGGCTCCAGTGTGGATGCTCTTCCCACCACACATTCCTGTCTGAATGGACAGATTCTCTGAAAGTTTGGCATCCCCATTACAGTTATTCTCCAAAGGACAGAGATACCTAAGACAGACAGACAAGAAGAAGATACCAAGGGCCACTGAGACCAGCTCCAAGTTGGGAGCATGTAGGCAGGCTGGGTCTGCCAGTCTTGATAGATTACTGCCATTCCATCTTGTGGGACATGGTTATCCTGAACAGGCTGCGTTTATTAAGTCACACAGCTCAGCCAGGTGTTTTATTGCCCATATCAGTATAATTTATATGTAGAAACACAATCAGTTTTCTTTGCCTTGCAAGAAATTTGATGGTAAAATAAAGTGACAGATGGCAGGTAGAATGTTTCCCAGTTGTGGTGTGGATCATGGAAAATTGGACAGTTGGTCTATATTGGTATTTCTGATTCAGAAATCGTGGAAAAAGGGACTATACACTGAAGCCCTATTCATCCCGTTTTTCTGAATGGATTATCTCAGGTGGAGTGAGGCTTCTGGAGACTGACTGATGATGGAATATGTCAGCTTGTTAATGAGGGATTGACAAGACTTCCAGTGACAGACCATGTACCACTGAGTGCTGTTGAATTGGATGAGGGTACTGGACTGTGTTCCGTAGGTGTGATGCTCTCTCTTCCTGTTCAGAGAGTTCTAAAATTTGGTAATTTTGGACTTAAGTCATAGTGAAGAGAAGATAATATTGTCCTCACCTGGTGAGTCTAATGTGACAAGGGGAGCAGGCTGTGACCAAGGAGCCTGCAATGAGCTAGGAGGACTTATTAGATTGGTAGATGAGGAACTATGAAAAGGAAAGAACACTTACCATGATTAAGATTCTCCAGGGAGAATAAGGCTTAAAAGTCCTACATTTCAATTAAAAGGGGACCCTCTCGGGCTGGGGAGATGGCTTAGCAGTTAAGGCATTTGCCTGCACCACCTTCAACTCCCAGCCACTGTCAGATGCAGAGGTGGCGCATTTGTCTGGATACAAAGGGCATGTTCAGAAGAAGTCTGTCTGTCTTTGTCTGTCTGTCCATCAAAAAAAAAAAGGGGACCTTCTCAAGCCCTCACCACCTCCTAGCCATTGTCAGGAGTTTTTGCATACTCTAATAGGCAAAAAAAGAGAACCTGACATGTTAGTATACTATAATATTTTGGGTATCCCCAGGAAACCACTAGTGAAAACATCTTTGAAGTGTCTCTAGTGGTGTATATTTACTCATACTGATGCAAGATTTTGGGATTCAGGAGAGGTCCCCCAGAATTTATGAACCCCAAGTTTTGGGTTCCATCTGTAATAAAGAATTAATACAAGCTGGGCATGGTGCCACACACCTTTAATCCCAGCACTCAGGAGGCAGAGATAGGAGGATCGCTGTGAGTTCGAGGCCACCCTGAGTCTACAGAGAGAATTCCAGGTCAGCCTGGGCTACAGTGAGACCCTACCTTGCATAACCAAAAAAAAAAATTAATGCAGATGGACTCAAGAAGGATAAATTATGAATTATTAAGTTTATTTAGGGGGAAATCACACATTTTGGGGTTTATTTAAGGGAAATTTGGATTTAAGAGAAACTGAGGCCTTTAAAGCGATATTAGGGCAGACTGGTAAGCACGTGGACTTAAGAGAAACTGAGGCTTTTAAGGAGAGATCAGAGTAAAGTCCCAAGTGTGTGGAAAGTAGAATCTTGGAGCCTGTGTAGGGAGACTTAGGAGGAACCAGCATGGCATCTGCCATGTGCTTTTCCACGTAGGGCAGTTAAGAGGGCAAATGGTGAGGCTCAAGGAAAAATGAAAGGCAGATATCAAAGCAGAAGCTAGGAGATCCGGAGAAGTGAGTAATGAAGAAAGTTACACGCATCTACATGCATAGTTACCCCAAGTTTAAAGATATTATGCAAGTAGCAGAGCTAGAGTTAGTGAAAGCACCCACGTGGTAGAATAGTAGATTAGAGACCAGAGGAAAATCATGCATGTAATCAAAGTGAGAAGTTATCCCAAACTATAAAGCTGAGGCAAGCAGAAAAGCTCCCTCAGATGGAAAAATAGTTTTATGGTCTCCCCTCCCTGCCAGGCTAGGTGAGGGGCAAGCTAGACTCACGTGTGTGGCTGTGGCTGAGCCATGAGAGATAGGCAGCAAAGCCAGTGGAGTTGGGGACAGGAAGAAGTCATGAGCTGTTGTAGGCAAGAGGAAGATCTGATTGGTTGGTAGGTTTGGAGGCTCCCAGTCTGTCTAGGTAGCACGTGGGCAGCAGGGGGAGCTGCAGATCAATCTCAATCAAACACAAGTTCCATTTCTGCTAAGCGTTCCATTTTTGTGTCAGGGCGAGATGGCCTGTGGGGTGTTATCTCCTGGTTCTCTCTAGGCCTCAGTCTCTTGACTGAAACTTCCTATAAGAAGCTAGCTTTCTTCTCTCCTCCTTCAATACTCTTGCTGTCCTCTCTTTACTTCATCTCTACTACAAGCTGTAGAATTCACTTGACACCCCTCCATACAGAAAGTTTTTCTTTTTACCCAGTCTCCTCCTATTCCAGCTCATTGCTCTGTTGGTCAGAGTTATCTCTTCCAAGGACTAGATTATACTGAAGTACACACTTAAAATTTATGATTCCTTTTAAATACAAGGCCAGGATGTGGAAAGTTCTCTGATACTAAAAGGATAGAGTAAGAAGTCTCTCCTCTTGGCCTTATTATTACATGGATTTGGGAGGGAAGATTGTAAAAAGCTGGGCAGATTGTTCATGACAGTTTTGTGAAAGTCTTTTTCTTTTAATTGGGTTTGGACTGTGTTCTTGGCTAATTCCTATAAGGTGTTCATACACATCTATAATATATCCGTGTGTTGTAATGCAACCAATATGCTTGTATACAGTATGCTTGCCTTACTCTAGGGCTCCCAAATGCAGAGCACGATGCATTTTGTTAGAGTAGCAGATTATTTAAGCATTTGAGACTTACTAGCCTTTAAATATAGAAACAAGATGATTCTATTTGGCTTTAAAATAATCACTGAGGTAGTAGTGTGGGTGAAGACCAGAGGTAGATAGACTGTTTTGAAAGGGAGAATGGGGATATCAAAACAATTTTCTCTACATCTAATTTGGCCCCCAAACATCTATGTCTCTGTGCACTGGAAAAAAGGAAGAAAGAAGAAAATGAGTCCAAGTTCTTTCAGAGATTAAGAAGGATGCATGCCAGTTTTTAAACATGGATTGAGCACTTTTGCTGAGACTGGAAAATATAGCTTGCAGACTATTTCCCAACAAAACATAGTCTTAAGGAAAAAAAGCTCTTTAGCTGTTTGGTCTGTAAAATGAACTAATCCCCAACAGGCTTTCCTGTCATAGCTAACTACCAGAACAGAGCATTAATACAGTGAATTCAGGACAAGGAAAACATTAGATTTATCCCAACCAGCCAACTTCTCTCTCTTCAATTTTTGAAATGGAAATGACATATGGTTCTATATGATAGGACATCTTTAGTTGTGTGTTATATATAGTTTATTTTTTATACAACTTTGATTTTTTTATTTGCTTACACTTCTGTTCCCAAATAATTGATGAATATTTAACCAAAAAGAATTTAAAGGGCTGGAGAGATGGCTTAGCCGTTAAAGCGCCTGCCTGCTAAGCCTAAGAACCCGGTTCCAATCTCCAGGTCCCACGTTTAGCCAGATGCAAAGTGATGCAAGGGCGCAATGCTGCACTTGCCCACAAGGGGGCGCACACATCTGGATTTCGTTCACAGCAGCTGAGAGACTGCTGGCGCGCTCATTCTTCTTCAAAAATAAAAAAATTAAAAAAAAATTTTTTTAAAAGAATTTAAAGCAAATTCAGCTAATATCAACTTGTTATAATTTCTTTGTCAATATTAAAAATATATATCCCTTTAAGGATAGTGCTATCTACATGATTAGTGGAGCTCATATGCAGAATAAAAATATGAGACTGCAGCAGGGCAGAGAAATGAATCTCCCTTCCACTGCCTCCCGTGGCTCTTATTTATAGTGAAAGGCAATGTCTAATGGTTTGCATCCTCCATGGATGGACCCATCTTTTATGGGAGACTGGGGATGGGTTTCCTACTTGTTCAACAGACCCACTGTGGTACTGTAGTATCTTCTGTGTGGACATTCCCAGGTCTCTGCAGGAGGCTGAGGGTGAACACAGAAAAATTTGGTCCATGAAGATCATGTGGTAGTAGTGGGAAGAGTTTAGTAGCAGGCTGGGTTGGGGAAGGAGAGGAATATGACTAGGGAGGGAGTCAAATAAACTGTGTATGAGGTAGGAAGGTGGCACTATGTGGGACCATGTATGAACTGAGCTGCTGAGTCACATCTTTGTCCACAAAGTCCATTGTCCTATTAGTTTTACCTTATGCCAGTTCAAAGATAAAAGGAAGAATTTCAAAATGGGGATTTCAGAATATGAAACTTAAGGGCATGGGCCCTTTTGACCATGGACCCTAGGTCTATGCACAGAATCTAGCCTCAAAATTTCAAGATCCATCCTTCAGTGTTGTTGATGGATCAGGCTAGATGAAGAAAAGTGAAGCTAATGAAGCAGTTGTTGGTCATGGGAGACCACTAATCTTTAGAGAACTGGCTCCAACATACAGTTCACTTTCCACGGGTACAGTGTGTCTGCCTCCTACAAATGGAGAATCTGAAGATGGAAGCATGTCTGTGTGAACAAGTTCAAGACCATGCAACCAAACAGTGGCAGAGGAAACTTGCCTTTACAATGCCCATATCCCAACTTGTGGCTCTAACAATCTGTCCACCCCTTCTTCTGCGAATTTCTCTGAGCCATGTTGGGATCGTTTTAGGTCTACTTCAGTGATGAGGTCTAGGGAGCCTCTAAGTCTCTGGATATCTGGTTTGGTAGGAGTTGAGTGTTCTCTATCTCCTTCACCCTTGTTTTGGTACCAGGTTCACTGAGAAAGCAGCACTCTTGCTCATTTCCCCCATTACTCTATGGTTTCAGCTGGGACCCTGGTGAGGTGCGAAGTTCTGTGTCCATCTGAAAAAGAGAAGCAAATTCTCCAATGGAGAAAGAGGTCAGCACCAGATAAACGGGATAACCATTATTATTTTAGAGGGAATTTAATAGGTGTAGCCTGCTTGTAGCCCATGATTGGTGGGGGCTTGATATTGGAGAGCGGGCTTGTTTTTGGATATGGTTCTGACGTGTTTCCAAGTTCCAACTATGGGTTCCATTCCACTGAGTGGATCAAGAGCAGTTGGTTACCCACCATGGCTGTGTGCCACTATTGCCCTTGTGTGAGCATCACATCAGGTTGTTTGCGTCTGAGAAACTTAAATCATGCATTGCTTGGACAGTTGGTGGTCATTTTCCCCCAGTCACTCATGGAGCACCTTCTGTCACTAGACAAGCTGTCTGGGGACTGACTGTCTTCCAGGTTCCAGCCAAGTCACTCCATGTTTCATATCAACAGCAGCTTGTTAGAGCCACAAGTTGGGACGCTATGCACAGAGACATTGCTTCTTCCCCATGACTGATGGCTACCCCCACAATGCATGACCCACATTCTCCAATGAGGAGAGTCCCTTCAGAGGGGGAGGACATGGAGGAGGCTAACGATGGTACCAGCATGTATACACACTATTTACATAACTAATAACCCTCCCCAAAAGATAATTCAATCTTAGTGTAGCACTTACTTTGTGATTGCTGGATTTCTGGGACAAAACACTCAACCAAAGCAACTGATGGGAGGAAAGGATTTATTTCAGCTTACGGTCTTGAAGGGAAGTTTCATTGTGGTTGGGAAAGCAGACAGCTGGAGCATCACACCTCCACAGCAGCTGGGAAGAAGTAGCCCGAGTTAGTTAGCCCTGAACACCCAGTTGGCAGGACTGAAAATACTTCAAGCTCCACCCCTCCACCCCTCCACTCCGTGCACACACCTTCAGCAAGATTGTACCTTCTAAAGGCTCCACAGATCTCACAGTTGCCATCAGCTGAGGACCAAGTATTCAAAACACATGAGCCTGTGCAAGGACATTTCATTCAAACCACCACACTTAGTGTAATGTGTATTTATGAGTTTGGACAAATGCATAAAGCCATGCATCACTGACCTGCAAATCCTCTGTGACCCACCTGCTTACTCCTTCTCCCTTACTTAATATCTCTCATCTTTTTACTGTAACTATAATTTTACATTTTCCTTAATGTCATAGAGTTAGAATCATACAGTATGTAACATTTTCAGTTTAACATCTTTCCTTTAGTGATGTACATTTTAATTTATTCTATGATGTCATTTTTATTTATTTTTTTGTGCTATCATATATATATATATATATATATATATATATATATATATATATATATATATTATTTATATTATTTTGATTTTACATTCATAGTAAAGGTTCCATTGTCCTCCTCCCTGTCCTCCCTCTTTCAAAGGGACCCTCATCAATGGGGAATGTGGGTCATGCATTGTGAGGTTAGTTAAGAGTTCTGGGGGGTTGGCCCCAGTCTCTGTGCATAATACCCCAACTATGACTCTAACAATCTTTCCGCCCCCTCTTCCGCAAGTTTCCCTGAGCCACATCGGGGTCATTTTAGTTCTGCTTCAGTGATGCGGTTTTGGGAGCCTCTGTGTCTCTGGATATCTGGCTTAGTTGGAGTTGGATGTTCTCTGTGTTTATCTCCTTCAGCCTTTTTCTGGTGTCATGATCGCCATGAACGCTGAACTCTTTCCCTTCCCCTGCGTTGTTCTATGGTTTCAGCTTGGGCCCTGGTGAGGTGTGGTTAGCTGATCCTCCCTTCAGGTTTGATGTCCACCTGAAAAAAGATAAGCAAATTCTCCATCGGAGAGAAAAGTTAGTACTAGGTAGAAGGGATGACCATCTATGTTTTGGAGGGAAATTTATATGCGTTGGCTCTCTTCTAGCCCACATTTGGTGGTATCTTGAACTTGGAGACTGAGCTCATTTTTTTGTACCTGATTTTGACTTATTTCCCAGTTCCAGCAATGAGTTCCATTCCACTGAATGGATCTATTAGCCAAATCAAGAGCAGTTGGTTACCCACCATGGCTGATTGCCACTACTGCACTTGTATGAGCATTACGTCAAGTTGTTTCCTGCTAGGTATCTTAGACTGCAAGTTGTTTGGACAGATGTCGGTCATTTTCCCCCAGTTGCTTGTATAGCGCCCTCTGGTACTAGACTAGCTAACTGTCTGGGGACTGACCCTCTTCCAGATTCTGAACATATCTCTCCGTGTTTGGTCTCACACATGTAAGCTGTCTTCAACAGTAGGGTCTTGCCATTAACCTTTGGTGGGTCACCAAGAACTCTGACAGAAGTCTGTCTATTTTGGGAAACCTTGTAGGTGTTTCAGATCAACAGCTCATTGTGGAAGTTCATCCCATGCTGGCACTGGGAGTTATAAGTCTGCACCTAGGAAGGTGAGGGAAGAAAAAGATAATATAGAGGAGAAAGTGAGTATAGAGAGGGGAGGGAGAGAGAATGAGAGAGAGAGAGAGAGAGAGAGAGAGAGAGAGAGAGAGAGAGAGAGAGAGAGAAGCAGGACAAGATTAAGGTTGGCCTTCATGATGCTCTCTCCAGGTTCCTGTGGTTCGGGTGTTCCCTCTGCGGGCCTGCTGAAGGATCAATGTTTTAACCTGTTGTTCAGAATAAAGGGTTTTATAGTATCTTTTCCTTTTGGGTCCCAATTTGTATCCCCCTTGTTCTCCCTCCCACCTTCTCATTCCCTCCCACCCTTACCCTCCCTCCCTCCCACCCTCCCTTTTGTCTGGGCTTCAGAGTGTTTATTTGGTTTGGCCACCTGCCACATGGTTTCAGGTTAGGAGCGACAGATAAATGAGACCATGCGACGATTATCTTTTTGTTCTTGGGTGAGCTCACTGAGGATGATCTGTTCCATGTTTGACCATTTTTTTTCAAATTTCCTTATTTCATCTTTCCTTACAGCTACGTAGAATTCCATAGTATAGATATACCATATGATGTCATTTTTTGATGGCTCATTTCTTTTCATCAGTAAACCATGTTCCATTGTGTAGATGTACCAAAGATTGTGTATCCCAGGAGTCACCATCTTGGTTGTTCCATGCTTGGACAATTATCAGTAAAGTTGCTATAGATACCTGCCAAAAAAATTGCCCATATCCATGTTCTTTGCCTATATGTTTTTTACTTGTAAAGTGACAGTATCTGTAGTTTTTAATGTGTTGGAGCTTTCTTAAATTAATGTGTCAGATATCTGCCACAGGAGCAGTTGAGGGAAGAATCAACTAAAGCAATTGTATTTGAATACACCAGAATGAATAAAAGCAAAATGTCTATATATTAATGAAAAAAAAATTGCCTCAGATGAAAATCTATGATTTAAAAGCTGTTTTTGGGCTGGAGAGATGGCTTAGTGGTTAAACGCTTGCCTGTGAAGCCTAAGGACCCCAGTTCAAAGCTTGATTCTCCAGGACCCATGTAAGCCAGATGCACAAGGGGGCACATGTATCTGGAATTTGTTTGCAGTGGTTGAAGGCCCTGGTGTGCCTATTCTCTCTCTCTCTACCTGCCTATTTCTGTATCTCTCTCTCTCTCTCTCTCTCTCTCTCTCTCTCAAATAAAGAAATAATAAAATATATTTTTAAACAAGCTGTTTTGCATAAATATTTAGGAGGCTCATAAGGCCCCAGAAGCTCACCTAGGGACCAACTTTACAGCCCTGAGGATGTGAAAATTCCTTCCATACTGTCAGAAGACAACAGGATTTCAGTCAGGATTGACTAAATTTTGGTGAACTGCATTGAAGAACACTGTATTTTCTTTCTTATTAATTTTGTAGCTGTGTCCAACAAAGCCTTTCTTTCTGGCTCTTACTTTATGCTGTCCATATTTTTTTAGTGGCAGAAACACATCTTCATTTTACTTGTTCTTTGTGGGGAAGTCTCCCTGCCTTATGGACACTGTATTAGGAATAAGTCATTCTTTTTGATAAAAAACAAGAGCAGTCTTTTGAACTGAATCCCTCTAAAGGACATCTGGTGTGATAGTAAGCATCATTCATTGCTGGCCCAAAGAGCCGTAATCACAGAAGCAAGGATGTGCTGGGACTCAACCTTGCTCCCAACTCCACTTTCAGCTGTAGGCAGACTGAGTCCCAACAGATGGCGACAGTAGCCCAGAGATGAAATTCAGGTCCAAGCCTGTGTATTTTCAGCTTGGTAATGTATTATTTATGAGGGGAAATTAGCTTTGAAATCTTAGTTTGCCCCCAGCAATATATGCAGTAATCATGACTTTCTCAGTACAAGGTAACAAATAGTCTTTCTAACAAATTACATAAATTGTGATGTCAGCTTTCTAGTACTTTGGAGTTATATTTATTTGGCTTTATTATTATTAATCATTAATATTCAAAGTACCTCTGCTTTACAGAGAATGACCAAGTGGTCCTCTGAGATCTTCAGAGAAAAGCTAAAAGATGAAAAGCCTGATGAGAGGCAAAAGGCTGTTGGTTTGCATGTTTTGTACTGTAGCTTTATAGACATGGCTCATATCTCTCCATAGCCTAGTATGTGATGAAGATGCAGTGTGGTGGTAAGAGCTAGAGTCAGAGTCAGACAGAGCTGGGCTGGAATTCCTTTTCTTTGTAAATTATGTAATTTCCAAATGAGTTGCTGAAATTTCCTGAGTGGTACTGTTCTAATCTGTCAAATGGGTTTAAAATATTTGTTTATAAAATTATTTTGTTTACTAAACCAGTCACAGAAACCAGTTGAAACACTGTAAACATTCAAGAAAAACTCAGTTCATTCCCATATTTAACATACAACTGGATCAGTGACGTTTCAGATAACTTTTGTTTATGATAGTTGTAAGAGAATTTTTCTTTCTTTCTTTTTGTTTTGTTTTTAGAGATAGGGTCTCCTTGTAGCTCAGGCTGGTCTGGAACTCACTCTATAGCCTCTGGCTGGCTGTGAACTCAAAGTCCTATTTCTGCCTCCAGAGTGCTAGGATTAAAAGTGTGCCCCACCATGCCTGACTGTAAGGGAATTTCAAGTGAGCATCTGTCTGAAGTGAATGCTTGAGTGCTCTTCTACTGAGGTTCATTGCCAATCCTTATGTTTGAATAATGATTGGGAAAATAAAGATGAATAAAGGAAATACTTATATAATAATGCAATTAGATAATTAATAATGTGATTATCTATAATATATAATTATATGTATAATATGTAATTATATAATGTAATTAAAGCTTGAGAAATGTCAGGTGACACAGGAGACATGCACCACGAGTTACTAAGGCTTTGCATCTTGTTTATGTTATATTAGAAATATTATATTAATGTCTGTGAGACAATCAGCTAAATTTGTCACTATGGAGGACCAGTCACCTGTATCACTAGATTAGGTCTCAACTCCAACAGTTCCTGATTGTACCATGTAGCACAGTTTGTCTATAAGCTCTGTGAACTTAGTTTCCTAATATGTAGACTGTGAAGCATATTACTGTTTGCCTGCTCTATGAAGAAAGGACTTCCTGAGGGCTAAGTATCTTAGACCAATGTTAAGCACAAAGAAAATCATTTTTATGGCTATTTTCAATGTTTTTTTATTTCTATTATTCTGATTTTACATTCATAGTATTGATTCCAATATCCTCCTTCCTGTCCTCCCTCTTCCAAAGGGACCCTCATCAATGGGGAATGTGGATCATGCATTGTGGGGTAGTCAAGAGTTCTGGGGTTAGGCCCCAGTCTCTGTGCTTAATGCCCCAACTTGTGGCTCTGACAATCTTTCCGCCCCCTCTTCAGTGAGTTTCCCTGAGCCACATTGGGGTCATTTTTGTTTGGCTTCAGTAATGAGGTTTTGGGGGCCTCCATGTCTCTGGATAGCTGGCTTAGTTGGAGTTGGATGTTCTCTGTGTTTATCTCCTTCAGCCATTTTCTGGTGTCGTGATCGCCATGGACGCTGTATTCTTGTCCTTCCCCTGTGTTGTTCTATGGTTTCAGCTGGGGCCCTGGTGAGGTGCGATTAGCTGATCCTCCCTTCAGGTTCATTGTCCATCTGAAAATAGATAAGCAAATTCTCCAACAGAGAGAGAAGTTAGTACTAGATAGAAGGGATGACCATATATGTTTTGGAGAGAATTTTATATGCGTTGGCTCTCTTCTAGCCCACATTTGGTGGTCTCTTGAACTTGGAGACTGAGCTCATTTTGTACCTGGTTTTTGACTTATTTCCCAGTTCCAGCTATGTGTTCCATTCCACTGAGTGGATCTATTAGCCAAATCAAGAGCAGTTGGTTACCCACCATGGCTGTTTGCCACTATTGCACTTGTATGAGCATTACGTCAGGTTGTTACCTACTGGGTATCTCAGTCTGCAAGGTGTTTGGACCAATGTCGGACATTTTCCCCCAGTTGCTCATGTAGCACCCTTTGGTACTAGACTAGCTACCTGTCTGGGGACTGACCCTCTTCCAGATTCTGGCCAGGTCTCTCTGTGTTTGGTCTCACACACGTATGCTGTCTTTGACAGTAGGGTCTTACCATTAACCTTTGGTGGGTCACCAAGAACTCTGACAGAAGTCTGTCTTTTTTTTTTTTTTTTTAAACCTTGTAGGTGTCTCGGATCAAGAGCTCATTGTGGAAGTTAATCCTGTGCTGGCACTGGGAGTTTTAATTCTGCACCTAGGAAGGTGAGGGAAGAAAAAGATAGATAATATAAAAGAGAAAGTGAGTATAGAGAGGAGAGGGATAGAGAGAGAGTGAGAGGGAGAGAAAGAGAAGAGAGAGAGAAGTAGGACAAGATTAGGGTTAGCCTTCATGATGCTCTCTCCAGATTCCTGTGGTTTGGGTGTTCCCTCTGCGGGCCTGCTGAAGGATCAATGTTTTAGCCTGTTGTTCAGAGTAATGGGTTTTATAGTATCTTTTCCTTTTGGGTCCCAATTTGTATCCCCCCCTTGTACTCCCCCCTACCCTCTTGTTCCCTCCCACCCTTACTCTCCCTCCGTCCCACCCTCCCTCTTGTCTGGCCCTCAGAGTGTTTATTAGGTTTGACCGTATGTCACGTGGATTCATGTTAGGAGCGACAGATAAATGAGACCATGCAACGATTATCTTTTTGTTCTTGGGTGAGCTCACTGAGGATGATCTGTTCCATGTTTGACCACTTTTTTTCAAATTTCCTTATTTCATCTTTCCTTACTGCTACGTAAAATTCCATAGTGTAGATATACCACATCTTTGTTATCCATTCATCTAGTGATGGACACCTGGGTTGATTTCAGCTTTGTGCTATTATGAATTGAGCAGCTATAAACATGGTTGAGCAAATGTCTCTGGTCTGAGGCTTGGAGCCTTTAGGGTAAATGCCCAATAAGGGAATAACTGGATCCATTGGTAGGTCTATGGTCATCCTTTTCAGGAGTCTCCATATAGCTGTCCATAATGGTTGAACCATTTTACATTCCCACCAGCAGTGAAGACTTGTTCCTATTTCTCTACAACCTTGCCAGCATTTGTTTTCATTGTTTTTTTTTTTTAATGTTAGCCATCCTTACTCGGGTAATGTAGAATCTCATAGTTGTTTTAATTTGCATTTCCCTGATGATTAGGGATGTTGAACATTTTCTTAAATGTGCATTTGCTATTTGTATTTCTTCCTCTGAGAACTCCCTGTGCAGTTCTCTGCCTCACTTTGTGAGTGGGTTGTTTGGTGATTTATTGTTTAGGTTTTGGAGTTCTTTGTAGATTCTAGAAGTTAGGCCTTTGCCAGTTGTATAGATGGTGAAAATATTCTCCCATTCTGTGGGTACTCTGCTGGCTTTGGTTATAGTATGTTTGTCAGTGAAAAAGCTTTTCAGCTTCATGAGATCCCAATGGTTTAGTGATTGTTTAATTTCCTGAGCTGCTGGGGTTTTGTTCAGGAAATCTTTTCCCACTCCTATGTCGCGGAAAGTTCCTCCTATTTTTTCTTCCAGTAGATGCAGAGTTTCTGGTTTTATATTAAGGTCTTTGATCCATTTGGACTTAATTTTTGTGCATGGAGAGATGTGTGGGTCAAATTTCACTTTCCTACATATGGTTGTCCAGTTTGTCCAGCACCATTTGTTGAAGATGCTGTCTTTTCTCCATTCTGCGTTGGAAGGGCCTTTGTCAAATATCAAGTAACTGTAGTTATTTGACCCAAAATCTGGGTCTTCAATTCTGTTCCATTGGTCTATATTCCTATTTTTATGCCAGTACCATGTTGTTTTTATTACAATGGCTTTGTAGTATAGCTTTAGATCAGGTATGGTGATGCCTCCAGAGGTATTTCTTTTGCTGAGGATGAGTTTGGATATCCAAGGCCTTCTGCCTTTCCATATAAATTTTGAGATAGTTTTTTTCTATCTCACTGAAGAAGGAAGTTGGGATTTTTATTGGCATTGCATTGAATCTATAGAGTGCTTTTGTAAAATTGCCATTTTCACAATGTTAATTCTACCAATCCAGGAGCATGGGAGGTCTTTCCATTTTTGTAGGACCTCCTCAATTTCTTTTTTGAGAGTTTTTATGTTTTCATTGTATAGGTCTTTCACTTCCTTAGTCAATGTTATTCCAAGGTGTTTTATTTTCTTTGTTGCAATTGAAAATGGGACGATGTTAGTTATTTCTTTTTCTGTCTCTTTGTCCTTTGCATACAGAAAGGCTACTGATTTCTGTGCATTGATTTTATATCCTGCTACTTTGCTGAAGGTGCTAATCACCTTTAAGAGTTTTGAGATGAAAGTTCTCAGGTCACTTATGTATAGAATCATGTCATCTGCAAATAGGGCTAACTTAACTTCTTCCTTTCCAATTTGTATCCCTTTGATTTCTTTCTCCTGTCATATTGCTTGAGCTAATACTTCTAACACTATATTGAAGAGCAGAGGTGAGAGTGGACCCCCCGTCTTGTTCCTGACCTCAATGGGAATTCCTTCAGTCTCTCCCCATTTAGAATTACTTGGGCTTTGGTGTTTTGTATATAGCCTTTATTATGTTGAGATATGGGCTGTCTATGCCTATTCTCTCCAATGTTTTGATCATGAAGTGATGTTGTATTTTGTCAAAGGCCTTTTCTGCATCTATCGAAATGATCATGTGGTTTTTGTGTTTCAGCTTGTTTATGTGGTGTATTACATTGATAGATTTCTGTGTGTTGAACCACCCCTGCGTTCCAGGGATGAAGCCTACTTGATCAAGGTGGATAATGCTTTTGATGTACTGTTGAATTCAGTTTGCAAGAATTTTGTTCAGGATCTTTGCATCTATGTTCATCAGAGAAATGGGCCTATAATTTTCCTTTGTTGTGGCATCCCTGCCTGGTTTTGGAATTAGGGTGATACTAGCTTCATAGAAGGAGTTGGGGATCTCTCCCTGTTCTCCAATTGTGTGGCACAGTTTGAGAAGAATTGGTTTCAGTTCTTCCATGAAGGTTTTGTAGAATTCCGCTGAGAAACCGTCTGGTCTTGGACTCTTCTTTTTGGGGAGGTGTTTGATTACCTCTTCTATCTCGAAGGGTTTGATAGGTCTGTTTAGGAAATTAATCTGCTCTGGGCTTAGTTTTGGTAGGTGGTATGTGTCTAGGAATTCATCCATTTCTTCCATATTCTCCTGTTTCATGGAGTGGAGGTTTTTGAAATAAGTCCTAATAACTCTTCCTATTTCACTCGTGTCTGTGGTGATCTCTCTTTTTTCATTTCTAATTTTGTTGATTTGAAGTGTTTCTTTCTTCCACTTGATCAAATTATCGAGGGGTGTATCAATCTTGTTAATTTTTTCAAAGAACCAGTTCTTTGTTTCATCAATTTTCTTAATTGTCCTCTTAGTTTCCAATTCATTAATTTCTGCTCTGATCTTAATTATTTCTTTCCTTCTGGAGCTTTTTGGGTTGGCTTCTTCTAGCTTTTCCAACGCCTTTAGGTGAATGGTTAGGTTATTGATTTGGGATCTCTCTGTCTTTTGTTATGAGGGCATTTAGTGCTATGATTTTTCCCCTAAGGACTGCCTTCATTGTGTCCCATAAGTTTTGGTATGATGTGTTCTCATTGTCATTGAATTCTAGAAATTATGCAATTTCATTCTTTATTTCATCCACAATCCATTTATTGTTTAAGAGTGTGTTGTTCAATTTCCAGGAGGTAGAGGGATTCCTGGTGTACTTTTTGTTGTTGATTTCTAGCATTACTGCATTGTGGTCTGATATCATTCAGGAAATTACATCAATTTGCTTGAAAATATGGAGGCAGGCTTTGTGGCCCAGTACATGATGTATTTTAGAGAAGGTTCCATGGGCTGCTGAGAAGAATGTGTAATCTGTAGATTTTGGGTGGAATGTTCTGTATATGTCTGTTAGGTCTAGTTGTTCTATGGTGTTGTTGAGCTCTCTTACTTCCCTATTAATTTTCTGTTTGGATGATCTATCCATTGTTGATAATGGAGTATTAAAGTCCCCGACTCTGATGGTATTGGTGTTTATTTCTGTTTTGTTGCAGTATTTTTATGTAACTGTATGTTAATATAGTTAGGCCAAGAGTTCTGAAGTTAGGAAATCTAGGTTAGGGGACTGGGGACATAGCTCAGTGGTTAAAGGTGCTTGCTTGCAAACCCTGCCAACCTAGATTGTATTCCCTAACATCCATGTAAATCCAGATGTAAAAAGTAATGCCAGCTGGCATTTGATTGCAGTAGCAAGAGACCCTGGCAACCAAGGGTTACCCCCCAACCAAGATATGGCATCCCCCCCGCCACTCATTAAGAGACCCTGGCATGATTCCTCCTTGATACTGCATGCAATTAATTAATTAATTAATTAACTAATTAATTAATTAAATTAATAATAAAAATAAAATCTAGGGTTGGGATCTTGTTCTATCTCTTAAAGACAGAGTTTGGGACATCAGTAACTTATCTTTTGACTTGTTTAAATACTGATTTTTGTGAGATGGTTTTCTACACCAGCCACCTCAGGATTTTCCAGTGCTGACATACTTTAACATGGCTGTAATTCAGAATCATAGATGCAGGGTATCCATAACTGGGATTTTTTGTTAAGGAAGGACATGGCAAAGGAAGCCTGAGGTGACAGTGTAGAGAACAGGAACAATTGTGGAGGAAGAAGGAAATGGGCTCAGGTCACCTGGATAGCATTCAGAAGGGGAGAGGATGGTGGTTCCCTTTGTTTTTCTGATAAGGTGAATACAAGAGGAGACCAGCATATTCTAAAATGACTCAGGAAATGGTGTGAAAAGCTGCAGTCTTATCACAGTCAGTATGACCAGTGAGGCCTGTCTGGGAAGAAATCTTGATGGTGCCTAAAACTGAGGGGCCACTAAAAGCTACCCATGTGGCTGCCTCTTTTCTCAGTCTTCTATATGCTTATAACTCTAACATGACATATTCATGTTTATTATGGACATAGCTGTATTGAGTGTCTTGAGTGATAGCACTGTAAGCTTTAGAGAATATTTTGAAATAAGATGTCTTCATATCCAGATTTTGTCTCAGTCACTCACTTGTGGTGGGAGCAAGTTGATATTAAATCAGCTCCAGGTGATGGAGTCATGTATAAACAAGAAAAAGAAGTAATTGAAGAAAAGTTACCAATTCCAGGTTCAGGCAAATGTCTTTAGCAAGTAGGTCAAACAGGAAGTGTTGTAATGAAGGGATGCTACAAGAACAGGTAACCTAGCGACTGTAAGAGCTTGCAGAGAGAGGAGGTAAGCATGCTTGAACTGTCTGTGCCAGAACTTCAGCTGCCTTTTTAAAAAAAATTTTTTTTTATATTTTATTTTTATTTATTTATTCATTTGAGAGAGAGAGAGAGAGATACAGAAATAGGCAGGTAGAGAGAGAGAGAGAATGGGTGCTCCAGGGCCTCTAGCCACTGCAAACGAACTCCAGATGCATGTGCCCCCTTATGCATCTGGCTTACGTGAGTCCTGGAGAATCAAGCCTCGAACTGGGATCCTTAGGCTTCACAGGCAAGCGTTTAACTACTAAGCCATCTCTCCAGCCCTCAGCTGCCTTTTAAGATTCCAGGACAGGGCTCCTGCCTTCTTTTTACTAGCTGGAGAAATTAGGGTGAGGAGGGAGTCCCAATTCTATTTTTTTGCTCAGGAAAAATCTATTCAGTACCATATTTGCACCAAGCAAGTGTTGATAGATATATGGGACTACAATAACAGCACTGACCCATGAGAGTGTGGAGATTTTAAAATTATTTATTTATTTATTAGGTGGGAGTGGGTGTGCCAGGGCCTCTAGCTACTGCAAATGAACTCCAGACACATGTACCACCTTGTGCATCTGGCTTATGTGGTACTGGGGAATGGAACCTGGATCCTTAGGCTTCTCAGGCAAGTGCCATAACTGAGAATTTGGAGCTGTTATACAAGAGGAGAAGGAAAGAAAACCCTCTGGAACATCAGGAGCAGCAGCAACAGCCACTGTAAGAGACTCTGAGATGGATTAGACTGTAGGCTCAGCTGCAGGTAAATCAGTGAAGAAGCAGAGGGCCTGGGTCACTTTCACCTGGTACTCTGAGCTGGGGTGGTTCTGTTGTGAGAGATACCTTACAACATTGTTCTTTTTTTAGTATTTTATTTATTTTTTTGAGAGAGAGTAGGAGAGAACCAGGCAGATAGAGAGAGAGCAGAAGGAGAGGGAGAAAGGGAGGAAGAGAGAGAGAGAGAGAGAGAGAGAGAAGAGAAATGGGTGTGTCAGGGCCTCCAGCCACTGCAAACAAACTCCAGATGCACCACCTTCTGCATCTGGCTTTACGTGGGTACTGGGGGATCGAACCTGGATTGTTAGGCTTTGCAGACAAGCACCTTAACCACTGATCCAACCCTCCAGCTCCAACATTGAATCTTGAGTGTGGCAATTCATTTTAGTGGAGATTGACTCATGGATGAGACCTTGGTCTTGAAAGGTTTCTAGGTGGCTCAACAGGGGATCAACTGTCGTTCACTCTGGAACCCTTTAGATCCACTTCTTGGTTCTGTAGTCTTTTTGCTGCAGAACATATATAGTATCGTATATTTAACAATCAGCTCTCCTTATTATCTCGAGCTTTCAATTGCCAGCTTGTGTTTTGTTTTTCCTTTTTAAGTTGTCTGTGATTTGAAGGGTTAATTTTTATTGTTGTTAGTCCTTCCCAAATTTTCTGTGTGTAGTAGGGCACAACACTGTTCGAATGTGCCCAGCACACATCTGGCACTCAATAAAGTGATTTCAGTGGTTAAAAGAAATGACACTAGGAAACTAATGGATTTTTTTATAAAGATATCTTGGTTGTACTCTAAACATTCAACCATAAGCATCAATAGTATTGTCAGGAGTTACAGGATATACAGTAAATCTGTAAAAACCAATACCCTATAAGCTATTAACATGGAACTTAAAAGTTACTGAAAATGTATTATATGAAAGTATTTTCCTTCATCTTACATCTATATTTATATCTTTAATTTTCCTGAGACACAATAGATTTATTTTTCATAGAAAATTTATGTTAACTAAATGGAAAATGCAAAGGAATATATGAATAGAAGGAAAGCTATGCCTTGTTCCTGGGAGAGAATACTAATTATTATAAGGACATTAATGTCCTCTGGAGCTGGAAAATAGCTTATAGGTTCGAAGATAGATTTAAACTAGTTCAGTCAATGTTTAAAATATTTGTTACAGAGAGACTAAACATATCTTAGCCCTCAGGATTTAACAAAAGCATTATAATAATGAGAAAAAATTAATAATGAATGTATTATTGGGCAGTTGAATACCAATACAAGACATATTTAGGGGAATTTATACTACACATTAAGTTTTAAAGGTGTTAAAGAATTGAGGGTTTCTCTTAAAATTTTCAGAACTGTAAGATGGAATGCAATAGTACATTTATGACAACTTTGGATGGAAGATAAAAAAATTTTACAAAGCAAAACATAGCCAAACAATGGACTGGAAGTGATAGCTAAATAGTTACAACTGCTTGCTTGCAAAACGTGATGGCCCAGGTTTGAGTCCCAGTATCCACCACATAAAGCCAGATGCACAAAGTGGTGCATGTAACTGGAGTTTGCAGCATCAAGAGGCCCTGGCACCCATTCTCTCTCTTCCCTCTCTAAATAAATAAATAAATAAATAAATATTAAGAATATTTAAAAAATAAAAAAACAAAATGGAGCCAAATATGTATTTAAAATGAAGTAAAATATAAAGGATGAAATACCTAATTATATGGCAGATATAACTGATAAAAAACTCGTTCACTGAATAAATCTATATATAAAATGAATATATAATAGCAACTATTTTTCTGTGTGTATGTGCAAACATGTGTATGCATGTGGGAGCACATGCATATGAAGTTTGTGTGTGCTGTGGGCAGAGGACAATCTCAGGTGTGGTTCCTCAGGGACACTATCCACCTCTTTTTGAGACAGGGCCTCTCATTGGCCTGGAAATCAGCAATCAGGCTGGACTGGTTAGCCAGTGAGCGCTGGGGAGCCTCCTGTCTCCATCTCTAGCACTGAGATTCAGAGTGTATACTGTCACACCTGGCATTATTATTACACGGGTACTGGGAAATCAAACTGAGGTCTTTATGTTTACAAGGCAAGTACTTTACCCACTGAACTATTTCTTCCTTTTCTTTTCTTTTTTTACGAAGTAGAAACTCCGTATAGATACATCATGTATAGGTACCATTATTTCCTTCCTCCCTGCCCCCTACTCTCCTTAGTGGGACTGCTAATATTCACCATGAAGTTGTGGGTTATAAGTTGTGAGAGCAGTAGTCAGTCATTGTGGGGTTGCAGCCTCTCGGTATATTCCCTCCCACCCTGTGGCTTTTACAATTTTTCTGCCCCCTCTTCTGCAACTTTCCCTGAGCCTTGGTGGGTATGCTTTCAGTCTATTTATGTGTTCAGCTCTCAGCAGCTTCTGAATTTCTGCTTTGGTGCATTTTGAGTGTCCTCAGTGTCTGTCTCCATCACCCTGGTGCAGGTTGTCAGGTTCACTGTGGAAGCAGCATTCTTGCTCATCTTGCCAATTCCTCTGTAGTTTCCCCTGGGCTCTGGATGCTATGCTAGGTTCATCTGCTGACAGGGAATCAGCTATATATTCTTGTCTTGTTGATAGATTTTGGTTGTCCTTGGTTCTCACTGCTTTCTGACAAAGAAAAACAGATTCTCCAACAGAGAGTGAGATAAGGATAGGTTAAAGGGGACAACCCTTGTAAATTTAGAGATTTTCATGGGTGTAGCCTTATTTTGGCCAAAGACTAGTGGGAGATTATGATTGGAGGCCATAATCTGGGTCTCCATAGGATTCTGATTTGGTTCCCAGTTCCACCTATGGGTTCTGTTCCACTGAGCAGATCTCTTTGCCAATCAGAGAGCCATTGGTTAACAACCTAGGCTGTGAGCCACTATTGCACAGGCAAAGAAACAGACATATAGACCAATGGAATAGAATTGAAGACCCAGCCATTAGTTCAAGTAACTACAGCTACTTGATCTTTGACAAAGGAGCCAGCAACATATGCTGGAGAAAAGAAAAGACAGCATCTTCAACAAATAAAACTAGACCTACTCCTCTCACCATACACAAAAATCAACTCCAAAAGGATTAAAGACTTCAATATAATGGCTAAAACTCTCAAACCACTGAATGAAAAAGTAGGGAAAACTCTCCATGATATAGAGTAAGGAAAGACTCCCTGAACAATACCCCAGTAGCATAGGAACTTAAAAATCACTCAACCAGTGGGATCTCATGAAGCTAAAAAGCTTTTGTAAAGACAAACATGGCATAAAGAAAGCCAACAGACTATCCACAGAATTGGAGCAAACACCCACTATACCATTGACAGAGGCCTAACATCTAGGATCTACAAAGAACTCAAAAAACTAAGCGACGAAATATCAAATGATTCACTCAAAAGATGGGGAAGAGAACTGAATAGGGAATTCTTAAAGAAGAAAAACAAATGGATAATATGTAAAAAGATGTTCCACATCCTTAAATGTCAGGGAAATGCAAATTAAAGCAACTATGAGATCCCACCTTAGTCCAGAAAGGACGGCAATCACTGAAAAATTATAGGATTCTAAATGTAGGCAAGGATGTGGGGAAAAAAGAACCCTCATTCATTGCTGGTGGGGGTGCAAACTTGTACAACCACTATGGAAATCATTATGTATGGAAACTCTTGAAAAAGATGAAAATAGAGCTACCACTGAAGTATTTCAACACAGCCTTGTAGGTGATTTTTAAATAATAATGTTTAGCAGCTTGTAACATGTTGATGTGTCTTCTTAGATATTCTACCTCACCCCACCCACCCAGTTCAAGGTGTGTCCTCAGACAGGCAGTGTTGGCATCACCCGGACTTTGTTAGACATACAGGACCCCAGGCCTGACCTCAAACGTTACTGAATCAAAAGCTGACCTAAAGCAGAATCCCAAAGTGCTTCATATATGTGTTTAAGCTCATGAAACTCTTCTAACAACCAATTTTGAAAACTCACACATAAAATGATTTAGTGATTTGTCAAAGACCATTGAGTTGTGGCAAATGGAAAGTTAGACTTCAGGTAATTTGCCCAACATGTATTGATTGGATGCCTATCTGTGGACAATGAGGGTGCCATGGAGGAGTACAGTGCATGCCTCATCTTCCTGGGCCATTTCTGACAAGGTTGTCACTGTCTGCAGTGTACAAGGTCTTCAAAGTAGAAAGTGTTACCATATTGATATGATGAATATACTGATACACAAATGGGAGTTAAATATCACCCAATGGTGCCTTTTAGTGTATCAAAATAAACACAAATCTTGTTTTTACCAAAACAACATACTGAGACTGTCTGAAGCAACAACAACAACAACAACAGGCAAAAACACAAGAACAAACAAAAAGCTACAAAATCCTGTGTCCGTCATAAATGTTTTCCTGAGTGAGGAGTGAGTGAACTAATATAAACACATAAAATCCTTACATCTTCCATGGTCAAAGCTTGAATCCAGTCAACAAACCATTTTATTTTATTTTTTAATTTTTTTAATTTTTGGTTTTTTGAGGTAGGGTTTCACTCTAGTCCAGGCTGACCTGGAATTCACTATGTAGTCTCAGGGTGGCCTCAAACTCATGGTGATTCTCCCACCTCTGCCTCCCAAGTGCTGGTATTAGGCGTGTGCCACCATGCTTGCCTATCAAAGCATTTTAATGAATTTATCAGTTACACAATAATCTTAGGGCTCTTCCATTTGTTTACTCCTACATTTGTTTTTAAATATGTATTTATTTGGCTCTGACAGTATGCGGCAAACTATGGGATGCCTGTCTACAAATTAATAAGCAGAAATGAGACTGCCCTTGGTTCAGATGAGCAGTAGAATCTTATAGTGTAGGTGTCAAGGAATTGCCATTTGAGGGAGAGGGGCTTAAGAAAATATAGAAAAGGAAAATGTAGTACAGTTAAAGACCATTCAGAGGGCACCTAAGGACATTTCCAGGATTGTATAATTTCTTCAAAAACTTAGTTGCCTGTAAATCAGGTCCACTTTGAGCAAACATTGCATTCTCTTGACCTGTGGGGCTGCTACTGAGCCTAATGTTGCATAACCTATAAAAGCAACAGAAAATGCCCAGAGAAATAGCAAAAGTGTACAAGGTCTTTATTGAAATGTTCATCATTCCCTTTTTCTCCGGGGAGGAGGAGAAATAGACTAGCAGGATAATAAAGACATGGAAACCTATAAAGAGAGAATGGGAGACCAACTCTGCTGCTGCTGTCCCTGAGCTTTGATTTACTCATAAGTGGACTCTAGAACCAGCATACATGTAAACATTTGAGCTAAAAGGTTTTTTTTTTTTTTTTAAATGTTTTAGCTAACGGGTGTTAAAAACTTTTATTTTAACTTTAAAACACCTCAGCTTTTGGGGTGTTGTTTATGGTCAGTAAACATGTGGAATTAGAACAGCTTTTAGAGGACAGTTAGAATTGCTTTTAATGAAAATGGCCTGTAAATATCAGTTTGGTCAGTCCATTAGCCTCAGATAGAGCCTTGTATGAGTGAGCATCCATAGAGCAGCTCTTGTGTCTGTAGATAGAAGTCTTGAGTTTAAATCTCAACTTCATTATGATGTGATAACTATTGGCACTTTATAATTTATCTGAGTCTCAATTCCTTATCCTTGTGAGCAGGGAATCATAATATTCATGTGTCAGGCTTATAGCACAGTTTAGATGAAAGGATTATGTTGGTAGTTGGTTAATTTAAGTACCAACTTTGAGGTCCCCAAGCCCTACGCAGGCCTATAAGGTATATAGAAGCCAAGGGAATGTTTAGTCATGGCTATGTTTTCAAACATTCACTGGAGTTTAGTCCCAGCTTCTGGGATATTTCTCCTGAGCTGAGCTGTCTTATATGGAGCCACAAGGAAGTATTTCCTTTTGGTTGAGACAGATCAAAGTTCTGCTGAGAAGGTACAGACAGGGGCCTCTTGTGCCATCAGCTTTATTATCATATGTCTGCCCTGAAGAAAACACCACCAATCCCTTTGAAATCAAAGAATGATATAAAAATGCCCAGCATCATCCTTCAGAACTCTTAAAACCTATGAGGCAGTATTATCAAAAGGACAGGAGCCTTTGTATCCAGGAGATGCAAACATCACCATGAGAGCACTGGAGTAGAGGGAAAAGTAATCTCTGTCGACACCACCATGATGGCAAGTGTTACATTCCAGGTGTACGAGCAGTGTCCTAGTTGCATCACCATGTAATTGTTTTTGTTTCATTGGTGTTATCATATCAGTAATGATCACTAACTAACATATGGTAGTGACTCAAAAAACAGCCTCTCACTATGGTTATAATTTAGGTTATATCATGAATCTTGTCCTGGTACTTTTTTCTTCTCTTGTGGGCTCCCATGGCGCCTGTGCACACAGGGGACAAGAGTAGATAATGACACACAATCCCACATTATTGATATAAACCTTTGGTACATGTTATGTAGGAAGTTTTAGGTCACACCAGAGCCTTGACCAGGCCTTCATCAACCCCTTGCAGGCCGCATGGAAGGAGCAGAGTGAGGAGTTCACTGGTAATGTGAATAGTGCCAACTCTAGCTGAGCTTATCTGCTCTGTAGAATGTGTGGAGGATCCCAGAGAGAAACAGAATCGCTTGAGAGCCTGAACTCTGCGTGTGTGTGTGTGTGTGTGTGTACATGTGTGCGTGTGTGTGTGTACATGTGTACTTGTGTATATGGAGGTCAGAGGACAACCTCAGATGTGGTTTCGTGGGTGCTGCTCACCTCTTTTGAGACAGTGTCTCTCACTGACCTGGAGCTTACCACTTAGGCCAGACTCACTCGCCCATTGAGCTCTGGGAATCCACTGTCTCCACTTCCCCAGTGCTGGGATTACAAATGTGGAAGACCTGGATTTAAAAAAAAATTGTTTACTTATTTGCAAGCAGAGAAGGACAGAGAAAGAGAGAGAGAGAGAGAGAGAGAGCGGGGGGCTGGGAGAGAGAAAATAGGCATGCCAGGGTATAATGTCATTGCAAAGAAACTACAGATGCAGGTACCACGTTGTGCATCTTGCTTTATGTAGGTATTTGTGAACCAAACCCAGGTATTTAGGATTTGTAGGCAAGTGACTTAACCACTGAGCAACCCTAGCCAGGCCTGGCTTTTTTATGTTGGTACTGGGAATTGCTTTACAAGGGGTTGCAGTTGGCTCCTTGTTGCTGGGGCAAACATCCAACCAGACACAGCTTATGGGAGGGAAGGGTTTCTTTCAGGCTTGCTTTCCAGGGGAGCAGCATCAATGGCCATAGAAGCTGGCTCACATCCATATGTCAATAGCAGAGAGACACCATCAAAGAGCGACATGCCTCTTCTCCAGCAAGGACCCATCTACTGGAGACTCAGGATTCAAGCTTGAGTCTAGGGGGCCATCCATTCAAGCTACCACACAAGGCAGCTACTTCACGCATGGAGCTATTGCCCCAGCTTCTTTACCTTTCATCAAGAAGAAATGAAAGCAGCCCATTTGTAGAGTGACCAATGGCTACTCTGCTGACATATAGGGACTATGACAGTTTTCCAGGACTTTGAATCACATCAGAAACTACACAAAGAGGAAGTTGCATAGAATATGATATACAGGGAAGGGGCAGGCTACTGTGGGGTTGCCTACATAGTTTGCAAAAGTAAGAATACCCACATACTAATTTAGCCTCTCTTCATTTATTCTGCTACAGCCACCATGGCCATCAACACTGCAGTAGAGAAAGCTTGTGTTTTAACCTTGCATAAATGACCTTGCATTTCTTAATTTAAGAGGACCAGTTGAAATTCTTCCTGCCCCATATTTAAGCACCATTAGCAGCATTGTTCATCTTAATCCATCAAGAGTCCCATTTTCTGTAACTTTTGATTCCTTTTCATATTTGTGTGTAAAATAAAAATCTGTCTTCTCTGGACATCCTTTATTTTCACATTATAAAGAGGTAAGTTTGTGCAACTTCATACCAATTACCTGTTAACCACAAGGAGTGAGGATGACCAACTGCCCCTGAGATGGTCACACTAGGTGAGGTCAGGTTCACTCATGAGCGAAGCACCATCCTTCCACCTACTAGTCCCCTTGAACATGTGGTTAAGTTCATGCTCCTGTATCAGTAAAAAGCAGTTACATCATTAGGATTGCTTGTGGAATGTTAAAAACTGAATTTTCAACCTGTGAATGTTAAAATGTGCTTGGCAGAGACATAAAAAAAGCAGATGTTGCAAGAATATACAAATAATGGTGAAACGGTTTAATGTTGTCTACTTTCTATTCCCATCAGGTAGTAACAATTCTAATCAATGTTTATGATAACACAGTTTCCACTAGGGCAGACTGCTTCCATCCCTGTCTTTTCTTTGCTTCTTACTGGAAATGGGTACTTTCATTATATGGCTGCTCTTTAGGTCTCATGCTTTAGGCATACAGCAGGCTTTCTACCCTTTGTCATTGGTCTATAGAGAGGGACACCTTGTCATGATTCCAACTGGCTTTCTATACCCTCATTCTCATTGGTTTTGCAAGGTAGGGTCTCACTCTGGTTCAGGCTGACCTGGAATTAACTATGTAGTCTCAGGGTGGCCTTGAACTCTTGGCGATCCTCCTACCTCTGCCTCCCGAGTGCTGGGATTAAAGGCGTGCGCCACCACGCCCGGCTTCATTCTCTTCTTTTAATCAAACAATGATTGATATGGACAATTATAGGGATTTCATCTAAATAGGAGCTGTTTTGTTTTCTCAACATCCAAATATTATACGACTACCTTTTTAAAAATGACATTTCTTATTTTCATATCACAGGAAGCATCCTTGATTTTTCTCTTATATTGGAAGTAGTTACTGGTTCTACTATATGAATATATCTCAAAGCTATTCTTTTCTTATTACTTCTGTGGCCACCAACTTCTTCCTTTTTAGAATATTGTAACTCCTTAACTCATTTTTCTCCTCATACCCTTACTTTCTTATATTCTATATTTTAGTAGCAGCATATAGTGGCCATAGGGGAATATAGGATGGCATTCTCTTATTACTTACCTTTGCACTTTCATCAGTTCCTAGTTAAAAATCTTTCTCAGAATGGGTTTCATTAATCCTCCATCAAAGATGGAAATCCATCTGTTAAAAACATTTTTTTTTGGCACCACTCATGTTTTCTCAGCTTTTCTGAGTCTTCCTCAGCCATGGTGCAATGTCTTGTACATGAAGACAACTTTCTCCTTTGTGCACCTGTGTCCCTGTGGGAAGGTTTTCTCAGCCCATAAGGCTTTCCTTGGCTTGGTGAATGTAGTAGGACACAACTTTAAGAGTTAATGACCCAATTTCTTTTACATTTTGTATAGTATCTCTTTGCCAGAGTTATAGTTCACAAGTATTTTCTTCTATTCTGTATGCTGCCTCTTCTCTGTTTTGATTTCTTCCTGTGTAGAAGTTTTCTTAGCTTTACATAACCCTATTTGTCTATCTTTCTTTTTGATTTAGGGTTACATTCATAAACAAATATAAACATAAATGTGGTATATATGGAAAATATTCTTCAGCCACAAAAGGAGGAAATCCTACCACATATTATAACATGGATGAACCTAGAGAATACATTCTTAATGGTAAAAACAAAAAATTTGCTTATCAGTTTGAAAATAAATAAGAAATAATATCCCAGGGAACAACCTTCCCTCAATTGGAGGCATGGATGACTAGATAAAGAGCTCAAATTTCTTCCTTCCTGGTGGAGTCATTAGGAAGTATGTTCTATGCTATCTTTCTGAGGTTCTATTGGGATTGTGCCTCAGACCTCATTTCCCACATGGTTTTCACTTTTTAAGGAATTCCTGATTGGAATTGCACACTTCCCTACTCCCATTCCTTGTTTCCAAGGACCATGTACCAAGTAGATGATGTATACCCAAGCCCTCATCTCAGTATTTGTTTTTGTAAAATTCCAGCTAGGTACTGTTGTGAGAATTCCCTGAATGAGACTCAGAGCTGTTGGAACAGAGGAGAGGAAGATTTATTAACACTAGTGGACTGACACCCAGATCTCTCTGTAATGGCATCAGCCCTGAGTTTAGGCAGGAGGGGCTTTTTATATCTTTCTTCTTACAAGCAAGCAAGGTTACAGAAGTGTATGTGGCATGAGCGGGCAGCTACATAGTTTAAATTTCTTGTAATTTCTGTTCCAGTCAGCCCCAAAATATCAGTAACTTGCAGCACGGGCAGGGAACTTATCTTAATTCCCTGGTTGTTCCTTGTGGGCAAGAAACTTATCTTTCTGTTCCCTGGTTTTTCCCTGTGGGTGGCTCAAGGGTGACCCAGGACTTATCTCTCTTTTCTGTGGGTTGCTTCTGGCCTGTGGGGGGCTCTGCAACCCAGTGCATTTCTTTTAATATGATGATTTTTTCCTAAAGTACCATTACTCTTCAAGTTTTGTTTTTAATACTTTTCTTTTAATGCATTTACTTGCTTCATGAGGAAAATGTCTTATTCACTCATGTCTTCTAGATATTGCAAAGAGAATGACTATAGAATAAGGACACAATTCTATTAATCCATTCTTTTGAATGATTTGCTCCAAATCTAGAAAAGCTAATAAAATACTGAAATAGTATTACTACAATGTTTCCAGTTTAATTAGTGTCTTCTTTAGCTTGTTATTTCTTAATTATCATTGCTTCATTTCAATATTTCTTAAATATATACTATGGATACACACTAAATATTGTATATTATAATTTTTGCACATATTATAAACATTAAGAATTGTATCTTGGGCTGAAGAGATGGCTTAGTGGTTAAAGTACTTGCCTGAGAAGCCTAAGGATCCAAGTTAAACTCTCCAGATCCCATGTAAGGCAGACACACAAAAGGTGAGACAAGCACAAAGTGGCACATGCTGACTAGGTTGATGGAAGCGTCTGGAGTTCGATTTCAGTGGCAGAGGCTCTGGTATGCCAATTCTCTCTCTCTCTCTCTTAAAAAAAAGAATTGTAACTTCTCTGTGAGGTAGATTTTCCTATGCATAATCTGAAATGTACAAATTAGGCTAACTTAAGGTTGCAAAGTTTTTATGTGGAGACTTTGTGCTTACACCTTAGTTCATGTGACTTAAAGATCACATTTTTCATTGTATAACTTATATTCTAGGCTAGTAATACACTTATAAATTGTTATTTTATTTTAGTTTGGTTTTAAGCAAATTCTAAATTTTAAATCATCCATAAAGAAGAGAGACATATATGTTGGTGCGGCGAACCCTTCCCAACCAGCAGGAAAGGAACGGCCACAAACGAAGGTTCTTCTTGTATCACACTTTTATTGGAGAGCCCTTGGTTAACAGGAAAGCTGATGGCGAAGGGGGGGGGGGGCCCAAATCTGCAGCTGCTTTTATAGAGTGTACTGCTACAAGGCGTTTACTGATTGGTTGCGACCAGCTTGCCATCACCAGGCGCCACGGGATAGGCTTGGGACAGGTTGCGTCAGCGCATGTTAGATACTGGTTGGCGCCAAGGCACTGTCTAATATGGAGGAGCCAGCGCCATCTTGTAATGGCGACTGCTTACGGCTCCCTGTAGTTTCCCCTTCTTGTTTAAACGCAACAGGCGAGGGTAGAGGTCTGATCTCTGATGCTCGAGAGGACATTGTGATGACCCCAGACCTAGTGGCCAGCCAGGCTGGTGTCACACCCGTCCAGTACCTTTCCTCAGAGATGGGATTACAGTACTAACCCATATGCAATCAGACATGCCCTCCATGAAGCTGCTAAGAGTTCGCCCCACGTGCAGTACTTTGTCTCGCATCCTGAGCGTGATGAATGCCGTGCTCCCAACACCAATCCTCTGCCCATCCTTGTGCAATGGGCACTTTGAGCCCTAAGGGTGCAAGGGCCAGGGGAAACTAGGTGCTCTTTAGGGCCGATAGCCAAATCTGGGGGGAGGACCCACACTCCAAAGCAGCAAGTGCCTGAGAGATGCCTTGTCCCTCCTGGCTTGGGCTCGCATTTTGCAAGTCAACCATAGGCAGAGCAGACATCCTCCTATACAGCAGGCAGCAAACAGTCCCACTTTAACCCATTCCTTAAAAAAATTAAAAGCAGAGGAGATCCAGGAAATTAATAGGGAATTAATAGCAATAAGCAGAAAAGGGGGGTGCACACAAACCGGGGCAGGGGGGAATGTCTGATTACGAGCATAATGTTCACAAGGATGACCCAGAGTGAAAACTCCCCCCGAGATGACGTTGAGGTCTCATGCCCTGACACATTGTTGCAAGCAATTTGTCCCCCCAACAGTAAAACCAATGGAGACACATCCGTACAGGAACCATTGACCCCATACAGCACCCACTTTGAAAATGGATTAATTTTGGAATCTTGAAGAAAGAGTCCCTCCGACTATGCCCCTGACCTAGGCGGGGGACCCCTCATAGCTGGTGATATGGTGAAGAGATGATTTGCATCAGCCCAGGCGACCGAAGTGCTCTGGCACTCTGACCATGGCCAGAGTTCCCCTTCAAACCAGGCAAAACTTTGTTGACGAAGTCTTATACAAGAGTCATCAGTCTGATTCCACTGCAAAGTAAAACAAAGAGTTCCTTTTTCAACAAAGGAGCGGGACTCCCCCATGGGGACCACCTGTTGGTCCTCCTGAAGGGAAGGGAGGCCTAGTTCCTTATTCGTGGTGAAGAAACGTGGAAACACAGACGCTTGATGAGGAACTGGCATTGGCTTCGGGAAGGCTGACAAAATTGCTCTGCTTTACTGAGTGTCAAGATCTGGATTATGAATCTCCAAACTTTTTCCTGAGGAAGGATGGACTGTTCTCACCAACCGGCTTGGAACCCAGTGGGGCGACTCTTGGTCCTGTGGAAAAACATAAATAGCTCCCCTGGATCTTAACAAGATTCGGTCCTTTTCATTTGTTATCTAGGACATCTTTTCACATCACTACTTTTCTGGGTGCCTGGGCCACATCTTGACTGTGTCTGTCAGCTGCAGACTTATCATTATTGTCCAAAATTAAAAAATTAAGGGTGAAGAGGGCTAAGGAAACCCTCTCCCTATGGGTTGCATCTTCTGTTATCCCCCTTTTTTGTTTAAATAAGATGGCTTTAATACTTTTATTGGCTCTCTCCACAATGCCTTGGCCTTGTGGGTTATAAGGCAGGCCAGTGGTGTGGGCAACTTGTATTTGCGCACAAAAGGCCCGAAAACCAGTAGATGTATATGCCGGGCCATTATCAGTTTTTAGACGGCGCGGCTTTCCCCACGCTGCCCAGGCTTCCAGGCAGTGGGTTTTTACATGAGAAGCCTTCTCATCCGCCAACGGCGAGGCGAAGATAACTCCCGAGCAAGTATTCACTGAGACATGTAAATATTTCAACCTTCCAAACTCAGGGAGATGAGTTACATCCATTTGCCAAAGATCACCAGGACGGAGGCCTCAGGGATTAACACCTACATGAGGGGAGGGCAGAAAAGTAGTCTCAGCCTGACCTTGAATAATGATCCTCTCACCTCTGCCTCTTGAGGGCTAAGATTAAAGGTATGTGCCATCACACCCAGCCCTACTTCATTTTTGACCTTCTTTGTGATCTATGTATACAGAACTTTACTCATCCCCAGCAGAGGGCGCCGCGGCGACAACAAATGTGACTGTCAGCCCCTGCCCCTGCGGATCACCTCTGGTTGAATTTTTTTTTTTTTTTTTAAATATCTTTTCCTCCTGTTGTGATTTAGATTCTGAACTACTTTCATCATCTGCCTCCAGCCACTGTTTACATGGGTACTGGAGAATTGAGCCTCGAATTAGGGTCCTTAGGCTCTACAGGCAAGTGTTTAACAATTAAGGCATTTTTTTTTTATGTTAATGGGAAAGCAGTGAAGGGTGGGATAATGGTGTGTAGGATATAGCCATATAGACTTGAAAAATAGGATTTTTTACCTCTAGCAGGGCAATATGAATGTCTCCAGCTGTTTTTTTAATTTTTAAAAGTAAATACTTTGGGCCCATTTTAAGAGCATAGAGGGAGTGTCTAGAGGCAAAGGGGTGGAGACGGCAGCGGCTCGCCTCATGGCCTCATGGCGGACCGCCTGCCCGTTCCTAAGATATTTTTAAAGTAAGTTGACAAAAGTGACCAAAAATGACGCCTGGAGGAGCGGGCGAGGCGCAGCCAGTGAGGCTTGGGGCAGTGCTCGGGCCGGGGCTGGAGCCGCAGCAGGATGTCGCGAGCCTGATTGTTGTCCCTCCGCTTGAAGTGCGCAAGTTTTGTTTTGTGGACCAGTGGCTTGTGTTCCACGTCCGCGAGGAAAGTTAACCTCGGTTTGTATTTGATCATAGTTTACATTCACAGAAAGCTACATGGAGGAGCTGTCTTTCATCAGGGGTTTGAGCACATTTGCCTTAGGCAGTAGTTAGGGGCTGAAAAGAGCTGAAAAGATAGCTGCCTGGTGGCGGCTTGGGTGGCGGCCTTGGGAGAAAGGAGATTTTAAAAGTCAGTTTTAGTTTTTTTCTTACAGTTTTTAAGGGCAAAAATGAACTTTTTCCTGGAAAAGCCTTTAAGGTTGGCAATTAAGGCAAGGAGGACTGAATTAATCCATGTGGCTAAAACGAAAGTTTTGTTCCAAGCGCCATGGAGGTTTTTTTGGTTTAATAGTAATATATATGAGTACAACATAAGCATCTTTTTAGGTCTACCCACGTGGTGAGTTTTTTTTTTTAGGTTTGCCCACGTGGTGTTTTTAAGATGGCGCCCCCATTCAAATGGGGCAGGACAAAAATGGCGGCACCGCAGAAGCGGTCTGTCGGAAACCCAAAAATGAGAGGAAAGAGAAAAGAACAAGAGATGTTGAAGTTTGGGACGGAGTTTTTATTTAAATGAGGAGGCAAAGCGTTTAAAGTCTCCTCTAATGGAGGATACGCTCCTCCGGGGCCTCTCTGCCCCTTCCGAGAGGGCGGGCATGAATGAGCCTCGCCTATCTCCTTAAGTTTTTCCTTTAGATTTTTTTCCTTTTTTTTGTCTCTTTTTTGACTGGATCCTATTTTTTCCTTTTGTTTCTTCCTAGGCCTAGCATGTGAGTCCCCGCTAGTATCTGACTCTGAAAGATTGTCCTGATGTTGGGCTAAAGCTCTTTGCCCCTCCCCAATTATTTTCGCATGTTTATCGCTATAAAACCCCAAATAAAACAGGCAAAAACAGGCGAGGAAAGCCAGGGTCAGTCGAAAATCCATCAGAGAACAAAGCCGGGGATGACTTACCGACGTTTACCTCTCCGTGTGTCAAGTTTTGAATCTTTTTTGGCCCTCCGCCTGGCGACCGCACTTTTGCATTGCAGGAAAGGAACGCCACAAACGAAGGTCCTTCTTGTATCACACTTTTATTGGAGAGCCCTTGGTTAACAGGAAAGCTGATGGCGAAGGGGGCCCAAATCTGCAGCTGCTTTTATAGAGTGTACTGCTACAAGGCGTTTACTGATTGGTTAATTTCAGCTTGCCATCACCAGGCGCCACGGGATAGGCTTGGGACAGGTTGCGTCAAGCGCATGCGCATACCTTAGATACGGTTGGCGCCAAGGCACTGTCTAATATGGAGGAGCCAGCGCCATCTTGTAATGGCGACTGCTTACGGCTCCCTGCATGTTGGGTCTCAGAAGCTTTCCACAAACACAAGAAAATAGTTGTTAAAAAAATATAGTTCAGAGCCAGGCATGGTGGCTCACCCACCCAGCATTCAGGAGGCAGAGGTAGGAGGATCGTCATGAGTTCAAGGCTACCCTGTGACTACAGAGTGAATTCCAGGTCAGCCTGAGCCAGAGGGAAACTGTACCTCGAAAAAAAAAAAAAAAAAAAGTACAGTTCAGAACTAGTGTTTCAAAGATACAGGTAAAAGAGAACGGGTTGTCAAACCTGGGTTAACTTTTACTCTTCAAAAGGAAGGTGAAAAGAAAGGGAAATAAATGCTAGGCTGGAGATGACGTAGCATATAGGAACATATTGGTAGTTCTTAGTTAAAGTCCTGTATCAGAAGAGTGCCGTATGCAACCTGTAGTTCATTTATGATAGTATAAAAGCTATGAAAAGCTTATGTTACCTGTGAAATAAGGGCAATTGCTCCATATATCACTTCTATTGTAAAATTTGCTTTATGCAAATAATTTAAACATTGATAATAATAGAGAATTGCTTCCATTTTATCTTTATAATTAAATTAGGATATTTTCTTAAATCTCAGTTTACAAGGTAAATGTGATACATCTGAATGAACAATACTGGTTTTTTTTGTATTGAAATGAAATGCTAAATAAATTTAAGTGAAATTTCTGTTTCTCCTATTAACTATTCTGTTACAGGTTCATACATAATAGTCAAAAGAAATTCACTTCCATTTCTGTTGTCTTTTCCTTGGAGATCAATGTGGAAAGGCTGTAAGTTAAGCACTATGGCTGGCTCTAAATAAATAGAATCTTGATCTAGTCTCCTAACATTTCATGGTCTTGATTTCTTACCCAAAGATTAAATTTTTAATGAGATCTTTCATTTTAATTTCTGTGACTTTAAATTCACGATTGTGTGATAGAAATGCATTCAATTTTTTATTTTAGTTGTGAAATGTTAATTTGGTTCTCTGAAGATACTATTAATAGAAAATAGAGGCAACTACAATATAATAAACATTTTTTATTGACAACTTCTATACTTACATACAAAGAAAACCACCTGATATTTCCCTCCCCTCCCCCATTCCACTTTAAAACTCCAATCTCCATCATATCCCCTCCCTCTCTCCATTAGTCTCTCTTTTAATTTGATGTCATCATCTTTTTCTTCTATTTCGAGGGTCTTGCTAGACACTGCAAGGTCATGGATATCGAGGCCAATTTCTGACTGGGCAGTTGCATTGTAAGAAGTCATACCCTTCCTTTGGCTCTTCCATTCTATCCACCCCCTCTTCCGCAATGGTCCCTGAGCCTTGGAGGGTGTGACAGAGGTGTTTCAGTGCTGGGCACTCCTCCATCCCTTCTTCTCAGCACTATGTTGCCTTTTGGGTCATCCCAGTGGTCATTGCCATCTGAAAAGAGAAGCTTCTCTAACCAGAAGTGAGAGTAGTGTTAATATGTGAATATGAACATTAAATGTAGTACTTTCAGGGCAGCTTGGTGGGAATAATATATACATTTAGTCAGACAAGAGCAGGCTTTATACCCCTAAGGCTCATGACCTCACCTACCATAGACTTTTGCTTAGGTTTTTCAGTACCGGGTATGTATTCCCATTATTTTAATATTTGGATGCATAATTTTAGTTTGCACTCTGCCACTCTAACTCTTTCTGTGAAAAATGTTCTTTGGAAAGACGAGGTTCAAATATGAGCCCTGCCTCTTATCTGATGATTGACGTTCATGGATACATTTGGGATCCTTAAATCCACATTTTTAGGATGGACTTGATAAGGCATGTCTTGATTTATGTTCAAAGAGTACTATATGACTTGTGTAGGATAAAGTTTTTTTTTTTTTTTTTTTTTGTGAGATAGGGTCTTAATCTAGCCTGGGATGATCTGGAATTCACCATGTAGTCTCAGGGTGGCCTGGAATTTACAGATTCTCCCACCTCTGCCTCCTGAGTGCTGGGATTAAAAATGTGCATCACCATGCCCTGATGGATAAAAGTTTGAAAAGCACACTAAAGAAGTAAAAATCGCCATAGTATTTTGCATATGTATGTGTGTGTGGTATCCATGTGTGTGTATGCATATTTGTGTGTGTGTACAAGTGCATGTGTGTGTGTGTGTGTGTTTGTGTGCTAGAGAATGAAGTTGGATGTTTTCCTTAATTGCTCTCTACCATATTTTTCAGGCATGGTCTCTCAGTGAATCTGGACCTTACTCATTTGTCTAGACTATGTAGCCAATATGACATAGGATTCCCTTTCAAGTGATTCCTCAGTGTTTAAATTACAAGCCCCAGCTTTTACACGGATTCTGGGATGCACACTTAGGTCCTTATGCTTGTGCAGCAAGCACCCCAACCCCAATTTTCATCTTGATGTAAGGTATCAATATTTTTTTTTAAAATTCATTTATTTATTATTTATTTGAGAGAGAAAGAGGGGTAAAGAGGGGAGGGGAGAGGGAGGGAGGGAGGGAGAGACAGAGAGAGAATGGGTGCACCAGGGCCTCCAGACACTGAAAATGAACTCCAGACATATGGTCTACCTTGTGCATCTGGCATATGTGGTTACTGGGGATTTGAACCTGGGTCCTTAGACTTCACAGGCAAGAGCCTTAACCACTAAATCACCTCTCCAGCCCTTTTAACACGAATAACTTAACAGGAGAACTAAGCCTTCTAAGTTGCTTCTGAGAATGCGTTAAGTCCCCAAGTCAACATGAACTTTGACAAGGTTGTCACTTCTCTTAGATTAAGGAGAAGATTGAACAAAAATTCATTTAATAAATAGAAAAGAGTATCTTGCTGCTGTATGGAGTCAAAAAGTAATGTCTTCAAAATGTTAAAAAATATGTAGTTAAGAAGATATTGAGCAACTATAATGTGTTACCCATTTACCAGATGTTTCCTTATTTTATTTGTTCAATGAACCTGTGAAGGCAACACAGTTTTCCCCATTTTACAACAAAGGATTAAATTTAAGCATAGACAAGTTGATCAAATTGACCATGATCTTATGATAGGTAAAGGTAGAATCCTGATTTTCACTCATGTTTTTCAAAGATCAGAATTCATTAGCTTCATCTTACTTGATGTTGTCTCCATGCCAAGAAATAAAGAAATTGTTTTTATAGTAACTTGAGCTCCAACCTTGTGACAGGAATTGGATTAGGCAATTATGTAAGACTTTTGAATCTTTGTAAAACACCTCTTGATGCTGATTTTGTCATATTAAAAGAAAGATAAGTTTAAAATAGTCTCTACTTTATAGAATAATAGTGACATATGAGTAAGTTGGTATAAAATTCCAGTGAACAAAGCAAATTGAAAATAGGTAACAAAATGAGTTTAGGGTAGTCGAGGGAAAAATTAATTTCCTTCCATGATATGCGCACAAACTTTAATATATACATATGAGTTGTACTATATATATTAGCATTTACATGTTAATTTTGGAAGGGATAATTAAATTCTTATCAAGAAAGACTAAAGGTTTGGAATTAATGGAGATATAAAGATTAATTGATATTGGTTAAGAGACAATTGAAGCTGGCTATTGTGGCCCATGCCTTTAGTCCCAGCACTCTGGAGGCTGTGTAAGGAGAATTACCATGGGTTGAGGCCATCCTTCAAAGACAAAGTGACTTACAGGTCAGCCCAAGCTAGAGCGAGACCCTGCCTTGAAAACAAAAAAGCAAAGATACATCAATAAATAAATTATAACACAGTGAATAGACAACTGAAATGGAAGAGCTAGATATCAGGCTCTACAAAATGCATTACAGAAACTGGTCTTCTGGAGGGTTAAAATGAAGTACCAAGAGAATACAGGTGCCTAGCATTGTGCTAAGAGGTTTATCCATAATATCTCACATAATCTTCAAAAAATTTAAAACCTTTTATAACTTCCATTTACCAATAAGAAAAGTGAGCCTGTAAATCTATCCTAACTGCTTGGACCCTCTCTCTACTACCTTGAAAGCAATCCTCAGTGCTATTACTTGTTTCCAAGGGAAAATAATCCTCAGTGCTATTACTTATTTCCAAGGGAACATAATAAAAATCCTTGAGCTTGAGGTTCTCAGACTTTTGCCCATAGTCATTCCTTGCACATATGTGCTGATTTCTTGTTGCCTTTCTGGCTAACCTCACACCTAAGTAGGTAAGCGTCTTCTGGTGAGTTAGCAGTTGTGTTTTATGGCCAAGGCATTGACAGTTGCTTTATCCTCTCTGCTGCCTGCATGTGGCATTCACAAATTAACTGTCTTTAATGAGAGAGAATTATGGAAGTTGCAGTAGATGCCTTAGAGAACATTTTTCAATGCACAGGAAAGGCATTAGAAATGAGATCAGGAGAGGATTCATCTGCCTGTCCATCTAAATTGACTATATAGGGATGGAGAGATGGCCTAGAGGTTAAGATGCTTGCCTTTGAAGCCTAAGGACTCATGTTCCTCCAGGTCCCCTGTAAGCCAGACACACAGTGATGCAAGTGTGCCATGTTGCAAATGCACACAAGGGGATGCATGTGTTTGGAGTTTGATTGCAGTGCCAAATCTCTTCATGTCTTCTCTCTCTCCCATAAAAAAAGGCCAGTCTGTTGGGCTTTCCTCAAAAGAATATAAGAAAATAATTAATTACATCTTTCTACTATGCAAATGGTAGGTATTCGCTCAGATGATCTTTATTGCTATACTGTGGACTCTTCAAAGACAGGAATAAGAGGACATGTCTACACTCTACTTTTACTAGGACCTGAAACAACATCTCAGCAACTAATTCAAGTAAACTCCCGGCTCAGTCTTATCAGAGCTTAACATAACCCAAAACCACTCTGAAACTGGACACAATAATTTCTAAAATGACTTTCATCCTAGCACTATAGCCATGTGAGTCAAAGATAAGAGCCTCCATCTTCCACTTGTAAAAATGCTCATTCTGCTTGAAGCTTACTCTTTGAATCTTTCTCCTTGTCCTTTCTGTGGCATTTTTATTCTTAAAATCCCATTGAACTCAGGCTCTTCTGCATGAATGTGTTTGTCTTCTATAACCCTTTTAAGTAAGCAGAGACTGCTCTCTGATGCTAGGTGCCTGAAAGTCCTGGGGAACCTGTGCCAAGGATGTTCTTTTTCCACTCTCACATTGTAGCAGACAGCTTCAGGTTCGCTGAGATGAACTTCCAGACCAGGCACAGTTATGGAGGAAGGGATATTATTTATTGAAGCTTACAGATCCAGGGGAAGTTCCATAATGGCAGGAGAAGCAGCCTGCTCTCACAAGACCAGGCAAGAGAGAGCAAAAGCCAACCAGCCACCACAGCACACAGAGCAAAACTACAGCCAAAAAGTCACAGCACACTTCAGGAACTCCTACTGGGCACACTTTGCATATCTTTACAATGGAATCTCAAACCCACCATTAACACCTTAAGACCAGCCCCCAGTGACATTGCCTCTAGGAAGGTGATTGCAGATGCAAACTATAAAGTAATAAAACACTGAATATATTGGGGGACATATATTCAAACTACCACACACATACAGTCAATTTTTCTTTTACATATGAAAGGCATATTTGTTATGCCATAATCTCCTGAAGTATCCATATTCATCAATGGTGCTCCTGACTTTTATTTTCGCATCTCCTCCAACTTTTCGTACTCAAGAAGACAGTTCATCTTATCTTTGAAGCAGGTCACCATAAAGGGCATGTTATGCTTGGTGCCATTATGTTGTTTAAACTTTATGTTAGTTCTGTATGGTGAAGATTATTAAATTGTCCATTTAAAGTTGATAGAACTTAGAAACTAACAGGAAAAGTAAGCTTCACATGTAGGCTACTGAGAGGCAGAAATAGGAATGAACAGAGAGTTTCTAATAATATGCCCAGGGTTCTTTCCTTGTCATAGTGAGAAGTGGGTTAAGTTCACTCCAGCATTTAGCTACACATTCAAAATCACTGGCACTTCCTAGTTTGGAAATTTAGTTTGACATATACCTGCTCTAATTTGCTTCAAAAGTTCAATCTTAGCAAAAGTTATTACCCTTGATATGGGCTCATCCCTGACTGAGGACTTAGGTCAAAGTTCAATCTTAGCACAAGTTCTTATCTATGATGTAGGTTCATCCCTGATTGAGGACTTAGGTCAGGGTCTGTAAACATGGAGTTTTACCCATTTGGCTTTCCCCCATCTTTCCATTTAGGACATGGTGCATCCCACAGTCACTGACTTGTTCATTCAGATACCATTTACAGTGTGTCATCTCTGTGCCTTCAAATTGCAGTTGATCTTTGTCTTTAAGGAATTCTATGTTTAATGGTGCAAAGTAGAGATAATTACAATTTACTATGGTTTGTGAAGTCAGCAAGCATCATAATGGTGCTCTAGGGAGCACATGAAAGAACCCTGGAATGTTTCAGAGTTCCTCAGTACTTGAAGAATAAGTGTAGTTTTGAGGAATATAACACAAAGAAGGGAGAGCAAGACACATGAGCCCATTCAGCATCATGTAATGTTCAGGAAGGAGGACTGTAACAGGAAAGGAGAGTCTGGGAGATTAGCAAAGGGTCCGACTGTCAGCATCCCTCTTCCTCCACTGCTACTCTACCACTGCATGTCTAGACTATTGAAGAAGCCTTTTGGCTAAACTCTTTAACATCTAACGTGATACCCTTCTGCTCAAAACATTCTGTCTCCAAGGTGGTTATAGAACTCTTTGCATTATCTTCTCCTGGGACAACATAAGAAAATGTCTATTTACTCCATATAGGGCACTGACAAAGACCAAAGAAATTATTACAACAATGTCCAACTTGGTGAAGAATGAGTTCATGAGGGTTACTTCAGGAACATGGATTGGGGCTACTTACAAGAGCAAGGACGACTCAAAGGCAACTGTGTTACTGAGAATGCCACCCAAGCATAGGTGACCTTTCATGGAAGCTACAGTGGATCTCATGGCACACCATCCAGGCAGCTGGGCTGGGCTAGGAGTCTTTTGACCAAGAATTTCTTACTCTTTATATGTGTTTTTCCCTAGAAGTTCTTACTCTTGGAGGGAGGAGCCTTGTGGATCTTGTAAATTTCAGGAGGTTCCAGAGACTTGTGAGGTGTTTAAATCCTGAGCCTCAATTACTTCCTGAACCTTAACTTGCATTGTAACTTCCTGAATCTTAAGGAGTCTGTGTTTCAATATGGAACTTTTTTTTTTTTGGAGAGAGACACAGAGAGAGAAAGAGAGAGGGAGAGAGAGAGAGAGAGAGAGAGAGAGAGGGAGAGGAATACAGATAGGGATGGGCGCGCCAGCAGCCTCTCAGCTGCTGTGAACGAAATCCAGATGCATGCGCCCCCTTCTGGTCAAGTGTGGCATTGTGCCCTTGCGTCACTGCATCTGGCTGAACATGGGACCTGGAGATTGGAACCACTGGAGATTGGAACCAGCGTTCTTAGGCTTAGGAGGAGGCAGGCGCCTTAACCACTAAGCCATCTCTCCAGCCATCAATATGGAACTTTTTAAGGGGCCTCCCATCAGGATGAAATGTTTCAATTTGGAGGAAACTGTTATACAATGAGAGCCCTGGAATTTAAAGCCTTCCATGTCCTCATTCCAACTGCCCTCTCTAGACCGATTTCCTGCTATTCTTTCTGAGCATCAGTCTAGCTATAGCTGGAAGACCAGACACAGAGGCATTTTTTCAAATGTGTATATGGGCTGTTTTTTTTTTTTCAAAAGAAGTTAAAGAACTGAACTATCAATTTGAATAGCTATAAAAAGGCACTAATAATAAAGCAGTGACTATTTTGGGTTTTGATACATATGTAAGGAATTATCAAGTGATAGAGAGCAGAAGAATGATGTCAGCTGGTAAGAACAATATGATTGTAATTGAGAGAATGGGATGTGGCCAAGGGAAAGGCAGGGAAGATCCTGACCCTGCAATGGTATAGGATAATCCAGAGCAAAACAGATTATGACCTCTTAAGTGGGGCTGTTTATACTTTGTGAATTAGTAGTCAAATCTTAGATGTGAATATAACATTGTGTCTGGAAAATTAGTGTTAAGTAATCTCAAAACAGTTTGAGTTATTAAACCATCTTCATGATTTAATCTTGCATTTGAAGTGTGATACAGATTACTGAATACTTCCACTGAGGCTCAAAGAGCCAGTCTTTGTCAAGACAGAGTTCAGCTGTAGGTGTTTTGATCTCAGTTCCAGCTGTTTGCCCATTGCAACATGACTACTTCTTTTGATACTTTTTAATGTTTAAATAATCCTTTACTTTCATTGTGTAAGTCAGACAACATCGTTGGAATGGATGGGCAGCAATTTTAATTTCTGGAAGATATTGATAATAATCTTCTTAGTGATCTCTACTTCCGACTCAGAAGATACCAATAAAAGGAAAAGCAAAGAAAAAAGTGCCCCAAACTTTTAACTCTAACATTTCACCAATAAAGCCTTCCAGGTGAACACAAAACTAGGGGCAACATAAGTCTTTATGATGGTTTTGCTCATATGCTACAGTGGGATGAAATGATTCAGGAACACCCTGATGCCAGCTACTTAAAAATTTGTATGCATAGTAATTATTTGGGAAGAACTCAGTTTAGGACTCACTGGTCTTTCACTTCTCTTTGAAGTGAAAGCTTTAGTTTCTTGGGGATTGGACCACAAACGTACTTTCCATGCTATGTTTTGAAGCAGAGTGCTGGAAGGAAATACCTCATGTCAAAGCAATGGAACAGCAGAGTGTAATCTATTGAGCATGATTTTTTAAAGTAAAATTGAAAGGGGATTATCTTCTGAAAAACATGTTCTTTTCAGACACTGGGGATTTGCTTGGACCAATCTAAGACTGTGGGTATCAGGCATGATTTCTTTCTCCAGAGAGACTCCTTAACTCATTTCTGGATACATGACATCAAAACTATAGTAGCAAAAGTTTTGTAATATGTATGTGAGGATTACCAAGACTTACTTGAGAGAGAGAAACAGAGAGAGATCAAAAATTTAAACAATAAAACAAAGAAATGAAAGTCCTGCATGTAAGACAGGGCTGGTAGATTTTGCCTGTAATCCTAGCACTTGGAAGGTTGAGACAGAAGGAACACAGTCAGTTTGAGTCTAGCCTGGACTAGAGAGTGAGTTCTAGGTCAGCCTGGCCAGTGTGAGATCCTGACTCAAAAAATCCCAATATATGAATGAAGGTAGTCAGTAAAATTTCAAAAAAAAAGCAACAAAAACCTAGCATATAATTGACCGCATCTTTTCAATGCTTGCAGAGTCACTGCTATGGTAACTATTGTCTTTGACATGTTACGATGTACATTGGCTCTCAGAACACTGACTTCATTTTATTATCAATTGTTTTATTATCACTTTGGTGAGACTGTGATTACAGAAGTATGGGCCATGGGTTCCTCATTGTATATCTATCTCTAGTGTCTATCATGGTATATGACTAGTTTAAAAGTCACTTGATAAATATTACCAAATGAATGAGGAAGTGCTTGGGATTTAATGATCAGAATAGCAGTAAATGCATATCTAAAACTTTCCTTAATGCAGAAGGCCTGGAGGGAACAGAAACTATCTGGGGCATTGTGCCATAGACAAGCTCACTGAAACAGCTTATTCTGATTGTTTCAGAACAAGGACACAAATAGCTTCAGTTCCTTATCAACTTCCCTTAGACCTGTACTTGGCCCTGTCTATTTTCCTCAGGGTCCTTTTATAAGCTTGAACCCTAGCCTAGTTCAGTATGCCAGCCTCTGTCCTGTGGGAAGGTTGTAGCCCCTTGCTGTGCTTCAATAAATAGTCTCTGTCTATTTGAGATCAAGTCCGATGTTTCGTACCTTGGTTTCATACTTTCCTTACCTATCTGGTGCCATGACTCAGATCGGAGTCCTTAGGATCTTTTGGGGTGCATTCCCCCTTCTTCCCTTTCCTTTTTTCTATCTCCCTGCCAATGTTTCACTCCCATTGGGAGCACAGATGCTTGCTGTGCTCAGTATTCTGGACTAAAGAGCCACCAGTTGTGACCTGAGACCTCTAGTCCTTTCAAGTGGCTTCTTCTTTTCTTTTTTTCACCCTCTTCCTCCAGACTTTTGAACTCCAGATGAGAGGCCCTTTGCTGTTTAACTGACTTCCATCCACATCCTTATCAAATTCCAGCCTTCAGGACAAGCTACTCACTCTCAGTCTGCAGTGGTGGCACCCTGTTTCAGACATTAGAAACTCTGGGAGCTTCTCATTCTTTCCTCTGTCTGTGGACAACAAGAGGCTCTGGGAGGCCTCCACATATTGTTCTACCAGACATCCCAAGCATTATGAGTTTGGGGATGCTCCCTCCTATTTCCTTAGGTCTCACCGCATTGCCTTCCTTAAGCCTCAGAGATGCCCCTCCTAAAGCTCTGTCTCTCACACACAGTTCTGTTAGCTGGCCATAACTTCTCAGGTTCTCTTCCTCTCACACCAAATTTGAGGCATCCCACTAAATCAAATACAAAGCCTATATAGAAGCCCTTTTTTCCTCTAAAGCTGCTCATGGTCAGGTGATTTCTGCCAGCAATGTGAACCTGACTGCAACGGTAATGTTGGTACTGAGAGTGGTGTTGCTGCTAGACACCTGACTGTGTGGCTTTGGTCTTTTGGAGCTGATTTTCCAGAGGAATGCGGAAGGATTTGAATCTTGGCCTAAGAGACACCTTGCAGTGCTTATGTAAGTACAACTTGATGGATCCTTCTGGTCAGAGTTGCAAGACTGGAATGCAATAAGAACTATGGACTGTGAGGTTTGGATTATGAGGGTGAAAAAGAGCTTTGTCTGGATTGGGCTAGAAGCAATTTGTGTGAGGAGCTTGCTGTTATGGCCATATCCTGAGAAGTTGTGCAGGGTTGTATTGTGTAGAAAGAGACTGGTGTGAGCAGAGGGATAGGGCACAGAAATGAAGTCTTTGGGCTGAAACTTCTGCAATTATATGAGATTATAACCTTTGAGATTGGGCCAGTTTCCCTACACTGGAGCAACAGGAAGAATGTAGACTCTTTTGAAGGGGTCTGAGTGCTCAGGGAGTGTCCTGTTCTTCAAAGTCTGCTTTATTCCTCTCTCCCCCCCACTCCGGATTAACAAATTGGCACCCTACCTTGTATTATGGAGTATAAGAAATGCAGGAAAGAGAGGGTCATTGAGTTTGCAACATGGTCTTATGTTTTGGAAAAGGCCATGGGTAGTGTGAAGCAGGTTTGCTGGATGCGTGCATAGAGAGCTGATGGAGCTGTGAGAATGAACCATGGCTTGCAATGGGTTGGAGATGCAGGGAGCATGAGATGGCTGCTAAGAAGAGCTGCCAGCCCCTGATGAAGTTTTCCAGGACTGTGAGTAGCCTAGCTGGAGGAGCAGAATTGGAATTCCAGAGACTTGTTGCTGGTTAGAATTATTCAACTTGGAGACTTTGTTACTGACTAAAGTTTTTGGACTTGAAGCTACAGAGTTTGATGTTTGCTTTGGTTGTTTTAAATCTTGTATTGGCTGAATATTTCTTTGCAATGCTCAATGCCATTTTTTGTAGTGTGAATGTTTATTCTGTACCATTATGAGCCTTTGGGGATTTTTTGGTGTGATGGCTCAGTTAAAAGACCTTGGATTATGGGGATGATTGAACATCGTTAGAATTGATAAAAAAAAAAACAACACAAAAAAACTATGGGGATTCTTAAAGTCGAACTGAATGCATTGTACTTTATATCATGTATGGATATCAGTTTAGGGGGGTCAGGGGTAGAATGTTGTGGTTTTATTCAGGTGTCCCCCATAAACTTAGGTATTCTGAATGCTAGTCTCTCCAGCTGATGGCAATTGGGAATTAAAGACTCCTGGAGGCAGTGTATTGTTGGGGTGGGTTTATGGGTGTTATAGCCAGTTTCCCCATGACAATGTTTGGCACACTTTCTTGTGGCTATTGTCCTTATGTTGATCTTATAATGACCTTATGTTGGCCAGGGCGTGATGTCTACCCTCTGCTCATGCCATTGTTTTCCCTGCTATCATGGAGCATCCCTTTGAGTCTGTAAGCAAAAATAAACCCCCTTTTCCCAAATCTGCTCTTGGTCGTGATTTCTGCCAGCAATGTGAACCTGACTGCAACACCCTGCCTCCAGAAAGAAACTCCTGTCTTTTCTGGGCCTCTTTTACTTCTTCTATGTATGGATATCCATCTGAATTTATGTGAGTAAGACAAATGCCTTAACCATTGAACCATCTTTCTAGCCCCATAATTATTTTTTAAAGAAATAAACTTCTTTATTGAGATATAATTCATATTCCATAAATTCCCTCATTTAAGAGTACAGTGTACTGACTTTTATTATAGTCACAGGGTCATGCAACTATTATCATATCTAACTTTAGTATATTTAACCTTCCTCAAACTCCATACTTATTCAGAGTTGCTTTTCATGTGCCCCTTCCTATAACTCTTATATGCTCAAATATAGTTTCCTTTCTGCAGACATGGTAGGAATGATTTGAAGGCAGGCAGTGGAGATAAAGTGAGGAGGGTAGATGACAAGAACTGCAGTAAGAATGGCATCTAGAATCTTGTAGGCAATATAAGATCTTTGGCTTTTACTTTAGATGAGATGGGAAGACTTTGATGTTTATTTATTTATTATTTATATTTTGGTTTTCAAAGTATGGTCTCACTCTAGCTCAGGCTGACCTGGAATTCACTATGTAGGTGTCCTCGAAGGTGATCCTCCTACCTCAGCCTCCTGAGTGCTTGATTAAAGGCATGCACCACCATGACCCGGCCCTAAATTTTTAAAATTATTTTTACATATATATATGATGTATATTTTAATTGCACCAATTTTAAAAATTATTTGAGAAAGAAGACAGAAAGAAATTAAGAGAAAGAGAGAGGGAGACTGAGAGAAAATATGGGCATACCAGGATCTCTTGCTACTGCAGATGACCTCCAGACACATGTGAATCACTTTATGAATCAGGCTTTCTATAAATATCTGGGAATTGAACCCATACAGATAAACATTTCAAGCAAGCACCTTTAACCATTGAGCAATCTCTCCATTTTTATCTTATTCCCCCAACAGTCATCTCTTATTCCCTTTCCCTCCCATTAAGACCCCTCTTCTCTATTAATCACCATCTTACTTTCATACCTTAATTTTTAGCACATTGAGTTAAATTAGGGTCACTTGCATGATCATGTGTGGAAGGTTATTTACTGTGGAATGGACAATTTACTAGTGGATATACTACAGATTAACTCAGCTCCCTTGTCCCAGAAACCATTAGCTGCCTTCATATGTTCTTGACGATCTGGTCTCAGAGACTCTTTCCCCACCAATGGTGAAATACTGTGACAAACTCAGTCTTGTGCTAGAAACCACAGTGACTATTTGGGAGAGTGATAACCATGTCATATCTTCAAGATAGCATTCCTTAGTCCTGCTCCCCATCCACCTTCTCTTACATTCCAAAAATGTTTATTGAGGAATAATTTACATGTAATTAGTCTCATTAATTTTAAATGTAAGTTTTCTTAGGCCTCATCCTTTACTGAAGCTTCTTTATCTTCATGTTCCTCTGAATAGGAGCCTGTGATTGCCTATTTTTGATTTTTTTCAGCTAATACCTCCCTCTTTATGTACCATTTCTATGTAATGAAACTGCTTGTGACTGGAATTTGACTGAATGATCAAGCTCAGAGACTTTCAGTTAAGTTCTTATGATTATTCCTATTATTTAAAATAGAGCCATGGTTGGATCTACTCCTTGGAGACCGCTTTCTTTCCTCCTTTCTTTTGCATAGCTCAGTGTCATTTTTATACTTTTTTTTCCTTTTATTTTCTCTTCAAGGATAGGGCTTATTACCCTCTTCTTTTGGTAATGAATAATCTCCCCACCTGTGGTTCTTCAGATCTCTTTTCTGCCTGCACTAAATTTAGAAATCTACTACTTGATTTGCCTCAAATTTCTGTTTTCTGGCCAAGATCTATGCACTCCTTAGACTGATTTATTTCTTTCCTCACTTTTGTCACATAACTTAAAAAATATTTTTATTGAGAATTTTAACACATAACTCTACTGTGATTTGATCCTCTTTTGTTCTCCTTCCCCCAACCTATTCCTCTGAGCTCCCTCTTCTTTCCAAGTAGCCCTTCTTCTCTTTTGATGCTCCTACTTTTTTTCCCCCTCTTCTATCCTCTATGTCAAAATGTTGTTGTGGTCAATTTTGTGCATATATAATGGGACAGGCCATGTCCAGATGACAGTGCCCTAAAGTACTCCTTTCCACCCTGTGGCTTTTACATGCACTCTGCCCCCCTTTTTGACACGGTGCTCTCAGCCTTGGAGGGCATGGCAGAGACGTCTTGCTTAGTGTTGGGCTCTCAATGACCTCCTATTTTCAGCTTTGTCGAGTTTTAAGTCTCTTCATTGTCCATGGCCATCTTGGTAGAGAAGCTTGTCAGGCTAGCAGTGAAAGCAGCAAAACTAGTCTTTCCTCCACCTTATTGTCAATGTTCGCTGAGCCCTGGCAAGTGTGATAGGGATGTCTTGACCAGTACTAAGTACTGGATGTTTTCTTTCCATCACCTTGATGAGTTTTAGGTTTCCCCGTATTCATCACTATCTACCAAAAGAAGCTTCTTTAACCAAAAGTGTAAACAGCCCTGTGGGAATGAAAATATAACTGTTTAGAGGGCAATTTAATGGGCACAATGTATCCATTTAGCCAAAGAACAGTGGTAGCGTCCCCTCAATGGCACATGACTTTCTATATCACAGGTTGTTGACTGGATGATCCATACCAGGCACGGATCACTCCCCTCCCCCATCATGGTGCAGGCTTTAAATTCAGTTTGTGACCCCTATAACTGATCTGCAGCTATTTCACCAGTGGGCGCATCTTACCTTTCTGTCCAGTTGTGTAAGTTGATTAATTTTCCTCCCTTAGCAACTTGCATAGCACTTTCTGGCGGTATGTCAGCTAACCACAGAGAGGTTACTTGTGGCTCAGCTCCAGCTTGATTTCTCTGTGTTCTGCAACTGACAGAAACAACTTTCCTAAAAGGAAATTGATGTGTGTGAGTACCATATGTGTGTGTGTGTGTGTGTGTGTGTGTGTGTGTGTGTGTGTGTATTCTTTCTATTTACCTGTCATCTTTTGTTTTCATGTATGTTTGTAATATTTATGGTTGTGCTGTGTGTGTGGTGTGATGCATACACTCGTGTTTACAGATTTTGTGGAGGCCAGAGGAAAGCTGGGTGTACCCACCTCTATCACTCATCTCTGTATTTCCTTGAGATGGAGTCTCTCACTGAATCTGGAGTTTTTGGTCAGACTGGCTGACCAGCAAGTCCCAAGATTCTCTGGTCTCCACTCCCCATAGGACTGGGGTTACAGGCCAGCGTGTGTACACCCAGCGTTTTGACTGGATGCTGGGTATTGAACTAAGGCCCTCTCCAGCCCTCATGTTTGTATGATAAGAACTCTTACCCACTGAGATATCATCCTGGCTCCATCACCTTCTTGCATAGATCCACCTCAAGGTTTATGAATATCTACTTCTAGATGTATTCTTTGTCCTAATGTGTCATTTCTTTTAAACTAGTTCTCCCCCCCTAGGTTCTATTTCAATCATATTATTTTTTGTGCTTTTTCTCCATGTGCCATGCCAAGAGCTGTATGACTACTGTGAACACTTGATGTCACAGCCCTGTATTTCCCTCTATCAAATAATTCATCTACTAACAACCTTCCAACTTTGTGATCTTAGGCAAGCCATTTAATTGCCTCTGGGTATTTAATCTGTATAATAATAAGTTAATAATGAGCTAAATAACATCCTAGATTACTTAGCATAGTGCATGTCTCCGTTTAATCACTTAATATCTATATGAAATTTTAATCATTATTATTAACGTTATCATTATCTGATGTGATATAGAGTAGCAAACGTTTAGAAACAGTATAAACGTGTAACCAAATGGAATTAGTTAAACAAGCAAACAAACAAAACTATGGGCTATTGATGTGATACTATAGATAAAATGCTGAGTGAAAAAAAAAAAAAACGTAAATTATGATTTGTGCTCCCAGTAGTTGTAGGATGAGTAGTTTAGATAAAACTTATGATTGTGGACACAGAAAATCTCGATCAAATATAAAATGTGCTGAAGGAAATTGGTGAGCTAGGATTACAGTACAGACTGCACAGCTAGATGCCTCAGAGGGTGCTGCTGAGACAGTGCAGCATCTGTCACTTAGCTACTTCCTCCTGGGGGGTTTTCTCTATCCAGGAAACTACTGAGCTAGATAAGCCAAATATGTGTGTGTGTGTGTGTGTGTGTGTGTGTGTGTGTGTGTGTGGCTTTTCTGGCTACATCTTTCTATTTTGGCTCATGAAATATAGAGCCATGGATGGAAAACTATAAGTGACCTTGGAAAATGGAGACTAAAATTCCAATTCTTTTAGAAGCGAAACCCTTTTGATTTGGCTTCCTTGCCTGTAGGATAAGAGCATCAGGGTATTTAGTGATGGGACCTTGTACTTGAGCCGTATTTTTGAAAAAAAAAAAAAAACTAACACATGAAAAATGCAGTTTATCCAACATGACAGGAAATCAGTAAAAGTCATCACAATGGTTCGCCCATCTGACTTTCTCCAGTAAAATACACAATGCATTAATTTGCATTGTACTTCACAAGTTAAGGATTCATATTATTAATATTCATATTATTAATTCATATTAATTTATATAGACATTAAAATAATTGTAAGTGGAAACTATGTGAAGGGCAATGAAATAATTAGTAATTCACTGAGAAAAATGTAAAGACGCTGATGGGACATGGACTGTGCGGGATAAACATGCATCACTTAGCAACATTTTACACTTGATGCACATATACCAGTTAGCATTTTTTTTTTTAGTATAAATACACACAGTGTTTCAATTAAAACATGGGCATTATTACATTGGATTAAGAAGCACATTTAGGGCTGGAGAGATGGCTTAGTGATTAAGGCACTTGCCTGTGAAACCTAAGGATCCAGGTTTGATTTCCCAGTACCCACATAAGCCAGGTGCACAAGGTGGTTCAGGAGTAAGGAGTTTGTTTGCAGTGGCTGGCATACCCACTCTCTCTATATATGCCTCTTCCCCACTCTCTTTCTCCTTCTGTCTTTCAAATAAATAAGTAAATAAAATAAAAAATATTATAAAAAGAAGCATAATTAGCATGTTCAACTTTAGGAATTTTATAAGAAGTAAAATGATGGAAAGTATATACTATGGAAATACTGAGTAAAAATTTTAAGTATATTAATATTATATGATTCTATTTATATAAATCACACATATATGAGAAAGTAGTTTGTGATTGGAGAAGTCCCTTCAGAGGAGTGGCTATGTAACTGCCTTGCACTTGGTGGACACATATAACCGAGCATCCATGCCTGTAAACCATCCACATGTCTGTCATAGAGCAACCCCAGCTCTAGAAGTGAGTATGGAATGCAAGTCCTGTCATACGTGGAGAAATCTAGAGCCCAAGCTGTTGATTACACAAAGCAAAAAGCTGACAATCAATAAAAGAGGTATTCATTCAAAAACTAGAAAATGATATCGAATTAAACACCAAGCGTGGAGTGTGACAAATTATGAAGAGATGAGAAAAATTAAACAATGCAAACAAACTTGCAGCAGAAAGGATTAATAAATCCAAAACGAGTCCTTCTAAAAGACCAATGAAATTGATAAACTGCAGATACTGCTAAGAAGGAAATCAGAAGGCCACATAAAAATATAAAAAGTGAACAAATAACAATTTTATTTCTACAGACTGCCAATCAGTTTGAAATGTTTATGCCAACACATTTATATAGAAGAAAAAAACTCAAAAATATCACAAGTTTTGAGAGCAAGTGCATTTGGTAGGGTTAGCTCCATGATATAGTCATGCCAAATGTCCTGAAATGGCACTTGACGTGTAGTAGATGTTCAATACAGATATAGAATGAATTGTCATGAAGTTTCTTGATCTTGAGAACATAGAAACTGGCTTCTGTAGGCTGTATTCAGCCTGGAGGAGTCTCTGGGTAAGGGGACTGAATAATTCTCATGACGCTTTAGGAGAGATATCATCCTGCAGGCTGAGGTGAGAGGCACAAGCCAGGAAGAGAAAGATATGGGTGTGCAACAGACACAGTTGGTAGGAGAGGAGATGGAAATGTCAGAGGTAGACAAGCGAAAAGCATGTATGGTGACATTATAACTGTGGCTATTACATAGCAAATTTGAAGAGATTACCTAAATGCAAACATTTCTTTTAACATTTGACATTCACAAGTCCTTTTCTTACAGCCTGTATCTTTCATCAATACCTTCTACACTTGATTAAATGCGGGAAAGAAAATGGAACACATCAGCTTGACATTTTTCTGAATCAAGGCTTTTGTCATAGGATAAATGTTGCCATTTGTTATTAAAACACTCCTGCCTACACCTCCTATCAGCAAAATAACTCCCCCCTCTCAATCCATTGGGGGTTTACTTTGTCCTTCATAACACAATCTACAAATTAGCAGTGATCCCATAATTTATCTCTGTGATGCCATGTTCATTTTATTTATAATCCAGAGGCAATTAAAATCTCTTTTATACAACAGTGTACTGATGACAGATGTGTGGCTGTCACTCTGACACATGATGGGTGGCATAAATCATTTGACGATCAAAGTATCTTCTGACTTGCTAGTCTCTAGTTACAGCAGATGCCATCCCAGACAGAGTGACAGGGACATTCTTTATAGGAGCCTCATTTTAGCTAACGGCTTTATGCCAGCTCTGGAATCTTGACAGCTTGGCCAGTTTGTGACAGCTTGGATATGCTTCGTGTTGCCTTCATAAGCCATCAAGGGTCATCACATCCCTTCTTCCCACAGAGGGTTCAGTGGTTTCTTAGCATAACATACAAGAGCATCGTAGTCTGAATCCAATGTATCCGTCTAGCCTTGGTGCCAGCATTATGTCTCCTTTCCTTCAACTACACCTATCTTCTTCCAAACTACCACATCTTACAATCTTTACAGACTACCTGAAGTTTCTTGAACATGATCTCTTTCTTGGCTGGATGAGGTTGCATAATTTTAAAATAGTTTTCTTCCTCTTTAGCTTATCTAGCAGAATCCTTCTTTATGAAGCTGAGTTCATGAAGTTCAGCTGAGTTGTTCCTGTCTCTGTGAGACAGTCAAAAACCATTTACCTTAAACTAGTTTCTTCTTCCTTGTGGCTTCCAAAACAATGAATATATTTTTAAATCAGACTTGACTAAATTACACTCATCAATACATGGGAATACAATAATCATTGGTCTATGCAAAAGAACACTACATTTTTTTAAAAGTACATTTTATTTATTTATTATTTAGAAAAGGAAAGAGGGGGAGAGGAAGATAAAGAGAAGCTGGGCATTGTGGGTCACACTTTAATCCCAGCACTTGGGAGGCAGAGATTGGAGGATCGCCGAGAGTTCAAGGCCACCCTAAGAATACATAGTGAATTCCAGGTCAGCCTGAACTAGAGTGGGACCCTACTTTGAAAAACCAAAAAAGAGAGAAAGAGAAAGAAAGAGGGAAAGACAGAGAGAGAGAGAGAGATGGGAATGCTAGGGCCTCTAGCCCCTACAACCTGGGTCCTTAAGGCTTTGCAGGTAAACATCATAACCACTAAGGCATCTCTCCAGCTCCCTTTTAAAATTTTATTTATTTTGAGAGAGAGACAGAAACAGAGACAGGCAGATAAGAGAGAACATTACATTTTATTCATGTTTTTCCAGTTTGTATTGATTTCTGACTAACATGGATAGTCATTCTGGAAATGTAATTTATGTTTGCAGCTGGCAAAATTGAGATTATATAGTATCATTTTATTTATAATATGGATTAAAACTTTATATGTTCTGGCATGCTTAAAATATACATCTTTCTTTTCTTACTGGAAGTTATTTTTTAATGTATATATTACTATATATTCATTTCATTGGTTCAGAAAGAAACACGAAGATAATAAAACACTAGCATTCTCCTCTTCACTGTATGTTTTAGCATGCATTCATGTATTTATAGCACTTAGCTTTTGTGAATTATGTCTTTTATCTTGCCTTTTTAATCTAATTACCTAAGATTCTAAGTGGATGTATATTAAAATCTACAAATATGATTTTTGTGTGTTTTGTGGGAGCTGTTAGCCAAACTCAGGAACTTGTGCCTCTGCTACAGTGCTCAGACCCAATCTCCTCAACTATAATTTTGTTCAATCTTTTCTTTTTTTATTGACAACTTCTATACTTACATACAAAAACGTATGATATTTCCCTCCCCTTCCCCCATTCCTCTTTAGAACTCCAATCTCCATCATATGCCCTCCCTCTCTCCATTAGTTTCTCTTTTAATTTGATGTCATCATCTTTTTCTTCAATTATGAGGGTCTTGCAAAGGTATTGCTAGGCACTGCAAAGTCATGGATATCGAGGCCAATTTCTGACTGGGCAGTTGCATTGTAAGGAGAAATACCCTTCCTTTGGCTCTTCCATTCTTTCCGCCTCCTCTTCCACAATGGTCCCTGAGCCTTGGAGGGTGTGACAGAGGTGTTTCAGTGCTGGGCACTCCTCCATCCCTTCTTTTCAGCACTATGCTGCTTTTGGGTCATCCTAGTGGTCATCACCATCTGAAAAGAGAAGCTTCTGTAACCAGAAGTGTGAGTAACATTAATATATGAATATGAACATTAAGCGTAGTGCTTTCAGGGTAGCTTGGTGGGAATAATATATACATTTAGTCAGACAAGAGCAGGCTTATACCCCTAAGGCTCATGACCTCCCCTGCCATAGACTTTTGTTTAGGGTTTTCAGTACTAGGTATGTATTCCCTCCCATAGAGAGGGCCTTCAGTCCAATTATGGAGCAGTTGGTTACCCCAAGAGCAGATATGCCACTATTGCACCCGTTCAGTCATTGGGCCTGTCTGGCCAAACTTGAGTGTTCAGTGTCCACTGTTTTCACTGCTGATGACTTCTGTCTCCCATAGGGCTGCATGCAGTGCAGCTTTTTTTCCAGCTTTCAGTTGGCTGGTCTACAGGGAGAATGTTTTCTGCTCAGCACCAGCTTTCTTTCTCAGTGATCTTGCCTCTCAGGCAAGAGATGTCTTCAGCAATAGGGTCTTATCATCTGTTTCTCAAGGGCAACCAAGGGCTTTGGCAATAGCCTTTAATGTTTTGGAGGCTACCGGGACTTCCTTGGTCAACAACTCACTGGAAGGTATCCCATCTCAGTCACTGAAAATTTCTGGATGTGCCAGCTTCTGGATGTGCCATTATTCAAAAAAGTAGGTTTACATAAGTCTTATTTATACTATGTTGAATTTTGATTGACCCTCCCCCTGCCCTTCTTTTACTCATTCTCTTCCTATGGCCTCACTTAGGCCCTTCCCCTCCCTGTAATCTGTTTTTCTACTTAAATATGTGCAATGCCATATGCTTAAATCCTTCCCTCTTCTGCCTCTCTTATAGCCTTTTACCAGCTTACTGGTTTCTAGTACCTTTTTTTGGTTCCAGTTCACACGTAAGTCTATACATTTGTAGCTAGGATCCAAATATGAGAGAGAACATGTGATGTTTGGCTTTCTGAGCCTGGGTTACCTAGCTTAATATAATCCTTTCCAGATCCATCCATTTCCCTGCAAATTTCCTAATTTCATTTTTCTTTACTGCTGAATAGAAATCCATTGTGTAAATGTACCACATCTTCATTATCCATTCATTTGTGGAGGGACATCTAGGCTGGTTCCATTTCTTAGCTATTGTGAATAGAGCAGCAATAAACATGGTTGTGCAAGTATCTCTAAGGTAGTGAGAAGAGTCCTGTGGATATATGCCTAGGAGTGCTATAGCTGGATCATATGGTAAATCTATTATTAGCTGTCTCAAGAACCTCCACACTGATTTCCACAATGGCTGGACCAGATTACATTCCTACCAACAGTGTAGAAGTGTTCCTCTTTTTCTGCATCCACACCAACACTTATTGTCATTTTTTGTTTTCTTGATGGTAGCCATTCTGACAGGAGTGAAATGGAATTTCAAAGTGGTTTTAATTTGCATTTCCCTGATGGCTAAGGATGTGGAACACTGTTTTAGATGTTTATATGTTTAATGCCATCTGCATTTCATCTTTTGAGAACTCTCTATTTATTTAGATCCATAGCCCATTTTTTAACTGGGTTGTTTGATTTCTTATTATTCTGTTTTTTGAGTTCTTTGTATATTCTGGATATTATTCCTCTATCAGATGTATAGCTGGCAAAGATTTTCTCCCATTCTGTAGGTTGTCTTTTTGCTCTATTCACAGTGTCCTTTGCTGTACAAAAGCTTTGTAATTTCATGAGGTCCCAGTGGTTGATTAGTGGTTTTATTCCCTGAGCAAATATGTTGAAGGGGTTCCCCTACCTTTTCCTCTAGCAGTTTCAGAGTTTCAGGTCTGATATTAAGGTCCCTTGATCCATTTGGACTTGACTTTTGTGCATGGAGAGAGACAAGGATCTATGTTTATCCTTTTGTTTCTTGTATTATAATGTAGTGACTTTTGCATCATGGATTGATTTGATGCTTAGGTTTTCTGTTTACCTGCAGTGTTCTTAGGTGTGGTGATCCACCTTTATATTCTTTCAGGATATGAGTTTAAGGTGCCAAGTGTAGCACTCAGAAGTAATCCTAGCTTTTGAATTTGCTTATTAAGAAAGTATTGTAGTGGACTGGTGGAACAATTTACTGGCAAGTTCTAAACTTCAACTGAGCAAAATACACATTCAATTAAAATGAGCACAGAGTATACAAGTGTGGGAATTAAAACAAACAGTCTTATAAGGTCAAAATCCCTAAGGGTATGTGTTGCTCTTCACCTTAATCCTGTCAGCTAGGAGATAGAGGATTTTGTTCTGACTTGTGTTCCAGGTCAACCTGAAGCTGGATGAGACCCTGCCCCCAATAATGACAAAAGCAAAAGATAAAGGCCCTCTAATGTAAAAGTATTATAGGCAACAATATTCAACATCCCATATTCAGCTTATTCAAAAATGGTAAGGCAAACCACAAATATGTAACCCATAACCTGCTCTGACCTGGAAAGAGAGATTAGCACTTACAATGCAAGTCTATGTACCTTTTTTTGTCAGTTGGCCTTGTTACCTTTTGGTGTGGCTTCCACACTCACCAATGCTGAGTGCCCACCTCGTTCCCTGAGCTGTGGAGCTTGGCTCAGCTGTGCTGGATGCCGTGCTGGTGATGTGGTACAGAGCTTCAGCTTGCCTCCATGGTGCTGGATACAGTGCTCCTAGGAGCTAAATGCTGGCAGATCTCAGTGGTTCTGATGGTTGGGGGATGGGTGAGTTCAGGAAGCCTGTAGTTGCTCACACTGTTCCCCTGTAGCCCTTTCAGTAGCTCAGCAGACTTTTTTTTAGATTTCTGGGCTCTGTGAGGAGACTGATGAGGTTGGAAAATTCCGTTTTTTGGGTGGCAGGCACCACAGCGGCAGCTCAGTTGTTCTGGGTGGATGCAGAAAGCTGCTGTGGAGCGGGCTGTGGTGGGTTGGGCTGCAAGTTCCACAGTGGGATTCTGGCTGTCTCCTGATTTTCCGCTGTTTTCCAGAAAATATATTCTGCTCTTTTCTGAAGAAGAGTGTAGTTTGCTTAAATCCCTCCTGATCTGGTTTGGCATGGCTCATCTTACCTGGAGGTCTCATCCAACTCTGTTTAATCTTTTCTCTATATAATTTTGTCAGTTGTTTCTTCACATAGACTTAAGTAATAGTGTTAAATTTATGCAAAATATGATTTCAACACAATTTATTACCCATTTTACAAATGTTTAACATCTCTTCAGTTCTGATATTTTCCATTTTAAATTGTATTTTGACTAATATAAAGTTAATTGTATTTGTTTGGATTATCTTTATTTTGTCTATTTTCTCCATCTCTTTTCCAATGTTATATATCATATTTCCTAAAAATATCTCATATAATTGATATTTTTCTAAATCTTGTGCATCTGGCTTTATGTGGGTATTGGAGAATCAAACCTGGGACCTTAGGCTTCCTAGGCAACACCTTAACTGTTGGGCAATCTCTCCTGCCCCCCTAGTCAGGGTTCTTTAAAGGAACAGAACTAGTAGAACATATATATGTCTATATCATCTATCTATCTATCTATCTATCTATCTATCTATCTATCTATCTATCTGTCATCTGTCTATCTATCTATTATCTGTCTCTGGTTTTAGGAGGTTGGCTTATATGATATGGGTACACAGTCTAACAATGGCTGACTGCATACTGGAGAGGCTGAGAACTGGATAGCTTCTCAATATAGAAAGTTGGGTGCTTCAACAGTCCCAATCTGGCACCCTGGAGAGCTGCTGGCCTTCAGTCATGTTGGAAGTCTGAAGAACCTAGATTCAAAGGAGACTAGCAGCAGAGGTCAGACACATGCACTCCCCAGCCCACAGTTGGGGAGGATCTTCTCCCTTCAGTTACTATTTCCTGGAAATATGTTCACAGACCCACCCAGAGCTGTGTCTCTTAGTTAATTCCAGATCCAATCAAGCTGGCAATGAATACTAACCATCACATTAGGCAATTGCTCAATGATTGGGCTATATCTCCATATACTCAAAGTTTTGTTCTTATCTTTTGATGTTGAGACATGGTCTTGCTAAGCTGTCCATGCTGGCCTTGAACTTGCTCTGTAGCAAAGACAGGCCTTGAGTTTGCAATCCTCTTGCCTTTTCCTTCAGAGTATCTGGGATTATAAGCATGTGCCACCTACCTGACAAGAGGCTCTAACTTTGAATGTAAGTGAAACTTATCTATCTTAGTTATTAATGTAAGATTTGAGCTGTTTTTATGAATTAGTTTAGTTCTCTCAAAATTTCAATTATAACTGATAGTCTCACTTAAACTATTTGAAATAGATTTCTTTTCACTTTGCTTTTTTCTTTTGAGGTATTAATAATATTTTTAAAATTGTCTCTGTTATTCCTAAAGCCCTTTTGGAGTGTGCCTTATCTTCATATTTAAGCTCACTAACTCATCCTTTGCAATTGAATTCCCCATTTTGCTGACTAGTGTTCTGTATGCCATTGTTCTAGTCCTGGCTCATTTTCCTTCACCTCTCCCTTTATCTGGTACTCTTTTTTTTTTTTTTTTAAAAAAATTATTTTATTTATTTTTGGAGAGAGACACACAGAGAGACAGACAGAAAGGGAGAAGGAGACAGAGAATGGGCGCGCCAGCCATCTCATCTGCTGTGAACGAAATCCAGATGTGTGCACCCCCTTGTGGGCAAGTGCGGCATTGTGCCCTTGTGACACTGCATCTGGCTAAACGTGGGACCTGGGATTGGAACCGGATTCTTAGGCTTAGCAGGCAGGTGCCTTAACCGCTAAGCCATCTCTCCAGCCTTATCTGGTACTCTTATTTTGAATGACCCTGATTAGTTTATTATGTCTGCTCCAAATAATGTTTGTAGGTTGTTCAGTTTCTTGTTTTCCTTTTGGAAAGTTATATTATGTAAATGTTTCATAGTCTCTTTTTGGAAGTGGATATTCCCCCAGAATTATTAACTTGATAAGTAATGTCTATCTGCAAATAGGAATGTAATCTCATGGCAGATGACCATCCTTTGCCCTTGACTGCCATGTCTCTGTGTTCACATGGGAGGGCCCCCAGTACACATCCACTCTGTTTGCTTTGGAATTTCTACATTTATACTTGCATAGCCACTTTTGTCTCAAAATCCCAAAACTTGATACACAGTAATGAATCCTCCAGGTTTTTCTGTGAAGTACGTGAGACCTAGGTTACAGGTGAGACAAAAAGGGGACTATAGCTTTCAACTTTGTAAAGGGCATTGAGTAGCTCAATGACAGCACTAGAAAGCTCCAGTTCATCCTCCCAGCTGCCCAGAGCCAGGTATATCTTGTGGGTGAGTGGGAGGGGTCCACCAGAAAGAGGTGCTCAGTTTCTGGGTGTTGCCCAGTCTCTATCGCTGCCCAGAAACTGAGATACATCTTCAGAAAACACTTCTCCATCTCAATACCCAACATGAATATTTTGGTATAGGAATCTGGGATCCATTATCTTTCCTTTGTCTAATTTAAGACTGACCAAAGGGAGTCCGTGCTGTTTCCATGCTGATCAGGTGCTTTCAAATACATGATCCTTTTTCATCAAGTATCTGGAAAGTGACTGCATTTTATGCTTGTTGAACGTTTATATATGAATACAGTGTAATCATTCAATAGGGAAGTTTATCTATAATGAAAGCATGAAAGTAACACCTTAAAGAAAATGCCCAATCCTTAGGGTATGCAAATGTAAACTTGGTGTTTGTTAGAAGTCAGCAAACACTATTTAATTGCAATCTGCCAGGTAGGTGGATGTAGTGAATGCCTGTTATCTTTTCAAACCTGGTTGTGATAAATATTTCTAAGATGAGGGAATTATTTCAGTTTGCTTAGTTTGATGAAAATGATTGGTTTTTCAACACTGAATATGTTCAAAGGTCCAAGAATGGAGATCAGAAGACAATTCTGGGGTCAATGATAGCTATCTCAAATAAAGATCCACTTTGACTCCTCAGGCCTGCTGCTTTTAATTATCTGTGGTTGTGCTTTCATGGCTACCATGGACTGTCTCCATGCTGTTTTTCTATCTACATCAGTTGGTCTTCTTTTAAGTTTTAAAAACTTTTTAATTGACAACTTTTAGGTACGCAAATCGAATCTTTTGATCATAATCTCCCTTGTCCCCATCCCCTATGCTAAGTCCCTTCTTGTTTCCATCTCGTACCTCTTATATTTTTCTTGGGGTTTTTCATTTTTTTATTATTAGGCAGAATTTTTGTATGGACACATCATGTGTTGGTACCATTAACGGGGGTGATTCTGCACTCTACACCTAGGGGACATTTGACAATGTCTAGATACTCAGCAGAGGCCAGTTGTGGTCTGAATCAGATGTCATCCATAAATTCAAATGTTTTGAACGTGCAGTTCCCAGATCACCATTTGGAAGAAGAAGCCTTGCTGAAGGAGGGGTGTTTCTGGGGACAGGCTAAGTGGTGTTATGACCCAGCTTCCCTCTAGCCAGAGCTTAGCACACTCTTGCTGCTTCTTCCATCTGCTGTGGCAAGGAAGTGATGTCTGCCCTCTGCTTGTGTGTTTTTCTCCTGCTATCATGAAGCTTCTCCTCCAGACTGAAAGCCAAATAAACCCTTGCCTCCCATTAGCAGCTTTTAGCTGGGTGTTTTGTCACAGCAACATGAAGGTAACTATAATGCCAGAAATGCAACCAAATACATTAAAATGAACAGAGCAGATCCTCACAAGAAAGTGTTATCCACTGGTACAAAATGTCAAGTGCTGCCGGGCGTGGTGGTACACGCCTTTAATCCCAGCACTTGGGAGGGAGGCAGAGATAGGAGGATCACCATGAGTTCAAGGCCAGCCTGAGAATACAGAGTGAATCCAGGTCAGCCTGGGACAGAGTGAGACTCTACCTCGGAAAACAAAACAAAAAACAAAAACAAAAACAAAATGTCAAGTGCTTTTGTTAAGACACCTTTTACCCTAGGTGTTATAAGCCCCTAGTTTATTATCTCCCCTGAAATCTCCATGTGGTAGTGACTGTGGAGCTGGACAAAGGAATATGAAATGCAAGTGTGTGTTGTTCAAATCTCTTTGTGCTCTTATGTTTGATTACTAGAAATTCAGGATTCTAGGGGTGTGTAATTAACTCCATTCTTGTCATCTATCCATATTTTTTCTTTCTCTTACTCTCTGACTCAGTGTCTCTGTCACCCACAAAGCCGACGAGTTCTTGGGATCTCTTAATCTCTTCATATATGTTTGGTTAATGTATTTAATATTTGGTCCATGAGCTGGTTGCCTTATTTTAGGAGGTGGGGCTTAGCTATGGGAACTGGGTTAATGTGGGTGGGGCAGGCCTTGAGTTTTATAACCTAGATCTGCTTCCTGTCTCATTTCTGCCTTCTGATCTGCCTGGACACAACATGACCAAGCTTCTACTATCCTTGCTGCAAACAGCTTCTGCCTCCATGCCTTCCCTGCCAGGATGGTCCCTTGAACAAAAATCAATCCCTCCTCCCCCAAGTTGCTTTTTCTCAGTTTTTTTTTTTGTCATAATAATGAGAAAAGTGGCTAATACAGGCTCTTTATATTTATTTCTGGGTTTTGACCTTCAATCCTTTCTAGGGTGTAGCTTATTTTCTATATTCATTCTTTATTGTTCTTTATACTGGATAGCACTTCAAGATATTTCCTTGTTTGAGTTCCACCCAAAAGCTGGCATGTTCTGGCTTATATATTTAGTGTCTCAGCTGAAGTGTTTCTATGTAAAGACCACATATCTTTTTTTTTAATTTTAATTTTATTTATTTATTTGAGAGAGGGAAAGAGGGAGAGAGAGAGAGAGAGAAAGAGAGAGAGAAGAATGGGTGCACCAGGGCCTCCAGTCACTGCAAACAAACTCCAGATGCATGTGCCACCCTGTGCATCTGACTTATGTGGGTACTCGAGAATCAAACTGAGGTCCTTTGGCCTTGCAGGCAAGTGCCTTAACTGCTGAGCCATCTCTCCAGCTCCATCTATCATTTTATTTTCAGAAGATCATTCCTGAGTGATCATCCCTCTCCTGTCACTTTTAGCTCCTTTACTCCATTTTTCATTTCTTCATAACAATTGTCACTTGTCATATATTTGCTCATTTTATGTCTTTTTGTCTTATCCTACTTTTATAATAGTAAGCAAAGACTTGTTTTGTCTACTGTTGTATTCCAGAACTTAGAGGAAAGGATGAGTGCTGTATCAGCCCCTGGCACCTACACTAAGGTTAATATGTCATGCTCTCTCCTTGAAATTTTGAGATAGAGATGGATAATTATAAGAATGAAGTTATACAAATAAATGCGTTTAGAAGATACCACTGTGCAGCCTCGGAGAACGACCTCCAGAGTAAGTGGCACCAGCTTAGGTGTGAAGAACACATATAGGAAGGCAGAAGATCATCTTGGGGGAAACGCCATAGCAGTTTTAAGACAGTTCCAGCTTATGAATGAAGGAGGTAATCCTGTAAACATAAATCTAGTCACATTGTGAAGGACACCTCATGTCATATGAAGCAGGTGAGACTTCATTCTGTGGAAGATTGGGAATACTAAAGTATTTTGAGCAGCTCTTGTTTGGAAATGATAATGTTAACAGCACTGTGGGGGTTGGATTGGATGATCAGAGGGGGTAATGATAGGCCATCACAGAGGGTTTGAAAATTAATTCTGAGACTCATCTATTGCCTCCTACTGAGGCCATTTATTCTCTGTGACCTTCCTCTTTCCTCGCTTGATGATATAGTTTAAAGCCCAATTTCTTATAAAAACTGCTTTTCAATTTCTAAAAATTATAGTCAGCAACCCTGTGGTCAAGCATCTGATCAATCACTCGACACATTTCCTATCCATCTTGTGCATCGTCACCAGAATAGATGTAGTTTTGAATCACTTCAGGGGAATTCTCCCAGAGTCTGTACTGGAGAGCCATATCTCACAGTCTGTGTCATTTAGAATGCAGTCCTAGACATCCATCAGGAGATGCTCAATTAATTTTGTTGAGGCTTGAAGTCACTTATAATTACAGCCTTGTTATCTGAGTATGTCTTCCTTATCTATTACTACCCAAGCTTCGTTGTTGGCTTGGCTACCATGGGTACCATTATTTCATTGGTAAGCTTTGGTCCTGTACCTCCTAGCTCAAAGTGATTAAGTACTGCTCCTCGCCAGTAGACAAAGGACATGACCAGCTTTTAGATTTCTTGGGTAGAGCTTCTATGCTGACATTTATTTTCTCCAATGTCTCAGGAAATGCTCCTTCTGTGCAGTGGGGACTGTCCAGGCTTTCAGTGTCAGAAAGCTGATACATGAAAGCTCCTTTTTCCAGCTAATCAACAGGTCTAGGTAAGCTCACAGAATGTAGAATGGTTTGATAAGTTACAAGGATTATTTTAGGATATAATAATAAGAAGGATATGGCTATTATATTCCTATAGTTCATTTTTTATTAATGAGCACTTATTGGAAACTTATATACCTCAGAAAATGATGAAACAAACAAGGCTTGGGTTACCACCCCAGGATTCCTAGGATTGAACCCTAGGATTTATGAGGAACCTTTCATATGTGATTAATGAATGGTTACTTCCATTCACTTCAACAAACATGGATCCTGGGTTCTTTACACATATCATTGTCTATGTGGTAGTTAGTATGTGATATTAAAACAGGTAATGCACAGATCCCTATTTAAAGGTGATTACACTCAATAGGAGAGATAAACATGCAAGCAAATAAATATTCTCTGTGACAGATATAAATACAGAAAAGGGCATACAGTGGACATGTAGCAGAATTGGTCAGTAGCTTTATCTGGAGTGGAGTTTTTCTAGAGTGGGTGATAGGGATATGAGCTTTAACTGGTCTGTAGGAGGTTTTGCAAGACATCTTCAGGCTGGATTGGTTGGTGAGTTAGAGAGGTTGCCAGAGAAAAGGACTATCTAGGACTTTTGTCACTTGTGCTCCTCTGTTTCTTCCCATGTTTTACTTTATAATAAAGTTTATTTCCACCCCAAAACCTCAATTATGCCCTTTTTAAAACTGTTGAACAATAAGAATGAATTTGGAGATTAAATGTTTCTATCATTTTAACCATGATAGAAAGAGTAAAATGTGTCCATTCTTGATTAATTCAAAGTTTTTGTTAGAATTACTAACAGTGATCAAGAGTTGCAAAGACATTGTTTAAAGATTTATTATTTATTTATTTATTAGAGACAGAGAGAGAACAAAGGAGGGAAGGAGGGAGGGAGGGAGGGAAGGAGGGAGAGAGAGTGAGAGGGAGAATGGGCACACCAGGGCTTCTAGCCACTGCAATGGAACTCCAGATGCATATGCCACCATGTGCATCTGGCTTACGGGGAACTGGAAAATCAAGCCTGGGTCCTTAGACTTCTCAGGCATGCACCTTAACCACTAAGCCATCTCTTCATCCCCCAAGACATTTTCTTTTTACTTATTTTATTTCATCTAATTGTCCTCAAATTCCTATGTGGTAGCAATCATTAATCTAATTTTACTAAAAATGAGGAAAATGAAATTATATGACCTTGGTCTTAAGGAGTTTATCTGTGCAGGATTGGGACTTTACATGTCATCTGGAGTCTGAATCAAGTGCTCTGTCCTTTACCACTATATAAAGTTTACACACACACACACACACACACACACACACACACACAAAACTTGTATTAGACAAGAAGCATTTTCAGTGTTATTCTAGTGAGGTGTTCTTTGTATCTGTGGGAGGCAAATTAAGAAAAAGATTATTTAAAATAAGGGAGGATAAATTGGCTTAGAAACATGGAAAAGGTTACCATAGGATTTATCATATAAACAAGGACAAGTTGAGAATAAGTGAACTGCAGCTAAACCCACAACTATGGTTCCCCCCCCCCAAAAAAAAAAAAAAACTGGCACTAGCTAGCCTAGCTAACCAGTAATCCCCAGTGATTTTCCCATCTTTGACTCCCAAAGGACTGGGGTTAAGGGTGCACGTGGCCATGCCCAGCCGTCTACAGATGTGCTGGGAGTTGAACTCATGCTCAGTCTCTCTCAGGCCTTCATGCTTGTGGAGCAAGTACTTTTGTCCACTGAGCCATCTCCCCAGTCCATTTCCTTAAGTTAGGATGTATAGTATTTTCCCCAGGTAGTTAATCTTTCTACATGAGACGTTTGAAAAATGGTATTATTTTTTTGGGAATGAGGAAGAATCACATCTATTTTGAAACTATAATTTTCCTTCCTAGGAGGTTTTTGGTTTCTTCTTGAATTATGCTAATTTAGTAGCTTTACCAGTCCAAGATGGACTGAAAAGCAGTTCAATTTCAAGTCTGTAATAACCAGAAATAAATTCTGTTATGTCTGACTTTTTATTTTTGTTTGGCATACATGGATTTGTCCTCTTAATTAAATATTTGTCAATAAATAAGTTTAACTTCCCTGAACTCTGTTTAGCAGGAGTTAACTCACTGAGCTGATTATATTTTCTAAAGAGTAAAATTTAGTCTAGTTTTGAATAAATTATGAATGTAAGCAAAAAAAAAAAAAAACAGGGGCTGTTTGGGGCCATATGGACATCATAATTACAGTCTATTCACTAACTCATTTATTCATTTAATCAACAATTCTGATTACCTATTTTGTGGAAAAATCCAGACCAGGCTAAAGACAAAGATAACTATGAGTTATTTAATGAGCAACAGGGGAGATAAACAGACAAACAGAAAAGAGCAGTTTCCAATTACTGCTGGAATATTCTGTTGGAATTTGCACACATGCTATTCCACTTTATACTAAATAACTTCATAAACACTGTTATTAATAGTCCCTTTTGTAGGTGATAATAGTTTAAATTACCTACTCCATTCTATTGAAAGAATGCTCTTTAAAATACTATCATAGCACCACTTAAAATATGAGGATAATTTGGCTCCTTAAAGAGCCACAATTTTAGCATAAGATACCTTGAGGAATCATACTCTTGGATTTTATTCCTTCAGCATGAATCTTTAGGAATTGATGTTTGGATAGACAGTATGTTCTGAGTTTCTGTGAAAGGTAGGAATCATTTGTTTGTGACTGAAAATATCAACTAAACTGCCTTCAGCAAAAGAAGGAGCATATTTGCATAATATAAAATTACAGGGGAAGTGTGTAGATACCCATATTCAATGCCCAGAAATTGCCACTGTGTATAACAGTCCTCTTTCCCCTTTATACAATGTTGGTGACAATTTAAAAGTGTGGCCACTATGGGCTGGAGAGATGGCTTAGCAGTTAAGGCGCCTGCCTGCTAAGCCTAAGAACCTGGTTCCAATCTCCAGGTCCCACGTTTAGCCAGATGCAAAATGACACAAGAGCGCAATGCCGCACTTGCCCACAAGGGGGTGCATGCATTTGGAGTTCTTTCACAGCAGCTGAGAGACTGCTGGTGCGCCCATTCTCTATTTGTTTCTCTCTCCCTCTCTCTCTCTGTCTGTCTCTCTCTGTGTCTCTCTCCAAAAATTAAAAAAAAAAATGTGGCCTCTATAAAAATCAGTATGAAGTTTCTTCAGAAAAACTAAAAATAGAACTACCATATAGCTGACCTACACCACTCTCAGATATGTACCCAAAGAACTCCAAATCAACATACCACAGAGATACTTTCACATCCATGCTCACTGCAGCACCATTAACAATAGCCAGTTTATGATCTAAGCCTTGGTATCTATCAGCAGATGAAAGGATTAAGAGAATGTGGTATATGTAGACAGTGAAGTTTTATTCAGCCACAAAGAAGGGGGAAATTGTGTCATTTTCTGAATTTTGGAAAATGAATATGACTTGAGATCAATAAGCCAGATTCAGAAAGATAAATATCATGTTTTCTCTGTGTATCCTAGATTTATGTAGAGACATAAAAAAGGGAAACAGGCAGAAGGAAGAAGACTTATGGGAGGGAAGAAAGGAAAGTGGAGAAAGGGAAGTGTGTATAATATGTCAATGTTCATAATATACTTGAGATAAATTGTCTTTATGAAACTCAGAACTATGGACAGCACATATATGCAAATAAAAAATCAACTAGTAATTGCAAAAATGACAAAATCTATTTCCGCTACGGCCTTTCTAATTTGTTCCTTTTTGTGTTTCTACCCTTTGACTTCCTTTATGCTGGTTCTTTTTCAAAGTGTTTCCCCTTAAATTTTCAAGATACTTTCAGTACATTTTTTTTATGCATTCAACTCTAGAAACAGAGATGTGTTTTCTGCCACTCAAGCAGAGTCCACAGGATCAGTTATGGTTGATATCAATTCTCTGGCTCACGTCACACATGTATTTCCATGGACAGGGTGGTCTATTAGGTCCCATGATCTCATCTCAGAACCTGCACTTGGAAGCAGCACTTTAATCACGTCATCAAATAATAGAGCATGAAATCACCAAACATACAGTGGAATGAATGGATTTTTGGTGGCACATGTAAATAATACTATCTGTTTTCTCTGAGTATGTTAGGTTTTGAATGCAATGGACCATGATAACGTCTAAGCTTTTAGAATCTAGAAATAAGTGGAAAATTAGCAATAATTCTATCTTTGTATAAGTTACAACTCAAGAGCATGTAGACAAGTCAGTTTTTTTCTGCATTCTATTCGTTTTCTTTTCAGCTTTTGCTTTCTCAAGATAGTCATTCCAAAAACATATTTTATGGCTTGAAGACAACTTCCCACTCATTGCAAGATTGATCTTTTCAATTTCCAGGACTGGTGAGGGATCAGAAGATGTATGTTTAATGATCCATCAGTTCAGTCACCTAGAATATTTGTGACTTAAGCAATTTACTTAACTTTAGTTATTTTCATCTTTAAAATAGGGTAATGATAACAGTTAAAGTTACATCATTGCATAAAGAAAGTATTGTTATGCCTGTATGGCTAGAAAATTCAAAAGTGATATTTTTACTTTTTCATTTTATTTTTAAAATTATTTGTTTATTTTATTTATGAGAGAGAGAGAGAGAGAGAGAAGGAGAGAGAATGGGAGTGTCAGGGTCTTCTGCCAATGCAAATGGACTCCAGATGCATGCACTACCTTGTGCATCTGGCTTATGTGGGTTTTGGGAAATCCAACCTGGGTCCTTTGGGTTTGCAGGCAACCACCTTAGCTGCTAAGCCATTTCTTCAGTCCTATTTTTACATTTTTAATATTAAAACAATTGTTTAGTCTATTCTTCAATATTTGGTAAACTTACATAGAGACATAGCTAGTCATCTCACAAATAGGTACTTGGACACAGCTCTGGCTTGATCTATGAGATCATCAGCATCGGCTCCTCAATGAGACCAGAAGAAGGGGTACATCTGTGACTGAGGCCAGCGGGTGTGCCTCAGAAATTACCCTGAGAACACAAGTGGCTTTGCCACTTGCTTTTGACAGCCAACACAGCTTCTCTGCCATTACAGGTGTGAAAATGGAGCCTAGGAGGAAGAGGGCTTCCTCTGGTGATGACAAGTGCTGGCAGACACCCTCCCTACTGCTCCAAGCTTTGCCATATTATTTTCCAAACCTGGCTGCATTGCTCCTAGGCAGTTGCTATGGCAACAAGGGGAAGGGAGCCCACTGTGCTCCCTTTCCAGACCAGTTCTCCCGATTGGTCCCTGTGATTCTCACTTCATTTACATACACCCAACCCATTAGAGTCTACCTTGTGTCTATATAAATGCTGGCATTCAGCTTCCTTTTCTCTCAGAATTGTCCCATACCCGAGACAGGAGGCTCCGTGAAGAATGAAGACACACCTGGCAGTGTGTTGCTGAACCTACTCTCCACTGAGAGAACCTCTGAAGCTACATACAGTTGGGGACATGGACCTGAGCCTCCCCCACTCCGGGGAGCTGAATGTGCCCAGAGCTCTGGACTTGTTCATGCCTCTTGATGGCTGAAGGTGCTCTTTGGAGTCTCAGCTGGGACTTTATTCTGGGCACTGAGTTTGCACCTGCACCTGGGCTTGAGCTCTCAGCATCTAGTCGTGCTCCTGCCTGAGAGAGAGATCTGTTGCTTCAGGCTTCTGCTCCAATGGGAGCTGCTACACTCACTTCTCTCTCTGGCTGTCTGTGTTCCTGCTTCACTGGTGTCTACTGCTCTGGCAGGTCCTAGCTCCTGCTTTCAAAGGACTCCTCTCAGCTCCTATCTCGAGGCCTGTCCAGAATCAGAGCTGTGACCCTTGCCACCTCTCCCTTGGTAACTTGCTGCCTCTGGGAGACTAGACTTCAGAGAGGGCAGCTGCCAACTTTGAGCCCATTTGGTTGGCAACCCAGTGCCACCAAGAGTCCATTTTCCATTTGAATTGTGTTTCTAAGAAAATAGCATCTTTCTTGTTCATTCACCCATTGCTGTCTGTCTGTCCACCTGTTCTTTGGGTAAGGAGATAAGAACCTGCAGAAAGCACTCACTATTCACCAAAATCCTTTGACTTTAGTGTATTTTCAAGTGGCCTATCTTCCCTCCTCTGCAGAGGGTGTCTTGTCATTCACTTCTATGGTCACAGTGTAATAACCAGGAGGTTGTTATCACTGTAAATGCTTAAGTTATCATTGTTTCAAATTTGACAATATTTTTCTCTGCAAGGTTTTCTTTCAGCTTCAATTACTCACCCTATGCTCATTCTTAAGTCTCAGATATCTCTATTTCATTGACCTATGTATCTTTTCAAAACCATAACATCTCCCTTTATTAATTTTTCTCCTTGTGTAAATTCCACGAAGTCATGATTTTAATAACACGTTTGAGAATGATATCAATTTCCTTCCTTTGCTATATTTTATGGTAATCCTGTGGCAAAACACCAGCCCTTGGATGAACCAAATAAGCAGAATAATTTGTTTTTCCCACACCTACCCCTGATGAGATAATTTCCTCTACAAAAATTCCCACTAGAGAGAGTTATTTCTCTATAAATTTAGTTTCACTAGTTTCATGAAATAAGTCCATGATGTTGTTGGGTGGTCATATTTAAGTGGTTGTTTGTTGACTGTATTGACAATCTTGAGCATTGGCCTGCTACAAATTCTGATTGTCACCTTAGGCTGGGTAACTTTCCAGAATTATTGGAAATGCACATCTCCCAAAGGTTGCTATTAGAGCATGGCTAGTATTGTCTCAGGTTGATGCTTTGATCTGCTGCTGCTGTGGGTTCCATTTTGACTTTTACTCTATTGACAGAACTAAGAATGTAAAGGATTCTTTCTTCATCTGCACAATGAGTACAAGTAGGCTGAATGACATTGCTTCAGTTAAAATATTTCAAGAAGGTCTGGTTTAAGCTTGTACATTTAATTGATGCATATTTTACTTTTGACCAACAGGCCAAAAATGCAATGAGTTTATTTCTCCTGCTTTTTACATATTTCTCCACATAATTTTGGGGAACTTTTGTTTTTTACTCAATTCTTTTGGAAAGTAGAATAAAGTAAGAAAGGAAACCATATGAATTAAACTTGAGGAGTTTCTCAGACTGTGCTGAGTATTAATTTTTCATGCCAGAGGCAGCTCTGTATTCTTTATTCATCATATTTTTGTTTGGATGTTCTTATTCCATCTCCCACCTTAGAACTCATACTTTCTGAGGCATAGTGAGTATGGCACACATGAAGAATTCCACCAAATTTATTGACTACATCTCAAAAATATTTTGTTCCATTAATTATAGCCATTGTATAATTGTTATAGTCATTCCATTTTTACTAATAACTTATTTAATAAGTTGTGCATTAAAATCACTCAATCACTCCTTATCCAGACCCAGTTCTGGCCACTATAATAGACTTAATAGCATTGTAAAGAATTCATATTTTGGCTTTAGAGCTACCTAGCGCTTCTGTTCTTGTAGGGAATTTAGACATCAAAAAGATCTCTGAGGCCAGGACAGAACAAACAGTGAGGGTAGCTTACCCAGAATTGAAACTGAGAAAGAGCAGAAAGTGAACATCACAATGTATTCAGGATTGATCATTGAGGGCAAAGCTACAGAAAGAATACGTACAAAAAGGGATCACTGAGGCAAGAAAGAAGACCTTAAAACTCACAATGCCCCTTGTTTTACTTAAAAAATATGTATATGCATGCATGCATGCATGTATGTATGTGCACATCAGGGTATCTTGCACTGTAAATGAATGCCCATCTGGCATTTGTAGGTGTCTGGGCAAGCAAGCGCCTTTCAACACTGAGCCATCTCCCCATCCCCACAATACCTTTAATTAAGGCTCTTTGATTTTCTTATTGAAAAGAAAACTAACATCCACATCTTTTTATATCTTAGCAGACATTGCAGAAGTGTCAGAAGCATGGCAAACAGTCATGGACAAGGGCAGGAAAGGCAACAGTGGCAGCGAGCACGGCATATTCAGACTCCAGAGATGGGAGAAGTTTGGGGACCATAGGAGATGCAAGAGGAGGCCTGCAGAGGCAGAAGGGTTCAGACCTGTGCATAGAGTGTGACCATTTTTGTAATGGGACTTAGTGGAACATGTGGCTATTTCAGGACAGCTTTATAGGATGTCAATGTTGATAATGTTAGCTTTCTCTCAGGAAATGAAAGATTACATTTTCTCCCTTTAAATCATCACACTGATACTTTTGATTAAATCAGAGAAAAAATAGCTCTGGTTTTACAAAATTTAATTATGTTTGCCACACTTTGATTATAGGGATATAATGCAATTTCACCGCAATACCAACAAAAAGGATAAAGAGAAAAAATAATTATCTATAGTCCCATCAACCGGTGATAATGACTCCATCACACTTTCCAGATTATGTAATATGTTTACTAAAATGTCATTCTGACAAACTCATTTCTTAAAATTCATTCAAAATATTTCTTCTGTCAAATTTCTGATCACTTAAAGGTAATTAATCTAAATAAGTATTAAAATACACCCACATCATCTATTCACACGATGATTCTACCAGTCATTCAGTGTTTTCTGTTTTTCTCTGTCTTCCCCAAAGCAAAAGCCCTCACGTATTTATATTCCCCTGCATGTAAACTCAGTGCCCAGAATATACGAGGTTCTCACAAAATGCACACATATGAATGAATGAATTGCATCATCAATCTGATGGAGGTCACAGAAATGGGCTTAAGAAATTTCATTCATTCAAGATAGTGAGTTACATTGAAATCAAATGGAATTGATCCTTTATTTCCCTAAATAAATTTTAAACACTTGAAATTATTATAATTTTTTAGATTTGGAAGAGTATGGGAATTATTAGAAAATACGTTTTTTGTGTGATGTATGTGTGGCTTGTGTATGTGGTGTCTACGTGTGTATGTGCAGATATGCTGTCAGGTGCATGGAGGCCAGAGGAGAGTGTTGGCCGTAGTTCTTCTATTGCTCATCCACATGTTTCTAGGAGATGCATCTCTTCCTGAATGTGGAGTTGTGGTTCTTGCAAGACCCCAGGATATCAGGTCTCTGTTCCCTACAGGACGAGGGATACAGATGTGTATAGCCAAGTCCAGCTATTCATGTGGAGAAACAAACTTGGACAGTTTCAGACCCTGTGAGGGACTCATACTTCTGATAAGCAGTCTTACTGGCAGAGCCATCTTCCCAACTTCCAAAGAGATTTTTGAATGATTAACTTTATAAATGTAAAAAGTAAAGATTACCATACATATTTTGAATACTTATGTCATTGGATCATGGTTTATGCATTTCTGTTTTAAGGAAAAATTAATTGCTCCCTTTTGCTGTTGTCCATTTGTTTTTGATAGTTTCTGTTATCCTAGAGGCAGTTGTATCTTTATAGTTATTGCTTATTAAATGTTAAATAACTCAACATTTTTAAAGGAATTTCAAAGAACCCTTTAAAAATATTTTTATTTATTCTTATTGTTCCTTCAGATTGTATGTATACATGTGTGTTCATGTGTGTAGGCACACATGTGTACACAGGTATGTGGAGGACACTTGTTGACTTCAGGTATGTTTCTCAATTGTTCTTTACCTTATTTACTCAGACATGTCTCTGTGAGACTAAGAGCTCACTGACTTGGTCAGTCTGGCTACCCAACTTTCCCTGTGGATCTCCTGTTTCTACCTCCTTAATGCTAGGATTATAGGTAGGTGTGATCCCTATAATGCCTGCTCAGCACACTGGGGATCTGAACTCAGGTCCTCATGTTTGTGTAGTAAGTGCTTCATCCACTGAGCTATCTCCACAGCCTCCTTATTTAAATGTTTTTAGGGGAAAAAAAATATCATTTGTTTTGGTTTTTTTGAGGTAGGGTCTCACTCTAGCCCAGACTGACCTGGAATTCACTCTGTAGTCTCAGGCTGGCCTCAAACTCACAGTGATGCTCCTACCTCTGCTTCCCAAGTGCTGGAATTAAAGACCATACCTGACAAAACAATATTTATTTATTTGAGAGAGAAAAAGAGAGACAGAGAGAGATAATTGGCATTCCATGATCTCTAGCCACTACAAACGACCTCCAGACGGGTGCACCACCTTATGCATCTGGCTTATGTGGGTACTGGGGAATTGAACTGGGGTCCTTGGCTTTGTAGGCAAGTGCCTTAAATGCTAAGCCATCTCTCTAGCTCCTATAATTTTATTAATAAATAATTATACCTCATTTTTCCAAGGTAAGGTCTTGCTCTAGCCCAGGCTGGCCTGGAATTCTCTGTGTAGTCTCAGGGTGGCCTTGAGCTCACAGCAATCTTCCTACCTCTGTTTCCTGAGTACTGGGATTAAAGTCATGCACCATCACACCTGGCTATGGCTTCTCAAATATGCTGACATAAAACCCATAGAATTGAATTTTGGACTTTCTTAGTGAGTCCATTAATCATGTTAAAGAAGGCAAAATCAACTGGAAATGAGGAAAGTCAAACTCAGAAACCCTAGATGACCTTCTCAAATTATAGCAAACTTTAGTATTAGAACCAGGTTTAGGACACAAATGTCAGAGATCTACCTAATTCATGGATGCAGTAGGCAACTGGAAAGAGGCCAAGCAATATTGTAGGAGTCTGTGGTCCACATACCCATTGTCTGTCTAGCTGTATGTCCATCTATAGCTACACTGTTCTATCCTCTCCTTTCCTATCATAAACTCATTTCAATTTATTATATTCTATTATCTGCCTATTCTCTGTCCACCTATCTACCATCTAAATAAATTTTATCAGTTAAGATGTTGAGGAATGACTTTTTGTATGTTATCTTTTTGAAATCTAGTTAAAAATCCACTGAGAAAGGCACTGTGGCCTCTGTGAGTACTGAGGCTCAGGTAAGTTGAGTAAGAAATTGCTTGCTTCTAAACGGAAAGTAGTAGAGCTACTTGACTCCCAAAATTATGTTCCCCATGTGCCTTTAACCCAGCAGGTTTTTGACCAGAGACTGGTCTAAAGAGCTGCAGCCTTATCCTTCATTTCATTTCACTCCTTGTTAAGATAGTAACCTTTGAAGGACATATTTGAATTATCCTATCTTATCCATTTTTCCCGATTTGCTTTATATTCTCCCTTTTCAGTACCTATGACTTGATATACTTATCCATCTGGTTTATCTGATCTGTATCACAGGATAGAAGCTCCAGGAGGCTTTATCTTTGCTCTCCCTTATGTGTAGAATAATGCCTGACACATAAAAGTATTCAGTCACTTTTTCTTAAATGAAAGTAGCCAAACCAATGTTACAGGCTTTAGATGAAACTGTTCTTCTCCTAGAAGAGATGAGACAGTGACACAAAGTCCAACTTCTCAGAGACAGGGATGCTGCTTTCTTGGTGAACCTGGTACCAGCACAAGGTCAAAGGAGATAGACACAAAGGAGTCTCAACCCCTACCAAATCAGATCTCCAGACACACAGATACTCACAAAACCTCGTCACTGAAATAGACCTAAAACGTACCCAACATGGCTCAGGGAAACTCGTGGAAGAGGGGGCGGAAAGATTGTTAGAGCCATAACTTGGGTCATTTCACACGGAGTCATTGCCTCTCCCACATAACTGATGGCTACCCCCATAAGGCAAGATCCACATTACCCACCGGGGGGTGGGGAGGACAGGGAGGGGGCTAACAATGGTACCATCATGGCTGTATATATACTATGTACATAACTAATAAAATATATTAAATTTTTTTTTAAATCTTGAATTCTAAGAGTATTTGAGTGAAAGAAGGATCAAGATGAGAACAGCTCAGGAATGACTAAGTAGGAGGAGAGGACCCAGGTTTATTGCAATGAGAGGAGGGGGTACTTTTGGTTTATCTTTGCTGGTTCTTAGATAGATATATTGATAGATAACATTAGATAGATAGATAGATAGATAGATAGATAGACAGACAGACAGACAGACAGACAGACAGATGAAAGATAAACTTCTCTTTAAGGACTGAGACAGTATAGAAGGTGGTAGAGCCTAGTCATTAGGCAAAATATTGACTTGACATCAGCCAAGCTTTATTCTAGGGAACCCTAGGAGCAGCTGCTAGCATATTATGAGTTTCTGTTCATCTTCTTGGGAGACATAGTGTGAATCCCACGGTCCTGAAGAATGTACTCTGTTGATGGGATGAGCATGTCATGGTTGGTGAAATTATTGGGAGGAATTATTCTTGCCTGCTGCATGTTCACTGCTAGAGCACAAGGATTACACATCTGGACATGAGCAAGCTAGAACTAATTTTGCAGATGCTTGTAGTTGGTTTTGAGCTTATTAGGGCAGGAATGGATTTGTTTTAAAACTACAGCTGATGTGGAAGTGGGAAGGCCAGATGATGAGGGTCTCAGCAGTAGGGCTGCCGGCTGTGTAGCAGATTACACATTTATTATTCCACGGACAAGTTCATTAATGATGTTATTCCAGCTGACAGAACAGCTCTTGCACTGAGCTGCCAGATTTGATGCTGTAAAGGCAACACATCACTTCAGAAATAAATTACACTTTGTATTAACTGAATGATATATTAATCTTTTCTACCATTGAAGCAAGAGAGAGACTGTGCAGTGAATGTTAACACAGCCTTGAAAGGGTCCCAGTTTGTAGTTTCCACCTCAACGTGAATGGACATGGAATTCAAAAACCAATGTCTAAGGGAGTCTAACTTACTGCCATACTTAGAAAGCATTTCTTTTACAACATATTTACTTAGAAGAATTTAAAAGATTGAGATTCAAGATTCTTTGGGGCACTGAACATTGTTGCTTTCAAATGTGAATATAGTATCTCCAGTAAAGGTTATCCTTAAATGTGGATTCTTTCTAAACCTTTTGAGAGAAATAGCTGGAACCCTCACAGCTCCTTTTGGAATGCAGGATTTGAACTAACACAGGATTCCAACTGTGAGATAAAGAGTGGGTCACCAAACATTTCCAAGCCTCATTTTGAATATCAGTAGAATAAGAATCATGAATTCTGTTTTTCAGAGCTGTTGTGAAGATAACCCATACACACATATATACAAAACATTTAGCACTGCACACATGGGGTTGGGTTTCTTCTTTATTTTGGAAGAAGAAATAGAGAAAGTCCTCTAAATGTCATACTCTGTTATTGAACCCTTTTCCCAACAGAGGTTGAGAAGGTGAAATTATTTTTAAAAGAACAAGGATGTTGTGAAGAAGAAACAAAAATGACAGATTCTTCCTTACACTTTTAAAGTCAGCTTTTCAGTTTCTACTCATAAAATGATTTATCTTTATGCTATTATTGATTTTCCTGAAGATGGGTTTAAAGGCAGTTAACACTGCAATTTTGATTTGGAACATGGATGTTAGAGGGTCTTGTATTCACTCCACTCTGTTTCTCAGCCCACCCTTCTAACTTCTTTGTATTATTTGGGTGTATATTTGTCTCTTTTACTGAGGTGAGACTCCTTTTTAAAAAAATGAAATCCATTAGTTTTAAAAAATATTTATTTGCATGTGTGTGTGTGGTGGATGGGCCAGGGCCTGTTGTCATTGCTAAAGAATGCTAGATACTTGTGCTCCTTGTTGGTTCTGGCTTATGTGGGCAGCTTGGGAATTGACTTGGCAAACAAGGACCATTAATGACTGAGCCATCTTTTCAGCCCCTGACACCTCTTCTGGATCGACTATTTCTGTACCATATATACTCCCAATGCCTAACACCCTGACACTGTTGCTAACTAGGAACTAAATAAATGTTTGGTAAATAACTGAAGAAAGAGGCATCAAGATGGAGAGGACAGGAATCCTTCTCCCAATACTGAAGCTGTGAGAAAATAGTGTCACCATGCTTGGAGCAATATCTCCTCCTACATTTATTAGCCATCTGCTTACTATGTCCAAAGTTTTTATTTTATCTCACTCAACACCCATAACAGCCCTATGAAATAAACACTCTAGTTCCTAGTCCATAGTTGAAGAAACCAGGATCAGAGAAGTTTCACAAATTTCCCCAAATTTCACAGTGAGTGAGTGTCAAAGCCAGTGTAGTTTAGAGACCTCTAGTGTGTCAGGTTTCAAAGCTCATGTTGTTGATGCTGTTCTGGAGGGTTTACAGAATGCAAGATGTGCCTGGCTTTGTGTCCAAGTCTCTCACAGGGACCATCATAATTTTGTCAATGCATTGATCAAGAAATACAAGTATGTGGGCTGGAGGGATGGCTTAGCAGTTAAAGCATTTGCCTGCATAGCCAAAGGACCCAGATTTGATTAGCCAGGACAAGTATATGGACAAAGTCTCAATAGATTCTCCAAAGAGAAAGGGGCTTGTTTTATTTTGTTATTTTAAAACATTTAATTGTAATAAAGGCTGCCTAAAATTTGTCTTGGCAAACTTTTGTTTTGTTTTGTTCTCTTTTCTTATGCTACAGATTGAATCCAAGGCTGTTTGTAAGCTAGGCAAGTACTCTACCACTGAGCTACATCCTCAGCACAACCATTTTAAAATGTAGAAGTGTTATGCATATTCAGATTATTGTTGTAAAACAAATCTATCCTCAGTAAACAACTCCCCTATCCTTTCTCCATAAGTCCCTGTTAGCCAGCATTATATTTCTGTTATTATGAATTTAATTACTTTAAGTACCTCATATAAATGGGATACTATAATGTTTGCTTTTTTATGACTGGTTTATTTCACTTACCATAATGTTTACAAGGTCTGCCTATGTTGTAGCACTGACAAGAATTCCTTCCTTGTCAAGGCTGAACAATATTACATTATATTCATAGATCAAAATTGTTTATCCAGTCACCAGCCCATTGACATAAGTTGTTTCTACCCCTTAGATATTATTAATAGTGCTGCTGTAAACATGGGTGTGTAAATATCTCTTTGAGGTACACTATTAATTAGTTTTGATTCATAGAGTTGATCATAGCTGTTACATATTTTTACAATTCCACCAATAGTGCATAGAGGTTGCAACTTCAACACTTCTTATTTTCTGGGCTTACTGTTTTGATAGTAGATGTCCTTATGTTTATGAGGTGATAACACATTGTGACTTTGATTTGCATTTCTCTAATGAGCAGTGATGGAACTTGTGGGATTGTAACAACAGGAATTAGTCATGGGGTTGTTTCAGGATGTAAATTTGCAAGTATGCTCTGGGCAAGGTTAGACTGTAAAGTAGGTGAGTTTCTGTAAGAGTTAAAGGGCTTACTTTTTGAATGGTATTCACTGTCTGGGTATTCACTGTAAGAACAGTATGTGGCCTCCTCTTGGAACACTTGAATCTGAATGTTTTGGGGTTAAATTAGTGTTAGTTTAGGAAATTTGCTGCTTGGCCTGTCTGTAAATCAGGTTAGTGTTTGTCTTGTAAACTGTGGTTTCTGTTTTAGTGTACTCTTTCCTAAGGTCACTGTCTCAGGCCCCTGCCTGATGCTCTGCACCACTATTGGCAGCAGGTGCCCGTCTTTAAGGGTTGCTATAATACTTAGTTAAGGAAACAATACAGTTCTTGACACAGTTTCTGGTACCAAGTGAGTATTGGTTAAATAGTAGTGGCTGAGTGATAATGAAGAGACAGAGTATGCAGTAGTCATATTGAATGTATAAAGTAGGAGTCATGGAGGTAATGATGATGGTAGCATTAGCTGTTTATCTTGAATTCTGGATATCCCACCAATTCCATTATCACTGTCCCAGTGTGAGAACTCATCGTCTCTTAGTAAGACCATTAGTGCTCTCCTCCTTCATTCCATCCAAAAACAGCACTAGCAACAGAATGACCTGCCTAAAGCTTAAGCTCCAGCCTGTCATTTTCCTACTTGTCAGTACTGCTGGATATCTCTTGTCCTCTGTCATCTTTCTGCTTATCACCCCCAGAGCTTACCTCGTTCTCAGGAGATTCTAGGCTCCTTCACGTTCTGCACTGAGTCTTCCTTCAAGCCTGCAGCTCCATCTCCTAGCAGTCCTTCATGAAAGCATTTGCTCTCAGAGCTCTCAGGCACTGTAGTACCATATATACCATGAGCTGCATTATTTCCCTTAATATATTCTCCCACACAACTAAATAAAGTGCGAGAGGAAAAGGTATCATCCATATGTTCTAGTCTTAGTCCAATTCTCTTTGTTCCTTTCTGCTCCATTCTTCCTCTCTTGCTTCCTCTACCTCACTTCCATCCACTGCTGTACTAATACCTTATTAACAGCTTAGGAAGTATTTTTTTTTAACTGAGACCACACTGCGCTCTGTGTGTGTGTGTGTGTGTGTGTGTGTGTGTGGTGCATGTGTGGAGGTCAGAGGACAGCCCCAAGGTATGCGTTCTTACCTGCTACCTTGTTGAGACTGGGTTTCTCTTTTTTTTTATTATTTATTTACTTATTTACTTACTTATTTATTTTTGCCTCTGGAAAGGCCAGATAGCTGTTCTTAAAGCTTTAGGATTCTCCCAGCTCTGCTTCCCATTGCTGTAGTACATTGGGATTACAGACTCCTGCACCATGTGCAGCACATTGAGCCTGGCTTTGTATTGGGCTTTAGAGATTCAGGGAATCAAACTCAGGGTGGCAGTCTAGACCATCTCCTCAGCCCAGAAATGTCCTTTTGAATTTTTTCATTCTCATATGATGTTATGTAAGCACATATATTTATATATTTAAATTTTATTCATCTCTATATATATTTATATGCTTGCACATATATACTTATTTGTACATATCACTGGGTATCTTTAATGTGAAGTTCTGTGAAATGTCAGACTTCTTAAACATCTTTGAGTATTTGTAGGGGAGAAATAAGACTAAAAAATTGTTTATTTCTTAATTTCTTAAGTCATTTCCTTTTTTTTGATTCAGTTACTAAACCAAAGGCCTAGTATCTTAGCAAGCTTGATGGTTTTAATTTGAAAGTCCCATTGTCATTTCTGTCACCTTAGAGGGGAGTGTTAAGAAGAGGTCATTGGCAAATTACTGACTCTAGATGAACAATTTGCTCTTAATTAAAAAGCCTGATGAAACTCTCTCTGGGAAATGAACTCATTCAGTTGGGAGATAATTTAAGCTCATCCACTCAGAATATTTTCTCTCTATTTTTCCTTCACTCAGTACATAAAATTTTTATTTAGTCATGATATAAATTGATTTTGACAGGAGCATTTTTTTCTTTAAAACCATAAAATTATTATGTTGTCTGAATTAACATTGTGCCCCCCCCCAAGAAAAAAATGAGGACCACTTTCCCTGGAGTGATTATCTGGCAGGAAAAGAGAATGCAGCAGAACTATTCCTTGCTGTGGTTGCAGAATGGAAAGGAAATACTGTGTACCTAAACACATAGATCTCCACATCAGAATGCCAGATCTCAAGTCCATTTATGTCATTTAACAGCTGGGGGACCTTGGGAAAATGCTTGAAACATGGTTTTCTCACCTGTCAAAAGAATAATCCCTGCTTACTTTGTTAATTCTTCTAAGGATTAAAAGGCTTAAAGATAGTTCAAAGTAGTTTGTAAGCATAGTACAGTGTAAACACAGGCATTAGTCCTCACTCTTGCTACCTCCTGCATTTCACACTCTATAAAATGATCTGTTAGCTGAGAGTCTGCCAAAGAGTAGGTCCATCAACCAATGGAAAGTGCCACTAGGTAGGACGCCATTGGAATGGAAAGTTAAGACCAAGGTTCTTCCTTTTCATTCCTCAATGTAAACTGAGGAAACAGGCCCAGAGCTCCAAAATTAATTGTGCAGAGTCACAGCTGGTGAGGGGGAAGCAGGGTTGGATACTCCATTTCTTATTCAGTGTTCTTTCCAAAACTACTTATGCATAACCTTCTAAAATAATTAATAGAATCTCAGCTTGATATGAATAGTTAGAACAGAAGTAAGAGGAGCATGACCTTTCTTTCACCCTCTCCACCTCTACTGAGTTCTGGAAGTTCACCTTCACCAGTTGCTTGAGGTGATACAAAGGGGACACTTGACTGGATTGATGAAATGGAATATCAAATTCTCAGACACACTCAGGATACTTACATACTCTGGGCTGTCCCTTAGGCTGTATTGGTGATTAAGTAAATGGATATTGTGTCAGCAGACATGAAAGTATTAATCTGCTCATTTATCTCTGTAAGATTTCTTGAGTGACTGGGTGCATTGCCAGTGAGCAGTAATAGTTTGAAACTCATTTTTTTTTCAGTAGTAGCTTTCAAGCTTGAAATAATCAGTAAAGCATGTTGCAAACAAATGTGTGGAATTGGTATACTTCTTAAGGGGTCTAGGGATTTTCAGGATCATAAGTGAGAATCTGTTTTAACTATATTAGCCCCTAACAAGGGTCAACCTGCCCTTTGAAAACTTTGAAGCTGGATGGATATTGACCTGGCCTCTCTAGTTATGAAGTCCAATATGGCATCTTCTTTCAATATAAGGTTGTCTGTCTGCATTGACAATCTGTTGTTTAGTATAGGCACTCTTGTGATTTGTCCTTTCTGGATCTTCTGGAAGTTTGTTCTAGTTTGTATATCAGCAGTTCCTAGTTGACCCTGGACTCACTGGGCATTCTCACGGAAATACTCTTTTTAAGTCCTATATGTTTGATTTAATACATACTTTATTTTAGAAACTGGAAGGGCTTCAAAGATCTGCAAAAAACTTTAAGTGAATAAATTGGGTATTATCTCTTTTCAGTGAAACATGTTTTCTATAATAAGATCCATCAAGATGGGTGACAAGGTATTAGGGCTTATCCTCAAGATTTGGGCAAGATGATAACTGGAATGGTTCAAAAATTACTATAAGACAAGACGAGGGTTGACATACAAGCACAGGTGTCAGCAAAGGAATGACCTGATAAGAAACTCATGTGCTAAATTGAAGAGAAACCCTTGGAGGACCAATGGGAAAAGGAGCATCATATTTGGGAAAACACAGCTACAGTTTTATGGGGATACATCTCTGTTATGACTGGAGCTCCTTCAAGTGTGCTGTCTGCAACCCAGGGTGTATAGCCAGGATAGGCAGTGCTCCAGGAAGGGACCTGAAGAACAGGAAGGCAATTCACACACCTTGATGTCTGCTTCCCTAACTCTGGCTTTCTGATCTTCACAGAAGAGGAGGTTAAGGTGGAGCAAGAGCCTAAAGTACTAGAGGACAGATATGACTGTAAAGATTTTTCCTTCTAAAACTTTCCTTTAGAGAAATAGTTGTGACATTTCTTGTTATGAATATGCTTTTGTCTCGCCAATTCTAAACTCTTTTAGCTTTAATTCAACAAAGTTATCATGGTTGATACAAACACATGCTGTTAACAAAAAAAATATCATATTGAAAGGAGCTTTACACCTAATAGTCACATTAAAATGTATTGCAATCATACAAATTCAGTGTTTTGGAGAACCATGTGACTTTCTGAAAATGAAAAATTCCTCAGTTTTTGAATTCTTACACTAACCATCTAGCCCCCACAGTACATGACCCACAATCCCCATCGGGTTGACCTGCATTCCCAATAGAGGAGGACCTCTTTAGCAAAGGGCCAGGGATGAGGGAAAGGATGGTACCAACATGTGTTGTTTACATAATAAGTATGTCCATATCTAATAAAAATAAATTTAAAAAAGGAATTCATAGCTGGGCATGGTGGCACATGCCTTTAATTCCAGCACTCGGGAGGCAGAGGTAGGAGGATTGTCGTGAGTTCGAGGCCACCCTGAGAATACACAGTGAATTCCAGGTCAGCCTGAGCTAGAGTGAGACTCTACCTCAAAAATCCAAAAACAAACAAACAAACAAAAAAAAAGGAATTCAGTAGAAAAATCTATTTAATAGGAAGATGAGGCAGTGATTCATAATACTTAGTGAAACTACAATTGATTGTTAACTAATCTAAGTTAAAAAAATACATGTATATAAAACCTTATAGAGAAGGAGAGCAAATATTAATAACAAAACAATGGGCACCATGAATGAAGGGGCAGACAGCATACACGGCTGGATGGAGAAGCATAATTAAGTGCATTTTCTATAAAAATCAAGTATGTCCATGTACCACTCAGCAGACAGCAACCTTTTAAGAGCTCACTCTCTGCCCCTTCCTATTGTGCAACAGTACCAAGTCCACTGCAAGTAGAAGAGAAATAGGAGTCAACAGTCAAGCAGGGCACACGGGCTCTTTGCAGGAGGGAGAACTGAGCTTCAGGTCACAGAAGCCTCATGCTGTTGGTGGTATTGCATGTTGGGGCCTAACACATGAATAGCCATTTTCTAGTCTATTGTTGGGGATTGAGGAGGAGAGCTTTTTAAGGTGTATTTGCAGAAAGGAAGCAAGAAATGCAGGGTTCATTTAAGAAACCATTTAAGGGCTGGAGAAATAGCTGAGCCATTAAGGCACTTGCCCGCAAAAACCTAAGGACTCCAGGTTTGATTCCCCAGGACCCACATAAGCCAGATGCACAATGTAGTGCATGCTTCTGGAGTTTGATTGCGTGGCTGGAGGCCCTGGTGTGCCCATTCTCTCTCTGTGCCCATTCTCTCTCTGTGCCTTTTTCTCTCTCTCTCTCTAGCTAAATAAATTTAAAACCTTAAAAAAGTATTTAAACAATTAAAGATTTAAATAAAAAAAGAAAGCATTGAGACATTCGAGGATAAGATGACAGGCAAAGTGTGATGAATGTTTCAGATCATGGCAGCACCTGACTGAGGTGTAAAGTAACTTGCACTTGCAAAACAAGCAATCCATTAAGGAGAAGGTGAATCAATTTAACTGGTGTTAAATATTTGCACACTTCAGCCATGATTTAACCTTAAACCATAAATCCGAAATTCATTGTCTGGATCTTTTATTGCAAATAGATGAAAGGCCAATATTGATCTCAGGTTTTAAAAACCTGGAGGGTACAAAAGAGTGCATTCGAATTTTGAGAAATCAATATGAGCTATTCTATTGGTATTGACAGTTCGTGTTAAGATCTACCTAAGACAAGTGTGATAAATTATGTACCACTGGCTAACTTTACAGTACACTACTTGATTTTTGATAATGATGGGCCCGCCACACCCCCCACTCAGCATTTGCTGGACAGTTGGAATTATTCTTTCTGTCCTGAGAAATCCATATCTTTCACCTCAGAGTGCATGATCTCTTAAGGCTTTTGTCATCATGCCTCTGCTTGGCCTTTATATTTCCTGGTATTAAAACTGTTCTGCAATGGAGTCATACTACCTTCCTATTTTCACATGTACCTGTTACTTTCATTTGCTGGAACAATAATTCCCAACCAGAAGCATCTTGGGGAATTAAAAAGTTTATTTGCCATATTGTTCCAGAGGATAGAGTCCTTATGGTGGAGAAAGCATTTCAGGAGCAGGAAACTGGTGTCCCATTGTCACATCAGCTGGTAGGGGAGAGTGAGATAAGAGAAAGTGGGGAGAAAGGCATGTTCCCAGTGATGTACTTCCTCCAGCCAGGCTCTACTTCCTCAAGGTTTCACAACCTTCCAGAATAGCACCACCAGTTTGAGATTAAGTATTCAAACACATGGAACCATCGGGGAAATTTTACATTTAAACCATCACATCCTGGCAGTTCTGGAGGTCAAAGTGTGAAATCAATACCACTAGACTAATGGTTGAAGTGTAGGCAGGGCTGTTTCCTTCTGGAGGCTCTAATGGGAGAATTAATATCTAATGACTGCCTTTTTTCTTTGGCGTGTGATCTTTCCTTCATTTTCAAGAGATACTGCTTCAATATTAGGTGTGCCAAACATGTGTCCCTTTCCTCTTGTATGGCCAAAGGTCCCTTCTCTTCTTCATCCTCACATAAGGGCACTCATGAATACATTTAGGGCTCTTTTTGATAACCTAGCTAAATATTTCCATTGTAATATCCTTAATGTACACATATGTACAAAATCTTTGCCATGCAATGAAACATTGACCTATTTTAGAGACTAGGACTTCGATTTATTTGAGCGACACTATTTGGTTCAACACAGGAATCACTAAGCATTTGAATTGGGAAGCTGGCCAAGAGATAATTGCGACCCATCCTGTTGGAAGACTATACAGTAGTCCACTAAGTTGATCATGATTTCTTTCTTCTCTCTTTTTCTGCCTTTATGACCTCAAGGTCTTATCCAGATCATTGCTTTAAAAACAAAACAACAAACAAACAAACACACCCCCAAAAAAACAAAACCAAATAAAACTCTCCTCTTGCCTGCATATGGAGGGTACTTCTCTTTGTTCATCTACCTGCTCTCAAAAACCAAGCCAACCCACATCGAAACAAACAGATAAACAAACACAAACCTATCAAAAATATGTGTAAGGTCTCTGAGTCTAGTTAATACAGGAAAAAAGTTAATATTTAATATAATTCAACCACTGTGTTTATTTTTTAATGCTCATGGAAACTCAATGGAATATTATTTTTTACCATTTTGAAAGTGAGAAACAAAGCTCACAGCAGATAGCACTCTAGGTTATGCAAGAAATGATGACAGATATGTCAAGTGTAAAGTAAATTGTCTTTGCACTGTGTCATGGGACACTGAAGAGAGGTGAGTAGTTTACAATACTACACACAGTATTTTTAAGCTTTTGGGGTTCTCATGCTTGGATGATAATTCTCAATCTCTGTTTTTAGATTTCTCCTAGGCAGACAATAGCCTCATCTTGCTTGCTTCTATTTTCTGAGGGTAGTACCATGATACCATGACCTCATTTTAAATGGGAGGAAAAAGAGGGAAAGAGAGGTTTAGTCTAATTTGCCTATGTTCAGTGAGAGTCTACTAGAAACTGCAGGTAGTTGTTTAACTGAATACTAAATATTTATTTTATTTTAAAAGTTTAATTTATAACTTTTTTTTTTTTTTTTTTTTTTTTTTTTTTGGTTTTTCAAGGTAGGGTCTCACTCTGGTCCAGGCTGACCTGGAATTCACTATGTAGTCTCAGGGTGGCCTCGAACTCACGGCAATCCTCCTACTTCTGCCTCCCGAGTGCTGGGATTAAAGGCGTGCACCACCACGCCCGGCTAATTTATAACTTCTTTTTAAAATTTATTTATTTTATTTATTTGAGAGAGAGAAAGAGGAAGGGGGGGAGAGAGATAGAGAGAGAGAGAGAGAATGGGCGTGCCCATCCAGGTGAATGATCCACCTTGTGCATCTGGCTTACGTGGGTCCTGGGGAGTTGAACCGAGGTCCTTTGGTTTGGAAGCAAATTCCTTAGCCACTAAGCCATTTCTCCAGCCCCTAAATTATAACTTCTAGGCAGGAATTACAGACAAGAACAACTTCCCTGGGAATCAAGATGTGAGCTTTCCCCATCATATATCCTTAATACAAATATGAGATTATAATGTTTCGGTGAAGATGTTTCTGCTGGATGCTCCTTAAAAAGTGGAAATTTGGAGCCTGGAATTTTTTCTGTCAAAAGGATTTGATATTGTCTATAAACTATAAATGTAAGGTAAAGGGATGGGTATAAAGATTAATTTAAAATACCAAATTCCTTTCAGTCCTATGTTTAGTGGGCAAGCTATGATGTGTGCTCCATATCTATGAAGCTATTCCTAATTCTCACAGACACCCAAAGAATAAATACTTCACATTTTATTTTTAAAAATAAACTTTATTTTGTAACAGTTTTATTTTATTTTATTTTATTTATATTTATTTTTATTTTGGAGAGAGACTCAGAGAGACAAAGAGATAGGGAGAGGAAGACAGAGATTGGCATGCCAGCAGCCTCTCAGCCTTTGCAAAGGAAATCCATATGTGTGCGCCCCCTTGTGGGCAAGTGCGGCATTGCACCCTTGTGTCACTTTGCATCTGGCTAAACGTGGGACCTGAAGATTGGAACCGGCGTTCTTAGGCTTAGGAGGCAGGCGCCTTAACTGCTAAGCCATCTCTCCAGCCCTGTGACAGTTTGTGATAACTAATTTAATTACTTTGTGGCCTATAAAGAGATCTTGTATTATTCCTGTTCTTCCAACTATGTTATGGTATGTTTTGTGATCCATAGTGGGACTGTCTTGGTGAACGCTCCATGTGAACTTTGGGAGAGTGTGCATCTTGGTACCTCTAGGTAGAGTGCCTTAGAGGTTAAGTACAACTAGTTGATTGATGGTGCTATTGAGTAACATATGTACTAAACGATTTTCTGCTTGTTGGCTCTGAGCATTTTTGACAGAAATGTGTTAAAACCTGTGACTAAAATAATAGATTTTTACATGAATCTTTGAAGTTCTATCATTTTTTTTTTTTTTTGCCCACATATTTTCACATTTTCCTGTTGAGCCATACTTAGTAAGAATTGGTAGGTCTTTTTGGAGAATAAAACTCTGTGTCATTGTTTGGTGACCTTCTTTATTCCTAATAACTTTTCTTGTTGTGAATTCAGTGTTGGAACAATTGCTTAGCTTGTGTTAGACCATTGATACTGAGCCTTTGCAAAAATATTTTAAGGTATTTATTCCTCTTTCCATATTTTTAATATTTCACTTCACTCTTTCCATGTTTGCATAGTTTCTTAGAAGTAAAAAGATAATTTTAAAACTGAACCCAAATTGAACTGGTACCATAGAATCTTATATCCTTGAAGTCAGACTAAAACGTGGAACCCTCAGAAGGACCTTAAGGGGAGCCCCTGAATTGAAAAGTCCTAGAGAAGGTGAGACAAAACCTAACCTCAAATTTCTCATGTTTTTCTTTCTTCTCTTTTTCTTTTTTCTTTTCCTGTGGCACTGGCCTGTAAATCCCTGTACCAGGATATGGTCTACATCCACAATGAGCTGTTGATCAGAGAGACCAACTAGATCTCCCAAAACAAATAAGACAGACTTCTGTCAGAGCACTTGATTACCCACCAGAGGTTAATGGTAAGATCCTATTGCTGAAGACACTAAATGCTATTGGCACAGACCATAGAGAGACCTGGTTGGAGTCCAGAGGAGAGCCAGTCCCCAATTATCCCATCTAGGAAGGCACTACATGAGCTTCCAGGGGAAAGTGGCCAACATCTGTCCAAGCAACTCAAAATCTAAGTGACTCAGAAGCAAACAACCTGATGTGATGCTCACACAAGTGCAATAGTGGTACACAGCCATTATGGGTAACCAGCTGCTCTTGAATTGGTCAATGGATAAACTCAGGGGAAAGGAAACCATATCTGGCACTTGGAAACAAGTCAGAATCACATCCTAAAAGTTCTACAACCTTTCCAAAGATCTCCATTAGCTAAGGATTAAGTATTCAAATACACAAGACTATAAAGGACATTCAATATTTAAACCACAAAATTCCACCCTTAGGATCATAGCCACCTCATGATGCAAAATGCATTAAGTCCAATTCCATAGTCATTAATCATTCTAAAACTAGTCACAAGTCCAAAGTCTCCTCTGCAATTCAAGGAAGTCTCTTAACTGTGAGTCCCTATAACTCAAAACACAAGCTACATAATTCCAACATCAGATTTCATTGAGTAAATATTCCCATTCCACAAGGGAGAAATGAGGTCATAGTTTGGAAAGCTTGGATCAAAGTAGACCTAAACCCAGCATGGCAAACTCCAAATCCTGCAGTTCAATGTCCTATATGTGGGACTCATGATGGAATCATCCAGGCTCAGAAGGGCTTGGGTAGCCTCACCTCTCAAGTTCTGCTACCTAGTGCACATAATGTCTCTCTCTTGCTGTTTCTACTCCATGACTAGAGCTGATTTTGGCTGATATCCTATGGGATCTCCATTACAACTTAGGTTTAACCTTCACAGATTCATGCAATGGCTCCTCAGGGCTTCCTTGCAGGGATTCTAACCTTGCTCCCCCAACCCCGTCCACTCTGTGAACCCGTGGCAAAAGCTGCTATGAATCCCTTGATATTGCATTTCTCATACCTAAAAACCATTACCACATGGTTGATGTTGCAAATTTTTGTGCCAAATCAGGCTGGAACTTGTCTGCTTTGGGCCAAAGCTGAATTAGTATCTGTAAGCCTTGGTCATTTAATCTGGGAAAACATTTTCTTACACAAGATGTTTTTGAGCCAAGACTCCCTTCTGCAGTATTCTCTTGTCAGGGATTCTCCTTTCAAAAGAATTAGTCTTATAAGCTAGTCCTTAATGAGTGGGGTTTTGCCCTCAGAGCCCCTTTTCTATTGTTCCAGTGAAGAGAGTGTGGTTTCTCTTTAAGACTTTTAGTTTCCTTAATAATTATGGATGATTTGTGGCAGGTAGTGTCCTTAACCAGAATATTAAAATTTCATGCCTTTAATCCTAGCACTTGTGAGGCAGAGGTGGGAGGATAGCCACAAGTTCAAGGCCACCCTGAGAACAGAGTGAATTCCAGGTCAGCCTGAGCTAGAGTGAGACCCTACCTTGAAAAACCAAAAAAAAAATAAATAAATAAATAAATAAATAAATAAATAAATAAATACTCTAACCTTCACTTTTGTCACATATTTTTGCTGTAGTTCTGAATAAGAGCAATGGATGGTAACCATGGCAAAGACTCAATGCTATTTTCCTTGAAATTTCCTCCAACAAACACATTAGTTCATTACCTTTAATTTAGCTTTCTTCAAGTTTTCAGGACATGGTTAGAATGCCACCATATTCTCTGCTAGGATATAATAAGAACCGACTATAGCCTGGTTCCTATTAAGAATTCTTGTCCCTCTCTGAAACTGCATGAGCTGGGCTACTATTGTTTGCATTTCTCTTGGCATTCTGGTCTTCCAAACTCCCTCTAGAAGGGTTCCTTAAGCTTTGTTGAACACCATTCTAGGACTTTTCTAGCCTTCAGTTTTAAACACTTCCACATTCCTCCTACCAACCAGCTGCAAAGGCTTATGAACCACATGGTCAGATTTATCAGTTATAACCCCACTTCTTGGAACCATTCTTCTGTTTTAGTTACTTTCTTATTGCTGTGACCAAATAACTGACCAGAAGTAACTTCAAGAATGAATAAATGAAGGTTATAGTCCATCATGGAGACGAAGGCAGGGCAAGAGTAGCAGCATGGAGCTGAGCTGGTCATATTACATCCACAATCAGCAAGCAGAGAGAAATGAACAAAAGTAGGGAAGGCTATGAAACCTCAAGGCCCATCCCCAGTGAGTTACTTTCTTTAGCAAGGCTCTATCTCCTTAAGGTTCCACAATCTTCACAAAAATCATCACTGTTGCAGTCAGCTTTGAATTGCTAGCAGAAAATACTAAGAGCAGCTTGTGGGAGGAAAGAGTTTATTTTGGCTTATAGACTTGAGGGGAAGCTCTATGATGACAAGAGAAAATGGTGGCATGAGCTAAGGGTGGGCATCACCTCCTGGCCAACATCAGGTAGACACCAGCAGCAGAATGTGCCAAACACTGGCAAAGAGAATCTGACTGTAACACCCATAAGCTTGCCCTCAACAATACATTGCCTTCAGGAGGACACAATTTCCAAATTGCTGCTGGCTGGGGACCTAGCATTCAGAAAACATAAGTTTATGAGGGACACCTGAATCAAACCACCACAGTCACCATCTGAGAACCAAGTGTTGACCCAAGTGAACCAGTGCGGGTTATTTTACATTCCCACCACAGCACTCTTATTCCTCAGTATTGGTTTCAGTGTGTCTTACTTAATATTTAGTCCATAAATGGAACTCATACTTCACATGACATTATAACAAAGCACAGTGGGATTGTTAACTTTCATTTATGGACACTGGGCTTTGAATAGTGTAGTCAAATTAAACCAGGTGTTTCAATGTCACAGTATTGACTCATATTGAGCTGACTGTCAGCTTTTGTGGAGGTCTCCTGTACTTAGATGGCAATTAGTTAATATCTTAATCATCATGTTCTTGTGTATTTGATTTCCAGAGGCTCAGCGGATTGTTTACATTTATCTTCATTAAATTTCATTATGGTAATTTGGCTTGTCTTACAAGGCTGTAGAGGAGTTTGATTCTATTGTTCTCAATAGTACTCCACTAATGTGATTTGATAATCTCGTCTTTTGACTTTTCAGTACTTAATTAAAAACACTTACACACACTGTGGTGGCTTGAATCAGGTGCATATGTCCCCCATAAACTTCATGTGTTTGGAATGTGTGATGCCTAGCCAATGGCAATTTTGGAAGTGGAGTTTTTCTGGAGGAGAAGTGTTGTTGGGGGTGGACTTTTGGGTGTTGTAGCGAGCTTCCCCCTTGTCAGAGCTTAGTTCACTCTCATGCTGCTATTTGCCACCTCCTATAAGAGAAGTGATGTCCAGCCTCTGCTTGTGCCATGCTTTCCCCTGCTATCATGAAGCTTCCCCTCAAGCCTATCAGCCAAATTAAACCCTTTCTTCCCATCACTTGCTTCTGGTTGGATATTTTGTCCCACAAAGTGAAGGTAAGTATAACACATACACAGACACACACAGACACACAGACACACACACACACACACACACGTGGCAAATTTATAATGCATGTGGATACATGGTTTACCTGGAATTGATGTGGGGATAAACACATTATATAAAATACTAAGTCAACTTATGGTACAAAATACATGTCAAACTTCATGGTTAAAGGAGGAAGAAGAGTTTGTTTCATCTTGCAGTTCCAGGTTACAAGTCCATCACGATGGGAAAGGCATGTTGGCAGGAGCTGGTCACATTCAATCCAACAGTGAAGCTGCTGAGCAATGTAAGGAATGCTGCTGCTCAGCCAGACCGCTCCTTTTTACAGAGTTCAGGAACTCAACCATGAGATGGTGATGCCCACAGTTGGGATAGGTCTTCTCACCTCAATGAGTCTAATGTAGAAACATCCCTAACAAATATGTAAAAGATTTTTTTCCACTGTGATGCTAAATCCCATTGACAACCACAGATTACCCATTATACTAACTGTGGTCATATTTCTTTATTTTCTCACATTATCACATTAGGTTACCCATACAGCTGTAGAGACCTATTGGCTAAAAGTATCTATCTATCTATCTATCTATCTATCTATCTATCTATCTATCTATCTATCTATCTCTATCTACCTATCATCTATCTATTTATCTATATCTATCTATCATCCATCTATTTATCATGTATCTATCTATCAATCAATCAATCAATCTATCTATCATCTATCTATGTATCTGTTGCCAGAAATATTTATGTGTAATTCTTCATCTTGAAAGTTATATCATTTAATGTTCATATGTCATGTAAAATCATATTATCTATATCATATGTATGTACACCTACATGTCTATTTTATATCTACATAATCTCTGTCTATATCATAGTCTATCCATCTATCATATATCTCTCTTTTATCATCTGTACATCTATATCCATAACCATCTATTTGGATGCAGATCAGTATATAAATGATTATATAATTATATAAATTATATAACCATATTATATTTATATATAAATATATATGTAAATCAGCATATATAGGATGATATAATTATATCAATTATATAAATATATAAATGAAATACTTGGATGAAAAGGACTTAGACCAGACAAAGTATTTAGAATTCTGACTTTCAGCAGTTCTTTTTCTTTTTTTTTTTTTTTTTTTTGGTAGGTTCTTGCTCTAGCCCAGGCTGACCTGGAATTCACTTGGTAGTCTCAGGGTGGCCTTAAACTCTTGAACTCATGGTGATCATCCTACCTCTGCCTCCCTATGCATTAAATTCATGCACCACCACACCTGGCTCTTTTAAGTTCTTTCTTCCATAGGCTCATTCATACTCATACCCACACCCAATTACAAAATTTTTCATTTTACAAGACAGTCTCTTCATCCAAATTCATCCATCATGTTCAGTTGTTTCAAACAGTTACAAAACTCACTGGTAGTGGTTCTTTTCAAGTTGTTCTTTATATACCTTACTGTTGCAGTCAGCTTCTTGTTGTTGGTACAAAGTACCCAGCTCAGAGCAGCTTGTGGGAGGAAAGCACTTCTTTTGGTTCACAGACTCAAGGGGGAAACTCTATAATGGCAAGGGAAAACATGGCATGAACAGAAGCTTGGCATCACCTCCTGGCCAACATCAGGTGGACAACAGCAACAGGAGAATGTGCCCAATACTGGCAAGGGAAAGCTGGATATCACACCCATAAGTCAACCCCACAAAATATGTTCTAATCCCCTAGTTTCCATCAGCTAGCTGGGGATTAAGCATTCAGAATACATAAGTTTATGGGGGATACCTGAATCAAACCCCCACACTTACTCTCTTCCAATTCACTATTGCATGAGAGTAAGACATATTCAAACTTCATTTCATCTTATACTTAGGCAATTACTTATCATTTTCCCTCAAAGCTTAGTAAATGAAAGATGCATAACCTTATAATTTTCAATTTATTTTTAATTATTTTATTGAAAATTTTAATAATGAACATACTGTAATTTGATCATAATCCTCTATCCCTACTTTTTTTTTGGGGGGGGGTCTTAGGTAGGATCTCACTCTATCTCAGGCTGACCTGGAATACACCATGTAGTCTCAGGGTGGCCTTGAACTCTAGGCAATCCTCCTACCTCTGCTTCCCGAGTAGTGGGATTAAAGGTGTGCACCACCATACCTGGCCTCCTGCTTTCTTTTGTTTTCCTTTCCCTTACATCCTTCTTCTTACTAACTAATTTATCTTCTATTTTGATGTATTACTTTAAGATTCTCTCCTCCATTATCCATACCAGAATGTTTATGGGCTCAGTATTATGCAGGTCTTGGTGAGGTAATGACAGTCAACAGTGACAAGGAGGTCGTGAATATGATGGTCATTTCCTGTCTGGAGGGTAGTGTACCAAAGTATTTCTCTCTACCCTCTAGCAAGACTTATGTTATTTCCTTCCCCTCTTCTGCAGTGCTCCCCGAGCCTTGAAGGGCATGATAGAAATGTCTTTAGTGCTGAGCAGTGAAAAGCCACTCATTGTGAGCACTCTGGAAAATTTTGAGTCTCCATGGTATCCACCACTTCTTAAAGAAGCTTCTCTGGCCAACAGTGAGAGCAGCACTAATCTATGTTCATAAACATAATTTTTTTAGGGTGAAATTAGGGCATCAGAACATCATGTCCATTTCATCACAAAACAGTAGTAGCTCCCTAGTCCAGGTTCTATGATCTTCACCATCACAGGATTTTGACGAGATTATTTCCAGTATGAGGCATTGATTGTCTCCGCTTTAGCTGGTCTTAGAACCAATCAAAATAGCAGTTGGTTACTCTCGTTACAGTCATACCACTATTACATGAACTTCTTGCCTGGATGGTCAGTTGCTCAGCAAGCAGGGTGGATGTACCCTTGAGTAAGAAGGATGATGACTTTTCTTCCCTAGCAACCTGCATACACTTTCTTATACTAGGACAGTTTGTTAGCAGGGAAAACTCTTCCAGCTTAATTACAGTTTGATTACTCAGTATTTCATGAAATTAAAGAACATTGTGTCTTCAGTAGTAGGGTCTAATCATTCAGTTCTGGTGGACAACCAAGATCCTTGGCAATAGCCTGTATGACTTTGGGATCCTGGGGTCCTCTCTGACCAACAGTTCACTGGGAGGTATTCCATCCCTGGTTCTGGGATTTTCCCACCACACCTATGGCTTCAGATTCCAGCATTGTCCACTTCCACGGGAAGTTTTTGCTCAAACTCTCTCTCTCTGTCTCATTAAAAAAATTCTAATAATATTTTTAAATTAGATATCAAATAAGTGTGTTATCTATACATTTTTTCATAGTCTTTTGAGAGCTGGCTAACCTTGCTCCCACTCTCTCTGCTCCACTCCCCTCCTTTGACCACACTTCAGTTTTTCCATCCCCACTATTCACACCAGTCAACTTCTCTACTATCCTATGCCCTAACTTTTAGTCTTATGACTTTAGTTCAAATTCTATATCAAATATGTAGTTTCAGACTAACTCCTTTTTAAAAAAATGATTTTGCCTTTTTAAATATTTTATTTATTTATGAGAGAGAGAGAGAGAGAGAGAGAGAGAGAGGGAGGGAGAGAATGAGCATGCCAGGGCTTCTAGCCATTACAAATGATTGCCAGACGCATGTGCCACCTTGTGTATCTGGCTTACATGTGTACTGGGGGAATCAAACCTGGGTCCTTAGGCTTTGCAGGTAAATGTCTTAACCATTAAGCTATCATTCTTATCCCCAGACTAATTTTTCTAATTAAAATATCAGTGTAAGTTCTAGTAGAGATTTACTTGTATTAATCACACTTCATAAGTATCATTGTGCTTTAAGAAAAACAATAAGACTCACATAAATTGATATGAATAATCACTATTAAAACTGCTCACATAAATCTACCACTGCTTAGAAAGTATGCATCGAATCCAGAGTCCTTAGTGTATCTTGACATTCATAAGAAGCAGTGTGAACCTTGGGTATGCACTTTGATTAAAGTTTTTTTCTCTTTACTTTCTACTATTCTGCAACCTTTTCTATTTCATATCCTTATATATAAAGTTTTTTTTCTTATTGATCTAAGAACATAATTTGGGACTTAGTGTTAAACTAGTTATAGGTTCCATCATTATAATTGTCATAATGTGTATACAACTATGGCACCTAAAATGGTACTAGATATTGATGAATTCACATTCAAGTTTTGCAAACTGCATAACTCAGAAAGCACTCTTTCCATTAGTTGTCTTTAATTTTTTTTATTTTTACTTATTTATTTTAGAGAGAGAGTGAGAGAAAAAGGAAGAGAGAGAGAAAGTGAGAGAGAGAATGTGAGCATCAGGGCCTCTAGCCACAACAAATAAACTCCAGGCATAGGCACTTCCTTGTACATCTGGCTTATGTGGGTACTGGGAAATTGAACCTGGGTCCTCAGGCTTTGCAGGAAAGCTCCTTAACCACTAAGCCAGCTCTCCAGTCTTAATTGCCTTTAGAAAAATAGCATTATACAAAAGTATCCATGAATGAACAGAAGTAGATCACAAAGGAATAATACAGGATCCTGGATCTAAGATGAAGGAGATTGGTTTTACTTTCTCAAATAATTTAGCATAGTCAAAAAGCTTTTGGGAAGGTTTCATGGCATGCATAAAGGTGTTTTGGGAAGATTTGATTCTCATGGGAATTCTGGGTGGCTAGGCTTTAAGATTATGTCTAAATGATTGAAATGGAATGGAAGGAATCTATAGAATATGAATGCTGTTACACAAAGAAATTTTATTCAGGTACCACTTTCTGATTCAGTGTTTGTATAATTAGCTACAGTGTCCCTATTATGAACCTGGTGATATGATGGCTATCAAGAATCCTCCAGTGAATAATACATGTTTCTTGTCTCATTTTGCAATAGAGACAATATGATATAAGAGAAGTAATTAGTCAAGCTTAAGAGCAGAAAGAATGTTATATACATGAATTAATGGTGTTTAAAGAGTTCTGTGGGAGCAGGAAGAAAGCCTTCAGTAGGGCACATAAATTGATCTAAATTTTTTTTTTTACAAAACTTTTATTTACACTTGAAAATTTAAACTATGTTTGGTTTCCACAATTATGAAAACATTGAAGTAAATGTCTCCATTATACATCTACGCTCTCCTACCAGCACATCTAAAAGAAAAGCAGCAGTATACAGCAGGTACCTTTTCCAAAGTCGCCTCCTGAAGCACAGCACACAGCTGAGCTCACTATGTTAACCTCCTTCTGAATATGCGTGTGGGTGTTTTTCATTTTTATTTTATTACACTCCATGTCACTCAGAATGCCTAGCATATAGCAAATGCTCCAGGAATACCTATTGAAACATCATCATTCAATCAAGGCAACAATGGCCCATTGTCATTCTTTGTTTTCCATCCCTCAATGTGCTTAATGATGTGTTCCAATGCCTTCAAAATCCAGGAGCTACTCTCCTGCTCATTGGATTCTGCTCACCTTGGCTAAGACTCAGGCCTTGACAACCTTTTCTGTTTGCTAGGACCATTTCTGTTTTCTCATATTTTGTGTATGTATTTCAGTTGCAAAATATTGGTCCCTGGCTAGCATTCATATAACAGCTTCCCATGTGAATGTTAAACAGGCAGTGATGATGCGCTATAATTACAGTGCTTGAAATGATTGGAAATAAATTGGTGCTCCAATTATAGATGCATGAAAGAAGTGCCCATATATCACAGTCAGTCCATTAATTTCTAAAGTGGTTCAGGACATCTCAGTATTTTGGTGACATTCCTTATTCACAACTGCAGTGAATCACTTGGAATTGTGATACATCAAAATTTATAAGTGGAAGGCCATTTTTATGTCTTAACTAAAACATTCCAGGTCATTTTCTTCTAAATGAAAAGAGGATGAGAGAGAGATTGAAGAGGAGAGGAGAGGAGAAGAGGAGGAAGGGAGCATAGGAAGGGAGAGGAGAAGAGAGAAAAGAGAGAGAGAGAAAGAGAGAAAGGCAGAGGCAGAGAGAGAGAGAGATGGGCACGCCAGCAGCCTCTTGGCCTCTGTGAAAGAACTCCAGATGTGTGCGCCCCCTTGTGGGCAAGTGCGGCATTGTGCCCTTGCTTCATTTTTTGCATCTGGAGATAGATGGGGCATTTTTAAGCTTGGCAGGCAGGTGCCTTAACCCCTAAGGTATCTCTCTAGCCCTGTTGTCATTATTTTTAAAGAAATGAAAATTCTGTCTTCAAGATATTTGAACTAAAACCATAAACTTTTCCAAATTAGTCAAAATTAAATTAGGGGGAGCTGATTGCTCTGCTCCCCAGCTCAGGGCACTGAGTAGGCTGCCTAGGGTCCAAGTGAGTTCTTAGTCCCCCCACTCAGTCCCAGCAGTACAGCTCCAGCCTTCATTTGCTCAGATTGGGTATCAGGCCCATTTGGTGCTGACCTCACTCTCTGGCTTGCCAACATGCAATGCCCTGAGTAGGGATACCTGAACTTGTCACACTCTCCAGCCCAGACCCATGGAGAGACTGAAGGAACAAGGAGTCTATTCACTTTTCAGTATACCCAACCCAAACTTTTAGGCAGAATTCCATCCATGCCATACCTACTTACGTTTAGGCTGACAAAGCCACTCAACAGAGAGTACATAAAAGCCACTGCTGTTGCATTCTCAGGAAGACAAAAGGGCTATCTCCAGATAGGCAAACTTCAATATAAAAAAACCAACCAAATAGCACAAGAAATCAAGGCAAGAGAGCCCCACCAAGAATGACTAGTACTATGGTGGAAGCCTCCAGGGAAGACTACTTAGAGGAAACTCCAGACATAGAATTCCAAAAATGCAACAATGATAAGCATATTCAGCAAACTTCTTGAGACCACGGACACATGGCTGAATAAAATGGAGAATAAAAAAGACCTTAACAGACAGCTGAATGAAATCAAAGAGAATCAACAAAAAAGAGCTCAAAGGACAGTGGGATTAATTCAGTGAAGACATGGTGAAATGCAGGAATGGATTCCAAGAGACACTAGGAAAGTCAGAGCAAGCAAGGAAAATGTAATTCAATAAAGTGGTGGAGACTAAAGAGAAATGTAATAGTAAACCAAGCACCAAGGCAAAGTCCCATAGTCTCTGCTCTGTTCTTCCCTGTGGGAAAGGAGTCTGATTCCACACTACGTTGCCCCAGGTTAGGGTAGTGTTGGTGAAGACAATCTCTGAACCACCAAGGCTGTGGTTCTAAACTGTGTCATACAGTGATCTCATGACACAGCTAGTGGTAAGGGAGACCAAAACGTATCTGTCCACAAGAGTGCAGGCCTCTGTCTGGTGCCTGAGACATGTTTCTAGATGCCATCTGCAAGCACAGCCCAGCTATAGTGAGGTGATTGAGATAGTTGGTTTGTCACCATGGTGACAGCAAGCTAGCTTTCACCTGAGTCTAACTGTCACAGCTATCTTCATGTTATTTGGGGAGAGGCAAGCTGTAGCAGACAGCTTCAGGTTCGCTGAGATGAACTTCCAGACCGGGCACAGTTATGGAGGAAGGGATATTGTTTATTGAAGCTTACAGATCCAGGGGAAGTTCCATAATGGCAAGAGAAGCGGCCTGCTCTCCACAGAGCCAAGCAGAGAGAGAGAGAAACCAACCAGCCACCACAGCACACAGAGCAAAACTACAGCCAAAAGGTCCCACAGCACACTTCAGGAACTCCTGCTAGGCACATTTGCATATCTTTACAATGGAATCTCAAACCCACACCATTACCACCTTAAGACCGGCCCCCAGTGACATTGCCTCTAGCAATGTGATTGCAGATGCAAACTATAACTAGTAAAACACTGAATATATTGGGGGACATATATTCAAACTACCACACAAGCCCACATAGATCAAGCCTACATCTACCAAGGTTTGCAATGACATAGGTCAAAATATGCATTTGTCCCTTTGGGAGACAAGTCTGTGCCTGATGGTCAGCAGGACTAGAGGCTGTCATTGAGCTATGGTGATATAAGCCTTTGGTTTCTGCCTGGCGGTGAACCTGTTGCAGGCCCAGCACTGAGATCCAATGCAAAGTCCCATGTTAACTCTCCTGCTCTATTATCCAGTAGGTGGAGTCCTATCTGTTCTTTTTTTATTCTGATGCCCAAGGTTGGGGGCAGGGTGGAAGAGGCAGTTCCTTGGCTAACACTGTTCAAGAGGTTCTGGCCTGGTGGGCTTTGCCTGGCACTAGGTTTCACTGAGACAGGCCTGGTGCTGGGTTTTAAGTCCAAGGCATAGACTTAGTTCTTTTTCTCTCTTTCCATGCTATCTTGCTTAGAAATGTTTCATTGCTTGGCCATAATCAGGAATACAGAGGCAAAGAAAGATGACAGCCGAGTAAAACCCTCCAGTGATTGTCACATCAAAAAACACATTAATTTGAACAGCTAGTCACATACAAAACTACTTTCAGAATAGATGACAAAAGAAATAACATGCTGTCGATTTTAACATAATAAGGAAAGACGCATTGCAGAAGGCAGGAAGAAGAGTTGTCCATGCCATCCTTCCGAAATTTCTAAGCAGCACAGTCTCCCTTTTGGGTACCAGGTTCTGACAGATTATAAGGAGCCCTGCAGAGTACAAGCACAGTGACAGGACATCAGGGTCCAGTGCAGTGCGAGTCTGGAATAGGCACGTGCAGGAGGCCTTGAGAGCAAGTCAGGTAGCATGGGCATGTGCGTTTGGGTTCCAGTTTGAGAAGACAATGCAAAATTTGTCATCATATGAGGTGACAGGGTCCCAGAAGGACTGCATTCTAGAGCCATGGCCAGCCAGTGCTACACTCTGTAGCTTTGCACCCAGACCAATTACCCTGACACTTGGTGGAAACCGACGTATCATCTTCCTATAGGCATCCTCTGGAACCCTTCAAGGAAGTTTGACTTTATGCTCTTTTAAAGAAGAAATGTCTAAAGATTATTTTTGTATTGCCACAAAGCATCTATTGAAGGGTGTATTCAAAGCTGAGAAGCAATTCATTAACCAGATTGACAGTGACCATGAGAAGTGGATGATGTTAAGTATTGAGTTGTTTTTACCTAACAATTTTTATGTCTTCATTGGAGAGTCCCATTCACCCTTTTCTCCCTTTCTATGTTGTCCTAGCTTTCTGCATGGACCACTTGGCCACATCATATCTCCCCTATAGCTTCAGTGGGTACAGTCCAAGACATGCTCCCATTTGACCTGTGTGTCTTCCTTTCAGTGAAAGTGAAGCTCTCTCAACAAAGCCGTCTTCCAGCCAGAGACTCTCATGTTCACACATTCCATGCCTGAGTCACAGGTCTTCAGTTCTCTCAAATTTTATGAAATTCTGTCAGGCCCACTGTCATGAAGCACTCCATCATGTGGGAGACACATCTTCTTTTCCATCCTTGAAAGGATCTCCCTGTTCCCCACACACACACACACACACACACACACAACTCTCCAAACATTTGCTTGCCATTGTGTTCGTGTCAGCATTTTCATGGTGCCCCTTAGATTGGGTGATGGCCATGCTGGCAGAACACATTGCATAACATCATGATACATTCTGCATCTGGGGCCTACCATATCTCTAAAGGAAGTGTGCAATTGCTTGGCATTCTTAAATTTGTTCCTACCTTTGGGACTCAAGCAAGTCCTCTCCCACTGCAGCTTGATTTGGGAAAACACTAAGGCATAGATTACCTTTTAAATATCTAGAACAATTTTCATCACCTTCTTTCATGTATCTTGTATGCAAGGAGGGGCAATTGCTGACTGAGTTTTTAATCTCTTAAGAGTTCTTCGCAAAACTTAGGTATGGGTTGTGTCACATGATTTCTCTCTCTCTCTCTGGTTATTTGAGGTAGTGTCTTGCTCTAGCTCAGGCTGACCTGGAATTCTCAGGCGAGCCTGAAACTCAGAGAAATAGTCCTACTTCTGCCTCCCAAGTGCTGGGATTGAAGGTGTGTGCCACTACACTTTTTAAATGGATATATATTCATTGCTCATAGTGTGAGATATGTTGAAGAAAATTTATTTTGAGTGTGTCATATACTTTGATTCATCCCCCATATATTCCCTTTTCTCTTTTTCCCCCACTTCTGTCAATCTCTTCTCTTTCCCTATACATACATAGCTTTATGTATCCATATAAAATTCAGGATCCACAAATGAGACAAAACGTGCTAGATGCAAGCTTAGTTAGCTTAATATGATGATATCAAGTTGGCATTCTTGATGTTTTTCTGCTTTCCAACTGTTTGAAACCATTCTCGCTTGTTTTTGTGGTGATGAAAGTTTCATAGTGACTGCTGCTTGAAAATTTTAATAACAAAATTTATTTTGTATTCATGAAGAGCTGGATGACCATATTGCTAAGTGGGCTGTAGTACATTTATAGAACAAGGACAAACCCTCCAGTGATAGTGGGGACAGTGACTTATATGTCATGATCAGCACATGGCTGGTCAGTGAACAGCACTGGAACTCTCAGGCCATCTGTGGCTTGACTCAAGGACCCATTTAGAGGCTTATGTTGCAGATCCTGTACCACCCACATGGTAGCAGCCTGGCTGCTTTCACTAGATTTGTGCCAGAGATTTTATTAAACATATACATGGGGAATAACGAATTACTATCACTGCAAGCAAAGAAGCAAAAGGTTCATTGACTTTATGATGAAATCTCTTCAATGTCACCTCTCTCTTTTAATGAGCTCTTCACCTAGAAACTATTCCATGATATCTGTGAAAGATGTTAGATTTCTTTGTCATCATTTAAGACAGGGACAGGACAAAACTTTTTATTCTTCTTTCCTGGGAATTATGAGGAGACAAAAGTGGTGTGATCTAGAAATGGATAAAGATAAGTGCACTAAGATAAAGATGAGTGCACTTTACAATTTAGACACAAGATTATCACAACTGAGAGATCCACATTCACAGCATATATATAAATATGGCATGTGGGGAAGTCTCTGGATCATAAGATGGAAAGGTATTACCTTGCAGTTCCTGGTGTTTAGGACTTTTGTGCAACAAATTCAACTCTACATGCTGAACATCTTGAAACAAAGTTATGTTACTTGTTTCTTTTTCTATAGCCCTTTCAGTCTCATTAAGCAAACAGTTGGTGCTGGCTGCTGTCAAACTTTTTGAAACAGGGACAGGAGATTTCATAACAGGGCCATGTGCACAGAGTGCAGTTGCTCCCCATTGTTTATTTTAGCCTAAGCCCCTTCCTTCAAAGCCATGGATTTTTAACAATATGGAAGGAAGCCAACAAAACAGGAGGCAAGGCATGTGTCCACTCTACAGCAGCTTCCCTGATTCTATGACTGGCAAAACAAAACAAAATAAAACAAACCAAACAAAAACAAAACCCCACACATCTTAGGTATATGCTATTTATCAGACACTGGACTGGGAAAAAGCCTACCTGAATGAGGGAGTCATTTGGGGGACCTTGCCATCTATGCATAAACAAAGATGGAGGTCCATGGGAAGGTTAAGGTTGCAATGCTTGCTGCAGAGGGTGCTGGGGTTTTAGATTATTTGGAGGTTTCTGTGAGCAGGAGCTGGAGTAAAGTAAGTTTCATTTCTCTCCAAGTTCCTTAAGTTCAATCACTTTCCGCCTTGCAAAGGTTTACCCTTCTGTCTCCGTACATGTCCTGCTCACAGCAGCAAGGATTATACTTTTGATCACATTCCTACTGTGATGAACTTCAGTGACCTCTCATCAACTGCATACTATGGAATCCAAATCTCTCTGTCAACTATTTCTTTCCTGTCTGTCTGGCCTCCTGTCTGTCACTGTCATATATTATATGATATGTTTTGTCTATCTCCATTTTTTTTTCATATATCTTAGGTGAAAAAAATACATATCTCATTTATTTTTGTCTCCTTATCTATTAGCATATTTTCAAACATACAAAAGAGAGTTAAATACATGTTAAAACATTGATGTATTTAAATCAGGACCCATGCCATAAACATTTCTCTTTAAGTTACACTGACATTCCTGATATATAGGAGCTTAAAAAAAGACATCCAGTTTCAAAGCCATTTACTTTTGCATAATGTGTTAGATGTCAATAGATAACTAACACTCTATTTAACGCCACGCTCTTCATTTTGCATGTAGTAGTCACATAGGAGGTAGGTGTCTTCCAAAGACCTGTGTTCACTGATATGCTAGACGGGTTCAGACAGAATAGCAAAAGAAGTGCTAAATCCACATAAATAACTCTGGAAGACTGACTATTTAATTAGTCATAACATTTTTGATGGAGTAAGATTCTTATCATAATTAACAATTGTCAAATTTTTCTGAAGTGGTATGAATTTGTTTTTGTTGGTTAAGTTTTATTTGTTTATTTGGATCAGTCATTTTTTAAATTAATTATTATAATTTTTGTTTGTTCGTTTGTTTTTCGAGGTAGGGTTTCACTCTAGCCCAGGCTGACCTGGAATTCACTATGTAGTCTCAAGGTGGCCTCAAACTCATGGAGATCCTCCTATCTCTGCCTCCCAAGTGCTGGGATTAAAGGTGTGCGCCACCACATCCGGCTTGGATCAATCATTTTTATGGCATCTTTTCTTTTCTGATAGTGAAATTCTAGTGCTTGTATAACGTGACTCTGGGTGTCTGGGAAGCACAAGCTGAGTTGCTTTCATCCCTGGAGACTTTACATCTGCTCCTTCAGGGCACCAAAGGGTGCTACTTGTTAGAGGATGCCTTTATTTGAGTTTTTAGAACTGCAGAGGTAATAGAAATTGAAGCTGCAAGTAAACATGCCCTGAACATTAAGATTCTGTGAAACTTTTAAATAATAACCCCTCCTCCACATCAGAGACAAAGCAGCTTTCCTTACATTTGCCTGGGATTGGGGCAGGATGAGAAGGCTTTATTTAGTCACGCTGACAGAGGTGAATTGTCTCTTGAAACATACATTGTGTTTCTCATAAGCCTCCATGATGTGTCCTGAATAACAGAAGATTGTCAAAACATCAGCTTTGCATCAGAACCCAAATGGGTTCAATGTCCTGGTCACATCCTTGGATTTCTGCCTCTACTTTTTTGGGGTGTGTGTATACTGGTACATATATATCTTGTATTCTCTACAATATTTTAGAAATATTTGAGTTGACTTCTAAATTATCATCAGAAGTTTGACAAATCACTCTGCCTATCAAATCAGTCAATAGAAGGAGAAAATATTTTTTGTCATTAAACTTTTTTCTTTTATAGTTTGTTTTCTTTATGTTTCATATATATATAATATTTTTAAACTTAATGTGTTTTTCATTAGTTATGTATATAGTATATATACAGCCATGATGGGTACCATCATTAACCTTCTCCCTGTCTTCCCCCCATAAGTAATGTGGGTCTTGCCTTATGGGGGTAGCCATCAGTTATGTGGAAGAGGCAATGACTCAGTGCATAATGACCCAACTCATGGCTCTAACAATCTTTCTGCCCCCTCTTCCGCGAATTTCCCTGAGCCATGTTGGGTTCATTTTAGGTCTATTTCAGTGATGAGGTTTTATGAGTTTCTGTGCCTCTGGATATCTGATTTGGTGGGGACTGGTGCCTTTGAGGTGTGATGGGATGATTCTCTCTTCAGGTTCTGTGTCCATCTGAAAGATTAATGAAGCAGATTCTCCAATGGAGTCAGTGAGGTCAGTGCAAGATGGATGGGGCTAACCAACGTGCTCCTCCATACACAAAATGGCCCGGATATCCATGACCTCACAGTGCCTGACACTGACTGTTTTTTTCTGAAGGATACCTCTCCCTCATGTCACAAGACCATCATAATGGGAGGAAAAGATCATGACATCAAACTGAAAAGACAGACTGATTGAGCGGGGGAGGAAATATGATGGAGAGTGAAGTTTCAAAGGGGAAAATGGGGGGAAGGAGGGAGGTTTGGGATATTGTCTACAATTAAAGAAGTTGTCAATACAAAAAAAACCCCAAAAATAATAAATTTGAGTTAAAAATATAAGTAAAACTATTAATAGGAAAGTCAGAAGAAAATAGAAAGATTTAATGGGGGAGGACTACAGCATGATATAAAATTAAAACTAAAGTTAAAAAATATGTCTTAAGGATCACCATAGAATCAATAATTTTATCAATTATGAGAACAGCAACCCAAATCGCATCTGATTTCTCAAGAAAAAAGTGAATGCATAAAATCAGTAGACGGAAGGTGTTAAAAAGAGAAGTGTAAACATTTCCACATATAGAGAAGTTGAAAGAGCTTGCTAACAGAATGACTGCACTAATCCTCGCCCCATGCCCCTCACCATCTCGCTTCCTCCCGCTCAGGTGTCATAGTGATGAGTGATGAGCTTCCTGCTGCTTTCTCACCAAGCCGCCCCCTTGTCTCCTCTTTGAGGTTCTGGGATCACCTCTGTGGCTACATTTCCTCTTTCCTTGAGGTACTTTAGTTTTGCTTTACAGATTCTTAGTTTCCTTTCACAGCTTTTTTTTTCTTGAAAGCTTGAATATCCACTTTTTAATACTGTTAAATTATATACATATGAGACCTTTGGCCATAGAAAGAAATCTATTATTTGTTGTTTCTGCTGAATAATATGGTGATTAGTTTCCTTCTGTGTCTTTTAATTTAATCTGTGTGCAAACCTGAGGTATAAATTGATGGTGCTTTGCTGGGGAGTTTCATTTGTTTCTGTTGCTGCTGATGAGCAGTGCTACTTCAATATCACATTCAACCCTTATGAAGGCATGAGCTTAAAGTGGGTGGCTTCTAAGTTCATCTTGCCCAACTTCATGCAAGCTCAAGATTGCTCATCACCAATGTAAGCATTTATCTTTTGGTAACTTCAGTTCCATATTCTTTTAAACTTTTCTCCTTTCAAATATTATCATAATTCTTTGTTGTTATTTCTTGCTTCACCTTATTTCCTTCCTGAAAGTCTCTTACTTCCTTGTAATTTATTTTTTTTTAAATATATTTTATTTGTTTATTTGAGAGAGAGAAAGAGGGAGAGAGAGAGACAGATAGAGAGAAAGAGAGAGAGAGAAAGAGAATGGGTGTACCAGGGCCTCCGGTCACTGCAGACGAACTCCAGATGCATGTGCTCCCTTGTGCATCTGGCTTATGTGGGTCCTGGAGAGTTGAACCAGGATCCTTTGGCTTTGCAGGAAAATGCCCTAACTGCTAAGCCATCTCTCCAGCCCTGTAATTTGTTTTAAAGCTTGTTGGATGACATCCATGAGCTAGTCATATTGACCTAAGTGAGTCCTCTACATGGCCATACTACAGATGGTGGAAGTCAGGAAACTTGTGTCTCTAGGGTAGGTGAGTCACTGCCTGTTATTTAGTCTCAGTTAGTTTACCCTATGTGAGACTAAGACACTAATAAGGCCACCTCAAGGTGAGGATGACGGTTATTGAGGTAGTGTTGTGAACTCACTTTTCAACCATTGGCTACTCAGCAGTTACCATGCAGAAGATGCTCTATTATTCCTTGTCAGACAAGCCAGGAGATGAACTTGAAGCTTTACCTCCTGTGGATGCAGAGTGAAAAATTGGAGCATGTTTCACAGCTTTCCTCACTAAAGCTGAAGAAAGTCTTGGCAGCGCTTGCTCCCTCCCTGTTAAGCATGCTGGGAGCAAACTGGAAATAAAAGGAAAATGTGAAGAGAATTCTGCTCATATATAGACTCTACTGGGGATCCTTGAAAAGGGGAGATGGAAGAGGATATGAGAAATGTGTTGACATGATGAAACACAAACAAGATGGTTAGTGAACTTGGGAACAGCTGTGAAAGGAATGAATGTGGGTAGAACAATAACAATCATGAAACAGCCCAAAGGAGAAAATACTGACATAGTTATACATTGTTTTTCATTTCAAGTTCCTATTGCCTGGCTATAATATGCACTCCACTTACCCTACTCTTCACTTATTATTAAGTCACTAACCATTGTATTCCTAGATACTGTTTGTGTAGTTTAATTTCATTACCTTATTTTTTTTTCTTAAGTAGCAATACTACTAAGCTCTTTTACATACATTATTTTAATTAGTGCTTGAATCCACACAGTGGAATGGAAATTTTAAAAAGCCTGTTGTCCTGATAATAGAATTGAAGTGAGTCTTATCATTGTTTAATTCATTTGTAAGGCCAGGCTCAGACTTTCCATCACTGGTCCCTTAGTAATTATCACTGAAGAAAACAGGTTATGCTTATGTGTGCGTAGATTCTGTGATGAAATTTTATGCCTTGCATATATCAAAAGAATTTGGGCAGGTATTTAGCATTTGGAGTTTACTTATTGGTCAAATGTGTTTAGTGCCATTTGTAGCTTTTGTCTTTCATTGGTAGATGTTTCAAGTATCCTAATTTAATTTTTGTTTCTCTTTGCATTAATAAGACAATAGTGCTACATGAGACTTTAATGAAAATGAGGAAAACATGAGAAATATATAGACTACATGTCATGAATTTCAAAACTCTGAGTTTTATGGAAGTAGCCCAGGAGTGGGAAAATGGTCCTCTCTCAGAGTCAGTGTCATCAGGTAAAGGCAGGCACATTGTTCGTAGGTAGCTCATACGTGACCAACACTCCTGCTTGTCCTCAGAGAAAAGGTATCGTATAACATGGCGAGCAGCTCACTCAAATGCATCTCGCCAGAAAATACAGGCTGAGTTGATGAGGCTACATTTTTATTATGTCCTTTGGGAGCTCTATGGGAAGGCACAGAACACAGCACAATTCACCTAAAACAGACAATTCAAGGAAAATAATTCTATTAGGGCAAATATGACATAGTCCAGATGTGCAGCTCTCACACCAAATTTTAAAACATATATATGCATACACATATGCCTAATACCTGTGTGTGGTTGTACATGTGTGTAGATTTAAAATACATTAAAGCATAATTTACATAAAATTAAAATAACTCTCTATACATTTTTTTTTCAGTTTAGACTGTGTATTCCCATAAAATCCAAAATGCTCCACAAGCTTTTCTATCAATTCCAAAGTCTTTTGCCTCCTTCCAGTGAAACTCCCTAACATTCACTAATCTATCACTGATCTCATATCTGTTACTAAAGCTTTAGACTTTTATTTTCTATGGTTGCATTGAAATAAAAACACAAATATGTTTGATTCTGCTTCCAACATCTCAGCATAGTATCTTTTGAAATTCCTCCATTTTGTTGCCTATATGCCTATTTTTGGCTTATTTTTATTAGGTAGGAATTTTGTATGGATACATCATGTGTTGGTACCATCTTTTCTCTCCTTTCTCCCCCATTCCATTGAGGGCCCTCCTCAGTGGGATTGCTGGTATTTTCCCCGGGGTTGTGGTTTTTGACTCGTGAAAGCAGCAGTCAGTCATTGTTCAGGGGTGGGGGGTCAATGACTCTAGATATTCCCTCCCACCCTGTGACTCTTAAGACAGACTTCTATCTGCTTAAGGTAAAAGGTAAGACCCTATTGCTGATGACACCACTAAGTGCTGTAACAGAGTATCTAGAGATATGAATGACTTGGAAGGAAACCAGTTCCCAGATGTCTAGCCCATATAGTGCTGAAACGAACAGGGCATCCAAATGTGAACATTTCTGCCATTATTTGCTAAACCTCAGGAGAGTAGGCAAATGCAGTAGCAAATACTTTCAAATTCCAAAGTAGAACACCTATGCACTTGAACAGAGCTATCAAGGAGGCAGACAAGAATGAGGTGTTAAGGAGACCCTAAGGGTGATCACAAATTACAGTGGCATCTTTGAAGAGCATCCTGAATGTGCTACAATGTGGGTTTGTGGAATAACTCTCAGGGCCCACACATGTTATTGGCTTGGTCCGCAGAGTCATGCTAGTGGGAGGTGGAGGAACCTCTGGGAGGTAGGGCTGGTTGGGAGGTCCTTCGAACATCAAGGCATGCTTCACATGGTGTTGTGGAACATCAAGCTCCTCCTTTTCCTCTTTTGCTCATTTTCTGGTGATGTGTGAAAGTTTGCTGTGCCACACACACTCACTATGATGTGAATTGATAATGGAATGAAATCTCCAAATTAGTGAACTAAAAGAAATCTTTTCTCTTTACTAGTTTTTCTAAAAGTACTTTGTCATAGTGAGGGAAATCAAGATAATAGTGCTATGAGGCTTAATGAACTCATAGAGTGGTCATGTCAATAATTAACTCTTTTCTTCTCACCAATTGAGAAAGTCTGCAAACAAGTCACCTATGGAACTAGAGTCTGAGTTAAGATGCAGAGCCTAGTACTGGGTCTGCTCAGCAAGTCTGAAAGTAAATGTATGAGAGTGGAGTTTCCTAGTTGACACCAGAGTGAAGGGTGGTAGCTGCCTTTGAGAAGTAACTGGGCTGTGTCCTAACAAGGTGAGTCAAAATGCATTTACTAAGGAATGCAAATGCACACATATAAACACACACACAGAGGGAAAGAGGGAGAGATAGACTGGAAGAGGGAGAAAGAGAGAGAGAGAAATAGAGAACATTGTTATGATTGATAGGAGACCATGCTAATGTGATACAACTCAGGGTATTGCTTAGCGGGAGGGGGCGGAGAAGACCCCAACAAACTATACGGATAAAGTGCATATGGAAATTTCTCATCCAACCAGTAATTAAAGGGGAAATGTATGAATAATCTTAGAATATGGAGGAGGAGACTAACAATGTTTGGAGGGGCTTCTCCAAAGAACCTTTGAGTGCACCCTGTGTAACAGTTGGCATAAACATCTCTTAAGTCCATAAAGCACAAACATGAACACATGGTCTCCCAGTGCCTCCTGCTGCTTTTCAGATTGTTTCTGTCTCCAAGCCTCTTCTACTTCACCTGTCTTCAACCCTGAGATACCAGAAGCAAGTTAACACATAGGAAAAGAAGAATAAAACAAGAGTGGAAATTAAGTAATACTGCTAGGCTGTTCTAACCTCAGGGAGAGCAGAAATTTTCAATATAAATAAAATCTAGATTTGACTTTTATTCTTATATATTGCTTGACATGAAAATATTACATTTTTTTGTGTGTGATTTAGAAAACATCCTAGGATCAGTCTTGAAGTACATCAACAGTTCATGTCTGAATGGGCAATGGGGAAGAAAAAGAACTATTTATGATTGTATTACATAAACCCACCTTTAGTAATATGTACTTTACATATACTTGCATGAAGTAGCAGTGGACATCTCATTGCTGAGATAAATACCCATCCAAAAGCATATGATAGAATAAAATGTTTATTTGGCTTACAGTCTTGAGTAGAAGTTCAGTCATGACAAGGAGAGCATGGCAGAGTGTCATGTATTTGGGTAGAAGTAGTGTGAGTGCTGTAGTAGGAGCTGGGCTAATAAGTGCAAGGCCCATCCCTGGTGACATACACACGTCCTCCAGCAACTGCTACCTCCCAACTTGCTGCCAACTTAGTGCTGGGTTTATCCACAAATCCAGGAAGCTCTCCAGAATACTTTTGATTCAAATTACCAAATATGATTCACTTTTTGGCCATAACAAAAAATGACTAACACTAATCACATTTTCTATATCAGTGTGAAAGTATTTTAATGATCTGTTGTGAAATGTTCTACCAGGTCCATGTAATAGACCCAGGAACATCAGGCTATCACCGTTAGGTCATTTACAGCCTGGTGAATCTCACCACTGGTTGATATACTGAATAGGAAGTGACTCACTAATATTTCAAACGGCTTAGTTATCAGACGATTTCTGTGAGCATATAGTATCCTTGAGAATTTGCGGTTTGAATTTTTTTTTTTGACTTAGCTTCCTAGGTATTAAATCTTCTGCATATAGAGACAGATCCAGCAAGTGTTTGAAACAGCATCAGGTACTCTAGTAAGCAGCTGAGATCGTTAGGTCTGAGGTCAAGAAACAATTGTACTTTTAGGCAATTCATCTTATTCAGAAAAAAAAAAAAAAACTTTTGGTACAGTTAATTTTCTTCCATTGAAAGAATAAGGTGGTATGAAGTGAAGTGAGTACCTACCTGTGGTGAAGCCAGAAGAAGGCTAGATCCAGATAGATAATGTGAATGGTTGCTGTCCACTTCATGTGCGCTGTTTCATAGGAATAAGGTAACAAAATGAACGCATGACTGAGAGGCCCTGTCGTGTAGGGGGAAATATCCTTGATCTCTGTGACTTCACCATCATTGCTCTCATTACTAATAATATTCAGGCAGAAAAAGATAATGGTCTACTCTTAGTTCTTTCCTTACTGGTCTTATTGACATACTTTGGTACATTTTATCACTACTGTCTTGAAACATTTTTTCCCTGTGCTTCTCAGAGGCACTTGTTTTCTTGCTTAGTCTCCTTCACTCCACTTTGCCTTTGCATCAGAATGTTTCAGTTTGTATAGTCATGTTGCTCTACAAGAATAGACACACCAGGCAATTTCAAACTGTTCCACGTTTTAGGTACTATATATTTACCGACGAACATGCCCACATGTATCTTTGTCCCTGGTCTTTCCATAAACTCCAATATTATATTGCTGCCTGCCTAACATGCTGGCTGAATCACTTTTACTTCAGATCTCAATATTTCTCCTATTATTTCCTTTTCAGAAAATATCATCTACATTCTCCTTAGTGTGTAGGACAAAACAAATAATTCAGGTAATTCTCATGTTCTCTGTTCCTATGTCATTTTTCTGTTACAGGATGAATTGTATTCCTTTCACAATTCATATACTGAAGCCCTGTCACCCAGTACCTCAGAAGGTGACATTTGGACCCCTGCAGGGCCTTTGGTAATGTGACTAACATAAAATTAAGTCGTGTAGTAAACTCTGATTTTAGTTTGACAGTGTCCTTTGATGAACAGTAAGGTACTCATGCACACATACATAAGCACCTGAACACATACTAAAGCAACCATCTTATCTACGAGCCAGAGAGGCCTCAGAAGAAAGCAAACCTACAGACAGACCTGAATCTGGGACTTTTGTCTCCAGAACTGTGAGAAACTACATTTCAGTGTTTAATCCATTTGTCTGTGTTCATTTTGTTATGGCCTCCAGGGAAGGCTAATACAACATCTGAGTAAGCTTTCTTGGAGATGCCACCTCTGACCGTTTCTCATCATCTTGTTTCTATCATGGCCCTAGTTGCTACAACTTTTATTTGCTTCTCTAAATAGTTTCTCAACCTAAATCCCTGTGTTTTTTTTTTTATATATATTCTCATTCAGCTAGAATAGTTCTTTGTTAAAATTAGTTTACTTATTTATGTTTAGTTTTTTTTGAGGCAGGGGTCTTACTGTAGCTCTTGCTGACATTGACCTCACTGTAGTCACAGGCTGGGATTAAAGACATGTGCCTGGAAACTGGCATAGATCTAATCAAAATATTTTTGCAGCTTCACAAAAATAACAACAAAAATAAATAAATAAAAGCAGACCTTTGTTTCTTATCATATTTTACCTCTCTCCTCTTCACTCTTTCATTTTCTCCTTCTGTTCTTTGAGTACACTACACATTCTCTCATGTACTGCTATCCCTTCCTAGAGTCACAGTACTTCTGTACTTCATAGCAGTCTTTGTTCACATGTCTGAGTATCAAGGGAAAGTCCTCAACCACAATGTAAAATGGCAATCCTATCCTAATCATTCTCAATCCCCTTCCATGCTTTTTAAAGTAACACTTAGCCAATTAAACATCAGTCATGGTGAGTCCACTACACTACAGTATGAACTCCAGCAATGACATAAATTTTTATTATTTATTTCTGCTTTTTCTAGTTAAGGTGGTCTGCTTTGCCAGTATCTATCTTAGTACCTGAGATATTCTCAACTTGACAAATACCTATTGATTAATGAATCAGTGTCCCTGACTGTGTGCTTGCTATCTTGACTAAGATTGACCCAGGAAGGATAGCCTTCATGTTGATACCATTGGTGTTTGTACTTGGGAGTAACTTCAAAAACCGAAGAACAGCATGGATAGTTTGAGTTTCAAAAGGTTAAATAAATATTCACAATTGAACAAAGCGAAGCCAGAATAATCATAGTCTTTTCTTTATGTCAATGCATTTATTCCTGAGTAGTCCACTGACCAAGAGGGGCTGTGACTGCAGTTGATAACACTGAATGGAGATGGCAATGACACTACTACTTATGGTGCCAGGGCTTATCTCTACACTGTTAACAGAGCAAAAGTTCTTGACATCAAACAGGAGTTATCCAAATAGTAGCCTTACCATTACTTGCTATATGAGAAATTTCAAGTTACTTAATACCCATGAACCTTAGACTCCTTATTTATAAAAGGATAACAATAGTATGCCTTCTAATTTACTCTCTAGAGTTACATTGAGGATCAGCTGTGGGATAAGATGTAAAACACAGAGCATAGAACCTAATTGCAGTAGCCACTCAGTACACCTTACCATAAGCAATGCAACCACAATACGAGTGGAATAATAATTACTATGTGTTTGCCATTACTGTTCTTATAGGGAGAAGTTCTTATAAGGAAAGGTAAGAGTCTGCTAGTGTATGTTCCAGATGGGCATGTCCACCTGGGCTGTGGGATCACACCAACCCCAGCAGGTTATGTGTCCCTATTTCAGACCCTACTTTCATTTGCCATGCAAATTACAGGCTAGCACAGGGTGAGAATAGTCCCGGTACAATACACTGAAAGATGTGCACAACCTGCTGGGGAGGCTTTCTGTCCTCATTATTGGAGAAGAAAATGTATTCAGCATCATCCAGGTCCTTTTGTGCCCACATTTCCATATTGATTAAACCGCACCATTCCTGGCTTCTTCAAATTGCTCTCTCATGCCTCATCTCCATGTTGCCTTGCCATCTGTTTAATGTGTCTCTTGCTGGCCTGCTGATCTAGGCTTCATTTTTCTTTGCAGGATTTTTTAAAATCAATCAAGTAAAAATAAAAATGATAAATGAACAACTATTGAGTGCCTACTGTACTTTTGAACTTTGCATAATGTTGCCTAATTCATCGTAATCCTACCAAATGGACATTACAGATATTCCTACTCAACAATAAAAAGCATTCCCTTTGCCATAAAGCTATCAAAAAGAGGAACTGGTATTTGTGCTGTGTGTACTGCTTTTACCAATGGTCATGGGCAGTACTGCTGGTCAGGCCAGGCACAATGAGCTGATGTGAATGAGGCAAAGCTCCAAGCCATATGAGTTTGCACTTTAGATGAGGATTCAAAGTGACACATACTTATAGAACTGCAGTCAGTAATGGAAATTAATTCAGTTGTCTCTGAAGGACATATTGGAGAATGCATTTCTTTTGAAAAGGGAAACTTACTTCTCAACCCTCTGTGGCTATAGCAGAATGTATCTTCACTACTGTCCTTTGAATTTTTGTTTGTGTATGTATATGTCTATGTTTGCATTCACACATGTATGTATATTAATATATGTGTAGGTATGAGTACACATGTGCATGCATTAGGAGGCCAGAGGTTGACATTGAGAGCCTTCCTCAACTGCTTTCCAGTGTATTTTACTGTGGCAGGGCCTTTCACTTGAATCCAGAGCTCATTGGTTTGGCTAGTCTAGCTTGTCCCATGCATCCCTTGTCTCTGCCTCCCAAGCACTGGGATTATAGGCAGGCTCTTAAGCCCATCCAGCATTTACATGGGCTCTGGGGATTTGAACTCTGGCCTAAATGTTTGCACAGTGGGCACTTTATCCACTGAACCCATTCTCAATCTCCTGCCCTTTGAATTTTTAAATTTTTAAAAATATTTTAAATTTATATTATTCTAATTTTACATTCATGATGGTGACTCTGGTAACCTCCTCCCTGTCCTCCCCCTTCCAAAGGGACCCTCATCATTGGGGAATGTGGGTCATTCATTGTGGGGGTAGTCAACAGTTATGGGGGATAAGCAAAGTCTCTGTGCATAATGACCCAACTTGTGGCTCTAGCACTCTTTCTGCCCCCTCTTCCTCGAATTTCCCTGAGTCATGTTGGGTTCATTTTAGTTCTACTTCAGTGATGAGGTCTTGGGAGTGTCTGTGTCTCTGGATATCTTAAGGGAAGAAAGAAATCTGGATTTTTGTGTGCTATCTTCTTGCTTTTAAATATTGGAAACTAAAACAACAACAGAAGCTGAAACAACAGTAAAGCTTATTATCATTGCCAAAAATTGTCTGGCAAATTAGTCCAGGTTCTGTAGTCATGAGTGCTAGGATGTTCTCAAATTACGCCTAGTATAGCCTGGTATATGTGAAGCGGGTTCATGGAAGCCTGGTTATGTGTCATGTGCTCATGCTCACTTTGTGAATTATAGAGCTTTGAGTTTCATAGATGCATCAAGCCAAAATAAAGTCCCCAACACATGCACACATGCATGCACATTGCATGTGTGTGTGTGCACTATGCACACACAAGGAATAGCTTATGTGTACATATATGGGCTTCTATTTCTGATTTAATTCTTACTCATTCAGATGCCATCTGCAACTGCATGCCTTCGAACCAAAAATCTACGCATGTCTGCAAGTCTTGGATACTCTGGCTCATTTCTCTGCTGGATTTATTTATGATTCTGAGTTTATTTCATATAATTCAAGTAAGTAAAACCTGTTTAGCTTGAGTGTTGTATATCAGATGTTTTCATCAGTTGTTACATATTGTTGATATTTGGCAATCGTTTGTGTAGAATTGAAAAAAAAGTGATTATTAAAGGCTTGCCTTTATCTATTAACCATAGGCTTTTGGTGCTAAGATCTTGAAGTGAAATGTGACCATCCAACCTGTGCTCTTACAATGAGGAGGGGAAGACAATGGAAAAGGCAGGAATTCTGTAGGAAGATTAATTACTCTGCTCTAAAAGAAGCAATGTGAGGTGGAACTTGAAGTGTAGAAGAATTATGATGTATGAAGGGACATCTCAAGTGACAGGAAACAATGGAAGTGAAGGGTAAAACGTAGAAGGTATGCTCAAGGACACCAAAACAAGAGTAGTGGGAAACCACAAAATTTCCAAGAGAGGGCAACTGAATTCTAAGAGCTCAGTACTTTAAATTACATCCAACGGGAGGGGGCTGTTGATTATTTTTACAGAAAACATTTGATGATACAAATGTTTCTATTCTGCTTACATTGTAGTGGATAAGGTAACTTTGAACCAAATATTCAAATGAATGCACAGTTTAAAAATACTAAATGTTGAAAGGTGATTTACCCAAAAGTGAATGATTCTTAGAATGGATAACCTTAATCAGGAGCCGACAAAACTAACACATATGGGGGTTGGTGAGATGGCTTAGCGGTTAAGGTGTTTGCCTGCAAAGCCAAAGGACCTCGGTTGGATTCCCCAGGACCCACGTAAGCCAGGTGCACAAGGTGGCTCATGCGTCTGGAGTTTGTTTGCAGTGGCTAAAGGCCCTGGCGTGCCCATTCTCTCTCTCCTTCTCTCTTTCTGTGTGTCTGCTTCTTTCTCTCTCTCACTGTCACAAGTAAATAAAATAAAATAAAATAAAATAACACATATGAAGACTCTGAGGAGAAAGAAGCATGTTTCCTTAGAGTGAGAATTAAGAACGATGTGGTAGACTACAGAAAGACAGAGAGGGGCTGGGGAGATGGCTTGGTGAATAAAGCATTTGCTGCCCAAGCATGAGGATCAGAGTTTGGATACCCAGGATGTCCATATAATGTGAGTTGGTTGTGTTGGCTATTTTCTAATCCCAGTGCTTAGGAAGGAGGTGGAAATAGGATCTTCACACAATTTGAACTTGCAAGCTCTGAGTTCAAGAGAGAGGCCCTGCCTCAGTGTATAATGTGGAGAGTTATCAAGGAAGACACCTGACATCTGTGTATCCATGTGCACATGCATCCCCTCCTACAGTGCACCCATATGCATATGACAGGCACACACACCCAAGCATATCACACACACACGCACACACACAAACACACATGTACATGCACAGGTCGGGATGTCATGCCCAGAGGCACTGCTTTCCCCCGAGAACTGACTGCTACTCCCATAATACACAACCTGCAACCCCTTGGGGAATACCACCAACCCCACTGAGGAGAGCTGCTTGTGGGATGGGGGCATGTAGGAGGGAAAATATGGTATCAACACCATGATGTATCTATACAAAATATGTTCTTAATAATAATAAATTTTTCAAAAAAATATTAAAAAAGAAAATGTAGAAAGTTAAAAAAAAGTTTTCTCAAAGGTGATCACTCTAAGACCAACCAGCAACAGACAGTTTTGCCCTGTTTCAGTATCTTTATTTTCCATTTAGATGATATTCTTTAACAACAGTGAAATTAAACATGACATCAATAACAACTTAACTAAAAAGACATCTACAAATAAACAAGTTTAAAATACATTTCTTCATTGACTTGAAGTCATTTAGAATTGCAAAAAATTACAACACACTTGGACAAGAAGAATAAAATAGTGCATATCATAACTTGTGGCCATAATCAAAACATTACTTTAAGTAAAATTTTAACCATAAGTATTCATACTAGCTGGAAAAATGGATATTTTTTTTAGGAATCATTCAATCTAAGATATTGATAAGAGCTCAGTGGAATACCATCAAGGAATAAAAGAACATTAATATGAACACAATAAAGATAAGGAAAAGTAATGGGTAGTAGCAAAGATAAGCACTTTTGTTTTTTTCCTAAAAGTTTCAAAAAATTGACTAACCTGTGGAAAACTTGAAAAGATACCATGGGGCATGTGAGTCACAGGATATGTATATGTTTAGCCTAAGTAGAAGTCCAACAACAGTTTCCTATTTGGATTCTCACTGGTGTGTGTAAGTACTTTGCTTAACTGCTTGACCTTCTGTAACATTTTATCATCATTATTAATTAGAACTAATAGAGTGAACAGCTAGAGTCAAGTTCAAGTTGTCTCTAGCAATTATGCACTCTGGGACTTGCTTCATTCTTTTACCTTTCTGGTCCTCTGTTTTTCTCATTTGGAAAGTAAAATAATATATATCTAACTTGGGAGGTTATTTAGGAGTATTAAAGTGAGATATGCATGTAACTATATACGCTAGTTCCTATCACATTCAGATTAAAGAAGACAAAGTATTAAGTTAAAATGTTGATATCCACATTGCATTCTAACAATATATTAACATTTGTTTTGAGCCTAGGATTTGGATATCATTTATCTTTTAGTCCTGTAAACATGAGGTTCAACAGTGCATATAGAAGGTGCTCAAAAAACAGTAATTGAATCAATGAATCAACTATGTCTTAATATCTATATTTTAAAATACATATCAATAAGATAGGCAGGTTTATATACTTTAATACATTGTTCTACATTAAAACAATTGCTAGGATTTGGTTAAGGCAAATGAAATTGACCCTTTTTTGTACATCAAAAAATGTTTAAAATCAATCATTACCAGTGGTCCAGTCTAATGCTCTAGGTATTTTATTTTATTTGTCTATGGCTGTTGTATCTATCTATCTATCTATCTATCTATCTATCTATCTATCTATCTATCTGTCATCTCTCTCTTTCTCCATATATATATATTTTATATTTTTTATATATTTTATTTCTCTCCATATACATATATAAATTTTAGTAGGCAGTCACTTTCCTTGAATTTTCAGTGATATTGTGATACTTTAAGAAACCTGTGTCCAGAGACTCACAAAACCTCGTCACTGAAATAGACCTAAAATGAACCCAACATGATTCAGGGAAACTTGTGGAAGAGGGGGCAGAAAGATTGTGAGAGCCCTGACTTGGATCATTATACACACAGTCATTGCCTCTCCCGTATAACTGATGGTTACCCCCATAAGGCAAGATCCACATAACCCATGGGGGCAGGGTGAAGGCTAATGATGGTACCATCATGGCTGAATATATACATAACTAATAAAAAATATATTTAAAAAGAAACCTGTGTCATAAATCTTTTTTCATAGATGAAAGAATTTGTCCAGTATCATATCATATCCTGTTATGTAAGTAAGAGTCATAGGTCTAGAATCAAACAGAGCTGGATTCAGACCTGGCATGTCTACCAATTTGTATTGCAGTGTCCGTGGAAAACTTCACTCACTTTTCTTTGACTTTCAGTTTCCTCATTTAGAAATAGAAGGGCTTGAGCTGTAGTGATCAACTGTAAATATTATCCCAGTTAAAATTTCTTGGAATGTAATAATCAATCATTGATTATTAGGCTTTTTTTAGAGTCTATTAAATTTTTGTTTGAGTTTTCTGTGAGACAAGAAAAACAAAGCAATAAACCCATAGGCTATTGTGAGGTCAACTATGTGACATGATGATGCAATGAAAAGTGGACTCTACAGAGTCAGAGTTTTGTCCTAATGATTTTCTGGCTAATTACCCTCAATTGAAACCAATAATGTCTTTTGTCTCTCTCTTCCTAGTCTAGAAAATGAGGCTAGAACCTACTTCATGTGTATCAGAGGATTATAATGTCTATCAAAAGAAGTAATCCTTATAATAGAGCTCAAAAGAGGAATTTCCAGGTTTGGGATATTATGGGTTAAAAAAGCATTAAAATCAATGAATTTTATGGTGTTATGGATTTATTCATTCATCTTAAAATAACTTGTTAATGTTTTAACACCATTAGACTCAAAGAAAACCTGTGACTGTTATGAAGTTTCCTTCTACCCTATAATCAAGTTTTCTACCATTAGCACCTTACTATAGAATGGTACATTTGTTACTATTACTGATACATTATTGTTAAATAAAAAGTCTATACTTTATTCATACTTGATTTTTTTCTCCTAAAGTCCTTTTGTTATATCCAAGAGTTCATTCCAGTCAGCACAATGCACTTAGTGATCATATAGACTCGGTGTAATAGTTTTTCAGACTTCTCTGCTTTTCATGACAGTGACAATTTTGAGAAGTACTGATATTTTGTTCAATGTCAATCAATTGAAACCTTTCTGATTATATTTGCATTAATAGATTGCTGTTATGAATCGTGAGGAGATACACTTCAGATTAAAGGATCATTTTTGTATCAATCAATGTTGCATGCAATTAACACAATTTACTCTTTTAAATATTAACCTTTGCTACCTAATTGGAAGTACTGCTATCCCACTGTTTGCCAAGTTTCTCCATAACTAAGATGCTCAACCTACCTTCGCCTTTCCATGTCATATTATTTAAATGGAAGTCACTCTGCCCTTTCTATACACTTAGGGAATGAGGAGCTGTGTGCGTAAGTTATTTGAAATTCTTCTGCATGGAAATTTTATTCTTCCCTATTATTTGCATTAGTATAGCCACATGGGCACAGTGTTCCTTGACTTAGGATGAGGTTATGTATTTCTAAAACAAATGTAAATTGAAATATAAGTTGAAATTGTATTTCACATACCTAAGTGCCAGGCATCCTAGCTTAGCAACATGGAGAAGAATGTGGGTGGTTTACCCTGAAGAACATTTTTCTGACAGATCTGAGGCTCACTGCTACTACTCATCATGGAAGGAAAATATCATAGCACTTACCAAGTGACCTGGGAAAAGATCAAACTTGAAAACTTTAAGTATAGTCTTTACTGAAGGCACACTGCCTTTGATTCATTGTAAAATCCCCCAATCTTAAGCTGAACCATTGTTTCCTTTCCTCACTTCAACTCATTTAAAAAACTGAAACCGGTTTTATGTTAGAGTTAGAGAGTATTTATTTTAAAATTTGGGTTATAATCTGTTGCTACTCTGTTTTGTGGCTCTGATTTGTCATTGGTTCATGGTAAATTTTCAGATGTCTCTTGTGTCAGTTGAAACACATGCACATACACACTCCGTTTCCTACTTCCTGCCTTGGTTCTGGAATCCATTATTTCTCCAAAGAGCCCTGTTTTTTTTTTTTTTTTCTTATAAACTAAGATAGAGGAGCTAGTTATGCTAGTGCTGTTGGGGTATTGTTTATTCTAGTCTTCCCAGTGGCACAGCAAGGATGTGTATGTTAAGTAACCCATTGATATACACATCCCTATAAATATTTACATAAGAAACATTCATATCTATATGAAACTTACCATGAGTTCACACAGTGGCTCTAGTTCTTCCACATGGATCATACTTGCTTCTTTACTTGCTGGTTTGTAAACTCCCATTTCACCAGTAAGGAACCTGACTTCTACTATTTGCCACTTACATATCTAGTTGTTCAATTTAGTATTCTCTTATAGTGATGTTAGGAACAGGGAGCTAAGCCTCCTCCCCACATTGCTGTGTTCAACCACAGTAAGTGTTAGCTCTTGTGCTCCTGAAAGAGAAGAATTCACCTTGGGACATAGGTACAAGATTTATTTTCAGTTGGTGAAAGTGGAGGGCAGAAAGAGCTTAAAACCATGGCAAAAGGCTGACTCTGGTATTCGGATGAATAATCCTCCACTTACTATTTCTCCTATTTACTCACTCTGGACACTGTGGTGGTCCCTTTCCTGGAATAGGCAGAGGCTTTCCTTGTAAGCCATTTTTATCCACAATTTAGTTTGTTGCAATCAGATGCATTTGATGCAGGGATTAATGTGTAATTACCCATAATTCTGAGAATTTTTGTTTGTTTGTTTTTCAAGGTAGGGTCTCACTCTGGTCCAGGCTGATCTGGAATTAGCTAGTAGTCTCAGGGTAGCCTCGAACTCATGGCAATCCTCCTACTGCTGCCTCCTGAGTGCTGGGATTAAAGGCGTGTACCACCACGCCCAGCTAATTCTGAGAAATTTATTAGGTAAAGGGCAACAGTGCTCTGGGCATACTACCCAAAAAGGGACTTCATGGGGGCCAAACTGTCTGCTGGAAGAAGCTTTGCTGTGATCCAGAGCCTTGTTCTTTTTCCTATCTAGGTAGGTTGGCTATTTCATTATCTGATGCAAGCCTTTTATTTCTCTTCATGTTGCAGCATTGCTGATTTAATATTCACATTTCTGATGCCCTAATATTTGACTTTGTTGAGATGTTCAAGTTATCTGCCTAACATTGGCATCAGAATTGTGAATTCATACTTTTATGGGGAAAACCCATCAACTAGTGTACAGTTCTTGTGTATCAGTTTACTTTACTTTGGCCTTACAGGCTTTATGCATTAGGTACAGCTTTATCTACTGGTTTCTATCATTTTGTAATATGCATTGAAATTTCTTCTGTATCTTTATGTGGCTTGGTAGATCATTTCTTTTTGTTGCTGAATAATATCCTTTTTGTTGCTGAATAATATCCAATTACATAAATGTGCCACAGCTGGCTTCTTCACACACTTGTTGAAGGACAACTTGATTGTTTAGTTTGGAGCTATTATAATTAAGTAAATACTGTCATAAATATTTTATGAAATTTATGTGCATTTTGTATAGGTATAATTGTCAAATTAGTTGCACAATGGACTGACCTTGTATGAAACAGAAATGTCTTTCAGAGTGTCTCAAGTTTTATATTTTATTCCCACTAATGCTGACTGAGAGAATTTTTTTACCTCTGAATACCACCAGAGGTTGTTTTGTCAACTTTTTAGATTTTCATTATTCTAATAGGTGTGCAATGTTTTCTTATTTTTGTTTTAATTTACATTTACTAATAAAAAATGGAAATTATCATCCTTTTGAATGTAAATTTTCTATCTTCATGTTGATTTTGTTGAGATGTTCAAGTTATCTGCCAATTTTTAAGTTATATTGTTTATTTATTACTGAGTTTTGAACTCAGCTTATGTATTTTTGGATTTTATTTTTCTAATTTTTTTTATTTTACAGAGAAAGAGACGAGAGAGAGAGAGAGAGAGAGAGAGAGAGAGAGAGAAGGAATGAGAATTGGTGTGCCAGTGCCTCAGCCACTGAAATCAAACTCCAGACACTTGCACCACATAGTGGGCATGTGCAACCTTATGCTTGCCTCACCTTTGTGCATCTGGCTAATGTGGGATCTGGAGAGTTGAACATGGATCCTTACGCTTAGCAGGCAAGCACCTTATCCACTAAGCCATCTCTCTAGCACTGGATTTTAGTTTTTTTAAATTAGATATGCATGTCTTTACTCTTAGTTCATGTTGTTAATTTTATAAACAGTGTTTATGGTAGAGAAGATTTTGTTTCAATTAATTACCTATTATCAGCTTTTGTTTCACTTTGGGTGTCTATAGCCTTGTCTATAGACTGATTGCCAACTCAAAGCCACTTTCATTTTTCTCACTGCTTTTCATTTAGCAGTTTTATAATTTTGAGTTTTACATATAGGTCTGTGATCTATTGCAAATTAATTTTATGAAAGCTCTAATATCTGGGTCCAAAGTGTGTGAGTGTGTGTGTGTGTTTGTGGAATTTTATTTGTTGACATATTAATGTTTAATTATTTTAGCACAATTGTTTGAAAAGAATACCTCCATTGAGTTACTTTGTGTAACTTTGGTTATAGTTGCATGAGTCTATGGTAGTTTTGAATGTGGGTCTCCATAGATTCAAGTATTTTAGTAAAACTTGTAACTTGAGTCTCTAGCCACCAGGAAGGAGGAGGTTTCACTGGGAGTGGATCCTGGAATCCAGTCCAAAGGTGTGTTTGGGGGCCAGTTCTGGATTCCAGTCAAAAGTTGTAGACAGCAGTCAGTTCTGGGTTGGGGAGTCCTGCTTGCTTCAGGTTTATGCTTGTTGCTTTTTGGTGTTTGCTGGAAGGTAGTTGTGGTAGTTTGAATATATGGCCCCCAATATATTAAATGTTTTATTAGTTTATAGTTTGCATATGCAGTCACCTTGTTAGAGGCAATGTCACTGGGGGCGGATCTTAATGTGTGGCAGTGGGGTTGAGATTCCATTGTAAAGATATGCAAAGTGTTCCTAATAGGAGTTCCTGAAGTGTGCTGTGGCTTTTGGCTGTAGCTTTGCTCAGTGTGCTGTGTGGCTGATTTTTCTCTCTCTTGCCTGGTCCTGTGAAGAGCAGGCCAGCTTCTTCTGCCATTATGCAACTTCCCCTGGATCAATAAATAATATCCCTTCCTCCATAACTGTGCCTGGTCTGGAAGTTCATCTCAGCGAACCTGAAGCTGTCTGCTACAGTAAAGTGGTACCGAGGAGTGTGGGGTGAGATGAACCTGACCGTGTGGATATTTGTCTTTTGGAACCTTTGTTTTGGAGGATTGGGCATGGACTTGGTGCTTGCAACTGAAGATGCCTTCTGGAGTAGTAAGCCAAGTATTTGGACTATTCTGATGAGAGTTTGAGAATGCTAAGTGCAGACAGTATTGAACTTCGAGGCTTGGCTTATGAGTTTTCTAAGGGGAAGGAAAGACTGCAGAGGACTTTGTTGGAACTGGGCTACTGGCATAAGGGACGGCTACGTTCTGCTGCCCAGGCCCAGAGTGTTTGATCAAAGTTAAATTTGTAATGGACTGATATGCTTGGCTAAAGATAATGGACTGAGATTTTAAGATTTTAAGTTGGAAAACCTCAAGCAAGTTAAAATTAGAGGCACTGAGACTGGTTTTAGGTTGCTGGAGCTGCTATTGTCAAACACATTAGCAATCTTAAGGAAGGTGGAAGGAAGGGGGCCTGATTGCTTTACATTAAAACAATGGAGAGGATGCCTGAGGAAAGACTGTTAGAAATGCAAACTCTTTTGAAAAGAGTTGACTGGAGAAGGAACCTGCTTTTCAAAGCTATGATTTATTTCATACCTGGATTAAGAATATGGCTGTGTCCTGCACACCTGGTATTAGTTTTGGAAGCATGAAAAATGCATGGAGTGGTCATGAATTGCACACGGTTCCAGGAGCTGCTGCTGAGATGTGGCATGAGGCAGGGCATGAAGACCCTCAGGAATAGGCTGGAAGAGCCTTTGGAAGATGGATCATGGTTTGCATGGAGACCTGAAGATGTTTTGGATATACCAGGACTATGCAAGGACTACCATGGAGTGCAGTGTTGGCATGGGATAAAAGTTTTCCCTGGCTACTCTGGCCAGCTGGAGGGGCAGAGCTGGAAAACCTGGAGGCTGTCAGTCTCAGGTTATATTGAACTTGAACTGCAGAAGTTTGATGATTGCTGATGGTGGCTAAGTTTGCATTGTTCTAGTCTCTCCTTGCTATGCCTTATATAGTTAAAAATGTTTACTCTGTGCCTTTACATGTTGAAAGTATTTAACTTGTTTGATTTTATAGGACTCACTATCTTAAGTTGGTCAAGACTGTGAGAACCTTTGAAATTGGACTGAGTACAATTTACAATGTATGATAGTTATAAATCTATTGGGGGCCAGGGGCGGAATGTGGTAGTTTGAATATATGGCACCCAATATATTCAATGTTTTATTAGTTTATACTTTGCATCTGCAGTCACCTCGCTAGAGGCAATGTCACTGGGGGTGAATCTTAAGGTGTGGTGGTGGGTTTGAGATTCCAATGTAAAGATATGGAAAGTGTGCCTAATAGGAGTTCCTGAAGTGTGCTGTGGCTCTTGGCTGTAGCTTTGCTCAGTGTGCTGTGTGGCTGGTTGGTTTTCTCTCTCTTGCCTCATCCTGTGAAGAGCAGGCCAGCTTCTTCTGCCAGTATGGAACTTCCCCTGGATCTGTAAGCTTCAATAAATAATATCCCTTCCTCCATAACTGTGCTTGGTCTGGAAATTCATCTCAGCAAACCTGAAGCTGTCTGCCACAGTAGTGGTTTCTCTCTCTGCTTGGATATATGTATGGGAGTCAGCTTCTTCTCAATTGATGGAGTTTCCCTTGGATCTGTAAGCTTGAAATACCTTCCTCCCATAAAACTATGTCTGGATTGGATGTTCATAGCAGTATCCTTAAGCTGTCTACTACAGGGTCTACTTTTGGGATTTCTATTTTATTACTCCAATCTATCTCTATTCTTTGTTTTTAAATTTATTTTACTGACACACACACACAGAGAGAGAGGTAGACAGAGAAAGAGAGAGAAAGGACAATCCAGGGTCTTCAGCCATGACAAACGAACTCCAGATGCATGTGCCACTTTGTGCATCTGGCTTATGTGTGTCCTGGAGAATCGAACTTGGGTCTTTTGGCTTTTTAGGCAAGTGCCTTAACTACTACAAAACCATGTTTATGTATATATACTTTTTTCCAAGTCTAGGACTAATCAGGGTCATTTCCAACATATTGACCCAGTTAAGAACATTACATTATTTTTTATTTCTCTTTACATCAACAATATTACTTATATATGTTGTTTTTGGTACTCACTCTTCAGAATTATGTTTGATAAGAATTTTAGTGTTATTTGAACCACCTGAGAAGCTTAAAAAACAAATGTTGCCTTTTGTTTTGCCCCCATGATGTCGACATAGGAAAGACATCTCGTAATTTTTTTTTTTTTACTTCCTAAGAAAAAATGGCAGTCTCCTTATTATGTTTATATTATATTTTTCTCATATAATTTCAGACCTGAAAATTCATTACAGGGAGGAGTTTGTCTTTTGCATGGTGATTAGGAATGACTGCTCTAAAACATTAAAGAAATTTATGGTACTATTATTTTACTTTATACTTTACATTTTTCAATTAAGAGACAATAATTTACCCATTACTTTGAAGGATATAAGCAAAAAGATGGGGTCAGTGCATCACCCATGCTGCCTACAATGCATATAAATTATCCCAGAGACACAACTGATTATAAATAATTTAAACACATTGCACAGAGGATTGGGAACATTCCAAAAAAAGTAGATTGTATTTAATCATTATCAACTCAGCTCTAATGACTAAAATACAGATCAAGGACTCACTGCCACCCAGAAACAGTTTTAGTATTTGCACATGTGCTTTCATAAGCATTTAGTACACAAGATTTTAAAAGGAGACATAGTCACAAAACAGTGCTGTGGAAACTTGAGGATGGGATAGCTTAGACAATGGTTGGGGATTTGGTGTTTGAATGCTTCCCATTTCTTGCCATTTTGGATTTCTTAAACAGAAGAGAATATCAGAGGAGAATGTCAGAAAAGAAGAGTAAGATATGGAACAAATTATGGCTTTATTAATGGGTTGACAAACAGCAGCTCAGTTGAGGCACTGTGGTGCATTTACTAGAGACAATATCTATGGCTAGAAGTGAGTCCTCCTCTTGTTTTGTGATCCTTAATTTATGAGACTATATGTAAAAACAACCTAAAGTGGTTTTGATTAATGACACAGTCTGGAAATTAAAACAGAGACAACCAATAGTTCAGCTTCTAGGATCTTATGGTCCACATGTCTTAACCCCCTGGAGGCAAGAAACACAGTGTTAAGTATGCATGTTATTTATTTTTGCAAGGAGGTAGCTTTTTAAAAAAATTATTTATTTATTTGCAAGGAGAGAGAGAGAGAGAGAGAGAGAGTGAGAGAGAGAGAAGAGAGGCAGACAGAGAGAGAATGGGCATGCCATGGCTTCTGGCTAGCCACTGCAAGCAAACTCCAGATGCATGCACCCCCTTATGCATCTGGCTTAAGTGGGTCCTGGAGAATCAAACCAGGATCCTTTGGCTTCATAGGCAAACACCTTAACCACTAAGCCATTTCTCCAGCCCAAGGAGGTAACTCTTAAGGTGTACAACACTGCATGGCCACCGAAGGGATCAGATATCAATGTCCCTGGAGATATCCTGGGATATACAGATAATATATTTTGATTAGCCATGCTTTTCATGATAGTTATGGGATACCAGAATAATGAAAATTATTGTTTTAGTGACAGAAGAAGGAAGGCATATATAGCACACTTTTAGAGGACAACACTAGTGTAAGGAGGTGAAATAACCCAGTGTTTCGGGATCATCTGTTTTAAACTGCTATGGACTATGACTATTACCAAATTAAAACAGAACAAAACAAAAAAATCCTATGAGACAGGATTGAAAATTATAATTACTTTTCTTTTTCATTTCTTACACTTACAGTCATTAGTTATAAGGCCTGGTTCAGAAAACATTGCAAAAGAGTTTTGTTAACGGCTTCATAGCTTTGATCCCGGGTTTTTCCTGATGAGATTGGCATTTCCAGGCGGCTCAGCTCTGCTTGATCCCTGAGCATTATGTGCTTCTGAGTTTTGCTGTAGCAGCTGCGTTCTAGGTGTGCCCTCACTCTGACAGCTGACAAAAAGGTAAGATAAGTTCAAAGCAGGTTTTCATTTAGTTTTAGTTTTTGAGTATAGAGCTGAGTAGTCTTTTCTTTTGTTTTCATCTAATTGTCTCAGGACTGAAAACTGGAGCCAGAAGTGAGGATGGGAGGATAAATGAGGAGGGCTTACTTGAATCACTCTAATCTCATGATTAATCAACTACTAGTGATAGTGATAAGCACAATTATTGGGAAATTATTTACTTTATGCTTAAATTATACTACTAGACACTTTATTTGGTCCTGGCCATTTCCTGATTTATCTTTTAGATTTATTTTTAACTACCTGGTTTTTCCTTCTCTTGGAATTCCCCTAGAAGGCTATCTTGAAAGTTTGGTAAATATGCTGTCATCAATCCATTACCTGCTTTTCATTAGTGACAATGGGTGATACAAGTTTGCTTAGGATATGTTATGATCTTTTTTTCTGAATACAGAACTTGAAGTCTTATATTATCCTTAGCCACACAGAAAGGCTTTATTCTGATTGATTCACTCTATAGATGAGAAAACCAAGGCTCAGGGATAGAATCTGTAACTCCTTCAACATTACATGATGATAAGCAGAAAGCCGAGGAGAATCAAAGCTTGAATCAGAATGCACTGAGATTTGCACCACCAAAATGTTACATTGTCTTCCAGAATGTGTCCTGTCAGAAATGCTGAGAAAGATTTTTAATAAATCATATATATTCATAAACAAGAGAGTTACTGAAGAGAAGGCTTGGAGCCTGTGCTCATTAAGGTAGGATCATAAATATATTCTCTAGGTAGCATGTTCACCTCTATCAAACATTAAACATAGGGTATGCCATCTCACTTCCCCGTCATCCTGTTTTTATTACACCATGGCATGAGTTACCAATGAATGTTTCTTTTCCGTGTCTAAGCTGAGAAAAAGTGAAAAATGCTTTGTTAAACTTAACTGAAGTCCAACATTGCTAAAATTTCCCCAAAGAAATATTGTCAATATTTGCATATAAAACATCTTAGGCTAAAACACTTCTAGGATGAAATGTAGCTAAATATACCAAGCAAATTTGAAAAGCCCCGTCACAATGACTTACATGTTAACAAATGTGAGAACACATTGATTTCAGGAAAAATTATGTGATTGACTGTTCTAAACTGTGTTTTATTCTTTCTACCACTAAATACCCTATTTGTGGTTAATTTTTATGTTTCCAATCTGTTGTAAATAGTAAACTGAGAATTTGTATTCTTTTAACATTGAGTCTTCTTTAATTTGTATATATATGTATATATTAAAACAATAATTATATTGTTAATATTTGATAACAAGTATTCATGTTTGATGATGTGATTATAGTATCTTCCTTACATGATTATCCAAAGTTAAGGAAAGTTAAGTAGCTTTCTTAAGGTAAAACAGCACATAAGGGGCAGAACTGAATTTTGAAGGTCTATCTTTATGATTCTAAAATCACATTCTCTTAACATGCTACTATATTTTAATCTTTCAATAATTTGAATGGAAATTAAATCGGGTATTATTATTATCACACTGGACATTGGTTAGGTACTTCAGAGAAAGAGATCCTATAGGATTGATGAATTTATATGTCTGTCTGTTTGAATGGTTGTCTTTGTATATTCCTACTTATCTAAGAGGCAGGAGGAGGAAGAGAGAGATGAGATAGTGATGAGAACTGCATTTATATCATCTATCATCTATCTATCTATCATTTATTTATCTATATCTATATATTAAAATATATAATTTCCCATAATACAGAACTACACATAAACATAAGTGAGAGAGGGAGAAGGAGAAGGATAGGAAGAAAAAAAGAGAGAGGGATTTAAATTTATTTTAAAGAATGGGCTAATGCATTTCTAGAATCTGGAAAGATAGGATTCTATAGCTGGCAAGCTAGAGACATAGGTAATAGTTGATGTTATAGTTCTGACTCTGAATATTGAGGCTGCAGACTTGGACAGAATTTCTAGATGCAGTCTGGGAGTGGAATTCTTGTCTCAGGGTACCTCAATATTTGCTCTTAAGGCCTTCAAGTGATGAAACTCAACACAGTATGAAGGGTAATTGGCTTACTTAAAGTAAAGCGGTTGCAAATACTAATTGAATTGCAAAGTAACTTTTGAACAATGTCTACACTAACCTGTTATGAAAAAAATACCTGATCATCATAAGCTAGTGAAGTTCTTACATGACATTAATCTTTAGAGTTTAAGAGCTTCAGATCTGAGGAGGAAGCTGTGGACTAGCTCTAAGATTGTCTGTGATGATTCTTGTTTCCTGTTATCATAATCTCATATAATATCACTACCTTGAGTGTGGGTTGGCCTAAAGAATATCTTCTAGCTAATAGAATACTACAAAAGTTGTGGAATTCCACTTCAGATATGCGGTGTGACTTCCAGCTTGGGTGCATTCTCTTGTTCTGTTGTGTGTTTGAGAGCAGTCATCTGCCCTGTTGTAAGCCACCTGGTGAAGTGGCTGTTGTACAAAGAAAGGATGTATACAGACACCGTTGCTGAGAGCCTGGCATCTGCCAACAGTTAGTGAGGATTTTGATGCCTGCAGCCCTGGAAACCCTGGGGGAGATTTTAAGTCAGAGGCACTAATCTAAGGCGTATCTGGACCCCTGAACTGCAGAAACAATGAGATAATACATATATTTTCTTATAGTGCTACGAGTTGAACCGAAGACATCACACTAGCATCAGACTACCACTGAACTTCATTTCTCCAATTTCAGTTTTTGTGTGTATATGAATATTTTTGTGCATATATATATATATATATATATATATATATATATATATATACACACACACACATGCATGTGCAAGGGTGAGAGTGCATGTGTATGTAGAGGTCAGAGGACAACTTGGGCATTATCTTGAAGGTCTCTTGTTGGTCTAGAGTTCACCAAGTAGAATAAACTATAGCCAGTGAGCTCCAGGAATGTTCATGATGTGCCTTTCCAGCTCTGGGACTATAAGCACACACTGAAACCTGATATTTATATGTGAGTGCTAGGATTTAATTCAGGGTCTTCTGCTTGTAAGGCAAGAATTTTACTTGCTAAGCCTAACATTGCTGTTTTAGGACATTAAATTTGAGGTTAAATTGTCAGTTAATGATAGGCAATTAAGTAAGAGCCATGATCATCTTGCCTCTAAATTAGACACATGCCCAAGATGGATTCTTCTTTCCTTCCACTGAAGTTTATATGTGATTTTTATTTTCTTTGCTGGATATAGAAATGTCATTGAAAAACAAAGGAAGATTATCTTATGTATGGAACAATGCAGGTCTGGCCCTAGCCAGACTGCATGCTAAAAGAAACCAGGCCACACCCCTTGGGTTTTCTCACCAGATCGGCAGGTAGTCAATGAGGGTAAGACCCCAGGAGATGGGGCAACCTAAGACAGGCACCGTAGCATGTGATGATCCCGTGGGGCCTGGGTTCAACAATGGCTTAGCAAAGAACCATACCTCCCATAGTTGCCAATAATGAAAACAAAAAGGAGGATATGTATGGCACAATGCAGGTCTGGCCCTAGCCAGACTGCATGTCAGAAGAAACCAGGAAGTGGCTTCTGTGAACATGGCATCCTGTGCAGGCCTGGTGTGACAACAGCTATAGTCCCATGCTCATGAGAAACATGCTACAAGATGATCTGTCCAGAGACAGGCTGTCATTGGTCACAAAAAGGGGACCACCGCATACAATGATTGGCCATCCAAGCCCCTTAAAACCCCCATACACTTCCTTGAATAAACGAGTTTGCTGCAGCTCCCCCTCTGCCTGCTTTCACGCAACTCCTGGAGTCTGTGTTGTGATGCTGTGCTTCTCACCCCCAACTTGGCAGAGACCCTGCCATCCCTCCTGGGCTGGCCCTGGGAGGACCCCAACAATATTATGTTGTTTTTTGACATTTAATAAAAAATTAATTATGGACAGTTACTATATACTGAATGAACACCTTCTTACAAAGCAGAAACAAAGTCAACCAGAATTAGTGAGAAAGTATCTGAAGCTACTAACAACTTTCTAAATACATATTTGCAATTTTTATTCATATTTTCATGTTCATTTTTAATCAATCTGAATGATATACAACCAAAAATCAAAATCAGCTCCTTATTAAAATGCATATTTTATTCATCTATCCATATAGATGAAAATATTTTTCCATGCATGCCACAAATTAATTGAATTTTCCATTAAATGACTTTTCACAACCAAATTATTTGCTCAAGGGGTTATCTTGCCAATTGAGATTATACCCTTATCTCAAGCATACTTTTATAGGGTACATTTGTATGTGTAAAATTATATTTTGATATGTATACATATCTATCTATCATCATCAACTATGGTGGTCTGAATGTAAATATATATCTGCTACATATGCAGTTATTTTAGATTAAGCTTCCTACTTATGAATCCAGCACCCTGCTGAAGAGGTGTGTTACTGGGGACAGATCTGTCCTTAAGGTGTATAGAGAGCCAGTTTGAGCTCTGGTTGTGCTTGCAAGTATTGTTTTTTTTTCTTTCTGTGTGAATGCGTACTAGATTGAGCCAGCTGCTTCTACCATGATGAAGCTTCCCCTGAATTCTGTAAGCCTACAAAAAATCCTTTTCTTCTATAAGCTGCTTCTGTTTGGATGTTTGTCCCAGCTATGAAAAGGCAACTGCAACTGCAACACTATCATCTATCATCTGTCTGTCTGTCTATCTATCTATCTATCTATCTATCATCTATCTATCTATCTATCATCTATTTATCATCTATCTACCTATCATCTGTCTATTATCATCTATCTGTCATCATCTATCTATCATGCATCTATCAATTATCTATCTATCTAGTATGTATGTATCTATTATCATCATCTATTATCTATCTGTCTGTCTGTCTGTCTAACCATCTATCCTATATCTATCCTATATCTATCTATCCTATATCAATCCATCTTTCATCTCTTAGGCTTGATCTCTGACATGAGCTGGTTTAATCTGTTTGTGTACCACTGAAGTCGCAGCTTTCAGCAGTGACCCACAGATGGAGCTACTGGATTTGGAAAGTCAGCTGGACTTGTCAGACCCTGTTACAGCGTGGAAGTATGGAAACATTTAAAATGATACAACCTCCAGATTATCTCTGGTCCCTTACAGCAGAAACCAGTTTTTAAACTTTCCTATTACAAAATCTTCAAGGAAGGCAGTAAGATTGGTAATAATGTTATATCATGTTTTTTTTTAGGCAATCCAAAGACCTCTGCAAAATATCATTTGCCATCTGTTGAAGAAATGGCCCAAGAATGGTTAATGATATCCAGAAAGCTCATGAGTTTTGACAACATCTCAGAAGTAAGGTCACTAATCATCTGTTTTCTGTTTTGACACAGAGATGTTCCAGTAATTTTTCTTTTATACATCTGAGTTACATTTGTTCTCTGAGAATTAAATATTAACTATTAAATATTTTAATATTTTAAAATATTTTAAAATATTTTAATATTTTAATATTAAAATAACTATTAAAAATAACTATTAAAATAACTATTAAAATAACTATTTTAAAATAAATTATTTAGGATAGTATTTCATGTATTTCTGGAATGGTATTACGTTTTTCTGAACCTCTTGGAGGCAAAGATAAATGCTTAGAATTAAACCTGAGAGTTGTACTGACTTCTTAGACTATATTATGCATTCCAGTAATTGTGCTACTAGTATATATCATACTCATTAACATACTGATTCATCTATTTGAGAATATTTATTTAGTACCTACAATAACTTGTATATTATTCTCGGCACTGGAGGTGAAGCGATGAGCAGGGTCTTTTCTAGTGCTTACTTTCTAGAAAGAAGGAATCTGATGCTAAACAAATGCATTAAAAATGGTTTCCGGTATTTATTGTGTTATTTTCTTGTTGCCCCTGTGAGAAGTTATCACAAACCTTGGTTCCACTGCTCTGTTGTGTAGATTTGGTTTATTTGCCCTTGAGAATTGGGACTCTTCATCTTGAATAATCCACTGTTTTTGGTCATGAATGAAAGCAAGACTGTGCATCTGAGTAGTTTTTTTTTTTTTTTTTTTTTTGTGTGTGTGTGTGTAGAATATATGGTGTGGTTTGTGTGATGTGGATGTGGTGTCCGTGATGTGTGTGCCCCAAGTGCATGCATGTGGAGGTCGGAGAATGCTGCATGTCCTCTTATTGCTCATCACACATATCTCAAGAAGGGTTTTTTTCTTTCCTCAACCTGGAGGTACTGTCCATCAGTGAGTACCAGCCATGTAGCACCAGAGATCCCTCACCCTGCATGGACTGGTTACAGAACTATATGGCCTCAACAGCTTTTTATGATGTCCTGGGGAGTTGAATTTGGGTGATCTCTGGCCCAAGAGGCCCACATGATTAAGTGACAGTTCCTCAAAAGCCATCTTCCCACCTTACAAATGAACAAGTTGTTTAGCCAGTTTCAGGCTTGTATATCTTTGGGAAATCAACAGTCTTATTTTATTATTTTTTCTTTGTTCCTTTTGGTCCAAGAAGAACAGTCTTTCCACTGATGTAACAATCTCAAAAGCTTCCACATCTCTTATGGTGTCTCAGGGATTCACTTCATCAGAAATGAGCTCTTTCATGGGTCTTCCCTGGATAATCGCATCTGTGTCCCTTTTTCTTTTTTTCAGGTGGCTGAGAGAATCCATGAGTAACATGGATAATCTCTTGTGTGTGACTGAACACTTTGGGCAGTAAGTTATTCAATTCAGCCATAGCCTGTGCTTTCTCTGGGTATTCTTCCCTGACAATAACTATCCTAATTTTGTTTTCTTTTTAGTGTTAATTGGCTGAGAATATCCTGTCTAATCATGTACTAGTTTAATCTGTGCATTACTTCTTCACTCAGTTTCTATCATTCTTGCAATATTTTACTATAGGGAGCAAGAAGAAACCAGGCTACATTTCTAGACTGAACTTTCAATTCTCTGTGAAACCCTTCCAGCCTCTGCCCACTGCCTATTCCAAACCAAGTTATACATTGTTTTCTTTTTGTTATAGTAGTATTTCTTTTCCAGTTGCCAAAATATGTGTAATTTTCCTGTGCCTCTACTATACAAACAGTGGTTTCAAAACATACAACGTTGTCTATCTTAAATTTTTGGAAGTTAGAAGTTCTAAAATAAAAATGTCAGCAGGCCTGCATTTTTTTCTTCTGGACCTTGGAGAAAAAAATAACACTCCCTTGCTTTTTCTAGCTTCTAGAAATACTTACAATTTTTGGCTCATGAATTCATTCCCCATCTTCAAGCTAGCAGGAGGGCATATTCGAAACTCTCCCTTTGATTCATATTTTCCCATCTCTTTTCCTTTGTCTCTTTTTCTCTCTGTCTTTCTTTTATGATATCTCATATGATTATTCTAGGCACACCCAGATAATGCTGCCTCATTTCCTCATCTCAAAATCTTTAACTTAATCATATCTCAAAAATATCTTTGCCCTATAAGATGACATATTAACAGGGTTTGAGGATTAATATGTAGACATCTTTGTGGTATCATTATTCAGCCTGCTATAAATATGCTACATAAAGTCAGTGAAATCTGTGGTCATAACCAGTTGATTTAAATGAAGCAGTCAGTAAAGAAACTGCATGAGTGTGATGAAAAAGTCATCCATGCCAAACATGAGTTAGAGCATCCTAGCAAGCAGAACATCAGGTACGATGCAAATATGTAGGAACTTGTCATGTTTAAGGCACAGAGAAAGAGAAAGTGGTAGTTTGAATGTCAAATGTCCCCCATAGCTTCATGTGTTTGTGATGAAGCCTCTTCCTTGATCACCAGCTGGTGGAGCATTTGGGAGGTGAGAGTTGTTGGAGGATGTGTATCTTGGGATTTTATAATTCAGCCCACCCTTTCCAGTCTAGCTAGCTCACTCTTGCTACTTGCTCCAAGATGATGTGACAAGATGTGATTCCCACCTGCCTATTGTGTTTTCCTGACCGTGATGAAAATTTAAGCTGGAAACAAACTTTTACCTTCCATAAGCTGCTTCTGGTTGGGTATTTTGTCCCAGTAATGCGAAGTTAACTGATGCAGAGGGCCAGTGAAGATGAAACACAGATGGAGAGTTGTTTGAAAAGAGGTAGCACAGGACCCAATTAGTCAAAGAAAAGATTTCAAGTTTTATTCTAGTTCAACATTAAAAACCTCATATAAGAGGAACTGTAATTAGTACAGCCACTATGGAAAATAGTATGGAAGCACTCCAAAAACAAAACAAAATAAAGATCATCAAAAATAATAGAACTATAATCTGATCCAGCCATCCCATAATTGTATCTATATCCAATGGAAATGAAACTGGGAAGTCAATGAGATACCTGCATACTCACACTCACTGTGTATTATTTACAATGACTGAGATAGGACATCAAGATAAGAGGCAATGAACAGATGGAAGGACAAAGAAAAATGTATATGTTTGCACAATGGAATATTGTTTAGCTTTTGCAAATAAACTGTTGCAGTTACCTTTGTGCTACTGTGACAAACACCCAACCAGAAGCAGCTTATGGAAGGAAAGGGTTTATATCAGGATTACAGTTTGCAGAGGAACCTCCATCATGGCTGAAGAAGCTGGCTCACTTACATACATCCACAGCAGAAAGAGAACTGCCAACCCATATTTGTAAGCAGGAATAGTCAGACCTCACCCTGGCTCTCAATATACCTAGTAGGACTGTGTTCAAGATCTGCTCTCCAGTGAAACACCTCTAGCAGGGCTCTGCCTACTAGAAACTTAAGTAGGGAGCATAATCTTTTTAAAAAAAATTATTTATTTATTTATTTATTTGAGAGAGAGGGAGAGAGAGAAAGAGTTTGCGAGAGAGAAAGAGAATGGGCGTACCAGGGCCTCCAGCCACTGCAAACGAACTCCAGATGCATTTGCCTCCTTGTGCATCTGGCTTACATGAGTCCTTTGGCTTTGCAGGCACATGCCTTAACTGCTAAGCCATCTCTACAGCCCCCATAATCGTTTTTACTTTACTTTAATTTTTTTGAGAGAGAGAGGGGGCGGTTAGAAAGAGGAAGAGAGAGAAAGAGAGAGATAGCTTAGGGCTTTTCATTCATGCCAGGGCCTTTCAGCAGCTGAACTCCAGATGCATGAACCCCCTTGTGCACATGTGCGACATAGCATGCTTGCCTCACTTTTGCATCTGGCTGCATGTGGGACCTGGAAATTTGAACAAGCGTTCTTAGGCTTCACAGGCAAGTGCCTTAACCACTGAGCCATCTCTCTATCCCAGGAAGCATAATCTTAATAAAAAAAAGAAAACGCTGAGTCTATGGGGCCATTTACATTCAAACCACCACACAAACTCCTGTCATTTGGGACATTGAAAAACCTGGGGAGATTTTTAGTGAAATAAGGCAGGTATAGAAAGGAATTCTACATGATTACATTTATATGTAGAAGTAAGGAATAGAATGCTTGCTACCAGGGGCTAAGGGTAGATATTACTTAAAGGATACTTAAGTTCACTTAGTGGATCTAAATTCAAGATGTTCATGGTGACTTTAAAGCAATGTATGGAATTCTTCAAAGTTGCTGAGAGTCAATTTCCACTACAGAACAATGGACAATGATTTCAAGACAAGGAACTGTAGAATAGATGCACACATTTATTATGTGTCAATTAGAAAATAAATTGTTGAGTTTCATGGGTCAGGTGGTCTAATTGAGAAAAGCGGAGTTCCAGTCTCAGTGAGAGACTGTCCCAGAGAAATAAGGTGTCAGAGCCATAGAGGATATTTAACGTCTTCCTTTGGCTTCCATGAGCATGCACATGGGGGCCATGTGCATCTGTACACATGTGCATGTACCACACTCTTACACATGCATCACACCTATCCAAAATTGTAGAGAAATCCTAGTTAGAACAAGAGGTCACAGTAATTACCTCACAATAAGTTCCTGTCATAAAACACCTATTCTGTGTCAGGTCTTATATTTCACTATAATTCACTGATTATTTAACAATGTTACATCTATTGCTAAACCTACTTTACTGACAAGACTTAACAAGGCATTTTATAAATTGTACTTTTGCATAAAGAAGTGAGGTGTCCCACAAATTGAAATCTATGCTTTAACTTCATCTGTCTGTGGGTTTTCTCTTTCTTGTACTTTGAATTCTTGAAACTGACATTTTATGAGAGTTTAGTCATGCTTGATAAGTATTGAGTACCTTCTTTGTGCTAGACATTGTAAAATGGTATGAATGCAAAAAAGAACAGTCTTATTCTCAATAAGTTCCTTATTTAGAGCAAGAGGTGCAGTTACTGTTAACAGTAAGAAATAATAATAATAACATCATATCATAGAAATATGCACAGAATGTTGATGAAATTTAAAGGTAGGAAAACTAATACAGCTTGTAGGATGAAGGAAAATTTGGATAGGTTTCTGAGATATTATAGTTCATCTCAATTAAATTTTATTAGTATAGAAGGAGGAGGGCCTGGAGAGATGGTTTATTGGTTAAAGTGCTTGCCTGCAAAGCCACAGGACCCAGGTTTGATTCCCTAGGATCCATGTAAGCCAGATGCACAAAAGGGTACATGAATTTGGAGTTCATTTGCAGTGGCTGAAGGCCCTGGTGCACCCATTTTCTCTTTCTCTTTCTATCTGTCTGCCTCTTTCTCTCTTCCTCACAAAAATATTTTTTAAAAAAGGAGGAAGGGGAGTACATTATAAATAAAATAGCATAAATATTGCAGATACTAAAATAGATGTTACGGTCATATTTCCAAGAAATTCAGTTCTTTTCTTCTGCCTTTTCATTTATACTGCCTTCATTTTCTTGGCATGAACCTGGACTGCCCTGGGTAAGGATACTACAGTGGTTTGTTCAGGGTGTCATCCATGATGAAAACGAATTGTGGGCAATAGGTAAAATGTGTTGAGGAAAGTGTCCAAACAGATTTAAAATCTGGAAATAATAGGCTGAGGCAAGTGGTACAATTCTGTTTCTCACAAGTGAAGCTGTGATATGCTATCACGAGTGTGCTTGGCAGGGATAAAGCATCTTTCTTAGAAGAGTGGATTTTTGCATTAAACTTTCTTTATGAAAAGTAAAACTAGATAGGAAAGAGTGTATTTTGTTTTTGTCCTTGAATTCTCTCAAAAAGTGAAATTATTTACAATTCAGAGCGAGCATACCAGGCCTGACATCAATTAATACATCATGTGTTAAGAAATTCTCCTGGTAGACAAACAGCAAGATGTTTCAAGGAATGATATTGGCTAATAAGATACAGGTAATGACAGGAACATACGCCTTCCCAGATGCAAAAGATATTAAGCAGGGACCTGGAGAAACTAAGAAGCCAGTTTAGGGTATCTGTGTTTCTCTTTAGGAACTATCAGGAGAGTATCTTGCTAAATTTCATAGAGCTGAGCAGCTTGCATTTTGTAGGGTGGAGTAAGCTTTAATTTGGTGCCAACTTAATGCTAGTCATATAATATTTTCATAGATTGGGTGAAATCTCCTGGCCAACGCATGGAATCAGTCTTATCCTTATGGGAAAATGGATATACAGAAATTATGAGTGTCTAATCCAAGAATCATAGCTCATATAAAATATGAGTTTCTTTAGTTATAAATGCAGATTTCATCTCATCACACTACTCTGTGCATTGGGATTATATAACTTAATTACTTGAGGGAGATCTGAGGGAAATAGCTATTGAGACAGTGGGTACAGGAATGTAGAAATGACCTGGGAAGGCATTGGGCTGGTGTTCTGGTTCTTCTGGACACAGTATTATTGACACTGGTTCTATCAGTTACAAATCATTTCTCCTCTGTATCTCAGTTTAAATGTGGCTTTGGATAAAGAAATTTGCTGAGATTTAGTTTTAACTAAGTGTCTAGTCTTTGATAGCATTTTGTTAGGTTGGCAAAATGTTAAATGTTCTGTAAGAGATGTTATCTTTGAATTTGTTAGACACCCAAGGTGCCATTCTTCTGTCTTCCATTACTCCTTTAAGCCCATAGTTTAGCATTATCTGCACATTGAAAGCACTATCACTCATTTTGTTTAAGATGTTGTTTCTTCATCTTTCACTGTAGCTTGTATTCAAAGTTCCTGCATTGGTTTTGACAATAAATACATCAATGCATGTCACGTGCTTATAACAAGATATGGTATGTAGAGATTATTGAAGGAATGTCATATTATTGTTACTATTACACTCTTACCTTACCCCTACTCATCCACAGCAGTCTCTCTCCTGTTAGATCAAAACTTTCTGATCATATATACAGCAGTCAGTAGGCCCTGTTATTAACTAACCATGTAATATAAAATATTAATTACTAATAATGGTAAAAGATTATTATACTTCCCTTCAGAATGAATATACTCACTTTTTGTTTGGAACTTCAAATGCTTGCACATAGATCAATGGACAAGGTCTTAACTTTGGCAAAGAGAGAGAGAGAAGCTGACTGTAAATCATGGTGTTATGTTTGCATTTGATGAGGCTTGGATACTGAAAGTGGGAGGACATAGTCTTAAGAACTCACAGAGATGTTAGCTCATGTAACCATACAAGAGATAATTCTGAGGTTCTCCTAGAAAAAGACATGGCAACTTCTAGTTTTTGGATTCTATTTTAAAAAATGAGGGTTTGAGAGATTGCTCAGTGGTTAAAGGTGCTTGCTTGCAAAGCCTGACTTCCTGGGTTCGATTCTCATGGAAAGCCAGTTGCACAAAGTGGCACATGCGTCTGGAGTTTGTTTACAGATGCAGGAGGCTCTGGCATGCCCGTTCTTTCTCTCTCTGAAATAAATGAAATAAATAAAATACTGAAAATGACCATTGAACCAGGCTGGGTGCATATGGAGGAAGCAGAACCAGTGCATTTTGTTCTGCTATGGATCAATAGAAAGTGCCAAATACTAGTCAATGCAGATCTGTGTTCCAGACTGCAGAAAATGTGCAATTTCTTTGATATGTCTAATTAATTTGGCAAGTTTATGTTTTCTCTCTTGGCACACTAGGCATCAGTCACTAGGGTCCTTAAAAAATGCCTCATTAGAAATTATCATAGGAATTGTGCACTAAGGGGTTTGTAAAGTGCTTAGACTGTTTCAGGGTCAAAGAAATAGAGTGTTGATTATTTTCCAGAAGGAGGATTTTACTTTAAAAGTAGAGACACGTTAATGAAATAGTGAAAATAAAGAGATGAGCATATTTGTAGATGTAGATTTAAACATTTTGCCTAATTAAAACTAAATTAAATGAGATGAAACTTTAAGCCATTTCCAAAGTTGAAAATCCAATCTGTCTGTCTGCCTATCTATATATTTATCTATTTGGTGGCATAAATATACAGAAAAGATAATTTCAAACTATGTTTTGACATATTCTAAATATGAAAAAACACAAGTAAGAAATCATAAAATTTTTGCAATTTTAGTAATGGTAATGCAATAATATGTGGTTACATTTCTTATATCTTAACAACCAAAGTTAGCATTATATGTGTGTGTGTGTGTGTGTGTGTGTGTGTGTGTGTGTGTGTGAAATAAACTTTAAGCAAAGCAGCTATAATACTGCATAAGTATGAGATAGATTTTTTTTTTCTTTTAAGATATTTATTTCTTCACTTTAGTGCTTCTGTGATTTTGAAACAGTGTTTTAGATGCAGGGAAATGAGGAGTTAGATTTTTGGTCTGGGGAAGGAAATGTATACAAGAAGCCCGAAATATCTTGCTTCAGAATCAAGAAGGCTCTTACAAATTCCTAGGGATGTTTGTGAAAGATCTAGAATTATTTCTTAATGGGCTCACACTGAATAAAGGTCATTTGGAAGAGAACAACCACTGAAATGCATTGAAGGTTATCAACTTCTAGTAATCAAGGAGTCTATAAAAGAATACTTGGAAAAAACAACAAAATACTTTGTCATATTTGTAGCTTTTATTCAGAAGCAAATTATTAATTTGAAAATCAGTAAAAGTATGAAATAATAAAGTTCCTTTTTTCTGCTTACCTGAATGAATGTTATTTCAGTGCAATATCATGGTAGGAATGAATAATATTTGTAGAATTTTAGCTAAAAAGTACTGAAAATATGACAGATTTAGAAAATTATCATCTGAAGTCCCCAATGGGGAAATACATTTATGTACATATTACCAGTGGGTATTAAAACAAGTGGGTGAAGGAAATTTTTTAAATAGATTGATCACTTTGAAAAGGTCTAAGCCAAGTTATCAATCTAACATTTCTAAGCTAAAAGCAGGGAAATGAAGGCCTGCATCTGAAGGTATACACCTATGCCATGAGGTATAACGTGTTCTTGCAAAACAGAAAAGCAACACTCTGAATCAAATCAGACATACAGGTAGGTCAAGTGTGGTTGTTTTAGCGATGTGGGAGATGAAGCAAAGTTTCACAGGAAAGCAATCAGGTAGACTAACAATCAAAGAGCATACTGATGGCTATCCCCACAATGCAAGACCCACAATCCCCAAGGGGGAGGACAGGAAGAAGGCTAACGGTGGTACCATCATGGCTGTATAAAAAATTATAGAGATAAATAATAAAAAATTTCTGAAGATAGTCATCAGATAAAAAAGGAGCATCCCATTTGCTTTGAAAAATAAATGGGTAGAATTCTATTGTGTAAATGTACCACAACTTTGTTATCCTCTCATCCAATGATGGGTACCTGGATAGATTCCAGTTCTTAGATTTTATGAATTGAGCAGCTATAAACATGGTTGAGCAAATATCTCTGTAGTGAAGTGTAGAACATTTAGGGTAAATGCCCAGTATGGGAATTACTGGTTCTCTTGGTGGTTCTATATTAACTTTTTTTTCAGGAATCTCCATATTGATTTCCATAGTGGCTGTACAAGTTTGCATTTCCACCAATAGTGAATGAGGGTTCCTGTTTCCCTACATCCTCACCAACATTTGTTGTCATTTGATTTTTTAAAAATGATTGCCATCCTTACTGGAGCAAGCTGGAATCTCATAGCTGTTTTAATTTGCATTTCCCTGATGATTAGGGATGTTGAACATTTTCTTAAGTGTGTGTTAGCCATTGTATTTCTTCCTCTGAGAACTCCCTATTCAGTTCTCTACCCCATTTTTTGAGTGGGTTGTTTGATTTTTATTACTTAGTTTTTTGAGTTCTTTTTAGATTCTAGATATTGGGCTCCTGTCAATGGTATAGCTGGCAATATTTTTCTCCCATTCTGTGGGTAATCTATTGGTTCTGCTTATGGTATGTTTGTGCAAAAGCTTTTCAGTTTCATTAGATCCCATTGGTTGAGTGATTGTTTAATTTCCTGAGCTACTAGGGTTTTGTTCAGGAAGTCTTTCCCTACTCCTATATCATGGAAATTTCCTCTTAATTTTTTATACCAGTACTTGAAGAGTTTCAGGAACACATCATACTCAGTGAACACACACAATCACAGAAAGACAAACACTGCATGTTCTCACTCATCTGTGGTTCCTAACCTGTATCAGTTCGAGTAGCTTGCATACTTGATAGGCAACTAGAGGCCCAGACAATAGGGATGGAAAGATTTTGGGGGTGGGGAAGGGGATTTTGGGGGTAAACAAACAGAAAAATAAACCCAAAATGAACTGGTACCATAGAAGCTTTTGTCATTGAAGGTAGACTAAAAGATTTAACCCTCAACAGGAGTATGGGGGTAGCACCTGAAACTAAGGGCCATGGAGAGGGTGGTATGAAGTCTAACCTTAAAAATCTTTTTAGCTGTCACTCCCAATATCAGAAATTGGTTGCTACCCACAATAAGCTGTTGATCAGCAAGACATACGAGGTCCCCAAACAAGACAGATTTCTGTCAAAGCACTTGATTATCCACTTGAGGTAAAAGGTAACATCCTATTTCTAAAAGACACAATATGCTGCTGACACAGGACATGAAGAGACCTGACCAGAATCTGGAAGAAAGCCAGTCCCCAGACAATTAGCCCTTCTAGTGCTGGAAGGCACCACAGGAGCTACTGGGGGAAAGTGGCCAACAACGGTGTGAGCAAGCAGGCATCTAAACTACTCGGAAGCAACCACTCTGACAAGAAGTACACACTAGTGCAATGGTGAAACACAGCCTTGGTGGGTAACCAATGGCTTTCTGATTGGCTTAAATATATATTCAGTGGGAGGAACCCATATCTGGAACTGAGAACCAGGCCAGAATCTTATGGATTTTGCTTTCTAATGTCAAGTTCCCTCTAGTCTTTGACTAAAAGCCTTCCTAAATTAATTATCCCATTTAATTTATGCTGACTTCACTCTCCATTGAAGAATCTATTTTTCATTTTCAGAAGTTAGCCATACCTGAGGAAATAAAGTAGCCCTCACACCATAACTAAGGCCCAGATGAGACCTCAGAGGAATTGGGGAGAGGATCAAGAGTGCTGCTTCCGTAGTGAGCCTGACAATCAGTGCCAAGGTGAAGAAGACACACACTCAGGATACTCAACCTTACCACAGAGGTTACTGAGAGCTAATCACCGAAGTAGACTTAAAACACACCCACTAATGCTCAGGAAGAGAGGGTGGAAAGATTGCAAGAGCCAAAGGTTGGGACAACATACCCAGAGACATTACCCTTCCCCCTAATACATGACTGCTGTCCTCACAATGCATAGCCCACAACCCTGTGGGGAATACCAGAAACCCCAGTGAGTATGGTCCACAGCAGAATGGGGAGGCAAGGGGAAAGATAGTACTAACACATGGTGTATCCATACTATGTCGTATCAAAAAGAAAAGAAAAATGAATAGGGGATGGAGATATGGATTAATGGTTAAGGCGTTTGCCTGTGAAGGCTGAGGACAGAGGTTAGATTCCCCAATAGCCACGTAAGTCAGGTGCACGAGTGGTACATGCATCTGGAGTTCATTTGCAGTGGCTGGAGGCCCTGGCAGGCCATTCTCTATCTATATATATCTGCCTCTCTCTAATGCTCTCTAAATAAATAATTAAGGCATCACATAGACATATTTTAGTGTAGGGATATTTTAGTGTAGTGGAGGCTTCTGGGCAACAGAATGTTAAGGTTTTAAGAAAATGTAAGTGCATATAAGAAAGAGAGTTAAAAGGACCTTTATGGGATTTGGTATCAACAGGAAAGGAAAGATATCTTCAACATGGAGACCAATGAAAACTTAATATATCTTCCCATGAACTTCAAAGGTAGGATAAGGGAGAATTTACCTAGGAGATTGATAAGAGTCTTGGCAATAACAATCTGGGTAGAATATTAAAGTAAATGACTCCCCTATAATAAAACAGATTTGCAAATGATATTGTTTATTGTGTGTCTCTCTGGATTATAGGCTCAACTTCAAAGGTAATGGGTGTGAGATGAAAGAGACTTAACAGCCAGACTAGGAGTCTAATACAACATTGAAAATACCAAAGTTGAAGACAACAGCTGTGGTAGAAAGGAGAGGTGTACCTGAGATCTAGAGATTCCATTGGGTTACGACGTGTTCATAGGTATATGTTGATTATCGTGAGCAAAGAGATAGAGATTTAAAGACAATCAGTTTGTGGACTGGAAGGCAGAATAATGATGATCTGGAAATCAGAAAATTATCAATCCCCTCTGGACTCACAAGTGTTTGATAAAAGGGATTGAGTAGCTCTTGTGGAAAACAGAGTTCAAGTCCTTAGGTGAGAGAGGGCCTTTTGTTAAAGCTGGTCTAAGGACAAAGCCTGTCTAAAAATAGTTAAAAAAGTGAACTCTGCACTGGAGCAATGGCTTAGCAGTTGAGGCGTTTGCCTGCGAAGCCAAAGGATCCTGGTTTGATTCTCCAGGACCTACGTAAGCCAGATGCACAAGGGGGTGCATGCATCTGGAGTTTGTTTGCAGTTGCTAGATGCCCTGGCATGCCCATTCTCTTTCTGTCTGCCTCTCTTCTATCTCTCTCTCTGCTTACAAATAAATAAATAAATAAATAAATATTTTTTTAAAACGTGAACTCAGCACTTAAAAAGTTAATTAAAATTATTTTTATTCATTTCTTGTATGTGTGTGTATGTGTGAGTTTGTGTTCATGTGTGTTAGTGTGTGTCATTGTGGGTCTGCTCTGCCACTTGCATGGCTATTGAGATCAGAGGACAAATTCAGGTTGTTTCTTGCCTTCCAACCCATTTTGAAGCAGGGCTTCATGGCTTTCCATAGGTGCAGTGGGATTACATGTGCCTGCCATAGTATCTCTCTTGTTCACATGGGACCTGGGGTTCCAAACTCAGAGACTCAGAATTGTGAGACAAGCATTTTATCCACTGAGCCCTCTCAGGCCAAACTCAGCATTTTTTTTTTTTCTTTTGCAATGGAAATTGTTTTTCAGAAAAATGGATAGAAAAATGTGGAGACATAATCATTTTTTTGTTGTTGTTGTTGTTGTTGTTGTTGTGTTGTGTTCAAGGTAGGGTCTCACTCTGGCCCAGGCTGACCTGGAATTAACTATGTATTCTCAGGGTGGCCTCAAACTCATGGTGATCCTCCTACCTCTGCCTCCCGAGTGCTGGGATTAAAGGCGTGCACCACCATGCCCAGCTTCATAATCTTTAAGAGAATGGATAAAGGGCTGTGGAGATGGTTCAGCATTTAAAGATTTTTGCTTGCAAAGTCTGTTGACATTAGTTCTCACCTCCCCTACACCCATATAGAGCTGGATGTAATGCTGCTTATGTCTGTGATCTCCAAGTGCCTATGCCAATGGCATTTGATAGAGCGACATTGGTTTGCAGCAGCAAGGAGATTGTGTTTTAAAGAAGGTGGAAGAAGAGCACAAGTCTTAGAATTGAACCTCTACTGTATTTATATTCACTTTTCTCCCCATAAAAGTATAATTGTAGTGGGCAGACCTAATTTTGTGATCACGAAGTACGTTTATTTTCCTATGACTCACTCTTGTGTTTGAAGACCTAACTGAATCAAGCCAGGGACAGATCCGAAAGAAAGAAAAAAAGGAGTTTAGATTCATCTCACATATTATAGCAAGTGATGCTCTCCCAAGTAAAGAAGGAATTCCACTGGCACTAACTCAGGTGGGTTTGACTACATTGTGTTTTCCATTTAGATTTCTGATTTTGGAATATTTTGAAATCACATGGTGACTGTGGGGCTCTGGAAGTATACTTAGGGATGTTGTCCTCTGGACAGGAAGTGGATATTTCATTCATGACCTCAAAGTGATTGTCATTACTTGTACCAGACATGAACAACTTGGTCCCATTAACTTTCAATATGGATAATGGAGGAGGGAAAAAAAAACAACCCAAAACATCAAAATAGAAGAGATACTAATCAGAACAAAGGGGTTCAGTAGAAGGAGAATGAGAATGAGGGGGAAAAAACAAGGTAATGAGCGAAGATTGTGATCATAATATATTCTGTACATGTACGAAAATTAATAAAACAAAAATATTTTTGAAATTTTAAGTTGAAGCATTAAAAATGTTAAATAAACACAAAAAGTTTAGAAAAGGGATTGAATGATTTCACTGGTTAAAGTCACTGCTTGCAAGGCCTGATGGTCCAAGTTCAAATCCCCAGTACTTAGTTAAAGCAAGTTGCACAAAGTGGAGTCTGTGCCTGGAGTTGGTTTGCAGAGGCAAGAGGACCTGGCATGTCTATACTTACTCTCACTTTCTCTCCTGTCTTCTTTTTCTGCTTACAAATAAGCAATCAATCAATAAAATATTTCTTTAAAAGTCTAGAAAAATATGAGTTTCACTCTAGTATAATAGAGCCCATTGTATAGAACTGCTGTATGTCCTGAAACTGATATAAACAAATATTCTTGGAAGTTGACCAGGTACATTTTTAGCCCTCAGAAAATGTGTTACTGTCATCTGTACTAGATTAGTTACCTTCTCATTGCTGAGACAAAATACTCGACAAAAATCATTAAGAAAGAAGGGTTTATTTCAGTTCACAGCTCATCATGGCAACAAAGGCACGGTGGCATATGCTCGAGACAGCTGTTCGTTCACACAGTCTCCACAGGAGAAAGCAGAAGGCCATGAATGCTGCTGCTCAGCCAGTTTCTGCCATTTATATAGTCCAGAGGTCCAGGTTTTGAAATGGAGCTGCCCACAGTTAAGGTTGGTCTTACCTTCTTACCTAACCTAATCAAGATAATCCCTCATAGACATGCAAAGGGATCACCAAATCTACATAATCTTTCACAAGTGAGGTACTGTGAAATTAACAATATAAACCATCACACTACCATTAGTACTCATTTCCTTTCTGATCAGAAATATTGTTCCATTACTATATAGTTCCTTCAAAGACTTTTACCTTGTCCAGTTCTTACAATGCAAAAAGCAGTGGACAAATTTATTTAACAAATACAGATAACTGGGCTGGAGAAATGGCTCTGGCTAAAGGTGCTTGCATGCACAGCCTGCCTGCCTAGATCCAATTCCCACTACCTATGTAAAGCCAGATACACAGTGGTGCATGTATCTGCAGTTTATTTGCAGAGGCAAGAGGCCTTGTGGTACCCATATTCACTCACTCCTTCCCTCACTCACTCTATCTCTCTCTGTCTCTTTCTCTCACTAAGTTTAAAAAATAAAATAAATGGGCTGGGGAAATGGCTTAGTGGTTAAGGTGTTTGCTTGCAAAGCCGAAGGACCCTAGTTTGATTCCCCAGACCCCACATAAGCCAGATGCACAAGGGGATGCATGCATCTGGAGTTCGTGTGCAGTGGCTGGAGGCCCTGGAGTGCCCATTCTCTCTTTCTCTGTGCCTCTTCTTCTCTCTCTCTCTCAAATAAATAAATAAATAAATAAAATAATAAATGGTTTATCTTAAAAAATAAAATAAAATAAATACATTTATCTTCAAGTTTTCTTCTAAAATATTCTGGCCATCATGGAAAATTTCAATTCTATTATAGAATAGGTTTTGCCCTATAGAGGAGTTACATAATGATGTATGGAAAACATCTAAGGTAATTTGAGAAAAGAATGAGTATATGTGTTATTCAAATCATGACTTGATAAAATAATTACAGCTGTACTATCACAGTTACTTAGGGTTAGTATTGAAACTGTTCTGAATTACAAGGGTTTAGGGCAACACTGCCAATAACTTATAGTAATATATATTGATATTTATAGAACAGCACAGAACAATATGGTCTTAGAATTTTTTAAATATTTTATTTTTATTTATTTATTTGAGAAAGAGTGAGAGAGAAAGAGGCAGAGAAAAAGAGGGAGAGAGAGAGAGAGAGAGAGAGAGAGAGAGAATGGGCATGCCAGGGCCTCCAGTCACTGCAAATGAACTCTAGATGCATGTGCAACCTTGTGCGTCTTGCTTACACGGGTCCTAGGGAATTGAACCTGGCTCCTTTGGCTTTGCAGACAAGTGCCCTAACAACTAAGACATCTCTCCAGCCCCAAGCCTTAGAATTTTAAATTGTCTAGAATTCCAGAATGGATCTTGCTTTGTTGGTTAGTTGGTTAACTTGAGATATTTTTGAATACATATACTTTTATCCAAAAAGAATTCCAAACATCTGCTCATTTAACACTTTAAGATATTTGGAAATTAATAAAATAAACCCTAAAGCCTATATAGCTCAGTGCTCTTTTACCCCCTAGAAATTCTGTATCTATAAAATGATTTCCATGTCTTGGCAGTGCACAATACCTCTGTGAAAAATGCAGACTGATACTTAATTTTGCAAATAGGGAAACTTCAGGTCAGATAGGCTAAGTGACTTTTTTTCTGCTGGGTTGGGGACTCAAAAACAGACCTCATTCCACACAATTAATCTTTTTCCATGACACATTTGCTCCACTAAAAGATTTTGAGAGTAAAGAGAGAAATAATTTCTTGAGTAACATGGAGAATTGGTCATGTTTATTGGTTGTAAGCCTGACATTCATTTTTTTAAATTTTAATATATAAGCAGTGAGTGATGATGGATAGAACACAGGATTTAGTATCAAGCAACTTTGGTGTAGGTCCAGATCACCTGTTTAACTTTGAGAAGCAAGACACTTACCAGTTCTGATCCTTCAATGCTTCCCACTAACCATAAGAAATTGTTACCACAATAATTTCTGTATGTGAAGTGTTCATGAATGACAATGAATAATATGAAAGGTGGATGTTGACATATTCCTTGTAGCTATATCTGAAAGTCTATGGGTTCCCAATAGTGATCCTGTTAATATCACAATGCTCTTTCCTGTGTGGTAAGGGACCAGTAGATACACAGTTAACTTTGGAAGAGCTGTCTGGAAGGAATACAAAATGAGTTCCAGAAAGCCAGTTGGAATTTAATAATGCATGAAAAATACACCAAGGGGAGGAAAGAACCAATTAGGAAGCAATTAAGGAGATTGCAATTACAATGCATCTTAATAAAGTACAAAAAATATTAGCCTACAAATAGAAGAAGGAGTACCTACCTGTGGAAGAAAGAAGTGAAAGCAGTATTTCCAAGGCAGATTTAACAAAAGGAAAGAACAGGGGAAGAAACTATCAAATTATATCCCTATCCTTTTCTCTACCTGTCTGAATCCCAAGCACCCTACAAAAAATCTCTATGACACTCCTCTAAGTCATTCTTGATGTGAACTGTTATAAATTTTTTGAACTTCCTGATATTTAAAAGATTAGCCCTTATAATTCCCCATGGGAAGTATAGATGGTCAGTGTACTCCTAGAAAATGACCAACAATCTTAGAAATGAAATATATAATAAAATAGTTGAATGGGCTATCAAATTTTAAGAGTTAGAAATTAATTTATACATGATTTCTTGCTTGCTCTTTCTCTACATTTGTATGTGGAGTTCCTGCCTAGTACTGGACAGCTCTTCACAGATCAGGATTTCCTTGGTAAATAACTGTCAGATAGGTGAGAAGCAAAGGAAAGAACTTTGGAGAAGCCAGTCAACTGAGCCAATTAAGGTCTCAGCTCTAATAATAGGGTCAGGAGAAGTCAGGTATAGAGACAATTACTACCATACGAGTGGTGAAAACTTTAGTCTGTGTTGCATAGCTAATAGTAATTTCTACATCTTATTGCATCCCAATTTCAGCAGAAAGGAGAAATAAGACTGAGAAATTAGACCTTTCTCAAGTTCAGGGTTTTCATGAAAAATCATACAAATTAATATGTATGGAAGAACTTTGAAAAAATTGGTTAAAATTATTATTATTGCCCCTGTAGGAAAAGGCTATCCATATAGGGAATATTTATTTCAGACTTCACAGAAAATAAGAAAATTCTGAATGTATCCATTATTTATTCATAGTGAAAAATAATGAGAAAATTTGAGTGCTGTTTCAAAATTTCACCTTCATTTTAATTTTAAAATATATTGTATTTCAAGGTAAAAAATTAGGATATCTGAAGTTAGATTTTAAGTAAACTACAGTATTTTTATTAAATGTGATTTTCTTTATTTCAATTACTAATATAATTTCTTTAGTCATTCTTTTACAACCACTAGTTGTTTCCAGAGCCAGTACAATATGGTTGGTTGTTGATTTAGCTATTCAAACCCTGAAGACCTTTTATGTTTGGTTAAGTAATAATTAAATCCACTTGAATTATACATGCTGGTGATTTATTATTTATTATTTGAAAATTTTTACTAATTATCAAAATGATAGTGAAAATGCACATGTCATGTGTGTTAATTTTTCCCAATCGTGGGTCCACACATTCTGTGGAACAAGGGTTGTAATTTATTTTATGTCTGTTGCCTTTTCTCTATGTATGTTCCCTCAACACTACTTGCTAGTGTATCACAGACTACTCTACCAATGCGTGGGGAATTTGGAATAATTAAAGAAGTATGAAATTACAGAATTGGTGAAAAAATCCCAGTGACGTCACAGGACCCACTAAAACGTAATTCTTTAATTGAGCAGTTTGTGTCTACTCCCGCTACCATCCACTCCTTCCACAGTTCCACCAAGTTTCTGAGGATAATTCTGGCTCCCAACACAAAGGGGACTGGAAGAAGTTTAATGCATTTAAAAGTTAGGTGACTCAGTATTCAGAACTATTGTCAATGTACTAGTTTTTTTGTTTGTTTGTTTTTGTTTTTCTGAGGTAGGGTCTCACTCTTGTTCAGGCTGACCTGGAATTCACTATGTAGTTTCAGAATGGCCTCGAACTCACAGTGATTCTCCTACCTCTGCCTCCCAAGTGTTGGGATTAAAGGTGTGCGCCATCATACAGGCTACGTGCTGGTTTTGATGCAACTAATATTCTCTGGGTTTCTTCCTTATTAGCAAAGTCCCACCTTATAGAACCTTACAAGTCTCTAATCTCTTACCTTGGTAATCTTCCATTTCTCCATTCTCTCTATATGAAATATTTTCTCTTTTAAGTGCTGAATTCAGACCCTACTTTGTCACTCCATGCTGTGTCAGAAATTTTTTTTTATTAATTTGAGTTAGCTCATCTATGCAAGAGGAGACTTTACATTCAATGCAAAGAGATATAAGGATTAAATGAAATTTAAAGAAAAACAGCTAGTGCCTAGAATTTTTAACTAAATACTGAACATTTCTAGTTTTTCTTTACCTGTGCTCATACAACATACAAACCAGAATTTTTTTTTAATGCCTTGATCTAGCTATGTCTCATAACTTCTACATCAAGCTGTTCTCATGGCTAAGCTGCCTAATCTATCTAAATTCTTCTACTTTCATAGGTTATGCATTCCTAGAAACTTGTATGAAAATCACAAATGCAAAAAACTAAAATAATAGATCTAAACATTATAAGAGCTCCATCTGAAGACATCATGAATGGACTTTCTTAATTATAAATGTTCTATTTTACTGTTAAGTATACTATAATATACATGTGGTCACTTGAAATACAGATTAAATAACAAATATCATTAAGAAAATAGTTTAAAGCTGGGTGTGCTGATACATGCCTTTAATCCCAGCACTCAGGAGGCAGAGGTAGGAGGATCACCATGAGTTCGAGGTCACCCTGAGACTATATAGTTAATGTCAGGTCAGCCTGGGCCAAAGTGAGACCCTACCTTAAAAAACAAACAAACATAAAGAAAATAGTTTAAAGTATTTCTTCAAATCAATTTATCAGCTTATTTGAACAGGTAATGAAAAACACTGGCTTTAATGTTCCAAGCAAAGGCATGTCCCACATCATCTTGCAAACAACTTTTGTCATGCTAGCAAGGACAACCAGGTTCTACTTCTTCAAGAGAGTTCTGCTATACGTTGGAAATGTATAGATGCATATGAATTACTGAAATTCTACCATAATGTCCATTGCCAAATTAAAATTTTAAGTATCATTGGTAGTTTCTATTAGAACATAGACGTGGTCACTTTAACAGTCCCGCTGTTGCTCTAGATCAAGACCATGTGATCGAGCCCAGTTTCCCTACTGCCTGAGCTGGGGTAACTCTGAACTATCACTTTATTCTTTTATCTACGTGTTTCCTTGCCTCACCCCAGACCCCACCCCACCTCTCCTTTAGTGACATTGAAGGTCTGGAGCCCTGCTTTGTCACCTACTCTCCACTGCCTCCTTGATACATATACACTGAATCATATGCAGCAGAATTGTGCCTTTTCTTCAAAAACTTATAAAGGAGTGCCTCCTCATTTGTTTTTATAATTTCCAAAGCCCTCCCTCTCTCTGGCTTAGAACCCCATCTTATGGCATATTACTATAACACACCTAATAAAGCTTTAAGTCTAAAAAGAAAATTGTCTCAGGTCCCTCAAGAAACCTGTTTTTTTTTTTTTTTTTTTTTTTTTTTTTTTAGAGAAGCTTCCTGCATTGCTTTCCCCTACACACCGCATTCTTCCACATACAAGTGAGATAAGGTTGGCTGACATTGGAGAGGAGGCCTCTTTCTTTCCAGATCTGTTGTCATGATGTCGTGCTGGCAGGCTATGGTGGGAATACTTTTGCCTTTTCAAAACTGATAATTGCTACAAATCAGGAATGTTTTAGCTGTCTTATTTTTTTGAGAGATGATTGGCAGTTTCACAAGTGTTTTCCCATCCCAAGCCCTGTCATTACTGTTTACATGTTAGACTATCAAATCTCAGTCCTCAGGTTATACCTAATAGCACTTATCTTGCAGAGTCTCGTAAGTGCTTATCTTTAGTTAGGGAAGTTCAAGAGGCTCTTTTAACATGAAAAGTAGTGAGCAAGGTCTTTACCTTCTTTGAGTTGCTAAACCAAAGCTTAATTATCCCTTGGAGTATATGGATGGTTACTGGGTAGAAAGAAGATTGTTTTCATAAGGCTTTCCAGAGAGAGAAGAGATCAAGACCATGTTAATAGTGCTTGTGCATTGTGAATGGGGACTCATTTAGAATGGATGGAATTATTTGCACTTAACCCATTTAAAAGGAAGGCAAATATGCCTGGGGTGACAAAATTAGAGTGAACTCAGAGAGTCTGTACAAATAAGTTGTGTTATTGTAAGAGTCTGAGGATCTATGCCTGGTCTTGCATATCCTGCTATTGGTATTTTTTTATATCTTCCATCCTGTGGCAATAGCCAAGTGATAAGTTGGTGGTATTTAGGGAATGACTTGTGAGGATCAGAATTTAATTATCATGAAATTATGCAAGCAGGCCATGATGGGAGCATTAGTGCCATTGTGATGAGACTCCCTGCAATGTGAATCTGATTCTCTTGTGTGAGCAGGGAATCAATGGGTTGTCAGTTGCAGAGGGTTCACAGGAGAGGTGGAGAGAACCACTACTTATCTGCTTCTGTTCTTGGTCCCCTTGACCTATAGAACCAGAGTGACTTCCTGGGCAGTTTGGAAGAATGTATGCTGAGTAATGGGCTACTGGACTCTCTGATACTAGGACACAAAGAAATTGCTATTTTGGAAAGCATGGAGATATGCATGTATTCATTAATTCTTTTATTTGACAATGTTTATTAAGCTCTCACCCCCTTGAAGATAATGAACAAAATGGCACGTAAAAATAATAAAAACTAAGCTTGTTGAGTTGGCATATTTGTACATATTCTTATTTGGGGGGGCATTGTTATTTTTATTTCCACATGACAGTGAATGAAATTAAGCCATAGAAGAATAAAATCCTTTACAAAATTATTCAACTGGTAAGTGGCAAACACACTTTTGGCTAAGGCAAGATTGCTTTAGTATTTTGCTGTAAAAAGGGGGCAGGAAAGATTGTAAGAGCCACAGGGTGGATAGAAATATTCTGAGGGTTACAGCCCCCCCACCAAAACTAACAGAGGCCCTAACTACCCCTCTCTCACTTGTGTCCCTTCTCTTTCCCTCGCCATCTCTCTTCCTCTCTTCATTTCTTTCTGAGATAGGTCTCATGTAGCCCAGGCCAACTATTAGAGTTTTATTCAGGACATTATTGCCTCTGTTCCCTTATATTTTGAAGAGTTTCCCCTATGTTTTCTACCAGCAGTTTTAAATCCATATATACAGTCAATGAATCCCATCAAAATTCTAAAGAAATTATTAGAAATAGAAGAAAAATCCTAAAATATATACAGAAGAAAAAGACCCCAAATATCTAAAACAACAAAAACTTAATGCTGAAAATATCACAATAGCCAATCACAAATTATAGACTAGAGTCATACTAATAAAAATAGATTTATACTGGTACAAGATCAACCCATTGGAATACAACTGAGGACCTAGAAATAAACTCATGTAGCTACATACACCTAATTTTTAAATAAGGTGTAGAAAACACACATTGGAGAAAAAAAATAACCTCATTACAAGTAGTATTGAGAAAATATGTATGTTCATGTAGAAGGCTGAAAGTTGATTCTTACCTTTTATACTGTACAAAACTCAACTCAAAATGGATCAAAAACTAATGTTAAACCATCCGTCCATCCATCCTTTTGTAGTGCAAACATCTTTTATGATACATCATATAGCTATACCCTAGAAAAACCACTGAATACATTTCATTGTATGTAATAATGATCAAGTAAATACTGCTTGAACTAGGTTAAATCCAGTATGGAACTGAAGCACTTAAGGGAGATGAAACATACTTATTAATTACTATGTGCTACGAACTTCTTACACCAATCATCTTCTCACCCTAAATGATATGAAGGCATTGTCTCTGTGTTTTAGATTAGAATACTGGGTTAGAATGACTGTACAACTTGGAAACCCAACTAGCAAACAGGAAACAAGCTTAATTGTTTTCTTTTAAACTTCAAACTTTTGTCATTGAATTGACCTACCTGGCACTGCTTACACAATTTATTTTTATGTGTGTCCATACCAATCTAATTGGCTCATTTTGTCTTTTGAGATATGTTCTTTTTTTACATATGTTTTACTTTACTTTTATTTATGAGAGAGAGAGAGAGAGAGAGAGAGAATGGGCATGCCAGGGCCTGTAGACCCTGCAAACAAACTCCAGATGCATGTGCCACCTTGTATATCTGGCTTACATGGGTCCTGAGGAATTGAACCTATGTCCTTTGGCTTTGCAGGCAAGCACCTTAACCACTAAGCCATCTCCAGCCCTGATGAATGTTCTTATTCATGTTTCCATGTTCTGATTTGCTAGATGAGAACACTTAGACAATGAAATGTGAGCTGTTCAAAAGGCTCAATTTCTCTGTTTTATTCTTGGATCTCTATGAGGAAAGTTCTCAACAACAATATCCTCAAGTAAAAGCAAAACTAAACTAGGATTCAGTCTTGGATCTCCTGGAAGGATTGATAAAATTATGCCAATGAAACTCTTCCTAAGAATTAGGTTTTAGAAATGTTCAATGTTCTGAATTAATGTGATAATCCTTTTCAAATAATGAACCTTTACTTAGGTATTTGCCATGAGACTTCCTCCTGTGCTGATATTTCTATTCACACCACATAAAAATAAATATTTTAAATAGTGTGAGCTCTCAGAGCACATGTAAGAGACTATACAATATTTACCACACTTATGAAAGGAGAACCATTGTACAAATGACATTGTCAATAAGAATTAAGGGTTGGCCATAACATTTTTAGAGAAAGTCAAGAATGTGACATATTACAAAGTTGCTATTACTCATGCAGGAAGTTGAGGTTACTTTGCTGAGCAATGTGGACAATTTAATGAAAGGATAGGCAGTCACGACGGCTCTGTGGGAGATTTAAGGAGATATGACTAATGACTAAAGATCAGGTTTTTAATAGAGGACAGGAAATTGAAGTACTTTTTTTTTGTTGTTGGTATCCTAGAACAATCCCAGGGTGTTTCATCTCCCTTACCTTAAAACTCTTATTTTCAACAAGTTTGACTCCCCTGGTGACAGATGCCATTTTCCTCTCAGCTTCTCATTTTATTCTCTTTCTTCAAATCCCACTTCTCTCCCAGTATTTCCACAACTCAATCCTTTTCCTTCCCTTGGACTCCTGTGGCACACCCTGCCAGGTTGGCATGGCAACAGATTTTCTCAGAACATTTTATGCTATATGTTGGTATTATAATTTTTAAAGTTTATATAACCTTTTAAAAATTAAATATTTTATTTTGAGATAGCTATAGGTTTATGAGCAATTGTAAGACATAATATGGAGAACCCATGTGTTTTTACCAGTTTTGTCCTTGAGAAACTTTTATGCAATATCATAACTACCATACTGGACAAACACTACTATCACAAGAATCCACTTTCTCTTCCCTACCACTCCATACCCTTTCTTATCTTTGACAATATCTAATCTGTTATCCATTTGCATAATTTTTTAAAATATTTTATTATTTATTTATTTATTTGAGAGAGAGAGAGATACAGAAATAGGCAGGCAGAGAGAGAGAGAGAGAGAGAAATGGGTGCGCCAGGGCCTCCAGCCACTGCAAATAAACTCCAGATACATGCACCCCCTTGTGCATCCGGCCTACGTGGGTCCTGGAGAATCGAGCCTCGAACCGGGGTCCTTAGGCTTCATAGGCAAGCGTTTAACCGCTAAGCCATCTCTCCAGCCCGCATTTGCATAATTTGTTATCTCAAGAATTAAGTAAATAAAGTCATATGCTATGTAAAATTTTGGGATTGACATTTTTAGTTAATATGATTCTCTGGAATTTAAAAAAATGAGATTTTGTGTGAATGCACACAGCATACTGTGTCTGTCTACTCCTTTTGGACTTTCCTAACCCAATATAGTTAGGTGGTCTTTTTTTTATATTATTGGGAAGATATTCAGGGGTTTAAAAGAAGACATTTGCATCATGAAAGAGTAGTCTGACAACACATGGATATATGTAGAGGGGAGTAAAGGAAGAAATATCAGTTAGGGACTGATAAGTCTAGACCTTGATGGAAATTAATAATAATGATAATAATAATAGTAGTAATCTCTTCCCAAAGTATTGAAGACCTACTCCATGGAATCTGTTGCAATTATACATAGGATAGCAAAATAAAGTTCACTGAGGTGATCAGTTTTTGTTAGGGAGACATTTCAGTGCTGGCTTTGAAGGCAGTGTCAAGGGAACCCAAGCTATGAACACTGGTAGTCTATAGTGGGTGACAAAGGCAAAGGGATGGAGGTACTGAAAGGAACACAGCCCCATGTAGCCCTTTATTTTAGCTTGGGAAGGCCTATGAAAGATTTATGGCTGAAAGAATTATAGGAAAATAATTCTGTCTTCCTTACAGCTCTAAGGAAATTAATATGTACATACACATATGTGCATGGTGCCTTAAACAAGGGCTGATGTGAAAGATACTAAGGAAGTAGAATTATTACAGCTTAGTTATATCTGACAACTAAAAAGGTAGGAAGAAGACATAATGAGTTGGTGAATTCAAATATTACTCTCCTATTCAGGCTTAAGTAATATTTTAGTATTGAGATGTGGGAGCTTCCATATTGTAAATCTCTGAAACACGGAAGTGGCTTTTGAACCAAATGGACTGAAGCTAGAGGAGTTTTGGTGAGCATGTTGGAAAAAGTCTAGATTGTTGTGCTGATGGTATCACTCACTGAGGTCAGGTAATAGAAAAAAAAGGAGTGTAACTCTTTGTATGAGTTGGAAGGTCTTGAAGTCATTCCAGAGAGGTAGGTAATTGACTTAGACCTGTGGAGTTAAAGCCTACCAAAGACAATATAAAGACAGAGTTATAGCCAGGAGGCAATCAATATGTAACTGTAAAATGGATTCCATTGTTTTAGCATCTTTGGATAAGTGATAAGCAGAGACAGTCTGTATTGACCCAATAATTGGCCAGGAAAGGGATGAGAGACATAGTGGTACATTCAGAATGGATGTGGACTGAAGGATGCATTGAAGAATACCACCAATAAGGTAGAATATTGGTTCAAATGGTCCGTTGGAGAATATATGAGGTAAAACTGGAAGTAGCTGATTTGTAGAATACTCTAACAAAAGTCCTATAGATTAGAATTTGATGTACAGTAGGACCTGCATATTCATAAAATGGCCCTCATCTTCAATTGTGGAAGGTAAGAAGAAAAGAATGACACAAATAATTACATGTAGAATAACGTATTAGTCTAAGCATATCTCCAGAAAGGCTAGCTGGGTTTAAAGCATTTAAAACATGTGGGCTCTACCCCACTTGAGGCTGTTTGGTTATAAGGCTCTGAGATTTCTGTGTAATTTTTTTTTTATTTCTTTATCACATGTTGGTATTATTCAATGAGTTAATGTGAGAATCAAATCAGTTATTATTAGTATGAAAGACATGTAAATTTGTGTCTTCATAAAGTACAATAAATGCTTACCATTTTTATGATTGTAATTAATGAATCTCTTTGTTCTTTTTGACTTTACTTGCATGGATTTCCTAATCTTGTCTTCAGGGATTAGAGGCCAAGGAAGGCACACTGTTAACTTTCACAAAGTCATCATGACACAGGGACCAGCATAGGCTGATAATAACCAAAAGCAATGAGTTTGAAACTGGTGTGATTTGTTTTAACCCTTGGATAACTGGCTTAGTATTTGTTTGAAGGGGATATGATGGAGAGTGGAGTTTCAAAGGGGAAAGTGATGGAGGGAGGGAAGTCCCATTGGATATTGTCTACAATTAAGGAAGTTGTCAATAAAAAAATAAAAAACAAGAAAGTATACATAATGTCTACAAAACTTATCTTCCAAACTGGTAGGATTAATTTATATGATTTCTCATTCCACATTTAAAATTCTACTGGGTTAAAAGACAAAAACATATGATTGATAAGATACAATATACATAGGCTATTTCTGTTTTCCTTTCTCAACAAAGTTATATTTTCACCTTTGATTAATATGATTATGCAAAATTCTAGACAGGTCTTCTTTAGGCTTTGATCCCTTCCCTTCTTTGATATTATTATACCATTATACATTATTTATTATGCTTCTGTATATGAGATCACTCTGAGTAAAGAACAGAGGTGAATAAAGTGCCTGTTCAATTATAATGAAATAAGAAGGCAAACAAAATAAGAAGATACAATTTGACAACTCAGAAAATTATTTCAATGGTGAACTTTTGTATTTTATTCATTTTACTAGTTCATTTATTCAGCATTCATTTTTTGGCATACAACATGTTATCTTACAACATGGGCAGATCTAATAATGCAAATATTACATTGACCATTACAATGATTAAGTGTTAAAGTTATAATATTATGTAGTTTATTTTACATTTATCATTACACAGTACATAAAAGAACTCAGAGAGCCAGCCTCAAGGGAGTAACTTGATCCTAGTAAACACTTAAGAAAAAATATATTTTAGTCTCAAGTCTGTTATCAATTATATGACACTGAGTAAATTTTTATAGTTTTGGCTCACTCTTTTTTATTAGATAGGGGACTAGTAAATTTAAGGTTTTCTTTGCCTTTCACTGCATCCTGTACAGTGTGTTAAAAACTACTTTCTTTAGTTCTTATTTTGATTGAAAATATTTGGTTTCCCCGAATTTATAGGTTAGTGATAATGTTACATAAATATACTATGAAATTTAATTATTCTCATTACTCTCTGGAAGATAATACAGAAGAGTCTAATGGAGGAGAAACTGAGTTGATGATTGAGGCAGATAAAGTGGTTCCTGATATGGGGAAAATATGTGGCTTAGATTAGACACCCCATCATATTATTTGACTTAGGATTTGTCCAGCTGACACAGTGAATTCTAAAAACCTGCGATGGTGAAAGATTCTCTCTCTCTCTCTCTCTCTCTCTCTCTCTCTTGAGGAGTGGCCATAGAAATTGTATTTTGAGAGCAAAAATCCAGCATGCAAAGTGAACTGGAATGTACATATGATCTCTGTATACTTGAGGTTTTAGGAAGAGGAGATCTTCAGACATTTGTTTGTCTTGTATCTTTGCTTGGGCTTAGGATAGCAGTATTTTTATGTACTTCAATACAGGTAACTTTTTGTATCAATTTGTAACTTTTTCTCAACTATTAATGTCTAAAATTGGCAGCTTTATTTTAATGCCAGTATATAGTGGTGAACAGGCATCTTCTTAACTGAAAATTTTATTTTAATTGCTGTCATTTATTTATTTTCTCACCAGTTATAGTTAAGACCCATTGTTTCAGTAGACTATCTTTCCATTTAATGCTTCTTTCTGGTACTTTCTACATTGTGTGTAAGGAATTATATGACAGGCATTTTCTATGCAAATTAACAATAAGAACAAATAGCAATCCTAATTAGTGATCAAGGAGTTTAATATAGAATAGGACATTTATGTACTTAATATTTGATTTTTTTTATTGAAAGGTGTAGGCTCAGAGTATAAAGATGCTAACATTCTGAGGAAAAGAGAACATCACCATCTCTGAGAAAAGTGAGAGATATATTTTCCTTAAAAACGCCTAGCATGTACAAGATTATATTATTGAAATTAAATTCCAAGTGTTAACGTTTCAAAGAAAAAAAAACAGTCCCAGGACAGAACAGTAAAATGCCAGAAGATTTAAGACTGTAACTAAGGGGCTGGAGAGATGGCTCAGCCATTAAGGAACTTGCCTGCAAATCTTAACAATCCAGATTCCATTCCCTGGTACCCACTTAAAGCCAGATGCCAGATGTACAAAGTGGCACATACATCTGAAGTTTGTTTACAGAAGTTTGAGGCCCTGGCATGCCTGTTCTCTTTGTCTTTCTCTCTGCCTGACAAATATATATATATAGTTTTTTTTTTTTTAAAAAAAAAGAAGGTATCTGAGAAAATGTTTGAAGAATGGGAGAGTGGAGGAAGACAGTGCTGCTTGGGTACTATCTGAGGCTGCTAAGTGCATGAGCAGCATGATCTTGAGCAAAAAGAAACATGAACAAGGGCTGAAGAGATGTCGTAGAGATTAAGGCACTTACCTGTGAAGCCACAGGACCCAGGGTCGATTCCACAGGACCCAGGGTCGATTCCCCAGGACCCAAGTAAACCAGATGCAAAAAGTGGCACATGCGTCTGGAGTTTGTTTGCAGTGGCTGGAGGCCCTGGAGTAGCATTCTGTATCTCTCTTTCTCTTTCAAATAAATAAACAAAAATAAAATATTTTTAAAAAGAAATATGAACGAGAATCAAATACAAGGGAGGGGAGCAGGGCTTAGAGATTTCGCTCTTTGAACCATTCAGTAGCTACTGACAAGGAGATCAAGACATTTTTACTGATATATAAGTCTCATGTACAGGTCAAAACTTTGAATATGAGAAAATTTATTATTTGAATATTGATCAGAACACTTGCCTCTCTTCCAGTGTATGAAGTTTTATAGTCTCACTGTTTTGATGATCTTCTACTATTTTATATGCCAAAATATTTTTCTAAAGTTTTGTCTTCACATCTTTGATCTGAGGGTTTGCTGCATTTATGTAAATCTATTTCAATCACACTCTTTTTATTTTGGAATAATATCATGTATATGGAAAACTTACAAATATACAAATAGACAATGGACAATGCATTAAATTTCCCACTAATTTTAGTGTCTTACATTGGCAATATATATCTGTAACAACTAAGAAACTAATATTGGTATAGCGTTAGTAACCAGGATGTACTTCATGACCTCAGTATACCATACAGTGTTTAATCACAACATATGGTACATAACAATGGCTTAGAGTTTCCTTGCTTTTGAAAAGTATTGATCAGATATTTGAAGTGTCTGGCTTAATTTTGGTGTTTCCCTGTTGTTAATCTACTAGTTTCTCGGTCCATATTTTCTGTGAGTTAATAAGTCAGCCCACACTCAATGAATGAAAAGTGCTATTTGTAATTTCCTAAAAGTATAGTTTATCATCTATCTATCATTAGGGTCTATTATCTATCTCAGAATATTTTTATGTTGGTACTGATGAGTGGTGTCATTTGCTGCTTGACACCTGACTGTGTGGCTTTGGTCTTTTCAAGCTGGTTTTTAAGAGGAATGTGGGCGAATTTGAAACCTTAGCCTAAGAGACACCTTGCAGTGCTGTAAGTATAGCTTAATGGATTCTTCTGGTCAGAGTTGCAAAACCTGAATGCAGTAAGAACTATGACTGTGAGGTTTGGCTTATGAAGGTGAAAAGGAGCTTTGTCTGGACTGGGCTAGAAGCAGTTTATGTGAGAGGCTTGCTGCTATGCCTGTGTCCTGAGAACTTGTATAGGGCTGCAATGCATAGAAATAGACTGGTGTGAGCAGAGGGCTATGGCACACAAAGAAATCTTTGGGCCGAAACTGCTGCCTGTTCAGCTGAGATTATATGAGAGATTACAACCATTGAGATTGGGCCAGCTGACCTGCATTGGCACAACAGGAAGAAAATAGACTCTTTGAAGGGATCTGAATGTTCAAAGAGTATCCTGTTCTTCAAAGTCTGCTTTATTTCCCGCTGGATTAACAAATTTGCACCCTACCTGGTATTGTAGAGTATAAGAAATGCAGGAAAGAGAGGGTCATTGAATTTGCACACAGTCTTGTGTTTTGGGAATGGCCAAGAACAATGTGAAGCAGGATTGCTGGATGCCTGCATGGAGACCACATGAGGCCATGAGGATGAATTGTGGGTTGCAGTGGAGACCAATTGGAGATGCTGGGATCAAAAGATGGCTGCCAAGGAGAGCTGCCAGCCTGGATGAAGTTTTCCAGGACTGTGAGTAGCCTATATGGAGGGGTGGTATTGGAACTCCAGAGACTTGTTGCTGGTTAGAATGATCAGCCTTGGAGACTAAAGTTGTTGGACTTGGAGCTACAGAGTTTGATGTTTGCCCTGTTTAAATATTGTATTGTTTGAATATTTCTTTGCTATGCCCAATGCCATCTTTTTCAGTGTGAGTGTTTATTCTGTATCATTATAGTTTTGGGTTTTTTTTTTTTTTTTTTTTTTGTATTATGGCTCAGTTAAAAGACCTTGGGTTGTAGGCATGTTTGAAAATTATTAGGATTGATAAAAAATATGGGGACTTTTAAAGTTGGATTGAATGCACTACATTTTACATCATGGATGGTTATTAGTTTATGGGGACCAGGGGCAGAATGTGGTGGTTTGATTCAGGTGTCCCCCATAAACTTAGTTGTTCTGAATGTTAGGTTCCCAGCTGATGGAGATTTGGGAACTAATGTCTCCTGGAGGCAGTGTGTTGTTTGTGGTGGGCTCATGGGTATTATAGCCAGTTTCCCCTTTCCAGTATTTGGCTCACTCTCCTGCTGTTGTTGTCCACCTTATGTTGGCCAGGGGATATCCACCCTCTGCTCATGCCATCGTTTTCCCCTATCATCATGGAGCTTCCCCCTCAAGCTTGTAAGCCAAAATAAAACTCTTTTTCCCCACATGCTGCTCTGGCTTGGGTGATTTCTACCAGCAATATGAACCTGACTACAACAATTTTAATGACCATTCATCTTATATTTTACATAATATGATACTGCATGCTTCTTTTTGAATTCAGTTTACTTCAACTTTAGTACTTGAGAACTTGAAATCTTTAAGACTTTTTGATATATAGTGAGGAATCACTAGCTGTCAGTAATAACACTAACTTGGTCTTGCTTAAGCTTATTGTAATTAGGATGAAAAGGAGTATGTTCTAGAACCTTTGAAAAAGAGTATAGGTGAATACTGTAAGGACCAGAAGGTGGGCAGGTTCACACTTCTCTCTTCTCTTTTACTTTGTTGTCTCATTTTCTTTTGCCCATGTAGCCTCAGATATGTGCTAGGACACAGCTCCATAACAACTCATGAATTAATGAGCTGAAATTTGCAGACATACAAGTAGTGTGGTTTGACTCAGAATTATTTGGAAATCAAATGATATTTTCCTGACTTATTTAAATGATGATAGCTGGCCCAAGACATGTTCTAAGAAGGTGCTCTGGGTCATGAAATGCCTATGCAGATCTACAGTCACATCTTGAATTAGAGAGATCTTTTTCAGAGCAGGATACATTTTTAGCTTTAAATGTGTCTCTAAAAATTCAAGTATCAGTATATGTGGCTGATAAATGCTAATTCATCTACTTTAAGTGGACCTTTATTCTCGGCCTGTGCAGGAAACCCACACTCAAACACCACTTCCTCTAGGGTATCATCTCAGTCCATACTTACCTTAGTTATATACTCATCTGATTGTACATGACTTTCATTGGAAAATATTTATTATTACTTATACATTATCTCTTTGCATAAATTTCCTTCTTCAATTAGCTTCTCGTAATTTTTATTTTGAGAGGTAAAGAGAGAGAGGGAATGGGCATGCCAGGACCTTAAGTCTGCTGTGAAAGAAATATAGACTCATGCACCCCCTTGTGCACATGTGCGACATTGTGTGCTTGTGTCACTGTGCGTCTGGCTATGTGAGACCTGGAAATGTGAACATGAGCTCTTAGGCTTCACAGGCAAGTGCATTAACCATCAAGTCATCTCTCCAGCCCTCAATTAGCTTTTGCATTCAGTTCATCTTCACATTTTTAAGATCTAGCACCAATACTAACATATCGTTAATACAATAAATGGCTGTAGGATGAATGAAAAAATAAATTACTATGCATAATAGCAAGGTAGAAAGTATGACATTAAAGTGTAAAATTAACAACTAAAATACATTAACTTTTGCTGATAAAACAGTTAAAATAATTTTTTCTCTGACTGTATCCATGAAAAACCCTTAGAAAAATAGGATTCCTCAAAAGACAACCACAGCTCTTTAGTAGTGGGGAAATGTTGGGTGATTCAAAAGCAAATTGTCTGAACAAATCTTTAAGAGATAAGTGAAAGTTAAAGATAAAGCCCAGGAGAATTAATTTGTAGGGCATAATTCTATCAGCAAGAAAGGATTTCTCAAATGTATTTGTAAGACATAGACAGGAAAAAAGAAAATTGTTTGCTGAAAAATGAGACCAGGGAATTAGAGACGTAAGTTAAGTAAAGGGAATTTTGTTCAACAGCCTCATTTTGCTTTGGTCTTCACAGATCTAAGGCAAGAAATAAACCACTGAGAATAGAAACTATAGGTCTTGTTTTAATAGACAAACCATAGATGAGGATGGCTAGAAGACACAGAAGTGGGAGGCAGCTGAAGCAAACAGGAACTCAAACTTTACCAGCTCTTTCTAGCCTATTAAATTAATGTTGGAAGCCCTTAGCTTGGGAACTCTTGTTCATTGTTGCTTGCCTAATAATAATCTGATGCATGTAGGGGCAACTCTACTTAGAATTCATATCTGGCAATATTTTACCTCAGAATGTCCTGGAAAGTGTTCAGATAGATAGAGGAACTTGAATTCTGGCCTTCGGAGGCACAGGTTTTTTTATGATAGAATATCACTTTGAGAGATACAATGTTCATAGGAGAATAATTAATAAAAAGCATCTTTAAAAAGTAAGCAACGGCTGGACACCTACAGCTCAGTTGATCAAGTTCCTCCCTCATAAGAATGTAGACCTGAGTTTGACCCCCAATATCCATGTAAAATGCTAGGTGTTGAAGTGTGTATCTATAACCCAGCACTGGAGAAGCAAAGATAGAAGGAGCCTTGGCCTTGCTGGTCAGTAAGTACAGCCTAATTGATGGGCTCTAAGTTAATGAGATTCTGTATCAAAGAGGTAGACAGCATTCCTGAGGATGGGTGATACATGAGGTTGTTCTGTGGCTTCCACATGCACAAGCACATGTCCACCCTCACACGCATGTGTACACACACATCCAGGAACATGCAGACATGCATGCACATGCGAAAATTTATAAATAAAATCAATAGACCAAGAGAGAACCATGGAGAATATCTCAAGAATGCAGAAGGACACGGTGACTAAAGAGATAAGACATGAGAGGAGTTAGAAATACAGACAAGGTGAGATACTCTCTCAAAAATATATTTCACAGAAGCAAAGAGAAGAGAGAGTTTCAAGTATGGAAAATGCAGTTAACATATTATGCAGCAGGAAAAGAACCACCCTACAGAAAACAGCAAGACCGTGGCTTAGCATTGTGTGTTGTTGTATCTGTTTGTAGGATATTATTTTGACTTATTTTACCAAGAGATGCATGACTTTGATTTTCTTCATTTGAATTGAAACATGTATTACTTTTCTAAGGCTCAAATGACAATATTCCTAGCATCTAACAACATTATCATGTATCTTAAAGTTTTTTAACATTTTTGCTACACTAATTTTTCTTAGTATAACTACCAGGCACTTTTAAAGAATATAAACTAGTAACAGTTTTGTTAAGATAATCTTAATATAGCATATTAATTTTGTTTTTAATAAGATTGACTTTGATTTGGGAGACAAGTTAGTTCTTGAACATAAAGATAAATTTCAATTTAAATCTCAGTTTTGACATTATAAAATGACATCTTCATGATGTTGGAAAAAATATCCTTACACACATTCTTACTAAGTTCCTATTATGTGTAACTCATTTATATCAGTACTGGAAATAGAAAAAAAAAGAAAACTCAGTCTGTATCTTCAAAGGTTTTAATGAAGATACATGTCAATAAATGAAAGCTAAAATTTCAACATAGTTTAAAAAATTCTAACAGATGTGTATACAAATATTATTTGAATACAAAGACTACTTCAAATAATGTGGGGATGAGAAAGATAGACAAATATCCTTCCATCCAAAAAAGGAAGACTAGAAGTTGCTTATGTGGGACCCAGAGAAGAAGAGGAGTTGCAATAAGAAAAGCTAGTCTCTGTCCCAAAGACAGAATGACAGGAAAACCATCAGAGATGTAAAAGAAATGATAGGATAACTGAAAATGCAGAGAAAAGGTCAGCTGATCCATGGAAATGAAGTAAGCCAAACCAAGTAAAGCTTCAGCTGTGTGCCTCCTTGCAGGGGAAGGGGATGCACAAACCCCTTCCAACAGAAGCCCTTTTCTCCTCTCTTAAAGGTACTGGGGATTGAGGCCTCAGTTGAAGGCTTCTCAGTGAGAAGACTCCAAACCATGGGTGCTGGGGAGAGGTAGCTCAGTGGGAAGGAGTGCTTGCTGTACAGGCATGGAGAACTGAGTTTGATCTCCAGCAGCCAGCATGCATGGCCATGCCTGTAACATCAGTGATGAGAAAGTATAGGAAGATTTCAGGGGATTCCTTGTTAGCCAGTCTTGTTAGCCAAGAAATGGTGAGCTCTGAGTGACAGGCTGTGTCTCAAGGAAATAAGGTAGAAGAGTTGTACAGAACACCTGTTGTTCTCTGGCCTTAGAATGAGTGTACATGGGGTATGTGTATCTGCAATCACTTGAATGTGAAACACACATACTACACACACACACACACACACACACACACACACACACTCTCTCTCTCTCGTCTCACATACACATACACACACATCAAAAGAAAGGAAGATCCTCAAACAAAACTGGAAGACATATTCATACCAAGAAATAGGCACATTAAAACACAGAAACATAAGAAACATGAAAAAGCAACAAAAATGATACCTCCAAAAAGTCACAACTCAATTGTTGCATGCAAATATTTTAAAATTGGTCAAATACCAGATGAAGATGTCAAAAATGTAGTAGTTCCCTCAAAAAGGATAGAAGTAACCAGTTTAAGATGAATTCAGCCTAAAATCTGGAGAGAAAAATCATCAATACAGAAAAGAATCACAGCCACATGGACAAGAAAATAAGCATTATGGAAAATAATGAGCAACATAAAAGAAATATGGCAAACGAATGGATATTTTGGAAAAGAAACAGCTTAGAAATGAGAAAAAAAACTTATGAATCACATGCAAAACACAGTTGAAGGTATCCTCGATAGATACAATCAAGTTCAAGAAAAATGATCACAGTTTGAGGACAATGTTGACAAAATACTATATTTAAACAACAATGAAGAAAAACAAATAAGGCTGGAGAGATAGTTCTGTCTGTCAAGTACTTGACTCTGATCTCTAGAACCCACATAAAGCAGAAAATGGGGCCCAAAGTGAGCAGGAATTTAAGGAGGTTGTATTATTCATGTTAGAGAGTGGGGGAATGAGTGAATGTTCCAAATAAGAAAGTTACATGCAGAACTTGTCCTTAGGGCAAAACAGTTTAAGGTGGTGTGTAAATGGGTGTTGTGCCAAAAGTCAGTGTTGCAGTTGCCAACAGATGCTTAAGATCAGACTGCAGAATGTTAAGATTCATGGAGACTTCTAAAAAAATCTTTGTCTAAAGTTACATCACAAGCAAAGTTAGTAGGTAGGACTATCAAGAAAATACTACAGAGCTGAAGAGATGGCTTAGTAGGTTAGGTGCTTACCTTCAAAGCAAAGGACTCGTGTTCCACTCTCCAGGTCCCACATAAGCCAGCCATATGAGGTGATGCAAATGTGCAAGATAGTATATGTATACAAGGTGGTGCATGTGTCTGGAGTTCAATTACAGTGGCTGGAGTTCCTGGTGCCCCAATTCTCTCTCTCTCACATAAAAAAAAGTCCATTCTGTTAGGATTGCCTCAAAAAATAAATAAAGTATATAAAAAAAGAAAACACTACCAATTATCAGCTAGGTAGGAGTCTTTCTAAGGTATAGTTATACCATGCCTATTAGAATGTACTCATCCAAGATCTTTCTGGCTTGTCAATTGCTCATATATTTTTTAATATATGTGTATATATCTATTTATAATGACACCACATTGGCATCATCCCAGAACAATTATTAATATTGTAAGGCAGGTTTATTTTGGCATATTAATTCAGTCAATCTTTAACATTTTAGTTTTAACTTTATTAGTTCAACAAATATTATGTAAAATAACTGTGTCAGGCAGTATGGGTAGAATGATTAGTAAAGGATAATTCAGAGAAGAAGTCATACAATCACAAAATTTGATAAGTGCTACAATTTATTTCCTTGCTGAATCACAAAGCTGGAAATGAAGCTGTGAATTACTGATATAGTGAATGATGTTAGTCTATCACATATCAATGCAGTTGGGTTGTTCTCGCCTTCCCCTCATACACTTGTAAATTCTCCCAAGGCTATAAAATGTTTTATTCATGAAATATTTCTGACAAGGGAGAGATAAAACTTTAGTAAATGTTGAAAACTATGATGAAAATTTGAAACTATGGCAGGGAACTTATTATTCTCTACATGAATATAATTTTAGGTAAAGAAAAAAGCCTGGAAAAATTATCTATTTATGAAGGTAGGCATTCACAAAGGTGTAAAAGTAGATGTATACATGATTCTTAGAATAGTGTTAAAGGTCTAGTATAAGAAAGGCAAATATATTAAACCATTATTTTAAACAAGTGTGCATGTGATGATAAAGACACTATAATGAGAAAGGTGGATTTTACTTTTGAGTCCATTTAAGCAATTGTTAGCCTTAGTATGCCAATGATCATTTCTTCCCCATGTCTTGCCAGCTATTTGGCCACTTACCCCATGAAGCAGATACAGGCCATACCTGATCTTAGTCACTAACTATTGTAAATTTCTTTTTTTGCTACAATGAAACAATTGAATTAAACTGATAGAACTAAAGCCAAGTGTTTGAGCTAAAAGATATATATATATTTGGAGGTAGGTTCTCATTCTAGTCCAAGCTCACTGGAACTCACTCTGTAGTCCAAGGCTGACCTCAGACTCACAACGATACTCCTACCTTTGCATTCCAAGTGCTGGAATTAAAGGCATATATCTCCAATTATTATTCAATTCAGATAGTAATATTCACTCCCATTAAAACACTGTGCAAGCTTCTTAAATGGTCACTACCTATGACCAGATCAAATTAGTGATGGACTAGAGTTGTGTACACACTTAGAAGAGGAGAACATTGAGTGTATTTATATTTCCATGTTAAAGACATAAGAACTTGTCCCCTCTGCTCACTGTAACAAGTATAGCCTGTAAATATACTGGCAAGAAGGACCAGAAGGCACATTCTATGGTACATTATTACTGTGATGTGAGGAAGGGAATCCTACAAAGAAAAAAATTGAGATCAGAGCAAATGAAACAGGATGCAATATAAATCTAAGTTATAATTAGCCTCTCCATCTCTCTCTTTCTCTTATAGAAGAAAATAGCACCAAAAGTGTCTACAACATATTTATAGTTGTAAAATACAATCTGGCAACCATTTACATATTAAAAAGTAGTAAACATGGTGTATTCTGAAGAATACCAACTAAACAAACAAAATGCCACCAAATACAAAAACAAAAGATATGCAATGATGCAGATATTGTGACCCACAGACTAGGGTTTTAAGCCAGTTGATATGAGATGAATTTTATTCTCACAATAAAAGCCATGTCAAAGTCCTTTCCCTAGAATTCAGATTGTTACTTGAAATTGATCCTTAAATGACCTGATCTTTATTATGAAGATGTTAAAATTAAAATTAGATAGTTGGTGTGGCCTAGTATCTTTATAAAAGTGGAAATTTGCATCATATATTCAGAAAGGACATGTGAACATGAGTTTACAGATGGGGTAATACATCTACAAATTAGTGAATGTCAAAGATAGCCCAGAAACCTCAGAAGTTAAGACAGAGGCCTAGAAATATTTCCTCTAACAAAACTCAAAAGAAAATAATGTTGCTGAGCCAGGTGTGGTGGTGCACACCTTTAATCCCAGCACTTGGGAGGCAGAGGTAGGAGGATTGCTGTGAGTTCGAGACCACCCTGAGACGACATGGTTAATTCCAGGTCAGCCTGGGCTAGAGTGAGACCCTACCTTGAAAAAAAAGCATAAACTTGCCTCTCTCTGATGGAGGAAGAAGAAACTGAACCCTGCCAGCCCTCAATGGGGAGGCAGCCACAGGGGGCCATTAACCCCAAGAGGAGGATGTCCCTCACGGCGCATTCACCTATTAACCACGTGTCCAGAGGGTCCCTGCTCAGGCGCCAGCTGTGGGTCCTCCCTGTTCCCCAGGGTTGTTGGCCACCTATGTCCCGGGCACAGGAGGAGTTGCGGGGAAGAAGCAGGGTCCTGGAGCGGGTGAGTGCTTTGGGCAATCAACACCCAGGAGACCGTTTGATGGACAGCACTTGTTTATTCAAAAAGGGAGTGGGCTTATAAACGCTTGAGAAAGGTCGAGAAGGTACATAAAGACTGTATGGCGATTGGATACATAGTATATGGGTTGCTATCTAATTGGTTGAAAGGCAGACGTGTAAGAGAGATAGTGGCGGGGAAAAGCTACGACTTCAGAGTCACGAGGGAGGAGCTATAAGAAAGATAACAGAAGAGGCGGGAAAAGCTACATGACTTCAGCCACATAAGGGTCCCTTGGGCAGCTAGCCTCAAGGTCAGGAACTGTGGTGGAAGGACAAAGCCTGACTATGGAATGGTCAGATGCTTTTGGGATCAAGGGGGGAGGGACTTGCCAGTTCTGCCCACTCTGGCGATGACAGGGCATAGTACAATCTTGCCCCAGGGCAGGCAGGGCCAGTCACTGTCGCCAGGGTGGGTTCCTGATGATAAGGACAGCTGCAACCCCCACAGCCCAAGGTCCCTGGCCATGTCCAACAGTTCAGGCCAGCTTCCTCACAGTCCCGTCCTGTTTGAGCAATGCTCAACATGGGGTTATGGATATCTCCTTGATACAGTATTGAGAAGCCTTTGTACTGCAGTACAAGTAACAAGGGCAGTCCTTAAGTAAATGTTAGGGAAAACTTTATGTTCTCAAGACATTAGAAAAACGTAATATGATCCTTATACCACACAGAACAATCAGCTCAAAATGCATTAAAGACTTAATTGCAATAAGTGAAACTAAAAGTACTGGGATGAAATATAGACAAAGGCTCCATGATATTCATTTTTCTATATTTGAACCCAAAAAGATAGGCAGTAATTAAAGAACAACAAACAAAATTACATTAAATTTAAATGTTTTAGAAAATTATCTTTGAATGATGAAGAAAAGTAAAATACAAAATACTACCTAGAATTATAGATTCAAAAGTATTTTTAAATATTTAGTTGAAGAAAAAGTAGGAGAATTCATTTCCAACAAGTATAGAGATACTGGTACATAAAAATTAAAAAAAATCTTATTGAGAATTTTAATATATGAACATATTGCAAATTGGTCATATTCCCATCAAGTTATACTCGCATGCCCCCTACCCATACCCCCATTCCATTGAGGATCCTGCTCAGTGTGGTTATTGGTAATTACTATGGCATCGTGAATACACTAGTATGTTCCTGGGGGAATCAATACCTTAGAATACACTCTTACATTTTTCCTGCTCCCTCTTCCACAGTGTTCCCTGAGCCTTGGATGGTATGGTATAAGACTTCATTGGTGTTGATCTCTTGGTTTAAATGTTTTTATGAGAATAAAATAATCTCTAATAACTGACCTAAGTTTCCACCTTAAAAACTTAAAACACAAATGAATGAATGTTCATCTACACCAAGTAAATAGTAAGTAGCTGAAAAAATAAAAAATAAATATAATCAATGAAATATGTAAAAACCCTTAAAGGTAATAAAGTTGAATCTTCTGTCTTCTGAATTTTCCTTCCATATGTGGATCTTACAGGAAAAATACGTAATCATGCTGACCCTAGGAAGTTGGAAAAGCTTTCCAGGATTCCAAAACCTGTGAGCAAGGGAAAGGTTCAAAAGTGGGAAACAGGGTATACTGTGAATAGATGCATTTAGCAAGAGAACAGCTATTTGAGTTGCAAGTTGTGAGGTACAAAGAATCTGTTTGGAAATTCATACATTTTCCAGTGCATTGTTAAATGAATAAAATCACTCACTATTTTATAAATGGTTAATGACAATAGTAAATCTGACCTAAACTTTCTGTTTTGTGTGTCACCCTGTGTGATAGGAATTGAAAGGGCACTTGGCTACAAAAGAGTCATTGTGCCATGTGTATATGTGTGTGTATGTGAATCTTTACTCTTTAAATAATCATGGCTTTTGTTCTTTGATCTTCTCTCCCATTCTTTGCCTTATTATTGATACACTGGGACAGATGTGTTATTTCTATTATCATTATCAAGGATTCTAAATGAAAAGATAATGTGGGAAATTGTTCTCTATTGGCAATCAAAATTGCATGAGGATAAGTCACTACAACAGATGAAATGATTTGATCTAAATTAATTTCTTTCTAATTGAAAACTTTGTATTGTAATGAGATTTAGGCAACAATATCTTTCTTTTTAAGGATATGAACAAAAGTTGTTTGTAATAATTTTCATGATCCAGAATGTAACAATTGTAACAATTTATAACAATTTTTAGTTTTTCAAGAAGTTGTTCTCCATAAAATAACAAGTTTTCATATTCATTAAGGGAAGACTTCAGTTGAAATAGACATAAGACAAGTATTATATAACTTGTGGACTTTGAAAGAAAACAAATGACATGTGATTTGTGATAAGAATATCCTCTTATGATTTTTGTGTAGAATTCAGTGTTGTTAATTATAAAGGCAATGTTGTTGAGCAAAGCTCTAGAATTTATTCATCTTGTGTCATTGAAACATTCTGCACATTGCTTGCGCAGTGTATTTCACCCTCTCTTATGACATGCATCTTACAATGATATACTAGATACAACACCAAAAGTACAAAGAGACAAACAAAAATAAACAAGTGTACTAAATCAAACTAAAAAGCCTCTGCACAACAAAAGAGATAAAAGAATAAAGAGAAAGTATTTGCAAAATGATATCAGATGGGGACTGATTTCTAAATGAAGCCCTGCAACCCAATAGCAATCCCCCACATAAAATCAATTTAAAATAGACTGACAGCTTAAATATATATTTCTCTAATGAACACAAAATCACAAGATCCCTCTTCATACTGTCAAAATGTGTATTAAAACAATAAAAACCAATTGCAACAGCAATAAAGCAAGCTTTTCTACCGTTAGTAAGAAAACAAAATGTTATATCTGCTATAGAGGTATGTAGATAGTGATGGAGATATAGGTAGATAGTTTTTGTGTACCCTTTAACCAGTTTTGCAAATGATAGCTCTCACAAATGTAATATAACAAGGAATGGAGAGATGACTCAGCTGTTAAAGTGTTTGCTTGCAATACCTGAAGGTTTGAGTTCAATTTCCCAGTACCCATGTAAGGGCAAATGAACAGGGTGGCACATGTATCTGGAGTAGATATGCATTGCTAGGAGGCTCTGGCATGCCCATAAACTCTCTCTCTCTCTCTCCCTTTCTTTCTCCTTGCAAATAAAAAAATAAAAAATATTTAAAAATATAATATGATAACTAAGATATTAAGGCTGATATAGTTAAGACACCAAGTATTTTCATCAGTGCAATTATTCTTTATATTGATTTTAATGTTTACTTTTCAACTCCTTTTCCCAAACTAGTAACTAATGTTCATTTCTAGAATTATATCTTTTTAAAAAATATTTTTATTTTTATTTATTTATTTGATAGAGAAGGGGGAGAGTGAATGGATTCACCAGAGCCTCCAGCCACTGCAAACGAACTCCAGACATGTGTGCCCCCTCATGCATCTGGCTCACCTGGGTCCTGGGGAATTGAACCTGGGTCCTTTTGCTTTGCAGGCAAATGCCTTAACCACTAAGCCATCCCTCTAGCCCTTTTTTTGTTTTGTTTTTTTGGGATAAGGTCGCTCTCTAGCCCAGGCTGACCTGGAATAATAAGGATGTTGTATATATTTTTTCTGTATAGAAGTGAATAGTTGGGCACAACTTTGGTTTGTTTTGTTCTGTTTTTTTTTTTTTTTTTTTTTAAGTAGTCCAGGCTGACCTGGAATTCACTATGTAGTCTCAGGATGGCATCGAAATCACGATGATCCTCCTAACTCTGCCTCCCATGTGCTGGGATTAAAGGTGTGTACCACCAAGCCTGTTGCAAAACTTCTTAAAGGAAGCATCATGTAAGATGAATTGTAAATGATAATTCTATAATTTTCATGCTATATCTAGAGATTCTTGAAGGAAGAACACCATTTGAAAAGGTACAAAGTTGAAAAAAAAATCCCTCTGCAAAACATAACTTAAATGCCAGCATAGGTGAAAGCTGACCAATAGTCTGACACAAATTCAAACTCAATTCAATCTGGACAAATTGGGAGGTTGACCCATAGTCTGTTTTCCCAGCTTGTGTTCTTTAATAGGATGTTGCTGGATCTGGGTATTCTTCATTTCTTGCTTTTCTTTTTCTTTAAAGAAAATATAGAAAAATTAAAAAAATAACATCACAGTTACAAAAATGAAAAATTCTCTTCAGTTTTACCTCTTGTATCATAAAATTGTCAATAACACTGACTGTAGATTTTTTTCTATATATTTTTTAAATACCTGCTTACTTAAATTGGTAAAGTGATGTCATACTGTCAGTTATAAATAACTAGATAAAAAGTATTATTTGACATATGCCTTATTGTTTTTATTGGAAGAATGTATGTGATTTTATGAACATATCATTTATTTGACCATTCCTCTACTTTTTTGCTATCACAGTGTTTTGTGTTATGTAGAACATGTTCAGTGTATACTGGTTCTCAACTAGAAGTGTCTTGTGAGACAGAACATCTATGTGTAATAAGTTATATACAGTAGGATTGTTATCACTTATATATGTAAGCAGTGGGAGTAAGTTAGAAACCTATCATTCATTATAAGCAGTTTCCTTGGCACTCAGGGAAGCTGACAAGGGCAGATAGAAAATGATCTACAGGTGTCCAATTTATACACCACACTGGAGGAACACCAGGTAGAAAACTTCACAGAGTTTTTACAGACCACATGACACACAAGAGTAGTGTGGCAGGACATGAGGTTCTTAGGGGAGATTAAAACTGAACTCAAAATATCTGCCCAGTGTCCCTTACCATAGAAGTTCTTCATAATCTGTTAAGTCCGAAGTTGTCCAAGTATAAAGGGAATAGGGAGAACTGGGTGGATGCAAATCCATTCAATATTGCCCTGCATGTTGTAACATATTTTTGTAAATTTGTGATAATGTTTTCATAGAATGTTCATGTACTTATATCTAGGGAAGAGTGATATTACTTGGATATAGTATAGACATACAGTTTATTTTAATGTACAGTGTTCACATCTCAAAATTGTGATAAAAATTTCAGGAAAACTTGTGTCAAATTTTCCTCTTTCTTGCCAGTATACTTGTTAAAATGCCTAAAATGTTTCAAGTGGAATTATAGTTAATTAAATTATCAATGAGGTTGGGCTTGTGAGAAATATATCCATTTTTAAGCCTGTGAGTTGAAGGTTCTAATTTTTAATATTCTTTATTATTTCCAAAATATAATTATGAAAGAGAATTTCTTTTAAAGAATGTTTTAGAACTTCACTTTGCATAAAGAAGAGGCCTATTTTTATAAAATGCTTTAGTAAGATAATGAAGATTACCATTAATTATGTAGTTATTTGTCATTACATAAAAAGTAACCTTTTTGAATAAAAAACACACACTTGAATCCTGTGTGTTCACTTTGTCAAAATATTAAGACAAAAATAAAAACAATTATTATTGGGTAGTTTCTAAATGTAATACTTATCATACACTTTATCTCCTTCAACTTTCTTAGTATTCTCATTATTCACAGCATTTTATCAAAGCATTATTTGAGGTACAAAGAGGTTAATGAAGTGTTTTACATTTATGCATTTTTATTATAGCTTTGTGCTTAAGTTGGAGGCAATGGCAAAAACCATATCCTTTCTATCATGGAACATTGCTTTCCATTTCTTGAATAAGCAAATTCTAACAATTCTGCATAGTAACAGGTTTGCACTTATATAATACTATTGAAGCTGCTTAAAAGACTGTTAAACTTTTGACAATAATTAAGACAAATATTTTGCTTAATCAAGAAAAGATTAACCAGTGAGTGCTGCCTACATCAGGCTGCTGAAACTCACTGAGGAAGCAAAGACTCTTAATAATGGCCAATCTCTAATTATGCCAGGGAGAAGAAACTGTACTTTGATATATGGAAAGGTAGGGAAGGGCTTTTTAAATGGGACTTTAGTTTAGGTAAAAATGGTTATGAAAGAAGTAATGTGTGGTAAGACTATTTTTCTTAATTTGCTGAGGCATAAATCAGATGTTTTAAGTCTGAAAATACAGTGGAGACATTTTATAGACCATTTTGTAGCTTACAGGAACTTCAGTGGCAGCAATTATATTATTCACAAATGAAATATTGTTCTCAAATGAAATTTTAGAATATTTTGAATATAACAATAAATATATTAAGTATATTTTGTATGATAAGTACAACAAATGAAATTTCATGAAATATCCTAAAGGATGAGACTATGGAAAGATTTTCTTTTTATAATATTTTATTTATTTATTTATTTATTTATTTATTTATTTATTTATTTATGAGAGATAGATGCAAAGATAGGCAGGTAGAGAGAAAGAGAGAGGAATGGGCACACCAGTGCCTCCAGCCACTGCAAATGAACTCCAGATGTGTGCTTCCCTTTGTGCATCTGGCTAATGGGGGTCCTGGGGAGTTGAAACTGGGTCCTTTGGTTTTGCAGGAAAATGCCTTAACTGCTAAGTCATCTCTCAAGCCCAAGATTTTCTTTACTGCTTAAAAATGCACAGATGTACATGGGGGAAAATAAGTTTTTTAGGAGAAATTTGGCACCCTTCCAAAAAAATACAAGCAAAGGACAAAATAGCCAAGGTTGCTTCCTTTAGTCATGAGTGGTATATAGAGAGAAAAGGCTTTCACAGAGATAAGAAAATGACATTAGTGTGTTCTGATAGGGAGGTATCAAAATCTATTCAGTTTTTATGGCTAGATTAAGTTTTTGACCTTATAGTAGACTTCAAAGACAGATAAGTGGGTAGATAAAACATCCAAGCCAAATTTAATTAAAGCTATAATGAACATTGGTTTTATGTTATCTAGATGAATTTCCAGTTTCTTGCAATTTGTGTAATGCTGACAGATCTCACTACAGTCAAGTTCCAGCATTTGTCTTGAAGATATTTATCAATGGTTTTCTTAAGGAACAGAAGAATCATTTATTTCCTTTTAGAAGCAGAGACCTTTACCTTCTAGGAGACAATAGCAAATGAAAGCAATTGATAAAGTTATGAAGAACAAAAAAGATAGTAATATGTTAGTAATTGTTAAAATTTACTAAGTACTTTATGTATGCCAGAGATACTACATTCATGAATTCATCTCCCTTAATAACAATGCTATGAGACAGAGAGAATTGCTAACACCATTTTATAAATAGGAAACCTGAGGTGGGGGGACATGGTAATTAGTCCACCTAAGGTTTTCTACCTAGTGAGTGGACACAGCTGAGTTTTGACCCAAGGTTAAGTTTCCTGTTATCATGGGCTCTTACTATTCTGTTATGAAAGATGCCATCTAACTTGCTTCAGCAGGCAGCACAGAAGTTCTCCCTGTATGGTTTTAGTAGCAATGAAATACATGAAGCATTCAAGAATGTTTAGAACCATATGTGGTGAATTCAGCTGTTGAACATCATCAGTGTGGAAAAGAGGTGCCTGTTGCATCATTAAGTTGAGAAACAGTAATACAGGACAGGCAGTAGAAGGGAAGACCACACTGTAATTATACCATTGAGTCATATGAATGGATGTACAACTCCCCATGGTTTGTGGCAATTACATGTGTGGTATGCATGTGCATGTGCAAATTTTCATGTGTGTGTGAAGGTCAGAGTTTGATGTGTGTCTTTCTCAATTGTTTTTTATTTAATTTACTGAGGCAAGGTCTGTTACTTGAACACAGAACTTACCGATTTGGCTAGTCTAAGATAGCTAGCATGCCCTGGACATCCAATTTCTGCCTCTGGAGCATTGAGACTATAGGCTAGAATTTCCCTGTGTGCTTGGGATCTGAACTATATTCCTCACACATGCACAAGTGCTTTATCCACTGAGCCATTTCCCCACCCCCTCCAGCATTTCCTACTAACTTAAGAAGACTTTCTCTTACTTTCTAGAATGATGGGTAGGGAATAGGATTTGGAATGAAGCAAACAGAATGTTTCAGCCTGGCTTAGTTCCTTACTAATAGCATTAATATGAGCACCGTTTCACTTTTTTCCCATTTAATTTAATTTAATTTAATTTTTAAGTTTTATTTGGGAAATAGAGAGAGAGCACATGTCAGGGCCTCCAGCCACTGCAAACAAACTCCAGATGCATGCGCTACCTTATGCATCTTGTTTATGTGGGTCCTGGGGAATAGAACCAGGGTCCTTTGGCTTTGCAGGCAAACATCTTAACTGCTAAGCCATCCCTCCAGCCCCCATGTTATTTTCTTGACAATTTCATGCATGTATATACTGTGTTTTGAATGTATATAGCCCCATTTCCCTCCCTTAATCTCCCCTCACTCTCACTGAACCTCTTTTCCCCACCACTTACCAATGACTACACCACTGAAGAGAAGAACCCCTTCCCCTGCAATCATCAACTGCTATTAGCTCCTGTGAGAGGTAGGGCCTCATGAGTCCCCTGTCAACAATGGAATGTTGACTAGTCCTATCTTGTATAGTTCTAGTACAGGTAACCACAGCTCCAGATTTGATGAGCACAATGTTCATGTCATGTATAAATTACTGAGGTCTATAGCACTGATTCCATCCTTCAGCTCTTATATTCTTTCCTTCCCCTTTTCTGTGATGTTCCATGATTCTTGGAGTGTGTAATATGTATGCTGAACACATAACAGTCAGTCATCTTCAGCATTTGGATCAGTTATTATTCTCTGGATTAACCACTGCTCATTGTGAGAATTAAATATCATATGATTATGAAACACTTTTTAACTCCAATCCAGTTTGTGGCAAAGATCTAAGCTATTTAAGGGTGGGTACAAGGTTTTTCCAAGTGTCTCCATGGAGTCCAGCCGGCAGGTGATTACTCATGTTGTATAATTCGGATGGAAGATTTACAGGCTCCTTGGAAACCGTTTTGTGCTGCCTTCTATTACTGAAACCTTTCAGACAACTTTTATAGTCCTATTTGTGGTGAATTTAATCACCTAGGATTTGGGGTGACTGTGAGCTTTTTCCTTCTGATTAAATGCAAACGAGGCTGCCTTGAAGGTTTGATCTCATTCTCTGATATGGTGGGAATTGAATTAGAGGTCAATCTGTTCCAGCCGTAATCTCAAGCATTGAAGCAAAAATTCTGTACTTTTATCCTTTACAGACAAAACATTATTTCTGTAGAGGATGTTAAAATAAATTATGATGAATAAATAATATCAAGTCAATCATCACCCTTAGTATTTTGAGTGGTCAAATGCATACTTGTATAGCAATTGCCCTTTTTTATCCAAGTAAATCACAGGAAATGAAGTTTAGAGGGTGATAAAATTGCCCCATTAAGGCAAGATGGAACTGTGCAAACCCCTTCATATTTTATTTTTTTGTATTATTGGACATATTGACAGTGATGTTATTTATTTGTTTGCATAAGCCTGTAAATGTTAAAAATGATTGCAAATGCACATTATTTTATTTATCTGAGTGATGCAGCTGTATCAATATGATAAGGCATCTCAGTAGAATTCACTATATCCAAAATCCAATATAAGTTGCAACAACCTTTATATCTATCTGACAAAATATTTTAGAGATAATAATAGCATTTTCACCACCAAATATATACTTACATCACATATATTTGTGATACTTATAATTGATGCATGATTCCTTCAATCCTTATTTTATTTATTTGTCACAATATATTTATTGGATACTAAATTATTTCCTAGTTTTTGAGTCCCACATAAAAAGTTAAAAAATTATTGTTTAATAAGCAGAGTCATATAAAAAAGTTTAGTGGCCAAATGTATAAGCAGTATAAAATAGTAGATGCAAGAAATAATGGTGTTAGCTACTATATAGATCCATAGTGGTATAACTGAAACATAATTTGCCTTGAATGTTTAAAGAAATTCTTTAGAGAAGTTATAAAAGATGAGTTCTGTTCTGTTTTTCATATGCAATGCAAACTATGAGAAAAAATGAGACAGAAGGACAAAAAGTAGTACAGGTAGGGTGAATAGCTAGGTAAGGGTCAGAGAGTCACAGACTACCTCGCCTGACTGGAGCATTTGTGAGGGTGATAAAGAGGGCCATGTTCATAAAATTATTTGCAAAAATAAATTTCCATAATGTAAAAAAGCAGTCAATCAGGTTTTTACAATATTTTAGGACAGTGGGGAAGGGGATCTGAATCAGGGTCCACATTGGTCACAGTGATGCAGCAAAATGAAATATATGATATTTGGCATAGAGGACAAAAAGAAAAGAAAATCTATTTTAAACTATGAATCTTGAAGATGGGGAGGGGTAGGAGTGGCACCAGCATGGATTCTATAAGAAGAGGAGGGAGAAAGTAAAGAAGTTCCCTTTGACTGATGTTATGTTTAGATTATACTCTGGAAGCAACAATCCTATTAGAGCGGAAGATGCTACACAGCTTTGCTGAGGCCAAGTCATCCCATTGTGTGTATCAGAAGAGCCAGCATCTTTGGAAACTGGTCATGGATTGTAGAGGATCCAGATGCTGTGTCAGGAGGAGCATATTGCAATAGGAATTCACATTTATCCTTAATTGACACACAATGGCAGAAAATAATACAATTTGCATTCTGTAGCATAGCCAAGCCAGTGCTGATTTGCGACAATAGTTTGGGATCTTTATCTGGTCACACAGATTCTTTGCCTATACAAATGAGCACAAATGCAACTGGCAATTGTGTGCTTGTGTGTGTGTGTGTGTGTGTGAGAGAGAGAGAGAGAGAGAGAGAGAGAGAGAGAGAGAGAGAGAGAGAGAGACTAATAATACCTTCTTTCAGATTTCGAGCAGAGTTTGTTTTCTGGTTCATTGTTTCTGTTCTGATGTTGGCATGTTATGTGGCATCACAAGCCCCAGCTGCAGCAGAATCAAAGCAGAGTAATTCAAGTAGGCACTTTACATACAGATTGACAGAATAAATTCAAGCAAGCAAGCAAACAAACCAAAATAATGCAATACATCTACTAGAATTGAAAAAAAAATGTTACTTTCTCAGGCTTGAGTGAACTGGCATTCTCTTCTCTGATAATCCTTTCTTTGAAAGGAAAAGCAATAAACAGAAAAGCTGAAACAAACAAAACTGATTTAAAGTACATTTCCCAGTGTGTGTTTGTGTATGTGTGTGTGTGTGTGTGTGTTCCATTAGACTGCTGATGATAATTACGTTTAAAATATATAGACTTTTATGACACATCAGGAAAGACTTTTTTGCCTTTCCACATTGTCCCCATGAAAATTGGAGTTACTCTTTCTGCAGGTCCGCATCACCCTGCACTTGAGCTGGGTTGACCAGTTGCTCAGGAACCCTTCTTATAGTAATATATATGGTTAGTAGTGCTAACTATATTTTTATGTCATGGAATTCCAGGGGCAAGAACAGGAAAACTCATTTCTTTGCTACACCACTGTCCCTATGTTGCCTCCTGAAGCCTCTGACCTCCAGTCTTAGCTTCTCTTTGCCTAGCATCACTCAGAAGCCTCTTTTCCCTTTCCTGCATATACACAGCACTAGTTATGGGAACCAGAACTTAGCCACTGAAAGCTGTCTTTTCTGAGATTCCAGTATCTTCCCAGAATTCTCTCTACCATCTGTTTTGAACCATAATTCATTTGCTTTGCATATTTATTGCTTCTATTTCTCTTCCCTATTTGCAATGATGACTCAATTTGTCATCTTTGGATATGATGATGTATACATGACTCACATTGTTACTGGGAGCATCGCCTTATACTAGATATAAACTGGCCAAGTGCTAAGCCTTACTGTATGGTTCACATAAAGGAGGAGTGGCCACGTAGCACATTTCCTGTAAGCTACAATCTAGGATACCTCCTTCCTCTTGTGGAGTCCTTCCTTAAAGGACTTTGACCCTTCTCTCAATACCTTCTTTCTTCCCAGATCTTTTTAGAAACAGACAAGAGCACTCAGTTGACTTCTATCATCCGACCTCATTCTTTTTGTAAACACTTAGGTATTTTTTTAAAAAAAATCACTAACACCAGAATCAGAAATATGGGTATTAAAATACTGGTATTATGTTATCTAATTTGTTTCATATAAACTTAGAAACTTTAAAAAACCCTTTGATAATCATCTTCTTAAATGTTAAGTGGATAAAAGAATAATTGTAGACTATACCAGCAGGAAGACAACTTTTCCTGAATCATTATTTCCTTTGAAGAGTAAAAGAACTGAATTCATAGGTGGTTTGGAATTCTATGGGTACAGTGTTATTTCAAAATTATTTTTATATCTTTTCTTTAATAAAAGTAACCTCAGAACTGGAAGGCACTTAAATAACACTGTGACACAACACTATTTCAATGTATGAGTCCATGTCTGCTGTTTCTTTCAGTGTTTGGCAGCCACCATTTAATACTCCCATGATTGGGAACTCATCACTTACAACTTAGCCTATTCCTTTATTGGATAAGTTTGAAAACTTGGAAATTGTTTCAATGTAGGATCAAACTCTACATCTCTTACTGGAATTTTTCTTATCTTTATGTTTTTCTCATGTTTGTTCATTATGCACTCCTTTATTAGAAACAAGATTCACTACAGAAATCACACTTGATTATTGATGTGCTATTTTATTTATTGCTTTAATAACAACCAAATCATCATGAAGGGAGTGGAAAACATCATCCAAACTGTGATTTGACATTAAGTATCCAAACCATTTGCCATACCTAGAAGAAACAGAATTGATGAGCAGGACACAAAGAAGTACTTTTTCATAAATGACTCCCCAAAGGATAAACTTCCAATAAGAAAATGAGCTCCTCTGCTAATTCCTGATGGGCTGTGGAAAGTTTGTTTCTCCATAACTATGAGTGCTGAGGGATTTGTTAGACAGTTGTTGAGCTTGTCAATAAAAATCTAACACAGATGGATGGCTCTTAAGAGATTCACAAAGGAGGACAGTACTAGTAGAATCTGATAACTAATGCAGCATGTTATATCAAGTAGAAATTATTTGGGTCTAAGGTAATTAAATATATACTTTAATAATGAATTTTGGTCATTGTTTTCTTGGCAGGGAGTTCAATCACACACGAGTAAGTAGATCCACTGTGAATTAGTCTGCTTATATAAAAGTTTTATTTTGCTATTGAAATACCCTGTGGCTCCTTTTATTATCTATCATGTATATCAGTTTATTCATGTATTTTGTGTTTTGTTATAGAGTTGAGGGAAATAAAACATTTGAGGGAGCATCGTTTGTGGAAAACTTGGCTTAAGCTCCAAAGAGTATATACAAAATAAGGTTGTGCTGGTTTCTGCTGCAATAGCAAGTCAAATATATTTCCAGTAGTAACTAGAAACCCTCCCAACACTTCAGAGTCTCCAGGTGTCATACGTACTATGGGAAAAAAAAAACTTCAGGGAAGTGTTTTTTTCCATTATCATATGATAAATTGACCAATTCTAGTGATAGCATAGCATGGAGAGTTGGTAGTGTTGGACAAGACACTTCCTGACAGGTAGCCTTTGGGAGTGCAAACAGTGAGGAGCTCTGCTAAGTTGGGCAGGGAATGTCCTGTAACAAGACCTTAAATTAGGGTTCTGACAAGACAAGGACACATTCCTTTACCACAGTGTCCTGCTATTCTGCTTAAATCCTCAGCATATACCTTTCTCTGTGCTCCAGTCTTTCCTTACCTGATGCGAGCTGCAGACCTTTTTAAAAAGACCCTTTTCTGTCCATGGTTCAGCTTGCCCTTTTCTCCTTTTCTTATATTATTAACCATGTGGCACTCCAGTCATGCAGCTATACTAGTCAAGAAAATTAGTGTTTCCTAGGATTTATTTTTATTGTTTTCTTTTAATTTTTTCAAATTATTTTATTTTATTTTTTAATGACAACTTCTATACTTACAGACAATAAGCCATGATAATTCCCTTCCCTTCCCTACTTTCCCCTTCACAACTCCACTCTCCATCATATCCTCTCTGTCTCTGTGTTAGTCTGTCTTTTATTTTGATGTCATCATCTTTTTTCTCCTATTATGAAGGTCTTTTTGAAGGTATTTGAAGGTCTTGGATATCAAGGCCAATTTCTGTCTGGATAGTTACACAGTAAGGAGTCGTACCCTTCCTTTGGCTCTTACATTCTTTCTGCCACCTCTTCTGCAATGAACCCTGAACCTTGGAGGTGTGACAGAGATGTTTCAGTACTGGATACTCCTCCATCACTTCTTAGCACTATGTTGCCTTTTGGGTCATCCCAGTGGTCATCGCCATCTGAAAAGAGAAGCTTCTCTAACCAAAAATGAGAGTAGCATTAATATATGAATATGAACCTTAAGTATAGTGTTTACAGGGCAGGTTGGTGAGTATAAGATATGGAATTAGCCAGGGAAGAGGAGGCTTTATACCCCTAAGGCTCATGACCTCCCATGTCTTAGACTTTTGATTAGGTTTTTCATTACCAGGCATGTATTTGCTCCCATAGTGTGGGCTTCCAGTGCAATTAGAGAGCAGCTGGTTTCCCCCAGAGCAGACTTGCCACTATTACACTTGTTTGGTCATTTGGCCTGTCTGGCCAAACATGAGGCTTCCAGTGTCCACTGTTTTCACAGCTGATGTCTCCTATAGGGCTGCATTCAGTGCAGCTTTTTCCAGGTTTCAGTCGACTGGTCTACAGGAAGGAGGTTTTCAGCTCAGCCCCAGCTTGATTTATCAGTGATCTTGCTGCCCAGGCATGTGAAGACTTCAGCAATAGGGTCTTACCATCAGTTTCTAGTGGGAAACCAAGGGCATTGGCAATAACCTGTAATGTTTTGGAGTCAACAGGGACTTCCCTGGCCAACAACTCACTGGAAGGTATCCCATCCCTGGCACTGAAAATTATTGAGTAACAATCTATGGCTTCTGGATGTGCCATTATTCAAAAAAGTAGACTTTCATTTGTATCATTCCGAATATCTTGAATTTTGATTGACAGTCCCCCAATCCTTCTTTTATTCAATCTCTTCCCCTGGCCTTGCATAGGCCATTCCACTCCCTGTAATCTGTTCCTCTACTTACATATATAAAATACCATCCCTTAAGTCCTTCCCCCTCCTCCCTCCATTATAGCCTTTTTCTAGCTTACTGGCCTCTGCTACCGATTTTTGCTTTCAGCTCATACACAAATCTATACATTTGTAGCTAGGCTCCACATATGAGAGAGAACATGCAATGTTTGGCTTTCTGAGCCTGGGTTACCTCACTTAGTATAATCCTTTCCAGATCCATCCATTTCCCTGCGAATTTCATTTCATTTCATTTTGTTTTTTTACTGCTGAGTATAACTCCATTGTATAAATGAACTACATCTTTATTATCCATTCATCTGTTGAGGGTCATCTAGGCTGATTCTATTTCCTAGCTGTTGTGAATAGAGTAGCAATAAACATCGTTGTGCAAGTATATCTAAAGTAGTGAGAAGAGTCATTAAGATATATGGCTAGGAGTGCTATAGCTGGATAATATGGTAAATCTATTTTTAGCTGTCTCAAGAACCTCCACACTGATTTCCACAATGGCTGTACCAAACTACATTCCCACCAACAGTGTAGAAGAGTTCCCCATTTTCTACATCATCGCCAACATTTATTGTCATCTGTTTTCTTGATGATAGCCATTCTGACAGGAGTGAGATGTAATCTCAAAGTAGTTTTAATTTGCATTTACCCATTGCTAAGGATGTAGAACATTTTTAGATGTTTATATGCCATACATATTTCTTCTTTTGAGAACTTTCTATTTAGTTCCATAGCCCATTTTTTTTTTTAAATTGGGTTGTTTGATTTCTTTTTTTTTTTTTTTTTTTGAGTGCTTTGTATATTCTAGATATTAGTCCTCTGTCAGATGTATAGCTGGCAAAGATTTTCTCCCATTCTGTAGGTTGTCTTTTTGCTCTATTCACAGTGTCTGTTGCTGTACAAAAGCTTGTAATTTCATGAGATCCAAGTGGTCATTGTCTATGCCAATATGTTGAAGGGTTTCCCCTCCCTTTTCCTGTAGCAGTTTCAGAGTTTCAGGTCTGATATTAAGGTCCCTGATCCACTTGGACTTCATTCTTATACATGGAGAAGGACAAGGATCTATTTTCATCCTTCACCATACAGATATCCAGTTTTTCCAGCACCTCTTGTTGAAGAGGCTGTCTTAACTCCAATGAATATTTTAGGCATTTTTGTCAAAAATCAGGTGGCTGTAGCTTCCTGGATTAACATCTGTGTCCTCTATTCTGTTCCATTGATCTATGTTTCTGTGTTTGTTCTGGTACCATGCTGTTTTTGTTATGATGGCTTTGTAATATAGCTTAAAATTGGGTATGGTGATACCACCAGACTGATTTTTGTTACTCAAAATTGTTCTGGCTGTTTGAGGTTTTTTGAGCTTCCAAATGAATTTTAGAATTGTTTTTTCTATTTCTGTGAAGAATGCCATTGGGATTTTAATGGAGATTGAATTAAATGTGTCAATTGCTTTTGGTAAGTTTGGCATTTTCACGATATTTATTCTTCCAATCCAAGAACATGGGATGTGTTTCCATTTTCTTGTGCCTTCTGCAATTTCTTGTTTGAGTGTTTTAAAGTTCACATTGTAGAGATCCTTCACTTCCTTGGTTAGGTTTATTCAAAGGTACTTTATTATTATTATTATTTTTTTTTAGGTAATTGTGAGTGGGAGAGATTCCCTGATTTCATCCTCAACATGTTTGTTGTTAGTATATAGGAAAGCTACTGCTTTCTGTGTGTTTATTTTGTATCCTGCTATACTGCTAAAGGTGTTTATCAGCTCTAACAGTTTTCTGGTAGACTCTTTAGGTTCCTTAAATCATATAATCTGCAAATAATGATAGTTTGATCCCTTCCTTTCCAATTTTTATCCCTTTTATGAGTGCCGTAATGCTATAGCTAAGACTTTCAGTACTATATTAAATAAAAGTGGGGACAGTGGACACCCTTGTTTTGGTCCTGATTTTCATGGAAAAGCTTCAACTTTTTCTCCATTTAGTATTATGTTGGCTGTACATTTGTCATAAATAGCTTTTATTATGATGAGATCAGTCCTTTCTATTCTGAGTTTCTATAGGACTTTTACCATGAAGGGATGTTGGATTTTGTTGAATGAATTTTCTGCATCTACTGAGATGATTATGCGATTTTTGTCCTTAACTCCATTTATATAGTGTATTACATTTATCAGTTTGCATATGTTGAACCATCCCTGCATCTCTGGGATAAAGCTTACTTGGTTGTAGTGAATAATATTTCTGATTTATTCTTGTGTTCTGTTTGCCAATATTTTGTTCAAAATTTTTGCTTCTATGTTCATGAGGGAGATTGGTCTGTAATTTTCTTTTTTTCTGTTCTGTCTTTTGTTTTGGTATCAGAGTGAGTTCAGTATAATTCCTTCCTTTTTTATTTTATGGAAAAGTTTGAGAAGCAGTGGTGTTAGTTCTTCCATGAAGGTCTGGTAATGTTCACCAGTGAATCGATCTGGGTCTGTTTTTTTTTTTTTTTTTTTTTTTTACTTAGGAGACTATATACACCTTCTTGGATCTCTATAATTGTTATAGGTCTATTTAAATGGATTATCTCATCTTGGTTTATTTGGTAGGTCATATGAATCAAGGAAATCATCCATTTTTTTCAGATTTTCAAACTTAGAGGCATATATATTCTGAAAGTTTGTCTTATGATTTTCTGAATTTTTTTGGTATCTGTTGTAATGGTGCCTTTTTCATCTCTAAAATGCCCTCCTGTTGGAATGTTCCTTTAACCCATATAAAATGACCTTTTTCTTTCCACATCTATATTAGTTTGAAGTCTAACCTATCAGATATTAGGATAGCAACCCCTTCTTGTTTCCTAGGCCCATTTGCTAGAAATACCATTTTCAATCCTTTCACCTTAAGATAGTGTCTATCTTTTATTGGGAAATGAGTTTCCTGGAGGCAACAAACAGCAGGATCCTGCCTTTTAAAAAATTTATTTTTATTAGATATGGACATGTTTAGTATTTAAACAACACATGTTGTACCATACTTTCCCTCCTTCCTGCCCCTTTTCTGAAGAGGCCTTCCTTGTTGGGGATGCAGGTCAACAATATGGGGATTGTGGGGGCAGCAGTCAGTTATGGGGGAGAGGCAATGTCTCTGTGCAAAATGTTCCAACTTGTGGCTCTAACAATCTTTCTGCCCCCTCTTCTCTGAAATTCCCTGAGCTATGTTGGTACATGTTAAGTCTACTTTACTGATGGTCATTTAGGAGCCCTTGGATCTCTGGTGTGGTAGGTGTTGAGTGTCCTCAGTGTCTAGCTCCTTCACCTTTGGGCTGATATCAGATTCACTAAGAAAGCAGAACTCTTGTTCATTTTCCCAATTCCCTGTGGTTTTAGCTGGGGCTGGGGTGGAGTGAATTCTGTGGTTTATCTTCTCAGGCCCACCACCCATCTGAAAAAGGGAAGTAGATTTTTTAAGGGAGGGTGAAGTTAATACCAGTTAAATGGGATAACCATTATTAATTTAGACAGAATTTAAAGGGTGAAGACCCTCTTAAAGCCCAAGAATAGTGGGATCTTGACAATGGAAAGCAGAATCATTATCTTGATATGATTCTGACTTGGGTTTCCTAGTTCCAGATATGGTTTCCTTTCCACTGAGCAGATCTGTTAGCCAATACAAGAGCAGTTGGTTATCCACCATGGCTGTGTACCACTATTGCACTTGTGTGAGCATCAAATCAGGTTGTTTGCTTCTCAGTCACTTAGATTTTGAATTGCTCAGACATATGTTAGCCACTTTTCTCTGGTAGCTCATGTAGCACCTTCCAGCACTAGACGGGATAATTGTCTGGAGACTGGCTCTCTTCTGGATTCCAACAAAGTCTCTTCATGGTCTGTGCCAACAGCATAGGGCCTTGCCATTAACCTCTGGTGGGTAATCAAGTGCTCTGACAGAAGTCTGCCATGTTTGTTTTGGGAGATCTAGTAGGTGTCTCTGATCAACAGCTCATTGTGGATGTAAACCACATCCTGGTACATGAAGTTACAGGCCAGCACCAAGGGAAAAGAAAAAAGAAAAAGAGAAGAAAGATAAACAGGACAAGTTTAAGATTAGGCTTCGTCTCACCCTCTCCAGGGCTCTTTGATTCAGGTGCTCCCCCTAAGGTCTTCTTGAGGGTTTCATCTTTTAGTCTAAATTGTAGGATATAGGATTTTATGGTACCACTTCAATTTGGGTTCAGTTTTGTGTCCCTGCCTCCACCCTTCCTCTTCCCCCATCCCCTACCCTCCCTATTGTCCAAGCCTCAAGATGCCATTCTGATATGTCAGCAACTTGGGATAAGATCCTCCCTTTTAATCCAGTCCGCAAGCCTGTGTCTTTTGGTTGGGGCATTGAGTCCATTGATATTAAGAGTTATTTCATAAGTGATATGTTTATTCTAGCCATTCTTCTTGTTTTGTAGTACTTCCTTTTTTCCTTTTACCCTCTAGTTTTAACTGTTATTTGAGTGTGGTTTATTTTCCCATGTTTCCTCAGGTGTGTGTTTTGCTTTCTCTTCAGTGAGTAGGAATCCTTCAAGTATTTTCTGTAGAGCTGGCTTAGTTGTCATAAATTCCTTTAGCCTGTTTTGTTGTGGAATGCCCTTATTTCTCCTTCAATTTGAATAGCTTTGCAGGATAAAGTAATCATAGTTGACAGTTGTTATTTTTAAGAACTTGGAATACATCATTCCAAGCCCTTTTGGCTTTTAAAGTTTGTGTTGAGTAATCTGCTGTGATCCTGTTGGGCTTGCCTTTATAGGTGACTTGCTTTTGCTTTTTCTCTATAACTGCTTTCAATTATTTTCTTTGGTTTACATGTTTAGTAGTTTAATTATAACACGGGAAGGAGAGATTCTTTCTAGATTCTGTCTGTTTGGTGTTATAAAAGCTTCCTGTGTCTGAACTGGCATTTCTTTCCCAATTTGGGGAAAATTTGCTTCTATGATTTTGTTGAAAATGCCTACTAAGCCTCTGGACTGAAATTAATCTCCTTCTACTATACCCTGAATTCTTATGTTTGGTATTTTCATAGTTTCCCAAATATCTTGAAATTCCCATTCATATCTTCCTATTAGCTTGTCTTTCTTTTTGTTGGACTGTATTAGTTCTGACACCTGGTCTTCTAGTTTAGATCTTCTGTTCTCTTCTTCATCCATTCTACTGGTGAGACTTTCCACAGTTTTTTATTTGACTTACTGTGTTTTTCAGTGCTAATATTTCTGTCTAGTTTTTCTTCATTATTTCTATTTCTTTACTCATGTCTTGTCATGACCTCCTTATTTCATTAAGGTGGTTTCCTGTGTCCTCATGGAATTCCTTTAGGAGTTTGCTTTCTTCTTTAATTCATTTGTTTCTTCCTTGATTCCTTTGATTTCTTTGAGTATAGATAAAAAATTTTTTTTTTGAAATTGTTGTCAGGTATTTCATCTAAAACAGTCTCATTGGGGGTCATTTCTGATGGATTTATAAAATTATAAATTTATATAATTTATAATTATATAATTTATAATTTATATTTATATAAATTTATAAAATTATAAAATTTTTGATGGGATTGTATTGTCTTGATTCTTTGTGTTTCTTGTATATAATGTAGCATGTTATGCATCCTGAGTTGCTTTGATGCTTGGTTTTTCTAATTATCTGCACTGCTCTTAGACTTGGAAATCCAACTTTATGTATCTTCAGAGTAGGAGTTTAAGGTGCCAAGTGTCGCTCTTGTACTCCAATCCAACCACAGGAGTAATCCTAGGTGTTGAGTTTGCCTGATTTCTATTCAAGTATTCTAGTGGGGTGGGTGGAGCAATTTACTGGCAAGATTCTAAAATTCAACTGAACAATATACACATTCAATAAAAACCAGCACAGAGTATGCAAGTGTGGGGATTGAAACAAAAGATAACCTTATAAATCCCAAATCCCTAAGGGTGTGTGTTGCTCTACACCATTAATCCTGTTAGCTGGGAGGTTGAAATTTATGTTCTGAAATGGGTTCCAGGTCAGCCTGGGTCTGAATCAGACTCTGACCCCAATAATGACAGAAGAAAAAGAAAAAGGCCCTATGAATCTAAGACCATCAAAGACAACAATAGTCAACCTCCAAATACAGCTTGAAAATGGTAAAGCCAACCATAGATATGTAACCCATAATCTGTCCTGACATGCAAGGAGAGATTAGCACTTCTAGTGTAGGCCTATGTACCTGCTTTTTTGTCACTTGGCCTCGTTACTTCAAATCTCACCAATGCTGAGTGCCCACTTTGATCCCTCTGTGTTTTGCTGAGGATCTGGTGCTCTGATCAGCTGTGCTGGATGCCCTGCCACTGGGGGCTGAATGCATTCCCTGGAGGTTTGTGATTCTGACAGTTGGGGAATGGGAGAGTGTAGGAAGCCTGGAGTTGTACTGGAACTGCTCAGCTGGCCCCACCTGTATCCCCTTTAGCTGGTTTCTGCTGTCTCCCCTTCAAGTTTCTTGACTTTGCATGGAGGCTGATGAGGTTGGAAAATACCCTTTTTTGGTTTCTGATCCCGCAGCTTGGCAGCGCTGGGTGGAGTGGGTGGAGGATTCACCCAGATCAGGACCACAAATGCCTCTGTGGGATTCTGGTGGGTTTCCTCCTTTCTGGTAGATCTTGGGCTCTCCTGCTTCTCTGCTGTGGCCGATAAAAACCTATACACCTTCACTTTTTGGAAGAAAAGTGTATTTTGCTGTGGTTTTGTTTAAATCCCTCCCTAGGCTGGTTTGACTTGTCTCGTATGCAGCCATCTTACCTGGAAGTCCTGTATTTTCTTGAGTAATTTTTAAATTCAATTAAAAATACAGAATCCTCTCTTATATTTTAAAAGGTAAAAAAGAGATATAGCTGAAGTATTGGAATGAGTCATCAGGTAATGCTGGACAGTATAAATAGCACTTTGATGTAAGCCTAAAAGTGACAGAACAAAAGAATGCTTTCATCCATTTATGCATGTTTTATGTTATAAAAGTATCTTTTCAAAAGTTTTTTTTTTTTTTTTACTTCTTTTCTCTCAACTTGAAGTTCCATAAAGCCCATTTCTCTTCATAAAAAATTCTTATCCTGGACTGGAAAATGTCACTATTGGCAATGAAATATAAAGTGCCAAGTGGCTCCCGACTAGCTCTAGAGGCTCCAGCCTAAAGGATAAAAGGAAATATTTGAAGGGAAGATGGTCGATCCAGTAAATAAATTTGACTGGCATTAAGTATTTAATGTAATGGTGCCTCCATGAAGCCAGTACATCAAATGCACAATGGCATAGTATCCATTCGGGCTTCACGGTACGTCTGACAAGCCCCAACTGGCTGCATGGCATTAAATTATGAGTGACAAATTCTAATAGACCTGTCAGACTGTGAAGGTTTACTTTAAAGCAAACAGAAAATGCTTTTGGTTCTTTTATTTATAAGGTAATGTTCACTTGAGAGAAGAGGAGAACCAGTGTGGTCTATAAAAAGGTGCTGGAATCTACCAGTCTTGGTTTGAATCACTGTTATTGTTACTTATAATTGTGTTATCTTTGAACAAATAATTTAACCTTCCTGAGCCTTTACTTATGAATGATATAATGGCCATAACCTATATCTGAGGCTTGTATAAGGTTAGGTTCTGAGAAAATAAAAAGAATATCTGGGTTGAATTCAGGTAATTTACTGTTAACCATTCCTGAGATCTGCAAGTACAGGAGTTTGAGAGAATAATAGTATTTACCCTGATAGCCATTTCATTGTCTTTTTATTTTTATTTTTTGGTTTATCGAGGTAGGGTCTCACTCTAGCCCAGGCTGATCTGGAATCCACCATTTAGTCTCAGGTGGCCTCAGACTCACGGCGATCTGCCTACCTCTGCCTCTCCTGTGCTGGGATTAAAGGTGTGCACCACCACGCCTCACAGTCATTTCATTTTCAAAGTTCAATGTTTTGATTCAATGGAGAAGGGAAAGGTTAAACACTGCCATAGGACAGGCTTCCTAGAAATGTAATGTAAGATGGAATTTGATTGTGGGATATTTGTTGGGGAGGGTATATTACAGTGCTAACCCACCATTAAGTGGAGGTAGCATTGAACAGAAGGTTGCTGCACAATGAATTTCTGACAGAAGACTCAGATGACCCCAGGCAGAACTATGAAACAGAGATGGCACTTCAAAGGGATTTACACTGAAGTGAGGGAGCTGGGTCTTCCTTACCTATAAGAGCTGGTGATTGGATGAAGCTGCCTTTGAGGAAGACAGCTCCTTCAAGACAAGTGCAGTTTCCAGAGAGGATATTCAGCTGTGAGCCATAAAGAGACAACATTGTTGGCAGCTAGAGGATGAGTGCTTTTGGTTCTGTGTAATCTACACTCAGCACCAGTTTGATCCATTGCTTCATAAAACAAGTTGTTGAGGGCTGGGGAGATGGCTTAGTGGTTAAGGTACCTGCCTGCAAAGCCTAAGAACACCCGTTCAAATCTCCAGGTCCCAGATTTATCCAGATGCAAGCATGCAATGTTGCACATGTACACAAGGGGACACACGTGACTGGAGTTCATTCACAGCCGTTGGTGCACCGTTCTGTCTCTCTCTCTTTCTGTCTCTCTCGAAAACAAACAAACAAACAAAAAAAAAAAAAACAAGTTGATGACATTTGAGACAAGCTTTGTTGAATCTTCTTTGGTTGCTTCCTGAGGACATTTAATAAAACAAGGTTGGTATCTTTGTATAGAATGTATAAACATTCTGGACTCTTCTGAAGTACCACTCTGGTAAGTAGAAATGTTTTTATTCATAGTGATGTTTTTAGTTAATAGCAAAAATGTCAATACATTTCTACTGGTTTCAGTTACACAATTAGAATCAGAAGTTCTGCTTTTAATTGTCCATATGTTCTCTAGGGGATGGGCCAGAAATAAAGATGAGAAAGATTAGGGAATCATGAAGATATGTTTGCTCTTAAAATGTGATCATTTCTGAGGCTGGAGAGATGGCTTAGTGTTTAAGGAATTTGCCTGCAAAGCCAAAGGATCCTGGTTCTATTCTTTAGGATCCATATAAGCCAGATGCAAAAGGTGGCACATGCATCTGGAGTTCGTGTGCAGTCACTGGAGGTCCTGGTGCACCCATTCTCTCTCTCTTTCTCTCTGCCTTTCTCTATCTTAAATCAATCAATCAATAAATAAATAAATAAAGTATATTTTAAAAATTTGATCATTTCAATTTGACTCATACTTCTTTTAACTTAATATGTGTATTTTTCTTTTTATGCATATGTGTGGGTGCACATCTGTGTGCAGAGCAACACACACATCTGTGTTCATGTGTGTGGAGGGCAAAAGGACAACCTCAGGTGTTATTCTCAAGAGTACCTCCAACTCCCTTTCAGACAGGGCTTCTTGGAGTTCAGCAATTGGGTTTAGACTGGCTGGCCAGAAAACTCCATGGGAGTTTGGGATTGTAGGCAAGCATCACCATGTCTTTTTGCTGGGACAAAATACCTGATCCAAAGCATTTGATATGACAGAAGGTTTTATTCTGGTTACAGTCTTGAGGGGAAACCATGATGGCAGTGGAAATCATGGCATGAGCAGATGCCAGACATCAATTCTGCCATAGCAGGTGGAAAACAGAAGCAAGAATGTGAGTGAAACTCTGACAAGGAGAAGCTGGCTATAACTCCCTGAGGCCCATATCCAGCAATACACCTCCTCCATCCACTCTCCACCACCCAAAGGTGTAGCTGAGACCAATACTTCAGAATGCATGTGTTTATGGAGGACATCTTATTCAAATCATCATACCTGGCATTTTACTTGAGCACTGATGTTTGAGCTTAAGTCTATGCAATTGCAAAGTGTCACAGTCAGTTCTGCCTTGCTGGGATAAACATCTAACCAGGCAGTGTCTATGGGAGAAAGAGATTTATTTCAAGCTTACAGATCCAGAGGAAGTTCCATCATTGGTGGAAGAAGCTGGCTCCCTTTCACAGATCCAAACAGAACAAACAACTGCAGCAAGAAAACAGCACCAGCATACTCACACTACCAACAGCAAACATGAACCAGCAGCAAGCAGAATCCCCAGAGCTCAAGCTTTTCTGTGCTGGAATTCAGATATTCCCCCATTGACATGCCCTCTCATAGCAGGAGTCAGTCTGCTAGATGTTAAAGATGCAATTTTAATAAATTTTAATAAATTTAATAAATTTTAATAAAACACCCAAGCTTGGGGAGGGAGTACAGACATTCAAACTACCACATAAGGCAAGCATTTCACTCACTAAGCTATCCCCACCAATGGGCATCTTTGAATACATCTTTCCTCTGGTGGGGTTATGCTCTGATGAGTGAGTAAGGGAATTGCATAACAAGCTGAGTACAGATGAGGAAGCCCTTCACTAAGCAGAGTATTGGTGCATAATAAGAGTAAGTGAGAGATGAAAGCAATTTTCATGTGTTAGTCCTACCATGTGCCCAGTCCTGAAGGATGTTCTCAAATTACTGTTGCCCATTGATGTCCTATAATCCCTTTGTGAAATAAAAAGAATTCCTTAATGTCAACATAAAGCCTTTTAATCCTTTCACTGTAACCTTGAATGTATATTTAAACCCAGTTTTACCAATGTATAAAATCTTGTCTCTTTTTCTCTCTACTGACGTTTTTATATATTTTCATTTGTATAGGCAGCATTTACAAATTGTGATATTTCTTTCTCATTATTAGGAAACATGACACCATTGCACAGATGTGATGTGTAGCTGGTCATATTTGCAAAATAGGTCTGATCTCATAAACTGCTTCAGTGGGCTTGAATTACAAGACACAGATAGATGGTGATATTTTCCTTGATTATGCTGCTGTGATGAGCGTATACATTTTTTACTCTAGTGAACTGCAATTTTTTTTTCTGGTCTCTTTTTGTCTGTTTACTTGCAAAAGCTTTCTTTCTCTCTTCCTTCCTTCCTTCCTCCCTTCCTTCCTCCTTCCCTCCCTCCCTCCCTTTCTTCCTTCCTTCCTTTCTTTCTCTTTCTTTTGAGTGCCATTGCTGTGGCAGACATTGCTCTAAGCACTTCAAATTCAGTTAGAAAGAAAGCACAAGCTTGTGTTTTAATATATCTTACATTCTAAGGAAGACAGTAAATAAGCACACAAATATATAAGGGGTAATTTGGTTTGATAAGTTATTTAAACCAGAATATAAAACCATGCATGGGAAAATATAGTTGTGGTAGTTTGAATAGATGGCCCCCAATATATTCAGTGTTTTATTAGTTTGTTGTTTGCATCTAGAGCCATCTGGCTGGAGGCAATGTCACTGGGCGGATCTTAAGGTGTGGTGGTGGGTTTAGGATTCCATTGTAACGATATGCAAAGTGTGCCCAGTAGGAGTTCCTGAAGTGTGCTGTGCAGTGTGGCTGGTGGCTTTTGCTCTCTTGCCTGGTCCTGTGAAGACAGGCCAGCTTCCTCTGCCATTATGGAACTTCCCCTGGATCTGTAAGCTTCAATATATATCCCTTCCTCCATAACTGTGCCTGGTCTGGAAGTTCATCTCAGCGAACCTGAAGCTTTTCTGCTACAGTAAAGTGGTACCGAGGAGTGTGGGGTGAGATGAACCAGACCTTGTGGATGTTTGTCTTTTGGAACCTTTGTTTTGGAGGAATGGGCATGGACTTGGTGCTTGCAACTGAAGATGCCTTCTGGAGTGGTAAGCCAGGTTTTATGGACTATCATGATGAAAGTTTGAGAATGCTAAGTGCAGTCAATATTGAGCTTTGAGGCTTGGCTTATGAGTTTTCTAAGGGGAAGGAAAGACTACAGAGGACTTTATTGGAACTGGGCTACTGGCATAAGGGAAGGCTGCATTCTGCTGCCCAGGCCCAGAGAGTTTGATCAAAGTTAAATTTGTAATGGACTGATGTGCTTGGCTAAAGATATTGGACTGAGAGACTTAATATTTTAAGTTGGAAAACCTCAAGCAAGTTAAAATTAGAGACACTGAAATTAGACACTAAAATTAGAGACTGGTTTTAGGTTACTGGAGCTGCTATTGTCAAACATATTAACAATCTTAAGAAAGGTGGAAGGAAGGTGGCCTGACTGCTTTACATTAAAACAGTGGAGAGGATGCCTGAGGAAAGGCTGTTAGAAATGCAAATTCTTTTGAAAAGAGTTGACTGGAAAAGGAACCTGCTTTTCAAAGCTATGATTTATTTCATCCCTGGATTAAGAATATGGCTGTGTCCTACACACCTGGTATTAGTTTTGGAAGCATGAAAAATGTATGGAGTGGTCATGGATTGCACACAGTTCCAGGAGCCGCTACTGAGATGCGGAATGAGATAGGACATGAGGCCCTTAGAGGCTGGAAGAGCCTTTGGAAGATGAACCGTGGTTTGCATGGAGACCTGAAGATGTTTTGGATATACCAGGACTATGCAAGGAGTGCAGTGTTGGTATGGGATCAAAGTTTTCCCTGGCTACTCTACCCAGCTGGAGGGGTAGAATTGGAAAACCTGGAGACTGTCAGTCTCTGGTTATATTGAACTTGAACTGCAGAAGTTTGATGATTGCTGATGGTGGTTGAGTTTGCATTGTTCTAGTTTCTCCTTGCTATGCCTTATACTAGTTAAAAATGTTTACTCTGTGCCTTTACATGTTGAAACTATTTAACTTGTTTGATTTTACAGGACTTTCTATTTTAAGTTGGTCAAGATTGTGAGAACCTTTAAAATTGGATTGAGTACAATTTACAATGTGTGATAGTTATAAATCTATTGGGGGCCAAGGGCTAAATCTGTTGGGGGCCAGGGGCAGAAGGTGGTAGTTTGAATAGATGTCCCCCAATATATTCAGTGTTTTATTAGTTTGTTGTTTGCATCTGCAGCCACCTGGCTGGAGGCAATGTCACTAGGCAGATCTTAAGGTGTGGTGGTGGGTTTAGGATTCCATTGTAAAGATATGCAAAGTGTGTCCAGTAGGAGTTCCTGAAGTGTGCTGTGCAGTGTGCCTGGTGGCTTTTGCTCTTTTGCCTGGTCCTGTGAAGACAGGCCAGCTTCTTCTGCCATTATGGAACTTCCCCTGGATCTGTAAGCTTCAATAAATATCCTTTCCTCCATAATTGTGCCTGGTCTGGAAGTTCATCTCAGCGAACCTGAAGCTGTCTGCTGCAATAGTGAAAGGTTGTAAGTGAGAGGCAGCTTCCTCATAGTGAATGGGTGGACAGGCCCAGGATTTGGTAGTGAGTAGAGACAGTGAAAAAAATATCTAAGGTAGTTCATTCAGACTCAGGGATGATGGTAGGAGTATGTTAATGAATTCTCTCAAGGCCAATCTGACTAAGGTTTTCTGAGAAGTACAAAGTTTATAAAATTTGAGACAATTAATATAGAAATCATACACATCATTGTGTCTGCGTTAATGGATATATCATGGGTAATATCATCTGAATCATTTAATTTAAAACATCCTTATAGCTGTGAAAGAGCATGAATAGTTAAGAGAACACTGACATAGAAGGTGGTGATGGCCTTGGCTAATGTGGGAATAGAAAATACAAAGACAATTACACTTTTTGAGAGGTGGAGCTGACAGGAATGGCTGGTAACTGGAACAAAAAAAAATCCATATATTTTTCTGAAGCATAAGCTGAAGTTTCATTGATGTTCTATGAGTCAAAGTCCAACCATCTATTCTAGATCAGGGTCTTTGGCTTACTGACTTTACTGTAGATTTACTGAATTTTAGCAATGAGTTTAGGAACCCAAGTTTCATCTAGCTTGAGAAATACTCATGTTCTTAATACATACCTTGTTTTCCCTATTTGGAAGTAGGAAAAATAGAAATGGGCACTCTCATTCAAATTGTCCATCCAGGTTTGTGATGATGGTAGGTCTACTTGTAAAGAGAGTGCTTAATAGAAGTTTAAGCACTAAGTAGAACAATATGGATTCAATTTGCATAGCATGAGGAACAATGACTCCTAAGGAAAAGTAGATACAAGGCACTACTTGGAATGACAATACCATATACCAAGTCCATAGAGAAAGAAACAGTAAAAGAAAAGGAAGAGAGAAACTACCAAGAAGAAAATACAGACTGACTTTCTGAGTTAGTTGAGTAATTCAGAAAGTCATTTGGTAAAGGAACATACCAATGTTGTTGTAGTTATTGGTGACTAATCGTTGGCATGCGTGATTGAAAATGATTTAAATACCCTGACAGTATGTACACACCAGTGCAATAGTGGTACACAGCCTCAGTGAGTAACCAATAGTTTTCTGACTGGTTAAGAGATCCAATCAGTGTAAAGGAACCCATATCTGGAATTGGGAGCCAGATCAGAATCCTATAGAGACAAAGATTATGCTCTCCAATGTCAAGCTCTCATTAGCCTTTGACTAAAACAGGAGTTACATACATAAATTTTGTCTTAAATTAATAATGCTTATCTCATTCAAACTATGCTGACTTCACAAGAACAGTTGCAGAATCTGTTCTTTTTCAGAAAGTAGCAAGACTTGAGGAGATAAATTACCCTTTGCACTTCAGCCAAACCACAGCTGAAGCCACAGAGGAAGTGGGGAGACAAGCAAGAGTGCTGCTTTGGTGCTGAACCTGATAATCAGTATCAGGGTTTAGGAGAAAGACCCTGGGGAATACTCAACACTTACCAAAGCAGAGTTCCAGAGGTTCCTAAGTACTCATCACTGAAGTAGACTTAAAACTCACCCACCATGGCTCAGAGAATTTTGTGGAAGAGGGGGCAGAAAGATTGTAAGAGCCACAGGTGAGACATCATGCCCAGAGGCATTCCCTCCCCCCGCCCCGCAAAATATGCTGCTTCCACAGTGCTTATCCCTCAACCCCATACAGAATAGCTGAAACCCCATTGAGGAGGGTCCCCAGCAGAATACGGGCAGAGACTAGGAAAAAGAGGGTACCAAATACATGATGTATCCATATAAAATATGTTGTTAACAATAAATAATAATAATGATAAATATGAAAATCTCAAAAAAAGAACAAAGAAAAAATGTTTTAATAATAATTAAGCTGGATGGCTTAGCAAGTTTTATTTTATTTTTAAGTGATGAATAATTGTATATATTGATGAGGTACAATTTGATATTTCTTTATATAGCTTCATTGCAGGAGGACCCAGCCTAGCTAATACATATATCTTTCATTTGAAGTTTTTAACATTTCTTTGTAGCAAGACTATTATTTAACATGCACTATTTTAATAGGAAACAATTTACTATGAATTATAGCTAAAATGTGGAACCAATCTAATTCTCTACCAAGGGGTGAATAGATTTGAAGAATGTGGATGTTAATTTACTTTCTACTCTAATGACAGGTAAGTTTGGTTGTGAAAAGACATCCTATATAGATACTGGGAAAAGTCTTCCCTTTCAGGTACCTTTTGGAGATCTATAAAGAACCTATGGGCTGGGTCCTATATATGTTGCTATGTCGAGAGGCATCCTGCAGGTTAATAAGGCTTAAGGAGTAACAATAATTTTGTTGGGTTATTGGAAGGAGAAATGGTTAGAGCTAAGACTGTGAATACATTTCTGGCTTAGAAGTTACTAAAAAGAGAATAGAGAAGGTAGACTGTGTCATGGCAACAAATTGTTTATACTTGATTTATGTGCTTGTAGACAATAGTGAAAAAATATGGATAATCATTCCAAAAACTCATTGAAAGCACCAGAAATCAACCTAAACTCTGCTGCTATAATCCTAATAATTTTATTCATATGTAAATGCAAAATAAAATAAGAATATTAAGCAATAAAATAGCCAAATTACAATAAAAAATAGCATTATCAAGAACTCATTATCAAACTATAAGACATTGTATAAAGTTACAGCAATCAAAACAGTATCAACTTGTCAGAAAGATGGGATTTGGATTGATGGTACAGATATGAATTTACAGAACATACTCCTATGTTCACTTTATTATTGACAATACAAAAGTAGTTGAGAAGGGAAAGAAAAAGCATTTCAACAAATGACACCAGAAAAATTTGGTATTTATATGAGGAAATATGAACTTAAAGTATTCCCTCCTATTGCATACAGAAATTAAGACTAAAATTTTTTTAAGTTGAAATATTATGTTTTTAGAAGAAAACATTAAAATAATTTTTCAATCTGAGGATAGTTACATATGTTTTAAATTAAAACAGCTCTAATAACCCATGGAAGAGAAATGTATAAAGTAAATCTCATAAAAATTAAAGGCACAATTAGGAGTGAGTAGATAAGACATAAACTAGAAGAACTTAGTCCCAAAACATTTACCTGGTAAAGATCTTGTTTTCAGAATATATAAAAACTTACAACTCAGAAATGAAAAAAAAATCAGAATCATATCCGAAAAATGAGTTCACTCTCCAATGTCAAGCTTCTACAAATCTTGGGCTACAAGAGGGCCTACACCTATTAAATTCTCTCTAAACCAATAATGGTTACCCCCATTTATCCAGTGCTGACTTCACTCTCTATTGGAGAATCTACTTCTATTTTTCAGATGGGCACAGAACTTGAAAAGAGAATCAACCCATCGCATCCCACCAGGGTCCCAGTTGAAACCATAGAGTAATTGGGGAACTGAGCAAAAGTGCTGCTTTCTTGGGAACCTGGGATCAGCACAAGCGTGAAGGATATAGAAACTCCTACCAAACCAGAGATCCAGAGACACAGACGATCCCAAAACCTCATCACTGAAGTAGACCTAAAACAAACCTAACATGGCTCAGGGAAATTTGCAGAAGAGAGGGTGGAAAGATTGTTAGAGCCACAAGTTGGGACACTATGCACAGGGACATTGTTTTTTCCCCATAAGTGATTGATACCCCCATTATGAACCATCCATAATCCATATGGGGTAACTGACATGCCCAATGAGGAAGGTCCCTTCAGAGGGGGGGAGGACATGGACATGGAGAAGGCTAAGGATGTACCAACATGTGCTGTTTACACACTGAGTATGTATGTACATAACTAATAAAGGAGAAAAAAGAAATGAAAAAAATATAATTAATAAGCATGCCTTAAAATTATAACAAAAGGATGGCTAAATGGGCAAAATTTCTTAAAATTTTTCATCATTAGAGAAGTGAAAATTAATTTTAGAGTGGTTATATCACTTAAAGTGATAAAATTAATAGCAAGTTGCAACCAAACACTAAATGTATTTGAATCTTGAAACAATTAAAATTTTCCTACATTGCTCATAGCCATGTAAAAGGAAATAACCCTCTCTAAATCTTTTTTCTTTCAAATATAGAATGCTTTCGAAATTCTCATGCTTGTCTACACAGATGTAAAGACTCTCCTCCTGAGTATGTTTAGGTCCTGTGAAAATAATAAGACTGAAACTTCATTAAATTTCATTACAAAAGTCAGTGAGATTCTCTCACTGTCATTGAAAAACTTAGCTACCATGTCATGGTCAGTTGGCAACATGGTTTGATAGACATTACAGGCATACTCTAGAAGATTTAAGCAGCCCCTGGATAAAGACCAGTAGAAAGTGGGGGCCTAAGTCCCACTACTTCAAGAAGCTGAATTATTTCAACAACTTGAAAGAATACCCTCAAGCTCTAAATGAGAATTCAGTCCTAGATGTCAGCCTATGAGACTCCAAGCAAAGAACTCACTTATACTTTCCCAAACTTCAAACCCACAGAAACAGGGAAGTAATAAAATGGGTGCTGGTTAAACCCATCATGTATGTGGTAATTTATCCCACAGAAGAATCCAGTGCTCACATATCCTGTTTATCACCCTCCTTTGGTTGAAATTTATCCCATATGTTTCACTGTCAGATCCCATGAACTCTTGTTCTTTTTTTTTTTCCCACCTTGGTGTCTCAGATAGCCTTATGTATAAATTCTAAAGCCCTTCTTGGTTTGTCAGTAGAGAAGGAAGTGAAGTGGCCTTCTGTATTGCGATTTTACTTCTTAGTGAAGAAGATTATTATCCTAGTCTCCATAGTCCAAATTCCTGGTTTGAAACTTGTGTGCCCTTGTTTCCAGCCAATGTGAATCTCATGCATGTGTCTAATTTAATTCCTAACTCAAGCAAAACTATAACTAGATCCTCTGGGTGGTTATTTCCATGAAAGAGGTATAATTATAGTTTGTTTCTTTTGTCCTTTCATCTCATTTCTCCCCCGGTATTGAAATTCACTTTGTAACAACAGATTTGGAGGGGTAATGCATCAAATTTTTTTCATTTGTTTCTCTATTTTTAATGGTGCATTACAAAATCTAGATCAGGCTGGGTGTGATGCTGCACGCCTTTAATCTCAGCACTCAGGAGGCAGAGTTAGGAAGATTGTCATGTGTTCGAGGCCACCCTGAGACTACATAGTTAATTCCAGGTCAGCCTGGACCAGAGTGAGACCCTATCTTACCAAAAAAAAAAAAAAAAAGTGAAACACATACAAATGGGCCTTTAGAGAAGATTCAAAATGTATTTGTCAAATATACAGATTTAATTAACATGCTTTTAACTTATTTCTCTTATTCAATTTTTACTTTTCAAAGCAAGGCTGACTAGATAACTGAGTATTTATTTCTATCAGGAACAAAAGGCCATCAATGAAAGTATATTAGGAAACAGCTGTGTTTACTTCTTCCCCATCTTGAAGCATGACTTGTGCTCAGACAGCCAACAATATTTTCTACTTAGTGATATTTCAGCTACATAGATATGGCTATGCTCATAGGGTACCCACTGTGGAACAGAGTGCTGACTGATGCTTTCTGAGGTGTTGAAGGATTAATTAATGGTGTAACCGGGAAAAGGTTTTAAGAAACAGCCAAGGATTTGGATTCTTTCTTTAGTTGTCCTACTTGTCCATTCATTTTTATAGAAGGAAGAATAGATATCTCATTTATGGTTTTTAAAATCTTTGAGCATGTTTGTGTAAGTGAAGTTCTATATTTCAAAATCAGCTTACCCAGTCAAGGTTGGGACTATAATTACTGTTTGTGTTTGTGAACAGGTTAAACAGTGCAGAGATGGCTTAAGAGTTAAGGCACTTGCCTGCAAAGCCTAATGGATCTGGGCAATCCAAGTTTGATTCCTTCGGACCCTTGTGATCCATGTAAAGCCAATGCACAAAGTGATGCATGCATCTGAAGTTCGTTGCTGTTGCTAGAGGCCTTGGTGCATCCAATCACCCCTCTCTTTGCTTGCAAATAAATAAATAAAAATAGATAAAAGAGTGACATGTCTATATTTGTATATTTCTAAACTTTGTCAATTATTTTTGTCCTTTAATGTGTCTGTTTAAGTCTGATGGATAAATGAAGAAACTAAAGATTTTAAAACTTGATAATTTGGGGCTGGAGAGATAGCTTAGTGATTCAGGTGTTTGCCTGCAAAGCCAAAGGTCCCAGGTTCAACTCCCCATGAACCATATAAGTCAGATGCACAAGGTGGCACATGTGTCTGGAGTTTGTTTGAAGTAGCTGGAGGCCCTGGCACACTCATTCTCTCTCTATCTGACCCCCTCTCTCCCTCTATCTCTGAAATAAATACATAAAAATAAAATTTAAAAAGTCTGATGATTTGTGTTCTTTGTATTACTGCTTATGTTAGATATACTCATATATATATATAGGACTTTGAAACACAAATTTAGGGTCTGTAGGGATAACTTAGTGGCTACATGTGGTTCCTGTGTATGCATAATGGTGATCTGACAACTTGAGAGTTTGCCGTATTTCTTCTCTGCCACCAACTCTGAAATGTGCTTACCTCATAAGTATTTGTTACTAGTCTGCTCTGCTTTCTACTTTACACTTTCATTAATTTTGTTTGTCATTGGAATTTATTAGAAGGCCTATTTTATACTAAAATCTGTACTAACAGTCATGATAGACAAATCTGACAAGGTACCTTTACATAAAGAATACACACTGTATTGACAGTGGCTGATGGGGAGCAGGTAACTGAGGTAACATAACATATATTTTAAAGCACTTTCATTAGAAGAGCTATCAGTGATAGATTAGCAAGATTTTCCTTTTCTATAAGGCAGATTAGGCCAGGGAGCATGTGGCCTGATATTTGAATTGTTAGAAGGTCAATTTCTTTAGGAAGTAGATATCCCAATGGCATCAAAACAGTAACAACATAGAACAATCAGAATGATTTGGAAATATGATGTGATGCTTAGGGAGATTGTGGAATGAGGTTTAATTTTCAAATGCAAAAGAAACATCAAAAATGTACTGATAATAAACTTTACCCGACAAAGGCTAAGAAGACACACTTTGATTACTCTCCATTTTTTGAACTTACTCATTTATATTCATAGACTTAACACATTTTAAGAAATAGTATTTGGTTGAGTGTGATCTTGAGCCAATTTTTCCAGAGACAGAGTAACTATGTGGACTGTTTCATGCTACTATGGGCTTCTGTATTCACATTGAATGAATCATCAGGTTGGGGAACTAAGATACGTCTTAGCTTAGCTCAATTTATTTGCTATGTTTATTTTATTTTACCTTTTTGTACCTGACATATTTTTTTTCAAGGTAGGGTCTTACTCTAGCCCAGACTGTTCTGGAATTCACTATGTAGTCTCAGGGTGGCCTCAAACTCATGGCAATCCTCCTACCTCTGCCTCCCGAGTGCTGGGATTAAAGGCATGTGCCACCATGCCCAGCTTGAAATATTTTATTTTTTTTTAGTTATGTACATAGTGTGTGTACAGCCATGATGGTATCATCATTAGCCTTCTCCCTGTCCTCCCCCCATGGAGATTGTGGGTCTTGCTTTGTGGGGGTAGCCATCAGTTATCGGGGAGAAGGAAAGTCTCTGTGCACAATGATCCAACTCATGGCTCTAACAATCTTTCTAATTTTATTTTACTTTTTAAAATATTTTACTTTATTTTATTTATTTGCAAAGAAAGAAAGAGAGAGACAGACTAAGAGAATGGGCATGTCAGGGCCTCCAGCCACTGCAAATGAACTCCAGATGCATGCTTCACTTTGTGCATCTGGTTTTACCTGGGTCCTGGGGAATCAAGCCTTGGGGAATCAAACCTTGGTCCTTTGGCTTTGCAGGCAAGTGCCTTAGCCTTTAAGCACTCTCTCCATCCCCTTAATTTATTTTTTGATAAAGGAATACTTCATATGGATATATCATGTTTTGGTACCATCTTTTCCCTTATCCCTGCCCCTGATCTTCTGTAGGCCTTCCTCAGTGGGGTTGCTGGTATTCCCTATAGGGTTGTGAGTTATGCATTGTGGGAACAGCAGTCAGTTATTGGGGGGAGGTAATTCCTCTGGGTATGAAATTCCAACCTGTGGTTCTTACAATCTTTCTGTCCCCTCTTCTCCCAAATTCCCTAAGCCTTGGTGGGTGAGTTTTAAGTCTACTTCCGTGATGAGCTCTTAGGAGCCTCTGGATTTCTGCTTTGGTAGGTGTTGAGTATCCTCAGCATCTGTCTCCTTCACCCAGGTGCTGATTGTCAGGATCACCATTAAAGCAGCACTCTTGCTCATCTCCCCAGTTCCTCTGTGCTTTCTCCTATGCTTTGACTAAAATGTGAGGGGGACTTTATATCCTCATTTTATGCATATTCATTGTGTGGAAAAGTAAAGGATTTTCTGTTTATGTTGTCATTAAAGGCATATCAGGATAGATGCTATCTGATGAGGGTCAATCCAAGTTTTATAGAGAGTTTAAAAAGAGGGGGTTAGACAGGTAAGGCAAAGCAAGTAAACATGGAAAGCCTGAAAGATGTCATTAAGCATGAAGTGTTCAGTAACCACTAGTTTTAAACTGTCAAATGTTGGGATTGAAGATAAGGGAGTGGGGTTATGTATGTACAAGAGAGAGAGAATGAGTATGTGTGTGTGTGTGTGTGTGTGTGTGTGTGTGTGGCAGAAGGGATGGTTGCAGGAGGGATGGGTGGTTTATTCTCTTGCTGGATATTGACTTGTTTCCAGGGCATAGATCTTTGCTATTATAAACAATGCTGAAATTCATATCCTCAAAATATGTAATTTTGTTTATAAGAAGACATATCTTCAGAATAAATTTCAAGAAGTGCAATTTTCTAGGCAAAAGGTAAATGCATATGTTATTTTGAAAGTTGTTGTCAATTTACCCTACATGGGATTTTCTCTAGATTTATATTTTTCAATGCAATTAAGACTGATTGTTTTGTCCCACAGGCTTGCTAACAATGTGTTGGCACAGTTGAATTTTTGTTAATTTGACAGGAGAAAAACAGCAGTTCTGTTTCATGTCTCTCATTCTGAGTAAAGTTGAGCACCTGTTCATGTATTAATGGCACTAGCACTTTATAAAAACTCTCTCTCTATGCCTCTTGAATGCCTTCTCATTGATTTCCTTGTCTATCTCAATTTCTGGAAGCTGTTTGTACATGAAGATATTTCTCTGTGATAAACATTTTAAATATTTTTCTCACATGAATTTCCTTATGATATTTTTGTGCATGTAATTTAGAGTGCCAAAAATATTAAGGGAATTGATCAGTCTTTACCTATAGCTTATTTATTTAATAACATTATAGAAAAGTTTCAAGATTTTGTACCAGTTTTCTTCTAATGCATTGCTTTACTTGTTAAGCTGATTCAAGAAAAGCCTGCTGGTGTCTCTTTATAATCCATCTTTTCCTTCTTTCTAATTGCCATTGTATCACTAGGCAAAAATTGGTGTGTGTTATGTGTGTGTATGTTAGAATGCATATTAACATAAAATTTACCATCTTAACTATTTTGAAAATACTGTACAGTTCTGTTAATTAAAAACACATTATTTTATTATAAATATCCAGAATCTTTGCATCTGGCAAAACTGAAACTCAGTGTTTTTAAATTAACTTATCTATTCCCCCTACTCCAAGACCCCATAGTCCCACCTTTCTAATTTCTGTTATTGGCATATGTGGGATGTAGGACTTGACCACAGACCTAAGCCAGTAGGTGCTGGTGGAGCAATGGAACAGCTCTGAAATGGTCTCCACACGGGTTGGCTTCCATGGGTCTATGGGTATCATCCTGATGCTGGAGTATACTGGGGAGAGCCCAGTGCTAAGGTGGGAGACAAAAGCAGATACTACTTCATTCTTTTTTTCTCTTATGGAATATGTCTTTCCTTGTGTTCCACAGTTTTGGAAAGGGAGGGCACATGTATTTTACCCACTGAACAACTTCCCCCCAACCCAATTCTATATTTTATACAAACATGCCAATATGGTTAAACTCATTAATTAGTCAATGTTTAAATTTATACCACTCATAACATTGCTTTTTCATGTTGCTTCTCTAAGCTGAAGTAAATTTGTTTTGATTTTTTTTTCTGCCTTATGGATTTTAATTAAAGTAAGCATGTGGTATTCATGTTTCTTTTCAAAAAATTGAAAATTATTTCCAAAATTCTCATACTAACTAAAGGAATACTAGGAACATGAGAATATAAGAATGAAAAACTTTAGGTTAAAATTGACTCTCTTTTGTGTATAAAGTATATATATACTGTATGTGATCTGTGGTGTATGTACTTGTATGTGCAGATGAGCATGCCCTATGTATGTGTGTATAGAGGCCACAGGAGGTCATTAAATGTCCTTCTATTATCACTCATCTGCATATTTCCTTGAGACAGGGTCTCTCCCTCAACCCATAGCTGCTGTCCAAGTATTTCTCAGGTCTCCACCTCCTACAATCTGAGGCCATTGAATTTCATGACCACTCCCAGGCTTTTATATGGATTCTGAGGAGTCAAACATGATGGTTCTGGTCCAAAAGGCCCTCATACTTAGGTGACAAGAGCTCTTAACCACTGAGCCATCCCTTCAGCCCAGCTGACTTTAATTTTAGGTATTTGTTAGTCTTTTTGTCTTTATAATGATTGATACAATATTTATGAAGAAGATAAATGAAAGCCTTTATTTTATGTCTGTTATATATTTATATAAAGGGAAAATAGATGTTTTAGTATTCATGAATAGATAACAGATATTTATAGAATATTGTAGATAGATATATACCTGTTTAATATGATAGATCTCATTATATATATAAAGAAAATTTTCATAACTCAAAGAATAATTTTGCTTGTGTTACATTTTCCTAAGTAAAATTTGAATAATTATCCAGCCCAATGCAGTGTATGCTTAGCTATTTAGAAATATGTTTTAGTAAGTAGGAAAAAGGCAATGAGTTATTTGGCTAGCTTTCAATATAGAAAAAAATAGCAAGGCCAATATTTGTGAGATTTAATTTTGGTTTAACTAGATTATGTTGAAAACTTTGTCATTCAGTCAATTATTTCAAGGAGGTAGATGCAATTCTATTCTGTGTTGCAAAGATCCCGGGAGCATTTTTTATCTAATCAACAATAGATTGAATGTCAAAAACTTGCTGAATAATCAAATACCACAGATTAGGGAAAAATGCCTGGAATGTTCTCAGACATGTTTTGCAATGTTGACTTGGAAGCAGTATTTTGTTCTCCAAGATACTGATAGAGTTCAAAAAAAAATTTTTTTTTAATCAAAATATTACATGTAGGAAAGGCTGATGACCAGGAGAACCTAAATTCCAGTGCAAGGAAATTTGGAGCTCTCCACTTTTTTGACCTTGAGAAAATTACTACTGCCCCTTTAAAGAGTCACGTTCTGAAAGAAAGAAAGAAAGAAAGAAAGAAAGAAAGAAAGAAAGAAAGAAAGAAAGAAAGAAAGGGAAGGAAGACTGGAGAGATTGCTTAGCAGTTAAGGTACTTGCCTGCAAAGACAAAGGACCTAGGTTTGATTCCCCAGGACCCACATAAGCCAGACGTACAAGGTGGCACATACATCTGGAGTTCATTTGCAGCAGCTGGAGGCCATGGTGCACACATTCTAACTCTCTCCCATCCCCATCTGCCCCTGTCTCTCTTTTTGTATTAAATAAAAATAAAAATAAGTAAAAGTAAAAACTTATGTTCTTCTGGTGTCAAATGGTGAGGGTGGTATAACAGAAGCTCTCTTAAAGAGCTTCCGAGAGCTACCTCGCTCAATTAACACCAGTCACCATCTCTTGGTAGAAGACCCTGATTCATGACCAAACACTGCACACTGGAGGCATGTAGAACATTTCCTGGAAAACTAATTTTTGCAAGCCAAAGCTTAAGTATTTTTTTTCAAAATCTTACTTACATTATGTGATTTAATGAAATTTAAATGAGTTGATAAAATATGAGCATCTAAGTTGTTTTGAGGACTTTGGGGAGGCTATAAAGATCAGGCATATGAATTATACAGCTCTCCATGGGTAAGAAAATGGTGGATGATTAGAACATCATAAATAGCTGGGATTTGGCATTCGAATGGCTTCACAAGTGTTGTAAATTGGCAGTCCACATTGGAGTAATAAAAGCTGGAGATTAACAGAGATCAGTTTCAGGTATGATTCATGTGAGAATAATAACTATCATATAATCACAAGACCAGAAACCAATAAAAGACTTTTTCCTCACATAAGCAACTTAAATTCTGGTAATGTTGTAGAATGAACCATCTTTAAACCTCTCTACAGGACTGGGGAAAGATATTTCAGCACACCAGAACATTAGGGAGCAGACAGGAGCTGGAAAAGCGTTGATTCTTAGAAAGCTTCCTGCAGCAGCCATGAGCTCTGCATTTGAGGCTCCTTGTTTCCTTGTCTGTTGGTGTTACTTTACCTGTGCTTAAAACTGCTGGGAAACCAGAGCCTCATTGACCTGAGATAAGGAGTAAAGAGATCATGGCTGGACAGCATTCTGAGCATGAGAGAAATTTAGAAGGGAAATTCAATGTCCATGTCCAGAGTTTGACTGTTTGTGGTGCTCTACTCTACATGGAAACTGAAGGGACTCTGAATAGGAGGCAGACATGACAGCTAACTCTAACCCAGAGAGACAGTGCTGCAATAAGGAGAGGTTTGAGCTTCTTACTTTCTGAAACGAATCTGAAGGGTCCACTGATGCTGGTTCTCACTATGTAGCCCAGCCTTGCTTTGACCTCATGATACCCCCTGCCTCCCACTCTCCAGTGATAGGATTTCAGGTAAGCAACTTGTAGTAGTTTGAATAGATGGCCCCCAATATATTCAGTGTTTCATTAGTTTATAGTTTGTATCTGTAGCCACCTTGCTGGAGGCAGTGTCACTGGACGGATCTTAAGGTGTGGTGGTGGGTTTAGATTTTCAATCTAAACATATGCAAAGTATGCCTAGCTGCAGTTCCTGAAGTATGCTGTGGCTTTTGGCTGTGGCTTTGCTCTCTCTGTATTTGGTCCTGTGAAGAGCAGGCCAGCTTCTGCCATTATGGAACTTGTAAGCTCCAATAAATATCGCTTCATCCATACTTGTGCCTGGTCTGGAAGTTCATCTCAGCGAACCTGAGGCTGTCTGCTACACAGCTCCATGTTGCCACAATTTTTTTGTGTATTTTTGTTTATTTGCAAGGAGGGGGAGCATTTCCAGATAAGTTCACCATTTTGTGCATCTGCTTTATGTGGGAACTGGGGAATTGAACCTAGGCCAGTAGGGTTTTCCAGGAAGCACCTTTAACTTCTCACTGATCTCCCTGCCCACCATTTGTTTGTTTGTGTGTGTGTGTGTGTGTTGTGTTATTTGCACATGTGTGTATAGATGACCCATTATTACAACTAGTGTTATAGCCATGTGTGGTCACATCTGTTTTTTTATGGCCCTTGCAGTTCTCATGCTTACACAACCAGCATCCTTATCTACTGAGGCATATTCCCAGCCTTAACCTTTTCTGTGTGAGTAAGCAACCAAGTTTTTAGCAATTTGTTACAACCACAATTCAAAAAAAAAAAAAAAGAATACCAGGGTATGATGACTGCCATTGAGAAAGTTCTTTACTGCAAGATCACTCACTCATTACGCGTTCATTCATTAATTGAGCAAATAGTTGTTGAGTGTTTTCCTGGAAGTTTCAGAAGCTGATGGTGCAGCTGTGAATCAGAGAACATACCCATTCTCAGAGAACATTCCAGTGACACAAATAATAAGCATGTAAATATTTATGTCAACAAAAAACTAAAAATCAGGATAAAACTGATCTATGTATACTTTCTGAGGACTTTAAATGTGCTAGCCCTAGTGCTTACTTGAGAGTGTAACTGATAGGAACAGAGTTTTTCAAAACAGAGGCTTTGGATACTGGCTATCTAGTTTTCACATCTTCTTCTCCGTTTATTACTCATGAACTTGGCCAAATTACTTAATCCTTGTGAGCCTCAGGTTTTTAATTTCAAAATCAAGAATAACATGACAGAGAAATATTAAGAGAAATAAAAAGAGTTGTGATATTTGAGGAGTGCTCAAAGTGGTACCTGAATCAGCACATACAATTCAATTATTTCATACACTCAACACAGTAATAATAAAATAACTTGTCTTGTTTGCAGAGTGATTACTCTCTACAATGGATATAGAAATAACAATATAATACAAAAGAGTTTATTTTATAGTTCATTTAAGTCAGGGTCTGGGTTACCAAGGTCCATGCAAAGTATGTTTTTCCACACATGTAGAAATTCAGTGCTTTCTTAGGAGAATCATTTTCAAACCATTCTGGGGAAGGAGCTGACTCAGCATTCCTCAAGCAATAGAGGCAGAAAAAAAATCATGACACAGGTTCTTTGTCATCTTCCATATAACGTAGAGAATTAGAAATGGAAAATGAACAATTCATTTTTCATAGTTCCTTGATGGATCCTGCATGGTCTGGATTCACAAATGCTTTGTTTCAGACTTCTTCCAGTTATTCTGTAAAATCAATATTTCAAACTAACAATAGATTCCGTATGTGTGAACAGATATGTGTGTGTGTGTGTGAGAGAGAGAGAGAGAGAGAGAGAGAGAGATACTGGGTTCTATTTCCAACTTCCTTACTGCTGGCATAGCAATAAAAAACAAAAGGGGTCTTCAAAAATATTTTTTAAAAGGCAGGTAATCAATAGCAAAGCAAACCCCATTCATTTATAAAAGATGTAAGTGCAAGTGGAGAAGTTAGAAACAATAGTGGAGAGGGGGAAGAGAAAAGTACAGCCTAATGCTTGTCCTGAAGATGTCCAGGAGCCATATAAGGATTGTCAGAGTATGCTGACATTTTCTTTTACTTAAACGAAAGTTAAAAAATACAACTGAAAGCACAAACAGTAGATATTTCTAGGCAAGAAAAACCTTGTCCTTAGAACAACCTCAGCAAAACAACGTCTTTCCATTTGACTCTCATTGCACCTACCTACTCCATGAGAGTGGGAAAAGTCTACTGCTGTTAAGAAGAGTGAGAAAGAAGTAATGTGAACCACGTGGATATTGGGCTATACAGAGTGACAAAATAGCACGAAGAAAGACTGAAAAGCAGCAGAGTTTGGAGCTGTCAGGAAAAATAATCTGCTATAGAATTGTGAAGGACCATTTGGAATCTCAGTGTTATCTGGCTTAAAGGTGCGCTCACTCTTAAGCCCTGCCATGTTCCCTCTTCAAACCCAAAGCTTGCATTTGAGGTCAGGGTGAAAATTTCTACAGAAGCAAACACCCACAGGATCCTCCTTTTCAGCTTTCATATACCCTACACTCTAGGTATCTGCCTCTCATTGGAACACACTTTCACATCATTTTGGGGGCTTTTCTCTTTTCTGGAATTCCTTTCCACTTCTCTTCTGGACTTTGATATGCAGTTATCCATCCATTGTCTAATCCTGAAAATCAGTCAATCTTTCATATTTACAGCAATGTAAATGTCCTTCATGTAACTTTGACTTTTCTTGTTCTGTGCCATGTATGGGAAATACTGGTTTATATACAACATCTTGTTTGTTCTAGAAATGACATTAAAGGATATGGATGTTAATCTCAGCTACATACATGATTGTATGAGACACTAAAGAATTTGAATAGTGTTTAAGGTCACATGGTTAGAAAGTGGTAGGTGGGGGCTTGAACACTGTGCTGGACCCTAAAGCCTATGACTTAAATCCTTACACTCTATAGCTGACATGTGATCAGAATAGGTGCTGAGAATTCTGAGCTCAAAGCAGCCTGCCTGTGCCTGGTGTGTCTTCAAGTTAAATGACCCAATGAAGCTTGTTATGTCTTGGTAGTGGAATGAAGACTTGGTGGGACAGAAGTTTTGTTTGGAAGGTTAGGAAAGAAAATGATCTTGGCAGACTTCTGAATACATTCTTAAAAGCTGGGTGAAAAGTAGCATAAAATATTTGTTCTAGCAGAGTTAAAAGATTAGGTTCAGGTACACACAACTTAAGACAAGTGAAAATAGGTCACTGGAGCTGGAGGATATAGTTTATTGTTGAATTTTTGGGAAATGATATTAGAAAATGATAGGAACAATTAAAAAGGATCTTACATGCTAAGATTTTTTTTAATATTTCAAATATTTTTATGTGAAGACAACATGGAAACATATATAGAAGGTCTTGCAGAAAGTATATTGTTCTGGAAAAGGATATGACACAATTATATGGCGATATATCATGTGTTAGAAGTTTTCACAGCATGCCAAGAAAACACAAAGACAGACACCTCTATAATACCTCCATGGTAGTGAGACTTGAGAATGATTGGAAAGAATGGGTGTCAAAGCTATTTTCCTTTGAAAAAAGGAAAGTTAGTACAGAAAAGAAAAGGAGACATATAAAGGATTATACATGAATCCTTTGAAGGCAAGAGGTTTGGAATAACAAACAAAAACAGTGAACAGATTTTCAAAGATTGCTATAAGAATATCTGTCTGTGACATGGTTAAAATAGAAGATTCAAATTGCAAGCAGCTATTGTCCTAAAGTAAGGCATTTATGTGAATTCTGTGAACTGTTGGGAAACTTTGAAAGCATTGAAGCAGGAACCAAATAGTGTTCAAATTTGAGTTCTAGTACAATTATGTTGGCAGCAATTTTGTAAAGATATAGAAAGAGGAGGGTGGCTACATTTTTGAGACAACAAAAGTGACTAGGAGACTGCTTTAGTCCAATAGATGAAAGTGATGAGAACAAAAACAAAAACATTGGAAAAGAGTGAGGACCAAAGATAATTCTCATAATATTCACTTGAGAGTATCACTGAGGTTGAAAACACTTACCCATGTAGTAAGGATCTGCCTGCTAGGGGCTCCAGCTGCAAGCTGAATTTTAATAAAATACCTGAGTCTATGGGGCCATACATTCAAGCTGTCACATTTAAACTACCACACTATTTGCTTGTACATCCTCTTCCATTTGATCCTATGTGGTTGACTTTACTCATTTTCTAAATATGTCTTGTTATACCTAAACTCATTAAAGGATTCTCTTTTTTGGTATATTTGTGTGTGAGGAGTATAGGTGAGTACACGAGGATATGATTGTTCATATGTGTATGTATGTGTGCCTGTGTGTGTAGGGGGGGTTTGCATGTGTGTGCATATGCCTGTGGAGACCAGAGGTTCAGGGCATGTCACCCCACCTTATTTTTTGAGACAGGGTCTAATTTTACTTAGAGATTACCCCTTTAGTTAGGCTAGCTAGCCAGCACACCTTAGGAATTTCCTTGTCTCTGCCTCCCTACTACAAGGATTATAGGAATTTGTAATCATGCCTGGTATTTTGAGGTAGGTGCTAGAGATCTAAACTCAGATCCTTGTACTTGTGGGAAAAGCACTTTATTCATTGAGATATCTCCCCAGTTCACCATAAAGGATTCTATATTAAATATAAATCTACTCGAGATTTATAGCTAAAATATAAGTTTTAAGAAACTCTACATTTGAATTAATCAATACTTATGGTAGTAAGGAAAGAGGCATCTTTTGCAGTAATTAAAAGCAAACAAGGTTTTGTAATTAATTTTACATTTTCCTATTTCAATGTGTTCTTCTGCATCCTAGCTGCCTAAGCAAAACTCTGAGAGCAGCCAGGGATACATTTAGTTCCCTAAAAATATTTACTGATCTAACACAAAACTATTCTCAGTTCTGCATGATACCAGGAATGGCTTCCCTAGCCACTGAAGATGCCTCGGATAGAGAGCCCCTCTTCCTTGGAATATACTAAGCCGAATGAATGATAATAGTTGCATTTCTACACACCTTGAAAACCTGCTTCACATGTATTTCCTTGACACTGTCCATTACAAAACTATAAAGAAGATAGTACTCCGACTTATTTCTTAAAAATAATTCTCTAAAATAAGCATTGTGCAAGGCACTGCAGATGTTAAGGTTAATCCTGTTGTTCAATTTTTCAAAGTCTGTAAGAGCCAGACATTTATAAAACTTGGTTTTGGCACAAAACAGGAAGCAGCAAAGAGTATGAAGTTAGGGATAATAGATAAATGATTGTACAATTTTCTTCAAGAAAGTTTGCCAGAATCAATCAAATTTTAAATTATGCAATGAAACAAGCTTATGTACTAACCTTATTGTATATCAAGACATTTATGATTTTAAAAGCAGCCTCAGGGCTGAAGAGATGGCTTAGCAGTTAAAGCACTTGACTGCAAAGCCAAATGACACAGGTTTGATTCCCCAGTACTCAATAAGCCAAATGCACAAGGTGGCACATGCATCTGGAGTTCATTTGCACACATTCTCTCTCTCTCTCTCTCTTAAATATCTTTCTCTCTCTCTCTCTTAAATAAATAAACAAATATTTTTAAAAGCGACCTGGGGGAAAAAAAAAGAAAATAATCCTGAAAGAGGAGTTGTGTAAATCATTATTCCTTGTTGTAGTCAGGTTTGCATTGCTGGTAGAAATCACCCAACCAAGAGCAGCTTGTGGGAACAAAGATGTTTGTTTTGGCTTACGGGCTCAAGGGGAAGTTCCACAAGGGGAAACTGGCTATAACACCCATAAGTCTGCCCCCAACCATACATGGCCTCCAGGAGGCTTTAATTTCCAATTGCCATCAGCTGGGGAACCTTGTGCTCAAAACACATAAGTTTATGGGGAACACCTGAATCAAACCACCACATTCTGCCCTGCCCCCCATAAATTGATAACATCCATGATACAATATGCAATGCATTCAGTACAACTTTCAATGTTCCCATAGTTTTTATCAATCCCAATGGTGTTCAAACATTCCCATAATCCAGGGTCTTTTACCTGAGCCGTAATACCAAAAAAAATCCCCCCAAAACCTATAATGGCACAGAATAAACATTCACACTCCAAAAGATGGCATTGGATATAGCAAAGAAGTATTCAACCAATACAAGATTTAAACAGGACAAACATCAAACTCTGTCGCTACAAGTTCTACAACTCTAGTCAGTCTCCAAGTCTGATAATTCTAACCAGCAACAAGCTTCTGGTATTCCAATTCCACCCCTTCAGCTAGGCTACTCACAGTCCTGGAAAACTTCATCCAGGCTGGCAGCTCTCCTTGGCAATTGTTTCTTGGTTCCAGCATCTCCACTGTGTCTCCTCTGCAACTCATGGTTGATCCTCATGGCCCAATAGAGGTCTCCATGCAGGCATCCAGCAAACCAGCTTCACACTGTCCATGGCCATATCCAAAACATAAGATCATGTTGCAAACTCAATGACCCTCTCTTTCCTGCATTTCTTATACTCCATAATACCAGGAAGCATGCCAATTTGTTAATCCAGTGGGGAATAAAGCAGACTTTGAAGAACAGGACACTCCATGAGCATTCAGGCCCCTTCAACAGAGTTTACATTCTTCTTGTTGCCCCAGTGCAGGTCAGCTGGCCGAATCTCAAAGGTTGCAATCTCTCAATGGGCAGTAGTTCACCCAAAGATTTTTTTTTTCTGTGCCTTCTTCACACACCAGTTCATTCCTACGCAAAGAAAGCTTGTACAAATTCTCAAGACATGGACATAATAGCAAGCTTCTCACACAAACTGCTAGCCTAGTCCAAGCAAAGCTTTTTCTCACCCTCATAAGCCAACCCTCATAGTCCATAGTTCTTACTGCATTCAGGTCTTTTAACTCTGACCAGAATAGTCCATCAAGCTGTACTTATAGCACTGCAAGGCATCTCTTAGGGCAAGGTTTCAAATCCTTCCACATTCCTCTTGAAAATCAGCTCCACAAGGCCAAAGCCACACAGCCAGGTGTCTATCAGCAATGCCACTCTCAGTACCAACATTACTGTTGTAGTCAGGTTTGCATTTCTGGTAGAAATCACCCAACAAAGAGCAGCTTGTGGGGAAAAAAGAGGTTTATTTTATCTTACAGGCTTGAGGGGAAGCTCCATGATGGCAGGGGGAAATTATGGCATGATCAGAAGGTGGAAATCACCCTCTAGCCAACATCAGGTGGATAACAGGAACAGGAGAGTGTGCCAAACACTGGCATGGGGAAACTGGCTATAACACCCATAAGTCCGCCCCCAACAATACATGGCCTCCAGGAGGCTTTAATTTCCAGTTACCATCAGCTGGGGAACCTAGCATTCGAAACACCTAAGTTTATGGGGGACACCTGAATTAAACCTCAACACTTGTGTTTTCTTTAAATGGGAAAACTTAATGAGAAATAGTCTAGTAGAATGAATGCACTTTTTAAATGCTTTCATTTCTCATGCAGTTGTAAAGACTCAAATGACCTCTAGGGGTCACTGGTGGTCTTATTTGAAAGCTTGGCTCTGTGTGGTTTATCTTAGCTCAGCATAAGCTATTATAAAGATTTCATTACAGTAAAAGTGGTAGAAAAAAAAATCCCTCCTTAATGCTTCTGCAGCACTTTAACAAACCATAGATATCTATGACTAACTTCAGCTTAATGATGTTTCTGATAAAATCAACAATACAATTTCATAGCTAGGATGATCTCTAGACCTTGGAGAAATATCCATCAATTTATTGTCTTAAATACCTCCTGAACATCATTTATGAACCAGGCACTGTGACCCTTAAGATAATTTAACTCTATTAAGTTTATTCATTTTCATATGAGATAGTGAAGCACAGAGAGACATGCTTTTCCTAAAGTGACTCTGATTGGTACTTGCATAGCAGAGGGCAGTGTTACTTAATTCAACACCCTCCTATTCCATTTTATTTTCTCTAGTCCAGTGGTTTGAGTCCTGAGTTCATGGTAATTCAGTTTAATGTATCTTTACCTAATGAATTTCATTCATATAGTTTACCTAATGCATTTCATTTATATACTTTCCCTAATGCCTAAGAAATTTCATTTATACATTTTCATAAATAATGTTGAAGAATTATCATCTTTGATCTAGGGAGGGAAAAACAGATTAGATGGATAAATAGATGCTAGATAGATAGATATATAATTGTGAAGATCTTAAGTATTATTCTAGAGATACTGACTTTCTAGTGAGCTTAAGGTACAACTGGAATACAAGAAAGGCACTAAACTACATACTGTGCTAGGTATTCAAAATGGCTTCAATGATGAGGTGTTTACTGAGATGATTAAAAACAAAAACTTGACAAGAAAGAGAATTTGAGGAAATGGGAGGAAAGGTAGAAAAAAGAAAGTTACTGGAGAGATTCAAAACTTGTTAAAGTGCCAAGAATAAGTGACTATTGGATGCTCAGCCTTAAATAGGACATCTATACCACTCCTAAGGCTAAGGAATCATTGGGCTAGAGGGAGAAGAAAAAAATGTAAAACTCAGAGGATAGGTAGGAGTGCTTTGGAACTCTATCTTCCAATGTGACATAACACCTGCACTCATAAATTCAAAGCAGTTGTTGTTATCTATAAAAGATCTGCACATACTGGACTGATCAACATTCTGTCATGGATGGTGGAAGGGTCCATGGGGCTCCCACCCCATGCTCTGGGCCTTGTATATGGGGAATGTAGAGAATTTTAAAACAATTGAAGAATGGATAACAGATTTACTGTATGTGGTAGTTTGAATATATGGCCCCCAATATATTCTGTGTTTTATTAGTTTATAGTTTGCATCTGCACCACCTTGCTAGAGGCAATGTCACTGGGCAGTTCTTAAAGAGTGGTGGTGGGTTTGAGATTCCATTGTAAAGATATGCAAAGTGTGCCTAATGGGAGTTCCTAAAGTGTGCTGTGCTGTGTGGCTGGTGGTTTGTCTCTCTCTGCTTGGCCCTGTGAAAGCAGGCCAGCTTCTTCTGCCATTATGGAACTTCCCCTGGATCTATAAGCTTCAATAAATAATATCCCTTCCTCCATAACTGTGCCTGGTCTGGAAGTTCATCTCAGCCAACCTGAAGCTGTCTGTTACACTGTGTGTCACTTTTATTACCTTTCCTATTAATTTAATATTGACTTTTGGGAAAGTCAGTGAGCCTTCATTTTAGAACAGAAGATTATAGTACAATAGTTATCTGAATAGGTAGGTTAGACTAGAGGCTGGTTAAAATCTTTTTCACAGTGGAGGACTAGTGAATTCCATCAAATTTTGTCACTTAACTGAGCCATCATTACTCCTTTTTGCTTTTTCCCATCTGCTGTATAACATAGGAGTCTTTCTACTTCATGATGATATTCTACTACCTAGATTATCTCCCACTCCCTTCTACATTTTGAGAAATCTCAAACTTCTATTGTTTGATGTCTATTTCAACTTTTTCTATTTTGCAGGATCCTGTATGTATGTATGTATGTATGTATGTATGTATGTATGTATGTATGTGTATATATATATATGTATATATGGACACAAAATACATAAATCTATTTTAAAGATTTAAAACACCCTTAGATTCATTTCTCTGTGCATCTCCTGTTCTGTACAGGGCATATCTTCTAGGTTCCATTTCTCCATTAATCTCATACTCCTTACCTCATTAATGTGGCTCTCATGCCTTCTACTGGACTTCAAAAATCATCATTATTCTTACTATTAAATCCAATACATATACTCAACACTAAACTTCCATAATATTTTAGAAATTCTTTTCTTAAACATTAATCCTCTTAAACCTCCTTCAGGTCCACCCCCCCATGGATTCCAAGAACCTATGCTTTTCTTATTTTCTTTTAGGAACCCTTGCTTGTTTCCAAGGCCCACTGGCTTGAAATACCATTTTCCATCCTTTCACCCTAAGAGGTTTCTATCTTTTATTGAGAGGTGAGTTTCCTGGAGGCAACAGATGGCAGGATCCTGCCTTTTAATCCAGTCAGCAAGCCGGTGTCTTTTGGTTGGGACATTGAAGCCATTGATATTAAGAGTTATTGAAAGATATGTATTTATTCTTGCCATTCTTCTTGTTTTGTAGTGTTTCCTGGGTTCCCTTTATTCACTTGTTTTAACTGTTTTTTGAGTATGGTTTATTTTTTCCTAATTCCTCATGTGTGTCTTTTGTTTTCTCTTCAGCATGAAGGATTCCCTCAAATATTTTTTGTAGACTGGTTTGGTCTTCAAATATTCTTTTAGCCTGCTTTTGTTGTGGAATGTCCTTATTTCTCCATCAATTTGGATAGATAGTTTTGCAGGATAAAGTTGTTATCTTTCGAACTTGGAATACATTATTCCAAGCCTTTCTGGCTTTTAAAATTTGTGTTGAGTAATCGGCTCTGGTCCTGATGTGTTTGCCTTTGAAGGTCACTTGCTTTTTCTCTCTAACTTCTTTCAATATATTTTCTTTGGTTTGCATGTTTAGTAGTTTAATTTTAAGATGGCAAGGAGAGGTTCTTTCTAGGTTTTGTCTGTTTGTGTTCTAAAAGCTTCTTGTATCTGCATTGACATTTCTTTCCCAATTTGGGGAAACTTTTCTTATATGATTTTGTTGAAAATGCCTACTAAGCCTCTGGATTAAAATCCTTCTTCTACTATACCCTGAATTCTTGTTTGATCTTTTCATAGTGTCCCAGATATCTTGGAATTTCCATGCATGCCTTTCTATTAGCTTGTCTTCCTCTTTGTTGGACTGTATTAGGTTTACCACCTGGTCTTCTAGTTTACATATTCTGTTCTCTCCTCATCCATTCTACTGGTGAGACTTTCCACAGAGTTTTTTATTTCACTGACTGTGTTCTTCAGAGCTAGGATTTCAGTCCAGTTTTTCTTCAGTATTTCTATTTCCTTTCTCATGTCCTGTAATGACCTTTTTATTTCATTAAGCTGGTTTTTGGTGCTCTCTTTCAGGAGTTTGTTTTCTTCTTTGAATCCTTTCATTTCTTCTTTTATTTCTTTGAGTATAGATAGAAGCATTCTTTTGAAGTCTTTGTCAGGAATTTTGTCTAAAACAGTCTCATTGGTGATCATTTCTGATGGATTTATAATTTTTGGTGGGATTGCATTGTGTTGGTTCTTTGTGTTTCTTGTATTATAATGTAGTGATTTTTGAATCCTGAATTGATTTGTTGTTTGGGTTTTCTACTTAACTGCAGTGTTCTTAGATGTGGCGACCCACCTTTATATACTTTCAGAATATGAGTTTAAGGTGCCAAGTGTAGCTCTTGTACACCAATCCAACCGCAGAAGTAATCCTAGGTGTTGAGTTTGTTTGCTAAGCAAGTATTCTAGTGGACTGGGTGGAACAATATACTGACAAATTCTAAACTTCAACTCAGCAATATACACATTCAATAAAAACCAGCACAGAATATACAAGTGTGGGGATTAAAACAAATAGTCTTATAAGGCCAAAATCCCTAAGGGTGTGTGTTTCTCTATACCCTTAATCCTGTCAGCTAGGAGGTAGAGAATTCTGTTCTGAATTGGGTTCCAGGTCAGCCTGGATCTGGATCAGACCCTGCCCCCAATAATGACAAAAGCAAAAGACAAAGGCCCTATAAATCTGTAAGCATTAAAGGGAGCAATATTCAACTTCCCCATGTACAGCTTATTTGAAAATGGTAAAGCCAACCAAAAATATGTACCCCTTTGTTGGGGTCCCTCTTAAGGCCAGCCCAGGAGGGACGGCAGGGTCTCTGCTGAGTTGGGGGTGAGAGGTGCAGAGTCATGACACATACTCCAGGAGTTGGGTGGAAGCAGCAGAGGGCAAGCTGCTGCAAACTTGTTTAGTCAATGAAGTGTAGGGGGTCTTGAGGGGTTTGGCTGGCCAATCATTGTATGGGGTGGGCCCCTTTTTGTGACCAATGACAACCTGTCTCTGGACAGATCATCTCATCTTGTAGCAGGTTTCTCACGAGCATGGGACTGTAGCTGTTGTCACGCCAGGCCTGCGCAGGATGCCATGTTCACAGAAGCCACTTCCTGGTTTCTTCTGACATGCAGTCTGGCTAGGGCCAGACCTGCATTGTGCCATACCCCTTAACCTACCCTGACATGGAAAGAGAGATTAGCACTTCCAATGCAAGCCTATGTACTTTTTTTTTCTTTTGTCAGCCGGCCTAGTTACCTTTTGATGTGGCTTCCAATCTGACCAATGCCGAGTGCCCACCTCAATCCCTCCATGTTGTGCTGTGGAGCTGGAGCTCAGCTCAGCTATGCTGGATGTGCTGTCCCAGGAGCTTCATGCCAGAGGTTCATGGATCTGATGGTTGGGGGATGGGAGAGTTTATGAAGCCTGGAATTGCTCCCTGTATCTCTTTCAGTAGCTCCTTAGTTTATCTCAGGTGACTTTTCTTTAGATTTCTGGGCTTTGCAAGGAGGCTGATGAGGTTGGAAAGTCCCCTTGTTTGGTTTCTGCTCCTGCTGCTCAGTGAGCTTGGTGGGTGGTGCCAGGCACACAGATTACACGGATTGGGGCCTCCGCAAATGGGGGCCACAAGCTCCTCAGTGGGATTCTGGCCATTTTTCTTCTTTCTGGTGTATCTTGGTCTCTCCTGCTTCTCCGCTGTGTCTAAGAAAAACCTATACTCCTGCACTTTTCAGAAAAAGAGTTTATTTTGTTGTAGTTTTGCTTAAATCCTTCCCTGGGCTGGTTTGGCATGGCTCCTATGCCACCATCTTACCTGGAAATCTCCCTTAAAATTTTTAAGAAGATTAAAACATGACCTTGGCATTGCCTACACACATGCCATTGTAAAAGAAAATTAACATCATGCCAAGTACCTTTTATGACCACAATTGGTAGTGTTTTATGGCAGGTAACTTGGTAATAATTTCATGGAGATTACACCAAATCGGAAACAAATAAACACTATGTGACTGGGGCTAGATCAAGTGGAAAAGCTTCTGGAGTGTAAAGAAGACACTCAAACTTGTGAAAATATACAGAAAGGGAGAACATATTGCCAAATTATATATCTAATAATCAGTTAATTTCATTATATAAGGAACTCTAGCAACGTAAGAGCCTACAATCTAGTAACTTAATTGAAAATTTGTATAAATACTTAATAAATATTTTTCTAAAGATGAAAAATTGCTAATAGAAGTATTTTAAAACAATACATAATGTGACTAATCATCAGGGAAATACAAATCAAAATTACAGTCAGACATCACCTCACACAGTAGCAATTTTGATAAAATTAAGGCAAGTGTTAGAGGGATGCAGAGACACTGAAACACATGCCCATAGTTGGCAGGAATGGAAAATGGCACAGCCAAATGGGAAAAGCATTTATAATTGACTCAGTAATTTAAAAAGTAGATCTATATTATTGTCATATAGTTCCATTTCTAGGTAACTTTCCAAAATAATTAAAACAAGAAGCTTAATATTAGAGCAGGTGATTGAGCTTCTGTTCATCACAGCAATATTCACAATATGCAAAGTATAGAAAACACATAAATTTCCACTACCAAATCTAAGACTAAGAAAATGTGGCCATGGTGTTGCATGCCTGTAATCCCAGTGCTCACAAGGCAAAGGTAGAAGGATCACTGTGAATTTGAGGCCAGCCAAAGTTTACATAGTGAATTCCAGGTCAGCCTGGGTTAGAGTGAAACCCTACCTTGAAAAATTAAAATAAATAAATAAAATAAATAAAATATGGAACATATTTCACACACACACACACACACACACACACACACACACACACACGAATATTCTTAAGCCTTAAAAGAAAAAAAATGTTGGAGCATAAAACAACATGAATGTATCTTAAAGATATTTAGGTAAGTGAAATAATACCAGTTAGAGAGTAAGTAATTACCACACTTCCTGATTCCTCCTGTATGAATTATCTAAAGTAGTCTATTTTCCAAAACTAGAATAGAATGGTGGTTACTATGAGTTAAGAAAAATCAGTGGTTACTAATCAATATGTATAAAGTTTGAAATATACAAGTTAGGTAAATTCAGTAGACCTACTGTAACGTTGTAATGTTGTAATGAGTATTATATACTTACATGTTTGTTAAGAAAGTATGATTACTACAAGAAAACAAAATTTTTAAAATTTAGATTAATTTTATTAGAAGAAATCTAATAGTATGATATAGACATCCAATAAAAAACAAGTAATAAAGGTGGGACAGATAAAAGTAAAACAAAACCCCCCAAATCAAAAAAAAAATTCCAACATGTCAATGATGACATTTATTGTAAATGACTTAGGCAACTCAATAAAATAACAGTCACTGTCAGACTGAATTTGAACAGCAGTCCATATTTTCCCCACAAGAAAAACACTTTAGATTTAAGGTACACATAGTTGAAAGTTGAAAGATTATTAAAAAGTAAATATGGTAGTTTGAATGTCCCCAATAGACTCAGGTGTTTTTATTTAAAAAGCTTATAATTTGGGGCTGGAGAGATGGCTTAGCGGTTAAGGCGCCTGCCTGCTAAGCCTAAGAACCCGTTTCCAATCTCCAGGTCCCACGTTTAGCCAGATGCAAAGCGACACAAGGGTGCAATGCTGCACTTGCCCACAAGGGGACGCACACATCTGGATTTTGTTCACAGCAGCTGAGAGACTGCTGGCACACCCATCTGTATTTGTCTCCCTCTCCCTCTCCCTCTCTCTCTCTCTCTCTCTCTCCAAAACTAAATAAAATAATAATTTTTTTTAAAAAAGCTTATAATTTGGATTCCCAGCTGCCTGGCTGGGAGAGGTGTCACTGTGGGCAGATCCTGGGGTCCAGGGAGCAGATCTGATTTATATATATATATATATATATATATATATATATATATATATATATATATATATGGAGAGAGAGAGAGAGAGAGGGAGAGAGAGAGAGAGAGAGAGAAAGAGAGGGGGGGGAGAGAATGGGTGTGCCAGGGCCTCTAGCCAATGTAAATGAACTCCAGTTGCATGCACCACCATGTGCAGCTGACTTACATGGGATCTGGAGAATCAAACCAGGATCCTTAGGCTTCACAGGCAAACGCCTTAACTGCTAAGCCATCTCTCAAGCCCCTAATTTTTATCCTAAAGATATGCAGAGTGTTTGAGCTCTGTCTGAGTCCCTGAGGTTTAGCTGCTTGTTTGTAGTATTGGTGGTGATTTTTCTCTCTGTGTTGATCTGTGAATGAGGGCCAGCTTCTTCCACCATCAGTGGAACTTCCCCTGGATCTATAAGCTTCAAACAAACCCTTCCTTCTCTAAACTTTCTGTTTTTGAGGTCATCCCAGAAGTATGGAGCTGACTACAACAGCATACTATATTAGCATAACTATAAGTGGGTTACACTGCCTATGATATTATACATTTCTTGGGATTTTCTGGTCACTTTGGTGACTAATTTTCTTCTCCTTTGCCTTAAGTATGCCTTAAGAAATATTCATACACTGATGGGATATTTCATTCCTACTTATTATGCCATATGTTCTATGTTCCAAATTAAGTTTTCCTAATTATTGCTTTCCAACTGTTAGAAAGTTCTTGATGCTATTAAAAGTAATCATGATTAAATGAGCAATTAATATAATTTATTTGTATTGTCTTGATCACTTAGTAGAAAAGACACCAGTGAGACAGAAAATGAGTCGACCTTGTTTTATCTGTATTCCAAGCCCCTAAACCTTAGAATATTACAGCTGACTAAACTGAAATGAGTGAACAAAGAAATGCAAAACTTACTCCAGTAATTTGTAGGAAATTTATCTGCTTTGATTCCCATGGGTCACAAAATGAACAAATGGGAGTTTTTACAGCCATTTTTAAAAGGGTCATCTACTGAATTATTGTATTAGGAACATTGGAAACATTGGTAAAATGGATTGCTAGGTTTGGGATTGGAAGTTTAGAAAGGGTCTGTGATTCTGAATCTTATGAATACCTCTTGTTATTCTATAAGTTTACCTACACTGTGTGAGCTTCCTTTACCACACCTGATGAAAGAAATAAATGTTTTCTGAGACTCCCATAACCAGAATGAAACTAGGGGATTAAGGAAGAATGGAAAAAATTCATGGCCATGTTAACAAGTATAAAGGCAGTAGAAATTAATTGGGCATATTGGTGAACTGGTACATATAGCCAAAGGTATACTGGCCCAATCGGATGAGGCCAGGCCTTGCAGCAGTCTATCGATACAGACCTTCTCCAAATGACAAGCATGTGGCTTGACATGAGAAGACATTGAAATTTCAATATATAGATGTCACCTAAGAGTACAGAAAAAATTGGCAGAAAGATTTGCTTCGAACTGTAACTGTTAAATACACATGGTGAGGAAAATCTCAAATAAGTAGCAATTCAGATAATATTTCTGATTAAGAGATTTTCATTGCATAAAGAAAGTTTTAATCCCCTTTAAGCTTCAGAAGAAAAAAAATTACTGAAAGAATTAACTTTGTCAGTGTTGAAGAAGGGTATGCTTTAGTATAGCTAGAATTAAATCCAGGTTGCTTAGCTCCTGTTTTGCATATGACATGAATCCCAATATATAACTCCTTGCATTCCCTTCAAATTGAAGTGAACACTGTTGGATTCTAAGAGCACTGGGTCACATACTTTTCTAATTGTTTCATCTTTCTATTTATTTTCAAATTCGTGTGTGTGTGTGTGTGTGTGTGTGTGTGTGTATGTGTGTGTCCAGAGTTACTTTCAGCTGCAAATGATGGCCAGAGGCATGGGCCACTTTTTGCATCCAGCTTTACATGGGAATTAAACTTGCCCCAGCAGGCTCTCCAGTCTCCCAAATTTGACTTTCATGATTTCCAAAATAGTTCCACCCTTTGTAAATCTTTCTAATTTTGAACTTATCCTTGCATTTTTGTTTTTGGAAAAGAAGAAATCTTATTCTTACTACGTTGAAGTGAAAAAATGCTGAGATTGTATATTTGTGTGATCTAAATGTAATCTATAATGTAATATGCATATTGTAGTAATAAATGCTCATATAACTTTATCAATAATATATCATGTACAAATTAATGTCTGAATTAATGTTGTGTGTCTGGACTAGAAAAAAGTAGCCAATTTTATTACATAATAAAATGATTTTAATTGTTGCAGTAGAAGAGCTTTATTACATATAGCTACTTTTGGAAACACCAACCTTTACATTGGCCAAAAAAATGTTAGCAGTCACACACAACTAAAAATAAACCAAAGAATACCATTCCTGGACGGGTGAAATAAAGTGACAGTATACTTTTAAAAGAAGAACGGAACATAGTTAATGACAAGATTTATAGATGTGCTTAAACAAATACAGCCTTTTCAAGTCAGTTGTTTCTAGCAAAGGCTTTGCAGTCTTAGCTTATGTTTGTATTTAAATTCAGAAATGAAGGTGTATGTAAAATTACTAAATTAAATTTCAATGAAATAAAGTGGGGTTCATTTCTCTTTTCAGTGCTTTAATTAAACACTATATTCTTTTTAAGAGTTATTTTTACTTATTTATTAGAGATAGAGAGAGATGGAGAGAAAGAGAGAGAGAGAGGTGGGGGGAGAATGGGCACACCAGGGCCTCTAGACACCACAAACAAACTCCAGATGCATGTGCCACCTTATGCATCTGGCTTCACATGGGCCCTGGAGAATTGAACCTGGTTCCTTATGCTTCATAGGCAAACACCTTAACCACTAATCCATCTCTCCAGCCCTAAACACTATATTCTGTTTGTCATGCTTTACTTCTAACACAAGATATAGCTATTTATAAATTGTTTTCTATGTTAACATATCAGTTACATCATAAAACTAAACATGTATACAAGTACCGAAGCATGAGAAGAGCTACTAGTTGGAAGGAATGGTTAATAATGGTAATTGGAGACCTCCCTGCAACCCCCTCCTCCCAGTTCCCTGGTCCTGGTCCATTCCCTTGCTGCTGGTTTGGGGCTGCCTAGAGCTTGTGAGATTGCTGTAGAAGCAGGCCCCTTGCTCCTCCTTCCAGATTGAAGGGCCCCTGGATCCCCAACTCACTGAGCCCTGCTCCAGAGGGTACATGCATGGAGTAGGCCAGATCTCCCTGTTCCCCAACCCCTCTTCTCAGTTCCCTGGTCCAGGTTCTCCTGCTGCTGGCTTGGGGTTGCCTGGACCCTGCCAGCTAGCTTCAGGATAGATCCGCTGCTCCCAAGTGTGCTCACACAGAGTGAGCTGGCCAGAGCTCCAGGTTCATTCCCCACCTTCTAGTTCCCTGGTCCCAGTACCCCTGTTGCTGCCTTGGGGTGGCCTGGATCCTGCATGTGCGCTATGGAAACAGGCCTTTTGCTCGGGTTCCCTGGGAGCAAAACAAACACAAAACTAAATCCAAAATGAGCTGGTACCATATAAGCCTTTATCTCTGGAGATAGACTAAAAGATATAACCCTCAACAGGAGTAAGGGGGGAGCATCTGAAAAGAAGGGTTCTGGAGAGGATAGGATGAAGCATATGTTTAATTTTTTTCTTTCTTTCTTTCCTTCTTTCTTCTTTCTTTTCTTTCTTCCTTCTTTCTTCTTTCTTTTCTTTCTTCTTTCTTTCTTCTTTCTTTCTTTCTTTCTTTCTTTCTTTCTTTCTTTCTTTCTTTCTTTCTTTCTTTCTTTCTTTCTTTCTTTCTTTCTTTCTTTCTTTCTTTCTTTTTGTCTCTGGCCTGTAACTCCCAGTCACACAAATTGGTTGCTACCCACAATAAGCTGTTAGTCAAAGAGACCTACAAGGTCCCCTAAACAAGACAGGTTTCTGTCAAAGCACTTGATTACCCACTTGAGGCAAAAAGTAAGACCCTATTGCTGAAGACACCATATGCTGCCAACACAGAGCATGGAGAAGCCTGGCTGGAATCTGGAAGTGAGCCAGTCCCCAGACAGTTACACTGTCTAGTGCTATACAGTGCTACATGAGCTACTGTGGGAAAGTGGCCACAGGGTCTGAGCAACCAGAGGTCTAAACTACTCAGAAACAAACACCCCGATAGGATGTAAATGCCAGTGCAATAGTGGCCCACATCCTTGGTGGGTAAGCAATAGCTTTTTGATTAGCTAAGATCTGCTCAGTGTAAAGGAACCCATATCTGGATTTGGGAACCAGATCAGAATCCTATGGAGACAAAGATTATGCTCACCAGTGTCAAGCTCTCGTTAGTCTTTGGATAAAAGAGGAGTTACATCATCAAATTCTTCCTAAATTAATAGTATTTATCCCACTTAAACTATGCTGACTTCACTCTCCATTGGAGAATCCCTTTTTCTTTGTCCGATGGTAGTGAGACTTGAGGATCTAAGCGGAACTGGGGAGATGAGCAAGAGTGTTGTCTCTATGGTGAACCTGCTAATCAGCGCCAGGGTATAGGAGGCAGACTCTGAGGATACTCAACACCTACCAAAGCAGAGATCCAGAGGCTCCTAAGAGCTCATCACTGAAGTAGACTTAATACTCACCCACCATGCCTCAGGGAATTTTTCAGAGGAAGGGGCGAAAAGATTATAAGAGTCACAGGTTAAGGCGTTCTCCCCCCACCCCAAAAAACAACTGACTGCTGCTCCCACAACACATACCCACAACCCTATTGGGAATAACTCTAACTCCACTGAAGAGTGTTCCCAGTGGAATGGGGGCAGGGATGAGGGAAAAGAAGGTACCAAAACATGATATATCCATACAAAATATGTTGTTAATAATAATAGTAATTGTAATTGTTCATAATTTAATGCTTCTTAATCATAATTGTTCAAGTAATAATTTCCATGCAATTTAATTTCCAAATATCCTAGTAGCTTTAAATTTTATAGTTAATTCTTTCTTTTAGTGGCTGAATATATTAATTATTTTGTAGAGCTTATTGAGCAGTGCATAGTGGTTCAGGTCCTTGATTCTAGTACAGAGGAAGCTGAGGTAGTAGGATTGTCATGTGTCTGAAGTTAGCCTGGGTTACAGAGTGAAATCTAGGTCTGCTGCACTAGAGTGAAGTGAGACTTGCCTCAAAAAGAGAACAGAAAAAAAAAGTTATTGAATGCCTCCTGTGTGTCAGGCACGATGTTTAAAAGATCTTTGCTATGGAATGAGCTGCTTGATAAGAGATACTTATTAAATGAGAAGCCAAATGTAAACTTTGTGGAATTGTTTTTATATGTATAAAATAAACATACTTTCTTTACTTGGTCTTCTATAAGTCACAGGAAGTGCATCTTGAGCAGAATTCAGTACATGAACCTTAAAATGATAGATCATATTAAGCACACTTTTAATCCCATCACTCAGGAGGCAGAGGTAGAAGAATCACTGTGAGTTTGAGGCCACCCTGAGAATACATAGTGAATTCCAGGTCAGCTTGGGCTAGACTGAAACACTACCTTGAAAAACAAAATCAGCAACAACAATGAAGATCATATTAAAAATATTTACCTGCCCCTTCCTTTACTTATGAAGCAGGAAAAATGTCTAACAGAAATTAATATTGAATCTGTCTTTGGTTGGAAAATGAAAACATGTATGTGTTTGTTGTTTGAAAAAGATTTGGGCCCTTCTGGTGTTTTGTTGTTTTTCTGGCAATTGCCAATAGATAAACACTAGTATATAATGAATTTTCACCTAAGTAAACACTACCACTATGATTTGCTTGTGAACCCCAACATTATTACTTAGTGTCCAAATGTTTCTATTATGAGTCCCTAGTTGAAAACATCTTCCTCATAAAATATAATTTCCTCAGGAATTATCATTAGTTCATTGGGGTTGTAGAAACACAGTAAAAGTAAGAGCACAGGCAACATTTCTCAATGTATTTGAAAGGTCAGGTTAGAAGAAAGAAACTTAAAGTGAGGATCACTATGTCTCTTATACACTATGTCTTACCACATGTCATCAGATCTTAAATAAGTAATAATCTCCTTGAAAGAATAGCAATAAATGTATGAGTTTGGAAAGGGAAAATAAAGAATATCATGACTACTCGTTTTTAAATATGTGGGTGAGAAGACTCTGATATGGTTTTAGAGTTAGAATAAAGGTAGATTTCACTTACCTAAAAGTTCTATCTAGCTAGAGAAAGAATATGAATATCCTGGACAGCTGAAAGAAGAACTGGGCACTGCACCTGTGTGGTTCCTGCCAATGACATTGATGCATTGGAAAGTAAATGAAAGTGTGTGGGAGATTAATCTTCAACTGAAGTGAAAGACTGATATCCAGAGATATCTTCTTAGCAGCCTAGAAAAAACTTACTCCTGGAATCCAAAAAGAGCTGATGATCAGGTGAGGGGATTAAGTAAGATAATGACATTGCTTTAAGAGGGTTGAATTTTTAGTCCCACCAAGTCTAATATGTCAAGATTAGATGAAATATAAAGTGAGACTCTAAGACTTAGAGTGATACTACAGAAATTGATATTCTTTTAAAAACTGAAGCTCTACATTTCCTCGATCTTTGACCTAAAAAGGATTCCCCCATCTCCATTAGTGGCTTGTGCTTCCTGGTTTATCCTAACTGGAAGACAAGACTTCACCTGGCAAATTAGCATGTGCTCCCCTCTAGGTCTGTCTTCACATCTCCTCCTGACTATGTGGCTGACAAAAAAAATCAAGCCTTAGACAAAGTCCGGGGAAGTGCTGAATCTACAAAGCTTATAAGAAGACATTTTGATGAAGAAGTTGAAGAGCTCTTATATACTGGCAGCATCCAGGACTCTGTATAGGATAATGTCCTTGCAGAAATAATTAACTCTGATAAGTTAAAAATGCTCACAGGATCACTTTTCTATGACATGCGATTCAAAATGCCAGGCAGGACCTGACAAGGTGATATACACCCACTGTTGGAATGGCTCTAGAGAAAGTGATGGCCTACAGAGAAGGGAAATGCTACAAACTTTATATAGACAGTACTAAAATAAATCAGATAAGAAGTTAGCTTATGGGAACAAATATTATCCTCTAGAATTCCCCAGAGAAATCCCCATTTACTAGAGCTAAGCCACTGAGGCGTAGGATGAGTATTAAGATATTAAAGGTGACTATTCACTGTAGGTAATGGCTAATTATAGGACCTTGTAGAACTGGGATCATTAACAAGAAACATAATGATATAACCCTAAAATAACAGAGGCTCAATGGTACAGTTGACAGAAGAGAATATGTATTATCATTGGAATAAATATCAAAGTTATTATAGTTGCAAGATATGGTGCTAAATAATAGAACATGGTACCCAGAAAAGAAGGACAGTGTCAAAGATAAAAGAGCCGTGCTTAGATAATGAAAATATTTTCAATATGGATGATCAGATAGCTCAGGACAGATGCATCATCAAAGTTCTATCACCTGGCTTAGTGCTCGGATTTGGGCAAGTTTTGAGACTTGATACAATCTGACTGTATTTATGAAAGGCACAGTTTCAAGAAGAAAGGATCCTGGACTGCTGTGGGTTTTATTTAATTTTATTTATTTATTAGAGAAAGTAAGAGAGAGCAAAAGAGGGAGAGAGATAGAGAGAGAGAGAATGGGCACACAGGGCCTTCAGCCACTGCAAATGAACTCCGGAAGCATGCACCACCTTGTGCATCTGGCTTATGCGGGTCCTGGGGAATCGAACCTGGATTCTTTGGCTAGTACCTTTGCAGGCTAGTACCTTAACTGCTAAGCCATCCCTCCAGCCCTGCTATGGGTTTTACATATGGAAATGCCCATATGAGGAAGTGTTAGGACTGTTTATGCTTAATGACCAGGGAATAATATATTTGGTTTACAATTAATTCATTAAGATCATTTTTTGTAAATCCGTTGAGCAATATAGACTAAAAATAGCTAAGGATTGCTCCTTTAAGTCAGGGTTTCTGCAACAGGCATCACTTAGACCAGTGAAGATATGAGGTAGTAGTGGCAGATAGCTAGTAGGGGCAATGAGATGTTGGGTATATGTTACAGTTTAAAGCCTAGTTGTAATAGTTCATACATCTTACTTTAGTGAGATAAGTGCTTCTTGGGCATTTTGTTAGAAAAGACACCAAAAAGAATCCTGGAAGTATTGTTTCCAAATTTATTAAAAGAAGAACATCTGCCCAACAAGGGAGTAACTATAGGGGTTATTGTATTGTGCCACCAAAATTTCATCAGTAGGAGAGAGTGTCAATTTGTCTTGCTGTAGGAAATATGGTGGCTTCCAGCCACAAGCAAAGTCAATCAACAATGAGTTTCAGTACTTTTATTCATTAAGAGAATGCTTTATTAGTTTCTGTAATCAAACCCATGTAGATAAGATCTTATATATTTAATACAGTGTATCATCCCTGTACAAATGGAAAAAAAATTAAGTTTAACATTTCTAGACCAGTATGGCTTTTAATTTCTGTACAATGTCAACTCAATATGTTAAACAGGATTTTTTTTCCAAACTTGACAGCACAGCTAAAGTTTCCAAAAATTAAAATTATATATATGTATTTATAAGCCAATAATAGCAGTATGTTATACATCAGTAGCAGCAACAGCGTTTTCCAGGTTTGCAGTTGTCTGAACAAAACTGTAGAGTCATCCAGCACGCTTATTAAAAAAAAAAAAAAAAAAAAAAAGTAAAAACAAAATCCCAGAAAACATCCCTGTTCTGTTACTGTTTTTTACCTGGCACCAGTTGTTTATTTTAGTTTTTTTAAGCTTCCCCATCATCATCTGGAAAGAAAACATCATTACACACAGATCCGATAAAACACAGTCCCTACTACACATTATAAAGCAGGTACAAGATATTCTCCATCACAGAGGGATACAGTACTGTCCTACATATATAATACTAGAGAATACAATATAAAAGGCATTATTTGAGACTTGATTCTACTTTTCCAGTAGAGGGCCCAAACGACACAGCTGTGTAGAGAAATGTACTCTTAGGATTTCCGTTTATTAGTGACACAGCTCTAAGTGCTTGTTCTCTTCATGAACATTAGCTAAAAACCGTTGTGGAAAAAAAAAAAAAAAAAAAACAGGAAAAATTCCCCATGAAACAAAACTCCAAAGCCATTGATTTCATACGAAGATGACTGAGTGAAGGTTAACAAGACTCAAGCTAGCGACCATTTTAGCAAATCTGTCATGTCTGAATGGTGAGAGCTCTGAGGATGAGAGGGGAGGCCAAGTAGTGCTTTAAAGCTTCAGATCACAATCAAAACAAAGCATCACTCCAAACAGAAGCAGTACCCAAACACTGCTCATGTGGATGCTGACATCCGTATTGAAGTATCTGCTCATTCATCTAGGAAGGGAAGATCAGTCACTACTGTACGTTGATTGTGTTCAACCTAATCCTTAAAAAAAAATAGGGAACTGCTGTAATAAAAAATAAGGCTGCTTTATCCAGCTCCAGTTATCTTCAGCTCACCCCCAGCCTATCACTACCATGACCATTTCTAAAGAATGTAAGGAAACAAAGAAACCACAGCGGGTGGATTAGCTGGGACCACCCAGCTGGCCAGGCGGGGTTACTCCTCTGTGGTATTATTTTCCTCCTATTTCTGGTGTTTTGTCTAACCATAAAGATCTTTGGGTCTGCATTGTATGCAGAAACTTAACAGTTTAGTAGGTTTGCCTAATATCACCTTCTTTCCAGGATGAACCAATATCTGATGACTGGTGACATGGAAGTTTCCAGTCTTGCATAATGTGGTTCAAGCGTTGACTTCTCTAAAGGGCAATACTAGCCCCAAAGTTCTTTAAGAGTCAGCTGGGACCTTTGTTGTAATGGGCCTGCATTGAATTAACTTCTTTCTCTGTTCAATCCCACTTTCTTCATGCTCCAAAAATTCTGATCCATAGGATTCATCCCTATAACCTTATTATATGCTAATCTCCTGTTAAGAGTCTGAGGGATATGACATAAGGGCTTACTATTTGCAGTACTGATATATGATAACGTCATGTAAATGTAAAGTTTTACTGTAATTAAACAAGAAGATTCACAACAAAATAACTGGGTTATCTCACCATTTCCCAAGTAATAATTATAACAGATACTTTTGAATGTATACATGGGTTAGCAATCATGTGAATGAGAGAGTAAAGCTCCAAATTCAGTGTCTGGAACATGGCAAGAGATCAGTATCCGATAATACTTGCCATTAGCATCACACATTGTGATCTGTATGAAGCTTTTGATTCATGCCAATGTTTATCAAATAATGCAGAAAGTGAGTAGTCTGCTTCTCACATGAAGTAAACTAAATACACAAAAACATATGCTTAATAACCTTACTTGTATAGGGACTCTAAATATAGTTGCACTCATAAAGGCAGAATTGAATAGAGGTTTTTCGGGGCATGGAGTTTGGAAAATAGTGGCTCCAGGGCATAAAAGTTCATCTATGAAGAAGAAATGGAGGACTAATATACAATATGATGAATAGTGTACTGTGTGCTTAAAATTTACTCAAAGGCTGGGGCTGGAAGCTGACTTAGTGATTAAGGCACTTTCCAGAAAAGCCTAAGGACCCAGGTTCCATTCTCCCAATCCCACGTAAGCAAGATACACATGATGGCAAATGCATCTGGAGTTCATTTGTAATGGCTAGAGGCCCTGTGTGTCCATTCTCTCTCTAAAATAAATAAATAAATAAATAAATAAATAAATAAATAAAATTTAAAAATTACTCAAAGGCTAGACATTGAGTTTCCTCAGTATAACCAAAACAGTCATAATTATAGGAAGTGATAAATGTTAACTAATATGATTTATATAACTTTAAATATATGTTATACTAAAACATCACCTTGTATACCTTCAACATATATAATCATTATTTGCCAAGCATAACTTAGGTGGAAAGAGTCTAGTCACTTCATTGTTAATCATAGTAAGATCCTGTCATAAGTCATAAACTACATCAGATTCTGAAGCTACAAACATAAATAAAATATGCCTTTGGTATTAAGAGTCTTGCATTTTAATAAGGGATCTTATAAATAGATAAAGGAGAACTTATTACCATGAAAATTAATGGATATACCATAGACAGAAAAAGTTAAAAATACTTAAAATAGTTTCAACTATGTAATAAAGATACATACAGAAAGTATACTGTAATATAATAGCATCTACTTTTGAAATCTGTGTTTTGTTCTTAAGATTCCTTGTACTTTTCAGGATTTGTGAAAAATTGATATAAGATAGTATCATATTTACAATAATTGTGGTCCTGGGCTGGAGAGGTGGTTCAGTGGTTAAGGCATTTGCCTGCAAAGTCTAAAGACCTGAGTTCAATTCCCCAGTACCCTCTTTTTAAAGATTTATTTATTTTTATTTATTTATTTATTTGCGACACACACACACACCATATATATATATATATATATATATATATATATATATATATATAGAGAGAGAGAGAGAGAGAGAGAGAGAGAGAGAGAGAATGGGTGTGCCAGGGCCTCTAGCCACTGCAAACAAACTCAAGACACATGCACCACCATGTCACCATGTGCATCTGGCTTACGTGGGACCTGGAGAATCAAACCTGGATCCTTAGGCTTCATAGGCATGTGCCTTAACTGCTAAGCCACCTCTCCAGGCCCCCCAGTACCCTCTTTATGTGGCGCATGCATCTGGAGTTTGTTTGCGGTGGCTAGATGCCCTAATGTGCCCATTTGTATGGCACAATGCAGATTGGGCCCTAGCCAGACCACATGCTAAAAGAAACCAGGAAGTGGCTTCTGTGGACGTGGCATTCTGCCTGGCATGACAACAGCTATAGTCCCATGCTTGTGAGAAACCTGCTGCGAGATGATCTGTTCAGAGACAGGCTGTCATTGATCACAAGAAGGGGACCACCCCATACAATGATTGGCCAGCCAAACCCTTTAAACCCACTACACTTCCTTGAATAAATGAGTTTACAGCAGCTTGCCCTCTGCCTGCTTCCACTCAACTCCTGGAGTCTGTGTCATGACTCTGCGCCTCTCACCCCCTACCTGGCAGAGACCCTGCAGTCCCTCCTGGGCTGGCCCTAGAGGGGACCCCAACACCCATTCTCATTCTCTTTTTCTCTTTCTCTCTTTCTCTCTCTCTCTCTGTTTGTGTGTGTGTGTGTCTTCTATCTTTCTGCTAACAAATAAATTAATTAATGAAAATTTTTAACAATGTCATCTTGTAGTCAAGTCACATTCTACATGTGCATTTGTTCATAATTTTATTAATATTTGAATTAAATTCATGGAGTGGTTTGCATTTTTTGTTGTGAATTACAAAATACTTTATTTTACTCAGTGACAACCTTGATAGGATCCACCATATATTATCCATTTTTACCTTTTAGAGAAATCTTGTATAGAATCCTTCCCCTCATTGCATTATTAAATTAATGATACTAAAACATGAAAGGTTAATATTTCTGTATTTAATACAATAGATCACTTAAAATGGTTCCAAATTTATAATATGCAAAATTATCTTTAACACCCAATTAATTTATGATTCATTCAATAGCACTGATATTTTGAATACAAGTAGATTTATTAAAATGCATGCACTATAATTTAATGGCTGGATAGTTGGCACTGTTCCTAGTCCTCCATTGTAGAACTCTAAAATATATATTTTAATGAACAATTATCATTTGTATTCAGAAAGCTCATTGTTGAGGAAATGGCAAAGCTATGTTATATTATTCACAACAGGTATTTTTTTTTATTTTTCTGGAGGTAGAAAACAAGATTTTTTTCTAAAGTCTAGTTCTATAAACATAGTTTGTTATTTCTGAGATTGCTTCCATAGCTCTGATGATATCAGGGACTGGAAGTGCATTTTTAGAATGAGTATGGATCTGTGTATTTAATTAATTATGTTAGTCTAATTCTACTTTTCTTCACTTTAAGTTTAATTAATGTATAAATCCATTATAACCAGATAATTAGGATCAAGATAGTTAATTGCATAAAATATAAACTTCTAGTATTGCACAATTAACAGCACAACTAAGCTGAGTCTATGTTATTATTAAACAAGATTTTGGTAGCCTCCCTTCAATAATCAGAGGTCACCTGGTCCTGCTACAGTGTGGTATAGACTGGTGAGTACCGTTCACTCAAGCTTAAATACTGAGTGAGACAATCCTGAATCTTTGGCATATTATAGGTGCAGAATGAAGACAGCAAAATCTAGGAATATTTTTGGCATCTTTCCCCTTAACCTAGAGAACTTAATGTAAGAAAATCATTTCCCCACCCAGACTTGCCTTTCAATACATTCACTTCAACCTACTTTTGAAGTTTGAAACATGAGCCTACCAGTATTAAATTATGAAAATAGATAAAAAATACAGGTTACCAATCATATAATGTGTATAATTTCTAAGCATAGAATCTCAAAATTTATAGTAACAGTAACAGAAAATATATGAAACTCTGTTGGCAGATTTACAGTTGAACAGAGATCAGATGATATTAGCATTGCACTTATTTGGTTTTAAATGATTTGTTCTTGAGGCTGGGGAGATGGCTTATTTGATAACATTTGTACCGTGCAATCATGAGGCTGTTGTTTGGATCCCCTGCACCCATGTTCCTGGTGGATGGATGTGGCAACTACCAGTAAATGGGAAGTCAGGGCATCCCCAGATCAAGCTGACTAGATGGATTAGTTCATTGAAGGCTCAAGTAAGATAGCTTGCATCAAAGTAAAAATAGAAAGGAGAATAATTGAGGAAGACAACTGATGACGCACACATACAAACACACAAAAACATGAATCCACATACCTATGTGCCCACATGCATGAACACAGTGCACACACACATATACACTTGAAAATGATTTGTTCTTCCATCAATATCTGTTGCCTATTTTCTGACACACACACACACACACACACACACACACACACACGTGCACACAGACTCAAAAATATACACACACACTCCTTATCCAAAGATTTTAGCATTTAATTATTAAGAAAGGTGTGAGTGAAAAATTCTATTATGTGGGAAGGCTCTCCTGTTAGTAAAACTAGCTACAAAATATAGAGGAAGTGTTTATTCTAGATGAGGGAAAAGGAAATATATGAAAAGTAGTGGGAAATAGAACCAGATAGGTTAACGATAACCAGTTATGTAACATAATCTAGACCAATTCAAAATTTGGAGGTATAACTTAATATGTAGAGCTTCCATGACATTCTATTCTATATTTTATGTGCTTTTTCACAGATGCTAGCAGGCATGTGATTAGATTTAGCAAAGTAAGTAACTAGTTTGGTTTTTAGATAGTGGTTAAATTGACAAATTCACAATCACACCAATTTCAAATTGCTTTTTGATGTACTGTTATTATGTGGAGTGGATATCAATTTCTTTTCTGTTCCTCAAATGTGCGCCTCATTTTGTGCATTATTACCTGCAATCTCTCGATTTACTGAGAAAGTACCAGATCATTCAATAAGAAAAATCTGTGTGTGGAAATGGGGATTTGGTCTACAACACAGTTCCAGACTGGACTGAAACACAAAATACTTTGTCTATCTCCTTGGGAAACCCTTTTTCTGAATGGCATTCACCCCATTCTTCCAATGTATTCCTTAAATTTTTGATCAATTGTTTTTACCAAAACAAAAATAAATTCACTGAAGTAGCTCATTGAGTTTATACTTTATAATTCCATCTGGTTTACAATGCATTTTATTTTTAAAATTGGAAAAAAATCACATACATACACACACATGCACACGTTTTATCCAATATGGTTTTTAAAATATTTATACCTCGAGAAATGTTACAGTAGCGCTAATTGACATATACATTACTTCCCATAATGGTATTTTTTGTGATGAGATTACTTAACATCTAATTTAGCCAATTTGAAAATATACTAACTATCACTATGTTGTTCAATAAATCTTTTGAATTTATTTCTTCTAAGCAACTGATATTTTGTTTCCAAGGACAAACACCTCTTTGGATCTACCATTGTACTGTACTTGTATGTGTTCAACTTAAAAAATTCCACATGTGATGAAGTATTTGTCTTGCTGTGTCTGGTTTACTTCATAACATAACATAACATAACATAACATAACATAACATAACATAACATAACATAACATAACAACATAACATAATGTCTTATGGATTCATATATATTATGTAAATGACAAGAGATATTTGTTTACAAAGGGTGAACAGTACAGCATTCTATACATATATATCACATTTTATTTGTACATTCAATGACTTCTGGACATGATGCTGATTCATTATGTACATTTTAAAACCTGCAAAAGGTTTATTATAAGCATACAGTTTGGGGAGGTACAGTACATCATGGAGGGAAGTCCTAGCAATAGGAACATTAACCGTCAGGAATCAGAAAGATGAATGCTGATGCTCATCTAATTTTCTCCGTTTTATTAAGTCTAGGAGCTCAGCTCATGAGGTTGTGCCACTCCTAGTTAAGACAAGTCTGCCCATATCATTCAGCTTTCACACTGTAGAAATGCCATCATAGCCACTCCCAGAAATTTGTTTTCTAGGTGATTTTATATCCAATCAAGCTGACTAGAGATTAAGGATCATAAGTTGAACCCCAACAAGTTGACACCTACACATATCATTAATAAACATAACCTTGCACCCCTTTTCTGCATAGGCTCATGGCCATCTCCTAATACAAAATAATCAGTTTAACTTCAAAAATCCCCATAGTCTTTAGCAGTCCCAACACTATTCAAAACCATGTCTCCCTATCCCTGCAGAGACTGATTGAGGCCTCTTGGTTCCCACAGTGACTACTATTGTTCCCACTGAAAACCCTCAGCAGAATTGAGGCAGGGTAGAAGGGGCCTTTGTGTGCAAGCTTTTTATTTAAAAAAATCAATAAATTAAAAAAAATAAAAATTTTAAAAGTCTAAAGATTCTTCAAGTCTCAAAGCAATTAACTTATAACCCATATAAAATTAATAAGTAAGTCAGATGTCAGATGTTTTAAGTATTCAGTGGCACAGGGTTAATATTCCCATTCCAAAAGGAAGCAATGGCATGTAGCAAGGAAAGTTTGGACCAAAGCAGCACTGAAACAAGGAAGGCTAAAAACAAATCTTGCAGCAGCTTCATGACTGAATCAACTGGATTCAAAATGGCCTTGTTAGTCCCATATCTTCAATCCTTCTGCTTATAGCACGCATGGCCTCTACCTTGAGCCAGCTCCATTCTATACTGGCAGTTTTTCTTGCCAGATATTCCATTGTTCTGGCATCCCCAACATCCTGGGTTTGGCATTGAAACTTATAATTCACCTCAAAACAAATTACTCCATTCCTTTTGTATCTGTCACCATTCAAGTGGTCAGGATATGTGGGGAATGCAGACAGATTTTTTGCCAGAGTATAAAATGAACTACGTCTAGCCCAGTTCCTGATAGAGCCTTTGTTCCTCTCTGAAGTCTCATGAGATGGGCCTCTGCAGAACACATTCTACTCAGCATTCTTGTCTGTTAACTCCTGTTAGAATAGCTTCTTAAGCTCTACTTACAGAATTCTAGGGTTTTTCCAGCACATAGTTCCAAACTCTTCCACATTGCTATCACAAATCAGTTCTAAAAGCTTACAAACCACAAGGTAAGGTTGATCGTAGCAATAGTCCCGCTTCTCGGCACTGATTTGTTTTTAATAGTTGCTTTTCTATTTGTAACCTGTCAAGAAGCCACTTAAGGGAGGAAGTGTTTGTGTAAGCTTACAGTTTGAGGGATATAGTCCTTTATGATGTTTGGGAAGTCATGGCGCCAGGAGCATGAAGCAGCTGGTCACATTGAATCTGCAGTCAGGGAACGGAGGGTGATGAATGCTGACGTGCAGCTAGCCATTCCCTCTCTATTCATTCCAGAACCCCAGCCCATGAAGTGTTCTTGCCCACAGTTAGGGTGGGTCTTCCCACCTCCATTGATCTAATCTAGAAACTGTCTCACAGACACGCAGAGAGAGTTATCTCTTAGGTGATTCTAGATCTTGGAGGATATATGTTAGATGAAAATGGTCAATTTTGCCATAAGTCAATCCTTTGAAAACAGGAAAGACCTAATTAAAAGTGATGGTAGTAAAGATTTGTTTTTAGATCTCAGGAACAAATGAATAAATGTCAATATGATAGTTTTAAGCTCAGTGCTGATGCCTCTTCCTGGGCAGCTCTTTTTATGCTCTGTAAGCTTTGGTATTTCCATGCAAATTGCCATGTATAGAGGTAGAAAAAAATGTCCCCTCTATGTTTGAATGAAAAAAAATTAATAAAGAAAATACTTTCCATCCAGATTCCCAGCAGTCATTTCATTCCGTCTCATTGCCCATTGGTCATATTTCTTGCTTGAAATGAGTAATTTAAAATTGAAAGTGGCAGCACACTATGTCAAGCATAAAGGCCTTTGAACCATGTCTTTGATGTCAGTCCTTTATACCTGAACAAAATAGTGGGCAAAGCAGATCTATTTGCATCTTCAATGATTCACACAATGATTCAAGGTGACAGGATCTTGTCTCCCATGAAGGATAGGCTCCATATAGAAGAAAGTTTATTATTATTATTATTTGGTTTGTTATTTATTAATGGAAGGATAAAATTATGTTGGCCTAAAACATCACAAACCAAGCTCAAAAACATCTAATGACTCTAGAAATTGATATTCAAATTATGCAATAAAATAGGAGTTATTGGCTTTGATTTTCAAGTATTTAGCATTAGTTCAAGTGCTTAATGAATATACATCCATGCGTGTTTGTGAAATATATAATGAAAGTTGTATACTTAAACTTACATCAAGACTGACAATAAACAGAGCTGTAATAACATAGGTATTGCCATCTCTCTATTTCCACAAAGGAACATAGTACTATCTGAGCAGGGAAATATACAAAACCTGAAATAATCTAGGGTTGAAAATGAGCTTTCATTTATATTGATTTTAAGTTTAACTTTCCTAAAATAAGAAAGGAAAAGGAGGAAGAAGGAAATATAAGCTCTTGAATATATACCATGTCCCAAGATCTTCCACTTAGGTTATTCCATTTAATGCCTATAAAGAAAATGAGTAGATCTCATCACCATATTTTTTAAATTTATGTTATTTATTCATTATTTGAGAGAGAGAGTGAGAGAGAGAGGGAATGAGCATGCCAGGGCCTCCAGCCACTGCGAACAAATTCCAGGTGCATGCACCACTTTGTGCATCTGGCTTACATGGGTCCTCGGGACTCAAACCAGGGTCCTTTGGCTTTGCAGGCAAATGCCTTAACTGCTAAGCCATCTTTTCCAGCCCACTATATTTTTTTAAATAATGAAGGATGCTACATGCCACTGTAAGGGATAGGTAAAGACAACCAACACATCACTCAGGTGTGTCTCACCCCAAGGTTAAATTCTTCCCACTACACCTCCTAGCAATGTGGTTTTTAAATTCTAGACTCATGTTTAGAAATATTTCATCCAATATTGTTGAAAATTTCAACATACTTGGGATTACTGGTCATATGGCTATACTTTCTTTTCAAAGCAAAAGCGTCTCTATCATGTTGAATAGAAATGAAAGTTGTGCCCCATTCCCAGTCTTGGTTCTCTTACTGCAGGCTTAAGGCTGTCTAGAACTTATGAGCTTGTTGTAGAAGCAGGTCCCTTACTCCACATTCCTTATTTAATGGCCTTTGGGTGCCCAAGTTTTGGATCCCTTGCTTCAGAGGGTGTGCATGTGGAGTGAGTAACATTTACACAATGGAATTCTACTCAGCACTAAGAAAAAAATGATCCAATGAAATTTGTAGAAAAATGGACAGACTTGGAACAGATCATACTCAGCAAACTCATACAATCACAGAAAAATGCCATATGATCTCACTCATCTGCAGGTCCTAACCTGAAACAGCTAGAGTTGTTGACACACTTGATAGGCAACACAAGGCCCAGACAGTAGGGATGAAAGGGTTTGTGGGGGCCGTAGGAGACGGTGGGAGAAAACAAACACAAAACTAAATACAAAATGAACTGATACCATAGAAACTTTTATTCTTGAAGACAGACTAAAAGATAACCCTTAACAGGAGTGAGGGGGGTCACCTGAAAAGAAGGGTCCTAGAGAGAGTGGGATGAAGCCTAATCTTAAAAAAAAAATATATATATATATCTGACCTGTAACTCCAAGTACTGGAAATTGGTTGCTGGCTGAGCCAAGAGCGGTGGCATACACTTTAATCTCAGCACTTTGGAGGCAAATGTAGGAGGATTGTCATGAGTTCAAGGCCAACCTGAAACTACATAGTGAATTCCAGGTAAGTCTGAGATAGAGTAAGACCCTACTTTGAAAACCAAAAAGAAATTGGTGGCTACACAATGAGCCATTAATTAGAGAGACTTACAAGTTCCCCCAAACAAGACAGGCTTCTGTCAAAGCACTTGATTACCCACCTGAGGCAAAAGCTAAGACCCTGTTGCTGAAGACACCATATGCTGTTGACACACATGGAACTATATAGCTGGAATCTGGAAGAGAGCCAGTCCCCAGATAGCCCATCTAGTGAGACATAAGCTGCTGGTGGAAAGTGGCCACCAAGGGTCTGAGCAACCAGAGGTCTAAGCTACTTCAAAGCAAACACCCTGACAGGATGTACATGCCAGTATAATAGTGGCTCACAGCTTTGGTGGGTTAGCTTTCTGATTGGCTAAGAGATCTGCTCAGTGTAAAGGAACCCATATCTGGAATTGGGAACCAGGTCAGAATCCTATGGAGACAAAGACTATGCTCTCCAGTGTCAAGCTCTTACTAGTCTTTGGCTAAAAGAGGAGTTACATACATTAAATACTCCCTAAATTAATAATGTTTATGTTCATTCCATTTAAGCTGTGCTGACTTCACTTCCTGTTGGAGAATCTGTTTTTATTTTTCAGAGACCTGTGAAGATATACTACCCTTTACACTTCAGCCAAGCCACAGCTGAAACCACAGAGGAATTGGGGAGATGAGCAAGAGTGCTGCTTCCATGCTGAACCTGAGGAGGGTCCTCAGTGGAATGGAGGCAGGGATGAGGGAAAAGAGGGTGCCAACACATGATGTTGGTATTATGTGATGTGGAAATATGTTGTTAATTATAATGAAGAAAGAAAGAAAGAAAGAAAGAAAGAAAGAAAGAAAGAAAGAAAGAAAGAAAGAAAGAAAGAAATGAAAGTTGTGTTTGCCACAAACATTGAGATGGAATTCAATCAAATAACTATCTACCAAACATTCAGAGAATATTAAGCAGAGGATTTCAGAAGCATAGCAAAGATGGGCTTAATTATGGAGAATGTGGTAAAAATTGACGTGCCTCTTCAGGGTAAAAGCAGTTAAGAGGATGTATGAATTTCCATCACATTAGGAGGAAAAATGGGAACTAAGGAATAAGACAGGGAATGAAGAAAAGTGAAGCATTAGTGGGATGCTTTGTATGTGGTCCTGCAAGAATAGTAAAACAATGTTCCCTAAGCATGATTTTCATAAGACTTTTGTATTAGACCTAAGTATAAGTTATTTAGAAAATATAAGTCATAAAATATTTTAGATTAGAGGTACATTTTACTAAAATATTCATGTATTTTCAAGCAGAGGGAATAAAAGAGGAGAGAGAGAGAAAGAGAGAGAGAGGGAGAGAGAGAGAGAGAGAACGCATGCACCAGGGAATCTAGTTGCTGCAAATGAACTCCAGATGCATGAACCACTGTGCATCTGGCTTTACATGGGTACTAAGAAATCAACCCTGGGCCATCAAGCTTTGAAAGCAAGCGCCTTTAACTGTTGGGCCATCTCTTCAGGCCCCTTCTGCTATTTTTTTATATATATATATATATATATATATATATATATATATATATATATATATATATATATTTTTTTTTTTTTTTATTTAGAGAGGGAGAATTGGTGTGCCAGGGCATCCACTGCAGTCGAACTCAGATACATGAGCCACCTTGTGTGCATGTGAGACATTGCATGCTTGTGTCACCTTGTGCATCTGGTTTATGTGGGACCTGGAGAGTTGAACATGGGTCTTTAGGCTTCACATGTAAGCACCTTAACTGCTAGGCTATCTCTCCAGTCCTGACATTGTTTTAAGTAAAATATCATAATAGTGTTACAAAAGACATCTACTTAAGTCTATTTGTATATTTAGTTTATTTTGAGAATGGGCATGCCAGGCCCTCTAGCTGCTGCACATGAACTCCAATGCATGCACAACTTTATGCATCTGGCTATATATGGGCACTGGGGAATCAAACTGGGGTTGTTAGGCTTTTTAGGCAAGTGCCTTTGTTGCTAAGCCATCTCTCCATCCCATCTGTGATTGGTTTACGTTTTCCTGCTGGTTTTATCTGTTATTACTTGTACTATGCCTGCTTAGTTTTAATGGTGTAGCCACTGGTAAGTGCTCAGTGTTTGTCTTATAAATAACTCCTCACCCATGCTTTTATAAGTAACCCTAATTAAGCTAATTGGTTCACTAAAACATAAAACCAGGTTAAAATGACATGAAAGTAGATGGGGGAAGAGGAAGGTGATCAGTGTCAGTGGGAGAATGACATGAGAGGGTCATGGAGGGGTAAATGTAATCAAAGGATGCTATGTACATGTATGAAAATGTGAGAATAAACCACATTATTATGGATAATTAATCTATGTTAATAGAATTAGAGAACTTGAAGTATAAGATAATGTCCTTCTCTGAAAAAGCAGAATGTTACATTTATGCTTTCAAGGTGCCTAGGACAATGGTATTTAGAAACATGCTTCTAAATTCCAAACTTGAAGTTTGTCCACTGTTTGGAAGATGTGAATTAAATAGTAAAACCAAAATGTTGCTTTGTTTTATATCATGTTATTTTTTTGTCCCATTATAAGACACATGTATTTTTTTAAACCAAACTTTACATGTTTGTCAGGGCATAGTTTCCAACTTCTGTTTCTCTGGCTATTCTAGACAGTCCAAACGACAGAATATAAATGAGATCATTCTTTTAAAAAGTATTTAGTTTAATTTATTTATTTGAGAGAAATACAGAAATAGGCAGGTAGAGAGAGACAGACACACACACACACACAGAGAGAGAGAGAGAGAGAGAGAGAGAGAGAGAGAGAGAGAGAGAGAATGGGCACACCAGGGCCTCCAGCCACTGAAAACGAACTCCAGATGCATGTGCCCCCTTTGTGCATCTGGCTTACATGGGTCCTAGAGAGTCGAACCTGGGTCCTTTGGCTTTGGAGGCAAGCACCTTAATGGCTAAGCCATCTCTCCAGCCGGAGATCATCTTTAACAATGACAGTTTTCTTAGATGGAACATCCTTAGTGGTCTGTTTCTCATATATACTTGATAGCTGCCTTAGTACTTGCTCACTTTTATGTTAGCGTCTTGATGCTTTTAGAGAAGGTGCAATTTTATTTCATTCACCTTTGAACAATACCATTAGCTCAATAATTGCTCCAGATTATGTATTCTGTAATTACCTAAAATACAAGCCTTCATTTTCATTCCAACAAAGTGTTCAGAACTCTAAGATAGCAGTAGAAAACAAGGGCAGCTTTGATGATCATTTTATTTGTTTTGGTTTTAGAACCTTACTTTTCCTTTAAAAAAAAAACTAGGTTATAAATCTATAATTACTTGATCTCCTAATATTCATGACTAGTTTAATGATGGATGCTTATCAAATAGATTGAGTAAATTGCTTAATGTGTTCTTTTAGGTCTTAAAAAATATCCTGAAACTTTTACCCTCTAGTAACCTAAAAAAACTATAGTAAGGCAGATAACAAAAATGTTTTTTCTCTAGTTTATTACAAATTAAAATCATAACAATTAAGCCAACTAACATAAAGCAAATTTTAGGCTGGGTATTTTTCCCTTATTTTATGTAATGTTTAATGGCTGAGGGTCATCCTAACATTTCTGAGAAATTCTTGAATATCTCATGAAATCAAACTTCAGTGTTCAGACTATGTCTGAACCAATTTACTTTTGCCTCATGTTGTCATCAAGAAGGTTTCTAATATGTCTACCTTGACACGTATCTGACATTTCTGTTATTTCCTTACCCCAAAGTACATTCTCATGTGTGTGTAAAATCCTTGCATAATAGAAATCTATTGTACATATAAAATTTTATCCTCTTATTGTTACCCATTATTTGAGTAAGGACTTTATTGTATCTCATGAAATATTATTTGAAAGCATACATGCTCTGTATTATACAAATGATATTTTTATTTAATTGTTTTATTTTATTTAAGTGCCTTATTTTTATTTAATAATTATTTTTGAAAAAACTAAACCATATGCTAGTTTACTACAACATAAATTACTAGAGAGTAAATATATTGATACATAAATTTTTATCCAATTTTTATTTATATTAGCATGGAATTATTTCTATGGGTAGAAGTTCAACTTAATTATTCTATAGTGAAGGAATATGAAAGCCACGTACCTCAAAGTACTACTTCCATAGGTTGTGAAGATTCAAATTTTAGCTTAGTGATAATGTTAACTTTATGCTACACTTGGAAAAAATAATTGATTCGTTGCTAATTGTGTAGGTTTAAAGATTTACATTTCTTTAGGAATGTACATGATTTTGCATATAAGTGACATGCTTGTTATGTTTTGACCTGATTACAATTTGCATTCACAAATAATGTGAATATTGTAGTAAATGAATGCATTATGAAATGTAATCTTTATTTCTTTCCTACAGATTTAACTGATTTTTTTTATTTTGTGCTTTAGATCCTGCTACTCACAAGGAAAAGAAGAGATTTTTGTCTAAAATGAATTTGTCTAAAAATAAATTTGTCTAAAAGCCTGTTTGGCTTCAGGAAAGCTATGTTTCATGAAAATTCATCAAAGGAAAACAACCATCAAGTTCAGGATGTGAAGGAAATCTGTGTGCACCAGAGCACAGAATTTTCTAGAAATAAATGGGAATGAATTTCAATACAAATGGTATCATAAAAGATTCAAAGGACAGAATGAATTTGAGGTTGCCTAGGCATGGAGAGGAGACTGTTAATTTTTGAAAGACTTCAACTCCACCTGACCCAAGTAACACAGCTACTTCTCTCTGAAGACCTTATCAAAGATCTCACTCTCATATTTGGAGGATACTGAAAATTTGAGGCTGGATGTATTAATGTTATTATGTGATATGGGATATTATCTATAGCTATATATGTATATCATCTATCTCTTATCTATCTATCTATCTATATATATATAATACACACATATATTCAAACAAACATACTTATATAATGTGCAATTGGTAATTTTTCTTAACCTTTCAACTTTAGCATGTAATTTATGTGAAATGAAAGCAGAATGGAAGTCTTTTGCAAACAAAGTATAATGGCTTAAATGTATGAATATAATATAATATAATGAAGCCCATTACTTTGAATACTAACAAAGACAAAAAAATCGGGGCTGGAGAGATGTCTTAGCAGTTAAGGAAGGCACTTGCCTGCCAAGCCAAAGGACCCAGGTTCAACTCCCCAGGACGCATATAAGCCAGGTGCACATCTGGAGTTCATTTGCAGTGGCTGGAGGCCCTGGTGTGCCATTTTCTCTCTCTCTCTACCTGCCTATTTCTGTATTTCTCTCTCAAATAAATAAATAAAGATAAAATATTTAAAAATCTATCTTAATTACTCACATTATATTATAATTTTATACATGGTCAAAAGACCAAAACTCAACTTTCAAGTAACAAAAGGAAAATATAATTTTAAGATTAGCATTTTCACTTCTTACTTATTTGTGATGAGCCTGATTCCCACCATTTATCTAAGCCTCCATTTCTTTCTTTCTTTCTTTCTTTCTTTCTTTCTTTCTTTCTTTCTTTCTTTCTTTCTTTCTGTCTGTCTTTCTTTCTTTTTAATTTGAATTTGAGAGAGAGAGAGAGAGAGAGAGAGAGAGAGAGAGCTAGACAAAGAGACAGAATGGGTGCGCCAGCAGCCTTTCAGCCACTGTGAACGAACGAACTCCAGATGTGTGCACCCCCTTGTGTGCATGTGTGACATTATGCACTTGCATCACTTTTGCATCTGGCTAAAAGTGGGACCTAGAGATTTTAATGGGTGTTCTTAGGCTTTGCAGCCAGGCACCTTAACCACTAAGCCATCTCTCTAGCCCAGCCTCAGTTTCTGTATGTTAAAATGAAAATGAAATTGACTTAAAGCTTGCCTTTAAGATATGATTCCTTTGATGAGCACATGTGATGTAAATTTTAAAAAATCAAGAATTGAATGTCTTTAAGAAACTTGAAAAACATAAGATTTTATTGTCCTTCATGTAGTCAGAAAGCTCCTTTCTTGTCATAAATGGTAGCTTACTATGTTGCAATAGTTAAAATTTATTACTAAAACAATTCTCTTCTTACTGCATATGAAAGGATAGCATAAAACCTTTAAAATAGACCATTCCATAAAAGAACAAGATAGGGATAGACTGTGGGTGCATACAGCTTGACTTTTCACTTTTAAATGCCAAGTTAGATCCTATTTTGGCAGTATCTGAATGACCTGTCACTTTGATGGTGACAGCCCAGAAGCATTATCACAGGGATGGAAATACTTTAGAATAATCTCATGTTAACATTAATGGGGTGCTGAGCACTGTCTCTGTATGAGACAAAAGGTATGCAGCAGCTGGAATGCAGAGCTTCGTCAGGGCATCCAGCAGGTGTTTCTGACATATCTCATGACTTTAGAACAGTATGGCCCTTCTTGATAACAGATGATACAAAAGCATCCTTCCCACTGGGAGAGTGGCTAAATGGAGAGCAACAATGTAAAAAGAAATACAGATCTCTTCAAAGATATCAAAGCCAAATCTATCTTGTCCAAATTCCTTTCAGCAAAAATAAAAATATTTACCTTTTATATGATCAAATCTCCAGAGGTTTACAGTTGTTACATTAGACAAAATCAATTTTTTATAACTTCAGTCCTTGGCTACAGGACTATAGGGACTCTGAGGAAATGGTGGCATTTTTCAACTTTTGTTTGAAGAAAAATATGTATGCATATGGCTGTGTCTTCTAATTTATCTATAGAATCCTTCATGATCAGACATTTGAGAGTTGAACAAAAATGCAGAAAATGGGCTGGAGAGATGGCTTGGTGGTTAAGGCACCTGCCTGTGAAGCCTAAGAACTCACATATGATTCTCCAGGTCCCATGTTTAGCTAGATGCAAAAGTGACGCAAGCGTGCAATGTCACACATGTGCACAAGAGGGCACACGTGTCTGGAGTTCGTACACAGCAGCTGAAAGGCTGCTGGCATGCCCATTCTCTCTTTCTCTCTCTGTGTATCTCTCAAATTAAAAATAAATGCAGAAAATATTCTTTCGTAATTTTGCCCTTCATCTGTACTTTATTGTCCAACTATTTGTTTTTACTCTCTAATTTCTGCATTTGAAGCAATTGTTCCAGTTCCCTTTTGCTCCTCTTGTTCCTCAAGACTAAAAATGATTCTGTTGTCCTACAGTGCAAAATACTTCCTCCCTTTACTTTAAAGTACGTCAATAAAGTAGATGTAATTATGACTTGGGGACCTGATGTGGTTTCAGTGAGAATGGTCCCCCTACAGGCTCAGGTGTTTGAAAATGTAGTTTCAGCTCATGCTTTTTGTGAAGGTCATGGGACCTTTAAGAGAACCTTGATGGAGTAAGTGGATCACTATGGGGTGAGGTTTCATAGCTTGGCCCCACTTCCTGTTCAGACCTTGCTTCCTGACTACAAATACAGTGTGACCAGTTGGCTTCTACTTCTTGCTACCTTACTTTTCTGATGATGATGGAAGATATCGTCTGGAACTTGTAGCCAACATAAACGTTTTTAAACTGTTCCTTATCAGATGCTTGGACACAGCAATGAAAAAAGTAACTAATACAGGAGTCAATGAATCTATGTTGGTTCTTGTTATCATATGTGTGATCTCTGTGACTTTATTTAAAAACTTTAGAGATCATTTTCTTCATTTTTAAAATGAAGTTGACAGCGGTACATGCCTCAACAGGCCAGAAGGTAAGACTCAATATGGTGTCCAAAGGGGTAGGTAGAATTCCTATAACACTCATACCCTCTTTAACTCTCCACAGTGTTTCCCATCAATGTATATAGCTTGAGAGCAAATGAGGTGGCTATTTTGTACATTGCTCTACGCACATTTCCTGGGAGTGTCTGGCATGCAGTAGGTGCTCAGTAAATATTTTTCAGATTTAATGAAGAAAGAATATGAGTAATCTCCAATAAAATGTCTCTGCCATTTTCCACCCTTCACCTCCCCTAAAGTGGGCTGAAGAGCCTGCCTGCCTGTCATCAAGTCTCAGATCTGCCAGTCACTTCTTATGAGACCCACTGTATTTACCTTTGCATTGCTAGGACAGAACACGCAACAAAAAACAGCTGATTGGAGGGAAGGCTGGCTTTCTTCTGGCTTACAGAGTTGAGGGGAAAAGCTAGTAGAGCAGAGCCTGGACATCACCTCCCACCACAACAGATGGAAAACACCAGCAAGAATGTAACCTGAGCTTTGGCAAAGGGAGTCTGGCCTGCAATACTTCAAAACCCTCCCAGAGCAACACTCCTCCTCCAGCAAGGCAACACGTTTCAAATTGCCATCAGCTTGGAAGTAAGCTTTCAGAACACATGAGTTTATGGGGAACATCTGATTCAAACCACCACAAGAATACAAGTAAGCTTCTTTATCCTTGTGCACCAGTTTCTTCCCATGTAAAATATAGGTGACATAGTATTACCTGTTTCTTAGGATTGTTACGATTCAGATAATACTTATATAAACTTAATGTTGTAAAGATTGCCTCAGGAACACTATGGAAATGCTGACTGTTTCCATCTGACTCTCACAATTTTACTCATTATTATTTCATAGCACTTTATGTCTTGGATGGATTTTTAAAAAATGGTTTGGCATGTCTTTTATATTTACTTTTATTTCTCCTCTCAAACAAAAACCCTGGCAGATATTAACTCCAAAGCATATATACTTCAGGCCAGTATTCCCTTCTGTGCTTAAACAACACATACCTAGGTAGCCAGCACCTCCCCTTGTAGGCTTTTGTTTTTGGCATCCAGTGGTTCATTTTCTAGTACCACCCAAAAGACTCAGTATCTATGTTAATGTGTTCCTCATAAACAATCCATGACAAAGACTATCTCACACTATGTAGTAGATTATTCCCATGCTACTTCCTGATAAAAAAAATATCAACACCACTTCTGGCCCTGCATTATTATGATATTTGATTCATCCTGACTTTGTGCAAATTTCTTAACATATCTGGATGTCTCTGAATCTGTTGCATTTTTCATGATTTTCTTATTTTGTGACTCAGTTCATGCAACAAATTGCTTGGGGCAATGCTTAAACACTAGTAATTGTTCCGTCAGTATTGTCTAATACTACTATTCTTGTTATTGCTGAAAGGGAACATGCTTGCTAAGGCCTAATTCAAATACTAATGATTATATGTGAGTGTAGGACTCAGGTAAGTTCTATTTAACATTTGACTAGTACTGGCTTCTGATGGCTTCCAATCAGGGAATATTACCATGAAGATAGATCCTTCCTGGACAAACCAAGCACTGGGGTCTTGGCATTTCCAACCATACAGAAACCATTTGATATCTTCAATTCTAATCTGGTTATTATCAGTGGGTTTTTACATGTTTACGTTACTATGCTTTCATAAGTATTGTTTCCTCACGTCATCTCGGTTTTTCATACTATGTTGTGTTTATCACATTGATTATTTGCAAGACTGGTTGTCTCGTCTGGATAGTCTGGCCATTGGTTTTTATTTCATTATCCAAATTGAAGTCAGATGACATTTTCTCTATTCTCTCAGGAGCATCTATTCACTTTGTGTGGGAAATATATGTAAACTGTACATATTTAACTTATTGAATTTTCAGATTTATGCAGTGTTTATGTGCATATCTGTTTTCTCAGAGGAAATTTGGTAGCCCATTCTGGAAGTATTCCAATATCAACAACAGACAGAACTTGGGCCCTTTATGTGTGTCAGTAGATGCTTATTGAAGTTAACCGTAGTTTTAAGCTTCATTCTATTAATGATAAGAAAAGCAGTTGATGTGCACGCTATTTAATTAAGGTCCAATGGGGGTTAGTTGAAGAATCCAAGTAATCTTAATACTAAGGTGATTCTCTTTCCCCATGGGTACAGAATTATTTCAGATGTCTAAATCTGATTAAAATTTGGAAGTGAGGTATGAAGAATCAATGCACCTGTAGAAGGAAGGAAAGTGTGGATTTCCTGATGTTGAAGGTACCTTGGGAGATTACACTCTATTAGTGGATAGAAGACATAGTCAAAAAGAAAGAAAAACACAAAACAATAAAATATAGGTATTAGTGGAAACATATAAGAGGAAAAAGCAATGTGCTGTAGGAGCTCATAAGAGAGTGTGATTTGGAGGTGGGTCTAAAGGGCAGTATGCCATGTATTTGTGGAGGGGATTTCCAACACTGGTAATCCACATGGTCAACCCAGGGCCTTGGCACATTAGAAGAGGCTATGGTCCAAATCTGTTGCCAGTGTGCTCTTTCCAGGTCTATTCAATCAGCATTGGAGAGCTGCTGGCTTCCATGCAGTTCCCAAGCTTCATGAACAAAAATGAGGCCTGAGTCTGTCAAGTCTTAATCTTCTCCTGGGAAAACTGGCATTAGAAAACTTAAAACTGGCCAGTTCTTCAAGACAGCACATTCTTATAATCCATATGAGTCTCTCTCTTTTCCCTGTTTCATTTGCTTTCCAATTTTATTCAATATTTAGCTCGGGACTTATGTGAATATTCACAAGTGTTTCTTGAAAGAAAATAATAGATATATCCATGTCACTACATAATTTTTATAACAAGTTAAAGAGTGCATATGCTTTATTTATTATACCTTAAATATTTATGTATTAACCACTGAATTTTATAGCTATGGAATTAGAAATTGGAAAGCCATTCTATATTTTATCTAATTTTCTTTCCAAATATCTTTGGATCCAAAATTAACATATTTCCGTATAAATATCTGATCCCTTTTATCTCTACAATATTAAATCATGGGTTATTTGGCTGATGTTTGGATGAGTATAGTATTGCCTTAATGACTCTTCTGATAGTGACCCTCTAGCCTCTATATGCCTACCAGACAGTTGTCAGAAAGATTACTTTAATTAATATGATCATTACTTGTATGAATATGACAATTACTTCTCTGACTATGATACAGGCATTCTCCTGTATATACTTTTGCACTGATTCTTGTCATTGTGCTCAGCTCTTCTATTCCAAATTTTCTTATTTTTGTGCTTCATTGTATGACCATGCCACAGAGCAGATACAAGGATCATGCTTGTTTTTTCTATTTTTTATGAGAGAGAGAGAGAGAGAGAGAGAGAGAATTGGTGTGCCAGGGCCTGCAGCCACTGTAATGGAACTCCAGATGCCTATGCCCTCTTGTGCACATGTGCAACCTTGTGCACTTGCATCACCTTGTGCATCTGGCTTATGTTGCTGTCTGGAGAGTCGAACATAGGTCTTTAGGCTTTGCAGGCAAGCACCTTAACTGCTAAGACATCTCTTCAGCCCGATTGTGCATTTTTTCTTTTTTTTTTTTTTTTTTTTTTTTTTTAAATATTTATTGACAACAAAACATACTTACATACCAAAGGTGCGTATTTTTCCCTCCCCTCCCCCCTTCCCCTTTAGAACTCCACTCTCCATCATATCCCCTTCCTCTCTCCATTAGTCTCTTTTTTTAATATGATGTCATCCTCTTTTACTTCTACTATGAGGGTCTTGCGGAGGTATTGTTAGGCACAGCAAGGTCATGGATATCAAGGCCAATTTCTGTCTGGGCAGTTGCATTGTAGGGAGTCGTACCCTTCCTTTGGCTCTTCCATTCTATCCGCCCCCTCTTCCGCAATGATCCCTTAGCCTTGGAGGGTGTGACAGAGATGTTTCAGTGCTGGGCACTTCTCCATCCCTTCTTCTCAGCACTATGTTGCCTTTTGGATCATCCCAGTGGTCATCGCCATCTGAAAAGAGAATCTTCTCTAACCAGAAGTGAGAGTAGCATTAATATGTGAATATGAGCATTAAGTGTAGTATTTTCCAGGCAGCTTGGTGGGAATAGTATATACATTTAGATAAGGGCATGCTTTATACCCCTAAGGCTTATGACCTTACCTACCATAGACTTTACTTAGTTTTTCAGTACCAGGTATGTATTCCCTCCCGTGAGAGGGGCCTTTAGTCCAATTATAGAGCAGTTGGTTACCCCACGAGTAGACATGCCACTATTGCACCCGTTCAGTCTTTGGGCCTGTCTGGCCAAATTTGAATATTCAGCGTCCACTGTTTTCACTGCTGATGACTTCTGTCTCCCATACTCTGCATGCAGTGCAGCTTTTCCAGCTTTCAGTTGGCTGGCCTACAGGAGAAGGTTTTCTGCTCAGCACCAGCTTGCTTTCTCAGTGACCTTGCCTCTCAGGCAAGTGATGTCTTCAGCAATAGGGTCTTACTATCTGTTTCTCAGGGAAAACCAAGGGCTTTGGCAAAAGCCTTTAATGTTTTGGAGGCTACCGGGACCTCCTTGGCCAACAACTCACTGGAAGGTATCCCATCCCAGGTACTGAAAATTTTCTAGTAACAGTCTACAGCTTCTAGATGTACCATTATTCAAAAAAGTAGTTTTACATAAGTCTTATTCACAATCTTTTGAAATTAGATTGACCCTCCCCTTGCCCTTCTTTTATGCATTCTCTACCCATGGCCTTGGTTAGGCCATTCCCCTCCTTGTAATCAGTCCTTCCACTTACATATGTGCAATACCATACACTTCAGTCCTTCCCTTTCCTCCGTCCCTTATAGCCTTTTACCAGCTTACTGGTTTCTGGCACCAATTTTTGGTTCCAGTTCACACACAAGTCTGTCTATTTGTAGCTAGGATCCACATATGAGAGAGAACATGTGACATTTGGCTTTCTGAGCCTGGGTTACCTCACTTAGTATAATCATTTCCAGATCCATCCATTTCCCTGCAAATTTCATAATTTCATTTTTCTTTACTGCTGAGTAGAACTCCATTGTGTAAATGTACCACATCTTTATTATCCATTCATTTGTGGTGGGACATCTAGGCTGCTTCCATTTCCTAGCTATTGTGAATAGAGCGGCAATAAACATGGTTTTGCAAGTATCTCTAAGGAAGTGAGAAGAGTCTTCTGGATATATGCCTAGGAGTGCTATAGCTGGATCATATGGTAACTCTATTTCTAGCTGTCTCAAAAACCTCCACACTGATTTCCACAATGGTTGGACTAGGTTACATTCCCACCAACAGTGTAGAAGTGTTCCTCTTTTTTTCGCATCCACGCCAACACTTATTGTCCTTTGTTTTCTTGATGGAAGCCATTCTGACAGGAGTGAAATGGAATCTCAAAGTGGTTTTAATTTGCATTTCCCTGATGGCTAAGGATGTGGAGCATTTTTCAGATGTTTATATGCCATCTGAATTTCATCTTCTGTGAATTCTCTATTTAGTTCCATAGCCCATTTTTAACTGGGTTGTTTGAATTCTTATTATTCTGTTTTTTGAGTTCTTTGTATATTCTGGATATTAATCCTCTGTCAGATGTATAGCTGGCAAAGATTTTCTCCCATTCTGTAGGTTGTCTTTTTGCTCTACTCACAGTGTCCTTTGCTGTACAAAAGCTTTGTAATTTCATAAGGTCCCATTGGTTGATTAGTGATTTTATTAGCTGAGCAATTGGGGTTATATTCAGAAAGTCCTTACCTATGCCAATATGTTGAAGGGTTTCCCCTACTTTTTCCTCTAGCAGGTTCAGAGTTTCAGGTCTGATATCAAGGTCCCTGATCCATTTGGATTTGACTCTTGTGCATGGAGAAAGACAAGGATCTATGTTTATTCTTTTACATACCGATGTCCAGTTTTCCCAACACCACTTGTTAAAGAGACTATCTTTTCTCCAATTAATATTTTTGGCATTTTTGTCAAAAATCAGGTGGCTGTAGCTGCTTGGATTAATATTTGGGTCTTCTATTCTGTTCCATTGATCTACCTGTCTGTCCTTGTGCCAGTACCACGCTGTTTTTGTTACTATGGCTTTGTAATATAACTTAAAATCGGGTATGGTTATACCACCTGCCTGATTTTTGTTTATAAAATTGTTTTGGCTATTCGAGGTTTTTGTGTTTCCAGATGAATTTTAAGATTGTTTTTTCTATTTCCGTGAAGAAAGCTATTGGGATTTTAATAGGGATCGCATTAAATGTATAGATTGCTTTTGGTAAGATTGACATTTTCACAATATTGATTCTTCCAATCCAGGAGCATGGGATGTCTTTCCATTTCCTTGTGTCTTCTGTAATTTGTCGCTCGAGTTTTTAAAGTTCTCATTGTAGAGATCCTTCACTTCCTTGGTTAAGTTTATTCCAAGGTATTTTATTTTTTGAAGCAATTGTGAATGGGAGAGATTCCCTGATTTCATCCTCTGCACGTTTGTTGTTAGTATATAGAAAGGCTACTGATTTCTGTGTGTTTATTTTGTATCCTGCTACATTGCTAAAAGTGTTTATCAGCTCTAACAGTTTGCAGGTAGAGACTTTAGGGTCTGTTAGGTATAGAATCATATCGTCTGCAAATAATGATAATTTGATCTCTTCCCTTCCGATTTGTATCCCCTTTATGAGTGTCTCTTGCCTTATTGCTATGGCTAAGACTTCCAGTACTATATTAAATAGTAGTGGGGAAAGTGGACACCCTTGTCTTGTTCCTGAATTTAGAGGAAAAGCTTCAAGTTTTTCCCCATTTAGTATTATGTTGGCTGTAGGTTTGTCATAAATAATAGCTTTTATTATGTTGAGATATGCTCCTTCTATTCCCAGTTTCTGTAATACTTTCACCATGAAGGGGTGTTGGATTTTGTCAAATGCCTTTTCTGCATCTATTGAGATGACCATATGATTTTTGTCCTTCAGACCATTTATATGGTGTATTACATTTATGGATTTGCGTATGTTGAACCATCCCTGCATCTCTGGGATAAAGCCTACTTGGTCAGGGTGAATAATCTTTCTGATAAATTCTTGTATTCTGTTTGCCAGTATTTTGTTGAGAATTTTTGCATCCATGTTCATGAGGGAGATTGGTCTATAATTTTCTTTTTTTGATCTGTCTTTGTCCGGTTTGGGTATCAGGGTGATGCTGGCTTCATAGAAGGATTTTGGTAGAGTTCCTTCCTTTTCTATTTTATGGAAAAGTTTGAGAAGCATTGGTGTTAGATCCTCCAGGAATGTCTGGTAAAATTCAGCAGTGAATCCATCTGGGCCTGGGCTTTTTTTAGTTGGGAGACTTTTTATAACTGCTTGAATCTCTGTGGTTGTTATAGTTCTATTTAAATGGTTTATCTCTTCTTGATTTAATTTTGGTAGGTCATATGAATCAAGGAATTCATCCATTTCTTTCAGGTTTTCAAACTTAGAAGCATATATATTCTTAAAGTATGTCCGTATGATTTTCTGAATTTCTTTGGTATCTGTTGTGATGTTGCCTTTTTCATCTCTAATTTTATCAATTTTTGTCTCTTCTCTCTTTCTTTTGGTCAGATTTGCTAAGGGTTTGTCAATCTTGTTTATCCTTTCAAAGAACCAACTCTTTGTTTCATTGATCTTTTGATTGTTTTTTTGGTTTCCATTTCATTAATTTCTGCCCTAACCTTTATTATTTCTTCCCGTCTACTAATTTTTGGTTTGCCTTGTTCTTCTTTTTCCAAGGCCTTAAGGTGAAGCATTAAATTGTTTAGTTGTGAACTCTCCAATTTCTTAATATATGCACTTAGGGCTATAAATTTCCCTCGTAGGACTGCCTTCATTGTGTCCCAAAGGTTTTGGTATGTTGTATTCTCATCATCATTTGATTCTACGAATTTCTTGATTTCCTTTTTAATTTCTTCAATGACCCATACATCATTCAATAAAGTGCTGTTTAGTCTCCATGAGTTTCTGTATGCTCTGTATATTTTCTTGTTGCTGATTTGCAGTTTAATCCCATTGTGGTCAGACAATGTACAAGGGATTATTTCAATTTTCCTGTATTTGTTAAGATTTGATTTGTGTCCTAGTATATGGTCTATTTTAGAAAATGTCCCGTGTGCTGCTGAGAAAAATGTATATTCTGCAGCATTTGGATGGAATGTTCTGTAAATATCTGTTAGGTCCATTTGTTCCATGGTATCATTTAATGCAGATGTCTCTCTGTTTATTTTTGCTGGGTAGACCTGTCAAGTGATGAGAGTGGGGTATTGAAGTCCCCACTACTATTGTGTTAGGAGATATCTCTGACCTTAATTCTAATAGTGTTTGTTTGATGAAATTGGGAGCCCCATGTTAGGGGCATATATGTTTAGGATTGTAATGTCCTCCTGTTGGAGTGTTCCTTTAATCAGTATAAAGTGACCTTCTTTATCTTTCCTCACAAATGTTGGATTGAAGTATATCTTGTCAGAAATTAAAATAGCAACCCCTGCCTGTTTTCTAGGCCCATTTGCTTGAAATACCTTTTTCCAACCTTTCACCCTAAGAAGGTTTCTATTTTTATTGAGAGATGAGTTTCCTGGAGGCAACAGATGGTAGGATCCTGCTTTTTAATCCAGTCTGCAAGTCTGTGTCTTTTGATAGGGGCATTGAGACCATTGATATTAAGAGTTATTATTGACATATATGTGTTTATTCTCACCATTCTTATTTTTTTAGTTTTCCTGTTTTCCCTCTACTCACTTGTTTTAACTGTTATTTGAGTATGGTTTATTTTTTCCTATTTCCTGATGTGTGTGCTTTGCTTTCTCCTCAGCATGAACGATTCCTGCAAGTATTTTCTGTAGAGCTGGTTTAGTTGCCAAAAATTCCTTTAGCCTGTCTTTGCTGTGGAATGTCCTTATTTCTCCATCTATTTGGATAGATAGTTTTGCAGGATAAAGTAATCTCGGTTGACAGTTTTTATCTTTCAGAACTTGGAATACATTACTCCAGGCCCTTCTGGCCTTTAAAGTTTGTGTTGAGTAATCTGCTGTGAGTCTGATGGGCTTCCCTTTGTAGGTCACTTGCTTTTTCTCTCTAGCTGCTTTCAATATATTTTCTTTGGTTTGTATGTTTGGTAGTTTAATTATAATATGGCGGGGAGAGGTTCTTTCCAGGTTTTGTCTGTTTGGTGTTCTAAAGGCTTCCTGTATCTGCATTGGCAACTCTTTCCCAATTTGGGGAAGTTTTCCTCTATGATTTTGTTGAAAACACCTACTATGCCTTTGGAGTGAAATTCTTCTCCTTCTACTATCCCTTGAATTCTTATGTTTGATCTTTTCATAGTGTCCCGAATATCCTGTAATTCCCATTCATACCTTCCTATTATTTTGTCTTTCTCTCTGTTGGACTGTATTAGATCAGCTACTTGGTCTTCTAGCTTCGATATCCTGTTCTCTCCTTCATCCATTCTACTAGAGAGATTTTCTACAGAGGTTTTAATTTCACTGACTGTGTTCTTTATTGCTAGCATTTCTGAGTGGGTTTTCTTTATTCTTTCTATTTCCGTATTTATGTCTAGTATTGACTTCCTTATTTCATTAAATTGGTTTTCTGTGTTTTCTTTGAATCCTTTGATTTCTTCTTTGAGGTCTTTGAACCCTTTCATTTCCTCTTTGAGTTCTTTGAACATAATTATAATCATTCTTTTGAAATCTTTCTCGGGATGTCCTCTAAGTCAGCCTCACTGAAGGTCATTTCAGATATATTAATACTTTTTGGTGGATTTATATTGTCTGGATGTTTTGTGTTTCTTGTATTGTAATGTAGAGATCTTTGCATCTTGAATTAATTTAATGCTTGGGTTTTCTAAATATCTGCAGTAATGTTAGATGTATCAATCAATCTGATATTATATGTCTTCAGTGTAGGAGTTTAAGGTGTTAAGTGTGGTTCTTAAGGCTCTCAAAGTAATCACAGAAGTGACCCTTGCCTGCTATGAGATTATCAAGTGGGGTGAATGGAACAGAATACAGTCAAGATCCAAAAATTTAACTCAACAATGTACCCCTTCAATGAAATACAGCACAGAGTATTTGTGCAAAAGCAGGTATTATGACAAAGTCATAGTTCCTAAGGATATGTGTTAGCCCACACCCTTAATCCTGTCAGCTGGGAGGCTAAGATTTCTGATCTGTAGAGTTCCAAGGTCAGCTTGTGATCAAGAGAGACCCTTCCCCAATGAATAAAACCAAATTACCTTTTGGAACGGGTTTGATCACAGCTATGCTGCCCGGCTGCTTGGTTCCTTTGCTGTGACGTGGATTCAGGAGGTCAGCTGCGTTTGTGGGACTCTGCTTTCCCTGCGCCCGATGCTGCCAGCGAGCTCTTTCCCAAGTCTCTGTGCCATACTTGCACCCGTGGTGGGGGAGGGGAGGCTGTGAGTGGCGGCTGAAGTCCGTCTGTTCCTCTACGTGATCCTCTTCCTCACTAGCCTCTTTGTTGGTCTCTACTGTCCTCCTTCCACGCTTCTTGAGATTGTGAGGAGGCGGTGTGAGTGGAAAATTCTCCTCGCCCGCCTTTAAAAGTTCTGCGGATCAGCTGTCTCAGGCGGCGGCTGTGGAGCCGCTTCTGTGGGCTCCAGACGCTCTGGAACTCTCCTACTTCTCTGCTGGGCTTGCAAGTTTACTATGTATCTCACTACTTAGTAGAAAAGTGTATTTTGCTGGGATTTGTTTTGCTTTTGTTCGCTTCCCTCTTTTGGCGAGGTTCCTATGTCGCCATCTTAACCGGAAGTCCCCCCGATTGTGCATTTTTTCATTCTCATTCTCACATCTCCAAAATTCTAACCTCACTGTATATTTGGACTCTTTCATAGACAGGATATTTTCATTTTCTAATAAGCGCATGCTTTAACTTATTCATGAAATCCCTGTAGAGCTATTTCTGGCCACGACGTGAGGCTATGTGCACATTGTTGAGTACACACATGCTGTCCCAGCCAATGTGGGCTTACTTCTTAGTTCCTAGCCACAGATACTTGTCTCTGCTAGAAGTAGTGCAATAAATAATTGGAGATGATCTCAAAGGGCTTGTGACAGTAGTCTTTACATGTTTTCCTTCTCTTCTCTTTTTCTATATCTGTGTTTTCAGAGATATTTGATGTGTTCCTTAAAATGAACAAGGATATCAGAGGCATACCATGCCACCTTAGACTGGATTCACAGCTCTAGTCAGACTTGGCCCTTTAAGCTGTAGGTTCTGTGAGAGTAGCTTTTGTCCTTGCCCTAACTGAACTTGGACTCTTGTCTCATGCTTCATAAACTGGCTCTAGTTAACAGAGCATCTGACATTTTAGATACAGATATGCTACTGGTGCTTGGGCAAAAGTGCAAACCTGATATTCTTCCACCCTCATTTTATTTGATTTACTTTATATACTATAATACAATGTCTCCTTAAGACTAAATTGCCTTTTATCTGAGGGGGAAGGGTGGGGAAGTTGTTAATCAATAAGGCATAGACCTTGGAATTTTATACATGAGTCTATATGTAACCTTGACAATGATACTCTGTTTTGCTTAACTGTGGCCACATAGGCAGGTCCAAAACATTCACCATGCAGACCTTTCCAACACTTCATTGCTATGGGCAATGTAATATATTTGAAGTATGGAAGACAGGCATTTTACCCTTTTCACTGCCCTTTCTGTTATTAATAATCAGCATGACTTTTCAAAGTCTCACCCTTCTCCCTCCACCCACCTCTCCCTGAAAGTGTCCTGTTTCCTGTCTAATTAATGACCATAGTTTACAGACAGTGCAGCTGTCTACACATATGGTTCATTACCCTTAAGACAGAACACTATGTAAGAGTTGAAGGTTTCTTTCTCTAGGTTCTTGGGTAACTATGAAGGATGAAATCATTAACGTGACTTTTAACTAAAACAGGGACTTGTAGTATTGCATCATCTTGCAGGTCTAGCACACACAAAAGGCAGCATGCCTTTTAAATCAGGGTTTACGAGCTTTTGTTTATAGCCAAATTTATTTGGCACCACAAAGTACTGAAAAAGAAAAACAATAAAAAAACATTTTACATTGTATCCGAGTTTTCTAAATGTCTCACATTGCGGTTGAACTAACAACAGTAAAATTAATTAATTGGAAAAGAAATTGAAGTTCTTTCCCAGAAAGGATAGTGATTATGGCAGCCAGCAAGTTTTATAGAAGGGTAATATTTATAAGCCCGAGAAGGGAATTCTTGAGTACTTCATGGATTTAAATAGCATGACCCTAGGCCCTGCTTTGATCTTCTGCCTTACTTCTAGATGACCTATGATTGAGACCCACAAGCCAATAAGCAGAAATAAGACTGTGTACCTTTGTGCCTGCTGTGGCCCTGAGATGTGTGTGCTGATCAGACATCACACAGTCCTTCATTGTTTATCTACAGGTCCTTGCCCTCTACAGTTTTATCCTTAATATCAATTCCAATCTGTTTAGCTGGACCAGGAAGTTAGCAGTATCTGAACTCCAGCTCCTGGTCCAGCAGCACAGATCTGTCTTTATCCCCTACTCTTTTCTTTTTCATCATGTATATAATATATATGATATAAATATCATATATCTATATCTATCTATATATATGTTTATATATCTATACATATCTATATATCTATATATCTATACATATCTATATATATCTATATATCTATATATCTATATCTATCTATCTATCTATCTATCTATCTATCTATCTATCTATATGTTTTAAGTCAGGTTAATCTAGATGCTTCAGTCCTGAAAGGGTCTATGTATTAACACCATGGCATGCAGTTTCCCTGGATTTTTTTTTATCTGAAAATGGTTCTGCATATACCCTGACAGTTTTCTGGAAGAGAGTTCATGGCTTGCTTCATGTTCTCAAAGCGACTTTAAAGTATTTTCCAACAATCAAGTTAAACTTCCACTGTTTTCCTTATGCATTTCTGTTATTCTCTGTGTAGTCACCATCACACACATAGGATGCAACAGCATATAAATACAAATCACTCAAACTGTATCATCAGGTTAGAACTCCCCAGCTGCCTATTGCTACCCTGCAGACATTCCTGTTTGAACTCTCACTGACTACTCCTGTCCGAGCAGCTGATCTATTGTTTTCTCCCCAGAAAATCTTATCTCTTGTTTCTGATGTTTTCTGAATAATGTTGTACTCAGCCGAGGCAGATAAGACAGATATTTTGAGTTTACCTCTTTTCCTCCCCACCCCTTATATAACAGAAGGTCACATCCTGTACTATTTTTATATGTTACTACCGAAATCTCTTTATCTTTATGCCCTCTGCTAGTATGCTGAAATTCTTTTAAAACATTTTTTAATTTACTTATTTGAGAGAGAGAGAAAGAGAGAACGAGAGAGAGAGAGAGGGAATGGGCAGCTACTGCAAACGAACTCTAGATGCATGTGGGCCCTTGTGCATCAGGCTTGCGTAGGTCCTGGAGAATCAAACTGGGATCCTTTGGCTTTTCAGGCAAATGCCTTAACTGCTAAACCATCTCTCCGGCCCCTATACTGAAATTCTTAGCTGCCCTTTTTCTATTTTTGATAACTTCCAACTTATCTTCCATATAAAGGTCAGATTTATCTTCCTAAAATGCCTAAGTAGCCACATAATGTCTTTATTTAAATTATAATGTTCATGCATCCTGCATGATAGGCTAGATTGAAATTTTGTTTGCATAGTTCACACTGCATCCCATGATCTGTTTCATACCTGCCTCTTCTAACTCTCTTAGTCACTTACCATGTATATTTGTGTCCTCAATGTTTTAACATTTCTTAGATCCATGTAATGCAGTGCCTTCTCTTCTTTGCTTCTTGTCTCTTTGAAAAATCATGTGACATGCATTGTTTTAAAAAGATACTGAGATGTGCAATATAAGCAGTATCCTGTTGAGCAGTATGGTGGTTGCTGGCCACATTTCTTTCATTTTCTGTCATCACCATGAGGCCATGTCTAATCTGTCCTGCTTTTCCTGAGGGAGGGGGAGATGAACAAGTAGATGAACAGCTCAGTTGGTTCAGCTAAGCTCTTCCTAAAGCAGAGCCCCCAGCAAGTGAGTGAGCACGTCCAGATTGTATACGCAGAGTCTCACACTTCTAGTCATGTCCCTCTGAATTACACTGTGGTCTCTTACATAGCAAAACCATGTATATGCATTTCTATAAAACTTTCTCTATTGTATCTTTACTTAACTACTCAAAGCCTGTAACCTTATGATTCTTTGATTTTCTCCAAATTTTTATCTGCCTAGTGAATTCTTATTCAGACTATGAAATTCACGTAAGCCTTCATTCTTCAAGAAAGCTTTCTGTGCAAGTGCCAAGGCTGCCATTTTCTTTTTCCTTTAGGTAACTCTTTTCACATATTCACTTGCAATTTTACCTTTCACTTGTATTTTTTTCTCTTAAAGGCCCAAACACTCAGTGGACAAGGCTATCGATTAGTCAAGGTTCAACAACACCAGGAAAGCCTTTATAGAGGACAATTTACTTAACTTTACCATAGAAGAACAGAGAAGGACAAGTAGGCAGAGGTAAATAAGCAATACCTGAGGACTGATAGAAGTAGAAATGGTGAATAGATGATCACATTTTCCCTTGATGATCTTATTTTCCATGTGTAATGAAGCCTGTTCACTGCAGCAAGAAGAATTCTTCCAAAGGCACAGAGCCACATGTGCCCAGAAGCACAATGATCTCCTTCCCTCTGGGCAGCAAAGCACCTGCTTTGCTCTGGACATTCTGTGTAACTGTCCAGGCGGTGAGAGATGGTGACTTTTACAACTGTTACAAGGCTATTGTCCTGGCCGCCTTCCACAGTACAGCTCAGGTCCAAGTGGCTACCATCTGGCAGGACATCTGCTCGGCCACTAGGAAGGCTTTGGAGGCAGCAATGTGCCCACAGAGAAGACATTCCACTCTGTCCTCTGGGGGTGGGGGGGTGGAGAAGAACACATTGCATTTCCACATATGCAAGAGAGACACAGTGAGAGTGACTCAGAGCGGGCCCTTTACATCACAGCCATGATCTTTCCTGCTTCTTAGGTCTGAGGCCCCTCCAAAGTATTTAGAATGTATTTGATGAGAACAAGGCCTTGTGTCTAGAATAAGTGGCATATCATCCTACCTACATACCTTTTCTAAGTGACTTTGAGACAGGTTGTTAACCCATTTCCAGCACTGATGCCATCTTTCAATCAGTGTCAACTATTTTAATTTTTTTGTGAACACTGAAGGGTTTATTTATTATTTATTTATTTATTTATGAGAGAGAGTCAGAGAGAGAGAGAGAGAGAGAATGAGCACTCCAGGGCCTCCAACCACTGCAAACAAACTCCAGATGCATGAGCCACCTTGTGCATCTGGCAAATGTGGAACTTGGAGAATCGAACAGAGATCCTTTAGCTTTGCAGGCAAATGCCTTAACTGCTAAGCCATCTCTCCAGCCCACTGCAGGGTTTATCACGTGTTCTGGAATTCTGAGGCTGCCTGGGATCCCACCACAGAGCTTGTCAATGTCGTTCATGTCCTACTTCATGTATTCTCTATTTCACAGCCATGTTACTTATTTAAATTTCTCTGAAATTATGGTGTAGACATTTCCAGGTGTGGTCATGATATTCGTTCTGTTAGTGTACACTTTCATTTTTTTATCAAGTCAATTTTCCATCAGTTATGACACTTTCCAAATGTTACTTTTTTCTTCTTTTTTGTTTGTTTGTTTTTTGAGGTAGGGTCTCACTCTAGTCGAGGCTGACCTGGAATTTACTCTGTAGTATCAGGGTGGCCTTGAACTCACAGCAATCCTCCTACCTATGCCTCCCAAGTGCTGGGATTAAAGGCATGTGCCACCATGCCTGGCTCAAATGTCACTTTTTTCTAGAAGCCATCTTTGATTATTGACATATCTATCTGTACTTAAATCTAATTTAAAAGATTTATTTTATTTTATTTATTTATTTGTTTATTTATTACAGAGACAGAGAGAGAGAGAGAGAAGAGAAGGAGGAGGAAACAATGGTGATACAGGGCTTCCTAGCCACTGCAAATGAGCTCCAGATACATGCACCACCTTGTGCATCTTGCTTACATGGAACCTGGATCCTTAGGCTTCACAGGTAAGCACCTCAACTGCTAAGCCATCTCTCCAGCCTTTAACTCTAATTTTAGATAGTGGATGGGTGGATGCATGGACATGGAGGAATGGATGAAGTACTTATATACTGACTCTATTGATGTCACTTCATAAATCCATATATAAACATATTAAGTGCTTTATTGCCTCCAGAGATTCTTCATTTGTTCATTTTTAGATGTAAATTATGGTCTACAGGCGGGTAATTAGAATCTAGTACTACAGAAGGAGATTGGAAAAATCATATGCTACCTTCAAACCCTAGTCTACTCTGATTGGAGACTATGTAATCCCAAATAAACAGATGTAAATAGTTGCATTCAAGAAATTAGTGCTATTTCTGGGTGTGGTGGTGCACACCTTTAATCCCAGCCTTGGAAGGCAGAGGTAGGAGCATCATTGTGAGTTCGAGGCCACCCTGAGACTACAGAGTGAATTCCAGGTCAGCCTAAGCTAGGGTGAGACCCTACCTCAAAAAACCATAAAAAGAAAAAAAAAAAAAAAGAAAAGAAAAGAAAGGAAAAAAAAACGAAATTAGTGTTATTAATCCAGTATATACTTTTTGAGTGAATCTAAGCACATTAAGACAATTTTAAGTTTAATTATGTGCATGTATAATGACTGGGCTTAGAAATAATAATTCTGAATTTCTGGGGGTAGTCAAATGTCTTCAGTTTTTTTCTGTAGAGACATTTTTTTTTCGAAAATACACAATGTGAAGAACTCTGTGGGGTTTACCTGTCCTAAAACCTTTTCCCCTCTAGTCCAAGATCTTATTTAAGAGTCCTAGCATTTTAGCCAGTGGTTAAATTAGCTATTTATCTGCAAAGTTTATGCAGAAAGATAGCCTGCCAACTGAAATGGATAGTATCTTATCCAATAACATTAAAATAATAACAAACTAACATATTTCACAAATTTTTCTTATCTAATATGTGAAAAGCTTTGATTTATTGATAAATCAGTGAACAACATAGAGATGATTACCATGTAAGACTTCCCAATCCAGAAAGGAGATAAAGAAACTCTGTGAGCATAAGAAATTATACATAAAGAATATTGGAAGACATGGCCTTTACCCCCCTTCATCCCCCCCATGGTGGGAACTCTCTGTATGCCCTCCTCTTTCCTACTCTTTTATAATGTTTTCATTATTATTATTATCAACATATTTTGTATGGATACAACATGTATGTATTGGTATCCTCTTTCCCCTCATCCCTGCCCCCATTCTGTTGGGGATGCTCCTCAGTGGGTTTGCAGGTATTCCCTAAGGGGTTGTGGTTTATGTGTTGTGGGAGAAGAATTCAGCTATATTTTGGGGGAGAGATCTTTCCTACTCTTTATCTAATAAAGTCTTTTAAAACCTTAAAAAGAATATTAGAAGACAATGCATGCTATGAAGAAATAGGAACATACCTGTAGCAGACAGCTTCAGGTTCACTGAGATGAACTTCCAGACCAGGCACAGTTGTGGAGGAAGGGATATTATTTATTGAAGCTTACAGACTCAGGGGAAGTTCCATAATGGCAGAAGAAGCTGGTCTGCCTTCACAGAGCCAAGCAGAGAGAAAAAAAACCACCTGCTACACAGCACACAGAGCAAAGCTACAGCTAAAAGCCACAACACACTTCAGGAACTCCCGCTAGGCATACTTTGCATATCTTTACAATGGAATCTCAAACCCACCTTGAGAACCACCCAGTGACATTGCCTCTAGCAAGGTGACTGGAGATGCAAACTATAAACTAATAAAACATTGAATATATTGGGGGCCATATATTCAAACTACCACAATACCATTTCTATTAATAAATAAATAAAGACAGAAAGACAAGATGATATTGGGTCCTACCTGGTCTTATGCTTTTCCTCATACTTGGAACTATTTGAAACCACCAGTTTATTGCCTTAGATAGAAGTCACAACCTACAGCCAATCCTAGAAATAACAATATACATTGGTCTAGGAAAATCTTCTTAAAATTATTATCAAATGGCTTTGATTATAGGCTGGATAAAATTTGTAAACTAGTTTTAACAATGAGCTTTATTATATAGTTTGTGGGCTAGTCATAATTGAAGTTTTGTTCTGTAGGTTTGAGAGAATCTCAAGAAAAAATTCTCTGCTGATATGACTGTGTGTCAACACCATGGACTTCTAATTAAGTCCTTAGAGAATTCTTCCTATAGCTGTGATCCTAATGCAAGACATAGTCTGAGTAAGTGTGACCAAGGATGGGGTGAACGGGATCCAAGTCTGAGAAGTGTACTATGGTAGTTTGAATGTGATAGTTTGACTATTTGGCCCCATAGACTCTATCATGTTTGAATAAACTTCCTACTTGAGCACATAACAGACAGATTTCTGCTAGAGAAGTGTGTCACTAGGGTTGGATCAGATTCCAGCCCAAAGGTGTGGAGAGAGAAATTTGAGCTCTGGCAGTTCATGCTTGGTGATGTCGCTATTATTTTTTTAGTCTCTGTGTTTGGATGCATGGAAGTAAGAAGCTTCTTCCACCATTGATGGAGTTTCCCCGTTTTTTTTTTTTTTTTTGTTTTTTTTTTTTTTTGTTTTTTTTTTTTTGTGATTTTTTTTTTTCTTTTTTTTTTTTTTTTTTTTTTTTTTTTGTGCTGAGGACTGAACCCAGGGCCTTGCGCTTGCTAGGCAAGTGCTCATCCACTGAGCTAAATCCCCAACCCCTCCCCTGGATTTTTAAAGCCTAAATTAAATCCGTTTCTTCCATAAATTGGCTGTTTGTCTGGTTGGACATTTGTCCCAGCAATGTTGACTGACTGTAACATGCCACAAAACCGCATCCAGAACTAGTAATACCTTTAAGAGTCAGAAGCAAGTCTGGCTAGTAACCAAGTGATATCAAATCCAGAAAGTCTGGAGGAGTTAGAGAAGTATTCAGGGATTCATCATGTAAGTACATTGTTTCGTCTGTCTCGGCTTTGGAAGATCTTCTTGTCAAAACTTTCATTTTTTAAACATATTTTGTTTATTTATGAGAGAGAGGATGCGAATGAGCACACCAGGACTTCCAGCTACTGCAAATGAAATCCAAATGCATGTACCACTTTGTGCATCTGGTTTTACGTGGGTACTGGGGAATTGAAGCTGGATTCTTTGGGTTTGCTGACAAGCACCTTAACTGCTGAACCATCTCTCTAGCCCATAGTTTTTCATTCTTAATTAGTAACAATGATGATGATATCATTAATAATACTATTGATATTATTTTATGTTAGTTTATTTTGGGGCACTATATTATATACTTGATATACACATCTATTTAATCCTTTAACACACTTGAAAAGCTGGGAAGATGGCTCAGCAGTTTAGATTGCTTGCTTTAAAAGCCTGCGCACTGAGTGTTCTATTCCCCAATCACCCACACAAAGCCATTCATTTACAGTGGCAAGAGATCCTAGCATGTACAAGCATGCACAAATACATGTGCAAAACAATCAATAAAAATGAAAAAATAACATTTGAAATATTATACTACTTTTAAGAAGCTGGAGTTTGGCTCAGAGAAAATAGTTTTTGCAGGGCTAACAAAAGGAAAGGCATAGTGCTTTTCTGAGTGAAATTATAAATATGGAATACTTTTGTTCCTTGAACAAGTTTCTTCATATTTGTAAAATAAAATTAATGAACCTGTCTTTTTGGCATGTGATAATATTACAATATAATTATGCATAATAATAACAATCCAATAACTGGCACATGTTCTATATCCAAAATAGTTTTGTATTTTTTTTCTACTGAATGCATGCATCTATATGGATCTGAGCCACAGCCTCTGAGTCTGGTTGATGATGTATTCAAGTCCACCGTTCCATGTGATCTAGGGAAAGGGGGAGGTTGAGTGATGGCTGAGCAATCTTATTTAGTGCAATTCATTAATAGTTATGGCTCACTACCAAAGACAGCCTGGCAGCGCATTAGTATTCATGATATGACTTATCTTCCTATCCTTTAAAGAATTATGTTAAGCTGGTACTGTTAATTGTTTTCCGGTTGTATCTGTTGTTTGTTTTTGGTGTTTGTAGACAAGTCATTCGTATCATGCTGACTTTATATAGTTGCTGGTAACTTATATAACAACCTCTAGATGCTGGGCCACAAAACCTTAGTTCCTTATGTGTGGTTTGTATATTTAGCTTGTGAGAACAGAGACATATCATCTTTCCTTGGTGTTGGAGGGATCTTAGAAAAACCAGAGAACAATTCTGGTTCTCTTTCCTAACTGCTTTGTGAACATGAAATATCATTAAGGTTAAAACTTTCTGTAGTTAAAAGAATAGATGAGGCCTAGAGAGGTAGCTTAGCAATTGAAAGCACTTCCTGAGTAAGCATGAGGCCTGGAGGGGGCTTGAGGTCATTGAGTTTGATTCTGAGAGCCCATATAAATAACTGGCCATTGCCATGCACTTCTGTTACCCAGTTCTTCAGTGAGCAGAGATGTGTGAATTGCTGGGGCCTGTGAAACTGCTAAAACTCAGCAGTCAGTGAAGAAACTTCACCTCAAGGGAATAAGTGGAGGAGCAATTGACATGTTCTCCTCTAGTGTCCACAGGAGCACAGGTTGTGGCATCTGCACACACAGGTACCTATACCACACACATAAGCCCTGCACATAACACACACACACACACACACACACACACACACACACACACATAAAAGTATAGGTGAATAGTCTGAATCTCTGAAGATGTGAGATTAAAAGGAATAATAGATTAAATGACCATCACATAGCCTAAGAATTTAATAAATACTACTTCCTTTCCCTGCTATATGAGCTCTATTTCCTTTATCTGAGAAGTAATATGGTTAAACTGGAAACATGACTATCATCTCCCTTCCTTCTGTCTTTTTAACTTCCTTCCTTCCTCCTGCTCATTTTATTCTTAATTTTCTTCTTCTATCATTTATCTACTAATTATACATTTTTTTTTAGAATATCCTTTTCTTAAATCTGGAACATCAGCATACAAAGTAGATAAAAAATACTTTATTAAGTTTGAGAAATGAGGTCTGTTTATCTTGCCTGCTTATAAATTTCAACTCTTCAAAATTAATTCTTTTAATTATGCATATAAATAGATTATAGTATAATTTGGTATGTAATAAATCAATCAGTATAATTAATACTTCCTTTTTTATTTTATTATAATTTACTTTTATTTATATTATTCTAATTTTACATTCATAATGGTGATTCCATTATCATCCTCCCTGTCCTCCCTCTTCCATAGGGACCCTCATCAATGGTGAATGTGGGTCATGCTTTGTGGGGGTAATCAAGAGTTATGTGGGATAGGCCAAGTCTCTGTGGATAATGCCCCAACTTGTGGCTCTAACATTCTTTCCGCCCCCTTTTCTGCAAATTTCCCTGAGCCACACTGGGGTCATTTTAGTTTTACTTCAGTGATGAGGTTTTGGGGGCCTGAATCCACCCGAGAGGCTGCCAAGCCTAATAAGCACTCTGATGACCAGACAATAGGGAGGGTGGGATGGAGGGAGGGTAAGGGTGAGAGGAAGGCAGAGGGTGGGAGGGAGGACAAGGGTGGGAAAACGATACTATAAAACTCTTTATTTTGAACAACAGGCTAATACTTCCTTTTAAAATTGCTTTAAAAGTTTGAATTTAAATTATGTAGTAATTGTACGTATTTAAAAAGTACAAGATAATATTTTAATACCTCTATAAAATGTTACTCTCTCAGAGTATTAGTGATCTCTCAGATATCTCTTCAGAGTACTAAATTTCAAGGAACAGAAGTTTTACACACTATGTAGGTGCACACACATATCAACTATTAGATAGTCATTTTTATGGTTAAATGGGATGCATCTTTACCCAAGTATTAGAAAAACACTAAGAAATATAAGATACATTGGGGATAGGATTGGAAGTGGCTCAGCATTTTGTCCTATTGCTCAGGATCGGGAGAGCTTTTACCTTAGTGTGTTGAGAAGTATAGCACAATGATCCACATGTAGTTCTTATTAGTCCATAGATTTAGACACTTAAATGACTTACTTTCATTTTTAAGCTAGTGTGTTCCATGTTGGGAAATATGCTAATTACCTATTACTACACTAATTTGACATGAGCAAACACCATAAAACTCATAACTACACTTTTGTTAGTCCACAAATCTTTAGAGAAATGATTAAGACTGTTTTCAGCTGGAAATATCTGATCTTAACACATTCAGACATGTGGTGACTGATTCAGTATCAGCTTGAGGTCATGGAGAAGTTAACTCCATTTGTGTCTTATCTTATCATAATACATATATATATATGACAAGTCCAATCACACATACACTGTGAAAGTTTAAAAATGAATGGCCAAATAATTAGTAAAGTTACTCAAATGTGAGTTGAGGGCTGGAGGCGTGGCTCGGTGATTAAGGTACTTACCTGAAAAGTCTATCAACCTGGGTTTGATCCCTCAGTACCAGATGCATAAAATGGTGCATGCATCTAGGGTTCATTTGCAGTGGCTAGAGGCCCTGGTGTGCCCATTTTCATTGTATGTCATCTCTCTTCTTTCTATGTCTGCTTGCAAGTAAATACATAAAAGTATAAAAAATTTGAGTTGATTATTCAGAGGTGTTATAACTGTGAACAATAGAGACCAGTTGGAAGAGGTTGAAGGAAATTTACAACTTCTATGGCAACGGGTGTTATAGTGAAACAAATGGAACCATAAATTTAATGAACTCACCACCAATAACTATACACAAATACATTTGAACAGCCAACCCTGGTGAGCCAAATACAGATAGGTCCACATATGGGTCCATAAGGACTTGTTTATCCAGCCCATAGATCCTCTTTAAATGATTTTTTTTAAAACAAGCCACAGGTAGAGTAGAGGTCTGATCTCTGATGGATTTTGCAACCCTAAGAGGCGGGATCTGGGGCATCAACAATGCAATCAAACATGCTCTTCTCTGGATTTTAGGGCTAACCCAGAGTGCAGTGCTTAGCCTCGCAATGTGCAGCCTCTATGGCAGTAAAGGCTTGAATGATCATAGCTGCATCCCGTCATTGCGTGACCCTGATTTTACACAGACACCACAAGAAACTCAAAGAGACTCTAGTTCTGCCAACCCGCCCATTCCTTCAATGATGCTCAACTTCTCTATGCCTCAGTTACTACTTCTGTAAAAAGAGTATAACAGGGTGTTATTTTGTTTTGTGTGTTTAAACATAAACCCCAAACTCAAGCTCATGTATAAATTATGCAGTTTTCCTTTTATATCAAATTATAGGGAATATTGTTTGCTGTAAAGCATCTAGTAGTCCCTAAAAAAATAAACAAAAATCCCTTTATATATATGGAATTAACTATATAGTCTCAGAGTGGCCTCAAGCTCATGTGTAGTCCTCCCCTGGAACTCACTCCAGGCTGGCTGCCTCCCAAATGCTGGGATTAAAGGCATTTTTTGTTTTATGAGAGCACCTGCAGCCCTTCTTTACCACCTCCAGCTAGCTTTGTTTTTGCCTTTTTAAAAGATTATTCATATCAAATTATTGTTGGTGGTGTATAACTTGTCACAGCATAAAAGTAGTAACAAAATTATTTATGGGTTGGATAGATGGGTTAGTGGTTAAACTTACCAGTGCACTGCCCTGACTTCTGCCTGTTAAGTTTATTCAGGAGGACTCTTCTCTCACCTCCTCTAAAATTTTTTTAACTGCTTCTGAATCATTCTCGTTTGCCCTATGTAATATGACTAGACACAACTCTACAGGTGCCACATAAGCCAGTTGTACAGTGACACAAGCCTATTATCTGGAACTTACCAGCTAGCTGCCCTGCAAGTTCTGAGTTTCCCGTCACGGCCACCACTTGTGTGAGCACAGTCCGAGCACAGAATGCACATATCTGGAGTTAGATTGCAGTGGCTGGAGGCCCTGGAATGCCAATTATCTCTCTCTTTCACACACACACTCTCTTACTCTTACGTTTTTAAAAAGGCAGTCTGGGGCTGGAGAGATGGCTTAGCTGTTAAGGCACCTGCCTCCTAAGCCAAAGCCTGGTTCCAAACTCCAGCAGTTCCAATCTCCAGGTCCCAAGTTTAGCCAGATGCAAAATGACACAATAAAGAAACTCACATACCAAGCAATGCCACACTTGACTGTAAAAAGACATAACAGGGTGTTATTTTGTTTTTGTGTGTTTAAACATAAACCCCAAACTCAAACATCTGGATTTTGTTTGCAGCAACTGAGAGACTGCTGGTGCGCCCATCTCTATCTGTCTTCCTCTCCCTCTCTTTCTGTCTCTCATAAATAAATAAATAAATAAATAAATAAATAAATAAATAAAATAAAAAGGCAGTCCGTTGGGCTTGCCTTAAACAAAACAAAACAAAAACAACAATAACAAAAAAACTGAGACTGTGGAGAAATAGGAACACTCTTTTGCTGTTGCTGGGAATGTAAAATGGTACAACCATTATGGAAAGATATATGGAGACTCCTGAAAAGGGTGACTATAGACCTACCAACAGATCCAGTTATTCCCTTAAATTAAATAAATAAATAAATAAATAAATAAAAGCTCCATGCCTCAAAACAAAACAGACCAACAAAGATTTGCTCAACCATGTTTATAGCTGCTCAATTCATAATAGCTAAGAGCTGGAAACAACCCAGATGTCCATCATTAGATGAATGGATAACAAAGATGTGGTATATCTACATTATGGAATTCTACACAGCCACAAGGAAAAATGAAACAATGAAATTTGAAGAAGACAGATTTCTGTCCGAGTTTTGATGACCCACCAAAGGTTAATGGAAAGACCCTACTGCTGATGGCACATTATACTGTTGGGATGAAACATGGAGTGACCTGGTTGGAATCTGGAAGAAGGTCAGTCCCCAGACAGTTAGCTTGTCTAGTGCCAGAGGGTGCTGCAGGAGAGACTGGGGGGAAATGACCAACATCTGTTCAAACAACTCTCAGTCTTAGCTAGTCAGCAGTAAACAACCTTACTTGATGCTCAAACAAGTGCAATAGTGGCACACAACCATGGTGGGTAACCAACTGCTCTTGATTTGGCTCACAGATCCACTCAGTGGAATGTAACTCATAGCTGGAACTGGGAAACAACTCAACAACATGTCCCAAAAATGATCCCATTCTCCAATATCAAGCTCCCACCAATTGTGGGCTAGAAGAGGGCCTACACATGTAAAATTCTCTGTACAATAACAATGGCCATCCCATCTATCTGGTACTGACTTCTCTCTCCATTGGAGAATTTCTTTCTGTTTTTCAGATGGATGCCTAACCTGAAGTGAGGATCAGCCTACCACACCTCACCAGGCCCCAGCTGAAACCATAGAGTAATGGGGGAAATGGGCAAGAGTGCAGCTTTCTTGGAGAACCTGACACCAGAACAAGGCTGAAGGAGATAAACACAAATAACAATCAACTCCTACTAAGCCAGATATCCAGAGACACAGAGGCTCCCAAGACCTCATCACTGAAGTAGAACTAAAATAAACCCAACGTGGCTCAAGGAAATTCACAAAAGAGGGGGCAGAAAGAAAGTTAGAGCCATAAGTTGGGTCATTATGCACAGAGACTTGGCCTCTCTCCCATAACTGTTGGCTACCCCCATAATGCACAACCCACATTCCCCAATGAGGAGAGTCCATTCGGGGTGGGGGGAGGACAGGGAGGAGGCTACCAGAAGGCACCAACATGAATGTAAAATTAATATTAAAAAATAAAAAAAACAGAACTATTTATTTTGCTCCATGTCTGCCTGCAATAAAGTTTAGGGAACATAGTATTAGAGGACACAGTATTAGTTTAAAGCTTTTATTTTCCCTCTTTTCTTGGTCACCATGCATCCTTCTGTCTGCTGCCTTGCTGAAGAGTGGAATGCATTTGATAAGACCTTTATGTATAAATTGGCATTATGATTCCATGACTCAACCCAATCCTAAAGTCAATTACAGTGGCAATTTACAGTCTCCTTTTTTAATATTTATTTTCAAGCAGAGAGAAAGAGAGAGTGAGAGAGCAAATGAAGTCTGAATGACAGAATGGGCACTCCAGGGCCTCTAGCCTCTGCAAACAAACTCTAAATGCATGCACCACTGTACATCTGGCTTTATGTGGGTACTGAGGTATTGCAGGTGAGCATGTTAACACTGAAGTATCTTTCCAGCTCTACATTCTCCTTCTTATTCAGTTCCAGAATCTGAGATCATAGGATGGTGCCACTTGCATTCATGTTGTGCCCTGCCCGGTGTGAGGCCTAGTGGTTCTGAGCCCAGCCAGAATTTATCTGTACTTGGCTTCTTGTGAGGCCTAGTAGAGCCTGACTAGAGTTTTGCGACCTGTCCTTGGAGTGACTCAGCACCTGAGCCGAAACTGCCTCCACCCAGCTACTGCTGACGTGGTGAAATACTATTGGCCCTTACACCTTTCTCTCATCCTTTTTCCCACCCTCAAAAATATATAAACACCTTCCCATGACAATAAACCGAGAGATTTCCACCAGATAGACTCCTGGCTCAATGTGATTTTCTTTTCCCTGGTGGCTTGGGGAGGTTGTTTGAGCTGCCGACACCCGCCTTCCCACTCAGCCTCGAGAGAAGCGGCTGGCCCGACTCTCTCTTCCACTCTACCTGCCGGTGGTGAATGAAAAAAACCCGACACATTCAGGGTGGGTCTTCAGTCTTCAGGTAAATCTTTCTAGGAATGCTTTCATAGACATGACCAATTGTGTGCATCTATGATGATTTTCAGTTCATTCAACTTGACAATGAAGATTAACCATCACAAACAAGGATGCAAATGCTAATCCAGACATAGCCATTGAATTGCTGGGAAATGCCAACACAAGAAGCTCATAACTCAGTACTGATGGGATCTCTGGTAATCAGCTCAGCAGCAGCTTGAGAGAAGTCAATGCAGGGGGGCTAAGAATTATGAGTATACTTTGAATTTTAATTAAAGTTTGGAAAGGAACTCAATGACATGATAGAACTTAGTATCATTTCTTATACTATATGGGTAAAAACAGTTAACACTGATGGGAAGTTTAAACACACACACACACATACAAACACACACACACACACACACTATTCTTTTCTTCCAGGATGATTCTAATTCCAGAACAAAAATTTTCATTGTACTTGGTAGTATAAATGTAGCTCTCATTAATGGGAGACTAGATTAAAGGATTAAAGGATTATAGTTCTTACCTTAGAAATGGCCATTCCTTGTATGGCTTGAGTAAGTGTTTGCTTTTCTCATTTTCTCATGCTAAGTGATATGATGCCATGGGCAAAACATGGAAAGGCTTATGGAAAGGGAGTCAATACTGTGTGTAATTCTGATATTGACCTTAGGACAGTGAAGAAAAACTTGTAACTCCCTGTACCAGAAATCAGTTATAATCCATATTGAACTGTTGATTGGAGAGACCTATGAGGTCCCCAAAACAGGCTTCTGTCAAAGCACTTGAGATCAAATGTAAGACCCTATTGCTGAAGACACCACATGCTGCCAACAGAGAACATTGAGAGATCCAGCTGGAATCTGGAAGGAAGCCAGTTTCCAGATGGCCTCCTGGTATAATGCTGGAAACCACTACATGAGCTACTGGGGGAAAATGGCCAACAAACTTGAGAGCAAGTAGGGTCCACTTCTATATGAAGGCAACCAGCCTAACAAGATGTACACACCTGTGCAATGGTGGAACCCAGCTTAGGTGGGTAACCAATGACTTTCTAATCGGCTAAGAGATCAGATCATTGGAAATTAACCTATACCTAAAAATGGGAACCAAGTCAGAATCCTGTGGAGACAAAGATTATTGACTCAAATGAAGAGCTCCCACTAGTTTTTGACCAAAATAGAGGCTATATCCATAAAAATATCTCTAAATTAACAATGCTTATCTCCTTTAACATATCCTGAGCTCACTCTCCATTGGAGAATATGTTTTTTCTTTTTTAGAAGGCAGCAACAATGAAGAGCAACCAAAATCTATCAACAAGGCAAGGAAAGATAGCTGACTCTCTGGCAGAAGATGAGCAACACCTCTCATATCATCCTGGACCCAGGTGAAACCACAGAGGAGTAGATGAGATGAGCAAGAGTGCTGCTTCCTTGGTGAGCTTGACAACCCGGGCCTGGGTGAGGGAGACAGACACAGATGATACTCAGAACATACCAAAGCAAAATCCAAAAGCTGCTGAGAGCCCAACACTAAAACAGAGTTAAACACACCACCAATGGTTCAGGGAATTTTGTGGAAGAGGGGGAAGAAGGATTGTAAGAGCCATAGGGAGGGAATATCCAGAGGCATTGCCCCCTCCCTGTCAATGACTGACTGCTGCTCTCATAACTCATAACCCACAATCCCATGGTGAATACCAGCAATCCCATTGAGGAGGGACCTCAATGGGAATGTGGGCAGGGAGGAGGGGACTGATGGAACCAACATATGATGTGTTCATACACAGTTTCAACTTAATAATAATAATATTAAAACTCATTTATTTTTAATGTAATCAGTAGTCACATTTTTATGGACATTCAATTAGTGTTTGAAGTCCCAACCCTAACACATGTGAAAAAACACAAAAAATAAGTAAATAAACTATCCATCTAAATTGGAGTGTGGCTTTTTACTATTTACCCTGAACTTATCACAGAACCAAAAAAAATAATAATAATAACGTTTTATCATTAGATGATCTTCCTTCCTTCCTTCCTTCCTTCCTTCCTTCCTTCCTTCCTTCCTTCCATCTGTCCTTCCCTCCTCTCTTTTTCTTTCTTCATTCATGTCTCTCTCTCACTTCCTTCCCCTATTAAATATATAACATATATTTGACCAGGGAAATACTTATTATGTGTGTTTGTCTTCTGATGCTATTTGATTGACAGTGGATTTGACTAAGTTCATTGAAGGTTGATAACTTGATTTTTGGATCCTGACTATATGAATTATATCATTATGAATATGTATGGGTATTGAAATTATTTATCAATGCTTGTTAAATAATAATTGATTTAGAATAATGAAGTTACGACCAAGCTACTTGTTTCTACACAATTCAGTGTGCCCTTGACATGGAAAGCTCTGCCCTACTGCTTTATCACTGATGAATAGCATTATGCTTGGTCAGGAAGCCACAACTCTAATAAAACTTTATTAGTGTTCAAGATCATTAATGGTAAGCAGAGGTGAAAAAGAAGTAAATATAAAGTGTCAGTTTCAGACAGTCAGAGACAAGTTCACTGAGCTGTAAATTAAATGAAATGCCACAAACTATGGAGATTGTAAACATGTCTGGTCTCTGGAAAGTTTATCTTTTTCTTTTTTTTAACTTTAAAAGGTCTTTAAAGATACATGACTGAGATGAGGGTTGTGTCATGCTGCCAGAGATAGGCTTAGCAGGAGTGGGGGCCCTGTGTATAGGAAAAATAAGTTAGAATATTCTTGTAAGTGTCTGCAAAGATCCACTCATAACAAAAATTCACCTACCTTGTCAGCTTTGTGTTCTAGCTGCTTATCACTTCAAGTTTTATACGTATAAAAAAAGGATCTATCAATATTTATTTTCAACTTATTCTAATTTTAGACTATCTTATCTTTCAACATGAACCTATTTTGAGTCATGAATAAATGTGTTCCAGGTTTCAGCAGGAATCAATTTGACTAATGCTGGGTTATGTGTCTACATTCTCATTGCAACTGAGGAGGTGTGTACTGTGCCTATCTTATATGACCCAGTAAGGGACAGTTTACATTAAGTTTGTCTAGATGCAGAATCATCATATGTTTTAAATGGCAAATACTTCCTCTGCTAGTTTAATTCAAAGTACACAGTTTCCTTATTTATTTGTTTATTTTATTTTTTTTTTTTTTTTTTAAGAGAAAGAGCACAAGCAAGAGAAAATTGGCATGCCAGGACCTACAGCCACTGCAATCAAACAATAGACATTTGCACCACCTTGTATGCATGTGCACAAACTTGCATTTTTGCATCACCTTGTGCATCTGGCTTATACGGGATCTGGACAGTGAACATGGATCCATAGGCTTTGTAGGCAAGAGAATGAATTGCTAAGCCATCTCTCCAGTCCTATTTCCTCATTTTTAAGAAAGGAAAGGTAGACAAAAAGGAAAGAACAACAATAAATAAGAAGAGAAAGACCAAAGACAGAGTTTATAACACAACAATAAAAACACACAAAAATATTGAACACTCTAAAATAATCTCAGTCTCAGTGGTACTTAGGTAAATGTTAAGAAAGAAAGAGAGAAAGAAGAGAGAATGAGGAGGAGAGCACTCCTTGGTACATACAAGAAGGAATCAAAGTTGACATACCATAGAGATGTTTGCAATATCCATGCTCGTTGCAGCTGTTCACAAACAAAATATGGAATCAGCCTGGATGTCCATCAATGTGTGAGTAGATAAAGAAATTGTACACATATGCATAGTGTAATTTTTTCAGAAATGAACAAAATGAAGCTGTTATTTTTATGAAAATGGATGGAACTGTAGCTCATCATGTTAAGGGAAACATGCTAGTCTTGGAGAGACAAATATCAAACATCACCTTTTGTGATATTAAGAATCAAAATTTAAATAGATATACAACCTGAAAGTAGAAGGGGCACTATTGAGGAGCAGTAAATGGCAAATGAGAGGAAGGTGGAGTGGAGGAGCAAAAGAAGGTAATTAGAACAAACAAAATGAGATGTTTTTTCCTCATGTAAACTCTACATTAAAAGTCAATTTTTATATGTGAAAGCAACAGCAGGACTTTTTGGTGGGAGAGGAAGGAGACAAGAGGTAGGTTGGAAGGGCAAGAGAAATATGTGGGTAGTGAATATGAGCAAATTACAATGACATCCAAGTGTGCCAATGTCATAATGAGCCATTGTTCTGTATGCTAAATAAAAATGATAACAAGGGCTGGAGAGATGGCTTAGCAGTTAAGGCACTTGCCCGCGAAGCCTAAGAATTTATGTTCGAAAATCCAGATACCATATAGCCAGATGCACAATGATTCAAGTACACAATGTTGCACATGCGCCACAAGGGGGCTCATGAGTCTGGGGCTTGTTTGCAGGGGCTGATGGCCCTGGCAAGCCCATTGTCTCTCTGTGTCCCTCTTTCTCTCTCTCAAAAATAAATAATAAGAAAAAACTGATAATGAAAGAACAAGCTTTTTCCATCCTCCATTTCTGAAGCCATTGCTGATTTTGACACCTTTAAAGGTGTCAAAGTAATGGCAGTAATTAAAGATATGGGATGAGCTTTACTTAATCCAATTTGTGTTTTAATCAAATTTAACAATCACAGAACTCTGGACCTGAGTTCAGAAGGGAGAAAGACTAATGCCAAGCTGATGGCCCCTCATGTACCACTCTATAGCACTAGGCATCATGAGACGGAAGGCAGAGAAGATGAAAGGGAAATAGAGAGAGCAGAAAGCTCACTCCTGAGGCAAGTACACAAGTATATTCATGAGGGTGGGGCTCTCCTAACATGATTAGGGACATACTCTTACTACTGTTCTATTAGAGTTTGGAGGGGACAGACATTCAAACCACAGCAGGAAGAAGTATATACCACCAGCTCCAATGAACTGGTAGAAATAACGATGGTAGAAACTCATTTGTTCCCACTGCAGATATTTTGAGTCTAGACTTGATACTGTGGAAATGTTTTAGGAAGAAGTCATTCATAAAAACATTCACCATTCTTTGTAACGTGGAGAAGGACATTTGGGTTTGAGGTAAGACATCATCATGCATAGTCATCTGTGCATCTGATTATTTGTTCTTTTCTAGATTTGTAGTGATAGGGAGTGATGGAATTGAGTGCATTTGGGTTTTTTTAAGATTTTTAAAATTTTCATTCATTTATTTATTAGAGACAGAGAGGGAAAGAGAGAGAGAGAGAGAGAGAGAGAGAATGGGCAAGCCAGGGCCTCTAGCCACTGCAAACGAACTCCAGATGCATGTGCCACCATGTGCATCTGGCTTACGTGGGACCTGAAGAATCGCACCTGGATCCTTAAGCTTCACAGGCATGCACCTTAACTGCTAATCCATCTCTCAAGCCCATTGTGTGTATTTATTTTTAAACTAAGACATACCTACTGGAACTGGCACAACACCATTATACCATATAACCATTTAGTGGTAAAATATACTTGGGTATTCCTGTGTTTATTGCTATGCAAATTAAACACTAGCAAGTTTATAATAGTTCAAGATAGTAATTTGCTGTATAAGCATTAAAAACTCAGTCACTAGGAACAAGTATTTTCCTAAGATGTTTTTCTCTAAAATATGAAGACTTGTTGAGGACAAATTTAAAACTGTAGAAATCCCATCTGAATTTCTCCTATGTAAACATTCAGAATTCAGAAATTTTTTTAAATTTATTTTTTATTTTTGGAGAGAGACACAAAGAGAGACAGACAGAGAGAGAGAGAGGGCGAGGGAGACAGAGAATGGGCGCACCAGCAGTCTCTCAGCTGCTGAGAATAAAATCCAGATGCGTGCGCCCCCTTGTTGGCAAGTGCGGCATTGCACCCTTGTGTCACTTTGCATCTGGCTAAAGGTGGGACCTGGAGATTGGAACTGGGTTCTTAGGCTTAGCAGGCAGGTGCCTTAACCACTAAGCCATCTCTCCAGCCCAGAATTCAGAAAATTTTAAATTTCTAGAGATCTAACATTATAGGATTCCTTGGATCACACAGGACAGTTGATTCAGATACATGTATCATACTCTGAATAAGATGATTCCTGAAAATGTCTAACAAACAGGAGGGTGAACCACAGCTAATTATAATAGGTGCTGCCTCTGAAATCCAGGTGACTAACAAGTGAAGCTCCATTTTCTTATCTGAGAAATATACAGATATATTATTAGTTCTTTAATTTTGGAGGTGTCACCTAATCACTGGACATGTAACATAATTCACCCCAAAAGGTGATTCTTTTGTATAATTTGTCTTTGGCCATTGGTGCCTTACTCGCTTGTCTGATCTGTGCTACTCATCTTTCTGTCACTGTGACAAAATGCCCAAGGAAAACAACTAAAGGAGGAAGGGTTCATTTTGGTTAAAGGTTTTAAAGGTTTCAGCACATAGACAGTTTGCTTCATTGCTTTGAGTCTATGGTAAGGCAGAATATCAGAATGGCAGGCAAATGTTTTGTAGGAGGCTGCTCACCTGTGGCAGCCAGGAAACAAACAAACAAAAAATAGAGAGAGGGGTCAGGTATTATATACATGAGGGTAACCCATCCCACCCTCTGTGACATACTTCCTCCAACTTGGTTTACCTTCTAATAGCGATGGATTCATCAATAGATAAACTCATTGATGAAATTAGAACCCTCATGATTCAGTTATCTACCACAGCCTCACCTCTGAATACTGTTGGCTGAGGATCAACCCATCAGGACATGAAGTCTGCATGGTACTTTTCCTATCCAGACCACACTGTCTTATCAGTATGATTCTGCTAATGTAGTAGACTAACATGATGACTTGCCTTTGGGATCTGTCCTACCTACTCATTCCCTCACACGGTGGATGCTCGTGCTTCCATTTTACAACCATAAAATTGAAGTCACCATCACATAGACACTTGTCTAAAGAAGGCCACCCTACTGCTTGGTGGCAAGACCTATGACTGTCCATTTTACCTCGTGGTAGATGAGCAGCTCTCTCCTCCTACTTGAGAGACTTTAGATCCTTTGAACTTTCCTCCATTAAAACAGTCAGTGGCTGTGGTTGCTAGGACCTTGTCCATCATCTCAGGGGCATTGTCGACATAAAGCATGGAGGCACAGAGGTGCTGTGGCTTCTGTGCAAAGATGAGCAAGCAAGGGCTCCAGTGCCCTTCAGGGGAAAGCCATTAAGTGATATTAAGGAGTGTCCCAGTCATCCATCCATGGAGGTTAAATTGTTTCGAGGATATTTAGCTGCAAAATGTCTCTTTAGCCCATCTTCTTGGTCAACAACTAAATTGTGTTTCTGCCACTTGACCCAAACCTCCCTGTTTTCTGTTACTGTCTCACCTTTGCTGCAAATTGTCTGTAGCCTGATTTTAAATCTCCAAATCAAATCTTCACTTTATCGCTAGTTCAGGAGATTAAAAAGTCTACCTCCAGGCAGCAGTTAATAAGTAATTGTTTATTTAGCCATCATGTCAAGACTGAAGTTCACAATCAATTCTGCAGAGGTCGACTTCAGAATACACTTAAATACTGCTCGCCCTTTTCCTAGTGAATAACTGCTTGGTTGTTTCCGGAGTTTGATTAAGGTTACTGTAATAAATGTCCAATTCTTATTAAGTTGACACTGCACTTAAGAGTGGGACTTACTAATGGGAGATTCTCACTGCATTTTCCTTATGCTAAACAGAATTACAAGGATATTTTGGAAACATATGCTAGACACTATAAATAAATGTTCTGAATTATATTGAGAATTTCTTTCATCATCTCTACCTATTACATATATTATATTATTATATATATTTACAGGTGATGTAATTAATATTTATATGGGGTTTGAAATTGGTTTTCTTTTCTGTCTACATAGATAAAGAATAGCAGAGCAAACATTCAAGCTGAAGGAATTTGTAATTCTAAAGCACCTAGTCTTCATCAGTGTCCCTGTGAGTGTATAGGTAACAGCATTTATGTTTCTTATAAAAAATTATACTTATTATTTATTTAGTACAAGTTAACATTCACTAACCATTTCTGAGGCACAGATATTATTATAGTCATAGAAGATAGAAAGATAATTTCTGGCACTTTAAGGAGCAGGTTATAGAAGGGAGAAAAGGGACTGGATAGATGGCTCAGTGGTTGCAAAACCAGACAGCCTGGGATTTGAATCCCTGTACCCATGTAAAGTCATATGCACAGAGCTGTACATGACTCTGGAGTTCATTTGCAGTGGCAGTGTGCTCAAGTATGACCATTCTCTTTCTCTCTCCTCTGTCTCTTTCTCTGTAATAAAAGAAGGGAGACAGCTGGAGGGATGTCTTAGAAGTTAAAGCATTTATTTGCCTGCAAAGCCAAAGGACCCTAGGATTGATTCCCCAGGACCCATGTTGGCCGGATGCACAAGGAGGCGCATGCCTCTGGGGTTTGTTTGCCCTTGTGCACCCATTCTCTTTCTCTCTTCCTCTCTCTCTGTCAAATAAATAAAAATTAAAAATAAAATTTTTTAAAAAGAAGGGAGAAAGGAAATAGATAAATACAAAATTTAGAAAGTGGGCTGGAGAGATGGCTTAGCACTTAAAGTGGTTTTCCTGAAAAGCCAAAAGACCCAGGTTCGATTCTCCAGGAACTATGTAATCTTGATGCATAAGATGGCACATATTTCTGGAGTTCATGTGCAGCAGCTGAAGGCTCTGATATGCCCACTCTGTTTCTCCCTTCCTTCCTCCCTCCCTCCCTCTCTGTCTCTCAAATATATAAATAAAATGAAATAATTAAGAAAAATAATATGATAAATGTTACTATAAAAATATCTGCAACTTGATTTCAAACATGATAGTAAATTAGAAACTCCATGGAGTTGTTGATAGAGTAACTTTCAGTGGTGTATTGGACAAGTAATTTGTGGATATTGTTGTCTTAATGACTCAATTATACCGAGTCACAGTGGAATATATCAGTCTCGTAATTGCTTAAGCAGGTAAGCAAGGAAACTAGTTTATGAGTGCTTCCATCTCTTAATCACCAGTAGAGCAGTTTGCTCATTGTAATTCTAAATGCCCAATTAGAGAACACATATAATTTCACATAAATATTTACCTGAGAAATATGAAAAGTAGATATAAAAGCACATACTGATAATGACCCAGGCATCATGCAGTAACTTTGAAAACCCACTTGTTTTTAGCCCTGCAGAATTATACTCACCTTTGTTCATTCTCATACATCCTTCCTTTCCTCCATTCTGAGCCTAAACATAATTTCTTTATAATTTAGGTTGCTGAGTCAGAAAGGTTTCTGCATAAGACACAAGCAATGAGGGAATCTATCTCCTCAAAACTAACTAGGTAGGGCCAAATGCAATCTTCACTTGAATCTTTTTTCCTAATTTTCCCCAATAAGTCTTTGAAATTATTTTTTGGTGATTTTGGCAGCCCATCAGAGATGTTAAGAAACAGTGTGAGCTGACATTTCAATACAGAGAGGAACTTTTGTTTGCATTGTGTCTTTCAGGAAGAACAGTTCATTTTTTCTCACTTATTTTTCCTGTAACATTTATTTAAATAATTAAAATATGTAATGCTTCAGATTGAGGTAACTTCTTACTCCAGTCACATAATAGCCCGTAGGCTTCAAATACAATAGTTATTTCTACATTTTGCCTGAAAAATCAGCAAGAAGAATCAAACAGGATTGGGGTTCTGTTGTTATTTTAGGTTGTAACTCAAAGTTCAGTGCTCTGGATGCTAGGGTAGAAAGAGTATAATAAGGAATGGACCCAGTGGAGGGAATGATGTGGCATGAGAAGTACAGTGCAATTCCTTTGAATGGTCCATCTTTCAACCTACACATGATCAGGTCTTTATTTGCAAAACTGACCTAGGGGAAGGTAATACTGAAAACCTTTCAATAGTTTAGGAAACAAAAACAAAGTGAGTAAAACAGATATATTTGAGTAAAGTACTAGTGAAAATTGATTTGTTTATTGGAAACAAATCAATCATTACCTAAGTAAGTTTCAAAAGAATCTGAAGAAAATAAAATGACAAATATAGAAAAGCCTCAGAAAAACAATGCCTTTTAACCTTAAAAGTAGCAGAAATACTCTCAAAATTTAATGCTGTGGACTGAATAAAAAACAAAAGGATATTGAAGAAAAATAAACAAATAAATATAAAGCAAATACATAATGCAAGCAAAAAGCAGAAAAATTGAAAACAGTTTGGTACTGAATGAAGTACATCAATCTTGAAAGATTCCATAATGTGTGATTCTAAATCTGTATAACATTTTCAAGATGATATAATCAGATGTAAAACAAGTAGTTGTGAAGAGTTAAAGGTAGAGAATTGGTGCATGACTACAAAGCTGTAGAACCAGGGGGATCTATATCTAGCCCTCAATTGAAGTGGTGGTTTCATGGATGTACATAAGTGGCAAGGTATTGCAGAACTGAACACATGTGCTCACTCATTGTACTAACATACATTTCCCGGTTTTGAATCTACATTGCAGTTATTTAAGATGCATCCTTTGTTGGGAACTGTGTGAAAAAAGGATAGGATCCCTTTGTACAATTTTTATTGTTTTTATTGTATTTATTTATTTATGAAAGTGAGAGAGAGAGAGGCAGATTAAAAGAAAACGGGCACACCAGAGCCTCTAGCCACTGCAAGAAAACTCCAGTTGCATGTGCCACCTTGTGTATCTGGCTTATGTTGGTTCTGGGAATCAAATCTGGGAGCTTAAGTTTTGCAGGCAAACACCTTAACCACAAAGGCATCATTCTACCCCCCCTTTGTACTATTTTTGCAAATACCTATAGGTATGCAATATTCCAAAATGAAAATTTAAGCTAACATTTTTTTAGAACATAATACTGTTAAAGATAAAATGTGAACACTGCTGGGAGTAAATATTCATGCATGCAAACTTTTAAGAGGGATATTGAGAATGTGAATAAGATGCCACAATAAATAAACCATGTAGAATAAGAGCACTGCTTTATATTCAGGTGGATTTGTTGTTTTCTAGTGGTTTGATGCTTAGTCTTAGAACATTGTGTAAGTTAAGCTTCCATACCACTGAAACTGAGACAACCATCACTATCTACTGAACATGGCAGAAATGTGGGTATCTATGGGTTTACTGTGTAGATAAGCTTCTAAGACTTTAATCTCTAGTATATCTATGGAAGCAGATATCCCATTATCCTCTATCATGTGTTTTTTTTTTTTTTTTTTGTCCTGGTGTGCTGTTTTCAGTTATGTAGCTGCCATTGAATATGTTTCCAAGTATTGGAGGTGATAGACACACATGTATTCTTTTCCCAACAATTTTTTTCCTTTCTCCATGCCATAGGAAATGTCCCTCCAATTCTTTTGGGAAGAGTTGAAGCTGGATAATGGAAGACCCTTTTGTAATTTCACATTGTTAGGTTATTTGTTATGGACCAAGTTAGTCCTTTCTTAAGTCAACTGACTAGGAAATGGGCTGGAAATGTACAGAGATGGTGGGAATATTAGATGTGATTCCACACATGTTAAGAAAGTCTGAGCAGATTATTATCTATTGACTCCACTTGTGGCTTGTGTGTTAGTCTTATTGACACTAATGAGTATGTTGTAATCCCTCAGGCACATATCTGGGCTCAGAGCAGAAAGTCATCCTGGAAAAGTTACATATTCCCTCCTTATGATTAGGAATAAAAGCAAAAAAGTTTCATGAAATAGTAGGGTCCAGTTATTTAGCACATTATATCATAGAACGAATGAGTTCTGAGAGTGTATTCTTTCTAATGTTACTCTGTACAAGATAGGGAAACCAGAAATGAACCATTGAACCTACTGAAATCTCAGAATTCTATTTATTTAGTTGAGGCAGAGAGAGAGAGAGAGAGAGAGAGAGAGAGAGAGAGGGAGAGGGAGAGGGAGAGGGAGAGGGAGAGGGAGAGGGGGGAGAGAGAGAGATGGTTTATGGGCATACCAAAGCTCCTTGTCCTTGTAAATTAACTGCAGATGCATGTAATACTTTGTGAGTCTGGCTTTACATGTGTACTAGAGAATCAAATCCAGACCAGCAGATGATGCAAGCAAAATGCGTTTAAGCACTGGGCCATCCCCCAGCCCAGTATATTTTTTTTTTTTAGGTAGAATTTCACTATAGTCCAGGCTGACCTGGAACTCAATCAGTAGTCCCAGATTGGCAATCCTCCTACTTCTGTCTCCCAAGTGCTGGGATTAAAGGTGTGCATCATCATGCCCAGGTATCAGATTTCTTTTTTTATTAAGTGAAAAAGAAGGGGAAAAATAAGATTTATTACTTTTATGACAACATGTTTTGCTCAGATTTGTAGTGATTTAGACATTATTTCCTTCTAAAATATGAGGGAAACGATTTACATTATATAAAGGTATTTAACTTTGTTATTGATTATAATGATAAAAATAGAAAGGAACCAGAATGTGTAATGGCTAAGTAAAATAGTCTCCATTCTGTTCCTATATACATAGTTATTAGAACAGTAGTTTTTACAGAATGTGTATAGAGTATTACATAAGCAATTAATGACCAAATATTTAATTGAAATATGTCACCCATGGAGTAGTTAGTACATGACTATGCAAATCATGGCATTAGAATATGAATATGATGATAACAATGAGAAAAAAATCATAATAGAAAAGTGACTGCATAAATGGTTCTTGAACCTCAGCATACATCGTATTTCCTAGAGAGCTTGTTGACACATGGGTTTCTGAATGTCAACACCAGTTTCTGCTTGGGGAGGTCTGCCAAGGGGCACCCTGATTTGCATTTCTTGTAAGTTCCTAAGTAATACTCTGTGGCTAGTCTTAAAATCACATTTGAGAACTGACCACCTAGAGGGTGTTTGCAAGTTATCAAACAGGAGAAATTCTATTTGGAAAAAGTATTGAGAATATTGTGGTAACAGTGATTGTCATTGGTAGATGGGAAAACAATTTTGTTGTAGTTTCCCCACTGTTACAGTCAGCTCTGTGTTGCTGGGATGAATCTCCAAACCAGACACAGTTTATGGGAGGAACAGAATTTATTTGACGTTTACAGATCTAAGGGGAAGTTCTCTAACAGTGGAACTAGCTGGCCCACACTCACAGGTCCATGTAGAGAGAAATACCTCCACCAGCACCATAAGCAAGCACACTCCAGGAACCCCAGACAGAGCTCAAGCACTCTCCATATCTTAGGTTGGAATTTAGACCCTGATGTCTGTGAGACCAAAGCTCAGGTTTTTGTGTTTTAAACATGCTATTGGTCTGGAGATGTAGAAATGTATTCCGTTCCCTTTCTCACCTTGAGCTTAACTTGAAACAGTAGTTTGGATATTTTCTATTTGCCTTTCTGAATCTTTTCATAGTTCTGTCTCTGTTCCAGGACACAGGTAATTTTGGATGGCATCAAAGAACTCCCTTGAGCTCTACCCCTAGGGGGTTTGTCTAATGGAAAGCAGTAGCATAAGAAAGTGGAATGAGTTGGTCTGTGTCATTTCCTGACTTCCCGCCACCACCCTCACCAGGCCATGATTGACACAGGCTAGATTTTCTCACAATAGCCTCAAACCACTGAAGAGGTTTCTCTTTCAGATGTATTTCTGGAGGTTCTGACTGATGTCTGCTTCCTTCATTTGCCCCATCAGATGGAAGGATATTCATTACTTCCTCCACTGTGAATCTGATGATGTACTGTTTTCCCTTAGTCATGCTCATTTTCTGTTCATAATCCCATTTTTTTAAAAAAAATTTATCTTTATTGATTTGAGAGTAAGAGGTAGATAGAAAGGGAGAGAATGGGTGTTCCAAGGCCTCTAGCCACTGCAAACTCCAGAGGTATATACCACCTTAAACACTCCTTGTTTCTTTCTGGGTTTTATGCTGGACTGCCATCTTTTCTGTTCAATTGGATGCCTATTGTCTACTCACAGTAAACAAGAAATAAAATGTCTTCATGACCTAGCATGGGATATAAGAGTAGTGGCTTTGAAACAAATAGTTGAAATCTTTAGTTTTACAATATCCTTATCATAGATCAGAAAATTTATTGCAATTCAATTTTTCCTCAAAAATAGAGGATACTATTTAATTATTGCAAGACTTAAGCAAAGCATGTCAAGTATGCCACACCTGACACATTAATATGTGCTTTAAAATTGTATTTTCCTCCCTTTCTTTATGTTGTTATAAGCATGTCCATGAAAGGAGACAGCTTTTGTTCTCCCAGTGACATCTTCAGCTTTTTCAAGTACATGTTGGTGCAACTTCGGTTATATCCTCACAAATATTTGCCACTAATTCTTGCCTTTCTGGATAATGCATACCTGTCTTCCATGCATCCTGCAGCCTTGGAAGTATTAGAGATTAAGTGCAGAGAGATAGACTGGATCTCCACATAAGGACTCAGGAAGCAGACACCTTTAGTTGCCAGATTTTTCTCAAATTTCTAAGACTTCGCCCATTGAGGAAACATCACACTGCTTACCTTTGTTAACTAGGAGATGTAGAGTTCCATACTAAACTTAATTCTTACCAATGGCCAAGTTAATTTTGAGTGAGGAAATTGTGTCCCAGTATTCTGATAGAATGTTGTGATATGACAGATCATAGCCTCATGTGAGGCAAATTACCAGAGGAGTTATACATACTTATAATCTTTCTTATCTCTTGGAAAAAGTCTGTAAGTGATGTGATAACTGTATTTTTTTTCCAACTGAATAACCTGAAATTTTAAGGAAAATGATGCTAATAAAAGCTAGTGATACAACACAGATCAGTTTGAAGTCCATGTATGTTCTTCTCAATATATTCCTGGTTGAGAGTTAAATATTTAAAACAAAGACAATAGGGCATCTTAAATAACTATAGGTGTTTTGTGACTATGTGTGGGGTAGAATGGGATGTCTTAGGATTCTCGATGTCCTGTAGGCAAAAAAGTCAAAATATGTTGACAAAGATCCTATAATTTACCACAAGGAAGCTGGATGAAAATAGGAAAAAAAAAACCTAACTGAACCCCAGTTTTCTAATCTATAAAATGAGGTAATTCTGATATCTACATAATAGAATCCTTTCATTGTAGTGGTATCAAACAATTTAAGTTTCTTTCATGTCCATAATCTGTGTTCTAAACACATAGCACTTTTTCCATTTTGTTCTGTAATGCTTTTATTCAGGAACAGAGAGAGAGGGAGAGGAAGATAGAGATGAGTGCGCCAGCAGTCTCTCAGCTGCAGTGAACGAAATCCAGATGTGTGTGCCCCCTTGTGGGTCAAGTGTGGCATTGCGCCCTTGTGTCACTTTGCATCTGGCTAAACGTGGGACCTGGAGACTGGAACTGCTGGAGATTGGAACTAGTGTTCTTAGGCTTAGGAGGCAGGTGCCTTAACCGCCAAGCCATCTCTCCAGCCCAGCTTAAACCTTTTGATGGAGAAATGCTAAATATGGATGGGACCAGTTTAAGTCCCTAAGAAAGATTCACTTATTTGGAGATCAGGCAGAATCAAATAAGACAGGCTATTTTGGCATGCAAGACCAATGGTAGTCCAGATGCCTTTGCAAAGCACCACTCTCTTCTTGAGATGTATGGATTTTTCTTAAAGACATGACCAGTTAACAATGAGTAAATGCTGATAATACCTCTATCATTCCAGCTTTAAGGTTTGCCAGGAGAAGCTCACTAACCAGTGTAAAAGGACTAGAAGATCCAAACTTGGAACCAAGCTCATTAACTTCCTTCTTAAATTTATTAAGTCTCTGTGTACTAGGATTCTACCACAGTGAATATCACTATCTATGAAGGCAGGCAGAGAATTTAATATCAATGGCAAGTTATAGCCATAGTACTATAATGATAAGAGACAGCTTGGATGGAATCTTTCAGAAGTTTCTCTAACAGGAAGCTGACTGCATAAGAGATATGGTGACAGGCAACTCTGTTGAAGGCAGGAATTTATTTCTGTTTCTAAAGTTCCATGACAAGGTATCTTAACTGTCTATGTATCATAAAATGTCACAAAAGATTTTTTTGTTTTGTTTTTTGATATAGGGCCTAATTCTAGCCTAAGCTGACCTGGAATTCACTATGTAGTCTCAGTTTGGCCTTGAACTCATGACAATCCTCCTATCTTTACTTCCCGAGTGCTGGAATTAAAGGCATGTGCCACTATGCCCCACTATCATAAAACATTTTGAGGTGAGAATGAAAGCATATTGGATATGAAATGAAAGATAAATCTTCAGGTCTAAATAGTTTCTAAGTAATCCATTTAGGGGAGTTGTTCACTTTTGTCTAATAACTGCTCATAGAAGTAAAGGAATTTGAGCAATACCAGGATATACTACTAGCTGTGGTAGTTAAAGTTATTAGCTTGGATCTATCCCTTGTACAATAGGAGAATAAGGTAGACAATCTTTCCATACATAATTTCCATCTAATGTGCAATGGAATTTAGGAAGGGGAAGAAATCAAAATTTGATTATTACAACCTACATATTATACTGAGCACTAAATTCACCTCAGACCCCTTCTATTCATAGGCAATTATATAAATAGAGGCAAATCCATACCACAGATGAAGAAAGTAAGACTGAATTCACTCCAACTTGTGTTGGAAAGATGAAACAGGTACTCAGATCTGAACTTAAGACCAGGCAAATACTTCTTATCGAGAATGTCAACAAATTCCAAAAGCTATGTTATTTTTGTTGACAAAGAAGAATAAGTCTCTCTGACAGAGGTCTAAAATAACATCTTCATGCTTTCATTCAATATTCTTACAGGAAAATTTTGCATTAATTAGTGGTAAATCACTTTGAAAATATGTCTTTTTATAACAGAAAATTTTCTTCAGTAAATAATTGATGGGTTAGGAATATAAAACTTTAATTTTTGATGATATAGGGAAATTAAAATATTAATTTTGGAGAGTTATGCCATTTGAAGACATGTACCACTTGTGATTTGCTCCCTTAATATTCCTTGCCGGCATGTTTTCCAAGGTTCCTTCTTATGTAGTTACCAGTATTATCAACCATCAACTTACCAAGTCATTATAGTCTATATATCAACTTTCTATGTCTGTACAGTATGCCAATGTTTGTAAAATATTTTGAAACTAGAGTTATTTAACTGCAGCTCCAGATGACAAAGAACATAATTTTGTGGGATACCAAGTATTTTTAAAGTTTGACAGCTAATAAATGGTGTATGCCTACTTATATTGGAATATACCTCTTCCTAAATGAAAGGCTATTATCCATTAAACAAATTAGCAATAAGACTCAATTCAGCCAAACCCATCAAGCTGTAATTCATGCTATTCCAGAGCCCTGTTGTCTCACAACATCACACATTATAGATGATGGACTATGCCTTCAATCCTATGGCTCCTCTTGTAAGCCATACCTTTTAAATCCTTCCTACATATCAATAACTTAATGATGATTCAATCATCAACTAGATCATTGTCTTCCATAAATCAGTGTGGCTGAGTTTTAGTCTTAGATCCTGTGGTAGTTTGAATATATGTCCCCCAATATAGTCAGTGTTTTATTAGTTATAGTTTGCATCTGCAATCACCTTGCTAGAGGCAATGTCACTGGGGGCTGGTCTTAAGGTGTGGTGGTGGGTTTGAGATTCCATTGTTAAACATATGCAAAGTGTGCCTAGCAGGAGTTCCTGAAGTGTGCTGTGTGACTTTTGGCTGTTGTTTTGCTCTGTGTGCTGTGTGCCTGGTTGGATTTTTTCTCTCTCTCTTGCCTGGTCCTGTGAGAGCAGGCCCCTTCTTCTGCCATTATGGAACTTCCCCCTGGATCTGTAAGCTTCAATAAATAATATCCCTTCCTCCATAACTATGCCTGGTCTGGAAGTTCATCTCAACGAACCTGAAGCTGTCTGCTACAGATCCTAAACAGCAGCACTCCTTTCTTTATCTTTCCATAGTGTAAGCTTAAACTTCTGCCACAGAACCAAAATTACTAATTAGGTAATTAGTATAGTTGCTGATATTTAAATAATAAAATTAAATATATAACTATAATTAAATAATTATCACTGTATTCCAAGGTTTAAAAATGATTAGCATAGCATTTTCATGGATAATTTTAAGTAACAACTGAGGATTGATTGATTAAGTCACCTCTTGCTTCTGTTTGTGTCACCACCAGAAACAAAGTCTATACCAGTTACCTCCAAATCTCTACCTTTCTAGAAAGTTTATTTCCAATGTACCCCTATGTGGCGGTTTGATTCAGATGTCCACCATAAACTTATGTGTTCTGAATACTAGGTACACAGCTGGTGGAAACTTGGAGGTGATGCATTTTTTGTGGTGGGCTTATGGGTATTATAACCAGTTTTCTCTTGCCAATGTTTGACACACTTTGCTGCTGCTGTTGTCCACTTGACATTGGCCAGGAGGTGATGTTCACCCTCTGCACATGCCATTGTTTTCCACTGCCATCATGGAGTATCCCCTTCAGACTGTAGGCAAAAATAAACCCTTTTATTCCCACAAGCTGCTCTAGGTCATGTGTTTTCTGCCAGCAATACGAAGCTGAACTCAACACTCTTTTATGTCATTTTTCTGCTAAGGCACCAGAGAACATCAAAATCACTGACCTCTGATAGTCCTTACTCTTTATTTTTAAAATTGGAAGCTAGAACAATTAACTTTATTATCTCTCTCTCTCTCTCTCCTTTTTTTTTTTTGGTTTTTTGAGGTAGGGTTTCACTCTAGCCCAGGCTGACCTGGAATTCACTATGTAGTCTCAGAGTGGCCTCAGACTCGTGGCGATCCTCCTACCTCTGCCTCCCAAGTGCTGGGATTAAAGGCATGCCCCACCACACCCGGTTTTATTTCTCTTTTAATGAAATTATTTTAACCTCTTCATAATCTGAGAGGAGAGAGAAAAAGGAGACAGTAGATGACATAGATTATTCTCAGTCTATTTTAATACACTAATTAACCTTAACAAATGAGAAAATTTAGGACTTATTGAGGTCATTTTAGATCCCGAACTCATGTGGGAATTCAGTAGACAAAGGGTAGCTAATACAGTTCCCTGAGGAAAATTATCTGCAGAGGGAACTGTCTGGGAAGACAAAGGCATAGACTTGAGTGTTCTGATCAGTAGTGTACATCAGAGAAAAACAGAAGTTTAGCAACAGATGAAACTACTTTTTTAAGAAAGAGAGAGAGAAACAGAAAGAGAGAGAGAGAGAGAATTGGTGTACCAGGGCCTTGGCCATTGCAATTGAACTCCTGATGCTTGTGCCACCTAGTGGGCATATGTGACCTTGTGCTTGCCTCACTTTTGTGCGTCTGGATAGCATGAGATCTGGAGAGAGACAGAACATGGGTCCTTAGGCTATGCAGGCAAGGGCTTTAACTGCTAAGCCATCTCTCCAGCCCAAATCTACTTTTGATTCTCTATTTGGCTTTTGGATATAATAGGTCTTGATTGTCCTATTAAAGGTTAAAGGACACACTCTGTCCCAAGGAAACATGTGGATGAGACACAGGAGGTTGCCCAATGCTTTTCTCTGGCTTCTGCATGTGCACACATGGGGCATGTATGTACTCAGGTCTATTTATATGCCACACACACATCATATCACACATACTCTATGCATATAAACATACATACATATGCAAATTAGTCAATTGACCAAACATGTAATAGTTAACTTCTGGACTCTGTATTAAGTTACATTTTATATACACAGTCAAATACATGATGTTAAAAACACATATTAATATATAAAGCTATACATGTGGTCATATCTGTCACTATATAAGAATATATATATATATTACATATATAGAAATAAATATATATAAATTTATGTATATAATCAGTGTGATATTATCTTAATTACTATTGCATGATGATTACTTTTCATTGTCTGTTGGGCTGTCAGAATTACCTTGAGAAAATAATTCTGGGTGTGTCTGAGTGTGATTGCAGAAAGATGTAATTGCAGAGAAAAACCAATTTGAATGGGAGTGGCACAATCCCAGGAGCTGGGAGCCCAGTACTGAATATAAAAGAAAAGTTAACTGAGGCATCCTTCATCTCTCTGTTTCGTGATGGCAGAGACAATATGGCCTGTGCCTTATGCTCCTGCCATCCTGCCTTCCCTACAGTGTAGGACTATTTCCCCTTGAACTATTAGGCAATATGAACTCCTCCTCTCTTAAACTGCTTTTATTACAACAATGGGACAAGTAAATGATTGGATTTCTACTAGGTTGTGAATCTAGAAAGTAAGAGTACTTAAAATTTATTTGTCTGTAATAAGCTTTTTAAAAATTTTCTGTATAGGCCATTGCCAAGGCTCTTGGTTTCCTACCAGAACTAGATAGTAAGACCCTATTGGTGAAGACGCCCCATGCTTAGGCTGAAGGTAATTGAGAAATCAAGCCAGAGCTGAAAACCTCCTCCCTGTCAGCCATCTGACAGAAATCTGGAAAATAAGCTATGCTGCATATAGCCCTGTGGGAGAGAGAAGGCATCAATGGTGGTAACAGCAGTGGACATTGAAAGCCTTAAGACTGGCCAGGAGGTGTGTTCCTGGGGTGGACCATGAGGTGTTGTAGCTCAGCTCTCCTTGCTGCTCTCCGCTTGCTCTGTGTACTTCTCCCTGCTGGTTGCTCCTGCTATGCTTTCCCACCATAATGAAACTTCCTCTTGAAACTGTAAGATAAAAATAAACATTTTTTCATAAAATATGTTCTTTGACACTTGAATTCTCTTATGGATTTTAGGATCTGTTCATGATTTTCTACAAATATGCTATATTCTTGGGTGTCCTATAACTAATGCCGTGTTTCAGTTAACAGAAAAATAAAAACTGTCTTTGGACGTCTCTACGAGAAAGACAAAAGATGGATCATTCACTGTGTTAACTTCTTATTATTATCTCTTTGGTGCATTTCATAATCTTTTCATAGCTGAATTAGCTATATCCAGCAGTATTTAGTATATTGTTAACTTTTTGAAATTAAAGGACTAGAACACACACATACTCTCTCTCTCTCTCTCTCTCTCTCTCTCTCTCTCTCTCTCTCACACACACACACACACACACACACACTAACAACTGACAATTGCACCAAAATAATTATAGTTAGAATTTAAAATAGTCATATGTAAGGCACTAGTCAAGTGAACATCCATAAAGAAAAGATGCAACAAAAATAGTGAGAAGCAAACTGAACTTTTATAGCTTTGAGGGGAAATTAAACATTTAAAATTACCTCAGCAACATAAAGCACATTATCATCATCAGTGTTACCATTGCTATTATTAACTTTTATTATTAACTTACTGGTAGAGGTATTATTTTATTCTGAAAACTTTCAAGTAATCAGTGTTATTAGTTTATCACTATACAAAAGAAATAGACTCTCAAGTATCTTAGAAGTCTTTTTGGACTCAAACTACTAGTCAAACCTATCTTTTGTGATCTTTCTATACTGAATGCTTATAAATGCACTAAGTATTTAGATATCAGTGCACATAACTACACCTGTACGGCTTGAATACTGATTGAATAAATGACAGAGAGCAATGGATTGCCGAGGTATTTCTTCCATTAAACCTTGCTATAAAAGTGAAATTCATTATATAAGCATGATAAAAAACACCAAAGATGGTTTATCACCTAGTAAATGTGCCACTATCCAAGCAGTATTTCAGGATTAAAATAAAACGATGGCTGAACGAATAGGTTATTACATGAGATTTTGAGTCAATGAGTGAAAGTTTAATAAGTAATGAATAGAAAGGTCAACTTCAGGAGATATGACCAAAGACAAATGAAATTCAACTTATCTCCTCATGAGGAAGGCTCATGCGTCAGTGACTCACAGTAAGTTTATTGCACAAAGCTGTATGTTAGCATTTGCTTTTAAAATAATTCCTGAGCCCATTCACTTCTATTCATTATATACTTTATTGACTTTTTGATGTGCCTCTCTGTGGATGTTGTATGTGGGTATTCATGTGTGGTACGTTCACATGTAAATATATGCATGTACCACATGTTGGATGTGTGTGGAGGTCAGAGGTAGATATCAGATGTCCTCCGCTATCCTTCCTCCCCCTTATTTCTTAGAGGAAGAATCTCTCTCTGCACCTGGAGCTTTTTATCAGTTAGGCTTGCTGACCAAGGAACCCCAATTTCCCCCTACTTCAAGTCTCCTCAGTGCTGGAGTCACAAGCATGCAAGACCATGACTGGCTTTTGTACATATAGTTTTTGATGATTTAACACAAGTCCTCATGCTTGCTTTTACCTACTGAGCCAGCTCCTCTATTCTGTGCTCTATTACCTTAAACAATTACATAAAACAAGTGAAAAGTAACCCTAAAACTGAGATCTGAAGACAAGCAGTAGGCATGAAGTGATTCCTGTTTATTTCAGGAGATAATTTCTAAAATTCAGTACTGTGGAACACATGAGCAAAAATGTTTATGTTTTTTATACTGAGGATTCAATTAGATATTAAATATAAATATAAAACAAAACTAAGCCTTTGAAAATAATTAAATAATTAAAACTAAAGTTATAGATGTAAAGTCATAATTTAAAATACATCCCTTTATGTGTATATTCATTTTTTAAAGAAGTTTTATTTATTTATTTATTTGTTTATTTATTAGGACACAGAGAGAGAGAGAGAGGTAGTGAGAATGGGCACATCAGGGCCTCTAGCCACAGCAGACAAACACCAGGTGCATGTGCCCCCATGTGCATCTGGCTTACATGGGACCTGGATAATCAAACAGGGATCCTTAAGCTTCACAGGAATGTGCCTTAACTGCTAAACCACCTCTCCAGATTATGTGTATATTTATTTATATGAACATATGCATAAATATGAATGTATATTTATACATTTGCATCTGTAGATATCTATAATACAAATATTTGTTTATCTATGTGCATTTACATAGGAATATTTTCTATAATTCTTTTGAAATACTTATGAAATAAAATATTCAAACTACACTGAGCACTTATTATAAGCACAAATCATTTTCACCAAAAGTTTCTGACACTCCTTTGGATAAATGACTGATTCTATGGCTGGGGAAGGATAGCTATAATATAAGCCTATGATTTTTTTTTTAAAGAAAATGCTTAAAAATGAAATAAAAAAATGAAGGAAGGAGCAAAGCAAGAAAGGAGGGAGAGAAATTCACAGTGTACAGACATGGCCTATGATTAGAAGAAAATATGTATAAGCCATATACCTGCTAAAGGGTTAATAGTCCAAATATATCAAAAACTCAATAATATTAACAGTAAGAAACAAACAAGAATAAAAATTATAAAAATAATAAAAAGGGCAGGAACCTATTATTAATAAACAATTCTCACAAGAAGACATTCATATGATCAATAGACATATGAGATATGTTCAATATTTCCAGTTACTAGAGTCACAAAAACTGAAGTCACAGTGAGACATCACCTCATCATCTCACATTGCTAAAATGGTAATGATCAACAAGAAAAAACAGCAAGTGTTGGTAAGGCAAACCCTGTGAATTGGGTATGAATGTAAATTAGTATAGCCACCATGGGTGTCCCTCCACAATAAAAACCTAAAAATATAGCTACTGTGTGATGCAGCAATGCCACTTCTGGGTTTTATTCAAAAGATATGAAGATGGATGTTGTAGCAGACAGGTTCAGGTTTGCTGAGATGAACTTCCAGACCAGGCACAGTTATGGAGGAAGGAATATTATTTATTGAAGCTTACAAATCCAGGGGAAGTTCCATAATGGCAGAAGAAGCAGCCTGCTCTCACAGGACCAGGCGAGAGAGAGAAAAAGCTACTAGCTAAACAGCACAGCACACTTTAGGAACTCCCACTAGGCACACTTTGCATATCTTTACAATGGAATCTCAAACCCACATCAAACCTTAAGATCCCCCAGTGACATTGCCTCCAGCAAGGCGGCTGCAGATGCAAACTATAAACTAGTAAAACACTGAATATATTGGGGGCCATATATTCAAACTACCACATTCTGCCCCTGGCCCCCAATAGATTTAGCCCCTGACCCCCAAGAGATTTATAACTATCACACATTGTAAATTGTACTCAGTCCAATTTCAAAGGTTCTCACAGTCTTGACCAACTTAAGATAGTGAGTCCTGTAACATCAAACAAGTTAAATACTTTCAACATGTAAAGGCACAGAATAAACATTTTTAACTGGTATAAGGCATAGCAAGGAGAAACTAGAATAATGCATACTCAAACACCATCAACAGTCATCAAACTTCTGCAGTTCAAGTTGAATATAACCAGAGACTGACAGTCTTCAGGTTTTCCAATTCTGCCCCTCCAGCTAGGCAGAGTAGCCAGGGAAAACTTCGATCCCAGGCCAACACTGCAATACATTGGAGCCCTTGCATAGTCCTGGTTTATCCAAAACATCTTCAGGTCTCCATGCAAACCACGGTCCATCTTCCAAAGGCTCTTCCAGCCTATTCCTTAGGGTCTTCATGCCCTGCCTCATGCTGCATCTCAGCAGCAGCTCCTGGAACCGTTTGCAATTCATGACCACTCCATGCATTTTTCATGCTTCCAAAACTAATACCAGGTGTGCAGGAAACAGCCATACTATTAATCCAGGGATAAAATAAATTATAGCCTTGAAAAGCAGGTTTCTTCTCCAGTCAACTCTTTCCAAAAGAGTTTGCATTTCTAACAGTCTTTCCTCAGGCATCCTCTCCATTGTTTTAATGTAAAGCAGTTGGTCCACCTTCCTTCCACCTTCCTTAATATTGCTAATATGTTTGACAATAGCAGCTCCAGTAACCTAAAACCAGTCTCAGTGCCTCTAATTTTAACTTGCTTGAGGTTTTCCAACTTAAAATTTTAAATATCTCAGTCCAGTATCTTTAGCCAAGCACATCAGTCCATTATAAATTTAACCTTGATCAAACTTTCTGGGCCTGGATAGCGGAATGTAGCCATCCCTTATGACAGTAGTCCAGATCCAATAAAATCCTCTGCAGTCTTTCCTTCCCCTTAGAAAGCTCATAAGCCAAACCTCAAAGTTCAATACTGTCTGCACTTAGCATTCTCAAACTCTCATCAGAATAGTCCATAATACTTAGCTTATCACTCCAGAAGGCATCGTCAGTTGCAAGCACCAAGTCCATGCCTGTTCCTCCAAAACAAAGGTTCCAAAAGATGAACATCCACTTGGTCAGGTTCATCTCACCCCAATTCTGGTACCACTTCTGTAGCAGACAGCTTCAGGTTTGCTGAGATGAACTTCCAGACCAGGCACAGTTATGGAGGAAGGAATATTATTTATTGAAGCTTACAAATCCAGGGGAAGTTCCATAATGGCAGAAGAAGTGGCCTGCTCTCACAGGACCAGGCAAGAGAGAGAGAAAAAGCCATCAGCTACACAGCACGGAACACTTCAGGAACTCCCACTAGGCACTCTTTGCATATCTTTATAATGGAATCTCAAACCCACAATCACACCTTAAGATCCCCCACCTTAAGATCTCCAGAACACTTCAGGAACTCCCACTATGCACACTTTGCATATCTTTACAATGGAATCTCAAACCCACAATCACACCTTAAGATCCTCCAGCAAGGTGGCTGCAGATGCAAACTATAAACTAATAAAACACTGAATATATTGGGGGCCATATATTCAAACTACCACAGGTGTCCTTGTTCATTATAACAATTTTCATAATAGCTAAGTTATGGAATCATTCTATGGATCCATCAGCAAATGAATGGGTAAAAATGGGCTCCTAACACTTGTCCAAACACTTGGTTCTCAGCTGGTGATTCTATTTGGGAAGGTTGTGGAACCTTTAGGAGGTGCAGCCTTGCTGGAGGAAGTGTGTTATTTAGGATGGGTGCAGAGGAGTTACAGGTCAGCCCACCTGCTCTTCTCTCTGTTTTTCTCCTTCTCTTTCTGCTTCTGCTTCATGTTTGCCACAGACAAGGTGACACCGTCCATCTCTCCCCAGACGTGATGGACTTTGAAACTGTAAGATGAATGAAATCCTTTTCCTTTGATAAGCTACTGACCCAGTGAAGAGAAGGTAACTAATACAAATCTCAGATCAGAAAAGCATATTTTGTTTTGCAATCTTTTGCAGAATGTGATGAAGACAGTAATACTACTTCAAAATTCCTAAGATAATAATTTAAAAATATTGTCACCATAAAAAGGTTAAATAATTGAGGTGATGACTGTTTTAACTACCTTTAATTATTTTATATTGTATCCATAAACTATAACATTACTTGGTACCTTTTTAATATATACAGTTAACATCTGACAATAAAAAATGAAAATTTAAGTCAAGAACTGATGAGTTCAAAACCCATATAAACTATTTTAAGGCCTCCAATAGCCAAAGTCACAGTTTATTACCATAATAAAACCAAAATCATTCTAAAACAAATCAATGGTTCCATGCTCACAATAATGTGATCACGAAAAAAAGTACATGCACACTGTGCAATCAAATACATTAGTATCTCTGATTCTGAACAACATGAATTTATAGGAAGATGACTCACCTGAAATAACTTAAAAGCTAGATAAAAAGATATGGAACAATGATAGAAAACAGCAAATATTTCTCACCAATATATATGCAACAATTTTTAAATAAACTCTTGTGCAACTAATTTCAACAATGTATAAACTAAATTATTTAGGATGATTAGTTTGGATTTATCACAGCTTTTTAAAAAAATCCACATGTTGATTTAATGAATGAATGAAAATCATTTGAACATTCTGTTAATCATTCCTAATAAATATTACTATGTGCTAGGAATTAAAAAAAAAAAAAAAACAAGCTTCCTCTTCCAGACCAGTGTATAATGTGTGGGAAAACCTGCAACTACTATTACTTAATGTTGACCATCAGAATGTTCTTTTTCCTAAGATGAAGAAGCATAAGGCAGCATATTCATTCTCAACATGTCTGTCAAACATTATGGTAGTTAAGGTGAGAAAAGTAAAAACTAGGAAAGGAGGTTGGAAAGGCATACATAAAACATTTTCTCACACACAGCATGAATATATGGAAAATACAAGGTAAAATATCATAATATATGGAAATGTTTGAATAGACATTTTGCCAAGAAAAATAAATATGTACAAAATAAGCATGAGACAAAAAGTTCAGCACAATTAATAATTAGAAAAATATAAAATAATATTCCAGAGAGTTACCATTATATACATAATATAATGTTTTGAAATCAACAGACTTGACAATGTTAGGTGACAAAGAAGGTGTGAATGTACTCAATGTTTTACTTGCATACTTATGGGGCTTAAAATGATATCACATGGAAATATTTTGTCAGCATCATTAAAAGATAAATACACAGTTACCAGATATTTTATTTCTAGAATGATTTTGGGATTGTCTTTATAGGCATTGAATTGCTCAAGGATGCTCTGTATGGCCTTGATAGTAACAAACACGAAACAAATGCAAAGCATATATCAATACAGTGACTTGTAGACAGATATTTTCATCAGCTTTATTTATCATAGAAAAAGTGGAAGCAATCAGATATCCAGTGGCAAATAAACATATGAACATACAAGGGAATACTATAAGAATAGCAGAATTAACAATTGGTATAAAGGTGTCAAATAAATCTGAAAATTTAATAAAGCTTTATTTTAAAAGTCCAGAATAATATCTCTGGACAAAAAGAACATAATACAGCATTTATTCACATATAATTCTGAAATATGCAAGCTAACCTGTAAGTGATGCAAAGAAACCAAAGGCTATCTTCAGGACAAGGACTGTGCATGAGGAGGGACCAGAGGGGATATTATAATAGAATGCAGGGAATTTTAGTAAGAAGGGAGGTTAATTAACTTGCTTATGGTGCTGTTTTAAGGTGTTTTATATGTACCTAAAACCTTATCAGGTTGTGCAGTTTGATATGTGAAACATATCTTCTTTTGATTATTCATCTAAATTATTAAACAAATGAACATAATAATTTGAAAATATCTTATTAATTGAATAAGATATTCCTCCATCCAATCTAATTGATTTTTTGTATATGCCTTTCAGATATTTGAGGAAAACACATTAAGACAAAAGAGCAAAAGATATAAAGATAGTTTTTCAGAGAAGATATAGGGATGACAAGAAAGCTATTAAAATACTTAATGCTATTAATCAAGGAAATGAAATTAAAAGTCAATATGGTTTAATTTTGTGTCATAAACAACATAAATTTATTTTCCCACAGTTCTGGAGATTGAACCTTCAAGATCAAGGTGTCAGCGTGCTTGGTTTCTTCTGTGGCCTTCCTTCCTTCCTTCCTTTCTTCCTTCCTTCCTTCCTTCCTTCCTTCCTTCCTTCCTTCCTTCCTTCCTTCCTTTTCTTCTTTTCTTATTCCTGTCCCTTCTGTCCCACTCTTTCTTTTTCTCCTTTCTTACTACTCTCCCTCTGACCTCTCTTGGAGTTTGAATCCATTCATTATTTTCTCCCAAAGACATCAGACATATTGGATTAGGGCTCACAAATCTGAACTAATTTTACTAATTTACTTTTGTCTTTCAAAACTCATCTCCAGTTATATCCTGAAGTAATGGAGATCAGGACTTTGAAATATGGATATGAGGCAGATACATTTCAACACATAACAGCTCACATTGCAGGAATGCATAGTGCTATACTTACAGTTCTATAGGACAGTTGATGGGCACAATTAAGTGAGATTCTTTGTAGAATGAAAGAAAAACCTAGCAGTATTATTTTATAACTTTGGTTTTTAATCAGTGGGGAAAATGGAGCTGTGTTCGTCTGTAGCCCTGGATGTTTTCTGGAGTATGCTTTGGTGGTTAAATTGCTTGAAGCAATTGAGACAATCCAAAGTAGAGATCGTAAATGAATTGCCAACTTCTTGGGACTGATAATGAAGTGGTATTCTAAAGTCTAAGCTTATCATATATGGAGGTAAGATTTATTGCTTTTTGGTTGAGGAGAGTTGCCTGGATTGATTCTTTAGCATGTAAGGAAGCCTGAATATGACAGATTCCTTTAATTGCTGCTTAAAAGTCTTTATCAAAATCTTCCTGAGTGCTGCATATCTTAGAACAGTGATTCTGTTCAGAATTTTGCAGTCACGTGCTCCTGTGGATACTGATCTCTTCCTAATCTAGGTATGGAAACATGCATAGTATATACCCTTCATGGAAATGTATTTTTTGTTTTCTAGATGTAATTGCTTTTTACTGGTTTTACCTTTTGGATTTAAGTTAATCTTTTTCTTTCTTTTCTTTTCTTTTTTTTTTTTAATTTGGGAGAGAGAAAGAGAGAGAGAGAGAATGGGCACAGCAAGGCCTTCAGCCACTGCAAACAGATTCCAGATGTGTGCACCCTCCTGTGAACATGTGTGACATTGCACACCTGTGTTACTCTGCATCTGGCTTACATGGGACCTGGAGATTCAAACATGAGTTCTTAGGTTTCACAGGCCTTAACCATTAAGCAATCTCCCAGCCCAAATGATATTAATCTTAACAGATGCATAAAAGCATTAAAATTGTATCTATACATTTTGGTACATATATACATTGTATCACATTCGTTTCAGTTCAAAAGTATGTCTCCTTAAATATTTATAATTTCTTTTATTATAAAAATATGCAAAGTGCTTTCTTCTATAGTTTTTCTTCTATAGTTTTAAAAATATAGGGCACAATATTTTTATCTATATTCACCAGTCAAAATAATCGCCATAATTCCTTATTCCTTCTTAATTCCATTCATCATCTTCTCCCTCTCCTGCCCACCCTCCTAGCTCTGTGTCTGCTAACTAGTATTCTACCTTACTTCTATCATAATCAACTGGTTAAAGCAGTTTGCACATATGAGTGAGATCACATGATGCTTGTCTTTTTGCTCCTGGCTTGCTTATCTTGACATGATGATCTCCATTTCAACCCATGCTGTTGCAAAGGGAAGGATTTTATTCTTTCTTACAAATTGGGTATATAGTCCATCTTTTCCTTAAGTATTTGTCAGGTTATGGATTCTTAGGTTGTTTCCATTCCCACAATGTGATAATTTATTTCCACTGGAGTAACTGCAACTAAAAAGACTAAAGGACACTGGAGACATGGTTCAGTAGTTGACCACACTTCCTGTGAAAGCATGAAGTCAAAAATTTGATTCTCCAGAACCCATTTTAAATAGCTGGGTGCAGCCACTCATACCTATAACCTGAGTTTCATAGGGGAGCAGAGACTCAGCAATTGCCTGAGCTCATGGGATCAGTAAGAGATGATGGCTCAAACAAGCATGGGTGGAAGAGCAATGAAACATGACATCCAATATTCTATTTGGCCACTGCAGGTGAGCACATCCCACCTCAGGCAAGGCCAACCAACCACAGGCAAGCTCATGGAGCATTGCAGAGGCACACAAATGTGTATAAACTATGCACAGAAATGCATATAAGCCATTCACACCCCACATTACACACACACACACACACACACACAAACACAAGAACACTGACACATGGAAAGCATATGCAGCATTTCTGTCTCATGCATTACTGGCAATGATACCAAAATATTCAACCATTTTGGAAAACATGTAGTAATTTTCTAAAGTTAAATACATAAAATATGACCCAGAAATTTCACTTTCACTTATTTACTTAAAAAGTAAAAACATATCTTAACACAGGCATTTGCATTCTATTTCTCATGGCAACTTCTTTCATAATACCTCCAAGCAGCACAGCAGTCTGATGTCCATGAAATGGTGAAAGTGTAAACCAGGTACAGAATATTCACTCACAGACAACCACATTTCACAGAACAGTGAAATTGAATGGGAATGGAATGCGCAAACAAAACTTACAAAAAAAAAAAAACCAACAGAATCTTTATTTCTTTGAAATTAATTCTATACAGAAAGAAGGAAGATATGTGTTTATTGGGACTTAATGGTAAAAAGGAGGGATATGAGGAAGAAGGGCAGCAAGGAAACTTCTGCAGTGATGAAATGTTCTTTATCTTCATTTTTCGTCAGAGCTGTAGTGCATTTTGGTTTCAGTTTATCAAACCATACAAAAACTAGAGTGGATTTTAATGGGAACTTTTATGTATGCTCACTTACCTTCAACAAACCACTTACAAAAATAATCCCTTCAGAGCCAAGTATCTACTTTAGGCTTTTTATAATACTTCAGATTAATGTCGAACTTTAGAATATATGTTTAGTTCTGTGCGAATTTTGTCAGACATGGAGGTGAGGAACTCATCAACCTTGCCACGTTTATCCACGTTTAATGACAAGAGCCATAGTGATAGAGAAGGATATTGTGGAAAGGCACAGGATTGTTAGTCATGTTAATAGGTGCTTAGTTTTTCAACGTAATTTCGGAAAGAAGGCAGAAAAAAAATTGAATGTTCTTGATTTACCAAATTACCCATCCAAGTGCTTATAAACATAGTTTTCAATGAATAGTTGCAAAATTTAGTCAAAAAGTTTAAAAGTCTGCTGGCAGAAATCAAAGTATATTTATAGACCAAGAGCAGCTTGAGGGGAAAAAGTTGTATTTTGGCTTACAAGCTTGAGAGGGAAGCTCCATGATGGCAGGGAAAATGATGGCATGATCAGAGGCTGGACATCACCACCTGGACAACATAAGGTGGACAACAGCAACAGGAGAGTGTGCCAAAAACTGGCAAGGGGACACTGGCTATAATACCCATAAGCCCACACCCAACAATACACTGCCTCCAGGAGGTGTTAGTTCCCAAATCTCCATTAGCTGGGACCCTAGCATTCAGAACACCTAAGTTTATGGGGACACTTGAATCAAACCACCAGTCATTTCAGGGATGTTTACACAGCAAGTTTTTAAAAATAATTTTTGTTGTAATATTGTATGTGTGTGTGTAAATTGACAGCTGTTGAATGCACATATGTGTATAAATTGGTGGATGTGAGGTGGTGTGGTGCCTCGTATACTCACCTGTGGTGGGGGAACACATCTATTGTGGCTGTTCTTGTTTCAGACTGGAATCTCTTGCCTGATTGCTTGTAAGGCTCTCAGGACTCATGGGTCTTTGCTCCTCTGTGGTACTTGGATTTCAGAAGCATGTGGTCATGCAAAGCTATTTATTTGTGATATGGATATTCAAACTTTAGAGGTCTTTGGCTCCCTCAAGCCCTCTTGCTTGTACACAAAGCACATTTAACTGGAGCTAACTCTCCAGCCCCATAATTTAAAAAAATATTTTATTTATTTATTGGAGAGAGAGAGAGAAAAAGAAAGAAAGAGAGGGAGGCAGATAGAGAGAATGGGTGCACCGGAGCCTCCAGCCACTGCAAACAAACTCCAGATGCATGCACCACCTTGTGCATCTGGCTTACATGGGTCTTGGGGAATTGAACATGGCTTCTTAGGCTTTGAGGGTAAGCACATTAACCTCTAAAGAATCTCTCCAACCCCCATAATTTTTATTAAATATAATGAAGATGTTTTTAGTAATTCCAGCCATTATTACTTTTTCTCTATCCATATAATATGAAGCGTAACAAAACATTACATATGTGAGAATTTAGAGTACTAACATACTCTTCACAGCTCTGTTGCCTAAGCTTTGAGGCCTAGAATGCATATTAGACTAATAGAAATTCCACGTTAGGGATTTTTTTTTCCTGACAATTTGGTTAGCAGTGTATTTTCTCAAAGACTGACTGAATCTCTAAAAAGAACTTACCCTGGAGGTTGCAGAGAAACTGTGAAAAGAGAACTTTGCCCGCATTGATGAATGCTTCAAATGGTAAGGTATGTATGTAGCAGGCAGGCGTGTCTAATCAGGATGATGGAAAGAAACAGCTGCATAGTGAAAAAGGGCTCATTGACCACCAAAAAGATAAATGAAGAACATTTGGTCTTCCAGCAGGGCCACGCCTCCCATAATGCCCTTGTCTCTACTTTTCTGTGGGACACATATTCTCCCAGGTGAAAGGGGAAGACACATTTATAGATCATGGAGACAGCTGTTGTGCTTAGGAAGGATAATTTGTCCCAGCATTGGAAATAGCTCATTGGTCACCACGGGAGTGAGCCCAGATGCCTTGTGTTATGAAATTCAATGTCAAACCAATTATGGGTGTACTGATGCATCATAATATCTTAGATAAAGAAATCACAAACTAGGCCACTTCCTCTTTGTAAATTTAAATTTTGACATTTTATCCTGTGATGATTTATGCTGACTTCCATCAGTAGAAATGATGCTCATTGACTATCTAGTCCCTCAAAATGATGACCATACACACACCCTCATATTCCAGATGAGCAACAATCATGAAAATAATATTGACTAAATTTATAACCTATGCCTGGTATAGTGTAGATAGATCATATCTACCTGATTGTGTAAATAATGAATTGTAACCAGTTTTGACTCCAGTCTGGTACTTCCAGAATCTTCCTGGGTGGAGTAGGAAGAAGAAAGTTCTCAGAGATCTGTGGTCTTGGTTTTCATCTTCAGCATGATTTCTACCTGCATGACCTTGGACATGCAGCAAGTGGTATTGTCAGATTATTCAAAGCCTATTTCTAGCCTTAGAGTCCTCCATGTAAAATTCTTCCCTGTAAAAACATCAGATTAAAGCTCTGTATTTTGTACTATTTTAGTTTAATTCATTTAAATTTGCTGAGAAAACTTCCTTCAGAGTAATTAATAACAAATAAGTGAACCTCAAAGACTTGATTAGCTCTTAAAACATGTGTTGGTCATAATTTAATTGAAATTGGATTTCTGCTATGTGCAGCCAAGGATCCATATTAACTTTATCAGATGATGAAAAGAAACTGACTAAAAGTTGACAGTACAGATACTGCCTGGTTGTTGGGTTTGTGTAGGAAGCAACAAACCATGCTTTCTGCTGTTTGACGTAATTTTGGTTATTACATTTATTCACATATATTATTCACAGTACACATTATTGTGTGACTATGTGTTTTCATTAGCTTTGAATCGATGTGTAGAAACAGAATTGTCAGATCACATTGTAAATGTCTGTTAAACAAAATGTCAGATGATCAGACATGGCAATGCCATGATTTTAATCCCCATGCCTGGGGGGCAGAGGCAGGAGAATCAGAGAGGTGCAGACCAGCCATGACTACATAGTGACTTCAAGGCAGCCTGATATTTATCAGACTCTGCCTCAATACAAAAAACCCAGATGGATTCTAAAGCACTTGTTCTCACTATATAATTCTCATCACTAATAGAGACAATCTGTTAGGGATCTCATTTCTGCTCATCTTTTAAATATTTCATATTGTGTGTATTTTTTAGTGAGATATATTCTACTGAGTCATATATATGACATAAAATATGGATATTCCATGAATCCTGTACTTATCTTCCTCAGATATAACATATAGCTCAATACACCCCAATTTCTAAAGCTAAGAAAATTACATTGGTAGAATACTGAAAACTATCTGATGTTAATTACATGGATTGCACTAGGTTTATGCATTCTCATATGGGAACACTACCTATTAAATTTTATTTTAAGTGGAATTTCATATAATCATCATTAAAATCAGATTATAAAATTATGTCACCTGAACCAAGAGAAAACAGAAAATGCCACTGTTCCACTACTTCCTATCTGTATATGACACTAAACCATTACTAACATTATTATCATGAAGATTATATTCATGGACTCACACCATATGTGACGAGTTGAAATGTTCCATCAAGGTCATTATGTATGCCTGTAATTACATCTTTTCTTTTGTTGCTTTTGAGATTTTTTTTTAAATCCCATACTAATAAAATAAAAATGAAAAAGAAATGACAATGCTAATATTGGAGAGAAGTACGAAAACCCTATAAACTATTTGTAATACTTCACATTGGGAATATGAAATGAGGATATCAATTTATAATACAACTGGCAACTCCTTTCTGCTGCAGACATACCTGAGGGTGCATCCTCAAAGTGTCTCTTCTCACTTCTGTCATGCCTTCATCAGAGTCTACTTAGGGGACAAATAGCTGGGGTATTCTTCAGAGGGCTGAGCTTTGAAACAACAGATAATTGTGTGAAGAGCCATTGTGAGTGAAGGGGTAAACATTCACATGCTGAGTTGGTGAGAGATAGAGGAATGTGCCACAAAGGGAAAAGTAGATGTGATTATTCATATTCAAGCCACAAAGAGAGAAGCAGATGTGATTATGGATCCAAGGCCACATCAGGTGTACAGAAGAGCTGTGGAGCTAAAGAGAGTTGTGTGAAGAGAAGACTCTTGAAAACCAGGTCTCCATTGAAGTGAGGTGCAGATCTTTGATTATTTGGGACAGCATGGGAAACTGATGTGATTGACATTATGATGACAAAAGCAATGTGAAGGTTTTTGTGACCTTTTATAAGAATGGGTTAGAGGATAAAATTGTTATCCAGAAGTTCTATGTAATGAATGGCCATGAGTGTAGTGTGGAAAGGCCTGTTGAATTAAGAGATAGCCTGTTCTTCCTCTTATCCAAAGGCATTGAAATGCTTCTGGATAAACTGGTGTTGGTGATGAAAGTAGTTTTGGTGGCATTGATTATTTTAATTTTAGAGGAAATATCCATGGTTGTGGTGGTTTTGTTGGTAGCCATAGGTAGGTGGATATGGTGGAAGTGGTATTGGACTTAATGGTTATGATACTGATTGAAACATTTTTGGAGGTGGAGGAAGATTACAACCATTACTCTTCAAATCTCAGATCCAAGAAGGGGAAAGTTTGCCAGCAAAAGTACTAACCCTGCTCTAGGGTGATAGCTCAACAATTAAAGGAATTTGCTTGTAAGCCTGCTGGCACAAAGAAGCACATGTGTCTGATTTGTATGTACCAGAAAGAGCCCCTGGCATTCCCATTATACCCTTCCTGTTTCTCTGCTTGCAAATAAATAAAAATACTTATAAAAATGCTTGCCCTTATGATAGTAGAGACTACCACATTGCCAGTTCTCAAAAGTGAAGTGCCTGTGGTGGTTCCTGCTGTGGCATTAGTTGTTGTTGAGGGAAAAGGTTTTACTTACTGATGAAAAACAAAGAGCCATGAAGAAGAGACAGAGGAGTAAGTGACAAGGCAGCTATAGGTCACAACACATTTGTGAACTCAGTTAAGTACAGAGGTAGTCAAGGCTAGCAGCTCCAAAGAAGGCATGTTTTAGGCAATACTCATATGTATGGGCAAAAGAAATAAAAACACCAATAAAGCCAAAACCAATGAAACACAAAAGCTTGAGGGCTGCATTTGTGACTATTTGTTTAACCTGTTGTTTTAGTTTCTGTTCTGTGGAAAGCATAAAATAACCCAACCAAGGGTTCTTATGTAGACCGTCTAACCTGACAATACCCATGGGATGCAGATGTAATCATTTAATGTTGATGCTGAATAAATGTGTTTTTAAAAATAAAAGAATCAGGGCTTGCAAGGTGGCTCAGCAGTTTAGGTGCTTGCTTGCAAAGCCCGATGGACTTCGTTAAATTCCCCAATACTCATACAAAGCCAGATGCATGAAGTGGCACATGCATCTGGAGTATGCTTGCAGCGTCAGGAAGCCCTTTTATGTCCATTTTCCCTCTCTCTCTATCTCTCTGCAAATAAGTAAATAAATAATAAGAAATAAAATCCCTGCTGCCTAGACTGATGTGGTGGAACACACCTTTAAAAAAAAAAAGAAGAATCAATCTGGTAGTATCTTATATAAATGTATATTAACAATGTGTCTTACCTCCTCTAGTACTAGATATTTATCTGTACTAAATGAAACCATATGTTCCCACAAATGTAAAAAAAATCCATTTTAAACAGATTGTAAATGAAGTTAAAGACATTTAAAATTTATTCATTTATTTATTTATTGGACAAAGAAAATGGAGAGAGAAAGCAAGAGAAAGAGAGAACAAATGAACCAGGGAATACTGCTACTGCAAACAAGGTCCAGACATACGTACCCCTTTGTATATTTGCTTTTACATGGGCACTAGGGAATCAAACTTATATGTGTCAGACTTTGCAAGCAAGTGACTTAACCATTGAGCAATCTTTCCAGGCCCTAAATATGACTTTTGAATATCAGTCATATATACTGTCATCTTGTTAAACTTTCTTATTTTAGTTTTTATAACCTTTTGGTAGATTCCTTAGAACTTTTTTACATATGGGTTCATTAGTGGTTGACATGATTTATTAATTGGTTTATGCACTGGCTTTTCAACTGGTAACAAATTATAGAAATATTTTGAAAATTAATGGTAAGAAAAACATCTTGGCCTTCTTACATTTTTATCATTTTTAGAGATAAAATATTCACCTTTCACCATTATCATTATGCATAATATTAGCTATTAGTCTTTTCATAAACACCTTCATCAGGAACAAGATATCTTTCTTTTTAGTTTGTTGAAAGTGTTCAATACATTCAGATATTGAATTATGGACAATATTGTTGCTGAATATTCTGGAATGAATACATATTTGTTCATTATTTTATAAGTATGATGCACAGTAATTTTATTTCTGATACTATAACAATTGCAATCTTGTGATAAATCCTACTTGATACTGATGTAGATTTCTATTAATATCTTCTCATACTATTAAATCTTTGTTTGCTTTTGTTATGTGGGTAAAAGATTAATTTTGATTTTTAAAGATGTATGTTTCTCTAATTTACGAAGTAATATGCATACAATTGGTGTTATTTCTTGAAATGTCACATGGAATTTACTCAGAAGCAACTTATGTTTGGAAAAATTTAGGTTTGTTTGGTCAAATGTACATTTGTGATGGACTCATTTTTCATAATGTGTGTCCTTAGCAATTAATAAATTTTATTTAATTATCTTAATATTTTGGCATTTGACTTTTCATAATGTTCAATGACAATTCTTTTAATGTTTGCATTCTATAATGCTAAACTTTTTGTTCTTCCTGATATCATAAGGAATTTAATTTGTGTTCCCTCACTTTTCCCCTTCCTCGCCCTCAATCTCTATCTTCCTTCTCTACCTCCTCAATGGTACCAGTTTCCTTGATTTTTTTTAAAGAGCTATTTTTGCTTCATTAATATTCTCTAATAGTTATTTTGGTTTATATTTTATTGGTTGTCTCTGTTGCTCATATCTTTTCTTTTATCTCATGTGCATTGATTTGTGTATTTTATACTTTGTTAAAGTAGGAAAAATAGACTATAGATGTAATTATTCCTTCCTACCAGGGAATTGATTCTATATTCCTTTCAGAAGTCATTTATAGTTTAATCCCATCCTACATCTTTTGAACATTGTCTTTGCTTTCATTTAATCATGTTTTCATATTTCTTTTGATAACTTTAATTTCTGAGCTAGTTTAACTCCATCCTACACCTTTGGAATACTGTCTTTGTTTGAATTTAATCATCTTTTAACTTCCTTTTTATACCTTTAAATTCTGAGCTATTTGGAAGTGTGTTATTTAGTTTCCAAGTATTTGGTGGTTTTATTTCTATGTTAAATCTGTTGTAGATTAAAAACTTTTTGTTCTTTTTTTCTTTTGATCCATTTAAATATTTGAGATTATAGCTTAGCATATGACTGATCCTGAGAAAAGCATATGTGCTTGAAAACATGTATTAAACTATTGCTTTATAGAGTGTAGATATATGTTTTCAAATGAAATATGTACTCTTGATTTTTCAGTTTCTACTAAATAGGTACTGAATCATTGCCTGTTTCTCCTTTGAATGCAGTTAGTTTTTCTTTGCGTACTTTCCTTTCATCCTTTTTTTTTTCTTTTGAAATAGGGTCTCACTCTAGTCTAGGCTGACCTGGAATTCTCTATATAGTCTCAGGGTGGCCTTGAACTCAAGGCAATCCTTCTACCTCTGCCTCCTGAGTGCTGGGATTAAAGGAGGTGTGTGCCACTGTTCCAAGTTCATTTTTCTGAAATATAACTAGCAATACTTCTTGTCTAGATGTCTATTTTGTCTGATATATATGATGTCTATTTAAAAATCATATATATATATATATATATATATATATATATATATGATTTTTGTATATTATATATAATAATATTATATATATAATTATATGTAACTTGCTTTATAAAACTACTAGGCTGATTAACAAAAGATGATTTTATTTTTATGGTTTAAAGGAAATATTTGACACACAGCATCTTTTAATATATTGTTGGTTGGATAGATGGCTCAGATGTTGAAGAGTACGCTTCTTATGCAAGCATGAGAGGCTGAGGCAGCTCAAAACTGCCCTTGCTCTAATCTTCAGATCCCATGTAAAACACTTGGGCATGATCACATGAGGCTGTATTCCCATTCTGGCAGGGGAGCAGATACCAGAGAACCTTTATCACCCCAGAATATGATTTAGAATTAGTGAAAAAGAGACTCTAGTTCAGAATAAGACTAGGTGGACGAATGGTGGAACAAGACACACAAGCCTAGGGGGTGCCACTAGGGCACATACAAGTGCATACACCACCCCCCAGACATCACACAGACACACACACACACACACACACACACACACACACACACACACACACAAAGTTAAAATAATATATTTTCTTGTGTGTGTGCATGTATGTGGTGGATGTGCCCTTGTGGCACCCCATATATTTGCCTACCACCTGTGGTGGCCAGAGTAGAATAGTAGTGCACTTTTCCTTCCTCCTTTTGCTTTAAACTGGAGTTTCCTACTGATCATGGAGCTTGCCATTTTTTCCACAACCAATGGCTATATCTGGATCTCTGCTATCCTGGACTGGCATATGTGGTTACAGGCTTATGTGGTTACACATAGCTATTTATGTGGGTTCTGAAGATTGAAACTTGGGCATTTCTAGGCTCTTACCTGTGTAGGAAGAATGCCATGTATGCCTCTGAAACATCTCTGTGGCCCTCTAAGGAGTATCTATTTTTTATTTAAATACTAAATGGTTTGTTTAATTAACATAATCATATTCTGAAAGTGAGAGCAGGCTGCTTCTCCTGCCATTATGGAACTTCCCCTGGATCTGTAAGCTTCAATAAATAATATCCCTTCGTCCATAACTGTGCCTGGTCTAGAAGTTCATCTCAGCGAACCTGAAGCTGTCTGCTACAGAAGTGGTACCAAGGAGTGTGGGGTGAGATGAAACTGACTAAGTGGATGTGTAAGACCCTGGAAGTGAGGACTCCCCGGGCTCTGTCTCGGGAAAGGCGACACCCAAAACACTCACGAGAAACGGTCTTGATGCAAACAGCAAGAGGAGTTTTATTCCAAGCGCGCGCTGGGGCCCACAGTCATACGCCACACAGGGGTAGAGGACTGAAGGACCTGAGTGCAGAACCAGGACAGCTTTTATTGGGTTCAAACAAAGGAGAGGAGAATTCATAACATGATTGGTTAACAGTTAACAAGAATGTACATGTAGTAAGTTCATTGGTTATTTGGTTGCTGGGGCATTTCGAGCAAACTTATCTATAAGATGAAGGCCACAAGTATGTATAACATTTGCTTGGTTTTTTCTGACTGGCTCATTACAAGGATTATTTTGGGTACTGGGCAGTTTGTAGTTTTTCCAGTAACTGCAAAATGCTGTGTCAGCTCTGCCCGGAAATGGAAACTCAGGCCTGTGAATATCCTTAAAGCCTGTCATGGCGTTACTTTAGTTTGGGCTTTTCTTGCTTACATTCTCTATCATCCTACACTTCCATCTATATACTTTTACATTACAATCATCTTTGTAACTATTCTGTAACAACTTCTTTTATCAGATGTTTTTTATCCTTTCAGATGTTCATCTTTTGGAACCTTTGTTTTGGAGGAACAGGCATGGACTTGGTACTTGCAACTGACTATGCCTTCTGGAGTGATAAGCTAAGTATTATGGACTATTCTGATGAGAGTTTGAGAATGCAAAGTACAGACAGTACTGAACTTCGAGGCTTGGCTTATGAGCTTTCTAAGGGGAAGGAAAGACTGCAGAGGACTTTGTTGGAACTGGGCTACTGGCATAAGGGATGGCTGCATTCCACTATCCAGGCCCAGAAAGTTTGAACAAGGTTAAATTTGTAATGGACTGATGTGCTTGGCTAAAGATACTGGACTGAGTGATTTAAGATTTTAAGTTGGAAAACCTCAAGCAAGTTAAAATTAGAGGCACTGAGACTGATTTTAGGTTACTGGAGCTGCTATTGTCAAACATATTAGCAATATTAAGGAAGGTGGAAGGAAGGTGGACCAACTGCTTTACATTAAAACAATGGAGAGGATGCCTGAGGAAAGACTGTTAGAAGTGCAAACTCTTTTGGAAAGAGTTGACTGGAGAAGGAACCTGCTTTTCAAGGCTATGGTTTATTTTGTCCCTGGATTAAGAATATGGCTGTGTCCTGCACACCTGGTATTAGTTTTGGAAGCATGAAAAATGCATGGAGTGGTCATGAATTGCACATGTTTCCAGGAGCTGCTGCTGAGATGTGGCATGAGGCAGGGCATGAAGACCCTCAGGAATAGGCTGGAAGAGCCTTTGGAAGATGGACTGTGGTTTGCATGGAGACCTGAAGATGTTTTGGATATACCAGGACTATGCAAGGGCTCCCATGTAGTGCAGTGTTGGCATGGGATAAAAGTTTTCCCTGGCTGCTCTGCCCAGCTGGAGGGGCAGAATTGGAAAACCTGGAGACTGTCAGTCTCAGGTTATATTGAACTTGAACTGCAGAAGTTTGATGACTGCTGATGGTGATTGAGTTTGCATTATTCTAGCTTCTCCTTGCCATGCCTTATACAGTTAAAAATGTTTACTCTGTGCCTTTACATGTTGAAAAGATTTAACTTGTTTGATTTTATAGGACTCACTATCTTAAGTTGGTCAAGACTGTGAGAACCTTTGAAATTGGACTGAATACAATTTACAGTGTGTGATAGTTATAAATCTATTGGGGGCCAAGAGCTAAATCTATTGGGGGCCAGGGGTGGAATGTGGTAGTTTGAATATATGGCCCTCAATATATTCAGTGTTTTATTAGTTTATAGTTTGCATCTGAATTGCTGGAGGCAATGTCACTGGGCGGATGTTAAGATGTGATGGTGGGTTTGAGGTTCCATTGTAAAGATGTGCAAAGTGTGCCCAATGGGAGTTCCTGAAGTGTGCTGTGGCTTTTGTCGGTAGCTGCTGTGTGCTGTGTGCCTGGTTGGCTTTTCTCTCTCTTGCCTGGTCCTGTGAAGAGCAGACCACTTCTCCCATTATGGAACTTCCCCTGGATCTTTAAGCTTCAATAAATAATATCCCTTCTTCCATAACTGTCTCTGGTCAGTTATCTCCGTGAACCTGAAGCTGTCTGCTACAGTATCCAATTGCCTATTTTTGTTCTATATATGGTGAGATTATAAATACTTTGTTGTAATCATTGGGAACTGGCTTGTATTTAGAATACTTTTCTAAGTAGATTCCTGAAGTTGGTCCCAACTATCACACGTCATTATAATCACATACATTAGGGGTTTGGCATTCTTTTGAGAAGGTAATGTTGAATCAAACATCCTCATGCAATAAAAATTTGATTTCCTGTAACATGCTATGATTGATAATTACCAAATTATATAATTAATTTTCTTCCATTTATTCCTTAGATGCCTGTGAGGAAGATAAAATTTCCCTTCAATTTTTTTATCATTAATTTTTATGATTTCCTCTTGAGCAAAATATGCCTTTACCTAATGACAAATTGTTGCAAAAACCCATGGAAAACTTTTGTTCAAAAGTCTTAGGGCAAAAGAAAAATAAGTTGTTTACAAAGATATATAATTTGTCATGTTTAATGAATAGTTTAAAATTACCGATTATTATAAATAACTGAGAAGTATATTGGTATACTAGGATTAATCATTATGCATGTCTGTCTGAAATACACTGAGATTAATTTTGTTATAAAGACCAATTTAGCAATGCCAAATACTTTGTTGAGGTCTCCTATGCATAATTTCTGCTATTAGAAGAAAAAGGTAGCATTTTAGCCCCATAAGAGCTGAGTGTATACATGAGAGGAAGGTCGTTAGATATTCTTAAATGTTCTTTCTCGGGTGTATGTTTTGATATCCTAGTTATTGTTATGCCACACACAGTGCAAGCATGGATAATATTATACTTTCCAATGATGATTCCCTTTTTCACCACAATCTTGGATATTAAGTAGATGTAGCTTTGTTCAAACTGAGAAATACACTAAAGCACTAAATACACTAAAGTATTTACTAGCAGATGTGTTTATGAATCTATACTGTGTTACATTACAAGCACAGAGATACAGTAATAAATAAAATATGCTTAATGTCTGGCTTCTTAGACTTTAATCAATACATGTATCTATTTCTCCTTTTGTTTCAATCATTTCTTGCCTCAAGTAGTTTGACCCTCTGTTGTTACGGAACAGGGGATATGCCTACAATTGGATTATTAGTTTTTTCTTTATTATATAAAATCAATTTCTTTATTATTGTTGTTGATAATAATCCTTGAAGTCTGTTTTGTCTCAAGTTCACAAGACCATACCAACTTTCTTTTGATTAGTGATATTCTTAGAGTATATCTTCCTTCAAGCCATTTGTTATGTGTGGAGATACATTATATATATATAATTTTTTGAGGTAGGGTCTCACTGAAGCCCAGGCTCACCTGGAATTCACTTTGTAGTTTCAGGGTGGTTTCAAACTCATGGCAATCTTCCTACCTAAGCCTCCCAAGTGCTGGGATTAAAGGAGTGTGCCACTATGCCCACCTTGGTTTTATATTTGAAATGAATTTCTGGTAGATAAGGAATACTGAAATTCTTAAAAATCCACTCCCAGGATCACTGTCTCTTAGTTGTTTTAATTGTTACTCAGTTTTATACTGATTACCAATTGAATTCACATTTGTCATCTCTGAAATGTTTCCCTCTTCATTGTGCTTGTTTTTTGAATTTTTTTCCAAGAGGTGGACTCTGATAGAGGTGATTAACCCTCATAAACTCGAGTAGTCTCCTTATTAAGGAGACATAAGAGGTCCTTTACCCCTTTAGCATGTGATAACACAGAAAGGATGACCCGGATATTAACCAAGAAGGCAGTGTTTACAAGATACATACCAACTCTGCTCTCCCAATCTTCCACTTCCTGGTCTGCAAGACTGTGAGTACAGAATGCTTGTTTAATTTGCACAATCTATGGTGTTTGGTAAGAATACCTCATAGGAAATCAGGGAGGCACTTTTTCACATAGTAATGTTGAAGCTGTCTTTTATAGTTTCTCCCACTTTGAACTCTAGCCATGGTTCATTAGAGGGGAGAGAACATTCTATAAGATTCTTAGTAATTCTTATGCTATTAGTGGAAGTGTAAACTGAGTTCTTCTTAGCTTTCATCATGATTTATCTCTTTCCTAGAGAAAAACAGAATTCTGCCACTCTGCCCAGTCCCTCCTCTGGCTCTAGACTTTCCTGTCTTCTCCCTGAACCCCTATTTCTTATGGTTTTGTTTTACCTTGATGTCATACGAGAGACTGTTGCGACTATGGGGAGGATTCCTTTTCCTAGGCGGGAAATGGTCCTGAATCATATTTCTGTGATTTCCTTTGGCATGTTGCTTTGCCCTCAGAGTCCACGTCCTGTGATGGAATGGCACAGCTGTAAACATTTCCATTGCACTGACAATGCCATTTGCTCCTAACAAGAATACAGTGACATAAACAGAACACTAATTAGCAAGAAAATCCAGCATGTGCTGATCCTGAGTGAGTCTGCTGTCTCATAGAAGCTCAGAAAGAACTGACCAGTCCAAAGATATATTCAAAGTGGTCTTCTAGATTCTAATTGCTACATGAGTTGATTCTAAAGGACTCTGAGCAAGCTAAATGAGATATTTTTTTTGCCTCGGGATTTTTTTTTTTAAATAAAAGTCAATGTATCTCTGGAGCCAATTAGTTTCCTGGGCATAACCTGAGGCACCTGTATCCTCCCCCAGAGACTGACTGAGGCTTGTTGGTCCCCCAAAAGAAAACCAGCAGAAATGGGGCAATGGTAAAGGGGTCTAAGAGTACATTTTTTATTAAAAATGAATAAATGATAAGACACTAAAAAATCAATGTATAATGCATCTCCCTCATTCCTATGAAGATTCTATTTAAGTGATCAAAAGAGAATAGAGCACTTCAGATGAGCTGTCTTCTCCCCAAAAATGTGATGAAATATCATGGACAGGATGAGAAAATGGGATAATTTACGATTGTTAAAGATACATTTTGTCATAGTCAAACAAAATAGGTTCAAATAAATAATCATGTATCTAGCCAACTGACAATCCCTGTACCCCTTACACTTAACTCTCTTCTAACTAGATGAAATATTATGTATGTGTGTCTCCATAATTTATACTTCCATATGACTTATGCAACATCTGACTTCATTTTGATTCTCTTTGTGCTTCTCACTTTTTTAAAACTTTAAAGTGATTTTGTCATATTTGTAAGGGAGTTGGATCATAGCAGATCCTTGATAAGAGGGCAGGTGTGTACTATTATAAGACCTGGTAGATAGACCTTCCATGAATTCTGGAAGCAGGATTTGCTGGGCTTTTCTGATTGAGCTTCAGGGATGTTATCTACTCTGAGGCTGATAAAACTGCTGTTATCGTCCCAGAGAGAAAGGCATGAAATATTTAAGCTGACAACGATCTGAAATATCATACCATCTAACCCTTCATTTTACAGATAAGGAAACTGAAATGTAGGGATTCTTGATCGCTAGACAAACAAGTGAACACTAAAGATGTAACTGGTTTTCAAAATAAATAGCTGAATGCTTAGTATGTGCCAGGCTTTCTGTGAGGAACAAAGGGTTCAGATCTGAACAAGGAATTAATTTCTGTTCCTTAACACTCAAGTCTTAGTGGTGGGAGAGTAAATCAGGGTTTATAGTGCCACACATAGTATATTCCAATTCAAGGAATCTTTCTCATCCTGAAACTCAAGTTTGCTCTGTGTGTGTGTGTGTGTTTTGTGTATTTATGTGGGTGCAGGTTCGTGTGTGGAGGACAGAGGACAACCTCAGGTGTTAGTCAGTTCTCAGGTGCCATCCACCCTTATTTTTGAGACAGGGTCCCTCATTGGCCCAGAAATCATCAACTGGCTACACTGGCTGGACAACAAGCTTCAGGGATTTGATGCTCTCCACTTCCACAACCCTGGGATTACAAGGGCTTGGCACCATGCCTGGCTTATTTTACATCAGTACTGGGAAACAAACACAGGTTCTCATGCTTACAAGGCAGCACTTTCCCAACCAAACTATCCCCCTCAATTCAGGTTCTCATTATCTTGCCTCTGCATCCATACTTTTTAAAAACGAATCCCAGGTATCTCACCACCCATTCATAGAAAAGAGCTGGGTGTCACAAGAAAACCAAACATACATTAAATTTAGAATCAGAAGACCAAAGTGTTACTCTCTTGCCACTTCTAGTTATGTTTCCTGCAAGACTATTTTGTGCTGGTTTGCTTTAGAACTCAGTTAAAAACTGAAAAGGGGAAGACTCCACTATGTGTGATGCTTGTTGGCCTTGGTATCTTGAAATGAAAGCTGCATAAAGGAGAGAAAGTTGAGTGTATCAATGGAAACTTAAACTTTCTCCTAGCATGTATCTATGGGTATTTTAAAAAGAGAGATGCATAATTATTAAAATCAAAATCCAACAGATTGAATTTAGGAAACTTTGTAAACTAAGAAAATTTATAGTGTGGAGAAAGGCCAAGGGAAAGAAGCATAAAGTCATTGTTATATCTGTGTTAACTGCTAAGTATACATAGGCTTCCTAACAATATTACCTTGCAGGCACACTTGGTAGTTATATATGTGCACGTGCGAACACACACACACACACACACACACACACACACACACACACACGCCTCCCCCATACATACATGTCCCCCACATGTTATTGAAATATTTTAGATTTATAGGAACAAAATATTTTGTAGATTATATATGCACATGCATACACATATGTGCACACACACACACTGACAGACCCATGCCAAATAATATTTTTTATCAACCTTTCATCATATACTTAGATCTACATAACTAATATCTAGTTCAGGAATATCTCACCAAACTTCAACAAAAAGTTTATATGATTATGTTAATTCTCCCAATACCCAGTGTCCTAGTTTGCCATAATAGAGAAACCAATCTCCAAAACAGTGTGGAGGCTAAGAAATCCAGGGGTGTAGCAGCAGCAACTGTTGACTGAGTGTGTAATGTGGTGAGAGCAAGAAAGCCTTCCAATGTTGCTCTTTTGCTCTCTTCTTATAAAGTCACTAGTGTCACCATACTGATGACCTTTTCTAATTCTAATCACATATCAGGAGCCTGACCTCTAGTCAACCAAATCAAAAGTACGTATGATGTTCTTAACCTATAAAATCTGGAGAATACATTCAGACCACAGCACCTACATATGCTTATGCCAACTCTGTGGTGATTTTGCCTTAAGAATTTCAAGAAACTTCCTCACTGTGTCAAATCTTGCCATCATGAAGGATGCTGTAGCTAGACACGCAGAGTCTGGACTCTCATAGCTTCCCTTCCTCCTTTCCACTGTGCAGAAGCACAGTTTTGAGAGCAGGAGATACTTGGTTTCAATTTTGTCTTTCTAAAGCTGTATTTTCTGTAGTACTGATGATTGTTGTATTCCTTGTGGTTTCTCTGGGAAGCCATTGCAGCTGCTTAGAGGAGGAGGGTGATCAATAAAAGGAAATAGAGTCTTACTAACTGATGCATGTGGGGAAAGGGCAAAGATCACAAAATTGAGTCTTAGGAAATCTACAAGTTCAGGAACCAGAGGTCTCAGATGGCTCTTGTACCAAAGTGATTCCAAGTGACAAGCTTTCTAAGCAACAACAAACTCTGCATGTTCCATCCCCCAATGCCTGCATGGCAGACCACAGACCTCACAGAGGAATAGGGGTTTTTCTAGCGTGTAGTCTAAATCTTTCAGAAATATCTTTTATTGATGTGATTTAGTCAGAATTCTGTTATCAAGAAGGATAGTTTAGAGTGTATATGCTCCTCAGTGCAGTTAAAAACTTGGGAGTTGCCCCGGCCCGCCGGGTTTATCAACGGAGACCTGGGGTAGGGGATGAGAGAATGAAGGGGGACAAGAGACATGAAGAAAGGAGAGCAAGACAGGTGGTCTGATCAAGCTCTGAAAAAGTTTATTTCGCAGCTACAATTTAAGCTGTGACAGTGAGGAAGTTCATTGGGGTCATGGGGGAGATAAGGGTGGGGTACATTCCAGTGGCCAGGTGTTAATCTTAGCTCCTGGGACCGGCAGTTAAGGTATTTTCTCCACCCATAATTGTTTCTTCACTTGTGGTTATCAAGATACTCTGTTAATCTTTCATGAGGTACAGGCTAAAGCCTTGGCCCCCCGGCATTGGCCCCCGGCATCTCCTCCCTTTTTACAATTTAGATAAGGCAGGCAAGTGAAAATGAGGAATAAGGGATCTCATCAATAGATGAATGGGCCTTAACCAGAGGGGGGAAGCACTGACCTGATCCTCCCAGAGTCATTTGAAATGGTGTCTTTTTTGGGGAGGAGAGGGCTATTATGGCCCCGAAGGATGTTGACTGTATTAACTGGCCATCCTGAGAAACAAGAATTTAACACCAACCTCTATGCCATCAGGTTTGCTTCTCGGAGGACTCAGAAGCGGACTATAGGGTCCTCCCCCTGCCTTGCTTAGCCTTGTACCCCTTGCTGGTGCCCACGCCATGCCAAGGCTGGCGCACATAAATCTGAGTTTTATGCAGCTCCTAAAGGAGGTCCATCACCTTCAGGTTCAGCCAAGCCTCTGTCAGCCAACTCAAGTCTGTGGTAATATACCTGTAAGGGTTTTGATGCCATGGAGTCAATTTGTTGTTTTATAAAACCAGTAAGCCTAATAAAGATAAATGGTTCCAAGGTAATTACTAGCAAGAGACTGACCAGGGGTCCCATAAGGGGCATTAAAAGGGAGAACATAGAGGATTTCCACCAATTGTCGGCGGCGAAGGAAAATTTTTGTTTTTGTAATTCAACACTGAGCTTATGTAACTGTTGAACCCTGGTTTCTACTAGACCTGATTTGTTAACATGGAAGCAACATTACTCTTTTAAAAACAAGCAGGTACCACCCTTTTCTGCCTTTAGGAGGTCCAAAAGAGTAGTAGGAGGGTGCCTGACACTAATAGAAGCCAAATGAAAATCGGAGAAAGAAACTGCTTGGGAGATACTTTTTTGCAATGTGCTTTCTAAGGCATCAAAAAATCCTTTTGCAGCCTTAGCAAGATCACCAAAAGACAAATGACTATATGGAATAACAGATATTTCTAAACTTTGTAAATTTATGCTAAGATTATTATGATTCCAAATACCCCAAATATGATTTTCAACCTTCCACCATTCAGTAGCAGTCCCATTGTAGGATAAAGGAGTAATACATATGAATTGATAATTTGCATGACAGAACAATTGCATTTGAACCGCCAGATTGGCAACCTGTCTTCCTAAATACATAACAGCATCCTCTAGAGCATCTAACCTGACTAACAGCTTTTTATCAATATCTATCTGTGATGAAAAAGCTTGAGAAAAATTTTAATCAGTCCATTAACATGATCAGCTGTCTTCATCGATTGTGCCAGGGATATTGATGCTGTGGTGGAAGAGGCGATGATGGTTGCAGCAATGATTTCCACAAGTAGCCATTTTATTGAATCTTCTTTTCCACGTCAGCAATCTGTTGAGCTGTTGGAACACTTGAGCTCCGGAAGCTGGAGTACCAGGGCTCAGTCATTTTGACTGGCAAACAGAGTCTCTGGTGATAGAGACTGTTGTGAATTTCATACCAGCATGACTCCTTGCTGGCAGAGGGCCTCAATTTGGCCCCAGGTCAGCATGTTTTCCTCCTGGGGGGCCTGGAACACTTTCTCTATGAATGTTAAGCAAGCATTGTATCAACTGAACTATATCCTCCAGACCCACTTTTTGTGATTTCAAATTAAAAATATCACCTGTTCCAGTCTAGTTACAATGTTAGCTTTTTCAGAATTGGCCTCGACTTCAAAGCTGGAAGGGAAGAGAGGCATAAACAAAGGAAGAAAGTTATTTACTTTTCAATTGTACGAAAAGAGAAGAAAGGAGATGAAGGAAATCTAGAAAAAAAGAAAAGAAGGGAAAGAAGTGAATAAATTAAAGAGATGTTTTGTTAAATCTAACCCAAAAGCAAAACTGGTGTATCTGGAAACTGAAACTGTAAGGCAGATGCCCATGGGCACTGCAGGTTCCAAACCAGGCTATGATAAGCATGCTACAGGTTGAATGCTTGTGGTTGAAAGACATCAGACACTTAGTAAAAGATATCTGTGTTACTGATACTTCCTGAATGCATTTGTTGTCTTGTTAAAGCAAAGCTTTTTATAAGAAAAATATCAACACAGCAAGGTACTTTCCATAAATGAACATATACATGAAAGGGCACTTTCCATAGATGAACACAGTCTGCTCTGTGCTCGAGGTTGTTTTGTCAGTAGCCTCTTTCTATGCAGGCATTTCCTTCTAATGCCCAAGGGCAAGTCCTGAAGTCATTTTACATCATTTTACACTGCCACCAGGTCCTACTGAGTTGGAGTCAAGGGATGTTCAACTCAAGTGCAACCTTAGATTCTACTATAATTCTATGTTAAAAAACCTCATCCTTTAATTTTATATGTCCTGATGTATACAGATATATACTGTCTATTCAACTTATCACAGAGGGTTATCTAACACACATCTACTAATGTAATTCAAACAATAACACAGCAATGTAGCATAGCACACAATCCTCCTTTCTCTGAAATTTAATAATTGCTCATCTCCCTTAATCATCAGTTGTGATACCTACTGAGGAGATGTTTTGCCAAACCGAATTTCACAGAATAATATAATTTTAGATTTGACCAGTAAAAGTACATGCCACTAATTTTCCAATACTAAAGCTACCAACTCATAGTATTCTGGTTTTTATTTTGTTCTCTAAAGAAAAATGTCTTAAACAAGTTCCAGATTGTAGGTGGAGAATAGCATGAATGGATCCAAAGTAGTGCAATGGCAAATGCTTTGGAGACCAAACGGCCACCAAAGCTAACCATGCATAGAAAGTTAGAATTTATGCTATGAATCTAGTTGGATGTTTGGGTTACAATGAAATATTTTTCCATGTAACCTGTTCTCAAAGGAAGAGACATTCCTGAGATGTCAACCAAGAGATTAAAAAAAAAAAATGAAGGACTTCACAAATGAAGACCTTAAAATAGATATGTCCACCATATTTCATGAAAATTATACTGAAATGAACACAGAGAAGTACTCAGAAAAGTAACTCAAAAGGAATCAAATATAAATTTTCAAACTGAAAACAAAATAATGAGATTAGTAAAAAAATAAAAAAAGATGGTAAAATGAATACATTTTACTATAAGAAAAAATTTATGGTATTGACATTTTACTATAAGAAAAAAATGCACCTCTAATAGCATTAATGCAAAATTCTGTTTCTTTGTCTAATTAAAAAGTACGACTTCTAGTTTAAAATGTTTAACCTCAGATATTCAGCAAGTTCTGGTAACTGATTTTGCTTTGTTCTCACCTTGAAGGTGGTGAATGGCAGGTAATCTGTTATTTTGACCAGGGTAAAAGATTCAAGACTCTAGGAATGTGAAAGAAAACAAGATTACTTGAAAGAAAACAGGGTTACCATCTGAATAGAGATATTGCCTTTAGCAGGAACTGGAGCCTCAGGTTGCCCACTTCTTTCTAGTGATCAAGGGAGAGCCAATTCAATTAGGAGCCAATCCTGTCAAAGCCGGAAGCTTTTATTCTGAAGTTCACACTTTTGAAGACAATCTGTGTCCAGCCTAAGGGAGACTGTGTTGTCTTGTACTTTTCATAAAGACATATGTACAAACCATAATGGCATCATTTCATTTGTTATGAAGAAAGCCTAGAATAATTTTAGGGCAAGATGGTAATGTAATATACCAGTATTCTCAGCATTTTCTTCTTTAGGACAGATATAACAAAAACCACAACTTGTATTATCTATTAATTGCTACTTGGACTTCAGATTAAAACAACCACATAAAAAAGAATCTTAAATTATTTACCTTATGAAAATAATGTTTTTAAATTCAAGGCTAAAGATCATGTTATAACTAGTGAATGCTGTAGTTATCTTGCCTAATTAAAATTATTTTATTTATTTTCATGTGTGTATATACATGTATAGACACACCATGGTCTCTTGCTATTGCAAATAAATACTCATCCAGGTTGTGATGGGTGGCTAGGAAAATGAAGCTTTGCCATTAGGCTCTTCAAAAAGCACCTTTAACCAGTGAGGCATCTCACCAATTCTGACTTTTGTAGTTATCTTTCATGGAAAAATAGATTAATTAAAACATACGAGTATATTGGAAAGTGTTGGGCAAGCAATATTTCAGGGAATACTGTGAACACTTTGGAATTAATGCTTACTTCATCTCTCTGAGTAGTAGACTGATAGGTGAGACATGTGAGTATTCTGATGCTGTGCTTCAGGCATGTAATAGCAGGAATCATATCCAGTCAGTTGCATCACTGAATTCTTACAGCTATTTTCATGGTAGCTATTTCTATTTAATCCTTTGCCAATTAAGAAATTAAGGTATGGAAGGTTTAGGTAACATGCTTAAAATCACAAACTAGAACACTGAAGGAAGGTTTGAACATATTTATCTCATTTTAGAGTTTATAAGTTAGTTATCTTATTTTAGAGTTTATCAGTTATTATTATCTTATTTAGAGTCTATCAGTTAGTGACTGGGATAACATTAGACATTCACAATTCATCTCCAGAGAACACAGTGCATTTTTTTGATCCATTGAAATTTGTTCCACTATGTGTGACTTGTTATAGCCAAGAAAATATAAACAGCTGTCATTCATCACTTCAGGTTGGGAACCTAGGTTCACTGTGTACTTTGTGGCATAACTTTTCCATTTTTACAGTCATTTTGAAAGATTAAATTTAATCTTTTATCAACTGCACTTTAGTTACTTCACTAGCTCATATTGGGTAGGTAGCAGTAGTGAGTAACACCTTTTTTTGCAATAATTTGAAAAAGTTATGAAGTTATTTCATACCACCATAAAGCCTACAGTATCTCAACTGACAAAAATTTCTGTAACTTGTGTCTGTTACCATAAGAGAAAGACACTAGCAAGAATACGTAGGGTGTTTAACCTGAGATAAAGTGAAATTGCCTCTTCAAGTGGTAAAGAAAGAGTCATCAACATCTTGAGAAAATAAAACATAAAGATCACAGATAAGTTAATTGCTAATGAATTTAATGATGTTCTACTGCAACTTAGTGGGAATAGCAAAAACACAGAGATGGAGGTACGTTCATCAGTGACTGTAGCAGACACTGGTGAGGATGATATGGCTCATGGCTACCTGGGAGGTGTCTTAATGACCATATGCACACGAAGTGGCTCTGAAAGAATTTTGTACTCAGTTCTGATGCTGGCTATATTATAATTAGGTGCAGGAAAACAAAAATATATTAGAGTTTAGAGGTATAGTCAGTGGATTTATGAAAATATTTATTCCAAGGTTTAAATGTATTTAAGGTTTACATGACAAGAGCAAAATTGGTACTTGATACATAGATATTCATATATGGGAATATATATGTACATATGTATGCATTATATGTAACCAAGTAAAATCTGCTTAATCTAAATTTCTAATATTCTCAGAAGTGCTAGTAAAGGAAGATATGGATATTGCAACCTGAGAGTATTTCATAAAATCAATCATCTAGTGACTTCTTAAGACAAATATATTCAAATTCAATCATCAAAATGTATCTGAAGAGCAAATACTCAAATAAAAATGTAGTATAGGGCTGGAAAGATGGCTTAGTGGTTAAAGTGTATGCCTGTGAATCCTAAGGACCCAGGTTTGGTTCTCCAGATCCCACGTAAGCCAGATGCACATGGTGGCACATGCGTCTGGAGTTCATTTACAGTGGTAGAGGCTCTGGAGTGCCCATTCTTTCTCTCTTTCTCCCTCTTTCTGTCTCTAATAAACTAATAAAAATAAAATCTTTAAAAATGTAGTATATATGTGAACATCATATTAGATTGATTTTATAAGCTAATTGATGAGTTGTCATTGGGAACTTGTCACGATGGATACACTTGTCATTAAGATGGAGTTCTTATGGGGAGGCTTAAATTAACAAGAAAGATGATCGGTTCATACCAGGGACTAGATTGAGTATTGTGAAGGAATTCAAGAAAAGTAGATCTTATTTTGGTTCCAACTTCAGAACAATTTGTTAATCTAAAGTATTTTGATAAAACTTTTCAAATTAGAAAAAATAAAGTTAGAAAGATGAAAGGGCTTGGAAACAGAGTGGTCTCACCCATAAAGTGGTCATAGTTATTCACATATGCATTACTAGTGGTATATTTCCTCTATCTGGATGGGTAACTCTGCTTTTGTCACTGTTCCAGGTGGCATGTTATGGGCGAGGAGCATCATGATTGCTCAAAAAGAAAGACATATTCAAGGACTATACACCTGTGATTACTTCAAGATTTGTAGAGGAGAAGGCACTGAGTGACATTAAGTGAATATGAAATATAGGACCAGGAGTTGATTTCAAAGAAGATAGATACTTTAGTTCTTGATATGGCATTTTTTAGTGCTTATAAAATATCTGTATATTTTGTATGCCTGTTTATTTTCATTAGTGGGTTGAGTAAATTATTCTAAAATATAAGTGTCTTTTTGCTTTCCTCTCTCTCTCTCTCTCTCTCTCTCTGTATGTGTGCACAGTATATGTGAATGAAGGGCTCCTTGCCTGCCATAATGTGTGTGTGGAAGTCAGAGGACAGCCTGTGGGCATTGGGTCCCACCTACTCCCTTGTTTAATATTCACATGTAGTTAATAAATACATGGGTCTCCCCAAGGAAGAAATGATGAGACATGAGAAAAGTTAGCCTTGGACCAAAATTCTGAGAAGTACCAACAAGTAATGGATGAATGAGAATGAAAATCATGACTAGCAAAGAGCAGTCTTGTGTGTAATTTCAAGAGTTAAGAGCTGAAAGATAAATAATAGTAGTAGGATCCCAATAAGATCAGAAGTGAATTTTAGTCATGGAAGTTGCAATTGTATTACTTATCTGTTTGTCCAAAGAAAATCCCTTCAGATATTTGAGTAAAGCCACAAAGAGTTATTACCTCACACTTTTGTGGATGAGATTCTGATTAGGCCTTTATATTAAGGTCTATCAGGAATTAAGTTCTCAGTCTTCCGGGATAGTGGCCTATTTGAAGGTATAACTGAGAAGGAGAGTTCTGTTTCCAAGGCATGTAGTAGTTGATGTGTGCTAATCCTTTGTTTCTTGTGCTGCTCAAACACAGGGATGCCCCAGGACATAGTTGCTAATTAACTTCCTTCTCTAAGAATTTAGTTAGGGAGGGAAAGAAGGATTAAGGGAAAAATGGAAAGACGAAGAGGAAGGGAGGAAAGGAGGATGAGACCGAGAGAGACAGAGAAAGACTTTTTAAACTCAATCTCTTTCACATACTAAATTGATTTGGATACTAAATTCATTTTCATTTAGTTAGTAGATCCATTGATTTCTGTACTGTCTCTTCAAGAGGAAGGTATTACCTAAGTATACAACTCCCAAGGCCATTTGGGGTCCTTGTGCAGCCATCAGCACGCTCTATGTTTCTTATGTACTCAAGCAGGGTGTGGTGGTATACACATTTAATTCCAGCACTCAGGAGGCAGAGGTGGGAGGACTGCCATGAGTTGGAGGTCACTGTGAAACTATATAGTGAATTCCAGATCAGGTTGGGCTAGAGTGGCTTATACATACAATCCTAGTATTGGTGGTGGCATTAAGGCTGTGGGGATGAAGTAGGAAAATTATTATGAGTTCAAGACCAACCTTAGCTATAGAGTAAATTGTGAATTCAGGTCAGGTGGGGCTAGAGTGAGACCCTGGGTCAATGTCCCTACCCTCCAAGGCAGTATTTATCTCCTTTACAAGAATGCTATTTTACATAAGAAGCTCAATATATTGAATCATTTATGATCCAGTTTTCAATAAGGATCCTCAGATACAGCTACTTAATTACTGCTCCTTAGGTTTGTTTTCTCTTAATCTGTAGGTTTGCAAAACTAAATGAAGAGTTGTCTGTGTCTTATTTCTTAATATCCAACATCTAGTAGTATAGGGGACATAGAATAACCTCTATGGATATTCATGCTAAAAACAGTAGAATACATAGGAATCAATGATTTAAAACAATTTTAAAATTCAGCAAGTAGTCTATCATCAAGGTAACAGATGGCAACAATGCTGGTAAGGATATGAGGAAAGAAGAGTTCTTATTGACTGCTATGGGAGTATAAATTAATACAACAATTAAGTAAAACAGTACAGGGAATTGTCAAAAAATGAAAAATATAACTACACATGACCAAGCTATCCTAGTCCTGTACATATACCCAAAGGACTATATCTTACCACAAATGTACTTGCATATTCATGTCTATTTCTGCTCTGTTAATAATTGCTTTGAAATGAGCCAGCCTAGATATCTATCAACAGATAAATAGGTGATGAAAATGTAGTACATCTATACAGTGAAAATTTAAAAAATATTATTTATTTATTTATTTAAGAGAGAGAAAGGGGAAGAAGCAGACAGAGAGAAAGAGAGAATGGGCATGCCAGAGTCTCTGGCCATTGCAAATCTGGAGATGCATGAGCCCCCTTGTGCATCTGGCTTATGTTGTCTTGGGGAATCGAACCAGGGTACTTAGATTTCACACGCAAATGTCTTAACCACTAAGCCATTTCCCCAGCCCCTATACAGTGAAATTTTATTCAGCTGGAAAGATAAGTAACATTATGAAATTTACAGAAAAGTGGATAGATTTATGTATTATATTAAGTGAAGTGATCCTGACTCAGAAAGACAGAAATCACATCTTATTTCTCTTATACGAACCTTAAAAGTATTTAATGTATATCAGTGGGTACAAGTGTGAATATAGGCTATAAAACTAGAGAGGAGATCATCAGCTAAGAAAAAGATATTGAGGAAACTGGGAGTGTAATAGGATATATGTATGCAACATGAATGTGGATAGGAGCTGGAGGAGACAATAAAAGGGGGCTGGAGGATGAGGGAGAAGAAAGGGGAATGAATCAACAAGTAAATTTCATTTGAAAATGCCTTAATTAAACTTAATACTTTACATGGTAATTATAAGTAAATATGTAAAAATTTTAAAAAGTAAAAATGCACATAAGTAAAAGAAAATACAACTAGCCAAACATTGGAACGTCCTTGATTGGGTCACAGACCCCAGAAGAATTTTATCAGTTACCTATGTCTACCCTCTTTGCTTTGATTATTGAACTCTAGCCCATGATGTTCTAAGATGTATCCATGGTACTCATCAGTAACACTTATTTCCACAGACTTATCACTATGTTCCCACGTATTTAAATGCCATTTGTATTTCATAAATCACTGTATCTTTCACTAGTATTGCATTCCAATTCACATAATGTCTTGATCTCAAAGGTGGCACCTCTGTATCACAAGCCTCGGTTCCTTCCTCTCCCTCTGTTCTCGGGAATGAGGCCTCATTGCACTATATCAGCCAATGATTGTCTGGCTCTGTTCTCTTCCTCAGTGTCAGTTTCCTTAGAAATAAAGGCTCCTAGACTGGCCTTAGAAGTTAAAGCAGTGTTTTGTTTTTGTTTTTGTGAAAACAAGTTATTCGAGGCTTATCCTAAGTAGAGCTCTTTAAGGAAGTGAGCAAAATGAGCTGAGAGGCAAAGAAGCTACAGAATGTGGTCTAAGTTGTGATGCAATATAATTTTGTTTGTTTTCATTTTTGCTTAGGGGAAGTGAAGAAATCTGTACTTTCAAATGAATCAGTAACCTGACGGACTAGTCCCTGGCTAGGAGTTAAGAGATATGGAGTATATCCTCCAAAATGAGAGATGTGGAGTATATCCTTCAAAATAAGAGATGTGGTGAATATCCTCCAAAAACATCTGCTTCACTGCGGCCCACGAGCATTGCCCCTGAGAATATCCAGGCATGGTATGTCTCTGTCTGTACTGGAAACCTAGACTAACTTCTGCTTCATGGCCAAGACCTTCCTAATTGGCAAACATAGCTTCAACATTATAATTTATTCTCATCTCTTTCTACCAAAATAATTGATCTTCTCATCAAACTTCTTGCCTATATATTATTTAGGTGTGGAGGATGCTGTTTAAAGCTTGTTTGTGTTGCACAAGAGGGAAATGTTGTAAGCCTCCATTTCTACATGTCAAACCTTAAAAATCTTCAGAGTTTATATGGGAGACATAGGGTCTCTAATGCTTATATTAATATTAAGAGTTTTATTTACGAGTATAAATCCAAAGTCAAAGATTTGCTTAAGAGAAATATTTTCCCTTGACAAAATAGAGAGGCACTATCAGAGGAAAATCATTGTGGATGTATCTGATCATTTTCTCGAATAGATCAAGAAGGAATTGAAAGAAGAGTAAGTGTAAAGCAAACTAGGAGGAGACTTACCCAAACCACATAACAGTTGCGTGATCCATACCAAGTACACTGAGGTGTGGGACTGAGTTTTATCTAGCAGGGGACCTGTCCTCAGGTTGGTGGATTTTGTGGAAGGATGTGCATTCCACCAAGTGGATTAACACAGTGTGGGTTCTAGGAATATTTATTAGGGCATTAAGAAAGAAGGAAGTATTTCACACTTGTTCAAGCTTTTGCATCTTTAGTGCTGACAATGATGTAAGGTGCTTAGAAACTTTAATAAGTGAACAAATGGAGTTCAGATCTTCCTGAGTTCCAGGTGACATCACATTGTATGTCAGCAGAAATTCTAGATGTTCTTTCTACTTCTTATTACACTTTACATGACTGACAAGCTAGGAAACTACAAGTAACAACACTGATTTCTATGGATGGTTTAAGAAAAACTTATGTTCCATGCTTTATAATGAAATTTCATTTAATATTCAGAATACTCCTGTGAGGTATATCCTATAGTTTCTTTACAAAGAAAAGGAGCTGAATTCCAGAAATACAGGGTTGACAAAAGAGTATATTAACAATGCCGGTATATTTTGTAAAGAATATACTAATGTATAATTGTCATAAATATTTTCAAGAGTTTTTTATACAGAAAGACAGAAGTGTTGATGCCATCATTTTCACACGTCAAGATAGGCCATCTTATACAAAATTCATTCCTTACTTTGTCTCAGTCTAGTACTATGCTCCCGTGCCTTTCCATCAAAACTCTCAACTATATGCTTGTCATTATAAACACTATGCTTGTATAAACACTATGCAAAATTCTTAGGTGAGGTTTGCCAATGTTCCTTGTCTTTCTTCTTGCTCCTTCTTGTTTTACTTCTACCTGCATGATCAAGTGTAGGAAATATGAGCATATTCTTAGAAAATATATTTCAGTAACCCTCCTCCAGCACAACTTTTAGCATGAAGAATCCAAATATATTAAACTTTAGGTTGAACTGTTGCCCAAGTGTCTTTCCAGCTATAAAAACTCTCTTAAGATCTGTTCATCTGATTTTTGAAGCACAACTTGTAAGTTTATGGCATAAGATTTTATCTGTAGTATGAGGTATGAATGCACATACATATTTCCACAGATGTAAACACTTAGAATATTAGTTCGAATAAGAGACTCTGGACAGAGATTCATCAGTGATATCACTCAACCTAATTGTATCAGCAGAGAAAACAAGACATATGAAAGAAGTCACCTGGGGCCACACTGAATTAATTTAAACTTAAGAAACCATTAGGACAATCTGAAAACTTGTGATAAATCATAATTCAGGTTGCTTTAGACATTGAGTTAGTTTAAATGTCAAATACCCTCATACTTCCAGTGTTTGAGATTAAGCCTCATACCTGATCCCTGGATGGTGGAACCCTGGAGGTGGGTAGACCTTTATTTACTAGAACTGTGTCATTAAAGGTAGGTCTTGGGCTTTCTTTGTTCAGCCCTATTGGTTATTGGTAGGTAGTTCACTCTTGCTGCTGTCTCTAAGCTGATATGACAAGATGAGACACTGAGTTGTCTGCTTTTCCATGCTTTCCTGGCCATAACAAAGCTTCCCCTCAAGAAGATAATCTGAAATAAACCCTTTTCAACCATAAACTGCTTTTGGTAGGTGTTTTGTTTCACAAACAAGAAGGTAACTGCTAACTTTAGTTTTTGGAGTGAGAAAAAAAAGCTAATAAATGCTGCTTTCTTATAAACTAGACTTTAAACCAATTTCAAATGGATTAGAAAGGTCTCCTTGTGTACATTCATGGCTTATTGCTTCCTCTTTAAAACATAATTTTAATAAATTTGGTTTCTTCTGTCCAAGGGGACCACATATTATTTTCCCTTACCTAATGTTGAAACCAGAATGATACAAAGTTGGAGGCAATATTTTTTTGAGTCTACTGAAGGCTGGTTGCAGTGAAGCACAGAACACATGACCTATTTGGTTTATAGTAAAGAAAAACAAAGTCACCTTAGAGGTGACATATTTTTCATGGGAATTGTTTAGCTGCATTTGAGTTTTCCAACTGAATATCAGTCTGTGCTTTTCTGAACCTTTTCAGAAGTGGAAAAATATCACAGATGGAAGTCTTTCTAAAAAGAGAGGAGAAACAGAGGCATTTGTAGAGTAAAAGCCCAGAGCACAGTTATTTGTAGTTTGGACTGAGGGGGCAGGGTAAGGATTCAGGCTGTGCAGAAGAATATTCCAAGAAAGAACTGGGAAAGATGCCTACTCACTCATAAAATCATAATGAAGGAGAGATCTGTCTTTTTGGGTTCTTCAGGTAAAATATATATAATATTTGAGGAATGGGGACGTTTGTTGGTTTCTGTGTTTATTTGTGCTGTTTGATAATTCCAACCTGGGAGTTGATGAGGGGAAATTAAATGAATGGTATATACATCTGTAGGAAAGTTTCAGTGCCTATTGAAATTTCAGGGTACTTAAGTTTTTTAGATACTGATATAATCAAAGCCAAGAAGCCCAGGTCTCAGGGACTAAAACAAAAGATACACTTTAAAATAGCAACAAGAAAGCAAGGGATTAACTAAGTCAGCACAAACAATATCTAAGTACTGGTTTGGGGACTAAAATAATTAAATGTTATAGTTTAGAGAATGTTAAATTGTTTTGCCTAGGATGGGCACTCTAAGGCATTGTAATTCCATCCACTAGGAGTTGGGTTAACACTCTGTAACTGTCCTTTAGTTGAATCCCAGCACACCCATTCATCACAGACAGTAAAGACTACCCATGAAAAGCCCCAGGCAGCCTTCAAACCTGGCAGATCATATTCTTTTAGAACTGCATTTCAAAGGGTTCCACATTTTCTATTCCTGAACATGTAAACAATGACAATGACATTAAGTGTTAGGTTTTTGCCCCCATTTCATTCTATTAATATATTATTTAATGGGGATTAGGTGTTGGTTAGCTATGATGACTGCTAATGATCATATCTACTAAGTTTAGGCAGATGTTAAGGGTCTTATTCCCAAAAATACCTCCCGTAATCAATCTCAAAAGTTACTGAGACAAAGTTGGAGCTTCTGCATTCACAATGATAATGAAATAACTGTGACCCAAAGAGGCACTGATTTGGCTCCCGCTCGGGCTGGAAATGACAGATGCTTAGAGTGTTTTAATGTTTCAATGCAAAATATTTTTAGAAGTGTTGGGAAGCTGAGAGAATGACTTCCAGAGAACAGAGGATGGTTAAATATCCATCACGTTTGTTTTAGAGACAGAAGTATTCTCAAAGTGCATTCATTCAGCCATGCTGTCGGAGGTTACTAATTCATCCAATGTGAAGCAGAACTTGTGGAAATTAAATATCTGGTCTGTATTTTCACTTTTCTGTTAGCTCAGATGTAGTTTTTGTGTATTTAATACAGTAATTCCCATTTAATTGTGCTTCTCTCTTACAGACTTGTGTGAAATCTCAGAAGTTAGCATCATCTACTCATAGCCCACAGAAAGAAATCTATTTTACTATCCTAAGAATTTGAGTGAAAAGCAAAACAATGATTAGCTATCCAGCACAGCGACAAAATTAGTGTCTTTGAATTTGAAGTCAGCAACAAGAATTTACTTCAAAGTCTCTCTATGGTAGGCTAAATGCCTATGCAAAAATAAGGCATGGTAGTTTAAAATTTCTCTTGTGATAATTTGATCTTGTCACAAATAAAATAGAAAGAGGGTCTGAGAAGATGGCTCTGTCACTAAAGTACTTATCATGCAAGATAGGAACCTGCTTTTTGAGCACCAGCACCTTTGTAAATTCTGGAAGGGCTTAGGAGCTGTCTTTTATTCCCAGAATGGGGAGAGTTAAAGAGAGAATCCCAGAGGTAAGCTGGCTATCTAGTCAGAACAAATTGGTGAGTTCTGGGTTCAAGTAAAAGCTGCCCCTAGCTCAATAAATAAGGTAGAGAGCAAAGTAAGAAGACATCTGAGGTCAACCTTTGACAGCCACGTGTGCGTGCGTGTGCGGGTGTGCACACACACACAAACACACACATACACACACACATGAACACACATCTGGACCCACCCACACAGTAACATGTATACATACATATACACACACTACACACAAAATATGACAAGAACAGAAAAAAGAAGAGAGGGCTGAAGAGGGGCTTAGTGGTTAAGGCCCTTGTCTGCTGAGACTAAGGACCCAGGTTCAACTACTCAGCACCTATGTAAACCAGGTACATATAGTGGCATAGGCATCTGGTGTTTGTTTGCAGTGGCTAGAGGCCCTGATACACACATTCTCTCTCTCTCTCCCTCTCATAAATAAATAAATAAATAAATAAATAAATAAATAAATAAATAAATAAATAAATAATCTTTAAAATAAAAGAAAAAAGTAGAGGAAGTACCTGTGGTTTGCAAAATACTTGAGGATCCTCCTCTGACTGTAGCATATATCTTTTCATTTCACATAGTGGTTACAAAGACCCACTAAGCTATAAATAGGATGAGAAATTTAGATTTTTATTATTAGCAGGAAAATGAGATAATGTTTAATGTGTCTGTCATAATCCCTTTTTTCTGCTGTTTTTTAATTAACTTTAGATATGACATTTTCCATATTTCTACAACAATGAGTGTTAAATTAGCAATGTATTGCTATTTATGATCTTTATGATAGTTTATTGCTATTTATGACCTTTAGGATAGTTCAGGAGGAAATGAGTTTTCTGGATTTTTTTTTTTTTTTTTTTTGTCTAGACAGAGAAGTGGCTAAAATGTCAGAGACCTTTAGTTCTAATTCCAGCTGTTTCACTTCCTAGTTATGTGATTTAGACAGATCAAAGCAACCCAAGTTGGGATGACACTATATAAGTTTGTAATGGGGCTTCTGGGATTCAGGAAATGTCCTTAAACTCCAAATTTTGAGTTCTTATTTGCTTTTAACAAAAAATTTGGCATAAATAGACTGAGAAGGATAGTTTATAACCCATTACATTTATGCAGAGAAATCAGGGTAGTGTGGGGAAAGTCCATGTACAAGGAAAGGGGATTTGATGCACCCACGTGGTCTGAGAGCCCATGTGGATATTGAGCATGGACCTGGGGAAATTTTTTATTGACAACTTCTATACTTACATACAAAAAGTACATGATTTTTCCCTCCCTCCCCCCATTCCCCTTTAGAACTCCAATCTCCATCATATCCCCTCCCTCTCTCCATTAGACTCTCTTTTAATTTGATGTCATCATCTTTTACTTCTATTATGAGGGTCTTGCGAAGGTATTACTAGGCACTATAAGGTCATGGATATCGAGGCCAATTTCTGTCTGGGCAGTTGCATTGTAAGGAGTCATACCCTTCCTTTGGCTCTTCCATTCTATCCGCCCCCTCTTTCACAATGGGCCCTGAGCCTTGGAGGGTGTGACAGAGATGTTTCAGTGCTGGGCACTCCTCTATCCCTTGTTCTCAGCACTATGTTGCCTTTTGGGTGATCCCAGTGGTCTTACACCCCAAAATTTAAAAGGCCATAATTATAACAGAAAAAGAATATCCTGGCTTCCAGAATGGGAAGGAAATGGCCTTACTGATATTGGGCCCCTGAGACTCAGGTGTGAAGAGTAGAAAATGATAGGTGGTGCCCCCTGGTAAGTCTATTTTTATTGGGGTCAGGGGCTGTCTCTGGAAGAGGTTGGCACACCTCTGTACAGCATGAGAGCTAATTGTTCTGGGCTCAAAGAAGGCATTAACACACACCCAGGTAAGGAGACTGAGAGAGAAAGAGAAAGAGAGAGAGAGAGAGAGAGAGAGGGAGGGAGGGAAGGAGACTTGATTGGATGAGACTGGAGTAGACATTGAATTCACGTTATGGTACAGGAGGCTACTGGTGTGATATCCTTTCAGATTTTTCTCTTGTTTTAGCCTTTCCCTAACTGCCTAACAAAGCTATCTGACTAATTCCGTCTCAAGTTTGATGGATTTTTATATGTTCTTACTTTTAATGACCTTTACTTTAAAGCATTTTAATATTCACCACAAAATTTGATGATGAGAATACTCCTAAATTTGCCCTATATAAATAGCCTCCTTCACTATCAACATCCTGCACCTCAGTGGAGCCTGGGTCACCCTAGGTCTGCATTGACAATTAGCCCTCAGATCCATAGATTATATTAGAATTCACACTAGGTAGTACACATTAAATTGTTTTGATAAATACATAATATGTCTATAGCATCATAGTATCATACTGTCTAGCTGGATAATACTATGGCTGCCACCTATGGCTTTGATTTTGATCAATGAGGATCCAGAATGATTCTTATGAAGTTAAGGCCATGGGCACTATGCTTTTCTTACTTATCACCTGATTTATAAATTGGAACATAGCCACCTTCCAAATGGATTTGTTTAAACCAGTTTTTCCTAAGAAAATCTTATAAAAGATGTTTTTTTTTTAATTGCATGCCTTTTGTAAGGAAGCGTTGTGCAGGACTTTCAAAGAGTAAAGCACTTTAAGAAGAATTTAAAAATAGGGACTGGGATTAAAAGAAAAGTGATCTTCTTTACAGACTTTCAAATTTAGGAGATAGGCCATTAGAATGAATAGCCAATTTTATGCAATTGCAAAATATTGAATTCTGGGAATAAACTAAATAAATTAAATCTGGGTCTCTATTCCTTCTGGGTAGTGAAAAAGCTGAGAATAAAGAATTTCCTTCTGTTTTCAGAGAATGACTATTAGTATTTAGCTAGCCACTTTAGTCACATCTCATACAAATAGGCAGATAAAGTACCTGTTACTAAATTTGTGCTATAATTGCATAAGTAGGCTGAGAAATATTGAGAAATTTGACCAAGATTTTATGACTGTGAACTGACAGAACTTGTACTCAAGAAACGTCCACCTATCCCCAGAAGGTTGCTTCATTCTATCATGACCTATACATTTCTTATATATCACCCCATCAGAGGTTAAATAAGCTTATTCTCTCCTTTATTCACCAGTACCACAGAAATTAGTAAAATGCTTAATGTCTCAGTTAAGGTAAATTGATAAAATCATGTTTTGGGCTCTTTAGTTTCAGGATATGTGGTCAAGACTTGCTTCACATTGGATCCAAAGCTATAAAATTGTTAATTCCATTCATATATCTGTAAGATCAAAACCCAAGTTGTCTAATTTACTTGCTATAACCTGCATAGTATTTTTGTAGTAATACTTAAAAATAGACAAAGGTTTTTTTTTTTCTATAAAATTACCCATTGAGAAAAGGTATAATGCAGTAATAAACACATATTTCAATATCTCACACCTTTATAGCTTCTGTTGTAGTAGTTTTGTATTAGAGCACAGGAAATTTATATTTAAACTAAGAAGTACTTGGAAAAGAATTATTGGAGATATTTTCAGAGGCATAGTTCTTAATGTATTATTATTATTGTGGTAGTTTTTATGCCCTGCGTAGATTCAGGTATTTTATTAAAACTTGTTACTTGGGTTTCCATCCTCCCAGAAATAGGAGGTGTCACTGAGGGCAGATCCTGGGGTCCAGCCCAAAGATGTGTTTGGGGGTACAGAGAGATTTGAGATCTGGGGGTCCTGTTTGCTGCTCGGGGCCTGCTGCTTTTTTGATGCTTACCGGCTGGTAGTGGTTTCTCTCTCTGCTTGAGTTTATGAATGGTAGCCAGCTTCTTCCACTATTAATGAACTTCCCCTGTATTTGTACACTGAAATAAATCCATTCATCCCATAATCTGTGTCTGGCTTGGGTGTTCATCCCAGCAACATTGGGACTCTCTACTACAATAATCAATTTGACTGTATAATTTTCACTTACTGGAATTTCTTCCAGATGAGTCAACCCATAGTAAATGTCTGGGATAATCGTGATGGGCAGTGAACTTGATGACATTTCCTTTACCATCATAATATTGCAATGCTCAAAAATCATCCCTTATTATTCCATGGTGAATCATTTATTTAGGATATAACTTATGGGGAACTATTGTTGAAAAAAAGTCTTGTTCATTTTTCTCTGTTAAGCAGCTTATATAAAATTATTCTAGGTCTATTCTACTCTGGACAATGGCATTACCTCAATTCAGCTGGGATCCTTACAGGTCTTCCGTTTTAAAAAACCTTTCTTTGACATAAAATGTAATAGAGTGACTCAACCTTGAAATATTCACTTAACTCAAAATTAACTTAAGAGATTCTCAACACACTGGAACATAAGTGTACTTTGTTTCATTCTGACTGAAAATATAAAAGGAGATAGTTTAACTTGAGAATTCTACTCAGACATGCCTAAGTTATAATTGACTTCAAATTGAAAATTATTCATAACAACTGTAAGTAATGAATTCAACCTTTAAAATTATAGGCATTTAACCCTATTTATTACTTTGTAGCACTTATAATCACATAAATAAGACTGTCAATAAACAAATGACTGTATACTGTGGCTTATTTTATAGAATAATTAGTATTGCATGCACTTCACTAGATTATACAGAAAATCCATTCAGATGAAGTATTTGGTGAGTTGATGCCTGAAGACCTGGGAACAATTATCTAAGGAGGGAATGAATGGTTGGTCTGAAATCAACTTTAGCAGTCATTGAGGAGGAAAGAATTTGCTCTGTTCAAGGAATAAAATTATTTCAGTTTGAATGTACTTGAATAAAAACAGAAAGTCTGATAAGGTCTGATTAAGAAAAGCAATGTAGGGCTGGAGAGATGGCTTAGCAGTTAAGGCGCCTGCCTCCTAAGCCTGAGAATGCATATTTGATTCTCCAGGTCCCACATTTAGCCAGACAGTGATGCAAGGGTGCAATGCCGCACTTGCCCACAAGGGGGCACCCCCTTCACAGTGGCTGAGAGGCTGCTGGCGTGCCCGTTCTATTCTCTTTCTCTCTCTCTCTGACCCTCGAAAAGAAAAGAAAAGAAAAGAAAAGAAAACAAAAGAAAACAAAAGAAAAGAAAAGCAATGTGGAGGGGACTGAACTTTTCTCAAACAGGGTTTCAAATGCACAGGTTCATGTTATGGAAAAATCATTTTCCTTGTTTTGTGGAGACAGTTCATGAGAAAAGCTGTTTGTGGAGGAAGAACCAAATTGCCAGGTGATACCAATTACCCACATGATCTTTTGAAGCCTGACTTCACATGTTGTCAGGGACCCTCAAGGGAAGTAAGAGGAAAGAATAAGAGAGTTGGAATGTGCAACACTTAACCCAGTCACTGAAATAATGTACTTTTTGGCTTGTTATTTCTCTAGAATCCTGTATAGGATGAATGATGAACCATTATAAAGAGAATATTGAAAAATATCCATCCACATAGAAACTAAATATTTGTGAAAGTAATGTGCTCATGTAAAAACAGCTTCATTAATGATAATGATCATGAAACTCAGACTTTGGGATACTGCATAGAGCTATATCTAGGCATTAGAAGTGAACATGTATGCACAGAGAACTACTGCATGACCTTGAAAAACTGAGGTTCAGCTTACACAAGTGATAAGAGGGACATGAAAATAGCTTTATGGACTTTATTAATTTTACCACAGCTTTCTTTCTAAATTTCCCTTTTCCACATGCCTAATAACTTAGTTCTTCTTATCACTGTACTCAAAAAACCTTTGTTGGTTGACCCTGGTTAATAGGGTAGTGCAGATCCCAGTGTTCTTTCTCCTGGAGAATCCTATCTTGCTGTTTTTAAAATGGCTTATTTATTAGTCTGATTCTAGAGCAAAGAGATCATTATATTAGAATACAAGTACTTTGGACAATGCCAAAGGTACCACTTAAATTAATTGTTGAGCAGTAATTAGTTTGTTCCACACTAAAATGTTATAGTTATGTACACTTAATCATAGATATACAATGCCTACAACAGTGCTGTTATAAGAAAGTGAAGCCAGGCAGGTGGCATTCTCCTTTAATTTCAGCACTTGGAGGCAGAGATAGGAGGATTGCCATGAGTTTGATGTCAGCCTGGGACTATATAGTGAATTCCAAGTCAGCCTGGGCTAGAGTGGGATCTTACCTAAAATAAAGTGACACAATTCACAGTACATAATTCTTTTTTTAAAAGATTTTATTTTTATTTATTTATTTATTAGAGAGAGGGGAGAGAGTGAGAATGGGCACTCCAGGACCTCTAGCCACTGCAAACAAACTCCAGACACATGCGCCACCATGTGAATCTGGCTTATGTGGGACATGGAGAATTGAACTGGGGTCCTTAAGCTTCTCAGGCAAGCATATTAACCGCTAAGCCATCTCTCCAGCCGTACATAATTCTTTTTAACTATTTAGTTCATTACTAAATTATAGTTCATTTAGTTTCTTTTTTTTTTTTTTTCCTTTTTCCTTCTTTCTTTCTTTCTTTTTTTTTTTTTTTCTTTCTTTCTTTCTTTCTTTCTTTTTGAGATAGGGTCTCACTCTAGCCCAGACTGACCTGGAATTCACTATGTAGTCTCACGGTGGCCTTGAACTCACAATGATCCTCCTACCTCTACCTCCTGAGTGCTGGGATTAAAGGTGTGTGCTATCATGCCCAGCTCCCTTTTCTGAGACTCTTATACTTATCAGAAGATTTGAGAATTTATCAGGAATTCTGAACACAGATAACATGTGTCATTGTTTCACTGACCTTTTTTGTTTGTAGACAATAAGTGACAAAATATCTCTATATGCATTCAAAGCTATTACAACTTGTAATATTTTATTACTTGTTTTATGAACAGTCATAGATTATTCAAATTATGGAAAGAAAAGTTCTCTTGTCATTAATAGCTTATTATTGTAAGCAAACTACTTCATCTGCTACAAGTATTGCTATAGCTTTCAATAGCAAGATCTAAATCTCTCTCCTTTCATTCTAGTGCAGAAGTTGGGCCTGGAAGAAGTAATCAAAGGCTCACTTTAGTACATTAGGTTTTTTTCCCCGAAATGAGAATATACCTCAGTTTGGACAAAACAACTTTTGTTGCTTTCTATAAAATTAAGAATTATATATTTTAATAAGAAAATCAATTATAAATTCATTAGTAAATTTTAAAATGTCTATGCCATAGTTAAAGTAATTTTATAATAATCTTTCAGGGTCATTCATGGTCTAGTAACATCTACTAAGTACTTTTCTGATGAAAAGAATCAGTAGAAAAATGCCACATGAGAATTTCTGAATTCAAAAAGTTGCATTGCTCTGCATTCTTTACATTGGTAGCATGATTGTCCTTTAATTCTATTATATATTTAATATGTTGGCAGTGCGTGTCAAGATGGACAATAGAAGTGGGACTTGAGAGCTCTCCAAACAGGCTTAAAGCCATGTCCAAGGTTGAGGTCAGAAAATTGTCAAATATTGATTACATAATTATATGCTATGTCTTATTTCCTGCTAATCCTGAGGCCACAGAACCCAAGGAAAGAGCTTCCATGCGTCTCGACTGTACACACAATTCATTCCAAGAGTCCCCTCCAAGGCCAACCCTACAAGCCAGTGGCTTGGATCTCCCTGTCTGAGAGATAAAAACATGGCTTCCTAGGTACCCCAGGGTTTCAGTGCTTCTTTCTTCTTGAGTGTAAGGCTGCCATGGTATCTCTCTCCACATTGGAATTGTCTTCACGGTAGGCAACAGCTTCTTGTGCAGCTGTGGACAGTCAGGCTCCACTGCAGTTCCTAAGGACCAGAGCTGCTGGAAAATTGTTTGGCATCCTTCAGGGCTGGTGGATGTTCAAATCATTACCTGCAAAATCCACCTGTCTGTACTATTTGGTGCCATTTTTCTTTTTCTCTTCTTTCAAATTTACAAAGTTCAAGGTAAATTCTCCTTTCATCTCTGCATATTTAAGATCTACTCTGGAGAGTCTACATGGGAAATCTGCTGAATCTGATGAAGTTCTATTATCATTTCTAGTACCAGAACCTCTAGGAAAAGTAAAGGCTTGAGAAGATCCTGATTTCTGTCTAATAAATTCCATAGGAAGAATTGTATCTTTCAAAGAGAAAATCACATTTATTTCCTAGAAACAGAGTGTGTCCTTTCCGGGCAAGGAAACCAAAAACAAACAAAAAGTGAACAGTCTATAACAGGCAATTTGTTCAGAAACTATCTACCCTATAAAGCACTGAATTATTGTTCATATGAAAGTTATTTCTTGTTTTATCTCCTTTACTTAAATAATATATCTGAATTTTTGGTCTAATTATTTTCCTACGAGATGAGGTGTTATCCTGTGTCAGATAATGCCTATGTGTCTCGAAAGCTTGCTAAGGTACAACGTTACAGGTGATATTTTAAGAAAATGGAAATGTTTTCCCTTTCTCAGAAATTGAGATATGAGTACTAGGCCTACAGAAAAGGAATTCAGGGGCTGGAGAAATAGCTTAGCAGTTAAGATGTTTGCGCGGGAAGCCTGAGGACCCATGTTTGACTCTCCAGACACCACCTAAGCCAGATGCACAAAGTTTAGGGAAGTGCAAGGTCTCATGTGCCCACTAGGTGGAGCAAGCATTTGGAGTTCCATTGCAGTGGCCTAGGCCCTGGTGCCCCAATTCTCTCTCCCTCTCTCTCCCTCTCTCTCTCTGTCTCTAAAATCATTTTAAAGGTTTCCATAAATATATGCAGTGTGTAACATCCAGCACACTGAAGATACTGACTAGCTCCTCCATCTTCCAAAATTTTCTGGTTTTCTTTTCAGTTGGTTCCTTCCTTCAACCCAGATTTTGGCAGCTATTTTTTTTTTTTTTTGAATGTCTTTACGGTTTGACTTGGCAAAAATGAAACAAAAAAAGAAGTGCACTGTAGCAGTTGCCTTCTTGTTTCTGGTATCAACACCTGAGCAGAAGGAACTGAAGGGAAGAAAGGGCATATTTCAGCTTCTGTTCTGATGGGAAGTTTCATCAGAGTGGGTAAAGCATGGTCGAACAGAGTCTGAACATCATGTCCTGTCCCAGCAGCTTGCAGGAAGTAGCAAGAAAATGAACTGGCTCGCCCTGGCAAGCTGGGCTAATGAACCTCAAGATCAAATGGCTTGGTGTAATGTTAACTTTTAATTTCAAATGAGTTAGTTTCAGTTGTTTATATTTGTATACCATTGAATTTTTTGTTTAATTTTGTGTATTGGTTTTTTTTTTTATTTCTGTGAATGTGTGAGAGTTTAGTATAGCTTCAAAAGTCAGAACAAACATAATATATTCAAAGAAGTTCCACTCTTCAATCTTTTCTACAACCCCTTTCACTGTGCCTTCTATAATTTACAATCTCAGAAATTTTGGCTATATCCTTTCCTTTACATATTTTTGCACTAATGAATGCATGTTTAATGCTTTATTTCTATGCTTCTATGAAGTCTATAATTCAATTGAACTAATACAACATCTTATTGATATGTGAATTCACTTATGCATATATGCTTTTTATATTATCTATCCTTATATATGCTATAACATACATACTATATTTGCTGAAATATGTGTATATATACATTTTTAAAACATTAAATATATGTTCATTAGTTTCAAATATACTGCTGTACCCAATACAAAGGTGTTATGTTGGTAAAGTCTTTACCCTTCATGCTTTGGGTCATGATTATTTTGACTTACTTCTATCTTTTTTTCCTCATCTGTTATATAGTTTTGGTAGCATTTTAACATTCTTTGTTTTCTTTTAATACCATGTGTTTGACATTAGAGACTATATTTATCAATTACATGGTTCTTGCAAACTCACTGACTTATTTTTTAAGTTTAAAGGATACTTATAATTTGCAATTTCACTAACCTAAAAATGCACCAAATGAGAAGGGACTATTCACTATGAATATCCCAAATGTCTAACTTTGATTGCTTTCTGCATAGTGACTATGTTTTGGAGAAGATTGGAGGGAGTAGTGAATGAACTGTCAGTTGAATGAACTTTAGGTGTTCTGGGGATTGCATGTATTCCAAGCTTCTGTGAGCTTGGAAAATGATTAAACTGAGGATAGGAGAACTCATTGTACCTCAATTTGATATTCAAATCACATGAATTATGGTACATAGCAATCTGAAGGATTGATGAAATTTTAAATTCTCTCCTCCATTAAGTAGAACAGCTTTCTATACCAGGAAAACAAACAGAAAAAAACAACAAAACAGCTTCATCAGAATCAAGGGATGTACTGAGGATGATCTGCCATACTACATGATACTATACTGTTCCTATTGTAACATATTTGTACATATTGTTTATTTTATTCAGAGTACTACTTGCCTGTGAATACTTGAGAAATTATATGGAGTTGCCCAGCTCTCATTTATAAAGAGAAAGTGTTTCAGATTCTTCCAAGTCACCTCTTTAAACACTTGTTGCAGCTTACTAAATAACAATGACTGTGGTTCTATGAAGAGATGTAGGTGATATGATCCCAAAGGTCATGACTTCTTTAGTCCACTAAACTATACAAGTCTTGATGATCCACCCATCTCATTCCACCTTTCTCCTTTCAATGTATCTATTAAGACCCTGCCTCTATGGTAAGGATCATACTGCACTTCATTGGTTTCATGTTTTTGATTCATGTTTTTAACTCTTGTCCTACTCTAATGCCCCTTCATGGCTGAAACATCCATTTCAGTTGTTTCTGTAGCTAGCTAGGGTAATACCTGATATCACTGTTCTTAATAATCTTAATTAACAGCTTTTTTTTTTTGCTAAACTACTGAGCATGATTCTATAGAAGTGAATGAAATTAGTCAAAATTTATAATTTGTAGTTGAATGCTTTAGAAATCAGTTGTTTTATGCACCATGTCATTTTTACATTGGATATGCTTCTTTTCTTTTCTTACTTTGTCTAAAAACGATGTGAAAACTGTCCACTGAGATTTCACAACCATTTTGTCTTCTGGGTTTGAATCAATGGCAACAACACCTTTGTTATCCCTTCTAATCACATTCATAATGAGTGGGTATTTTTTTAAACATTCAGATTGGAAGTGAGCAGTTTTACCAATTCAGTGTGTGTGCTTTGCCAAAATGGTCATAAGACAAAAAGAATAATTCTTTGAGTATAATATTCTGCTATGTAAAATGTACTAACAGCTAATCTCCAACTATATACCCTCCTTAGTTATGATAATTTTCATACTGAGGTGCTCTCCAATATGAGAAAATTTATGCAGGGGAATTGTAGGCACACAACCTTTACTAACTCAGCTGGTGGTTGGAACTCGAAACATGGAAAGAATAATATGCCTTAATTATGTTATTTTAAATGACCTGATAATTTCCAGAACATAGTCTGAGCATTGCCATTTGTGGTAGTTTGAATATATGTCCCCCAATATATTCAGTGTTTTATTAGTTTATACTTTACATCTGCAATCACCATGCTAGAGGCAATGTCACTGGGGGCAGATCTTAAGGTGTGGTGGTAGGTTTGAGATTCCATTGTAAAGATATGCAAAGTGTGCCTAATAGGAGTTCCTGAGGTATGTTGTGGCTTTTGGCTGTAGTTTTGCTCTGTGTGCTTTGTGCCTGGTTGGATTTTTTCTCTCTCTTGCCTGGCCCTGTGAGAGCAGGCCCCTTCTCCTGCCATTATGGAACTTCCCCTGGATCTGTAAGCTTCAATAAATAATATCCCTTCCTCTATAACTGTGCCTGGTCTGGAAGTTCATCTCAGTGAACCTGAAGCTGGCTACAGTAAAGTGGTACCGTGGAGTGTGGGGTGAGATGAACTTGACCGTGTGGATATTCGTCTTTTGGAACCTTTGTTTTGGAGGAATGGGCATGGACTTGGTGCTTGCAACTGAAGAGGCCTTCTAGAGTGGTAAGCCAAGTTTTATGGACTATTCTGATGAGAGTTTGAGAGTGCTAAGTGCAGACAGTATTTAACTTCAAGGCTTGGCTTCTAAGGGGAAGGAAAGACTGCAGAGCACTTTGTTGGAACTGGGCTACTGGCATAAGGGATGGCTGTGTTCTGCTATCCAGGCCCAGAAAGTTTGATCAAAGTTAAATTTGTAATGGACTGAAGTGCTTGTCTAAACATACTGGACTGAGATATTTAAGATTTTGAAAACCTCAAGCAAGTTAAAATTAGAGGCACTGAGACTGGTTTTAGGTTACTGGAGCTGCTATTGTCAACACATTAGCAATCTTAAGGAAGGTGGAAGGAAGGTGGCCTGATTGCTTTACATTAAAACAATGGAAAGGATGCCTGAGGAAAGACTGTTAGAAATGCAAACTCTTGGAAAGAGTTGACTGGAGAAGGAACCTGCTTTTCAAGGTTATGATTTATTTCATCCCTGGATTAAGAATATGGCTGTGTCCTGCACACCTGGTATTAGTTTTGGAAGCATGAAAAATGCATGGAGTGGTCATGAATTGCACACCGTTCCAGGAGCCGCTGCTGAGATGTGGCATGAGGCAGGGCCTGAAGACCCTCAGGAATAGGCTGGAAGAGCCTTTGGAAGATGGACTGTGGTTTGCATGGAGACCTGAAGATGTTTTGGATATACCAGGACTCTGCAAAAGGGCTACAATGGAGTGCAGTATTGGCATGGGATGAAAGTTTTCCCTGTCTACTCTGCCCAGCTGGAGGGGTGGAATTGGAAAACATGGAGACTGTCAGTCTCTGGTTATATTGACCTTGAACTGCAGAAGTTTGATGATTGCTGATAGTGGCTGAGTTTGCATTATTCTAGTCTCTCCTTGCTATGCCTTATAGTAGTTAAAAATGTTTACTCTGTGCCTTTACATGTTGCAAGTATTTAACTTGTTTGATTTTACAGGACTCACTATCTTAAGTTCATCAAGACTGTGAGTACCTTTGAAATTGGACTGAGTACAATTTACAATGTGTGATAATTATAAATCTATTGGGGGCCAGGGGCAGAATGTGGTAGTTTGAATATATGTCCCCCAGTATATTCAGTGTTTTATTAGTTTATACTTTGCATCTGCAATCACCTTGCTAGAGGCAATGTCACTGGGGGCAGATCTTAAGGTGTGGTGGTAGGTTTGAGATTCCATTGTAAAGATATGCAAAGTGTGCCTAATAGGAGTTCCTGAAGTGTGCTATGGCTTTTGGCTATAGTTTTGCTCTGTGTGCTATGTGCCTGGTTGGATTTTTTCTCTCTCTTGCCTGGTCTTGTGAGAGCAGGCCCCTTCTCCTGCCATTATGGAACTTCCCCTGGATCTGTAAACTTCATTAAATAATATCCCTTCATCCATAACTGTGCCTGGTCTGGAAGTTCATCTCAGCGAACCTGAAGCTGTCTGCTACACCATCACATCAGAGCAACAGGGATGCTTTATGGGCTTTATATTTCTTACGGCAGAGAGCTTAATGAAAAGGAATTGGGAGAGTACTTTTATCGTCTGTGTACAGTACCTGTGATGTGGTGTGTGGATGGTGTACACTTGTGTTTGTGCTGAGGCGGTGCTGTAGGTGAGCATTATCTGTCCCTCTCTGTCCCCTCTATCATTCATCCCCCTGTTTTTTCTCCTTTCATCAGTCTTATTGATTCTGCAGCTTGTTGTTTGCAAACTCAACTGATTCTCCTGACAGGACTGAAGGTACAGATGTGTGTGAACATGTCCAACTGTTTAAGTGGGTTCTGGGGATTTGAACTATATTGACTAGGGCCCTCATGCTAGTGCTGGAAGCAAAATTTATCCAAGATTCATCTCTCCAGCCCTTATTAATCATTATTATATACTATTTTCATGTGATACATGTTAGAAAAATGATTGATGTATGATACATAGAATTTGTTTATCCACATATTACAACTTGTTTCATACTGTTACTTGAAAGCTATGTCTCATTATCTTGATGATGGTAAGTTCCCTGGTACTCCTTTATATGGGTAAAATATGTATTGTTAATTTAAACAAGAACATAATGAGTCAGGACATAAAATGACTTCATTGATTATTTTAAGCTGTTGCTGGGTAATGTATTTTATAAATTAACATCATCATGCACTACATGCTAAGTCAGCTGCCCTCCACCAAAAAGATCAAGTAACGAAATTGAAAAAAAAAAATAGTTAAACAGGAGAAATAGGGCTGGAGGGATAGTTTATTGGTTAAGGATCTTGCCTGCAAAGCATAATGACCCAAGTTCGATTTCCCAGTATGCATATAAGCCAGATGCACAATGTGGTATGTGCTTCTGGAGTTCATTGCAGTGCCTGGTGCACCCATTCTCTCTCTCTTTCTATCAAACAAACAAATTAATTATTAATTATTTTTAAACTGCAGGACTACACATGGACAATGTTGCTAAACCATGATGGTCTTGTTACTCAATGAACTGCAGTTATTTTCACTGTTCACAACTATGGTGAATGTTTTCTAAATAATTCCAAATGTTTAAATATCTATATCTATATCTATATCTATATCTATATCTATATCTATCTAAAAAAATCTATCTATCTATCTATCTATCTATCTATCTATCTATCTATCTATCCCTGTTAACATAAAGAATGCTTAAACATTTTTTATGTTTTTCTTACCACTTTTCTCCTTTTAAAAAGTCCATACCCTTACTTAGGTTCTTTACCTGGAAGCATGTCTGCTGCTATCTACAGCTGCCTTGCTAACCTCTTTCTACCTTTCATTCACTTTGCGCCATGGTTATCATAGGATTTGCTGTATTCACTCAAATGACTTACTTAGCTGTTGTTATTTGTCACTATGAGTTTATTGAGGAACTAAATGTTTCTTTTTCTATATTTATTACCTCACAATTTTAAATTTAAAATTGTCCAGTGAATATCACTGTGCTATTTAGAGGATGAGAACTGATATCAATTACAAAAGCAGTGCTGATCCACAATTAATTAATTATCATTGATGTTAAATGTTTGAAGACAGTTTTTATATTTCTGATGTATTGCCTTTTGTCAATAAAATGTCAATAGGCAAACATGCTTTTTTAATCTTCTAGTAAGCTTCCAGTAACACTATTGATTTTATCTGTAAGCTGAATTAAAGGGTAGAGTTACAGCTAGAAACCAGGTCAATATGATACAATTTCATGAAGAATGTAGGGAATGCTTGACATTTAGCAGAAAGAACATAGATCAAGGCTATAACTTATACACCAAGACATCTAGTTTTAAATGCTGATGCTGCAGCTCAGAGACAATAGGTCAGTCCTGATAAGTGGATTTCAGGAGAGTTTGAAGATATACATAAATAACAATGAAGAAACTAATATCTCACTTGCATTTGTGATCTTCTGATTAGAGATTGAGCAATGTATTTTAAGTATATGGTTCAATTTATTCTTTCCAACAGGCTCCTATGGTTACTTTTATTCATACTTTAAGGCTTAAAAAATAGATATAGAATTATTTAGTATATTACCTAGATTTGCAGAATAAGCAAATGGCAGAAGCAGGTTAGGATGCTAGGGCTGTATTCTGATCTGCATTCCATGAGGTTAATACCACCTTGTGGACTCTGTAGCTGATGACCAATGTCATAATTGTTACACATTTACAACTGCTGAGCAAGAAATAAGCTGGCTTATGTTTAAGGATAATATTTGGGTAAACATTCATTATCATATAGGAGTGTTCAAGTCATTAAACAGAATTCAGCTGAACTCAGAAACCTAGAGGGGCAATATTGCTAAACTCAGGGGGACTTGTACTTATTTTCAATAACATTTTATGTGTTAAAACATAGGCCATTTCTGTTTAAAGTATTGAGAGATCGGCTGGTAGGACCTTGCCTTGAGTGACAACTCATGGTGGGTGATCTTTAAATTGGTCAATGTCCAATGAGTTATTAAACATTGTATAATGAATGGAGCATCAAGAACATATATAACTTATACTCAGGATAGCTGAATTATAAATATTATTACACTGACTCAATATAATCCCCAAGTTCTTGGAAAGGATGTTAAAGGATATGATGTAGGATTAGGATCAGTCTGCAAAGATTTGAGACTACCTGAATTTAATGACTTTGGGAGATATTTTGGAAAGCATTTGATGACTTTGAATATTTTCACTTGAGAGTTTCAGAAACTGTAAAAATCAATAAAGAACCTCAAGAACAGAAAGACTTTCAAGCAAGTTTCATGTCTTGTCACTTGTGACTTTACCTAGCTCTAAAATCATGGCTAAACACAATGATATGAGAAAGGCGGTGGGCTCCATTCTATAGCTCACCAAAAATTACATGACATTAGACTAGCTATTTCAATTTTCTGGCTATTATCACATCATTTTTAAGATTACATTTCAGTAGCAGAATTTCAAATTCTCTCAACTCTAGTGGGAATGCTTGGGAGCCTCCTGCTTCTTCTTTCAAAATGTACATCTTAATAGTGCCTAGAATAGCAATAGGTACAAAGTTAAGTAGATCTTGTTAATGAGAATCACTTGCAAAAACTTATGGGTACTTTTCAGATAGATTGTTTAACAAAATGTATTGTACATAATGAGGCATCCTGTTCATGACAGGAGAGACATAATGAGTACAAATTAAACGGAGTAAATGAATAGCAAATGAAATGAGTTAATTATATCACATTCTGACACAAAGTAGTTATTCCCCAATCAACTGAAAAAGAAACACAATTGAATCTCACTGTACCTAATACTTAATCTAGGTAATACCAACCATATTTTGCAGATAGTATTATCTAATCAGTGATATTATTATTATTACCAAATCAAGGTTCAGCTATGTTAAAGCAATCAGAAAAATTTGGGGGACAAAGACTGAATTTTCTGAAACCAACACCAGTGTTTGCAATATATATATATGTGTGTGTGTGTGTGTGTGTGTGTGTGTGTGTGTGTACACTATTTGTATATCCTTAAATACTTAAGGAGCTTCCTGGAATATCATAATTTGTTTTTTTTTACTTTATAGTCCTTTCAGAATCAGCTTACTAAAGTAGATTAATAAAGTATTTCCTTACAGCTACCTTAAAATTCAAAGGAATTTCAATATCTTACACATCTAGTTGCCTGAATGTTAATCCATGAGAAAATTAAAAAAAAAATAGTCATAGAGATGAATGGAAAGTGATTTGAACTTTAAGATGTAAGAGACAAAATAGAGCATATAAATTTATAAATACAAATATATGAAAGCCTTATCATTATGGAATCTTGTTGTTTGTCATATGTTAAATTTAACTAGTTTTTTGGCTATCCACTCTTAGAAAAACTTCCCAAAATAACCCTCTCATTTCCAGGTATGACATTTATTGATAAAAGTAATATTTTGAAGTCAGATGGACTTCAATTAAAATCCTAGTTCAGATGTTATAGGTATAATTAAATGTCAAATACACTGAGTGCTAACTTCCATATCAACTGGCTTTATAATTTCCATTCACAACATGTAACTTTTTACATGAAAAAGTGGGGTGATAGTTAATTTAAATGTGTGTTGGAAGGGATCGTTAAGACAAAGACTTTGGATATACTACTAAAATATTTAACATCACTGAGGCTTGAGGTTTTCATCAATAAAATAATCACAATACTCTGTTTACAATAAAATATAAATATTAAAATAATAACCATATAAAACCTAATATATTAGTGGCCTCTGATTATAACAGATATTATCATAATGATGACTGGTGGTTTATAACTAGTGGTATATATGAAGAATTCACTTGAGCAGCATATGTTTCTGGATGATAACTTGGCCAATCTGAAGATCTTTGGAAAAAGTATATCTAGGTTTGCAAAGAGGAGCAAATAATTATCATCACAACTCTGGTTAAAAGCCAAGAGCAATCTAATTTTCTGGGTCATAATATTTCTGTTTTATTTTTCCTACATTCATGTTTGGATTGGACACTATTCAAAAATAGTGTTAAAGTATCTATATTCTATTGAACTTAAATACTAAAGCTCATAGCAATATAGTTGTAGTTCATGTAAAGAAAAGTTATTTGGAATTTGGTGGTCCCTTTCATGTCTATATGCATGGATCATTTTGTGGTCAAGAAAGTTTTATTTCATTATGTAATGAATTTTACATTAGATTTTTTTCTCAATGTTCTTTTGTTATTGTTTTCTCATTTTTAATTATTTTGATGCTGGTTCTCACTCTATCCCAGGCTGACCTTGAACTCATGGTGACTCTCATGCTATTTAGCCTCCTACATGCAAGGATTATAGACATAAGCCATCATGCCTGGCTTCCTTTTTAAGGTTTTTAATTATCTTGTAAAACTAAATTGTCCTCCACATTCTGATTCAATTTCCCACCCAGATACCGTGATATTGCAGCTTTTAATGCAGATTTTAATTTTGATAACTGACTTTAATTTTTAAGAGGTTTACAATCTTTCACCTTTATTTCCTGTTTCATTTTAATCTTTGATTTTTCTTCTAAGCCACTCAATTCCTTATGACTTTCAACATGGTTCTCTGGCTGTTGCAAAATACCTAAACTTTCAACACTGTGTTTCACTTTTAATAGGTAATATATAATTTGCCCAACTTTTCTACTTGTTCCATATTAGACAGTTATATATCATCTCAAAGACACGTTCCTATAAGTCTAGGTTTGGTGGAACATAAACTATATAGATCCCCTTTTCCTTATGCTTATAATGACTAAATACCATTCTACAGTGTATAGGTAAATAGTGGTCTCAGTTATAGAGCACTGTGCTCAAGTTTAATGTGCTTTCTAGGATCAAGATTTATTAGTCAAGTAGCATAAGTTGAAAGAAATATCAATAGTCTCACAGTAACAGCAGTTTATGTTAATGTAAAATATGGGCATTAAGTTTGAGGTGGAGGTGCTGGAAATATTTCATGATCAATTACCTCTGGGTGATACTTCTACAATAGCACCATTTTGAGTATATAAACAAAAAACCCCCCACAAAAGTTCAACTTTCATTGTTACTCATGTTGCTTTCTAAATTAAAATTGCTTCTACTGTGATTGCCTGTTAACTAAATAAGTAGATTTTCCTTCAAAGATAATGTTATAATGTGGGTCAAACTTATAGTTTCTTTCTTTCTCATAGGTACTGTTAACATGTTTAAATGATAATAGCAGTAGAAATGAGCTCAGGTGAATTGGGTTTGGCCTTTACCCTTGTGGGTCAGCTGCAGATATACAAAGGAGAAACATATCTCTGTAATAATTAGTGCACTTTAAAGTATAATGTTTCTCCCCTTAAAACTGCGATATGCTTGGTCAGAATCTCTGGATATCAAATTAAGGGGTCAGGAGGTTGGGGAATAGAATGGCAGAAGAACACCAACAGAAACAAAGATTGAATGAGGAGCCTATGGGGAAACACATTACACTGCATACTAATCTTAAAAAAAATGATAGAATTTTATTTTATATCCAACAGTTTCAATGTCTTATTCATTCTAATGGAAAAGAAGATGCAAATGCAAGATTTTGTTTTGAAGCCTCTTAAAAGTAGGTTTTAGAAAGCCCCAATAACTAAATCATGTCTTTACACCACTCATGATGTTTTCAGCTAGGCCTTCATCACTCATCCTCTTGAGAAAGGTTGTTAATCCTGACCACCGAGGAACTCTGAATGACGGCAAGCAGAAAGAGTCCAAAAAGTGTTTGAAGCCAACCATACCAATTTTAAAAAGGTTTAAATAACACTTCTGCTATTCAGTAGCTCTGCAGTTGTGGTCACACTGTAACTTCTGTGAGAGTAGACTACTCTTCCTCTGGCAAGGATGAGGAGCAGAAGGCAGGGGATAAAGGGAAAGGGGAGAAAATGGAGATGGTGAAAGGAAGGATAGAAAATTGTCAAGTTTTAGAATAGTGACTGGTAGGAACACCTGGTATAAAGTGAGCCACACTTCTTAGGCTCATCTTTTATTGAAACAATTGTTAGTTTATCAGAGCAGAACAAAAAATTACATTTTAAAAGGTTTCTAAGGTGGTATAGTGCAGCGTTTCAGACTATATTTATTTAAATCACGGTTTTTATCTTAATAGCTATGCCACCATAGGTAAGATATTCAGTCTCTCTGTTTTTTAGCTATCTCTTCTATAAGATAAGAAAATGGAAGTCTCTGCCTCCAGTTAAAGGAACAAATTACAGAAAGCACATACTCCTACTTTATAAGCTTACCATTTTTACCAACAAGTGCCTTAAAAACCTGGTAAGGTGGTATAGCCTGTAGTCCCAGTTACCCTGTAGGCAGAAGAATAACTTGAGTTCACAAGTTCAAAGCCAGCCTAGGAAATATAGCAAGAACTTTCCTCAAAACAAGCAAACGAATATCTGAATAAAAAATCAAATAAAGCAACCGAAAGGCCTTTGTAGCCCAGGCAGAGGCAAAAAATGCCAAGATCACTTAATCTTTCTCCTGCAAAACTAATATTTTCCAGTAGGTAATATATTTTTGGTTGCAAAGTGCTAACAGAACATATTAAAAGCATTCCCTTTGGAGTGAGTTACTTTGAAAATTTTTTCTAGTGTATCATAAGCTGTATGACATGAAACAATCCACTTAACCAAAGACTGAGTCTCCTTTTTTCCAAAAATGGTCTTAATGATGCCATCTATACTATAAATTTTTTGACAGAGTCAATGGAATGTGAGAAGTGCTGACTCCCTGAAACTCACAAAAGCAACATGAACAATAACAGACACATCAGGGATCACAATACATAAAGAAAGTGAATTGTTGTTATTACTATTTTATCTATGTTTTATCCTGAAGTTTTTCATCATTTTCTAGCTGGGGGCCAGTGATGTGAAATGATTTGATTAAAATGAAAACGCTAGTGGATTATAGGAGAAATGGAGTCCCTGAGTTTCTCTTTATCACATATTAAGTAAGACTGTCATTTTTTAGGTTTAATAAAAATAAGTATAGTCTTACATGAGATGTAGTCTTGAACTGAAATAATTTCCAAATCCACTTAAAATTGCTGAGAAAAGACCAACAGACTCTCATCATTAGGGTCATTCTGATAATATTTTGACATTAAACTAGCATTGGGTACATACTTTTTATAAAAGATCACACATGAAATTGGTCCTTTTATTTGCTTAACAGTCATGAAAAGTAGTTATTTCTATGTTTACAGTTTTTCATTACCAATCAGGTCAGATCCAGAAATCAGAATGTTTCCATCACTGAATGCTGATGCAAGTGTAAAAATAAATTCAATTCCATCCCTACGAGGTCTAGTTAAACATTACTTGGAAATGGTTGTTGAGTGCTGCTTCTACCCACCCCCACCCCCACACACAAGAATGCTGAGGGATATAATGGTTTAAAACTCTTTTGTCACTTAACATTTCAAATATACTAACAGATGGCTTCTCCCAGCTCTAGGCAGATGATGGTTCAGAAATAAGAGGTGTTGGGAGATTTCTTGGGAACGCAGAGGGACAGGAAAGACAGCTGTCACTGAATATCTTAATTACAACATTTACAAAGTTATAATTAATGTAATGGTATTTTTATGATTATATTAATGTTATGACCATCAGGGTGTTTGTTACTGAACTCATTTGGCAAGATTATCTGGAAGTCATTGCATATTTTAAGGCTAACAACTGCTATATGATTTGAAAATTTCTGGCCTTACAGTAGAAATGGGAAGAAAAGAAAACATTTTATTTCATACTTAATAATGTAACTGAAAGTGTATCTTTAAAAATTTATTTTTGGCAAAAAATAGGAATAAAAATGGATATCTATTTACATACTGAACAATAAATTATCAAGTATCATATTCATACCTGGAAAAGTTTCCATGCTTGTGTAGCTATACACATAATCTAAGTATATGGTCCTGAGGATTTTTTTTAATCTTACCTGAGGATACTTTTAAAATTAAATGGAAATGATATTAATATTTACTTTCTCTTTTAATTTTTTTAATATCTGCCTTTTTTGTTTCAGCAAGGATAATTTCAGATTAAAGCTAAATAATTGTTAATACTGTCTTGTTTGGGTTTGGTTTTTTTGAATAACGAATTATAAATTCTGGCATATCTGAATATATCAATAGAGACTAGATAAAATGAATGTTTCAAATTTCAAATGTCTCACTCTGCAAAATTTTATCACTTTTTCTGATATTAAAAAAATAATGTGCTGGGCAGGCAGGAAGGTTCCTAGATTTGACAATTAAGGTCGGACCCTGCCTATGAGGTGTAGCTGCATGATTACAGCATCACTTCTCCTCTCTGAACAGTGGCTGCTTTAAAGAAAAAGTATCTGATGTTGTCACCAAGTGTGCAGCATTACTGTGAAACATTAAAAAAATGACATGGAACTTGACATAATATCAGACATGTACCATTTATTTATTCATTTTTAATTTGGCTGTATGTGTGTGGGGAAATGGGAGAGGCGCAGCACAGGATACAGCATGCAACCTTCTTTCACACAGGGTCTCTTGATACAAACTAACTTTCAGATTCAAGAGACTCTTCAGCCTGACTGTCCCTGGAGCTTCTGATTCTCTTGGCTCTGCTTCATTTCTCATTGTTGTAGGCAGGTTGGGATCACAAATGCATGTTTCACTTTGCATCCAGTTTTATGCAAGTGCTGGGGAACTGAGCCTAGACCAGCAGGCTTTGCAAGAAAGTCTCTAAGCACTGGGAAAATGCCCCAAGCCCTGATATGTACCAATTTATCTTCCATTTCTTCTTTGTTTTAACATAAGCTTTATTTACAATTTTCAAATTGGAAATAGCAATAAAAACTTCACTGATTGTAAACACTGAGGAAGGATAAAGTGTTTTGAATATTTGATTTAAAAATAAATCATTATTTGGGCATTTTAAAAATCATATCTCTCGTAATGGATTTTATGCTGTACAAGGAGATCCAGGTGTAAATTATTTAGCAAATATTCAAAAATATATTCAGTTAGGAACTTAGATGGACACATACCTTTAATCCCAACATTCAGGAAACCAAGGTAGGAGGATCACTGTGAATTTGAGGCTAACCTGAGATGACGTTGTGAATTTCAGGTTAGCTTGGGCTAGAGCAGGACCACACCTCAAAAAATAAATAAATAAACAAATAAATAAATAAATAGCACATTACACTTTGAAATGTATCTTAAAATTAATTCGTTCATTTTATTGTAGTGTACAATGCAATGCTATTTTAGTAAGAAAATATTCAACTAAATGCACCATTAATTTCAGAACAATTACTGCTCCTTATTAGTTTGTTGAACATAGCACTATTTTAATAAGTCTGGTGGCAATAGATTTCATCACTATTTTCTGTAAGATTATCATGTTGTTGTCTTTACAGATAAATTACAGCATGAATTTACCGTTATTTTTTGTTTGTCATAAAAGTATCTGTGCCCACATATGTCCCATTAAGTCTAGGCACTTCATGTGGCTGCATTATAACCTATTTATCTAACTGAATGGCAAGCACTGGAGGCCAGGTTGCACCCAGTAATACAATTGCATGAGTAACAGCAAAGTTTGCTTTCCCTGATGACATACTGCTTCTTTGCAAACTTGTGGCCTAAATGAAAGAGTAGATGATTCAACAAGAGAAGGTATCAGCAAAATCAGCTCTTTGAAATAATATAGATATGAGTGACCAGAGCAGGCAGGCTTTGCAAGGAAAAGCCATTAAGCCATTGACAATTCTCTCCAGCCCTCCTGTTTATTTTTTGCATAAGGTACAAGCCACAGGCAAAGAGAAGGAATATGAAAAATTGAAAAAAGTTTAATTGGCAGAACTGGTTACTGAAAAATAATTTTGTGCCATTGTAGCATAAATGAAGCTTAGGGTCCAATGCACTTGAAGGGACAGAGTTTCCTTATATCTGGGAAATCAGAGATCTCATTTCAGCCTACCAAAAATGGAAAAAGTTTCAATAGGCAATGATTTGGGTAAATAATACACTAGGTAAGAGGATATAGAATGTGCAAAGAAACTAATTAATATTGTACATGTAAGAAAGAGAAATTTAGGTAATTGTTTAGGCATACCAGTCAAATGTGCCAATTGGATTCAGACATACAAAATGGGTTATGTCAGTATTCATCTTGATTTCTCTAACAAGTCATTTGCGTGTATTGATTGGTAACTATGATCTATTTGTCTTTGTCCCATATTATTTCATGATAAATGAAAAGAAATTAAAACAAGTCTTGTTTTGAAGTACTTAAATTGTTTCATGTCAAATATTGAGAAATTAGTATGTATTATAGGTGATATTATGCCATTGGTATCATTAAATCAGTTTGTAGTCTCATTTGTCTGAAAGACATGGCTAAATTATTGCAAAGTACTGAAATTCCAGAGTCAAGTGGTGGGAAGATGAATGAAACTGAGAACTTGAGGTACCCAGACTGTCTCTTTCTCTCTTATTTTTCTAAAAAGCAAGAAAAAAAAAAGAAATTTTACTTTTACTCTCTATTTAATATACTGAAATTATTCTTATCGCTTTGTCTTTTTAAAAATATATATACAGTGAAGAGATGACCTCTAGAACTGTGTTTCTCATTATCTTCCTGTCTTCTGGCTTCTGACTAGATTTATCCAGTGGCACTCACCAGTGTGTATCAAAGGAAGAAGTGGACATTGAAGTTTTCCCCAGTGTTTTTCCAGGATTAGCACTGGAGCTGAGTAGTGACTAAATCACCATGCAGTCCTCTCTTCTGTGGCAAATGTAGCCATTAATCTCCAGAACCAATGTCCTTCCTTTGTTCCTTCAGTCACAGTTCTTTCCACCTCCAGATTAACCTCTCCTTACCCTGCTTAGGCTGCTTCTTCATGAAACTTTCTCCAAAGAATTTATGTTCATCAAAATTCTGTATCCTGCTGGGCCCCCATATGAACCAGCAGTTTCATTTACTGAATGGCTACTGTGTGCTACCCTTAACTAGAGCCCCCTTATGAATATCTCCCTCCCTGCTTTATCATGGAGAGAAAAATTCCTTCCATGTTTGCTGATGTTCCCATATGACCTCATGGAGAACAATATCCAACTGATAGGTCAGTCGGTAAGGTACAAACTTTTATATATGTCATATATATTTCATTGAATTGTCACTAATTGATAACTTCATAAAGGTCATAATGGTACTTTTAAATCATAATTTCATAGTTAGTGTACAGAAATACTATTTTGTATACTATAGTATGTATTCATTTTGTACTCTACAAGTTTATAAAAAAATATTTTCAACTGCTGGGTGTGGTTGCACACGTCTTTAATCCCAGCATTCGGGAAGCAGAGGTAGGAGGATTGGTGTGAGTTCGAGGCTACCCTGACACTACATAGTGAATTCCAGATCAGCCTGGACTAGAGTGAGACCCTACCTCAAAAAAACAAAATATATGTATTCAAGATACACTTTATAGAATTACACAGATGATAGCTAGGAATAAAATTAGTTTAGTTTCTTTCTTTGTTATCTGGATACTATTTACTTTTGCTTCCTTGAATTTTAGTGCCCACCAACTTTCAGTGGAAATAGAAGCAAAGTGGAATAAAGTAGTGAGTCCAAGTATCATTGGGAAAAAAATAAAAAGAAATTTTATTGCAAACTGGGGAGATGGCTCAGCAATTAAGAGTGCTGGCCAATTAAGCCTGAGGGCCTTTCAACTGGTGACCACCAAGTTGAACTCCACAGAACCCAAGTAAAATGTTGGGCAAGGCAACACACATCTGTAACCTCAGTCTGTGGGGATCAGAAACCAGAGAACAACTAGAGACTCACTGGAAAACTGGTAGGGCTCACTGATGGACAGCAGCTCTGGGTTGAGAGAGACCTGTGATTTTTCATTTTTTATGTTACTATACTAATGATCCTTATCTTTAACCATATATAAAACCCCTATAATTCTATGGGCTGGGGTCTTGGGCTGAATAAAAGGAGTGTGTGGTGAGCACTAGTATATGTCTTCTGCTTCCTGACCATGACTGCACCCTGAACAACTGCCAAAATGAATGCATTGCCTTCATAACCTGCTGGTAGCCATTGGAAAGAGAGAATTCTGAGCTGTAGTCATGTTTATTAATTTTTTTTTTTTTTTTTTTTCTTTTAGATATGTGTCATAGTCAGCTTGCCATTCCTGGGAAGAATATTCAAAACAGATTAGGGGAGGAAAGGACTTATTTCCAGTTCACAGATCTAGGGGGAAATTTCAATCAATGTTGAGACAAGATGCTTCCACACATCCAAGCAGAGAGAAATAACCAAACAGCCTGTAAAAACCAAAAGCAACAAGTATGGGTAGGAAACAAGCAGGACTCAAGCAGAGCTCAAACTTCTCTGCACACCTTTGGGCTGTAAATCAGATCCAGCCTGGAGCACACCTTAGGGCTGAATGGAAGGATCCACCCCCAGTGACACCTCCTCCAGCTAGGCGACTGGAGCTTTAATAAAATGCCTGAGTCTATGGGATGCATACATTCAAACCAGCACAATCTTTTTAAAGATTACATAGGCATATTCACTTTCTAGAACGTCAACAAGACATATTCTTATGATTGACTTTTTGCCTTTTTTATTAAATTACACACACACACACACACACACACACACACACACACACACGGCTCTCATTTGTGAAAAGTGGTGCTAAAGACAATATGTAAAGTCAGAAGCAGTCTAGAACTATTTTATTAAACTTTAATAATATCCAGGTCTCTTTCAAAATGCAAACAGTCCTCATAAATCCTTCATGTCTTAGCATCCAGGACAAACAGCTTTGGCACAATAATTCACATATTTTACAAAACAAAAAGACTACAGAAATACATAAACAGTATATAGGGAGGACCTGACGATTTAGGTAGGTAGAAAACGTTAAGTCACAGACAACCCAACCCACACCCAGCAGCAAAAGCTTTTAAACATGGTAGAAACTAAAATCCCCACTCACCATTGTCACCCTGTGTGATAACACAAGTGCTGTTCTTTTAAGAGGCCACCTGCTGTCCAAGGCCAAGCAGAAAAGCAATACCCCAAGACTACTTGATTTTTAATTCACCTTTCACAGTACCTAGTGTATCCATGGTTCCTACCAAGTATGCAGGGTCACATGGTATGTTATGGAATTTTAACCTCCACCAGAATCTACAAAAAGGGACACATCACTGTTCTCCAATGGAAGCATTTTTCTGGTTTCAGAACCCAGCCATGCTATGATAACCACCATGGTATGATAACCACCTCCACCACCTCCCACAACAAATTTCTCCCCTGAAACAAATCTTTCTGATTACCTCCCTATTGAACATGGCTACAGGGAAACCATAAATCTCACAGGAGAGAGGATGAAGGACAGTGCAATTAAGTCAAGAGTATATGTTTGGGTTCTTCTGCTTTCATCCAAACAAGGTGCTTTCTATCTTGTGTGTGGCAGATGGGGTTTGAGTGGCTCAACTACATTAATGTTGCCAGGGATGAAAAGGACATTTTGAGTTGGAACACTGTCTGGTATGTCCCTCTGTCATTATGTGAGTTCCAGACATTGATCCTCAGAGTCTGGTGAGCATCATTGATAGGCACAGAACGAGAACAAATATGATACTAACAAAAGCTTTGTCTAAATAAAACAGCAAAATAGGCTTGAAAAGCAAGAGCTAATCTCTAATTTTATACTTATACATATTAATATTTGAAGAAAAAAATCATTTTGATGTATGTCTTCAAGAACATTTTTAATATGTCATTTCATTTAATTTCAGTAGTGGCCCTGGTAAACATATGCCTTTGCCTTGATTTACAGTCAATTAAGCATATTTTTCCAGCACTATCTCCTTCTAAGTCTAGCCCAAATCTTCATCATTTGTTTAATATAAGTATGACAAAGCAATGGCTTTATTTGTCTTCCTGTCTAATCTATAGAACATGAACTCTTTAATGTGTGATCCTATATTTCTCATTTCCTGCCAGTCTTATCCTGCTAGTTACTACCACCAGGAAGTTCTCATTGAAAATATCTGGAAAAATGAAAAGATATGAAAACCAAAGAAAAGATAGACCAGGAATTTTTTCCAAAGGAAAGAAAAATAATTCATATAGAATTTTAACATAACTCATTCTGATTTTAATTCTAAAGATGTTTTATTAAATCACACTAAATGGGCATCAGACCTCAATGCATTTGTCATCTTCTAAAATTGAAAATGGAAATTGCCTGTGTCTCTCATACTTTCTCCTGATCTGCTTCACATCCACATTTGGATTTGCATTGGGCTTTCAGGTGCCAGCCAAGGTTCCCGCTGCCCAGGAAATCATGCACGTGAGCAAATGCCAGTTTCCTATAATTTAGAAGAAAGAGCTGCATTTTAGGTGATTTACATAAAAATAAAATTCATGCCCATCCCTACAGAATAGGCTCTGGTCAGCAGAGCACAAATCAATCTGTTTGCTCCCAACTTTAAATTTCCATAAGTCATTACATAGTTCATAATCACATTGATGTAACTGAATTGAATGTGCAGAGATTATTCTGGGTGAGAAGGGACTTTCAGCTATTTAAACTGCTGCTATTCAATAGATAAGGTCTCTCAAGTCTGACCTCTGTTTTACATTAAATTTTCAGCCTAATTTCCATTTCTTTCTGGGTTCTCATTTTCTCAAATGAAGAGGTCCCAGAAGCTCTCACACTTGGCGCTTTCATATTTGCAGATGCAGAGAGGAGTGGAAGGAAAGATAAGCATGGAGATGTGATGGAAGAAGGGAGTCGTAGGTAATTAGTAAGCATATAGGCTTTGGAGTCAGTCATTCTTACTTTTCAATATGAGCTTCCTCCCTCAGTGTTTTCCTTGGACAATTGCTGTACCTCCCTTAAGCTTCAGCTCTCCTATCTGTACGAAGCAGATAGTATTAGAATCCATTGCATGTAGTCTAGCAGGAATTCAGTGTAAGTGTGTAAACCAATGTCTCTTCAGTGGTAAGCCTCTGTTAGCTACTGTTTTCATTATTTTCCTGGTAGGAATTTGAATCATTAATTCTAAATGTTACAAGTAAACCCAAACAGCTGGAGAACAGGGTAAACTGTAGAGATTCAGACAGAATATTGAGTGCCCATATTCAACTTTTAGTCTTAGTAGTTATTTACATATCCTTTACACATTGCTGATTTAAGACATTTCCATTCAGTTTTGTTCTTAGGCATATCACAATAATCTTGATCATTAGCACATTACTCAGTTCTATTCAAACAGATGAGAAAAGTAAGGATATATGAGGATAAGACAATTCTCTAAGTCAGGCACAAATAGGGACTGAGACTTGAGTGATGGAATCACATGGAAGTATTATTACTCAACTGAATTTTTCTCTGCCAGCTGTTTTTGTAAGTAACAGGAGTAAAAATGAAGAGTCTATGTTCCTGGATTGATGGTAGACCTGTAATGCCAGTGACTGATCAGCAATAAAATTGTATAAGGATGAATTTGGGGATGTGCTGAAAATGACACATAAAGCAAAACATTTGATTTATTTGCATAATAATGAATAATTCAATTACATAATATGTAATTTCACCTGTCACAGATCCAGCATTTTAGTACAAAATTAGTGAAGTAACATGTGCCAACTCAAGGATACCATACTCAATGATATGAGAAATTATAAAAGAAAGTTAAAATATATCTTTATTATTAGGCAACAAGAGTTTAGGCTGATATCCCAAACACCATATATAGAAGTAATACTTTTAGACATTTTGGCTAGAAAGAGATAGATGAGATAGTCATAGATACAAAGACAGAGAGAGAGAGAGACAGAGAGACAGAGAGAGAGAGAATGGGTGTTCCAGGGCCTCTAACTACTGCAAATGAACTCCAGACACATGTGCCACCTTGTGTGTCTGGTGTACCTGGGTTTTGGGGAATCAAATCTGGGTCCTCTGTAGGCAAGTGCCTTAACCACTAAGCAATCTTTCCAGCACTTTGATTTTTTTTTTTTTTTTTTTTTTTTTTTGTTTTTGTTTTTCGAGGTAGGGTCTCACTCTGGTTCAGGCTGACCTGAAATTGACTATGTAGTCTCAGGGTGGCCTTGAACCCATGGCAATCCTCCTACCTCTGCCTCCCAAGTGCTGGGATTAAAGGCATGCACCACCACGCTTGGCTCCCTTGACTATTTATTTATTTATTTATTTATTTATTTATTTGAGAGCAACAGACAGAGAGAGAAAGAGACAGAGAGGAGAGAGAGAGAGAGAATAGGGCACACTAGGGCTTCCAGCCACTGCAAATGAACTCCAGATGCATGTGCCACCTTGTACATCTGGCTTACGTGGGTACTGGGGAAATGGAGCCTCGAACCGGGGTCCTTTAGGCTTCACAGGCAAGTGCTTAACTGCTAAGCCATCTCTCCAGCCCTCCCTTGACTATTTTTGATAAAAGATATTTTATTGGCTATAAACTTTCTTCATATAATCTGAATCATATAAACAAATTCCACAAGGGAAAAAAAGTAAAACAGAAAAGAAATTGAACTTCATGGAAGAGACTGTGTGTTGCAGTCAGGTTCGCATTGCTGGCAGAAATCACCCGACCAAGAGCAGCTTGTGGGAAAAAAAGAGGTTTATTTTGGCTTACAGGCTCGAGGGGGAAGCTCCATGATGGCAGGAAAAACGATGGCATGAGCAGAGGGTGGACATCACTCTCTCATCAACATAAGGTGGACAACAGCAACAGGAGAGTGTGCCAAACACTGGCAAGGGGAAGCTGGCTATAATACCCATAAGCCCACCCCCAACAATACTCTGCCTCCAGGAGGTGTTAATTCCCAAGTTGCCATCAGCTGGGAACCTAGCATTCAGAACACTTGAAGTTTATGGGGGACACCTGAATCAAACCACCACACTGTGTCATACAAAATCTTTAAAGAGTAGCTTCTGTATATTTACTAAGTAATAATCAAGCCTTGGATTCATGCAGCTGTTTAGAAATGTTCTGATATGTTCATATATCTTCATATATCATATAACTTCATATATCTCACTGATTGTAATAGTTTTATTTTATTAATTATTTTATATTTATTTTCAAAGGAGAAGCATTTAGTTTAACAAGATAGGAGTGCTTTTGTATTAGTATTGGACTATCAAGTATTTTCATACAAAACTGAGACAATTTTACAATAGCAAATGAAACTTTAAAATGTTCTTTAATTGTAGTGATTTAGAAAAAAAACAAATCAAGCAGTTTAACATCACAAGATGATGCTTATCACAGAAAGCTGTTTCAATAGAGAACTCCTGAATGTATAAAGTCATTGTGAATACAAGTACAGTGTGTATAGTAATATTTTTACATATGTATGTGTGTGGGGTGTACATATTTGTGTTCATATGTATGTGTGGGTGTATTGTGTGTGAAGATATATTTGTATATGCTTGTGGTTGTCAGAGGCCAACTACAAGTGTCTCTCAATTGTTCTCTACATTTGAGAAAGTTCTCTGATTGAACTTGGATCTTACCAGTTTGGGTAGACTAGCCAGACAGTGATCATCTTGTCTCTGACTCCTTAATTCTGTGATTTTAGGTGTGAACTAAAATGTGCAGCTTTGGAGAGGGGGTTTAGGATTTGAACTCAGACCCTCATGCTTGCATGTGAAGCACCCTGTTCATTTAGCCATCCCCTGGAATATATATACATACACATACATACATACACACACACACACACATACATGTGTGTGTGCGTGTGTGTTTGTGTGTATTTGAGAAATAATTACTGCTTTACTAGGGGAGTGCAGAAACATCTATATTTGCATATAGTTACTTGAAAAAAATCTTATAGAAATAAGACTGAGGACACGTGAGTATGTCCAAATAACAATTTCAAAGTGGCATTCTCTCAGTAACATGAAATATATGCAGATACTAGCCAAATATTGATTGGCAAAATGGATTATCTAGTGCTAGGAAATGTAATTGTTAGCCAGGCAAGCCACTCACATATTAGATAAGAGGGACATAGAATTGGAATTTTGGTGAAATTTTCTACCCAAACAATCATGAATGCTCCTGTTTCACTGTCAATGATGTCATGGATCATGAGCATGGGGAACAATAATGCATGTCCATATGTCCAAATTGTTCTGTTTGTACTTCATAATTAATGTCTCTTTAAAATTTAATCCACCAGAACTGTGTACTATTTAAGATATATCCATTAAATTTTAACAGTTATAGAAATAACATCAGCTTTTACTTGACAATGTTAACACATAAACCAGCAAGAGACAATGCAAAGAATATAATCCTGAATGATGCAAACTAAAGGGTGACTGTTCAATATAAATTAGAGACAAAAGTAAAACAGACAAGGGTATGTCAGAACAATCCCCAGAAATCATGATCTTCTCCAATATTATGCAAGCTGAATAAATTCAGAAGTACACTGTAGATATCTGTATGTTACTTGAAGTATATAACTTCATATGCTTATTTTATTGATTACTAATGAAATGATTTAAACAGGACACTCTGAAGTTGGATAGCCTGAGTTTGCATGTAGACTCTACTCTTGGTCAGCTGAATGACTTTTTCTAAATTGCTTAACATCTCTGGGCTTCAAAGCCTAATCCGTAAAATGAGTAAATGAGTAATATGATAGTAATTCCCTCAGAGTTTCATGAAGATTGAAAAGCTAATGAAATGCTTAGAAGAGTTTGCAGCACATTATCATCTCAGTAACTGTCATGACATAATGATTATAGCAATGTAACATCACTATAATAATGTTTATTATTTTACATAAAAATCCTTTCTTCAACCATGAGGAGCTTTTCATGTTTCAAGTTAATTTCCTTTGTAAGAGTTTCCCTTTCCCTGTACCCTTCAATCCTCTGATAAAATTATGATATCAATTCTTTGAGCACCTTACTATTGATGAAAACATACCTTAGGGAAATAATCTGGGAAAGTGAGAGAGGCAGCATGGCATAGTCAGGCTGCTGTCTTGGTATTGTCCATGTAGGAAGGTTTTCTCAGATATCACAGCTCACTTCTTACTTAGGCACACTGTTACATTTTTGAAATCAACAATCAGCATTGAAGAACCTGAACAATTACTCTATACATTTCAGTTATGGAAATGTGTGCAAATCTTAATCTTTCTTGTCAGAAGCAAGGTCACGTTCTCCAGCAATGTCAGAAACAAGTAGCTTCGAACAGTATATCTGCCTTTGGCTTTTCATCATTCCAGGAAGCACATAGCTTCACTAAGAGGAAGTGTCACTGTCCTTTGAAGCTCTCTAAGGAACATGCTGTCCTCTTGCACTAAAATAGTTCACAACAGTTCTTTTATCCTCCCTTCTCTCTCTATGCTAAACTATTCTTCATGGGTTCAATGTTTTGAAAGTGAAAAAAAAAAAATAACACGAGATGCAATAAAAAGTCAAGTGAGGTTCAACTACTATCCAGCTGGAAGGAAGGAAAGGAGAACTTTCCTTTTTACTGTATATTAACTGAGTACTGGATGTATACAAAAAATACATTTTATAAAATGAGTTGAATACAATACAAATACTTCCATTACATTGCTCACTCCATCTTGATGGTCAAATCCTTAATCAGTATAATACAGTAGGATACATGCTACCAGAAGTAGTACTTACAGGGCTGGAGAGATGGCTTAGCAGTTAAGTGCTTGCCTGTGAAGCCCAAGGACCCTGGTTCAAGGCTTGATTCTCCAGGACCCACGTAAACCAGATGCACAAGGTGGTGCATGCATCTGGAGTTCATTTGCAGGGGCTGGAGGCCCTGGCATGCCCATTCTCTCTCTCTCTGCCTCTTTCTCTCTCTCTCTGTTGCTCTCAAATAAATACAAATAAAATTAACAACAAAAAAGAAGTAGTGCATACATATGCCAAATATCTAGTTACTAATATGCAAATAATACAATACATATACTAAATGCATAGCTGGATGTCAATGCTATTAATGTTAATTAGGCAAAGTTACTATTCTTGAAGTGCATCTGATCTACTAGGGAGTGTTATAAATGTTACAACTCAAACCAGATTGGAAATATTAATAGGCAGCAGTTTTTGAATGCTGTATAACAAATCTCTAGAATAAACAATGTTTTTCTCTTTAGTGGGGCAGATATATTAGGTGGAGCAGAAAATACCTCAACTATTTTTTCTAAGATTATCCAGAAAGAAGACCATAAAACTCAAATTTAGATTCAAAAAGTCTAATTCCAGTGCCCACAAAATTAAATTGTCTTAGGAAAACACAAGCTGTGGTAGCTATAGGCTTAACATAAATAAAGGTGTTAAAAAGACAGGAAACTGAAGTGATATGGTTTAGAGGTGTGGGGCAGCTCCATTTACACCTATGAATGCATGTCATACACAGGCTAGGGCTTCCTTATATCTTCATTTACATCAGTGAAGTCTTACCACTGAAGACTTCATGGCTTTGATCCCTAGTTCAAAGCTCTGACAGAGCTTACATAATAAATTTCAATGTCCATAGACAGACAGCACAGAGTTCTTACCCTAACACATGATTAAGATTTAAAGATTACCCAAAATACCCTGCCTTTCTTTGCCTGACTCTTTTGAGACACAGAAGAGGATAGGTCTGACAAAATATGAAATGAGAAGCAATTTGCTGCTTCAGATCTCAGCAGGGTTTTTGGTGTTTGATGGTGTTGCTTTTGATGGCCGCAAGGTGGTATGAGTCATGGATTGTGAGTCATGAGACCACCAGGCTGTCAGTTGGTAGCTTCTGGACACAATGTAGGAAGTCAAGCCTTGAGATTGTTCCCTGGAAAGAAAACAGATGACTATTATTATATTTGTTTGTTTGTTTCATGTGTTGATGACATGTAGCTGAAACTATTTTATTATTGGATAACACAATTTTAAAATGAATCATTTCAATAGTCATAAGCTTTATAAAAAGAAGACTGAATTTGTGTAGGAATCAAGGCAAGTCATATTGTCTCAAAAAAGTTTATCATGGTATACATAATGTGAACAACATTATATAATCAGCAACAACATGGGAGTCAGAGGGCATCTGCCTGCTGGAGAAGCCATGCATTTACTTCTGGAGTTTGTTTATATCTTGGAAAATGATAACTAAAAACATCAAATACATACATATGAAAGCAGAACTAAGGGGAAATTTTATATCACTTAATGCCTACATAACAAAGACAGAACAAGAAACATATCAAATTAGTAACCTAACCATCTACTTAAAGGCATTGGAAAAACAAGATCACTCCAACCCTAAGAGTTTCAGATGGAAAGAAATAATTAAGATCAGAGATGAAGTTAATGAGTTAGAAACTAAGAAAACAATAAAGATAATCAATAGTTCAAAAATCAGGCTCTTTAAAAAAATAAACAAGAATGATAAAACCCTGGCCAATTTGATCAACAACAACAACAACAAATAGAAGTCTGGTTAAGGTCCTTGTCTGCAAAGCCTAAGGACCTAGATTTGATTCCACAGTACCCACATAAGCTGGATGCACAAGGTGAAACATCTATCTGTAGTTCATTTGCAGTGGCTAGAGGCCATGGTACACCCATTCTCACGTTCTATCTGTCTCACTCTTTTTCTCCAATAAATAAAGAAATAAATAAAATATTTAAAAATGAAGTCTCAAGTAAACAAAATTAGAAATGAAAAGAGAGTTGTCACAACAGACATCAATAAAATTGGAAGAATCAACAGGACATATTTGTAAACATTCTATTCGACAAAATTGGATAGTATGGAAGAAATGTATGAATTTCTATATACATGCCACCTAACAAAACTAAATCCAGTGTAGATAAATATCCTAAACTAACCTATTATAGCCATCGGGATTGAAAATGTAATCAAGGGCTGGAAAGATGGCTTAGTAGTTAAGGTGCTTGCCTGCAAAGCCAGAGGACCTATGTTCAATTCCCCAGGACCCATGTAAACCAGTTGCACAAGGTGGTGCATGTATCTGGAGTTCATTTGCAGTGGTTGGAACCCTGGTGCACCCATTCTGTCTATCTACCTCTCTATTTTAATCTCTCCTCAAATATATATATATTTTAAAAGAAAATGTAATCAATTAACAACAAAAAGAAGTAGTGCATACATATGCCAAATATCTAGTTACTAATATGCAAATAATACAATACATATACTAAATGCATAGCTGGATGTCAATGCTATTAATGTTAATTAGGCAAAGTTACTATTCTTGAAGTGCATCTGATCTACTAGGGAGTGTTATAAATGTTACAACTCAAACCAGATTGGAAATATTAATAGGCAGCAGTTTTTGAATGCTGTATAACAAATCTCTAGAATAAACAATGTTTTTCTCTTTAGTGGGGCAGATATATTAGGTGGAGCAGAAAATACCTCAACTATTTTTTCTAAGATTATCCAGAAAGAAGACCATAAAACTCAAATTTAGATTCAAAAAGTCTAATTCCAGTGCCCACAAAATTAAATTGTCTTAGGAAAACACAAGCTGTGGTAGCTATAGGCTTAACATAAATAAAGGTGTTAAAAAGACAGGAAACTGAAGTGATATGGTTTAGAGGTGTGGGGCAGCTCCATTTACACCTATGAATGCATGTCATACACAGGCTAGGGCTTCCTTATATCTTCATTTACATCAGTGAAGTCTTACCACTGAAGACTTCATGGCTTTGATCCCTAGTTCAAAGCTCTGACGGAGCTTACATAATAAATTTCAATGTCCATAGACAGACAGCACAGAGTTCTTACCCTAACACATGATTAAGATTTAAAGATTACCCAAAATACCCTCCCTTTCTTTGCCTGACTCTTTTGAGACACAGAAGAGGATAGGTCTGACAAAATATGAAATGAGAAGCAATTTGCTGCTTCAGATCTCAGCAGGGTTTTTGGTGTTTGATGGTGTTGCTTTTGATGGCCGCAAGGTGGTATGAGTCATGGATTGTGAGTCATGAGACCACCAGGCTGTCAGTTGGTAGCTTCTGGACACAAGGTAGGAAGTCAAGCCTTGAGATTGTTCCCTGGAAATAAAACAGATGACTATTATTATATTCGTTTGTTTGTTTCATGTGTTGATGACATGTAGCTGCAACTATTTTATTATTGGATAACACAATTTTAAAATGAATCATTTCAATAGTCATAAGCTTTATAAAAAGAAGACTGAATTTGTGTAGGAATCAAGGCAAGTCATACTGTCTCAAAAAAGTTTATCATGGTATACATAATGTGAACAACATTATATAATCAGCAACAACATGGGAGTCAGAGGGCATCTGCCTGCTGGAGAAGCCATGCATTTACTTCTGGAGTTTGTTTATATCTTGGAAAATGATAACTAAAAGCATCAAATACATACATATGAAAGCAGAACTAAGAGGAAATTTATATCACTTAATGCCTGCATAACAAAGACAGAACAAGAAACATATCAAATTAGTAACCTAACCATACACTTAAAGGCATTGGAAAAACAAGATCACTCCAACCCTAAGAGTTCCAGATGGAAAGAAATAATTAAGATCAGAGATGAAGTTAATGAGTTAGAAACTAAGAAAACAATAAAGATAATCGATAGTTCAAAAATCAGGCTCTTTAAAAAAATAAACAAGAATGATAAAACCCTGGCCAATTTGATCAACAACAACAACAACAACAAATAGAAGTCTGGGCTGGAGCGATGGCTTAGTGGTTAAGGTCCTTGTCTGCAAAGCCTAAGGACCTAGGTTTGATTCCACAGTACCCACATAAGCCGGATGCACAACGTGAAACATCTATCTGTAGTTCATTTGCAGTGGCTAGAGGCCATGGTACACCCATTCTCACGCTCTATCTGTCTCACTCTTTTTCTCCAATAAATAAAGAAATAAATAAAATATTTAAAAATGAAGTCTCAAGTAAACAAAATTAGAAATGAAAAGAGAGTTGTCACAACAGACATCAATAAAATTGGAAGAATCAACAGGACATATTTGTAAACATCCTATTCCACAAAATTGGATAGTATGGAAGAAATGTATGAATTTCTATATACATGCCACCTAACAAAACTAAATCCAGTGTAGATAAATATCCTAAACTAACCTATTATAGCCATCGGGATTTAAAATGTAATCAGGGGCTGGAAAGATGGCTTAGTAGTTAAGGTGCTTGCCTGCAAAGCCAGAGGACCTAGGTTCAATTCCCCAGGACCCATGTAAGCCAGTTGCACAAGGTGGTGCATGTATCTGGAGTTCATTTGCAGTGGTTGGAAGCCCTGGTGCACCCATTCTGTCTATCTACCTCTCTATTTTAATCTCTCCTCAAATATATATATATTTTAAAAAGAAAATGTAATCAAAAACCTACCCAAAAAGTAAAGTCCGGGCTGGAGAGATGGCTTAGCAGTTAAGGCACCTGCCTGCTAAGCTTAAGAACCCGGTTCCAATCTCCAGGTCCCACGTTTAGCCAGATGCAAAGGGATGCAAGGGTGCAATGCCGCACTTGACCACAAGGGGTGCACACATCTGGAGTTCATTCACAGCAGCTGAGAGACTGCTGGCGCACCCATCTCTATCTGTCTCCTTCTCCCTCTCTCTCTCTCTCTCTCTCTGTGTGTCTCTCTCCAAACATAAAAAAAATTTAAAAAAGCAAAAGTAAAGTCCAGAACCTGATGCATTTTCAGCCTAAATCTACCAATTGTTTATCGAAGAACTAAAACCACTTTTTAAAATATATTTTATTTATTTATTTGAGAGAGATAAAGAGGCAGAGAAAGACATAGAGAGAGAATGGGTGTGCCAGGGCCTCCAGCCACTGCACACGAACTCCAGATGTATGTGCCCCCTCGTGCATCTGGCTTATATGTCTCCTGGAGAATCAAACTAGGATCTTTTGGCTTTTCAGGCAAACACCTTAACCTCTAAGCCATCTCTCCAGCCCTAAAACCACTTTTTCTTAAGCATTTTTACATAATCAGAGAACATTCAATGCTCCTTATCTACTTCTATGAAGCTAACATCACTCTAATACCAAAACCATTTAGAGATACAAGAAGGAAAGAAAAGTATAGACCTATATCCCTGATGAACTTAGATGCAAAAATTCTGAACAAAATCCTCACAAACCAAATTGAAAAAACATTATCCACTTAAATGAATCAGGTTTCATCCCAAGGATGCAGGGATGCTTCAGCTTACAGAAACTAATTAACATAATAGGTCACATAAATAATGTTAATCACAAGAACCACATGATCATTTTAATAGATGCAATGAAGGCCTTCTATAAAATACATCTCTTTGTGATCAAAACACTGGAGAGACTAGGCATGGAGGGTTTATATCTCAGCATAAAAATGCTATATATGAAGCACCTAAACCCCAAAGAATACTTAATGGGTAAAGACTCAAGGATTTCCCACTAATATCAGGAATAAGACAGGGGTTTCCCACTACCATATTTTTCTTTTTAAGACAGGGTGCCCTTTCTTTCTTTCCACTTTCTTTCTTTCTTTCTTTCTTTTTTCTTTCTTTCTTTCTTTCTTTCTTTCTTTCTTTCTTTCTTTCTTTCTTTCTTTCTTTCTTTCTTCTTTTCTTTTCTTTTTTTCTTTCTTTATTTTTTCCTTTTTTTTTTTTTTTTTTTTTTGGCTTTTCAAGGTAGGGTCTCACTCTAGCTCAGGCTGACCTGGAATTCAAACTCACGGCAATCCTCCTACTTCTGCCTCTGAAGTGCTGGGGTTAAAGGCCTGAGCTTACAACACCTGGCTTCACCACTGCTTTTCAACATGGTGCTACAAGTCCTACTTCTTTCAATAAGACAGGATTAAGATATGAAATGGATACAAATTGGAAATGAAGAAGTCAAATTAGCCCTATATGCCCATAACATGATCATATGCATAAGTGACTTCTAAAGGTGATGATTCCTTTTAGCTAAATTTTTGCTAAATTCCTTTTAGCAAAGTGACAGGATACATAGCAAGACACAAAAATCAGTAGCCTTCCTATACAAAAGACAAATATACTGTAATAGAAATCAGCAAAGTAGTCCTGTTTTCAATACACACACACACACACACACACACACACACACACACACACAAAACCTTGGAATAACACTAAGCAAGTATGTGAAAGACCTACACAGTGAAAACATAAAAACACTCAAGAAAGAAATTGAGGTGGGCATGATAAAACAGAAAGACCTCCTATACTCCTGGATAGATAGAATTAATATTGTGAAAGTAGCAATTCTCCCAAAGCAATATTAAGATTTAATGAATTACCAATAAAAATCCCAGCATCATTCTTCACATAGATAGAAAAAAATCTCAAAATTCATATGGAATGATAGAAAGCCCAAGATATCCAAAAATTTACTCAGCAAAATTATCACCAGCCATCGTATGACCATACCTGATCTAAAGCTATACTACAAAGCCAGAATAACAAAACCATGATGGTACTGACAAAAAAAAAAAAAAAAAAAAAAAAAAAAAAAAAAAACCAGACATATAGAGACCAATGGAACAGAATTGAAAACCCAACCCTTTATTTAGTTCAAGTAATTACAGGTACTTGATCTTTGACTAAAGTGCCAACAATGTACACTGGAGAAAAGAAGGGATCTTCAACAAATGTTTCTGGGCAAATTGTATAACCACATGTAGAGCAATGAAACTAGAAAAACTCCTCTTACTATGTACAAAAAAAATCAATTCCAAATGAATGAAAGACCTCAGTATAATGCGTGAAATTCTTTTTTTTTTTTTTTTGAAAGAGACAAAGAGAGAGGGAGAGACAGAGCATGGGTGCACCAGTGGCCTCTCAGCCACTGTGAATGAACTCCAGTCGCATGCTTCCCCTTGTGGGGAAGTGCAGCATTGTGCCCTTGCCTCACTTTGCTGCTGGCTACTAAATGTGGGACCAGAAGATGGAATGGGCATTCTTAGGCTTAGCAGGCAGGTGCCTTAATCACTAAGCCATCTCTCCAGCCCATAATATGTGAAATTGTTAAATGATTGGATGAAACAATAGGGGAAGCTCTCTAATATTTAGACATGGGGAATGACTTCATGAACAATACAACAGTATCCAGGGAAATTCAATACTCACTCAACTAATGGGGTATAATGAAGCTAAACATTTTTGTACAAACAAACATACCAGAAACATAGCCAACAGACTACCCATAAAATTGGAGAAAATTTTCTCTTGCTACACCATTGAAAGAGGCCTAATAATCAAGAATTTATAGAGAAATTGCAAAAAAGCAATAAAAATCAAATAATCCTCTCCAAAAATGGTACAGAGAACTGAATAGGGATTTCTTAAAGGAAGAAATACAAATAGCTAATATTCACTTAATAAAATATTCAACATCCTTAAATATTAGGGAAATGCAAATTAAAACTCTGAAATTCTACCTTACTTCAGTCAAGATGATAATCATTAAAAAATCAAATAATAACAAATGTTGGCAAGGATGTGGGGAAAGAGGAACCCTCATTCATTAATGGTGGGAGTGCAAACTTGTACAAATATATGGAAATCAATATGGAGACTCCTGTAAAAGATGAAATAGAGCTATCAACTGACCCATTCATTCCTCTACTGGGCATCTATCCTAAAGGCTCCACTTTTCACTGCAGAGATGTTTGCTCAACCATCTTTATAGCTGCTTAATACACAATAGCTAAGATCTGGAATCAACCCAGGTGCCCATCATTTGACAAATGGAAAAAAAAAGATGTGGCATATTTACAAATTGGAATTTTACTCAGCAGTAAGGAAAAAATAACATAATGAAATTTGTAGGGAAATGAATGGACTTGGAACAGATCATAGTAAGCAATCTCCTATAAGCACAGAAAGACACATGACACCTTTTCTCCTTCATCTGTGATTCCTAGCATAGAATAGCTTGAGTTGCAGGCATAACTAATAGGTAACTTGAGAGACAGATAATAGGGATGGAAGGTTTTAGTGGAAGGTAAATGGGATATGGGGAGAGATGTAAAACTAAATCCAAACTTAATGACTCCCATAGACGCCATCCTCCTGGCCACTAGATTAAATACATAGACTTCAATAGTAGTATGGGGGTATAGTTTGTTAAGAAGGGACCCTGGAGAGGGTGGAATGAAGCATAACACTAACATATTTGGCTCTGGCTTGCAATTCCCAGTATGATAAACTGCTTATAACCCACAATGAGCTGTTGGCCAGAGAGACATAAGAGGTCCCAAACACAATAGCATCTAATTACCTGCCTGAGGTAAAAGGTCAGAGCCTATTGCTGAAGACATGACATGCTGCCAATGCAGAACATCTAGATATCCTGCTGGAATCTGAAAGGAAGTCAGTTCCCAGATGATTAGCCCAATCCAGTTAGCTTGGAAGTGCAACATGAGCTGCTGGCAGAAAATGGCCACCAATGTAGTGAGCAAGCAGAAGACTCTACTATATGAAAGCAACCAGCCTGAGAAGATGTACACACCTGTGCAATGGTGGCACCAGCCTAGGTGAGTAAACAATGGCTCCCTTCTGTTTATCTAAGAGATCCACTCAGTGGAAAGGAACTCATACCTGGAAATGGGAACCAAGTCAGAATCCTATGGAGACCAAGATTATGGACTCAAATGAGAAGCTCCCAGTAGTTTTTGGCCAAAAGAGAGGTTACACCCATTGTATTAGTCAGGGTTCTCTATAGGAACAGAACGGATAGAATGAATTGTATTGAAAGGGAATTTATTGGATTAGCTTACACAGTCCAGCAATAGCAGGTTGCAGGTCCGAGAGTCAAGAAACCCGGTAGCTGCTCAGTCACGAGGCTGGAGGCCCCAGCAGTCCCAATCTGGCACTGAAGGCCTGGAGGCTTCCTGGAGAGACGCTGCTCTTCACTCCACCCTGGTCTTCAGTCCACACTGGAGAGCAGCAACACCAAGCAGCAAGTACCAAGCAGAAAACACCAAGCAGCTAGTACCCAGTGGCAAGCAGCTAGCAGCACCGGCAGCCAGGTGGGAGAGAGAGAGCCTTTCTTCCCATAGCTCCTTTTTATCAACCAGCCCCCTCCTCCAAGAGGGGCCGCCCACTCTGGGCCACCCACTCTGGGGGAAGGGCTCAACCTGGGGGAAGGATTCTTCCTTTAGTTAATCCTTCCTAGAGGCAGCCTCAGAGACACACTTATGAGGAATGTCTGTGGATTCCTAAACAAATCAAGTTGACACAAACTTAACCATCACACCCATCAAAACTCTAAATTAACAATGCTTATCCCATTATACTTATGTTGATCTCACTCTCCATTGGAGAATCTGTTCTTCTTTGTCAGAAGGCAGAGAGAACCGAGGACAACGGAAATCTATCAATAAGACAATAAATGATTGCTAACTCTCTGGTAGGATATGAACCACCCTTTGCATATTAGGTAGGGCCCAGGTGAAACCACAAAAGAACTGGTGAGATGAGCAAGAGTGCTGCTTTCATGGTGAGTCTGACAACCTGTGCCAGGGTGGTGGAGACAGACACTGAGGATATTCAAAAGATACCATAGCAGAACTCAATAAGCTTCTGAGAACATTACACTAAAGTAGACTTAAAACACACCCAGCATGGCTCAGGGAATTTGTGAATGATGGGGAAGAAAGATAATAAGAGTCACAGGGTGGGAAGAATAATCAGAGGAATTGCCCACCCCCCCACATGCAATAACTGACTGATGTTCTCACAACTCACATCTTACAAACCCATTGTATATACCAGCAATCCTATTGAGAAGGGACCTCAGTAGAATGGGGACAGGGTGGTGGGAAATGATGGTACCAACATATATTGTGTCCATAATGTTTCTGTTCAATTAAAAAAAGGCTTAAAGGAAAAAAAGTTTCATTAGCACAAAATATATCTTTGTGGAATACCAAATTTTATTATTTTGTATCAATACTTGTAGTTTTCCATTAGCTACTAGTATTTCCTGTTCAACCTAACAGTTCAATTCCTCTCAAATAATCCTCTTTTCTACACCTTGCCCTCTTTCATTATTTCCCATATAATATTTTTATCGGTTGGCTAAATTTATTTCCCTTTCTACATAGTTCTGTTGCATTGCATAAAAATAAAGTATAATAAAATGGTCATTCTATCACTCAACCATAATAATATTTTACTTTCATCTCTGAAACCATTTTTTTAAACATAATTGGTGAAAGTAACCCAATTTCCAGAGCAGAATCTGAATGATTATCATCTATAAATGCTGTGCTCTCACACTGAATTTGTGAAGAAATCTATAAATGCTTAGCTCCCACACCGTCCATTCACACTGGAGTGGTGAAGAGCAGATGCAGCAGTGCCCCTGGAAGCATTATGCAAGCCACTTGGCTTCAAAACACTCTTCCATGATGCAATCCTTCTTCTTTATAGGCTCATTCATATTGAAGCTTGTATTATTGTCAGTATGGATTACAGTTAAATTCAATTCAGTGAATATTTTTGTGACTAGGAACTACTAAAGGGGTTGGGACATAGTAGTGAAGAATTGAGAGCATTGCTTCTTTGGAGCTTACACTGAACACATAATGGAATTTAGAGAAAGATAACTGTATATGATCAAAAAAAAAAAAAAAGGTGAAGTGCCAAGACAGAGTGCAAAGTTGAGCTGAGAAACGGCTCTTAGAGATGGATGATTTTGTGTTACCACCCAGTCCCTTTGTGGATTTTCACCAATGTTTTTAATCTAAACTTCATTTTTTTCTTATTAAAATCCAATTAGGTTAGAAGTAAAATACTGCTAGCTTTCTTAGGTTTATTGTGAAGTATTATAAAATCTGTTCAAAATATTGGAAACCTTTATAACACAACTTAGATATTGTGCCAACTGCCGGTTTTAGCTTATAACTATCAAAACTGTCAGTCTTCATACTTATAACAAAATATTGGTTAATAAATCAAATTGACAAATTCTTAGCAATATCTCACAATATTCTTAGAAATATTTCACAAGATCTATTTCTTTAATTTATGACTAATTTTCACAGATCTCTAGTCTTTTTTATTGTTTTAGTTTGCATGAATTTCTAACATTGTATTATTTATAGTACCATTCCATATTGAATACTTTGTCTCTTCTAAGATCCACAATTTATCTTAATTCCCTCATAATCACTTAGTCTGTTTAAATATGTCTATTGAGAGAACTGGACATGGTGACACATGCCTTTAATTCCAGCACTTGGGAAGCAGAGGTAGGAGGATTGCTGTGAGTTTGAGGCCACCCTGAGACTATATAGTGAATTCCAGGTCAGCCTGGTCTAGAGTGAGACCCTACCTCAAAAAAACAAACAAACAAAAAAGTCTATTGAAAAGAATATACACTTCATAAAATTGCTTCAGTAGTCTACTGTATATTCTCTGAAATTGAGAATAGGAGTCAAATGGATGTTTAATTATGGTTTCATAAACACAGATTATTACATATATATTATTTATTTATGTATTTGGAAGAGAGAAAGAAACAGAGAGAAAGAGGGACAGATAGAGAGAGAATGGGCATGCCAGGGCCTCCAGCCACTGCAAATGAACTCCAGACGCATGGGTCCTGGGGAATTGAACTTGTCCTTTGGTTTTGCAGGCAAGTGCCTTAACCACTGAGCCATTTCTCCAGCCCCCTAATATATTTTTTCTTTAAACAGTGTCTAGTATATTCTGCCTACTAAATGTTACCTAGTATTATTGGGACACTAATTTTATATGGCATTGCAGGTTTATATTGATGTTCCCCAATTACTATTATGACATATTTCACCACTTAAGAGACAAGTGTTTCTGATGGAATCAGTGACAGAACCCAGGAGAGAAAACTGAAGAGAAAAGATGCTCATTTCTTTGTGAAAATCTATTGTTTTAGTAACTGCTGTATAAGAAAATCCTGACAGCCAGTTCCTTTATTCAAGAACATTTATTCCCATCTGTTTTGTGGTCCCACAGCATAAAATTTACCTATTGGAAGAGTTATTGCATCAGGCAATAATGAGACCATAAATCTGTTAGCCTCCCTTAAGGTCTCTGGAAACTCATGAGAGCTGTTGGGTTGTTGTTTTCCTAAAAAATGTAAAATCATCATTTTTGTTGATATTCATTTACATCAGGCAAGTTTAACCACTTGGGGCAGAATTGTTGTGATAGAAACTAAATCACAAGGTTTCCAACTCCCAGCAATTGTAGACACTTTGATTGAGCAAGGCAATTATGTTCCTGAAAATAAGATTTCTTGACAAAGGACATTGAAACTGCCCATTAGAGGGAATTTGCATTTTGAGATGGCTTTTACTCCACACAAGCAGCAATACTCTGACAATTTGATTAGTATCTAGCAACTCTTGTGAGATTAGAAACTAATATTTAATGGCATAAAGTTCATGTGTGCATAGTGCATTTCTCTCACATGTATGTAACAATACATGTCAATGGTGACAGAAATAGGCCAGTGTATAATCTTAGAGTAATAATAATAATAGAATTTTTCACTCTTGATCTCTTCTTCTCACAACTGGTTTCCACAAGGATTTTTGAGTGGCTACATTTTGTTTGCTGGCTCATTGACAGAATGAGCAGGATGCTACGTTGTTCCTTCATCACTGAACATGTATTTGACATTTTGTGCTATTTCCATTGCACTAAAATTGTGAGCTTGTATTCTAAAACTTTGAAAAATATCTCTCTTGGATTGCACAGAATCCACAGAACACTTCCTGGTAAACTTATTTTTACTTAGAACTCTTTATGCTTAAATGCCTAGAATTTAGGAAAAGGTTGACTCCATAAATCACAAATCTGGTGATGTTGATAAGCTACAGTGAAATCAATATCTTGATTTCTTAAAAACTTTACGTGCCTTATATAATAACTGTGGTAGTTTGAATGGGTGTCCCTGAATAGATTTAGGATTACATTAAAGTTTAGATCTCCAGCTATCTGACTGGAGGAGGTTCACTGTGGATGGATCCTAGGGTCTAGCCCAAAGGTGTGTTTGGGGAATTCCAGCTAAAGATATGCAAAGTGCTAGAGCTTTGCCTGAGGCTCTTGGTGTGCTTCCTTGTGCTGATGGCGGTGGTATTTCTTTCTGTGTGATCTGTGCAAGTGGGCCAGCTTCTTCTGCCATTATGGAACTTCCCCTCTATCTGTAAGCCTCAAAAAATCCCTTACTCATATAAACTGTGTCTGGTCTGGAGGTTCATCCTTGCAGCATAATTGTGAATGCAATAGAATTGGTACCAGAGGGTGAGGTATTGAGACAAGATGGATATGACCATGTGGATTTTGGTCTTTTGGAACTTTTGTTTTGGAGGATGGGCATGGAATTGGTGTTTGCAACTGAATATGCCTTCCAGAGTTATAAACCAAGTATTATGGACTATTCTGATAAGAGTTTGAAAATGTTAAGTGAAGAGAGAATTGTATCTAGAGGCTTAGCTTGTGAACTTTCTAAGAGGGAAGGAAAGATTTCAGAGAACCTAACTGAAACTGGGCTACTGGAATAAGGGATGGCTGCAATCTTCTGCCCATGCCTAGAGAGTCTGATCAAGCTTCAATTTTTAAGGGACTGTTGTGCTTGACTAAAGATAATTTTGAACAGTATTGGGACTAGTAAAGGCTGTGTAGGACTTTTTTTAGTTGTACTGAATGCATTTTGTTCCATGATATAGCCAGTAATCTATGGGGCCAATGGATTGGATGTGGTGGTTGGAATGTAATATGCCTATCATAGACTCTTGTACTTGAATACTTAATCCTCAGATGGTGGTGTTGTTTTAAAGGTTGTGAAAGGTTTAGGAGGTGCTACTTTGCTGGAAGAAGTGTGTTAGCAAGAGTGGGACATGAGGTGTGATAGCCAAGCCCAGCTAGCATTCATACCACTAATTATTCCCTGCTAATGTGACACAAGCTTCCTTTTCAGGACTGCCATGCCTTTCCTGATGTGATGGAGCTTTCCTGTCAAAACTGAAAGCAAACATAACCTTTTCCTTTTCCAAATATCCTCTGGTTGGCATTTTGCCCCAGCAATGAGAAAATAACTGATACAGATGTCTGAAATTTTAAAGGGTTTTTAAATTTTATTTTTATTTATTTATTTGAGAGGGAAATAGGCAGATAGATATAGATATAGATATATTTATTTATTTATAAATATAGATATAGATATAGATATATTTATTTATTTATAAATATAAAGATATATGGAGAGAGAGAGAGAACTACTAATCCACCTTGCCAGCCCAATGAAAATTTTAGAGAGTGTTGCAGACAGCTTCAGGTTCACTGAGATGAACTTCCAGAGAGAGAGGAAGGGATAATGAGCACAGATCCAGGGGAAGTTTAGCCTCTGCAAATAAACTGCAGATGCATGTACCAATTTGTTCATATGGCTTAGGTGGGTCCTGGGGAATTTATCTGGACCCTTTGGCTTTGCAGGCAAGTGCCTTAACTACTAATCCACCTTGCCAGCCCAATGTCTAAAATTTTAGTACACTAGGAAATTAAGGGTTAAGCAGATAATTATTCTTTGATGAAAAGTTATATTATTTCTTTGGAATTTTGATGGACAGTATATGGCTTATTCTGTGGAGTCACAGTTTTTGGCAAAAGGTGAGAAATATAGAATTTTAAAATATTGAATATATTTAAATGCAAGTATCATTTCCCTACTTATTAAAATTAAATAATTATATTGGATTAGTATATTCATCTTTTGTTTTAAATTTTCATATTCATAATATTTTATAAAATTAGTCATATTTTTATACTTTCTACTTAATTATATTAGCTACAATTAAAATTATATTTTGATACACAAGATATTACAATTTAACTATTGGTAACTACATATAACAAAATCCTTTCTTTAATTGTGCTGTTCTGGAAACTTGAAAATAGAGGTCTTTTTCAGAAAAGCTTGATTTCTTTAAACAAAATTAATTTTGAGAATAATTACTTGATGCTCTGGAAACTCACCATGTTGTATCACATAAAGATGATTTTTTTTTTTTTTAGTTTTTTTGAGGTAGGATCTCACTCTAGCTCAGGCTGACCTGGAATTCACTATGTATTCTTAGGGTGAACTTGAACTCAAGACAATCCCTCCTACCTCTGCCTCCCAAATATTGGGATTAAAGGCATGTACCACCATATATGGCTCCATATAAAGATTTTTGAGTAGAATTTTGACAATTTCAGTAAGATACATAAAAAGATTAACTATTAATGTCATGAATTCATATTAATTAAATCAAAGAGTTAGTATAACTTTGAAAATTGTTATGGTAATATGAATATATAGTTTCTCTTCAATGTACTTGGTGAAATTTTACTCTGCTTTACTCTTCTTTCCTAGGCTCAGAATCCTACTTTTGCCAATACACTGAGCAGAATTATCTTGGTGGGACTGATTCCCAGTCACTAAAGCCCTAATTCTAACAACAGCAACAACAACAACAACAAAAAGATAGAGAGATCATGTGGATGCTACTATTCACTTTGGCACGAACAGAGCACTATTACATGTAGACGGATACATGACTGAAGCCAGATGAAAGCCAGATAGCTGCTGGGTGAGCATGAAACCACTGCATAATTAGTTGGATTAGACAAATCATTCAGATTGGCATATATTCATGAGTCTATACCCATGACACAATGGGTTATTCCAGTAGGATGAGAACTGAGAAGTGGACATAAGAACATGAGTTTTGGATTGCTATAGAATGGGCACTGACAAAATCAATACAGCATCAATAGTCAATAGCCAAAAGGCACAGATGTATGCTTGAATTAGAAATGAATAATTTGATAATACATAAAAAGCAGTATACTTTAAAAATTGTAGACAAGTGCCTTTAACCCTCCCCAGCCTGAAACTATTTTAATTCAAAACACAAGCAAAAATAAAACAACTGAAATGAAAAAATTGAAATTAAGCAAACAAATTTGAATCAAAATGTTTTTCTTAAGGTAAGTATTCAGTCCTGGTTTCAGCATTTGGAACACAGTTTCAGGTTGGTACACATGACTAAACCCTTAGGATCTTGGAGTTTATCATATTTGATTGAACGCGTGGTACCAGTTTCTACCATCCATATAGAAAAACTATCCATTGATGGACAAGACTCATTTGCTACAAAGTCTCAATACTATTTTTCATTATTTTTATTGTATTTTAGTTTGCATACAAAATAATGGGTCTCATCATGATATTTTCATATATGTATATCAATATACCTTTATCATATTCACCATTCCCACAGCTTTCCCCAACCCTTCCTTCCCTTTTGTGAATCCTCTTCTGCTTCTGAATAGCAACCTTCTGTTATCATACATATCTATAATTCTGCATAGAGAGAAAGAGTGTGATATGTATTGCTATTACTCTTATTCATTGCATTTTAAAATTCAAATTATTAAGGTATACAAACAGTACAGAATAATGAGAAGGTTAAAAAAATGCTAATCAGTGACAAAGATAGTAAGACAGGCTTTAACATCATTTTAATTTATCCAATAATAATTACTGGCCACTCACTTCTTCATTACTAATTATCTACTTCTAAATATAAGGCATGAGACATTTATTTAATGAGCATACAACCTAATAATTCAAAAATTCAAGGATGAGTATTCCAAAATACTTTAAAAATATTTTATTTATTTTTCAAGCAGAGAAAGAGAGAGAGAGAGAAAGGAGCACCAGGGCCTCCAGCCACTGCAAACAAACTACAAATATATATGACACTTTGTGCACCAGTACTCTCTCCCATTACCTCTGTTTCTCTATCTGCCTCTCTCTCAAATAAATAAATAAAAATATTAAATAAAGAACCTGAGTTTGAGTCTTTCATACTTGGTTCAACTTTAGATAAAAGAGGCCAATGTCACATAGCTGTCCCAACAGGTGACTAGATTCACTAGCCAAAGGCAAACCATATGATTTGTCATAATGAATGACTATATATGATATGAATAACATCAATTTTTACAACATCCTGAGGCAATTTTAATGTCATGACCCTCTTGTGAGTCACCAAGTTAACCATATTCAAAATTTGCAACACAAAATGCAGAGCTTTGAAATTTTAAGACCATTACTTAAATCCTGGTTCTATTATTGAATGTTTTTTTATTAATATCTCTAAACTTTTATTATTCATAAAATAATTAAAATATAATAGTCTGGCTGGAGAGATGGCTTAGCAGTTTAGGTACTTGCCTGCAAAGTCAAAGGATCCAAGTTCAATTCCCCAGGACCTATTTAAGCCAGATGTATAAGGTGGTGTATGCATCTGGAGTTCATTTGCAGTGGCTGGAGGCCCTGGTGTGCCCATTCATTCTCTCTCTCTCTTTCTCTGTCTCTCTCTCTCCTTATCTCTGTCTACCTGCCTCTCCCTCTCGAATAAATTAATAAAATAAAATGAACGTAATAATAATAAGCATTGTTCAAAATTTTTATGATAATCAAATAAAAGTGAGCTCTATCATATGATGTAAGATCATGTTATGTTGTTTCCCATAATGGCTTCTCAATACAGATAAGTTTACCTATATTGTCATAAAGAACCATAAGTATCTTCATTGATACTGTTAATTTATATATTTTTATTTATATGATCATCTAATGATATCTGCCCTCTAATGCAAGAACATTTTGAAAAGCATGCATGTATTATGTATCATGTAGCTATTGTACATCTATTCTAAATGAACAATTATAATGTGCTAACAATATATGTGTGTGCATCAACTAAGTATCATGAGTATTATTATCATTGAAATAGAATAAACAACTTTGTTGGCTGTTCATTGTTTAATCAATGTATTTTGAATGAGTAAGCTTTATAGCATAGAAAATTATATTTTGTGAATTATTTATAGTGTGTGTTATTTTCTCTCTAGTAAACCAACAACTATTGCATTATAATCTGTTAATCATTTATCAAATACCAAGCTCACCTAAATCATGGTGGAAAAATACCTCACAAATCCTTTAAACAATGTTCTTTTTTATACGTGCCATCCTCAAAGGGTCATGCCATTCCTGCTCCTGACACTGTAGGTATGACCTACAAGTCTGTTACCACATAGGGTTCAAAGATTCACTAGTTAAAAGAATCTCCAAGTGTGATAAATTGGATTTATCATAAGTGATTGGCTATAGTTGGAAGGAATGACTTTGTAAAACACTTTCAGGTGATTTTAAGGTAATGTCCCTCTTATGTATCAAATTAATCATATTTAGAACTTGTCATCCAAAAGACAAAGCTTTGAGACTTGAAGATCAATAGATAAATTATGGTTCTACCACTGAATACCTTCTGTTTTATGTAAATTATTCACACTTTCTAAACTTCCATATTGTGGCCAAATAATTATAATAATAGTCATTCTTTAAAAGAGGTTTTGTGATTATCACACATCAATGCAAGCTTTTGCAATTTAAAGTAGTATTCAAATATGATCATTAATACTCATTTAGTGGTTATCAAAAAGTGAGTGACTAATACATCTAAAATATTGCAGTTCTGGAATAGGTCTAAACTTTGAGAATGCAAAGTTTCCTAGGACACAGTATGGTATTGCAAAGATTATTTACAAAAATGTCTTTTTCAGATACTATATTGCCACATGCAGGGCATAGTTACTCACACATTTATTTATTTATTTATTTATTTATTTATTTATTTATTTATTTATTTATTTGAGAGAGACACAGAGACAGAGAGAGAGGGAGAGGGAAACAGATAGAGATAGGCATGCCAGCAGCCTCTCAGCTGCTGTGAACGAAATCCAGATGTGTGTGCCCCCTTGTGGTCAAGTGCGACATTGTGCCCTTGTGTCACTTTGCATCTGGCTAAATGTGGGACCTGGAAATTGCAACCGGTGTTCTTAGGCTTAGGAGGCAGGCGCCTTAATCACTAAGCCATCTCTCCAGCCCTACTCTCACTTTTAATCCAAGCATGCAGGATGCTGAGGAAGATGATCCTGAGTTTGCAATCAGCCTGGGTTGTTTCAGGACACCCTGAGTTAGAGTAAGGCCCTAATGAAAACAACAGCAACAGCAACAAACTACATCTATACTTCCTAATGATCATTGGCAATGATTCAAACAGGTAAAAGCCACTTTCACTTAATACAGTAGATTTAATATAATTTATTATTATATTTAAAAATAAATAAAATCACATCATATTATATATCACAGTAAAATAAAAATCATTGTATTATATATAAATTATATAATTTAATAGCAAAGACTAGCAAATTTTGCTTTTGATATAGTGCAATATTCTTATTAAATCTGTATTCATTTACCTCACCATTAAGAAGGGTAGTGACATGAGTCTACTTAAATCACAAGTTCTCAAAAACGTTTATTGTCTTGAGCTCCTGGTAAGATTTCATTTTAAGTACTGTTTTATATTTGTTTTCTTTTTATTCTTTTGCTGAGTACATCCAGCAAAAGTGTCCTGGGAGAAAATCATGAAGAATGAAAGCACATCATCCATCATCATTAGGTTATAGACCAAAACTAGTAATATAATTTAAACATAAGTAAAATCATTTACAAGTTTAGGATATTGTGCTATTTATTTTCTCATTGCTATGATGAAATACTGTTGAGAACATAAGAGGCAAAGAGCCCAGTTTGGCACACAGTTTGATGGTACAGTCCATTGTGTTGGAGAAGTCATGGCAGCCGGAAGCTCCTGACATCTGGGCAGATCAGGTAGCAGGGGGAGGTGAAAATGAATGCTGGTGTTCAGCTAGCTTCCTCCATTTTCTTCTCTTATTCCATACTTCTGGGTCCACAGCCTGTGGGATACTGCCACTAATATTTAGGGTGGCTCTTCCTCAGTTAAACATCTCTTGAAATACTATCACAGACATGCCCAGAAATGTGTCCCCTACGCGACTCCACACCCAGTCAACTTGACAATGACGATTAATCATCACATATAGGAAAGATTTTTTTTGAGGCAAGCCCAACAAACTGGCCTTTTTTATGTGAGAGAGCAAGAGCAAGAATATGAGAGAGAATGGGCTCTTCAGGGTCTCCAGACACTGCAATCAAACTCAAGATGCATGGGCCTCCTTGTGTGCTTGTGCAACCATGAGCACTTTGTGCGTCTGGCTTACATGGGATCTGGAGAGTTGAACATGGGTCTTTAGGCTTTGCAAGAAAGTGCCTTAACATCTGTGCAGCTCAGGAAAGATATTTTAAAGGAGGAAAATGACTAACCATAAAGTAACTTAAAAATGGCATACTATGTCTGGAGAGATGGCTTAGCAGTTAATCCACTTGCCTACAAAGCCTGGGGGCCCAGGTTTGAATTCCTAGTACCCATATAAGCCAGACACACAAGGTGGCGTATGCTTCTGGAATTCGTTAGCAGGGTCTAGATGGCCTGGTGGACTCATTCTCTTCTTCTCAATCTGTTTTTTTCTCTCTCTCTCTCAAATAAATAAATGCATAAAAATATTTTAAAATTAAAATGGCAACTAGACTTTATAAAAATAAAATACTTTTCCACATAAATAACATTGTTAGGACAATAAAGAATGTATATGTAGGTACATGAGGTCAAAATTATAAATATATATTTTTATCACTTATACAGATACACATATATATTGTATAAAAGTATTTAAGTGCTTCCTTTATGTTAAAAATTAAAAAAAAATACCAATGAAAAGCACAAAATGAAATATAGGTATTTTACAATAAGAATCAATAAGATAAGACTTTATTGGGCTGAGGAAGTAGTTTAGCTAGAGTTTACCTAGCATGGTCGCTCAATCTCTAGCACCACATAATATGAATGCAGTGGAGCATATTAGTAATCCCTGGACTGAGGAAATAGAGACAGAAGAATTAGGAATTCCAGGTCATCCTTGACTACATAGAAAGTTCAATCCTAATCTGAGCTACCTGGGACCCTGTTTCTCTCTCTCTCTCTCTCTCTCTCTCTCTCTCTCTCTCTCACACACACACACACACACACACACACACACACACACACACACGAACTCATGAAAGAATTCTCAATATGATTAATGATTAGGAAAATGCAAATTAAATACAAAGAGATCCAATTTTGAATTTGTGAAAATATCTAGAATTAAAATGAAGAAAAAAAAAAAAAAACCTGGCAAGATAAGCTAGATCTTGAGTAATGATGGAATTGTTGTTAAATGGAATAGCTACCTTGGAAAAAATGGCAACTTCTTATAAAGTTAAAACTCAAACTGTAATGATTAAAACACACTGTTATTTTAATTGGTTCTAGAACCACATTTGATGCAAATTACAATTTAGGATCATTTTGATATATGTAGAAAAGGACAGGTCAATTAATATTATGACATTTATAAAGAACACTAAATGATCAACAATGTATCTTGTTACTGAACAAGAAAATTTAGAGTAGAAAATTAAATCATTGAATATATATATATATATATATATATATATATATATATATATATATATCACCTTAGAGATCAATGTTTATAACTTCTCCTAACACAGTCTCAAAGCAGAGAGATGGGGTTGCCCCAGAATCAGGGGGAGAGTCAGAAAAATAAAAATAAACTACTGAGGGACACAAGGCTACATTTTTTTTTCTCACTACTCATTCATTTACTGTTTCCCATTCTTCAAGACCTCGGTGTGTAAACAATGTTCACTGTTCTATAGAGAGAAGGTAAGTACTTGTTAGAGCTCCATTTCCTTATCCTAACTTTTGATGCAAATATCAGACATCACTAATAAATCATGAGGGTCCACTTAGGCAAAACTTGACCCAGTTTCATGAACTAAGAAAAAGCATAAGATACTCTGATGTTAAGACAAACTTTGAAAATAACTACAGCTAATACTTTTACTAAGTTACTGTAAAGCATACTGTTTTATCAGTTGACTCTTAAATGGTCAGGTCTTTGAATATCATAAAAAAGATCCTTTGTCTTATTCTCTTTGAGAAATGATCTTTCTGTAGAAGGCAGTAAGTACAAATAAAATGAAGTTCAAGGGAAGCGGTGATCAGTTAGTTTTCATCAGTAAGGGATTCTTGAAGAATGAATGAATAAAATTAGTATATCTAGAGATCTAAGGGGCAAATCTATTATAAGAGCAACTCTGAGAGATACGTGTGAGGGTGTGTGTGTGAAAATTATGTGTTTTGAAGAAAACCTACTAAGTGATAATGTCTTTCTGTAGCCAAAAAAAAAAAAAAAAAAAAAAAAAAAAAGTGAAGAAAAGCCTAAAATTACAGTAACACGGTACAGGCCAGTAAATACAAGAGATTACTTTGGACACAGGAATGATGCCTATAACTTCTTAAGAAATTAACAAAACAAGAACATACAACAAACCTATATTGTACAGGACTTTAAAAAGGACCTGTGATTTATGCATGACCTTTTTTGCTAAATTCACCAAGGGGACTGCTTTAAATTGGCAGTGGAGAATGAAATTTTTCTATCTAAATTGGGCTACAGGCAGAAGGCAATATGAAGGAAGACACTGTGGCCTTACTAATGACCATTTTTCTAGTAAATGGCATGATTAACTTTTATTTGGTTTTATCTTCCCACTTCAGATCCTCTGTATTTTTTTCCAGGGGAAATTAAGTGTCACTACATTCTGGACACTTACTCTTTTTCTGGACCATATTTAACTAGGACTATGTAAGTTTTAACTCAGACTCAGTCTTCATTAGTTCAACTAGTTCCCCCTGTACCAGTCCCATTATCAGTAAATAGATCTTAGCTCTCAGGTTGTGGTAGTTTGAATGTGATAGTGTAAATATATGGCCCCATAGACTCAGATGTTTTAATAAAATTGAGTTTGCAACTTCAGCCCCTAGGAGGTAGATTCCTGCTACAGAGAATGGGGGATGTCACTGGGGGATGACGTAATTCCATCCAAAAGGTATGTAGAGAGCAATTTCAGCTCTGGCTGTTCTTTATGGTGTTGGCTGTTGGTGGCTTCCCTCCACTTGGTTCTGTGAAAGGGAGCCAGCTTCTTCCACCATTGATGGAACTTCCCCTAGATCTATAAGTTTGAAATAATACCATTCTCCCATAAACTGTGTTTGGTTGGATATTCATCCCACTAACCTGAAGCTGACTGCAATAGGGGCCTACTTTCCATTCCCTAAACTACTGTGAGGAAGCCATGGCAGACTGAGTTCTGAGCTACAAAATCTCCACTACAACTGCAGACACTCCCAAGGGACAGTTGTGATGGGTATAATAAGCAGTTTGTATGTGCCTTGTCTTTCATAATGCATCACACAGTTAGACATGATGGTACATGTATTCCTGACAAATGTTGGTGAAATTCTTCACTGGTGTGCACATTAGGGAGAATGAGAAACAGTAGTAGAGTGATGACACCTGACATTGTCCTTCAGCTTCCACTTTCATGCACTCACACACATGCACTCCCCATCTACATGAACATGCACACTCATACAAATATGCATAAAATAAAATATTTAAAATAAGTTTTAATAAAAACTATGGAATGGGGTTCTTGTAAACTTTTGGATTGATAGGTAATAAGCAAAGTGCTATGTAAATTATTTGTTATGCACAAATAGTAATTAATAATATATTCATATTTTTACTTTTTAATCCTGTTTGTATCTTATAGTTTTCTAGACTTCTAGAATGTTTGGTTGAATTTTATTAAACTATATCATGTAAGAGTAGAGAAAAAGAGGAAGACCAAGACAGAGGACAGAGACAGTTAGAAAATATGCAATTAAAAAAAGGAAAAAGTTGAGCAACTTTTCCTGGCTCACACAGATATACTGCATGTCACAGAACCTGTCAGAAGTGTTGGCTGAATTCTGAAATCCACAGAGTTTAGAAGCAGTTGCCTCTCACAGGATATTCTTTAACATGCCTACTGAAAAAAAAAATAAAATAAAAAATAAAAAGTAAAGGTCTCTCCACAAGCTCCCTGTCAAGTGTACTTCTAATTACTCTGGCTTCTCAAGATAGTTATTTAAACTTTTGGAACTTAGGTGCCAAAGTAACCAGTCTTGCCTTGGTGCTGATTTTGTCTATATTTACTGCTTACTATTTAATATCCTTGTTTCCATTATGTTTAGGACTTTATTACTGTTTTGTAAGTCCAGAAAAGTCCTTTAAACATCTGAAACCCATTTTGTGGCACATTATTTATCTGTTATTTGTAGGCTATTTCAGTAACTTGATCAGTTTAATGACTTCTGCCTGAATTCACCAAAATAATCACAGGGATGGAAAGAAGGTGGAAGTTGGATTTTTCTAATGTAAAATTGAAGCAAGGGAATGTTTACTAGATGTATGAATTAATAATAGATTCAGGTGCTCCCCAAATCCCATGTTCCAACAGGGTGACAGGGTTTTTTTTTTTTTTTTTTTTTTTAAGTATTTTATAGTAACAGAACAAAAGAAATTAATTACTCAATGTACCTTTTAAATACACTGGTGGGAGTATCAGGTAGGTAGGTTACAAAAATGAGGAGAAATCTCTGCTATAAACCTCAGATGACATCACTGATATTTTGATATTCTTAATCTTTGGCTTGGTGTAAACTGGAGGTCCGTTGGTGCAGGCACAAAGGATTCACATAAGAGTCAGTCACAAAAATGTTAAATGATACACAGAAGCAGGCAATGGGATCTGAAGATGCCCCAGGCTAATTTGACACCTCACTTGTACCATTCCAACTCTCCACAGTCACAGAGATTCTAATCAACCTTGAAGAATATTTCACACTAGTGAGTCTTCAATTCCCATATAAAGCTCCCAGAACTCAGTGTCAAAAATAACCCATTGAAAATATGGCCAAACATCTTGAATAGACATTTATCCAATGAAGACACACAATTTATCAACAGAAAAATGAATTGCTTTGAACATAATGAGTCATGATATGACCAGTATCTCAACTTGGATTCCTCTCAGTTTTCCAGTGTTTCTGATCTCCATGGAGAGAAGTCAGAAGAGACACATGCCATATAGTGAGATGATAGAGTTAATTACAAAGAAAAGTGCAAAACATTCTCAAGGGATGACAGTAGACTGGCAACAATATCATTGTCTCAATGTACATTTTAGGAAAACTTTATACTGTTTCTAAAGTCTCTAGAATAGGCAGCTTTTCCTGAGGGATTTTGTCTTGTCTAAGTGATTGACAGTCCTGGTTGGTTTGCTTGTTCTTGTTCATCATAAAGCCTCCTGATAGATAGTAAGCTGATAAGGCTGAGGGCTGTGAATGCAGTTTTAGTTATCTATCAGTGATCTTCTGAGGAAGTCAGGAAGTCATGTTTCCATCTAGGGTCCAAGATAAGACTCAGCTTCCCTCTTGTGGCCAGTAACTAAAGTCTTATAGTTTTTTTTCTTGATTTCTAGGTTCTTAAACATAGGAGTTAGAAGTTTGGCTCCAGTGACCAAGTCTACTCATATCAGTCTATCTACTATTACCACAATGGAGACAAATATAAAATTTCCTCAGAAACTAAATATAGAACTGACATATAATCCCACATTTCTGAATATACCTTCAAAAGAATTGAAAACAAGATCTTGAAAATAATGGCACTTCCATGCTCATTGCAGCCATATTCACAATGTCAAGAAATGGAAGAAATCTAAATGCCCATGAATGGATAACTGGATATAGAAATATTCCATCATGTATGTAACAAGTCTTAACTCAATGAAGAGCTGTTTATTCATCAACGGTCCTATAAGATCATACTACCTATTGGCCTCATGCCATCTGAGTCAGTGTTCATATACTTTATGATGTTTTCACAATTATTAAATCACTTGACAACATATTTGTCAGAAGAGGTCCTTATCATTCATTGACAATCAACTGTGCTGCATGCAGTGAAGTATTTTTGCCACAATACAAAAGCAAATTCCATAATTGACACAATATAGATGAATCTTGTTGTCATGTAAATAAACTGCTAACAATAGACAAATATTTCATGATTCAAGTTATGTCTATAATAGTAAAACCTAAAGTCACCAACACTTTAGAAACAAAGTAAAATGATGTGTTTGGTAGGCTCAGGGAAAAGAGAAATATGAGTTTGTTCAGCAAGCATACAGTTTCAGTTTTGCATAGTGGAAAACACTAGGGATCTACATGTCATGTGTCCAGTTAATATTACTCTGTGGAAAACACTAGGGTTCTACCCAACTATATGTGCACAGTTAATAATATTCTACACTACTTTTGAAAATGAAGACAGATTTTTACATTTTAACCTGAAAAGAATATTGCTTAATCTTAAGACCCTAACATTCCTGCTACCAAATGTTAAAACAAATACTTGTGTATTTTATGTCTTAAAAAGTAAACAGGAGTGTTGGAGAGATGGCTTTGTGGTTAAGACACTTGCCTGAGAAGCCTAAGGACCCAGGTTGGGTTCCCCAGTATCCACGTAAGACAGATGTACAAGATGGCTACTGCATCGAGAGTTAGTGGATGGAGGCGCTGGCACACCCATTCTCTCTATCTCCTCTTCTCTCTCTCTCTCCCTCAAATAAGTGAAGAGACCCTGGCAAGCACATTCACTCTATCTCTCTCTTCTTCTTCTCTCTCTTTCTCTCTCTCTCCAATAAATAAAATATTTTTCCTATGGTAAAGTTTATTGGGCAAAGTGAAAGATCACAATAATAACAAAATTGAACAACAATAACTATATGCTACAATAATGCCAGGTGAATATGGCCTCTCACAGTATCTCATTGTTTTGTGCTATATTTTTGGGCTGTGGTTAGGCACCAGCATCTGAAGCTAAGGAGAATGAAAGGGGGATACCTGCATTTTACACAGCTCTGGATATAGAGGTCCTCTTCACTGTTTCAACTTACACTCTAGAAGTGAGTAGTTCAGTATGCCTGTGTCAGGCCAGGAGAGTAAAGAAGTTTCTCTGAGAAGAGTGAGAAGTCCAGGATGTTATGGACTGGATGGGGAATGAACCACCTGTTAGGAAGCCCCTGGATAGAAGGCAGGAACACCTTGAGAAGCCAAGAGGGGATTGCGGAGGCCAGAGCAAATAAAAGACTAGGCAGGTAGCCCAAAACTTTGGCCTTTGGCCATCTCTGAAGCTGTGCTTGATTCATTTTGTTTGGTTTTTCAAGGCACAATTTTAAGGAATATTTATTTTTTGATTGCTAAAAGACACAAGGTAATTAGGTCCTATTCAGAGAAGCAGATTTCATGATCAGCAACTAAAACTTCAACATTTAATATAAGATTCTTTTTCAGTATGTGTCACCTTCCTTTGAATGTATGTATATATTCATCAAGTTTTGGAAATTTTAGGATTCTTTGGTTAATTTGTCAAGTATCACACCAACTTCAGTTTGTTATTTTTAATACTTGTTAGCCAAATTTATTCTGTGGTGAGGGATTTTCTTTTTTAAAATATTTTTTAATTTTATTTTTACTTATTTGTTGAGAGAGAGAGAGAAGAGAGAGAGAGAATGGGCATGCTAGGGCCTCTAGCCACTGCAAAGGAACTCCAGATGCAAACATTTTAAAAAATAAAAAGGGGACAGGGAGATGGCTCAGTAGATGAGACTTACATTCAGCATAACATCCTGTCTCAAAAGACAAGGTGGAAACTATTGAAAATGACTCCTGACATTGATGTATGGTCTCTACTGCCACAGGCACATAAATACCCACAATCCACACACATATGAACACACATATACACATACACTACACACATACATATGCAAAATAAAATGGAAGTAGATGATGCTAATATAAACAGAAAGGAAATGAAATGACATGATACGAAAAAGTGACAAGTGACTAAAGGCAAGTGTTATTATCAAGTGACTAAGCATGGGCAGATGTTACTCCTTATGAGCATGCAAGACTTTGTGGAGACATGGGCTATTCAGGTAACTGTCTGACTGATTTTCAGGACAAACCACAAAGCAGCAGAGATGGAGTCTATTATGAAGGGGTTAACATGGGTTCAATTACAGGGGTTATAAGAAATGAAGGCTCTCAGGGATAGGATAAGACAGACTAGCATGAGTATGGGATTCTTAAGAATCCTGCTAGCAGGAGCCACATAGATGATATTGATGGCCTTTGAGTTACATCTCAGTGTTACTAAAGAACATTTCTTTTTAATTTTTTCCTTTGTTTTGATAAGTGAGATTATAGGCTATCTCTAGAGATGTGTTGGATAGAATTGTAACCTTATAATGTAAAAATTCTGTCAGAAGGATCATGTAAGAGAATTCTTGTAAGACTTCTAAAAATAATTATAAGTTACAGCAGGAAAAGGAGAAACTTAGTGGTTATATAATGTGTAGGATTTAACATGGTTCATGGCTACTTTAATATTATTATTTCAAATATCTACATAAAAAGAGTATTGTATCTACCCAGGCAAGCATCACAACAAGTTTTTCTGACTGTGCTGAAATTCTCGAGAGAGAATTCCAGGATGAGGAATCCTTTCCCTTTTCCCTTCTTATGTCTCCTTACTTTTTCTTGTCTATCCTGCATCAGTAAGCACAAGTAGCTTACCAACTGTATAAGTTAGAACACAAACAGAGTGATCAATGTGCTCATCTCAGACAGAACCAGGGCAATCAAAAGACAGACAAGCTGTGCATCAGGTCTAGTGAGCCAGTGTTCAGGACAGAGACATGGATGGCATCTCTATGAAAGTCTCCCTGGGCAAATAAGAAATGGGTGATTACATGATAACACTGACTTTTAAAGAGTATACTGACACTTTTAGAACAATTTGAGGAAGAATTAAACAAAATAGGTAAAGGAAAAAGAAAGCAAGCTTTCATTTAGGAAAAACAAAAAGTATGAAAGAAAATAAAAATTAATGCAATAACATACCTAGCTTATAAGTAATCTTGCATATAACATAGAGATTGTGACAGAAACACAAAACTTATAATGAAATTTTAACAATACAACTTTAGGAGAGAGGATACTTCCAAGAAAGATAAGGGCACATTGTTTCTAAATTTGGATACTTGAGAAGAGGACTATATGCATGTTATATTAAACAACCTAAATTAAATTTTCTTTGGGATCCATAATGTGGTTGAGAAAACATTTTTTTTTTTTTTGGAGAGAGACAGAGAGGGAGAGGAAGACAGATAGAGATGGGTGCGCCAGCAGTCTCTCAGCTGCTGCAAACGAAATCCAGATGCATGTGCCCCCTTGTGGTCAAGTGCAGTATTGCGCCCTTGCATCACTTTGCATCTGGCTAAACATGGGACCTGGAGGTTGGAACCGCTGGAGATTGGAACCAGCGTTCTTAGGCTTAGGAGGCAGGCACCTTAACCGCTAAGCCATCTCTCCAGCCCCAACAACAATATTTTTAATAATTATTTTGTAACATTTAAATCATTAAATCAAGTATTGTATCCTGATATATAATTGTAATTTTATAGTATACAAAACAAATATTGATAACAAATATGTTAAATATTAATTATTAAAAATAGTTTGATTTAAAATGTGTGCAATTTAAAGTATAAATTATAAAAATAAATGAATCTGGGGCTAGGTGTGGTGGCACACACCTTCAATTCCAGCACTTGGGAGGCAGAGGTAGGAGGATCACTGAGAGTTCGAGGCCACCCTGAGAATACATAGTTAATTCCAGGTCAGCCTGGACCACAGTGAGACCCTACCTTGCAAAACCAAAAAAAAAAAAAAAAAAAAGAATCTGCCATTTACTATACTATAACAAAAGTTCAAAAAAAAAAAGAATACTATACTAGTATAGACTATACTATATATGTTACTATACTATAACAATATTTTATTGTGGTAGTTTGAATATATGTCCCCCAATATATTCAGTGTTTGTTTTTTTTTATTAGTTATAGTTTGCATTTGCAATCACATTACTAGAGGCAATGTCACTGGGGGCCAGTCTTAAGATGTTAATGGTGGGTTTGAGATTCCATTGTAAAGATATGCAAATGTGCCTAGCAGGAGTTCCTGAAGTGTGCTGGGCTTTTGGCAGTAGACTATAGAGCAGGCCACTTCTCTTGCCATTATGGAACTTCCCTGTCTGTAAGCTTCAATAAATAATATCCCTTCCTCCATAACTGTGCCTGGTCTGGATTTTATTTTGAAGCTGTCTGCAACATTTATTTTGCCTCTTTTTATTAACTATTTTTAACTGTATAGACATATGGATTGTAGTGGTAATTCAGTATATGAAGTGTTTGAGAAACAAATCAGTGCTTAAAAAATTAAAATTTCCTGCCAAGATTAGGCAAAATAGTACACATCTGAAATCCCAGGACTGTGAAGCTGAGTAAAGAGGACTGTGTGTTCAGGAGCATTCTTTGCAACAGAGTAAGTTACATCTGAGCTATATATCAAGACCATAACAACAACAATAACAATGACAGAAAAAAAAAAGGCCAAAAATCAGCAACAAAATTCTCGATTGGCTAATTAAGAGATCTGCTCAGTGGAAAGGAAACCATAGCTAGAACTGGGAAACAAGTCAGAATCCTATAGAGACCAAGATTGTGGACTCCAGTGAGAAGCTTCAACTAGTGTTTGGCCAAAAGTGAGGCTACACCCATCAAAACCTCTCTACATTAACAATGGCGATACTCTTTAACCTATCCTGATCTCAGTGTCCCTTAGAGAATCTGTTTTTTTTTTCTTCTTCTTCTTTTCCAGAAAACAGAGAGAACTGAGTACAGCCAAACTCTATCAACAAGGACAGCTGACTCCATGTGAGCAGGTGAATTACTCCTAGCACAGCAGCTAGGGCCCAAATGAAAACACAAGGAATTGATGAGCAAGAATGCTGCTTCCATGGTAAGCCTGACAACCTGATCTGGGTGTTAGAGACAGACACAGAGGACACTCAAAATGTACCAAAGCTGAACTTCAGAGGCTGCTGAGAGTTCAACACTAAAGTAGACTTAAAGCACACCCACCAAGGCTCAGGGAATTTTGTAGAAGAGGGGGCAGAAAGAATGTAAGAGTCACAGGGAAGAGGGGAATATCCAGAGGGATCCCTCTTACCCACAATGACTGATTGATGCTCTCACAACTCATAACCCACAACCCATGGTGAATACCAACAATCCTTCTAAGAGGTCTCTCAGTGGAGTGGGGGCAGGGAGGAGGGAAATGCTAGTACCAACACGTGATGTATTCATACAGAGTGTGGTAGTTTGAATATATGTCCCCCAATATATTCAGTGTTTTATTAGTTATAGTTTGCATCTGCAATCACCTTGCTAGAGGTAATGTCACTGGGGACTGGTCTTAAGGTGTGGTGGTGGGTTTAAGATTCCATTGTAAAGATATGCAAAGTGTGCCTAATAGGAGTTCCTGAAGCTTGCTGTGGCTTGGCTGTAGTTTTGCTCTGTGTGCTGTGTGGCTGGTAGGCTTTTTTCTCTCTTGTTTTGGCCCTGTGAAGGCAGGCCAGCTTCTTCTGCCATTATGGAACTTCCCCTGGATCTGTAAGCTTCAATAAATCATATCCCTTCCTCCATAACTGTGCCTGGTCTGGAAGTTCATCTCAGCGAACCTGAAGCTGTCTGCTACACAGAGCTTTAACTTAATAAAAAGATTAATAATAAAAATATGTCAAAAACTGAAGTTTGATACGGTACATATTTTCTTTAACTTTTTTTATATTAATTTACTAATATTTAAAATAGCCAATGTTCATATAAATGTCTCTTCCATTTCTTATAATTATTAAATAATAAATGGTGTGAATATATTTTACATGGTATATAAACATTATCTTTCTGGTTATTTCCTTCTGAAGCCTGCTTCAGATTTGCAGGCAATAAACCCACAATGAAAAGTAACATTTTCAGACTAATTTCCAAAGCATATGTACTCTATCCCATTGTACAAAATTGTATAACAGCCTGTGGATTTCATGACTTCATGTTTTGCTAATGGTCAGAGGTGATCTCCTATTTATTTTTATTTTGCCTCTCATTGTGTCTAGCACAAAAAGCAGAAAAAATAATTAATGCTTTCCAGTATATGAAAACATTTCAGCCATGCTATGAGGCTTATAAGATTTTTGAGCTGTCCTAGAGATATAATTATACCCATACCATCAGTAATTTCCTTCTCTCTGTGTATATATTATATATTTTAAGATTTTCCCCCAATAACTAATAAATTAACATGGTACTTTGAGATCCATCTCTATAGGCTTTTATATTCACTGAGATAGGAGATAAGTTATGAAATACCCATTCCTACATGGGCATGAATTATCCAATTTGAATGGTTGGTCCACTACTGAATATTAAAGAATTAAATATTGACTATATTAACTACAATGGTGAAGTGATACACAAAGTCCTAATTAAATCCTATTGCAGGAGCTCACTGGTTTTATTCATTAGAAAAACTGTATTTCTATCTTTTACATGTTCATCTTTGATGTATTTTAAAATCAATTTTTGATGAGTATTTTCATATAACATTTTTGAATTTCAAATTCAAAAATAAATACATCCAAAATGGACTTAGTATCTCAGAGCATGGCATACTTAAAGAGAGAATATTCCATTTCTGAATTACAGAATCACAAAAAGCCAAAGACCACATTTGGTAGCATTACTGTTTTATTACTATTAAGTTAAGAGGCAGGAAATTACAAAGTAGATAGAATGATGGGGTCTTGAGAATTTCATCAAATCCAGTTAGTCACTTCAGTGTTGGTTGTAATCTTTGTTCAGTGTGACAGTACTAACTAGTTGTATATTTTCAACTGCAATGTCAATCTGCACTCGCTGTCATTTTAGCATTACAGAGAAATAGAAGTAAACACCTTCTTTAGGTGTCTATCCTGTTCCCATGTTGTCCCTCTGAACACCTCATTTAGTTCCCCATCACTAAACTTTCTTCATAGTCTGGGTGAAACTATCATTCCTCCAGCACTACTACTTTTAAAAATCATCATTCCGCATTATACAATCACATCATGGGCCATCATCATAAGGTCACATTTAGTCTCTCCTCTTCAGCTTGTACCATCACCATTCTGTGCCATATAACAGGTGCTTCACTAATAGGGTGAGACACCTGAATTATGAAGAAACCTAGTGTAAAATATTGACCCTTGCTGAAGTGATTCTTGTGTACCAGTCACTTCCAGGTATCCTTGGTTCTGTTTTGCCTTTCCCAATGGTAGACTACTGCCAACTTTTGCCCAGGTGCTGATCTAATTCATGTTCCTTTCCTGACTTGAGCTTGTTTTTTTGTTTGTTTCAGCAGTCCCTCATCTTAAACAGCCTCAGGTAATACATGACCAACTCTGTCATCATTGTCATCATGATCATTTTCCTTATCTACTGATCACATAATAATTCTAGTTACCAACATGCTTCCATATAAGTCACCTTTTTCCTGGTCCCTGGTAAGCTTCCATGCATGGGTTTCCTCTCCCTACCCCTAGTCATTCAGCCCTGTGTTTTCAATTTGGATGCCTTTTCCATGAAGCCATCTGTATGAGCTAGGGTTCCAAAAGTAAGCAGATGGCACACTTGAAAGTGGATTGTTTGAGAAGAGTTTATTTAAAAGGTGATCATTTTCAGAAGTTGAGTATTGGAGAACTGTAACCATTATATAGTAGCAGGGGATTTGCCATCTTTAAGCCTAAGGGAACAAGAAGGAAGCATTAATACACTGCCCTATCCAGAGAGAGAATCGTGTTAGTATATTAGTTTTCATGTAGTTAGAAAATCCAGCTGGAAAGCAAAGTAACTGGAGCCAGTAATAGTACAAGGTGAGAGCAGGGAGCACATGTGGATCCAGGTGCAAGGTTTTGTGTGTACCATCCTCCTTTCTCTCTGAGATTATGAAAATAAACATCAAAACATCATTGAGAGTTCAAACACTGTTTCTGATGAGATGGAAGGTACTCACTTATTCAGACTATTCTGTTTTCTGTCTTTCCATTATTTGTTTTACATATATAGAGTTTTAAAATGTCTTCCACATCCCATTTTTAAATATTTTTTAAAACATTCAAACTAGTTTGTTTTGTCCTTCTTATAAGTCTACAGTGAGCCTCATGAGTATTTTACATTTCATTATATTGTAGTATATATAATAATTTTGGAGTGGTTGTTTTTCCTTTAATGGAAATAAAATGTTATTAGCAGGAATAAAATTGTTTTTCAATTGTCAGATCATAATCATTTTATTTTTAATGAATCTAGACTTTCTATATGAAGAAAACAATCTGTCCAAATACAAAATACACATTGAAAATAAAACCTCATAGCCTTTACAATTTATATATAATAAATATAACAAGAAACTTCCAAACAAATTAGATGTAAAATAATAGCATAAGGTTGGGAAGGTGGTTCAGTCAGTAACAGGCTTGACCCACAATTATAAGGATCTGGATTCAGATCCAAAGTACCCATTATAAGTGGGACACAGTGATGCAAGTACTAGACAGGCAGAGATGAGAGGATTCCTAGGACTTGTTGACCAGGTAGTCTGACCATGGCCAAACCACTGAGATCCTGGTTCAACAAGAAACCCTGCCTCAAAGAATAACATGGGGTATGATTGAAGAATATACCAAACACAGATCACTGACCTCCACACACATGGAATAAGATATTTTAAAGCAAAAACAATGTCAAAATCCATGATCTTAAATTTAAACATCAATCTTTCAAAAAAATATTTAGCCCTATTTTCTCTTCTATAAAATATGATTTTTCCTTATGGTTAAATATTTTTCCTTATGGTTAAATCTGCATAGAATGGTTAAAACATTTGCTCATGCATAAGAAAATAATATGCTCAGTTAACATACTGTTTGCCTATTTCCTTATATCCTTGAATTTTTCTAGGATATGGCTATTTCTGTGACAATAGGCTCTGAATAAACTTTTTCAACAAAACAATACTGAACTTGGCAAAGTTCTAATCTTAACACTTCCAGAATTAAGCAAATACTATTCTTCCTTTAGTTATTATCATTTCTCTCCCAATAGGGTTCCATTCTTTGTTTCAACTCTCTGAGATTGAAAATAAATGATCTTGGGTTTTGCCATCTCATTTGTTCCATACCTACAAGGGCGATGAAGTCCTTTTGAAATTTCAGCCCATACCAGCTCTTAAAAGTTTTCTATTATTTCCTCATTTTATCAGAATCATTCTAGCTGCAGGTGTTATTTTTATTTTCTTAAGCTTAGCAAAAGTAGAAAAGGAAAATCAAAGCAAGTGTAGAGAGAGGAAATTAGAAATGAATTAAAATGTGATTTTTGTTTCTTTTGGTACTAATTGTGAAAACACAAACCATCTCAACCTCTAAAATTTACTATTCAACAAACTTATTTCTTCACATTGTCTTCATGTTATAAAATACTGCTTTTAAAGTTTTTCTTAATGAGCCTCATAGCCCTGAAACTGAACGATTCTAAAAAGAAAATGATAATTTTATGAAATGCCAGCAAAATTTATAAAAATCCTTATTTAATGCTGAAATGTAAGTGGTCCTTGCTCATTAAACACCTAGACACATATGTGCACACACACAATATGTTATACTATTGTGTACTGAAGTCCTCAGAGTTGAAAAATTCCCTCCTGGAGAGAGGTGGAAGGCTCAGAAGACTCAAGAGGTCGTTAGGGAGAACTGAATCTGAAAAGTTCACATCTCCATTCCCCAAGGTTATAGGAGTAGAAAGCAACTACTGTAAGACAGACTCCATCAGTTTTGTGTAGCAATTTTCTTTGAATTGAAACTTTCCCTCTTATGTGGAGGAGGGAGGCTTGACAGAGGTCAGTGAGTGTATTAAAGTTGAAACTGAATGTTGGAAGATGGACTTTCTCCCTAAGCTTAGAAAGGCTAAACAACTTCTCGCAGGGAGGCTCTCCTGCCAGCCCAGCTGCCTGCAGGTCATGCAGTGAGCCTCAGAGACACAGCTTCTGGGAGTCTGAGTCACACCTATGCTGGGGTGGGCTCTTCAGTGATGAGGCTGTCTTTGAATCATCGATGCTCCTATATCAATCCCCTCCCATGCTCTGTAAGTAACCCCAATAAACTCATCGGTTCATCTAAGTTGGACTTTGGTGCAATCATGCCTTTGTCTATCATCTCTGTTCTATTTGGTGTGAATAGATGTGTGTTTGTGTTTTCCCAGGGAAAAAAATAATTCACAGCTGGGTGTGGTGGCAAATGCCTTTAATCCCAGGTAGGAGGATCTATTGCTGTGAGATCAAGGCCACCCTGAGATTACATAGTGAATGCCTTTACCACTGAACTAAAATCCAAGACAGAGATCTTCTATTCTTAAAGGGTCTTTCCTATAGGTATATAAATAACCAAACATTATAGTATTATCCTAAGGTAATAGAGATATTGTAGGGTGATAAACCCATACTCCAGCATAAATAGCACTATACATTTAAATATGTTTAAAAACAGTGTGCTTAAAAGTAGTGCTTTTGGAAAGGTTAAAGATTGTATTCAGATTCTAGTTCTGCTTTTCACTAGCTTTGTGAATGGTAGTATCTGATTCAACACTAATTTCTTCACTAACAAAATGTGAATGTTAATTACTGGGAGAAAGGTTTTTATGCCAATATCTTACCTTACATAAAAGCACCCTATGTAATGTATTTTGTTTACATCCACTATGACCCTGAGCTGATGAAGTGTATGTGTATATTTATATGTGACACACTGGCTATATGGACACATACATATGCAGGGGATTATGGAAACTTCATTGATGCAGCTTACATTGAATTTATATTTAGATATCTATTTTCTAGGAAATTAAAAAATATTCTCAAATAAAAATGATAAGATTATTTATCTTAATTTGGAAATCAACTTTTTACATAGGTAATGAAATCAGAATAAATAATTCTTTCCTAAATAAGGTATTGTGTCTGTTTATTGTCTTCTTTTATCACCTCAAGTCTGAAGAACTAATCCTATTTTGACAAGGTAAATTTGAATAGAAAAACAATTGAAATATATAATTCTCATACCTTTTTAACATATCCCTTGTTTTTCTAACATATCCTTACTAATTTACCATAAATTAAAATATTATTTCTTTCCTGTAGTCAGAGAAATGCATATGTTTTTCCTTTTGGAAAATAAAGGTGGCATATAATAGGTACTCAATAATTTGCTTTCTTGCTAATGCATGTTGGAAATCATTCCTTACAAACCCATACAAATTGCCTAAGTAGTATTTAAAGACAAAATCTTAATACATTAATGTCTTGTATCTCTCCAAATAATTATGAATGGATAAAAAGTTTGTTCATAGATTTTGTAATAAAATGATACAATTAGCCGGGCATGGTGGTGCACGCCTTTAATCCCAACATTCGGGAGGCAAAGGTAGGAGGAGCGCCATGAGTTTGAGGCTACCCTGAGACTACATAGCGAATTCCAGGTCAGCCTGGGCTAGAGTGAAACCCTACCTTGAAAAACCAAAAAATGAAAAAGAAAACAAAAAATGATAATTATGAGTACCTTGTGTATCTTCAGAAAAAAATCTTAGAAATAAAATTGCTGAGCTAAATTGTACAGCGTATTTTACTTTCAAAATATAAAGAAATGAAAATATCTGATATCCATTTTTATAAGAAAATTTGAAAAAAAAACACAGAAAGCACATTATTTACCTTTCTTTGCAGATTAATGCTGCAGTTAGCCCTATGATTTAGTTCTCCATGGGTTCAAGGAAAACAAGAGCCACAACCAAGCTGCTTTACCTAGCTAATGAAATCATAAACTCTCAAGCAATAGTTGTTAAGTTTCAGGGTTTACAATGATGGATCAAGATGGATAGTATTTTGTATCTAAGACTTTATTGTTATAGGGGAGGAGGAGACCAGGGGTAGAGAGAGAAAGACAGAGACAGATTAGATAGATGATAGATACATAGATACATAGATGATAGATAATGATATATAGAGAGCAAAGAGGAAATTCCATGCACCTGAATGAAGCCAGAGAGTCATAAAACTGAGCGAATGAGGGCCACTTAGTGGATTTTAGGGGAAAAAGAAACTGCTCTATCAGGGAGGGGCCTTGTGTGCTGTGTGAAGGAGTGGGTTGGGGGAAGGTGGCCTTCCATCCTCTTAACTCTGATATTCAATTACCATACTAAAAGTAGGTCCCAGTTTGCCAGGTCTAGCTTGGGAGGTGGTAGGGTAGAGAGACAGGGACAGGTAAAGAGCTCTGAGAGTCAGAGTCACATTTCTTTGTTTTTAAATTATTTATTTATTTGCAAACAGAGAGAGAGAGAGAGAGAGAAAGAGAGGGGGGGGAGGTGTGTCAGCGCCTCTAACCACTGCTGATGAACTCCAGGTGCATGCACCAGTTTGTGCATCTGGCTTCATTTGGGTACTGAGGAATCAAACCTGGGTCCTTAGGCTATGCAGGCAAGTGCCTTAACAGCTAAGCCATCTCTCCAGGCTCCAGAGTCACATTTAATTTGTTTTTAATGTTTTATTAGCATATATTAATTATACATAACAATGTATTTTATTAGAACACTTTCACAGATGCAAATAATGTATTTTGATGAAATTCACCCCTTCTTCTGAGATCTTCCCTGACCCTTGGAGGGAATAATAGAGATGCCTCACTTATGACTAAGCATTCAACAGTCACTTATTCTCAGCAAATTAAGTCTCTGTAGTATCCACCACTACTATGATTTGAATATAATATGTTCCTCATAGGCTCCTGTGTTTGAACATTTGGTCCCCAGCTGGCAGTACTGTTTGGAAGGTCCTGTTAGGAGGCAGATATTTGCTGATAGTATTGGGCTGGGAGTGGTCTTGGGATTTTATAGGCTTGCCTCTATTAAAATTAGCTTTCTGCTGCCTAAATGTGATATCACTGTGACCAGCGGGCTCTCTGTTCCTGCCACCATGCCTTTACCATCATGAAGGAACTATTATCCAAAACAAAATGTATCTAATTCAACCACTCACTGCAAAAGCATCACAAATCAATGGGCATAAACATAGTTATTTACAAGGCAATTTAAGAGGTATATCATTTCTATTTAGCAGAAGAGAAAACAGCTTCCTCGCTAGGGACTATGATCTTACTAGTCATGAATATTATTTTTACTTTTATTTATTTATTTATTTGTAAGCAGAGAGAAACAGAAGAGAGAAAGACAAAGAAATGGGCATTCTAGGGCTTCCAGCCTCTGCAAACAAATTCAAGATACATGTACCCCTTTGTGCATCTGTCTTTACATGGCTACTGGGGAATAGAAACTGGGTTGTTAAGCTTTGCTGGCAAACACCTTAATCAATGACCCATCACGCTCAGCCAGTCATGAACTTTTGATTGGGTTTATAGTGCCAGCTATGAATTTCTTTCTGTGGAGCAGGCATCAAATCCAGTCAGAAAGTGGTTAGTTACTCTTTTAACAGGCTTACCACTATTGTACCAGTGGACTAATCTTGCCTAGAAGTAGGTTTTTTTTTCATAAAAGGTCCACAGCTGAGTAAGTCTATTGACGTCAATTCTCTTCTAGAAGCCACTATAGCACCTTCTGGGATACTGAATGTTACCTAACAGAGAGGAAGCGTCGGCATGATTTCTCTAAGTGCTGTGACCAATATGGGCAAGGTCTTCAGTGACAGAATCTTAGCATCTAGCTCTTGAGGGAAACCAAGAGCAATTATAATTGCTGGTATTGTTTTGGGAGCCTTGAGGGCCTCTCGAACAGTAACTAGTAGGGAGCTAGCCTACTACTGTACTGGGATGCTTTTGCTATATACGTTATATGAAGAACATACTTTGTTCAACATAAAGAAATATTTAATAAAATAAGAGTTGAGATAAAGTCCCTGAAGTCCCTTATGCCACTCATCTCCCTTCCTCACTGATGGCCAGGCAAAGGGCCTGGGCTGGAATCAGGCAGAACTCAGCAACTGCACAGCATCTCAGGGTGCTGGATGAGGTGATGCTGGATAAAGTTAAGCCACAAAGTCCAGGGGAACCCACAGGTACAGGCTGCAGGAGCCCCACAGGTATGGGCGGGGTGGGGGGTGGGAGGCCTCACAGGTTGAGGGACCCCCACAGTCAGGGAAGCAATATCTATGCAGTCTGTCCAGCCAATGGCACAGTCCATGCCTCAGTCTTGCAGGAGTTTGTGTTTGACCGTGGTGATTTCCAAGCAGAGGTGGATGAAGAAGGTACCAGCATTAGTAAGGCCCAAAGCTCCTGCAGTTCATAGTTGTGGGCCCACTCGGTGTTGCCCCATTTCTGGATCTGATATTCCTCCTCCAAGGGTGACAGCAGCAAGGCTTGTTCCATGGTCAAATGAAGGTCAACCAGTCCCAAGATCAGCACCATGGACTTGAACTGGGCAACTACAAACTCAATCCCCTGCAGGACACCCATACTTTAAAAAAGTAGAATCATCAGAAATACAGGACATTATATAAGGAAAAGTGAGCTAACGTTCCAAAACGGGATCATTCTTCCTGGTTGTGAGATAAATGAGTGAATGTCAACACATCTATCAAAAAATTGATAGAACTTCAAGGAAAATGCACAAATTCATTGTATTAGTGTCTTAACCCAGGACACTTCAAGTTGTTAATAAGTGAAATTGACAGAAAATCAACAAGGATATACTTTATCTGAACACAATTATCAATCATCTTGGACTTATTGACATATAAACAATATTCCATCAATCAATGGTAGAATAATTTTTCTTAAGCTTTCCTCAATTTTCATGATGCTTTCAGCACTACAAATGACACTGCATATAATAAAATACACAAATTACAAATAATAAATTTGTGCATATTCTCAGATAGAAATAAAGTTAAGCTAACCATCTAAAATTAAAATATGAAAAAAATCTTAAAAATTCAAAATTAAACATCATATTTGTTAACATTTAAATCAAATAATAAGGTATTATATATAATATATATTATTATATATAATATTATATATTAAATTATATTAAAATATAATTTATCAAATTTTAAAGAGGAGGCATAAATCCTTTGAAGAATATCTATTGAAGTAAATTCATAGATAAAAAATTGTTTTAAAGTTAATGATCTTTTTTGTTTCAAGAAACTAGAAAGAGGAGAAAATTGAATGCCTATAGTCAATAAAACAAAATGGTACAGATTATAACATAAGTTGATAGAGTTGTAAACAGAAATCAGATAAGAAAATCAACAAAACAAAGCAAGTTATTATGGAATAGAGACATAAAATCAATAAAGTTCTAGGCAGGCTAAAGAGTAATTAAGGAAAGAAGACCTAAAATATCCCCACTTAAAGTGAAGGTATTTCTACTGACTCTATGAACATTAATAAAATGAAAATACTAATAAATTTCATAGCATAAAAGAAAGTTAACTACTGGTACTTCCGCAATGAAAATTAACTTTATTAAGGAAAGTGAATGAATAATTAATAAGCTTGAAAGAAAATGCTATTGTAAAGATGGCTTCAGGAATGAACTATACTACAGTTTTAAAAAAAGAAATTATGGAAAATTTCCAGTCTCAAGAAAATAGACTTTTTGGTGGCCTTGAACTCATGGCGATCCTCCTACCTCTGCCTTCTGAGTGCTGGGATTAAAGGCCACCACACCTGGCTTTTGAAACTATGCATTTTTAAAACTACATGAACAAAATACATGAAAGTATCCATGTGACACTGGGCTGGTGATAGCATTTCAAAAGCATAATCAGTGAAATAAACAGTTAATGGGCAATTTATTGTGACTGAAAATATCTGCTAAATGAAAGATATAATTAAGACAGAAAAACATAAGGTTAAATGTGAGAAAGTATTTGTAAAACATGTGATCATGTAACATAAATACAAGAAGCACAACAGTAACATTTTTTAAATGAGCAGTCCAATCTTAAAATGAACTAAGAATGTGAACAAGCCCTCAGTCAAAGAACATGTCTGAGCCTGATAAACATATGGAAAACTTATGTTTATGGAAATGCAAGTACACACTAATCATACCGCGGTTCTCTTGTTACCATGGCTAAATTAAAAAAAAAAAAAAAGTTCAAAATGCCAGTGAATGATGACCAGTTGGTCATTCATTGTTGGTGAGGATATTGCTTTTAAAAAGCAATATAACCATTTCCTAAAAAGCAACATACAGTCTATCAAATGATCCGGTTATCACACTCCTATATACTAAAACAAGCTGGAAAATGTTCATAAGAAAATTTACAATGGATGATCACAGTGTCTTTAATTTTAATCAAATGGATAAATAATCCCTGGTAGGTCCATTCTATATAATGGTATCAATTAAAGGAAGGATATCAAGGTATAATGACTCAGATAAAACTCCAATCCATGTTTGTAAGTGCAAGAAAGCCAAAAAGGTTGCATATTAGGTATATCATTTTTCTGACATTCTGGAACAGGTAAAAGTATAAAAGAATTTAAATAGATCACGTGGGAGTAGGGGGAAAATGAGGACTAAGTAAAGCATAGAGAATTATTTCAAGTAGTGAGTTTTGATATTATATGGTATGTACAAGATTTTATATATTATAAAGACAGATTTTTTTTCCAGCCAAAACTGAGGAATGCAATCCATGAACAATAAAAAATATAAATACATGGAAAGATAATATGATAAGAAACAATGCAAAAAATATCTAAATTATTTACATGTACATATAAAAATTCAACTAAGTAGAAGAGAGGAAGGATGCTCATCTGAGAACATTAAGAAATGAGTGAAATCTGTAAAGGTTAGGGCAAAAGAAACTGCACATAAACACTATATTCTGGTTGAAAATCTTGCCCTCTGTGGAACATGTATTGATCTGAAACTACTACACTGGAATTGGACAATTAAGTACTGTAAGGGTGGACCCTAAGAGACAGACGTTTCATTTAGGGAGTAAGGGTTTAATAGATATGCAAAAGAAGAAGGAACAATCCATACTGTAATGAATTAGAATTGAATGTGTTCATAAGAGATAGCTGTACAAACATATTTATAGATTTTTAAAATGTAAGTGGAGGAGTATGCTCATTGTTCTGTCAGTTGCCAGTACTAGAAACAGGGGATTCCAAGTTCTGCTCTCTAGTAAAAGGAACCAAAGCATCCAGAGTTCCTTGAAGGAGTAGTTGTCTACAGGATGGGGACTAAGAATATACAAGATGATTCTGGAACATTTCACCTTAACTAGTGACATAAGAAAGTGTTTCCAAGGAAAACAAAACACACAAAAGCCAGAAGTTCATTGAAATAATTTCCAATGGATAAAGACAGAAGTCTTTAAGAAATAAAACATAATATTAAATTATGTCCCAAAGGAGAAAATAATTTTCATCCAAGATATTAAACATTTAAAAAATTTTAAAAGATATTTTTATTTATTTGTTTATTTGAGGGAGAGGCAGAAGAAGAGACAGATAGAGAGAGAATGGGTGGGCCAGGGCCTCCAGCCACTGCAAATGAACTCCAGAACCTTGGGCATCTGGCTTCTGTGGGTTGTTGGGAATTGAACCTGGGTCCGTAGGCTTTTCAGGCAAGTGCCTATACTGCTAAATCATCAATCTAGTCCATAAACAAAATTTTTATGCACAAACTAAAAATGAGAGAAGAGATTAATCGATTAAAAGACTAATAATTTAGAAAGATACTCTGTTATTCTTACATCACAGAAAATTCTGTAAGTGTGTTCTGCAAACAGTGACTAAATTACAAAACATTAATTATGAAGAGGCAGAAGAATAAAATCATACTGAAGAAAACTGAAGAACATTGCCTCAGGATGCTGATGCAGATTGCCATCTAATCTTCCCCAGGTTGATGGTGGGTGTCCTTGATGTCATGTAGTAAGAACGGCACCATCTCTGTGATCTTTGTCTCCAAACCTATAACCTCACTCAGTCATAGCATGTATATCAGAGGGACATTATCCTACAATTATATGACTATTATCCTTACAACTGTAAATGTCATATCATTTACAGCATGAAAATTCTGTGAGTTTTTCACAGCTGAGAATATTTATGTGCTAAATAAATGTAATGTGGTATCCTGGACAGAGTAGACAGTTTGACATACAGGGAATCTAATCAAATATGGACTTTACTTTCTGATATTATATCAATATTTGTTCAGTAATTGTGACAAATTCACCATACTAATGAGAGATATGGCTGATCTTTGAAGACTGCTTTTGAGATTGTGGAGAGTTTTAAAATATTGTATTTCTTTCCTCCCTCCCCACCTCCCTTCCTTCTTTCTTCCTTTCTTTCTTGAGGCAATTCCAACAGACTGACCTTTTTATGAGAGACACAGAGAGAATTGGCACACCAGAGCCTTCAGCCATTGCAATTGAACTCCAGACGCATGTACCAGCTTTGCACATGTATGACCTTGTGCATGCATCACCTTGTGTGTCTGGCTTATGTGGGACCTAGGGAGTTGAATATGTGTCCTTACACTTCACAGGCAAGAGCCTTAATGATTAAGCCATCTCTCCAGTCTAAATATTTTATTTATGTCAGAGAGAGAGAGAGAGAGAGAGAGAAGAGGCACATATATGAAGTTATGTGTCGCGACTGCCTCGACCAGCAGAATAAGGCAACGACCACAGGAACTCTTCTTGAAGCAGTTTATTCAGGAACCTTGAACAATCTTCTGACAACAATCTTCTGACTGACTGACTGACTCACTGACTGACTGACTGACTGACTGACTCACTCACTGACTGACTCACTGACTGACTCACTGACTCACTCACTGACTGACTCACTGACTCACTCACTGACTCACTCACTCACTGACTCACTGACTGCCCTCACTCACTCACTCACTCACTGACTCACTCACTGACTGACTCACTGACTCACTCACTGACTCACTCACTGACTCACTCACTCACTCACTGACTCACTCACTCACTCACTCACTCACTCACTCACTCACTCACCACTCACTCACTCACTCACTCACTCACTCACTGCCTGACTGCCTCACTCTCTGACTGCCTGACTCACTGCCCCCGGGACAAGCCCGCCCAAAGCTTAAGAAGCCTTTGAACAGCCAACCCTGGTAAGCCACGTGGTGAATGCAGATAGGTCCACATATGCGAAGCAAGCAAGCTAGATCACGCCCAAGCCAAATAAGGACTTGTTTATCCAGGAGAGCACTCGCCATCGGGAAGGCGGAAGGTGGAAGCCAGTGCCATCTTTAAGGCGCGGCACCTCGCAGCTCTCTACAGTTCCCCCTTTTATGTTTTAAAACAAGCCACAGGTAAGAGTAGAGGTCTGATCTCTGATGATGCGTATTTTTGCAACCCTGATGCCTTTTCCTCAGAGGCGGGATCTGGGGCATCAACCCGCATGTAATCAAACATGCTCTTCTCTGGAGTTTTATGGCTAACCCAGAGTGCAGTGCTTAGCCTTGCAACCTGAGCAGGAAGAAGATTAACTTTTAATTGTAGCCAGCCAGACTTAGGGGGACTGTGCAGCCTCTATGGCAGTAAAGGCTTGAATGATCATAGCTGCATCCCGTCATTGCGTGACCCTGATTTTACACAGACACCACAAGCAAACCAGAGAGACCAGTAACAGAAGGCCTGCTAAAGAGCACCCAAACCCGCCCATTCCTTCAGATGATTCATAGCGGAGATCAGCCAAGATGACAATCCAGAGGCAAAGGAGAGGTCCATGCGGGTAGAATTCATTAACTACTGCCAGTCTCAGTTCTCTTAAGGTATCTTCAAATTCAAGCGACCAATTTTGTAATAGAAAACTAGACAAAAATCTGGATAAATTTGCAGCCCTAGTATAATTTATATATTTTGAGTTAACTGAGCCAATTGCGAGGCTAGCATTGGTCAAAACACTGGCAAGAAACTGGTTATTATACCCATAAGCCCGCCCCAACAATACTCTGCCTCCAGGAGGTGTTAATTCCCAAATTGCCATGCACTCTGGGAACCTAGCATTCAGAACATTTGAAGTTTATGGGGACACCTGAATCAAACCACCACATTCTGCCCCTGGCCCCGTAAACTGATAACCGTTATGATGTAAAATGTAATGCATTCATGCAAATTTAAAGGTCCCCATAGTTTTTATCAATTCCAATGATGTTCATAAGTCCCCATAATCCAAGGTCTTTTAACAACATTAGCAAGGAGAAACTAAAACAATGCAAACTCAACCACCATCAGCAGTCATCAAACTTCTGCAGTTCAAGTTCAATATAGCCTTGAAAAGCAGGTTCCTTCTCCAGTCAGCTCTTTCCAAGAATTTGCATTTTTTACAGTCTTTCCTCAGGCATCCTCTCCATTGTTTTAATGTAAATCAAGTCAGGCCACCTTCCTTCCACCTTCCTTAAGATTGCTAATGCGTTGACAGTAGCAGCTCCAGTAACCTAAAACCAGTCTCAGTGCCTCTGCTTGAGGTTTTCCAACTTAAAATCTTAAAATCTCAGTCCGATATCTTTAGCCAAGCACATCAGTCCATTACAAATTTAACTTTGATCAAACTTTCTGGGCCTGGATAGCAGAACGTAGCCATCCCTTATGCAACCCTAATACTGGAAGATGTATTGCCCATTTTGCTATGGGACCTTATCGTCTCTCTACCGGAGAACTTGCCTTTACCCTTTTTGTCCACTTATCTGGAACTTACCAGCTAGCTGCCCTGCAAGTTCTGAGGTCCCCGTACGGGCCACCATTTGTCGCGACTGCCTCGACCAGCAGAATAAGGCAACGACCACAGGAACTCTTCTTGAAGCAGTTTATTCAGGAACCTTGAACAATCTTCTGACAACAATCTTCTGACTGACTGACTGACTCACTGACTGACTGACTCACTCACTCACTCACTGACTCACTGACTCACTCACTCACTCACTCACTCACTCACTGACTCACTCACTGACTGACTCACTGACTCACTCACTGACTCACTCACTGACTCACTCACTGACTCACTCACTCACTCACTCACTCACTCACTCACTGACTCACTCACTCACTCACTCACTCACTCACTCACTCACTCACTCACTCACTCACTCACTCACTCACTGACTGCCTCACTCACTCACTGACTGCCTGACTCACTGCCCCCGGGACAAGCCCGCCCAAAGCTTAAGAAGCCTTTGAACAGCCAACCCTGGTAAGCCACGTGGTGAATGCAGATAGGTCCACATATGCGGAAGCAAGCCTAGATCACGCCCAAGCAATAAGGACTTGTTTATCCAGGAGAGCACTCGCCATCGGGAAGGCGGAAGGCGGAAGGCGGAAGCCAGCGCCATCTTTAAGGCGCGGCACCTCGCAGCTCTCTACAGTTATGCATGTATCACCTTGTGTGTCTGGCTTATGTGGGACCTGGGGAGTAAAATATGGGTCCTTACACTTCATGTGCAAGAGCTTTAATGATTAAGCCATCACTCCAGCCCAATTTCTTTCAGAGACAGAGAGAAAGAGAGGGAGAGAGAGAAGAGGCAGAGAGACAATGGGCATGTCAGGGACTCTAGCAATAGCAAATGAACTCCAGATGCATGACCCACCATGTGCATCTGGTTTATGTGGGTACTTGGGAATTGAACTTGGGTCCTTAGGCTTTGCAGGCAAGTGCCTTTACCACTAAGCCATCTATGCAGCCTTGTGGCAATTTTTCTATCTTACTTATTGTGTGTAATAAGTTATTCTTAAATAAGTAGTCACATACATAAGTACCACTTATTACTACATCATCATTGTGATATACACTTTACTAGAAGCAATGTGAATGGTACCTGTTTCACCTTATTCTTATCACGAAAAAATAGTATTATGCTTCCTAATGATTTCTGAATGATTACCAGGGAAACTACAATCTAAAAAATGATAATGAAAATTAATATTACATTTTCTTACTTTATTATCAGATTATTTTTCTCATTAGTATATCATTTTCCTTAACATATATTAGTAATAATTGCTAAACACAATTTATGCTAGACATATTTTACTTGTCTTCACATTTCATTTTTAACCAAAAAATTCTTACATTAATTTTTTTTTTAGTTTTTAAATTGTCAATATTTTATTTTAATACATCTAGATTTTGAATCTTAGAAAGCTTTAACCTATAACCAAGTAAATGGTATTTAAAATTTTCCATTTGTAATAGTAATGTTACTGTTTGGAACATCATTATAATCTGTGAAATTAAAACAACTAATTGTCCAAGCAGATCTGCCCAGTGTGTTAGCTGTTTTCTATGTAGGTATCATGGAAGGTAAGGCAATTTCACTCATTTATTTTCAGTTGGCTTGGATTTTTTTTCTTGCTAGGTGCTCCAGAGCACTGTGGAACAGAAGGTTTGTGAGTGGATATTCTTGCCTTGTAGTCAGTGGATGGTGTGGGGGGGGGGTGGGACGGGGGTGGGGGGGATGGAGGGATGAGGGTTGGGAGGGGGGAGGGATCTGACCCCCATGTGGTTCCACAGGTCCAGGGGACCTGGCCTGTGATGGCACATGGGGTTCTAGCCAGTGAGGGGTACATTGGGACCTGACAGGTGGTGGCACCTGCCTGAGATCTTGGGAATCAGTGGATTCCCTGTTTTGCACATCCACCCCCTCCCTCTGGAAGCATGCAAGAACCAGCAAACCCTTTAAAAATATCCCTTATACCTTAAGGGTCTCGGCTTTACTTCCCTGTGAGGTGAGGCGAGGTTAGGCAGACACCATCTTGACCGGAAGTCTCTATCTGATTTGTCATTAAAGGTGGTTTAAGCTGTGTGGTTCCTGGAGAAATTCCTCATCAGGTTAAGGAAACTTGTGCTTTGAAGGCTTACAGAAACTGCAGTGTTGTGCGACTGTGTACTTGAGGGGGTCAATTTTGGGTGTCTGACTCCAAAATATTCCTAGGAAGCATTTTATGGAGAACCATGGAAAGGAAATATATTTGGGGCTGTTATGAATATATGTATATATTACATATTAGCCCACAATTGCCCACTTGAATTTGTCTTAATCCTTTTATAGCCAGCTTCCACACTTTATCATTATATTATCATTATAAATGTTCTATGAAAGGCAAATTTAATTCATGTGTCTGATCTCTTCTCAGAAAGTATCTTCACATTTTGGAGTCCAGTTCACCTGGCTATGCTGGTTGCTGTGTATTGAAATTTAGCAGTTATAGTGCTTATTTCATCTATTAAACAATGCTTTCTTTGGGGTGAACATCAAAATGAGACATGCTTATATAAGTAGTTGGTTTATTACCTCTTGATTTGAAGCTATAATAAAACTTACAGTGCAACACTGCTTTTCAGTGTAATTTAAATGTAACTGTAAACTGGTGAAGTTGTAGTCCTCATGGTTCTACCAATAGTAGCAAGAGGCATTAAAGGCAATGGAGTCTCCTAATACATTTTTCCAACATCTCTACTAGGTAACAAGTTTCACATTTTGGAACCTCATGAATACACTCAGAAAGAATGACTTTGAGGTGATATTGCCCTGTCATTGTACGCTATCTATGCACTGGATACAAATGGAAATGAAACTCCACGTATGAACCTAAGATGATGGAAATTTCCTCCCCAAAAAACAAGCACTACCAAGTCAAAAAGCATGAAGATTTATTAAACTGAGGTTTTAGATTGCATGCATCGTTTTAAAACAAGAGGAGTTCTTTTACTACAGAGAGTATTTTCACAATTGAGAATTAAAAAGCTCAGAGGGCTTAAGTGACATATTAAAGGTTTAACATAGGAATTGGTATGTGATAGAGTCATTCTGCAAGGCAAGTCTTCTGACCCTAGCCCAGAGATTTTGCATTTCTATGAGAAGATGTGCTTCATTGCCTAATCATTTTAAATAAACTTCTGCTTTTGGAACCATTTTAGATTTATAGAAAAATTACATAGAGTAATTACCATGCCCAATATCATTAGTTTTAAGATCTTACAGATTAAAATAAATAATAATTCATCATTTCCTTAGATTTTTTACTTTATTATTTTTCTTCTGTTTTTGGACTTCACTCCAGCTACTGTCTCATATTTGTCATGTTTTCTTTGGACACTGTCCATGGTGACAAGTTAATAGGCTGATATTGCTGCAGATGACCTTCACAGTGTTGAGGATATGGCTAGAGAGTTTGTGCAATGTCCCTCGATTGAGATTCGCCCAAGGTTGTGCTATGAGCTATGATTACAGTGGGATTATGGGTTTCAGGAGGACGAAAACAGAGGTAGAGCTATGTTTTCATCCTATCCTCTAACTTATTGCTGCTGATGTTGACTTTAATCACTGGTAGACATAGTGCTTGTCAAATTTTTCACTGGAAACGTATTTTTCTAGGTTCTATACAGTGGAAGGAAATCACTCATTCAGGCCACACATTAGGGACAGGGAGTCACGATCCACCTGCCTGAGGTTTGTCTTTTAAACTTTTTTGGAATTTGTCGCAGATTATCTGCATTCATTTGCTGGTTCAATCTTTCACTTCTATCAATATGGAAACATTGGTTCTTATTCTATATTTTGCTGTACAATCTAATACTATTATTTATTTGGTTATCTAAATATTCTAATTTGGGCCACTGGGCATTTTCAAGTTATGGGTAAGAATTTTTTGGGGGGAGGGGCATGGATTTCTAACTAATATGAATATATTCCATTTAGTAAGATTGCTGAATCAAATGGCATGTCTGTGTTTAGTTTTATAAAAATATACTGTTTTTCCAAATTGTCTGTACCATTTTGTATTTCCAGAAGCTCTATACAAGGGCTCTTGTTCCTCACCTTTGACAGCACTTTGAATTATCAGGTGTTGGATTTCCATCACTCTAGTAGGCAAAAAGTGTTACAGAATGTTACATTGTTTACCATTTCTATGTCTTATCTGATAAGGTAACTAGTCATGCATTTAGGTTGTATGTTTCTGTCGATATAAAATATTTATATAGTTAAATTTTTATTGATGCATTTTAAATTACATTTCTTTCATTTTATTTTCTGTTTCCGATTGTTCTTTGCTAGTTAATAAGGGAAAAAATCAATTTAATTTTGCTATACATGCTTATTATTTCCAGAGACTCTCATTTTAGGTTACTTAGGATTTTATTCATAAGCAATCATGGTATCTATGGGTTGCTATAACTGACATAATATATTTCATCTTTAAAAATCCATAGGCTGGGCTGGGGAGATGGCTTGGTGGTTAAGTCTTTTGCCTGCAAAGCCTAAGGACCCAGGTTCTACTCCTCAGAACCCACTTAAGCCACATGCACATGGTACTTCATATGTCTGGAGTTTGCAGTGTGGCACATCCATTCTAATTCTTTCATGAATAAATAAATTAAATGGGGGGATACAAATAGGGACCCAAATGGAAATGGTACCATAAAATCCTATATTTGGAACAACAGGCTGAAACACTGATCCTTCAGCAGGCCTATAGAGGGAACATCTGAACCACGGTGACCTGGAGAGGACATCATGAAGACTAACCTTAATCTTTTCCTGTTTCTCTCCTTCTCTCTCCCCGTCTTCTCTCTATGCTCTCTTTTTCTTTTATATTACCTATCTTTTTCTTCCTTCACCTTCCTTGGTGCTGAGTTGTATCTCCCAGTACCAGCATGGGGCTAACATTCACAATGAGCTGTTGATCACCGAGATCTATAAGGTTTCCCCCAAAAGACAGATTTCTGTCAGAGATCTTGATGACCCACCAAAGGTTAATGGTAAGACCCTACTGCTGAAAACACCATATGCTGTTTGGATGAAACATGGAGTGACCTGGTTGGAATCTGGGGATCCAAATATGGTCCTCAAACTTGTGTGGCAAGAACTTTATCCAAAGATCCCTATTCCTAGCCCCAGCTAAACATTCTTCTCTTATGGATATAGCATGGCTTTGTGGAGAGTCAATTAAAATTTATTTGTAGCCGTATTTGCTTAGGAAATAAAATGGATATTGTACATAAAGGCAGAGAGGTTTAGGGAAAGAACATGAAATACAATCTCAACAGACAAGTCTTGCTAAAAAACCTAAATCTGAAATCATAGGTTATCATGAAAGTATTTTCATCCTCAAAATGTTGACAAAATCAAAATATGACATAGTAAGTAAATTGTGAATAAATTATGAAATATGTAATAAACTATTCTGACACATTATTGTTTCCTTGAACTTATAAAAATGTTTATCACCAGCATGTTTGAATTATTCATGAAATGGCTTTCATGATGCCATTTTCATACATATACCTAATGCATTCTGATGGCATTCACTGTGTTCCCAACTCTAATTCTCCCATCCACTCCCACTAATACCTTTACTCTTACCAAATAGTCCCTGTATGCTTTCATGCCATTTTTGCGTGTGTTTGAATGATTTTCACTAGGGTTAGAAGCATGGGTAAGCATTTGTTTACAGGAGCATGGGCATCTTACCAGTGGCTACCCCACTGAAGAAAGTGTTTCTTGCATATAGATCCTTATGGAAGGGAGAGTTACCATGAGTGCTATTCCCTTTCATGAAAGTGTTTCTATTTTAAACATTTATTTTATTTTAATTATTTTAAAGAAAGAGAAAGATATAGGTAGAGAGGAAGAGAGAGAGGGAGAGAATGGGAATGTCAGGACCTTCAACCACTGCAAACAAACTCTAGACACATGTTATCTTATGCATCTGGCTTACATGGGTCCTGGGGACTTGAACCTGGGTCCTTTGGCTTTGTAGGCAAGTGCCTTAACTGCTAAGCCAACTTTCCAGTCTGAAAGTGTTTTAGCAGACCTAATCTTGTGCAGATATCATGAAGTTAATCACATATATTTTGACCTCAGTGGTATAATGGCCATGTCATACTCAGAGGACTGGATTACCTACCCCTTCCTCCATCTGTTGGATTTTTCCTGCCACTTAGCCATTAAGATGCTTACCTGTAAAGTCAAAGGATCCAGTTTGAATTCTCCAGACCCATGTAAACCAGATACACAAGGTGGCACATTTATCTGGAGTTTGTCTGCAGTGGTTGGAGGCCATGGTGTGTCCATTCACTCTTTATCTATCTGCTCCTCCCTCTCTCTTAAATAACTAACAAATAAATAAAATATGAATTTAACATATTATATATAAATTCTGGTGAGAAGAAAATCATATCCTAAGGAACTTTACAAAAATATTTCCAAAAACTTTTTAATAGCATGTCCCCACTTGAAAAATATCAAATGCCCAACAACATGAAAATGGAAAAAATAGTTTTGTGTATGCAGCAGCAAAAATTTCTGGTTAGAGAAAAGACATACAGATCTTTCAAAATATTACACTGGAATCAGGAATAGTGGTATATTCCTATAATTCCAGTAGTTACTAGACTTGGGCAAGAAGATCAAAAGTTGAAGATCAACTTAGGAAACAGTGAATTCAAGGCCCCTTTGAGCTACAAAACAAGTCCCTTTCATAAAAAGTTTTATTAGTGAAAAAAATAGAATGTATATACATATACAATTTATTTCCCATTAACATAAAGCTGAATGGTAGTTAGAATTACTCTATGATGAGCCTGGAGAGATGGCATAGAAGTTAAGGCACTTGCCTGTGAAGCCTAAGGACACACGTTCTACTCTTCAGATCCCATGTAAGTCAGACACATTAAGTGACACAAGCACAAGGTTGCACACTCACACTAGGTGTCAAACGTGTCTGGAGTTTGAATGCAATTGCTGGAGGCCCTGACACATGAATTCTCTCTCTCTCTCTTTTTCTATTGCTTTCTTGCTCTTTCTCAATCTCTCTCTCATTAAAAAATAAAACAAACAAATAAATGAAAATTACTCTATGATGAAGAAAATCAGCTGGGAAGAGGATAATCTATGAAAAGATGTAAGAAACGCTGTGTTCATATTTTCCATCATAGTGATTAATTAGTATGCTCAAGATCTGAGCATCCCCTTGTACGTAAATGATACCTCAAAGAATAATAGCTTTCGAACTTCAGATGTTTTGATCCTAACTTATATTTCCAAATATCTTTAAATGAAATTGAAACATTAAAAAACGAAACCTATTCAGTTTCTGAATTTTAGGCACTTAGGGAGTATTTATCTCTTTGAAGCAAGATGAACAGCATATTTTAAATTTTGTATCTAAACATTATAAACAATAATTTCTGAGCTTTACTTCTTTAGCTCTGTCATTTTAACCACCAAGATAATATTTCCCCAATATTTTATAGGATAAATTATCATTTTCAATATGAGAGTTTTAGCACTGAAATGTTTACGATCAGGGAATATATTTCATCTTGCCTACATTAAATCACAAACCACTTTCAAACCTGCTAGTCAGTCTCCATACTGATGGGATTCATAGTGATATTTTTAAATAAATAGTTCTGTTTTAATATTTTATTAATTAATTAATTTATTTGACAGAGTGAGAGAGAGGGGGAGCAAGAGAAAGAGTATGGTTGTGCCAGGGCAAGTGCTTCACCTGCTAAGCCATCACTCCAACCCCACAGCCATGTTCTGAGTCACATATTTTTTTAAAATATATATTTTTATTTATATTATTCTGATTTTACATTCATAGTATTGGTTCCATTGTCCTCCTCCCTGTCCTCCCTCTTTCAAAGGGACCCTCGTCAATGGGGAATGTGGGTCATGCATTGTGAGGTTAGTCAAGAGTTCTGGGGGGTAGGCCCGGTCTCTGTGCATAATGCCCCAACTTGTGACTCTAACAATCTTTCCGGCCCCTCTTCCGGAAGTTTCCCTGAGCCACATTGGGGTCATTTTAGTTCTGTTTCAGTGATGAGGTTTTGGGAGCCTCTGTGTCTCTGGATATCTGGCTTAGTTGGAGTTGGATGTTCTCTGTGTTTATCTCCTTCAGCCTTTTTCTGGTGTTGTAATTGCCATGCATGCTATATTCTTGCCCTTCCCCCGCAATACTCTATGGTTTCAGCTGGGGCCCTGGTGAAGTGCGATTAGCTGATCCTCCCTTCAGGTTTGTTGTCCATCTGAAAAAAGATAAGCACATTCTCCAATGGAGAGAGAAGTTAGTATTAGATAGAAGGGATGACCATATATGTTTTGGAGGGAGTTTTATATGTGTTGGCTCTCTTCTAGCCCACATTTGGTGGTATCTTGATCTTGACATATTTTTTCACATACTGCTATCCCCAAGCTATCATAGCAACAAGGGTATGAAAGCAACAAAGGTATCATAGCAACAAGAAGGGTATGTAAGTTGGTAGAGAAAAGTAAAGAACATACGTAAATACAGCTTTCTTTTGCAAACAATTTCTGCAGTAAGATATGACTTTAAGAAAGAAAATTCATAGGATAGACACTTTTCCAAAGAAATGATAAATTTGAATATAGCAAGAAAACGTTGTCTCTTCTTAGACATAGTGATTCTATGGAATTTCCTCAAATGAAGCTGACTAATTATAGTAAAATACCTCACATAGTATCAAGGAGAGCCCTTTGTTATTAATTGAAAAGACTTGATAAGCAAGTAGGTTATCATCAGCAGGAAAAAACTTCCCTCCTGTGGATCAGGTCTCAAGTCCAGAAAGTCATCCCCATAACATGTAGCACTCGGCTCATCTAGCCAGGACAGCTATTTGCAGTTTGTGGAACAAATTTCTCTTTGGCCTTGTCTCTGACCAATATTCTTTCTACATAATGACTCTTAAACATATAAATATACACATGATTTATAGATAATTTTCACTCAATATTGTTGATAAAAGGCAGAACAGAAGAGCCTGTAAGTTGACAACACACTTGGGTACAAGCTAAATTGATCCATACATCACACACACACACACACACACACACACACACACACACACTCCCCAATATCATTAGTATTTTCTGTAAAATATTATGTAGTATTTCCTTTGTTATTGCAGTTGTTGTTGTTTGTGGTGGTGCTGGTAGTGGTACATGTGTGTGTGTGAATGTGTGTGTGTATATATACATAGACATACATTTGTAACATGATGTGAATTCGGAGGTCATAGGAAATCTTGGGTGTAATTTTTCTCAATCCACCTTGTTTGGGGAAGGGACTATGGTTATTCACTACTGTATTTGCCAGACAAGCTGGTCTGCAAGGTTCTGGAAAATCCTCCTGGTTTTGCCTTTCATCTTACTGCAGGTATGTACTGGGATGATAGGTGTCTGTTTCAGCATGTCACTCTATATTGGCTCTGGGGATCTGATCTCAGGTACTCTCACATTCATGGCAAGTGATTTATTCATTGAGCCATCTCTCCAGCCTTTGCTTTTTTGATGACTCTTCATTCATATAAACAATTATATGTGCTATTGGTTTCCATCCACCTTATCATTTTTGGTTTCAATATCAAGAATTAACCATTCATTAGGAAAGAATCTTTGTTATTCAAACAGCAAAGCTGTATTCTTCAAGTTTTTCAGGGCAATACCTCAACCTTAGTATTTGTTTCTACCTCACTACACCCTTACTTATTCCTCCATGCCAATAGTAATGGAAAGAACTGGCTTCCATCATTAATCATCTTCCCTTTCAAAGAGGCTGGATGGGCTGACCTGGAATTCTCTCTGTAGCTAGGCTGGCTTCAAACTCATGGCAATTACCCTACCTCAGTCACTCCTGTGTTGGGATTAAATGCATGCACCACCATGCCTGGCTAAAAACCTACCTTTTTAAAAAACAAAAACAAAAGCAAAAACAAAACTATTTACTCTTAAGGCTGTTGAGATAATATAGCTTTCCTCCCACAAAATACTACCCAAAGAAATATTGTTAGAGTATAATATGATGGGAAGAAGCAGTCATTAACATAATAATAATATTCAAGCCATGATAAGATTTAGAAGTATAATAACAGAACAGGGAATGCTAAAGAAATGCCAGTGTGGTAAATTCTTACAGCAAGAACAAGGACAAGGGATAGCTGAAAATAATAGGAAACAGTCGCATTACTACCTGTCTAGAAGTTTAAGGTCAAAATCACAACCCCATAGGGAATACATGCAGCCCCATTGAGGAGGGTCCCCAATGGAATGGGGGCAGGGACAAGGGAAAAGAGGGTACCAACACCTGATTTATCCTTACAAAATATGCTGTTAATAATAATAATACTAAATTTAATAAATTTACCTTTAACATTGCCTCCAGCTCTCATTCATTAAAGCACTTGTGAATACATCCAAAGACAGATATAGGGAGATTTATTTTTCAACATGCGGAGTTAAAGTTTACTCTTGTTTATAACTGATCATAACATTAGCAATAACTTAACAAATATAGTATACCTGACTAGTGTACTCAAGTAGAAGACAAAGGCTTCAGTTTGTGAGGGAAAATCACAGCAGGAGAAAATTAAGTAAGATTCTTCTTTCCCCACTTCTGCACAACAATTCCTTGTTTAATTTGCTAGAAACAATTTGTAGGTATCAATTCAGATATACTAACTATTCATTTAGATAATTAATAAACAATAATACTTGGACTTCCATGTATTTCTGCATTTCAGAAAATTAGAAAAAGAGCATCCAAAGAGTTTGAGATGAATGAAATTCCGCTGCAATACACCAGAAGTAAATTCTTCCTAGGTGCTACAACAAACCGAAAGAACATGTGGGAGAGGAAAGGTAAAAAGTGCTCGTCAGATGATGTTTTCAGTACAGAGCTTAAAGGAAATGACCAGCAAATAACCTTTAAATATATCTTAACAACATTGTAAAAATAATGACAAAATATCTTAGATAAGACTATATATAGCTCTTTTGTAAATATATAGAAACTATGTATGCCAATGTATTGGATAAAGCTAAAATTCTCTACAGTGTTAGGTATCAATAATAAAGCACTTTAATGAATGTTGTAATAAAATTCTGTTCATGTTTATGAGATATATTCTATAGGCTAAATTATAGGAAACAAAGCAGCAAGTACAATATAAAAAGAACAGTACTCAGGCTGGCGAGATGGCTTAGCAGTTAACACACTTGCCTGCAAAGTCAAAGGACCCAGTTTTGATTATCCAGGACCCATGTAAACCAGATGCACAAGATGACACATGAATCTGGAGTTTGTTTCCAGTGGTTGGAGGCCCTGATGGCCCTTTTTTCTCTCTTTCTCTGCCATATTCTTTCTCAAATAATTAATATAAAGAAAATATTTTTTAAAAGAACAGTACTGAAAACACAACACAAAGTGACAGTAATTAAGACAAAACATAAAACACTAACATTAGTAAGGGAAATCTCTTTGAACTGTTCTGTGATTCCAGAGCACACATTCTCAGAAAGAATTACACACCTAAGTCAACTTGTAAAGCACCTAAAACATGACACAGAAACATTTCAAATAAAGGCACAATTGTAAGCTTCTTATGTGGGGACATACAGAAAACAATTGAGCATATTAAGGCTATTAGAGAACAAGGAGGATTTATGGCAAAGATGAATAGGATTATCTTATAATTCTAAAATTGTCAGTGCTGCAACCCCAAAGGTATCAATCCTGTGCACTGAGTAATGTAATATTAAAACATGAATTAAAAGATAAGAGAAAGAACAACAAGTTAATAATATGTGTCACAAGTAAAATGTAGATACTTAAAATAGTACATGATTCAATAAGATTTATATTGCTATGTGCCAATGAAAGCTTTAACAGTAACTGGTACTTATAATACTTGGGGGAAAGTTCCCCTTAGTTGGTGAAAAACTTCACTAATTATAAATAGTCATAATTTTACTGACCACTTTCTTTTAGGTAAACATCTAGGAATATTTCTCATACAAATGCTGATATATCTCAACAACATGTACACATACACAAATGTAGTAGTTTGAATAGATGTCCCCCAATATATTCAGTGTTTTATTAGTTTGTAGTTTGCATCCTCATCCACCTGGCTGGACGCAATGTCACTGGGTGGATCTTAAGGTGTGGTGGTGGATTTAGGATTTCAATCTAAAGATATGCAAAGTGTGCCTAGCTGGGAGTTCCTGAGGTGTGCTGTACTGTGTGGCTTTTGGCTTTTGGCTTGGGGCTTTGCTCTCTGTGTTTGGTCCTATGAAGAGCAGGCCAGCTTCTTCTGTCATTATGGAACTTCCCCTGGATCTGTAAGCTTTAATAAATCCCTTCCTCCGTAATTGTGCCTGGTCTGGAAGTTCATCTCAGCGAACCTGAAGTTGTCTGCTACAACAAATAAATACATAAATAAGAAACACAATCTGTGAATCATAGTGATATTTGTAGAAAAGGCAATACATATTTAAAATCATAAAAGCATAACATTTCCACAAATTGAATAAATGGCACATTTTGTAGCATTAATCAACTTACATGTTTATAGGCAGCCAGAGGAACAAAGCCACATAGCACATCTGGGGACCATATTCCTACATGAAGATAAAGGGAACAGGCTTAGCCATAAAGCAAGGGATAAAATAAAGAACAATAGCATATCATTGTTAAATTAAATGAACATAGCCCTTAAAAGGGGGTAATAAAGTAATATAAATGCATAAAATTATATAAACAAATATTGGAAATTATGATTTCAAAGAAGACATCATACTGTAGTGAAGAGCTTCAATACACAGAAGAAAGCTGTTCTTGGAGAACAGTGTCCAGTTTCAAATGCCTATATTGCTAAAAATAAATATAATTTGGACACCTAAGTAGACATCATAAGAAATCTGAGAGTCATAGGAAAAATATCAATGAATTTGAGGAGAAAGCAAATAGAAATCAAATTGAATTTACTGAGATGAAATTAACTTAATAGATATAGACTTGGAATTTGTACTCCAAAAATATTCATTTAGAAAAACAAGGAAGAATAGCACATATTAATCATGAAAAATTTTATAAGTACTTAAGAAGATATGTTTTATTGAGAAAGATATGGAATGATTATGAATAATATGTTAAGAGAGTTGAATCTTGCAAAGAACATCACTTTAACAAATGGACACCCATGTTATGTTTCAAATTGAATATAAAGTAATAAAATGTTATAGACTTTTATATTGAAGCCTGACAACACTTACCTGTATTAACTATATAAGTATCATGTGACATAGAAATCCTATTCTTACAGCTGTGCACAAGAGAGACATATGCCAGTAAATCAAAACACCTACAAAATGATTCTTAGTTCAGGTTTATCTACACCAGCAAAAAATGGCAAGAAAGTGAAAGTTCTGTTAGGCAATTAAAAGACTATAGAACATGATATAATATTATGAATCTACTAGTTAGCCACTAATTAGAGCTATGTTCTATAAATCTATAGATGTGTATTTCACTAAGAGGTTGATTCTGATATTTAGTAAAAGCAGATGATTTATTATTACTTTTCTTAGTGAGATGCTACTCAAAAGTAGATAAAACAGGAATGAGAACAAACTGTTTTCAAATACAGCACAGAAGATTGGTTACTACACTCCATAATAACATATAATATATTTTAGAAAGAATTCAAAGCAAGGAACTCAGAGTCCAAATACAAAGTAATGATAAGCAGATGTAAATATTAAGTATCCTGATCCAATCAGTATATATTGTATACACATATTCAGACACTTGCTTTACAATATGTATGTGTAACTCATTAGTATGTGTAACTAGTGAATGTTAATCAAAACAATTTTTAAATCTGGGTTTGGAGGCACAATCCTTTAATCCCAGCACTTAGGAGGCAGAGGTAGGAGGACTACTGTGAGTTGAAGGCCAGCCTGGGACTATAGAGTGATTGCCAGGTCAGTCATTTTAAAAGTCTTATTAGGCAGAAATGCTACCTACCTTAATTTTCTCATTACACACTATATACACTTATCAAATTATCACTCTACATTCCATAAATATGTACAAGTAAAATAATAATCAATAAAATGAACAAAATTATATGTTTAAGGTGACATTTTATATTTGTGTCAAATCTTGATGTATATGTTAATGAGTATTTAGATGAATTAAATCACTAATTTCACAAAATAGTACATTTTAAAAAGGGGATAAATCTTAAAAGTGTAATGATACATGATAAAGGAGATCTTTCTGTTTTCAATATTTCATCTATTATTTATTTGTTGTTCAGAGAGAGAGGATACAATGGCCATGCCAAGGTCTCTAGCCACTGCAAATGAATTTCAGACACATGCACCACTTTGTGCATCTGGAGTTAATGGGTACTGGGGAATCAAACTCAGGTCCTTAGGCTTTGTCGGCAAGTACCTTAACCGCTGATCCATCTCTCCAGCACAAGGAGATATTTTTATAAGGCTATTGTTTATCATTTTATACAAATTTTAAAACCCAAGTGAAATGCATTCTTTTGAAGAGAAACATGCATTTTATTCTAGAATAAAGAATAAGGTACATATTGCAACAATTTAACGTTAGAATTACATTCATATTGTCAGTTACATCCAGTTTATGTGAAGTACAAAAAAAAATAATTCACCGTGTCTTTCAGGCAGTAATGTTAGAATGCTTTAATCTCTTGAAGAGAAGTTACATAAATTGCTGCAAATTGTACAGAACTGAGGAGAGCTATCTAATTCACTTTATGAAATACAATATTTTGACATCAAAATCTGGAAGCACAAAACTATCTTCAATCAATTAACAATTCATGTATTTCAGCTCTATGTTGAAAGATAGAAAGGAAAGTTTACCCTAAAACATAAGGCCATCTATCTACATAATTGTTGCTGTTAATGCATGAAGTCAAGTGAGGGATGTTACTAATGTAATGACTTGACCTCCTGCAAGCATAATATCTTTTGGGAGCAGGCTGTTTTCACTAAGGGAGGTTTGTGCAGAAAGGTAGGACATTGTTGGCAAAGTCTATGAAAGGAGAATGTCTGCTGTAATTGCATGGAAGGATTTTTTTTTAAAGGCTCTTGGGATCACTTGAAAAGAATACTGTTAAGAAATGAGAAAGGAATGTAAGGAAATATAGTATATTTAAGGGAAATAATTAGTTACAGACAGCTTCCTTTCAGTGTGACTTTGGCAAGTCTTTTAATTGCCAAGATCAAATAAGATTTTATTAGGTAAATGCAGAAATGTACCATATTTTACATCTGTTATTTTACATGTACAAACTGACACAGTGTTGGGGACAAGGTGAAACAGAGAGAGAAAAGTTAAAAAAATAAATCTTAAAATTAAGATCAGTGCCAATTCAACAAGCCTTTCTCTTAATATTGTGTTCTTATAGAACCACGTAGCACCAAACTATGGATTTGTCAGGTTCTCTAGAGAAATAATAATAAAAAAACCTATAGAAATGGCAACAAATACAGATTTGAGCATGTGCACCAAAGTCAAAGGAACCTACTTCATATCTAGATTTCAGATGGACACTATCTGATCATTTCTTCAGAAATTAAGAACACATTCCACTCAATTTCGTAGGTAGTGTTGTCTGAGTGCTCGACATCTGAGATTCTTTTTTGTTAAAGATTGTATTTATTTATTAGACACACAGAGAGAGAGAGAGAGAGAGAGAGAGAGAATGAGAATGGGTGTGCTAGGGCCTCTAGCCACTGCAAACGAACTCCAGATGCATGCGCCATCATGTGCATCTGGCTTATGTGGGACTTGGAGAATCGCACCGGGGTCCTTTGGCTTTGCAGGCATATGCCTTAACTGCTAAGCCCAGCATCTGAGATTCTTAAACTTTTCCACATCATGATCCCTTTTTCTCCCAGAAATTTTAATGTAATCTCAAACATATAGGTACACGAATAAAATTTATTTTAAAACAATTCTTTGTTATACATATTGTGATGGTTAAGTTTGTGTCAACTTGATTTGTTTAGGAATCCACGGACATTCCTCATAATTGTGTCTCTGAGGTTGCCTCTAGGAAGGATTAACTAAAGGAAGAATCCTTCCCCCAGGGTGAGCCCTTCCCCCAGAGTGGGTGGCCCAGCGTGGGCGGCCCCTCTTGGAGGAGGGGGCTGGCTGATAAAAAGCAGCTCTGGGAAGAAAGGCTCCCACCTGGCTGCCGGTGCTGCTTGGTGCTTGCTGCTTGGTGTTTGTTGCTTGGTGTTGCTGCTCTCCAGTGTGGACTGAAGACCAGGGTGGACTGAAGAGCAGCATCTCTCCAGGATGCCTCCAGGCCTTCAGTGCCAGATTGGGATTGCTGAGGCATCCAGCCTCATGGACTGAGCAGCTACCGGGTTCCTTGACTCTCCGCCTGCAACCTACTATTGCTGAACTGTTGTAAGCTAATCCAATAAATTCCCTTTTAATACAATTCATTCTATCCGTTCTGTTCCTCTAGAGAACCCTGACTAATACACATATCATTTTACCATTTGTTGAAGATGAAAGTATAACTGCATATAAATGAGATAAATGTGTTTATTTTCACATAAAAATTAAAACCTTGCTTAATTGTGATGCTGCAGGACAGACACGGAGCCTCTTGAATGCTTTTCATGGTTGGCAGATTTAATTTTACAATTGTCAATCCAGAGAATACTTTTTGATTTAAACATATAGGGCAATATGGCAGATGTATGTTTAGAGCTATTTTAGAAATTGTAGGAAATTCTGTTCTGATCCCAAGCTAGAATTCATTTAATGATTTTTTTTTGTGTGTGTGTGAAATTCAACTTATCAACTCAAATAGCATTTTTTTTTTTTTTTTTGGATGTATGGTCTTGCTCTAGCCTAGGCTGACCTGGAATTCACTATATAGTCTCAGGCTGCCTTGAACTCACAGTGATCCCACTACCTCAGCTTCTCCAGTATTGGGATTTAAGTCCTGTGCCACCACATGTGGTTCAAATAGCAATTTTTAATATACAACATTTGAACACAGTATAAACAAAACATGTGTTGAGTTCATACTGACACACTGAGGAATATAAGTAGAAAAAACATTAAATCTTTATTTTCCATAAGACATATGTTTCTGTAAGAGCAGAAAACTGCTGCATGTACAGTAAAAAGACAGTGACACATATCCGATAACAGTCCCTCAAGAGAGTTGTTTACTTCAGACAGTTTAGAAATAGTTTAGCCGGGCGTGGTGATGCATGCCTTTAATCCCAGTACTTGGGAGGCAGAGGTAGGAGGATCGCCCTGAGTTCGAGGCCACCCTGAGACTACATAGTTAATTCCAGGTCAACCTAGGCCAGAGTGAGACCCTACCTCAAAAAACAACAACAACAACAACAAAATGTTTAAAACCTTATTAAAATGTAAGTCAGCACAGTGGTCAATCTGGCCATTGTCCACTCTTAGTTATGAGGGTGTTTTTCTCTGTAGTGGTTACTCTGGCCATTGCCCAGTCATTCCCTGAGGATGCATCAGTTCTAAACTCTTCCTATTTCTACACTACACTGTGTGCCTTGTCTGAATGTTTTCAGTGGAGTTCATAAGGACCTTAGAGGTAAGGAGAATCCAGAGTGAGATTCTGGGACAGGCATGGATTGATGGAAAATAAGGAGACATAACAAAGGATATATGTTCTTAAATTAGACTCTGGAACAGACAAATAAAACTGGAGGAAAATATGGTGAACTTCAAATAAAATCTACAATTTAGTAAAATAATTATACAAAATTTAATTTTTCATTTTTGTTGCATATTCCATGATAGTATAAGTGGGAGGTTGTTATTAAAGGGAGCTGGGTGAAGTGTATATAGCTACTCTGTAGTTTCTTAACAGCTTTTCTGACATTTTATTATTTTAAAATAAAATAGTCAGAAAATTGGGAAAGATGTTGCTAAGAAAAACAAAAAAAAATTTTACAGATATATTAAAAGGACATGAAAACAATGAACATATATTTCTCTGATTGCTGTGGGGATATGTGCGTGCATACATACATACATACATACATACATACATACATACATATATATTTGGTAAATAGACCCATCTATTTGGTTGCATCAACCTGAGAGTCACTCCCTCAGACCAGGCTCATTGTTCAAATATTCTTATGAGCCTATAGAATTTAACCATTATATTTTCTATAACACTTATTCACCAATATATAAATACATTATTAAAATTAAAAATACCCAAGATTGAGCTGGAGAGATGGCTTAGCAATTAAGACATTTGCCTGCAAAGCCAAAGGATCCTGGTTTGATTATCCAGGACCCACGTAAACCAGATGTACAAGGTGGTGCATGCATCTGGAGTTTGTTTGTAGTGGCTAGTGGCCCTGGTGTGCCCATTCTCTCTCTCTCTCTCTCTGGCCCTTTTCTTTCTTTTCAACCCAAGATGGATTGTTGATATAGGTGGAGTAGCAGAGTAAGGAAAACATAGAGAAAAAGCAAAAACCATCAAAGCCAACATTCAAGCAAGGCCAGAAAATTAACTAAAGACAATACATTGCAGTAAAGACCTATACTGATTCACTTCTTTTTGTATTCCACTGTTGAAATTAATTTGCAGTCTTATACCTAACTGCATGGAATTAAATCCTATTATCAGCCTTAGAGATAAAAGAGCATTGTGAACAATTACTTAATCTCTGCAAGACTCAATAATATTAGTATGGAGAAAAAAAAAGTGGGTTGTTTGCCTAATAGTCAAATAAGATAATATGACAATTCTTTCAAAGGAGCTTAAATTGTATTTAATAAATTTAAATCTTTTCCTTTATATTTATTTATTTGAGAGAGAGAAAGATGGTGAGAGAGAGAGAGAGAGAGAGAGAGAGAGTTTGAAGAAATGCACCAGGGCCTCTAGCTGCTTCAAATGAATTCTGAATGCATGCACTCCCTTGTGCATCTGACTTACGTGGGTCCTGGGGAACCAAACGTGAGTCCTTTGGCTTTGCAGGCAAGCACCTTAACTGCTAAGCCATCCCTCCAGCCCTGTTTCATAAATTTAAAAGGATATTATATGACTACAAGTACAGTTATGTGAATTTGGTGTGGGATAAAATATGATCAATAGTAGAGATTTGGGAGTAAGAAATCAGTATGAAGCATTATTTACTAGAGGATGTTTTATAAAAAACAAAACAAAACAAAACAGGAATCTTCTGCCAGGTGTGGTGGTGCTCGTCTTTAAATCCTGCACTTGGGAGGCAGAGGGAGGAGGATCACCATGATTTTGAAGCCAGCCTGAGACTACATAATGAATTCCAGGTTAGTCGGACTAGAGCAAGATACTACCTTGAAAAACCAAAAATAAAAATAGAAACAGGAATCTTGAAGTAGACCTGTTGCTAAGATTTTGGTATGTCCAAGAGGTAAGGGTCAATATGTTCTTACCTCTGCCTTTAGGCATGGAGGTTTAGTCCTCCAGGAAGCTAATTTCATCTGCTTACACAAATTTTTTCCATGAGCTCATTAGGTATATTTTTCTTCCCTTTATGTTCTTAAATTGTGAAAGGAATGCTGAGCATCATAAATCTCCGTCATTTTGGGGCTGTACTGAACACTTGGCTCCAAGTAAGCAGCTTATAAATCAGGATGATTTATAGTTTTAACCCCTCCTATAAATGAGCTTAGAGACTATACAGCAGATCTCTTTCAACAAGAAAAATAGCAGAACAATAAGTAAAGAGGTAAAGATCTACATACATGCAGAGATAATAGTAATGTTGAAATTAAGCTGTAATATAGCAAGATAACTAAGTTTGAAGAAATGCAAGTTTTATTTTATTTTATCTTTGGTTTGTATTTATTTATTTATTTGAGATAAAGAGAGAGAGATTGGGTGTGCCAGGACCTCCAGCCACTGCACACTCCAAACACATGCTGCACTTTGTGCGACTGGCTTATGTAGGTACTAAAGATTTGATCCTGGGTCCTTAGGCTTTGCAGGCAAGTGTCTTAACCACTTAGAAATCTCTTCATCCCAGAAATACATGTTTTAATGACTTCTACCTGGGTGGATTTTAATCTGTTACTTCACAATTAATAAATTTTATATTTGAGCATTTGAGAAAATGTGAGCATATCACTTTGTATATACAGTTGTAATACATTGTGTGTGATATATTCATTATCCTACTATGCATGACATTATTTTCTAATTAATTTGGCAAGCACTGAATAAAGGTATCAGTCTTGACAATTTTTCAAAAGTAAACTAGAAATGTATGATAATAGATAATGGATAGACCTAAAGTCAGTCTGATATGCATCCAATGTTGGTTAAATGATTTAACCAACATTATAGTAACATTTCTCAGCAGCAGTAGAAATAAAGCCCAAGACTCAGAGTTTTTACTCATTTCCAGTATACTAAGTTGTCTGCTTTGCAAAAATCCATTTCCAATTGGAAAGCAGTCATTTTCTATTTTGTGATGATACTAAATAATTGTTCTAACCAAAAACATGACTTCAACTCACTTTATACAAAGAAACATCATAACCCAATTGGCTAGAATAATCTATTTTGAAAAGTTTCAAATAATTTTAAGTATTATGATGTTAACTCTGGTGTATGTTTTTTAAAATGCAATATGACAATAATTGATTTTGTCATGAATGGGTGAGATATCTAGCTTTTTCTTTTTTATGTTAAGGTACATCAATTGTTCTCATAAAGTTTACCATTGGAGAATTACCAGAAGCTGAATCTTATTCACATCAGTGTCTTATATTCTCTTTACAAAGAAATTTCTAGATTGATTTCAGTGTAGATTTTAAACCTGACTACAACTATTTTTATGTTTTTTGCTTCAGTGAGTTTTTAACCAGGTCATCAATTATAAAATTAGGTTAGCTTTAGTACTAATTTAAGAACTTATGTCAGGAGAGGCAGTTTCTTAATTTTTCCCATGTTCTCTAGTGTCCACGGAGTCATTTTCATTGAGTCAGCTCTTCCAGCCTATTGAATGATTCTTGAAGGGGCTAATTCTGTGGGTCACATTACCTTCCACTTAAAATCTCTCTTGCTCTCTTACTCTTTCTCCTCGTTCATGATGTATTTACTTCTGTGTTTCATGACTGAGCTTATGTTGGCTCTAGTTCTGTAACTGTCTGATCTGAAATAGAAGTAAGATTGAAATATTTCAGCTGAATCACAGTTTGAGCATTGCAGGCATGTATCTGTATGAGTAAGTTAATGTGTTTGTGCCCTTTGCTCTTCTCTATGTTCTGTGTTGGTTTCATTGCTCTTCCTGGATTTTAAAGTTGCTGACTTTCTTAAAATTCAGAAATTCTGAAGCCTTGAGTTTCAGTTGTTTCTTCTGTCCTATCACTTTCTCACATTGTTTTGGAGATTTTAATTATACTTACTTAATCTGTTTGGTGTCATAATAGGGTTTTCTGTGACTCTGTTCATGATTTCTTGGCCTTTTTTTCCTCTTTGTGTTCCTAAGAGTTATTAATTCCATTTTTCAAATGTTTGATGTGTATTTACTTATCAGAGAGAAAGAAAGAGAGGTGTAAAAAGAATGAGAATGAGTGGGCATGCCAGGGCCACTGCAAGCTAACTCCAGATGCATGTGCCACCATGAGCATCTGGCTTACGTGGGTTCTGGGGAGTGAAACCTGGGTGCTTAGGCTTTGTAGGCAAGCCCTGTAACTGCTAAGCCATCTCTCCAGCCCAGATTTACTAATTTCTATGAGTATAGTTTTAAGAATACCCACCAAAGGGTAATGGTAAGACCCTGTTGTCGAAGACAGAATATGCTGTTGGGACAGAACATGGAGTGACCTGGCTAGAATCTGGAAAAGAGTCAGTCCCCATACAGTTAGCTTGTCTAGTGCCAGAAAGTGCTACATGAGTGACTAGGGAAAAGTGACCAACAACTGTCCAAGCAACACATGATCTAAGCTTCTCAGCAGAAAACAACCTGATGTGATACTCAAACAAGGGCAATAGTGGCATACAGCCATGGTGGGTAACCAACTGCTCTTGATTTGGTTAACAAATCCACTCAATGGAATGGAACCCATAGCTGGAACTGGGAAACAAGTCAGAACCATGTCCAAAAACTGAACCTGCTCTCCATTATCAAGCTCCCACCAATCATGGGCTGCAAGAGGGCCTACACCTATGAAATTCTCTTTAACATAATAACAGTTATCCCATTTATCTGGTGCTGACCTCTCTCTCCAATGGAGAATTTGCTCCTCTTTTTCCAGATGCATGCAGAACCTGAGGAGAGAAACAGCCCATTGCACCTCATCAGGGCCCCAGTTGAACCATAGAGTAATGGTAAAATGGGGGAAATGAACAAGAGTGCTGCTTTCTTGTTGAACCTAATACCAAAACAAGGGTGAAAGAGATATGCACAGAGAACACTCAACTCTTACCAAACCAGATATCCAGAGACACAGAGGCTCCTTAAACTTCACCACTGAAGTGGATATAAAACAATTCCAACATGATTCAGGGAAATTTGCTGAAGAGGGGGTGGAAAGATTGCTAGAGCCACAAGTTGGGACATTATTCACAGAGACACTGCCTCTTCCCCATAACTGATGGCTACCCCACAATGCCTGACCCACATTCCCCAGCAAGGAGAGTCCCTTTGCAGGGGGAGGACAGGGAGTAGGCTAACGATGGTACCCGTATGACAGTATACTCACTATGTACATAACTAATAAAAAAAGAATACTAATTATCTCTTCTATCTTCTATCTTCCATTAACCAGTCATTTAATTCCCAATTGCACCTTTCCACTCTAGACTTTCTATTTGATCATGTCTATAGTTTCTGTTTCTATACATAAATTCCACACTGGTTCACAGCTTATGTCTTTATTTTTATTTAAGTCTAGGAACATGTTTATTACCTTTAAGTTAACATCTTTATGTATTATAATTCTGGATCATTTTGGGTTTTGTTACTAGTGGCTGACTTTTTGAGTTTATATCACCTTTTCTGTTTCTTTTTTCTTTCTTTCTTTCTTTCTTTTTTATAACATTTACTTTACTTTATTTGAGAGGAGAGGGAAGAGAGGGGAAATATGCACACCAGAGCCTCCATCTTGGCACTGCAAATAAACTGCAGATGCATTCACCACCATGTGCATCGGACTTACTGTGGAATTGAACCTGTGTCCTTAGGCTTCATAGGCAATTCTCTTAATGGCCAAGTCATCTCTGCAGTGCTACATTTTCCTGTTTCTGACAGGTTTAGCTATTTTGATAGGCTAATGGATATTGTGCTTTCTGTGTTGCAGAGGATATGGATAGAGTCTCTTGTGGTTTATGCAAAACAATTTCCATTTCTGAGAGCAGTTGAGTTAGTGTTAAAGTCTGAATTGTTCCTATGCAAATAGCAGCATTCAAGGTATCTGTTTCACTCAATGTTCAGGTTATACATTTGTATGGGGCTTCTGAGATCTGGTTTGAATATATGGGATATAATCGCCAACTAGTATTTGAATGAATATTATGTGCAAGTGTTGGAACTTACTTCTTTTTGGGAGTGGCCCTCAACTTCACACACACTTCACTAACTGTATGGCTATTCCATGGTCCCTGAATTCTTAGATTGCAAATCAAGAAAACACACTGATTAACATTCAAATTTTGATTTTTATAAAGTTCCATTGAACAACAAAATTCAAAATTACAAATCACACAAGCTGCAATTTGTCAAAATAAACTCTCTTACATTGTTGCCTGGTTTTGGTACATGGCAGTGACTACATATGTGGTTATAATAAATGTTTTTTATTATTATATGCAGGAACGTTAGCTCATCCAAGCACTCCAGAACTACTGGAATGGATGAAACAGATTCTCACTCCTTTAAAATTAGTCACATTTATAGGAATTACTACCCTGCATTTTTGTGAAAATAAAGTGTGATAATTCTTTTTATGCTTTTCATATATTTTTGATGTATGTTGACCACTGAAAAATATTATTTGAGTTTCAGCATCTGGATTTCCAGTTCAACGTTGTTCCCACTGTAGAATGCTGCTTCCTTTAGTTGGCATGCTGTAATAGGAAACCAGCTATTGTAGTCATCAGAAGATGGAAGAGCTTAGGTGAGAGGAAACATCTGGGTAACTTTTCACACAGCACATCAAAAGTCTGCTCGCTGTAATTCCTCATGACTGAACTAATATGGGATTTGGTGAAATTTGTTGGTGTGCCTTACTTAACCTTTTCCCTCCTTAAGTTTGAAATAAATTGACAAGATCTTGAAAAAATTTGGTATATACATATATATTTGGCTTTTTTTTTTTTCAAGGTCGGGTTTCACTCTAGTCCAGGATGACCTGGAATTCACTATGTAGTCTTACGCTGGCCTCGAACTCATGACGATCCTCCTACCTCTGCCTCCTGAGTGCTGGGATTAAAGGTGTGCGCCACCACGCCCAGCAAATTTGGTATATTTTTAAATGTTTTAAGTATTTTCCAAAACAAAGCACCTCTGTAGTTAGAAAAAAAGAATATTTCACATGTTAGCCCAGATTAACAGTGCTGTATTCCTTTCAGGTTGATATTAAAAGCACTTGAAATTTATTTCCCATAGATCTTAGTGTGAAGAGTCAATAAATGAATTGTTTGGTGAGGTCTGCTTCCTGCTTCTGTGTCTTTGCATGGCAGACAGGTCAAACAATCTTCCTTAGGCCCCCTTTAAAAAGACTTTATTCCATTCATGAATTCTTCTAGATCATGAGCTAAAATATATCAGTGTACTAAAATAATATTTTTATATATTATATTGTTATTAGTACTTTAAAGTAAAGATTTAACTTACTTGAATGTAAAAAAAAAAAAAAAAAAAAAAAAAAGACATCTAACTCCTACTAAGCCAGATATCCAGAGACACAGAGGCTCCCAAAAACCTCATCACTGAAGTAGAGCTAAAATGACCCCAATGTGGCTCAGGGAAATTTGCAGAAGAGGGGGCGGAAAGAATGTTAGAGTCACAAGTTGGGGCATTATGCACAGAGACTTGGCCTATCCCCCATCACTCTTGACTACCCCCACAATGTGTGCACCACATTCCCCATTGATGAGGGTCCCTATGGAAGAGGGATGGCAGGGAGGAGAATAATGGAGTCACCCCTATGAATGTAAAACTAGAATAACATACATAAAAATAAATAATAATAATAAAAAAGACATCCATTGTTCTTCACAGACAGTTCTTCCAAAGTACCTTCCTTTATTGTAGAATATTTTCCTTGGGATGAGGAGTTGGTTCAGTAGATAAAGTTCTTGCCACAAACATGAGGGCCTGAGTTCAGACACCCAGAACCCATGTAAAACCAGACACAGTTGCAGGTGTTAGTAATTCTAATTTGCCTCTGGTGAGAAGGGAAACTGAGGCAAGAGAAACTGCCTGAAGCTGGTGGACCAGCCAGGCTTGGTGAAAGGAGCAGGAAATAATGAAAGATCCTGCTTCAAATGAAGTCAAAGGGGATGAATGACACCTAGTGGCTGTCCTCTAATCTTTAGACATGCACCATGGTATATGTGCATACATGCATACATACATACATACATACATACATACATACACACACACACACACACACACCAAAAAGAACTAATAACACCATTTAAACCACCATCTTTTGGATGATGTGTTCCTTGGACAATTTAAAAAATATACATCTATAGGCATTGGCTGAGAAGAATCTATTATGACTAAACAGAAGTCAGAAGGAATCCAATTCAATTTAGTTCATACACAGTTAAATCTGTAATTAAATAGTTGAAGTATTTAGTATGTTCTGGCCTCCTGTATACAAAACAAATTGGTTTATTCTGCAGTACTGGAATACCCTAAGATCCTTGATGTGTTGTTTAGTGAATAAATTACCTATACTTTGGATTTAGGAGATAAGTTCAAGTATTGAAGTTGGATGCTAAAAGGGTTATAGAAGACAACATGAATGAAGTAAATTAAGGAAGCAAAACGGGAGTCTGTCCATGGTGCCTTTGAGCTAGCAGCATCATCATTTGATCTTACAAATTCTCGTGTTCATAGGTCATCACCAAAATCATTTCCCCAAAATTAAGAAAAATAATCATTCCCCCCCAACTGTGCAGTCACATGCAGTCAGGTTCTGCATTCCCCTAGGAAGAAATCTTTACTGTGAGGACATCACAATAAGCCAGAAACAGTAGACATGTCCTTTGTGAGGATGGTCTAATGGACTCAAAAGAGTGCTAAATTTTGCTTGTAATTGACAAATTTCTTTTCTTACACTTTCTTTTTCAAGACCCTCAATTCATCATTTTTGACAAGTGCCTTTTGCTCTTTCTTTTATCTCATTTTTTGTAAGCTTTAGAATAAGGTTACAAATTCATTGTTTCACACATTGCTGGGAGTGTTATTTCTGCACAGCCTTTTCTCTTTCAATGTAATCTTCATGAAGGCATTACTTAAACAGTGTTCTGACACAGTGGAATTTATAGCTCCATCACTGACCTCTTTAATAAGAACCTGTGCTCTATGCAAAAAAGAAAATAAAAAGAGTTAAGAGTATGGCAGAGCCAGAACAGAGGGCTTCTTAACTGATTCCATCTGCCAAGCGTGATAATAAATTATTTCTCTGTCCATGATGTTCATTCTACAAGTTTATGATAAAATTAATGACTTTCACATAGGAAACAATAGAATTAATACTTTGCCCTGCTAATCGAATTTTAGTCAGATTTCCACTGAACATGGCCGAAGAAGTTGGCTTACTTCCAAAGATCCATAGCAGAGAGACACCACCAAACAGTCAGCAAGCACCAACAGCCAGAGTTCAAAAGTGATCTTTACATACCTTAGGGCTGCACTAAAAGGTTTGCCCCCAGTGACACCTCCTCCAGCACACTGCTGGAGGCATAAGTAGGAAGCTTAACTTTAATCAAAAATCCTTGAGGCCACCAGGAGGTATACATACACATTCAAGTCACATCAATCTAAAACTTATGACTTTTCTTTATTAAAATTATACTGTTAATCTATCCATAGATCAATATTTTCTTAAACATTTTATATTTATTTATTTATTTATTTATTTATTTGAGATACAGAGAATGGGTATCCTGTCTTGTGCATCTGGCTTCATGGGCCCTGGGGAATCAAACATTGGTTCTTTGGCTTTGTAGCAAGCACCTTAACTTCTAAGCCATCTCTCCAACCCAGCCATAGACCGACCAATCTTACATTTAGTAAGAACTACAAGGGAAATACATATTAGGAACTTGGTAGTAGAGAATTAATGAGGGAAATAAGAGTGAAAACATTAGCAAGATACTCCAGTGAGCAGTTAATATTGACATCTAATTATTATATTAAATATTAAAGAAAACCATTGGATAAATTGCCATACCAGAGCTGGGGAGATAACTCAGTGGTAAAGATGCTTGTTTGCAAAGCATGATAACCCGAGTTTGAACCTTCCCAGCACCCACATAAAACCTAGTGCAAAGTGATTCATGCCTTTGTTACCCCCAGTGTACCCCACTTACAACACTGTTAGGCACAGCTAGGAGAATCTAAAGCTCACAGGCTATCAAATCTGGCTTTTCTTTGCAGACTTTTTTTAAGCTTAGAGAGACTTTATTAGATCAAGAGAAGAAAAGAGGGGAGATTATGAAGAACTCTTGCCTATGAGAAGGCAGTGGGGGAGGGGTGAAGGCCCTCCTTTGCAGTGTTAAGAGATCTTGTCTCAAAGAATGGGGAAGATCACAGACACCTAGAAATTGCCCACTGATTTACACACATACACCACACATCAATGCACACATACACAAAATAAACAAATAGATTAATAAATAAATAAATATTAAATTCTCATTCATGATAAAAATTTCTCATCAAAGTAAGCATAGAAATCAACTTCCTTTATTTTTAAAAAAACTGAAAAATTTCACATTAATTTGAATCATGCTTAATGGTAAGATCTTAAATGTTTTCCTCTAAAAACTAGGGAAAAGTCTGTGATAAGAACATTTGCTATTACTAGTTTAGCATCGTGCTGCAAGTCATAGGAAGAACAGTATGATAAGGAAAGGAGTTAAACTGTGCATATTGATGGGAGAAGATGACTCTCTTTGTTCACAGATAATGTAGTTGGGTATTTAGAAATTTTCAAAGAATTGGTTAAAAAATAAAAATAAATAATTTGGGAATGGGTGCTTATTACAAGATTCCAGAAGAGCTATTAATTTCTAAAAGTCAATTGTTCTTCTATAGATCTGGTCAATTAGGAGGTTGTGGGTGCCAGGAAGAAATGGTGACAAGGGAATGTAATTGAATAACAAATCTATAGGACAATTTCACTGAAAGGAATGGGGGAGGGTGTGTTGGGCTAATTTTCCTATGGGCAAACAGAACTGAGCCCTGCAATGTAGAGCATACATTACTACTTGCTCTGGCTATGAACTCACATTTCTGATATAGACACCCAGATATCCCAGAATAGAGGATTGTGGCACCTAGTCAGAAATATATTTTTCATTATTGCAATGGGAGTTTACACATGAGCAAAGAGTTGGAACTAGCATTGTGACCCATGTGGTGATGTATCAATCCACAGTATGAACAAATCCTTTGTTATAGCATCAGATAATCACATATAGAAATAATTATATATATATATATATATATATATATATATATATATATATATATATATATATATTCAATGCTTTATATGTGATAGCTTATTTTTCTTTCTTTTTTCTTTGGCCTGTCACCTAAGTGGGCCTAAAAGACACCACAACACTCCAGAAGTGAGCATGTCTATCACCCAGATATTAATTTCAACCAGAAAGAGACAGAGAGAAACTCATTTTTTTTTCACATTCCAGTAATCATGGTCATCAATGACAGAAATAAAAGTGCTTAAAAGCCAGTTTCCAATGGTCATCTGAAGACAGAAGTTCTGAGTTCTTCAAGGGGTGTTTAAGGAGTATCTAATGCAGGAAGGGTGAGTTGACAGGCTAGGAAGGGTGAGCTCACTTCTCTGAAAACTGGCTGTCTTTTGATTGTCACCCTGTCTGTGCTTCTGCAAGGAAGATGCCAGAATCTTTTCCGGTATACTATCTAGAACTGCTATATCTAATGCTCAGGTACATGTCTACATTTTCTCAATTTACAATGTATTCTCCCTAGAGAAAATATCCCACAATAGCCTTTTATTGCTTGTTTTTTCATATTTTATTTATTTATTTGATAAAGGGAAAGACACAGAAAGAGGCAGAGGCAGAGGCAGAGAGAGAGAGAGAGAGAGAGAGAGAGAGAGAGAGAGAGAGAGAGAAAAGAGAGGATATGGGTGTGTTCCAGGGCCCCCAGACATTGCAAATGAACTCCAGAGGTATGTATCACCTTATGCATCTGGTTTATGTGTCTACTGGTAAGTCAAACCTGGGTCCTTAGGCTTCACAGGCAAGCACCTTAACTGCTAAGGCATCTCTCCAGCTCATTCATTTGGTTTTATTTGTCAGCCTTTACACAGGCTGTCTTGCCATTCATCTGGCCAATGTGTTTTGTGCTTATTACCTTTCTATTGGATTCTTGGCTCAAGTTCATCACCATATTTGGAATTATGGAAAATTTAAGTAACATTTTCTATATCCCCATGCTTTTCTTGGATGTCTATCCATAAACTGAAACCTATAGTCTGACAGTATTACTTTTCTGGTTCCAAAAGCAATAGATATCTTTTCAAAAACAAAAACAAAAAAATACAAAAAATTCAAATGATGGTGGAAGAACCAATTCATTATTGTGTACAATTAAGACCAGGGAGTATTTTTTTCCATAAGGATCTATTATCCTTTTCTGGAGCATGAGTAGGCTCTCAAAGGTGACCAGAAGATTTCTGATCACAAAAGGCTTTCATCATTTTAAAGGTGTCATTTTTATCTCTCAACAGCCACTGGCTTTGGCAGTATTTGTAGGAATAATCATGGACTTTGGAAAAAAAAATCCTGTGGTTGATAGTTGTTTGACTTACTTCCAAGCTGTGTATGTACTCAAGCACATTTCCTAAACCATCAGAAACTTATTATCTTACCAAAAAAGGAAAATGTTAGTAATTATTGTGTGCTCTTGCAGAAACTAATGCATGGTTGATTTGTTTTGCAGGTCACCACTGTGTGCAGCAGTAACATTCTCCAGCTTTCTTGGACTGTTAAGTAAAACAGCATCCTTTATTTTTATTCAAATATCCATTATACCCTTGTGGGCACTATAGTGACTCATACAAGCAATACATAAGGAACTAAGAGATTTTGTTTCCTTTTGTTAGTACACTTCATAATGTGGATTCATTTATTAAGGGTAGCTTCAAATAAGTACTTAATATACTTTAATCATTTATGAAGCACATAATGAATATTAAATAAGTGATTTCTCCTTTGGAAGAAGTTAAATTTTTATTTTACCACAGGGAAAAATTTGGTAGCAAAGTTCTATACAGCACTGTGTAGAACCTTAAACGGGAAATTTAACTCAACATGTAAAATAAGCTTAGTATGATAAAAGTAGCTCATGCTCCCATAAATTGTGTCCACCTAAATAGCTAAACTAACAAACACTTGATACATAAGGCTCTGTATATTATTGCATCATCTGATTACTAGATCTAAGACCTTAGTTTCTTTACATGGTTGTTCTTATTAAGGTAGATTCATTCCACGCTTTGAAGCTTTGGCTAAGCCCTCCTAAATACATGTTTTTCACTCAAGTCACATGGAGTGCATAGCGACAGACACTATATAATCACCAAGATTTTCATGAAATGCAGTGTGTAGAGTCCAACCCAGCATCACCCACACTGGCTGCACTCTGAGTTGTATTTGGCAGCTATGGATTATTGACACAGCCCAAGTTTGATTGTGTGCCCATCCTTTTATACATTCAGTCAAGTCCACAAATATTTTCTACCTCATATTGTTCTTAGACATTCTTGTCAACTAAGATTAAGATGACAAAGTCCATAGTCGAGAAGATAAACAAATGAGAAGAAGGAGGTGATATACAATAGGAGAAAGCAAGAAAATCAACATATAATTAATGAAAGGATGTTAAAGACATTTTTGAGAATAAAATTATCAAATGTACAGAAAAAAATGAATAGATGGACCATTTGATGAAGGATTGTAAGGAATAAGTCTAGAATATAGAACCATAGAAAAGGATCAGAGATCTTATGAAAATACTGCACTGATTCTCTTTAGCATGAAAATTAGTATTACCTAAGAAGTAGGCTTTAAATTCATGCAAAATATGTACATAAGAATACAGCTTTATCTTACTCTTTAAGAACTATCATCACAACCTACCCTTTTAAAAAGTTCCACTGGTAGGGCTGGAGCGATGGCTCAGAGGTTAAACTCTTGCCTGTGAAGCCTAAGGACCCCGGCTAGAGGCTCAATTCTCTAGGACCTATGTAAGCCAGATGCAGAAGGGAGCGCACACATTTGGAGTTTGTTTGTAGTGGCTGGAGGCCCTGGCACACCCATTCTCTCTCTCTCTGCTTGCTTATTTCTGTATCTCTCTCTCTTTCAAATAAATAAATAACAAAATAAAATATTTAAAAGAAAGTTCCTTGAAGACTCCCACAATGCATGACCCACATTCCCCATTGATGAGGGTCCCTTTGGAAGAGGGAGGACAGGGAGGAGGATAATGGAACCAATACTATGAATGTAAAATCAGAAGAATATAAATTTTAAAAAAAAAAAAAGTTCCATGGGTAACATACAAAGAACTAACTGTAACTTTAAACTTCTTTCTGCACCGTCTTACTCAGTGAGTGCATATATTTTTCATAGTGGGTATGGTACTGAATTTTAGCTGTTTCTGCCTTCTATCAGTTTTTCCAAAAATGATATCCAATACAGTTATATAGTATGACTACCCCTTGAATTATGACACTTAATTGTACTTGTCACTATTGTTAACTATCCTCCATGTGCTTATGACTCTTTTTTTTGTTTGTTTTGTTTTGTTCTTGTTTTTGTGTTTGTGTTTGTTTTTTCAAGGTAGGGTCTTACTCTAGCCCAGGCTGACCTGGAATTCACTCTGTAGTCTCAGAGTGGCCTTGAGCTCACAGAAATCCTCCTACCTCTGCCTCCCAAGTGCTGGGATTAAATGTGTGAGCCACCCTGCCCCGCAGTGCTTATGACTCTTAAAGTTAGTGCTTAATTCTATTCCTATTTTATCTGTCTTCTAGATATTTCTGCTTAGAAGTTCCAGGGAATCCCCAGGATCATTATGATTAAAGTAGAATTAATGATATTTCTTCTTGGAATATGACTTTTTGATATTTTAACATTGTTTCTAATTTAGTATGATTAGAACCTATATAAATTAGAAAACATAATAGTTCTGAAATCATTTTTACATGATAGTAAGAGTAAGAAAAATATGGATCTACTCCAAAAGACCCTAACAAAATGAAAGCAGTGAGTGGTGCATGCCATAAGAACGATTACCTCCTAAAATTATAATCACTGGTCCAAAATAGGTGCAGAATTCAAATATGCACTGCCTAGGGAAATGTTCAATTAATTTATTAAATGAAAATGGTCCAAATCAAAGAGTATTTGCACACAAACAAAACAAATAGGAAAAAGGTATATGGAATGCTCAGAATACCATAGACTAACTTCAACCAAATATAAAAACCAACATAAAATGCTACTATGCATTATATTCATGAAGACATAATGAGCAAAGCCAACAAGGATCTTTGGAGCACTAAGAATTTCAGATACTAAACTTCTTAGAAACAATATAAATTATCAGTATATAATTAAATAGTAAAAATGATCAAATAAATGTATAAAAATGATACAATTTAAAATAATAATATGATTGAGAAACTCATGACAGGCTCAAATTCAATGCAAAATGATTGGATATACTTTCAGGTTTCTTTTTGAGTTTTGTGTAAAAAGTTATGAATATGTTATCTGTAGAGTATTTTTTAGGACAGTGAATCTACTATTTATCATATTCTAATAAAAGATATATGACACTAATTATTTGTCCAAATTCATAAACTCATGTACTAAAATGTGTAAACATAAAGTTTTTAATTTTATAAGATTATTTGGGAAGTAATGCCAGTTCATAATATTGACTGACAAAGAACTTCCTTTGAATGTCTTATAAAACAGTAAGATTAATTTATATATCAAAATACTTCTTAACATAAAACACTGTGCTCCACAAATTTAAAAAAAATACCTAAACAGAGCACAAAGTCATTACCAGTTTATAAGGATTTTACAAATTTAGAAAAGGGAGATTGAGCTGCACATGAACTCTGTTTCTAAAAACTTGTCATTGGACAACACAGGAAAATCTGAATTTAATTAAATGCATACAGTAATGAAACAAGAAATTAAACAAACAATATTTGCTATTAAATCATTTAAAATAAGAAACATTGCAAAAGCACTGCAAGTGGCTATAATTAATAGGAATGTTTTTCAAGGCAACTAGGTACATAGTCAATATGTAAAAATCAGTGACAATTTTGTAAAGTGGCTATAAACATAAAATGTAATTTGTAACACGATGCAATTTACATAATAGCTAAAATGTAAGATTTGTGGGAATATAACTCATCAAAGAAGTATGTGATCTTATTACAAAGTTGAATAACTGATATTGAGGGACATATATGAAGAGTAAAATAGGTGAAGAAGTAGTTTTAGTTTTTTAGTAAACAAACTCATTATTTTAGACATGATTTTTTCTTTAAATTTAGGAATTTTAGTGTCTATAAAGCCCTATTTAAACCTAACAGCTTCTGTTTTTAAAGTTAAAGCAGCTTTCTCTTTCTGAACTGTATCTCTCTGTCATCTCTATATCTTTCACTACCTCATCTGCCTCTCATCTGAATTTCTTTTTGCATGCACACCTTTTCTCCCCGTCATATTATATTTCTCTTTTCTCTCTCATCTCCCTTGTTTCTCAGGTCACACCCAGCTCCTCTCCCCTGTTAACCCACCACAAACTGTGGGCTGTGAGGACTGGAATACATTGCTGATTCACAAGGATCCTGAACCCAACTCCTTGTCTAAAACTCCTGCTCTGAGCCCTTAATAAATTCCCTATTCTATAAACTCCACAAGAGTAGTTGAAGCAATGAGCTAAGAAAGACTGAAGCACTTCTGAAGGAAATGAAGAACAGAGGGAAAGAATACAAACCATAAGGTATCAACAAATATTCTAAAAATTTTATAATTTATAACTTACTCAAGATTTGGGATGAAATTGGATTTTGACTGGAAAAAAGTAAAGAACAATATAAAGAAACAGCATAAGAAAATAACAATATAAATATAAAGAATAATATAAAGAAAATGAATGACTTCATTGTTAAATGATAATTTGATATCTGAGAACCTTTGTCACATCACCTACTGAAGAAAACAAGGCTTAAGAACTAACTTAGACACTTGAGAAAAAGTCTGCAGGTGGAATATGACCTCACATCATAAGTGACTTTCAGTGCTAAGTAGGTTAAGGATAAATATTTATGTGAAAAGAAAAAACTAAAAACTTTGAGAAAAACTATAAATATCTTTATGACTTCTAGCTTCTGAATGATCACTCATTAAGGATCTTAAGCATGTAAATCATACAAGGATGCATTCATTTACAAAATTCATTTGATCAAAAAAAATTTCCTAAAGTTCCTCACATTCTGGGCATTGTTCAGTAGGCAGGAGTTATCTGTCAAGAAAATAAAAAAAAAAATAAAATAAAATAAGAAAATGCTTGCCTTGTGAAGTGTATTTTAAATCAGGTATTTCAATATTTATAACTATCATAGGTAATTACTCACATATTTACTTACCTTCTAAATATAATGAAAAGACAAAAGGAAGATACCCATAAAACTTTCACAGACTTTTTCCACAGAAGGAGAAATAAGGATATTTAGAAAATACAAGAATCTATTTTAGTAAGTAACTTGATTAATTGTAATCAAAGGCATCAAATAAAACAAAATTAAACATTTAATTAAAATGAATATATTCCTAAGTTTTCAGAAGCCATCAAGGCCAATCCATGAAGAAATAGAAAATATGAATTAACAAATAATGGATAAAAATTTGAATCGCTAATCATAAAAATGCCCAGAACAGCTAGTTTAACTGAAAGCTACTAAATATTTAAATAATTGGCTATCATCTTTCTTATATGAATGAACACAACCAAACTAATCACACTTGGTCAGCACTATCCTAACACAGAAACTAGACAAAGGCACTATCAGAAAAATCAATGGGTTTGTAGAAAGAAGACTCAAAGCACAATAGACAAAATCAAATAGAGATTACTTGGACTCCATAAAAATTTTAAACTTTGAGACCTGGAGAGATGGCTTAGTGGTTAAGCACTTGTCTGTGAGCCTTAGAACTCTGGTTTGAGGCTCAATTCCCCAGGACCCACGTAAGACAGATGTACAAGGTGGTGCTTACATCTGAAATTCATTTGCAGTGGCTGGAGGCCCTGGCATGCCCATTCTCTCTCTCTCTATCTGCCTCTTTCTCTTTCTGTCACTCTCAAATAAACAATAAACAAAAATAAAGGAAGCCCAAACAATATTTCTGATAAACATACCTATAAATTCATCCAGAAAGTACTATCCAATCAAATCCAGCAGTATATTAAAATAGACAAGATATGAAAGCAAGATAAATTTATCAACAGATAAATAAGAAAGAAATTATAGTTGATGCATATAATGTAGTATAACATAGTTTTAAATAGATGGTAATGCTGCCATACACAGCAATATTCTTGAACTGTAGGAAGTGATATAACATTAAATAAATATACGGGATATGTGAAATTGTTGAACTGATAGAAAGCAAAGCAAAATGCTTAGGGGTTTGGACAGGGAGAAACATCAATTAATTTTACAAGTATAGAGTTTGTTCTACAATGCCTGCTCTACCACAGTGGCCCTATTGTACTATTGAAAACTAGTTAATAGGATAGACCTCTCATGTTAAGGGTTCTTACTTCAGTAACAGAACAAATTCACTGCATGATTGTTACTTAAGAAGTATTTTGAATTGTTATTGTATTGGATAATTTTGAGCCACTTGCCAACACAAACAAGATGACCAGTACTGTCTGATGAGCTGGGGAACTTGGGTGACAGCTAATGTCTAGCATAGATCAGTTCTCTATCACAAAGTTCTAAATAGTTCCACTATATCACATGAATTGCAAAATTATGGCAGCCTAGAAAACTGTAATAATTTACCATAAATCAGAGTCCAACATGACAAACCCCTCTGGCTGTGCATGTTTCTATCACCAATCTTGAAAAGATTCTAGCATCTTTGGAACGATATGAATTTACTGTTGTCAAAAGACCATTTGTGATGCATATTTTGATGTCAGGATACCAAATAAAAGTACATCTGAGGATCAATAATTTGTGCTAGAATTGGGACAGCTTTTAAAGGTGTGTGTGCATTACACATAGTGCAATTTCTCATCACATCAGTTTGTCTGTGAAATGAGAAAAGTATATATTTATAAATAACAATGAAAATGTTATAGCAGGTAGAGTTGGGACACTTGAATTTAGTAATTCTAGTAGGGATAACCATGAATGAAAAATGCTATTATTTCCACTCCACACTTTTCTGAAATAAAGTAAAAATTAAGCTGAACAAAAGCATGTCTGGTGGAATTTACATAGGGTTTCAGAAGCCTTTATTTCAGTGATCTACTCCCCCAATCTAAAGGAGATAGGAACTTTCTATATGGTTTAAAATGGTTAAAGCTGGGTAGCTCATTAACTCAGTTATTTTCATAGCCATAACTATACAATCTTTAAGTGTGTGTTCACTCTGTACCCTAAATTTATAAATTGCTTATTTAATGATGGGAGAAGCAAGATGAATTTGACTCATAGAGTTTACCTTCCCCAAAATAGACAATTAACTGATTCTATAACTGGGGATCACATGAAGGTGCATGGATAAATTTCTTGGTGATACTAGTGAGGTTTTTAATAAAAATGTGAACTGTTCCAAAGCAGATACACCTAGCCTACTATTGGAAATGCTCTTTGTTTCAAATGACAAAAGAAAAAAGAGAAAAAAAAACATGCTTAAATAGAGACACCCTGCCTTGAATTCCTCTTCTGGTTTCTTGTAGGATGATGTTCAAGTAGCACTGGGTAAGAAGAAATATTCACCATTTTAATATATTCATCTGGCTCTTTTTTATTTCTAAGCAGACTTATAACTCTGCCTTACCTTTGACATTTAGTGTTAGTTTAAATGTAAAATGTCCCTTATAGTCTCATGTATTTTTGGTTAAGCCTCATACTCAATCCCAAGACAATAGCAATTTTGGAGGTGGAGGCTTGCTGGAAGAAGTATGCTATTTGGGGAGAGCTTTGTGGTGGGATAGCCCAGCTCCCCTTGTCTAGGTGAGCTCACTCACTTGCTCTTTACTTCCAGCTATCATGGTAAGATGTAATAACCAGCCCCTAGTCTTCCATGTTTTCCTGCCATAATAAAATTTCTCCTTCAGACTATAAGAAACCCTGTCTTCCTATCAGTTACATTTTCTTGAGTGTTTTATCTCAGCAGTGAGAAGGCGACTGTTACAATCACTTTCATATATTTCATTCTGCCTATCCATTTGTGTTTTCCTGATTATGCTGTTTGCCCTCATTGCTTACCTCTTTAACCATGAGATACCCTTCCCAGTACTTTCTCATTTCTGACTAGTATATGGCATCTCACTTATGCTTTAAGAGTCAAGTAAGTGATGCCCCTAAATATGGGAAACTGTCTAGATACCTTCTCTAGTCCCCGGGATTATATATATAATATAAAACTAAAGTGGAGAAAACCATAAAAAATCAGAAAATAAAAAGGACCGTCATTCAAGAGTCAACTGCCTGAAAAGCTGGAAGCAATTGATGCACATATTTCACTGTTAAGGGGATAACTATGACTTGGAGGAACTGGGTAGTGATGAGAGCAAGAACATGTCTCAAGATATGAATCTTGGTGAAACTCTTCCTAGGAAGTGATTTTATAGAGGCCATGTTCTTTTTTTTTTTTTTTTTTTTTTTTTTTTTTTTACCTGAAAGAATGAGTTGTATGATGCATGTTAAAGTTAGGCCACCTCCTAACCTTGAAGCAAAAGGCACAGCAGAAGACAAAGTGAGGTGAAAGAACAAAACCAAGAAGAGGATCATACAGGGAAAGTTCAGCCCTGTAGCTCCATGAATCCTGGATCAAATTATCAGTAGTCAGGAAAATGTCTCCCAGAACAGTAATAAGAATGACAGTAATTGGACACTACTAAATGTCCTCTAGACTCAATATGTAGGGACTAACCATTGAATAAATTATGATCATCACTCAGTCATCCTATAGACTAGTACATCAGCAGGTCTGCCTGTGCATGCTGATTTCAAATTAGTGTTTAGCACCTCACTCTTAATTTGCATGACAATATGTCTCTATATAAAGAAAGCTGCCATCATTTTGAAAAAGGAAGAGCCCACAGAACAATCCTCAAAGGAAATAAAGTACGTCAATCTAAAAGGGCCAGTGTTAATTGATCTATTAAGACTATGATAAGATAAAAAAGGAATAATTAGAGTCAAGAAAGTATTTGAAATTAGAAGTGTTAATGTTGAAAGAAGAAAGAATATAAAATGGGGAAGATGAAATTGTGTGTTTCTCTGGAAAAAGGAACACCTCCACTAAAAAAAAAAAAAAAATGGAAAATAGGAAAGGGTAAGATAAGAGCTGAAAGAAGTGCCAGAAAGATGAGCAGAATAACAACTTAATGCTTGTAATCAATCTTCTAGGCTGGGATGGGAAGACATAGACCCTACGCATGTTAGGCACAAACCTCACACATTGTATTTCTAAACTTTGCAGAATTAGGCACTGCTTGTTTACAACCACAAATCCTGGTACTGTCGTCATTGGTATGCTGGTACTGAGCTATCTGGTTCTTGTTAATACTTCCCATCATCAACTCCTGCTTCCTGTTTATTGTAGGTATGATCTGTGGAAATCCAGGTACCCTTACTCTTGATGCACACACAGGAGGCCGTTTCAGGTGCTGTCATGGGAATTTGTTCATAAAGTACTGTATTTCCTCCAAGTAGGAAAGGTTTAAAATGCTGAACACCACTGATAAAGATGCCCAGTACATAAGATTACTAGCAAAATAAGAGAAATTACATAAAAATTCCTCAAGTGAAGGCAAATAAAAGCCCAAGTGCTAGGAGCAGAGCGACTGAGTAGGTAGTCCACACGAGAACAGGAAGATGGTGAGTACTTGCCCACGTGTCTCCAGGCAACAAGTGCTATGAGAAGGGTGATTAATTACCTAGTCCACCTGGACAAGGATGATGGCGAGTTCTTGCCTAAGTGTCCCCAGGCAAAAAAGAAGCAGTCACACCAACCTAACAAAATCAACAATTTAAAAATTTTTCGTTGACAGCAAATGTGAAGAATTCGAGTGTTCAGAAAATAATATTAGGATATACTTGATAGCTCTTATATTTAAAAAAAACCTCACAATGGATCCCAACGTGACAAATAGTCAAAAAGTAAAATCTAGTATATTATTTGTTGAAAGAAAATTTAAAAAAATACAATACTAGTTGTCAACTTGATTTGTCAGTACCTTTCAGACACAATGTCATAATTGTGGTTTGACTGTATATTGAGAAAAGCAAATGGGAGAAGAGGTGGTAACAGAAAGCTTTCAATAGGTGATGTCAAGAAACCAACGTAGATGAGACGAGTATTTGCAGAATTTAGAACAATGAGGTTAATATTCAATGATGTGAAAGTCTCTATGAAATAGGACTTTAAATTAGGGAAGAAAATAGAAAAAAATTTGCTGAAAATAAATTTGGACAATTTTTAAAAAGAGAAACTAAAATACCAGATATTTTCATCCATTGATTAGTTGAATCCATGATGGGAAAATCATGAGTAAGCCATGACACTCTTATCCACCCAGAAAACAATAGGTTATAATTCTGTTACAGGATTCTCATTATAATCATGGACTTGAAGAGTTCCAACCCAAATCATACTTCTTTCCAGTTTCACAACTTTAAAAGTACTCCTGAGCCAGGAAAGAGAAAAAAATATAGGATTGACTTTTGCTAGAAGAGTATTTTTTTGCCCGAAGAGTATTAAGAATAAATCTCTGAAGTTATATTTCCTGTTCTGGGTTAAAACATGCAAATCTATTAAATGCTACAAAGAGAAACAGCCAGTGAGTTTTAATTAATTTGGTTTCAAACAAAGTAATTGTCTATTGTTTTAGCTTTAGGCTGTTTTCTGAAAAAAAATCAAATAATTATTTGGAAGAAATACGTAAAGTCATTTGCTCTGAAGAACATGGGGTTTGACTTGACAGGGCTATTAAAAATAGTTAATGGAATCACTAAGACTTACTTGAATCTTTTATAGAAACATTTTCATACTCAATCTACACAGAAATATTAATTTTTAAAACACAGATGGAGATTTTATTATCCTAGGAGGGAGAATATTCCACAGAACTCTCTACTTGTGAGTTGGATGCACAGACAGGAAAATCTTGCAAAAGTGGAATATTAGAAAAAATAATCAATTTTTAAAAATGACAAAATGAACTTAAAAATCCTGGTAACTTGCCATAGATGGACCTGGAATGAACTTTTTTCCCACTGATCAAAGACTTAAATTCAAAGTATACTCACAGGGACAGTAATGAAAGTTGTTGGGCACCATTGAGAAATTAAAGATAAATGCGGTTGTTCTCTGACATAGGATTCATTTTCTTGGACTAAAATCAGTACCACTAAATTTTGATTAAATTTGAAGATTGTATCTCTCAGAATCAATTTGTTCTGTGGTCAAGTTTTATTTGGTATCTTTGAGAACACACACATGCTAAACACAACAGAAATGATATTTTACTTGTTTTTCTAGGACTGTGATTTTTATGTAACAAATTAATTTTGATGATAAAGAGTAATAGTGACGTATCACATTATTTCCACAGAGTCCAGGTGTGGAGACCAGAGTTTGAGTTGTAGTATTTCTGTGTGCAGTGACTAAAGAAACGACACTTATCTCAGCTATTTGTCTGTAAAATACAAAGAGAGAACTGTGATTTCTCTGAGCTTCTGTGAAGCTTGAAAATCAAATGTTCCTGTATGATTAGGGATGGCAAGAAATATAGTCTGTCTATCCATTTCATATGTCCTATGTTCTAGGCCAGCAGTGTATGACTTTCACTGTCAAGATATTTGTGAGCTCTGTGGCCATGTTACCTGGGCTCTTATCCCAATTTTGCCACTCTATTAGGTGTGTGATTTCAAGCAAGTTACCTAACTTGTCTAGCTTTTGTTAACCTCACTCATAAAATAATGACAATGATAGTACATAATTCTTCTATAGAATAGGAATAGTTAGTACTTATAATGTTGTTGGAAAGATTAAATGAGTTAATCTCTATGTAAAGGGCTTACAAGAGTGATTTTCCAGGGCTAAAGGTATATCTCAGCAGTAGAGTGTCTGGCTTTCATGTCGAAGGGCCTTGGTTTGATCTCAAGAATGACAAGAAAGAAAGGAAAGAACACTTTTCATTTGATAAGTGTTAGCAATTATATACATACATAAATTTATTTAAGCCTTCATAAGTGGTCAAAACTTTCTGCCCCCCCCCCATTTTTTTCATGCCAGAAATTGAACCCAGGGCCTTGGGCTTTCTGTTAATCACTCTACCACTAGTTTATGCCTCTAGCTAATTAAACGCAAATCAAATTAGGTTTTTTTTCCCCACTCAGTGCTAGAGGAAAAGCTCACGGAAAACCTTGAAAAGAAAAGATAAATTCTCTAGAGAGCAAAGAATCAAATGGCTAACATAAAGGTCTGTCATACTGGATCCTATTGAAGTACAACAGGATGAAAATAAATAAAAACAAATCCCTTTCTGCATCACTATAATCTTTGCATAGTAATGTTCCTTATTTTTCTATTTTAGATCAAATTCCTCATAGAATGTTCAATTATTTTGAGACTTGTTCTGATTTTTGCATTTATAAAAATTGCTACTTGTCTACTGGTTTGCAATCATATTTGAATATAATATTCTGTCATTACTAAAAAAAGGCTGCTAAGTACTGCAATGGTACTTTTACTTTTATTTTACTTTTACTTTTACTTTTATTTACTAAAATAAAATCCGAGGAACTTAAGGTTATGACAGATCAAGAGGAATAACAAACATTCTTGTCTGATTTCAAGCATCACTTTAACATGGTTAGTGGGTACCTTGATGGATCTCAGGATAAATGATGGAAATGCATAGCTTTGCAGAGGTAGTAGTAATTCTCATCTATTTCTTTCTTGCTAAGTTATGGTTACTATGACAATAATCACTCATCACCAATTTGATTTTTACCAATAAGAAGCCCTATCCACATACTTTTGAAGAGTTGTTTTCAGTTTCTTATGACTTTCTTTTTCCTATTTTATTTATTTGAAAGAGAGAGAAAGAAAGAGCAAGAGAGAGAGAGAGATAATGAATGAATGAATTGGCACACCAGGGCCTCCAGCAAAGGAATTCCTGAGGCTTGTGCCACCTTGTGCTTCTGGCTTTATGTGGGTACTGAGGAATTGAACCTGGGTCCTTTGGCTTTGCAGGCAAGTGCCTTAACCACTGAACCATCTCTCCAGCCCTCTTATGACTTTTAAGTATTTGTTTTAATTGTTTGATAGTGAAGAGAGGGAGCAAAATAAAGCTTGTCACAGTTGGTCAAATTATGAGCCATTTATTTTACATATATATTTCAATTTGTATTTTAGGTCAGTCCCAGGTGCTCTATTTTATGTTGTCCCAGAAAACATAGTGTTTGTTTGGATTTGAATCCATACATATCTTATTAAATAAAAACATTGTCCAAATGCAATTGTCTTTGGGTCTATCTTCATAAAATTAGAGAAAGTTTTGAGCAAAATTACAAAAATTATACAATCCAGATGAATTCAGAATAAATTTCAGTACTTCTGTAGTTCCAAGATATGTTTTAGCAACTCAGTAATCTGGCTGTAATCATATTCAATGGGCAGAGACTCTGACTCCAGCCTGTAAAATGGAGTTTTGTCTGATACATGAGCTGGAAGAGAACTGCCATTATTGGCAGAGAGGACATCTGACAATTATTACAACTGAATTACTTCCAGCATATTTACCAGAAATAGATAAATGCATACAACTGAACTTATCACTTATAATATATTCTAGTAGGTACATACACAGTACTTTATACGAAATAACTTACTGAAACCTCTTAGCAACCCTGTGAGCGACTTATAGACAACCAGAAAATCTTCAGGATCTAGTGATAACTTGGTCCTAGGCAGTCCCATAAACTTATCCATGGTGCCAGGCTGCCAATGGTATGTTCCAAGCTAAATGTGATATTTGAAGATTAAGGCCTCAATCAGGAATTGAATGGAAATGCAAAATATAGCTACCCTGCCTTATGAAGCTGAGAAAAACATAAATTAATGCTTCCTCTCATCCTGGAGCAGCTTATATAGTGTTGTCAACATAGGAAGCAGATAATTAAGAAGTGATGTTTTGTTTGTTTGAGGTACCTTTCAATACACATGCAAATGTTTGGCTTCTAGACAAAGGAACTACATTTTGAGATATAATCACAAATAAACCCCATAACCATGATGAAAATGTTTAGATGTTTCTACATTAAAAAACAAACAAAAGCAGGCATGATAGCTGATGCTTGCGATCTCAGTTACTTTGGAGACTAAAGCAAGAGGAACCCCAGGGTCCATAAGTTCAAAGCCAAACTGAGCAACCTAGTGAGACCCCAACGCACTGAAATTGAATGTCTTAAGACAACTCTTACTTCATCAGCTTGTGATTTTGTGGCGAGTCTAGGAAGTTTTTTGGTCTGGCTGGTTTGGCAGATCTCTTCAGTTTTGCCCATGAATTTTACACACCTTGGCAGCCAACTGTGGGCTAGATGATCAAGAATGACTAACCCAAGCTGACGTTTGGACACTCAGCTCCTGGGACCCTTTGTATTTCATATGTCACTTGCCTATCCAGTTTTAAACAAATTGTGACAGTGGAAGGAGTCCCAAGAGTAGCATGTCCTCATGCACATGTGCTTTGCAAGCCATAAACTGATGTCCCTGTAGACAAACCAAATCACTTGGGTGGTCAATGTCAGTGCACAAAAGGATCTATAAGCATGGAGAGAAGCATGGAAATCATACCCATTCGTTCATACTCATACCACAGATGGTGATTCTAATTAAAATTCATCAGTTATTGATATTAACTAGATTTAAGAAGAAAAGGATTCCATGCTTAACGTAGCCCAGTGCTTGAGAGTTCTTATAAAATAATAGTGGCAGAGGAGGAAACTGATTACTAGGAAGGATGCAGAAGGTTTAGCCCTAGGACATGAGTAGTGACACAAATACAACTAGATGTCCCTTCCCTGATGCTCATGGGCTGAGTGACAAAAGTGAATGATTATATCTATATTATATCTACTTTTTTATGCTTTAGTTTCATCTATAAGAAAAAGGATTTAAAGATTAAATTAATTCTTTCATTTAATATGTAATAATGTCAATGTAATAATGAATCTTATAATAGGCAGCTTGTTTATCTATAAATTACTAGATATATTTAATGAGTATAAATTTTATTTTTAAATCATGAATCAAATCACTTGTAGTCACTGTGTTGAGTATGTATATATATGCTATGCATACATGTATGCATGGTAATGTGTGTGTGTATACATGAGTCTGTGCACATGTATGTGTGTGAATGTGTGCATTTGCAGGATAGAGGTCTCCCTCTATAGCACTCTACCTTATTTACTGAGGCAGGATCTCTCACTTGAATATAGAGCCCACTTATGCCTCTAGTCTAGTTAGCCAGCTTACTCCCAGGATCTTTTTTGTCTCTACCTTCCCAGACTGGAATTACATAGTCTGCATGCTGCCATGTAAACATGGAATTTGTTTGGTGCCAGGGATCTAAACTCCAGCTCTTATATTTGTGTTAGTACTGTATCCACTGTCGCTGAGCCATCACTCACCACTCCCACAAACCTTTGTAAATAACTTGAACTCAAAAGAGGGGAAGAGTGAAGAAAGATGTGAAACAAACTTCTCGTAAAATACCAAGCTGGTAAGATGATTGCAGTTGTGTAAATTAATTTCCAATAATCAAGTCATAATTTAAATACAAAGTAGCTTTATGCCTAGATTTGTTCTTGACACTATTTAATAATCACCTTAATAGTGATGTTAATATACATTTTAAGGTTAATATGTACTTATTTTTCATACGATGTAAAGTCTTTTAATTCCATTCTTACCAGATTTGTGCACTTTTGTAAATCATTAGACATAATTATTTGTCAAAAGTATAATTCATGGTTGAAGGAGATCATAATAGTCAAGTCCTCAGGGAAGTCAGTCTTTCCACTCACATTTGTCCAGTCTTACATTGGCACCTGTCCTTTCTTTGCTTGAGATACTGAACATGCAGCATTCAGGAAAAAAAAAATCCCATTCCTGAGTGATTTTAATGGGGGAATCCTTCATGGGCTATGCAAAAATCTCCCCTCAAGGAGAAATGACATACATGCCTATCCACTGTGGATTCTTCTGGACAAGAAATTCACTATTCTATGAGTGCCCCAACTAATTTTATCAGCCTGTGACACATTTCAAGTCTAGTCCAACATTTTATTCAGCTCAGTCAGAGATCTGTTCTAAGTCTGCTGAAATGCTGTTATTCAAAATGTGAAGCTTCATTGGGCTACTGGTGTGGCTTGGCTTTCAGCTTGATTTTTATGATGGGAAGGAGCTCCAGTAAAAACATAAATAAAAGTTACAGTACCAAAGGTAAAACTCAGAACTTCCAGATAGATCCTCATTACTCTGCACAGTCAGCCTGGGAAAGAGCACAGAGGAGACAGAATTGGCCTCTCACAGCAAGTGAGACTTCAGAGGATTAGCAGCTGACCTGTCAGAGCCTGAGAAGTTTCTGTTCAACCTCACACAATTCATGGCACAAACATGCTGTGGGTTGGGAGACATGAGAACTCTCAGGAAGTTTCAAATTAGGCATTTTCCTTTGTGGAATTTGGGACTTAATTATTCAACTATTGGAGGAAAAAAAAAAAAAAAGCTTTTAAACTTAACATTATCAGAAATTTAATGGTACCTTCTGTGCAAAGAAGTGGAAAGACCCTTTCTTAAAACAGGGGAAGACACAGCATCATCATCAATATGAAGGACTGAAATGTTATATGCGTTGTCTAAATTCATTCTCCATTTCAACTAAGAATAGCTACAATTTTCCATTTTTTTCTCTTTTGTTTTACAAGTTAGGAAATTGAAGCTCAAAGGTTAAAGAGAATTACTTCAAATAAGATATTAGTTAAATTTTACCCACCATTTTCTCTTCTTTTAAAGAAAAAACAAAACCAAACAAAACACAAGTCTTATTTCACATATGAGGACCTTGAAGAATAAAGCCAGTAAGAGATTTGCCTCAAATCATAAAGATACAAGTAGAAAAGGTAGAGATGTGAATCAATTCTCTATAGAAGCTCAAAAGCGGAGCTCATTACATTTAGCTCTTGTTGGAGACCGCTGAGCCAAACTGCAACCATTTGGAGGAAGAAGCCTCCACTCTTTGTGTTAAGATTTCAGCTTCCTGAGTTCCTGTGAAATTTACCAAGCCTTCCCAAAAAGCCTGCTTTGATAAGAACAAGAATGTAACCTAAAGATGTGTATCTTAAACAGGACTGATGTAAATCCGCCCTGCCTGTAATCTCAACAGACATTCTTGAGGCCTATCACTCAAGAGACCCCTGACCCTCTGGTAGTCATAAAATCCATTAGGCAGTCATAAATCCCATTTGCCTTCTTCCCGCCTCCCCTATAGCCATAAAATCCCATTTGCCCTCTTCCTGCCTCCCCTATATATACCTCTGTATGAATAATAATAATAAAGCCTTGACTGGTGTGGAAGCAAGGCTTTCTTCTTTGTGTCTGCTTGTCTCTCTCATCCAGGAGCAGCCTCCCCTCGAGCCCCTGTTGAACCCCGCCGGCCGGGGCAAGCTCTGATTACAACTACCTGCTGTGACAACAGACAGGGATCAAATAGAAACAACTATTCTTCAGCTTTTCAGAAGCTAGTATGTAGACTTTACAAGGAAAGTTTCATAGAGCAAACAAACAGCATGTGAAGGGTAAATGGTTGAAGGAATGAAAGAAAGAAGGGCTGCATGGAAGAGTAATAGAAGGAAGTTGAAAATATACAGAAGTGAATCTAACATAGGTTAGTTTCCTTTTATGCACAGTAAATTGTATGTTGACCTAATTGCTTTATGGAAGTCTAATTAATAGAATTTGATAAATGTCACAAAAACTATCATCACAGTGAATATAGTGAATATTTGGTTACCGCAAACATTTCTTGACAATAACGTGTCATGCAGGTGAGGGTTTATTTCTGCACTGTGCTTTGGTGAGCAGTCCTGTCTTATATCACTCCATGATGCCCTGCTTACTGTAAGTTAAAATTAGTACTGCAACTAAGTTGTCTTTGTTCTTATTAAAATTAGTTTTAATATTGAGGGGTCCTCCCAGAATTAACTGATGGTTTCTATTTGTTATTATTTCCTCCCTAGTAATTTCCACAGAAGATTTAGAAGCAGGTATAAATATCTAAAAAGAAGCAAAAAGTCACTATTGGAATTTTGCTTAGGATTACATTGAGTCTTTAGATCAATATGAGGATAATTAACATCTTAATATTACTAAGCCTTTAAATGCATACACCAGGCATAGCTCTCCTTTATCTCACTTAACTTAGTAAAGCTATGGAAATTTCAGTGTAATTTGATAGTGCTTTTTTAGACATCCATGATTATGTCATGTTTTGCTATTATAAATAGTATTTTTATAATTCCTGATGTACTGGTGCAACTATAAATAATGTTTAAAATTGGTCATGTATCCTGTAATATTCCTGAATTTACTTTTTGGATTATTATCCTTATAACTAATGCTGGATTTTCTATGCAATTGATCATGTCATGTGTGAATGAAAGCATTTTTCTGCAGTTCCTATTTAATATTTTTTAAAATTAACTGTTTATTATAATGATCAAAATAAATTTCTAATGTATATACCATACTCTTATCCCTGATTATGGGGAAGACACTCATTTTCTTTTCCTTTTATGAGATCAGCTATTCGTTCTTGGAATTGATCTTTATGGCATAATCTGTATCTCAGCTATAAATTTTAGTGAGGTAAGAATTCTAAAAGGGAGGGATACTGGGTTTTTCAAGTGGTTGTTTCTGGACCTATTGTGTTAATTATATATTTCTGTACACTATGATGTTAAATTACATTTTTCAACTTTTTAGCTGTTGAACCATTTCTGAATTCCTGGGTGTACTGAATTTTCTGAGATTTTTATATAGAACCTAGGTTTCCTTTATGTAATCTGGTATAAAGCTAACTTCCCTTTGATTCTGATCAAAAATTTGTTTGAGTTTTGATATATTGTATCTTCTACAGAACTTTCCCCTCAGAACTTGTTTAAATTATTGGTAAACATCATTGATAATTTCCCTTATGACTGTATTTATATGTGAAAAATTTATAAGTCTTTGCATTTTCTTCAAGCACTCAGATGAAAGTTATACAGGTGTTGCTTCCTGTCAATAGTATTATTTATGTGCTTTCATATTTCTTTTTCTACCTCATTTTTATAGTTTTATAGTGAATCTTCAGTTTACAAATCTTTTCTCATGCATTATTTAATCTGTCCTTAATACTGTCTATATTATTTTCTACCTCAGAAATCGTAGTTTTCATAATTAGAATTTCAATTTTGTTCTTTTGTATAATTCATGCTTCATAACTTTTTTAAACATACAGAGTATAATTATTCAAACTCTTTGCATGCTCTTGTCTCTAAAAACTTTGTCAGTTCTGATTGACTTAGTTATTTATGAAGAATTTTATTTTACTTCTACTTAGCATGACTTATCATTTTTTTAAACTTTTTAAAAATTTTAATTATTTATTTATTAGAGACAAAGAGAAGGAGAGGGAGAGGAAGAGTGAGAATGAATGTGCCAGGGCCTCTAGCCACTGCCAATGAACTCCAGATGCATGCACCACCATGTGCATCTGGCTTACATGGGACCTGGAGAATCAAACCGGGGTCCTTAGGCTTCGTAGGCATGCACCTTAATGGCTAAGCCATCCCTCCAGCCCTGATCATTTTTTTTTTATTAGAGAGAGAGAGAGAGAGAGAGAGAGAGAGAAAGAATGGGCATGCCAGAGGCCTCTCAGCAGCTGTGAACGAACTCCAGACACGAGTGTCCCCTTGTGGGCAAATGTGGCATTGTGCCCTTGCATCACTTTTTGTGTCTGGCTAAACGTGGGACCTGGAGAATCCACCAGGCATTCTTAGGCTTCGCAGGTGGGCACCTTAACCGCTCAGAGATCTCTCCAGCCCCCTGATCATTTTTAGTAGTATATCAGATATTTGAACTTTATGAAATTTAGTTCATATAGTCACTTAAATAAGTATTCCCAAGAATTTGTTTCAAAGTAAGGTTGAATGACTTGGGAATAGTTATCTCCTTGTCTATTGTGTTGTTACCCTTTGTCAAATGAGGTTAGCATAGTAATAATCCTATGGCCAGTTATCCCTTACCATTGAATTCCTTCATTTTTGGTACCCTTACCCAATGAATCTCAAGTATTTCCTTTTTGACTGAAGTGATTTGCCACTATTCTAGCCCTCTACCACTATTGCATAACTACTCCTGTCAATCTTTTGTGTGATTGCGTCCCACTTCCCAAAGTCTTCTTCTATCCTTGCATTAATCAGAACTCAAATGAAGGGTTTTATCAGACAACTTTCTATGTTTACATGTCTCGTTTCAGCTTTCTCCTTTTCCATACACTAGCCTGTGATCAATATGGTCATTCCAATCCTCTCATTGCAGGTGGACTGCTGAGTTCTGTCTTAAGTTCCCCTTCCTTACTTTGCAACTTCAACATCTCATTTGTTTTCTGCTTCTCAGGCATTGCTATCTCCCTCATCCATGCCTAATGTTTTGAACATGTTTTGATTTTTCAAGCAGTGTTTCAAATAAAGTCACATTACCTCCTCTTGCCTGGAGAAAGAATATTTTACCAACAACAGGTATTTATAACAGGGGATTGAACAGCAGTAGCAAGATCATTTTTTAGAGGTGTCTGGGTGCTGTATTGTAGAAAATAAAATTGTCTTCATTTTTAATTTTTTTTACTTATTTGTTTACTCAAGACACAGTGAGAATGAGGCAGATATAAAGAGTATGAGAAGCTGGGCGTGGTGGCGCATGTCTTTAATCCCAGCACTCGGGAGGCAGAGGTAGGAGGATCGCCGAGAGTTCTAGGCCACCCTGAGACTACATGGTTAATTCCAGGTCAGCCTGAGTGAGACCCTACCTTGCAAAACCAAAAAAAAATAAATAAATAAATAAATAAAAGGCGTAAATAAATAAATAAATGGAGTAGAAGAGTATGAGGTCATCAGGGCCTCCTGCCACTCTAAGCAAACTCCAGATGCATGAGCCACTTTGTGCATCTGGCTTTGAGTGCCACTGGCATTGAAACAAGTGTCTTTAACTGCTGAGCCATCTCTCTAGTCCCCCAAAAGTAGTTTTTTAAAAACATTTATTTATTTATGTATTTATTTATTAGAGAGAGAGAGAGAGAGGGAAAGGCAGATAGAGAGAATGGACAAGCCAGGGACACCAGCTGCTGCAAACAAAATCCTGATGTATGCACCACCTTTTGCATCTGGTTTAAGTGGGTTCTGGGAAACCAAACTTGAGCCAGGAAAGCTCCTTAACTGCTAAGCCATCTCTCCAGCCCTACCAAAATTGTATTTAATCATACTTCTTCCTACAGCCTTGTGGTTGTTTGAATGGATGTTCCCCCAATAAATTCAGAAGGTAATTAAACTTGTAACTTAGATCTCCAGCCTGATTGGAGCAGGTGTCACTAAAGCAGGTCTAGGGTCCAGCCTGAAGGTGTGTTTGGGGCAAATCTGAGACGTCAAGTATGCCGAGAGCAGTTTGATCTCTGCCTGGGGTTCCCTGGTGCTTGGCTGTCATTTTTGCTTTTGCTTTTTTGTGAAAATTTTCTCTTTTTTCAACATTATGGAATTTCCCTTGGATTTGTAAGCATCAATAAAATACATTCCTCCCATAAAATGTCTGGTTTAGAGGTTCATCCCAGCAATATGAAGGTTACTATGACAAGCCTGGTGAAGTAAATGTGCATGTGCTATCAAATATTAATTAAATTTGTAGCCATTGGACAGTAGGTTAATAATTCTCTTTGTTTTTACCTGCTACTATTTGAAGGACAGGGCATAATACTGGAAGTATTTGTGGACTAGTATCCATGTCCAGAATTACCATTTCCTGAACATGTAACCTTGGGATGTTATTTGTTAGCTATTGACAAGCTCCATTTTCACCACTTTCAAAATTATATTCATATCTGACTTGTTCATTTTTCAAGGACTACTGCCAAAATACATTAAGATCACAACTATGATTAATATTTTATTGTAATGTATAAATATATCAGTTATTGTTAAAATTATGCCAATTTTTCTTTCAGGGAATTTAAATTCTTGAGGCTCTTGAAAGTTATAGCTTAACTTTTTATTCTTAGGAAACTAAAAGGCTGTGTTTTCTTTATGAGATGCACAATGGAGTCTCCTAGAATGACTGCTGGACTCTAGCCAAGTAATTCTATATTACAAGCTAACTTTGCCACAGTGTAGTTGAATGAATTACTATACCATTCAATTTTTAAATTATAAAACAAGAAAAATAATATCAGCTTTGTGTGGCTTTGTAATGTTCAAGTATATGAATAAGTACACAATTGAAGTGATTATAAAATGATATCGTTGCTCCCTTAAGAAACCTGTGTGACTAGTTCATTGCAAAAGAATGTGTTCTTCTCTAGTCAGACTTTAGCATTCAGACTCCAAACATCAGTCATCTTTGAATCCTTTCTAACCATGAGCATGCACACCCAATCATTTCACCAAATGTTCCTTCAATGTTTTCAGGCTCTTTGATACTGGTGACAGTGCCTATTTCAACTGTATTGACATTGCTGTTTCTTCTCTCCTTTTGTTAATGGATCAGTGTCATAATTTTTTTCCTTTAGTTTTTTGCAGAAATCCATGCATTTCATTTGGCCCTGCCTTATGATGACATTACTGTATTCACATGTAGGAAATCTTTAAATTTCACTTCTGAAAGTAGCTTAAAATTCACATTCTTTTGACTAACAAAGATTATTTCTGAGCAAGTCCATATTTCTTTCCACCTATTTGCTCCCATGTAGCCTAATGAACTCTGTACTTTGATCAGTCTGAGCGACTAAACATGCATCTTTATCATGTGACTCAAACTATAGCCTCCTGGATAATTTTTCTATATAATAATAAACTTTAGGTGTATTGCATTATTTATAGGCCTGATCTAATTATAGATATCAATATCAGCACACTCATCAGATATCTACCATTTTCCTAGCAAGAATATTTCATGTGTAAGTCACAATATAATCCATAAGCCTTTGTATACAAACAAATCAAGGCATATAATTTTTAAGGCAATTTACCAAGTGAGGGCTAAATGTAGTTGTGACACCAGTCATAGATGTCAGTGGCAGAGACCATGTATTATTTGTGGTTGATTCATATTTTGTTATCAAGCTGACATGGATTCAAGGTCCAATCTTCATTTATAAGCTTATCTATCCTGGAAAAGCTATCTATTTTGAGCCTTAACTTTATCATAGTAACATTCCATTAAAATATTGTCAAAGTTGGGCTGGAGAGATTGCTTAGTGGTTAAGGCATTTGCATGCAAAGCCAAAGGATCCCAGTTTGATTCTCCAGGACCCACATAAGCCAGAGGCACAAGGGGGTGCATACATCTGGCATTCATTTGCAGTGGCTGGAGGCCCTGGCATGCCCATTGTCCCTCTTTCTCTTGCTTTCTCTCAATCTGCCTCTTTCTCTCTCTCAAATAAATCAATAAATATATTTTAAAAAGGAAAGAAAAGGTTAAAAAAATATTGTCAAAGTTAAAAGTGGAGATATGAGATACTAATTATATTTCAAAGTATGCAATAAAAAACAATACATGTTTTTTATCATTGGTGACATTGATACCTGTTTATTTCTTCCATGTAATAATGCTTCTCTCTTTCCTCTCCCAGCTTTCCTTATAACAGAGCTGTAAGAAAGCAGAGTGATTGATCTAAACATTAGGGGGCTGAAATTAGCCTGGACATCTTTGACCTTAGCAATGTTCTTCCAGATGTTGGATTTCATTCCCATAGTGGTGATTTACAATAAATGACACATTTATGAATAGCCCTGAAGGAAGAAATTTATTTTGATGAGAAGCAAATGATGCTCCCATTGAAATACAAAATGGCTCTGCTAAGATTAATGGTCTTTCCAGAAATGTCAAAGTAATTAATAACAATTAGAAGTTTAATATATAATGATGTCAACTGCTTGGGAGCAATAGATAAATGTGCTTAAGTGTGTGAGAAACTGTCTTTTAGAAAGGTAATTCCACTATAAACCAGGTATATTTATAAAAACATCTATATTATGAGGAAAACAAAAATGACAAAAGCCAAAGGATATCAAAGAATTACAAAGAACACTAGGACCCAGGGAGTCTCAGAAGCTCACAAAAGCAATCTACCTCCTGATGTTGTTTTCAGTAGTCCCTTTGAGTGGTGAACAGCAGAAAGGACAAGGGGAACGATACAAGGCTAGTCTAAACACATAAATTTGGATTCTGTGTCATCACAGTGTTCTGCTGCTAGCAATAGTAGAAAACCCAGGGAGGTTTAGAATGGTGAATGACACATAGCAGAAAAAGATACACTTTCTCTTTTAAAATTCTACCAGGAGTTTTCAAAATGTGGTCCTTAGATTAGCAGCAGCACCCTCATCTAGCAAATCATTATAACTGAATATTATGAGGCTGAACACCGCACTTCCCCCCGCCCCCCCCCATTTCCCTAATCAAATCTTAGTGCCTTTGACCTGCCAAATACATTTTATCTAGTCTTCCAAATGATGAGAAAACTGTGAAAGCTGGTTTGTTGAGAAAGTTCATAACTGTTGTGAATGCTCAGGGACCTGGTAAGGAAATGCCTGATTGAGGTGCAGGTAGGGGAAGCTCAAGATCTCAGGGCATGCTGGCCCCAGGCAGTTCCTGGATCCCCACACGAGACGTGTTGGAGCAGGTCCACAAACAAGGATCTGTCTGAAATCATTGACCCCCGACTACCTCCACAAACACTTGTCCCAGTCAGACCCTACAACCACTGTGACTGAGACGCAACCCCAATAGTGGGATCCCTGCTATCACTTTACTCTGCTTGCCATCAGCAACCACATCCAACCCCACCACCAAGGACCAAAAAGTGAGTAACAGAGACTACAGGAGCCTGCTTGGTCACTGAGTTGCCTAGGCCTTCCAAGGCTCTACCCAGAATTCCCAGGAGAGTGAATACACAAGGAAGATCCAGCTCAGACTGCCCAGTCAAAACTTGTGAACGTATCAGCCTACTGTTACTACCTTGACAAAACTTGAACAATACAATCAACACACACTCTACAAGAGATACTAATTGCTATATTATTTGTAAAACAACTACCTCAAGATGGGCAAACTCCAATGTGAAACAAACAGTGCAAGACATTAAGCAAAAAAGATTAGCCGGGCGTGGTGGCGCACGCCTGTAGTCCCAGCACTCGGGAGGCAGAGGTAGGAGGATTGCCGTGAGTTCGAGGCTACCCTGAGAATACAGAGTGAGTTCCAGGTCAGCCTGGGCTAGAGTGAGACCCTACCTTGAAAAACCAAAAAAAAAAAAAAAAAAAAAAAAAAAAATTCCCACCAAGGGTGCCAAATCGCATAATGGAAAGCTATTTTAAAACCTAGAGGAAAAGCCAGCCTTAGAAATTTGAATCCACATGAAGCTATGACATGTATAACAAACATAATGAAGCCATGAACAAAGGGCTTGAAGAATTTTAAGAGGATTGTAATAAACAACTTTCAAAAGAATGTAAAGCATGGCTGAATAAAAAAAATCCATAAAAAGAATTCAAGAATGAACTCAAGGCATGGCTGAAGGAAACAGAAACAAATCAATAAAAAATAATTCAATACATGTCTCAAAAACATTGGAGGGAGCTTGATAGAAGACTAAAGGGAATGGAAGAGAATCATCAACAGCAAAAACAAAGATCTAAATGACCAGTGGAATAAACTCAATGAGGATATAATCAAATGCAGGAACAAATTCCAAGAAACAACAAGCAAATCTAACAAATAAATAAATAAAATTGGGATTCTAAAAAGAAATGTACATATTGAAAATTGTAATAGACAATAACAGTATTGTTTCTACAAGACTCCCAAGAAAGCCTCGCCAACAGAGTAGACCATGTGAGAGAATAAACTATTGGAACTTCAGAAGAAGACAGAAGAAATGGTCCAGCATTTGAACAAATATAAAGTAAACAAACAAACAAAAACATGTGAACACAATATGAGGGAACTGGGGGACATCTTAGAGAGATCAAATATTTGAACCATTGGCATATAAGAAGGGAAGGAAATACAGGCCAAAGTAATAGAGAACATCTTTAACAAAATTATCAAAGAAAAATTTCCTAACCTCGTGAAAGACAGTTCCATTAAGGTATAAAAGGCACACAGAAAAACAGATAGAACCAGAGGGAAAAAAATCTCCTTGTTATATTAACAGTGAAAACTCAACGCTGAAAACAAAGAAAGTGTTCTAAAAACTGTAAGAGAAAAACATCTTGTTATATACAATGTTAAACCCATTAGAATTACCTCTGATTTTTCAATGGAAACATTAAAAGCCAGAAGGGCTTGCAATGGAGCATTTAAAATTATAAAAGACCATGGCTGCCAACTCAAAATACTATATCCAGCAAAATTATCCCTCATAATACAAGAGGAAAGAAAATGTTTCCATGATAAAAGCCAGCTATGTGATTCTGTGAGCACTAAGCCAATCCCACAAAGAATACTGCAGAGAATAATGCAAACTGAAGTGATAATCAATAACACTCAGGGCCATGGGAGGGAAGAGTAACAACCAAAAGTATATACTTCAAGAAAGCACCAAACTTCACAAAACCTCCAACTCAATAAGGATTAACTCGCACCTCACACTTATAACTCTAAAAATCAATGGTCTCAATGCTCCAATCAGTAAAACACAGGCTAAAAAGCTGAATCAGAAAACCTATCTATTTGCTGTCTACAAAAAGTCTACCTTACCAAGAAAGGTATATACCACCTTAGGGTGAAAGGATGGGAGAAGATATTCCAAGCTAATGGAACTAAGAAACAAGCGGCTATAATCATATCAGAAAAAAAAAATAGACTTCAAACCAAAAATTGTCAAAAGCAAGGAAGAAGGCTACTTCAGAGAGAGAGAGAGAAAGGCATGCAGGGCCTCTAGCTCCTGAATGAACTCAAGATTTATGGACCAGTTTGTACTTCTCGCTTTACCTGGTTACTGGGAATGGAACCCCATGCAGTTAGGCTTTGTAGGCAAGCACATTAACTGCTGAGCCATCTTTATAGCCCATGATTACAATCTTAGCAATTTTTCAAATTTAATGATATAGTGGAATTACATTTATATTCTGCTTTTATTTCTCTTATAATTCTTGAGAGGAGTTAGTGGGACATTGGCAGATAGAGAATGAACAGGTTAGGGAACTTGTGACATACGAATTTTTTTTTTTTTTTTTTTTTTTTTTTTGTTTTTCGAGGTAGGGTCTCACTCTAGCTCAGGCTGACCTGGAATTCACTATGTAGTCTCAGGGTGGCCTCGAACTCATGGCGATCCTCCTACCTCTGCCTCCCAAGTGCTGGGATTAAAGGTGTGCGCCACCACACCCACACCCGGCGACATAAGATTTTTGACAGACTATTTATATAATCCATCAGAAAACCACGAAGATTTTTAACAGTTTATTTATTTATTTATTTATTTATTTATTTATTTATTTATTTATTTATTGGTATTATTTTTATTCTATTTTCTGTATAACTTTAAGTACATAAAGGTTTATTTCCACAGGCCTCAGGAAATGGGTAGAAGTGACAGGACAATTTTTCTTCCCACCAAAAAAGTGTGCCCTAGAGGGGAGACTGAACTTTACACGAGCAATGCTGTGCAAGAGTCTTACATGAACCAAGACCTAAAGCAGCCTGCAGTGGAGGTTTGAGTCCTCTGCTGGGTGCCTGCTGAGCATGACAGGCAGGAGGTGGCAGTGGAGACAGGTGACAGGCATCTAGCAGGGAGGAGGAGGAATGCCAGATTTCTTGAAATGGCGTGTTGCTTTCTCTCTCACTTTTTTTTTTAAGTCATCTCCATAGGTAGGTGCGGGGCAAACATCCCAGAGAACAAAGGGTTCAATACCCAGGGTACAGCTACTGCGGCTGGGAGTGGAAAACCTACTACGTCACAGCGGAGGCGGGCCCAGGCTGGAATGCAGAATGAGGGATGCTTTAGGAAAAAGTCTGCTCGGAATGCTTGATGGTCAAGCGGCAGCCTTTGGTCCAGTGCAACCCTGGCCTTGCTTGTCAACAGAGAAAGATTAGGTTGGTTAGAAGAACCACTGGAATCTCACCAGCTCCTGCTCACTGTAGGGATAATATTAGTGTGCCGTTTTCTGATCTGTTCATTCCCAGGACCGTTTTGTTTTCCCAAAGGACTGTTTGTTGGTGGAATGACCCCAAAAGATGAAAGCACAGCAGTGCCCCAGTCTGGGCCTGAAGCTTAAGAACGGACCTGCGGTGCAACCCTGACCAAGATCCACCAGAAAACCAAAAGGCAACCACAGCAGAAGCAGCTGTAAAGGTCAAAAGTTCCAACAATTTGGGAGATTCAGTGGGGTTATTTGAACCCAGATTCCTCATTACCATGACAGGAAGGGGAAGATGGAGTCCAAGCCCCATAAAACCTAGTCCAAGAACCCATTTGGACTGAATCCCCAGCCTGGTCCTGTCCCATCACCACAGGAGATTTCTGCTTGCAATAATATCTGTTACTTTGACTTTGACTGGGCATCTGTGTCTGTCTTCATTTCTGGGTTGTCCAGTTCTTCCAATTCTTTCTTCACTATAAATAAAAAAGGGACCTGTTGCCCCCAGATATCAGGAGTCTCCTGCTTCATTCTTACGTGATGAATGAATATAACTTTTAATATGGCTGAAATTATATTTATCTAATATTAGTGAATTTGAATGTTTATAAGGTGGTATGTCATTGTAAGTTCTATATTTGCCCACTTATTTACTGTCTTTGTACATTTTCATTGAGGAGATATATGTATATATAAAATATATATAATTTTTGTTTGTTTTTTTGAGGTAGGGCCTCACTCTAGCCCAAGGCTGACCTGGAATTCACTATGTAGGCTCAGGGTGGCCTTGAACTCATGGTGATCCTCCTAACTCTGCCTCCCGAGTGCTGGGATTAAAATCATGCACCACCACACCCGGTTGAGGTCATATTTTTATTTGCTTTGGCATTGAATAGCTATTGAATGCTCATAAATCTTCATGTGTTCATGCTTATCTTGTTCTTTAATTTTGCTTTTTATCAATAGTCTTTTTTGAGTCATAGAAATTTTAAAGTTTTGCCAGGCATGGTGGTACACACTTTTAATCTCAGCACTGAGGAGGCAGAGGTGGGAGGATTGCTGTGAATTCGAGACCACCCTGAGACTACAAAGTGAATTCCAGGTCAGCCTGAGTTAGAGTGAGACCCTACCTCAAAAAAAAAAAAAAAAAAAAAAAAAAACAGGAAAAAAAAAAAAGAACTTTTAGTTTTTGATTGTTTATTTTTCTTAATTGTTTATAACTTTGTATTTTCCTTAAAAGCCTCAAAGGGATTCTAGGCCAAATTTAAAAAAATTAGAATTTATTAATGTAATTTTCAAAATTAACCATGACCATGCAAACCATTCTGAGGCAAAGATGAAAGCTTTTATTCAGGAAAAGCAGGAGCTTCCAGGGCTGGCTCACAAAATAGGAGCACAGCCAGCCTGAGTTTCCAGATAGTGGGCCTTATAGGCTTCCTCAGTTGGAGGAAAGTGAGGAAGGAAAAAGAACTCTTTTGTTCTTTACCTCAGCCATTTCAAAAAACTAGTGTGTGAGACTAGAACAGTGACCAGGCAATTTAGGAGATAAGGGGGCAGGAAAGTATGACCTGCGGGCATTGTCAGGCAAGGAAGGGATAATGGCTGGGTGGTTTCTTGATGTATGTGGCTGATTCACTTCCTATGTCTCTGTCACCATCCTGCTCTCCTTGACTCCATTTTGGGAGCCTGTCAGACCTAACAAATTATTTGTTGACTCAGATTTTACCGTTTATGTTATGAGGTAGCTGATCATATATTTTTATTTGTATGCTTACTGGTAACATAACACCATTCACTAAGTAATCATCATTTTATTTATAAAATGAATTAAATTATATTTCCCAGGGATTGAATAAGAAATGGGTAAATTGGATAAGTGAGTTTATGCATAATCTAATCTGAAGAACCTGGTTGATTTTTTTAAAGCAATTTAATTAATATTGTTTTCTCATAAATTGTCCAAACATTACCAGACAGAACATCTCATTAAAATTCCTACTTAAACAGTTTTTAAAAAATGTGTTGAAAAATTTTAGTAAAATTTAACAATAAAATAATTTAAAAACTGATGTTGTGGGAAGCATTTTGTAAGGATAAAAGATACATTTGAAAGATTAAATTGGGTCTTTTTATTTATTTATTCATTTGTGAGTGACATACAGACAGACAGAGAAAGAGGCAGAGACATGGAGAGAATGGGCTCACCAGGGCCTCCAGCCATTGCAAATGAACTCCAAATACATGCATACCCTTGTGCATCTGGTTTACATGGGTACTGGGGAATCAAGCCTAGAACCAGGGTCCTTGGGCTTCACAAGCAATTGCTTAACTGCTAAACCATCTCTCCAGCCCCTAAAATCAGTCTTTGATATGCCAGTTGAGCCAAAGCTTTGATTTGTACATCAGGTAGAAAAACCTGAAAGTATATCACTTATGTTTGAAGGTAATTATATCTATGAAAATTCAGTTGGAAATCTGCCTTGATATGTTACCCTTCAAAAATTGCTCAGAACTTTTATGACAAAGTAAAGGTGGCAGCCACTGATCACTTCTAGTTCTCCTTATATGCTGAAAGCTAAGAAATATATATATGATCTATGTGTCCAGAGAACATGTACATCTTCACACTCTTTTGTTTGTTTGTTTTGGGGTTTTTGAAGTAGGGTCTTGCTGTAGCCCAGGCTGACCTGGAACTCACTATGCAGTCTCAGGGTGGCCTCGAACTCAAAGCAATTCTCCTACCTCTGCCTCCTGAGTGTGGCAATTAAAGGCGTGCACCACCACGCCTGGCCTAAGACACTCTTCTTTGATTAAGGTATTATTCATCTTGCACTCTGAAGCTATGTCTGCATGTAATTCCTGAAAAAAAAAATAGAAATTAGTGGGAACAAACTCTATTCCACCAATCATCAGATGACACAGTAGCTTATACAGTCATTCATATTAACAGTTATAACCTTGAAGAAGTTGTTTCATCTCTGCCTTGATTACCTCCTGTGTGGAAACAGGTTGTTATGGTTAAATGGAATTTTGCCTTTCAACTTTGCGAAGAATATTGTTAACCAGATTCAAGACAAACTATTTTCTCTTAGCATTATGATAACGGTTAGTGCTCATGCAGTATCCATTGCAACAGGTAATGAGATAAGTTATTCACTTAAAAAGTACATATTATTATTATAACATCCTTTCAGAGGAGAGAGAAATTGAGGCACAGAGCGTAATAATGTAAGTCATAAAATCACTAACAAACCCCCAGATGTTGTATTTAACTCCTAAGCAGTACTGAAGGGATTGAGGATGCAATTGACAAAATGTAATTAATTGCAATTAAAAAGTCGTAGGTCAAGATTTGCAAATGCCATGTCACTGAAAATGTAGAACTCATATCATTTCAAAAATATCCAATGTGAAGGGGAACATCCACCTAAACCAAGAATGCATGAAAAAGCCATAGGAAACCTAATGATGGGTAAGCTAACCAGACAATAAAATAGAAAACTAAAACCAGAAATAAAAAATAGTTTAAATGGAAGTATTGTACATGAGTGAATATAGGGGTATATACTTCCCCATGAGGCTGAGGGAGTCCTGAGAAACATCTAAACAATATAGGTTTCCCCATGTCTGTTGGTTGGCCCTGGAATTAGTAATACTTTGTTATTGCAGATGCCACATGTTTTGCCCAGTGAAAGTAGTTGGCACTGGGAGAGAAGCTGGCTAGCTCTCATAGTGCCATTGGCTGCGAGGCAGGCTGATAGGGGACATTTGTTGTTAACTGTCTTACTAGTGTCTTACTAGTTCTAATACCACTAATTGCCCAAGCAAGAAATGTCTGATGGTACAATAGTGTCAAGTGCGGGATGGATGTAACTAACCATTTTCTGTTTGGAGTTGAGGCCTAGTCTACAGGGAGGAAGCAATATATATGGCAATGTGTACCTGGTCAAAACCCTTGGGCTGAGAAAGATCTTGACCCTAATGGGAAAGCTACTACTACTGCTTTGTTAAATGGGCATTATATGCCCATGAAATTGCCCTCTGAATAACTGTGGCCATAGATTAGTGCTGTCATAAGCTTTGGTCAGAAAAGCTCCTACTTGTACTTGGCAACAGTAACTGCAGAAATTCATAACTGAGCAAAGTGCTAAGAACAAGTGTCTATTGATTATGTAACCATAAGTGGTACAGCTATATCACCCCCCTCCAAGGTTCAGGGAGCATCATGGAAAAAGGATGGGAAGAATGATATAAGAGCTAGACGAATGAATGGAGGGAATGAGGTGGATGTGTGTCTTTTTTTTAAATTTTTTTGGAGAGAGACACAGAGAGAGACAGACAGAGAGGGAGAGGGAGATAGATAGAGAATGGGTGCACCAACAGTCTCTCAGCTGCTGTGAACGAAATCCAGATGTGTGCGTCCCCTTGTGGGCAAGTGTGGCATTGCGCCCTTGAGTCACTTTGCATCTGGTTAAACGTGGGACCTGGAGATTGGAACCGGGTTCTTAGGCTTAGCAGGCAGGGGCCTTAACCGCTAAGCCATCTCTCCAGCCCAGATGTCTGTCTTTTGAACACGCATTTTTGAGTTCATAGAGATTGTGATACCTGGCACAAGACCTAAGCAAGTGAGAACCTGTCAACATCCTATCATGGCAAGACAAGGGCCATGATGTTTTGCCATCTACCTGAGTACCTGTACACAGGTAATGGTTTTGGGGGAAGGGAGGGACATTTTCTTCAGCAGTGTAGCAAACAATAAGAAGCTCATGGTACTTTAAATAATCCCCCACTTCAGGTGGGAAACTCTAAAGAAACTCATTAGGTCAAACACACACAAAAAAAAAAAAAAAAAAAGAGAGAGAGAGAGAGAAAAGAAAACAGAAAATACCATAATAGAAGGAGGTCTAGTATGGAATCCCGAGCAGAGCAGTGGGAGTGCGAAAAGGACAAGCAAGTGTCATATAGGTGAATATGTTAAAACACATACATGTATGGAGATACCATACTGAAAATCATTATTATGTTTAATTAACATAGGCTAATAAAATAATAATAAAAATATTCAAAATGTTTCTGTGCTTTTTATATGCCAACTACATAAAATACAATTTTGTTACCTTCAGTGTGGGTCTGTGTCTTTTGATCACTGAAAAACATAGTGGAAGAGATATGTCTTTATATAAGCTATTTGAGCTAGAAATAGATATTATGAGCTCCCATCTACCACCCAAACACAAGCAAAAAGACCAAAAGGAATAAATATGCAAAAAAATACTGTGCTTAAAGCCCGAGAATTAGTTCGACATGGTGGCTTGTGCCTACAACCCTAACACTTGGTAGACTGAGGCATAAGGTTTCCAACAAATTTGAGATTAGCATGGGCTACAGAGTGAGACCCTATCTCAAACACACACACACACACACAGAGCAATAAAAATAACCCTGAAATCAATAAGAGCATTGGTTTATTTAATTTACTAAACATCACATGTTACCAGATAAAGAACAATATGGTTTTAGAGACAGCTCTTCTTTCATAACATATAAGCCATTAGTGCACTCTTATATTACGCATGCTCATGATATTCACGGTCTTTTTCTTGCTTCTCAAAATGCCGGGGCTTTAAATTACTGCTCATGAGCCAGGAAGTGAGATGGGGCTATTAGATTTAGCATCATATATTTTCCCAAGTGAAATATACAGCACTTTTTAAATATGTATGTAGCCCGTTTTAGACTGTAATCTCTTTTCAGTTATTTATACCACTGACAAGCTTTAGATTCTTATTTCTGACATTATAATTTAAAGCCATGACAGAGGCCCCGGATTTACAGCTTCCATGGTTGGCCCGAGAGTTCCATTCCTTTCCTCTCTGATGTAGTGAATTCAGAGGAGTCTCAGAAGGGAATTTCATCAGAAGGTTTTCTTTTTGCTTTACAATAAATTTTTGCAGACTCACTGCTGGTTTCTTTGCCTTGGGAGAAATATTCCTTACTCTATGTTTAGAAGTACAATTTGACACTCTTGATTTTGTAAATTTGACATTCCCATGTGCTAGTATTTATAGATTGTTCAATGAAGTTTTACTATCATCATATATAAAATATTCAATTTTCATATTCATTTTCTCATCTGTAAAATGGGCAAAAAATATGTACTTCCCTGAAATGTTGTTATAAATAAACAAGGTTTTGCATGAAACACTCTAATAGCAATATGTGGCACATGCCAACATGTGATATGGTAAAAATGGTTACAGGATATTTTTTTAAGTAAAGGCAGAAACAGAAGAAATTTATTACAAGCAAGAAAGCATCTATTAACATATACAAGAGCTTCAAAGTAGGAACCATTTGCTGTCCTATTTCATTGTCCTTATTCTCATAGATTCTGATGAGAATAGTTTCTTCTGGAATCATTCTATATAGTCTGTTGGTGAACCAGAATTTCCAAGAATTCTTTCCAAATAAATGTACAAACAGGACAAATACATGTATGGATCTATCTGTTAAAGTATGGCCTAAAGTAGAAACAACTTAAATATTTCTATAAAGAGAGGTGCAGGACTGGAAAGATGGCTTAGTGGTTAAGGCACTTGTCTATGAAGCCTAAGGACCCAGATTCGATTCCCCAGAGCCCACCTAAGCCAGATGCACAGGGTGGTGCATGCATCTGGAATTCAGTGGCAAGGGCTAGAGGCCGTGGTGTGCCCATTCTTTCTCTCTCTCTCTCTCTTGCTTTCTCTTGCTCTCTCCCCCTTATCTCTTTCACTCTCTCTTAAATAAATAATATTAAATAAATATTTTTTAAAAGAGAGGTGCATAAATTATGTCCCATACAAATAATAAAATATATCCTCTGAATCTGTTATAACAGAATGCACAAGAGTAAGTGCTGACATTCTGCTTTTTTAAATTAAATGACAAAACAAATTCTAGAAGTACATATGCATCATGATTCACTATTTTAATATACATTAAGCTCATATGGAAATATTGACTCTTGATACTAAATTTTTCACACAATGGTTATATCTGAACATGAAAATGCATAGGTTTATCCTTTACTGTTTTCTATAATTTTTTATTTTTTTATAATTTCAAATTGTTCATAAAGTTTTATGTTTTATTATTATTAACAACATATTTCATATGGTTATATCATGTCTGAGCAACCCGGAGGTCTAAGCTACTCAGAAGCAAGCACCCTGACAGAATGTACACGCCAGTACAATAGTGGCACACAGCCTCAGTGGGTAACCAATAGCTTTCTGATTGGCTAAGAGATCTGCTCAATGTAAAGGAACCCATATCTGGAATTGGGAACCAGATCAGAATCCTATGGAGACAAAGATTATGTTCTCCAGGGTCAAGCTCTCACTAGTCTTTAGCTAAAAGAGGTGTTACATTCATCAAATTCTCCCTAAATTAATAATGCTTATACTATTTAAACTATGCTGACTTCAGTCTTTGTTGGAGAATCTGTTGTTCTTTTTCAGAAGGTAGCAAGACCAGAGGAGAGAAACCACCCCTCACACTTCAACCAAGCTACAGCTCAATCCACAGAGGGATTGGGGAGAAGAACAAGAGTGCTGCTCTCATGCTGAACCTGATAATCAGCACCAGGGTGAAGGAGACAGACCCTGAGGATACTCAACACTTACCCCAGCAGAGATCCAGGGCCTCCTAAGAGCACATCACTGAAGTACACTTAAAACTCACCTACCCGGCTCAGGGAGTTTTGTGGAAAAGGGGGTGGAAAGATTGTAAGAGCCACAGGTTGAGACATCATGCCCAGAGGCATTCCATTACCCCCAAAATAACTGATTACTGGTACCACAATGTATAAACCACAACCCCATGGGGAATACCTACAACCTCACTGAGGAGTGTCCCCAGTATACTGGGGGCAGGGACGAGGGAAAAGAGGGTACCAACACATGATGTTTTCCATAATTTTTAAAAAATTAAAATATTTTCTTTATTTGAGAAAGAAAGAGGCATAGTGTGAGAGAGAGTCATGCCAGGGCCCCAGCCTCTGCAAATGAACTCCAGACACATGCATTACCTTGGGCATATGGTTTAAGTATGTTCTTGGGAATTGAACCTGGGTCCTTAGGCTTTGCAGGCAAACATATTAACCACTAAGCCATCCCTCCATCTCCTAAAAAAATTTTTGTGGAAACATATTATTGTATATATAATAGATAATATTTCTACATGAAATCCTTTACTACCCACCAACTATAGGACAAAACCCTGAGCTTTATAGATGCTATCCTTGCTTGTTCAGTCCTTCTGAAACAAAAGTATATTTTTAATTAAAAAAAGACACGGGACTGGAAACATGGCTTAGCAGTTAAGGCACTTGCCTGCAAAGCCAAAGGAACCAGGTTCAATTCCATATGCACAAGATGACACAGGCATCTGGAATTCATTTGCAGTGGCTGGAAGCCCTGGCATGAACATTCTCTGTCTCACTCTCTGTGTCTCCTCTATCTCTACCATTCTTTTTCTCTCTCTCCAAATAAATAAATGAAAATGAAAATATCATTATAAAAGACAGTAGGAAAAAGAGGTTTATGTCTTATGAGGTGTTTCTCTAGATAACTGGACTAATAAATTAATTGTTCTCTGATATTTAACTAAACAGTTGTGTATATCTTCGGAAAGGATGTGGAACAACCAATTACAAGTTTTATTTTGACCTTTCAAATTTAATTAACCATTAAATGTCACAGACTAGCCGATACCACAGATATTTAAGTCTGAGGGGGGTGTTTTAATATGGGTGAATCATCACATTCAGCCTACATCACTATTTCGTGGGGGAAGCACAAGGTCATGAGATAGAATACACCCTGGGTGAGTTCAGTAAGGCATGCACTGATGGTGATCACGGGCTGTGCAGTCGCTGAGCCAGACAGCTGCTATTCCCCACATATGGTTACCAAGAGCTTGAAATATGCCAACAGTTGAGTATCTTATTTCTGATGTTATAAAAATTGTACTTAACACAAAGCCAAGTGTATATAGCAGCTAGTAATAACATGTTGCACAGAGGACAACCTTTGACCTTGAGAAATGTGTAGTGATAACTGGACAATATTGCATTGTAATGTGTAGCTATAAGAAGCAGTGAAGGCAGGAGAAATAGGGTTGAGTCTGAGGACAGAATTTTATTCTTAAGATGTTTAATTTGTGAGCTATGACATCTTGGAGAAATTAGTTCCCGTTTGGACTTTAGTTTGGCAACATGTGCAATGAAGAGATTGGCTAAATAATTACAACAATCCATTTAAACTTTTTGTCCCTATAAAGTACAAGTCATTTTTATAGTTTAACTTGAGAAGTCAGCGTTGAAAAAATGGCTTATTTTCCTCATCATTTCTTGATTTTTTTTTAAGAAAATTTATTCCTTGTTATGAAAGTACCTAGGTGTGAATTTTAGTTATAAAAGTGAAGGGTTTATATTTTAGGTATGCTGAAAATATGAAGGCAAAGATGTTCATTTGATGATAGGCATTTTTAATATTTTTATTTTATTTTTTACTTGATTATTTGAGTGGGAGAAAGAGGAAGAGATGAGAGACAGACAGAGAGAGAATGTTTAATCTTGTAATTTACATGCATTTTTCTTTGTTTTCATTTTGATCAAGAATACCTCTTGGGATAGGCCACTTCAAAATTATTTACAATGACATGTACCCATTTCAGTTGTAACCCTTGTTTTGTCTTCCACGTATAGCAATATTGGCCTGGGTGAACAGATAGGAAAAGATTTAAAATCATTTATGAAGAGTGTATAGGGCTGAGGCTTCCATGCTACTATATTGAATTGTCTCTTACAGAAGATCTTTCGGAAAGGAGCACACACTCAATTTTCTAGTTAACAGATAGCAAACAGATTTCTAGGGATGATTACAGATGTTATCATCCAGCCCTTGGTTCAAGCTCATTGTCATTTATTGAGAGGCCCCGAGTCACCAAGTTGTGCTACATTCAAAATCTTGATTCTGAAAACCTATGAGAAGAGATTTGACTACTGCTAAGACTCACTAAGATTTGGAGTAACTTTTAAAGTAGCACTAAAGAGCTTTTTCATAACCCTTTATTGTTTATAATCTTTTCTAAGCATTCATAGGCACTTTAATCATATAAAATTAATCATAGCCTTCTAAATGTTCTCCAATGATGTAAGCCTCCATATGATCTCAAATATTCTTTTATGTTATGGACCATAATTTCTTCCTCTGTCAAATTCCTAATACATATGATCTCGATCAGTCTGAACTGATGTCTATTTGAGAAATGTATTCATACCAATCTGAAGTAATGACAATAATTTTTAAATCATATAATGCAGATATCTCATTTAAAATTACTTACACTTTTGTGCTCATGGCTTTCCTTCATCCTTTCTCTCATCAGAATGTGAGTTATTAAGAGAGCCACTTAGTCTTATTTATTAATTAAACATTCCTACAAATTGATAAATTATATAATATGAATATATTTAATCATTGTTTTTAAAATTAACAGAAGGAATTAAATCTTATTAAAATATATGTATATATATATATATATATATATAGATATAGATATAGATAGATAGATAGATAGATAGATGCTATATAAATATTATATCCCTACAAAGAGAAATTTGATATTCTTCCATCTATATAGATAATAATCCCTTAAGTCAAACCAGTTTTATTCTTCTAAATCTGTATTCATGGTTCTTCAAGAATCAATTCCTTTTGTTGGAACTTCTTGTGTAATTTTGTAAGGTTATGATTTTCATATTTCAACTAGAGATTCACTATCAAAAATGGCACTATATACTTGCTGAAGATATATTGCCAAGATAAGATGTTTTTGAGAAAAATTTCAGGAAGTATTAAGGCTCAATCATTTCTCATAAATGTAATAAAATGGTGTTCTATAACAGAGTGTGGGGAGGAGAAATATTTGAGCAAATTTTTTTTTGGTATAAATGAGCCTATCCCTGTTACATCTTTATTAAAGTTATCTGCATTGGACATAATAGATGAGGAGGAACATAGTAGATGTTCAAATAATACATAACATGGAATACGTGGTTTAGATATAAATATCCTCCACCAACCATGGAAATATGAAAGTGAAAATAAAAAGAGAGCACCATCTAATATTATAAGGTGATCACTCTTTTTCCAAAGAGAGTGAAAACTCTCTGCTTGAGTGGCTCCTTTCACAGGAGATAAGTGTGTATGTCTTGTTTGTAGAAGCTGGTTGCCATTCCATCATCCCCCGGCATATCTCATTGTCACTGCAATAATGTGATAATAATTTAACAGCTTGGCATATTAGAGAGATATGGTGGCTATTCTCTGATGAAAGTTTTACAAGGGATACTTTTCTTATGTTCTGAAAAAGGCATGAAATAGTATCAAGAGAAATTACCCAAACCTGAAAATGAAAATAAGGATGGCTTTTTAAGCAGTATTACAGGGACTCCTGTTATTGCCTTCTTGGTACTGTTTGTAGGAAGCAGCCTACATTGTAATAAAATGTGAAGTTGAAAGATTGGTTTTTTCTTTAATAATTGTTGTGATCTGGGATATAATTGCCAGGTAAATTTATTCCATGTAATTTTTTTCATGTGAAATGAAGGAAAAATAAAAATATATTAGTAAATAAGAAAAATACCACTCATAATGTAGCCAATATTCAAGAGACAAATTCATAGAAAATTAGTAATTTACATCGTGGTTTTGGGGAGGTCATGAAGGATAGCGCTACATATGAATCTTGCAGGGAAATTTAATAAGGTAGGAGAAAGCCATCATTGAGTAAGTAACAGATAAGCTGAATTTTAAAATAGAAGCAGATGCTAAGCAAATAGGGATAAGTACAGGACAGGCAATAATTATATTTATATTTATAACTACATACTCCAAAATAATACAGGCCTGAGGACTTGGGTCCTCAGCAGTTAAAGGTACTTGCTTGCAAAGTCCAATAGCTTTGGTTGGTCTTGGTTTGATTCTCTAGTACCCATGGAAAGCTAGATGCACAAAGTGGTGGATGCATCTGGAGTTTGTTTGCAGTGGCAAGAGTCTCTCTCTATCTATCATTGCTCATAAATACTTAAAACTTAAAAAAGAAAATACTGACACTAAATTCAGTCAATCAAAAGGAACAAGTAGCTTCATGCCTGGACAAGATTATGACTCAGAGATGGTTCCTCACATTTGTAAGTCTGCCAACCAATGATTAAAATTCATCTAACTGTCAGCTAACTAAAGCTACTTTTACCCAACTCTTCAAATATTTTATAAATTATATCCACCAATATAAGTTATATACATGCCTAAAATGCCTAAAATATATAGTATCAGGGATAGGCTCCACATATGGAAACTATGTCTGAGCCATAAACCTGTCCCCTAAGTAAAAGAAGTAAACATTCTGTTTTTACTTTCCCTAGAGACTGAGTATCATCATTCTTTGTCAGCATGATTGTGCTATACTTGGGAAGTGAATAAAATTCCAGCAGAGCTAGATAGTAATACATGTAAGGAGAATTAGTTATAGGCAACAACATGAGTGTATAAACAATATTTGGATTTAGCTTAGAGTTATGGGAGGTCACTGTAAAATTTCAAACTGGACAGTACTATATTTCTTCATTGTATAATAACTCTAGATGTGTGGTGGAAAATGACGTAAAAGAAGTAGCTGTAGGAAGATCAAACAGGAGGGATGGTGGTGTTTTGGATGAGACGATTTACTGATCTGGGAAAGGAACAGAGAAATATAATTAAAGAAACATATATTGGAACAGAGTAAATTTAATACCCACTGAATCATTTAAGGCAGCCAGGTATGGAACATTTCCTTCCAGGCATGACATGCCCAGAGTTCTGTAATTATCCCCATAGGGCTTTCACAATACTAAGTCCATTAACCTACCTTCATATAATGGGAAAACTCAGCAAAATCCACCTATCCTGGAGAATCAATATGCAGTTAATGGTTGCTAGAGGTAGGGGTCCATGAAGTTTCACCTCTTCCTGAGAATTTATAGGGTGTTAGCCATGGCCTCTCCTAAGCTGCTCAAGCTCCTATAAAACTTGTTTGTTGACTAAGATAACTCGGGAGGAGCCATGTTTGGCCTGTCATTATTGCATATCTGGGATGAACAGATATTTGTTTGTCTCCCCAGTGAGAGTTCACACTAAGCCAGAATGAAAGAACAACCCATGTTTCTGGCTTGTGTGTCTACACAATAGTTGGCATATGGTCTGAGGCTGGTGAGGCTTATTAAAAGAATTCATTTCTTCTGGAAAGAGGAGAATATAAGCTGAGTTTGGAAAATATGAGTGCTGTCCTGGAGAAGTGTGAGCCACACCTGCAATCGCTGTGCCCTAAAGATCCAGGGGAGCAACACATGAATGTGGAAGAAATTATAGTGGTTTGGACTTTCATGGACTGTGATTTCACAAGCAGAACACCATTTATCCTAGACCCAGAGTGCAAGTTTTTTCCCCTAGTTTGTTTGTTGGATCTCAGCTTTTAAATCTGAAGCCAAGGGGGAAAAAAAAATGTAAAAGGCTCAGCTTCACCGTAACAATTAATCTATGCCCAAGTGGTTTAGTGTTTTTGCAAAAAGATCTTGATATCAATACTGTTCCTAGCCATACGGAGTTATCTAAGATTAAGAGGCTTGTCTTTTTCCATTATAGGATTTTCTTATGAAAACAAAGCCTTTGGGAGGGATTTAAAAGTTTCTCTGTCCAGCTCATCTCAGGCTCATTTGATATGTCTCAAAATTCTCTTCAGAGCTATAGTCTAGGACATATTTCCCCTTGGGTGTCAACTCTATGAGTGAGAAAAGCCAAAATATTTTATCTTTGCCCAAGAAAGGTCTAAGTATAAATTATATATAATTATATTTAAATATAGCTCTCAAACAACTTTCCATTCTGAAAGTCTGTATTTTGAATTACATGCAAAAGGAAATACATAAACCTAACTTATTTTAAAAATCTTGACAAATAATATAAAATACTTTTTAAAATTACACATTAAGGGGGCTTTTAAAAACTACAAAGCCTAATTAAAACCCACGTAAAGCCACAAAGCAGCACATATTTGAACTCTCTCTCTCTCTTTCTCTCTCTCATTCTCTTCTCTGTCTCTCTCTGCTTGCAATAAAATAAATAATTAAAAAAACAAAAAACCTAAAGATATATGAACGACTCAAAAATTATAAAAAAATCAAAATGGCTTCTTCAAAACTAATATAATTTATATTAAATGTTTAATTTAATATAATGTTTAGAGCAAATATTTTGCACATTATAACTTTGAAATGCTTGCAGTGACAGATTAAAATTTTAACATCAAATTATTGTGCTGATGTGTAAAGCATTCTGATCATGAAAACATTATAAAACAAGATGTCCTTTATTCAAAAGCAAATACACATTTTATAAACTGATTCATATAATGTACAAAAATATTTTTCTCCATTTTTGGCTAATAAATTGTAACTTTTCTCAAAATTCTTCCATGCTAGGACCTTGAAGGAAATAGCAGTATTTCTATGAAAACTTTCCACGAGGAATCTCTCCTGAGGTACTTTCTGCTCTTCCTTTATTGATTTTTGGGGGTTTGTTTAATCTAATACTATACCCAGTTATCTATCATTTGTTCATCAGTATCCAATGGCAATTAAGTCACAGCACTGGTTTTTCTCAACTCAGACTGTCTGGAGCCTTGTTCCATCAAGCAGTAACTTTGCACTTAACACCTTAATGGTTTTAACACAGAGAGATGGAAAGAAATGGAGCTGATCTGAGGTAGGAATAATTAAAGACAGACACACAAATGCATTTGGTGCCGGGTTTCATTACTTCAAACAAGTGAAATTAAAGCAAACATATTATCATCTCTTATTACCCAATTATCTCCTGAGGATAATTGAGATAAATATATAGACAACACTAATGGAAAAACTTAGTTCCCAAGTCAAATGAACAATGAGTGACTGAAATAGCATCAGGTTAGATGCATTTGCTCTTCATTCATTGTATCTATTATATAAGCTGGAATAATGATTTTGTTGTCTTCCCCATCCACACCAAATACAGAAATCTCTTAAATCCATTTTCCCATATGAAGGCTTCTCTGAGTGTAAAATGGCTTAAGTAGAGACAGACTGTGTTAGAAATAAAGTTTAACTTTGAATTTACATAATGTAGTACATACTTTTGATTGGGTAAGTGATATTGAATCTAGCAGGTAACAAACATCTCTGAGTTTAAATATCCTTATATGAACTAAAGGAATAATAAGTATACCAAATCATACCATCCTCAAAATGGTTGTAACTAAAATAATAATATTTTCAACAAATACAGAAACAATGTATAATATTTAATAATCCATAGTCATTTACCTCTCATTTATTTGACAAATAACATTTTATCATATGAGACTCAGACAGCAATGGATAATCATTCTCATAGGGATTATTACTGTAAATTCTGAATTCAACTAGAAATTGCCCACTTAAAAACTGTAATAAGAACTATACCACTACAATCATTTCATAGTTCAATAAGGGTTTTGCACTGTTCTGGGTTTATTCATTCCTAGAAAATAAATATTCATTTTTTATATCAAAGTGTCAGCACATTTTATTCAGTTGCTTAATAAATTTTTAGTAATTGAAAATATTAAGTAGTAATGACTTTCTGTTGATTGACTTCAGGAATAATACAAGCCAAATAAAATATTATGAAGATGCAAACAAAATATAAGAGAATTAAGCAGCATGCTGAAGGTTTCAGGAATAGATGGCAGTGGTGAAGTGTTTAAATGTTCAATCAATCTAATGAATTATTGTGGTATTGCTTACACTTTTCATTACTATAATTTCTACTTATAACATAGCATCTTAATTAACATATAACCTTGCAACTAAATAAGATATTTATTAAAATATTCTAAACTCCATCATTTAAAGTGACTATCTTGAGTTTATATAAAATGCTCCACATGATCTATAATATCTGTAATAGAAACAATTGGTATTGGTATTGGATGAGGAGCATATTGAAATAAAGAAAGTCCATGAAGTTAATTAGTCATTAATCAGAATTGTTCACCCATTTGTTTAATATAGTATACCTCATAGCCATTTTAACAGAGAATCATATCACTTAAATTGAGACCTAATTTTAGCTTCAAACTAGGGAATTAAATTGTGAATTCAAACATTTCTTAGATTTGCTTGGCAATGGCTTTGCTGATTTTTAAAAATTCTTATATTAAGTTATATATCACTTTGATAATCCTTTTCTATTTTTAAAATTACTTCTCAGGTACCAAGACCCTCCCCACTACACTAGAACTTTCTATCTGTCCATATCTCCCCAGTTAATGTCACACCAACACCTATCTTATGCTTTCCTATACCAGACATCCTTAACCTTGGAACATTTTAAATATTTTTTCATTTAAAACTACAATGTCATTAGGCTCTCTGTGTCCAGATCTTGCTTATGATGGTGCTAATAGAGTAGAGTTGGCCATAAGTATTTTATCTTACTAGGTTCTTGCTCTTTCATGGAGCTGAACTTAGTCATTTATAGTATTGTTTTTCATTGAACAATTGTTCTGCTTGTAGAATTACTTTTTGGAACTTCCAATATTCCTCATATACACCTTTTTATCTAATGGATGTAGAATATAATAGAATTTGGAGGTGTTCAGAGACGGTTTTTACCTTACCTCCCTAGTCAACATTTTTTTTCCAGAATGCCTTACCATTATTTTAATTGTTATTTAAAAACACATAAATTCCATTAGTTTATCTCTGAATATTTTGAATTGCAGAAATCAGTGTTCATTTATGAGAAAGATATTTCAACTTTCTGATAGTTCTGATTTTTAGGAAGTGTTTACAAATAGGGGAAAATAATTTAACTACAGGAACTGGTACTCCATCTGCAAAGGCCTTCAGAGTGTAGTTTTTCATATCCAGGATTAACCTTTGTCATATAGAATCATGAAACTCAACAAATTATAGTTACTGGAATCAGCTGCAGGATTCTTGTGAGCAAAAATTAAAGTGAATGCACAGTATAATGAAGTGGCACCATGTAAGAGCTTATGTTTGGACCCCAGTCCCAGATAATAGCTGTGTGACCTAGAATTTGTTATTTGACAAATGTAAATTGCTCATGTTGATACCTAGAGCACAAACACTACAATGTTTCTTTTTTAATATATATATTTTTTATGTATATTATTCTGATTTTACATTCATAGTATTGGCTCCATTATCCTCCTCCCTGTCCTCCTTCCAAAGCACAGCTAGTCATTTTCTTGCCCAGTGTTCTTTATGTATTTATTATGTCCCTAGAGACAGGATCACCATGTTATGCAATTGTTATCTTATTCATGGGTATTTACTCAAATGGCTAATCTCTTGACAAGTTGACAAGATTTAGAATCACTGTGTCTGGTACTTTGAATGGACGTACCCCAAGAGATTCAGAAGTTTATTAAAGCTTGTAATTAGATTACTATCCTCCTTGCTGGAAAAGGTGTCATCATTGGAGGATCTGAATTCCAGCCTAAAGTAATCAGCATACTTGAGCTCTGCCTGGGGTTCCTGGAGTGTGCATACTTATGGTGCTGGTGGTGGTTTTTCTGTCTGTGGATATCTGTGAAAAGGGGCCATCTTCTCTCACATTTATGGAACTTCCTCTGTATCTGTAAGCTTTAAACAATCCCTTCCTCCTATAACTTGACCTTGGTTTAGAAGTTCATCCCAGCAAAGTGAAGCTATGACAGGAGTAGGGTGTAGATGTTAGATCAATCTAGCCATGTGGGTTTTGATATTTTGGGACTTCTGTTTTGGAGGAATGGACACGGAGTTGGTACTTGTAATTGAAGAAGCCTTCCAGAGCACTATGCCAAATGCTATGGACTATTTATTTTTATTTATTTATTTGAGAGAGAGCAAGAGAAAGAAGAGAGAGAAAGGAAGAGAGAAATGGATGTGCCAGGGCCTCTAGGCACTGCAAAAGAATTCCAGATGCATGTGCCACCTTGTGCATCTGGCTTATGTGGGTACTGGGGAATCCAACCTGGGCCCCTAGGCTACACAAGCAAGTCCATTAACCACTAACACATCTCTCTAGCACCATTATGGACTATTTTTGTGAGAATTTGAAAATTATAAATACAGAGAGAATTGTATTTGGAGGTTTTGCTTATCACCTCTAAGGGAAAGGAAAGATAGCAGAGAACTTAGTTGGAACTGGCCTGCTGGCATAAGAGCTGGCTGCATTCTGCTGCCCATGCCCAGAGAGTTTGAGCAAGGCTAAATTTATAATGGACTGATGTGCTTGGCTACAGTTATTGAACTGAGAAATTTAAGATTTAAAGTTTAAAATACTCAAGGAAGTTTAATGTTACTGGCACTGAGACTTGTCACTGAAATTGCTATTTTTAAGGAGATATTACCATGATTAAGGAAGATCCCATAACTGTTTTACATTGAAACAATGAAAATAATATTTAAGCAAAGATTGAATAGTAAAAATGCAAAATCTATTGAAAGGAGTTGACTAAAAGGAAGGAACCTGCTCTTCAAGGTCACAATTTACTTTCTTCCTAAATTAACCACATAGCTGTGCCTGCACACCTGATATTAGTTTTGGAAACTTGAAAAATACATGGAGTTGGTCATAAAGTACACAAGTTTACAAAAGCCACTGCTGAGATACAGCATATAGGTAGGGCATGATGACCCTTATAGGCCAATGGAGCCATGATGGGCAGTGGTTTGCAGTATAGACACAAGAATGTTTAGATATACAAGAACTGTGCAAGGGCTACATGGAGTGTTGTTGGCTTGGCATTGAAGTTGTGAAGTTTTACATGCCTATTCAGCCCAGCTGGAGGGATGGAATTGGAAAATCCAGAGACAGACAGTCACTGGTTATGATATCAGGCTTTAACTGCAGATGTTTGCTTGATAGCTATTGAGTTTGCATTGTTCTCTTCTGGTTATGCATTATAATAATCGGGAATGTTACTTGGTGCCTTTATATGATGAACACATATAACTTGACTTGATTTTACAGGATGAGACTTGGGGCTTTAGAATTATCTTAAGGTAGTAAAGAATATGGGGACCTTTGAAGCTGGACTGAATGCAATTTACAATGTGAGATGGTTATGAATCTATTGTGGGTCAGGGCAGAATGTAGTAGTTTGAATTGATGTCCCCAGTAGATTCAGGAGCTTATTAAAGCTTATAATTAGATCCCTATCCTCCTTGCTGGAGGAGGGGTCACCTTGGGTGGATCCTAGTCTCAAGCCCTAAGATGTGTCTGGGGGTGGATCTAAATTGCAGCGTAAGATATGCAGAGTGCTGGAGCACTTCCTGGAGTGTGCTTGCTTATGATGGTTGTGTTGGCTTTTCTCTCTGAGTGGGCTTGTGAAAAGACACCAGCTTCTTCCACCATTTTGGAACTTTCCCTCTATCTGTAAACTTGTACTGGGCATATCTCTTAGCGATTTTCTGAAGTGGGAAGACTCTCCACATCTGTGGGTTGCGCCATTCATTGGCATGGGGTCCTGGATTATATGAAAAGGAGAAAGCTAGCTGAAGACCAGGATTCATCATTGTCTCTCTACTTCTTCCTGCTCTTGCCATGCTTTCACTCAAGATAAGCTTCCCTCTTTAAACTGTCAGCCAAAATAAATCCTTTCCTTCCTTAAACTGCTTCTGGTGGGGAATTTTTCCCAGAAGTAGGAAAGTAACTAAGATTTTTACTTCTTTATTAAAATTTAAATTTCCAGGTATTAAGATCATCTACTCCTTTGGCTATAGTGCCTTACATACACAGCATGTTTCTAATATGTAAAGAAAAGGTGAGTAAAGAAGTCACTTCCAATACTAAATGTTATATAGTAACCTCTGAGATAACACAATTACTTTCTCCTGGATTTTGTATCCCTGTTCCTGTAACACTGAATTAACAATTTCAGATCATTGGGAACATTTTTACACAAATTTCTGTGTGAGTTGAGAGTAAAGATATAAGAACCATTGTTCATAGAATTTTGCCATTTGGGGTGCAATATTTGGTGATGTTTGACATATGTCTCCTGCTAAGTGATAGCAGAATCACAGACTGGCTTCTTATCAGCCTCACAAATTAGCTGCAAAGCTGAAGTGTAAAATAGACCTTTCTTTTCTCAGACTGGCACATGTCCCATGCTCATTCTTCTGAGGCCTTGTGTTCTTTTTCTCCCTTCCTCTCTTTCCCTTTCTTTCTCTCTCCCTCTTTCTTTCTTTTGCCCTAACCCCCTCTCTCCCCTTCTTTTTTTCCTACACACATACACAATTTACCTTTGCTGCCATAACAATCAGGAAATAAAAATACAAGTGATATTATATAGCATACTTATGCTCTTATTGCAGTACTATTTGAGCTCTACTGAGTCTTGATCTTAGGGTTATCATTATGTAAGGAATACCATGTGACAATAACATGACAAAGATACTCTCTACCCAGTAAACTCTATCTGGCAGATGGAGAGAACACAAGAATGAATCACATCAGTTATTTAGAAAATTATAATGAAATATTTGCTTTGGATTTGGACTTTAGTGTATCTTGAACAATAACATAGAAAAAGGCAATTTTACACATGGTAATATCTACTGTGTTCAATCACAGCACTTTTCAACCAATCATTTAATGTTTTCAAATGAATAATTATAAAAAACCTCATGTTTTATTGTTGCAAATATGTTTCATACTTTTAATATCTTTACAATAAAATTTAAAGCACCTATAATTAAATATAAGACCTATAACCCAAGTCCAGCTTTTGTAACCATCTAAACCTGCAAGTTTTTCACATATGTACACACACACACGCATAATCTATATAAGTAGTTTTGCTCACTGTATAACAAGATGGCTCATGAAATACCCTAACATTTATACACATGCCCAGATGGACTCTTTCCTTCCCCTCCCCTCTCACTATGATTCTTCAAAAAATAATTTTTTTGAGCAAAGAAAGAGAAATATAGTGAGAAGGTAGAGAGAGAAAGAGGGATGGTGGGAGGGGAGAGAGAGAAAAGAAGGTGAGAATAGGCATGCCAAGGGATCTTGCCACTACAAATGAACTCCAACTGCATGGATGACTTTGTGAATCAGACTTTCCATGGGTACTGGAAAATTGAACCCAGGGCCAGCAAGCTTTGCAAGCAAGAGTCTTTAACCACTTTACCATAAATTATTTAGTTATTATGTGTGTGTGTCAGAGAGAGAAATAGAGAGAGAGAGAGAATGGGTGTACCAAGTCTTCTAGCCACTGCAAACTCCAAATGCATGCACCACTCTGTGCATATGGCTTTATGCCGGTACTGGGGAATCTAATCCAGGCTATCAGGCTTTTCCAACATGTGCTTTAACCACTGAGACATTGCTTCCGCACATCCCACACTTTCTTAGACAGTCATCAGTGCAGGAATATTTCCATGTATGTTTAATTATTCATTATTTTTCTGTCTTTCTTCTATTTATCAGTGTTGAAAGGGTACTTTATTAGTAGACTTTTTCATGAAAACTCACAAACTCATGTTTATCACCAGAAAAAAATGCCAGAAACACCTAAACTGAAGGGCATTATGATGAGTATATAATCCTGTAAAATACTTAACCAGTATCCAAATTCTTTGAAAAGCAAAGAAAGTCTAAGAAAGGAGTATATATGATATCCAAACAGGGCAACAGAACAGAAAAAGAATCACAGAGTAAAAGAGAGCAAGTCAAAATGAATTACAGAGTTTAGTAAAAACAAAAAATGATATAAAATATTCACTAAATGAATTAATTGGAACACATAGACAAATATTACAAGCAAACAAATTCAAAATTATTTACAGATATACTTAATCCTCACACATGGCACTCCCTTTTGTGGACTATGAACAGTAACTTATCTTTTTATGCCAATTAAATTATGTTGGACCATTGCTTGTGAAAAATATACAATAGTAATATGACATTAATTCTAAGGGAAATGAATATAAGGCATGTGTTTTTGATACTTTTTTCTGTAAATATAGTACTATTCTAATATGTTTATAAATTAATATATGGAATATTATACAAATGCTAAATGGGTATTTACACTTGGGAATAATGACACATGCCTGTACTCCCAGCAGTTGGGGATGTGAAGGTAAAAGTATTTCAAATCCATGGCCAGTCTCAGGCAAAATGAAATAATCTGTCTCAAAAATGGGAAAAGGACAGATACTCTGCTGTTCATGTATGGTATGGAGGGAATTAATGGGGCAGTGGGCAATCTGGATAATCTTACACATCAAGCCTTCAAAGAACTTTTGAGCAGAGAAGTGAAAGTACAAATGTCTTAGTAAAAGGGGAGAAACAGTCTGATCAGCGACAAGAAATTAATCAGAGGACACAGCATAAAATGTCTGAACAGTATGTTCATATTTTACTATAAAAGAAATGAGATGACATTATTGAATTTTCAGCATAAAGATGAACATTTTCTTGTTTTCATTTTGACATTGTGTGGTTAATGAAAGAAAAGAAGGTAGCAGCAGAAATGGAGATTTTAGTACATTGAATTTCATTATAGTTTAGGCAAGGATTTATGATATTTTGACGTAAGGGAGACAGGAAACAAAGCAAGCTTTAAATTTTGATGATGTAAATAGCATTGTACAATGATTTGTACATTCATTGTTACTATGGTTTCTTATTTCCTATACAAATACAAGTGAGTTTTCAGATCTTGAAATGAGTTTCTGAGTCTTTAGCCTCATTTTTTACCATTACTATTGCTATTACTATTTTTATTATTGTTGTTGTTCTAAGAGATGCTGACTCATGCTGTTGATGGTGGCCTATGGAATTTAAGCAGTGGAGGCGGGTACATCTTCAGCAGCTGTAGTTTCAACAGTGAAGTCAAAACTCCTCTTCCTTGCTCTGTCTGGCTCCCTGGATTGCATCTTGTAACTGGCAGAACAACAGACCAAAAGTATCTCACTTCCATACCACTTCCACAGTGCCCTATGTCCACTTTACACAGGGGCTTGCCTTCATAACGGAATAACACTTTTATTTTAGTTAAGCCACCATTAATGCTTTATATAACTCTAGCCAATATGGTGCATTAAAATTATCTTAGTCTACATAGTTAATTCCGGGTCAGCCTGAACTAGAGTAAAACCCTACCTTGAAAAACCAAAAAAAAAAAAAAAAAAAAAATTATCTTAGTCTTACATTTAAATGCAAAGTAACATGTTATTAGATATTGGTATGAAACTATTCTGTTTTTACTCTCCTGTTCCTATGCATTTGAGTTGAACATTGTCTCAAAGTGCCCTAATCCAAGTTTCAGAATATATGGCAGACTGAGGCTATATAAGATTTAGGATATTAATTAATAACACAAGGCTGAGAGAGAAAAAGGGAGGAGAAAAAGAACTGAAGTTGTGAAGTTTGAGTAAAAAAAAAGTAAACAGCAACAGAAGATTTAAGTCTCAATAAACAGTTTTATATGCGATTTCTGCAAACATATTTTCATTTGCTATAAAGCAACAAATTGCTTGGGAAGGCCAAGCCCAAAATATGCACAGAGAAAGCAAAATAGTCTTAAATAAATACTGGCTAGCAAAAAAGAAATTGCCTCCTATATCGAAATATGCTTCTCTTATGGCAATTCCAAATACAATAAATTTTACTGACAAACAGTAATTTCATTTACTGTTAAAATAAATCTTCCTTTTGTCCTAAGCAGGTATAATTTCAGACTTTTAAAGATGAATAGTTGTTTTTGCTCTGGTATTGATCATTAGTTATGTGATTGCAGCTGATCTAGTCACTTTAGGACATTGTAGTTACAGTGAGAGAGGTTTCGGTAATGGAATTCTTTTACAGTTAGGTGAGGTAAAGAAAATCAGGTATTTAAACTTGTAATGGAAAGCTGATGTAATTTTAATTATAAATATTAAAGAAGAAATTTCAAGAGGAAGTCCACCATGGTTTGATACATTTGATTAATCATAGCTTATAGCACAGTTTGACTTTACTAAAAAAGCCAAAAGAGTCTGGGAAGATGACTCAGCACATAGCATTTTCTGTACTGGCATGAGAGCCTGAGAGGTCTGGAGTTACCTTAGGCCCATTTTCCCTAGCACATTAAAAGCTATGTGTATCTATACAGGTCTGTAATCCCAGTCCTGTGGGGGACAGGGACTAAGAATCACGGACCAAAAATGACAGCTCAAAATTGACAGTTGAGTGAGAGGTTCCATCTAAAGAAAACATGCAGGTGAGCTGTAGATAAGAATACTCCACATTATCTCATGGTCTTCACATATATGAATCTGAAAACACACATGCATACACCACATATGATGTCACACTTCACATACTCTACCTCCTAAACACATTCATGTCCACTTGCATGTACAATGTGTGCCTAATTATTAAAAGCAAAAAAATATTAAAAGCTCACAATACTTTAAAGGGTCAAATATCAATGACAAAGAAACAGTAAGTAAATTTGAATGTTTGTCCTTGTGTGTGTATCAGATGAACACATATTCATATGTCTTTTGTTATAACAAAAGACAAGTGAATGCAAGAATTGCTTATAGAAATTATGATGGATTAGAAAGTACCAATTGAAATGATTGATAAAACTTTTATTGAACTGTAACACAGAGTCTCTATTCTTGAAGGTGACAATATAAATCTTTTGCTATCTCATTTCATCACCATCTCATGGCCTAACTGAACCTATATAGACAAATAAGCAATTATTAAATTCTTTTTGTAGACAAGTCTAAACTATTAAATATTTTATATTTGTCCCATATTGTTCCAGAGAGAAATACAACCTACAAAGATTTATTAATATAGTATGTAATTGATAGGTTGTTATAATTTCAAATTCTGGTATTATAGGATTGCCATAAAATGCCTGACTAACTATCTATCTATCTATCTATCTATCTATCTATCTATCATCTATCTATCTATCTATCTATCTATCTATCTATCTATCTATCTATCTATCTATCTATCTATCTATCTATCTATCTATCTTTCTATCCTCTGTCATCTATCATCTATCATCTATCTATCTATCTATCTATCTATCTATCTATCTATCTATCTATCTATCTATCATCTATCTATCATCTATCATCTATCTAATTTCTACAAGGCTATTGATTTTCTAGCTCCAGCTTAATATTATTTTGCCTTTATCTTATAGAAAATTTTTATTCCCTACTTTAGAATGGGTTTCTTAGAGGAACAGTTTTGTAAAGGTGGCATGTGTAATTACTTAGTTCTAAAATTCTTTGGCTAATTTACTATAATATTAATAGAAAATATGGAAAAAACCTTTATACCAAATAATAAATCCAAAAAACTCCCATATATTATTTTTGGTGCTATAAATAAGAAAAATTTATTAAATATGCCTCTTGAGATTTCATAAACTACATCTCTTCATAAATATTCAGAAATAAATTTAGATTATTCAGACAAAGTTTCAAAGGATGTAATTTAAGGTTTCCTTAGATTCTTAAGGTACCAAACTTACAACAAAACAAATATAAATAAAATTCTTTCTATGCAATGCTCCTAAACCTTCCTAATTAGTCTTAAATAAAATTCAAAAGAATCTAAAAAATCACAGAACACATATGAAGAGATGAATTTGCAAGTGAGGAAGAAAATGAAAACAAGAACTAGATACCTGAATCAGTATTAAAAATCAGGCTTTATATTTTACAAATATAAAGTAAGTATATTCATTAAGATAATTAATTAATAAAAGAAAGACCTAGAAGACATAACATTGTCTTAGCAGATTAATAAAAGTAAAATTTTAAAAATTAACAGTAGCAAAATTATGTATCTTTATGTATTAACATATATCTAAATTTGTGATGAGGCAAGCATCAAAGTAATCTAAAAATATATAATTTTTAAAAAAGCCTGGCATGGTGGTGCATGCCTTTAATCCCAGCACATGGGAGGCAGAGGTAGGAGAATTACCATGTGTTCGAGGCCACAGTGAGAATACAGAGTGAATTCCAGGTTGGCCTCTGAGCTAGAGTGAGACCCTACCTCAAAAATCCAAAATAAATAAATAAATAAATAAATAAATAAATAAATAAATAATTATATAATTAATGAGCTATTCAAGTTTTTAATGAAAAAGTAAGTGCTAAAGCAATTGGAGGAGATAATTCAAAATTTTAAATGTAATTAAGAGGATTTACAGTAGGAGAGTAGAGCCACTGGATCTATAAAATATTTGAGCAGAAAATAAGAGCTGTCCAGAAATACTGAAGACACCGATTCTCAGACTTAGGATTCTCAACACAACTTAAACTGGTAGCTAAAATATATGCAATTACTAATGAAACTGCCAAAGACAGAGGAAACTTGATAAATGATCAGATTATTTACAATAATTTTGCTAACAAATGACGTTTCACATTCAACAGGAACAGGCTTCATGTGGGAGATGTGTTAAAGTGGTGGGTCACAATATATTACTGATGACTGACTAAAAAACAGTATCTACTCTCACAGAACCCAGTATCAATGAGAATCCAGTACAGATAAGGAATCAGTTTGCTAAAATACATTCAGGGAATACTATTTTATGCCATGTTTAAGAAACTTTCTTACTTTTATTTTACTACATGTCAAAACTGATTTCCCGGGGCTGAGGAGATGGCTCAAATACTAAAGGCACTTACTCTGCATACTCCCCAAGTAGAAATTGACCCCCAGCCCCTACTTAAATCTAGACTCAAAGTAACACACACATCTGCCTTCCAAACATGCTTATAGCAATGGGAGGTAGTGTTAGGAGAATCCTAAATGGAAAAGGCCACCTAAGGCTGGCAATTCCAGTGGCAAAAGAACGAAAGAAACAGATCCTGTCTCAAAATAAATAAATAAAAATTAAAAGTGGAAAGAGAGGAACAACTCCTTGAGGTATACATGTGCCCATACAAGCATATAATACATACATATACACAGAGAGACTTAAAAAGGACTGACTTTCAAGTATATGTCATGGAGTTTGCTTTCTCCTTTTGGATAAATTGCCAGAGCTAGAAATTTAACAATATTGCATCTTATCAATATTTAATATTGTTTGTTATTATATATGATGATATAAGTTGAGTATATATAGAAACACATAATGCCTACGTCTTGTTTTATAGATTATGGCAATGAGGCAAGGGGAAAACATTGTGAAATCTAGTAATGAAGGACTACTTCTAATAGAAAAGTTAGGATATTCCTGAGTAGAAGATAACCATAGTTCTAAAAGATTGCTTATACTTATTACTTAACAATTCAATGTTATATTAAAACTTAGTTACGTGAACATTAAATGCATGCCAAGGAGCCACATGGAGAGTCAAACAGTTTTGAAACTCTGTGTATAAATAAATGGCTGAGTGTGGTGGTGCAAAACTTTAATCCCAGCACTCAGGAGGCATGGGTAGGAGGAGCACCATGAGTTCAAGGCCACCCTGAGACTACATAGTGAATCTCAGGTCAGTCTGGGCTATAGTGAAACCCTACCTCGAAAAACCAAAAAATAAAAATAAAATAAATACATAACATTTTTAGAACTTGAAGTATAAGCTATTCAGGATGATTCCCACAAGTGTCTTTGGTCAGATTACTTTCTTTAAAAGAACAATCTTCATTAAAGTTCTAATAGACTGACAGTCTAGAACATTGATTGACATATGGTTTGCTTATTGAAAATTTGATAATATACCCTGTGGTAGTTTGAATATATGGCCCCCAATATATTCAGTGTTTTATTACTTTATAGTTTGCTCCTCAGCCACCTTGCTAGAGGCAATGTCACTGGGTCTTAAGGTGTGGTGGTGGGTTTGAGATTCCATTGTAAAGATATGCAAAGTGTGCCTAGTAGGAGTTCCTGAAGTGTGCTGTGGCTTGGCTGTAGTTTTACTCTGTGCGCTGTGTGCCTGGTTGGCTTCTCTCTCTCTGCTTGGCCCTGTGAGAGCAGGCCGCTTCTTTTGCCATTATGGAACTTCCCCTGGATCTGTAGCCTTCAATAAATAATATCCCTTCCTCCATAACTGTGCCTGGTCTGAAAGTTCATCTCAGCGAACCTGAAGCTGTCTGCTACATGCCCTAACCTAGAACTTTTAAGGACATTCTTAAATCAAATATCTTCTCCATAGAGCTTCCATCCCACATAAGTTGCAGCTTCTAAAACTTCCATTTTCCTTTTCCAACTGATATGTTACTCTGTTGCAAGGGAGAAGTAGTTGGTCCTGATTTCAGAGCTGGTTCTCTTACTAACTTGGTCTATGACCTGAGACAAAATAAGGAGGTACTATGGGTATCAAGATACTCACTTGTAAAGGACACTAAACTGTTGCAGCATGTTCAAAACCTAAAATATGATATTTTATGACCAGTGAATTATTACAGGGTGGTTACATAATTTACATACAATATTCTTCATCTGAGACATAAATTATAAATTCAGTATATACACAATATTAGAAGAGTGAACTTAATTAGCAACTAGCACACATTATTTACATATCATATGCAATCATGAAAAAAGCCTAGAGGTTTCTAATTATAATTAAAATATATATGCAATTTTCAAAATCAAGCATCAAAATTGCAACTTTAAGAGAGAAGAAAACATATTAAAATTTCTACTTTAGTAACATTTACTAAAACTGTTTACATAATTTCTTATTTTAAACAAAACCATATAATAAAATCATAGAATTGATATACACATGTTAATTCAATAATGTACTATCTTCATAATTCTCAGTTTGCATTTCTTTGACTCCTAAGTGAACATTTGTTTTCTATGTTGGTAGTTTTCTCATCCTAGAAAACTAACAGTGGAGGGCTGGAGAGATGGCTTAGCGATTAAGGCACCTGCCTGCCAAGCCTAAGAATGCCGGTTCCAATCTCCAGGTCCCACATTTAGCCAGGTGCAAAAAGTGATGCAAGGGTGCAATGCTGCACTTGACCGCAAGGGGGCACATGCATCTGGAGTTCGTTCACAGTGGCTGAGAGGCTGCTGGCTCGCCCATTCTCTCTCTCTGCCTCACCCTCTCTCTGTGTCTCTCTCTGTGCCTCTCTCCAAAAAAACAAAATAAAAATAAAATAAAATAAAATAAAATAAAATAAAATAAAATAAAATAAAAATTAACAGTGAAAATCAGCCTAACACTCAGCTGGATAGAAGAGCACAAATTTAGATTTAGAACATATAACTCTCCCAAATCTATGCTTTCTTTTGTTGTTGAAATTACACTTTCTAATAACTTCATGAATTATAGAAATTTCTTAAGAATTTAAAACTAAAAGCTGATATTGTTAATGGGCAAGTATTCCTTGCCAGTCTATTTATACAATTACCTTGCCTAAGCTTTTATTTTTTGTGCTAATTTATATTTTTATTTCTGTGAGAAATTTATTTAAATTCATTGAAGGTTAAACATATCAAATATATCTCATACTCAAACTTTTGTGTCTTTATACATTAGAATTTAGGATCATTGTACCATAATCTTACATAATTCTTCATCATTATATCTGATATATATGAAAGCAAGAATGTGTGTATATGGCATGAAATGTTATAATGAAAGAAATCATTTTATTCAATGATTATATGCTAATAATAAAATAGTAAAATGAAATTAACAAAGAATATGTATGTAGTTTTAGATAACTTATATGCAAATGATATTAAAGTAGAGTTTTGTCTATGGCTATTTTATTATACAAATAAGTTCTGAGGGTAATATAAATGGGTTCATTTGAAAACTAGGAAGCTACTTGAACCATTTGCGTAATTTAATATTAATTTGACTCACTTGCACAAGTGTACTTACAATCATAAAATACTCTACATTTAATATACATTGTCTTACTTTTTTTTTTTTCTAGGTAGCATCTCACTCTAGCCCAGGCTGACCTGGAATTTACTACGGACTCTCTGGGTGGCCTTAAACTCATGGTGATCCTCCCACCTCTACCACCCATGTACTGAGATTAAAAGCATGCAGCACAATGCCCAGACATTCGCTTACCTTTTAATCAAATTTCACACATACATACACATGCAAATTTGTTTTCTGAGTTTATTATTTTAAGTTACACATCATTGTACTTTAGATCATACATTATACTCCTTTAGATAGTAAAAGCTCATAGTTTTAAAATATTCACAATGATATTCTTCATTTATCAAATTCTATGTGGATTATTCTACTCATCAATTATTCTAATTATTCTAATTATTCAATTATTCTAATTACCTACATGTTATGAGTTCTCATCACCATTTTTCAAATAATGAGATTGGAATTCATAAATGTCAAGCATATAGAATATGTGTATTACAGGAAAAGAGTGATGTCCAGAGAATTTGAAAGCAAAGTATTAATTTGGAGTTGTCTGACCACATAAAAGCCAGCCTCACAGTTGCTTATTTTAGTTATTAAAGAACTTAATGAAAGTTAACATTTATAAAGTTAGTGAAGTCATCATTTTACTAGCCAGTTATTTTCTAGCCAGTTCTACAGTACTGCTCAACTGATCTTATTTTTTATTCACCTCATGATAAAATCTGTCATAGTAATCAGGTTCCTTATTGACCACAGTGACATTACACTTCCCATCAGTTCTTCTCCATCAGCTTTTCTTGATCTGTTTTCAAGTTGAATTTTACATATTTGTAAGGATACTTTTTTATTTCTTTAGCTTTGATTCTTGAATCGTGTTTCCTACCAAATAGGTTCAGAAAATTCTGCAATCCTCATGTATCTGCTCTACTTTTAGATTTATCCTGCATTATAAAAATGTGTCATTAGTATCAGCCAAGGTATGGAATCATCCTATTTTGAAGACTGTGTGCTATGTAGCGTACCTCATGTGCGCTGCCTCATTGGTTGTGCCTTTCTCATAAGAAGTATTCTGTAGTTTACTGAGGTGGCCATGAGACTTAGAGAAGTTAAGGTATTTAAGGAGGCTACAATCTCATAGATAGCATGTCATAAATCTGAGAATTATGTTCTTCAAAGAACATGCATTATTTCTCAACTCACTGCCATAAAGTGAAAATTATTCATTCCTTCCAGCTTTATGAAAACTATTAAGTATCTGCAACCAGAGAACTGCACAGACTTGAGTCAAATGGACTGAGGATCGTTTCTTCATCAGGAGATAGCCTTGGCTACATATTAAGAGCTTCTTTCAAAAATAAAAATAATAATACATAAACATTAATGAAATATGATCTATGACATTAAAGAACACAGGAAAATGAAGTACACAGAGAGATCACACGGATATTACAGAGATTTGATCAAGAATAAGCCAGTGAACTAAAGAAAACTCTGTTGCATACCTTAAGCTTGTCACCACAACAACAATGGTTATGACCAAAATCATGCAATTTTCTTTCAAGATTTGACTATAAATACAATAACTATTTAATGCAAATTAAAAATGGTATCTTCTGGAGATTATAACATATGTTATAAACCAAAACAACACAAATTGTGTGGAGGCATTCACTGAACTTATACTGTTTTGTTTCTTATTTGCAAAGTCGTTTAATAATTGAAAGAAAACCATGAGAGCAAGAACTCATATTATATTCTATAAGTTTATCCACCCACATACATACACAGAGTTAAAATATAGACGTTTTGAAAATCTCTTTCAGTTTAGATACCCAATGACATAATGTCTACAAGTTTGATAATTTTTCTTCTTTAATATCTACTTTACCATTTTCCAAAAAAATACCTTTCTCCCTTGACATTTTAGTTTTAAATTCCAGTTTTTATATATTTTATGCATCTACATGTGAATTATTTTCTACCTTTTAAAGAATATTGGAATTAGTTATAAATTAGTCTTTAATATTCTTGTCTAAAATTCCTAAGTGTCTTAATTCTTGGTTAATTTTAATTGGTTTATTTCTCTCTTATTTTAGATTATATTAGTCTGCTTCCTGATGATTTATTTTGGATACCAGACATTGTAGATTTTTACCTTACTTGTTGCATGATATTTTTTGTTAACATGTGTACTTCTTCATTGCATATTTTATGGGGCAGAGGCAATAATTAATGTAGGACTAGCTGAGTTAGTTTGCTTTTTATCTCTATGGCAAACACCTGAACCAAACAACTAAAGCAAGAAAAAATTTATTTTGGCTCAGGGTGTAAGATGTTTTAGCTCATGATATTTTTTCTCAATGGGTAGAGCCTCAATTGAGGCACAATAATGGCAGAAGGATGTGGCCCAGCAAATCTGCACACCTTATGGTACCTGGGAAGCAGAGAGACAGCAAGGACCAACCAGGAGAAGGCATATCTTACAAGACATTCCCTTTGTGACAAGACTCCCTCCAACAAGCCTCATCTCATAATGGTATCCTCAGCAATGGATTAATTTACCAATGGATTAAACCACTATGAATTTAAAGCCCTCATAATTCAATTCACTCTCCAAAGACTCATCAGATGGCAAACAAAAATGTAACATATGAATTATGTAAAACATAAAACACATTTTATATCCAATCCTTGTTACTGAGAAACGTTTTTGAGTTCTCTGCTTAATGTGCTACAAACTATTATTTTCCCATCGGGCTGATGACTGGCAATATTCTTGATGGTGTGAGTGTTGGGTGCTCCTCTTTCTAAGTATTTTAGTAGTTGTTTATTTCTGGTTGGTCATTTTTCTCTACACATAGCTCTGATGATCACTCTTAGAAAATGCCTGTTAAGATATCCAAAATCACATTTCTGTTTAGCTCGTTCCTTGCTGGAAAACCTCTGCAAACTGTGGCCATTTTGACTTCTGTGGACACAGCACTCTATCTCTTACTCACAGTATCTGCCCAGCCAACATGAATTCTCCAAGTTGATACTACCACCTGGAGAGTAAGCTGAGGAAATCAAACACTTGCTTTTCTTTTTCTATTAAACTACTGCTGCATGTTTGTTTAAGATAGCTGCTGCTTCATGTCAAATTCTAGGCTTTACATAAGTTATCTGAAAACCAACATCATTAATGGATTAATTAGAAGTGATCTACTTGTCTACATTTTTTTTCCTAACCAGCTTGTTCTCATTACACAGAATAAGAACTCCTACTGTTTATCATTGTCCTTCATGTATGTTTTCTTTAAAGCAGCAAATCCACAAATCATGAGGAAAAGCCTAAGGTATTGTGCAGGTACTGTAAAAAATATGGAGTTCCACTGGAGCTTTTTTATGATTATCAGCTGGTTGGGCTTTCTACCATGCTTCTCCAATCACTCTGAATTCTGTGGGATCTATGGATAGTGAATTTCTTCATGCATGTATTTAAGGTTCAGTCTGTCTTTTTACCCATCCTGATATGTACACTTGAAACTAACTTCACCTGTTCTTAACTCTCTTAGAGAGTGGTCTTGATGTATGTCCACTCAAAGAGAGAGAGAGACTCCAATAAGAAATTTTGAGAGCAGTCACTTTCTTTTTCTTTTTTTTTTTCATTTTCATTTAAGAAATTATAAACATATACACTGTATTTGACTATACATAACCACTCCCAATTCACTTTATTATTCTCCTCTCATTGAATCTCTTGCCACCACTTACCAGTAGCTATCCCACTGAAGAGAATTATTTCCCTCCCCTAAAACCATTATTTGGCATTGTCTCCTCAGAGTGGTATGGCCTCATAAGCCCTCCCCACCAATGACAGACTGTTGATGGGCCCAGTGTTGTACAATGTTGTATCCTGTACAGATAACCACAGATACTTGGATTTCATGAGTGCAATGGCTGGGCCATTTCTTTAGAGAGTGTTTTAGTCAGCTCCATATTGCTGGGATGAACACCCAACCCAGACAAAGTTTATGGGTGTAAGGGATTTATTTGACACTTACAGATCTGGGTGAATGTTCATTGATAGCAGAAGAAGCTGACTCCATTTCACAGATCCAGCTAGAGAGATACAACCACATAGCAGCACCAAAAGCAAGAACAAAATCTGTAGCCAAAGCAGTAGGGGACACAGGCAAAGATCAAGCACTATACATAACTTGTATTACTGGCATACCTGATATGCAACTTGAGGGCCAAGTAAAAGGGATGGAAGGGTTTGTGGGGAGGGAAATAGGAGTGGGAGATATACACAAAACCAAATCCAAAGTGAATTGGTACCATAATTAATATTCCTCCTGGATATCAGACTTCAAGATATAACCCTCAATAAGAGCATGGAGAGATAGTCTGGTAAGACTGGCCCTGAAGAGGGTGCAATGAAACCTATTTCTGAAATATTTGGCCCTGGCTGGTAAATCCAAGTACCAGAAATGGGTTACCATCCACTTTGAGCTGTTGATCAGAGGGACTTATGAGGTCCCCAAAGAAGACAGAATTCTCACAGACCACTTGATAACCCACCGGAGAGGAAAGGTAAGACCCTATTGCTGAAAGCAACAGATGCCGACTATGCAGAACATCAAGAGATTTGACTGGATCTGAAAGGAAGTCATCTTCCAGATAGATGATGAGCCCATATAGTGCTAAAAAGCACAATATGAGATGCTGGGTGAAAACAGCCAATAATTCTGTGAGCAAGCAGGGAACCCTACCATATTTAATCAACCATGCTGACAAGATATATACAACTGTGCAATAGTTGCACCCTCCCTAGGTAGGTAACCGATGGTTTTCTGATTGGCTAAGAAATCTACTCAGTGGAAAGGAAACCATAGCTGTAACTGGGAATCAAGTTAGAATCCTATGGAGAACAAGATTATGGACACCAATTGAGAAGCTTCCACCAATCTTTGGCCAAAAGTGAGCTTATACACATCAAAACCTCCCTAATTAACAGTGCTTATACCCTTAACCTATCCTGATTGACTCTCGGTTAGAGATTCTGTTTTTACAGAAAGCAGTGAGAACTGAGGACAACCAAAATCTATCAACAGAACAAGGATTGCTGACTCCAGGTCAGCAGGTCAGCGACCACTAGCATAGCAGCTAGAGCCCAAGTGAAAATACAAAGGAATTGACAAAATGATCAAGAATTCTGCTTTCATGGTGAGCCTGACTACCTGAACAGGGTGATGGACACAGACACTGAGGTACTTAAAAGGCAACAAAGCAGAAATCCAGTAGCTTCTGAGAGCGCAACACTAAAGTAGACTTAAAGCACACCCACCAAGTCTTGGGGAATTTTGTAGAAGAGGGGGCAGAAAGAATGTAAGAGCCACAGAGTGGGAGGGAATTGCCAGAGGCATTGCCCTCTGACTCAATGACTGACTGCTGCTCTCACAACTCATAAGCCAGGGAGGAGGGGAATGATGTTGCCAATACTTGATGTATCCATACAAAGTTTCAACTTAATAAACAAATACTAGGGATTTAAAAATCAGTCCTAACTAATCTAGGCCAAAGTATGAAATGTTATATGATCAATATTTAAAATAATCATGAAACAAATGAAAATATTAGAAAATACTATTGCTTTAATAAGACAGAAGACAAGATCAATAACGTCAAAAGGTCAAACTAAAAATATGATTAGACATCATTTCCTCCAATTTCAAAGGATGAAAATATTAGCACACTTCTGGAATACCAAATATGAAAATTAAAGTTTTTTAATAATTGAAAAATAATTAGGAAAACAATTAAATGGGAAAAATGAGTCATTTGAAGAAAGATAGAAGATGCATACCCAAGAAATGAAGAATTCTGAGTGATTTCAGGTGAATGCTCTGCCAAGAGCCACAAGGAATAGTTGGGAAACACTCGTGCTGGACCCACTGTGGTGATATTTGAGTAATGAAAGGCTAAGATAGTACCCTAAAAGCTTGCAGAAAGAAAGCACAGTTATTCACGTTGTAAACAAGCCTCAAAATGGTGCTAAGATATGGTGAGAATAGATGCAGGATACATATATTCCATAGCAACCAAAAAGGAATTAAATTTTATCTGTGTCAGAATTGCTCTTCTAATCAGTTGTGTTTTATATTTGATTTCATGTAGGCACACTAGTTTACTTTTGATTATTATGTGCATTATATATTTTCTATTTTTAGTGTTACTTTTTATGTTATTTTAATTGGGAAATGGTTTTCTATAACAGTGGGTAATTTATCTCAGGATTTTTAATTTTCAACCGAGTTTACAGCATTTATAATTATTATGATATTATGAATTATATGTACTTTACTACCATTTCTACCTGTCTAATTTTAGTTTTTCCTGGCTGAAGAAGTGGCTTAGTGGCTAAGGCCTAAGAAGCCTGAGGACCCAGGTCAATTTCCTAGTACATTACATAAGCTAGACACACAAGGTGGCACATGCATCGGGAGTTCATTTGCTGACGTCCTAGCGTGTCCATTATTTCTATATATCTATGTCTTTCTCTCTCCCTTTCTGTTTCTAAAATAATTAATTATTTTTAGTGGTTTCACTTTTTATAATTTTTCTCATTTATTTTTCCATTTTAAGATTCTTAAAGTAATAGTATTTATATATGAGTTGAACAAATATGAAATATATCTTTATATTTATAAGTGAAATATTTTTAACTTCTCTTCCCTATTTGTTATTTCAAATATTCATCATGGGAAACATATAACAAGTGAGCTAGATAGGATGAATAACAGATCAGGCACAGAAAAATGGGAGAATAGTGAAATTTAAATATAGAAACACACAGTACCCAAAATAACAAGGAGAAAAGACAGGTTGAAAAAATAAATACAACATCAATTACTTGAGACAACTATAATGCTAACATGTCCAAAGTTAGTGAAATGGGCAACAGAAAAAATATTTGTTATATGATAATTGAAAATTCCTAAACTTTGTGAACAGTTGCAAACTCTTACAGCCATAAAGATACGTAACCAAGCACAAAGAACTCTGTAAAAGCTACACAAACTATAAAAACTTATAGATAAAGAAAAACAGTTGAAATCTACTAATAAGTACAAAAAGGAACAAAAATTAGAATATAAATAATGGTTTAATTAGAAACAGCCAAGAAAAAAGTAAGAAAGCTCTAAATTGTCTAAAAACTTCACCAAAGAGGGGATGAGGAAATATTTTGTTCACAAATATTATTGATATACAAAAAATAAATTGTATAGATATTACAAATATCAATGTTAATATATAATTATATAAAATACATTTAAAATAGTTTTTAAAATGTCCAGTTTCAGACTAAAGGAAAAATGTGAGACTGGAGAGATATCTCAGCAGGTAAGAGCACTTGCTCTATGACTATGATGTCTGAGAGAGTCCGAGACTGCCAGAGTTTGCTCCCCAGCATCCATATTCACAATTGTATGCCCCTCAGCAAATTAATGAGTTTTGGTGTCCTCTCTGATCAATAAATAACATAAATGTTCCTTGACAGGTTTATTTTAAAACTGAATATTCGCAGACCAGGGGCAAATTCAGAAAGTTTTATTCTCAGAGAAATCATACCTTGTCTTCTGTCAGGATTTCATGCTGCAGGCACTATCACTGTGTTAATCTACAGTGGCTCTAGAAGCACCTGTACTCCAGGTGCTATGGTCATCCTAATAAGACATGTGACTATGATGAAGTGGTCACAGATTTTTAAAAGTCATTTCCATTTTAGAGTATGACAAGTTCCCCAAATTTCAAGACAGCTATTGTTGGAAGGAAAAAGGTCAAGTTTTATTAACATTTATTTTTCAACTGGAAAATTTACTATGGTGATGGTACCGAGTGATTTGATAGGTATGAAGTTTTGGTTTAGATTCAGGTTTAGATAAAACTTTCCATCACCACTATAACTAGAATGATCAATTTTTTTTTCCTGGAGATAAAGAGATTGCTTAATGGTTAAGGCACTTGCCTGTGAATCCTAAATACTCATGTTTGATTCTCCAGGTCCCACATAAGATAGACACACAGTGATGCAAGCACTCAATGTCACACATGCACATGTTTCTGGAATTCATTGCAGTGGCTAGAGGCCCTGGTGCACCAATTCTCTCTCTTTCTTTCTCTGTTTCTCTCTCTCATTAAAAAAAGTCCAGTCTGTTGGGCTTGCCTCAAAATATATTTTTTTTCCTAAATAAAATTACATCATGCTTCTCACTTAATGAACACATCCAGTAGGTGTTTCAATTTAATAACAACAACAAAAGTACTGGGCCTGGGCATATGGCTTAGCAGCTATAGGTGCTTGCTTACAAATCCTGTCAGTCAAGGTTGAGTTCAACCCAGACATCCACATAAATTCAGTCATGTATGAGACGAGGCACTCACAAGTGCATGTGTACATATGTGTATACATGCGTACCTATACATGCACATGTTATGCACATGTGCAAATAAATAATTTCTTAAAAATAATTTCTTAAAAAATGCATACTATAGCTGGGCATGGTGGCACATACCTTTAATCCCAGCACTTGGGAGGCAAAGGTAGGAGGATCACCATGAGTTCGAGGCTACCCTGAGACTTCAAAGTGAATTCCAAGTCATCCTGAGCTAGCGTGAGACTCTACCTTGAAAAACAAAAAAAAACAACAAAAAAAATGCATACTACAATTTGTTCCTTACTTCCTCTCAGCCACAAATTCAATTTGATATTTTATTTTATTTTATTTTTACTTTATTTATTTTTGGAGAGAGAGACAGAGAGAGACAGAGAGAGAGGGAGAGGGAAACAGATAGAGATGGGCGCGCCAGCAGTCTCTCAGCTGCTGAGAACGAAATCCAGATGTGCGCACCCCCTTGTGGTCATGTGCGGCATTGCGCCCTTGCATCACTTTGCATCTGGCTAAATGTGGGACCTGGAGATTGGAACCGCTGTAGATTGGAACCTCTGGAGATTGGAACCAGTGTTCTTAGGCTTAGGAGGCAGGCACCTTAACCCCTAAGCCATCTCTCCAGCCCAACCTGCTGTTTTTTGCATTCGAGTGTCTTGGCTTCCTTGGAGGCTTGCTGGGTGACTGAGGGTCCTGGCACTTCAAGAATGCATAAAGAAGTGATTAAACATGGGTTCTTTGTTTATTGCAATATGAAAGGTCAGGTTTTACAGCTAGCTCTTGCTCCTTGTACCTGTGTAACAGCAACAAGAATTTTCACGTCTGAGCCTCCCTTTCCTGTTCTTTACAAGGAAAACTGGAGTCATAGCTACATGAGATATGTAAATGCCACAAACTTTCAACTTTAAGCTCTCTGATGACAAATAGTACATATGTACATATGCCTCTAGGCATGTGTGATATGCCTAGATGTGTTGTAGTTGGGACAGAAAGATTGTAAGAGCCTCAGGGTATGTGGGAATAGCCTGAGGCACTGTATCCTCTTCCTCCCAGAAACTGCCTGAGGCCTCTCCATCCCCACAATGAATACCAATAATCCCACCAAAGAAGAGCCTCAGCAGAATTGGGGAGGGGATTTAGGAGTCTAAGAGTACAACCCTTTTATTTAAAAAAATCAAAAAATAATAAAATAAATATTAAAAAAGAGGTGGACAGCATATATATGGATAATCTAAGATTGTCTTCTGGCCTCCATATCCACAATGTGCATGGACCCTCCCCATGTGCACCTATATACAAACATTCAGGCACACCATACATAATATATACACATACACACATTTAAAAAATAAGAAGAGGGCTGGAGAGATGGTTTAGTGGTTAAGGCGCATGCCTGTGAAGCCTAAAGACCTAAAAACAAACAAAGAAAAAACAAACAAAAAAAAAGGAAAGAACATGTGCTACATCATGTAAATAAAGATTTAATGTTAAGTTAAAAAATAAGTATTATTATCTTTAAATGAGCATGATAATAGTGGGGGGAGTAGCAATATGGCTGGGGAGATGGTTTAGGTGAATAAAGGGCTTGCTCAACAGTCATGATTGCCTGGATCAGACTGACAGCACATAGGTGGTAGTCAGGTGTGGTGGCATGGCACCAATCCCATCCTTGGGAAAACTGCGAGAGGGGAATGCTCAAAAACTGTTGGCTATCTAGTCTAGCCCAATCATTTAGTACTAGGGTCTATGTGAGACCCTGTGTCATGTTACCATCTGACATCTGTGAGCATGTACACCTGCATATATAGCTATGTCCATACTGACACACACACACACACACACACACACACACACACACACAATGAAACAGGTCAAGAAGAATCTCTAAGTAGCCAATTGCTTAATGGTATGGTATGGATGGATAGGAATAAAAATTACTTTATAGTTTGCATCTGCAATCACCTTGCTAGAGGCAATGTCACTGGGGCTGGTCTTAAGGTGTTAATGGTGGGTTTGAGATTCCATTGTAAAGATATGCAAATGTGCCTAGCAAGTGTGCTGTACTTTTTGGCTGTAGTTTTTGCTCTGTGTGTGTGTGGCACTTTCCCTATTGCCTTCCTGTGGATAGCAGGCCGCTTCTTCTGCCATTATGGAACTAATAAAAATAATATCCCTGCCATAACCGTGCCTGAGTTGATGTGAACCTGGGCACACAAGATGGAGAATAAAAAGAAGTTTTACAAATGTTTTGTTGTATAATGCCTTGAACAATGACTGTGAGTTGATGGATGAGCACACAACAGAGTATTTTGGTAAATGTTTTTCCTTCCTTCCTTCCACTGTTTTTGCTTCTTTCATGAGTAGCTTTTTCCCTTCCTTCTTTTTCATTCCTTTTCTTTCCCTTTCTTTTTTCTCCCTCCCTCCCTTCCTTCCTTCCTTCCTTCCTTCCTTCCTTCCTTCCTTCCTTCCTTCCTTCCTTCCTTCCTTCTCATTCATTCTTCTTTCTTCCCTACATTTTTCTATCTTTTACTAATTTAGGAATTATGTTACCTATTCCATAAATTGAAAATATACCTTTATATTTAGACTTAATTTCTCAAAGCCTGAAAATATTCAATATTTTAGTATTTTTATAACAAGTGAGTTGACATTTATCCTATGTAACATAATTAACACTTTAGTTGTAATATGACTATTTTGCCAATCAATTTAGACATTATTGTTATTAATTTATAATAAAATCTCCTTTAATCCCAGCACTTGGGAGGCAGAGGTGAGGATCTTTAAGACTCTAGTTAATTCTAGGTCAGCCTGGAAATTTAAAAAAACAAAAACAAAAAAAAACTATAATCTCAGTAGCCATGACTCTTTCTCTTGAAAATTTAACTCTGATCTCTTGTCTTATGTGTGTAACAATGCCCTTTTCTTAATAAATCTAAACTTTCTTCATATACCATGCAGAACTGGCTGAAGATGGCTTAGTGGTTCAAGGCACTTGCTTGCTTAGGCCCAGTTTCCCAATATCCAGGTAAAATCTCCATGCACAAAGTGGCACATATGTCTGAAATTCACTTACAGTGGCTGGAGGACTTGGTGTGGCCATACTCTCTCTCTTTCTCTCATGAATAAAATTTAAAAAGCAAAACCTCAAGTAATTTTTTAGCTTCTTACATATATGTTTTTATGTTCTCATTGCCTTTCTTGTCTTCCTTCTGGTCAATTTTTTGGGACTACAATTACTGTTACAAAAAAATATATATTTTTTGAAAGAAAAAATATTTATTACAGTACAAGGGTCAGGATGGCTGAGAAAATAAAGATGTAGCTCGTAATCTGTGTTCTAATTAACATCTTATTCCCATTCCAACGGCCACGAATGTGCCAAAGGTGCCACCACTCTGCATCATGGTTTTCCCATGTGACCCATCAGCTCCCGTCCTTGCATTCCCATTTAGAGGCAGAAAAAGGCTCCAAAGATCCCCCGGTCACCATGCCCATGGCGCATCCATGACCAAGTCCTTCTTGGCCTGGTTGAAGTAGCTCGATGGGGACTGCCAGTAGGGACCCATGACCGCCCGCGCCTCCCTCTTGGCCTCGGCCTCGGCGCCTCTGCTTTACCAAGACATATATTTTAAAAGTATATTTTACTTTCAAAAAAAAAATTGTTACTATTAAGTCTTCAATTTAGTATTGTTAGTTGGATAAGGATTTCACAGTTGACATTTAGATTTTTTTTCCAGAATACTAATGATTTTATTCTATCATCTTGTAGGGCTAGTCAGCTGAAAATATCCCATCTTCAGCTGCCGCATTAATTGTTGTTACTTTGTAGATTATCTTCCTTGACATCCTGATCATTTAAAAACATCCCTTCTTCTTTTTGCTAAGGTATATTTAGATATTGATGTGTTATCATCTATATTTTATAGAATTTCTTGTCTTAATGGGCTTAATAATGTTATTATTAAATATGGAATATTTTAATAAATTACTTGTAGATATTTCATAGACCACAATATCATTACTCACTCCTTTTAAAATTCAATTAGTCATGCATGAATATTTCTTGTGATATATTTCTTACTGCTTAACTCCTATAAAATATTTTAACATATCATTATTTTGAAAACATCTTACCATTGTTTATTTAGTTATTTATTTATTTATTTATTTATTTATTTTTTGTTTTTTGAATTAAGGTCTCACTCTAGCCTAGGCAGACCTGGAATTCATTATGTAGTCTCAGGGTGGCCTTGAACTCACAGTGATCCTCCTATCTCTGCCTCCAGAGTGCTGGAATTAAAGGCATGCACCACCATGCCCAGCATTTTGTTCTTTTGATTTTAAATACACTGACTTCAAATTGCATATTAACATAAATTAAGACAGAACTATAGCATTTTTTTTTCCTATTCATTTTGCTAATTGAAGCTATTGGATTTGGGGTGGCTTTAATTTGTTAGAAACAAAATCTTGCCTGATGGAACTTATGTTTGGAAATTTCAGTGCTGGTTCTCACATGTCACAGAAAGAAATTTTCCACAGAAAGTTTGTAGTCATTCTCCCATGAACCTAAGTTCCCCAAAAGTCCTGTATCTATTTTCAAGGCTGAATGGACTGAGGGAACTGTGATCATAGAGATGGAATGTGGCAGGATCCGAGCTAAATTACCTTGGACTACCGTTCACCCTGTTAGAAGCCATTTATTGCCCACCTCTGTGTCAGACATAGCATCCTGGTGATTATCAGTTTAACATGTGTGACCTTTTGGTAATATGCAAAGAGACCATCAACTTCCATAAACTCAAAGGCTAAGAATGACAGCACAGATTTTCCCTCTTTTGCTATAACTTGGTTCATGACCATTTTTGTTTTGTATGTATAAAGTCTTAACGAAATTGTTCATTGCTAGAATATAGAATTCTGGGTAACCTGAAGCTATGCTTTCAAGCTATGGTTACTCATACTTGGATCTAAAATAAACTATAACTTATTCCCTTTGAGGTGATAGTTGTGTGTTTTGTATCTTCACCCCTAGAAACATAGGGATATTAACCTTCTGGGATTTCTTTAAACTATACTACCCCCCCCACACACACACTACCACCACTCTCTTTTTATGTGGCCACAGAGATATTGTGAATTTTAGCCAAAAACTCGTTCAAGGATTAGTTAATGATTAAAAATTTTTGAAAGACTAGAAAAGTAACTCAATTGGTGGAGTGCAGTGTGAGGTGTGTGTATGCGTAGTGCGTGCATGTGTATGTGTACATGTGTATTTTCCATATACATGTGTACAGAAGCCCTGGAACAGATACACAATACACACTGGACATCATTTCACAGGCCTATAATCCCAGCATTCTGATGGTAGAGATAAGATGACATTCAAGGTCATTCTAGAATACATATGGAGTTTGAAGGATATATGAGACATAAAATCCTGTCTCAAAAAATAAACAAAATAATTAATTAATTTTTGGAACCACTACCCCCACCTACCCCCACCAACCCCATGTCAAGGTCTTAATAGGCATGTATCATGTATCGTAGGTTCTACCTTTATAAGGGCAAAGTTTTTCTATTTTATCTATTTAAATAGACATTCTTTGGGTTGGTGGGAGGGGCTTATGTTTCTTTGTCTAAATACAAACACTCATTTAAAGATTTGTTATTTATGTTAATCAGAGGAATTTCATCTTTATTGCATATATATTTTAGTGTATGTACATTGTAAGCATTCTTGAATCATTGAAAGTGAATATACAGAATAAATAAATGGACACTTGTCCACTAAGGGGATGAAGGGTTGGCTCAAGAGCAAGAGTTCTTGTCATGTAAGCATGAGTGCCTGAGAAGGCCTCAGATGGCCCGAGTTCAAGACCCAGTACCCACTTGAAATGATAAGTGTGGCTAAGCATGCCGGTCGCTGGCAGCTCCAGGATTACCAAGAAACTCCATCTCAAGTAGATAGTAGTGAAGAGTGACAGAGTAGGATACTGGACATTTTCCTGGCTTCTGCACACATGCATATAGGAAATACACATCTACACATACATCTACACATTTGTGTGCTGTATATACACCTGCCCCACATCACAATACTATCCTCACATGCCAAAAATTGGTCTTTCAATTTAGTAGGAATAAAATATGTACATGCATAACAATGGCTCTCAAAAGAGGCACTGGACATACAGTCTCAGCTACAGATATAACTTTGAATGCACATTCATGCTAAAACATCCTAGTCATATTCAAAGTCATTCCATTATACTTTCAGTTAACCTGCTGACATATTCAAGAAAACTTACTATGACTTAATGTAAATGAAATGGTAGTTTGAATTTAGTTTTTTACAGACAGAGTGTGATTTGAGGATATTTTATAGAAATCTATTTAGCAGGTAGATAAATACTTTCTGAAATCAAATATTATCAAAATGAAATTACTATGATCATTATTGGCATAGAGGCTTAATTAAGCTAATTTTCCTTGCATCTCATTTAAGCAGTGTTTATTATTATTATTATTACAGATAAAGAGATATTATAAATTTCTCTTGCTTTGATTTCATTTCTGTGAAATAACAAGACTACATCACATTCATAGGCAATACTACACTACAGGGAAACAAACCTTTTTTACTATTTTGATCCCAATACACTATCCGATTACCTCAGAAGAATTTAACAGCTTTTAGCAGTTACTCACATCATTTTCCACCAAGGATAAAGCTGATACATCTTTAAACAGAATTAGCTCTATCCAGTTTTATATACCAGCATTTTAGAAACACTGGTCATAACACTTTTTCATGTTCCCTGGTCTACTTGACAATATAGTAACTTTATAAGCCATTTATTCATTTTTCACTTCTTTACTCTTTAAGTATCAGATTCAATGTCTTGCTTAACTTTTTATTTTTAGTACTTAATATTGTTTTTTCTCTTGTATATTTTTCTTTGGAAAAAAATTCTTATTTTCTTTGGTGCGAGAATGGGCATGCCAGGGCCTTTAGCTACTGCAAACTCCAGAGGCAAGCACTACTTTGTGTATCTTGTTTTATGTGGGTACTAGGGAATCAAACCCAGGTCATTAGTCTTTTCAGGTAAGTGCCTTAACTGCAGACCCATCTTTCTAGCACCTGTTTTTCTTAAATATTACTGTGAAATATCTCCAAGGTATTCACATTTACTGAAAAACTGTCAGTGAAGGTGTACATTACATTCATTACAAATTTATTTAGAAAAATAGTTTTTAATTTTTTTTGTGTGTGCATGTTCATCTGTACCCCAGGGTCTCTTTCCACTGCCAGCAAATACCAGATATTTACACCACTTTTTATATCCAGCTTACATGGGTGATTTGGAAATTGAATACAAGACTAGTCGGTAGGCTTTGCAAATGCTTTTTACCACTAAGCCATTGCTGTAGCCTCAGATACTAAAATATTATTAATATTTGATGCCAGTTATATTTGTTCCCTCACTCCAAGAAATCACAGAAATCATGTACTTTCTGTGCAAGCACGATGACTAACTAACCTACAAAGCTGGATGTTGCAATGAATATCGGTACACTCAGGCTTACTATGGAGAGATGGAAGGCAGAGACAGGAGACTCCTGGAAGCTTGTGAGCCAAGTGTCCCGGGGTGCGCAGCAGTGAACAATAAAAGAATCTGCCTTGAATCTCAAATGAAAGGGTAAGACAAAAACAAAACCCTTAAGATGAATTCAGTCTGCCACACACATGCTGTGGGATGCAAATGCCTACATACATACACACACACACACACACACACACACACACACCATAAACACACAAACAAGATGAAGAAAAGAAGAAATCAGCCACCATCCTTATTTTGAAAATTCCCCTTTGATGAGTAGCTCAGGGCCATTTATTTTTAAATTAATATATTAAGTCTTGGGTTAGTATATTGTTTCATATTTTTAAAGCTCAGCTTAAATTTTCTTTACTAAACACTTAAACATAATCTATGTACATTTTCCTTAAAGTCACATCAATCCTATTTAAAAACAAATAGTTGTGTTGTAATAAAAAAAATCAAGGAATAAATCAATCCTTAATTGACAATAAATGCATGGATTGGTGTGACTTCTTATTCTTTGGTTAGATGCAATGAGAAAGCTTAGAACTTAGTGATTAAAACATGCTTACCAGATAAGCATTTTATATATTTAGAGATAGTTTCAGAATAATTGGTTTTACTATCTAAAAGTTTAAATCCTGTAACTTTCCATCATGACTTTTTACAGAAATTACTACTGCTGAGATCAAAAGTGAGTTACTATGACACAAATAAAAAGAATCATATTTTTAAAAGAGAAAATACCCCAAACAAACCTAATACATGTGCCTTGCCTTCCTTCCCCAAACTTCAGTAACCTCTAGTAAAGACATCAGTGAAGCACAGATCATGAATTGTGATGTTTTGTAAAACAATGAGAGTAAATTGAGTCCATGTGATAACTGTAGAGATCAGTATTCTGATAAAATGTGGCATATGACTTGGTTTCTTCCAAATTTGAAAGTTATAATCCATTCAGTATAACTTGGAGAGGGCTGCTGGTCAAAATGATTAACTTGTAAGTCACTAGAGATCCACAACAAGCACGAATACTAGTAGGTCCTAGCAGACCTCCACCGGGCGAGCATGGTGTGCACAATCAGGAATGTATCCATTCCTATGTTCTCAGCACAGCTAAGCTGCAACCAGAGGAACCATGTTGCCTCTCAGGTTGGGGAAATCTGAGTCTACCTAATTTGGGCCACATGAGTTCAGGTGGGCAGGGAACTTTAATGGGTCTTCCCCACTTCTCCTGCACTCAGATAAGGGATTTACCCACTGAATGGGTATACATAGCGCCAGAGTTAGGGCCCATGCTTCCATCCCATGCTGTGTGCCCCCTGCCAGTCTCCATGTTTTCAGAGTTGGGCCCAGTTTCTGCATAACTCTGCCTCCTTGGCCCCAGCAGGTATCCTGTGGCAGAGCTGGGGCCCCATGTTTCTTTTGTACCACACCAGCCGCCATCCCCTGCTGTCGTCATGCCACCCCACTACCGATGGTCCCATTTCACACCAAGCAGGTTCAAACTAAAAACAGAACACTCACTGAAGGACCTAAAAGGGCAAATTCTTCCTTCCTCATTAACAAAACAAGTGTTTTACCCTGAAATGGGTAGACACCAAATGCAAAAACAAAACAAAACAAAAAAGCAAAAACAATAAATTGAGAGAGCTCCACCAAGATTGCCTTGTCCTGCAATGAATGTCTCCAATGAAAAACAGAGAGGAGACAACAAAGATGGAATCCCAAAATGAAAATACAATAAGCTATGTGACCCTGACCACGCGAAACACTGAACTGGAGGCAATTCATCAAATCCCCAACAATCACATAAATGAAATGCAATGGAATTATCTCTTACAGCACACACAACTTTTGTCAGTTGGCTTCACTTTATTAAGGAAAACCAGAGAGACCTCAAAAGAGAGAAAGATGAACTGAAGGTGAGTCAACAAATAGAGGATCTCAATAACCAGCTGATTAAATTTAATAAAGACATTGTTAAAGAAATGCAAGAATGAATTCCAGGAAGCATCTAGAAAATTAAACCATGACCTAAAATTAGAACTACACAAAGGGATGAATATGGTACAATACAGAAAAAAAAAAAAAAACAAACAAAAAAAAAAAAACAGAAAGCAAAAAATCAAATAGAGCTTGTAAAAACATCTCTAGAAACCCTAACACAGTTAACCATGTGGAGGACGCAACCTCAGCTCTTGAAAACAAGGCATAATAAATTGCTTGGGAGTCCACAAACTGATAAATTCAGAAAATTCTGCCACAGAATATGAGGGAATTGTGGGATAGCTTAAAATAACCAAACATTCAGATCATGGGTGCACCATAAGAGGAAGATTCTGTGTTCTCTGGTCCCGGTCCCCTGCTGCTGAATTGCAGCTGCCTGGACCCTGTGAGCTTGCTGTGGAAGCAGACTCCTTGCTCTGCCCTTCGGATTGAATGGCCTCTTGGTCCCCAGCTCCTGGATCCCCTGCTCTGGAGGATGTATGTAGAGTGAGAAGACCAGAGTTCCTGGCTCTTTCCCCACCTCCTAGTCCTCTGGTCCCAGTAATACTGCTGCTCGCTGCTGGATTGGGGTGGCCTGGACCCTGCATGTGTACTGTGGAAGCAGGTTGTGTGCTTGGGTTTCCTGATGACTGTCTACTGGGTCCCTAAATCCCTATTCCCCTGAGAAAGAGGGTGCCCAGTTCCCTATGGGGCCTGGCCTCTTATCCCTGGCTCCCCAGCTTCTGACTCCTGGGTCCACAAAACCTGTTCTCCTTCTGCTGAAGAGTGCACGCACATGGAGTAAGTAGGCCAGAGCTTCCAGTTCCCTACCTCCCATTTCTCCAGGTACCCTGAAGTACTTGCAATCTCCACAATCTGTGCATTTGCAGTCATAGCCTTATCATACATCAATCAAGTTCACATTTAAACAGAACACTCACTGAAGATTTTACAAGGACATCTACTTGCATCTCTCTCAGTAAGATAAAGTGTTTCCCTAAGATGAGTAGACCACAATACCACAATGTAAAATAAATAAATAAATAAATAAATAAATAAATAAATAAATAAATAAAAACAATGAAAGTCAGGAAACTGACACATCTTCACACAAGGGCTGATGCATGTGCCACCTTGTGCATCTGGCTTACGTGGGTACTGAGGAATCGAACCTGAGTCCTTAGGCTTCACAAGCAAGTGCCTTAACCGCTAAGCTATCTCTCAAGCCCCAGCTGTTTGATCTTTGACAAAGGTGCCAATAATGTAGACTGGAGAAAAAACAGCATCTTCAATAAATGATGCGGGACAAATTGGATAACCATATGCAGAAAAATGAAATTAGAAACACACATCTCACAATACACAAAAATCAAGTCCAAATGAATTACAGACCTTAAAATAAGACCTGAAAATCTTTTCCTTCTGGAAAAAAAATAGGAGGAACTCTCCATGATATAGTATTTGGGAAAGACTTCCTGAACAAAACCCCAGTAGCCCAGGAAATTGCACAATCACTCAATGGGATCTCATGAAGCTGAAAAGCTTCTGCACAGATAAATATATTATAAGCAGAGCTGATAGATTACTCACAGAATGGGAGAAAATGTTTGCCATACCACTGACAGAGCCCTGATATCTGGACTCTACAAAGAACTCAAAAAACTAAATAATAAAAAAATCAAACAACCCATTCCAAAAAATGGGGCAGACATATGAATAAGGGGTTCTCAGAGGAAGAAGTACACACATTTAAGAAAAGTTCAACATTCCTAGCTGTTGGGGTTAATGCAAGGTAAAACAACTTCTCAAGCTTTTTCACATAACTGGAGAACAGGAGATACTCCTCAACTGCTTCTACGCAGTTAGCATCAACCTGATACCAAAACCAGACAGGTACAACAAGAAAAGAAAAGAACTATATCTATTTATATCTATGAACTTACATGCAAAATTCCTGAACAAAAATACTTGAAAACTGCATTCAACAATACATCAAAAGCATTATCCACCTTGATTAAGATCAAGCAGGTTTCATCCGAGGGATGCAGGGATGGTTCAACATATGGAAATAGATAAACATAATATACCATGTAAATAAACACATGATCATTTCAATAGATGTAGAGAAGGCCTTCAATAAAATAGAACATCAATTCATGGTCAAAATGCTAGAGAGGCTAGGAATGAAGGGTTTATATTTCAACATAATAAAGGCTATATACAAAGCACCTAAAGCCCAAGTCATAGTTAATGGGGAAAGACTCAAGGAGTTCCCGTTAAGATTAGGAAAAAGACAGGGGTGACAATGCCCACTACTCTCTTCAACATAGCATTAGAAGCCCTAGCACAAGCCATAAGATAGAACAAAGATATAAAATGGATACAAATTGGGAAAAAATGAAGTCAAACTAACCATATTTGCAGATGTCATGATCCTATAAAGATGTGAACTGGAAGACTCTACCATTAAACTTTCAAAGGTGATAAATTCCTTAAATTGGCAGTATACAAAATCAACACAAAAGTCAGTAGCCTTCCTATAAAAAAGATAAATATTCAGGGAAAGAAATCAGTGTTGCTGTTCAGTTTTTAACAGTCACAAAAAACAAAGAAAATACCTTGGAGTAACACAAAAACAAAGAAAATACCTAAAAACACTCAAGAAAAAAATGAGGAACTGCCGGGGCTTTTTTCCTCACCACCGGCAGGTAGAGCAAAAGATTGAGAAAGATCTTGAGGCTGAGCGATGTCGGCGACTCAAAACCCACTAAAACACAGAAAAACCACATTGAGTCAAGAAAAAAAATGAGGGAGATATTTATGTGCTTTGAGGAAGGGGCGGGAAGAGGGGATGAGAAAAGGTTATACTTTGAGGAAGGGGGTGGGAAGAGGGGATGAGAGAAAGGTATAAGGGCCAACAGTATTTCATCCTGCAGCAGCTGGGTAGAATTTTCAAAAGGTGCTGAGTCAAGGGCAGGTAAAACTAGGCCTTACCAGGAGTTTGGCTGGGCTAACCAATAGGTCACCGGGCAGGGCCCAACAGACGACCTGAGAAAATTCAATACAAATTAAAATTGTTAAAATGGCAATTCTACCAAAAGCAATATACAGATTCAATACAATATAAAAAAAAAAATCCCAGCATCATTTTCAGAGATATAGTAAAAATTATCTTAAAATTCATATGGAATGGCAGAAGGCATTGAATATAAAAAAAAAATCTTCATCAAAAGAAAAATCTCTGGAGGTATCACTATCACCATATCTTATGTAAAACTATACTACAAAGCAATAATAACAAAAACAGCATGATACTGGAATAAATATAGACATATAGGCCAATGGAACAGAATTGAAACTTTGCTATAACTACTTGATCTTTGTCAAAGGAGCTAACAATGTACCCTGGAGAAAAGAAAGCATATTCAACAAATGTTGCTGGAGTAATTGGATAACCACATGTAGGAAAAAAAAAAAAATTTTGACAAACTCATCTCAACATGCACAAAAATAAATTCAAAATTTCTTAAACACCTCTATATCAGACCTGAAACACTTAGTAGACTGGAAGAAAAAATAGGGGGAATTCTTCATGATATAGGAGTGGGGAAATACTTTCTAGACAATACCCAGTAGCCCAAGAAATTAAAAAAAAATTATTCAAGTACTGGGATCTCATGAAGCTAAAAAGTTTTGCATAGACAAACATACCATAAACAAAGCCAACAGACTATAGAATGGGAGAAAATATTCACCAGCTATACTATTGACAGAGGCCTAATATCTAGAATCTACAAAGAACTCAAAAATCTAAGCAATAAAAAACATCAAACAGCCCACTCAAAAAATGGGACAGAGAACTGGGTAGGGAATTCTCAAAGGAAGAAATCCAAATGGCTAATACCCACTTAATAAAATGTCAACATCCTTTACTATCAGGGAAATACAAAGTAAAACAACTATGAGATTCCACCTACTCCAGTCAGAATGGCAATCATTAAAAAATCAAATGAGAGTACATGTTGAAAGAATGTGGTGGGAATGCTGGTGGGAATGCAAACGTGTACAACCACTATAGAAATCAATATGTAGACACCTGGAAAAGATGAAAATAGAGCTACCAAGGGACTCAGCTATTCCTCTACTTGGAATCTACCCTAAAGGCTCCACTCTTTACTAAAGAGATATTTGCTCAACCATGTTTATAGATGCTCAATTCACAATAGCTAAGAACTGGAATCAATCCAGATGCCCATCAGGTGACAAGTTAATAATGAAGATGTGGTACATATACACAATGAGCATCTACTAAGCAGTAAGGAAAATGATATAATAAATTTTGTAAGAAAATGGATGGATTTGGAAGAGATCCTACTAAGCAAACTTACACAAGCATGAAAAGACAAATGCCCCATGTTCTCCCTGATCTGTATTCCCTAACCTAGAAAAACTTGAGCTGAAGACATCCTGACAGACAACTTGAGGGACAGATAGTAGGAAAGATTTTGGAGGGAGGGGAATTGAAGAGTGAGGGAAGATACATACAAAACTAAATCCAAAGTGAATTGTTATCATAAAATCCTTTTTCCTGGGTAATATACTAAAATATATAACATTCAATAGATGTATGAAGGGATTGTCTGGTAAAAATAACCCTGGAAATGGTCAGATGATGCCTAACACTAAACCATTTGGCTCTGGCTTTTAACTCCCTGTAGCTCTAAAAAGATACAACGTTCAAGAATGCAATCATACCATACTATGCCCATATTGATCAAGATATTGGAAATTTTACTGTTAAATTTTCCATTATTTTAAAATATTTATTTATTTGTGTATTAGCAAGCAAATAGAAAGGGGGGGTGGCTATTCCAGGACCTCTTGCCATTTAAAAGAACTCCAGACATATGTACAACTTTGTTCACTTGGCTTTAGGTTTGGTATGGAAAATTGCAGCCAGGCCCCAAGGCTTTATAAATTTTAACCACTGAGCAGTAGCTCCAGTACCAGATGTTTTTATTCTTAATAATATTTTGTCAAAAAATTATTCTTTTATAAAAGTTTGGAAAATAATATATACTCTGTCATTCTCTTTCCCTTGGTTCACAGTGGAAAAAGAATAAAAGCTTTACTAAAAGACAGCTGTCAGTTGTCAAATATTCCTAAAAAGAGGAGCCATCTGCTTCTCTGCATTCTCAGGCAAATGGCTTATGCATTTATCATTGCAAATGTCAAGATTTTCAGACTAATAAGTGTCTGTTTTCCCTAAGGCAAGGACTCCTCATCTTCCATTCAATAAAGCCATTTTTTGGCAAAGTTTGTGTGTGTGTTTGTGTGTGTGTGTGTGTGTGTGTGTGTGTGTGTGATGTGGAATTCACTTGCTTATTTTGTTATTTGATAAATATAATGTGGTTGGGCATCATATCTCTGAACCTAAAATGCTGCACTTAAAAAGTATAAAATAAAATATCACCAGTTGTAATAAGTAAAATAAGTAATATTGCCAAAGCATTTACTACCCTATCCCATACAGAGTAAGCAAGAACTGTATGGTAACAGTATATTTGAAAATCACAAAGATAAATCAGAAATGACCTCAGCTGTTTAATTAAGAGTTATACTTGGCTATCTAGAATAAACTTGAATACCACTAAGAAATGCAAAACAAAAAATGAATATGTCAGAACATAAAAGAAAAAATTCTACAAATGCTCAGTTGACATTCTTTTAGTAGAATCTATAAGAATTCCTGTGAGAAGTCATAATCATCTCTTTTTGTAAAGTATTCATTAAATAACTTTTAAGAAGTTCTTGTAATTTAATAATTAATTTTGAAGATGGCAAAGACAATTAAAGATTCCCATAGTAAAAATATTTGTGCGATGTGTATTTCATGCACTTCTGCATTCATTTTGACTTTAGTAGATCATGACAATATAATGGATTAGTCTACTAGTAATAAGTATAAAAATAAAGAAAAAAATTCTCATTTTTAATGGCTCAATTAACAATAATATCAACTTTCTCCTTTCACTCTTAAGGAATCTACTGTGGTTCACCAAGAGAAAGAAAGCCAGGCATAATTTCTTCAATTACTTGATATACCTACTGCTTAATATTATACATTACTGAAAATTATTCAGGATATATTTGGGACATTTTTGCAGGAAGTAGTTTTTTAAAGATTTTGTTTTAGGAAGAAAAGCATATTAATTAAACATCCACCCATTCGCCTTTTAAAATGACAGAAAAGACAAAAACCTCTTGAGTATAAAAAAGGTAAAACAATAGTATTACTTCATATATGTTATAATAGATGTCTAGATTTTCAGGGGTTAAACTGTAGGATAGATAATAAAATGAAAAAAAAAGAAAGAAAGAGAGTCATGCAAAATAAGGAATTAAGTTTAAAAATGTTGAAACCATAGAGTAATTGGGGAAATGAGCAAGAATGCTGTTTTCTTGGTGAACCTGGTTTTAGCACAAGGGTGAAGGAGATAGACACAAAGGAACACTCAATTGCTACCAATCCAGAGATCCAGAGACAGAGAGGCTCCCAAGACCTCATCATTGAAGTAGACCTAAAACAAACCCACCATGGCTCAGGGAAATTCGTGGAAGAGGGGGCGGGAAGATTGTGAGAGCGACAAGGTGGGACACTATGCACAGGGACATTGCCTCTTCCCCATAACTGATCGATACCCCCACTATGAATGATCCACAATCCACATGGGGATAACTGGAATCCCCAATGAGGAAGGGGGTCCCTTCGGATGGGTGAGGACAGGGAGGAGGCTAAGGATGGTACCAACATGTGCTTGTTTTTTTTTTTTTTTTTTTTTTTTTTTTTTCGAGGTAGGGTCTCAGGTCTCACTCTGGTCCAGGCTGAGGCTGACCTGGAATTAATTATGTAGTCTCAGGGTGGCCTCAAACTCATGGCCATCCTCCTACCTCTGTCTCTGGAGTGCTGGGATAAGTAAAAGAAGACCATGTCCACATACGATGGCTGTAACTCTTTTTTTCTCTCTTTAGTTGCTTGCACATAACAAATAAAAATATTTAAAATGAATAAACAATACCTTAAAACTCCTGAAAATTCCACCAAAAATGAGATGAGGCTATACATAGATCACAAATAATACAGATCATATAAAGAAAATAAGACTTGAATGTCTTTCCCATGGGACTCCTATGGGCAGCATAGATTGTTTCATAGTACTAATTTTCACTGCGTTGAAGTGAGATTTCTTACTTATATGACAAGTCTCCTGTTTATAATATATAGCCAAAAATCTTACCCTCTAAAAAATGAATATCTAAGACAGAATATTCAATAAATATTCAATAAAAATACATTTGGATACATAAGTGAGTCTATTAATGAATATAACACACTCAAAAGGGCTGTTTCAAGATTATTACAGTCATTTCATACATTTATCCAAGGCACTCATTTTATAGGAAATTAGTGATTAAATGGACATAACTAGCCTTTGTTTATTTTGTAGATTGTTCATTCTTCTGATAAGATTTACTTTAACATTTTTATTTGAAGTCGAATTTACCCTAAGTGTATGACATGACTGTCTACATGGCAAATCAAGACCATTTTTTGTACTTGTGTTAAAATGTGGCCTTTGCTCACTCCTGCCATTTATATTCCTATTAAATGTATCCTTAGTGTTCCTTCACTAAGGAACAAAACACTTTTACAGGAAAAAAAAAAAAAACTTGCAAATTTTAAATGATTTCTACTTGTATTTTGTAATTTATTAATTTGAATTTTAACATTATTTAATGCCATTTATGTGAAACTTTTAAATTGAATCCCAAAGCACATCTGTTTTAAATGAAGCAGCTAAGTTGAAAAATGAATAGAAAGAAAAAAATATAGATGTGAAATAAATAAAAATCGTTTTTTTCTCTTTATCTAACATTGAAATATTTTTATAAGAGCTAAATACCTTTCTTAAGAAATAAATATAAGCAATGAAATGTGTATCATATTATCAAGAACTTGAACATTCCTGTCTGGTGCATTTGTGAGATACTTTTCCCTCCAGAGACATTTTAACATTGGCGGCTGAGAAATCAATGGAACAGGGACTGTGACATTCATACTGTCTGTCTCCTCCATCCTGATCTTGGAACTTAAAAGAAAGTCATTTATTCTCTTGTGACTTTTCTGCCAGCACATGATGAAGGTTTTGCAAAGCATCACTTAAGTGGGACATCCATCACTGGCGGTCCAGCTTCTTGGCTTGCCAGACTAGCACACTCCCGTACCTAAGATGTAAACAAAGATATTGCATTTGATTTTCATATTGATCTTGTTGATTTTTGACTCAGACTCATCCTGAGTGGACTCTTTCTAGGCTGACTGGCCTTTCACTGACCTTATTGTAGTCCATAGTCCCTGACTGCTGCTTCCAAGCCTGTCCTCTGTGACTGGGAAAGCTTCCATTCATGTGTTTCTCCTTATCTCAGAAAACATAAGTAGCTATGATTATCCCTCAATTTACCTGACATCTAATGTTTTATAAAGGGCCTTCATTAAAAATTAAATGTATTTAAAGAGTATGGTATTATTATATAAAATAAATAGACTTGGGGACCAAAATGTCCTAGATATTTAAATCCTAGTTCTATTATGTGCTATTTCATGAATGGGTAAGGCCATTTGAATTTTTATTTTCTTCTTTGTGAGGTTAGTAAGAACTTGCTTCAAAGCCTTGATAAACATTTGGACATTTGTGAACACCTTGCTGTAATTTTTTCTGATAATTTATAATTTATTATTTTTATTAGTTATGGACATATTCAGTATGCAAACAGCAATTGTTGGTACCATCCTTACCCTCATCCCTACCCCTGCTCCGAAAGCACCCTCCTTACTGGGGATGCCAGTTATCCACATGGGGACTGTGGGTCGTGCATTGTGGAGAAGCTGTCAGTTATGGGGAAGAGGCAATATCTCTTCACATATTTTCCCAACTTGTGGCTCTAGCAATCTTTCTGATCCCTCTTCCATGAAATTCCCTGAGCCATGTTGGGTTCATTTTAATTCTACTTCAGTGATGGGATTTTAGGAGCCTCTGGATCTCTGGTTTGGTAGGTGTTGAGTGTCCTCAGTGTCTATCTCCTTCACCCTTCAGGTGACATCAGATTCACCAAGAAAGCAGCACTCTTGTTCATTTCCCCAATTGCTCAATGGTGTCAGCTGGGGCCGTGGTGAAGTGCAATGGATTTTTTTCTCTCCTCAGGTCCTGCTTCTGTCTGAAAATAGAAGCAGATTCTCCAATAGAGAGTAAAGTCAGCGCAGGTTAAATAGGAAAATCACTATTAGTTTAGAGATAACTTAATGGGTGTAGATGCTCTTGTAGCCCAAAATTAGTGGGAGCTCGATATTGGAGAGCAAACTCATTATCTGGATATGATTCTGACTTTTTTCCCAGTTCCAGATAAGGGTTCATTTCCACTGAGCAGATCTGTTAGCCAATCTAAGAGCAGTTGCTTACCCACTATGGTTGTGTGCCACTATTGCACTTGTGTAAGTATCATGTCAGGTTGTTTGCTTCTGAGTAGCTTAGACTTTGAGTTGCTCAGACACATGTTGACCACTTTCCCCCAGTAGCTCATGTAGCACCTTATAGCACTAGATGGTCTGTCTGGGGACTGGCTCTTTTCCAGATTCCAGCCAGGTCTCTCCATGTTCCCTACCCACAGCATATGGTGTCTTCAGCTCTAAGGTCTTACCATTAACCTCTTATGGGTAATAGAGTGCTCTGACAGAGTCTGTCTTGTTTTGGGAAACCTTGTAGGTCTCTCTGATCAAGAGCTCATTGTAGGTGTTGATCACATCCTGGTACTGGGAGTTGAAGGCCAGCACCAAGGGAAAAGAAAGAATAAAAAAAAGAAACAAGAGAAATTTAAAGTTAGGCTTCATCTCACCCTCTCCAGGACCTTTGAATCAGGTATTCCCTCTAAGGTCTTGATGCAGATCCAACCTTTTAGTCTATCTTCCAGGATATAGGATTTTATGGTACCAGTTACATTTGGGTTCTGTTTTGTGACACCCCCCCCCGACCTTTACCTTCCCCTCAAGTCCTACCTTCCCTATTGTCCGGTCCTCAAGATACCTACTAGGTATGCCAGGTCAGGTTAGGAGACACAGCTGAGTGAGACCATGAGGCAATTGTCTTTCTGTGATTGGGTGTGTTTGCTGAGTATGATCTGTTCCAATTTCGACCATTTTTCTACAAATTTCATCATGTCATTTTTTTTTTCTAACTGCTGAGTAGAATTCCATAATGTATATGTACCACATTTTGGTTATCCATTTGTCCAATGATGGACATCTGGGTTGATTCCAGTTCTTAGCTATTATGAATTGAACAGCTATAAACATAGTTGAGCAAATATCTCTGAACTGAGGTGTGGAGCTTTTAGGGTAAATTTCCAGTCAGGGAATAACTGGGTCTTTTGTTAGCCCTATAGTAAGCCTTTTTTAGGAGTCTCCATATTTCTTTCCACAGTGGTTGTACCAGCTTACATTCCCACCAACAATGAATGAGTGTTCCTATTTCTCCACATCACTGCCAACATTTGTTTTCATTTGATTTTTTTTAATGTTTGCTATGTTTTCTAGGGTCACAAAACCCCAATAACTCAGAAACTTAAACAATCACTCAACCATCCAGATCTCATGAAGCTGAAAACTTTTTTCACAGATAAACATACCATAAGCAGAACCAAATGACCACCCACAGAATGGTAGAAAAATTTTGCCAGCTATACAACTGACAGAGGCCTAATTTCTAGAATCTACAAAGAACTCAAAAACTAAAACAATAAAAAACAATCAAACAACCCACTTGCAAAGTGGGGCAGGGAACTTAATAGGGAGTTCTCAGAGGAAGAAATACAAATGGCAAACACACACTTAAGAAAGAAAATGTTCAACATCCCTAACCATCAGGGGAATGCAAATTAAAACAACTATGTCATTTTTATTTATTTGCCTTCAAGTATTTATTAATAGATCTTCCATACACTGAATGAAACAAACGAAATTCTTCTATAGCATCATTTGTATTTAAGTGATTTGAACAAAATAGTTATAAATATATAAATGGCTAACAAATACCAAGTAACAGATTCAGAGTAGATGTCAAAAATGGTGTCTTCTGTTTTCATTTCTTTTTTGTTTTTGTTTTAAATTTTTATTTTCTTTTTTAATTTTTTTATTGACAACTTGTATACTTACAGGCAATGAACCATGATATTTAAGACAGATGGGGGAGATAGAGGTAGAGACAGAGAGAGAGAGAGAGGAGAGAGAGAGCATGTGTCCACCAGGGCCTCTAGCAAGTGCAAATGAACTCCAGATGCATGCACCACTTTGTGCCTCTGGCTTATGTGGGTCCTGGGGAATCAAACCTGGGTCCTTTAACTTTGCAGGCAAGCACCTTAACCACTAATTCATCTTTCCAGCTCATGATTGCATAATTTTATGTATGAACAATTGGAGGTTAAAACAGCAGAGGAATACTCTTAGGATCACATAGCTGCTAAGGGGAAGAGCCATGATTTAAGTGACCACTCTTCCCACCAATGCAAACTGTTCAAGATTCTGTAACAAATTACAGTGTTTGGCATTAAATATCAATTTTTATTATTATATTTGTTTGTTTGTGTTTGTGTACATGTTTGTGTGTGTCCCTTAAATAAACTGCCAAATTTGTGATTTCTTCCTGCACACTCAATAATTCATAATATATCCTTCTTGAGTTCATTTCATTTTTGTGATTCTTATGATTATTATTAGTAGTAGTATTAACAACATATTTTGTATGGACATATCATGTGTTAGTACCCTCTTTTTTTTCCCTTGTCCCTGGCCCCATTCCACTGGGGCCCCTCCTCAGTGGGGTTGCAGGTATTGCACATGGGGTTGTAGTTTGTACATTGTGGGAGCAGTAATCAGTTATTCGGGGGAAGGGAGGGAATGTCTCTGAACTCGATGTCTCAACCTGTGGCTCTTATATTCTTTTCGCCCCCTCTTCAGCAAAATTCTCTGAGCCACAGTGGGTAAGTTTTAAGTCTACTTCAGTGATAAGCTCTTAGGAGCCTCTGGAGCTCTGCTTTCCTATCAGTTATTTGTTTTGAAAATAGGACAGGAACAAAAAATAAAATAAAATAAAAATAGAGTAGGACACAAAATTGGGGTTCATAAACTTTGGGGACCTCCTCCTGAACCCCAAAATCCTTCATCAATATCTTAGTTGTATCAGAATTGCAGATTTATGTGGATGCTGCTATCTAAAATTATGTGGTCAGCATAATATGGTAAGCACTTTAGTCACTGCGCCTTCTCCCCAGCCTATCATGTTTATCCTCTCTCTGTGTCTTTCTGTCTCTCTCTAGGCTTTCCCCATATATCCTTCTTTCTCTTCATTTTTCTTCCCTTGCTCTCATCCACATTCTTCATACTTTATAATTGGATTTGAAGTTCAGCTTTTACATGATTTAGTAGCAGTTCTAACACAATATTTAAAAATATAATAAAAAGGCATGAATCTTCATTTACAGCTATCATTTGTGCTTTTCCTTATGGTGTGCTATATAATGCTTCACATGCTAGGAGTCCTTGCTGAAGACTCAGCTGCATGAAAAGAGCAGAGATTGTTTTTACCCTTCCTGAGTCAGACTTAAGGTAGTTAGTCATAGCAACAAGATGCAAAACTATTTCCCTAAGTAAAGTTTATAGTAATCTGTCTTGACTTCTCATAACAACTACATCTACTCTGTGATTGGGGCATGTACAAGGATTTCTATTTCAGTTTGTAATTCAAACGAATGAACACATATGTCCTCATCTATGTTTTGAACATCTAAACTAATCCATTTGATTGATGCTAAAAATAGCCTAAATTGAACACAATCTGCTTAATGTTCAGAATAAACCTTTTTAAAATATTTTATTTATTTATTTGAGAGAGAGAGAGAGATACAGAAATAGGCAGGTAGAGAGAGACAGAATGGGCGTGCCATGACCTCCAGCCACTGCAAACGAACTCCAGATGCGTGCGCCCCCTTGTTCATCTGGCTTACGTGGGTTCTGGAGAATCAAGTCTCAAACCGGGCTCCTTAGGCTTCACAGGCAAGCGTTTAACTGCTAAATCATCTCTCCAGCCCCCAGAATAAACCTTTTACATACATTCTCACCATGACATCACAATGCCCCACTGTGACACTGCAGTGCTCCACAATGACATCACAATGCCCCTGTGTGATACTCAGTGCTCCACTATGACATCACAGTGCCCCACTGTGACACTGCAGTGCTCCACTATGACATCACAATGCCCCTGTGTGACACTGCAGTGCTCCACGATGACATCACAATGCCACACTGTGACACTGCAGTGCTCCATGATGACATCACAATGCCCCTGTGTGACACTCAGTGCTCCACTATGACATCACAGTGCCCCACTGTGACACTACAGAGCTCCACTATGACATCACAATGCCACACTGTGACACTACAGAGCTCCACTATGACATCACAATGCCACACTCTGACACTGCAGTGCTCCACTCTGACATCACAATGCCCCTGTGTGACACTCAGTGCTCCACTATGACATCACAGTGCCCCACTGTGACACTCAGTGCTCCATTATGACATCACAGTGCCCCACGGTGACACTGTAGTGCTCCACGATGACATCACAGTGCCCCACTGTGACACTGCAGTGTTCCATGATGACATCACAGTGCCCCACTGTGACACTCAGTGCTCCACTATGACATCACAATGCCCCTGTGTGACACTCAGTGCTCCACTATGACATCACAGTGCCCCTGTGTGACACTGCAGTGCTCCACTATGACATCACAATGCCCCTGTGTGACACTCAGTGCTCCACTATGACATCACAGTGCCCCACTGTGACACTACAGAGCTCCACTATGACATCACAATGCCACACTGTGACACTGCAGTGCTCCACTATGACATCACAATGCCACACTGTGACACTGCAGTGCTCCACTATGACATTACAATGCCCCTGTGTGACACTCAGTGCTCCACTATGACATCACAGTGCCCCACTGTGACACTCAGTGCTCCATTATGACATCACAGTGCCCCACGGTGACACTGTAGTGCTCCACGATGACATCACAGTGCCCCACTGTGACACTGCAGTGCTCCACGATGACATCACAGTGCCCCACTGTGACACTCAGTGCTCCACTATGACATCACAGTGTCCCACAGTGACACTTCAGTGCTGCACGGTGACATCACAGTGCCCTCTGGTGACACTGCAGTGCTGCACGGTGACATCACATTGCCCCCCGTGACACTGCAGTGCTGCACGGTGACATCACAGTGCCCCGGTGACACTGCAATGCTGCACGATGACATCACAGTGCCCTACGGTGACACTCAGTGCTCCACAATGACATCACAGTGCCCCACGGTGACACTGTAGTGCTCCGTGATGACATCACAGTGCCCCATTGTGACACTGCAGTGCTCCACGATGACATCACAGTGCCCCACTGTCACACTCAGTGCTGCACGGTGACATCACAGTGCCCCACTGTCACACTCAGTGCTGCACGGTGACATCACAGTGCCCCACTGTCACACTCAGTGCTCCACGATGACATCACAATTCCCCACTGTCACACTCAGTGCTCCAGTATGATATCACAATTCCCCACTGTGACACTGCAGTGCTCCACAATGACATCACAATTCCCCACTGTGACACTCAGTGCCCTAGTATGACATCACAATGCCCCTGTGTGACACTCAGTGCTCCACGATGACACCTTAATGCCCCACTCTGAGACTGAAATGCTCCACTGACACATCACAATGCCCCATCTCAATATTGCAGCACTCCACTGTGACATTACAATGCTTCAATGTTACATCGTAATGCTACACTTTGACATCACAATAGCCCAATGTAACTGCACCATTTTATTAATTCAAGCAGAGTTAATAAAATTTCATAATTCTTATATGGTATAGGGACATGGTTAAATATAAGAAAACTGTTTCATTTTTCAGAATCAAAGTTTTAAAAATAAACAATAACTATGGGAATGACTGTAGAACTTCAGAATGAAGTGTTAGGATCAGGTATAGTAGGATCAGAAAAGAAGTAAGTCATTAAGATGTTATATTTTATGCTGAGTTTTCAACATGGGGGCTTGAAGCTGAAAAAGTGAGGGTGAAAATGTCAAAGTGAAAGGAATGGTTCTGAGAAGAACAATGTATTCTCCTTGGAACTGGTGGCATATCCTTGGGAATATATACTGATGTTCAGAAAGTATGAAGGGAATAATAAGAGCTTAAGTTTGACACAAATACAAGGCAATATTAAATAGTTTGATATTGAACATCCAGAAATAGGGACAGCTGGAGACAGGAAGGGAATAAAAAGCAATTTTTGAATAAAATGAAATTTTAGTTTTAAGAACATTATTGAGTTCCATTGGTATATTACATTTTTCTCAATATATTTTCCAATGTACATTCCTTTCTGAGAAGAATGTGCTGATATTTATTGAAAATCAACTTTATACCTGATTTTCATACTGCAAAATGGCTTAGGTGCTGTTGTGTAAGAGAAGAAGTATTCAAAATTAACTCTTGAGTTTACTGATTTCTGAGGTTCTGGAACAAAAAGTAGCCAGATATCCCCGGAGCAGGTATGATTTCAATCAAGTTTTCTACAGAATCATCTCCCAGATAACAAACAACTGGTTTTCCAACACAATTGCAGCAAAAACTGGCAACTAATTCTAAAAGGTAAGAGTAAGGACTGAGAGAGTTTTGAAAAATCTACTGGACAAAATTAGTCTGGCCTCGCTTTTGTAGGCATAAGTATAAAAATGAATGAGATGTGTCAATTTGGACAGAGATGGCATTTCTCTCAGTCATGGAGATCCAGAGGATTGTGACAATTTGACATGACTCTTTAGTACGTTATTGATAGATGATATCATCGAAGCACTGAAGTTAAATTAATCTGTACTATAGGAATATCAATATTTGTCTAATATTTTCTGGATCTCATTTATCTGGAGGCAATACTTCTTCATAGATTTAGACACAAATAGGTGTATATAATATAAATAAGCTTTATGTATTCTCATAAAGTAACCATCATAGTTCTTCCTGTAGGTTTTACATTTACATACAAGTATATAATGAATGCTTACTATGTTTTATAATTTATGGAATTTAGAAGTTAAATCATATTTAGTACTTTACCTCCGGGGATTGAAAATTTAAAATCTGAATAAATTTAAAAGCTTATAAGTAAGTTTTTAATGTATATCATGTAAAGCAAGAAAGGTATAAAAACAATGTTACAATGCCCAAACCATGATGGGAAACATGGGGGAAATGTATGTGGAAGTTCATGACATAGGACCTCCTAAAGGAGCTAGAGGGGCAAGTCTAGGAAGATGAGTCGGGGGTCACAGATTATTAAAAGAAAGATCATTCTACATGAAAAAGAAATTTGACACGTCTGCATGGTGTTTTATTTGTAACTTATAAGACTTAACTTTTCCTCTCTACTCTCTATTTCTCTCTCAATATTAAAACTATAGAGGATATTAAGACCAGATATTAAAATAGTATACTATCAGGAATGCAGGATTATGATTTAAATCCTAGTGGGTTTAGTTAGTAAACAATAGTATCTATGTTTATGATTAAGTTTCCTTGGTTGCAAGTTAGATAGCTGGTGTCATCTATTTTTCTGTTGTGATTGAGAGCTTAGGTTATGTCTAAAGCACAGTGAAGTGTATGTCTTAGCTTTTCATTACACACAGCACACAGATTTTTGGGTTATTTCAGATTCAAAGAAACTAACAACTTCGTATGTATTTTTTTGTATCATTACTTGGCTTACCGTAGGTATAATTATTACATGATAGATTGGCATAAAATTATAAACCTTCGTGAGGTAGTATATGCTGTTTTGATACATGTATACACTGTGATATGCTCAAGGTCAGAATTCCTTCCTTTTTCAAATGTTTACCAGTTTGTAATTAAAAAGAAAAAATCTTTCTCCTGATCTTGAAATACACATTTAATTATCATTATCTCTAGTCATTGTAACTTATAATAGAGTAACAATAGTTCAGACCCCTATAACTATAAACTTGCAAATGGAGGCAAAGAGGGCTGTAGGCAGTTTTGGGATAAACTTCTAGAGAGCTAGTCAAAATGTGTTTTAATTATCCAATCATTTATTACTTCTCTAATATCAACTCGTAAATTAACTCATCTAGAGGGTAGTCAAAAGCAGCTGCTTGACTGGTTTTACTAATGTTCACTTCCTCTGTGGCTCCTACTGCTTTTGCATTATTAGCTGTACAGAAAGACGTTTTTCATTCTTGGGAAGAGAATCCTCCCATGGTGAGGCCCAGTATGTGGCCATTTGGAACTGGGTTACTTTTGTTAAGGCTTTGTTCTCTATTCTGGTGCTCTTTCCTACTGACAGTCTGAAAATGCTGGTGACTACAAATAGAATTCCTTTCAAAATATGCAGAAATTCTAGATTTGTTGGACTTAATTTTTGAGAAAAACTAATAACATATATGTCGTCTGCTCATTTTTATTAAACCATGCTTCTTTCCATAATTATCCTTATATTTTCTAAGCCAAACTTTTGTCTTTCTTTTCTTTTTTTTTTCATCATCTTCTTCTTCTTCTTCTTTTTTTTTTTTTTTTTTTTAAACAGGCTGTCATGTAACCAAGACTTGCCTTAAACACTAGATCTCCAGCCTCCACTTCCCTAGTTCTAGCATGATAGGCAGGCCTAGATCAAACTTCTTGTATTTATTATATGATACAAAATTCTGATATTTTAGAAAAGTATCATTTTTGTTTATAATTTTAAAAATACTTTTTTTTTTTACATTTTGGCCTGCAATATAATATAAATGCTAAACATTATCTCACAAAATTTTAAGATGTGGTTGTTTTATGAATAAAAATTGGTTGTATTTTCTAACTATTTTTTAACTTCACATAAAATCAGAGACAGCCACAGATATTTGTGTATAGGTACATTAATATTATGTATTTATATACAAAGATATATTGACTTTGCTCTTCCATCTTTCCCCCATAGAAATCACAGAGATTACATTAGCATTTCATACAATAGGACTTGGCACTTGGAACTTTCAGAAAGAAGTATAGATGAATTATTCACATCAGAAAGGAAAGTCAATTGGGGAAATAAACATTAAAATGATTTGCAATCTGCAGTTATTCAAGAGAAGCAGAGTCATCAAGTGTAAGAGAATGATGAGAACACCAGGAAATGAATGGCTCAATTGATTTAAGGGATGTTTTTGCAGCTCCAAATTTTGAGAAAAGGCCTGGATCGATCACAAAGTCCCATTAATGTCTTTCATACCTAAGATGTTGAAATTACATATTTTATTACCATTTTGACTGTTATTATTGGATCATATTTTCCCAGGGGCAAAAGTCTTTCTCTGATTAAAACCAAGAAATATTTTTAAAGTTAAATTAACTTGGGACAGCTAAGATGTGGCTTAATAAATTATCATTTTGACATCTGCAATGGCAGAGAACTCAGTCTCACAAGAGTCAAAACTGTGTCTGAAACTGCTGAAGACAAGCAATAGATTCTTTGTGCATGATCAGGACATGATTTCAAATGTACATAATGTAACCTTAAGTAATAGCCAAGTGGGACAAAAAGAATGCTACCATGAAAACCAAGAGACATATAGTTTATTCTGGCCAGGGCCTTGATCCATGGTTATGTTACTTCTAAATCTCATTACTTATGAGTAATAAATATCACTATAACATCAGATTTTTTTTCATTGAGTTGTATGAGGAATATCTAGAATTTGACCTTATCTGAGAAAAAGCAGATTTTTGATTTATCTATTCACTAAACTCTATAGTAATCATTGTGCATACTGTTACATTCCCCTTAGCATGCTCAAGACATACATATAAATGCATCATAGCCACTCAGAATAAAATGACTCTATTGAAATAGAAGGGTTCAAAATTTGAGCCATGTAGTGGTGTGTACTTGGAAGTGATCATGAGGATAGTGAGGTGTAGTAATTGTAGTGAGTGACTACTCAATGTTCATGATGGTAAATCCCTAATGTCAATTGATAGGATCTAGAATCAACTAGGAGATAAGAGTCTGGGCATGCTCTGAGGGATTATGTAGATTAGGTTAACTGAGAAAGATCTGTCCACCTTTGGTGACGTCATTCCATGGGCTGAGGTCATTGACTGTATAGAAAGGAGAAAGTGAGTTGAGTATTCATTACTCCCTGCTTCCTGATTGTACACCCAATATGATTGCCACCTCAAGGTCCTGTGGCCATCACTTCTCTCCCATGATGGACTATATTCTAAAGCTCTGAGTCAAATAAACCTTTTTCTCTCATAAGTCTCTCTCTCTCTCTCTCTCTCTCTCTCTCTCTCACACACACACACACACACACACACACACACACACACACACACATGTTTCAGATTCTGTTGTTTTACCTGCATTTTCTTATGTAAGTCTCATATCAGTATAAAATGACAGATCATATTATTTCTCATCTTTACAAATGGAGAAACTGAGGAGATGATTCACTGGGTGAAGTGGTTGATGCAAAACCTTGAGGAACCGAGGTTTCCTACTCAAAAACTATGGAAAAAAAAAAAAGCCAGACACAGTAGCAAGTGTCTATAATCCCCACATGTCTTCAGTGAGAAAGGAGGTAGAGATGGGAGAATCCCTGGAAACTTCTGGTTCAACTACACTAGCAGCCAACAAGAGTTCCTGCCTCACCTGGGGTGGAACGGAAGGAACAGCACCAGAGGTTGACCTCTGACTTCCTTTCATGTGCCATGCCATGCCCAAGACTGCTCTTGCACACACATCACAAACATATCATACAAACACACCAAAAAAAAAACAAAAAAAAAAACACTGGAGAAACTGAAGGATTGCAACAATAATACTAAGATCAGACAGTTCCTAGAGAGGTTCGGAAAGAAGGTTTTAGAATTCAGACCTTCATTTCATTCTCATGCTATTAGCCTAAGAAGAAACATGAAAATTTTACAAAGAATTTCCATCAAGCAAACTTGGAAGTATAATAGGTAGGGATTTTCATTTTGGATTTATATATTCTTGCAGAAAGTAACTCTAATTAGCAATGATTATTCTCCAGAAAAATAATTTTGTTATTCATAATCCAACTGAAATCAAGAATAAGACAAATATGGTGGTTCATGCCTTTAATCCCAGCACTTGGGAAGCAGGCATAAGAAGATCACAGTGAGTGTGAGGCCAGATTGGCACTAAAGAGTGAGTTTCAGGTCAGCCTGGGTTACAGTGAAACCCTACCTCATAAAAACCAGAAAAGAAAAATAAAAGGGAATACATACCTGGTACTGAAAAACCTAAGTAAAAGTCTATGGTAGGTGAGGTCATGGGCCTTAGGGGTATAAAGCCTGCTCTTCTCTGACTAAATGTATATATTATTCCCACCAAGCTGCCCTGAAAGCACTACACTTAATGTTCATATTCACATATTAACACTACTCTCACTTCTGGTTAGTGAAGCTTCTCTTTTCAGATGGTGATGACCACTGGGATCACCCAAAAGGCAACATAGTGCTGAGAAGAAGGGATGGAGGAGTGCCCAGCACTGCAACACCTCTGTCACACCCTACAAGGCTCAGGGACCATTGCGGAAGAGGGGGCAGATAGAATGGAAGAGCCAAAGGAAGGGTATGACTTCTTACAATGCAACTGCCCAGACAGAAACTGGCCTCAATATCCATGACCTTGCAGTGCCTAGCAAAACCTTCGCAAAACCCTCAAAATAGAAGAAAAAGATGATGACATCAAATTAAAAGAGAGACTAATGGAGAGAGGGAGGGGATATGATGGAGACTTGAGTTCTAAAGTGGAATGGGGGGAGGGAAGGGAAATATCAAGTGGGTTTTTTTTTGTATGTAAGTATAAAAGTCAATAAAAAACAATAATTAAAAAAAGAATGAAATGAACTATGGACAGAGAGAGAGAGAGAGAGAGAGAAAGTGGAATACTACTTTTTTTTTTTTTTTTACTTTTTAACAGTGTGCTAACAAATACATTCCTTTTTCTCATAGAAAACTGAAAAGTAATTTTAATTTAATAGATGCAAAAAAGTTATTATTAGAAGACCAAGTGATCTTCCTTGGTTTTCCTTTTTTAATTTTTATTTATTTATTATTTTTTTTGGAGAAAGTCAGAGAGAGAGAAAGAGAGAGAGAGAGGAAGAGAGAGAGGGAGGGAGAGGGACAGAGAATGGGTGCAACAGTTTTCCTTTTAAGTGATGGAACTTGGATAAAAAGTCAGCCTAAAGTGTCAACCTGAAAAATGTTGTCCATTACATCATGTTTTCAAAATGCACAGTGGAGAAGTATACAGAGGCATTTGCTGGATAGAGACAACATAGATGTAGGCTCGCTCTTCAAAATTTTGAAAACATCTGCCTGCACAGTTTAACCCATGTTTGTTTGTTTTTTGTTTATTATAGTTTATGCAACCACTGATCTGATGCTTATAAATTCTACACAACTAGGGGATTATTCTCAAGTTATCACTTTTGCATTCAACTTCTAATTAACGAAATTTAATTAGTTCTGGTAGAAAAAAGTAGGTACATTAATTATAAGAGTAAAGTCTAGAAAAGAGAAAGTTGCATATGACCTATTTTAATTTCTATTGGAGTCAATCAAAATGATCAAGCTAGTGTGTGTGTGTGTGTGTTTGTATTTGTGTGTGTGTGTGTGTGTGTGTGTGTGTGTTGTTTATTGTTTATTGACTAGCAAGTAAGCAATGTGGGAAGGAAATAGCTGCATGTAATAACTCATTACAAAATTGTACTTAAAATTTTTTTATTATTTCTTTTTTAAAGAAAGAGGGAAAGAGAGAGAGAGAGACAGAGAGAGAGAGAGAGAGAGAGAGAGAGAGAGGATCGATTGGGCATGCCAGGGCCTCCATCCACTGCAAATGAACTCCATACACATGTGCCACCTTGTGCATCTAGCTTACTTGGGTACTGGGAAATCAAATCTGGGTTCTTCAGCTTCACAGGCAAGCACCTTAACTGCAAAGCCATCTCTCCAGACCCAAAATTGTACGTTTTGTATTCAAATTAATCTTTTTTTGCATATTCACACATTCAATTTCCTCTCCATCATAGAAAATAGAGGATTTTAGATATTACATATAATGAGTTGCATAATTTCTAAAAAAGAAAGGTGTTTGGGGATCACCATAGATTGATTCAAATCCAATCATTCCCTTATTAGAGGCGTCAATCTTTTATTTAATTCCTTAGGAAACTCCTGAGAGCTTAAGACTGAAGTAGACTTAAAATATATCCACTATAGCTCAGGGAATTTTGCAGAAGAGGGAATGGAAAGATTGTAAGAGCCACAGGCCTGGAGGGCATACCCCTCATGGCTCACAAAGTGAATAATTTCTGCTCTCACAACTCATAAGCCACAACCTCATGAGAATACTACCAACCCTACTGAGGTAGGCTCTCAGCAAATTAAGGGTAGGGAGGAATGAAATGACGGTACCAAAACATGTCCATACAATGCATATTCTTTTTTAATATTTACTTTTATTTATTTGTTTGTTAGAAAGGGGGGGGGATAGAATGCATGCCAGGGTCTCCAGCTACTTCAAATGAACTCCAGACACATGAACCACCATGTGCATCTTGTTTGCGTAGGTTCTGAGGAGTCGAACTTGGGTCCTTAGGCTTTGTAGGCAAACACCTTAACCTCTAAGCCATCTCTCCAGATCCAAACATATTCTTCTTTTTGTTTGTCTGTTTCCAAGGTAGGGTCTCACTCTAGCTCAGGCTGACTTGTAACTCACTATGTACTGTCAGGATGGCCTCGAACTCATGGTGATCCTCCTATCTCGGCCTCCTGAGTGCTGTGAACAAAGGCATGCTCCACCACACCCGGCTCCATATTCTTTTTTTTTTTTATATATAAATTTTGTTTAATTTCTTTTTTATTATTTTTTTAGAGAGAGGCACAGAGAGAGACAGAGAGAAAGAGAGAGAGAGAGGGGAGAGGGAGAGAGAGAGAGAGAGAGAGAGAGAGAGAGAGAGGAAGACAGAGATGGGCGCGCCAGCAGTGTCTCAGCTGCTGCGAACGAAATCCAGATGTGTGCGTCCCCTTGTGGTCAAGGCAGCATTGCCCCCTTGCATCAATTTGCATCTGGCTAAACGTGGGACCTGGAGATTGGAACTGCTGGAGATTGGAACCAGTGTTCTTTAGGCTTAGGAGGCATGTGCCTTAAGCCCTAAGCCATCTCTCCAGCCCTCCATATTCTTAATAAAAAAGAAAGCTCACTTTTTTCATTGATGAAATGAGAAGAATAATATAAAGCATGAATTTGAAAATTTAAGAAACTATATAAAGCACCCAACACAGTCTTAGCTATCTTCTCTCTTTTCCATTATCATTATTTCTTGCAATTATTGTGAGTACAATGATTATTGCTGTTACATTCTAAAATGCATTACTCATATTGGTTTAAAATCTTTTAAGATATTCTCATTTGCACTTTTAAATACTCATTCCTTCTTAGAATAGGCTATAATGTCAGCTAGGGATCGTACCTTAAATTACAATACCTAATTTTTCTGGAAGTCAGCAAGGTTTATTGTTTAAAGTTATTTCATAAAAAAATCTAGTTCACTTAAAAATGGCAAAATGTAGTAAAACCTCATTTTTAATGTGTTAGCTAGTGTAGCAAATGGAATAAATTATAGAAATATGCTGAATATTTACTATATATAAGGTCTATAACATTACCTTAAGCAGGAGCATTACCTCTGTGTATAGTGGGAAACTGAGTGTCAGAGACATTGGTTATATACATAAGCATTGGTAGACCAAGGATTGCTCCCAGTCATAATCCAACAACAGGATTTGTTTCCAAACCTCTTTGTTTCTAGAAAATTATTGTTTCTACAGAAATGGACAGCAGAAGAAATAGACAAAGATTATTAAGAATATTTCAGAGTCTAAAGAAGGAAAATAATGCCAAGATCTTGTTTGATCCTCATAGTATCTTTAAATTACCATTATATATAGGAAGGCACCAAAGATGTTGTTAGGTTGTTTTGGTAACTATGATGTTACACATACATAATCACACAGACACACACACACCTATGACAGAATCAGAATGTATCCTAGGAATGTTAACTACTAAAATCTGAACCATATCAGGATTTGCTGTTATCATCCTCTGTGGTACTGTAATTGAGTCATGTGCATTAGAAAGATGAAGACCACACTTTCACCAAATATAGTGTCAGTGCAGAAAAACTGTCTAAGCAGTTATCAATGCACTGTTAATTTTTCTATAGGAGCAACATTTTAGACTGGATTTCCCCAAATTGGACATTCTAGTATATGTCTAACACTGTCACTTAATAGCACTGTGTAGGTAATAAAAGGCTGCCTTTCCTGTCTTGACCTTTAATGTCACTGAACCCATCTGAATCTGATCAATGTAAAATACTGTACATGTACAATATACAATATCCATTTCAACTTGATTAAAGTGTCATTCTAAATTACCAGTTGATCTTTTTGTTTCAGATAAATGTCTTTTATTTTACCAAACCAATCCAATTCTTCCTTTTATCAGTTCTGATCCAAACATCAATAATGAACTAAAGCCAAGATTCTGGCAGTGAAGCATTTAGTTTTGTTTTCTCTCTTACTTTGTAGGCCAAGCTTTGAGCTCCCTAAGTAGCTGAGGCTAACCTTAAACAGGTGGCAATCCTTCTGCCTTACCTTCAAGTGCTGGGATTACAGGCATGTGCCACCAGCAGGACTTTGAACATAGAAAATTTTAGAAAAAATTCAAATGGTTTTTCTTCTACCCCCTTTTTCATTCTTAAAATAAATACTGTAATAATTTTTGTGACAACAGAAATCTACCATACTTAAAACACTATAGACTGATTCATCAATGAATGGCGATAATGACTGCTAAAGTGGTTGCAGTGGTTACCCTGTCTTAGTCACTATGTTGATGGATAGGGATAATGACTATGGTTGGTTTTGCAAGACATAAATTAACATAAATAAAAACATAAAAATTAATGGCTTAGATTTTATTTTTATCTGTACCAACAGCATATTAGTTACTTTACACATTACTGGAATGAAATACCTGACCAGAAGCAACTTATAGGTTTTTTTTGTTTTCCTGGCTTATAGTTTAGAGGAGATATGTTTCATTATGACCAGAGGGTCATGGTAGCAGAAACAGAAGGCCAGGTTGGTACATTGTAGCTAGAGTCAGGAAAGAGAGGCCAAACAGGAGGTGGGGCTAGGGCTGAAAGATCTTAAGGCTAATCCTCCAGTGACCCATTTCATCCAGAAATGTTGCACCTTTGCAAGTTTCCACAACTTTCCCAGACAGCAACACCAGTTGGAACCAACAATTCATACACGATATGTCACATGGTACTAATTAAAAAGCAAATACAAATGAGCACACCTATCACGCCAGCACTCAAGATGCGGACATTAGAAAAATTTTAGATTCAGGACTAGCCTGAATTCCATAGTGAGTTCAAGGCCATGCTGGACTCCAGAGTGAGACCCTGTCCTGTCTCTAAACAACAGCAACAAGAACAGACAATTATAAAGCATCATTTTCCTATAAAATTAAACTACTGAATGGAAGAAGTACTTATACTTATCAGTTCTTGCAGGAAATTTAACCTGAGCACTTTTCAGGAATGACAAAGATGGACCTTTATTTCTCCAAAGCCATAGTCACACAATCTTTAAATCCACACCAGGTACAGATGAGAAGTCTAGAGTATAAAGGCATCATAGCCTACTGATAATAATCACACCTACTGTCTGTTACCACTTTCATACCAGAGTCCATATTAAGTGTGTGTATGTGTGTGTGTGAATTATATCACTCTATATTTGCAAGTGTTTATAGAAAATCATGAGCTTCATTGTTATTCCCTAGTTTAGAGATGTGGAGACTGAGGAATGCAAATGTGATAAAAAGCCTGGGCCTAGTGACTGCTTTCAGGCAACCTGGCTCTACAGGGACGCAGCCATCATTCTGATGAGCTGGAAAGACCATGTTATTCAATCTCTTAGCATCTCTGAGTAAGGAATGCAGATAGCTTTCCTAACACAGAAGATACCATAACCTTTTCGTTTTTAAAGAATTTTTTAATCAATTTATTTTTTTGAGAAAGGAGAAAGAGAAAGAGGGAGAGATAGAGAGAGAGAATGGGTGTGCCAGGGCCTTCAGCCACTGAGAATGAACTCCATATGTGTGCCCCCTTGCATTCATGTGCAACATTGCACAATTGCATCACTGTATCTGCCTTACCTGGGACTTGCATATTCGAACAGGCATTCTTAGGCTTCACAGCAAGTGCCTTAACTGCTAAGTCATCTCTCCAGCCCCCATTACCTTTTCTTGAAGAATTGAGCTCCCTGCTGGCCTGGGGTCCTTTAACCATGGGCAATACAATTACATAACATAAAACCATATGCACTAAACATAATACTGTTATAAGAAAACTATTTCTCCCACAAGGGTGTGGGGGGTGTGGGGGGCAATCCAACAAAGGTCTGGAGGTTCCAAGAATGAAGATAGACTCAGAAATGCAGTGAAAAGTAGAAGCAGCACACTTTCTTCTCTAGATGCTAGCAAAGCTCCCTTGGTCTGGGTCCCAGAGCTGGGAGTCCTTTGGAGTAGGCCCAGTGACCATTTCCTGTAGGGTTTGGGTCTCCTTCCTCCCTCCTCTCATGTAGTCAGGGATCTGGTTTCAGCTCACCCCTTAAGCCCCTCCCCAAGACACATAAGACATTGTCTTTCAAAACAGCTGCCCATTTTAACCTTATTCTCCTTTCTTTCCTATCTTATGCTTTTATGGTTTTCTGCTCCTATGGTTAATTATAAGTAGACTATGTGGATTCTGACTGTCTGCCTTCTTATTCCCCTGGGTCATCAGCTGCTCTAGACAGATTCCTTACCTGCGTATGACCCCTAAACTCTCCTCAATACCACTTAAATTACTTCCATATGATAATAGATATATTTTGTTTCAGTGAAATTCTACTAGAAAATAAAGCAACTCTTGTCACTATACCACAATTTATAGATGAAATCCATGAAATCTTCTGAAATATTTTGAGTCACATTTTATCTCTATCATTTCCTTGACCTGAATAGGCCTATTGTTTTTGTTATAGTAGTATCTTGTATATCTTCTCTCCTATAAGTTGAATTAAGCACAGTAAAATATATTGTGTTTGAACAAGAATTTAGAGTGTGTGAGTGACAGGATTATTTCAAACATATAGAGTATGACAGCTCTCTTTACAGTGATTTCATTTCCAATATTGAAAGACCAAGGGAAATGCCTTGGTAAATAAGCCTTCATGCAATTTCCATCCGTAGATGCAATTGCATCTCCCAAAGGAATAAAAATAGTTCCTGGCCTGCATCTGAGCTTGATTCCTTTTGCTTTCGAGTAATTTCCATGTCATATTGCTTTACATCATTTGAAAGGTGTTAGTTTAGAGGCAGGGCAGTTGTATAGCAACAGAACAATTTTCTGAAAGAAAAAGCAAAAATAAACACCAGGTTGAGAGTAAAACAAATTTTAATCTTTCTTATTTTGAAATGTGGAATTTCTAGTTTTGATTTAATTTTTCACATTTATCTTCTTAAATAAAATGTTTTGAAGCACTCATTTTAAATATGAAAATAATTTAAAAACTAGGATTAGTTAAATACTTTATATTTGTAGATAGAGCCTTAAAATACCATTTTAAGTGTTTTCACAATAACTTTAGAAATTTGATGTGAATGTTTCCACTTAGAAGTATATTAAAATGAGAAAAGGTATGGTCAGTCATAGAGTCACACAGTCATTAAATAGCATAAACTGAGTTACTATATCCAACTAATAAAGTATAAAACAACTCATGTTGGACTTGGAAATATGGTTCAGTGGTTAAAAGTGCTTGCTTTACAAAACCTAACTGTCCAGTTTCAATTCCTCAGTGCCCATGTAAAGCCAGATGCACAAAGTGGCACATGGGTCTGGAGTTTGCAGTGGCAGGAGGTACTGGCATGACCATATTCTCTCTTTGTCTCTCTCTGTTTCTGTCTGTTTATTTCTGTCTGCCTCTCAAATAAATAAATAAAAATCTTAAACAAAAAACTAATGCCACCATACATTGAAGAGTCTAATTTCCCACAGGGTGTGGTGGCACACACCTTTAACCCCAGGACTTGAGAGGCAGAGGTAGGAGGATTGCCATGAGTTTGAGGCCACCCTGAGACTACATAGTGAATTCTAGGTCAGCCTGGGCTAGAGAGTGAAACCCTACCTTAAACCCACCCCCCCCCAAAAAAAAGTCTAATTTTGTGCAGGATTAGGGCATTTTAACTTTATCTTACTGTTTAATGTCAGTAAATAGAGTAAATGTTTCACTCTTCTCTCCAGAAACTAATTGTAATTCATTATTTGTATAGAACAATTGCATAGGCCTTGATTCAAGTTATGATACAGTAGCATCTCCTTTCTTATAGATTACCTTAGTGCCTTAGACAATGTGATATCACATAACACTCCTGTCTCTTTGACAGTTGCTTGATCATCAGTTGAATTTTAATTAAACATGTTGTATGAAAAGTGTAATTTTGCTAGACAACCAGCAACTACTCAAATGCTACTATAAATACTGTCCTCTTACCTCAGTGATAGAAAGAACTGGAAGAAGGACAGGTTACTTCCTGGAACCTCACAATTTATAAGGGCAACAAGCTTAGCCACATCATTGATTAACCAAAAAAGACTGTTTAAAAGAGTGTTAAAAAGTGCTTTAAATATATGGTGAGTTAAATTTATTCAATTACAAAAGGATATGAGAGAAATAGAAAAAGAGAGCTAAGTACCAATAATCCAGGTATTAGAGACAATTTGTCAGAGCAGAACAAGTGGTTAAGAAATTTAACTTCTTTTAAAACATTATATTTATTTATGTATTTATTTGAGAGAGAGAGAAAGAGAGAAAGTGTGCACTAGGGCCTCCAGCTATTGCAAACAAACTCCAGATGCATGAGCAACCTTGTGCATCTGGCTTATGTGAGCCCTGGGGAATTGAACAAAGATCCTTAGGTTTCACAGGCAAGCACCTTTGAGAAAGTAATCTCTCCAGCCCAGAAATTTAACTTTAAAAATGTTTCATATGTTTGTTTTATAATCATAGAGATAGATAGATATGTAATGCTCATATTGTTCATATGAAAATGGGAAGGGAAACCTTCTCTTTTAGTTAAAGCCTGCCAAATAATTTTATCATTTCCTCACTAGAATACTTGATAGTCTAAAATTTAAAATTTAGTTTTGCAATCCAGAATTATGTGCTGGAGAACAAGGAAGCCCAGGCAGAAAAAAAAAAAAAAAAAAAAAAAAACTGGACACTCAAACAGTGAAATATCTTTGTGAAACATCGAATCCACACTGAGGATGAAAATGGAAGTTTTCACATGTTCATTAGATTCTCTTAATGGTTGGTTAAGCATTAATACAATCAAGACCAAATGAAATGAAGCAGTCACTAGAAACAGTCTTTCTCTGACCCTTCAATTCCTTGAACCCAAACCTGGTTACCTGCCTATGATCTCAGAAATTTTAGTTCACCAAGTGCCTGGTACTTCTGCTACATCATGCTGAAAACAGCTGAATATGAAGTAATTTCTTCTCACATCTTTTATCCAAGTACTGTGAATTGATTGAAGTGATTTGCAGATGACAATATTTGCTTAATTTTTTGATAGTTAATCTTGATTGCCATCTTGACAGTATCTAAAGTCACCTCAAGTTCACACATCTGTGAGAGTATTTTTAAAGAATGTATATGGCACCATTCCAAATTTGGCTCCTGGACTGAAAATAATGGAAAAGAATAAAGTAGCTGAAAACTGTTTCTCTTTCTCCCTCCTTCCCTCTCTCCCTTCCTTTCTCTCCCTCTCTCTTTCTCTCCTCTCTCTCTCTGCTTTCTTCCTGCAAACTCAATATGATCAGCTGTCTCAGGCTCCTGCTGCTACCCCACCATCTCGACTATGATTGGCTGAATCCTTAAAACTGTGAGTCCCTGACTGGAGAGATGGCTTAGTGGTTAAAATGCTTGCCTGTAAAGCCTAAGAATCCACGTTCAATTCCCTGGGACCCACATAAGCCAGATGTTCATGGTGGCACATACATCTGGAGTTCATTTGCAATGACTATAGGCCCTGGTATGCCCATTCTCTCTCTCTCTCTCTCTCTCTCTCTCTCAAATAAATAAATAAATAAATAAATAAATAAATAAATAAACAAATAAATAAATAAATAAAACTGTGAGCCTCAAGAAATCTTTTATTCCATACGCTGTTTTCCACAGGCATTTTGTCATTGCAACAGGAAAAGTACCACTACATAAAACTGGCACTAGGAGAGAGTATTGGAATTGTTGCTATGATAAAACTGACCATGTATCTCATAGGGTTTTGGAGCTTATTTGCATAAGCAATGAGTTTGGAGGTCTAGATCTGCATGCTCTAAACCAATATGAAAGATATAGTACTGTTTCTCACACAGCCAGAATTCACTGTCCATGAATAAAGGGGTGGAAATGGGAATGACTCTGTCACCATCCCCCCTTAATGACTTCTTCCCAAAAAATTGCATCCTGCTTCCACAACTTCATGCTCTGCTAGCTAAGAAGTCTTGGTTCCAGAGGGAGAAGTGTTTCTGCTAGGAGGTCCAACAAACACTCTATTGAAATAGAAGCTAAGATATTCTCCTGGCTACTTTGGGCTCCTGGAACTCTTTGTTTGAGGGTTCAAAAAGACATTACAATGTTTCTAAAGGTGATTGATCTAGACCTCTTATGGAAAATTGGTAGACCAGTCTACTTAAAGGTGTGGAATAGTACATTTGAAGTACAGGAGATCCTTTAAGGCAACCAAAGTTTGTGGTAACCTTAGCAACAGAATCATGCTGTCTAGTTGTGGTGGACAGCCAAGAAGACTGGAAAAAGCATGTATTGTGTTGGTGGCATTATGTGCCTTCCTGGCCAAACTTGCAGTCAGGTAGCCTACATATGGTGCTGATGTTTTAGCTTAGTATCTGGAGAAGTCAGTCTCACATCCCTGGATGAACCTCCAGACCAGACACAGTTCATGGGAAGAAGGGATTCACTGAAGCTTTACAGATTGAGGGGAAGTTCCATAATAGCAGAAAAAGCTGGCCCACTTTCACAGGTCCATGCATAGAAAGAAAAGCAACTGCCAGCATCACAAGAAAACACCTTCCAGGAACTTCATAATGGCAGAACTCCAGCACTCTGCAGGTATTTTGTGTAACACCTCCTCCAGCCAGGCAACCAGAGATCTAAAGCTTTACTAAAACTAAATCTACTGGGGGACATCCATTCAAACCACCATATCCCACCCCTGACCCCAATAAATTTATAACCATTTACATTGTAAACTGGACTTAGTCCAAATTCAAAGATCCCCATAGTCTTTACTAACTTAAGATAGTTCCAAAGTCCCAAGTATCATCTTAGATTTAATATTGTCTTTTATCTATGAGTCCTGTAAAATCAAACAATTTATATAATTTCAACATGTAAAGGCACAGAGTAATTATTTCTAACTGCTATAAGGTACAAAAAAGAGAGACTAGAAAATTGCGAACTCAATAACCATTAAGCAAACATAAAATATCTCTAGTACAAGTCCAATATCATAACCAGTGAATAACATTCTCTGGATTTTTCAACTCTGCCCCTCCAGATGGGCTAAATCACAAGGCAGCCCTTGAACAGTCCTGGTATATTCATAATATCTTCTGGTCTTAATGCAAATCACGGTCCATCTTTCAAAGACTTTACCAGACTCTTCATCAGTGTCATCACACTCTGCTGCATCTGGGAGCAACTCCTGGAAGCATGTGCACTTCATGACTGACTCCATGCATTTTTCAGGCTTCTGAAACCAGTACTATTTTTAATTCAAGGATGAAATAAATCATGACCTTGAGCAGGAGGTTTCTTCTTTTCAGATCTCCTTTCAAAAAGTGAATTCCTACATTCAGTATTCCTGCAGGTATCCTTTCTATTGATTTAATGTAAAGCACTTGGGCCATCTTTCTTCGAAATGCTAATGCATTTGAAAAAAGCAGCTTCAGTAACCAAAAACCAGTCTCTGTGCCAGTAAATTTTAAACTTGTTTTGAGCTTTTCAAATTTTAAATCTTATATCTTTCAGTCCAATATCTTTAGCCAAGCATATTAGTCCATTACAAATTTTACCTTGATAAACTGTCTGGGCATGAGCAGAAGAATGCAGCCAGCCCTTATGCCAAGTAGCCCACTTCCAACAAAGTCCTCTGGAGTCTTTCCTTCCCCTTAGAATGTTTATAAGCCAAGACTCCAAATACAATTGTCTCTGCACTTTAGCATTTTCAAACTCTGTTCAGAATAGTCCATGACACTTGGCTTACCACTCCAGAAGGTGACTTCAGTTCCAAGCACCAAGTTTCTCATTCCTCCAGAACACAAGTTCCAAAAGACCAAAATTCCACATGATCAGATTCAGTTCACGAACTTCCCACATTCAATACTAATTCTGTCATAGTCAGCTTCATGTTGCTGGAACGACCTGGCAGATCAAGCACAGTTTATGGGAGGAAGGGATATATTGAAGCTTACAGATGGAGGGGCAATTCCATAATAGCAGAAGGACCTGGCCCACTTTCCCAGGTCCATGAAGAGAGAGAAAAGCAGCCATCATCACCAGCATAATAAGCAAGCACATTCCCGGATCATGATAATGGCAGAACTCCAGCACTCTGAGTTTCATTTGTCTGGAAAAAGATCTGCTCCCAGCATACCTTGGGGCTGTACCCCAGGATCTGCCCACAGTGACACCTCCTCCATCCAGGTGGCTGGGTATCTAAAGCTTTACTAAAACTGAATCTATTGGGGGACATCTATTCAAACCACCACAATAATCTTATGGCTTCTGGGAGTGACCTTATCTATATATCTCTTTATCTATCTTTATGTCTGTTCAAAGTCTTTATTTTTTTCCAATTTTATTTTTTATTACCTTATGCCTTTTTCACACATACTTAGTTTTGGCTAACTGTGCACTAATCCCTCCTATTCCCTATACCCGTGCCCACTATCCCTGTTTAAACCTTTTCACCCTTGGTTTTCTGCACTCCACTTTCATATCAAATGTATACTATTACCCACCATCCTTAGAGAAGGATCTTTTCTATAATGGTTAATTGGAATATGCAGAAAATTCCATGAATCATAGCATTTCTACATGACTATGAAGTTTCTTTGGAAAATTATCCATCAATTTATATTTTCATAGTCTATTAAAAGTCACAGAAAAGTAATTAATATTAGATTTTCCACTATTGAAAAGAAAATACAGAAATAAAATAAAAGAGAAAGAAAAATAGGAAGAGTGTTGAAGAAGCAGAGGTGAAAGCAATACACAAGATATCCACTTGTATAAATTAACATGATATATTTAAGTATGTTCATTAAGTAGACAACTTGGGATACATGTTTTGAATCTATCGCTATTGTTATCTTTGGTCACACAAAAAGAATAATCAAGGGACAAAATAAAACAGGCTAAAATATCTATGGCCATCCCATATATCTAGTACTAACTTCTCTCTCCATTGGAGAATTTGATTATCTTTTTCAGATGGACAACAAATCTGAATGGAAAATTGGCCAATCACACCTCACCAGGGCCCCAGCTGAAACCATAGAGTAATGCAGGGGAAGGGCAAGAGTACAGTGTTCTTGGTGATCATGACAGCAGAAAAAGGCTGAAGGAGATAAACACAGAGAACATCCAACTCCTACTAAGCCAGATATCCAGAGACACAGAGGCTCCCAAAACCTCATCACTGAAGTAGAACCAAAATGACCCCAATGTGGCTCAGGGAAATTTGCAGAAGAGGGGGTGGAAAGAATGTTAGAGCCACAAGTTGGGGCATTAAGCACAGAGACTTGGCCTATCCCCCATAACTCTTGACTACCCCCACAATGCATGACCCACATTCCCCATTGATGAGGGTCCCATTGGAAGAGGGAGGACAGGGAGGAGGATAATGGGGTCACCATTATGAATGTAAAATTAGAATAATATAAATAAAAAAAGAAAAAAGAAAAGTCTTTATTTTGTATGTCTGTGCCTACTCAAGAAACCACAGAGGGGAAAAGTAACTTAAACAATTGGATTGTGGGGCTGGGAAGATATTCAGTGAGTAAAAACACTTGCTGTGAGAGCATGATGACCTGAGTTCTGATCCCCAAAACCATGTAAAGGTAAACACAGCAGTTAGAACATCTGTAATCACAGCCCTTTATTGAGAGATGCAGGCAGGTGAATTCTGGAAGTTCAGGGCTAGCTAGCCTGGCATAATCAATGGTGAATAAAGACTGCAAGGAATAAGGTGGAAGATGAAGAGTAATATCTTAAATTATTCACTGACCTCCACACACATGTCATGTACTCAGATGCCCCCATACATATGGAACTGATATACACATGTGCATGCATCATGCACCCACAGTAGTAATGATAAAAAAGAACTGATTCTGAATTTCCAATCCAGATGGATTAACAGATTGTAAATTAAATAAAATTTGGCCTAAAGCTTCTTCCAGAAGTAGTGAACTATAACTTAATTTGATTTGCAATTTTTCTACAACTTAATTGGAGAGTAGGCTCTTGTTAGAAGTAGCTTAGTCTTGGCCAATCATCACAACCAAGCTGTCAACCAATCAATGGCTACAAACTGCTTAAACATATAGATAAGGGAAATACCAAATTGTAACCAATCAGGCTCTTTTTGTGTGCCATTTCTTTTTTCTTTTTTTTTCTAGGAATATTGATTGCTGATGCTGCTGGCTGGAAGCATATAATATTTACTGATCTGTAATGGTTCTTAATTCACAAAATGTCTTTACTCAGCTAAATTTAATACTTTTTTGTCCTTTTAGCACAATTTAGTGACCAAAATTTATCAAGGAACTTGTTCATCTATATAGCAAAAATTAATCAATTAATCAAAAAACTGGGCCAATTATTTGAAGACATTTCTCCAAAGAAAGCAATAGCCAACAAGCCTGTGGAAGATTTTCAACATCACAAAACATCAGAAAGATGCAAGTCAAAATAAAAATATATCACTCTGCACTTACTAAAATAAGTATTATAAGATGGGTGTGGTGGCACACACCTTTAGTCCCAGCACTTAGGAGGCAGAGGTAGGAGGCTTGTCATGAGTTCAAGGCCACCCTGAGACTACATAGTGAATTCCAGGTCAGCCTGAGCTAGAGTGACACCCTACCTCGAAAAACCAAAAAAAAAAAAAAAAAAAAAAAAAAGATATTATGATAAATAGATTAACAGGAAGTAGGAGGATGGTTCAGTGGTTGAAGGTGCTTGATTTCAAAGCCTGCCAGCCTGGGTTCAATTCCCAAGCCACCCTTGTAAGCCAGATGCAAAACGTGGTGCAAATGGCTTGTGATTCCAGCAGCAAGAGGCACTGGCATCCACCCCACCTCCACTCACACACACTGCAAATGCATCAATAAAGATGAATAATAGATAAACATATGTCAAAGGTGTGGAAAAACTGGAACCATTTCAGGCAGTTGAGAATTTACAATGGTATAGTCACCTTGGAAAATAGTAGAGTGCTTCCTCCAAAGAAAATATAGAAATATGATTGTGAAGAAGAAAGAAGTGCAAAGAGGGTATCCTGGAGATTTTCACATTCTGTTCTTCACAGCATTATTCACAATTCACAACCTAAATGGCCATCAATGGGTAAATGGATAAAAGAAATGATACAGACAAGTTTAGGGGACCAGAGTGCTTCCTAGAACCCCAAGTTCTAAGTTCATGTCTGTTAATTACCAAAGAATTGGCAATGCAGATTAAAGAGAAAGATTGATTTCATGTATTTATTTGAGAGAGAGGGAGGCAGAGAGGGAGGGAGGGAGGCAAAGAGAGAGAAAGAGAACATGTGCTCCAGAGCCTCTAGCCACTGCAAACGAACTCCAGATGCATGTGCCACCTTGTGCATCTGGCTCACGAGGGTACTGGGGAATAGAACCTGGGTCCTCACAGGCAAGTGACTTAACCACTAAGCCATCTCTCTAGCACAAGAGAATGATTTTTAAATCACAACATTTAATTCGAATATCACAGAGATGTGAGTGAGGGAAAGGGTTTAGGAAGGGAAGGTAAAGTGTGGAGAGGGGAAATACACCATGTAGTCCGGAAGTCCGTGAAAATGAACATGGACCTTGGCTTCAAAAAACATGAGAACAGGGTAAAAAACGCATATTCTTCAAAGAGAGTACAAAGTAAAAATAGTAATAAATACTGTCCCTTTCCACCCTGGGAGCCACTGTGGGAGAGAAATAATCTTAGCGGTGTGAAGACCCAGCTGTGCAGCTTAAGGGCCAGAGAGAAGAACCCTTCTCCATGGGCCCAAATAAGATATATTTTAGCATCGTCACTCAGGTAGAGGTGAGAATATAGGTATCCCAGCCAATTGCCCTGGGCTCAGAGGAGGAATCCACCCACACCTGGTCAGGGTGAAAGTTCAAGAGAGATCTGATTGGGTGAGCTGAGTCCTGGGACTGAAGCAGGCAGGGCAAGCTGAGATAGGCCTGGCAAGGGTGTGAAGTGAGATCCCTCCCTTAATGGCCATCATGCCTACCTGTGGCTGACCTAGACGCTCAAAGAAATGTGGCATATACATACAGAAGAATATTAATCAGCATTAAAAGAGAAGGAAATGCTGCTCTAGGTAAGAATATGGCAAATATTCCCCAGCTTTGAGGACTCTGTCCTCAGAGAAGGGAGCCAGGCACTGAAGAACAAATGTTGCACTGAATGATCCCACTTTCTCTAGTTAAAACGGAGAAACAAAGAGCACAAGGCCACAAACAGCAGCCCTAGGGAGGAGAAGATGGATTTCTTCTATTCAGTACGTATAAAGTTTTGGTTGGGTGAGGTGCCTAGGTACTAGAGATCTGCTTTATTGCAGATAATTCACTCATAAATTTCTTTAAAGGGTGTGTTCCATGTTTTGTTCTTACCCCCTTTAACAAAAAAAAAAAAAAAAAGAGAGAGAGAGATGAGATGGGAATGGATCTCTGAGTCTCAGCTGAGGTACCTGCAGTAAAGGCTGTGGCTGGTTTCAAGGTACAGAAAACCTCATGTGGTACAGTATTTACTGCTTTGGGAGACAATGCGAGGCTTCTGATAAAGAAAGATAGAACATTTTAGGGGCACTGTCCTGCACAAAACCTCTCCTCCCACATGAATCAGCAATTTAAGCATTTCATATTCCATTTCTACTTCAAAGTTTTCACTGACAAAGACTTTCCAGATTGTAAAAGATTTCTCCCTTTTGAATGGTTTAGCCGCAGATGAAAGAGATCAAGTCTGTGGTCCAGGTTTAGAGCGGGACACGCTCAGCTATTTGCATTGAGATACAGTTATTGCCAGTTTCTATTAAGCAGTCGAAATGTTAGAGGTCCTGGGAGCTGGAGAAATTTTAGAATAACTAGATCACATTCAATCTTCTGACAATTCTTCTCGCTGCTAAACTCAAAGCTTCCGTGGGTAAATGAAGAGGAAGTTGGGAGCCAGGTTCTCTGTTCCATAGGAACCTAAAAATAGGAACCTAGATGGAAAAGCTGTTTGTTTCCAAGGCATGTCCATTGTCTTCTGTGGCTGAGTTTCCCTCCAGGCACCAAGGTGGTGAAAACTGGCTTGAAGAAGGTGAAGGGGAAGCGTTCTAGTCTAGAAGTTGTGGCTTTTGTCCACGAGGCTCCTCTCTGTATAGTGTTAAATTAAGCGAACAAAGAAGCTAGCTATCAGCCTCATGTGTTCCAGGGGGGTCTAAAACATAGTCTGTGATGGAAACACAGGCTTCTGTGATGTCATAGTGAAACTCTGCTCAAAGGACAGACATCCATTCACATGTGTGCTCACAGCTTTAGGGAAATCTTTGCATCTGCACTTCCAGGACCAGCTCTGAAGAAAGACAATTTGTAGGCAGAGAGGTGAAGAGTAGAAAAGGCCATTTTCTAGAAGATAAGGCTGGATGTGAAAGGAGAAAGCATGTGCTAATGAGGACAGGCAGTGTCTTGTGGCAGGCAAGGCTGGCTCTACATGGCCAAAGCTGTCATGGAACATGGAGACCTTGGAGAACAGGACTTACTGTGGGGTAAGAGGCACATTTGGCATGCCAGGGGCTCTAAAAGTTGCCATTCCAGGCAGTAATTGCTGCTCAATTCCTTTAACAAAAAGGTTTTAGTGACAGGATACATTCCTTTTAAGAGAAACTAAACTAACCTGTAGTAGAAGAGTTGCTGCTCCCATCTTTCTCCTTAATTTGAAGCCCTGCTATCAAGTTTTTCAGAAGCAAAATGTTGGAAAATGGATGTCTCTGAACAAATAAAGACAAGAAAACTGACATAACTTATTATAGAAATACAAAAGAACAGTTTTCACTGAAAAATGATGATAATAAAGTCAATAAGGAACTAGCATATTTCAAGTAAAAGTTAGATTAGTCTAAGAAAGTCAGTAATGATGTATATGGAAATGAATTCAACAAATATTTCAAGGAACTTTTTAGACATAATGACATACTATTATACATTGTGCCAGTGAGTTAATAGTATGATAAATATACCAATTCTTTTAAAATTTGTCTTTAGGTTCAATGTAATTCTAAATGATTCTTTATAAACTTTCTCAATGAATTTGATTAGTTAACTCTAAAATTAAAATTGAAGTGTAAAAGGATAGAATTTGCCAAGATTATTTCCAGAAATGAGAGGTGTACTAACATGCTGATATAGTACAAATCTAGAAAAATTAAGAGAGAATGGAACAAATTCAGAGGTAGAAAAGTATGAATGATATACAATTAAAATACAATGAGGACTGAAGTAATCAGAAAAAAAGAATGAAGATATGTATTTTTACCAATAGGTTGCTGAGAAAAGTAATAATCTGTATAGGTCGTTTCACATATTGAATAAAGAAGAAATCCCAGTCTGTGAATGTAAAGGTGCTTGCATGCGCGCGTGCACACACACACACACACACACTTTATATATTCAGAAACTGACAGGAAGGACAGCCTGCATTTGTAATAGTATTAACAAATTTTTTCTTTTGACCTTCCACTGGTAAAGGACCAACCTGTGTTTAATTTATAAATACCACATAGTACTCATAATAGTGTTTATTTAGTCATTTGCATAAATTTTCAAAGCATAATATACAGTAAAATAATCTAGTTGCAAAAATTTATGGATAGTAGTATCTTTATGTTTAACAAATTTAAAATAACATTATACATTACAACTTGAAGTATAAAATATAAATAAACACAACTTAAGTAATATGTTTGCCTCTGATGACAAAGAAAAGTAAGTGTTATTGGATGTAAAATTACCTCTGTAATTTTTTTCTACTTAAAGAAAGTAAAGTATATTTACATTCATTTTCATTCTGGGAATGGATGCATATTTTTAGTCTCCAACTATTTAAATAATTCATTATAAAGCAAAATATGTGCTCAGCATTTATTTTATTCATTGATTCATGTATCCATTTATTTTCCTGTTCTGTAATTCTATACTTTGTGTTAAGCCTGGTGCCAGGCACAAATAATCAATCAGAGACAGTTCCTCCCTTCAAAGAAATTTCAGAATATTGTACATTCCCATTGTTATCCACAATAAATGTCTTTACTTGGCATTTAAAATGATATATAAAACCTTGACAATTGGACATACTTATGGAGTATCACATGATATTTGAATATGTGTATATATTATGAAATGTTTAAAAGTAACACAACAAACTTCCCCCCAAAATTATCATTTCCTTGTGGTGAAAAAGTCATAATCATTCCTTCTAGTTTTAGAAACATATAAAATATTATTGTATCTGAAGACACCCTACAATATAATAGTGGGCCAGAACTTCTTATAATAAATTATGTAGTTTATTGGAGGTACTTTAGGCAAGAAGAATGATCCTAGAGATAATTTTACAAATGAAAATTTGGGAATACCATTTGCAGAATAGCATTCTGAACTTGAGTTACCTAAGAGAAACGACTTTGATGTTTGTTTGTTTGAGATATAGTACCAAGGCTGGCCTTGAATTCATGACCCTACAACCTTAGTCCTCTGTATGCTGGAATTACTGGAAGGATTTTTTTAAATTAAAATATTATTCAAAATCTGGGTGTGGTGGTGCACACCTTTAATTCCAGCACTTGGGAGGCAGAGTTAGGAGGATCGCTGTGAGTTTGAGGCCACCCTGAGACTACATAGTGAATTCCAGGTCAGCCTGAGCTAGAGTGAAACCCTACCTCAATAAATCCAAAAAAAAAAAGTATTCCCGGGCTGGAGATATGTCTTATCAGTTAAGGCGCTTGCCTGAAAAGCCTAAGAACACGTGCTCAAATCTCCAGGTCCCAAAAGCCTGATGCACAGTGATGCAAGCACACAATGTTACACATGCACCACAAGGGAGAGCACACGTCTGAAGTCAGTTCACAGTGGCTGAAAGGCCCTGGCATGCCCATTTTCTCTTTCTCTCTCCCTCTTTCTCTTTCACTCAAAAATAAAGTATTTTTTAAAAAACATTTAAAAAATATTGAAGCACTATGGCTTTATAAGCAATATTTTGTCTATTATTATAATCCATATATCTTACATAGTCCTTGCTCAGGGGAAGTACTCAGCCAATATTCAGTTAATAAAGCACCAGTACTTTTTGCTCACCCTTTGAAATAGTTCAGCCCTGTGCAGCTACAGGTGGAATATTTACCCTCTGCAGGGGCTTCAAGAGATTACCATTTTCTCATTTTCACTTGATCATTCACCAAATATCATATCCTTGTAAAACCATGGATATTTCAAAAGATTGTAAATTTCTGCTCACATATGTTATCTTATAAAATGGATATTATTATTATTTTTATTTAAATTTAGATAGTTTCAGAACTCTTTTCAATTAAATTTAGCCATTCCAAAGTGTAACTATACAAAGTTATTAATCTCTGCCTTTGTTTCTAACCTCCATAGTCCTAAGGTTTGGATACACTTACAAACTAGAAATGATGACACCATGAACTCTGTTCCATTTATTTATTCATTATATTTTTGTTTATTTATTTGGGGGTACTGAGGATTGAACCTAGGGCAAGTGTTGTCTAAAAAATACCTCCATATTGAAATATTGCTTCCTGGAGGGAGGCTCTGCAGATTCAGGAGATCAAGTCAAGGTCACCGGACCACTCCCCAAACTTATAGGAATGATAACAGTTGAGGGACAGATTTTGATCAATGGCATATAGCAATCTAAACATTCTCTTCTGCAAGCAGGAAAGAAGCTGAGCAGATTCAGGAAGTCAACAAGTCTAGGTAAAAGGTCACATAACCACATCTAAAAGATATATATATATATAGGGAAAACAACAGCTTAGGGAGTCAGTCTCAGAAAAAGAGGTGTACCTGCAGGTTGTGCTCTGTGCTCCCTTATGCAGTGTGCTCCCAAGTTGCAGCTTCCATGAGTTGATAGCTGTGTCTGTGTGGGCTTTTCAATGATGCACTTGCCTTTCAGTCTTCCACGATTCTATAAGAGACTCCTCACCCTGATCTGTAAGTAACAACAGAAAACTCATTGGTTCACGCAAACTCATACTGGTGCAGTCATGCTGCCTGTGCCCTACCTGTGGTGAATAGACATGTTCTCATCTCTCCAGGGAAAGTGTTTCCCAAGACAGCAAGTGTCCTGCCACTGAGCTATATCAGCAGCCCTCCACTGGTTTACGCAAATCAACATTTTAAAAATGTTTTATACAACTCTCAGATTAAGTGCCACAAAATTTCTAAAAGGTAAATGTACTAATGAAATATTTGTATTGAAATAAGGAAAAACTCATATAAGTGTGTGTGTGTGTGTGTGTGGTGTAAAGACAAGAAACGTCAGAAAAAAAATATTAGCAAGAAGGCAATGCAGGATTGGTAGTACATAGCTGTATCTGAGCATTTGGCAGGCTTAAGTGGTATGTTTGCAAGTTTGAGGCCAGCCTGGACTATAAAGTAAGACCTTTCACCTTAATGCCACCCCCATTGTATTACCAATGTGATAGACAGAAATTATCATTTTCAGTACCATCCACCTATGTCCTTAACCAATGCATGTTCTATAGTCTAGAATACTTTATTAAATGGAGTTAGGAACACAAAAGTAAATCTTAGGAGAGTCTGGAGGGAAGAACAGGAAGAAAAAGAAGACTGAGATCACAGGTGATAAATGCCAATTCTTCCTGGAATACACACCAGAGAACATTTCACTGATTGAGTCTGTGGATGCAACTGTGAAAGGCCCAGGCAAACTATGGAGAAATTATCATGAAGGCAATTAATACCACAAGGCAGAATTTTTGTTTTAACAAAGTCATATAGAACAGCTTTAACCACAATTAATGATCCTGATTGTTTTCTTGTCTGAAACAAACTGAAGCCGTATTGACTTACTCATTTAGTCACATTCAGTTATACTGGAGTTAGCATAACACCTTCTGTCACTGCTACCCTCTTCTAACTCATCTTTTAAAATATGCAATCTTTCTATGCTGTTTTTTAACCACAATTATTGATTTTAAGAGCATTCATTACATTTAAAAGATTTAATAATCTCCCAGGAGCTCTGCCAGGAGAAAATACATCCTCTGTGTCCATACAAACGCACATGTCTTCCTGGTGGACTGCATGTGCTGAGCAAGATCTCAGAAAAGTTGGTGCTTTGTGGTTGAGCACAGGGAACACAAAATGCTGCCCTCTGCTGATCAATGCTGAGCAGAGGAACCAGCCCTTGAAACAGATTCAACTGTCCTTCCTATGCTATCTATAATGAGATAAGGGGAAGATCTTGAGGTTTTGTGAGGAAATAGTGCCTTCTTAGATTCAGATAAAACAACATATCAAAGGATAAAATTACAACTTTAGGTAGTGGAAAAGATAAACTTGGGTTCCTGATGGTACATGCTAACAATTCTAGCTCAAGGGAAGCTGAAACAGGAAACATTTGTGGCCAGTCTGGACTGCCAGGCTACACAGGATTTCCAGCCCATCCTAGGATATATACAGTAAAAAAAAAAAATTGAAAAACACAAGGCTACAATAGATGTAGAAACAACTTGTCTAAGAAAAATATATTTTCCATTTATGATAGATAATTTCTATAATTTTAAGAAAGTGCATAGACATACAGATTCCAAAAGTTGCATCAGAAAATAGTATTAGACCGTTCACTTATAGCAGGCCATAGTAATTGTTATATTATATGTGTCAAATATTTATGAAGTATAGCAAATGTAGACTAATAATACACATACAAGCCAGACATGGTGGCCCTCACCTTTAATCCCAGCACTTGGGAGGCAGAGGTAGGAGGTTTGCCATAAGCTTGAGGCCAGCCTGGGAGTACAGAATGAGTTCCAGATCAGCCTGAGCTTAGGTGAGACCCTACATTGGAAAAACCATTCATGAATGGCGTATCAAAATTATGAAGCAGGTACGGAAACTATTTTTTGTGGTAGTATGAATAATAGGGCCTAACCATGTCCTCATTCCTAGGAATATGATACCTTATATAGACAAAAAGCATTTTACATATTCAAATTATGTTAACAACTTTCAAGATAGCACAGTCATCTTGTATTACGTGGGTGGATACTACCTAAACATTTGAACCTTACCATCTGAGGAATTGGTCAAGCATACATTGGAGTAACAGGATTTGACATGGCACAGCTAGTTCTGAGATATAGGGGATATATTTCAGAAATAGTGGAAAGTCTCCAGGGACAAAGGATGGGGTTTCATACCACAGTCAGCAAGGTCCTGCAGAACAAATCTATAAACATAGTTTTATGGGCTCACCAACCCAACTGAAAAACATTGCAAGTGGCTTTTTTCAATAGAATCTTTGATAATTCATGTACCCCTGCCATCATGCTCATTCCAACCTATAAGATCTGAACTTGAGGACTTAATCCATAAGATCTAACCTACAGAACTTACAAATTAATAAATTTGTGTTGCATAGATCCTGAAATTCATAATGATCTTTTTTAACAGAAACATATATAGTTAGCATATGTGTGAATATTATGCAGAAAAAATCTAAAATATCTATGACAATATGGTTTCAAAGGGGCAGAATATTAACATGCACACATGCATACAACAGAAACAAAACAAAAGGTAAAGTTAAGCACTGACCATTCTGTAACTAGATAGAGCATCGAAATGCAACTGTAGGAAGAAGTAAAATATGCTTAAGTTCTAGAGCAAAGGAATTTTTAATTGTTATTTACTGTCACTATGTATGTGCTATTGTTGTGTGGACCTGTCATGATAACCTAAAAATTTAGCAAAAATATACAAAACAATTATATAGAAATATTTCCTATATATCAGGACCTTTCATTAGTGTGTGTATTATTTTCCCAAAACTCTATATCTTCTTGTCAAGTAGTATGAGGCAGTCTCACACAAGCATGAATAAACTAACTTGCTGCTATTCTATTCCCAGTTCCAGTTTTAAGACCCAATATCCATTCTGCCCATACAATTGTTGGTTCCTAAATAGTTTAGTCTGGATTTTCTTAATACAGCTATTCAGCTGATTAGACTTATAATGTGCTCATCCAGATCTACCTTTCCTGAGCTAGTAACATTCCCTCTATTTTCTGCATATGCCCCAGTATCTGAACCCACACCTTCCTTTTGAATAGAAAATCTGATGGCTAAACAAAGGTGCTGACTCGTCATGAATAAGAGTTTAATTCAGCAACACTTACTGAATTAAATAGAGTCTCCAAAGGCAGGGTGATCCAATAGTGAATTTAACCCAGAGCCTTTGAAGGGAATTCTGTTGATGGATTAACAGAAAGTCTTGTAAATAAGACGGAGCATGCACATGCAGAAGGAGAACTGAAGCAAGATATGTCTAGGATGAATGTCAGACACTGGGCTTGGGATCATGGGTTAATGGGCTTACAGGTATACCATTTGGGACAAGCCACATGTGACATGCACTTTTCAGGCACTCCTCCAGCTACTCCAGTCTTGTGGCCATGCTTTGTCTCCTTCTGTCATTTGGGGTCATGGAGCTGTGTTCTGAATTGTTGGCTTCATGGTCAGGCAATAGTGCATTTTGATATCTGCCTTGTATGGCATATGCTCCTGTGCCCTGGCCAACTGAAAATAAAGCGAGGAAGTTGTGTTTGAAACAAAGCAAACAAAAAGCAGTAGGAGTGCTTCATAGGGGTCTCTACCATGCTGTCTGTCTCTACTTTGATCTGTGACTCCTGTTTTCTTTTTCTACTTCCTTTTATTTTTACCCTTACAACATGCAGCTCTCATCTTTCTTTCTCTCTCTGAAATATGTCAGAGTTTAAAAGTAAATGCCACATAAATTAGGACAGGAAAAGATACAAAACAGCAGAGGAACCTCCTTGGGGGGCAAGGAGAGAAACCAGTTTTCTGTCCTGTATGGGAGGGTAGTTTAAAAGGATGTTGGAGGGGAGGCAGACTGAATAAGGTTATCCAGAACAGAAATATGTCCCTCTATGCTCAGCTATAGAACAAGAAGGTAGAAACACTTTTAGATGCAATGACTTTGTAAGAGCTAGAAAGTGCCCAGCTTCTCTGCACTTAAAATTTTAAGTAGATGAAAACAACAAAGAAACATCTGGAGCTATGAAGAATGATAGCCCCTCATATTATCTTAGTATGAAACACTATCTTTTTGCTAGAAAAATAATATCTAGAACCTGTCTATTTTATTTCCTGACCCTTCAATTATATATTCATAGCAGCTATGTATTAAAAAGTAAATCAGATGATAGCATTCATCTGCAATAGCCCTGTTCTGTTTAGGGGAATAATTTAATTTTTTTGCCATTATCTACAAAACCCTGTGTGATGTAGTGCAGTCTTACTCAGAACTCTTCTTATCACTTCCATTTTGTTCACTAAGCTCTAAGCCATTGTTTATTCATCCTGCTACCATCTCCATATTTCTAAAATATGACACACTAAAATGTATCCATGTGCATTTATTTATTACCTTGCTATTTATTGTTTACTATTGTGTTTCACTTTCTTATTCAATATTTTTAAGTTCAATTCACTGAGGACATGCAATCTTAAAAGAAGCACCCTGCACATTTCTTAGAGCATAGAAGATACTCAATAAATACTTGCTGATTGGAGGAATAAAGTGTGAGCTAGGAAAGCCTTAGAAGCCATGAAAATGTGATAAAATAACTCAGGGAGTGCAAAGGTATGGATCATAATTCCAGTCTTACTTCAGGAAGATAAGCCTTGTCTTCCATGTGTATAACCTGAAATTAAGAAGAATAATAAAAGACAATGAATCCACTAACCCACAGTGAATGTCATCCCACTGAGGAGAGGGCTCAGTGGAATGGATGTAGGGGAGACAGAACATAATAGAATAACATCATGGAAATATAACTAATGTATTCATATACTAAGGTTCACAATCAATAATATTTTTTCAAAAAATATTAGGGTGGGCTGGAGGGATGGCTTAGCAGCTAAGGCATTTGCCTACAAAGCCAAAGGTCCCAAGTTCAATGCGCCAGGACCCATGTTAGCCAGATGCACAAGGGGGCACACATCTGGAGTTCATTTGCAGTGGCTGGAGGCCCTGGTGCACCCATTCTCTCTCTCTCTCTCTCTCTCTCTCTTTCTCTGTCAAAATAAATAAATGAATAAATAAAAATAAAATATTTAAAAAATATTATGGCTGGGAAGTAATAAGCCCTGTGGGGGGAAGTACTATTATTGTCTAAATGGATATATTATTCCCACTAAGTTGGCCTTTAAATACTTATGTTTGGGTCATATATTAATGCTACTCTTGCATTTGGTTATGGAAGCTTCCGTTTTTATATGGCTGTAACCTCTGGGGAGACTGAAAACTCACTACAGTGCTGTGAAGAAGTGACAGTTCTGCACTAAGTGAGACATCTCTATCACACCCTCCAAGAACCATTGCAGAAGAGATGGTGGAAAGAATGTAAGAGCCGAAGGAAGGGGAGGAGTCCTTACAAAACTGCCTTCCAGACACAAAGTGGCCAGGCTATTCATAGTAGCAAATGCTACCTACACATGACCTGTGTAATAGGAGGCAAGAAATGGTGACATCAAAATAGAAGAGGGACTAGTAGGAAAGAAGAATGGAGGAGGGAAACAAAGGAGAGTAGTGGGAAGGAGATTATGGACATGCTATATTGTGTGTGTGTGTGTGTGTGTGTGTGTGTGTGTGTATGGCAACTAGCATTGGCTATTTTTAAATGTCCAGTTTTAGTATTGATAAGAAAGCTGAGACAGCATTCTACATGTATTGATGTTTCTAAATGCACATAAATGCATTTTCACAGCATGATTTGTGTTGATTTATGTGATTATATATATATATATATATCTTTGTAGAATGTGAAATGTTCAAGAGTGACATATATGAGAATTTATTTTAAATATATATATATATATATATATATATATATATATATATATATATATATATATATTTGCAAGCAAAGAGAGATAGAAGAAAGACAGACAGAGAGACACACCAGAGCCTCTAGCCTCTGCAAATGGAATCAAGATGCATGTCCCACTTTGTGCATCTGGCTTTATGTAAGCACTGGGGAAACAAACTTGGGGTTTTAAGCTTTGTGGACGACCACCTTAACTACTGAGCCATCTCTTCATCTCTGAGAATTTATTTTTAAGTTCAACGTAGTTTAACATTTGTATGCATATATATTCATTGAGAGTTAGAGCAAATACAAGCTATGAAAGTGTGCTTTTAGAAAATAGGAATCAATTGGCCTCAGAAGAATGGATCCCGTTATTGTGAAAAAGAACAAAACTGGGATTTATCAGCAATGGATCAGCACATTCCTCTGCTAGTGCTACAGTGCTAAATGATTTTACTAGTTGGCATAATACTTAATGAGTAGCTGTATTTCCTGGGTATGTAAATGAATACTTTGTGTTTTTTAAAAAAATCTATCTCAAGCCCATTTGAAACTGTTTTCAATAATGGAAAATGGTGTTCCAGAGAACATTCAGGATGTAACATAGGGGAGGTTTATGGGCACTGCCTATTGCTCAGATTGATCTTATATAAAAAGAGAACAATAAATCAGTCTTACCTCCTTATTTCAGGGATAATGTATGATCACACATGTAAGAGAACATTGGAAACTGAGGGAATGCTTGTTTTTTGTTTCACCAACAATGTAAGAAATGAGAATGCTATAATCACTGATCTCAAACATCAAACCAAGAAGTAATTGGATGGGGTATTGTACCACAGGTTCCAGCTACTTGCTGCACATCACTGGAGTCTTACAAGGTGTCTTGACAAAGTAGTTTCCAGTGGATGACTAGTAATAGAAGAGTGTGTACACCTTAAACATTAGACATTTCATAAGCAAATGGAAACTTGGAAACTCTGGGATTGGGGGAAGGGTAGGCTTCTGCGTGGAGAGATGGTACATGGAAGTAGAGCTTCAACTAGTATGGTTAATTTGATTAGTTTGGTATTTCTTATTTTTCATTTTGTTTTCCTAAAGTCCATTCTCCTATAGTTAAATTTGGACTTGGCCTTAAAGTTTTGAAAACTAAGAATAATACTGTACCCCTTCTTATTTACGTATGCATATCTTCCAGCCTATTGTAGAATAATGACTGCTCAGAATTCCTATAACATCTCCAATAATGAAGGGATACCCAACTGATTTAAAGGAGGAAAACTTCCTGTAATCAATTCTTTTTGGAAATTGGACAGGGACTAGTTATTCAAGCAAAAAAATATCTGAAAAGAGAGGAATCAAACAAGTGGCTCCAAAAACCAGGATTGAGCAGAACAATGTGATTATTAATGTTAAATTGCTAGTGTGAGAGGAAGTGGCCTACAATGAGATGTAACCAACAAACTCAAGAGCACATAAGAAAAAGAAGTGGTTTACATGCTAACCCTCATATTAGGCATTTGCCAGAGAAAATAAGGTTCTAAACCAGTACTTCATAGAGATTCTTAGAAGCGTGTCCTCTAAAAAATAACAGAGTAGAACTTTTTAGTCATGTGCATCACAAGCTATTGTCACATACTAGCTTGTGAAAAGGTAACTTCTTTGAGCAAAGAAAAAAAAAAACCTGAGATATTTTATGGTGAAGTAAAAAGTCAAACAGCCTAGAAATTTCCAAAACATGTGTTTCTATATCTTCTGTAGGTTAAATGACTCTGTAGGCTATTTAGACCAGGTTTTGTTATTAATAGCTCAGAAATAAATGTCTCACAAGCACATTATGTAATATTTCTCATTAGGTTTGTAATTTCACATAATTAACCAAAATAATATTATTTTTCATTGTTGGTATTTGCCAAATATCTGCTATTGCCTGTTTTCAATGTTTTGTTGGCTTTCAAATTTAGAAGCTTAATTTTCTTTCTTTTCTTTTCTTTCTTTTTCTTTCTTTTTTTTTTTTTTTTTTTTTTTTTTTTTTTGAGGTAGGGTTTCACTCTAGCACAGGCTGACCTGGAACTCACTATGTTGTCTCGGGGTGGCCTTGAACTTAAGGAGATGCTCCTACCTCTGCCTCCCAAGTGCTGGGATTAAAGGCGTGTGCCACCATGCCCAGCTGAAGCTTAATTTTCTTTAGGAAAATTTTGGTGTCATTCTCTGGAAAGTGAGGTTTCTCTTATCTGCACTCATTACAGAACCCAGTATAAAAGTTTGCTATGTCTCCTATAGCCATGTATAACACTTATTTTTCTATTTGTTAATTTTCATGGACTTATTTACTATATCTTTATATTCCCATATACAGTCATTAATGTTGCTTAGAATAAGTGACTGATATTTTATATATTGATGTAACATGTGTTTGTGTCTAGAGAGGGAAGGTGGTGGCATGTAGTAGGAAGGGATGATTGAAATTTGATTCTTACATATTTCTTCTAATAAAACAATTAAGATCATACACTCTAGAACTAGATCAATGTGCAACTCTTCATGTTGTGACCCATGAAATTCAGCCTGGTAACCTCTTTGTACCTCAGTCTCCTTAAGTACAAAAGAGAAGTAATATTAATCACCATTTGCTGGACCTTTCCCAAGTGTTATTCTACTCACTTATTCATATTGACACATTTAATTATCATAACTCTGAAGTTCAACAATAGTCATCTCCTTTTCTGCATTGTTAATGTATAGTTTTTAATGAGTATACTATGTTGATAGGTTCATAAATTTGCTTAAAATGGTGAGTCAGCCACGTGCTTAGTGTGCAATCATCGCTAGCTACAATTATTCCTTTGTCCAGATGGAAGCCTATTGAAGACAATAGGTATTTTCAAAAATTTCATGATATTCACCATAGACTTAGCTTAATTCACGTCATGAATAAATGTTATGCTTCATCAAGTCATTGGATAATACGTAAAATCATGATAAAGTCTGAATACATCCCTCAGCTTGAGCTTATGAAATGACTAACACTTCCATATTCTAGTACCCATAGAAACTCAAAGTTTACATGTGTATCAGGTTCACCTGATACCCACATTTGAAAACATCTTGACAGTTTCCCAGTGTGAAGTGAAAGAATTTTTATTTAATTAATGAATTTTTTCCCAGGTCCAGAGTTTAGTCTTTAGATGCACCTTCAGCTACTAGAAAGATGCTATTAAAATGTCTTAGACACTGACTAATGCTTCACTATTCTCTTTGTGGAGTAAATCATATTTTTAATGGAGATCAATCCTTTTCTTTATTAGCAGGAAGTCCTTTAGAATAGTAATATATCAGTGATTTGTGTTTATTTTCCATTTCTCCCTGTCTAATTTTAAATGAGAGGTTTGCAATGGATTCCACTTACAGGACAAAATGCATTAGTTTAGCCTGATCTTAACAAGAGTCAGGAAGGATTATGTGGTAGATATAATGCAACTAGACACCCTTCTCAGTAAAGTTTAAAGATGCTTAATTTAAAGTTGTACCAAATAGGTATATAGTATATATTTATATATGCTATATAGTATTTATACTTACATGTTTACATGTAATATATCACATTCATTTGATGAGTGCAAATATGCTGATGTTCTGAACAAAACCAACTTACATTCAAATGTGCTATGAGACTAATGGATTATTTTGCATACTTGGATTTGTCAAAAACACAGTTGTTTCAAAAACAGAAAATTCAACTGGTTTGGAGAAATGAATATACAGTAAAACTTAATAAAATAAAAAATAATTAAAAACACACACACACACACACACACACACACATATATGTACATTTATATAGTAAAACTCAAATATTCCTTAAGATAAATCTTCTTAAATAATTCATGTTAATATTTCTTAAAATATATTTTGACTATAGAAAGGGATAATTTTTTATTTATTTTTGGAGAGAGACACAGAGAGAGACAGACAGAGAGTGAAAGGTAGACAGATAGAGATGGGCGTGCCAGCAGTCTCTCAGCTGCTGTGAATGAAATCGATGTGTTCCAGATGTGTGTTGCGCCCTTGTTGCATCTGACTAAACGTGGGACCTGGATTGGAACAGCTGGAGATTGGAACCAACATCTGACTAAACGTGGGACCTGAGATTGGAACAGCTGGAGATTAGATTTCCAGCGTTTGTAATGAAAATGACATCATTTCTGCTTTTTTGGTTTTGCTGAAGTTCATTGGGAGCATCTTTGCACAAATTCCCATTCAATGATATCTAGTGGGAAGCCTAAATTAGCTGAGGGATATAAATTTGTGCTGTGCTTGAAATCAGCATGTTATTGCATGCAAAGTTGCAGATAGAGAATGCATCAGCATACCAGATTCAAACGTTCCTTATCCCTGAAACTCCCCTAGGAGGGAGGGGACTATCTCTCCAGCCACTAATTTGTTATAGTATATGGGATAATTTTGATATGGTATAGTAGATTTCCTGGAGTTTGTAATGAAAATGACATCATTTCTGCTTTTTGGTTTTGCTGAAGTTTTCATTGGGAGCATCTTTAAAAAAAAAAATAAAGCAAAACACAAATTCCCATTCAATGATATCTAGTGGGAAGCCTGAATTAGCTGAGGGATATAAATTTGTGCTGTGCTTGAAATCAGCATGTTATTGCATGCAAAGTTGCAGATAGAGAATAAGATTCATCAGCATACCAGATTCAAACGTTCCTTTGTTAAAATAAAAATACAATCCCTGAAACTCCTGTTTCAAACAAGAAACAAAACTGACAAGTTCATTTTTAATGCTAGGAGGGAGGGGACTAAATGGCTTACAGAAAGACACATTGTTGAGGATAGATGTACTGGTGTTATAACCAGCTGTCCCTTGAAAGTGTTTGGCACTGTATTCTGTTGTTCTTGTCCACCTGACATTGGCTATGAAGTGATTCCACCCTTTACATCCACATTAAATAGTTACTAATTTGTTATAGTATATGTGCAGGGAAAGAATAAAGCACAATTGGAGATTTGTAAAGGGTTTATTTTACTATTGTTATTTTAATTCAGGTAGATTTGGGCAAGGGTGCAAAAGGACAAGACATTCTGAAGAAGTTGCAGTAACAAAGCCTAGAGTGTTGAGCTAGAGCTAACTTGATGAGTCCATGGCTAGGGAAGATTTTCTGTTGGGAGAAAGAATATGTGCAGAGATTCAGATTTTTAAAAAAAAAGTAATAAAGCAAAACAAACAAACAAACAAAAAAAACCCTGAAAATCTAAGAGACTGAAAGAAAACCCATATAAAGGAAGCAAGGTGGTGGCAGATCAAGGGGAAGGCAGGAGGCAGATCACAGGGAGTGGCTTGGCTAGGGCTTTGTTTTCCTAATGATATACTTTGGAAGCTAGTGAAAATGCTTAAGTCAGGGTATTGTAAAGACCGTATTTGCATTTCAAAGAGTTTTCTCTATTTTGAATGTAAGTAGAAGGATAAAAAGTTTAGCTATTATTTACTTATTATAGTTTACTCTGGGTAAAACTAAATGTTAGTATCTTGATAAGAAATGGTGAGAATAGTCACTCATAAGATTAGTGAGTCTTTAAAAATTATAAATAAAGAGATTAAAATGAAATAATGACAAAATAATCTCAAGAGAAGATTTATTTATTTGTTTGTTTGTTTATTTTGCAATGTGAGAAAAACCCAGTTGTAAGAGTTTGGAAGGTCAGAAAAAAGAATCACAGTTAAGTTCCTAGGCAGATTAACTGGGAACCTAGAAATAAAACTTATAGGAATATTCCCGTGTGCTTAAGTTTTCTCATCTACAACCTTTGTTGAAATTTATACACAGTTCCTTTCCTCCTGGATTGCCATTCTCTATAAAAACTCATGTCTTGTCTTATTCCGGGGATGGAGCTCAAGAAGATTATTAAACTGACAAATTGAATGAACTCAACAGACATTGACTGATTTCAATTAAGATTATATGGGATTTGCAACAACCCTAGATGGGTGGATATATATCTGCACACACACACACACACACACACACACACACCATATATATATATATATATATATATTCTACTCTATTAGTGTGTGTGTGTGTATGTATGTATGTATGTATGTATGTATGTATGTATGTATGTATCTAGCTAGCTATCATCTTTCTAAACTTAGGTAATAAAATCTGGAAGCTGTTGATGCATGGTGTCAAAACTTATTATATTATTTTATTTCAAACAGCACTTAGTATTGAGTAGGAATGAATCAGCCTGTGAATAACCAGGAAAGAGCCAAGAAAGTAGAGGGCCAGAACCAAACAAAAAACAGCAGATGGCACTTAAGGCCAACCACCCACTTCTCCCTGAAGCCCTTTTGAAATTAGCACATCCAGCTAATCGTCCATTTTCTGAAAGTGATCCAATATTCTGGGGATATAGAGAAAAATATGAGAGGAAGCTTGGATTAGTCATAGTAGTTTCTTCCTGAGATGCACACATGTTTCTTATCTTTTTTTCTTCATTTCCATTTCTTTTCCTATGCCACAAGTTTGTCTGATTTATTTAATTTCTTTTTTGTTCTGGTATGCACATTGTCAAATCTAAACTCTCTACCTCCATAGGCCATCACAACATTTTCTTTTTCACTTGAATGACTGGATTTTTACACCTGTATTAGAGATCTTCATCCCCACCCATCATCACACACATAGCAGTTTGTCAAGTGCTTTCTTTTAAATCATTGGTTGTATATATCATCCTAGCTGTATTGACTTTCTCCCAAGAACCCAGATTAGATAACCAAAGCAAAGGCCTCTTCTCTGGACATTTAATATTTTCCCAAACATTGTTTCATCACCTATGGGTCCTTTCTTCAAACATCCCTTCTGCTTATGGATGTCAGTTTTATGTGCATGTTTCACTAATAGAAGTAAAATGAATGTCGAGTTTATTTTAATGTCATTCCCTAAAGATTGCTCAATTTTTATTAAGGTTAATCACTAAATCAGCCTTTTTCCTTTTTCTGAGATAAACTATTTCACAAATGCCTATTTGTCTCTTTATGCTTATATTTTCATCCTTCCTAATTTCAAGATGAATAGGTCCATTGTGATAAAATTGATGAGGTCTGATTGGATTCAAGTTAGGTCTTTTCCTCTTTATGTTTTGCATATTCAAGCAACCAAGATGAAACTGGTTCCTGTGGACTGATGGATGTACTTCACATGTGGAGGTCATGACTATTGATAGAATGAATGATACTGCATTTATTCTCTCTTTCTTCATGTATTTATAGCCTGATCTTTTAAATGAGAGACAAATTGGGAAGAGCCCACTGTGTCAATTTGGTTCAAATTAAAAAAAAAAATCATCAAATAATTTGGAGACTAAAATCCATGTTATGTATCTAGTGGACCTAGTGGTAGGCTAAGTTTTTAAAAAATAGTATAATGCTGTTAGCTTAATACATATTTGTGATAAGGGGGGGTCTTATGGTTATTAAGTGACAGTGGTGAGGTTTTGATATGTCTATTATGATCTACATAAAGGAGCCAATTCTATTTTATTGAAGTACAGAAATCAGAGAGAACAAGTGAGACAAAAAATATCAGAAATCTTTATAAGGCACATCAACCTGTGATATGAAATGTACTGGGATCCTATTTTAAAAGAACTGTAAAACAATCAACACATGTTATAACATCTACTGATAGGCTATTTCATGATATTATATATCTATATATATAATATATATTATATATTATATAATATATTTATACAATATATAAATTATATATTAATATAATTTAGATGTTATAGTAATGTTAAAATGATGTTAAATGTAAATTATAATTTATAAATGAATGGGATGATATGTTTTAATTTGTTTAAAAATAACATAATAGGAGATGATGTTGTTAGAGATACTATGTACATGTCCACCATATTTCATTATTCTCCATAGTAAACTAAAAAATAAAATGTTATTAACTAAATAGAAATTCATTCATATTATTATGAAACATTACAAATGACTGTTGTTTGTATCTCCTAAAATGCATACATTCAAACTGTAATCTTAATGGACTGGTATTGGATGTGGGCCTTTAGTAATTATATCATGAGGGTAAGCCAGCATGAAAAGAATAGTATGCTTACCTGAAAAAGCTAAATTTCTGACCAGAATATTTCCTACCCTTTGAGGATATAAGGGAAGGTCAGTTTTCTACAAATTGGAAGGTCTTCTCCAGAGGTGGACCATATTGACACTTTTATCATGGACTTCTAGCCCCCAGAACTATTCGAAATAGTTTTTTTTTTTTTTTTTTTTGGAGAGAGAGAGAGAGAGAGAGAAAGGGAGAGGAAGACAGATAGAGATGGGTGCACCAGCAGTCTCTCAGCTACTGTGAATGAAATCCAGATCCATGTGCCCCCTTGTGGTCATGTGTGGCATTGTCCCTTGCGTCATTTTGCATCTGGCCTAAACGTGGGATCTGGAGATTGGAACCAGAGTTCTTAGGCTTAGGAGGCAGGCACCTTAACCGCTAAGCCATCTCTCCAGCCCCGAAATAGTTGTTTTTAAAAACTCCTGTCCATGGTATTTTGGGTAGTAATTCAAATTCAGACAAATGAAAATTAATATAAATTATAAATTATTCAAATTTCTTTTATGCATATTTTATAAAAAGTTAATACTATCTAAATATAAAAAATATGTAACAAGTATGAAAAGTAAATAAAACATCTCAAAAATACAATATTTAATACATAAATGTAATAAGGGTGAATTTTATTTAACTTTTGAAAGTTCCATTAATTTTTACTAATGATTATCAAAATAATAATTTTCATATTTTGGAATTCAGTAAATGAATGTCAAAGCTAATATAAAGCTCGAGGAACATTACGTACAAATTAACCTATACACACTTATGGGCACTTCATGAATTATTCATCACCCAGTTCTCATTTACTTTCATGTGCAACTATTACAAAGACCACATTAACTTTTGTTTACTTCAAAGGCTATAAATTAGAACACAAAAATAGATTGAAATGGATGCTTGAAAATCATACTTTTTATTAGTAACAGGAGGACCTATGTCTTTAGTCAATCTATCTTTCACTTAGCTTCTTCTTGTGACCAATCCTAACAAGCCCCACATATGGCTCCAGAGCTGGACCATCTTCAGAACAGGCACTGGTATATTTAGTAGGCAATCTTGGTATTTAGAATTGGCCACTTGTATTTGTATCACACCGTACTGAAGAGAGACATCCCTTCTAGGAGGATTTGTTTCACATATACTAGACAAAATTTTCTGTATATTATGAAACCTATGATAGGGTAAGGAGAATAGAAACAGCCCAGATAGCATAGGATAGAAAAAGATTTGACCTACTCTGCAACTGAGGCAATGCAATGCTAACACTTGTATAAAATACATTTCCTTATAATAGTAAAAATGTCAGGGTGAGAGGGTAAGTTCCAGGTTGTATAATTAAAAAATATTTTCCAGACTCACCAAGCTTCTATTAAATCACATTTGAAATACCCATAAATGAATAAATGTATTTTGGTAATAAAATTATTTGGAATTTCTATATAATTATTGATTCAATGTGGTATTTATTAAAAGAAATTGTCCTCAAAATATTTATATTTGTGCCTTTCTTTTAATGTTCTCACTTGTTTAGAGAAGCTTTTTTCACATGGTGACTACTGGAGAGACAAAACTCATCAAAGTACTGAGAAGAAGTGGCAGTTGAGTGTTCAGCACTAAATAAGACATATTTTTCACACCCTCTGTTGCTCAGAGATCACTGGAAGTGATAGTAGAAAGGACATAAAAGCTGAAGTGCTTTGAAATGCCGTCTTCCAGACACAGAGTATATTATTACTGTATAAAGCCTGTATAATATCCAGCCCATCAACATATCATAAAGGATGGAGTAAGGCATAATAATAATAATTAATAATAATAATACATCTTCTGTGGTAAATATCATATAGACCCAAGACTCATGAAAATGACAAGAGACAACAGAATGCCTAACTGAATGAGTGACCACTGGTCACATTAAAAAAGGCTCAGAAAACACTGCAGAGTTAGTGGAGGTTTAAATATGTGTGCTGCTCTCACTGCCAGCCAGAGAAATTTCATTATGGATATGGCGATAGACACTGAGGAGATGCAGAACTCACCAAAGCAGAGAATAAGAGAACTCAGCACCACAGGAAATTTATACCATGCCTCCAAAGGCTCAGGGAACACAGCGAAACAGGAGGTGAGTAGAATTTAAGAGCCACAGGGTTGGGAGGCTAGGAACTAAGTGATATGTTCCTGACCCTTCAGTGTTTACTTACACCCTCACAAGACCAGCATGGCTCTGAGCCCATGAACATTTTGACATAGACAATAGAGGTGGAAAAAGGAAGGACTACCTTGACAGAGGAGGTTCCCAGTGGAATGGGGAAAGAAGAGAGCATACAAAAGATGATAACGTGATGAGAATACAACCAAATTACAATATGTTCATAAACTAAGTTACCCAATATTAAAAACAATGAAAGAGGGACTAGTTGGAATGAAGAGGGGTTTAGTGGAGGGGCCAAAGTGAGGTGGTGAGTGTGATTTATGTTCTCTCATATCAATAAAATTTAAAATTTCTTTTCAAAATTGTTGTGAAAGTTAAAATAAAAACCAAAAGTCAAATAGTGCTCAACATAAGTAAGCTATTACTTATTTGTAATTTTAAAAAATGTAAAACAAAATTAGAAGTTATATAAATAAATATGTACCATTAATATATGCCTGATAATGATGTTATTCTTCTTCCTCTACACCATCATCATCTAAATCATTATCTCAAAGTCTGAGGAGAGAAAATATTTAAAGCGTGTGTATGTGTGTGTGTGTGTGTGTGTGTGTGTGTGTGTTTAGTGGGATGGGTATGGCTCATGGGGAATATGTGGAGGTTAGAGGACAACTTCAAGGTGTCTTTGCTCTACATTCTTTGCAACAAGAAGTCTCTTGCAGCTGCAAACTAACTTCCATAAAAAGGAACATCAGACTAGTCGATCTGTGAGCTCTAGGTTCTCCTAGCTATTATTGTACTAGGTTTGTTGGCATCACAGATAACCTTTGCATCTGGATTTATGTGGGTCCTGGGAATTAAACCTGGGCTGGACTTCAGGCTTTGAAAATAAGTGCCTTTAATATCTAAGCCATCTCCCCAACACAGAAGATATTTTTAACCTCTTAAAGTCAAAGGTTACCAATCATTTTCCCATAAAGGACAGGGAATGAAATATTTAATAATTTGCACTCTGTATGGTTTCTCCTCAACTCACAATTACAATGTAGAAGCTTCCATAGGTGATACAAAAACAAACAAATGTGGCTGAGATTTAAGGAATAATTTGTGGGATACTTCAAATTTGAATTTAACATGATTTTTGTGTCAAGACATAGTTTATGTTACCTGCTAGAATGCAAAACCCTGAAAGCAGGCTTTATTAACAAATCTTAAGTTGTATGAATGGTATAAAACAGACACAAGAATCATTGTTTCTTGAATGAAAAAGTGCTGAGACAGAATAAACTTCTATAGGCTTATATGGTGAAAATCTGTAGACAGGGTTCTTTTAGTGATCTTGTATCCAAAGTAAGTCAATGAGCCCTGTATCTACTATCATTCCAAAGCACTTAGGACCTTTCTTATACATAAAATTAATATTTAATTATGTGTTAATTACCCTTTTAAAGTCATTGTATATCACTTTATGCAAAGAGCAGCAAACTCCTGGGGAATCAGGGACAGGATTTAAAAACCATCTTCGGATTGATTACTTTCACGTCTAATGAAAGACCTGCACCTTTGGCTGTAATGACTTTCACCTACACAAAAGAAAAACAAGTCTGCTTTCTCAGTAAGCTACACTCATCTCCCAGTGTAGGACTCTTTCGGTGATTATATTTGCCTATAGTCTATACTGTAAATAAAAAAATAAACTCATTGCATGTCAACACCATCCACTATAAATAAAATCAATGTTATTTTATAAATTTAAAATCTAGAAATGATAAAAGCATTGTTTAAAGTATTTTAAATTATAATAAATTGGGAATTAATAGAAGATAGTTAAATTTAGTTGATAGCTAAATAGTTGATAGCTATTTCATATTCAAATTTGGCTTAGATTATTTTGGTTGTGGAAATAAAACAACTTGTGCTATACTAAAATATTGTAATTTAGCTTGCATTTTCAATGGCTCTTTGACTCATGTAATATTATATACTTGCCATAGAAAATTAATGCTTTGTTATGCTAATATTCTAAATGTTGACACATTTCATTATAATGTATGAAAATTTTGCATTTACTATGGCTGAGGAAATAGCTTGGTCAGTACTACACTCATCTCTACAGCCTGAGAATTGGCATTCAATCCTCAGACTTTATGCAGAAGTACAAAGCCCTGGCTAGCTTCTGTAATCTGAGCCCTCAAATCTGAGCAGAGATAGCAGAATCTCATGGAAGCTATTGGCAAGCATAGAAAAAAGAGCAACAGCAGATGGGTAACAGAGAAACTCTGCCTCGAATAAGGTGGAACGTTAAGGATGAACAGAAAAGTTGTCTTATGACACCCACATGTGTGCTATGAACATGATACATACAAATAAAAAATAATAAACATTGCATTTATTGATTTCATCCACAAAAACTCTGAGACTAGGGAAGTTATCAGTTTCCAACACAAATTTTCTAAGCTTTTGACTTTTCTTACTTTTCTAGAAACAGCTGATCTATTTCATAACTTTCTGAGTTTTTTTTTTTTTTTTTTTTTTGCCAGTTCACTGATAAAATTGCAGCTTGTCAGTTCTTTCATGTGAACAAGGCTTCCATGGACAAATGCAGCCAAGGTTTCTCACAACTCAAGCAACAGCATAGTGATTTTCCTCAACATCACTGCTTTGTTTATGGATGCAACAGGAATGTTTTATGGTTTTCATAGCACACATATTAATAATTATATCTACTTCAAGGCTGGCCTTTATAAATTTAAAATCTCATTTCTTTATCCAGAACATTGCTATATTAGACTTCTACTGCCTATTAGCAATGAGGAATGCAAATATGATAGTCAAGCCATGAGACCATCACTAAAACTAGCTACACAGTAAAAATTAAATAGAATTACACGATTACTATAAAAATTGTCTCTTTTGAGCCCTGGAAAAAATATAGGGATTCTCCCATGTTTTAGTGGAACACATTGTGATAATTGTTCTCTTAAAGCAATAATATTGAGTTTCTTTGGATTGTGACTTGCTGTAACTTTGCTTAAGTTCAATGCCATGCTTCTTTTGCCTTGGGAAAAGCTGCTAGGATCCTTTGGCTATTCCCACTGATGTGCTAAAATAGAGTCATGATGACTTCTGGTCAATCATCCATGTGCATCTTTTCTCAATTCTGAATTCAGTGCTGTGATGTAACATGGGTAGATTAAAATTAGTCAACATTAATGTAGTTGTACCACAAAACTGAGAAATGCTACACACCAGAGCATTTCGTCCCCAAGAAGTTGGATGTTAAACATTATTTGTGTACTTGGATACATCTTTAACATCTCTGACATCATGACGATGAACAGCATATTAGTCCATTCTCACAGGACTGTAGGTTTGGATGGATGTAGGCCATTCACGGACATATTTGCTAAATGAGCATGTGAGGACTATGCCTTGGGAAAACTAACACCCTTTCATGCATTATTCTTCTATGCTTGTGCTATTTAACCAGACATACAGTGGCAATGGACAGTGTCTGTTTTTAAAACAAGTTGTGTGTTCTCTGGGCTGGAGAGATGACTTAGTGGTTAAGGTGTTTGCCTTAGGATCCTGGTTCAATTCTCCAGGACCCACATAAGCCAGATGCAGAAGGGGGTGCATGCATCTGGAGTTCGTTTGCAGTAGCTGGAGGCCCTGGTTGGACCAATTTCTCTTTCTCTCGCTCTCTCCCTCTGCCTTTTTCTCTCTCAAATAAAATAAATAAATAAATAAGTAAATAAAATATATTTTAATAATTATGCATTCTCACTCAGCATTCTGATTAGTAGCTTATCTAATTGTGAAACAACAAATAATTGTTTTCCAAATATTATGTCTCAGTCAATTGTCAAGAACAGTAGTTAGACTTTAAAAAAATGTAAAAATAGCCAAATATAAATCCCTATTCACATATGTTATTAGATATTTTGATTTATAGAAATCATCTCTAATCATTTAATTATTTGATAAAGATAACTTGTTAATGTAATTACAATAGAGATCAGGCATTATTAATGTGTAGGTGTGCATGTGTGTGAAAAACACATACCAGATGTTATCTGTGAATTAATTATTTGCTATAGGTTGATTCATCCTTAACTCTTTTGAGATTTTGTATGCCAATATAAATAGAGGGAAATCATATGAGTTAGGCTAAATGATCCTGAATGTATTATTTATCTTCTTTTATACATAGTTGATCATTGCCATTGCTCAAAGCCCTCCTCGCATGCTGATCTTGGGAGAAGCATCCTATTTCTGCCTGTAGAATGTTCTGATTAGAATGCATAGGGCTTTCCTCTCTTGTCCTATTCATTGCATAGCCCGTATTTACTGAGCTGTGAACTACACGATGAAAGGGACTATGTCTTTCATTTCTGGCCTTCCGAGGCCACACCCTGTGTTTGAGATGCAGCAGATGTTCAGTGAATCTCCAACGAATATATATATATATATATATATATATATATATATATATATATATATACAATTCAGTATTTTCATGAAAAAGGTCCATACTTTTGTTGCCATGTCCTTTATCTACTGACTTCCTATGATTGTAAGAAAATAGATGGATTAGGCAAATGATCCTTGTTTAGCTTAATACCAAATAAATATGGGTTTATATTGTTTTTCATTTATAGATACCTTTAAACTAGGCATAGGTTGGCTCTTATTAACCAATGAATGAATCTGAGACACCAGACACACATCAACATATCACTGACAGGCACTATCTAAATATTACTATATGTTTTAATAGACTTTTATATGTCTATTATGAGGACATTTTTAGCTAACACATATATTTTGTGTATGTATGTATGTATGTATGTATGTATGTATGTATGTAGCATTCATGAATGTGTATATTCATCCACATGTTTTTGAGCACATGTGTTTGGGGGGATGAAGATACGTGTGCATGCATGTGGAAGCCAGAAGTTGATATAGGGTACTTTCCTCCATCACTCCTCCAGTCTTCGTTTTTGAGACTAGGTCTGTCAATGATACAGTAGATCACCAATTCTGCTAGACTGGGTAGCCAGCAAGTCTCACGTATCCTATCTCTGCCTCCCCCAAGGCTGGCATGAAGTCCCCGGCTTGCAAGTGAGTACTAGGGATCAAAAATCAGGTCCTTAGGATTTAGTGACAATTATTTTACCAACTGAGCCATCTCCTCAGGCCACATTTTAAAGATTAATACTTGTTTTCCTATATTCCTATATTTTCCTATATTCGTGTTGTTTTAGAAAGATGAAATTCACAGCATTAGAGATATAGTAAAATTTACCTGCTATGAAAAATCACTGGTTATATGCTGTCAGAGGAATACAGAATTCGAAAGTTGACTTATATGCTGTTTTTATACATAAAAGCCTGGTTTAATCACTGAGGCAAAAGTAGTGATGCCCAGTATTGCAACTGGAAACTGCATTTCAATTTACCTGACAATCCCTTTTATTAGACATAGAATTGTGGATGTGCATGAGATGCATCATTTAGCCCTAGCAGAAATTCTTCTTTATTATATGCATGTTTTCCAAGAGGAACAATTGTTTGCTTTCAACTGGAAGCAACCACAGCATCCACTCAGAAGCAAATTTTGTACTCAGGGCAAAGATATTACATTGATATTAACAGGCATTCTGTTCCTGAGCAACTGATTCTTGGAGTTTTGTTGCTTCTGCTCCCTTAGGATATTACAGAGCCAATGGCCCAGAGGTTTCTTAGTCTCCAATATTTATGGCTTGGATTTTTAGTACCTTTAAAAAATGTGTATTTTTTTTCCTTAGAAGATATACTATCTCTTTGTTTCATGGCTTCTAAATTGCTGGTAGACACAGAAAATTTAAGATTAGGCGATAAAATATATCAGAGATCCAATGAACCCGGAGGTAGGAAGTTTTAGTGAAGTTAAATCATATTACTTTGTATTCTTTTTTTTCAAAGCAATTGCTATACAATTTACTGTGCTTTGATAAAATATCTTTTATGTAAAGATACTGCATTGTCAAATGAAACATGTAAAAATCTCCAACTATAGTGGATGCAAGTGTCAGTACTTTGTGAACCAGTAAGCTCAACACAAGGACAACTAGTGAATGTAAGATGTCTGATTACATACTGCAAATTCCAAACCCAAAGAGCAGAACTTGGGAAAAGGAAAGAAGAAAGTGACAAAGACTATTATGAAGGAAATACATGGAAGGAAAAGCATGAGAATTTGGTCAGTGGATACAGTTGTTCCTGTCAGATAAACTCTGGTGTTGGGTAGAGTAAACATAGCCAATACTAATACATTATATATCTCAAAATGCTTTTAATGTACTCTAAAGAAATGACAGAAGTGATAGGTGTGCTCATTATCTTGATCCAGTGATTATTCGGTGCAGTTGTGAATGAAAACATCACATTGTGCTATCTAAGTAGGTATAGTGTGTCAATCAAAAGTAATAGTAAAGAAAATTTTTTTAAAAGACCCTGAAAATATCCGGTTGAATAAACTAAACTATAAATGATATTGTGTGTAACTGCTTACATTGGGCTTTACTATAGCACTGGAAGAAAATCTCTTGAGGTGTCGATCTCAGGATTTGTGCTATAGTTTATAGCTCCAAGAACAGGGTGGTTATTCTAGGCATTTATCATTGCCAGTTAACTTCAGCTCTTCAGAAATCTCTTAGGGTTTTTAGATTTATAAATGCCCCAGTTAAAAAAAAAAGCATCTCTAAGGAACGTTAGATTTAGAGTTGGTAGGCATACACTTTGCTTTAAATAGGTGTGATGGTAGATAAGCAAATTAAGCTATTAATTTTGTACTTCTTTGCGTTTTCATCTGTAAGATAATAATATTTATCAGGCCTTAATTTGTTAAAGTGCTTGTGTGAGATGTTTACAGTGCAAGTAATATTAATAGTGCACTGCATTTGTTTAATAAAAAAATTCCTCCAGACCACACTAAAAATCTGTGCATGATTTCCTGGGCTGGAGAGATGGCTTAGCGGTTAAGGCGCCTGCCTGCTAAGCCTAAGAATGCTGGTTCCAATTTCCAATGGTTCCAATCTCCAGGTCCCACGTTTAGCCAGATGCAGTGATGCAAGGGTGCAATGCTGCCCTTGACCACAAGGGGGTGCACACATCTGGATTTCGTTCACAGCAGCTGAGAGACTGCTGGCGTGCCCATCTCTATCTGTCTTCCTCTCCCTCTCTATCTGTTTCTCTCTGTGTCTCTCTCCAAAAATAAAATAATAAAAAAATTTTAAAAAATCTGTGCATGATTTCCTGACTAGTCCAAACCATTATGTACTTAGGTCAGGGATTCCTTGTTTCCTTCCTTACCTCTTTGCGGGGTCCTCCAGGAGGTAGGGCTGAAGAAGGAGCCAGTCCAGCCGGTCCCTCCTTGGGGCTGAGCGGGATGGTGAGTGTCCACGACCCAGGCCCCCCTCCATGGCACCGGAGAGAAAACACACTGGGTCGGGAGACTTGTCAAAGCAGGATCTCGTTTTATTGTAGTAGGTAGGTGTTTATATAGCATTGAGAAAGAGGGTGGGGGTCTCAGGATGGGATAAAGGTGTAGGGGCCAATAGTATTTCACCACGTTAGCAGTAGCTGGGCAGAGGCAGTTTTGGCTTAGGTCTTGCTGAGTCACTCCTAAGTGGGAGTAATAGGCCAAAGACAGGTGGCCAAACTCTAGCCAGGCTCAGGAAGTTCCACTGGGCCTCGCGCCTGGGCCTCTTAGGGCCCAACACCTCTTTCCTCCTTCCCCTCCTTTCTTCTTTTCTCCCTTCTTTCCTCCCTCCCTCCCTTCCTTAATTTTCTCCTTCTCTCCTCCTGATCCCTGTTGCTCCATCCATTCTTGTTTGTTACTTTTTTATGTTGGAGGAAGTAGCATTGTTGTTGTTGCTTTTATTTAAATTTATAGAGCAGTGTGTTACAGAAGAGGTTGTAGTAATTGAGACAGGTCTTTTAACGCTGTGCATTCTCAAGCAATTTAACAGGTATGCATGTGATTAGGAAGTGTGACTTCATAAATAGCTGGATCAGAAAACTGACAACAAGAGGGAGGGGTTTGTTTTCAATTTAACAATTCAATCTAACAAAGAGCTCTAGGGATGTAGCTTTGTGGTAAAGTGCTTGCCTAGCATGCATGAGATCCTATGTTCAGCTCCCAGTATTGAAAACAATAAATAAATAAAATAATATAAAATAAAATGACTCATAAAAAAAGACTCCTATGAAGTACTGAGAATGATGTCTAGTGGCCAATATGTGAGCTATATGTGGGGTTTCCTTTCTTGGAAGCTGAGGATAGACTTGGGTTTAAGGCCAGAATTGTCCCTAGTATAACACACAGCAGTCTTTGAGCATAGACCTATATATTACTCATATTGGTTCGCCAGCCTACTTGATAATGTATCTCAATAAACATAGAAACAAATCTATTTATGTGTCAGGGAATCAAGAGAAGGTGACCCATGAGTAAGGACAAATTAAAGTTAGTGGAACATGGAGAAAGGTACAGAAGCTGACGTGAGAGTGCAAACTAGAGATGGGGAATTGTTAGGAAGTAGCATTTTGTGTCTAGTGAGGGTGTGCTAACAAGCTTTCCATGAAGTAAAGTGTCTGGATTGTGTTGTTTGTACTGTCACCAAGGAGACCAGGAGAGCTGAAGACAGACTTGGACTTCAGGGTGGAAATGTCCCTAGTATAACACCCATGAGGATGGCTTTGTATGTGTGATAAGTCATCCTTGAAGATAAAGTCATGTTATGCATAATCAAATGAGTTTCAACCTCTAGGCTAATCTTAGCTTCAACGGTCTTGTTGAATATAGAATGCTGTTAAAATACTGCTGTTTATGACTCACATTGCCATTTTTAATTTTTTAAAATTTATTTATTTTATTTATTTATGTGAGAGAAAGAGGCAGAGAGAGACAGACAGAGAGAAAGAGAGAGAGAGGCGCAGATAGAGAATGGTCACGTCAGGGCCTCCAGTCACTGCGAAAGAACTCCAGATGCATGCACCCACTTGTGCATCTGGCTTACATGTGTCCTGGAGAATCGAACTGGGATCCTTTGGCTTTTCAAGCAAACACCTTAACCACTAAGCTGTCTCTCTAGCCCATCGTTTCTAATTTTTTAAACTCTCGCAGAGTTAGACAATGTTAAGTATTACATTTCAACAATTAACGAACATTTCATATAGCAAAAGGCAAGTCTGATTTTCAAAATTTAATGACAGATGTGTGTTTTGTAAGCAACAGAAAAGTCTCAAAAGAGCCATGTTTTGCATCGTACAATCTGTACTATTTTGAAAAAGAATTATCGGGGCCTATAGAAGCTAATTTAATTTAATATATTACATTGACATTAAATTGCTTAGTTTGAATATAAGTATGTTTTAATTTACTTCTGTGTCTTGTAATACGTGTATTTGAAAAAGATCATTTAGAAGTCCAGCCAGAACAATATACAGTATTATCTTAGAAGACAATTCCAGGAGGCATTCATCTAGAAGAGAAACCTGCCACCAGGAAAACATCCCATTGTCCACACTTGATTATTCTGGCCCTGTTTTTTTTTTTTTCTGTGTTGATTTTTTTGCATATTTATATGGGTGTGGTATGCATATGTTTATGCTTGTTTATTTTTGTATGGCATATATGTGTGCATGGAAACGTGTACACATGTGTACTCAGGCCAAAGAGCAATGTTGAATGTCTTATTTAATTACATTCCCACCTTATTTTTTTAAATAAATTTTTATAAATTATGTATGTAGCATATATACAGCCATGATAGTACCATCATTAGCCTTTTCCTGTCCTCCCGCCATGGGTAATGTGGGTCTTGCCTTATGTGGTTAGCCATCAGTTATGAGGGAGAGGCAATGACTCCGTGTATAATGACTCAGGAATCGTCATTGAGCCCAGAGTGCTGCACTAGCTAGCCAGCTAGTCTCAGGTCTCCTTCCTCTGCCTTCCCAGTTCTAGGAGTATAGGTGTCAGCTGTCACACTAATTCTAGGGATCCCAACATGTTCCAGTGTTACATAGCAAGCCCGTTACCTACTCACCCATCTCCCCAGCCCCTGTTATTGGTTTTATGTGAAACCATCTACTCATACTGTTTTAGTACCAAGTTTGAGGAAGATGAACCAAAGGAGGCATATATTATATAATTTTCTTTTTTATATTTTTATTAGCTATGTATATAGTATATATACAGCCATGATGGTACCATTTTTAGCCTTCTCCCTGTCCTCCCCCATGAGTAATGTGGGTCTTGCCTTATGGGGGTAGCCATCAGTTATGCAGGAGAGGCAATGACTCTGTGTATAATGACCCAACTCATGGCTCTAACAAACTACTTGGTGAATATGTGGGCTGGTGAAAAAAAAAATAACAGCACATCACATATTCAGAATGCAGGAAGCACAGAAAGACATATGACAGTCCTCTGTTAAATCATAGACAACAAGTGAAATTATTTTTCATTTTCTAACCCAAGACTTTGAAAAAAACTCCCAGGGAGGAAAAGGCCAGCCTCCAAAATGCTCTTGAGTTTTAAGACATACAAAAAAGAACAGATGATAGGTATTTTACATAATCTAGAATTTCTGGCAAAATAAAGAACTAAATCAATAATAGAGCAAAAACTACCTTATTGATCCCTTTACATAAAGTAATATTGCTGACTGTCATGCTCCACCATCTATCTCAATTATACCTGAATCTTAGCAAGGCCTTTCACCAAACCTTAGTCCTAAGTTTTTAAAGAAGGCAGAGAATAAGGGTACATTAGCTGAACTCTGGCATTACTCAAATTGCCATGGGCAATATTCATAGAATCATTTAGGAAACTATTTGTTGTTGTTGTTTTTGTTTTTATGTTTTGAGATAGGGTCTCACTCTAGCCCAGGCTGACCTGGAATTCACTCTGTATTCTCAAGGTGGCCTCGAACTCATGGCGATCCTCCTACCTCTACCTCCTGAGTGCTGGGATTAAAGGCATGCTCCACCATGCCTGGCTCAGGAAACTATTTTTAAAAATATTTTTATTGGGCTGGAGAGATGGCTTGGAGGTTAAAGTGTCTGCCTCCTAAGCCAAAGAACACTGGTTCCAATCTCCAGTGGTTCCAATCTCCAGGTCCCACGTTTAGCCAGATGCAAAGTGATGCAAGGGTGCAATGCCGCTCTGGACCACAAGGGGGCACACACATCTGGATTTCGTCCGCAGCAGCTGAGACACTGCTGGCACGCCCATCTCTGTCTCCCCGCACACACCCCGTGTCTCTATCCAAAAAAATAATAAAAAATAAAAAGTTAAAAAAAATGTATATATATTTATTTATTTGAGAGAGAGAAAAAAGGCAGATGAGAGAGAGAGAGAGAGAGAAAAGAAAGAAAGAGAAAGAAGAAAGAAAAGAAAGAAAAAGAAAGAAAGAAAGAAAGAAAGAAAGAAAGAAAGAAAGAAAGAAAGAGAGGAGAAAATGGGTGTTCCAGGGCTTCTAGCCACAAACTTCAGATGCATTCACCACCTTGTACATCTGGCTTACATGGGTACTGGGTAATTGAACCTGGGTCCTTTGGCTTTGCAGACAAGTGCCTTAACCACTAAGCCATCTCTCCAGCCCAGGAAACTTTTTTGCAAAAGCATAACTAATAGATTTTTGGTTTAGTATATGTATATGTATATATGCAAATATATACACATATATAAAATATTTGGTTATATATACATAGTTAAAAGATATATATGCTATTTTGGTTTAATATATATTTTAAAAGACTATATATACAATCTTTTAAAAATTAAATAGTCTAACAAACTAGGAAAAAGAATTCTAAAATTCTGATACAACCTAAATCATTAAAATAAATAAGACAATAAATTGACAAATATTTAATAACTGAATTGAAATTAGATACTAATGTAATTTTTTAATATTATAATTTTTATTTATTTGAGAGAGGGAGAAACACATAGAAATAGGCAGGTAGAAAGAGAGAGAATGGGTGTTCCAGGGCCTACAGCCAATGAAAACAAACTGCAGATGCGTGCACCACCTTGTGCATCTAGCTTATGTGGGTCCTGGAGTATCAAGCCTTGAACTGGGGTCCTTACACTTCACAGGCAAGTGTTTAACCACTAAGCCATCTCCCCAGCCCCTAATATAATTTTTGAATGTTTCATTCAAAAGGGCACCTAATATATATCTAATATTGGGATGTAATTCTGTTTAAGAAAAATGGAAGAATTCATAAGTGAATGTCTATAAGAAACATTCATAGAATTATCAGGTTTTTACTGAGTACCATACAATAAATATTAGTTGGTATGAATATTTATAATTATCATTTCAAGAATATTTGGCTCAACATTCTTATGATCATGAAAAACTTAAAAATGTGTGAAAAAATGATATATCATGCTATATATTCTATTTCTGGTTTTCTGAGTTCTTCAATAAGAAGGAAGCTTCCCTGGAATAGAAATATGCTCAGATCTCAGCTAGACATATTTCAAAGTTAAAATAGCTTGAACTGCATCAATATTTTATACTCATGTTCACAATCACTATTTAACTAAAATGAACTTAAATTTTACAAAGTAAATAGCAAGTTATGTTTATTGTATCATTTGTCTTAGTGTATGTGAACTATTAGATACCTTTAGTGGGGGAGGCTGGAGAGATTGCTTAGCAGTTAAGGTGCTTGCTTACAAAGCCTAATGATCTGGGTTTGATTCCCCAGAACCCACATAAAGCCAGGTACAGTGGTGCATTCATCTGGTGTTGCTTTGCAGTTGCTGGGGGCCCTGGAACGTCCTTTCCCTTTCTATCTTCTGACTCTCTTCCCTTTGTCTCTGCTTGCAAATAAAATAAAGAAAACATATAAAAAGAAACATCTTTTTTGGGAAAGAGAAAATGAGAAATGGGTGCATATCTATCCATTATTTAGTCATACCTTCTTAATGTCAGGTAAGTCAGTGTTTTTATGCAGATTTCTGTGACTGATCCCAAGTAACCTGTTTGTTCTGGATAGTTAACCATTTATCCAAACAATAATTCACTTAATTTAATGATGCATCCTATCCTGTGATAATATTTTATTTAGAAGTATTCTGTGGTGTTAGCCTCACATTTATCAGATTACAAAGTTTTATCTTCTCAATTTTTACTGACCATGGAAGCCTGAGACATGGTTCACTTGAGAAATATAACCCCACTTGAAGGAAGACTGAATAAATAGGAGTTATTGTTAGACAAAAAAACAAAGCCAAGTGGCATGAGATTTGACTTTAAATCTCTACTCTCTTGCTTATTAACTTGGGTATCTCTTAATTTAACTCTCCCAAAAGTAACTCATTTATACCTGAAAACCTTAAATAAAGTGACTGGCAGAATAGAATGTATAGAATACATTGTATGTATGGAATATACAGCATTAGTAGAAACAATTGAACTTATGCAATAAGCACCATAGGGAGCTAGACTTGCTGCCTTTAATTGTTGCTTATACTTATATTTATTATTATTATTTTAATAATTTTTATTAGAGTTTTCTTATTACTATCTTAATCTTGGTATCACTCAGTGAAAAAAAAAGATATTGGCCTTGATAATAATGAAGGTAGGAGGTTACACTTTTGTACCTAACCTATCAGGAAGATACAGTTTATGCTTTTAATATGGAATCATATGACACATATTAGTTCACGTTCCATAGATTCCAATCAAAGTGTTATAAAGATATGTTCCAGATATGCTGTGTTTCAGGTGAAAATACAAATAAGTGAAGGTAAAATTTCAAGAGTCTCTATTTGTTTGGATCAGAAACCATCAGGCTCTTTGGGCTTAATTAATTATTCCCAGAACATGGGGTTACATGGCAACATGGAAGTTGAACAGTTAGGTTTTCTTGTTAAGATTCTGCTGAGGTATTCTTTGACTGTTTTATTTATTTATTTGAGAGAGAGAAATAGGCAGAGAGAGGGTGAGAGAGAATTATATTGCCAGGGTATCCAACCATTGCAAATGAACTCCAGATGCATGTGCCACTTTGTACATCTGGCTTATATGGGTCCTGGAGAATCGAACCTGGGTCTTTTGGCTTTTCAGGCATGTGTCTTAACAACTACACCATCTCTTTAGCCCTGAGGCAGCCTTTGAATTGAAAAGAAATATATCCAAATCTGGGGAGAATAAGTACCCTGCTATAGTGATTAAACATGAAACCTGCTGTTTACTTCAGGCCATGAGTTGCTGAAGGATGGGTCTTCTTAAGGATAGAAGGCATAAGAAACCACTCTTGATTTATACCTGAAGTCTATTTTGACATGATTAGTAATTTGCAATAGTTACCTGAGAATAGTAAGCATCCATTCACCAGAGTGAATATGTCCTAAGTCTCATTGGTTCTGACCATTTTGACACTAACATTCTTTTTTTTCATCTTGTTGTAGTATCCTATGATGTAGACTTTCAGTTTTCCAACAAAGATTTTATATTCAGTGCAAAAAGAATGGAAAATACTCATTAAAAAATAACAACTGACATACACATACCAGCAAAGAAGAGATACTTAACATTTCTAGGAAAATCATTTGTAATTGAATTCTGATTTTCTGAATTGATCTAAAACAACTGAGAAGATTGAATGAAAAGACAGAGTAAGACTTAGATTTTTGAAGTTCTGTTACTTATTTCTCTTCATTAAGCTTTATTTCATACATATTTAAGTCATGCATAGGATGAAAGATGAACCCTATATTATAGACCTCAAAATGATATGGTCAAGAAAAATAAGACACGTGGGAACAATTTTATAATGATAGCCTGCTACATAGATATAATTGCTATTTTTACTTAATGTAATAATGAAAGAAAAAATAAGGGGTGAGCAGATCAATAGTTAACACCTTTTGTTATCAAACTACACATATTTACTAACATAAACAGCCAAATATAATATTACATTTTAGCTGTACATTTATTGTTGTATCTTTCAAATATTTCTGTCATTTACATCCTGAAATACTTTATGGTACAAATTTGAGTATTCATAATTAAATGAATAAATAAACCTTAGAGAGATCTAGTTATAATTACCAGTTAGGTGCTAGGATAGATGTCCTACTTGCTTTACAGAAATGAATATGGACTTTTTCAAGGTCACTGAGTGAATTGTAAGGTCACTAAAAGGACTCTTCGAGGTGATGATTATATGCTCTATGAATGTGTAAAAGTCACCAAATGTTTGTGTTTGATATTGAACTGTGAAACTTAGATAAGAGAGTGTACTTGAGAGGGACAGAGTGAGGGCATTTTAGACTACTTGTGCTTTGAAGATGAAAGACTTTCTACACAAAGGTACATGTTTAATATTTAGTTCTTTTACCCAATGTTACCTTTACTTCACTGAAACATAATTCTGAAAGCATAAAATACAGAAATGTAATGATAATATGACATTTCCTTGGCAAACTTACTAAGTCAGGGTTCGTTATAATCATTCTTCATAATAAGCTATGAAACATTTATGGATGGAAGTGCACATTTCATGAAATTTTAATGTGTACATGCATAACTTAGGTTTTTAAAAACCCTTAAAGGATATTAATTTAATAGGATTGATGAAACTTAAATATTTCAGTTTAGACCTCAGTGTTGTACACTTTTTACTGAATTTAATGAATTGTAGGTTTGTCGTTGATTTCATACTTGACTATTTTGGAAGTGCAACACATATACAATGAGGCACAGTATATTTCCTGACTATAAAGGGTTATTATCTATCAAGTCTGTATCAGCTTTCTATCAGTTTGTCTACCATCTATGTATCCACTACATTTTATTCTTAGCTATTTTTTTTTTTGTTGTTTTTGATTTTTAGAGGTAGGGTTTCACTCTAGTTCAGGCTGACCTGAAATTCACTCTGTAGTCTCAGGGTGGTCTTGAACTCGTGGTGATCCTCCTACCTCTGTCTCCCGAGTGCTGGGATTAAAGGCATGCGCCACCACACCCAGATAATTCTTAGCTATTTTTAAACATTTATTAATTTTATTCAAAATATTCCTACACACTTAAACCATTCAGTGGGTTCTCAATGAATATTGGTAGAATGAATGGTTGTTCCACAATGTAATTAAATCTATTCATATTCTTTCAAAATTCAGTTCAAATATAGTTCTATCATGGAGTGTCAAAAGTTTTTCTTCTACGCAGCCTGACCTCTAAAGTTACCTTCTTTCTATTCCTTATTTCTCATTCTAGTCATTTATATGCTGCATTATTATTATTTCAGACTTAATTTTGTGCCCTGAAGCATACAGTCAAGTATAAAAGAAGAGACGTATAAGTCAGCAATTGTTAAAGAGTTTTGTATATGTTTGGACAGTGTGTACAAGAGGAGAAGCCATGGGTACTTTCCCATGCTGCCATAAAACACCATGGTACTGGAATAAAATCAGAAACATAGACTAATGGAATAGAATTGAAGACCCAGGCTTTAGGTCAAGTAACTACTGCTGCTTGATCTTTGACAAAAGTGCCAATAATGTACACTGGAGAAAAGACAGCATCTTCAACAAATGGTGTTAGATAAATTGGATGACCATATGTAGAAAAATGAAATTAGACCCACTCATTTTGCCAAACACAAAAATCAAATCTAAATGGATTAAAGACCTCAATATAAGACCTGCAACTCTTCAACTAATGGAAGGAAAAATGGGAGGCATTCTCTATGAGATAGGACTGGGAAAAGACTTCCTGAACGGAACCCAGTACCCCAGGAAATTAAACAAGCACTCAACCAATGGGATCTCATGAAGCTAAAAAGCTTTTGTACAGACAAACATACCATAAGCAGAGCCAATAGATTACTCATTGAATGGGAGAAAATCTTTGCCAGCTATACCACTGACAGAAGCCCAATATCTAGAATCTACAAAAAGCTCAAAAAATATATAATAAAAAATCAAACAACCAACTCCAAATGTGGGGCAGAGAACTAAATATGGAGTTCTCGGGGGAAGAAGTACAAATGGCTAACACCCACTTAAGAAAATGTTCAACATCCTTAACCATTAGGGAAATGCAAATTAAAACTTCTATGAGATTCCACATTACCCCAGTAAGGATAGCAAACATTAAAAAAATCAAGTGAAAACAAATGTTGGTGTAATGTGGAGAAATAGGAAACCTCTTTCATTATTGGTGGGAATGTAAGCTGGTACAACCACTGTGGAAATCGATATGGAGACTCCTGAAAGGGATGAATATATAATTACAAACAGACCTTGTTATTCCCTTACTGGGCAATTACCCTAAAAGCTCCACATCTCAGTTTAAAGATATTTGCTCAACCATGTTTATAGCTGCTGAATTCATAATAGCTAAAAACTAGAATCAATCCAGAGGCCCATCATTGGATTAATGGATAACCAAGATGTAGTATATCTACATTATGGAATTCTACTCCGAAGTAAGAAAAAATGATGCAATGAAATTTGTAGAAAAATGGTCAAACTTGGAACAGATCATTCTAAGTGAACTCACACAATCACAGAAAGACAACCATTGCATGGTCTCACTCATCTGTGGTTCCTAGCCTGTGTGCAATAAAACATTACAAGCAAACCAATGATACTTACTTTAGAATTCTATGTTAAAAAACAAAATTAATATAGAAATATAATTCACTAGCTTCAACACATCTAGTATTCAGTATTATTATTATTATTGTTGTTGTTGTTGTTGTTGATTTTTTTCATGGTAGGGTCTTGCTCTAACTCAGGCTGACCTGATAATCACTATGTAGTCTCAGGGTGGCCTTGAACTCATGGCGATCCTCCTACCTCTGCTTCCCAAATTTTGAGATTAAAGGTGTGTTCCACCATGTCTGGCTTTAGTATTCATTATTTATTATTTATCATTGTAGTAAGAATTTAATTTGGGTAAAGATATTAAAATAACATTGATATTAAATTGTGGAGAATTTGTCCTTTAATTCCCCCTTATTTCTGTTTCTCTTTTCCTTCATATTTTTCCAACCTCGGTGTTGAGAGTATGTGCATGTGGTATGGAGCTGCTACCACCTAAAGCAAGCAAGCAAGCAAGCAAGCAAGCAAGCAAGCAGGCAAGCAAGCGTATACATGGAAACACATTTCTCTCTAAGTCATCTCTGTAGGCTCCCTTTTTCACATAAGACACTTTTGACTAAGAGAACAGAGAAGTAAAAAGATACTATACTTCTGCTTATAGAAGACAGCAAAAAATTTAGGTATTCATAGAAACATTTCAGATGTTAGCAGGTAAACAAGATGTGAAACCTTGAATTGCTTGTCATCTAGTTGCATTTTTCACCACAGAGGCTGTAGGGGTTTTCTAAGGCAGGCTGAAGTGGGATGGAGGAGCATGTCTTCTTCATACTGAGAGTGTCACAATGTCATAGGGCATTAGCTAAAGATAAAAGTAACAGTCAGATCTTAGTATTAGTTGTTAATAGTCTTTACCTAATATTTCTTTCTTTTACCCCTTCATTAACTATACAAACTTTTGATAGTCTCATTTAGTAAATGACCCAGAACTTGGAATATTATACTGCATATCTGCCTCACATCTCAGATACGTAGAGTTCAGCAAAACAGTTTTCAATGACATTGGATTTTTCTCCTGTTATTAAAGAAAAAGAAGACAGTGTCAAATAATTGAAACTGTTCCAAATCTTCCCTGGCTGACATGCTATTCCAAGGCTGTTGTTGGGCACTAAGACTGGTGATGTTAATTGAAGGTCAAAGTAAGACCCCATGGACCAAAACTTGACAAGTGAAACATATGTTTGCACAAATGCTGCTGATTTTCCACAGTGTACAGATACAAAAAAGAAAAAAAAAGAAAATAAATATAAAGGTGTTAAATTGCCTCCTTAACACAGCCATTGTTTCAGCTTTGAATTTAGATGGTAATATGCCAACACCAACATGATTAGGAAAATTGGCTCAGTTTTTGTGTATATCACACAATGTGAAAGATAATATCAAGTATTTGGAGGTGAAAAATAAGTCTAATCAGAGAAGGAAATTCAGAATTGAATATGGGTAGGTGTTTTTCTTTTAATAAAAAAATCTTCTGTGGTGGGGTTATCCTAATAAAATCTTAAAAATTCAAATTTAACTTATCTGAAAGTGTGTAAAGTTCTGGTTGTATGTGACTGTTTTTTGATAAATAAAACTTAGCTGGTTTGCAAATCTAATCAGCAGGAATAAACTGAGTGCAGTAAATAATAGAAGTTCTCCACAGGCACTAAAGAGACTTCTTGTGAATGTTTTACTGGTGTGTGAAACTGCATTGTGGTGTTTCTTCACACAGGAGATGGCTGTCCAAACTAAGACTTGTTACCCGCATAAAGTAGTGCAGGTAAGGACAGTTTTTCCATGTTTTCCCTTATTTGTTTATTTTTGTCAGGGTATGTTTGTGTGTGTATGTATGATATGTGTATATGATATGTGTATGATCATTTCTGAGAGTGTGGGCACTCATGTGTCATGCCATGCTAGTGCGCCTGGCCCTATGTGGGTTCTGGAGATCTGGATTTAGGTTTTTTTGCTTGTACAGCAAGTGCTTTTACACACTGACACCCCTCAGCCCCTCCTCTGAGCTTGAAGTAAAAATAAAAATAGAGAGTGATGAACAAGCAACGACATGTCACCAATTCTGGTTTCTGTCTACCTGCTCCCTATCCATAATGCCACAGCTAGTTAGCTCTTTGATAAGCAAGCCTGTGTTGAAGAGATTAGATATGTTCAAATCTGGAAAAACTCATGTGCTACTCCACAAACTGCCTCTCATTTTCCTTTCCTTCTTGCTTTTCATATCTCAAATAACATGTACTAAAAACTAGCTAATCCTCTTTGAAATTTTGATGTACCTATGTTTTTAAAATGTCAAGTAATCTGTATTTCCAACAAAATAAAGCAGAGGTTGTTAAGCTTTTCCAAACAAGACCAAATAGTAAGAAAAAGTATATTAGGCTTTATCAGTCATAAGGTATTACAAAAATAGGTAAAGGCTGGCCAGCAGGCTTGGTATAATACAACTAAGAAATGCTGGGCATGAACAGTACTTAAGCTGGCCCCCTATGCTATCCCTGATCAATTTTGCTATGTATATATATGCCTCATTAAAGGAAAAAGAAAAGATTGCTATTTGTCTGATTTGATTATTATAAGGATGAAATTATTAATGGATCAATTTCAATTTAAAGTTATTTAACTGCTTTGTAGTTCTTTGGAATCAGATTAGGGATCTTCAACATCTAAGCTTTTTGAGTATATATATATTTGTGTCCAGCTCTAGAGAATTGTGGTAAAATTATTCAAAGTACAAAGATCACCTTTTAGATCTTATATCCCTCAGTGCACACATCAATATTATATTTGATTTCTTAGCCCATTTTGAAAATAGAGGAAATGAGATTCAGGATTACTAAAATGAATGGATCAAAACCAGGAATTTATTATACTGGAGTCCAAGTAAAAGTAAAAAAAAAAAAAAAAAAAGAAAGTTTTTTTTCTTATAACCTAAGCCATTATTAGGGCAATATTTTATGTATTTTTTTAAAATGGTTAAAATGGCCAGGTGTGGTGGCACAAGCCTTTAATACCAGCACTTGGGAGGCAGAGGTAGGAGGATCTCCATGAGTTCAAGGCCACCCTGAGACTACATAGTTAATTCCAGATCAGCCTGGGCCAGAGTGAGACCCTACCTCAAAAAAAAAATGACTAAAATGTGTACCCTAAATTTATAATAGGAATACAGTTTAGAGTGAAAATAGTAGTTTGCAATGTTTCCACAATATATTAACTGAACATCACCAATGACTGAGAGATATTTTTATGACAGTTAATGAGACAACAACTTATAAGAATGACATCATTTTGGTAAAGACAGCTTTGTTTCTTTATAATTTACTTTATAAAAAAGTATCTATCTTTATGAAAGAAAAGTGTATCCCATAAATCTTCATCATACTTTCCCATTTGCATTTTATGACATTATAGGTAACTGTTGTTGTTGTTTATAGTGGAATGTATAGAGCTCTGGGAAACTCAATTGTTTAATTGGAGAAGAACAAATGAAATTCTCACTCTTACATCTCTATTTACTTAAAAAGTCATTTACAAGTCACTATGCATATCATGAATGTGTGTTCCTATCATGCTGGTAAGATATCTGCAAATAATTTAAAAATTTAAAAATTTATATTTTGTTTAAAATGGCTTTGCATACTCAGTTCACCCACAGAAACAAGTGAATCAGAAGTCATAACCAAAAGGGTCATAGAGCAAAATATTTAGATATATACTTCTGCTAGATTTTTAAAATTTATTATTTATTTTCAAGGAGAGAAAGAGAGAGAGAGGGAGAGAGAGAGAGAGAATGGGCACATCGGCCCTTTAGTCACTGCAAACAAACTCCAGATGCATGTGCCTCTTGTGCATCTGGCTTATGTGGCTCCTGGGAAATCGAACCTGGGTTCTTTGGCTTCGCAGCTCTTAACCACTAAGCAATTTTTCCAGCCCACTTCTGCTAGTTTTAAAGGAGAAAATATGTATGAAGTTGCATTATCATGATGTATCATTTGATTTGTAAAATATAAATGTAATATGTATCACAACAGCAAGGCAGAAAGGGGTGAGAGTAACTTTTAACATAGCAAAGTTTGTATGAATATTAAGTTATTTCTAATAAGTTTAATGTTCATAATAAGCTTTTGAGTAACTACTGAATAAATTATGGTGAAAATAGAAAAAGATCATTGAAAAAGGTATGTTACATTGGAAAATATTTGCTGCATGCATGAGTAGAAGATAAGTGACACAAAGAAAATCAAAAAACACATAATACATATATAGTATGGTAGATATAATATAACCATATAAGAAAATGTCAAGCTGGAGAGATGGTTTAGCAGTTAAGGTACTTACCTATGAAACCTAAGGACCCAAGTTTGATTCCTCAGTACACACATAAGCCAGATGCACAAGGTGGCTCATGCATATAGAGTCTGTTTGCAGTGGCTAGAGGCCCTGGCATGCTCATTCTCTGTTTCTCTCACTCTCTCTCACATAAATAAATAAATATAAAAAAATACATGTTGGGACATTATGCACAGGGCCATTGCCTCTTCCCCATAAATGATGGCTACCCTCACAATGCATGACCCACAATCCCCATGGGGATAACTGGCATCCCCAACAAGGAAGGTCCCTTCGGAGGGGGAAGACAGAGATGAGGATGAGGATGGTACAAACATGTGCTGTTTATACACTGAGTATGTACATTACTAATAAAGAAAAAATGGTAAAAATATTAAGAAAAGTAAATGTGGATATTAATCGATAAGCCAATAAATAAAGAGGAGATTGTAAGTTGAGATAATAAATAACTCCAACAAATGCTGTCTATAAGTAAAACACTTTAGATTCACAGAACAGAAAAAAATGAAAGTAAAAGAATGGAAGTAGTGTATATAAATAAGGTGAGGCAAAGGAAATTTCCTATTCTTATCTGAATCTATATGCATCATGATTTTGATTCATCAAATTTATGGAAATATAGCTATGTGGTGTTATAATTCATCTTTAAATATGGCATCAAAATTAAAAACATCAAAAGAAACAATGAACTATCCTTCATCAGAAAGGAAATATTCCATTATTCAGAGACAAATATATAAAAATATGACAGGGCTGGGGATAGCATTCATTGAGTAAAGTGCTTGTCTTGCAACATGAAGACCTTAACTTGATCTTCAAAATTCACATAAAAATGGCTAGTGTGGGTATACATACTTGTAATCCCAGGGCTAGAGATGTGAAGAGAGGTTGATCCTTGGGGTTTCTGGTCAGCTAGCTTCAGTTCAGTAAGAGACCCTTTCCCAAAAATAAGGTGAAGAGCCCCTGAAACATGACACCCAAGTTTGCCCTACGAACTTGTGTGTGTACACATCCCCACCACACACAAACACAAAAATTGAAAAAGAAATATATAAAATGTACAAATATTTGCAAATACTATCAGATAAGAGGTATGTGTCTGGAATATATAAAAATGTACAACTTCATAATAAATATTAAAATTAGTAAGAGATATTAACACATATTATTGCAAAGTCCACATACAAATGGCTAATAAGTGCATGAAGATGCATGCATTTTTTATTTATGAGAGAAGTTAAAATCCAAACCACAAGGTACTTCACACCATTGGATAGTTAGAATCAAAGTGAGATAATCACAAATGTTGGTGAGACTTTAGAGGGATAACAATCTCTGATGTTTCTGGTATAATTGTAAAATCACTTGCCCACACTTGAAAAATAGACTGATGATTCCTCACATGATTAAGTGTAGGCATACAATATGATGCAGAAATACAACCACCAGATTTTTCCCCAAGGAAAATGAAAACAAAACAGTCTGCAACCATGTTACATTTGTAAAGGAACTGTGGTATTATTTATGTATAATAGCCAAATGGTATAAATATGATAACCAACTGGTGAATAGAAATAGGTTACATAGCTATACAGTGGAAGAAATGCTGATAGATGTTGTAGTATGAATAGACCTTGAGAACAGTTAAGTAAGAAGAAAAGGTCATAAATTTTATGCTTATGTTGATATGACATAGACAAAACAGGCACATCTGTTGAGGAAGAAAAGATTGTTCTGTACTTAGTGCTAAAGGGAAGGGAGCTCACGGGATAGAGTTGCTTGATTTGTCCTAAAATTCACAGTCATGTTAGTTACATAAGTTTGTGAACAGACTAAAAAGATGACCTATGTATGAGTTTCTGGAAGATATGGAAATACCAGAGTATGTAATTAATATTCAAATATATATTACATAACTGATAAATATGTGCACACTTATAGTCCAGCTTTATTAAGATGTAACTCACTTATCATTTATACAGACCATATATTCAATATATTAAGGATATTTGTAAATTACAGAGATACAAATATAAAGCAACTTCACTAGCCATATGGTTAACATGCCTCAGGTTTTAACTGTTAAAGAGTTGTATATACCTTTTTGAAACCTACATTAGAGAAAGTTTTGCCTTCTTACAAGGACAAAACAAACAGCAACCATGGAAATGCAGTTTTGTCTTATTTTAAGTTCACATTAAATTTAACCATTCCTGCACCCCCCCCACCCAGTTACTGGTCATATAGTGGTAAAGTGAGTGCAGGTTCCTACTTCTTCCTGAGAAAAGAATCTCCTCCTATCTATGCTTATCTAGTCAATTTGATTTGTTTCCCAATACCCCAGAAATATCCAAATCAATGTGTTGTCTGTGTTAGAGTAGCTACAACTTTTGTTTCTTGTTGTGGATTTTTCTTTTTTCTTTCCTGTTTTTGGAGAATAAGAGACTTTATTTCTGGGATAAATCTTTTGATCGTTTCTATATCTCCCCTCTGCAAAGTCATTCACACCTCATGACACATTGTCCATGGTCCTTAGCGAGTGATGACACATCATTTAATAAATGTTCTCAGGTTACATTATAAGAAGAAACAGAATATTCTCCAGGATGGCTTTTTCTGAATTCCTCCTGTAATCATTCTGATAGTTTTTTTAATATGAAAATTTGGATTTTAACTGGCAGCTATATGAAGTGAAATCTTAGCATCTGTACTATAGCCTTACTACATTGGGTATATTTGTGCTTGCAAACAAAGAAGTCTACTTTTATTTTCCTTTTTTTTCTGCCCAAGAAGTTTTCTTTCATAAAATATCTTCAGATTATATTTGATATTAAAAGACTTGAATGAATATTGGTCCAGTTTATCCATTCCACAAATAATTCTTCAATTTTAATTCCCTTGGAGAATAAAAAGTCTCTAATAAGTATATGAAAGTAAAAATAGAAAAATTAGATTATCAGTGAATTAAAAATGGGAATGTATGGTATAAGAAAACTCCTAGTATCAGACAGACCTACCAAAACTCAGAAATCAACTGGAATATCATTAATGGGCTTATCAGCCATGAGGATCCAACAAAAAAGAGTTAGAAAATAGATCTGTCCCAGAGTGAAATGGAAACAGAAAACAACATGAAAAGGGAGAATAGAATGTCCAAGTCCTGTGGAATAATACATACTCTGGGTATGTAAGATTCCTAAATAGTAATAATAGAGAAAAAAATTATACAAGCATTTAAAATAACAGGTACCAAATCAGAAAACTCAAGAACCACCATGCAGAATCAATAATATTTTTTCACTAAGTATAGAAATGTTCTTAAAAGATAAACATATAAAATATTATAAACTTTTATAGTTTGGAATACTGCTAATAACTTTAGGAATCTTTTCATTAGCCACACTAGCCAGATGAAATTATTTTAGGTATTGAAAGAAGAGGAAAAACTCACCAGTGTAGCATGGTATGCATCATAAAATTATCAATCAAATGTAAACAAAAGAGAAAGAAAACCTTTGTCAACAAGATCCTGAAAAAAAAAATTATCACCATTTTAAGGAGTTACTTTGTAATTGTTAGGGACAAAACACTTGCCCAGAAGCAGAGTATGGAAGGGAATGGTTTATTCTGGCCTACATTTCTAGTGCAGGGATTTTTCATCATGGGAAGAAGCTGGCTCACATACCTACCATTGGTATGTTTTGCTTGACCATTGCTATTTTACAACAAGCAATCTGTGGAAGGCAGTATTGAGCTGATGTGGATTGGTAAGGGTCTGTTTCTCCTAAAAAGTGAGAAATGAACACATTTATCTCCTGCAATTTCACTCCCGCATGAGGCTAGCTGTGGAATTTTGAAGATATGTCACCACATTGACAATCAAGAGTTTTGGTTTTTGGAGCATTCCAGTGTTTAGATTTTTATATTCAGGGTATTCACACTATATTATGAAAATAAGTTACCAAAATAATGTCCATGCTTAGGCTTATGTTTGCACCTCAGAAGATACATAGATAATATTGAAATACCCCAAAGAAGAATAATGAAGCCCAACTAGAGCACATCTGACCTACAACAAACACCATGTAAGCTGACAGCTGAATTGGTCAAAACCATGAAAGTAGGAAAGTAGCATGATGCTGAGGGATTGGTCACTTGACTACTATAACCTCTTTATCAATAGAGCCTTTTTCTCTTGTTCTTAAATCTTTTGGGTTTTTTGGAAATGAGTATATAATTTTTTAATTTGTGTTAAATTATTAGGTTTGGTCTTTCTTTCTTTTTTTTTTTGTATTTTTATTTTTAAACAGGTGCCTATTGTAAAATAGCAATGGTGCAAACAAGACATACCATTGGTTCCTCATGGCTCCCTGTGTAGTATAGACAAACACAATGGTTATAATTCATTTAGCCTTGGTTTATTTATAGTTCTATTTTCTTGCTTATTCTATGTTTTTGATGTAAATATGTTGCTTAAAGGGTCAGAAAGACATGAAGGCTCTGCTTTGAAAAATTATTGATGAGAAAAATAGGAAGTTTATCTGTTCTCCTGTATCCTGAAATTCAAGTTGCTGGAGCAGATGGTCAGTGGTGGTTTTGAGAAATGTTTTGCATCAGAGTGTGATATCAGAATCACTACTTTATATAGTCTCAGAAACAGAAGGGTTAAATGCTGAATTTCATTGCTGGATATAATAAATTAAAGGTGATTAAAATAGGGAATAAAGTGCACAAGGCTTAAAATTAATAGAATACATATTAAAAATGGAGTCCATCTCCATTGCAGAGATGCCACATAATAAGATATTGAACATGAAACAAGCAAAAATCTATCATGATGAACTTAAGATTGGAAGGAATTGTGAATATTCAAAAGGCTGGTGGTGTCAGAAATTTAAGAAGAGGTATGGCATTAAGATTTTGAAGATTGGTAGTGATGAAGCATTTGCTGGCTATGAGCTAGTGGAGAAATTCATTGATGTGTTGCCCAAGGTCATCACTGATGAAAATGTGACACCAGAACAAGACCAAAATACTGATGAAACATCACTGCCTTGGTGTTATTGTCCCAGAAAGACACTGACTACACCTGGTGAGATAGCTCTCTATGAATTCAGGATGCCAATGAGAGGAAGGGAATGTTGTTACGTGCTAATACACATAAGTGTGGTCCTGCTCTCGGAAGCCAAAGCTCCTGCTGTATTAAAGGAGTGCATTTCTTACTACTTCCTGAATTTGGTATCCAAAAGCCATGGCTTACCAGGTTCATATTTTCTGATTGGCTTCACAAATATTTTATATCTGCAACTCCTGTTCACCGCAAAGGCACTGAGCAGCATATAATTTCATGATGTTGTCACTCCTTGACAACTACTCTGTCCCTTCCTTTAAGTGAAATTCTCACCCAAAATAGTGTTTATTCCATGCACTATCCCCTACATGTGATTTAATTTATATAGCCAAGTGACCAGGATATCCGAAGATCCAAGAAGAGTAAATACAAAAACTTTCAGTTTGAGGAGATCACTCAGTTGATAAGTGCTTTCCACCTGTGTGTGCCAAAACTGGCTATTCCTTTGTTATGGATAAAAAGTTGATGATCTTCCTCCCAATAATTATTTTGCCAGTCAATGTCAGATTTGTAGTTATCTCCTCATGTCTTAACTATAAGAGTAGATGGGTATATTAGAAGTGAAATTATGAGGTTTTCCCTAAATTTGTGCCCATAGCTTTCTTAATTTCATGCTAGTCTACACTTATACTGTAATAATATATTAAAATTACATTTAAGCTGGTGGTCTAATCCCACACTCGGGAGGCAGAGGTTATACTTCGTGAGACTAATATAGGTCAGCCTGGACCAGAGTAAAATTACATTTAAATATTCCTACTGAACTTTGATTAAAAGTTTCTGCCTTCCTCTTGGAAATTTGAATGATGCTTTGAAGTGAAATCCAAGTTTTCTGAGGAGTCTAAGAAAAAACATAACCCATTCAGCTTATCTTATTTGTTGCAAGTAGCAGGGAGGAGGAGTTTAAAGTTCATAAACAGGAGTTGTGATGCATGCCTTCTGAATCTTTTTAGCTGCTAACAAAGACTTGTGATTTGATCACTTCCTAGGAAGTAATGCAATTTGTTCCCTAGTGACTACTGCTATGAAATCTATAAAGGCAAAACGATTCAATTCTGTTAATAGTTTACAAGGTTAACACTGCAAACCTACCTGAGTTGGCTTTATTACAGAAGGAGTGTCCTATCAGTTTAGTTTTTAAGAAAGATTTTATTTTTTATTTATTTGAGATGGGGGAGAGAGAGAGAGAGAGAATGGACACACCAGGGCCTCTAGCCACTGCAAACAAATTCCAGATGCATGTGCCACCATGTGCATCTGGCTTACATGGGACCTGGAGAATTGAACTGAGGTCCTTAGGCTTCACAGGCAAAGACCTTAACCACTAAGCCAGTTCTCCAGCCCCACTTTAGTTTTGATTAGGATTAAAATTTTCACACAGTCCTACAAAAATCATAAAGAATGTTTCTCTAAAAGGTGCTTCCACAAAATTAAATTGTCTTTGAAATTCATCAAATATACTCTGAATGTCTTTGACTGGTCATATGATTATTATATATTAAAATATCTGAATCATTGTCAATAACCACATTTTCCATGTTTGAAGAGAAGGCTTCAAACATGGAAGGTTTGAAAAGAGAGTTTTGTAAAAGTCACCTTGATGGTGCCATTCTGTATTCCGTATAAGATGTATCTGTATAAGATGATGGTGCATTATTGTTAGTTTTTTACTCCTCTATAGTCTTCGGTTAAGTTTCCTGACTTAGAAACAGCTACATTATCCCTTATTTCTAGTTCTAATATTAAAGAATTTATAGATAGGAGTATTTTATTCCTGTATTCATGTTATTTTTCTGTGTATTATTTTAATTTAGATTTTTTTTCCAAAGTAAATCTATGGTACACAAAATTATGATGCCTTCCCAAGATAAGAAAAATTCAAGTAAACCAGAAAATATCAAAATTTTAGATTTCAAAATGAAGTATTATTAGGTTTGCAGATACAATTAGGTTTCTAATCAGCTTATTTTAAACTAAGGTGGTATTTTCAATCAAATGAGATGTTATACAAAGAAATGCATAGAAAGACTGATAGAGTTCTAGAATTACTACTCTGAGATGAGGAACGCAACCTGAAACCCAGCAATGTGGATGGATGTTCTTAGGAAACTGGAAAAAGTGAGAAAATGGATGTCTCTCAGATTTTCACAAGTAAAAACCAGCTTTTGATATGTCAGTGTTAAGCCAAGGAGACCCAGTGCAACTTTGGCCTTCCAGAAATAGAAGACAATTAATCTGAATTGGTGTAAGTCACAAAACTTAGTGCTAATTTTTCCTTTAATTATGCTGACATCCTGGTACACTTCACAACAGAGTTGGCATCCACCAAGCCCAGAATGCCAACCAGCTACAGGCTGCTGTTCTGCCAGCTGTGTAACACTTGCCTAGGTATAAGGCCACCTAGGCAGCTGCCTACAGCTGGGGTTAGTAGTAAAATTTTAAAGTGGTGATTGAGTGTAAACTAATAAAACTCTTACTTGATCATACCTCCTTTAGTTTTTTTAAATATATTTTATTTAGTTAGTTATTTAAGAGAGAGAAATAAACAGGTGGGGAGGGAGAATGGGCAGGCCTCCAGCCACTGCAAACAAACTCCAGATGCATGCACCCCCATATGCATCTGGCTTATGTCAGTTCTGGAGAATCCAACTGGGATCATTTCGCTTTTGCAGGCAAATGCCTTAACCACTAAGCCATCTTTCCAGCCCTCATACCTCCATTTTAAATTTCACTCATTCACTTTGCTTAATGAACACATTAAAATATTTTTCAAAGTGTTTTATAAAACCAATCTACAAGCACATTCAGAATTTTGCTAGAAGTCCAGTTACCTGAAATAATGTTTCAAAAAAAGTATTATTCAAGCATCTACGTAGAATTTTCTATTTCATCCATGATGTGATAAAACTGAATAGATAGCACCAGTAATCTGTTTTCTGTTTTATACTTTTATTTATTTATTTTCAAGTAGAAAGCCAGAGAGGGAGAAAAAAAAAAAAGACACAGGGACAGAGAGAAAGAGAGAGAGGATGAAAAGAGAGAGAAAGAGAGAGAGGATAAAAATGGGCTCACTAGGGCTTAGTGCCACTGTATATGATATCCAGACACATTTGCCACTTTGTGCATGGGTAATTGAATCAAGGCCTTCAGACTTCAGGAAAAAGAAATAAATGCCTTTAATGTCTGAGCCATTTCACCAGCCTACTTATTTCTTATATAATGAAGACTGCTTTCTTTCCTATACAGTCTACTACCACTTAGAGATGTATGCAAAGTCTGTTCTTTAAAATTTTACATAGCCAAATAGATTAAATATTAGACTGGAAACTCTTAAAGACTGAAAGAAAATGTAAGGGGGACTCTCCATGATATAGGATTGGGAAAAGACTTCATTAGCAATAACTCAAGTAGCACAGGAAATTAAACAATCAATCACTCAAAGAATGGTATCTCATGAAGCTAAAAAGCTTTTGTACAGACATACCATAAACAGAACACAGTATTATTTTATGCACAGAATGGGAGAGAAATCTTTGCCAGCTACATCACTGACAAAAATCCAATATCTAGAATCAAAAACTAAAAACTAAAAAAAAACAACAAAAAAATCCACTCAAAAAATAATAATAATGGGGTATCAAACTGCAAACTCAAATGGGAATTGTGAAAGGAAGAAATAGAAATGGCTACTACTCACTTAAGAAAATGTTAAGCATCCTTAACCATCAGGGAAATGCAAATTAAAATAACTATGGGATTCCACCATAGTCCAGTCAGGATGGCAATCATGAAAAAATCAAATGACAATACTTGTTAACAAGGGTGTGGGGAAAGAGGAACCCTCATCCCTGGTTGGTAGGCATGAAAACTTGTATAACCATTATGGAGATCAATATGGAGATTCCTGAAAAAAATGAAAATAGAGCTACCAACTGACCCAGCTATTCCTCTACTGAGCATCTATGCTAAAAGCTTCACTCTTCACTGAAGAAATATTTGCCCAACCATCTTTATAGCTGCTCAATTCATGATAGCTAAGAACTAGAATCAACCCAGATGCCCATCATGTGATGAATGGATAATGAAGGTGTACATTTACTCAATGAATTTGAGTCACCAATATGGAAAAATGATACAATGAAATTCATAGGAAAATGGATGGGCTTGGAATAGATCATACTAAGTGAACTCATACAAGCACAAAAAGACAAACACTACATGTTATCCATCATCTGCAGTTCCTAACCTGGAAGAACTCGAGTTTGAGGCATACCTGACAGGCAAGTCGAGGGCTAGGTAATAGAGATATAAGAGTTTGGGGAATGGAATGGGAGGGTAGGGGTGACAGGTACACACAAATCTAAATCCAAAATTATTTGGTACCATAGAAATCTTTTTTTTTTTTAGTGATATAACACTCAAAAGGAATATAGGGGAGTCCTCTGGTACAAAGGGACTGGGAGAGACTGAGAGAGGGATTCAGGTAGAAAGGTTGGCTGACTGGGCCCTTGAAAGTAAAAAAAAAAAAAAATGTCTTTGGGTTTATCCTTGCAGTCTGTACTTGCTACAGATCAAAGGATGATCTAACTTCTTATCTCTTGCCTAGTCCCCTAGACCTGTTTTCTCACAAACAGCCTAGGTCCCTCTTTAACCTAGGCACATCTAACTTTACACCCGAGAATCTGTTTCCCTTCTTCAGAAACTAGAGAGAGCAGAAGACAACCAAAATCTATCAACAAGATAAGAAAAGATAGCTGACGCCCTGGCAGGAGATGAACCACCATTCAGGCAGCAGCGAGGGCCCAGGTGAAACCACAGAGGAACTGGAGAGAACAGAAAGAGAGCTGATTCTGTGGTGAGCCTGACAACCTGTGCCTCAGTGACGGAGAGAGACAGTGAGGACTCTCAAAGCATACCAAAGAAGAAATCCGGAATCTTCTGAGCACAACACTAAAGTAGGCTTAGAACACACCCACAATGGTTGAGGAAATTGTCTGGAAGTTGGGGTGGGGGAGATTGTAAGAGTCACAAGGTGGGAGGGAATATCCAAAGACATTGCTCTCCCCACAATAACTGAACTCTACTCTGACAACTCATAACCCACAACCCCATGTACCATTTTGATCTGCCTCATACTTTCAGTCTTGAAAGAAATCTCCAAAGAGTACACCCCTTCTTTCCCACCAGTCAGGTAAACCTGCCATTTTCACATGTGGTAAGTTAGGGGTGAGAGTGATGCAGAGGATGCTAGAAATAAGGAGAGTAGTTTTCACTTCAATACTGTCTTGTATGTGGTATAGCAAGGGAAATGAAAGGATATTGACTGAAAACATATAAACATACATAAACTGCTAGATTGCATTAAACACTAAAAGTAGGGTTTATTCCTTTTTTTGAATGCTCATTTTCTCATTTACTCTTCACTATAACTTTATATAATGTACAGCACATGTCTGCACAGAAGCTTTACCAATCATCCAAATCATATTCTCTATGAAAAAGGATTCAGTTCCACATCATGCACCATGCTTAGCAGTCAGGCCTCTTTTATGTCCTTCAATGAGAACTTTGTCGTTCCTTATTTTGTGTTTAAGTGCTCACAGATCACTTGTTTTACAGAACCTCTCAGTTTATGTTTGCTTTGTGTATCCATATAATCATGTCTACATTATGAGTCCTTTCCAGGATGACATGTGAAGTAATTTTCTACATGCTGACTGCATGCCATCAGAGAATAGATGGTTTTTATGGATTTTGGTTTTTTTCCCTTACTGGCAATAGTCACCTTGGTTAATTCATGAAGAGGGTATCTTTTAGGCTTCTGGTCATTAAGGTTTCTTCTTGTTAAGAATTTGTGTATGGTTGTATTGTGAGTAGCTAAATATCTAACAAATTATGCTTTGTATTGTAGTCAACATCTCATGACTGATCTTTTTGACTGTCCAGAAATATGACTCAGCCTTCACTGTACATGTCTTTCTCATGCAAAGAGCTTCTACCAATGCTCTGTTTTCCACTCACACTTTAGCACAAATGCCTACTTGTATTCTTTATTGACTGAGACTAGAATATTAAGAATGTAAAAAGGACAGAGATAACAATTTGATTATAGACATGTATAATAGAACATGGGAAACAAAAATAAAGATAAAATCATTTTGATTATATTTATATATTTCTTAAACAAATTGAGAATGCAACTATATAGAATAACATCCCTTATACTCGTAGATTAAAAATCAGCAATTGATTTCTGATTACTTCTATAATCCATAAGGATAATATTCTGTCCTTTTTTGAGTTGCTGCATATTAAAGGGTTTGCTTGTCTCATGGTCCTTTGTTCTGCTGAAGGTCAGTAAAATGCACCCAATGTAGAATCTGTGTTGGTCCTAACCACCTTTTATAGATTTCATTGTGTTCTTCTAATAGCCATCTAATTTTGTATACAAATTAATTTACTGAAGGGATTGAAAACATAATCAATCCTCCTTTATCATTTTTCTTGCAATTGGATACCTCTCTGATTTTTATGGCTTCATTATATCAACTAGACATAGTGCCTGTTATTAGATTTTTCATCTCGTACTGGAAGAAAGTTCTGTGGTATATAACAATTGAATTACACTGTCAGCAACTGGGGAAATAAGGATAGGAGGAGTCTGTTGATTTACTAGCCTCGTGGTGACCCAAACTGAGACATATGGCTCTTTATCACCTTGCCACTAGAGGAGCCCACTCTGCTTAAGAAGCCAGGCTGATATCAAGGATTTGTCATTTTAGTGCCATTTTATTCTCCCTATATGTCCTGCACTTACCTTAATGCCATGTCAGGGTAAATTATACACTAAATCTTATGGATGGTTGGATTTGACATTCTTAAACAAGCTATATTTCGTGGTCCCACCCCCAAGCAGGGATACAGGCCAGCAGGGATACTGCCCTAGCCTTTCTGAGTCCTGTGCTCCCACACATGATCACTGTTACCCGCCACTGACTCCTCACACCCAGAACAGGGACCCAGGCCAGAAGTGTCAAGCTAATCACATATTCATGGAAACAAATATTTTAGGCTCTGTCATAGGATCCCTAATAGTAGTAATTTTTGGATGGTTCAAATAGTTCCAAGAACCTAGACAATTAATGTAAAAAAGAGTTAGTCTAATATAAGCAATTATGTATCACTAATATAAGCAATTATATATCAGGATTGGATGAATGTGGGGACTTCTGGTCAAGATGGTGTCTGCCTAACCTTGCTTCACTTCACAGGGAAGTACAGGCAAGAACTTTAAGAGGCGGTAACTGAGGAAAAAAAAAAGTGTGAAGCGTACATGTAAAAATACACCACGAATAAGGTTAACAATATGGAAGATGCATCAACACGTTGTCTAGAATCCCGAGAGAACAAAGAAGGTAGAGATTAATTGTCATCATCAGAGACATTATTTCTGACAATAATATCAAAGTCTAAAGAAACACAAGTAGTAATTTTGACTTCAGATCTGAAATTAAAGTTTATAAATATCACTTTTGTCCTTACAAACAATGGAAAGTATAAACAAATTAAAAATCATTATTTTGTTGAACCTGTTGGAGAATTAAAGTCTAAAGTCTCATGGATATGACAATACCATATAGACAACTAAAATAACAAAATAAAAATAAATATGGAGAAACAATAAAATAGAGATACAACTCTCTTAGCTTACTTGGAGTAGAACTGCTGGAGCTAAAACTGCTAGAAAGATTGTAATAGAAATTTAGAAAATTTGCTCCAAGCTGGGTATATCAGGACAATGAGAAAGTTAGTCTCTCAGGGCTTCAGTCTCAGGGGTGTCTCTGCAATTCCATGGAATTTGCCACCACTAGTGCCATGGGAGTCTCAGGACTAAAACTCAGAAATAATACATAGGAGTGCCAGTAAGGGTAAAACTAAACAAACTAGGTGAGATATTCTCAGAACATTTTCTGCAATAAAGACTGGTTCTCCAGATAAAAGTTCTAATTTGAGCAATTGACATTACTAGCTTCTACATCCCCTAGCATTCATGTTTTTTCCTAAGTAGAAAAATATAAGCCAACATACACTTGTTAAGATCAGAGCAAAAGACCACAGACCAAAGACTGAAATATGACTGTAATATCATAGAACACCTCCACACATGCACACAGCTTATTACCACTCCAGTTACAAAGTTCTCAAGAAAGTTCTTACCAAAGGGAATACAAAAATAAGGACAGTGGAAGATCCAGACATCCCTATCATCCACAGCTACAAGCATTGAACAGAGCACAGCTTGGTCTGGCTGGTATTAAAATCTCACAGTAAAGGCCCATTTTACTCAGTCTTTATAGCATAGAACATAGTGCCCTCCCTTCAAAAGATATGCTCAATGATAATGCACAGCCTAAAACATCAAAGAAAGTGCAAAGTATCATTTACATTATACAAAAACATCCTGGAATTACTGGGAAAATATTTATATTAACTAATATAATTTACTGATGACCTTCAAAATCAAATACCATCCAAGAATAGATGAGTAATGTAAGCATAGAGAAGCATATACAAGAATGTCATGAATGGAAATTCTATAAATTTAATAGAGAGTTACCAAAGTAAAGGAAATCTTGATGGGGTCATCATTGGAATAATCAAGGAAAATAATAACTTAAATGATTTATCCATAAAATACCATCTGCCTGAAATTCCAGTTGCATAAAGTAAAAATAAATAAACATAAAACAGACTTTTTATAAGGTACATGGTATAATTATAAAGGATTATCCATGACATATCAAAAAGATAGCAAATATCAAAGGGAATAAAAAATATAGAGATGCAAGTGTGATTTTTATAAAGTTATGCATGCAAGAAAATCTATGAAAAATTCAAAATAATAAAAGGAAAAAACAAGAACTTAAATTCATTATTTGCAAAAATATTAATTAAAAGTGAAAGGAAAATAAATGCATAAAGTTAATTACCAGCATACGAGCCTATAAGAAATATGAAGTTCTTTAGAGAAAAATATGTCATTTAATTTGAAGACTGCTATGCTCACCACTATACATCCAATGAACTGCAAATGTCCTTTAGTCTGATCTGCATAAGAACAAGAAGAGAAAGAGACTGAAAAATGAAAATACAGTTTTCTTATTCATTTTAATCTGGCCCGATATTTGATGGTTAAAATATTCATACTAATAGAAATGTCATATGCAAGAACAAAGATGACTTGATGGCAAGTAGGAGACAAGAAGAAAACACCTGAGCAGAAAGTGAACAAAAAACTAGGCAGTTAATGAAATCACTTGGTTTTTCATCAAAATCAGAATATACTAGTAAACCTGAACACATAAAAAGTGAGGGTGGAGGGCTGGAGAGATGGTTTAGTAGTTTAGACACTTGCCTGCAAAACTTAAGCCCCAAGTCTGATTCTCCAGGACTTATATAAAGCCAGGTGCACAAAGTGGCACATGCATCTGGAGTTCATTTGCAGTGCTAGAGGTCTTGGCATGCCCATTCTCACTTGTATCTGTCTCTCTACTCTCTATCTCTGGTTGCAAACAAACAAACAAACAAATAAATACTTTTTAAAAAATAATAAAGTGAGGGAGGGCATGGAGGGAGAAGTCTGAAATGCACAAAAAGAGAAGTGAAAGAGGAGATATCACTGTCAAGACTGAGGATTTTAAATTGATAACAAGGGTTACTGTCAGCATTTTGCATACCATGATGTTGATTATTGACATAGAAAAATCCAATTATATATATCTCCAATTAGTAGAACAGAAATAGATACTTTAAAATAGGCCTACATATAGTAGAGTTAAAAATCTCTTATTAGTAAACATCCACAGAAAAGAATGAATAAAAAAAAGTGAGCGAATAAAAAAAAATGAGCCGGGCGTGGTGGTGCAGGCTTTTAACCCCAGCACTCAGGAGGCAGAGGTAGGAGGATCACTATAAGTTTGAGGCCAACCTGAGACTACATAGTAAATTCCAGGTCAGCCTGGACCAGAGTGAAACCCTATCTCAAAAAAAAAAAAAAAAAAAACGAATGGCCTAGTATTTCAGTAGTAAACGTCAGTTCTCTCTAAATTCTGACAGAAGACAGAAATAGAACGCTTCATAGCTCATTCTTTAACATTGGTGCTTAAGAAACCTTCAAGAACAACTCCAGCTACCTATACTGAAATGGAAATTGCATGTTGAGATTTCTCATGATCACAGAGGCAGAGCCACTACAAAAAAAATGTTAACAAATCAAGTCATGTATGCAAGATGTGTCAAACCATGTACAAATATACCTATCCATCATGACTGCAAGTGATTTATTTCAGGTTTACAAGGTGGATTCAACATTCAATTTCAATCAATCTTATGCATGACATCAAGAGGTTGATGAAGAAAAATTTTATGATCATATGAATTGATGCAGAAAACAATATTTGACAAAGTATAGCATTTATTCATGTTAAAAATCTCAGCAAAAGTAATCTGAGAAATTTCTTGGCATGAATGAACACATGCATCTGATGCCATAAACAATGTTAATATTGAATAATTTTTCCAACGTCATGAGCAAGACAAGAGTGCCACATCACACCTTGTCATCACCGTCAATCAGATGAGCAAAGAAAATGTGCACATTTTTGCACATACAAGGGAAGGAAACATCTAATTGTCATTATTGACAGATAACACATTTGTTTCAATGGAACATGTCCTCTATAAGCTCATGTGTCTGAACACTTGGTTCCAGGCTGGGGTGCTGTTTGGGAAGGAGGTAGAATCTTTATAAGTTGGAAACTTGCTGAAAGAAGTAGGTCACTGGGGGTAAGCTTTGACATTTTGTAACCTAGACCGACTCTCTGCTTCCAGACTCTGAATGCAGCGTGATGAGATGGCCTTTTGCTTCTACTGCAGTCTTTTCCTACCATGATAGAATGTATCCCCTTAGAACTACAAGCCAGTATAAATTCTTTCTCTTTAAATTGATTCTGCTCAGGTATTTTGTTCCAACAAGTTAAGTAACTAATACGACATCAATGTCTAATACAGAGAATATGTAGGTTACTGAAAAACTCTAAGTGGCAAATATTTGGATAATTTGAGCAGCAAGTTTAATATGTGTACATACTATATACTTGATGAAATGAATGGCCATGAAACAACCAAGTGATTGAATCGGTACACTAATGAAAGGAGAACAGGCAAATTGGACACACAAAGAATTCTAAACCATCTATATAGTAGAGGATGAAGCATTGCTCTCCAGCTCTCAGTTCAAGCTGTGATTAGTGATTTTCCCCCCATGAAATAGACCATGGACACAGAAAATAGAAGTATAACTGTCTGGTAGAGAGAAATTAAATTCCCTCAGCCAGATGATCACAGTTAGTATCAGCACTTATGTCTTCCTTGCCCCGACCAGCGGGAGTTCAACAAGGGCCCGAGGGGAGATTAACCTGGATGAGAGAGACAAACAGACACAAAGAAGGAGACTAAGCCTAATACCTGGTCAAAGTCTCAAATTTTTATTTTTCACAGAGGTTTATATAGGGGAGGCAGGAGGAAGGTAAACTAGAAACTGACCCAGGGTCACAAGACTTTCTGATTGATAAGGTTTGATCATGGGACTCTTAATCCCAGGGGTCATGGGAAGGTCTGTTGTTACATTCCAATAGGCAGATAAAGTAATCGCCTGCAGCCAGGGCTTGTAGCTGGGCAACTCTGATCCGATAGGTAGATAAAGTGATCGCCTGCAGCCAGGGCTTGTAGCTGGGGCAATTCTGATCCTAAGGCCTTTTGAGTCCATAAGATGGCTTCTCATACAAGATGGCTGTTATGCTGTTCATGGTCTCCGACATCTCCTCCCTTCTTTTATACAAACAGGAGGGGGAGGCCTGCTATCCAGCAGTGGGCTTTAACCAACTGGGGGAGTAGTGACCTGACTCCTCCCGTGGGTCATGTTTATCACCCACAGATTTGGCCCTCAGTACCTTTTGTGGAGGGGAGGCATTATGTATGGTACCAACCTCCATGCAAGTCAGGTTTGACTCTCAGGGAATTCAGAAGCGGTCAAAGGGACCTTCCCTTGCGTTTTTTTCCGCACCCACGTTGGTACCCATCCCCCTAGGGGGTGCATAGGTCTGAATGCTTATGCGGTTCCCGGAGGCTTGGTGTATTGAACCTTGGCCAACATGCCTAGAATGATTATAAAAAGTAAACAAATTTACAGTGCTTATAGAGGCTATAGCGTTTACAGAGACTATATGTTTTACAGTCATTGTTAGGGGAGGGTCTCAGCCGGAGGCAGGTCCTCAGTCGCGATTCCTCGGCTTGTCAGCTCCAGTCTGTGATCAGCAATCTGTTGAGCTGCTGGAACACTTGAGCTCTGGAAGCCGCTACATTTAGCCTCTGTAACATTGTTTGCTCGCCTGACTCAGGCACAGCCATTCCTGCATGTTGAAACTGTTGTAAACCAAGTTAAAGTTTTTTCTTTTTTTACTTAGAAGACATCATTTAATAACCAGACAACAGTATTGCCATTATAGAACAGATAGTCATTAAGCCCAGGCCTGATTCAGATAAGGAACTAGCTGACAAACGTGTTGACCTCCAACTCTGTAATCTATGTTTGTTTGTTTGGCAGTAAATTCCCCCCTGCTTAAGCCAAATGAGAATCTGAGAAGGAAACTGCTTGGGAGATACTTAAGGCATCAAAAAAAAATCCTTTTGCAGCCTTATCAGGATCACTAAAAGACAAATGACTATATGAAATAACAGATATTTTCTTTTGTAAACCTTGTAAATCTATGTTAAGATTATTCTGATTTTAAATAGCCCAAATATGATTTTTAACCTTTTACCATACAGTAGCAGTCCCATTGTAGGATAAAGGAGTAATACTTATGAATTGATAATTTACATGACAGAACAATTGCTTTTGAACCACAAGATTAACAATCGGCCTTTTTAAATACATAACAGCATTTTCTAGAGCATCTAACCTGACTGACAGCTTTTTATCAATATCTATCTGTGATGAAAAGTTTGAGAAAATTTTTAATCAGTCCAATAACAGCTTTTGGGGAGTTTTCACACCTGTAGGACCTTTTAGAGATACTCAGCCATGGTGGCCTCTGGTCCTTGTAACAGACAAATTTTGTAAACCATTTATTGACCTGAGATGTAACTCCCAGTCCCCACTCACTCCCCCACACAAGAATCGGGACCGAAGCTTCAGCGGTGGGCTTGATGTCTCTTTTGGCTGTGGCCGCCAGCACCTGTAAAGAAAGGGGTGAAAAGGGGGGAAGGGAACTGTCCCATGTTATTAAGTCAAGGGAGAAGCGTCCGTCCATAGGGAAACAATTAACATGTAGACACACAAATATGACAGAAACACATAGGGCCCAATAACACAGACACATGAATATGACAGAAACAGAGGGCCCAATAACATAGACACACGAATATGACAGAAACAGAGGGCCCAAGAAAAGCTATGCGCGCTTCACAACCAAATTTAAAAAGGAGAAAGAGAGAAAGAGAGCGCTCAGATACTCACCAGACCGGCCTGAGTGCTGGGGATCCCAGGGTTGGATGTTTTGAAAACACAGTCAGATAGGAAACAATTATCACAGGCAATGGAGGGAGATGTTAGGAATTTTTTGTATATTAGTTATATCAACCATGTGAGAGAATTAAATATTAATGAGTCAATTTTAACCTTAACATATAGTTAAAATGTTGACAAATAGGAACTTAATTAACTTTATTGGGTACTCTAAATTTAGTCTTTTTTAACAATCATCATGACCAGATTAATATTAACAAGTTAAAGTTGTAAATTTACAAACTGAATACCATAGTAACCTTCTATCAGCTAGAGCCATGCTTTTATTAGTTTGATGTAAGCCCTAGGTTGATAATCACTTTATTGTATCTTAAAAGATCTGCAATCTGGTTAAGTGTTTTGTCTTTAATCTTTTGTTTAAGTTTACTTAATATCTACATTTACATATTTTTATCTTACAAGCTATGTAACCATTTTGTAACAATCTTTTTTTTTATCAAATAGTTACCAACATTTAAAGTTTTTTCTCCAGTTTAACTAAACTTTTATTGTTTTTACCATGAGGCATTTAATAAAAGGTCTTATGAAATATCTTTAAAGAGTCAGACTTGACTTTTGAAACACATTATGAAAGTAGATTTGAGCATTATTAGAAATTTTCTAACAAATTTAGTATTGAGTACATATTTAAGTTTAAATACAATTCTTGAGACTGTTTTTTTGTTAGTAGTCCCAGAAAAGCATAAAGAGGCAAAAGTGAGCTTAAAACAGTTGTAAATACTTATAAGAAATCCACATCTATTTATAGTAATTTGGCATTTACCCATATTTCGAGATTTTTTGTGTTTGTAGTCCCCAGGTTCTGCAAGCCAGGGAAGCTAAGAATCTTGCCATTTTCAGTTTTTTTTTTTTTAATAAATCTATTATCTCCTTGTTTACCCTGTTGGGTGGGTGTGGCTGGAGGGTATCAGGCCACCTGAGCCCACGTGGCACCAGCCAGGCCCCTGGAGCCTGGGCCCTGAACCCAGCTATGAGCAGGGAGAGAAGCAGGGGGGTGTTTTTTCCCCTCAGGTGTAGCTATTGTCTCCTCTGCTGCCTGTGGCGTTTTAGCAGCCCTGGCTCCAGAGTGGAGCGCAGTCCAGCAGCCTTTGCCTCTTGTCAGCCTCCTCTTCGGGAGACAAAGGGTCATCATCAGGAGCAACTTCCCTGAGTCCCGATAGAACTGGATAGATAGATTTAGGAAGAGGGGGATCCTCTGGTATGGGGACGATAACAGAGGGGCATTTAGAGGCTGGGGAAGGGGGACAGGGATCTTTAGAGACTTCTCTCTTATGGAGAGAAGTTTGACTATTTTTGAGGTTTTCTTTGAGAAAACTTTCACTATCCTTAATAACTTTAGAGACATCAGGGTGGCAATGACGAGCCTGTAAAACATCATTTATGAGGTTCCAAAAAGAAAACGTCTGTACTGGAACCTTCTCTGGGCCAAAAGTCCGATAGTAGTCGTTCAGGCAGTCACCAACACGACACCATTGTTTCTCATCAATGGTTCCCTCCTGGGAGAACCATGGGCAAACATCCTCCAGAAAAACAAAAACTTAACTAAGTCCTTTTTTTAACCCGTGTTCCTTGTGTCTTGAGAGACTCTTTAAGTCCCTGAATGAATAACTCATGTTTACTCAATGTTTGTCCCATAATTTCGTCGCTCTTCTTACCTTATCCGGGTCTGTGTCACAGGCGGGCTTTCCTGCGGTGACCTCTGTGCGGATCTTCACTCACCGACGAGGTGGCGATCCAATGAAAGAATGACGGCCGTTCACCCGAGCGACGTCCAAGTCAGTCCTCGTACCTCGAGCCCCACGTTTGGGCGCCACTTGCCCCGACCAGCGGGAGTTCAACAAGGGCCCGAGGGGAGATTAACCTGGATGAGAGAGACAAACAGACACAAAGAAGGAGACTAAGCCTAATACCTGGTCAAAGTCTCAAATTTTTATTTTTCACAGAGGTTTATATAGGGGAGGCAGGAGGAAGGTAAACTAGAAACTGACCCAGGGTCACAAGACTTTCTGATTGATAAGGTTTGATCATGGGACTCTTAATCCCAGGGGTCATGGGAAGGTCTGTTGTTACATTCCAATAGGCAGATAAAGTAATCGCCTGCAGCCAGGGCTTGTAGCTGGGCAACTCTGATCCGATAGGTAGATAAAGTGATCGCCTGCAGCCAGGGCTTGTAGCTGGGGCAATTCTGATCCTAAGGCCTTTTGAGTCCATAAGATGGCTTCTCATACAAGATGGCTGTTATGCTGTTCATGGTCTCCGACACTTCCTGACAGCATCTGCCTTTGACAGAATGCTATGGAATGACGATGTACCTAGGTGAGCATTCCAAAAACTCCACAGAGGCATATCAAATGAATCCTACCTGAAGGACAATGCTACTGCATACCTGACTAGTAAAATCACAATGTGTCTGAGAAACTCTCCAGATCTAGAGAAACAACACACATATGTAGTGTGGCAACCTATCACAAAGAAGGAACATGAATTAAATAAGAAAGAAATGTAAACTTTCATTTTTACAGTATTATTCATAATGGAATGTATAAATATTATGCACAAATAGTAAAAATAATGGTATCTATTCATTTTTACATTTACCTATGAAATAAAATTCCTATTTGGGGGCAAAAAGTTGAAGTAAGCCAGGCATGGTAGCTCATGTCTTAAATCTTAGCACTCAGGAGGCAGAGATAGGAGGGTTGTTCTGAGTTTGAGGATAGCTTCGAGTCAGTTCCAGGTCAGCCTAGATTAGAGTGAAATCCTAACTTGAAAACACACAGAAAGAAACAAACAAAAAGAAAGAAAGGAAGGAAGGAAGGAAGGAAGGAAGGAAGGAAGGGAAAAGAAAGAAGAAAAGAAACATGTAGAGAAGGTGAAACAAATTTCAGTCAAAGATAATATGTCACTTTTGCTTATTTGTGGCAATTATGTTATACTATGGTGTGAAAAAGCATGGCGGGGGGGGTTTGCAGGCTACTTATATGGACGTCCCCTCTGTATTAAATTAGACACTGATTTTAAAAGGTCAGTCATATAAAGAATTGCATAATGTGAAATATTTTTAGTCTGTTCATGAAGTTATAAGGCCTATCACTTTAAGTTTACTTTTCCCTTTAAAAAAATAAATTGTGAAATGACTCTTGAATCTGAAGAATAAGAACAAGGTGAAAGGAATTCAAGGTGCTCAATAGTCAGCACATGTTTTGTGGAACAGTCAGTAGAGAGGATCAAGGAGAAAAAAAAAACACATAGTTGTAATGTGCAGGAAATGTCATGCAAATTCAAGTGGGGTTGGAATTAAAAGTGAAGCTGTAAATGCAAGGGGATTTTTATTTTTAAGAAGATTTATGGACTATAGTGTAAGGGTGACAGGCTAGGCAGTTACAGGAATACAGCCAGTCACCTAGTGGCTGTTTTAGATAGCTTGATAGTGAAAGTTTACTCAGAAACTTTTGGTGCAAATATTTGAATGATAAAAAGAAGTTATTAATGAAAAATTATGGTAAAAAGAAAATCCAAGCAGAATTATTGCATGTTATGTACATTCTACTATGTGAATGCTTTTGTAATGTTTGGAAAAGATGAATGCAGGCAGTGTGAGTGGAGAAGAGAAGGAATGGGGTAAGGTGGCAATGGTTGTGAAGAATGGAGAGGAGCAGAATTTATTGTAGTAATTATTAGTTTCCAAATTTATACTGGTATATTAGGTCACAATTTGAATGCCCTAATATTAATGTTGTCTACTGTCATTCTGGTATTTATTGTCTTAGGTGAATTCCTTTTTTAAACAATCCCTCTTATGATATGAAGCACTCACACAAGTAAATTATTTATGGGGGAAAATGTGGATGTTTAAAATATATACACATAATAATAACTTAACAAAATAGAATATAGGGACACCTAATATGAATATCCTGCATTAAGTCATCATTAATATTTTGTATAATCTGATTTCTCTCATTTTATCACTTATAGCAAAGGAATTTTCTGCTCATATTTTGCCATTGCTCAACATAAATCTGGTGGCTTAGAATTAGTTAAGCATGTTTGGAGTTGGATTTTTGCAATAATTTCTGTTAAACCCTTTCCTAAAGCAAGTTAGAGAGTACATAATCATTTTTTCAGCATATTCAGTTTTATCTCCTGCTTGAACTGAGCTTCACATATCCTTAATGAGTCACATGGAAAAGGTTGCCTTCTGGCTTGGTAACTACTTCTATGTTTTCAGAAATTTAAATTATAGTTCAATCTTGAGTAAAAGAATCCAAGAGTCAGCACTAACCAGAGTTCACTTTCAAAAAGAGAGTCTTTCAGTCAATTACTCTGAATTACTGGCACAAAATATTCAGTATCTCATTTTTTGAACTTCAGGATTAAAATGTATAATACATTTCAAGTTAATTTGTGAAATGTATTTTAAGGAGTATAAAGTCTCTTAAGCTCACATGTTCCAAAATATAATATCTGGATTGAGCTGGAATTGAATTGAGCTCGATTTTTACCAGTTGCTAAGAAAAGAATTTGTGTGTATTGGAAATTATTAACCTTGTACACTATGATGGATATTATGTTGTGAAGTATATCCACAAATTCACATGTATGTATAAATATATTACATTTTACTCTCAGTTCTCAAAGCTGCTTGACAGAGCACATTTCTAACCAAGCATGTTTTTCAAAGTGAATCAATAATAAAATTATTAATATAATGAAATAACTTGCATCTTCAGAAAGGATATCAAAAAAACATATGCAATGCTTTGTTTTTAATCAAGTAAGTTTTCATGACACTATCAGGAATCAGTCAATTTTAAAGAAAATAGCTGCACAAAAATTGGCTGAATGCATATGTATATTATTACTTTACATTTAAAAACAAATGTTCTTTGTGGTCACAGTTCAGAAAATATCTAACTGTGCCAACTCTCCATACCTGCCCAGATACTAGTGTTTTGAAGAGTTCTCTTTTGGATGACCCAGCTGTCATTGATGGCTAGCCTTTTTACTATGCCTCTTCACAGGTGGAAAGGCTGGGGCAGGCAGATATCTTGTGGTTTCTCATTAGCCATCTTGAGTGTTATTAGTGTCCTGAAACTTGTCTTAAGATAATAAACTTGAAAAAGACAAAATCTAAGTAAGGATAATTCTGAAGAACAGTGGCCAGTCTTATCTTACATTATTTAGTTAATTATTAGGCATTTTGTTAATAGATCAATTATTAGGAAATAAATATTAATGTTATATGAAATATATTCTTATACTAATAATTAATAATTGTGATAGCATGTGAAAATGCACATTTTTAAAAAAGTATTTTATACAGATTATACTCTTTTACCCCTTCATCTTTCTTCTGTTACCCTGGGAGCCCTCCTCAGTGAAGTTATGGGATTTGTTGTAGGGTCATGAAGGACTCAGTGAGTCCCTATGGGGTAGTGTATGGACTGTGCCTTTGGATATTCCTATCCACCCTATGGCTCTTACAATCTTTCTGCCCCTCTTCGGAAATGTTCCCTGAACTATGGAAGACCTGTTGGTAATCTGATTTCGTGTTGACTTCTTTGTAGTTGCTGGATATCTGTTGTGATAGGTTTTGATTGATCACCTTGTCTGCCACCATCACCCTGGAGCTGGTTGTCAAGCTAGCAGTAAGAGCAGCATTCATGGTACAGCTTCCACTGCAAGTTCTCCTGGGCCCTGGCAGATGTGGAAGAGGTGGCAATCCTCATGGTGGGGGGTTGATTATCTTCTTTTCTTATTACTGGATCTTGGCTCTCCTCAATTCTCTACCATCTGTAAAATATAACATATTCTCCAACCAAAGGTGAGGACAGCTTGGGTTAAAGGGTTATATAAAGTTATTTGAGGGTTTTTTTTTTTTTTTTTTTTTTTTTTTTTTTTTTTTTGTATAAGCACACTCTTCTTCTCCAGAGACCAGTGTGAATCCCCTGAACTATAGGATTCTGACTTGGTTTCCAGTATGGTATGAGTTCTTTCCCACTGAGTGGACCTCTTGCCCAATCAGAAAACAGTTGGTTACCTGAAAAAGTCACATGCCACTATTACACAAGTGTGTACTTCTTGTCCGACTGGTTGATTACATAGTCTTCAGGGTCCCCTGCTTATTCATGCTGTTGGTGACTGTTTTCTTACAGAAGCCCCCATAAGACTTTCCAGCACTATGAGGCCTAAACAGGAGAAAGTCAATTTCTCTTTTGACTCCAGCATGGTGTTCTAATGCCTTGTGACCACAGCCTATGGTTTCTTTGGCAATAGGGTCTATGATTTACCTATGTAACGTAATCAAGTGCTTTTGCAATAGGCTACATTGTTTTGAGGACTTCATTGGTCTCCCTTTCCAATATCTCATTGTGGACACAACCCAACATTGGGACTGAGAATCACTGGCCAGAGTGTATGGTTTTAAGGTTAAGCATTTTCTGTCTTCTGTCTGGATTGTCCCACTCCCACTTTATTGGTGGTCATATTCTGCAGAATGCTAGTCAGAATGAGGATTTCTATGGAATTAATTCATGTTGTCATAATGTTGGTATAATTTGCTCCCCATCCTTCCCACCACCTACCTCTCTATGCCTCCCTCCATATTTTGCCTTCCCCTATCTTGTCAGGTAAATCTTCATCTACTCTCTCCCTAGTTCTTCTCTCCACTGGTCTCCTCCTAATTGTATGCCCATATTCCTGGTACTGACTACCATTTGCACTAATGTCTGATTAGGAACTGCAGATGAGAGAGCACATATAGCATTTGTCTTTCTGTGCCTGCATAATCTTGCTTAGAATGATTTTTTGCAACTCTGTCCATATAACTCTAAATTTCATTATGTCATTTTTCCTTACCACTGACCAGAATTCTATTGTGTATATGTCCCCATCTTCATTATTCATTCATCAGTTGATGGGCATCTACACAGTTTCTAGTTCCTAGCTACTGTGAATATAGCAACCACAAACATGTCTGACCAAGCATAGCTATAGTGAAGAGTGGAGTCTGTAGAGTATATACCCAGAAGTATTACTGCTGCATTGAATAGAAAACCTATTTTCCTATCTTTCAGGAGTCTCCACACTGAACTCCATAGTGGTTGAAAACATTTGCACTCCCACCAGCAATGGGAAAGGGTTCCTCTTTCCCCACTGCCTCACCAGCATTTTGTTTTTGATGAATGTCATGCTAAGTGGGATGAGATGAAATCTAAGTTTTTTATTAGTTATGTACATAATGTGAATACAGTCATGTTGGTACCATCATTAGCCTCCTCCCTGTCCACCCTCCTCTGAAGGGACCCTCCTCATTGGAGAATGTGTGTGGTGCATTGTGGGGGTAGCCACCAGTTATGGGGAAGAGGCAATGTCTCTGTGCATAATGTCCCAACTTATGGCTCTAACAATCTTTCTGTCCCCCCTTCCACACATTTCCCTGAGCCATATTGGGTTTGTTTTCTGTTTACTTCAGTGATGAGGTCTTGGGAGCCTCTGTGTCTCTTGATATGTGGTTTGGTAGGAGTTGAGTGTTCTTTGTGTCTATCTCCTTCACACTTGTGTTGGTACCGGGTTCACCAAGAAAGCAGCACTCTTGCTCATTTCCCAATTATTCTATTATTTCAGCTGGGGCCCTGGTGAGGTGTGATGGGCTGATTCTCTCCTCAAGTTTAGCATCCATCTGAAAAAGAGAAGCAAATTCTCCAACAGAGAGTGAAGTCAGTATGAGATAAACCATGAGATAACCATTATTATTATAGAAATAATTCAATAGGTGTAGGTCCTTTGCAGCCCAGGATTGGTGGGAGCTTAATATTGGAGAGTGGGATTATTTTATGGATATGGTTTGGACTTATTTCCCAGTTCCAGCTATGAGTTTCATTCCACTGAGCAGATCTGTTAGCCAAATCAAGAGCAGTTGGTAACCCACCATGGCTCTGTGCCGCTATTGCATTTGTGTATCACATCAGGTTGTTTCCTGCTGAGTAGCTTATACCATGAGTTGCTTGGACAAACGTTGGTCATTTTCCCCCATGTGCTCAAGTAGCACCTTCTGGCACTAGACAAGCTAACTATCTGGGGACGGACTCTCTTCCAGATTCCAGCCATGTCACTCCGTGTTCCATCCCAACAGCATATGGTGTCTCCAGCAGTAGGGTCTTACCATTAACCTTTGGTGGGTCATCAAGTACTCTGACAGAAATCTGTCTTCTTCTGGGAAATCATGTAGGTGTCTCTGATCAACAGCTCATTGTGGATGTTAACCACATGCTGCTATTGGGATTTATAGGCTATCCACGGGAAAAGAAGGAAGAAAAAGGTAATATAAAAGAGAAAGAGAAGAGAGAAACAGGAGATGATTAAGGTTAGTCTTAATCATACCCTCTCCAGGGCCCTGTGATTCAGGTGTTCCCTCTAAGGACCTGATGAAGGTTCAACCTTTTAATTTGTCTTTCAGGATATAGGATTTTATGGTACCATTTCCATTTGAGTCCATCTTGTGTCCCCACACCCTTACCCTTCCATCCTGTCCCACCTCCCTATTGTCCGGTCCTTGGCATGCTTATTAGGTATATCAGCATCTCGGGCAGATTCAGGTTAGTAGCCACAGATGAGTGAGACCATGCAATGCTTATCTTTCTGTGATTGGGTGAGTTTGCTGAGAATGATCTGTTCCAAGTTTGACCATTTTTCTTCAAATTTCATTGTGTCATTTTTCCTTATGGCCATGTGGAATTCCATAGTGTAGATATACTACATCTTGGTTATCCATTCGTCTTATGATGGACATCTGGATTGATTCAGCTCGTAGCTATTATGAATTGAGCAGCTATAAACATGTTTGAGCAAATCTCCCTGAACTGAGGCATGGAGCTTTTAGGGTAAATGCCCAGTAAAAGAATAACTGTGTCTGTTGGTAACTCTATAGTCATCCTTTTTAGGAGTCTCCATATTGCTTTCCGTACTGGTTGTGCCATCTTACATTCCCATCAACAGTGAGTGAGGGTACCTATTTCTTCACAACCTCCTGAGCATTTGTTTTCACTAGATTTTTTTAATGTTTGCTATGCTTACTGGGGTAAAGTAGAATCTCATAGTTGTTTTAATTTGCATTTCCCTGATGATTAGGGATGTTGAAATTTTTAAGTGTATGTTTGCCATTTGTATTTCTTCCTCTGAGAACTCCCTGTACAGTTCTCTGCCCCATTTTATGACTGGGTTGTCTAACGTTTTATTGTTTAGGTTTTTGAGTTCTTTGTAGTTTACCCTTGAAGTGTCTTCAGTGCTTATTCCCTTTTATGTTTGCCTCAATTAGGCTTCTGATGGCAGTGGAGCCTGCCTGCTCAGAGGGTAGAGCCCATGAAGCTCTGATGAGGGCCTGAGGACCTGATAAAAGGGCTTTTGTTTGGTAGTTTGGGGTATGGGACTGTGTGGTCAGGTGGCCCAAAGGGACAGGGGTAGGAGGGAATGGGTTAAAGCAGACTGGTGTTGTGGATGGGCTGTGGACGGGGAGAAGGGCATGATGGGAATGCATGGTGGTTCCATATGCTGAGGGTTAAAGGGATGACACAGCTGGTCTGTTGGGACTATGTTTCAGGGGGTGGCTGGGACTACTGTGAGTCAGGTGAAGTGCAGGGGGGTATTAGTGATGGTCCAGGTGCAGGAAAGGGAAGGGAGGGGTGAAGAATAGCCTGCTGGCCTGGGTCCATGTCCATGCACTGGGGTGGGGAGGTAGGGGGCGAAGGGGATGGGGTTCGCATGTGAAGTTCCCATGCATGGGGGTGGGGGATGCAGCTCGCTTATGGAGCTTGTTGAGCTGCCATGCATGGGGGCAGGCGGAAAGGGGACAGAGTTTGCATGTGGAACTCCCATGCACAGGGGGTGGGGCAGTGGCGAGGGGGACAGAGTTCACATTAGAGCCTAGGGTGTGGGGGGGGGGTAACCCTAGCCTGCTGGCCTGGATCTGGGTCCTGTTAGCCTGTGGTTAGTGCAGCAGGAACCTGTGGCTGGAACTGCAGCTAGGACAGCTGCGTGAGGGGATTGCGGGACTGGTGGGTTATTTATTTATTGACTTATTTTTTTGTTATTTTCAAACAGAGAGAGACAGATAGTCAGAAAGCAAGTGCCAGAGAAAATGAACTCACCAGGGCCTTTAGCTGCTGCAAACCACCTCCTGATGCATGCACACTTTGCATATCTGGCTTTTTATGGGCACTGGGGAATCAAACTAGGGTTGTCAGGCTTTACAGGGAAATGATTTAGCTGGTAAGCTATCCTATCCCTTCATCCCTACTGTTTAGCTTTTTGAGTTCTTTGTAGATTCTAGATATTAGACCTTTCTCGGAGGTGAAAATTTTCTCCCACTCTATGGATTGTCTATTGATTGTATTGATGGTTTGCTTGTCTGAGATCTGGATTCTCTTGGAACAACGGGTGAATCAAGCTGAAAGTTGAATGCATGGAATAAACTGGGCTGTAGATTGCTTTTCATAGTGCAGAGACTTAAGGAGTAATTGGACTCAGAGCTTTCACTCCATTGCTCTCACTCCCTTACTTCTAAATCATTTTATGGAATGAGGGGAAAAGCAAAGTGATATCTTAGATTTATACATAAATTTACTCTTGTCATTCACATAATCACTATTTTACTATAATTGCCACAAAATTTTGGGGTTTAGGATGGGTCCCCAGGCTTTTGAACTCTTGTTTATTTTTAACAAAAAAAAATGAAAAAAAAAGACTAGGGAGGATAAATTATGAGTTATTGAGTTTATTGAGGGAGAAATTATAAATTTTGAGTTTTATTTGAGGAAAATTGATAACTAGGAAAAGGCTAGAGCAGTTATACATGTGGAAGACAGGACATGGAATCCCATACCAAATCATTTAGAAGAATCACTTACATATTGGCATTGGAAGAAAGCATAAAATCACTAGCCATCCACAAAGAAGACGTTTGAGAGATTAGTTAGTGAGGGACTCGGGACATAAGGAAAGGTAACAGAGGCAAAGCAGGAAAGTAGGGACCAGGAAATTTAGTCACCTGGGAAATGAGTAGTACAAAAAGGTCAGGAGTTATTACACATGTTCAACCCAGAGTTTAGTGGAATTACACACATGGTAGACTTAGAGATTTGAGAAATATCATTTCAAAAAACCCATAATGCCTGACCCACATTCCCCAATGAGGAGGATCCCTTCGGAGAGGGGAGGTCAGGGAGGAAGCTACAGGAGGCACCAGCATGAATGCAAAATTAAAGTAAATAAAATAAAAATAAAAATAAAATATCTGGAAACAGATACATGTGAGGAGCAAACAGAGAATTGGCCAGAGTACTGACAAAAGTCCCTCCTCCCTCAGCAGGCTCAGAGAGGGGAGACACTATTCAGTTGCAAGAAGCTATGAACAATCAGGTCTCCAAAGTGCAAGAGAGGAATTAATTGGAATGAATTTCTGTTGGATGTCCTAAAGGCTAATCCACCTAGATGTGTGCTAAATTGGGGCAGCACTAGTGGGCGCTGCAGCCACAGCAGATGAGATTAGATCAGAATTAGTTTAGTTCTGTCAAAGCCAGTGGATGGCATCACTTGCTTCCTCTTTGAGCTTCTGCCCCTGACTAATGTGTGAAAGAATCTATTTTTCTCCTGAGAATGGGCACACCAGGGCCTTCAGCTATTGCAAACGAACTCCAGAAGCATGAGCCACCTGTGCATCTGGCTTATGTGGTTTGTGGGGAATTGAACCTGGCTCTTTTAGCTTTGCAAGCTAATGTCTTAACTGCTAACACATCCCTCCAGCCCTGTCCTGCCTCTTTCTAGTGAACAGTGAATCAAAACTGAGTATAATGAAGTGGAAAAAAAAAAAAATGTTAATATCAATCCAACTAATTTCTCTCACCCAGGAAATGCTGTTACTAATGCAAAGATATTTATAAAAACTAGTGTCATTTAAAAAGGGGAAGAATTTTCTGTTATGTTACTCCTTGCTTCTCTGGGTTCCATTCCCAGTCGTCTCCTTTGTATAGTTGCAGTGATATTACCCGACACTCATCACACAAATCAGAACTCTGAGATCTATCAGAAAATAAGCCACTGGATTAAGAAAATATTATACTGGATTGAGAAAATCACTGACCTAAGTAATTGAGTTTCAGAACGAATGGTGAATTGCATCCAGTGTGATACATATATAAAGCATGTTAGCTGCTTTGCTTCAAGGTAATAAGAAAAGTTGGACATACTGAAAATTATGATTTGGGAATGCAAATCTGGTCTTGATGCACTGTCTAGCTCCATAGAATAGTACTTTTACAATAAGATAGTCATGTAAGTTTCTGACAATTGCCTCTTAAAAGAAGAACCCTTCACTTGCAGTTATGACAGGGAGAATAACAAGATAGTTCTCAGTCAGGAACAACCATGACATGTCTATCAAGTATAACAACATGCTACTCATCTTGTTTGATCCTTCCATTTGAGATAATAGCTGCTTGAACAATTCAACTTTCTGATTTTTCTATTACTTATTTAAATTGGTTGAACTACTATTATAAACTCCAAGTTAAAGACACCATTTTCCTATTAATTAGATATATGATTTTCTCCCATAAGCATCACAAGGAATACAGAGACCATTTTAGCTTCTTAAAGACCTTGTATTGAAAAATAACAAATATTTCATAATTAAAACTCCAATGATAATAATAATTCATCATTAACACATAACCAACATGCATCTCACCTTCTCCTGCCTTATATGTATTATCTGCTTGATTTTAAAACCATTCTGAATATATGTATGTATACACACACACACACACACACACACATATATATATTTTTATATATATATATATATATATATATATATATATATATATATATATATATATTCTCCCACATCTCCCACAACATAAACATTATGTCATGTGTTTAGGTGTATTATACTATCTTTTTTTCTCATTTCAGGTTATCATTAAATTTAAAGTACCTTAATAGGAGAATCAAGAATATTAACTACCCACCCTGCATAATACCTTAGTGGTGTTTCCTTTTATCCCATCATTGTTTAGGTGGACTTCTTCACCACCAGCTTATGACAGTTTTGTCAAGGTTCCTTCAGTGAATATCTCATTTTGCATGTAAAATATTTACACAAAACACATTATGGAGAGTTTCATATGAATATATTAATGTTTATGTGCAAGTTTGAATTATAGTCTAGAATTTTTCTTTTCTTCTGTTCTGCAGTGTCTTGGAGCTTTACTTTTCTTAGTGATTCATTGATGTCAATATATGAAGACATGCAGGGCGTGGTGGCGCACACCTTTAATCCCAGCACTCGGGAGGCAGAGGTAGGAGGATCGCCGAGAGTTCGAGGCCACCCTGAGACTACATAGTTAATTCCAGGTCAGCCTGGACCAGAGTGAGACCCTACCTTGCAAAACCAATATATATATATATATATATATATATAAAGACACTTGAACAAAATAAACCCATCCACTGCAAAGTGAGTCCATCTCAGGTGTGCTCGACAGTCATTGATACCAAAGTGGAAACAACAGTTTTTGATGTAAGGCACTGATAGAATATATTTGCTTCACAGTAATTGTGAGATACAATATGCAAATATCTGTGTAAACATACCCACATATTCAAAATAAGCAAAATAACTTACTCATTTTTCTGGTTGCTACCTTCACAATGTCTCATTAACTTTCCTTGTATATCTCTTAATTAGGTCATAAGAATCCCACATCTGATTCTGTTACAGCTAACAAAATTTAAATTTTAAGTCCAGTTTATATGTTTGTGCTTCTTCCATTTCATATTTGAGCCAACGTACTCAAGAGAGAAAAGCAAAACCTTTTCATTTATTACTAATTTCCCTTGGCTTCCACTTCATGAGGCCTCCAAGTTTTGGAGATTGTATAAGGCACCACATGGTTGTCACAGTTTAATCAAATCTTTTAGCCCAGAAATACATAGTATGACAGGTGTCCTAATGCTGGCCCTATCTGGGATACCCATGGAGCATCCGAGAGACCCTTCCTGACTATTTTTCTGTACTGGGTGTTGTAGATGAAGCACTGGCTCCCTTTGGTCTCCCAAATCTTTTGCAGTGGGACCCTCAACTGAAGAATGATGTAGCTTCAACTGCTATGGGATTAATAAAATGAAGCATTTCTCCAAAATTAGAGGAAAATATGTACTTATGCCTAACAACTCCAAGAAAATCTAGAACCTATTCTTTTCTCAAACCTTTTTTTACTGCTGATGCTGTAAGGTATCAATGCTGATATCCTAGGACCTTTGGCTTTTCAGTCTTTAGGGATGGAGAGATGACCCAATAGTTAAGAACACTTCCTCTGGCAGCATAAGCACCTGAGCCTTGAGTGATCTCTCCTGTTGAATCTCCATGATGCACATAACCATCTGGGTGTGGCCAAATGCATTTTTGAGCCTCAAGTTCTTACTGATCCCAGAACATGCCATTGTTTTGTGGGTGCTAGTGATTTGTGGGTATATGTTCCCCATGATGCAATGGCGAGTTCTGGGATCAGTAAGAGCTTCGGGCTCAAAAAAGAATTCATAGAACAGTAATGGAGAGGACACCCATATTTCACTCTGGCCACTGCAAATGAGCATGTATACCCCTCCACAGGTGACCACATGGGGAATCACATGGGCACATACACATGCAAACACTACACAGCACATATTCACACAACACCCCCCCCACACACACTAAATGTTGTTTATAGCGTATTTAGCTCTAGAGGGGAACATCATTTTACACTTTTATCTAGGTTCTCAAAAGAACTGTCAACTGCACATCTATATGCTTTATAATAATTATTCTGGTCTCTGAAAACTATATATAATGACTACTATGTGTAAAAAGTGTGTTCATGTAACAGTGCTAAGAATAATCATAAGCAGAGACTACTAAGTAACAATGTATTGACTTTAGGTTGCATTAAAAGGCAGAAGGGAAAAAACTGAAAATGAATAGAGAATTCTGAAAGGAAGAAATAGAAATGGCTACTACTTACTTAAGAAGATGTTCAGCATCCTTAACCATCAGGGAACATCTTGAGTTACAGGCATTCTCAAGGGATAGGAGGGATGGAAGGGTTTGCAGGGAGGAGAATGGGAGGGAGGGAAAAGATATACAAAAAACCAAATCCAAAATGAATTGGTACCATAGAAACCTTCCTCCTGGATAGCAGACTAAAAGATATAACCCTCAATGGAAGCATAGAGGGATCATCTGGTAAGAAGGGCCCTGGAGAGGGGGGTGAATAAAGCTGAACTTAAAACATTTGGCTCTGGGGCTGAAGAGATGGCTTAGTGGTTAAGGCGCCTGCCTCCTAAGCCTAAGAACACTGGTTCCAATCTACAGTTGTTCCAATCTCCAGGTCCCACGTTTAGTCAGATGCAAAGTGACGCAAGTGCTCAATGCCACACTTGATCACAAAGGTGCACACACATCTGGATTTCGTTCTCAGCAGCTGAGAGACTGCTGACGTCTGTCTTCCTCTCCTTCTCTCTCTGTCTCTGTGTCTCTCTCCAAAAAAAAAAAAAAAAGTAGTACAAGAAATTGGTTACAATCTACATTGAGCTGTTGATTTCAGAGACCTATGCAGTCCCCAAGACAACATGAGCTTATTTCAAAGTGTAAAGAGAGCAAAATGTGATATTTCTCTACATTTCTTCTTATCAAGCTTGGAGAAAATAGAAGTCACCTCCTTGTAGGAGCTCATAAAAGAACTGAATGAAACACTTGCTTAAGCAGTGGGGATGGTAGATAAACAGGATGCTCTGCTGGTCTGAACAGCATTGGGGGGGCTTGCATTGTTGAACAAAATCCTTAAGCGCAGATAAGCAGGACATTTGGAGTCTCTTGGTTGCAGGTCTACCTCCCACCCCCAGGCGTTTCCTGTAACTGACCTACAGGCCTGCTCACAAGTTCGTTTTGTTTTTTTCTTCCCTATAATCTTGTAAGAATGTTTAAAATTACTTTTATGGCTGTAACTGTAACATGTGAGTTGTGATTTATGGTTTAACTCCCATCCTGTTTTTGCAGTAAACCTTTTGTAGTTTTTCCCAATAAAAGCTGACACTCCGAGCATTTCGGGGCTGCTCTCAGAAATCTCGCCCTCTGAGCAGCCCTGGCACATGTTGGCTTACACCCAGCACTTTGTGAGTCAGTGGTCTTACTTGTGCCACACTGGACCCCGCTGCAAAAGAACCTGATCACGTGCTTGAGATAAAAGTTCAGTTTCTATTGCTGATGACACCACATGCTACTGATATAGATCATTGAGAGATCAGGCTGAATCTGGAAGGATGCCAGTTCTCAGTTTGTTAGCTCATATAATGCTGAACAGCACTACATGAGCTGCTAGGAGAAAATGGCCAACGATGTTATGAACAAGCAGGGAACACACACATACACACATATAACATATAGCCTGGCAAGATGTACACACCTGTTCAATAGTAGCATACAGACTGGGTAGGCAAGCAATGGCTCTTTGCTAGATTATGAGATATAATAAGTGGAAAGGAACTCATTACTGGAATTAGGAACTGAGTCAATGAACTCCAAAGAGAATATCCTACTAGCCTTCATCAAAATGAAGCAAAACCCATCAAAATCTCTCTAATTTAACAATGTAGTGGAATGGATATCATCCAACAGATTGAGTTTTATTAAAGCTTTAGATCTCCGGTGTGATAGAAATGCAAACTCTTGTAAAGACTTGACTGCAGAAGAAACATGCTGTTTGGGGTTAGTATTTATTTCATCCTGGCATTAAGACTTTGGGTGTGTCCTACACACCTGTTACTGATTTTAGAAGCATGAAAAATGTGTGGAATGGTCATAAAGTGCACATGATTACAGAAGGCACTTCTGAGATGAATCATATAAGCAGGGCGTGATGACCCTCATTAAGAGGCTTGAGAAACTATTGGAAAATGGACCATGTTTTTCAGTGGAGAACATGTTGCAGTCAGGTTCACATTGCTGGCAGAAAGTCACTTGGTCAAGAGCAGCTTGTGGGGGGAAAAAAAGATTTTATTTTGACTTACAGACTCAAGGGGAAACTCCACAATGGCAGGGAAAATGATGACATGAGCAGAGGGTGGACATCACCTCCTAGCCAACATTAGGTGGACAACAGTAATAGGAGAGTGTGCCAAACACTAGCAAGGGAGAGCTGGCTATAACAACCATCATAAGCCTGCCCCTAATACACTGCCTCCAAGAGGTGTTAATTCCCAAATTCTCCATCAACTGGTAACCCACCATTCAGGACACCTATGTTTATGGGGGACTCCAGAATCGAACCACCACAAGATCCAAAGCTATTCGGATAGATCCGTACTGTGCAATTGGTACCACTTAGTGCTGCTAGTCTAGGATGAAAGTTTTCCTTGGCTATTCAGCCCAGCTGGAGGGGTGGAATTTTAAAATCTGGAGGCTGTCAGTCACTGATTATGATTGGATACTTGAACTGTAGATGTTTGGTGTATGCTTGATGTTTTTTGAGTTTGCACTGTTGTCTCTTCCTATTATACCTTGTAGCAGTTGGAAATGTTTACTCTGTGCCTTTATATGTTGAAAGTGTATAACTTGTTTTGCTTTTACAGGCCTCACAGCTAAGGTTAAATCTAAAGTAAGACTTGGGACTTTGGAACTATCTTAATTTGGTAAAGACTATGAGGACCTTTGAATTTGGACTCAATATAATTTATAATGTGAAATGGTTATGAATCTATTGTGGACCAGAGGCAGAATATGGTAGTTTGAATGGATGTTCCTCAAAAGATTCAGTTTTATTAAAGCTTTAGATCTCCAGCTGCCTGGTTGGAGGAGGTGTTTGCTACTGGGAACATATCTGAATACCAGCCAAAGATATGCAAAGTGCTAGGGCTCTGCTTGGAGTTCCTGAAGTGTGCTTGCTGTTTTTTGTGTACTGGTGGTGGTTGGTTTGGGCTTTACTTTTTCTCTGCTTTTTTTCCAACTTCTACTGCCATTATGGAACTTTTCCTGGATCTGTAACTTCAAATAAATTTCCTTCCTGTTATAACTGTGACAGGTTTAGAAGCTCATCCAAGCAACCTAAAGCTGTCTACTATATCCTCTTTCACCTATCCTGATCTCACTCTCCATTGGAGAATCTTTTTTTTTTTTTTTTTTAAAGAGCAGCAAGAACTGAGGACAACTATAATCAACAAGACAAAAATAGATAGCTGACTATCCAGCAGGAGATGAACAACCCCTTCCACAGCAGCCAAGGCCCAGGTGAAACCACACAGGAATTGGCGAGAAGAGCAAGAGTGCTGCTTCCATGGTGAGCCTGACAATCTTGGCCAGGGTGATGGAGAGAGACACTGAGGATACTTAAAATGCACCAAATCAGAAATCTCAGCAAAGCTGCTAAGAACTCAACTCTCAAGTAGAATTAATGAACACCTACCCAGGCTCAGGGAAGTTGGCAGAAGAAGGGGCAGAAAGAATGTAAGAGCCACAGGATGGGAGGGAATTGCCAGAGATAGCCCTCCCGCAACGACATACTGCTGCTCTTACAACTCATAGCCCACAACTCCATGGTGGATACTAGTTATCCTACCAAGGGTGGTCCTCGGTGGAGTGAATGCAGAGAGGAGGGAACTGATGGTACCAGCATATGATGTGCCTGTACAATGTTTCTAGTTAATAAAGAAAAGAAAATTAAATAAAAAAGGAAGCAGAAAAGAAAATGTGGTAGAGCATTAGTGATTTCTGTGGAAAGAGGAAGTGAGGGAAGTCTTCCCTAAAGAACTGTCATTTAAACTAGAAATTTATTGCAAAACAATATCTGCATTGTTTGGAGGGAACTGGGGGAGAGACATATCTCTTTGAGATGGAGAGGTGAACTAGACCACAATAACCAAGGAATGATAGCCCAAGGTAGACAATTAAATTAACCAAAGGTTGGGTTGTATAGACAGAAATGTAGATATCAAAAGGTACGTATTAAATGACTTATGCCTACCTACCAGAAAAATGGGAAACTGTTAACATTAAGTGGAGCCCTTCTTAAGACCAGAAATAGCTTCCACATCTTCACTTCCCTGAATCCAATAATCATATTCTGGTTAATATCTTACATGATTCATCCACATCATCAGTAGGAAATGCTTAGGTGCTTCTTCTTAAAAAATATTTGTGCATGTTTTATAGAAGATCATATTCAACTACATCCAAAGCACTAAGCATTACAAAACTCAGCTCCCTTTTTATGTCTCTACTCAGTCACTAGGTGACGTTATCTGAGCATAGAAATTCTAGGTCATTATTTTCAGATTTCTCTTTGTCTGCATGGACTACCAAAACACTGTACCATAGACTGGATGACTAAACCACATAGATTTATTTCTTACTGAGCTGGATGCTGACTACTGAAGACTGAAAATGATTACAGAGGTGGCTGACTCAGCTCCTGGTGAGGGTTTGTTTCTTTCCTTGTAGCTTACCATTTTTGCTGTGTTCTCATCCGTACTGGAAGCTCCACTTATGCATATACAGTCTCTCTCTACTCTCTCTTTCTCTTCACTGTCATCTCTACCTCATATTATTTATTCCATATTATTTCTACATTTTGACCACTTGATGAACCACCTCATAAGTTCTTGTCAGTCATGCAGCAGCCTACTAAATGTTCTAGCCCTTGACCCTTTGGTCTTGACACAAGGATGAGAATCAATTCCTTATTTCCAAAGACCTTTAGTTAAACATAACCTCTGTGAAGTTTTATCCTGGACATCATAACTAAAATTTTAGTTAAAATACTTAATAACTTCCTTCTCTTATTTATATGTTCACATAATCTATTTCTCTAATTAGAAATGAATTGTAATATAAAGTGAATATTACCATGTTATATGCTATAAATTACATATAGAAAGAGGAATATCTATATGAATATATATATTAAACTTGTCAGTTGCAACATATTTTGTTTACTTATATATCTCATCCTCTACTTCTATATGGGTAGACCTCCTGTCTGCTTTTAAATCATGTGTGTCCTTAGTTGTATGGCACAATGCAGGTCTGGCCCTAGCCAGACCGCATGGCAGAAGAAACCAGGAAGTGGCTTCTGTGAACATGGCGTTCTGCACGCAGGCTTGGCATGACAACAGCTACAGTCCCATGCTCGGGAGAAACCTGCTACGAGATGATCTGTCCAGAGACAGGCTGTCATTGGTCACAAAAAGGGGACCACCCCATACAATGATTGACCAGCCAAGCCCCTTAAAAACCCTCTGCGCTTCCTCAATAAACAAGTTTGTGGCAGCTCGCTTCCCGCTTTCACCCAATTTCCAGAGTCTGTGTCGTGATTCCGCGCTGCTCACCCCAACTCGGCAGAGACCCTGCCATTCCTTCTGGGCTGGCCTTAGGGGGGACCACAACACTTAGTACCTACAGTAATGCTTAACAGAATAAAAAGTCAGTAAAATTTCTTGAATGAATGAATGAATAAAAAAATAAAAGTACCTTAGTTTTGATTCTGTAAAAAAATGGATTTTATGGGGCAGAAATGTTAAGAAGTAGAAATTTTTAGATAAATCTTGGAACCCACCTAGAGTTCAAAATCTGAATCTGAAGTAATAAAAAAAAAAAAGCCTGGAGTATGGATAGTGCATAGGCATGGGTAGATGGACACAGGTTGATTAAGAGGAGATCAAGACACTCCCCTTAGATTACTTCTATTATTTTCAACTAATTTTGAAACAAATTTATTGACTGGAATAGGAAATTATAATTGTAAAAAAAGATGCCTTTAAAAAGTCCTTTTTATAGAAAAAGAAAAGAGAAAATGATCGATGATTACAGTAGAATAGTTGGCTTATATAGGGCCTGGCTTCTTAGACTACAGGTCTCAACTCCAACTCCATATTGAATTACAAAACCAAATGTGTGGTGTCATGGAAAATATGGAGACAGTAAAAAGGTTTGCGAATTTGCAATGCCTAAAATTTAATTTAAAAATAATGCACATACTGAATTCTGGGTGTGTTGGCAGTGCTCACCGTTACCCCATGCCCTCACTGAAGCCTTAAGGGCAATGATCAAACAAAAACATTCAATGTCAACCAAAGCTGACTAAAACACCAGGACTCTGAATTCAGATTACTGTTATGTTATGATGTGTTCTCTCTGCACATAAAAAGATTTCTGCTCTTACAGCATGTGCCTATCAAATCAGTACGCTTTGAATTCTATTGTCTCAGAATGTTTATTTTAAGAATGTTGACTGAATTACTCTCTTGAATTTTATTAACTCTTCAATAAATTTTCACTTGTGATTATGACAGAATTTCTAACAATTTAAAGCACGGCTTTGGACATAATTTCGCCATTTTTTTACTTTGCATTTTTGCAAAGTAGCATTCTTAGTATTGATTATTATAAAATAAAAAATAACCAATAGGTTGCACTATATCAAATATTAAAATTTTTGTTATATTGGGTAAAAATGAACGGGACATCAATCCAAATACATTTTAATAATAAATTATCTTGAATGAATAGAATAGGATAAGAAAGAAAATTTCATGCCTATGTACTTCATGGAAATAATGATGATTTCCTTGGCATTTTTCAGATCTGTATGATATTCTAAATAGCAGCAAAGCAGATTTCAAGATACATACTTGGAATGCCTTTTTAGCATGTTCGTATACATAAATTATTAAATAAATATTGTTTCTATTAACTTAATTGGTAAGGCACTGGGGAGATGGATCAGTTAATATATTTCTTGTTGCTTAAGCATGAGGACTTGGGTTCAGATATCAGCACCCTCGTTAAAGCCAAGTATCGTGGAGTGCTCCACAATTCCTGCTGTTAGGGAAGTAAAATCGTGTCAATGCCTGGGGCTTGCTGGCTAGTTTCTAAAGAAATTCTTGAGAGCTGTATATTCAGCAATAGACCCTGTCTCAAATAATATAATAATAAGATGGAAAGTGACTTAGAAAAATACCCACAGTAGGCCTCTGATGTCCACACACCTGTTTACACGTGTGCATGCTCACCTGCACACACATACACATACACACACACACACACACACACACACTCATACACACACATGGATATGCACAACTCCTCGTATCCTTGTATACTATATAAATATATGCATGCTAAATATTGATTAATAACAATTAAATTCAAATAACCTAAAATTTTCTATATGGTAAATAGATTTTCCTAAATTTCAGAGACCTATAAGTGTTCACTAATTTGTTCCCTCATGCATGTTTTTCTTCTTGTATCAACACTAATTATTCTGGCCTAATATTTTTGTCAGAGCTGACTTAGAGCTAGGAGAGTTCCTGTCCTTAAAAAGTAGAAGAAATTCATCTGCAGGCTCAGCTCAAGCCACTGTGAGCTGGACAAAGAAGCTTCTCCCAAGAGACAGAGTATTCCAGGTGAATAGAGAGAGCTGTGAGGTCAACGATAGTCCATAATTTCTATTGATTTTCCAAACACTCTAAGTCGCAGGAGAAAAGTTACAAGCCAGAGAAAAATCTAAAATTGCCTCAAATTATAGAAATTGGGGAAATACTGAAAAGCCAGAAAATTTCCAGCCAAGAAAGAGTTTGCAGGATAACATCCTTCTAAGCCTTTGGTTTCCTACATGAACTTTTTTTTTTTTTTTTTTTTTTTTTAACTTTGAGCAGAGGCATGTATTTGGAAATCAAGATAGAACAGTAAGGTACAGGTTAATCCAGTCTGATCTGCCTTCCTAAAATTCCAACCTGCTAACCTGGTTTACATTGTAAAGTATTTCCACTATGTAATCCACTGCTAGCCATTTATACAAACCAACTGTTATCTGTTTTTTGAAAATAAACTTAAAATGGTGCTACTGTTTTGTTTGTTTGTTTTTAGTTATTATTTGCATGAGTCCCTTCCTCAGTATCCCATAAAGTACTGGAATCTTTGAGCAGGTTCAACAGTCAAGCAATAAACCTTTTTGACAATGAGAATAGAAGGAAAATCTAATAAAGACAAAAGAGCATATGTAGCTTAGAGACAGCCTGAGTCCTACTAGGAAAACAGTGAGACAGGAGAATTCTAAGTAGTTACAGATGTTAAAAAGGATCAGTAGGCTGACTTGGCAAAAGAAAAGCAAAGAATCATGGGGAAGGTTGAGAGGATAGGCAATTGTTCCACACTGGATATATTTTTTAAGATTTTATTTTTATTTATTTATTTATTAAAGACAGAGAGAGGGAAAGAGAGAGAGGGAGAGGGAAAATGGGTGCACCAGGGCCTCTAGCCACTGCAAATGAACTCCAGACGTTTGTGCCCCCTTGTGCATCTGGCTTATGTGGGACCTGGAGGATCAAACCAGGGTCCTTAGGCTTCGCAGGCAAACACCTTAACTGCTAAGCCATCTCTCCAGCCCTACACACTGGATATTTTTTTTTTTTTTTTTTTTTTTTTTTTTTTTTTTTGGTTTTGCGAGGTAGGGTCTCACTCTGGTCCAGGCTGACCTGGAATTCACTATGTAGTCTCAGGGTGGCCTCGAACTCTCGGCGATCCTCCTACTTCTGCCTCCCGAGTGCTGGGATTAAAGGCGTGCGCCACCACGCCCGGCTTCCACACTGGATATTTTTAATAAATACTGTGAAGGCAAAAGAAATTTGCTGAAGCAGAAGTTGAAGCTGAAAAGGTTTGATCTAAATTAACTGGGAGAAGGATATATATTTTAGTGCATTTTCTTGGGGGTGAGAGGGACAGTGTCTCCTTTAGTATGAATATATTAATTGAAGTAAGGATGCATTATATTTTGCATTCCAGTATTTCCAATATCTATCAAAGTAAAATGTAATGAAATACAGATGATTCCTATCATAAAGACCTGGAGGTACTACCATTATGCTTACATTTACATATGTTTACATTTACATAACATTCTGTTGCAAAGGATATTGGTGCTAAAATATATCTTTTCTATCCAATTCTGTTTATCTAAATTGCCAACTGGGTAATCTAGGAAGATGAATGATTAAATTTGATTATTCATGTCTCTCACTTGGATTAACTAATGGCTTTTTCAAAATATTTTAAGTGGCACCATACTGAGTACTCTGCCCACAATACCTTTAGCGTTCTCATTAATCTTCACAAAATAACATCTGAAAGTTAGACCTGATTTGGCCTTTATCAGAAGAGAAACTGAGCAGCTAATAAGAAGTGTAACTAAAAAATTCAAATAGTTAAGTGTCTAGCAAGAATGTTAAATGAATAAAGAGGGAATGATAAAGTACTGAAACTGAGAAAGAATACATGGTCTACATAAAAAAATGCTGCCTTTACAAAGCACCTGAAGAGAACTGATATATATATTTTTAGACCTTATATATTCTGTGTGTTCCATAGAATAGCTCATATTTATTAAGTTAAAGTCACAGAAGTTTCAAGGATATTTAGAAATAATGTGTTAGATTTAGTCAGACATTATTTTACCAATTTTTGTTCAAATTTCTGCTGCCAGATATTTAATAATTTATAAAGGAATAAACCAAATTTAGCATGGCTTATAAGTAACCTTTGAAAGTAATTTTAAGATAAAAGATATAAACACACATTGTGTTTTGACTGCAGTGAAAAAAATATATAAAACTTGGAAACATATTTATTTTGATGTATAAGTCTTATTTATTTGTTAAAATGTCACTTTTTTCATATTCAAAGCATATTTCCCATGGTGTGAATTCATATAAAATGTGGTACAAGGTTAAAAAATATGCCACTCTGATATTAAAATGCTAGACTCTGTTAGAGCTGTGGAACTGTGGTAACTTCCTGCCTTTAATCTCATGCCCTTTAATTCATCTTCCACACTGTGTGTGAGCAATTTTCTAAAATGTAAATTGGATGACTTCACTATTTCTCTTTTGCTGCTAAAGATAAGTCCACATTACTTCATATGCCATATACTGGGCTTTGGAGTTGGTACAGCTACCAGGTCAAGACCTTGCTCTCCATCTTCTATGCAGGCATTGTCCTATGATAATTGATCTTGCTCCAGCGTCCCTGTAACTATTCCTAGTGCTTATAGCTTCAACTTCAGATGCTCTCATGAAAACCCAGATGATTTTCTAGGTAATTGTTCACCATTTTGGCTCTTGATGTACCTTAGCTTCTTTTCTGTGTAGCATTGATTGTCACTGCATAATTTGACATCAACATTCCCTTGTGTGTTTTCTACTCAACTTTCCATTCCTTCATGATGTAACATGAACCAAAACATCCAAAACAAAGAATAATACGTGGATCTATAAACAATGTTTGCCTAAATAATAACAGTTCCTTCCACCAAAATATTATGTGCTATTTTTAAAATGAATATTCTTAAAAAGAAGAGCGTATATATACATTTTTTTGGTTTGCCAATTTTTAATACCAACTTAATACAGATTCTGATATAAATATCAGATATACATTAATGAGAATAAGATGCTTTGGTCAAACCTTTGGTAAGAAGAATTTTAAAATTTCTCATGTATGTGATCATAATTGAGATATTTGGTAACTAGTCAGAATGAGAAAGGAAATGAAATACAATAGAAATAGGAAGGAAAAAAGAAACGTCAATTACTACTAAATCAATGTCAATTGTTATTTTTTCCTAGAAAGATCTCAGCAAACATCAATTCACCCTTGATAGAGCACTAAGGATGGACAACTTCTTGAACCAAATGAAAAGAACATTTTAGTGCATCAAGTGACAGGGGTATGGGTATCCAGCTGATGGCTCTTGGTAGGGGCAGTGATGTGGTAGTCCAGGGTCTCAGGTATGTCCATGCCCTGGCACTTGTTCATGCTGCCACCGTCTTGCACTTTCCTATACTGCAGGAGCCTCGCTCAGCTCTCTCCATCACCATCCTTCTTTTCAACACCCTGCTGACTTTTGTCTGGAATTCCCCATGGCTTTTCTGTGTCACCATGCCCTACTGTCTTGACTTCTCTTGCTGTTTTGACTCATTTATTCTAACAATTCTACCCCAAGGGTATGAATATATACTTTTGGGTGATAAGACACTCCTTTCAACATGAGTTCCAGGAGAAAGACTACCTTGCTGTTTTGTTGACGTAGATGGTAATCTGGAAACAGAGCAGAGATGTTCATGAAGGCTGGACTTTTCTTTGATGAACCTAGGCATGCCAACATTTGAGAACCTTTGAGGCCATAGATTATGTTCCACCAAGATAAGGATGAATCATCTCAGAGATGTCTGTCCCAGGGCCTTGAATCCCAGTCCCAGAAAAGGGATGACAGAACATGGTTCTGTCAATCATTAATATTGTTTCCTCAAGCATGGTTCCTTGCGGAAACAATATTAATGATTGGATCAAAGCCCAGTGTAATAATACAAGAGGGGTTGAGTGATCAAATCAGTTTTTAACCTTCTGATAGTCTTTGCTTTGTTCAGTAGGAATTACTGAAAATGTAAAGGAATTGGAGATGCTCAAACTCAGCAAGCCTTCCCAATACATGTGGGTCCTCACCATTCCTAGGGTTCGTTGGTCACCGATGTCCCAGGTAGAGGAGGAGTTGGGGGGAAGAAGGGTCCTGGATCACTGGGTGAGTGCAATGGGCAAGGAACACCTGGGAGGCCGTCTGATGGCTAGTATGCTCTTGTTATTCAACAGAGAGTCAGTTTATAAACACTTGAGAAAGGTTGAGAAGTCACATATGGACTATCAGGCAACTGGATACATAGTTTATGGGTTGCTATCTAATTGGTTGAAAGGCAGAGGTGTAAGGTAGATAGTGGTGGGAAAAACTATGTGACTTCAGAGTTGCGAGGGAGGAGCTGTAAGGGAGATAACGGAAGTGGCAGGTAAAGCTACTTGACTTCAGCCTGGTGTCTCTTGGGCAGCTAGCCACAAGGTCAGGAGCTATGGAGGGGGGCAGGCAAAGCCTGACTCATGAATGGTCAGATGCTTTGGGGATCAAAAGGGGGGAGGGGTTTGCCAGTTCTGCCCACTCTGAGCAATGACAGGGCACACTACAACCTTGCCTGAGTGCAGGGAGGGCCAGTCACTGTCGCCAGGGTGGGTTCCTGACAATAAGGCCAGCTGCAACCCCCACAGCCCAAGGTCCCCAGCCATGTCCAACAGCCCAGGCCAGCTTCCTCACAGTCCCAGCCCATTTTTAGCAATTCCCAACAGATAAAATGGAACTAGGAAATTTCCCAATTCTTGAGGATTCTCCATATGAATCAGAAGGGTGTCTCTTCCCACTTTAGAGGCCTTATTCTTTTTTTAAAATAAAATATTTATATTCATCTACAAGCAAATAGAGAGACAGAGAGAATAGAAACACACACACACACACACACAGAACTGGCATGCCAGGGCCTCCAGCCACTGTGCATCTGGCTTTACATGGTACTGGAGAATCAAACTGATGCTGTTAGGTTTTGCATGCAGGCACCTTAACTGCTGAGCCATGTCTCCAGCCCCAAGAGACATTATTTCTGTTTCTTGGGATAGGAAGATGGCTAAACATTTAAAGTGCTTAAAGGTTACAGACATGAATTCAGATCCCCACAACCTAGTTAAATATAAGTAAGGCATGGTAGCTCACACCTGCTATCCCATCCCTCCTTGTTGGAGATTGGAGGTGGAGACAGGAAAGATAGCGCAAAAGTTGGGAGCCAGCTAGACTGGCACATGCACCCATGAACTTGAGACCTTGTCTCAAGGTGGGAGGTGAGGAATGCACCAGAAGTTTCCCTCTCACCTCCACATGTGCACCATGGTACATGTTCACCTGCACATACACACATGAACTCACACATCATACACATACACACACACACACACACATACATGCACGCATACATAAAGATTAAAAAAAAACTAAGCAGAGACTCATAAGTATAAGTTAATGTTACAGAGCATCCTTGCAGGGATGACAAAGTGTATTAACAAACCTGTTAACTATGAGAAGATCAGAGCGGTTATTCAGGAAAGGGAAGAGTAACCTGGCCTGTTTTTCAACAGGTGAGGTGAGACCTTTAGAAAACCATAGTTGCCTTAGCTGGCTCCCCTCTGCTTAAGATAGGAAGAGCTAGTGCTTTCAGTCCATATAACAAGCTTCACATCTTGACTGGTTTGCTTTTACTGGGCATCTACTTGAGCCTTTTCAATATGTACATTAGTTATGTGTCTTTAAAATGTAAGTTTCCTATATTAGTTTGGTAAATGGCTGTGTGTATGTGCAGGTTTAGGATTAGAGACTGCTCAGTGTTACAAAGGAAATAATTACATTAACATTGTAAAATGAAGATCCCAATAAAAGGGACTTATCTTCGATCTATCTTTACGCAAGTGTTGTATGGTGTTTTCCTCCAGGCATAACACGATGTTGTCTTAGAGTAGGGAGTGCTTTGTGAGGAAGCCACAGAAACTTTGGAGCAGAACAATACAGTATTTGTCAGATATGTGGCTGTAGTATTTGAACTCCCTAGTAGATGGAGGAGAGGTGGGTTCAAAGACCTTCACTTGGGATTCTAGCTACTAGTCCTTCAAGCTCTCCTTCCAGCTGAACTTGATCTCTGGAGATAGATTATATAGAAAGTAGAAAGTTAATTCACAGAGAGGCTACACGATTCAACTTCCATAAGGTGGACATTTGGGATTGTGTGGGACTTTTGGGGTTACAGCTTTCTTTGAGCCTTTCTTTGATTTACCCATGATCCAGTAAGTGACCTCTCACTCGTGCTTTGTAAATAATCTCAATTAATTCATTGGTACAATAAAATTGAATTTTCATGCAATCATACTTTGGTCCATTTTCTGAGTTTTATTGAAGCAAATAGATATTTATTAGCATTTTCTGGGAAAAAGTTTCATGCAAAAGCATGGGTGTATTTATACAAATATATGGTCTACATTTTCACTAATTTTCTTATGTGGCTAAACAATGCCAAATCAAATCAATTTATAATTCATGTTCATCTAGATATATTTTTAAAAATATATTTTATTTATTATGTATGAGACAGAGAGAGAGAGATATACAGACAGAGAGAGAGAGGAAGGGAGGGAAGGAGAATGCCAGGAACTCTAGCCACTGCAAATAAACTCCAGAAACTTGTGCCATGTTCCACATTTGGCTTTAAGTCAGTACTGGGGAATTGAACCTGGGTCTTTTGGCTTTAACAGCAAGTGCCTTAACCACTAAGCCATCTCTCCAGACCAAATTTAAAATTTTAAAGTAAGCCAAATTCCTTTTCAGTTTCTAATGTAGTTGGAGTTTTTAAGACAAAAAGCCTCATCTCCAATAGGTTAAGCTTGGTCATCTGACCCAATTAACCAATTAAAGGGGCTGAGATAAGTTTGATCCATGTGCCCATGCTTGGAAGGCAAATTCAGGAGTCCATTGACACAGGCTCATCTTCTGGATACTGACATTAAATTTAAATTTAAATAAAAAAATTAAATTACAACATAGGACATCAGGTATGTGTAATTTGTCAATTTGGTGTCAGAATGTTATCTAGCTAATAATTGTCTCCGTTCTGTAAGATTTCCCAAAGAGAGACTGCTTCTCAAGTGATGGCTGTCCTGCCCCAGGGTGCAGCCTTGCCATCATGGACAATTGTCCTCATTCACCTTGTCTATGAGATGCTTCTCCTAGGCTCTGCTATTCCTGGAATCTAAGGACTAAGATGGTGACTCATCTCTGTGCTTTCATTTTTCCCTGATTAATGAATATGCTTAACTTTCAGAGGTCAGCAGGTTCTCTGAAGGAAAGAGACACACAAAATGAAGCAGACATACCAGACTTCTACTCTGTCTACTCTGGGCCTGGTTGGCGTATGAGTCTCAATGAGCAGTGGATCCTTTGTAATAAAAGGTATTTCTAAGTGCCTGTGGTAATAGGACTTTTATCTCTAACACTTTGCTTAATTTAAAGCTGCTGGTAAGAGATAATTCAAAGTCTCTAGAACTGTTAACATAGTTTACCTGTGTTTCAGAGATAGCCTATTTTGTTTACAATAGCCTATATTTATTTTATCAACAAAGAAATGTTCTCTAAGGGTGAAAAACTGAAAAAAAAAAAAAGAACATTAACTAAGAAGACATATAGGAAGCTACAGATATAAAATATCCATTTTGTAAAATGGTTACAAAGAGAGTGTTGTTAAGTTTGAAAGTATTTTCAGTGTTCCCATGTAACTTCTCATTGAGGAATTTCCACATGGATCATCATAAGTGAATTTATGAACCTGATGAAAACACCAGTTACCCATAAGGCAATCTCACCTTGGTGAGACTTTTAAAAATATTTTTATTGGGATGGAGAGAGATGGCTTAGCACTTAAGCACTTGCCTGCAAAGGACCCATTTCTGACTTTCCAGGTCCCATGTAAGCTAGACACACAAGGTGACACAAGCATGCAAGGTCACGTATAAGCATAAGGTGGTACATGCCTCACTTATAAAATAACTAAAATATTTTTATTTATTTGCAAGCAGAGAGAGAGAGAGATGAGAGGCTGAGAAAGAAAATAGGCATGCCAGGACCTCCAACCACTGCAAGCGAACTCCAGATGCATGTGCCACATTATGCAAAGGTTTTATGTGAGAACTGGGGAATTGATCCTGAGTTGTGAGGCTTTGCAGGTAAGCACCTTAACTGCTGAGCCATCTCTCCAACCCATGTTGGTGATATTTCATAACATATTATACAGTGAGGTTTCTATGGCATACAAGACTAAAATGATGACCTGCATGTATTATAAAGGAAAAAAGGGCTGGAGAGATGGCTTAGCGGTTAAGGCGCCTGCCTGCTAAGCCTAAGAACCCAGTTCCAATCTCCAGGTCCCACGTTTAGCCAGATGCAAAGTGAGGCAAGGGCACAATGCTGCACTTGCCCACAAGGGGGTGCACGCATCTGGATTTCGTTCACAGCAACTGAGAGACTGCTGGCACACCCATCTCTATCTGTTTCCCTCTCCCTCTCTGTCTCTCTGTCTCTCCAAAAATAAATAAAGTAAAAAGGAAACAAAACTCAATGATGGCTCTAATGTGGAATATGTGATTTCATCTTCATGTTTTAAAGAAATTTTTGGTGACAGTAGAACAAACTATGTGATTTCTAGCCAAAGGGCATATAGTTGACTGTTATTTTTGCATGTTTCTGTGTGATTTAAAATGGTGTGAAATAAAACAAAAATAAAGTTACCTTTTTTGTTACCTAATACAACCAGCAGAGGAGATATACCATCTCTGATTCAAACATGAAGTGGTGGCTTCGTAGTTTCGTGAGCACTCTGGGAAGACTGAGACTGAAGATCACCTGCAACTATAATTATTCATATACTCACTTCACAATGCATTGTATTAAGTAGGATAATGCATGCTGAGTCTGCAGATTTCCAAGCTTACATTAATTTCTCAAGAAATGTCAATAAATGTCAAGTGCAATTACATAATAATGAAAGGGAATCAAGAAACACTCTCAATTGAGATATTTTGGAACAAATTATTTTATAAATTGAAAATAAGGTCAGATAGTTAAGACTGCAATGTATTATTTTAAATTCTCTTATTAAAAATAGTACTTTTCAGATATTTTGCAGTGTTCTTAGCCAAACAGGCTATTTTTCTTTTATTTTTAAGCATCAAATACTGTTTATTTTATTGAATGTAGAAGGCGTGTTCTGAAGTTTTTTTGAAAACTGTAACAAGGAATAAGTAATACAATATTTTTATTCAATTCACATGTGTCAAAATAACCATTCCTAGAGTTCAGCTCTATTTTCAGAAGTTTTACAAAGATACATGTTCTGATATATATATATGCACATTCAGAAACAAGGGCATACATATCCCTATTTTTATTTCATCATGTCACAATATATTATTATAATTTGCCATTGCATTAACATAATTCAACCACCTTTTAGTATAATTGGATTTAATTCATTGGTATTTAAAGTATTTTTTAATTATATAACAAATACTTTCCAGTCTGAATGTCAGTCTGACCACACACAGCAATTATTGATTTAATACAGCAACAAGGCCAGAATAGAAAAATTCTGTGTGTCTGGTTTTCATTATCTGGTTTATAGATTGCCTATTTCATAATTTATCTTTCTTTTAATTTACATGTGATAATTATAACATTTTTGGACGTTGATGTATTGAATCCATGGTAGAATGATCAAAAAAAAAAAAAAAAAAAAAAAAAGAGGCAAGTCTATTGATCACTTCAAACATTTGTTTTTTTCTTTGTGGTAAGAGCATTTAAACTCTATGCTTTCACCTCCTTTAAAATATACAATACATCATCACTAAGTATATTGACCATGATCTACATTGCATTGCCAAAACTATTCTTTTGGATTTGTTGCCCATTTCTCCCCTTTATCCTTGCACTCTGCTGGCCCTAGCCTCTAGAAACTGCCACTGTGCAGTTTACTTTTATGACTTTGACAGTTTTTACATTCCACATATAAGGGAGGTCATACAGTCTTTGCGTGTCTGTGCCTGACTTCCTTTTTTGTGTTCAAAGAGCTTCAGAGTTTTGATTCTGCTACCTGAGTTGAAGGAGAGGAGCTCTCTGGGAAATGCTCTCATAGTGGAGCTCGGTAGCAATGAAGATATATTTAGATTTCTACATCTGCTCACAGGTTATTGGCTGAAGCAAACCATGTGACCCACAGATATCCAGGGAAGAAGAAGGTGTGAGGACACATTTGTGAGCAAAAGCTTATATCCTGTGAACTGAGTATTGGTCATGTGTGAATTGAATGCAGTTTTGTTAAACACATTTTGGTGATTCCTATAGAAATAATTACAATTATCTTCTTATCAGAAACAATGCAGTAATGAAAACTTTAAACAAATGGCTTTATAATTGTTTCATAAGTAAATTTTCAATTCTGGAACTTCTGGTTCAGAATACAAATATCATTATTTTGCAAGAAGTTACAGTCCCAAAGAGATTGCATTAATTTACACATCCATCAGCAGTGCATATCGATGCTTCTCTACATTAGGCAGAGTAGTAAATCACCATTTTAATTTGCATTCCTAAGATTTTTAGTGAGTATAAGCATTATTGCATATATACAAATCACACACCTTAATAGGCAAAACTACCTGATTATATTCATTATCATTTCCCATAAATTATTTTGTTTCAAAACTGATCTGTTCTTTTATATGTGAAGATGTGCTGGTTGCATAGATCTGTAAGTGTAATATTTTTGTTTTGTATGTGGCTCTGTGGTTCCATGGATAAATTTTTGCATACTCACTCAAGTCCAGACAAAATGCTTCAGTGGGCAAACTATGGAACTTGAAATATGTTTCTTATAGTTTGGAATGAGAGACTTATTCTCAAAAAGCCAAAATGAGAAACTAAGCTTGTAGATACTCTGGATAAGAACTGATATGAACTATGACTATGAACAGATAACATTGAAGAGTCAGAAAAAGATAGCGATGAATTATAAGTGACTAGTCAGATCCTTGACATAAATCAAGAAAACTACAAGATCAAGGGAGACAGCTAAATTTGTAAAGTGCTTGCCACATAATTATGAGGACCTGAGTTCTATCTCCAGTCCCCAAATACATTCTGGGGTTGGTGGAGTATATATGTCATCCAAGTTGGAGAGGCAGAGACAGGAGGATTTCTGAGGTGCATTGGCCAGCTAGTGCAGCCTAATAACAGTAGCCAAGGTAGCTCTAGGCCATTGATAGACCTGATCTCACAAGAAGTGGACTGTATTCCATGGTATCATACATGAAGCTGTCCTCTGGCTTCCACATGCATGTGTACAAACACACACACACACACTGCAAAAAGATAAAAATAAAATGGTAGCTCACACATACCCATCCAGTTCCCCAAAACTCCCCGGTGAAAATGACATTGAATCTGTTTTACTAAGTAAAATATCTACTTATTCACTATTTTTGTGCATCAGCATCAGTACTGTGTATCCAATATTGCTAACTAAAGAGAACATGTTCTGCAGAAGTGTCATAGTACAATGACAACCAGGATGAAGGTTACACTAACAAAAAATAGAACCACCATATGTTCTATCTATCTAAATCAAGAGTATTTACTTGAAGAGATAATAGCATGCCTGGCAAATACCTATCCATGTACATTTATAGTAGCACTATTAACAGTACCCAAGTTATTGAATCAGCCTGTGTCTATCACCACAAGAATGAATAAAAAGAAATGGGTCATATTTTTTGTTCAGCCCTAAAGAATAATTAAGTTATGTTATTTGTAGGGAAATATATAGAAACAGAAATGATCATGTTAAGGAAATGAAACTTCTCTTACACATATAAGTATCAGATGTTTTCTCCTCATATATTGAATATAGATTTTTTCAAATATATAAAACATGAAATGAGAAGGGAAAAGGAAGGAAACCAGTAAAGAGTGGGTCATGAAAGGTTACTAATGGCTGGACATGATCAAAGCACATGAAATAAATGATTGAAATATCAGATACCCATTGTTTTATACCATAAAGAGATTATAACATAAAACCTTGATAATTCCTATGTAACAATAGAGAAAAGTTGAATTTCTAAATCAAGAATATTTGGGTTCACTTCTTTTCTCTGTGTTTTTGTGACCGGATGGCCCATGCAAACTGTTTTTTTTTTTTTTTTTTTTTTTTTTTTTTTTTTTCCTAGTATTTCTTTAAATACAAAATGGGAATTTTTTTTTTTTTTTTTTTTGTTTTTCAAGGTAGGGTCTCACTCTAGCTCAGACTGACCTGGAATTCACTATGTAGTCACAGGGTGGCCTTGAACTCCTGGCAATCCTCCTACCTCTGCCTCCTGAGTGCTGGGATTAAAGGCATGTGCCACCACACCCGGCACAAAAATTGTTTTTGACTTCTTAAGAGTTTTAACTCAAAGAATAAATTTAAAGCCTCTAAGATAATTGTAACACTAAGTAACTCATAACTTATTTTATTATTTATGTATTTTTATTGAGAACTTTATGAACATATTGCAATTTGACAGTATTCTAGTCCTGTTATCCTGTTTTATTTTCTCTTCCCTTCTCCTGTTCCTCTAGAAAGAGGAATCCTCTATTTGTTTTGTTGTCTCTTTCCTTTCATCTTCTTCTATCCTCTATGTAAAATGCCAATGGGCACAGAACAGTACAGGTCTTGCAGGGAACTGGAAACCACTGTGTGGTCATGAAGACATCTTATAGAAATTATTTGCATTCCACTTTATGTATATGGACACTCCACCTCTATTAGGGACATCATCTGATTTTTTAAAAAATTATTTTTTATTTATATTTTCTAATTTTACATTCATAGTGGTGACTCCATTATCCTCCTCGCTGTCCTCCCTCCTCCATAGGGACCCTAATCAATGGGGAATGTGGTTCACGCATTGTGGGGGAAGTCAAGAGCTATGGGGGATAGGCCAAGTCTCTGTGCATAATGCTCCAACTTATGGCTCTAAAATTCTTTCCGCCCCTCTTCTGCAAATTTCCCTGAGCCACATTGGGGTCATTTTAGCTCTACTTCAGTGATGAGGTTTTGGGAGCCTCTGTGTCTCTGGATATCTGGCTTAGTAGGAGTTAGATGTTCTCTGTGTTTATCTCCTTCAGCTTTTTTTCTGGTGTCGTGATCCTAAAGAAGCTGAACTCTTGCCCTTCCCCCGCATTACACTATGGTTTTAGCTGGAGCCCTGGTCAGGTGTGATTGGCTGATCTTCCCTTCAGGTTCATTGTCCATCTGAAAAAGATAAGCAAATTCTCCAAAGGAGAGAGAAGTTAGTACTGGATATATGGGATGGCCATAGATATCTTGAAGGGAATTTTATATAGGTAGGCCTTCTTCTAGCCCACATTTGGTGGTATCTTGATTGGAGATTGTGCTCATTTTTTGTACATGGTTTTGACTTATTTCCCAGTTCCAGCAATGAGTTCCATTCCACTGAGTAGATCAGTTAGCCAAATCAAGAGCTGTTGGTTGCCCACCATGGCTGTGTGCCACTACTGCACTTGTTTGATCATTACGTCAGGTTGTTTCTTGCTGGGTATCTTAGACTGGAAGTTGTTTGGACCAATGTGGGCCATTTTCCCCCAGTTTCTCATGTAGCACCCTCCGGCACTAGACTAGCTAACTGTCTGGGGACTGACCCTCTTCCAGATTCTATTTAAATACCATCCTTGCACCTACTTCTTTGTACTGAAGCATTTTGTCATTATGACATATGAATTTAGTCAGTTTCACTCAAAACTCCCTCAATTTAAGGTGCTCATGTATGCAGAAATTCATTTATCTTTTATTGCACCTTGGTAGTTGACCAGTAAGTACTCTATTCCAGGTTTTAGTTTGCTTCAGGTGGGACATATGTTCTGTACTATGTATTCTCTACTTCCTATTCAATATGTCTTCTCTTTCAGAGACTGTGTCTAATGGAGAAACGCTCATGAGCAGTATGATTGTTTGAGATACTAACTAGGCAAAACATTTTAGGAAAAAAATGTGGTCAGTGGTTATTCTAGGAATTTTAACATTCAATTGTTATGAATTGTAAGTGTTTTAACTAACATCCATTTGAAATTGAAGTCCTTGGATTTTATTGAGTGTCATTACCTGAACGAGCAGCATAAACATGCTATGTTAGGAACAATAACAACATCACTGCTGATATTTCATCATCAGAGTCTCTCTGTAAAGTCATTTATAACAAGTCTGTGAGAATTCAGTCACATTAAAGTGTCATTTGTTTGACTAATGAAGATATGTATTATTCATTCACAATTTTGCTTTGGCTGTGAGTAAGCTTAAAACAAGTTTGAAGTTCAGTTACTGAAATTATATTGAATATTATGGTTAGCCCATGTTGACAATTACTTCTATTTTGCTCTAATTTTTTACTTATGTGTGCATTTTAGGTGTATACAACCATAGTACCATATGAACCAAACCAAAACTTCTTTGTGCTAACAAATCCATCCATCCGTGTGTGTGTATGTGTTTATGCATGCTTGCGTGCACATTACAGGTTAATCCAGAATAAACTTAGTGTCTTCTAGTAATTAGTTGATACTTGATAGATTGTCACATATTCAAGTTATTTCCTTCCCTATGGAGATGATGAAATGAATTAATAAAGACAAAAGATTCTTGACTTCTGCTCTTTCATTGAAACAGGGTTATTATTCTCAATATGATCAGTGTCATTAGTATTTCCAGGTGAAAGGCTATGCGTGTAGTCTCTTTAGAGAACACTGCTAATAGGAGTTAAAATAGAAGCTATTAAGAGCTATAAATCATATTCATGGTAGTTCCAATGGCTACACATTTATTTGGGGGCCTTAAATAATGGAATCACTTTACATTATTGATAGGATAAAAAGGAAAAAAAGAGATTATGGGGTCTCCAAGACTTTGTGTGAGACCAAGAATGACTGAAAAAGGGTATGAATTTTGGAGATAGGAAAACTTTATGTGGAAGGAAATTTCTTCCACTGTTAGCAGGATAAATTTGGGTATAATTTCTTCAAAATTCAAGTTTCTCTATTTTTACATCTTTAAATGGGTGTATGGCATACTCACTGACCACTACATGTTTTAAGTTTAAAGACATAAGCCATTTCTCTGGCTCACAGTTTTTAGGGCCACTTCATGCATAAAATACTATCATCTGCAAATAAGGCTAGATGTTTCTTTTCAAATTGTGTCACATTTCTTTCTTTCTCTTGTGTTATTGCTTGAGTCAAGATTTTATGTACCATGTTAAATATAAGTGAGGAGAGTGACGGGCACTGTCTTGTTCCAGACAGTGAGAATGCTTCAAGTATTTCCCCATTTTGTAAGGTATGTTCTTTAGGTCCGTTGTTTTTAGCCTCTGATATGCTGAGATATGAGATTAGTTCATTCCTAGAATTGTGTGTGTGTGTGTGTGTGTGTGTGTGTGTGTCGATTTTTTTTTGCATGAATCTTGAGTGTCCAGTGGGCATAACTCTACTGGGGAAAACACATGTCCATGTCATTGGAGGTTGATCTTGGAGTCTAGCCCTAAGATATGTGGAGAATAGTTTGGATATCTGGCTGTTTATCCTTGGTGCTTGTTGGCTATTTGGTGATGCCTCTGTGCTTGGATCTATGAACATGAGCCAGCTCCTTCTGGTGTTGGTTGTATTCCTCTGCAATTAATAAGTCTGAAATAAACCCTTTCCTCCATAACCTCTTTCTGGTTGGGTATCCAGAAAGGAGAAGCTGAATGCAACATACACTAACTGCACTTAACTTTCCTAGTCTGCATAACATTGCTTCCAGTTATTTAATTGTTCACTATTATAAATCCTCAAAAACTCAAGATATATATATATATATATATATATATATATATATATATATATATATATATCTCTATGTGTATATATATATATATATATATATATATATATATATATATATATATAGTCTTATGAAGGAGAGAGGATTGAGAGAAATAATTGGCATGTCAAGGCTTCCATCACCTCCGATTGATCTCCAAATGCATGAGCCACCTTGGGCACATGTGTGGCCTTGTGCTTGCATCACCTTGTGCATCTGGCTTATGTGGGATCTGGAAAATGGATTCTTGGGCTTCACAGGCAAGCACCTGAATGCTAAGCCATCTCTCCATGCCTGAAGTTACATTTTTACTAAAATATATACTTTTTACACTTTGGGCTTTTTTTAAAAAAAATACTGTACCATAACTATTTTCCCCTTCCCATTGGGTTCTCTATTTTTTTTGGACGATTTTCTTTGTTTTCCAGCAGTAAATTTACTCTGATATGCTTTGGTTGATTTATTTGCATTTTTTATCTGCATATATTTCTAAACATCTTAATCTGATACTTAGTAACTTTACCCAGTTATAAACATTTTCATCTATGTGTTGGTTTCAAACTTTATATATTTTTATTTTCCTCTGGATATCAAATATCATAAATGTTTTATTATTGGATTATTTTCACACATCTAACATGATCTTTTCCTGTTTTACCATGTGCTTCATTTTGAAAACTTTCTGATAATGAAATATCTTAAAGTAATCTTGAAATTTTTGCCCAATAAGTCAATATAATTTTCTTTTTAAAAAAATATTTTATTTTTATTTATTTATTTATTTCACAGAGAAAGACGGAAAGAGTCAAAGAGAGAGAGAGGGAGAGAATGGGTATGCCAGGGCCTCCAGCCACTGCAAAAGAAATCCAGATGTGTGCGCCCTCTTGTGTATCTGGCTTACGTGGGTGCTGGGGAATTGAACCTGGGTCCTTTGGCTTTGCAGGCAAAAGCCTTAACTGCTAAGCCATCTCTCCAGCCTGATAAGTCACTGTAATTTTCTATCTCTGTATTTTGAATTACATTGCATTTTAACCTTTTGTTGTACATTATTCATTTTACGTGGTTTGTGCATATCATTCTTGCAAAATGTGTGTGGAATAAATATAAACATTTTGCTGACTTGTTCAGATTACCGGGGAAGCATGCTGATTATTTCCTATGTTTGCTTCCATTTGCTTTTGGCATGGACCACTTTCTCCTTGCTCTTTTTTATGCAGCCTGTGTTCAGAAAATCATGTGCATGATCTTTGGAGTTGTACGTATTTCAAAATTGTGGATGAGGGTATTTTTCATCAGAAAAGGAATTCACTTTGCTTTACAGTCAATCAGAGCAGGTATTGCTGCAAAAGATTTTTGCTACATCAGGCTGGGTTACATTTTTGTAAAATGTCATTGTAGCTTTGCTATCTCATATACAAATCTTAAATTTTCCTTGAGATCACAGGCATAAGACAGGGAGACTCAGACCTGTCCTTCACTGTTTTATTGCTGCCAAGTTTAACCCTCCCTTACAGACTCAACATATGTTGACTGTTTGGGGAAGAACCCTAACCATCATTTGAAACAGGTAATCAGCTTGTGCCAAGTTGCAGCAAATTCTAAGATTCGTAATTTTCATACCACGGATTCTGTCATCAAGGACAATAGGATAGATTAAGATACAATAATAGAAAAGTGTAAAATATCTCCTCTCACCTAATGCAGGAGAGAGCTCTTGGGATTAATACTTCCATGCCAACAGCTGTAAAATGTTGGGTTCTTATCCATGAAAGGAAAAAAAAAATTGAAGACACATACTGAAGAGAAGGATAAATTATGAGATTTATTTTACCAAGAGTTAAGATAGAGAGAACACAAACTAGGAAAATATCCATGCCAAAAGGAACCAAGAAAATCTTCCTCACATTGGGAAGAATAGAAGAGGCTAACGGTATAGGGAGCTCACAAAATTGGATCAAGTCTAATTATTTGAACCAGGCATTCAATTAAAATGAACCTCAGTCCATGTTCAGGTATGTAAAGAAGGAACATGATTGGTTGTTGGGCTAAAGAGAAGCATTGACTCAAGATAGGCTTCCCCCTTGGGATGCACTAAGAAGAAACAGGAAGCTGTTGTTCCTCCTGATGGGCATTTAGGATGTTGTGACTGGATCAAATATGGATTCTAATTCTTGCAGAGTGGACAAGGTGGCATCCATAATTCTATGGGCCAGTGCCTGGCTTGCTACATATCAGGAAAAAGCTACTTTGCTCCTAATAGGTATCACTACTCACTCCTAATCAGAAAGTGGATGAGTAGACCCTGCTCGCAAGACACTTATATTCTACCTGTGTACTTAACCTCATTAGAGAAAGACAAGTAATAAAGCAAGAAGTTTGAACATATGTCTATCTGTCAATAAAAGTTTAAGGACAAACAATGAACAAAATAATAATGACTGTAATACTTAGGGGAGACTATATTTTTTATCTCAATATAAAGATAGATATTATAAAAGAATCAAAGAATTTATGAATATATTTTACAATTAAACCAGAATTAAAGAAGACATAAATAAATGGAAATAACCTTCATACTGAAAGATAAAAGACAAAATTGTGAGGATTTCAACACTTCCTAGATCTTCTTAAACTTGATCTACACAAGCACTATTTGCAGAACAAATTTTCTTGTTTGATAGAATTAACAAACTTGTAAAAGAAAAACATACAGAAAAGGATATTCCCAGGTTTCAAAAATTACTAGAAAGTTATGGTTAGATATATACCAGGAACCTTATACAAACTGTGGGAAAGAATAAGGATCATAAGGATCACTTAATAGAACATATTTGTGGTCAGGTTTTTAAAATAATTTATATTTTTATTTATATTATTTTAATTTTATATTCATATTGGTGAGTCCATTATCCTCCTCCCTGTCCTTCTTTCTCCAAAGGGACCCTCATCAATAGGGAATGTGGGTGATGCATTGTGAGGATAGTCAAGAGTTATGGGGGATAGGCCAAGTCTCTTTGCTTAATGCCCCAATTTATGGCTCTAACATTCTTTCCACTCCCTCTTCTGTGAATTTCCCTGAGCCACATTGGGATCATTTTAGTTCTACTTCAGTGATAAGGTTTTGGGAGCCTCTTTATCTCTGGATATCTAGCATAGTAGGAGTTGGATGTTCTCTGTGTTTATCTCCTTCAGCCTTTTTCTGCTGTCATGATCACCAAGAACACTGCACTCTTGCCCTTCCCTTGCCTTACTCTATGGTTTCAGCTGGGGCCCTGGTGAAGTGTGATTGGCTGATCCTCCCTTCAGGTTTGTTGTCCATCTGAAAAAGATAAGCAAATTCTCCAATGGAGAGAAAAGTGAGTACTAGATAGATGGGATGGCCATAGATATTTTGGAGGGAATTTTATATGTGTAGGCCCTCTTCTAGCCCACATTTGGTGGTAGTTTGATCTTGGAGACTGTGCTCATTTTTTGTACATGGTTTTGACTTATTTCCCAGCTCCAGTAATGAGTTCCAATCCACTGAGTGGATCTATTAGCCAAATCAAGAGCAGTTGGTTACCAACTTGGCTGTGTGCCACTACTGCACTTGTTTGAGCAGTACGTCAGGTTGTTTCCTGCTGGGTTGCTTAGACTGCAAGTTACTTGGACAGATGTCCACCATTTTCCCCCAGTTGCTCGTGTAGCACCCTCTGGTACTAGACTAGCTAACTGTATGGGGACTGACTCTCTTTCAGATTCTGGCCAGGTCTCTCCATGTTTTGTCTCACACGCGTATGCTGTCTTTGACAGTACAGTCCTACCATTAATCTTTGGTGGATCATCAAGAACTCTGACAGAAATTTGTCTTTTTTGGGAAACCTTGTAGGTTTCTTGGATCAATAGCTCATTGTCGATGTTAACTACATGCTGGGATTAAAGGCGTGCACCACATGCCTGGCTAGCAAAGTATTTTTTAAAGGTAAGTAGAAATATCTGAATATCATACTGAAAAAAGAAAAAAAATAATGATCAGTCTTGGTTTGTTACTATAGAAATATTTCACTATAACTGTAAAATAAAGAAAAAAAACTTGTTTCAGGTTTAAAAATCTTAATTTTTATGTCATAATTCTGCTATGTCTTTATTTCCTGGAGTCTCCTCTATCCTGCTTTTGCACAGGAAATATAAATATTTTATTCTGAATAAAATTTATTCATATCCTTTATAGAAATTCCTTTTCTTATGTTCTGTATTGTTACTATAAAAAAGACTATTATATGACTTTTCCAGGGGAGAGTTGTACAAATGTTACTTTACTCTTGATAGGGAATCAAAAACAGACTAAAGAAATTATGCCATCCAAGTTGAACTTGGTGGATTTGTGAGTTTATTGGGATTATTTACAGGAGCATGGGGAGATACTAAACTCAGGAGCATTGACAGGGGTGGGGGAGTTATTGTCTCCCCAGCAATTATTACTGCTAACACAACCTTGTGGAGGGGTCTTATGAATATTACAACTTTTTGAAATTCCTTACTTCCTGAATCTTTTGGGACTCTCTCATCCCTCCTGGAGGGAATATTTCAATTTGGATGACATTGCTACATATCAGAAATGGTGATATGTCCACATTGTAGATCTTCTATTATTTTCTCCAGTCCTCCAAGATAGGGTTGTTTTGTGAGAAAATAATTAGAAGGAGTAGCAAAATCTTCTTGCTCTAGCATCAGTTATACTACCTGTGGCAAACAATTCAACCATACCACATATGTGCTATCTCAAGATGCTTTTGTCTATGTAGTATTTTTTTTTCCAGAAATATATTTTAAGAAATTAAGAGGATAAGGATATTGGTGTATATGCAAGGGTTTTCATTGCAGGGTTGTTTGTATTAAAGAATAAATTAGTAATGGCCTCATGCTATAAAGATACAAGATAAGGTAAATAATCTGACACATTTATTTAATGAAATACAATACCATTCATAAAATTCTGTGCACTAACATCTAATGTCATGGAAAACATTCATAATTAATTCTGAGCAAATGGTGGCTACAAAGCTTCATGAACTGAAAAATTCAAATTTTGTGGAAGGCATGTATTGGTTAGAGAGACAGAGAAAGAAGACAAAGAGAGAATGAGAGAAAAGAAAAAAAATATTTTAAAATTACAGCAAATTTCTCTGACTGGTGACATATTTGTGCTTATATTAGTTTTTTTTTGTTGTTGTTGTTTTTTTGTTGTTTTTTTTTTTGAGAGAGACACAGAGAAAGAGAGAGAGAGGGAGAGGAAGACAGAGATGGGCGCGCCAGCAGCCTCTCAGCTGCTGTGAACGAAATCCAGATGCATGCGTCCCCTTATGGTCAAGTGCAGCATTGCGCCCTTGTGTCACTTTGCATCTGGCTAAACGTGGGACCTGGAGATTGGAACTGCTGGAGATTGGAATCAGCGTTCTTAGGCTTAGCAGGCAGGCGCCTTAACTGCTAAGCCATCTCTCCAGCCCACATTAGTTTTACTAATATGTCCATTAATTTAGGTATGAGTGTATGCATATATGTGTGTGTGTGTGCATATAGTACAAAATCTTAAAAATGACACTGACTTTCAATAGAAGAGTCATATATCTTTGGTTTCTTTAGCTTAGCTCTGAATTTTCTCTTATGCCACTAACTCCTTATTTCTATATTATACTTCAGTCTTTCATTCAAATTGTTCAATATATTTTGCTTATAGAATTTATATTTGCAATTAAATCAAACATCAATGCTGTTATGTCTGCCAAGTCTACAGGCAGGATTCAAATTCATAAGCTCTTTCCCTAAATCTCCCCTGTCACAGTTTTGAGGCAAATGCTTACAGAGATATCTAAGTGTCCAACTTCATGGGTATTCATAAGGAGAGTTTGTTGGTGTAAAATAAGTCATGTTTTAGGTATATATCATGTTGAGACCTGTGCTGTACTTTGAAAATATTTTGTTAAGGAAGTTATCTTTGTTTAAACCAGACAAATTCCACTTGCTTTCTGAATATACCACTATTTCTATTCTACCATGGGATCTTGGCTATCTAGAAATTATGTAAGCATTCTCCAACATTTACTCCTAAAGTTTTATAATTCTAGCTTTTCCATTTAGGTACATGATATTTATTTAAATAATTTATATAAATATAAGAAAATGTGATATTTTCATTTCATAGTAACAAATAAATGATTCTTTTATTTATTTTTTTATTTTCTTGGAGAGAGACACAGACAGAGGTAGAGAGAGAGGGAGAGGGAGACAAAGATAGAGATGGGTGAGCCAGCAGCCTCTCAGCTGCTGCGAACGAAATCCAGATGCGTATGCCCCTTGTGGTCAAGTGCGGCATTGTGCCCTTGCGTCACTTTGCATCTGGCTAAATGTGGGACCTGGAGATTGGAACTGGTGTTCTTAGGCTTAGGAGGCAGGTACCTTAACAGCTAAGCCATCTCTCCAGCCCTGGGTTCTATCTTTTAAAACTAAATATGAAAATTGTCAGGGTGGGTGTGTTGATGGGTTATCTTTTTCTTCCTTATTACCTTCTTTAATAAATTTATTTGTTGTTTTTATTAATCTGAGAGAGAGAAAGAGACAGAGAGTGTGCATCCTAGGATCTCAAGCCAGTGCAAATGATCTCCAGATGTATATGCTACCATGTGCATCTGGCTTTTGTGGATGCTAGAGAGTTTAACCTGAGTCCTAAGACTTCACACTTAGCCATCTCTCCAGCTCTCTTATTATCTGCTTGTTGTTATTATATAAAGATAAATTACCCCTTGATACTGAAACTTCATATAAATATTCTATAATTTTATGTAATTAGTGTAATATTTTATGTCATATAGCTTATAGGCCTGAAGTCATGTAGTACAAGCCTTCACTTCCCCACTTTTTTCACAAATGTGTCCTATATTAATATATGCAGGTTGTGAGACAACAGTAGTAGCTTCAAAGGGCTATGACGGCAAAATATTGGCTTTTGACTCAGCTTTCTGTACCAGGCATGGGTTCTCTTCCATGGAGTGAACCTCTAGTCCAATCAGAGAGCAATTGGTTTCTCTCATAACAAACATAACACCATTACACCAGTTGGCATAGTTCAAATAGCTGGCCAGATGTAAGGCTGACAAAGTCTGCTACTGGTTAAGAACATTGATAACTCCTCTCCCCAGAGCCAGAATACTGCAAGCTCTTTCTATCATCTTTCCAGCTAGTTAACAAGGAGGATACTTCCAGCTCAGCTCCAGCATGTAGAGTCTTTAATAATAGGAACATACTATTCAGGTCTCCTGGGCAACCAAGATTCTTGGTAACAGCCTGTAAAGTTTTAGGGGCATGAGGAACCTCCCTGGCAATGAAGGTATTCCACCCTGGCAATGAAGTTTTTCTAATAACAATCTACCCAGACAGCATACTTATGCCAAACACTCTTTTTAAAACATATATATTATTCTCTAGGAAAGAAGTTGTTTTCCATATGATGTATTTATAAAAACTTAATGTTTCATAAACCATTCTCCCAACATTCCTCTCCTCTATCCTCACCCTGACACCACTTAGATGATTGCACCTAAAGTATTCTGCCCTTTTGCACTATCTGAAATCAAAATTTAAATACATATATGTAGATATATGAAATTTTCTAATTTTCATATTAGTTTATGACATTTTCTTAACTCAGGAATTTTCTATACTATTAGATAACATTGGGCATATTCAGGGTGGTATGGCTGTAGATGGAATTTTCTATATTATCATATGTGCTATTAGCAACTAGTTTAATACTTTATGTTCAACTTTGTACTTTTATGTATTTTCCCATTTCTTTTCTCTTGCAGTACAACACTAAATAGGCTGGGAAGAGAACACTGAAATAATCCAATCTCTCTCATCAAGTGAGTGGGAAAATAATTTATGGTGTGTTCATACCAAAGTACATGACTCAGCAACAAAAATAAATGAACTGCTGAAACACTGAACAATGTACTTATGTCCCAGAATCATTTTTTTCTATTCTATTTTATTTATTCATTTATTAGAGAGAGAAAGAGAGGTAGTTGGAGAGAACGAGCATGCCAGGGCCTCCAGCCAACACAAATTACTCTAGATGCATGCACCACCTTGTGCTTCTGGCCTATGTGGGTACTGGGGAATTAAATCTGGGTCCTTAGACTTCATAGGCAAATGCCTTAACTGCTATATCATCTCTCCAACTTCACAGAATCATTTTGATGGAGGAGAGAAGCAGAAGTTTAAACTGCATGAGTTCATTTGCATAAAATTCTGGGAAATGAAAACTCACTTGACATAAGAGAAAGTCCAGTGTCTGGTCCTGCAGGGAGCCATGAGTGGGTAGAGGAGGATCCAAAGATGCTGAGGCACACAGGAATTTTGAAAGGAACAATAAGTGGGGCATTTAATTTGTTGGTTAAGACAATTATTAATACCGTTGTAAAGATGTCATAAATGATGAAACTTTTTGGAATTTAAACCCACTAAATGTGCTCAGGTAAAAATGAAAATCAAAACAGAAATATATATATACATATTGGAGAGAGACAGAGAGAGAGAGGAAAGGAAGACAGAGATGGGGCAGCCTCTCAGCTGCTGTGAATGAAATACAGATGCGTGTGCCCCCTTTTGGTCAAATGTGGCATTGCGTCCTTGTGTCACTTTGCATCTGGCTAAACGTGGGACCTGGAGATTGGAACCAGTGTTCTTAGGCTTAGGAGGCAGGCGCCTTAACTGCTAAGCCATCTCTCCAGCTCAGAAAAATATATTTTTAAAAATAAAAGAAGTAGGCAACAAACTATATGTGATATATTTGAAGTTGCAAATAAAAATACATTTTAAACACTTATACCCATAAAATTAATTTAAGAAAAATCAATATATAGTTGAAATCACAAAGGTAGTTAAAAATGTAACAAGTGAAATTACAAGAGCAGAAAATTGAAGCTAAAAAACAAAATTCATGGAGTTTGGGAGAAGTCTCAGTGGTTATGAACACTTGCTGCTTTTAAGCCTGAGGACCTCTGGGTGGAGACTGCCAAGTTCAACTCCCCAGAATCCACATAAAGAGCTATAAGTGGCTGGGTTTTTTGGTGTATGCCTTTAATGTCAGCACTTGGGAGGTAGAGGTAGGAGTTTTAGGCCAGGTCACCTTGGGCTACAGTGAGATGGTGCCTGGAAACAAACAAAGCAAAACAAAGCATAGCAACCAAAAGAGAGCATTGCATGGACATGAACTTCTAAAAGTCCAGTGTGTTGCTTTGAGGGCAGGCAGCACAGAGAGAAATTCTCCTTTGCAAGGACATATACAAGTGCATGAGAAGAGATAGACACCCATCATTCTCTGTCCTCTGCACAAATGCATAGCTTCACACATGCACATGCATACACCACACAGTACACACAACCTAGCACACCCCACACATACCTATGCATACATATGTGCACACACAAAAGCTAAAACAGTGAGAGAAATAGGATAAATCAATAAAAAATTGGGGCCTCTGTGTGTGCAGAAAACATAATATAAAGAGGTAAAAGCAACCAAATAGGAATGGGAATTGACTTTGGAAAATGAAATCTATAAACAATGCTGAGAGAACAAAGTATCGATCATTTTACAAACACTTTTGAAAATTTAAAAAAATGGATTGTTTGTTAAAAGCAAGCTATTAAGGATCATCATTTGTTCAAACATGTTTATAGCTGCTCAATTCATAATAGCTAAAAACTGGAATCAACCCAGGTGCCCATCATTGGATGAATGGGTAACCAAGATGTAGTATATCTATATGATGGAATTCTACTCAGCAGTAAGAAAAATGACACAATGAAATTTGTAGAAAAATGATCGAACTTAGAACAGAACATTCTAAGTGAAGTCACACAATCACAGAAAGACAACCATCACATGGTCTCACTCATCTGTAGTTCCTAACCTGGATCAGCCCGAGTTGCTGACATACCTGAATAGCATCTCGAGGCTTGGACAACAGGGAAGGTAGGGCTTGGGGGAAGGGGAAGGGTGGTTGTGGTGGGGAGAATACAAAACTGAACCCAAATTGAACTGGTACCATTGAATCCTATATCCTGGAAATTAGACTAAAAGGTGGAACCCTCAAGAGGACCTTAGGGGGAAGGGCTCTGGAGAGGGTGAGGTGAAAGCTAACCTTAAATTTCTCCTGTTTCTCTGTCTTTTTCTTTTTTCTTTTCCTTTGGTGCTGACTGTAATCCCTTGTACCAGGATATAGTTTATATCCACAATGAGCTCTTGATCAGAGAGACCTACTAGATCTCCCAAAACAAACAAGAAAAACTTCTGTCAGAGCACTTGATTACCCACCAGAGGTTAATGGTAAGATCCTACTGCTGAAGACACCATATGATGTTCACATGGACCATAGAGAAACTAGGTTGGAATCTGGAGGAGAGCCAGTCCCCAGACAATTAGCCCATCTAGTGCTGGAAGGTGCTACATGAGCTACTGGGGAAGAGTGGCCAACATCTATCCAAGCAACTCAAAGTCTAAGTGACTCAGAAGCAAACAACCTGATGTGATGCTCACACAAGTGCAATAGTGATTCAACATATGGAAATTTGTCAATGTAATACACCACATAAATAAGCTTAAACACAAAAACCACATGATCATTTGGATATATGCAGAAAAAGGCCTTTGACAAAATATAATATCACTTCATGATCAAAACATTGGAGACAATAGGCATGGATGGTTTATATCTCAACATAATAAAGGACATATATAAAGCTCCTAAAGCCCAAATAATGGTTAATGGGGAGAGACTGAAGAAACTCCCACTGAGATAAGGAACAAGACAGGGTGTCCACTCTCACCTCTGTTCTTCAACATAGTACTGGGAGTCCTAGTTCAAGCAATAAGACAGGAAAAAGAAATAAAAGGGATACAAATTGGAAAGGAAGAATTTAAGATAGCTCTATTCTCAACTCTAAAATCTTAAAGTATTAGTTGACATATTCAAGTACTACATATAAAAAATTTCACATTTTATGTTATACCATAAATGCAATGATGGTTTGTTATTAGATCATCTATTGTGTAACACACCAAAAGTTACATACTTTTCCACATGGAGGGTGGGGTAGTATTTCACCAATGTCAACCTAATAAATAATAGTGAATCTGTGGCTGGATAATTGTATGTATAAAAACTGTAAGTTAGAGGCTGGAGAGATGTCTCAGTTGGTAAAGTACTTGCTCTGCAAGCATTAGGACCGAAGTTCACTTCCTACCACCCATGCAAAAAGCATTGTCAATCTCAGTCCTGGGGCAATGGAAAAAAGAGAAACTGAGGTTTGTGAGTTAGCCCAGTTTGTGATCTCAGGTTCAGTGAGAGACTTTTATCTAAACAAGTAAGGTGAGGTGAGCAACAATTGTGGAAGGTACTCAACAATGACTTCTGACTCCACATTCATTCAGACACACATGTGCACACAGAAACACTTAAACATATGTAAACCACACACAATAAAAAGATCTAAAAAACTAAATATTCAGTATAATTTCCAGTATTGGAGGTGAGAACTTAAAATCATAAGGAAAAAATAAGGGACTAAAGAAAACAATTAGAAGTCTAAACAACTGAACAAGAATCAATAAAAATCTCTTTCATTTAAATGTCATGATAATACATATTAAGGCTAAATTATAAGGCCATATTAAAATAAAAATTCTAAAAGTTAGCAGAATGCAATAATAACATTCAAAGTTTTAGACTCCTCTGAAAAAAAACTGATTTATAATAAATTTGATGAATAACCACAATAGTAATAAAAGATGAAATGCTAGGAAATAAACACAATAAAAAATAACTATAAAATACTCTACACAAAAGTAACTTGAAGAATGGAAAGAAGTAATTTCTTCTTAGAATGGCTATAAATGTTATGTATATCAATCTATCTGCATTTATTTATAAATTGAATGTTACTTAACAATAATCTTTTGCATTGAGCTAATAATCATAATCATAAGTTCAAATGAAACTATATATATATATATATATATATATATATATATATATATATATATATATGCAGAGATGAATACATACAGGATGCATAAACATCCTATTATGCATTGGAAATAGAAGCCAGATCAGTCTACATATTGACAAAATAAAGCCGGAAGTCTAGAATTTGACCAAATTACATTTAGAAATATGTTATATGAATGATGCATAGTGGTGCACATCAGTAATTCCAGCATTCAGGTGTCAGGGGCAGGATAACTGCAAGTATGAATCCAACCTTATGATATAATAAGGCCCAGAATTGGAAGAGAAAGAAGAAGAAGGGGATGAGAAGATGGAAGTGGAGATAGACTATATGATGAATCTAATATCTCAAATTATTGGGCAAAGTTTACATTTTTACTAATTACTGTGAGAACAACAGCATGGTAATTCAGAAAAAAAATATTCCTCACACCATTCACAACAGTTTGTTATTAAATTGTTGCATGTCCCAAAAGTTTGTTAATTTAAAAAATATATATTTTATTTATCTATTTATTTGAGAGAAAGAGGGACAGAGAGAAAGAGAAAGAGAATGAATGAGTATGCCAGGGCAGACACTGCAAACAAACTCAAGATGCATGTGCCCCCTTGCACATCTGGCTTATGTGGATGCTGGAGAATCAAAAAGGGGTCCTTTGGTTTTGTAGGTAATTGCCTTAACTACTAAGCCATCTCTCCAGCCCCAGTTTGTTAATTTTTATTGTTGATTAATGCATCCTGATGTAGACATGTTACAGTTTGTTTTCTGTTAGCTATTCTATTAGAACACATCTCAAGTTTCAGTTTTTACTCTCATGAGTGGGTCTGCAATGAACATGCATGCTCAGGTTTCTCTGTAAACCTCAGTCTTTATTACTCTGGATAAATATCCAGGAATGTATTTGTTATGTGGCATGAGAGCTACATGTTTTATTTTTAAAGAAACTGACAAATTGTTTTCCAGAATGGTTGTGAAAATTTCCTATTCCATCAATAACACAAATAATCCAACCTAAAAATCTTACCTACCACTGCCTTTTCTCATCTTGAATATGATTCATTCTGCAGTTCTTATCACAATAACTCATTGTGGTTTTAGTTCAGTGTTCTCAAATGGTTGATCTTATGAAAGTACATTTCATGAGATTTTTTGCCACCTGAGAGCTATCTCTGAGTTTCTGTTCATGTTCTGTTCTCATTTTCTGATTATTTTGTTTGCTTACTATTAAGTTCTGATAGTTCTATTGAGAGATCCTGCTGGAATTGGAAACTGAGTCAGAATCCCATGGAGAACAAGATTATGGACCCCAATGAGAAGCTCCCACTACTTTGGCCAAAAGAGGCTACACCATAAAGATATCTCTTAATCATCAATGCTTATTCCAATGAACCTATGTTGACCTAACCTCATTCTCTATTGGAGAATCTTCTTTCTTTCTTTCTTTCTTTCTTTCTTTCTTTCTTTCTTTCTTTCTTTCTTTCCTTTCTTTCCTTTCTTTCCTTTCTTTTTTCTTTCTTTTTCTTTCTTTAATTCCTTCTTTCATTCCTTCTTTCTTTCCTTCTTTCTTTCTCCTTCCTTCCTTCCTTCCTTCCTTCCTTCCTTCCTTCCTTCCTTCCTCCCTTCCTCCCTCCCTCCCTCCCCTCCCTCCCTCCCTTCCTCCCTTTCTTTCTTTCTTTCTTTCTTTCTTTCTTTCTTTCTTTCTTTCTTTCTTTCTTTCTTTCTTTCTTTCTTCTTTCTTCAAGCAGATAACACATCAGACACAGCCCAGGTGAAATCATACAGGAATTTGCAAGATGAGCAACAGTGCTTCTTCAATGGCAAGCCCGACAATAAGTGTTAGGGTGAATGAAATGTATACACTGAGGATATGTATCGCAACATGTTAGAGCAGAAATCCAGAAGCTGCTGAGAGCTCAACACTAAAGCAGACTTAAAACACACCCATGACAGCTCAGAGAATTTTTCAGAAGAGGAGTGGAAAGATTGTAAGAGGCATAGAGTGGAAGGGAATGAACAGAGGCATTGTCTCCCTCCCTTACAATAACTGCTGCTCTCAATCTCATAACCACAACCCCATGGTGAACACCAGAAATCTAATTGAGAAGGATTCTCAGAAGAATGGAGACAGAGTGGAGGGAAATGATGGTACGAATTAATGATGAATCCATACAAATTTCCTACTCAATTAAAAAAAAGTATTTTGATAGCTTTTTTCTATATTCTAGATACTACAGCCTTGAAGGTTACATACATTGTAAATAGTCTTCCTCAATATTGAGCATTTTATCATCTTAACCATCTTTCAAAGAACAAATGTTTTCATTACATGTTGATGAGATCCTGTTTACTTATTGTTCCATTTTGCTATTCTTGTAATGCTTGGGAAGCAAGTTAAAGATGCCTTTGTCTAGCTCTTGATCTTGAAGATTTTCTTAGAGTTATGTAACATTTACTTACATTTTGGATTTAGAACTTCATTTATTTTGAGTTAGTTTTTATATAAGTTATGAGATGTAGGTCAAAGCTTATTTGACTTTTTAAAATTGTAACAGCACCATTTTTTCTTAAAGTTTTTTCATATACTTAGTTTTTTATATACTTTTTTCAAAATCACTTGGATATTTGCAGAACCCAGACAAGGAGAGAGTATACAAGAACCAAAGTATGTCACAGAGATCCACCATCCCCTTCTCTCACCTTCACCCTCCCACCCCAAGGTGAAAGCAGGAGATCTGCATTTACAAGGAATAGTGGCAGAGACTGATAGAGAAAGGTTTTCCAGGGAGCAAGTGCCTGACCTTCAGTCAGGACTCTCTGGCTATGGGACCAATCCCAAGAAACAAATAGAACAGGCACAGTCCCATAATCACCAGGTTAAATACTCTAGGTAGAAGTTAAAGTTACAGCAACATTACCATGACAGAAAAACTCGAAAGTGAAAAGTGATACCTGCCATGCAGAGGATTCAAAGCTTTTGCAGGTGTGTGTTGAAGATGGGAGGTGGGCATCATGGAGACAGGTAAGTTTCTACAGAACTTCTTCTCCCATATCTTTTGGAAGAAGAAAAATCTCATACAGCTCTTCCAGCTTTAGCCTGCCCTTAGGCTTTTAATGTCTGGGACTTCTTACCAGACCCTAGGTTATTTAAGGACTCCATAGACCTCTACTCACTCTAACATTTTCTGGGGGACCATATACTCTCCCACCTTCTCTGGGTACCAAGAAAGAGGCAGAAGTACTTCAACCACAGGAACCTGCATCATTGAGCAGATGACTGTGGTTGTGAGTTCTTGCCACTCATCCAAGAGCCAGGGGAAGCAGGGCAACTCGGGTCCTGCACTTGTTCACCTGGCTGCCTAGGTGGATGTCTGCTTTTCACCATGAGTCACTATTGTGTAGTGTGAAGATGCTGCTGTGAATACACACACACACACACACACACACACACACACACACACACATCCAGCTTTCCATGGGTATTTTCACTGCATGTCTATCATGTCTATGCCTGTATTACCATCCCATGTGGGCCCTACATGAACATTTACATTTGCTCTGAGAATATCAACATTTATGTTGTTCCAAAAATTGAAAACTGCTTTCCATCCTGTGTCCAGTTTCAGTAAATTCTGTCCAAAACATTCTTAAGTATGTTGGCCAGGTGCCCCACTACTCAGCTTATTCCATTTTATTTGTGAGACTTTTTTAACAAGTCAGTAACACCATTGTACCTTTACTATTTGTTGCTCTCATATTGTGAGTTTCTGCTAACCTATTGCCCATCAAAGATTGTCCTAAAGTGTATGTTTACTTCTATTTGCTCCACTTTTCCTAATTTATTTGATTTTTTTAACAAACATTTTCCGTAATACTCCTTTGATAACTATATGACCCATATCTTAGACTCTGTTCCATGTCTCTTGACTCTCGGAGTAACTTTTATTCAAAAGTGATGTGGGAGAATTTGAATGCTATCTATTTTATTACTTCTGTTTGAACACTATTAAAATAATCAACAAATTGATATTTTATTAAAAATATGCACACTTTTATAATATATACTTTCCAAGATTATTCAAATATTCCAGATTCGAAATTATTTTCCAAACACATAAAATTGAAATGGTTACAAAACTTTCTAAATTATTTTTACTGGGAAATAAAAATAACAAAAGAATCTTGCAAATTGGGTGTTGCAGTCAGGTTTGCACTGATGGTAGAAATCACCCAACCAAGAGCAGCTTATGGGGAAAAAAAGGGGTCTGTTTTGACTTACAGGCTCAAGGGGGAAGCTCCATGATGGCAGGGGAAAATGATGCCATGAGCAGAGGGTGGACATCACACCCTGGCCAACATCAGATGGACTATAGCAACAAGAGAGTGTGCCAAACAGTGGCAAGGGGACACTGGCTATAATACCCATAAGACCACCCCCAACAATTCTCTGCCTCTGGGAGGCTTTAATTTCCAATTGCCATCAGCTAGGGAGACTAGCATTCAGAACACCTAAATTTATGGGGGCTACCTGAATCAAACCACCACATTCTTCCTTTGAGCCCCATAAACTGATAACCATACATGATGTAAAATGCAATTCATTCATCCAACTTTAAAAATCCCCATGGTTTTTTATCAATTCCAATGCTGTTCATACATCTCATGGTCCAAGGTCTTTTAACTGAGCCATAATACCAAAAACAAAAAAACCCAAATCCCCCCAAAACCAATAATGACACAGAATAAACAAGCATACTGCAAAAGATGGCATTGGATATAGCAAAGAAATATTTAACAAATACAAGATTAAACAGGGCAAACACCAAACTCTGTAGCTCCAAGTCCAACAACTCTAGCAGGTGACATGTCTCCAAATCCAACAATTCTAACCAGCAACAAGTCTCTGGAGTTCCAATTCTGCCCCTCTAGCTAAGCTACTCACAGTCCTGGAAAACTTCCTCCAGGGACTGCAGCTTTCCTTAGCAGCCACCTCATGGTCCTGGTATCTCCACTGGGCCCCGACTGCAATCCACGGTTTATCCTCAGGGTTCTACCTGGTCTCTAAGCAGGCATCCAGAAACCCTGCTTTACACTGCCCATGGCCATTTCCAAAACGCAAGACCGTGTTGCAAACTCAATGACCTTCTCCTATACTCCACAATACCAGGTAGGGTGCCATTTGTTGATCTGGGGGCGGGGGGGGGGGCTAAAGCAGACTTTGAATAATAGGACACTCCTTGAGCACTCAGGGCCCTTAAAAACAGTACAATCTTCCTGTTACCCCAGTGCAGTTCAGCTGGCCCAGTCTCAAAGGTTGTAATCTCTCATACAATTATAGCTGAACAGGCAGCAGTTTTGGCCTAAAGATTTCTTTCTGTGTCATATCCCTCTGCACACACTAGTCCATTTCTACACACTGAAACCCTGCACAAGTTCTCAGGACATGGAAATAACAGCAAACTGCTTCTGTCCCAGTCCAATCAAAGCTCTTTCTCACCCTCATAAGCCAAACCTCACAGTCCTTAGTTCTTACTGCATTCAGGTCTTTCAACTCTGACCAGAATAGTCCATCAAGCTGTACTTACAGCACTGCAATGCGTCTCTTAGGCCAAGGTTTCAAATCCTTCCACATTCCTCTTGAAAATCAGCTCCAAAAGGCCAAAGTCTCACAGTCAGGTGTCTAGCAACAATCCCACTCTTCGGTACCACTTTACTGTTGTTGTCAGATTCACAGTGCTGTCAGAAATCACCCAACTAAGAGCAGGTTGTGGGGAAAAGAGGAGGTCTATTTTTGGCTTACAGGCTTGAGGGGGAAGTTCCATGATGGCAGGGGAAAACGATGGTGTGAGCAGAGTGTGGAAATCTCCCCCTGGCCAAAATAAGGCACAATAACACAATAGCAACAGGAGTGCGTGCCCAACACTGGCATGGGGAAACTGGCTATAACACCCATAAGCCTGCCCCCAACAATACTCTGATTCCAGGAGGCTTTAATTTCCATTTGCTGTCAGCTGGGGAGACTAGCATTCAGAACACCTAAGTTTATGGGGGACACCTGAATCAAACCACCACAGTGGGTCATTGTACGATACAGAGTTTGTGGTCTGATTTATACATTCCTTTTACTTCCTGGTTGTAATGGTATTAGTCTCCTTTTTTGCCAGGTATAAGACATCTCTCACAATTCAACAGGTAAGAAACCTCTTTCTCTCTCTCTTTAATTCTTTGAATGTATTTACTTTTACCACTCTTCTTTATTAAAGTTAAATCTTTTTAAATTATTTATTCATTCTTTTTAAAGCAGAGAGAGAGAGAGAGAGAGAGAGAGAGAGAGGGAGGGAGCAAGAGAGTGAAAGAGAGAGAAAAAGAGATTGAGAAAATAGGCAAACCAGGACTTCCAGCCACTGCAATCGAGTCCAGATGTATGTGCCACTTTGCATCTGGTTTTACATGGGTACTGGGGAATCAAACCCAAGTTGTTAGGCTTTGCAGGCAAGTACCTTAACCACTGAACCATCTCTCCAGCCCCAAAAGTTAAAGTCTTAATACAAACCTGTTTTCTAATTTTTTTCCTCCTGCCTCATGTCCAGAGTGTTCTTGGAACTGTAGTTATAGGTGTATACCATCATACCTGATTTCATTTACTTTTTATATCTGGGCACCAGAAGAATTTACCTGATTATTGTTAGATATTTTTAAGTCAAATCAATCAAAAATTGTATATATGATAGGTTCAATTTCATTGTTTTAGGGGTACAAGATACCTTTGTGCCCTCTGTCATTTCTAAATATTTAGTCTAGCTGCATCCTAGCACCATCTGGGTCACATCCCAAGGGTGTGTGTATGTGTGTGTGTGTGTGTGTGTGTGTGTGCGTGCGCGTGCACACATGTGGTATGTTTTTGGTCTCCGTATTCTGTGATGGTTTAGATACTTATCTTTGAGTGATCTAGTTATTACAATGCTAAAATATGTCTAGATATTTGATACCTTTTTTAACTGCAGCCTTCATAAGATTTTATTTTCCCTTTGTCTACTTAAAATTGTAAAACTAGCTTTTTATTGGTCAAAAATTTAAAGACATGTAAATAGTTGGGAAACTATGATAGCTTAACAATATTGAACTTTCCTATATAAGAACGTTAAGGATATATGTATTCATCTGATCCTTTACAAATCTTTTCACGAAGAGTTATGATATCTCATGAGTTGTGAATGCATCTTTCTGTAGACTCATCTCTATGCCTTATTGCACATGGCATTTTAAATTATTTTTTAAATGTATTGATTTATGTGCATCTGCAAATATATGCTTTTGGCTTGTGTCTGGGTGTACATCAAAGTATCTAGTTCTTGAAAAAGAATGAATGATACATGTGTCACTTTGTGAGTAGCTTGATGTGGGTGCTGGGGAATTGAACCTGGCCTGGGATGGCAAGCTTTGTAATCAAAATTTTCCTAAATATTTTTACTTTTTATTTGTTTATTTAAAAAACAGTAACACATACACCCACATATACAAACACACATGCACACACAGAGACAGAGAGAGAGAGAGAGCAAGCAAGGGCAAGAAGAAAGAAAGAATATGGAATATCAGGGCCTCCTATAACTGCAAATGAACTCCAGATGCCAACCCTGTTTGAGCATCTGGCTTTACATGGGTGCTGAGGAATTAAACCCAGGCTTTCAAGCTTTAAAAGCAAGTGCCTTTGCTTGCTGAGCCATCTCTCCAGCCCCCTATAAGAAAGCTTTTTCAACCACTGAACCAGCTCTTGAGCTCTAGTCCTTAATTTTATTTTTATTTGTTTTTACTCTTTTATGTAGAAGTCATTTGATACATTAATATTGGTTATTTACCCAGAAAAATTTTTAATTATTTTAGAATTAATATTCATATATATGAATATACATATATATGTATATATTTAGTTTGGGATTTACAATTTGACATTTTCAAAAAACTAATTTCAAAGCTGGGTGTGGTGGCGCACACCTTTAATCCCAGCACTCGGGAGGCAGAGGTAGGAGGATCGCTGTGAGTTCGAGGCTACCCTGAGACTACATAGTTAATTCCAGGTCAGCCTGGACCAGAGTGAAACCCTACCTCGAAAAAAAAAAAAAAAAAAAAAAAAAAAAAGAAACTAATTTCATTAACTAGACTCATGAAAGGCTGATTTTTATTTTTCTGTCATATTTTATTTTCTGAAATAACTGCCTTCATTATACCTTAAAGTACTGTTGCTATAAAATACAGCTTGAGCTGGACATGGTGGTGCATGCCTTTAATCCCAGAATTTGGGAGGCAGAGGTAGGAGAATCGCCGTGAGTTCGAGGCCACCCTGAGAATACAGAGTGAACTCCAGGTCAGCCTGAACTAGAGTGAGACTCTACCTCGAAAAACCAAAATAATAAATAAATAAATAAATAAATAAATAAATAAATAAATAAATAAATACAGCTTGAAATCACTCATGTTGGTTCCTCTTGTCATTTCTTCTCAAACCTGTTTTATCAATTCTTGTCTTTTGCTTTTTCATCTAAATTTTAAAATGGGCTTTTATAAATGTACAGAATAAAGGTCTTTGACATTCTGAGAGAACATATGTTAAACAATATATCAGTTTGGGAAAAATTAGTGTATTTAATATATTAAGGCTTCCAAAGTATGGTACTGAGTATCTCTATTTATATCTCTGATTTTGGTATGCTAATTTTATTCATATTTTGTTAAATATATACTTAATAATTTTATTTTTCTTTTCAATGCTCAATATTTTAATTCTCAGCCCTTACATGTTCCTTATTAGTGTACAGAAGCACACTAAATTATTGTTGTTGCATAATACATATTGATATCTTGCTAACCTCACACACTTAGTATACCTTTTTCTGTTTTTCAGAGATTTATTATAATTGATTTCTATCTAGATTATTGTTTAACTTTAAAATAGTATCTGCTGCATTTATTTCTTAACTATTTATATTCTTTTAATTTTTTTCTTTTTATTGCATCAGTTGGAATGTTAATGAATATGAGTAGGAAGACCAATATCCTATACTTATTTCTGATCTGAGCAAGTACTTCATTCAGTCACCTTTCAGATTGTTCATAATAGATTTTGTGAAGGTCAGCTTTGGAAAGTTAACTATTTTTTATTAATGTTTAGAGAGATTTTATTAGAATAAAAAAAGGAAAGGGGAGACAGTATGAAGAGCTCCTACCTATGAGAAGCAGGAGGGGGTAAAGCCCCGAGTTAATTTTTTTTTCTATTCATATTCTTCCCAAAGTTTTTCTCACAGAAGGATGGCTTTGTTTGCAAATGAATTTTTTCTATAGAATTACATAGTTTTCTTCCTTTGCTCATTAATATTGTAAAATATATTAGTGATATCCGATTACTAAATCTGCCCTGCATCTCCGAATTAAGATCTAGTTAGCCGTGTATGACAATTATATTATAAATAGTTTACAGGCTGGAGAGATGGCTTAGTGGTTAAGGCACTTGCCTCCAAATCCAAAGAACTCAGTTTCAACTCTCCAGGACCCACATAAGTCAGATGTACAAGGTGGTGCATGTGCCTGAAGTTCATTTGCTGCAGCTGATGGCTCTAGCATGCCCATTCCCTCCTTCTCTCTCTCCCTCTTTCTCTCTCAAATGGATAAATAAAATAATTACAAAATAGTTTATATATTTTTAAATTCTATTTACTATTTTTTATGTATTTTCTACAATATGCATGAGGGGTATCAGAATACCATGTTCTTGTATTATCTTTGCGATGTTGATGTCTTGTTAGTTCTAATCTTATAATATTAATTGAGAAGTGTTCCATCTTTGTTCCACTATTTTCTAAAAGTTATTTTATAGAGTTTGTGGTATTATTTTAACTTTTTTTTTTTTTTTTTTTTTGGGTTTTCCTAGGTAGGGTCTGACTCTAGCTAAGGCTGACCTGGAATTCACTATGTAGTCTCAGGGTGGCCTCAAACTCACAGCAATCCTCCTACCTCTGCCTCCCGAGTGCTGGGATTAAAGGCGTGCGCCACCACACCTGGCTTTATTTTAACTTTTGATACATATGAGTCTTTTCTAGTAAGAGAGTGCAAATAGAGAAGAAGAGGTGTTAGAAGTATAGAGATCAGGAGTTCTCTTGTTTGCAATAAAATGTTGGATGTCCTGGACATGTAGACAGTATTGGAGTTGAGACTTAATATTTTCTGACTAGCATAATATCAATTGCTGTTAAAAATAATGAGAGCTTTTAATGGGATATGAGATTTTTACAGGATCTTAAAGCATTTTTTCTTACATCATTTAGTAATTGAATAGGGAACATCCAATATAGGGAATATTATTGGGGTATCAGAGTGCACAAATCGACTTTGTTGTGCCTTTTGATGTGAACTTCTGAGATTTTTACCTGAGAATTTGCAAGCCAGACGTAAACGTTAAGGAAGTTGGCATAAATGCAAATTTGGAAATACTCTATTAAAAAGAAGGAACTGCACTTTCAAAAATGCTACAAAATGGAATTAGAGTAGTGGAATTATCAGGTTAAAGAAGGATTTAAGGCCAGGCGTGGTGGCGCATGCCTTTAATCCCAGCATTTGGGAGGCAAAGGTAGGAGGATTGATATGAGTTCGAGGCCACCTTGAGATTACATAGTGAATTCCTGGTCAGCCTGGGCTATAGTGAGACCCTACCTTGAAAAACCAAAAAATGAAAAAAAAAATAAGAAATAAATTTAAAAAGATACAAAGCCATATCTCATTGTGGAAAAAAAAAGAAGGTTTTAAAAGAGAAAATTACAGTACATCTAGTTTTGCATATTATAATTGGTTTTAATTGTGATAGGTTTATTTACAGCCAGCAAGATGGAAGTGATAGCAACATGTGGAGTGAGTTGAAAATTGTATCTCTTAATTTAACATACTTTGAATAGTTAGCTACTTATGATTGGCTATGACAGTAAATTATATTTGCTTTAAACATCAAGTTAGATTATACTTCGTTGTGTACATAGAAACATTTAAATCAAAGTACACACACAACCAGCTTTTGGTCAAACCAAACAGTGACCTTAAAAACATGATAACTGAATGCAGACTTTGCTCCTAAGGTCAATAATATCCAAAACGGAGTATGCTATAAAAGTCGTTATTTGTTTAAGTGTCAAATTGGAAGACAATTTATGGTGTTTACTTACATTAGTGTTCAATTTACTGAAATAATTGATGACAGATGTGGTCTCTGTAGCCATAGCTGTGTCTTTATGAAATGTACACTGAAATAATTAGTAAAAGGGGTGAAATAGATTTGCTAACCTTAAATGTTTCAAATTTCTCTATTTTTAATGGCAAAACAAGTATTAAAATGGTAATAAATAACAGTAGACTAGAGCTCACAAATATTGTTTGTTTATTTACTGTTCATTAACTTTTATGTGTATATGTAGTGGTGTGTGTGTGTGTGTGTGTGTGCGTGCGTGCGTGAGCGCTGTATATCCATGTCTATGTGTTGATATGCACATCCTGTGTACTCACAGAGGTCAGAGGAAAAGGTTGGGTTTTTTCCTTCCCTGTCACTCATCCACATATTTCCTTGAGTTATAAACTCTCTCTCTCTCTCTTCTCCCTCTCTCTCTCTCTCTCAATAGGGGTCACTATTTTTTTTTAGCTCAAGATATTTTCTGGTCTCTCCGCACAGGACTGGGGTTATAGGCATGTGTGGTGATGCCCAGCTCTTTATGTGGGTGTCATGGATCCAACTCAGATATCTCATCCCCTGCTTTGGGCCCTCATGATTATGTGAAAAGTGCTCTTAACTGCTGAGTCATCTCCACTGCCCATGTTTTTATATTATTCTTTTCACCATTTTTTGTGTATTTGGCATTACTTTTATGCAAAATGTATTGTTTTAATAAATGAGTACCACAGTAACTGGAATGTACAAATGAGCTCTTGAAAGATGGTTAGCCATTGGTTTTCCTACTCTGTGCTTTATTTGTGTCAGACTTGCAACCCTGAGGTATTAATATTATGTACCTCATATTGTATTAAGATGTCAACATATGCAGGGCACCCACAGCAGTGTCCTGGATCATGTTAAGCACTCAGTAAAAACTGGCTTCCAATGTGTGTTGCTATGGAGAGGGAAGGACTTAAGGGGATGGCATTGTATATATGTAAGCAGAGGAACCGATTACAGAGAGGGGAAGAGATTGTGTAAAAGAAGGGTGGGGAGGGTCGATCAAAGTTCAAGATATTCTGAATAAGACATATGAAAATCTACTTTTATGAATAATGGCACATCCAGAAGCCATAGATTGTTACTAGAAAATTTTCAGTGCCAGGGATAGGATACTTTCCAGTAAGTTGTTGGCCAGGGAGGTCCCTGTTGCCCCCAAAACATTATAGGCTATTGCGAAGGCCCTTGGTTTCCCTCAAGAAACAGATGGTAAGATCCTATTGCTGAATACTTCGCATACCTGAGTGGCAAGATCACTGAGAAATCAAGCTGGTGCTGAGCAGAAAACCTTTTCCCTGTAGACCAACCAACTGAAAGCTGGAAAAAGCTGCACTGCATGCCACTCTGTGGGAGACAGAAGTCACCAGCAGTGAAAACAGTGGACACTGGAAGCCTCAAGTTTGGCCAGACAGGCCAAATAACTAAACAGGTGCAATAGTGGCATGTATGCTCTGGGGGAGACCAACTGCTCTCTAATTGGACTGGAGGCCTGCTCCATGGGAGGGAATACATGCCTGGTGCTGAAAACCTAATCAAAAGCCTATGGTAGGGGTATAAAGCCTTAGGGGTATAAAGCCTGCTGATTTCTGGCTAAATGTATATAATATTCCCATAAAACTGCCCTGAAAGAACTATACTTAATATTCATATTCATATATTAATGCTACTCTCACTTCTGATTAGAGAAGCTTCTCTTTTCAGATGGCAATGACCACTGGGATGACCCAAAAGCCACATAGTGCTAAGAAGGGACAGAGGAGTGTACAGCACTGAAACATCTCCATCACACCCTCCAAGGCTCAGGGTCCATTGCAAAAGAGGTGGCAGAAAGAATGTCAGATCCAAAGAAAAGGTAAGACTCCTTACAAATGCAACTGTCCAGACAGAAATTGGCCTCCATATCCATGACCTTGCAGTGCCTAGTAATACCTTCACAAGACCCTCATAATAGGAGAAAAATATAATGACATCAAAATAAACGGGTGACTAGAAGTTAATGTTTTAAGCAATGTAAGCATGGATTCAAACCCAGATTCTGCTTTTAGTTCCAATCATTTCTACTGTGACACATAGTAACTAGTTTATTACAGTAGTTTATTATTGTAAGCCTGCACAGTTTGATTACTGTAAATTCAGCTTGCATCTGCTGAACTCTGTGGAATAAATGTTTTGGCATGGTTGCTACATGAGATTCTAAGTTGCCTAGCTAAACAACCTGAAAAGTTTTATTTATTTGTTTATTTATTTATTTATTTTGTATTTCAAGGTAGGGTCTCACTCTAGCCCAGGGTGACCTGGAATTCACTGTTTAGTCTCAGGCTGTCTTTGAACTCATGGCAATCCCCCTACCTCTGCCTCCAGAGTGCTGGGGTTAAAAGCGTGCACCACCACACCCTGCTAACCTTGAAAGTTTTAAGTGAAGAGCACATCAATTAGACTTTGTGCTTGACAGGAGATTAAAGGGAAAAAAAATCAATTCCAGATGTAAAATGTTGAATAGAGATTTTTGTTTTCTTTTAATTTTGGTGCATCTAGGGTGAACCCTTTTCTATTTCTTTAGCTGATCCAATCTTCTGCATTTGGTTGACTGTTGAATGCATTGATGAGTGAGGGAGGCATTCAATTCAGCCAGAATCCCCAGCAGCAAGGTCAGTGGACAGATTCCTCTGCTGGGAGGGTGGGGGTCTTTGTGGAGCACTTGCCTCCCAGCATGAGCGCTTTTTTTGAGTATGCAGCACACACCCGCTCAGCCTGAAGCTGGCAGTTAGTACACACACACACACACACACACACACACACACACACACACACGGAGAGAGAGAGAAAGCAGCACGTTCCCCTTAAGTGAGGCAGCATTAGCAACTGCAGTCCCAGCTTCCTGGGCTGAGAGCAGCGGCCACTGCCTGATGTGTTGGAGAGGAGATTATTCGCGGGAGTGCAGTTTCCAGGAGGCACTCTGCAACACACAGCTGTCACAGCTTGTGGCAGACAGCTACTTCTTTCCAGCGGTTTCCCCAGCTCTGGCAAGAGGGCATCCTCTTCCCAAAGCCAGTCAGCGTGGAGAGGAGGTGGTTCCGTGCTGAAGGTAAGACTCTGCCTAGTTGCTGGCTTCCTAACCAGCCAGCTGCCTCACAAACCGCTCCCAGGTAGGAGCTTTCAATTTCTTCTTTAGGCTTTGGGAAAATCCTCGTAATCTTACCATTTGCTTTAACTGAGAAAGTCTTTCCCACTGACAGAGACAGAAAAGTAAGGGTCTTGGGAGTTCAGCAGTTATTTTTCTGATGAAAGTTTGAGTGTCGATTGTAACTCCAAGTCTCTCTGCCATCCCGACCCATGTACGCAACTCGAATTGGCAGCTGCATCTGTGATTGACAGGAAACTTCTCATTTGCCAGAAGTGCATGATGCTAAACTTTGAGTCAGTTAAGAATTGTTATGTAAGGCTTTGTGTGTAATTTAAAATCCTTTAGATATTCTTTCCTTCTGCTGGGAAAAAACAAACAAAAATATCAGCCTTGTAAAATAAAATCCAACCAGGAGAGCTCTGGAATCAGACTCTTCAGCATTTACCATGTGGTGGTATAGGCTGGAGTGAAAGTTGCTGAATCACAGAAGTTTAATATTCATGCAAATTGCTGAAATTGTCAGAAAGAGCCAGGAATCAAATGTCTTTTTCTCTTTTGCATTCTTAAATAGATTTGGATGAGGTGGATTTGAAGAAGGGAAGGTTTTGATTGATAAAAGTCAGTTTGTCCTGATAGAATGACTGATTGGGCTACTTCTTGCCCTTGGGATGCTAATTTCCATAAGTCATCACCTGGAACATTCCATGCCTATAAGTTTTGATTTACCAAAACTTCCAAGTAAAGAAAAAGTGGGAAAGTTAATTTTCTGTAATTTTTTAGAACGTCTGCTAGTTAGCATTCATTTTAATGGTTTATGAGCCTAATAATAACTTTGCAAGCTGAGTACAAGTGATCATAACAAAAAGTTGACACGAGGTCAGGATCATGTTTAAGTCACGCTCCTGTTTTCTCTGAGTGATGCGTGACTTCAAACAGAGGTTTGAATGAAGCTGTGGTAAATGGACAAATAGAGAACAGAAGTTAAAGTGACTTGCTACAGCATCACTTTGCATGGTACTCCACTTGTGATAATTTCTCTTTTCATTTCCCTTAAGTGAAATGCCTTCATGGCATGCTATGAATTTACCTGATGTGGATGCCCTGAGTTCCCATATGAGGATGTCATGTCCATCTAAGATTATGCTTGAAAGTCTAGATATCACCGAGGGTTAGGTGCCTCCTTGGATATCTTTGAGGGACCGTCCCTGGAGCCACAGGAAAATGTATGCAAGGTTGTCTGCATGGTGCCTCATTGGAGGGAAGAAGCACAAGCAAAAGTTCTCTTTCTTTTACTCATCATTAATGTGTAATGTTACTAATCCTTCTACAGAGTTCGATGGAGCCATTCCATACATCACATATCTTACCCTTACTTTTTGGTGCTGCCTGTGGTTTAATATAATCTGTCTACACTGGGTATTCATAAAGTAGTTAAACTAAATAGAAATATATATATACTTTTCTATGCAATGATACACCAGGAAAGCACAACTTTACTGGTTCCCCCTTCAAACTTAGATTCATTTTTAAACTCAGGATAAACCTGTTCAAATTTCTCTCTCCATGGTGCTAGAATGGCTGATGTCTAAGGATAAGGGATTGGCATTGCTCATATATGCGATCAGGAAATCAGAAGCAGCAAGTGAGACAGAGGGTGCAGCGTATTTGGAATAGAATCTTAAAAAGAGAGAGAAAAAAAGAGACTCTCTCTTTTTTATATTCCCTTGCCAAATATTTCAAGTTCAGTCTAAGAGATCCAAAGGCATGATTTTCACCAGGCCTTTTGCAGAGTTGAAAGGTAATCTAATTAAATTGTTGAGCTGGCTTCCCTAATGTGCCAGCTCCCTCACAATCCACTTACAGGTAAGCTTTTGCAATTTCTTGCAAGGTCTCTGTCACTCACCCTCCTCTCTGATGTAGATTTGTGAGGCAGGTTAAAGAGTCAGCCAGTTGCTTGCACATTATGGATTGCCATTCAGAGCTGTCTCTGCTGAGAAGGAATCAATTTCATTTTGTTTGGAGCCAGAGGTGATGACACCTCTGTCACCATGATGGCTTCAAGTAACCAGCTTTCTTAGATGTAAACCCAGTTTCTCCTCTACATCTAATACCCTTTCCTGGTTGACTTTGCAAATTAGCATTTGGGGGACATGAATATTTTAATAACTGTAAGAGAGGAATGAAAGTTAAAGAAGTGAGTGCCCAATGAGTGACAATGTTCACTGCTGTCAGGTCACAGACATATCAGGTCTCACCCATCAGTGGTTTAGTCCACAGATATGTCTACATACGCATTTTGATTTGATAGACCTATGCTGACCAAGCTAATGGAGGGTTGAGGGGAAAGGAAGTACTAGAAAAAAACTCATCAGTTTTCATGAAAGCAAACAGGTGTTGAGTAATGAGAAAAATCATGTAGTTATGCCCACAAGCTCATGTTCCCCAAATTGCCTCGGATTACACTATCTCTGACAATGGCATAATGTATGTACCCTTCAGGGCTGCACTGAGTGAGAGCTTTAAATTGGAGTGAAGAGAAGAAAATGCTCAGTAGTTTCAATATTGAAGAAAATTAGGATCCAGATGGTAATGCTTTTTATAGTAATACATTGGATGGTGTTACAAGCTTCTATGGCTACTTCCCTATTATAATCTCTCTATTAAACTGCAGTTTGGTGGAGAGACTGATGGTAAGGACATCTTTCAAACCCAGGGAAGTAAGACTCCGCTTCATGTTAAACTTTCCATCTTTGCCAGCTTATGATCATTTCCATAGTCCTTATTCTCAATTCATTAAAAATAGATACTATGATTTACTGGTTTTTTTTCATGGTAGGGTTTCACTCTAGCTCAGGCTGACCTGGAATTCACTATGTAGTCTCAGGGTGGCCTCAAACTCATGGTGATCCTCCTACCTCTGCCTCTGGAGTACCGGGATTAAAGGCATGTGCCACCACACCTGGCTTGATTTACTGTTTTTTAATGTTTATTATTATTATTACTAACAAGATATTTCATATGGAGGCATCATGTGCTGGTACCCTGTTTTCCCTCATCCCTGCTCCCATTTCTTTGGGGACACTATTTCTGCCCATGACTCTGATTTTTCCCTGAGTGTCTGTCATACATTTTGGAAGAATGTGAAAGTCTGTACAGGGACACAGAATAGTTAATAACATCTCTGATAAGAACTTTTAGCAGTCACCTTTCTGTATCACATGATGCTTATTCAAGACTCCAGGTTTTGTCTAGAAGTTTTTTTTTTTCTCTCTCTCTCTCTCTCTTTCTCTCTCTCCCTCTTTTTTTTTTCCCTTGCTATACTCTGTAGAGGGAATATTACTGCTTTTAACTCCTGGGGCCAAGGTGGCATCTTGCTCAAGCATAGGAATAGAAAGTGGGCCACCTAGTGGTGCAGAATAGTAATTTTCATCTTAGTTCAGTCAAGTTGATTGGCAGGAAGGATATAACTAATTTTCTGTTATATTTTCAAGATGTTTAGGTGTATGAAAGAACACTTTAATTTCACTTTCTAAATTTAAAATAATTTTAGTTCAAAGCACACTCGTCTTCATTCTGCTTTATATTTAATTTGGCATTACCTGTCCTCGTATTTTCCACACTTGTTTCTTATATGCACACATTTTCAAATTGTTATGTAGTTTTCCATATATTAAATGATATACATATATTTATGGGTACTAATCATATCTCAGTCCAGAAAATACTTCATAAGTAGATCACTGAAATTATATATGTCATATCTGGTAGTTATAGTGTACTTTGCATAGCTTCTATACAGACATACTTTATTATATCTTTATGTTAATAGCTGAAGAAATTTATATATATATATATATGGAATAAATCAAAGAAAAACTGTAATACACATACACACACATCTATATGTTCTAAAGCAAATAAAAAAAAAACATTATCTCCAGGTGGATGTAAAGACTCCAGTTTAGCTAAACTACCAGGGTTGCCATGCCCTTGACCTCATTGCTATATTCCTTCTCAGTAACTCACTTTTCTGCACTATGGACCTGGCACTGGCATCAGGTGAGAGACTATGTCTCATAGGTGAAAGCTCTTATTTGGACATGATGTTGAGTCTATGAATTAGGGAATTGGACTTCCCTAAACATGTGTCACAACTGTGAAGGCACAAAGCAAATAAAGGTTATTCTAGATGGTGGTTTCCAATTTAGAAGAATCTGATGCAGGATCAAAAACAAACGAGTTTGTGAAATCAAACAGAATGTAAATTGGTTTATCCATTAATTTGTGACTTAATAAGTGTGGTCTTTGGGGAACATGCTGGGTAGCATCATGTGTGTAGATTTCCTTGTTGGTGCTGAAAGTAGCTTTCTTTGTGGTGGTCCCATCTTACCCATGCTATACTTACACTGACACCATTTATGTAAGCAATTAACTTTCTAAACTGTTAACTATACATTCCTTTTCTTTAAAAAATGGCAGAATATCATTGTCTTCAAGTTATTTTTCACATGTGAGCAAGCTATAGTGTGAAGTATGAAAATATATATATAAACTAATAATTTCTTATAGTCCCTGGAAATTATGAAAAATACCATTTGCTTGACATAAAGGGACCAAAAGTCTAATGCCTTGTTTTAGTCAGTATTCTTGGAGTCAAACTGAGTCCAAGGAACCTTGCTATTCATTGAGTGCTAACCCCTATACTACTGGGAGGAGAGCTGAAGAATATCTTAAAATATTAATAATGTACAGTATTCAAGCATTTCTAGAATAACCAAGAAGGATGCTCCAGAAATTTTTTATAATATAACAGTGGAGATTTTATCTATGTCAACTGTTGGAATACAGTGTGGACTAGGAATTGATTTTTCATAAACCCATCTTCCTTTTGTTACAGAGTTTCTAAGCTAGAGCTTGATTAGAAGTGTTTATTGGAGCCCTTTAATAACCAACAATATATTAAGCACCTTTCTTAAATTCTTTACAATGGACACATCATGTCTTATGGGTTTCTTTAATTTTAAGGTGACAGTTTCCAACCCTGTGTTGGCTATTGGTTCTCCACAGTAACTTAGTATGTATTTAACTTATTAATAATAATAAGGTGTTCTGAACCCCTTACTGTTTTCTTTAAATATAGCAACATTAATGACATGATATTATATATGTGCATATATAATATAATCTATATGTAACATGATAATAATATTTGGTACTGAATTGGAAATATATGTCCAGTGCTGCTACCTCACTCTTGATGTGTAGCATCATTTTAAAAGGATTAAGATATTTGCTTGACAACAGTAAAAAATAATTTTTAATTGATGGGATGCTGTGTTAACAGCTTTTAAGCTCAAGCATTTCTACCTACCCCAAGTGTAAAACTGTATTTTGTCTGTGATTCAAGAAATATGACATAATTAGCTGAATTAAGTACCAAGTCTGTAGCTCAGGTTCTGTAGAACAAGGAAAGCTAACCATGAAAGGAGAACTAGGAAATACCAGATGAACTCATATGCCCATCATATGTGCTCATCATAAGACCCAAGGGGAAAATCTTCTTGAACACAGGCAGACATGGAAAACCCTCTGCTTTTTCTTCTGATTTTAATAACCATCTTGAAACACAGCCTAGGTTTTCTTAAGCTTTTCCGAGGTCTCATGCTTGTAAATTATGACTGATCTTTCTGTTCAGCAAATTTATTCTATATTCCAAAAACAGCTTTGCATACAATGAAAATACTATATAGAAGAACACAGTATAAGTACATTAAACAGAGTGAGAACCTAAAGAGTCACATTAATCCTTACTTACCTTCATACACTTATGGGGATAAAGGAAAACACAAGCAACTTTAGCAAATATAGAAAACTTGTGTGTCCTTCCATCAAACGAAAAATGCCTCATATTTATAACTTAAAATTGAGTTTTAACATTGCTGTTCATTATACATCAAACCATATCCTTCCCATTAATAGAGGCATTTATCGTGTGCAAAACCATTTTAACCATTAAGTATATTGTCTTGTCTGAGCTCATGTCAATACATTAAATACAATTGAGGTTAAGGACTCTCATTTAAGTCATTGTTGCTCAAACCTTCAGGATAATACTTTACTAATGAACCCATTTACCCTCTCTTAATAACAGATTCTCAAAACTTCCCACAAACAGAATTCTCATCTAGGATTTCTGGGATGGTACACAGAAATTATTGTTTTCATTCTTATCATCATTATCACAGCTGGTAGGCTCTGAGCTTCACCCTCATGGGTTACCCTGGGTCTTGTGTGAAGCAGGTACATTGTTTTATGAATTGAACTAACTTCAACTGACTATAACCTACTTACTGAGAGCTTTGTGTTTGCTTGTTGTTGCTTCTCTCTCTCTCTCTCTCTCTGTGTGTGTGTGTGTGTGTGTGTGTACATGTGAGCCACAATATCTTATGTGGAGGTCAGAAGACTTCCCCCAGTTTTTGATTCAACTCCTTCTACCTTGTTTATGAACTAAAGTCTCTCCTGTAGTCTTTTTTTTTTTTTTTTTTTTTCCCTGCTGAAAAGTCCAGTTGAGCTGGACTGAAAGCATCTGGATTTCCTCGGCTTCCCTCTTGTTGCCTTAAACAAATTGGGATTATGGAGAGCCGTGTCACTTTGCCTTCTGTTTGCATGGGTGCTAGGGGATTGCACTTGGTCAGCAAGCTTGCAGAGGAAACCCCTCTGAACACTGAGCCGCCACCTCCATCCCCCAGTATTACCGAGGGCTTTTCTAAAACCAGAGCTGGGATCTTGTTCAGCTTTAGCCCATCATCCCTATGAAATGAATGAATTTGCCAAAGCGGCCTCTTTTGTCATCAGAATTCACATGCTTGACTTTGAGTGGGATGGAGTCTAACATCTTGCCCAAAGTCTCATACATTTTCTGCATACCCTGGTAACTTTTTATCCCGTATTCTACCTACTTCTATCTGGTTGGTGAGGATCTGTGACCTTCAAAACTGTCAGTCCTTAGTGAAATTGTTGTCTCCGGAGATGGAGATTCAAATTGAAAGAAGTTTGTGTTTTGAGAAGACTTTCTACAAACTCAGATAGGATTCCAATAACCACTACTAGTTTTCTTAAAAATCTATGCAATCTGTATGCACAACAATCCATGTTAAAATTACATAGTAGAGTGGGCAATATACTTTGAAATTGTCCTGTCATTATCAGTTTTCAGGAGACTCATATTGTCTGGTATCTTTAAAAACAATTACCAAGGACAAGTTATCATGGAGAAGGCGGATAGGAGAAAACTAGCAGTGTCTGTTAGAGATTGAGGCTCCAGGAGAACCCAGTTACCAGCTTGTATGCCACAACAATGAAACTCTTGGCAAAAACGTCCGCTAGAGAATGATCCACAGCGCCTCCTGCTGCGCACAGTCTACTGAGCTACCTGTGTGGGCTGACCCAAATGGACTTGACGCTCAGGTGCTTCCTCCAAATTGGCTAGCCAGTCAGGTCTTCCCCTTACAGACCTGAATCTGATGCTATAAAAGCTGCTGTCTTTCAGCACCTCGCTCTCTATTCCCTGGACCCTGAGAGAGAGAGAGAGAGAGAGAGAGAGAGAGAGAGAGAGTGAGAGTGAGAGAGGAGAGAGAGAGGATTTCTCTCTCTGGGGTTCTTCACCTGTGCTGCTGGAACGCACATGACTCTGGCCTCTAACCCCACTAGGTGGGGGAGGGGAGAGCATTGTTTCTTGATCTTAACTTATTCACTTGCTTCTGTTTTATACTTTGGGTAACTTCTCACTGTCATTACTTGCATCATTTTTCTCTGATCTCTGCCAAATCTACCACGTGATTTCTCTTACCAATCCTAGGCTTTATACCTGTGTACTCAGTCTAAACTCCCAGCAACCATGAGTGTAACCCTCTCCATCATTCGTGTCTCCTCTGAATCTCTTCTGTCATATCTGTCCTCTCATTTTTTTTCCATTGAGCTTCACCATTTGTCCTCATAACTCCCACATGACAGGTAATTTCTACAAAAGGCCCTAGATCTACTTTGCTTGTGCATGTACTTTTACCTTAATTTCTTTTTAAAAGCCTCAGTTTCCCTCAAATCCACATGCTTGCAGCTTTACCCTAATTTCTCTTTGAAACATCTCAGTTTAATTTCTCTCCGTGTGTTTGTGGATGTCCTCCAGGTTTTTCCTCAAAGACCCTCATTTCTCTTCTGCTTTAATACTTCTCCTCTTCATGAAAGCACATGGTCGATGTCTTGTCTCTCCACATATACATCTAAGTTCTACTTTCCTTGTGCTTGCAGCTCTGTTTCGGTCCTTTCCCGAAGATGTCAATTTCTCTTAAATAAAATTATAAACTATCCAGTGTTTTCACACTGAGAGCATGGTTCCTATTTTCCACATGTTTAGCCTCCCTTCCTAGACCCCAATCACCCTTAAATAAACCCCACAATTTGTGATTTCCCCCTAAATAAACTTAATTCATAATTTATCCTTCTCACGTCCACTTTTGTTCTTCATTAAAGGTAGGAATTGACCCAAAACTTGGGGTTCATAAAATCTGAGGGAACCCTCCTGAATCCCAAAATCCTGCATCAATCTCAGCTTACCACTAGCAGGTCAGACACGTGTTCTATAGTTATACTCATTTCTCATTGCTTCCAATGACAAGTCTACATTTGGGTTGCCATTTATACATATATTTTAAAAAATGGGAAGCAAAACTATAATGTGTAATTTGGCTTCTTTATCATTTTTTTTCAAAAATTTCATCATTGACCCCAGACAGTAAATCCATGACTACCATAATCTGTTTTCCTTCAGGCATACCTAAATTAGTTTCTGAAATGTATTTTTATACTAAGGTTAGAGGTGTTATCACAATATTGATGGAACACACACACACACACACACATATGTATATAATTTTATGTATTTAAATGAATTTTGTCTAAAAAACAACATGGATACTATAAATTTACACCTATGCCATTCATCAAAAATTCACTGAACATTCAGTCAAGACTACAGAAAAAATATCTTAAGAAAACCTTTGTGTCAATCATATATATGAATATTATGAATACACCTTATTTTGTATAAATCCATAGTTAATCTAACATTTGTAGAAAAGTAAGTTTGAAACTTGACTCTTATTTGCTTGTGATATTTTGCTTTATAGAGAGCATTTAAGAATACATTATAAGCCATAATATATATATATTAGTCAGGAAAAGAAAACCAGAACAAGCATTAAAAAGTGCACTTGTGGTCATTCACAAAGAATAAAATCCCGCAGATGAAGGCAATGCTTTGTGCGGTTGTTAAACTAAAATATCATGAGAGTGAGAGGTAGCAGGAACACTAAACCTACAAATTACAGGAGTCTAGATAAAGTTAAGCAAAATGTAGATTGTAGTCAATATTAGTATTTTGTCTTTTCTCAAAACCATTATATTGCTGTATTTCTCCCTAGGGCTGTTCCCTGGAGACAGGTGAGGTGATCGTTTGTAGGATGGTGAATATTTGATACTGTTTCAAGTGTATTTTCTGCTTCCTGTAGGAAGAGAAGACCCAGAAGGCAAGCTCTGAAGGAAGGTAACAAGAGACTTTGAGCAAATATTACATAAATTCGGAGACTGCATAGTATATGGATGTGTAAGAACAAATCTTTTTTCTCAAACTCTGTCTCTTAGCCTTTTGCAGTCAGCATTTTACTCTCTGACAATTCAATTAAAAGCAATATAGAAAAACTATGTACACAAAGTTTTTCATAAGCTAAGGGAAACGTGGTAAATTTCGTTTACTTTAAGCACACTTTGCAGAACATCCTGAAAGATCACTGATATTTTCATTTTCATGGTCTCAGATATTTATTCTCCTTAACTCTGTGAAACAACTCCAAATTACGAGCCCTCATTGAAGGAAAGTAAAAAAGACAGAGAAAAGTTCTGTCAGGTTTTAGCATCCTTCTCATGTGATTAGGGGCAGACGGTCAGCTTGTGAGAGAAACGGCTTTTGCTTTCTTTCATTTCTTTCATCTTGTTACTAGAATGTGCATAATTTAATCCTTTGCCTTGAATAAGATTTCTAGAGGAAACAATTGAAACAAATGGATATGAGTTTAGTAAAATCAAAACAAGTACTGTGGGATGAGTATGAAGTTGCTATTTGGAAACTCCACACTCAAAGTGTCTCAGCACGGGTCATAAAAGGTGTGGCCAGGGCCAATATACAGATGATTGTGAATGGTGAGAATAAGTGTGAACCGCATTGGTTTACAAGATGTGAAGTGTTGAGCCTCAGAGAGAGGTAATGAGAGAGAGAGAGGCAATTCTTTATACGGCATCTTAAAGCATAGTGTGTGTATCATCTCACTTCCCATTACTTTCTTAGGAGCTCATGGCATCTCCACTTTCTCAGCCATCATGGGGCCAGCTGAATCCCTGACCAGCGGAATGTGTCAATACTGACTGACATCAGTATGGAGTGAGAGTTATAAGGGTGTCCATCTTGTATTGTGTATTTTAGTTGTGTGTTGTTAACTAGGTACTTGGTAGAGCAGTTCTGTCCTTAATACTTCTGAACGAATGTTTATTTCCAGCAATCCTACCACATGAGAATGTGTCTTTCATTTATCTATTTTATTTATAGCTTAGAAAATTAATCACCTGGGAAGTTAAAAAAAAAAAAAAAAAAACAAGTCCTAACCCATAGCCCATAACTTATCTGATAATTAGTAACTGAACTCGGACCAGACTGTAAATATCCTTTCATACCTTGATTTGAGAGGAAGTGCACCTTGTAGAAGTGTGCTTGAGTCCTCCAGGTGTTTTAAAAGTAGGAGAACACTTAAGTGCAGTTGTTTGGTTTATACCTACTGTATTAACTGGGCCATCCTAAGCAAGTTTCTTGTTGTGGATGGGTGTCATTAGATCCACTGTTTTGTACAGTCTAACATAATGAACCATGCTTATCTCTGGATGGTGTGCTAATACTACAGAGGTAAGCACAAATGTTTCCTGAGGTAAGGAGGTTGAGCAAGTGAAAAATGTACATATATTTTTGTCATATACTTGAAAAAATGTATATGGCAGGCACTTTAACAAAGCCATAAATATAAGCAGCTTGGCTGTAAGTAACCTACTAAAAGGCTTGACAATATTTGCAACTATTGACCTGTATTTTGAAGGAGAGATCCACAAGGACAAAAGGATGTGTAAAAGGACTCACAGGCCCTGAGGAAAGTGCCACATTTACAGACACGTGAGATATGACAACAATCCATCAACCCACATCTTTTCTTATGCTTTCAAAAGTGTATAGGAAGAGTCTGGGGAGATAGTTCGGTCAATAAATTGTAACCTCATCAGCAAAAGGATCTGAGTTCAACCCCGGGAAGCCAAGTAAACATGCTGGGTATGGTGAAATGCACTTGTGAACCTAGCACTTGAGAGGAAGTAACAGGGGATCTCTGGGCACACTGGCCAGCTAGTTAACATTCATGGTGAGTGCCAGGCCAATGAAGACAGACGAACAAACACGGGAAAGATGTGGTGACTCATAAGGGCAATCCCAGCCCTTAGTTAGGAACCTGATATAGCAGGATTGGTGTGAATTTGATGCCATCCTGGGCTCCAGAGTGAGTTCTAGGTCAATCTGGACTAGAATGAAACCCTGCTTCTAAAAACCAAAAGAAGACAAATAAATGGAAAGTGTTCTTGAAGAATGACAATGAGAAGTTGTCATCTGGCCTCCACTTGCATATGTACACAAGTGCATGCACTTCTAGATACAAGGTGTACCTACACACACACACACACACACACACACACACACACACACACACACACACACAGTGTGTAGGGGTGAATGCACAGCAAATACAGACAGTAAGGCTCTGATACTCCCACAACAAGCAAAACACAACTGCCAAGAGCTTTCTATCCCATAGTAAAATGTCAGTGACTACGTAAGCCAGGAAAAAAAGTTAAATACCCAAAGCTACCTCATGTCAACGATGTGCTGTGGCAATGACAACATGATGATAATCTGTCAAAAATATGTCACCTAATGATTAAAAATAATTGGATTTCTTCTTATTAGAAAGAGCAAAGTGCTATTATCCCATCTGTCAGTGGACTCTGTATTTTTTATGGGGGCTTCCAATAAGGAAAGGACTTCAAGGAAAGAAGAAATTTGAAAATGACAGAGAACACAGCTCCTCCCAGGAGCCGTTGTAAAATTTATCATGACAGTTACTCAAAAGCAGTTTGTACATGTGATGACTAGTTTGCTATTTTCAGTAGCACATCATACTAATAACATTTCAACTTTAATAAATGGCTATGTGAATAGTGATGCACCCTTGCTTTCCATGGTTCTCCTATAGTCAGTGGTATGATTTTAAACACATATCATTTAAATTAAAATCAGGGGGCTGGAGACCTGGCTCATAAGTTAAGAACCTTTGTTTGCTGAGCAAGCATCAGATCCTGAGGAGGCTTTAGATGGCCTGAGTTTGATTCTCTAGAGCCCACACAAATAGATGAGTGTGGCCACACAACTTAGTTCTGTAAGGAACAGAGACAGTGAAAAAAGACAGCTGTGGCTTGAATGAGTGACTCCATCTCAAGGAATCAGGCAGATGAATGCAAACAGGACACCTGACTTTGTTCTTATACATATCCCCACATGTCATGTGCATCTGCATACACATGTAGGCATTAAACACATACCACATCAAACACCGTTCATTCTCTTTCTACACACATGCATATCAGAAGAGAAAAATCAGGCTATTTAAATATAAATTAAAATATAATGTATTTTAGATTTATTGACTTGAGGAAAAAAGTAGTGTATGACACTAAAATGTATGACAGTTTTTATACTTCTAGATTAAATGAAAGTTCCTATTCTTCAAAAATTTGGAAATGTCTAGGTTGGCATATTTATGTCTTGTTTTATATATACAGGAATGACTGAAATCTTAGGAAGTATATGAAGGATTTCATAAGTACAGTATTGTACTATATATTTATTTCTCTATCTCAGTTTTCTATTCATTTTACTTTTATTTCTCCCTGTGGTTTTCCTGTACAAGGCAAAATATTTGAATTAAGTAGAAAAAGATTAAACTCATAATTTGGCCTGGCTCTGAATTATGTCCCTTTCATTGATTCAATGCATGGCTGAAAAATCATTATAAGTTATTCTATCTCATCACATACAAAATACAAGAAATGTTTATTTTATATTTTTTCCTAAATAAGAAATGGAATATTTTGAACAAAATTTTATACCTGAAGTATCAAAATTTTAAAATTATCTTTAATATCTATGGGACCCTAAATATCCAAAGATTATTATAATTAATGACATTTCTAACTTAGACAATGAGAAGTAATTTATCATTAATTGTTCATTAAAATTAGTTAAATTTTGAAGTGCTCAGGCTTATAGAAAGGTAATTTCATCAAAATGGGCAGACTACCAGTTGTAAGGAACAGGCAATGTCTCTGTGCATAATGTCCTAACTTATGGCTCTAACAATCTTTCTGTCCCCTCTTCCGTGAATTTCCCTGAGCCTTGTTGGGTTCATTTTAGGTCTACTTCAGTTATGAGGTCTTGGGAGCCTCTGTGTCTCTGGGTCTCTGGTTTGGTAGGAGTTGAGTGTTCTCTGTGTCTATCTCCTTCACCATTGTGCTGATGCCAGCCAGGTTCACCAAGAAAGCAGCACTCTTGCTCATTTCCCCAATTACTTTATGGTTTCAGCTGGGGCCCTGGTGAGGTATGATGGGTTGATTCTCTCCTCTGGTTCTGCATCCATCTGAAAAATAGTAACAAATACTCCAATGGAGAATGAGTTAGCACCAGATAAATGGCATAGCCATTATTATTTTAGAGAGAATTTAATAGGTCTAGGCCCTCTTGTAGCCCAAGGTTGGGGGGAGCTTGATATTGGAGAATGAACTTGTTATTTTGGATATGATTCTGACTTGTTTCCCAGTTCCAGCTATGGGTTCTTTTCCACTGTGTGGATCTGTTAGCCAATTCAAGAGCAGTTGGTTACCCACCATGGCTCTATGCCACTATTGCCCTTGGGTGAGCATGACATCAGGTTGTTTGCTGCTGAGTAGCATTGACCATGCATTGCTTGGAGAGATGTTGGCCATTTTCCCCCAGTACCTCATGTAGCACCTTCTGGCACTAGACAAGCTAACTGCCTGGGGACTAACTCTCTTCCAGATTCCAACCAGGTCTCTCCATGTTCTGTACCGACAGCATATGGTGTCTTCGGCAGTAGAGTCTTACCACAAACCTTTGGTAGGTAATCAAGTGCTCTGACAGAAGATTGATATCCCTAGTACACATGATCCACAATCCACATGGGGATAACTGGCATCCCAAAGAGGAAGGTTCCTTTGGAGGGGAGAGGGCAGGGAGGAGGCTAAGGATGGTATCAGCATGTGCTGTTTATACACTGAGTATGCACATAACTAATAAAATATAAATAAATAATAAAAATAATCAGGCTACATTTTTCTGATTTCTTGAACTATGAATTCTTAAGGTATGAGTGTTCTCCTATCCATCTTTCAATTCTTGAGCAGTGAATGCATTGACTAGACACATAGTAAATATAAAATATATTTTGACCAAATTAATGGGAAATTGACAATCATGAGAAGAGACTCTTTGGGTTCATTAAATCATATAGTTTCTAATCTGTTCAATGCAATGACTGAGCATCAAAAGAAATAGTTTATTTTAAGTACATTTTATCAGCATATCAAAGGCAAGTTAATAGCATCATATTTTTCAATAATGTTTTTATGGGAAGTTCAATAGTGTTTCATAGAGAAATGCTTCATTAATTACTGGAAAGCTATGGTTTTGTACAGTGTTGCTTTATTTTGTCTTGTTTTCAAATAAGAGACCAGAGCTGCTGTTATTGATAATTCAGATCACATAAGATTCAGCTATGGGATAATAACTGTGGCTGACTCTCTGATTCATGATATAGAAAGAAATTAAGATGTGATAGATGGATTGAATATGACTCATTTCCAGATAATTTTCAGTTGAAAGTTAATCCTAGAAGTTCTTAAATATCTCTAGACAGTAAATGGATCCTAACATGAATGTTTTAAAGCTATGTCCAAATTACTCAACAAATAGCCAAGTTATCCACCTACAGAAAAGACTTTTTCTATTCTCTACTCAATAATTCCATTTCACATAGTTCAAAATCATTTTAATTTTAGCCAAAGTTCTTATACATACTTACCCTTGATCTCCCTTTCCTCTTTTCCATTGAAAATATCCTTCCTCCAAACTATTCCTTTTCTCCTTCAATGCTTTATTTTTTTGTGACTGTCTTCTTCCCTAACAAAAAGAGGACACTGCAATACATACATATATAACAAGTCACAAATTGGGGTCCAAAACAGAACTCTTGCACAGTACCTAATCTAGTGATATTTCCCCACTAAATCAATTTCACAAGCTGTATGTTATGTAAAAAATACTTTAGATGGAAAGTACACATTCAAATAGAAAATATTAGGAATTCAATATTATTGAGTTTGTTTGAAATTCTATTTGATCAGAATATGAATCTCTTCTTTTACAATATTAAATAGAAGCTGCTAAAATTCTTTATGTCCTAATTATTAAAAATATATTATTATGTAGTTTTCTTTTTATTTATGCTATTTTATAATACACTATAATAATACACTTATCTGCTTGGATTTACTTCCAGGAGTCATGAAGTCCGGTGGATTGTCATGAGCAGAGGATGGGGCTTCACTTGGAAGATGGAAAGCTAGGCTGACAGTTAAGGGTTTTGTGGGGGTAGGTAAGATTTTCTGTTTCTGAGATCTGATCTTTTTTAACATCTTTAGTCAGGAAGTAGGCAATATGAATGTCAAGTGAAGGATTAGTATGTCAAAATAAAATAAAACAAAAGAAAAGATAAAAGTTGATTAGAAATAGACATGGTCATATGTTAGTGAAGGTGTTTTCATTTATATTATTCAGTAATTCAATAAATTAGTTCTTACTCTAAGCTTATGAAAGAGAGAGGAGTTAGAGAGAAAGGAGGGTAGGATAGGAGAAACAAAAGGAGGGAAGAGAAAAGGGGAGCACAGGAGAGGAGAGAAAGCATCTAAACTACAGGCTTTTGTTAGAAACTTGATCTCTTTACAAACCCACATATTTCCTTTCAACAGTGCTCCATGACCAACTCAGAGATGATCATTCCTATGTATTTTTAGGATGACTCAAGTCTTTGCATTGTTGGGAGAAGATATCAGGAATAATATCACACTGTGAAGCAAATGTTTTTGTTATAAAAATCTTTGGAATGTATTTAGAATAAAGAATCAAGCTGGGAATAGACTCAGAGTGAAATGCCTACAATTTAAAGTGGATCAAGTGACCTTTATACTTAAAATCTTTTGACTACTTCCCATCATATTCCAGATTAAGCACAGATCTTTGATTGTCATGGCTTTACTGCTGGTTAATTTTGCATAAAACCACCACTCTCCAATGGATACTTTTATTCCAACTTAGGAGTTACCATTCTTTTTCATAATCCATTATTGTTTCCTCAGAACATATATAGTTTAGTACTTTACCTATTGGAAAAATTCAGTGATTACATTTACCTGGATTAGGCAATAATACTTCTTATCACTTTCACTGTACCCTATAACACAATATCATTTGTTCCTTACTTATCATAACTGAATGCCAACTCTATATTCTGGGGGGGAGTTAGCCATAGTCCCAGGCTGGTCTCAAACTCAACAATTCTTATAACTTTTCCTCTTGAATGTTATGATTAAAGGCATGGTAGCTTTTATACATCTCTAAATAACAAGGGCCTTCTGGGAATTAGAGATTTTTGTCCAAGGTAGCTTTCATTTATTCTTCAATATGGACTCTGAGTTTATATATATGAATTACTAGGTCAATAAATTATTGAATGTATGTTGCAGACACAGTCACCACTACATCTGATACTTAAACATGACATATTTTGTGAGTACACACAGATACCATACTTACAATAGTGCATTGGGATATCCTAAAGTGGGTTTTATTCCAAGATGATTAATTCTAATAAATTTGCTTCCCCTGATAAGAAGATAAAATTGAAAAATTCTAACCCTCACATATTCAGGGAGTCCATTTCATTTTTCCACTTCCACATATATTTTTGTTGTAAGTTTGATTCATTTAAATATGAGTTTTTTTTTTCAAAAATGAAAAGCATTCAACAATAGTCAAGATAGATCTTGGCTCATCTATTCCAAAACTACTGTCTACATATCTTGTTAATTTTTTTATTTTTATTTTTCTTGTTTTTATTAGATGTACATATTTTGTATGTAAGCAACACATGTTGGTACCATCCTTTCCCTCCTCCCTGTCCCTTTTCTGAAGATGCCTTCCTCATTGGGGATGCAGGTCAACTCCATGGGGATTGTGGGTCATGCATTATGGTGGGGGGAGAGGGAATGTCTCTGTGCAAAATGTCCCAACTTGTGGCTCTAACAATCTTTCCACCCTCTCTTCCGCAAGATTCCCTTAGCCATTCTGGGAGCATTTTAAGTCTACTTCAATGATGGGCACTCAGGAGACTCTGGATCTCTGGTTTTATAGGTGTTGAGAGTCCTCAGTGTTTATCTCATTCACCCTTGTGCTGATATCAGATTTACTGAAAAAGCAGCTGTCTAGATCATTTCCCCAATTCTTCTGTTGTTTCAGCTGGGGTAGAATACACAGGGTCATTTATCTTCTCAGGTCCAGCTCCCATCTGAAAAAGAGAAGCAGATTTTCCAACAGAGTATGAAGTCAGCACTGGTTAAATGGGATAACCATTATTCATTTAGAGAGAATTAAAAGAGTGTAGACCCTCTTGTAGTCTAAGGTTAGTGGGAGCTTAACAAGGGAAAGCAGAATCATTATCTGGATATGATTCTGACTTGTTTCCCAGTTCCATATTTGGTTTCCTTTCCACTGAGCAGATCTGTTATCCAATCCAAAAAGCAGTTGGTTACCAACCATGTCTGTGTGCCACTACTGCACTTGTGTGAGCATCACGTTGGGTTGTTTGCTTCTGAGTCACTTAGATTTGGAGTTGCTTGGACAGACATTGGCCTCTTTCCCTCAGAAGCTCATGCAGTGCCTTCCAGCACTAGATGGGTTATTATCTGGGGACTGGCACTCCTCTAGATTCCAACCAGGTCTCTCTATGGTCCGTGTCAACAGCATTTGGTGTCTTCAGGAGTAGGGTCTTACCATTAACCTCTGGTGGGTAATCAAGTGATCTGACAGAAGTCTGTCTTGTTTGTTTTGGGAGATCTAGTAGGTCTCTCTGATCAACAGCTCATTGTGGATGTAGACCACATCCTGATACAGGGAATTACAGGCCAGCGTCAAGGGAAAAGAAAAAAAGAAAAAGACAGAGAAGAAAGAGAAATAGGAAAAATTTCAAGTTAGGTTTCATCTCACCCTCTCCAGGGCCCTTCTATTGACGTGCTCCCCCTAAGATCCTCTTGAGGTTTCCATTGTTTAGTCTGGCTTCCAGAATATAGGATTAGATGGTACCAGTTCAATTTGGATTCAGTTTTGTGTCCCCCCCCCACCCTTTTCCCTTTCCCCTTTCCCCTTTACCCAAGCCCTACCATCCCTATTGTCCAAGCCTCAAAATGCTATTCAGTTATGTCAGCAACTTGGGCTGATCCAGGTTAGAACTGCAGATGAATGAGATCTTGTGACAGTTGTCTTTCTGCGATTGTATGAGTTCACTTAGAGTGACCTACAAAACAATCAACAATGAATGCAATCTAATATAATTATTTTGTTTGCTTTATGTAATATATATGTTTTTAACAACTTGAAATTATTTGTGAGCACTCCTTTGAGCACTCTTACACCTACTTTTGTATAATTATCTCCCTGACTGAATAAGGTCTACCCAACCTTCTCTCACTCTACCATCTTTGTTCTAAAAGCCTAGATTAACTTCCTCCCATTTTGTACTTAAAGTATTTATCCAGTCATAATGATATGTATTCTTTAATTTTGCCAGTTTTTTTGCCCCAGTGGTGTCAAGTTGACCAATACATAATTCATCCACATGTAGATTCATCTGCCATTTAGAAGGAATTCACACTTATAAGCTCTTCTTATCTTTTTGGTGGAGAAGTTGGATTTGTTTTTTTTCACTCTTGGTTTCAGCATCATTTTACTTTTCTATGAATCACACTTCTAAGTCAGAAAACTAATTTATGATCAAAATTGTAACTTTTGCTTGTAGAAGTCAGTGGGCATTTCAGCTGCCATGAGACCAAGGATGCAAGAATCTGATTTGATTGCTTTGTGGCATGTCTTTCACTGAGCCTGTTTTATTGCTTATTTCTTCTATTTATTCAGAGCCAAAGGAAATATTTCCTGGAATACTAATTTAAACACAAATATTTCTAGTGCAAAAGTGAATTTTCTAAGATTCCATTCACATAAGTGGATGCTGGTGACCTATGGTTAAAGTTAAGGTGATTACAGATGGCACTTTTCCCCAAATACCTCTGACAAGAGTATGTGTTACTGAGACTCATCAGGGAAAACGTTCTGGAAGATATTCGTCACATAAACTGACTACACTGAAGTAATCCCTTCCATAGGCACTTTGATTTATGTTCTGTGAGTCCTTACATTTTTTTTCAGACTGTAAAGCAAGAAATATTATAGCTTTGTGCCATCTCTATGCTGAGACACCAGCTTATTAAGTAGGCCCAAATGGTCCCAAACCTCAAAGATTCATCATTTTCTACAATCACTAGATTAACACAGAAAGAAATATCTAGGTTTTATGTTTAATTTGTTATGGGATATGTGTATATGTGTGGGTGAACATGCCTTTGTGTGTCTGTCTGTCTTTGTCTGTGCAAGAGATCAGAGAAATCCAATACTAACTTTCAGTCATTAACTTCAACCTAACATGAAAGGTAATTTACTAAGTTAACTAGCTTTTTTTTTTTTTTTTTTTTTTATTTTATTTTTTTATTTTTGGAGAGACACAGAGAGAGACAAAAAGGGAGAGGGAGACAGAGATAGAGAATGGCAGCGCCAGCAGTCTCAGCTGCTGTGAACGAAATCTAGATGTGTGCGCCCCCTTGTGGTCAAGTGCGGCATTGCACCCTTGTGTCACTTTGCATCTGGCACCGGGTTCTTAGGCTTAGCAGGCAGGTGCCTTAACCGCTAAGCCATCCCTCCAGACCAAAATTAACTAGCTTTTAACTAGTTACTAAGTTAACTAACTTTTCAATCAGTCATTTAGGGTGATCACTTGTTGTCCTTATTCTCAAATAGCATCTCTCCTTGTCATTGTCTTTTGTTCAAATTGAGCTAGCCACCCCGAATGTTGAAGTTTTAAAAATACTGATGCCATTTCTGTCATAACTTTCCTCAACTTTCTCCTGTGCTTGGGTGGACTTTCCTTCAGCTTCTGTTTAATCTTCAACTTACTTCTTTATGCTTTGGCTTCATGATAAAATCTGCCATCACGTTTCCCTTTGTAGATGCCACACAATTTTCAGCCAAGATCCAGCCTTTTCCTTTTACCGTTCTCTGATACATTTATAGCCTTGCTTTTGTATATAAGCAATCACTATGTTTACCCCTTTGTCCACCCTTACATATTGAATGTTAACTTCCATGAGAAAAGATATATCCTGTTTACACACCCTCCACTGCTCACCAGCATTGATCACTCTTCTTGGATTAAACGTCACTTCAGTGACTAAATGAATGAACATATGTTTGGGCTTCATTCCCCCTCAGCACATCCATAAAATGTAGACAATGATTCCTTACTAATAGTAACCTGAAGATTAAATAAATGAATGTTCATAAAGGAGTTGTCTGGAGTGGATGTTAAACAGTGGTGATTGTTATCTAGTTGATACTTGACATATATGAACGCGTCAGGATTGCTGAAATTAGAAGAGGCACTAGTGAGCAAATGCCCTTCAGTATTCCCTCTCATTAAAAACTCAAATCACTCATATAATCTCACGTCCTTAGTACAATCCTCCAGATACGTCATTTAGCATGGTTTAGTTGAACTCCTGGCTTGCAGCTTATCCCTGCTCACAAAAAGCAGCTGACCTGGTATGTAATGCATTGTCTGTAGCATTCTACTTGGTAGTTTATTGCCTAAGCTTTCTCTTGCTTATACTCCTTCCCTATAGTGACATTTATATTTTTTTGCAAGACATTTATATTTTTTGCAAGACAACCTCCTTCTGAACCTATATTTCTCATGAAGGAACGATAGGTGCATTTTATGTCCTTAAAGAGAAATGTTTATCACATATTTTTGATATCATCCTAGGGTATATTTTAACCACACAAAGCTTCAATAAGCACATATGTGTAGTAGAGTAGCAAAAATTAATTCTCACATGTAGTGAAAATAAATACCAAGCTTGTGGAATTAAATTTATTAAAATTTATTAAATTATTAAACACTTTTCAGTTGTGTATGAAGTGAAGAGGTGTTCCCAACCAAATGGCCATTCTCTCTGTCTTCATAAAAATCAGGCTGAGGAAATGCCATAGGTGTGCATTCTACAGGGAAGAAGCTCTTGCACACAGTGTGAGGTATAGATGAAAAGTTACTGGAGAAATGAGGGATCCATGGAAGGTTGTGCATAAAAACTTGCTTACACGCTGGAGTTTTGTGGGTCAAGCACAACACTAACATTGGATCACCACTTATGCCCAATCAGAAAGTCATATTTTCACTCAGTGGAGCCATCAGACAGCTTTTGTTTATTTCCCTTCTTTTCTTTCCTTCTTTTAAAATTATGTTTAATCTATACTTTCTAGTTATTTGACCCAGAATATGACCTTGACAGGGTGAGTGATTAGCTGTAACTTTCCCATTGCTGAATTGGCATAGAGTAGCCTACTTTTTATCCATATCTCTTTTGAGAATTGGGTAATTAATGTTTGTAAATTAGCTAATTAGCATTACAAGATTTTCTTCCTCAAAGGCTCTATAAAATAGTAAGTAGTTTCTAAGGGAAAACTCATCCACCACATTTGATCAAGATCTGAGTATAAGACCTCTTCCAAGAACAAGAACTTGTAACTGGGCAGAAAGTTCCTTCTTTTTTTTTTCCCCCCCCAAGTAACACACAGCATGGACTTAGATTAGCTAGTAGTTAGGTTAATAATAATAAATCAACAAAATCTTTGACCTTCTTTTAAACAAACACAGCCAGTTTTTTTTTTTTTTTTTCTAACTGGAAACATGCACTTAGTGACTGCTTATGCAAAGTATTAGCAAAGAGGACCTCCAATTGACCAACTCTAATAGAAACAAGAAGGGCTATATTTATGAGACCCTGAAAAAAACAATGAGGAATGCATTTTCAGCTTCCCCATTAATTTTAAAGATATGTTAACATGCTGAGAGACATAACTTCTCCTGTTAGGGTACAGATATACATGGGTGTAAAGGGCTTGAGATGTAAACTAAAACAGTTTTCATACACACACACATCTCTCTCTCTCTCTCTCTAGAGAGAGAGAGAGAGAGACTAGATTTTCATTATTATTACCAATAAATAGTGTTTCCACTTTCACATTAAAATAAACTTTTTTTCTGAGAGACACACTGAGAGAGAGAGAGAGAGAATGGGCATGCCAGCGGCCTCTCAGCTGCTGTTAACGAATCCAGATGCGTGTGCCCCCTTGTGGGCAATTGATGCATTGAGCCCTTGTGTCACTTTTTTTGTGTCTGGCTAAATGTGGGACCTGGAGATTGGAACTGGCGTTCTTAGGCTTGGAAGTCGGGTGCCTTAACCACTAAGCCATCTCTCCAGCACAAAAATAAACTTTTTACCTTTTCAAATAACCTGGATATCTTTGCTTTGGAAATGAGACCAAGATGTTTATCTATTTGTTTGTTGCTGGGATTAAGTAACCTAAAATATGGATTACCTAATACATAGAAAACTCACAAAGAGTGCACATTAACATCATGCTCTTTTAATTACAATGAGAACATATATATATACACACACACATACACACACACACACACACACACACACACACACTCACACACCTCACAGTAGATATATGGTGACTGCTTATGGAGTAAAGGGCTTATCTGACCAACATAAAGTAAAATTCAAGCAGGAAAATAATGGTCTCAAACCTGCAAAATGCCACATTAGATTCACTTTCTGAAAATAATTTACCCTAGCCTGCTTTAGATGGTTTTTAGAAGATTGATTGTGATTTTGACATCTACAGGGAAGGGAGAATTCAACTTCATTTCCTTAGTACAGTTTCAGGCTCCCACTACTCAACATTTATTTTAGTTGTACTTTATATTTTCAGAATGAAAATATATATATATATATATATATATATATATATATATATATATATATATATGGGTTCATTTTACTGAATTTAAAAGAAAGGAAAAAAGGAGAATGGACATTTCCTTTTAGAACTAAAAAATGTAACACAGGAAATAACTGTTAACATACACATCATTCCAAAAGCATAGGTAATATGGGACTATGGAAGGGTCAGGCTTTCTTTATAGTTATCATGAAGGAAAAGAGTGAAAGGTGACACACTGAGTCCATATGTTCACTCCTTTTTCTTACTATTTAGAGAAGCCTTACCCCTTTATACTAATGTCTGGGCTATTTTCAGTGTTCATTGGAAAATGAAAGTGTGGGGACTACCATTGTCCAAAACTATAAAATATTTCATTTTTTTCAGGGTTTCTTTTCTGACCTATTATGCAGGATTTTATTTGCTGTTTCATGTTGTGCTCCTTTAGGCATGGCATACTTCCAGACAAGTGTAGATTCTCCTAGATAGCTCTGTGAATTTGCAGGTATGTGGTCATCAGGAAGCTTGCCCTTTCCATCATTCAAGATGGACAAGTAGAGTCAAGCATTTTTCCTGCCTATCTCTTTCCATGGACATTTAGCCACATCCAAGTGCTTACAACCTCTCATACCAGGTATGGACAAAGAGTTCATCCACTGATCCCAGCCAGGCACTATCATGCTCCATCCTAAGACCAAATCCTCACTCTCTACAGGAAATCTTCATGGTAATGTTGGTTACTTGCTGGGATAACAAGGAGTAGGCCAAGTCAGACCCAAAATTCCAGGTATTATTGAAGCAGGCAAGGATAAGATAGTGACCTTCCAGTGAAGAGATGCCCTTGAACTAAGTCACAAAGCTTCCATTGCCTTTTTGGTTGTTATTGTCTTTAGATTAAAAAAAAAAAAAACTTTATTTATCTATGTACAAGCAGAGAGAGACAGAGATAAGAGAGAGAGAATAGGGATGCCAGGCCTATAGCCACTGCAAAGGAACTCCAGATTCATGTATCACTTTGTGCATTTGGCTTCATATGGGTACTGGGGAATTGATCCCAGGTCTATAGGCTTTGCAGACAAGTGTCTTAACTGCTCAACTATCTTTCCAGCCCCTCCTACTACCTTTTGACATTCACTATCATAACATGAATATTTTTTTTTCATGTACACTAGCTCACTGGGGTACACAATGATCTACTTGTCTCTGCCCTGCTCAGTGTTGAGGTTATAGGCAGTTGCAGCCATTCCCAGCTTCATATATGGGTTCTGGGCATGGAATTCAGATTCTCATTCTTGCACAATAGGAGTCCTTACCTACTGTGCCATCTCCCAATCTCCCCTTGTGCATTTCTCTAAACACTAAAATTAATTCTCCAGAACAAGCAAAGCAAATGTATCCAAAGGACTGTTGTTTGTCCAGGGGCAGAGATTCTGCAGGACATACCTTGTCTAGGAGATCTTTAAGATCTTTAAGGGAGATCTTTCAGAACTTGGCATCACTTAAAAGTTCCAGAGATCATGGGGTTATTTGCAGAGTTTCTACTAGCCTTTCACTGGAAATGGTTTTGTCTTTGAGCATGTTATTTCAGACATCTAATTATTACTTCGTCATCTAGCAACAAGGACCAAGCAGGAATAAGCATGAAAAAAGGCAGTGAAGTAAAGTCTATGAGTCAAAAAATTACCCCTTATGTTTTAAGAGCCCAGCTGGATTCCAGAGAATTGATCCATGGAGGGGTAGGCAAATTTGTTGTTCTGATATCCAGTGTGAAGACAAAATTGTTTCATTTTCATTGAGTGCGCTCTTAATTTTTACTGAGTTAACTATACCCAGATTTCTATAGTATATGAAAATTTTTATACATGACCTACTATATTTTGATAATATTTCTCTCCTAGTACTGTCTTTTGATTCCCCTTGCACAGCCCTATTCAACTGAGCACCTTGTCTTTCTTAGTAACGCTCCTTCTGCTTTCATGTCTCATTCTTTCTGTCCTCCTCTGTTCTCTAGTTTGGTAGGCTCAGAAGTGTGGAAGTCTTATGGGTGCAACACAGCCATCTTGATGTCATATATGTATCAGTCAGTTCCTGTCTGGAGGACTGTGCCTCAACTTATAACTTTCCACCCTGTGGTTCTCATATTCTTTCTGCTCCCTCTTCCAAAATGTTCTCTGAGCATTGGAGCGTTTGTTAGAAATGTCTTTTTTAGTGCTAAGTTTTCAAAAGTCTCTCACTTTCTGCTTTGATGAGTTTTAAGTCTCCTCAGTGTCTACTACTATATTCATAGAAAAGTTTATCTGGTTAGCACTTAGAAGAGCCCTAATATTCATTTTTGTCACTACTTCTGAAATGATCCCTGAGCTCTGGCAAGCATAATAAAGATAACTTTTCCAATGCTGAGCCCTTGTTTTTCTAATTATCATCATGATTAGCCTTAGGTTTCTTTGGTACTTTCCACCATACACAAAATAAATATAGATGTTTAAAATGCCATTTTACAGGCTCTCCAGTTATTATTATTATTTTTTAATGAAAAGTGTATATAGACTGTTACAATCAACTACAAGTCACTGGGATGAACATGCAACCAGACACAGTTTATGGGAGGAACAGTTTTATTTCAGGCTTACAGAACCAGGGGCACTTTCATCACTGGTAGAAGAAGTTGGCTTCCATTCATAGATCCATGCAGAGAGATACCACCAAGCATCCAGCATCACAAACTAACATGAACCCCCAGAGCCAAGAAGTGCTCTGTATATACCTTTGTGCTAGAATCAAGGTCTGCCACCCAGCACACCTTAGGGCTTAACCTCAGAATCCACCCCCAGTGACACCTCCTCAAAGAGGTTGCTGGAGACTTGAGCAGGAAGCTTAATCTTAATCAAAAATATTCAATACCGGAGGCTATGAGGGGCATGCATTCAAATTCAAACCACCACACAGACAATCCAAAAGAGATTATTTCCAGGACCCAATAGTCCTTCTTAAACTTTTGTGAGAAAGATTTTCTTTGATGTATTAATTTTTTCTCAACTCAATTTGAGTATTTTGATTAAACTTGTTGGTGAGTTTTTTTATTATTTATAGTAGAAAAATAAAAATTTCTGTATTTTTACTTAACATACTTATTACTAGATGTGGTAGTTTGAATAGATGTCCCCCAATATAATCAGTGTTTTATTAGTTTGTAGTTTGCATCTGCATCTTCACCTGCATCCACCTGGCTAGAGGTAGTGTCCCTGCATGGATCTTAAGGTGTGACGGTGGGTTTGAGATTTCAATGTAAAGATATGCAAAGTGTGCCTAGCTAGAGTTCCTGAGGTATGCTGTTTGTGTGGCTTTTGGCTTTTGGCTTCTCTCTCTTGCCTGGTCCTGTAAGAGCACAGGCCAGCTTCTTCTGCCATTATGGAACTTCCCCTGGATCTGTAAGCTTCAATAAATATCCCTTCTTCCAAAACTGTGCCTAGTCTGGAAGTTCATCTCAGCGAACCTGAAGCTGTCTGCTATACTAGATAACAAAATTTGTGTTAATTATAAAGCAAGATTATAGAGCATGGAAGCTAACCACTTTGTAATCTACATATAATACTAAATGCTTACCATACAAATTGTTTTTTATAATATTCATTTAACTGTTCCACTAGTGTTAGTGATTGAGAGATAATCAATTATGTTTATTAAACTAAAATAGAACCTGTTATATTTTGTGTGTTTTTCTACTTGGTTTTTATTAGCAGATGTATGAGTATCTTTTTGACAATGATATTATTCAGGTAAGCAGTTCTACTGTAAGAGGCAGGACTTCAACTTTTAAAAGTATTTTTGAGAATAAGCTATTCATTAGAAGTAAACTTTGTTAACTTAATATAATTTTTAATCTCAAGAATTGACCTTATCTGCCATTTAAACTTGAATCTCCATATAATATATTTGTAGATACCTGTTTAACTAGAAAATATGCTAACTTGGAAAAAAAAAAAAAAAAACATCTTTGTACTCCCCAACTGTAGTAGAATAAAAACTGAAATGAAGATAGCATTGATTTATTGTGGTGACTAGAAAAACAGTAAGACAGATTGATTAAATGACAATGAGGTATCATGTAAGACATCCTATTAATATAGTACAGAAGAAGGCTATTTATTTGACCTTTAAAAATGTTGAAATCTATTATATTGTATTTAGATCAAGGGCTGGAAAATAGAAGTTCAGGTTCTTAAAGATGCTGAGTGAAATGATGTTTTGGTGCTGTAATTTTCAGTTGTTTTCTTGATGGATGCTTGCTTCTCACTCTTGGGTTCAGCTTCTCTTGACTGTTGATCCAAAGTGCATCTGGATGTGCTACTCAGGATCATCCACTGCAAGACTGGGTCTTATATGTTGTCATAGTATGGGGCCATCTTTTAACAAACTTATTTTCAGGTATTAAGTTATAACAATGCATATAAAATAAACAATGATATTTTTATTTTGTAAAATAATCTATAGTCTAATCCTACTAGGGTACACAAATAAATATATAAAATATAATGATTCAGAAAAGGGAAAACTGCTTCAATACTTTACAATTTTGCAGTGAGTGAATCAAAATGAATCATGGAATGAGGATCAAACAGGAATAAACTGAATTATCTAACTTGATAATCACCAAACTCTCATTCTTTTTTGATTTTTTAGCCAAATGCTTAATGTTGGACTATATAGTGATTTAAGATTTCTTTATTCATCTACTTTCTGGTATTTTTCAGTGTATACTATATGATAATGAGCATAACTTCTGACAGAAATTCTGTGAAGATAGAAGGAGACATGCAAAGCTGAAATACTTGTCCAGGATTTCAAATGGCTGAACACATTTTATTTATAACTGTTGGTAATGCTGTTTCATCAGAACAATGAGACAAACAGAAACAAAAGCTCTCATTAGCAATAATGGAAAAATTAAAACAAATACAAATGTAACATCCGTGTCATTTTTTTTTCTGATTACCTGGAAATGATATAAAATGATATATTTTTAAAAGAAATCTATTAACTATGAACTAAAATATAGACATTGGCAAGATAATAGAGAATCATGATAATAAAAATGAAACCACTCAGAGTGTCCCTTCCTCCCTTCCCAGAAAAAGGTTTGCTAACATTTTGATCCAGTAAAAGTGTTTCTGGGCAATATCTACATGAGGCATTTAGACAGAGCCCAGGCCAGAGTGAGTCTTCTATTAGAAGGGAGGAAACTTTCTTTATTCACACTCAAAGGTTAGAGCATCATGATGTTCTGTAGGGTGTGAGTAAAGCAAGTGCAATGGAAATAAATGTCCCCATCAAACATGAAGAATAGGAAAATAATGCCTTTCTTTTCTAGCTTTTGCATATTAACACTCAAATAACTCATTTACATAGCATAGCTACAGTTTAGGGGGGTGAATAGAAAAGAAGGAAGGAAGACTATCTTATTAAAGTTTGCATTTGTGTCTTTAAAATGAAAGAATTTTGCCTGATGTAATTAGTTTCTTCAGTAATTACCATATTCCAGACTGTGGCACAAACATAATGCATAATAGAACAAAATTTCAAAAAAAAAGTCTACAAACATTATTAACTTGAGTTTATGAATTACATAATAAATGGTGAAATAGTTAAAATACAATGATTGTTTTTCAGTTACTCAAAGTCCTCAGTTTCCTAATCATCCTGTCAGCATTGCACAGTGCCTGCACACACTCCCCAACTTGCTCGTATGAGCCAAGTCAGCTTCTTCCTAGTACCTGGGAGGAGTTAAGGGAGAGACACATTGATACTTTGAAGGTCACAGACTTTATCTTCAAAGGTTACCCATAACCAAATTACTTGTGCGTAAGGTTTACCCGTGAACTCCTATATGCACCACTTCATTGATTCTAATTTTAAAGTAGTCTCATAACATAGCTGTCATTAATAAGTAATAGTAACTACAGCAGCAGTGACACTTAGGGGGAAGCATTAATAATAATAGAATAAAGAGCACACTTGTTAGAGCCCTTGTCAGCAGGTTTAAATTGAATGCAGCACAGAATATTTATATGGCTTACCTAAATTACTGGAGTTCAAAACTATGAAGTAATTTTCTCTTAATTATGAACATATTTCAAATTGACAATAAAATAAACACATTAAACCTGATAGATTTCAAATAAATATCGCATTTAATTTCCCCAGATCCTCCATACTTTCTATAAGGATTGCTTTGTTGCATTCACTATGTTTCATAGTTTGCCAATTAAATATTCCATTGTAATTGGCCAATCCACATTCACAGGTCAAGGAACAGAAACAATGAAATACTAAACTGGAGGGAACAGTAAACTAAATGCTCTATCCTCCACTTAGTATTTCTGGCATGTGTTTTGGATGTCCTTGACAACATCACTGTGTCCACGTCCACCTCTACAACACTGATGTCATTATCTCTGAGGAAACAATTTCATACTCTGTTTTCAATCTGGTAAAAGGTAGGATAAAACCTCAAAGATATTTCTAAGCCTCTCTAAAGGTCAATGCCATAGCAAATACAGAACTCCTAGATATTATGCACAAAATTGCCCTTTAGAAACAAAGAATATAGCCAATTAAATTGCAGCTGGATGTCAACTAAACTTTCAGATGATGAGATCACATGAACTTTGGAGAAACTCCAGAATTCACTCCTGAGGTGATTCCAATAGTGAAAAATATAAAGGCATACTTTAGGACACAAGCTTTCTTTAACTGAATTTGTGTTTTGGAAGTAAGGGATGTGTATTTTCTTATCCTGTAAATTTTAGTGCAAAAGCTTTGGCCATTCTTGTGCAATTTATGCACTTATTCTAGAAGTTGCTTAAAGACTAGGAAGTCTCAGGAATTTATTTTCATTCTACTTTTGGATATTGTTCCAAAAGAGGGAGTGCAGCATATGATACTTATTTCAAACTTTGCCACATAATATTCCAAATTTATATTTTGTAAACAGCTCACTATTATAACCCTAGCATATACCTAAGGGAAGAAACAGTCAATGTTGTTAAATGTATTGATATTTATTATGTTTGCATATTTTAAAACACTTTAGTGTATAAGTTAATTGAAACTTAATATTCTTAGTAGATAATCAAATGAATATCAAAATTCAATTAATAAGCATTTTATACTTTGAATACACAAATGGATTTCCTAACCAGTTTAGGTGCTGCTTAAAGATCTGCTGCTCCCATAATGTATAAACCACAACACCATGGGGAATTCCTGCAGCTCCACTGAGGAGCATCCCCAATGGAATGGCACAGGCATGAGGGAAAAGAGGGTACCAACATATGATGTATCCATACAAAATATGTTGTTAGTAATAATAATAACAATAATCATAATAATAAATAACATTTAAAAACTCATGAAAAACTCTAAGATCCTTTTCTAGGAAAATTCAATAAATTTTGTAGAACCTTTTAAAAATAATATCAGTGGAATATAATTTTTCTATTAGTCTATAAATATAATGTAAAAATTAGAAGAAAGTTTAAAGAACTCATATAAGGTCAATAAATTGTCATAACAAACAATGTCTGCTAAGGGATAGCTAAATGTTGGGTGCATGAAGAAGATAGCCAGGCAGATCCCTCCCAGCCTGGAAAGCTGTGCTCTTACAGAAACACGCAGGTAGATCCCTCCCAGCCTGGAAACCTGTGTTCTTACAGAAACCCTCCCAAAGCCTGGAAACCTGTGTTGTTCCCAGCCTGGAAACCTGTGCTCTTACAGAAACATGCAGGTAGATCCCTCCCAGCCTGGAAACCTGTGCTCTTACAGAAACATGCAGGTCTTGGAAACCTGTGCTCTTACAGAAATCACTCCCAGCCTGGAAACCCTCCCAGCCTGGAAACCTGTGCTCTGGAAACCTGTGCCCTTAAAAACACGCAGGTAGATCCTCCCCAGCCTGGAAACCTGTGCCCTCTTACAGAAACACCCAGATCCTCCCAGCCTGGAAACCTGTGTTCTTACAGAAACAGAAACAGCCTGGAAACCTGGTGCAGATCCTCCCCCAGCCTGGAAACCTGTGTTCTTACAGAAACACGCAGGTAGATCCCTCCCAGCCTGGAAACCTGTGCTCTTACAGAAACATGCAGGTAGATCCCTCCCAGCCTGGAAACCTGTGTTCTTACAGAAACACGCAGGTAGATCCCTCCCAGCCTGGAAACCTGTGTTCCACGCAGGTCCCTGGAAACCTGCCTGGAAACATGCAGGTAGATCCCTCCCAGCCTGCCCTTACAGAAACACAGAAACCCTCCCAGCCTGGAAACCTGTGCCCTTACAGAAACATGCAGGTAGATCCCTCCCAGCCTGGAAACCTGTGTCCTTACAGAAACACGCAGGTAGATCCCTCCCAGCCTGGAAACCTGTGTTCTTGCAGAAACACCCAGGTAGATCCCTCCCAGCCTGGAAACCTGTGTTCTTAGAAACACTGGATCCTGAAACCTGTGCCCTTACAGAAACACGCAGGTAGATCCCTCCCAGCCTGGAAACCTGTGCTCTTACAGAAACACGCAGGTAGATCCCTCCCAGCCTGGAAACCTGTGCCCTTACAGAAACATGCAGGTAGATCCTCCCAGCCTGGAAACCTGTGTTCTTACAGAAACACGCAGGTAGATCCCTCCCAGCCTGGAAACCTGTGCCCTTACAGAAACATGCAGGTAGATCCCTCCCAGCCTGGAAACCTGTGTTCTTACAGCACTGGCCTGGAAACCTGTGCTCTTACAGAAACCTGATCCTCCCAGCCTGGAAACCTGTGCCCTTACAGAAACACGCAGGTAGATCCCTCCCAGCCTGGAAACCTGTGCTCTTACAGAAACACCCTCCCAGCCTGGAAACCTGTGCTCTTACAGAAACACGCAGGTCCCCCCCAGCCTGGAAACCTGTGCCTGGAAACCTGTGTCCTCCCAGCCTGGAAACCTTTACAGAAACACGCAGGTAGATCCTCCCAGCCTGGAAACCTGTGCTCTTACAGAAACATGCAGGTAGATCCTCCCAGCCTGGAAACCTGTGCCCTTACAGAAACACGCAGGTAGATCCCTCCCAGCCTGGAAACCTGTGCTCTTACAGAGAAATCCTCCCAGCCTGGAAACCTGTGCCCTTACAGAAACATGCAGGTAGATCCCCTCCCAGCCTGCCTGAAACCTGTGCTCTTACAGAAACATGCAGGTAGATCCCTCCCAGCCTGGAAACCTGTGCCCTTACAGAAACACGCAGGTAGATCCCTCCCAGCCTGGAAACCTGTGCTGAAACACGCAGGTAGATCCCTCCCAGCCTGGAAACCTGTGCCTTACAGAAACAGAGGTAGATCCCTCCCAGCCTGGAAACCTGTGCTCTTACAGAAACACCCTTCCCAGCCTGGAAACCTGTGCTCTTACAGAAACACGCAGGTAGATCCTCCCAGCCTGGGTAGATCCTCCCAGCCTGGAAACCTGTGCCCTTACAGAAACATGCAGGTAGATCCCTCCCAGCCTGGAAACCTGTGTTCTTACAGAAACACGCAGGTAGATCCCTCCCAGCCTGGAAACCTGTGCTCTTACAGAAACATGTGTCCCTTACAGAACCATGCAGGTGGATCCCTCCCAGGAAACAGGTAGATCCCCTCCCAGCCTGGAAACCTGTGCCCTTACAGAAACACGCAGGTAGATCCCTCCCAGCCTGGAAACCTGTGCTCTTACAGAAACATGCAGGTAGATCCCTCCCAGCCTGGAAACCTGTGTTCTTACAGAAACACGCGGGTAGATCCTCCCAGCCTGGAAACCTGTGCTCTTACAGAAACACGCAGGTAGATCCCTCCCAGCCTGGAAACCTGTGCCCTTACAGAAACACGCAGGTAGATCCCTCCCAGCCTGGAAACCTGTGCTCTTACAGAAACACGCGGGTAGATCCTCCCAGCCTGGAAACCTGTGCCCTTACAGAAACATGCAGGTAGATCCCTCCCAGCCTGGAAACCTGTGCTCTTACAGAAACACGCAGGTAGATCCCTCCCAGCCTGGAAACCTGTGCCCTTACAGAAACATGCAGGTAGATCCCTCCCAGCCTGGAAACCTGTGCCCTTACAGAAACACGCAGGTAGATCCCTCCCAGCCTGGAAACCTGTGCCCTTACAGAAACATGCCCTCCCAGCCTGGAAACCTGTGCCCTTACAGAAACACGCAGGTAGATCCTCCCAGCCTGGAAACCTGTGCCCTTACAGAAACACGCAGGCCTGGAAACCTGATCCTCCCAGCCTGGAAACCTGTGTTGGAAACCTGGAAACCTGTGCCTGTGATCCTCCCAGCCTGGAAACCTGTGCCGCTTACAGAAACACGCAGGTAGATCCCTCCCAGCCTGGAAACCTGTGCCTGAAAACCTGTGCTCTTACTGATCCTCCCAGCCTGGAAACCTGTGCTCTTACAGAAACACGCAGGTAGATCCTCCCAGCCTGGAAACCTCCCTAGATCCTCCCAGCCTGGAAACCTGTGCCCTCTTACAGAAACACGCAGGTAGATCCTCCCAGCCTGCCTGTGCTCTTACAGAAACCTGTGATCCCTCCCAGCCTGAAACCTGTGCAAACATGCAGGTAGATCCCTCCCAGCCTGGAAACCTGTGCCCTTACAGAAAACATGGTAGATCCCTCCCAGCCTGGAAACCTGTGCTCTTACAGAAACATGCAGGTAGATCCCCCCCAGCCTGGAAACCTGTGCCCTTACAGAAACAAGCAGGTAGATCCCTCCCAGCCTGAAACCTGTGCCCAGAAACACGCTTCCTCCCAGCCTGGAAACCTGTAAAAGATCCTCCCAGCCTGGAAACCTGTGCCCTTACAGAAACATGCAGGCTCTGAAAAACTTGTAAAGTTTGTTAGATTATTAGAAAGTTGAACAATTTAGCAAAAGTACTTCATTTTATTGCTTTTTTTTCCACTTTCCATTTCCTTGCATCAGTTAAAGTAGTTTATTGGACACAAATAATTTATTCCATTCATTAATCAAATCAGATATATCTTAGGGTCACTATTTATGCCATCATATCATGTTGTGTTTCTATAGTAAAAAACACAAGCTAATAGTCCTCATCCAATTGTTCAAAGTTAAATACTGCTATCTAGACTTTTAAATATCTTCTATTATTTAATTACTTAAAATACATCTTGAGAATAGTTTCTCAGTGGGACATAAGTTTAGGAAAGGGCAGCATTAGAATTCAATGCAAAACCACAAAATCGTGTGTGCTCCCTGTACAAACAACAGTTGTCACTGTTATATTTTATTATAGCCACATTATTTACCTTGATGATATCTTATTTCCCTGATGAGATCATAGATATAGATATGTGGAAGTTAAAAGAAATCAATTAATCTCATAATCACACCCAATATGGTTATAAACCTTACAGAATTCTAGTGACACCTGCCAAGGGACTCTGAAGATTTTTCTGAAACTAGAAACAGACATAATACCACTTAAACAGAAACTGTTCAAGATATTGAAGATGAGGGTTTATTAAATTTAACTCAGTCTGTAGAAAGCGAGAAAATGCTATTATTGCAAGTGAAGATATTGTGTTTGATTAGTGCCCATCTTTATTCAATTTACAAAGCAGCAAAGCATGGGTTTGAACTCAGATATACAGTAGGACATATGCCACGTTTCTAAGGAGAAAGATCCCTCTACTGGTTTGTCTAAGCAGAGCATGGCAGATACTTCTTTTTTTTTTTTTTTTTCCACGCTTTTGCAGAATCCCATGACTCATTCCCTTATGAATGCTGTTAGTTCCTTATCAGTGGAGAAATACCAGGATTGGTTTTTTTTGTTGTTGTTGTTTTTAAATTTCATCTACCTGCATGGCTGAAAAGTTTTGTTGCTGAGACTTTCAGTTTTAGAGGAAACATAGTGAATTTGGATGTTAGACCTAGTCACACCATCGATTTGATATTGTTTTCTGTCCCACAATTTAACCCACTTCACTGTTTTTCATAATTCATCTCTCTTTCTCTCCTTCTTTTCCCTCTCATCTCTCTAATTTTGGAGAGTGTTTATTTCTTTAAACTTGATTTTACTATTTATTTATTTATTTATTTATTATTTATTTATTTATTAATTTAATTTATTTATTTATTTATGATAGACAGAGAGAAAATGGAGTGCCAGCATCTCTAGACACTGCAAACGAACTCCAGAGCATGTGCCACCATGTGCATCTGGTTTATGTGCGTTCTGGGGAGTCAAACACGAGTTGTTAGGCTTCATAGTCAAGTGCCTAAACTGTTAAGCCATATCTACAACCCTGGGGCTTTATTTTATTAAAGTATTATTACACTAAAGCTAAATTTTTTATTTCTATTAGAAAAAAAATTATCTGTATGAAATTCTCATCTACTTTACTCTCCTTTCCCTGTATCAATCAAGTCTATAATGTTATAATTTAGTTTCACATATGTAACAAGAGAACTAAATATGTACCATCATTATATATGATTTAATTGAATTGGGTGTGCTCTTTATTATTTCTCAGTAATGATAACTCACTTTCCTACAATAAATCATCTTCTTTACTTTGATAATGCAATCAATCTCCTCTCAAATTTAGTAATGTACACATATAAAAGGATAATTTATAACATCAGTAATTGGATTCACTCTTCTTTAATTCGTGCCTGATCTACCCATGATATGGTATTCTAAAATATTCATTTGAAGTCATTTAAAGTTTAAAGAGTAAGCACACTGGCCATTTACATTGATGTTGTTATGAGAGGTCCCCAGCAGCTACGCTGCAGTCTCAACACACCTCCTTTGCGTAAACAGCAACCTGTTCTGCAGCTCCAGCAGGAAATTTACACAGGAAAGATTTTGTGCCGTCATCATTGAAAGGACCAATGCCATTCATATAGGCCAGCAAAACAGTTGTTTGTACCACATTAGTGAAGTCACAACCTGCATCTCTCAGAATGTGTCCCATGTGTACAAGGGCTTGCTGAGCTTTCTTCTTCTAACCTTCCTGTGCACATGATACACCCATGCCTACCTGTCCTGAAATGTGAATAGTCTTCAGCAGTAAGATACACAGACCTGTGGGCCCTGCAGCTTTCACAGTGCTGATCACCTTTCTGAACAGAAACTACGTGGCTAATCCTTGTCTCTCACAGACCCTCTAAGGAGAATGTGCTGCACCAGCTCTACCCAATTCTCAAGCTACCTGCTGACCCACCAGGCAGGTCTTTGCTTGAAGTACCACATGGGGTGGGTTCGCTGGGCAAGCTGGCAATTGTAGCCTGTCTGTATTTTATTTTATTTTATTTTATTTTATTTTATTTTAATTCCACATTTTCTTATGCTATTTTCATACATGCTTTGATTTGGTGACCTTTCTTGGCTCCTTTCTCCTATCTCCCGGGGCCCCTTCCATTTGTACCATTCCATGCCATGCAGCTTTCTTTCTGCATCCATGTCACATGTGTTCTGCTCCCCCAGCCTCTCTTCCTGAACGCCTCCTTTCCTGTCTCATGGATTCCATTCTATCTTCACGACTTCTAAGCACATTCACTCTCACATAAATACATGTGTGTAAAAATTAGAAGCTAGCTTCTACATATGACATCTCTCCAGCCCCAACTTTGACAAATTATTTTTATTGTTGTTTTAGTTTCTATTTTATTTATTTATTTTTTTCTGGGAACTTTATTTTTATTTTATTTTTTGGTTTTCAAGGTAGGGTCTCACTGTGGCCCAGGCTGACCTGAAATTCACTCTGTAGTGCCAGGTGGGCCTCGAACTCACAGCTATCCTCCTACCTCTGCCTCCCAGAGTACTGGGATTAAAAGCATGCGCCACTCTGCCGGGCTATTTTTCTGGGATCTTTAATATTTTTTGCGGATTGCTACATTTAGGTTTGGCTTCTTGTTTTGCTATAGGTTTGAGGTGTATTCGTAGGTTTTTATTTCACATTTCTCCAAGTTTTCCTTCTTAGTTTGAGCACTTTACAGATTTCCACCCTAGGCCCCTTTCCCAGTATCCAAGCGTTTTGGGTAAAAGTTTTGTTTTCATTTGCATTTGGTTCTACTAATGTTTTAATTTTCTCACATATTTCTTCAGAAGTCATTCATTATAAAAGGTCTTGTGCCTGGCATGGTGGCTCATGCCTTTAATCCCGGCACTCAGGAGGCAGAGGTAGGAGGACTGCCAAAAGTTCAAGGCTACCCTGAGACTATTTAGTGAATTCCAGGTCAGCCTGAGTTAGAGTGAAACCCTACCTCAGAAAACGAAACAAAAACAACAACAACAAAAACAACAACAACAAAGAGTATTGTTCAGTTGGCAGGTATTTTTGTAGTATACACTTTAGTTAGAGATTTTAATGTGTTCAGATAAGATGCAGAGAAGTATTTTAATTACCTTTTGATTTATTACAGCTTGCTTTATGACCTATAATGTGATTAATTTAACAGAAAGTTCCATATGGCACTGAGAAGATTATGGAAACTTCTATAGATATCTGTTAAATCCAGTAGACCTACAAGATAATTTAGCTATGAAGTTTCTTTGCTGGTTTTTAGCTTATGAGAGTTATTTATACTCTCATATGCATAGTTCTCTTTGCAGCTTCAAATCTTCTTATAACAGATTATTTTTGTATTCTCCTATAATAGTTTTTGCTTTTTTCTTTTGATATGATACTCTTTCACTTATTTTTCTTTTTCCTTGTTTCTATTTTTTTTTTTTTTTCAGTTTGCCCTCAAGGACAAGTTTTAGAGCTGTCAAAAAAGAAATCAAATATGTCCTACAAACCTATTTTGATAAAATGTGTTTTCATGGTCCCCACAGTCCAAAAGCCTGCAGAGAACAAAACTCCTTCCTGAGGCACACACAGTTGGAACATATACACTCTTCTTACCACCTGCTGAATCAAGCCAAGCAATCTTACAGAATGTGGCATTTCCTATGGTCTTTCAGGTGATAATTAAAGCTCTTCCCATCAGAACGCTCTGCTGGATGGTGGCTCATTGTGGGGTGAGGATCGGTTGCTTTACTTGCAGGGTGGCGTGCTCTTAGACTCCCTGGCCTTGCTGCCATTTCTGAGAGTCCACTTTGATTGGTGCTTCCTTGCCTTCTGCTTTTCCCTTTAGTCCATTTCTCGCCTTAAGTTTTTTATCAGAGGTTTGAAATACTGCCTGTCCAATGAACTTTGCCAAGCGTTTTTTAGTTTCAACTCCAGTCTGAATCAATCGATCAATGTATCTATCTTTCTAATATAATATATATTATATTAGTATCATGTTATATATAATATATTAATATCATATGTATAATATAATATATATAATATATTACATATATACATAATACATAATATATTATATATTATATATATTATATTATGTAGTATATACTATATAATGTATAATATCATATATATAATCATGCCATATAACTGTTGTATGCACTCTTTCCTTGACTGATGTAATGTAAGGAAGAATAGCTGGTTTTCCAAAATTGACAAGAGTGTTCAGAAAAAAATATAAGGAACTCAATGACTTATTTGCAATTTTACTAAACAGGGTATAGACTATATTTTAATTCCACTAATTTTGCCTTGCTCACTCAGCTACTGATAGTGGTTATTGGATGTGGTCTATATATAACATGTATATTTATGTTGGGTTAGATTTGTGATGACTATAATACAAGTATAAACATGTGGGTCATAAACACTATCATAGTCATTAGATGGAACAGTAAGGTTCTTGAAATTCACAGCTTCTCTATGGTCATGTCTTAGAAATCACAAGGAAGAATATCTCGTGTTCTATGGAAAATGCATGACATATGCTACACAACGTTCCTATGTGCATTCTGACACTCATACTTTTCATGTGTGGTCACGGAGCCTTGTGGCCTTTAGGTTTGAGTGAGAAGCTTGACTTTTAAATGTTATACTATAAAAGTGACTAAGCAGGGCTAGAGAGATGGCTTAGTTGTTAAGGCGTCTGCTTGTCAAGCCTAAGAATGCCTGTTCCATTCTCCAGGTCCCACGTTTAGCCAGATGCAAAGTGACACAAGGATGCAATGCCACACTTGCCCACAAGGGGGCGGGCACATCTTGAGTTCATTCACAATGGCTGAGAGGCCACTGGCGTGCCCATTCTCTCTCTCTCAAAAAGTAAGGGGGGCGGCTGGAGAGATTGCTTAGTGGTTAAGCTCTTGCCTGTGAAGCCTAAGGACCCTGGTTCAAGGCTTGATTCCTCAGTACCCAAATAAGCCAGATGCACAAGGTGGTGCATGCATCTGGAGTTTGTTTGCAGTGGCTGAAGGCCTTGGTGTGCCCATTCTCTCTCTCTCTCTCTCTCTGCCTCTTTCTCTCTCCGTCACTCTCAAATAAATAAAAACAAAAATTTAAAAAAAATTAAAAAGTGACTAAGCAGTGGAAAATTACAAAATTAAAATTAAAAATTAAAAGTTAGAAACAATGCATGAGTAGCCATATTAAGTTCTTAAAAGTCATGAAAATAAAGTCTCTTGAGCCTGGAAGGACCTGTAGACTGACAAACCTGGGGAAGTTATCTAATTTAAAACAGGAGGGAAATAAAAATTTTGATCACAGGAGCTTTGCAGTACCATAACAAAGGAAAAATTGGGTAAGCATAAATTTGTTGTGATATGCCCATCAAAACTGAGATTAAAAACTATCCATGTTTATATATATAATACATATATCTATATTATCTTTTATTGAACCACTCAAGAGAAAGAACTGATAACATAAATTACAGAAAGATAGGTAGATAGATGATAGATGGGTGGGTGGATAGATAAATAGACAGATAGATAGATAGATAGATGATAGATAGATAGATAGATAGATAGATAGATAGATAGATAGATAGATGATAAAACAGACAGGTAGAAGACAGAGAGATACTTAATAAAATTTAATAATGACACCGTGGAAGCCAGGCAGCTCTATTCAGACTCTGAAAGCTGCATACCCAAAGAAGTTGGTGACTTGGCTCAGTTCAATTTGAAAAGCTTCTGAGTCAGGAATGGTGTATCTCTTCAGTACAAGGCCAAATTCCTAAAAATCAGGGAGATCTTTAATGCAAATATCAATTCCTAAGGAGAACTTGGAGCTCTACTTCTCAAGGGTAGGAAAATAAGATTGGCACAGCCGCAGAGGAGAGAGAATCCACAAGACATTATTTGGGCACACAGCCAGTTTAGTTGGATGGTGCCCATCTGTACTGAGGACAGATCGTCCCTTCTTAGGGACATTGGCTTATATGTCTGTCTCCCAGAAACACCCACACTGTTATGCTCAAAAATAATTTTCAACTAGCTATCTAGATGTACTTTAGTCCAGACAAGTTGGCACCTAGCATTCCCTGTCATAGCTTACATATCATGAGATATAAAACTACATGAGATACAACCTGAAAAACCTTATTTGAACTTTTAGTTTGGCAATGATATTAACAATAATTAAAATTTTTATTATAAATATTATTTGTTGTGTTCTCATTAAAAGATATGAGATATAATATTTTGTATAATTTCATTTTCTTCCATTAAATAGCCCCAATAATATATTTCTATTTTATTTTTATTTATTTATTAGCGCAAGAGAGATTGAAAAGAAGGAAGGGAGAGAATGGGCACACCAGGGCCTCCAGCCACTGCAAACAAACTCCAGATGCATGTGTCACCGTGTACATCTTTTAAGGGTACTGGGGAATAGAAACTGGGTCCTTAGGCTTTGCAGGCAAGTGCCTTAACCGCTAAGCCATTTCACCAGCCCTAAAAGTACTATAATTACTATCTTTAGAATAGTTTAACATATTTGCATTTCTAATCAGACATGTATCATAAAATGTAGCTGTATTTTTTTTCATAAGAACTATCCCTTCAGAGAAGGATCAGAACTAAAATAATATAGATCCACCCTTTAGTTTGCGAATGGAGAAATATAAGCACAGAAATTGAGTTATTTCCTCCAGCATGTCATCCACGAGATTTATAAACTCCCTGAGGTCAAGAAAGGAATTTTGTTCAAATGATATTCTCACCCTCTAGTCCAGCATGCATTCACATTTTATTGCTGCAGAGAGGTAGAAACCTGAGTTATGCCAAAATACTGGGCTTTCAGATTATAAAGTTCGCGAGTATCATGACCACACAAACCACTCTGAGGCAAAGATGAAAGCTTTTATTTAGGAACAGCACAAGCTGCCAGGGCTTGCTCACAAGATAGGAGCACAGCCAACCTGAGTTTGCAGATATTGGGCTTTATAGGGCTTTTCAGCTGGGGGAAGGTGAGAAAGGGAGAAAGCTGAATAAGAAAGGTTCCTTTAGGGGAGATCAAGGATAGCCAGGGTGTGACACCAGAACAGTATCCAGGCAATTTATGAGATAAGGGGGCAGGAAACCATGACCTGGGGGCATTGTTAGGCAACGGGATCTTCCTCTGCCTCCCAATGGCTGGGCTGTTTCTTGAGGAATGTGGATAATCCGCTTCCTTGCGTTCTGCTGTCCTTGGTGACTCCTTTATTGGGAGCCTGTGCGACCTAACAAAGATAAATACAAACTCTATGAAAATTAGAAAACAATTGTTAAGAACTTATTCTTAATTCTAAGTATTTTATATGAATACTGTTTTTCTCACTGCACTTAAAAATCTTCAGCTTAATCCTATTTTGATAGGTACTATTAGAAATAACTTCAGCTTCATATTGTAGTTCACAAAACTGTGGTACAAAGATATTAAATACCTTGTTGTATATCACTCAGAAAAACATAGAAACAGACTAAAGTCCTAGTTGTCAGTTGCCTGAGAAATTCCAGTTTAATTGTGTTTAATGCTATACAATAAAGGCCACCTACTGTGGAAGACTGAAATACCCATGTAGGAAATTATCATATTTTAGAACATGGGGGCAATATTAATTTCATGAAAGACTAAATGATTCCAGAAATCATGGGCAAAACTTAAAAGATTTTTTTTCTATAACATTATAGAGCAATTCATTTTAACACACATACACACACACACACACACACACACACACACGTCTGTCAATTCTAAGAGAGAAAGCCAAAGAGAAATAATGACTTATTACATTAATTTTCAGTTAATACTGTTCATTTTGAACTTTAGAAGACAATAGGAATAAACACTTGCTTATCTCAAAAAAACATTATGGGTGTGCATGATTTTTGAAAGGAAATCTGAGTTAAAAGGATGAAAAAAATAAGTTTTGAGGACTTTATTTCTCATATATATCCAATCACATTTTATGTATAGATTAATTTTAACTTTACCTTACATACATTAAATTATTAGGTACATAGAGTTTTCAACAATGAGTGAATATAGTGTTAAGATTACTTATGAATATTAGGCAGAAATATTCTTATTAAGATAGCTTCTGAACCTGGGTGGAAGCAGGAGGATCAGAATTCTCAGCCTATCCTTGGCTACATAGCCATTACCATGCCAGTGTGGGATACAAGACACCCCATTTTAACAACAACAGTAAAAGATAGCTCCAGGAAAGAACAGAGAGATCCGTAAGAGTGAAGTTGATGATCTGATAGAGTGGGAATAAAAGTGGATAAAGGCAATTGACTGAGAAAGGAGAGGGCTTGGCTATGTACCCCAGGACTGGAAACTCTAAAGCTATGAAATTCAATTTTTTTCATCAATAAATAAGATTTCAACTGATGAAACATAGATGCATAATATTTTTCTAAAAGGTTAATCATATGAAAACAAATCAGAAAAACACTGTGTATCTAAATTTCTATACCCACGAACCTTTCCCTTACTGAACCTTGGGAGCTCATGGCTTATCAAATTATGATAGGAAAATTTACTGGAATCACAGCATGTCTGAGCATGCTTGCTTTTATTATTATGTAGTTTTCAAGTAAAACAAAGTATTTTTTTTTTCCATCTGGTAAAAGGGCTATTGTTGAAAAGAAGAAAATTGTGCAAATTACTATTGGGCTACCTTTGCTGAGTGAGATATAAACAAATGCCTGATATAGCACAAATTACTCATCAAAGTGCAATTCCACCAAAGTCCAACTTGATGAGCCAATAGGGTTGTTTAGGTGAGGGATTACTGACTGGAGCATGGATGACCATATAGCAGCTGCATCATGACCGAGCCCCACCACACTGTGGATTATGACTCATGAAAATAGCATCATGAAGTCTTCATTTCAGTGAATCATTCTCTGCCCATATATTCTACCATCTTCGAAGAAGACACACACAACTGGGGGAATAGGATGTTCTAGTAGCTGGACTGTCAGGTGAGGCTACTCGGACCCTCCCCTTCTTCTCTAGTAGGGAATGCCAATAGCCCCATGACCATTACCGTACATCTGCCTATCACTAGAATGTTCTGCTCTAATTGCCGTGGCTACTGGGCTGAGGTAGTCTTCACTCAAAGAAGGCATCATGATAAGGCAATACGGAAACGTTCATACTACAATTATGCATATAACAAGGTATTGGTTTCTAAAATCTATGTAAGGATTCCAAAAAAATACTAAAAAGACAAATAGCACAATGTAAAAAAAAAAAAAAAATGTCTTCAAGAGAAGACAAACAATTGAACAGGTATATGAGGAAATGGCCAGCATTCCTAATCATCACGGGAATGCTAATCAAAACCACACTGAGATACCAGCACAGGGGGCTGGAGAGATGGCTTAGTAGTTAAAGCACATGCCTGTGAAGCCTAAGGACCCTGGTTCAATTCTCCAGTTCCCATGTTAGCCATATGCACAAGGTGGTGCCTGCGTCTGGAGTTCGTTTGCAGTGGCTAGAGGCCCTGGTGCTCCTATTCTCACTCTTTCTTTCTCTCTCTCCCTCTCTCTCCCTCTAATAAATAAATAAAAATAAAATCTTTAATAAAAAGATACTAGCACAGCCCAGTAAAGGTGACTGTTATCATAAAGACTGGAGGTCATACGTGCAGGTGGAAGCAAGCACAATGGATTCACGTCTTCATAAGTGCAACACACACAAAAAAAAACACAAACAAGACATAAAAGACAGGAGAAAGATTTATTAGTTGTAGCCAATAAAGAGAGCAGGACAGTTATCTGCAAAGGCCAACTGTCATGGTAACAAAGAAAGCCTAAAGCCTATTTATTTATTTATTTATTTTTCTAAGAGGCCTATGCACACATTCATGCAGTGGTGGTCCAGTTCTTAAGCATGTTCAGTTACAGTTGTAATCTTTAAACAAATTATGATAGCAGATACATTTTGTGTATGCTTAAACTCAAAGGGATGGAATACATATTCGAAATGCATCTGGGCATGCTCATCTTGTACCATAAAGTTTTAGCTGAAAGTTGAAGAAAAAATATTTTTTTAATTTTTTTAATTTTTATTATTTTTGGAGAGATACACAGAGAGAGACAGACATAGAGAGAGGGAGAGGGAGACAGATAGAGATGGGCACGCCAGCAGTCTCTCAGCTGCTGTGAATGAAATCCAGATGTGTGCGCCCCCTTGTGGTCAAGTGCGGCATTGCACCCTTGCGTCACTTTGCATCTGGCTAAACGTGGGACCTGGAGATTGGAACAAGGTTATTAGGCTAAGCAGGCAGGCGCCTTAACCTCTAAGCCATCTCTTCAGCCCAAGAAAAAATATTTTTAAGGTACATTAACGCAGGAGTCTACCATTAAAGGTACATGCCTTGATTTGTCACTAACACAAGCAAGAATGTGAAGAATTCTTCTACACTGTGGTGAAAATGTAAATTTGTACAACTACTGTGGGAAACAAGGATGTACAGTACTCAAAGAATTATAAGCAGAACTATTATGTGATTTGCCAATCCTACTCCTGGGCTTATATTCAAAAGAATGAAATACGCATGTAACAGAGAGATCTGCATTGCAATGTTCATTTTTACCAGTATTTACTACAGCTCCAAAATGTAACAATCTAAGCTCCCATCACTGCATGAATAGATAAATAAAATGTGAAATACATTGGAATAGAATACTATGCAGTCTGTGAACTAAAGTTTCCAGAAAACAGCTGTATCTGTTGCACCTACTTCCAGCAAGGCTGAGTGGACTGATAAAGCTCCCGTGATCACAGACAGATGGAATGTTGCAAGTCAGAGCCAAATTACCTTGGGCTACCTTTAGCCCCTTAGTGGCCATTGATTGCTCACCTCTGTGTCTGAACTAACATCCTGGTGATCAGTTGATCTGGTGTAATCCTTTTTGTAATGCAAGAACAGACCCTAGATTCCACCACCCCAAGGGCTGAGAATGTCATCAGATAGCACCTGAGGCCTATGGTGATTTCCCAGCTTTGCTAAAACCGACCTACCTGATGATCAGCCAATGCATTTGAAAAGTACCTTGATTTATGACTTTCTTTTGTTCTGTAATTATAAAACCTTCATGAAATTGTTAACATTGCAACATGGAATTTGGGTAACCTAAATCTGTGTTCCTGGGACATGGTCAGTCATATTGGCTCCAGAATAAGCTATCTCTTCTCTTCTTTGATGTACAAGCTGTGTCTTTGGTGTCCACAGTTACAGCACCTGAATGTGGGGTCCCAAGGACAAACCACCACCACTTAGTATGCAGCGGGTCTGAGTCAGTGACCACCGTGGGACCCTTGTGCTCAACCATCAGATGTGGTCCCCTTAAGTGCACGTTGATGAGTCATTCTGGGGCTCCAACATCCCTTGATTTGGTTGATGGTCCACTTGTTTATTCTGAGCTGGTTTTAGGATCCTTTTTTTGGTGTTTTGTTTTTGTTGTTGGATACTTTTTGTTTGTTTGCTCTCAATGTTTGTTATCTACTCTCAAAACGTTTGTTTTCAGGTATCCATTTTGTTTGTTTCCTTTGAAATAATTTTGGTTTTGATTGTTCAGTATGTTGTTTGCATCCAGATCTTTGAGAGCATTTTGATTTCTGACTATTCTTTTCAGTTTGTCTCTGCTAGCATTAAGCATTTTTTTCTCTTACATTCTTACAAAGAAGGAGGAAATGTTTGGGAAAAAAAACCTGCTATTTGATACTCCAGCTGGTATTAAAATGGTGTTAATTTAACTTGCAATTTAACTTTGTATTTGAAAAAGAAATGGGAATATATGGGGAACCTAACTAAACATAAATTGGGTTTACATTTTCCACAATGGGGAACATTTAATCCTAAATTGAGATTTATTTTTATTTTTAACTTTTTTTTAATGCTAAAACCCTAGACAATATTATTTTTTGTTCAAAAAGAAAATCATAATGGACAGTCTGCTTTAATTAAAATTTTAAAATATGTAAGAAATTATTAAACTGGTAATTTACAAACTAATCATAAGAGTTCTAAAGCCTACAAGTTAAAAGGAGACATCCAAAATGAGTAAGATTAAGAAAATTTGAGAGATTATATCAGAACTAAAGATAAATTGTGCAGAATCTGACTATCCTCCTTTCCTCTCCTTTTTCTGACCTCTTCTCCTGCTTTCTCCAAGCAGAACAAAATCCCATATCAAAGAAAAGATTGTTATTTATAAGATAAAACTAGAGAATTCCATACTATACTAAAATCCAGAACAGTCTCCTATAATTATGTTTCAACAGGATAAGACCCCAGCCCCAAGGCTGAAAGGATAAGGCTCCAGCCAAAGCCATAAGATAACGACTTCCTCAATCTCTGTGCATGTTTTAACTGCAGACCTTGTGACTCAATGGAGTCAGGCTTTCACTCTCCCTCTGAGTGCCCCTTAAGGTGTCCATTTACCTAACTCTCTTCTGCTGTGTGACTTTGTTTTGCTCTGTGTGCTGTGGTGGCTGGTTGGCTTTTGTTCATGAAAGTTTTCCACTATGGAACTCCCATTATTTGTAGTGATATGGATGAAACTAGAAATCATTGTGATGAGCAAATGAAGGCAGACATAGAAAGATAAGGAATGAATGATCTTATTCATTTGTGGACTCTTGAAAAGCTGATCTTATAAAAGTTGAGTATATACTAGCAGTTACCATAGGCTTGAGGAGAGCCACTTTAGTTGGTACAAGCATGAAGAAAGTGTAGTGAATTGTGGCCCGACTGCATTTACATTAAAACAATGGAGAGGATGCCTGAGGAAAGTTATAGGTAGAATATGGGCAATTAGAAGTATTGGTATGCTGGACCGTGGTTTGCATGGATTGTTTTGATATACCAGTACTGGAGGGGCGGAATTGGTAAACATGTGAACTTGAACTGCAGAAGTTTGAATGTTTGTCTCTGGTTATTGAACTGCAGAAGTTTGATGCTGTTATAGATATCCACAATGTACTATATTTTAAAAAGCTTTAAAAAAGGTGGCTGAAAGATTTTCACCATATGTACACATATATTTATAATGCATATTATATAATTGAGATTTATTCAATCATAAGAAATGATATGTTATTTTGTGGAAAATGGATGCAACAGGAGATCATAACACTAAGTGAAATAAGTCAGGCTTGGAAATATACCGTCTCTCACACCTGCAAATCCTAGACATAAAGGTATATAAAAATATTTATGTAACTGTGACATGAAAACACAAGGGAGGCTGCAGGAAAAAGAAGATTACTAGGAAGAAGAAAGAGGGGATGGGAGAAAGAAAAGGGTTTGGAAAATGCTCCTGAGCCATCCCTATTAGTTCTGATTTTGGTTTTTACCTTTATTGAAGAGGTAATTGAAAAATAAAATAAATAAAGTAAATGTGGTGGCTTGATTCAGGTGTCCCCCATAAACTTAGGAGTTCTGAATGCTAGGTTCCCAGCTGATGGACAGTTGAGAATTAACATCTCCTGGAGTGAGTATATTGTTGGGGGCTTATGGAAATAGAGCCAATTTTATCCCCATGCCAGTGTTTGGCACACTTTCCTGTTGCTATTGTCACCTTATGTTGGCCATGGGGTGATGTCTACCCTCTGCTCATGTCATCATTTTCCCCTGCCATCATGGAGTTTCCCCTGGAATCTGTAAAACAAAATAAATCTTTTTATTTTTTTCCCAAAAGCTGCTCTTGGTTGGGTGATTTCTGCCAGCAAATTGAACTTGAGTGCAACAATGAATAAAAAGTAACATCCCCAGAAACTCTGCAAAAGAGTATGCCAGTAAAATATAATACCAAGAATATGTTTATCAAAATTTCTGACAATAGAGCTGTTTTTACCTGTCTTTTTTCAATTTATACTTGAGAATGAGTTTTAAAGTATTTTTTTTTTATTTCTTAAGAAAATAAAAATCTCTTAGAAGAAATTCCTTTTTCTTTAGTCATAACCTTTTGCTCCCTGAGTTAGTCAGCTATCCAGCTAGCTGGCCTACTCCACCCTCAATAGTCCTCTCATCTCTGAGAGTCACTTATCCCCGCACTACGCTTTGTGCTTTTGTGTCTGGAAGGGACCATTTTTCCTCCATCCCTCTAGTGTAATTTAATTCTTTTAAAATAGCTTTTTGCTTAAGCCTCAGTAGAATACTACAAAAAGCAATATTGAAGATCTATTTGAAAAGAGCATTTTCGTGGACTTCAAACATTGTCCCTCAGCAGAATATCACTAGGCCTTTACTCTTCAAGTTTCTTAAGTATACTTCTCATGTCATTAATACTCAATAAGTACGTGTTCCACCTAATTGATCCCCCACACTTTTCCATAATTTTCAATATTTGAGGTTCCAGCTTACACAGTGTATAGTACCCTTTAGTTCATCCCAAGGTGAGTACTTGTCCACAATGACCAATGCATGAACACTAGTCCAAAAGCACTGAGAAGAAAGCATAGCTTCATTCCACCCATCATTTCTGTAACTATCATTTATTGAATCATTACTGGTAAGAATTCTCTTAACCATTTAAAGAAAAAAAATCTCTCCCACTAAAATACTTTCTTTAATAGGTAACTATCATAGTATCCTGGATAGCAGAAAATGAGTTAAATCCCATATAATCATGATATAAAATGCATGGCATGGAGATGTTGTTAAAGCAGTAAGTAAACTTCAGATTTATTTCCAATGCCACACTGAATCGGGAAGGCTGTGTATGCTTCACTGTTCAAGGCTTTCACCTTCCATCTGCAACAGAAAGTACACGGCAGAGAGTGGCAAAGAAGTGACACATGGGTGGGGTGGGGGATGATTGATAAGTGTCTTCAATTGGATATAGAATCACAGTTCTTAGATAAGCACACTTAGATGAGGAAAACAGTGGCGTGGCTAAGAACAGATTTCAGTTGTAAATTAAGGAGTGTGTGTGTGTGTGTGTGTGTGTGTGGTGTGCGTGCATGCACTTTTAGGGAGGAAGTTGCTAACTAATAACTTTATTCATTATTTACAAGGAAAGACATCAGACTGGCATTGAAGAAGTAGACTTGGAGGCATGGTTAATCTAGTTGGTGTGATATATTTAAAAACATAACAGTTTTATCCACATTCCATAAATATATTTTTTTTCCAAGCTCAGATCCACATATGAGAGAGAACATGCACCTTTAAAGCTGGAATCATGACCAAGAGCAAATAATAAGAAATGACAAGAAAGAGGGTGGGAGAAGGGTAAAAGGGCTCATGTGACATGAAAACAGAAGTGGAAGGATATAAGTGGGAGAAGGGTGGTAAGAAGATGGTGAGGAGGAGCATCAACTAAGATAAATTATATTTGAAAATGTCATAATGATACCTAAAATTCAGTAAGCTAACTAAAACTTACATTATAATAATCAAAGTATCACTGGCATTGCAAAATCACTTGTATATAAAAAGTGATATAAAGAATGATGAAGAAAAAGTCAGATAATTTTTATTAGGTGACCAAGAGCAGTTGTTGGGGAGGTGTCTTTATCAGACCATTGGTGTCACTATCCAATGCTGACTTACAGAACCTGGCTCTCTGAAGGTGGTGGTGGTGAGGGCAGCACCATGATCTGTGCTGCAGAGTCTTAAAGATGGAACTGATCTGCCCTCAACCCTAGAGAATCTGAGCAAAAGAGTATAATGATTTTGTTCATAAATGTGTCATACTCAGATTACAAGTAGTGTAACATTATGCATATCTACTATTTTCTATTCATTCCATACTGATATAATATATTCTTACTATAATGGATGGTTTTTATGGTTATCTCCTGTGCATTTACATGTGTATTTACTATACAGTTATTATTTCATTAATGCTAAGATAATACAAGTTTTAAGTTGCACTAGTGCTATTTGCTTTAGCATAAAAATGTTGCCAATTAAACCACTCCATGATTACCATGAATACTAAGATGCATCCTAATTTTTGGTTTGTAACCAATTAAAGATGTACATATTAGAATTAATGAAAAATGTTGTGACTGTTCTGAATCCTCTTGAGTAAAACAAAAGCCCTTTCACAGATACATCTACACATGTAAGTGCTTCTCAACAAAATCTCCTCATTAGAACTTCAGCTAGGAAAACATGTCTTAGTTTTCATTTCTTTACAATTGTTTTCACCCAGGCACTGGATTTTTTTAAGCATGAGCAGACATGGTATTAGGCATCTGTTGCAGTTAGCTTCTCCTTGCTGGCACAAAGCACCAAATAAATAATAAAATAAAATAAAAATTAAAAAAAAAAGAAAGAAAGAAAGAAAGAAAGAAAGAAAGAAAGAAAGAAAGAAAGAAAGAAAGAAAAAAAGGGATAAAAACAGCTGATGGGAAGAAAGGGTATATTTGGGCTCCATGATGGCAGAGGAAATATGGCATGAGTAAAGGCTGGGCATCACCTTTGCCACTATACATGGCAAGCAGCAGCAGGAATGTAAACTGAATACTAGCAAGGGAAAGCTGGCTATAATATCCATAAGCCCTCCACGAATGACATACCACCTCCAGGTGGCTCCAATTAGCAAATTTCCTAAAATTCAGGGGACACCTGAATCAAACCACTACAGCATCATTGTATTGTTTGCATTCAGCTGAGCATTTTTAAATACTCATTTTAACTCTACTTAATGGCACTTATACAGACACAGGCTGTTAATATTGCTCATGATTCCTATGGAAACAAGTTTTTTTTTAATTTCTGAATGGCAATATTATTTCTGCCCTTAAAATAGGAAATAGGTCAATTCTTATATGATTGCTTAAATCATCTTCTTGGATTTTGGCAATATAAGGCTTGCATGTCTTTTCTTGGCCATCTTCCTCTAAATCTCTTAAGAAATCATGGATATCTTATATACATCTACTCAAATATTTATTAAAGAACATAAAATATGTCTTTAAATTTATCTTAGATTTTTTTTTCTTCTAAAGAGTTCTGATCTTTGTGCTATAAATTTTCTCATTTATCTTGATGCAGAGTCCCAAGGGAAGAGTGTTACGATCTTGGACTAAAAATAAATGGACAATGATATACCAGTCGTTCAATCAGTCTATCATCAGGGTTGACAGCATTTTTGCTGGAAGCAACATCCCTGTTCTGCAAGGCAACAAGTCAGAGCAGAGATGGATGAAAACCTGAAATGGCGTGGGAGTGTCTGAGTTTCCATGCCTGTCGTCTCTTTCTTTGCCCAGCTCACAGCTAGACAAGAGCACTTCCGACTTTCTTCATGTACAGTGTTCTGTCTAATCATTACATCCTCATGCTTCAAGGTTCAGTTGAGTCTTCATGGTGTTTGTGAGGCTTGTCTTAATTCTCAGTAGAGCTAATCGAACACAAAGAATGCTAGGTAGAATACTTGAGATTTCATAGCCAATGCAACATGTAGAATATATTCTGAGGGCATCTTTCTCTAGAAATCCCAACACACCCATGGGGAAGGAACAAATGTTTATCTCTCTAGGTATTTTATATCAATCATGATGCTTAGAACAAAATAGTTAAAGTGAGTTTAGAATATTGTAAGGAACTAGAATATATTTTTAATTCATGAGAACAGTACTATAAACCTATTTGACTAAGATTAACTAATTCTAGCTTCTATTTAATTACATTGATCAGTAGATTGACTTTCTGGGACCCTGGCAAGCATTACTTCTCAGCATTTACATTCACTTTCCGTAAAACTGGGAGAGGAATACTAACAAATTTCCAAAAGGATTTCCTTGGGAAATAAATGGAATGATGCATATTTTTCTAAGATGGTTATAATGAAGTACCACTTCCTACTTTTAGAGGCTAGGAAAATAAAACAACCAAAAGTTGCCTTGTTGTGCAGGTTATTTCTGTGATCTGTAAATGCTTGCTAGTCCCACTATTTTTCTATGGTTCCCTCTGTGCCTGTGTGTGAGCTAACAATTTAGGCATTGCTAGATTAAAGCTCACCTATATCACCTTAAGTACTTCTGTAAAGGCCCTATTTCCCAAAACATTCACAAATAGACACTTCTAAAATCTGGGAGCAGGAATTCAAAATATGAATTTGGGAGAGATATAGCCAGCCCCTAAGATACATTACAACCCCCAATAAGGTACCTGGAATGTAGTAAGTATTGAATTATGGCAGCCTTATTACTTACATAGTGAGTCAAAGGCTTACAAAAATTCAAAAATGATTTAACGTTATCTTGTTAAATGGTTCCTTCTGTTCCTTGCTGAGCTTGCTTGAGAAGAAAAAAATATCATGTAGGCAGGGCAAAAGCAATCACAGTATGTGACCAAAAGGAAAAATATAGAATAAAGTAAAAGAAAACCATACTCTAAGCTCATTTACAGATTAAGGAAAAGCTTGCCACAACTAGAAAAAAATAGATGACCAGGAATAATGGTGATGCTATCAATCGTGGTGGATCTTTTAGGAAGAAAAATCAAAAGCATGTGGGGGTATATCTGATGTTTATAAGAAGTGACACCTAGTCAGCAGGCCCAGCAGGAAAAACACTAAAAGCTGCATTTCAAAAAAAAAAAAAAAAAAAAAAAACTATTAGTCAAATTTTGCTGCAAACATAGTCACTTGCAGTAGCCATATCTCAACCTTGTGATGAGAGCTGCTGACATCTTCCCTGCAGTAATCCTTCCTTCTCACCTGCTTCAATTCTTTTCCTTTCTTGACATTCCTATTTCTTTCATTTTCTTCCAAAAAAAAAAAAAAAAAAAGATTTGAACCCTTGTTGTATAATAAACATTGTCAGAGAATAGAGGTGAATTAGCATATACAAAAAAATATGTGCACAGTTTACAGTTGTAGATTCCCCCAACTTATTTTGGGAGATTCAATTGCCAGTAAGTTACAAAGTCAAATATGGGATTCTGATGTTTTGGTAACTTGACTGAAGTGCAACATCTCATAATGAGGTAGGAAGTAGCAAGAGTGATCTGAGTGTGGTGAGCAGGGCTGGGCTTTAACATCCCAAGGTACAGCCCTGTGATGGTTAAGTTTCATTGTCAATTTGATTTGTTTAGGAATCAACTCTTGAATAGGTCTCTGAGGTTGCTTCCAGGAAGAATTCACTGAAGGAGGAAGTCCTTTACCCAGAGTAGGCAGCCCCTCTCAGAGAGGGTCGTTATCTAAGGAAGCTCTGGGAGAAAAGTATCCCTTCCTCCCGCCTGGCTGCTAGTGCTGCTTGCTGTCTTCAAGTGTGGACCAGCAATAGAGCAGCATGGTCGGAAGACCAGTGTGGACTGAAGACCAGGGTGGACTGAAGACCAGTGGCTCTCCAGGAAGCTTTCAATGCTGGATTGGGACTGCTGAGGTATCCAGCCTCATGAACTGAGCAGCTACCAGGTTCCTTGACTCTCAGGCCTGCAGACTGCTATTTTTGGAATGTAAGCTAATCCAGTAAATCCCCCTTTTGATTTACAATTCTTTCCATCAGTTCTGTTTCCTCTAGAGAACCATGAGTAATACATCTCCAGAGGCAGACCTCCTCCAGCAAAGCTCCAGATCCTGAGGTTGAGGTTTAATCAAAAATCCACTAGTGGGCAGGAGAAATGGCTTAGCGGTTAAGGCATTTGCCTATGAAGCCTAAGGATCCTGGTTCGATTCTCCAGGCCCCATGTAAGCCAGATGCACAAGGGGGCACACACATCTAGAATTTGTTTGCAGTGGCTAGAGGCCCTGGCATGACCATTCACACTCTGCCCCTCTCTCTGTCTCTAATAAATAAATAAATAAAAATAAAATTCTTTTTAAAAAATCCATTGGCCTATAGGGGCTATTTTACATTGAAAACACTACTGAATGTGCACACACACACACACACACACACACACACACACATTATTATTTTTTTTTCATTATTAATGTGTTCATGAGTTAAGGCTGTTCATAAATGTTAGTTCATGTGAAAAGGGCCACAATTATTATGGATGCATGAGAACCTATTTGATATATTTCATTTTCTTTGAAAATATAACCAGTAACCAGATAGATGGATGGCAGATCTCTTTGTATTTGTCTGAGGACTGTATCATACTCCATAATGGTGGTGAAACTTCCCACCCTGTGTGTAAAAAAATTAATTTAACTAAAAAAGGCCCAAGAAGATATAATGTTACTTATGATACTACAAAGTTGGTTATCTATCTTATATCTTAGGTTCCATAATATTTAAGTGCTTGAAGCACTTTTAGAACATAAGATATTAGTTAAACATAAAAAAATTAATGAATAGGCAAATGAAGTTTAAATGTTCACAGACTTGAGAAAAGATTTTTACTGAAAACACAATGATGGTTTTCTTCAGACATTCTCTGCATGTACTTGATATATATATATATTTTTCATTTTGAGAATCAATGTTGAAGTTTCCCCATAGTACTCATCAGGAAGTAGTATTTGTCTACTAGATAGGGCAATCCCAGCCCTTCAAGAGTGAGCATACACAAGCAAACACAGCTCCTCTAGGGATATAAGAATGCAATGAGTAGTAACAGATTCACTGCAGCAGAAAATGTCATTTATATCACAAGTTAGGCAAAATAAAGTCTTGTGTGCTTTAGAACAGTGACATGCTCACATGGACTGATGATCTGTGCATCACTGTAGAGTGGTGAGAGTGCACTGATAAGCTGAGGGCCAGCAATTGCCTAATGAGTCCAAAACCTATAGCTACTTGCTTCAGAAGGGAATTCTCTCCGTAAAATATTGGAAGTACCTGTGAACAAATCACAAGGAATTAACAAATGTATTTGTCACAAAGGTAGCTATTGTGTTTTTGCTTCATCATTTCAGTGATTATCTTTCATCAGAATCTGGTTTAATAAATAAAACAAAAAGAATGAGCCATTGTCACAGAATGCAACTCATTGTCTATTATCTATCTATTATCTATATCTATCTATCTATCATCTATCTATCATCTATCTATCTATCTATCTATCATCTATCTATCCTCTGTCTATCATCTATATATCTTACATCTAGCATTGATTCATCAATCATCTATTTTATTTTTTTAAATTTTATTTATTTATTGTGTGTGTGTGTGTGTGTGTGTGTGTGTGTGTGTGTGTGTGCCAGAGACACACAGAGAGAAGCATATAGAGAGACTAGGCATTCCAGGGTCTCCAGTCATTGCAAATGAACTCCAGATGCATGTGCCACCTTGTGCATCTGGTTTATGTGGGTCCTGGAGAATCAAACTTGGGTCCTTTGCTTTGCAGGCAAGCAGATTAACTGCTAAATCATCTCTAAAGCCCTCAATCATCTATGTTAGATGGCAGTAATTGAGCCCAATTACATTGCCTATGCTGAGTGCAGTACACTGAGTTCTCTCCAGCTCCTGCTCCAGCTCTCCAAGACCCTAGTCCATGGAAGGGTGCCACCCACAAGTAATGGTGGTCCTCCCAATTTAATTAATCTAATCAAGATAATCCCTCATAGGTATGTCCACAGGCAAACCTCATCTGCATAATCCCTCATAGAAGATTCTAGGTCCAATCTACTTGACAATATACCAATATAAGCCCCCTCCCCTGAAAGAGATTAGGACCCTAATTAAAGATATAAAATGATCACTCTAGCTGTCTTACCACCATGTGAGTATATAAGAAATCAGCAGTTTGCAACACATAAAATACCATCATTATACACAGTGCTATGAGACTTTCAGTCTCTGAATATCCAAGGAAGTGATTTCTATGGTTTTACAGCCATGGGACTTCAGTATAGCATCCAAAATAGACTAAGACAAAAATTGAACCTATCTGAATAATTTTTATATCATTTGTCACATCATATGACATGGTTATGGTTTAGCTGCACCATAAATTGAACACTGGTTTCCCAGCATACCCATGCTATTTCCCTTCCTATCAGCTATAAATGTGTATCCCATTTCCCCATGTCATCTTTAGTGTTATAAGGTATATTCATGGAATCTCATCACTTTAACTCACAATTCTCTCTTATGTATGTATGTGTGCATGGTGTACATGCATGTGTGATGGAGATTGCATGTATGTAAGTGTACATGTATAGGGATAGTGTGTTCATGTGCATGCCAAGGCAAAAAATGGATGACAATGTCTTCCTCAATCACTCTCCACTTTACTTAATCAGGGTCTCTCACATGAACCACTCTCCAAGAATAGCTTGTAGGATAAAAGGTTTATTTTGGCTTACAGACTCAAGGGGAAGCTCCAGGATGTCAGGGGAAAATGATGGCATGAACAGAAGGTGGACATCACCTCCTGGTCAACATCAGGTAGACAACAGAAACAGAAGAGTGTGCCAAACACTGGCAAGAGGAACCTGGCTGTAACACCCATAATCTCATCCCCCTGCCTCCAGGAGGATCCAATTCCCAAACTGCCATCAGCTGGGGATCTAGCATTCAGAACACCTAATTTTATGGGGGACACCTGAATCAAATCACCACATTGTCCTTCTCTATTGAATTTTCAGTTCATATCTTACTTCATAGCTTAATTTAATTATATTTTCTTTCATAATAAACTGAAATAATCCTTGATTCCATATGGATTTGTATAGTTCCAACAACATCACATCTTAGTCTTCACTTAAATTGTTTTTTATCTTCACTTCCAACTTTGTTTACCTGGCTTACTTCTACTAATCTAGTGACACTTACTCATAGATTATCCTTGAAATCTACCCTACACCTTCTGATTATATCCATGCATTTCTCTGCAGACATTTTACCTCCTGGACATACCCCAAGCTTAGAACTAGAGCATTGCTCTGAAAATGATCTTTGGTAACCTCTTATTTCCACATAGGAGTGGGAGTTGTAAGAATGGCAAGTTGCTCTACCTGCTCACCAATGTATCGACTAGAGAAGTCTTTCATTCTATGAAGTGTGGACTGAATTCTCACTTGTTACACTTAACTAGCCCTATATCAAGTTCAAGAGCATGCTTCCAAGTATTCTAATCTTGAGTTTTACAGAAATTTTGTCATCCATATAGTTTTGTCTTCCTTTGTATTTTATTTTACTTAAATGAACATATTTTGCTAGGTAAAGTATATTTTCCATGTGGAATGTGTCTATCCCAAACAGGTAATTACAAGAAGACCAGTTTTAGGCAGCAATTTCTGTATCTATTTAGAAAAGAGTCATTTATTAATATATAAGATCCTCCTGTATTTCCTCCAAACTCTGTTGAACTATAAGGTATGTCAAAGTTAGATAGAATTGGTATGTTCTTTTATGGGTCAAAGTAAAAGTCCTTATTTCTTGAATCAACACCAAATAGAAAATCCATTGAATAATCTATTAGGAACAAGGTTGAATGAGCCTGTCATTTATTTCTTTTGTTCTTTAGTTTAATTTCAAGTACATAGTAGCTCAGATCTGTGGATTGGTTTTTGAAGGTGAGTGCTGGGTGGGACATGCTGACATTCTAAATTACAATACTCCATTTCATTACTGAAAGAAAAGATCATTTAAAATAATTTTCAGCATCTTAGACAAGGGTTTTCCATTAACAATCCAATGTAAGGGTTTAAGTGCAATAGTTTACTGGGAAGGACATCTAAGGAAGAAGGGGCAGAAAAGCAGAAAGAGTGAGACAGAGAAATAAGAGTTGAAAGATGGCCTTTGGAAGCTAGAAGTGCAGTTCTGTCAGGATCACTGAAGTGTCCACAAAATGGTCTCCGGAATTTCTGAAAAGACTGTGGAATGGATAGATGTTTTTACCACTAGTGTGACTCCTCCACTAGTACAAGTTGCTTGCTGGAGGTGTTACTGAGCAGTGTCAGGCTGTACTTGTACAGTGGATTCTGGAGGTTCTGTAAGAGGTCTGGCACAAAGGGAAAGACCAGGAGATGAATGTTTAAGATCTTAGTTATAGAGCTAGCAATCTGAGAAAACACTGGATTAGGATCCCAAGACCCCAAGGATCTATCTTTCTGATCTTTTCTCATTAGCATTTTTATAGGAACACATATCAAATGCAACATTTTAAATTCAGTCTTATGCTTCCAGCCAGGTGGTTCAGAGCTTACATATTTCAGGGTCTCATTTCCTGGATTCATATTGTTGCTTTTTTAAAAAAATATATATATATATATATATATTTATTTGAGAGAGAAAGAGATTGAGAGACAAAGAGAATATTGGCATGCTGGGGACCCTAACCACTACAAAGGAAATCTAGACGCATATGCCACCTTGTGGATCTGGCTTACTGGGGGGTTGAACCCAGGTCCTTAGGCTTTGCAGGCATGCACCTTAACTGCTGAGCCATCTCTTCACCTCAAATATTGTTGCTTTTATCCTCAACATCACCTTTCTTTCTGTATCAGATGAACTTTCCCATACTCCACAGTCAAGGTGTCCTGCTGTTGTCCTGTGCTTCCATTTGAATGATTCCTAAAATAATGGTAAATAAACCATTAAAAGTTTTTAAACTGGGCACAGTAGCACCACACCTTTAACCCCAGCACTCAGGAGGCAGAGGTAGGAGCATTACCATGAGTTTAAGGACACGATGAGACTACATAGTACGTTGCAGGTTAGCCTGGGCTAGACTGAGACCCTACCTAAAAAACAATCCAACAAGTAAGAACCACAACAAAAAGAAAAAAAACATAAACGTGTTTAAGTAACTGGGTGTGGTGATCCACACCTTTAATCCTAGCATTTGGGATGCTAGAATGATGTGATTTGAGGCCACCCTGAGACTACATACTGAATTCCAGGTTAGTCTGGGCTAGAAAGCAAGACCTTACCTCAAAAAAAAAACAAATTGGAAAGGAAAAAAAAAAAACATGTTCAAGTGGTGAGCTACTTCTAAGTTACAAATACAGATTACTCCCTGGAAAGTTAAGTGCAAATGTGTTCCTCTAATATAGAATATAAAACGACCTTACGTTTGTTCCTCTAACATTCCTCACTGCTAATGATAACAGAGCTATTTTGTATGTAAAGTGGTATTTCAAAAATATTCATTGAGATGTATTTTGCAGTATGCCATTGGTATGCCTGTCATCAAAATTTGGTGAGAGAAATACATCACTGTATTTATCTCACAAATAAGGCAGGCCTTTTAGACTAATTATACTTAGAATTTTCCTAGGCTGTGGAACCTACAAGTTCTTTTCATAGGCAAAAAAAAAAAAAAAAAAAAAAAAAAAAAAGTAAGCCATTTTACCATATTGTTACCACAGGAACTACACTTGTGGCAGCTTTAGATGACTTATATCCAGCTGAAGAAATGGGGAAGGTATGATTATAGGCCATAGAGTTTACCACTGAATATAAACTGCCTAAAACTCGAAATTCTGTTACATTATGCCCCTAATACTTCCTGGAGTGGTTTTCAAATGGGAAGGCTTAAATCTTCTTGCTTTGGTCCATGGACAGTCATAACATGTCTAAATTTCCATAAAATTGTCTTACCATCCATGGTGTGGGCTGAAAGTCTAAGTGTGTCTTTCATATCACACATGAATCACTTTACCATCATAATAAATCAATAAAAGGCCATGGTGGTCTGAATGTAAAGGTCATCCCCCCATATAGTCATATATATGCATACTTACTCCTCAGTTTTTGCAGATTTCAAAAGGTGGAGCCTAACGGGAGGACGTGTGTCACTGGGGCTGGGCTATGGAAGGTCACAGTCCAGTCCACTTGATTGTTCTCTATGTCCTCCCTGAGGATGTGACTGTGTGACACTGCCTTCCTGCTCTGCCATGGTTTCCCCCCTGTGATAGACTCTAACCTCTGGAAATGTAAGCCTAATTAAAGAATTTTCTTCTGTAACTTGCTTCTAGTCTGGTATTTTCTTCCAGGAATAAAAATGTTACTGATACAATGGTTTACAAAAAAATGAAATAAAATAAGTTAGGGAAAGGAGTATGTTTCCATAGATTAAATCAGTTATTTCTTCCATAGAAACTAAAGTTGAGAAAGTGTTTCATTTTTGTTTTATTTGTTTGTATGTATTTTTGTGTGCATGTGTGTTCAGGCACAGCAGTATGGGTGTATATATGAATGCACCACCATACATGGCTTGTATTTTTAATGTTATAACATGTTAGTTTTTTTTCTGTTCTTGTGTGTGTGTGTGTGTGTGTGTGTGTGTGTGTGCATATGAGCGTTACTTAGTGCTTGTGTGCATGCCTGCATATGTGCATGCATGTGGAGACCAGAGGACAACATTGTGCATTATTCTTCAGGCACTATCCATATTTCTGTCAGACTAGGTCTCTCACTTACCTGGAGCTCACTTATGTAGATGGACTGGGCAAGTCAGGCTCAGTGATCATCCTGTTTCACTTTGTCAGAAATGGCATTGAAATTACACCACTGTTTCTGGTATGAGATAGGGTGTTTTTCACAGAAAGGAAAACAGGTGGCCCATGTGCATACTCTGTATTCTAATGTTATTCACCTTACTATCTGGTGATCCTAGGTGTCATGGGGAAACCATCAAACTACATATTGAGGGAAGTAGGCTCTTACCCTACATTACCACTAGAAAGCGTATGGCCAGAGTCACCTTGTCTAATTTCTCCTAAGTGGTATTAACGGTTCTATAATCTCCACAGCATTTTCCAATTTAAAATTTAAAAAAAGTTAAAGTTTTTAGCCACAAGGTATTTGAGTGTATTTAAAGAAATGAAATGGAGACAAATTACTTTCTCTGAAGTCTTGAAAATCAAACAATTTTTCAATTAACATGTTGATGAAAATTGCACATGGGTTAGAGAATGCTTTGCGAATTTAAAAATATTTAACTCTATAATAACTGGGAGTGTTTAGACTCTTCCTATACCTATAGCCAAGTCTGTGCCTTGCAAAGGGCATAAGTATAGGTCACAAAAAATGACATAAAATGACATTTTTTCTGTCTCCTGTGGCTGGCTACCCTACTATCATAATGATGTAAAATGAGGGGATGCCACATTTGGAAACCTCCATTGGCTTTGTTTCCCTAAAACAGTCTCACATTCTACACTACAAGGGCTTGGTCATGTTTGCACTGGATTGTGAAGATTTTCTCCTTAGAAAAACAATCAAAATTCTTTATGTTTTTCTTTGAAGAATGACCACATTCAACAACTTAGAAGATTCAAATGCCTGCTTGAATTTGTGTATATCTTGTTTTTTCTTTCTAAGTCCAAACTCTGATAATACAACCATAACACATTCATAACTTGTAGGGCTTCTTTTTGGTAAGTGTGCAAGGAAGCTAGCAGCCTCAGAGATTTCAATGTAGTTGATGAGTCATCTTTATAGAAAAGCAAAATACATGTGAATGGAGACAGTTCTCTGCTAGCATGCCCCCTTCTCCAACATTGCTTTAATACTTGAGCTTTAAGTAGTCCGGGATCTTAGTACTCATCAGATCTGTCTGTACGCCTAGGTCATACAGTACAGCCACTCTTCTATATGCGGCATCATTGATTAAATATCATTATGGGATGTGTTGATGTATATAAAATAACATAAATGTTATAATAATAAAGTACATATAATAACTTCCTAATATTTGCTAAGGGTATTGATTATACCATCCTCTGTGTTTGTTAATTCATAGGTAATACCTGAAAAACTTACTTATTCCATCATATGATTATTCTTCTGTGTTTTTCATTTTCTTTTTCCCAGAAAAGGTCAATTTGATCTGCTAAATTATGCACAGTATATTTTTTAAAGAGACAGTGAAAAGCAATTTGAATGACTTCAAATTTTTTTCTCCTTTATGATTCTAATATGTATAACCTTTGAAAAGACAGTATGAAGGGACCAGGAATTTGGACATAGGGCAAGGAAAGAGACAGACTATGATAGAACATCACTATCATTAGGAAATTGTCACCTTTCGCATATATCAAGTTGATGAGATCTTTTGCAAGAAAAAATGTTCTCATGCCTTTGGACCTAAATTGCAGAGTAAAAATGCAACAGAGAAACTGCCTGCCAGAGTTTTCAACAGTAGTTCTTTTTAAAATGTTGAGTACATTATAATTTGTCCTTATTCTAATGTATCGATGGCACATCTAGAATTAACCTTCACCTGCGAGAAAATGTTACTCATTTTTTTTCTTGAAGATTAACAAAGATACTTATAAATCTCATCTTTTAGTGAGTTAATGTGTTGGTCCTAATTTATAGTCTACTTCCTGGAGAACATACAAAAATGTTTTTGAAGACAAAAATCACCCTTATTTGTGTGCTTTTGAAAATATTAATATCAGTTTAGCTTAAATTGATAAAATAATTCAAATATTGGTAAGTTACAATTATAAAATATTTGGAAAATCATCTCTCTCTAGAGATATTTTTCAAGTACATTTATGTAAGACATCTTATCTTATCTAAGACACATTTAAAAGTGGGAAGAGAAAAGTGAACATTCACCATGGGTATTTTCTTATACCTTTAAAATAACATTTTTGTTCAGCACAGTATATTGATGACTAAAAGATTTCAGGTTAGATGGAGTCTGAGGAACTGAAGCACAGTGTATGGACTAGTCAGATATTTATGTACAGGGAGGCTAAGCTTTACCATTTACAAGTTGCATCTTTCCTAGGAGCTATTTACCCTTTCCCAACTTGCATGTACCTCTATATGAACTGGAGTAAACACCTGACACTCAGTGTTGTGCCTCCTGAAATAATAAATAGCATGTGGCTGAAATATTTATAACTATAGGGTAAATGATTAAGAGAGCCTTATAATATTTCCTGATGTACATCATATGTATAGATATATGAAATAATTTTTAAAAAGGCAAATAAACCGTGTCAGGGAATAAATTTGAGAATCAAAATGTAAACTATACATTATAATGGGTATAAAGAAAAGTCAAGCACCTCAGTTTGTGGTAGAATAAACAACACGTTTAAAGAAGTCCATTCAAGGATTCTCTTTTAGTGATTTGGCTACATACCCAATATCCTTGGCTAAATGCATTTTCTTTTGCTCTTAAATTTCAACTGAACTACTGGATACCTACTATGAACTAGCATGGGTGAGCTAGGGAAATCGGGGTTATTGGTGACAAAGAAAATAAAATTCATAGTTTGTAGTCATTAAGAAGTTAGGTTATTTTGGTTTGTAGGACACTTCAGCCAAATATGACGAATGTGATGAGCGAGAAGTAGGACAGTTGTCTCAAAGGAAATGGGGTCAAGAGCTGAGCTAATGGCTGAGTGAACCATGTAAAGGAACAGAGAAAATGAAAGGTAGAGGGGATAATAGACCCATAGATAAGTGAGATTTTGCCTTTTGAGAAAAGTTTAATTGAAAAGATTAAATCTGAGTAGCATAGTACAATATAAAAAGAATGATTCAAAGTAGTACACAAAATAATCAACAAAACAAGAGATGATCATATCTTCTGTGTTTGGCAAGAAAGGACCTGCAAGTTTTATTTGGTTTGTTCTTACATTTATTAACATCAGGCAATGGGGAAACTCTCTATATTTTCTCTTTAATATATTATTAATTATGCATTTAATAATTCTATTTTGTATGAACATTAATTATGATTTATACTATCTAATTCTTCTTCAGACTAGAATCCTTACCTGACACTTGATTGTATGCATTCACCATAACAGAATACTTATATAATGTATCTCTTGATTGTGTGCATTCACCATAATAGAATACTTATATAATGTAATATATATATATATATATATTGGTCTTCACAGATGTTAGTGCATTAAGCTCTGATTATAACCTTTTGAAGACCACCTTACTCTTTACTTCCTATCTGCAAGTAAAATAATTATGTTACACAAAGATTAAGTAACAGAACATTAATAACTCCAGGACCCAGTATGAGATGCCTGCTTCTTTCTGTCTCTGATACAACTTTTAGCAATGGTGGAGATGTTCTATGACTGCACCATTCCGTTATGTTGCCAATAGCCCTGTGTGACCATTGGGCACTTTTGATGTAGGTAGTGAAACTGAAAAATAGAGCTTTAAATTTTTATTTATTTAACTAATTTAAATGTAATAACAGTTAATAGCTTTTGCACTGCAATGTCCTTCAATGATGCTTAAATCAGATAATTCTATGAGTATTTTCAGGGGATTACTACATCATTAGCTTTGCATACAAGACTTTGGTTTATACACAGACATATCTTGTAAATGTTTTGTACTATGGTGAGTGAAAATTAATCATAAATTTAGTAAAAACTATATAATGGTTGCTTTCCTTCTGAAGAAACAATTAAATCATTTACAGTGGCTTTGAACATCAACTTATTCTGGCATTGTTTTTATTGTGTTACCTATGGACAATATAGCTTATATTTATAATTAGTTATTTAAATGGAAAATATAAGAAATACTTTAATGAAATTAATTTTTGAAATTTAATTATCTTAATAAGAATTCTTCTCTTTCTCTCTTAGCCATATGATCACATTCCCCATATAATTTCTTAAAAGCAAATAAATGCTGGGGGAGACATGGCTTAGCAATTAAGGCGCTTGTCTGAGAAGCCTAAGGATCCCAGTTCAATTCTCCAGCTCCCACCTAAGCCAGATGCACAAGTTGGTGCATACATCTGGAGTTTATTAGCAGTTCCTAGATACCCTGGTGTGCCCATTCTCTCCTTCTCTCTTTCTCTCTCTCTCTGATAAATAAATAAATAAAAGTGAAAAAATATTTTTAAAATTTTAGTAAAAAGTAAATAAATGCATACATACTGAGGTTATTAGTGTGGTAGAGCTGCTATAACTGAGCACCATAGATTAAGTAACTTCAACCACAGAAATATATTTTCTTATGGTTTTTAATGCTGACAGCCCAAGATCAAAGTGTCACTAGGTTGGTTTCCTCTGAGGCCACTCTCCTTGGCTGGCAGAGGCAATAATCTGGCTGCCCACTATCTGCAGAGGTGTACCTGGTGTTACCCTCTATTTCTTAGATAAAAATACCCTAATGACATAATGTTAAATACTCTTTTTAAAATCCTTATCACAAAATATGGTCATATATGAGATACGGGAAATTAACACAAGCATATGAAATCTGCATACCTACTTTTGGTCTGATACAAGAAATGCTTAATTCAAACAAAATACTCATGTTCATTTTCTGAAAAATAGATAATTAGCAGAAAATGCCAAAGGCCAATAATTAATATATAATAAGTATTTTAAAATAAATTTCCTGTTATTTTATTGGGACTTTTTACTATGTTTATTATTTATAATAAATATGTAATTGTCTTTAAATTAATACTGTAGGGCAGAGTTTTTAATAATGTATTTATTCCTTGAAATGTATGCTTGACTTGAATGTTTGTTTAGGATATGTTTCAATCAATGAACAAATGGAAATTTGCCTTACATGTCAGCAATATTAATTCATTTTATTTATATTTTGCTGACAAGTTAAAAGATAAGACACATTTTATTAAGTAAAAGTGAAATGCTATTCCAGATAAGATTTATAAAGCACTGTGCTGTGTTAATTTCATTAGTATCTGGGAATAAATAAGTGAGTGATTTCATAACATTAAGATGGATAGCCTAATAATTATATAGTGTTCCAGTCTTTCATGGTCTCCATCTTTAAGTAAAGTGCTGTGCAGATAATTGTTACTTCAGTGGCTTACCACTTCCCAACTAAGTGGACCTTCACAAATTGTTCAATCTATCTGAGCTTCAATTTTCACTGTGAAAACGAATAATATGTCCGTGACCATGCCTTGTTTCTTTAGTCGCAAGGTGGCATCTTCAACTTGTTTTGGGGTTGGTAAAAGGCAAGGCTTGCTGAGAGGCGGTATTTTCACCTCACTGCCTTCATGCCAATGGTGTTTTATTGAACAGAGCTGGTGCTTTATCCTATTACCAAGAGATCACAAATATAGGAACCTAAAAAGTGGTTAATTTAATAAGAAAAGCCAAGTTGTATGTGTTGTTATCTCACATTGTCATCATCTAAATTTTAGGGACTTAGCAAATTTGAATGCCTTTTGATGTAGTGCTGAAGATCTTATTCTGGTGGCTTCCTTGGCCACTTCCCTATTTACCATTGCACAAAATTAAAACATGGGGTGACTCACCTATGACATAACCCTTCATTTTCTTACAGTTCCTCAGAATGATATCAAACTTTTCTTTTTAAATCACAAAGCTGCTTTTCCTTTTTTAAGATGCCTGACAGTGATTATTCAACCCTTTTCTATACTCAGTTCCTCTTCCAGGCTGAACTACCTCTGTAACCTATTCTGCCAAGGGAGCTTTTAAGCCTCCATTTCTGATCTGAGGAGATGGGCACTGGGAAGAAGAATTGGTCATTTTTATGGTCTTCTTTGCTAATAGTAGAGCTAGCAATAATATAGGCCCTGCCTGCATGTTGGTAGCATGTAAGTTTATTTTTTGTTTATTTTATTTTATTTTCTTTATTTTTTTAAGAAGAGAGAGAGAGAGGAAGAGAGAGAAATAATTGGCATGTTAGGGCCTCTAGCCACTACAATTGAACTCCAGATGTATGTGCCATTTTGTGTGCATGTGTGCCACCTTGCGACTAAAGAAACAAGGCATGGTCACGGACATATTATTCGTTTTCACAGTGAAAACTTTACACATTTGGATCACCTTGTTTGTCTGGCTTACAAGGGATCTGGAGAGTCAAACATGGTTCCTTAGGCTTTGCAGGCAAGCTACCTATCTGGTAAGCCATATTTCCAGCCCTGTGTGAATTTATTTCTTAAAAATGGTTGCATCCCCTGTAAACAAGGAAAATTCTTATCACATTATTTGCAAGCAGTTATATAAAAAGCCTGTCTATATCCTTCTAAGAATTGGGTACCATAGCAACAAACACAACACTCTATCTCAGTAACTGAATTTATTATAGAGTCATGCTCAAGTTTTTCCCAACTCTTATTTTGCTTTCTACTTGGTTTCTTTATGTTTATTTCTACAAACTTTACCTTTTGTGCTTAAAATATCATTCAAAAGTAGATATTTTGATTTGTTACTTTAAAATAAGCAATCTGAGATTTAAAATAAAACTACAATTAAGTTTAATCTTATTTTGTAAAAATTAAATGTTACAGTATTTATAGGAAAAAAGAGAATAAACAAATCAGGATGTATTGCTTAAAATATAATGATATCTGTTACTCATATTCACAATGAATATTATCACTACATTGAGTTAATATCCTTGCTTCATGGGTTAGGAGGATCAATGGGTGAATTTCAAAACCTATATTAATACCAAGATGTTAATATTTACTGTTCAATATTAAAATAACATTTAATATTACTGATTAATACTATCCAAATGGATACATTAAAATTTTAATATTAAATAATAATATTTAATATTATTGGATATCAATATCAGGGATATCAAATCAGATATGCCTATGCTTAGCTACATGATCACTGGAAATGGCTCAATATGAGATAACCATCACTTGGACCTATTGAGTGCCTACTTGGTAGAAGGAAATAAGTTTAGGATAGCAATTGTATTATCACAGTAAATATAAGTCATTCCAGTAGGTTCAAATAAAACAAATTTAATGAATAGACTTAAATGTCTTGAGAAAAGTAGGCACTGGCAAAGTTAAGGGAACAAAGAAGGCTTGGTAAGGAACGAATAATGTAGGCATTTTGGAAGGATGTATGCTGTTAGGTTTGCAAAGAAGGAGGAACAAGATAATAGCAATTCTTAGTAACAGCTGAATCCACACAGTTCTGGCTTCAAATCTCTTTTTCTTTCTTTATATACCATGATGCTTATCTTAAACAGTTTATAGTTCTTAACTAAAATTATGTTGATTTATTTATCTCCCATATCTTGTTCATGAGGCTGTAGTACAAAGACCCTTTACTTCTTATCTCTAAATCCTTACTAGCCCTCACTCTGAGTTTTGCCTCAAGACAGGGACACGATATTTAAGGGAACAATGTAAGCACCAGTAATGAATGAAAATATTCCCAGAGAGTTTACAATGCAATTTTAAATCTCCCATTGTACGAAAGTCTGCTTAATCATCTCTGCTAACACTCATCTAGAGAAGCAAACTTGTTACGTGAAACTAAAGCAGTATTTCTGTTTTGAATTTGCAAAGACTAGAGCGCTTCAGAGAAAGATAAGAGGATCCACCTCTGCTGTGCATAAACCAGTCTGAAGACCTCCCTTAGCACCTGTAATCTTTTCCTCAGCATTAGATCTGCCATTCAGATAAGTCTTTTTCTTCAGAAATACAGTTTCAATCATTGCGTGCACTCATTGCTCCTTTCAAATTTCTAATTAATACTCAGAACAAGTTCCATGTTTGCAACCTCATGAGCAAGCTCAAAGTCTGAAGCTTATTTTGATTCTTACTACTGAAATGAATGCTATAGGTGCAGGCTGCAGCGAAGGACACGAGACAAAATTCATATCCCTGTGGAACCTACATTGAGTCTGGGAAACAGAAAATGACTAAACACAGAAATGTAAATTCAATGTCAGGGATTTGACATGGCATGGAAAAAGTCAGAATTAGATAAGGAATAATGTGATCTGCTATTTTAAATAGGGTAGTTACAAAAGGACTCTTTAAGTGGGAAAAAACAACCACTGAGATTAAGGAAATAAGGAGAAGTGCTGAGCTGCCATCTGAGAAATAAGCCTATACTACGTAAAGTGCATATAATTCATTGTAAAAACAATCATTTTGAACATTGGTTTAATAGAGCACATAAAATAAACTATAAGTAAGAGTAGAATGCTTCTTAATCTGTATTCATTTCTTAAGGCTGCTAAATCGAATACCCACAAACTAGGTGGCTCCAAGTAACAGAAACATTCCATGATGACAGCAGATGTTAGAAGTCTACATTCAAGATGCCAGCAGAGCATACCTCCTGTGAAACCTGGGGGATCGAGCTTTCTTTGCTTTCTCATAGCTTCTGGAAGAAAAGAAGCAAGCTGCCAAACTAATATCTTGGCTTTTGTCCATACACATCGTTCTTTTTGGTGATGTCTTCTGATGACTTCCTCCCAATTAATAGTATATGGAAGGACTCTTCCCAAATGATAGTTCAATCTGGGGTTTTTCACCTTCTCTCTCTCTCTCTGTCCCTCTCTCTCTTTTTTGGAGGCAAAATGACTTAGAAGACAGCATGGTGTTATGTTTGGAAATCAGTTCTTATTTTTGATAGGTTAATAGGAAGGGAACCAGAGAGTTAAGAGTATATGACAGAGGAGACTGATCAATTTTCATTTTGAGGCATGACATTCAGCCCGTCTGATGGCAAGAGGAAAATTATAAAAAGGCAAGATAAACTCAAGTGTTTGAGTAATTTTAAGTGCTGTTCTATAATCTTTTGTCTTCATTGGTTTGAAAGACAAAAATAGCTACTTTATGTTGGTGATTAGAAGTTTGCCCTGGGAAACATTTTAACTTAACATACAAAAGTTGTCCAGGGTTACTTGAAAGATGTATTCTATTCATGCCTGAAGTCAAACCTGGGAGTTAAACTAAATAATGACAAAATAAATAAAAACTGACAATAATATTGAACTAGACCCAAAGCATTGCCCACTTTACAAACAGAATAATGGATAGTCATTCATAACTTTTTTTAAAGAATAATGTAATTTTAATGTAAGGTTTGATTTTTTTTTTCATTTTTAATGTTTATGAGTATATGCATCTCAGTGTATTTCTTGAATCATTTAAGCAGTGAGATACTGATTATCTTATGAAGCCATAGTGATTATGGCACCGAATTTTATAGGGGAGCATACATAGGGTATTTGAAGCTTGCTGCATCACCAATCGGAGCTGAGCAAGGGAATAAAGTAAGCATGATGGAGGTTCAGAAATGATGGGGTGGGGAATGAGGGTGCAAGAAGACTGTCTTGGTATGGTAAGTAAAGCTGGGACAAAGGTTCAGATATGTCCATATCTTGAAGATAAACACCTCTGGCTCAAACTAACCCTATAATAGGGTAAATTACCTAATATAAGAAATCTCTGTATCTCTCTGTCACCTAATAAAAGTCTATGAACACTCAATTATATGCTACAAGAAGAAATGACCATAACAGAAGTGTGATTCCAGTAAATTACTTTCTTCATTTTTCAGTAACACTCTCTTTCTTATAGAATCTTTGTTTGCACTACTGTCTTGCTCATCAGTCACCATGCCCACCTTGTCATCTGCAGTTGTCATTCTTGCCCTCATGTAATTAACTATCCCCACAGCACCAAGGAGAGCAAAGTCACTTTTGTCCTTATCAAACTCCAAGAACTGCTTCATCACTCAAAGTGGCATCCATACTTCCCTTGAAGCATACAACAGTGAACAGGCTGACCACATGTTATATCACTCATCATTATGTTCATGGATTGTTGTTTCTATTCAAGCACATAAGCAATCCATCTTTGATCCTTTGAACTTGTGTTAACTGTGCTTCTCCTTCTAAGTCCATAAATCATCCATCTACCCATTCATTCTTTTACCTACAAAACATGGCCATCAGGCTTTGCAAGTAAACACCTTTAATCACTAAGCTATCCCTCCAGCCCAAGATTGTTGGAATTTGAAAGGCTTAAGGCAACTTTACATTTTTTTCCAAGGGATATAGGGAGCCATTGGAAGATTTTGGAACTTTGGATGACTGACGTAGTCTATGGGTTCACACTGCAATGGGATTCTTTCTCACGTGACAAATATTTGTTGAGTAAATTAATACTGAACATTGGAAGTTGCTTTTAGAAATACAGTAAAACTTAAAATTACCTTCTCTCCTTTAATGTAATATAAAACAGTCAAATATTTCAAAAACCTGTCTTTATAATTAAATGAAATAATGTAGCTCATCTTGTGTTAATATGTATATGTGAGGTCCCTGCAGGTGAACAAACAAACTGTGCCTTCTTGTCTTTTCTATGATCAATATATCAACTATTTAGATGTTGGCCTTAATAAGCTTTTATTTCCAATTGCCACCTTAATTGCAAAAATTAATTAACTCTATGATATTACCATTGATTGATGATAGTATTATGGGCACTATTTGCTAAAAGATTGAGAAGACCCAGGCAGTGGAGAAAATATCATTCTGTCTGATTTTTGTTTTTGTTGTTACATACATTGATTTTTGAAGAATTCAATGAAAACTAATTCTATTTATCTCTGAATAAAATCTAAATGATATCTGTTCACAAAAGGAGTGATATTCAAGGTCATGGTCAAAGCAAGCTGAATGCATACCAGGATTTAATTAGGGCAACATGACAACAAAGTTGATACATGGAAATGTAAAATTGGCATTGTGTGCCCAAATTTGTGATAGGTATAATTGTTAATGTAAGTGTTTTTAATTAATTATTCTGTCTTGGTGGTCAAATCACTCTCATTTCCTGAGTTTATCTAGGCATAAGTATAATAGCATTGACTGAATTAATAAAATTATATGAATAAACTATGTAATATTTTGTCTTTCCTACATAAGTATGCTTGACTATTCCTCTTGGTGTCTCTCAGAGTCTTCACATCTATATGTTTACTGCTGTGACATACTGGAAACCTAATCAGAGAAAGAAGTTCGTTTATGATTTCTTCTTTCATATATAAGGCACTTTATGATGATGCTATGATAGGAACATATGTAAATTATTGAATGTGTAGAGACATAAAGGTGAGAAGCGCATTCAGATGAAAACTAACATCAAGTAGTTGAGGGCTCATTTCACACGCAAAAAAAGAAAAAAATATGACATCTTATTTTCAGCATTTTTACAAGTCAGATTTGAAGTACACATGAATGCACATCAGGTCTATTTGATAAGTTACCTAGATCTATAATAAATACTGAATTAATCATAGTGATTTTGATAATTCTCACGTGAAATGAGCTGAAAGTTTCACAGTCAACCTGGGATACATGATCACTGGCTTGCAGTAGAAACTTTATACTGAAGGACAAAAATCACATGATCATGTCAATAGATGCAGAAAAGGCATTTGATAAAATCTAACATGCCTTCATGGTAAAAGTCCTACAGAAACTGGGAATAGAAGGAACATATCTCAACATAATAAAGACTATTTATGACAAACCTACAGCCAGCATAATACTAAATGGGGAAAAACTTGAAACTTTTCCACTAAATTCAAGAATAAGACAAGGTGTCCACTGTCTCTACTTTTATTTAATATAGTACTGGAAGTCTTAGCTGTAGCAATAAGGCAAGAGACACTCATAAAATATATACAGCTTAGAAAGGAAGAGATCAAATTATTGTTACTTGCAGATGATATGATTCTATACGTAAAGGACCCTAAAAACTCTTCCAACACAAACTGTTAGACTAATAAACACTTTTAGCAATGTAGCAGGATATAAAATAAACACAGAAATCAGTAGCTTTCCTATATACTAACAATAAACATGCGGAGAATGAAATAAGGGAATCTCTTCCATTCACAATTGCCTAAAAAAAAAAAAAAAAAAAAAAAAAAAAACCTTGGAATAAACCTAACCAAGGAAGTGAACTTTAAAACACTCAAGTGAGAAATTGCAGAAGACACTAGGAAATGGAAAGACATCCCATGTTCTTGGATTTGAAGAATCAATATTGTGAAAATGTCAATCTTAACAAAAGCAATCTAAACATTTAATGTAATATCCATTAAAATTTCAATGACATTCTTCACAGAAATAGAAAAAAATACTAAAATTCATTAGGAAGCATTAAAACCCTTGAATAGCCAAAACAATTTTGAGCAACAAAAATAAGGCTGGTGGTATCACCATACCCAAATTTAAATTATATTACAAAGTCATTGTAACAAAAACAGCATGGTACTGGCACAAAGACAAGCAGATCAAAGGAACAGAATAGAGGACCCAGATGTTAATCCAGGCAGCTTCAGCCATCTGATTTTTGACAAAAATGCCAAAAATATTCATTGGAGAAAAAAAAATAGCCTCTTCAACAAGCAGTGCTGGGAAAATTGGACATCTATATGTAGAAGGATATGTAGAAGGATGAAAGTAGATCCTTGTTTTTCTTCATGTACAAGAATCATGTCCAGATGGATAAGGGACCTTAAAATCAGATCTGAAACTCTGAAATTGCTAGAGGAAAAGGTAGGGGAAACCCTTGAACATATTGACATAGGAAATGACTTTATGAATATAATCCCAGTTACTCAGGAAATAGAACCACCTATCAACCACCGGGATCTCATGAAATTACATTTTTTTTTTTTTTTTTACATCAAAGGACACTGTGACTAGAGCAAAGAGACAACCTATAGAATGGGAGAAAATCTTTGCCAGCTATACATTTGACAGAGGATTAATACCCAGAATATACAAATAACTTAAAAAAACAGAACAATAAGAAAGCAAACAAAAACCAATTAAAAATGGGATATCAACTTAATAGAGAGTTTTCTTCTTTTATTTTATTAATTAATTAATTTATTTATTTTGGTTTTTTGAGGTAGGGTCTCACTCTAGCCCAGGCTGACCTAGAATTCACTATGTAGTCTCAGGGTGGCCTCAAACTCATGGCAATCCTCCTACTTCTGCCCCCCAAGTGCTGGGATTAAAAGTGTGTGCCATTATGTCCAACTTATTTATTTATTTTTGAGGTAGGGTTTCACTCTAGTTCAGGCTGATCTTGAATTCACTATGAAGTCTCATGGTGGCCACCAACTCATTGTGATCCTCTATCTCTACCTCACAAGTGCTGGGAATATCACCATGCCTGGCCTTTTCTTCTATTTTATAGAACATATCTTCATTCTTTTACTTCAACAAAAGGTTAAGGTCAAATCAAGTCTCCTTCCACACAACAAAATGCTTTGTTAAGAGCAGATCCAGGAATGGAGAGATGGCTTAGTGCTTGGAGCATTTGTCTGCAAAGCCAAAGGGCCCAGGTTTGATTCCTCAGGACCCACATAAGCCAGATGCACAAGGGGCACATGTGTCTGGAGTTTATTTGCAGTGGCCAGAGGCCCTGACATGCCCATTCTCTCTATGTCTGTCTCTCTTCTCTGTATCTCTCTCTTTATGCTTACAAATAAATAAAATAAAATAAAATAAGAGTAGATCCAGATTCCATATGTAAACTTGCACTGAGTAAAATGCAAAGAACCCAATTTCTCTTATAGGCATTATAGAAGGCATTTTAAGAACTACTGAAGATGAATACAGGAGAAAATAATACATGACAATGTTCTTTTGGGAAAAAAGGTGCTATTAATAGAATAACATTATATGTTCTCTTTGGTACAGGGTTTCTTTCACTAAGCATAATTAATGCCTTTGATATTTATACATGTTTTCTTACGTATGAATAGTATCATTAATTTTTTTTTTTTTTTTTTTTTTTTTGAGATAGGGTTTCACTCTGGTCCAGGCTGACCTGGAATTAACTATGTAGTCTCAGGGTGGCTTCGAACTCATGGCGATCCTCCTACCTCTGCCTCCCAAGTTCTGGGATTACAGGTGTGCACCACCACGTCTGGCTCATTAATTTTTTAACAAAAATATGTAGCATTCCATTTTATCCATTTAGTTCAATGATTGGCATTATCTTTTTCTCAGTGGTTTGAGCTAATATGAATAAAGCTGCTTAGAAAATTCTTGGCTATGTCTGTTGGCTGATACAACCTTCCAATTGTAAGCTTTCTCTCTAGCCCTATGTTTCTTTTTTAATAAGACTTTATATTTCAACTTTTACTTGAGGTCAATAAATGATCCCAAATTAAAATTTCTGAATTGTGGAAAGGAGAAGTCATGATTTTCTGTTCACAAAATTCTGAGCTTCCAATCATGTTCTGGTTGCAAATTCACAGTTCTTAAAAGTATAAACCTGTTTAATTTAACTCTAAACTCTACTTTTCCATGGTAATTTTTTATCTTTGCACTAATTCTATAGGGTATTGATTATCACCTATCTACAATTAAACATTACTGTAAGTTCTTGAACTCTGTTTGCCATTTTGGTAATAGTCTGGAATATGTTGACTGACTATACTTCCTATTTTGACTTCCCATAAAATCATACATGATTGAAACTCATTTGAAATGAATTTGAAAACTGACATCTTTGTAATTATTTTGTCATCAAGTCATGCCCACACACATATGAACACAGATATATACACAAAGACACAACACATGTGTGAGTATATATATTTAAAGGATAAAAAGCATTTTAAAGGAAATAATAGAATATTCTAAGTCTATGGAAAGATTACAATATCCAGGTACAGGATGATCAAAGATCATCAGTCATAATAAACTGACCCAAGTTCATTCCAAGACTTGTCAAAACCAAGCACTCAACAATAAAAGGTAGTGAGAAGATTCTCAAGGCTGAGGAAAGAACTACTGATGATTAGAGATGACAAAATTCATGAAAGAACAGGAATCCCAACAAAATATTTACAAGAAGGAAAGAGTAGCATGAGATTTCCATTTTTCTGCAGTATTGAAATCAAATAAACAGTCAATTAAGGATACTATACAGAATATAGTTAACCTTGGAGAGAGAATGAACATACCCAGAAAAGCCTAACCTGAAAAAATTATGGATGCACCAAATTTATCCTGTAAAAAGATCTAATACATCCTCAAATTAGAAGAGAGATTCACACATCAGAAGAAAACTTTGGAAGTTATGAAACTTACTGGTGGGAATAATTTTATTAAGTTTAAGATGTTCTAATGTTTTAACAATGATGCATATTCTTTTATACCCTTATAATGAAGACTAATAACAAAATTAAAAATAGTACTAACTATATCAATATGTTAAGAAGTGAACCAAAAGAAAACATAAAAAATATATCAAAAATTCAATTTGTGAATATGAATGTAATGCAGACATGAGGAAATTTCTATTACTTTTTTGCAGTGCTGGGATTTTACCCAGTGTCTTGTGGATACTAGGCAAACACTTTATCAATAAACTACACCTTCATACCACTTTTGAAGTTTCCTGTTTCCTGTTCATGTAGCTGTGTTTTTAAGATGCTGTTATGTTGCTACTATTTTGAAGTTTGTTTTCATTAAAAGTTCTAGGCCATTCTGGCCAACTTTGTGAGACACTATTCTAAAACAAAGTTTTTAAAAGGATGAAAGTTTAATTCTGTGGCAATGTACTTGTCTAGTGTGTGTGAGACTCCAGATTCAATCTTATGAAATACAAAATAGAAAAAAATGTAAAAGAAATAGAAGTGTTATATTATCAGGCAATCCTTCTCCTAGTATTATATCCAAAGGATGTAAGATCAGTATAGTGAAGAAAAATCTATATTTTTCATGTTTGTTACAGCACTATTCCCAATAGGTATGGAATAGAAGCAATCTCTGTGCCTATCATCAGCCCAGTGGATAAAGAAATTGTAATACATGTATTCTCTCTGGAGTACCTCTCACATATATTGAAAAAACACTGAAATCCTACCTTTGTCACAACATGGATGGAACTGAAAATAATCATGTGATATGAAGTAAGCCACACATGGAAATATAAATAATGAATGAGATCAGTCATATATGGAGTCTTATTACAATTTTATCTATAGTAATTGAGAGGAGAAAGGTGGTTACTGGAGGCTAGGGTGAGAGTTCTTGGGGTGATTAAAAGTTGATTAATGGATATTAAGTTATATTAAGTGGATAGGAGTAGGTCTAGTTTGGTGTTATACTGGAGCAAAGCTTTCAAAAACAATTTTATACCATAAATTTCAGAAAGACAGAAGGGAGATTTTAAAAGTGTTCATCATAAATAATAGCAAATATTTGAAGACATGAAAGGTGTATTTTGCTTAAACATTATATAATGTATACATGGAATAAAACACTACATACAATGCCACTAACACATACAAACTTAATGTTTTATATATTGTTTAAAGTAAATTTAAAAATAAATGAAAATGTAGACATCACATGGTTACAGGGTTTATAGATAAATTAAGTAAAATTAAAGATGAAATCTGTCATAATCACACACTATATCTTAACTCAATATATGCTATGTTAATATTATTAATTACACAGTAGGGAAAAAAAGTTAGGTTTCTCTAATTAAATAGAAAAAAAATTGTGAAGCCAGGAGTTTTCCTACTTTACCTGCTTATATGGTGTCACTGTGAAAATCTTCATTCTCAGGTGGGTAAGAATAACCTGGTTTTTATATTCATACATCTTTAGAAGTTCAAGAGAGTAAATTATTTTTAATTCAGTCATTCAAAAAGATAGCAAAGAATTTTTGGAACAATTAAGCATAACTGTGTGCTATTACTAAAACAAAGTCTATTTATGCAAATTAAATGCCAGGTAGCTCAACAGAGTCTGAGATAGTCCTCTGTCTCTTAATATGAAGGAACTGAGTAGTTTGTACCCAGTTTGGCCAGTAAGACCAAAGTTGTTTGGGTGAATTTGACTTTTACTGTTGATGTAATAGATTTTTCTTTTTATATTATATTTTTATTTGTTTATTTATTTTATAGTGAAGGGGAGAGAGAGAGAGAGAGAGAGAGAATGGGCACCCCAAGGCCTCCAGCTGTTGTAAACGAACTCCAGATGCATGTGCCCCTTTGTGCATTTGGATAACGTGGGTCTTGGGGAATGGAACCTGGGTCCTTTGGCTTTGCAGGCAAATGCCTTAACTGCTAAGCCATCCCTCCAGCTCCTGTTGATGTAATAGTTTTGACTGCTCTGTGTTCTGAGTATGTGACTGGATAATCCGTCTATCATAGGTGATCTGGGAGTTTTGTTTGGTTCTTTCATCACACGATCTCCACATTTTGTCTGTAACTAAGATGCAGAAGCAGTGTATCCGTGACCACAGTGTTCTTCTGGGGTAGGGAAGAGTCACTTTTCTCTGGGGTTTAGTTCTCACTACTTGGATCATGACTTGGCAGGGAAGCCTCTTTTTGCATATGTTTGGATTTGAAAATGCATAATCCGTTCTTGGAAGGATGTGCAGCTTTCTCAGTGCTGACTCTGACAGTGTTTCTCCCACTTTGAGTATTGCTCATTTTAACAGTTATAGATGCAGTAAAATGCACATGAGTGCTCTATTTTAAATTATCAAAAATAATGCAAAACAACATGCCTGGCAGCAACAGGATGGAGATCCCTGTTAGGATGGCATAAAGTGCATTCTTCATGCTACATAGCACACTATGAAAAACATTTATTAAAATATATTCTAATAAGAGTCCAAACTCCTGAGCTCTAACTCTTGCTTTTCTATGAATTCAAGTAGGTCATTTAATTACTAACCACTCCAAATATCAGTTTCTTAATTAAAATGTCTGGCTTAAATGTATGTGAAGTTGTTTGTAGTTCTTATAATCCCCGTTGGATTAAAATGATATTTCTACATTGAAAACTTTTATGCCTAGCCTATAACTGAAGACTTATTAACACATAACCCTTCTCACTGAGCTTCCAGTGAAGGCCATCTGGCGTATTTCTGTTCTATTTTCAGCACTTTTTTGAGTGAGAAGATACCCTCCCTCCAATTACAGGATCCTGGAGGCTGACTCCAAAACCTTTGAAGCTTTGTTATATTCCAAGTAAAGAAACACTGTGAAAACTATAAGAGAAGGTGACATTTTGAAGGTTTAAGAAAGTGTGAACTTTGCCAGTAAGCATATTATGTGATTCAGTTGTACTTCCTGAAGTTTTTATTTAATGTAGGCACAGTGTTGCCATTGTACAACATGCTTTTGAATCAAAAAAGAAAGAAGAAATATTTTGATAAGGGTAATTTTGATATAAAGATGTTTATTGTTTCAAGTAGTGCTTTGGCATATGCTGGAACAGAATTTGACAGTAATGAGGTTTTCAGTGTATATTTTCCCTCACAGTGAAACAAACTGGAAGGTAATCCTTAAATGTTAATGAGTTTTGGTACTGTGTTAAAAAATACAAAAAGGAAGACTGAATTCCACAATAAAGAGGTAGAATTTTCTTTTTGTAACCATTAGTCATGAGTATGCTTCTTTACCGGCAACATATATGTCAGTTTTATTGAAATATATTTTATTTATTTATTTGAGAGAGAAAAAGAAAGAAGTAGAGAGAGAGAGAGAGAGAGAGAGAGAGAGAGAGAGAGAGAGAGAAAGAGAGGAATAATGAGCATGCCAGGGCCTCCGGCCACTGCAAACGAACTCCAGATGCATGCACCCCCTTGAGTATCTGGCTTACTTGGGTCCTGGGGAATCTAACCAGGGTCCTTTGGCTTTGCAGTCAAATGCCTTAACTGGTAAGCCATCTTTCCAGCCCATCATTTTTATTTAAAATGACAATAATTTAATTTAGCCAAAATACACATCAATGCATTTATATTTATCATTTATATTTTATAATATATTATGGAATCTTCAAAAGTTTTGAAATTCTGTGGATTACTTATATGTATTTTACAGAGGCAACTTTTTTGTAGGATGTCACTTTGGAATTTGTGACTCTATTTTCCACTTGTGAAACATTTGGGGAGAAACTTTATATCTTATATTCCTCAATCATGGATTATGTGGGATATGACAGCCATCATGTAGCTAGTTCTGGATATTCAAACAAAGGTACATGGTAATTATTCTTCAAGCTAGATTTGCAATGAGGACTGCTGAGATCCAGCACTTGCTGTTTTTACTAATAAAATAACATAAATAATAAAATAAAATAATAAAAGCAATGTACATTGTTTGCCTAGTGTTTCTCAGATGTAACACCTGTGTGTGTGTGTGTGTGTGTGTGTGTGTGTGTGTATCTTGAGCTTAGGATCCAAAAAGACAAAGGTTGGATAATATGTAACAATAAGCTCTCATTATCTGCATGAGGCGCCTTTGTGTATGTTCTCTCCTAATCCTTCAGTCTGAGAAGAAACTTCTAGATATGCCCAGTCTTTGACTTTGTGACTTAAAGACACCATTCTACAAAGTTCATGCTCAAGAGCCATGTCTTTAATTTACCAAAAACAAAAAAACAAAAAAAAAAAAAAAGGAAAAATAGTTTGTAAAAAAGTCTCACAGTGTTTAAAATCAGTTTATAATTTGTGTGTTTGGCTGCATTCATAGCTATTTTTACCCCTGTATGATTGCATGTGGCAGGTAAGCTGCAGGTTACACTCAAACACATGGAAACCTGCACATATATGCACAGAGAAAATTCATATAAACAATAAGAAAAATTTGCTTCAAGTATGAAGGAGTTCACATGACTGATCGTCAGGTGGGTTGTGTTACAATATAGTGTTGGTCTTTGAATTAGCCTGCAGTCACAATCTCTCTAACATCAGTAGAAATAATTCCATCTGTATTTACATAATTTATGGACTAAAACAACCTCACCATTATGAAATAAATTCATATTTTACAAAATATAAAACAGTATTTTTTTCCAATACCAGTGCCAGATTTGAGATGCTGGAGATGGAAAGTTTAAGAAAAAAGATTTAAGAGAAATAAAATTGATATCAGCCTCTGTGATAGAATTCTCCTTTAGCTATTTCCTTTATGTGTGGTAGATACTCAAAATCTAACCAAAAGAACTCACCTCTTGAGTACAAAATTATCTAAACATTAATGTGTTAAGAAAACTTTACTAAATCCCTAGATGTGGTGAGCTAATATGGAATGTCTAAGCGTGTTGGGACAGAGATTAATAAAAGAATGATCTAATTAAGTAATTATTGTGTTTTAAGTTATGAAAGTTCAATTAAATGAAATCCTAAATTATTCCTTTCTTGCCACTGCTAATTAGTGAGCTTGTGTCAGCTTCAGCTAAGCATGAAGCCAATGTAGGCACAAGCTCCTCACCTCAGGACTACATTTGCAATTTTCCTACTCGGCTGGGATTTGAAACAATTAAAATGAAATTGAATCCTTGGTTTAATCCTGTTGATGAAGTCTGCCAGAAAGAAATCTCCACAGTTTCACACTGTGGAGCTGGGGAGGAGGAGCGGCACAATACTGCACGAGGTGTGTTCATTTTCTAGCAGCACCCAGAGCGTATCCTGACCTTAATGGTTGGCCTCAATCTTGGACTTTCTCAAAGTCCTTCTGGGATCAGTTTTAATACTCATGATAAGGTTGTCTGTTTACTTTCCTCCATTCCACAGTACACTGTAAACTTGGAGGTAAGTACAATGTGTTGTTAACACTTATTTTCCTATAATGACAAAATTATTATTAGTAAGCACAAGAGGACATAGTTTAATGCCTGGCAAGTGCCTAGTTGCTATTAGATTTGTTATCTCACTGGGAAAACCCAAGGTTTTTTTCTCATGGTGTGCCACAGGGCACATTCACAGTGCCAGAAATTATTCACATAACCACTAGTTGATTTTCTCTGGTCTCTTTGTGGCTACCACAAATAACTGGAGTCCCAGGGCTGCTATCAATCAACTTGAATGCTCCTAAGAATCCCTTATAGTGAGGTAAATGGAAGAATAGATACAAACTCTGAAATTAGCCCTGGATCACAGAGTTTTGGCATACTTCTTTCAAATCTCTTAAAGTTTTTTACCATATTGAGCCACTGTTTTATTTTATTTTTATTTTTAATTTTTTATTATTTTTTGGAGAGAGACGCAGAGAGAGACAGAGAGAGAGAGAGGGAGAGGAAGACAGAGATGGGTGCACCAGCACTGTCTCAGCTGATGCGAATGAAATCCAGATGTGGTCATGAATGAAATCCCTCGTGGTCAAGTGTGGCATTGCGCCCTTGTGTCACTGCATCTGGCTAAACGTGGGACCTGGAGATTGGAACCACTGGAGATTGGAACCAGTGTTCTTAGGCTTAGGAGGCAGGCGCCTTAAACACTAAGCCATCTCTCCAGCCCTGTTTTATTTTTTAAAGAAAAAAAGTATCAGTCATTTTTACTTAGATTTTATTTTTTATGTGCATATGTGTGAAATGTATATGTGTATGTATATATGTTTATAAGTGAATGGCTACAAGTGCAGGGGGCAGTCCATGTGCACATGGGTATGTTGGGGGGTAATTGTGAAGATATTAGGTGTTGTCTTCAATTCCTTTCTCTCTTGTTTTTGGAGGCAGGGTTTCTCACTGAATCCAGAGTTCTAAACTTAGCTAGGCTATATAGGCAATTTGCCTTAGGCACCCACTTATTTCCCCCTCTGAGCTTTGAGAGCATTGGTACAAGTTGCCACATTGAACAATTTCATGGTCCTGGAGATCTGACTGAAAACCTTCATAATTGTTCAGAAAGCATTTAATTGGCTGAGCCATTGCCCAATCCCTTAGAATTTAATGAACATTTAAATTTAAGGAATGAGTGGCTTATTGTAAGAATTATATGATATGTCTCTATGTATAGAAGAGAAAAGAAAATTATGTCTTTATTCATAGGAGAATTCTAGGACTATTTCTATAAAACTTTTTGTACATAGCATGAAAAGATAGGTCCATTAATACAATTTCAAGGAAGACAGTGCATGTCCTACTAAGCACATTTCTTATTTTGAAAATAATTTAGAGGAAGGAAGTCATATTGTCATTTTGTATAATCTCATGTATCCTTTTGAATAAGTTGGAGGATTAAAGGAAGGTTATTTTTCGAAGATTTATTTATATTTATATTTATTTATTAGAGACAGGGGGAGATACAGAAAAAGAGAGAGAGAGAGAGAGAGAGAGAGAGAGAGAGAGAGCAAGCCAGGGTCTCTAGCCACTGCAAACGAACTTCAGATGCATGCACCACCATGTGCATCTGGCTTACATGGGACCTGGAGAATCAAACCTGGGTCCTTAGGCTTCACAGGCATGTACTTTAACTGCTAAGCCATCTCTTCAGCCCTGCTTAGGTTATTTTTAAGGACTGAGAGGTGTTTAGTTCTTATTAAGATTATTTTATGTTTGCCAAGAAATCTTTGGTAGTGTTAGTAAAGAAGACTGTTAAGATTTCTTGGCCATCCCCCACACAAGGTGCATTAGAATAATCCCCCCCTGTTGCTAACACAAATAAGAAGGCTAGCATTTTTGCTCAAGTAGGTTTAGCACCATTGAATTAGGAACATTATTCCAGGATACAGTGTTATGTCTACAAGATGCAAATGAACTGCCACACATTCACAGCCTATTGAACTCCTATGTGGGCAAAAAGGTGATAAAGATAATTTAGAGACTTTGTAAATAGTTTCACACAAGTAAATTGTTGCAGGTATGATATTACCATTTAATATATTGTGGTCCTATTTAAGTTAGAAATCTTCTGTAAATCTATCCATCCATTCATCCACTTACTATTTCCCCACTTATACCTTCAACTAACTCTAAATCTTATGTAAAATTCTTGGTGGATATAACTAAGAGTTTCTCTCAAAATTTGGAGATCATTTGGATTTCTTTCCTTTTTTTTTTTTTTTTTTTTCATTTTGTGGATCACTCAATCACATAGGGAGTAGAAATTAGCCAATTAAAATAGTAATTTCCATTTTCAATGCAAGAGAGCTGATGGAATCTTAGAGAATCAAGTTGAAATCATACAATTATAAAATGTTGTTCTAGGGTAGAAAAACAAATGCAAATTTCCCTTTGGAGTTAATTTGCACTGGGGTGAGCAGTATATCCCAGTTCAAGAGCACATGATGGGCATGTGTGAGGTCCTGGCATTAACCTTCAGTATTGGCCAATAAACAAACATCAGTATTTGTAAAGATTGGCACATAGGATAGGAGATAAATTAGTAAAATGATGCTGAAATAGTGTAATTCTTAATATAAGTAAACTTATGTTCTAGAGTCTTCATTTCAGTATAGTAGTATTTCTTTTGCCATATAGAGAAAGTGGTGTAGAACAAGCATAAAATATCTAATTTTTATAAAATAAAGATGTGCTGTCAAATGGTAACCAGCAATAAGGTAATTATGACTTTAGAACTGAATTTTTGACTGAAACTTTACCTAAGAGATAAGATTGAATCTGCATAAGGGAAATGTTTCAATGAGAATATTTCACAGCTATGCATAGTTACACTGTGTCTTAATTAAATGCCGAGTGCCCATCCCAAAGCTTTTTGCCAAAAACATAGCTAGCTTAAATATTGATTTAAGTTTTGATTTATTTTTTGATAGACCTTCATCTTCCTGTAATAGTATCCAATAAATTAACTTTATTAATAATACTAAAATGTTATCACTTAGATTTTTTTCTATAAACAGATATGTTTGCTATGTGGCATACAAAATTTATACCCTGCATGGAAATCCTTAAGAATGGTGAAGAACTTAAATCTGTGAACTAATATGCATTTTCCATCCTTAATTTAAATATTCTCTGAGATTTCCATCATAAGTTTAAGTGTACCAGGTCACACAAACACAAGATCTTGGATCTATATTCAATGCTGGTGCTGGAGCCACATTACAGAAAGGAGAGAAAGAAAGAAAAACGTCTCCCAAGGGTCACAAATGGAAAATAAATGTCCTGCCACTGTTCACCATAACAACATGCTTTTCTTGAAGCAGCTAGTATATTGTTGATTCATTTCTAAAAATAGCAACTATAAGATCATTTTCTGGAAATAGCAATGCAGATTTATAAGATGCCCAACCCTGCATTTGCCTCCCGTGTCCTGATCTTTATGGTGAATATTTCATCTCTACAACTTGAGTGTATAGTGAGTTAGTGTTCCAAAATCAACGTGACCATGCTACTCATGAATATGAATCACACCCACATACCCCCACACACACACTGGGTGCCATTATTATTATTATTATTATTACCAATTCTTACCATTACAACTATCTTTTGAAGCATTCAGGTGGATATACATTTGTATGTGATTCACTTGTGCATAAGGAAAACCTTGAGTGTTGCTCCTCTCAGGTGTTTCTCTTTATTCTACATTACCTATTTATTTATTTATTTATTTATTTATTTATTTATTTTTGTTGGCTTTGTTTGTTTGCCTTGAGAAAGTGTCTTTCTTTTGTCTCCAACTCACAAAATAGGTTATCCAGCTGTCCCATGAGCTCAGGGAATATTTAATGGAATTATCCTTATAAAATTCTGAAGACAACACTACTTCTGAGTTTTAGTTATCTACTTATTTGAAAGGGAGAGAGAGAGAGAGAGAGAGAGAGAGAGAGAGAGAGAGAGTAGATGTGCCAGGGTCTCTTGATACTGCAAACAAACTCAAGATGCATGTGCCATTTTGTGCATCTGGCTTCATGTGGGTAATGGGGAAATCAATTCTAAACACTATTAAATGCATACATTTGAAAATAAGGGAGAAAAATTTTAAATTGAGGTAATGTCGTATATAATGAATTTCTTGTAAATTTCTGGAGATATAGCTTATGCCATAATAAGGTTACATGTGCTGCTGAGATGAATGTGTATTCAGTAGAATTATGGTGGAATGTTCTGTAGATGTCTCTTAAATTCAATTGATCTATGGTGTTGTTTAGTTCTATTATTTCTCCATTAATTTTCTGCTTGGAGATCTGTCTATTGATGATAGTGGTGTATTAACATTTCCCAATGTTATTGTATTAGGATTTATATCTGGTTTATTCTTGAGTAGATTTTGCTTTAAAAATTTATTGTCTCTGTGTTTGGGGCATATAAGTTTATGATTATAATATCTTGTTGAACTATTCCTCTAATGAGGATGAAGTGGCCTTCTTTATCTCTTTTGATTACTTTTGCTTTAAGTCTATTTTATCACATATGAGCACAGCCACATCAGCTAGTTTTTATTGTTTCTGTTTTCTTGGGATAGCTTTTCCCGTCCTTTCACCCTAAGGTGATGTCTATCTTTAATGGTAAGGTGGGCTTACTGTAGACAACAAATAGATGGATCCAGCTTCCTGATCCAGCCTGTTAACCTGTGTCTTGACTGATTGAATCCATTAATATTCAGAGTTACAATTGTGAGGTATGAATTAATTGCTTTTGAGTTATAGGCTTTGTGGAATTTGTTGTTTTATTGATCTTTATATGCCTTTATGTCTGTTATAGCTTTCACTATTCCCTTTTCTCTCCTTATATGTATGTTTGTTCATCTCTTCACTGTACTCTGTAGGGTGGGCTTAGTGCTCAAGTGCTCATGAGGAGGGCTTATGTATCATGAAACGTTTTCCTTTCACTTTCTGTTATGATGAATGATATTTCTTGTGATAGTCATTTTAGTTGGAACCATTGTCTTTTAGATTTTGAAATACTCTGTTCTAAGACATTCTGGATTTTATAGTTTCCATGGAAAAGTCAGAGATGATTACGTTGGGCTTACCTTTGTCTATAATGAGCTAGTTTTCTCTTGTATATTTTAATATTCTCTTCTTGTTTTGTGTGCTTAGTTTTTCACTTACAATGTGGTGTGGGAAATATTTTCTCTGGTCCTGTCTATTAGGTGTTTGGTGCATGTTCTGTTCACCTTATGTATCTGAATGGGTGTCTCTTTTTTAAGGTTGAGAATTTTTTAAATAATGTTGTTGAAAATATTCCCTATGCCCTTGGCCTGAATTTTTTCCCCTTCCTGTGTATGCATAAACTGGATATTAGGTCTTTTAAAAGTATATCACAGTACCCTAATGTTTTGCTCACAACTTTTGTTTGAACTTGACATTGTTATTGGACTCCAAATATATCTCCTCTGTCTTTTCCTCATGTTCTGATATTCTGTCCTCCACATAGTATATTCTGTTGGTAATGTATTCTTCAGGGAACTTTTAATAGTATTATTTCATTTTTCTTTTCAATTATGTTTTCCTTCAGTATTCCCATTATTTATTTGAGTTCTGTTGACATTTCTCAAGTTGATGTACTTATTGTCTCTTGAAATTCATTCTTGCATTTGTTTATCTTGAGACTGACTTTTTAATTTAAAACATTTTTTTAAATTTTTTAATTTTTTTGAGAGACAGAGAGAGAGAGAGAGAGAGAGAGAGAGAGAGAGAGAGAGAGAGAGGGAAGACAGAGATGGGCGCCAGCAGTGTTTCAGCTGCTGAGAACGAAATCCAGATGCGTGTGCCCCCTTGTGGTCAAGTGCTGCATTGCGCCCATGCGTCACTTTGCATCTGGCTAAACGTGGGACCTGGAGATTGGAACCAGCATTCTTAGGCTTAGGAGGCAGGCACCTTAACCCCTAAGCCATCTCTCCAGCCTCGAGACTGACTTTTTGTCTTGCTGAGAATGCAGCAATAGCAACTCATATACAGGTCCAGGCTGCTGAGCAGGCTGCTCTGCCTCTTGGGCCAAATAACTGAGCAGTTCTGATGGTGCTTGATGTGTCAGTTTCAGATAGGGATAGTGTTTGGAGCCTTTGTCAGGTCCTGATAGGTGAATCACAGAAGAAGCCCTTGGGATTGTGAAACAAGTCCCTACCATCATCTGCAGACAGTTATTCTCCCTGTGAGAGACATCTCTTGGCCTGCTGTTGGACCTTAGTGGAAACTGAGCAGTATCCAATGGGCCATCAAGACACCTGAGCTGCCCATTATGAGCTGGGTGCTATCTGACCCATCAGTCCATACAATTGGACCTCACAGCAGCAGTCCATCATCAAGTGGAAGTGTTATATAAATAATCTGGCTCCAGCAGGCACAAGTTACACAAGGAAGTTGCCCAAATGCCTATGGTTGCTATTCCTGTTAATATGCCTTTTGTCCAAGCATGCACCTCTGGCATCATGGGGTGTGCCCTATGATCAATTGGCTGAGGAAGAGAGGACTAGTGCATGGGTTTGCAGATGGTTCAGCATGTTATGCATGCATTTTACCGAAGTGGACAGTTGCAGCACTACAACCCTCTCCAGGACAACTCTGAAGGACTGTGGTGAAGGGAAGTCTTCACAATGGGCAGAACTTCAGACAGTGCACATAGTTGTGCATTTTGCTTGGAAGGAAAACTGTCCAGATGTGTGGCTATACACTGATTCATGGGCTGTGGTCACTGGTCTGTCTGGATGGTATGGGACATGAAAGGAACACAATTGGAAAGTTGGTGAGAAGGACATTTGGGGAAGGTGTATGTAGAGAGAGCTTTTGTGCCCCATGTTAATGTTCATCAAAAGGTGACCTCATCAGAGGATGACTTTAATAATCAAGTAGCTGACCAGTTCTGTGGATAGTGAGTGGCTAACCTTTTTGCTGAGCCATCCACATCCATGTTCAATGGATCCATGAACAAAGTGGTCATCATCGCAGAGATGCAGGTTATGCATGGACACACAACATGAACTTCCATTAATTAAGGTTGATCTGGCTACAACTGCTGCTGACTGCCAAATATGCTAGCTTCAAAGACCAACTCTAACCCCTGATATGGAAGCATTCCTTGGGGTGAGCAGCCAGCAACTTGGATTCAGATTGACTACATTGTACAATTTCCATTATGAAAGGGAAGCATTTTATCCTTATGCTTCTGACAAAACTGCCATCCATGGGCTTACATAATGCCTTATCCCATCATGGTATTCCACACAGCATTACTTCTGACCAATGAATTCACTTCACAGCCAAGGAACTACAACAGTGGGCTCATGATCATGGAATTCACTGGTCTTACCATGTGTCCCATCACCCGGAAACAGCTGGCTTGATAGTGGAATGGCCTTTTAAAGAAACAGTTATAATGCAATTAGGTGACAATAGCTTGGGGGACTGAGGAGTGTCCTCCAACAGGCTATATATGCTCTGAATTAGCACCCTGTATATGGTACTATTTGTCCTATAGCCCAGATTCACAGGTTCAGGAATCAAGGGGTGGAAATGGGAATTGTACCACTTTCAATCACCCCAAGTGACTCCTTAAACAAATTTTTGCTTCCTCTTCTTAGAGACTTACACTCTGCTGGCCTAAAGGTCTTGGTTATGGTGTTGGAGAGGGGTGCTTTACCAGGAGGCACAGAAAACATTCCATTGAAATGGAAGCTTAGACTTCCCCTGGACACTTTGGGATGTCCATGTTATCATTCTTTATGGGATTATTCTAAAGAATCCTTTTCCAATATTTCCGGTAAATATAGACAATTGAACATTATATTACAACAACTGGACATGATAGGGCTTGATGCTTTGATGAGGAAATTGTGTCTAGAGACCCAAATATTGTTTGAAAAATATACCTGCTAATATCATCTTAATGTCTCAGATGATTCTTTGATGTGATCCTAAAGTTAGTTTGTAATCAGAGAATATCTTGCACATTATCTTTGTAAAACATGTGCCTATAATAAGAGTGGTACCAACTAATAAGCAGTCACTGGCATACAACTTGATTTCAATAGTCTAACCAGCCAAAATCTAACAGACAATGTGAAAATTATAAAATTGTTTCTAGTTTTACATTTTCCTGTGAGAACTTTGTATTTGCATATTAAATGCTCTGTCATCTCATAAATAGAGCTCATTTGTAGCATTTATTCTGCAAACTCAGTGTGGACAGCTTAGAAAATCAGCTGTGTATTGGATAATTAAATCTGTTTAAATATGGAATTAGTTATTCAAGCTTGACAAATACCCATTAGTGCAAATATGGAATACTATATACCATAAAGATCAGAGCAAAGAAACCTGATAATACTAAGGTTGATTATTACTCTAAAGATGTTCAATTTCCTACTTTTCCAAATAACATACTGTGTTTTTCATAATGATGTCTGTGTTTAAGAATTGTCTATAAGTATATCTGAATAAGTGTCTCAAATATTCTGGAGGAATGGCCTGGGAGAAACTAACATTTAATTGATTATAAGCCATTGTAATTTCACTAATCAATTCTTGTTAACATGAAAGTATGTTACAAGATGCTGTAACTGAGCAATATTGTCGGTATGTACACACAGGATTTTAGCAACATAGAAGAAATGTAAGTTTTGTTGAAATGTTCAGTTATTTTAGGACAAGTTTTATTTATTCATAGTTTTACAGTCAGAAACATGGAAGAGTTTTAGAACTGAAGTGGAATTAATATGGAGTCCATGGGGCATGCTTAAGCAATTCAGCCCCAAACAAAGTTAATTATTCAATTATCTAATAAACATCTGAATTCATAAGCAGTGCATGCCTGAGTATGTTGAATAAAGTTACAAATTGCCCATTATTCATAATGGTTGATAGAAACATCATTAAAGGTATGTATAGGCAAAATAATTTCATTAGAATTTTGAAGAGGAAAAGTGTAATTAAAAAAATACAAAATGATAGTAAATTTCTCCCCATTTGAAACAAGCTGATGATAGTTTTACAAGAAGAGTTCAGCTCCATTTAGCAGTCAAACTGAAATATAACTGGCTCTACTCTTTTCCCTTTCTGAAAACCCAAAAGTCATTTTTTGTTTAATTTATTTGTTAAAGATGGAGAGAGGAAGAGAGAGGGAGAGAAAGAGAGAGAGAGAGAAAGAGTGATTATGGGTGAGCCAGAGCCTCTAGCCACTGCAAACAAACTCCAGACACATGTACCACCATCTGCACCTGGTTTATGTGGGACCTGGAGAACCAAACTGGGGTCCTTAGGCTTCGCAGGCATGCACCTTAACTGCTAAGCCATCTCTCCAACCCCCCAAACTCATTTTAATGAAGTATCATAACCTAGTATATCAAGAAAATTTATGTGAGGAATCTTTAAAAAGAGATTATGCAAATTATCATCAATATTGAATTTCTTAAGGATCAAGTTATTCTATTATTGACAATTCTCAAGATTCCTCAAAAGTGTTGATGCTGCTATGGTGACATCATTAGCTTTTTGAAAGAAGATGCCTAAGTAGAGGCCAAATGTTGAAAAGATTTTACATTTTTAACCTATTACGAAGTAGTTTAAAACAAAACAACATTCATGTATCAGTACTTAATGATGTAAACTTGCTTATAGTTTTAGTACATTTAGTAAGTGAAACTGCTAATTTAAATTAGTAAATGTATATCAAGTTTAGAACAAACTTATCAAAAAATGTTTCAAGTGATAGCAGCATTGAAATGAAACTGATATGTATATTGAAATGTTGGCAAACACATTTCGGTTAATAACAAAAATATGTAAACTTGTTTTCCTATATTTTATTTTTATTTATTTATTTGAAAGAAAGAGGCAGAAAGAGAAAGAGTATGTGTGTATGTAATGAGTAATCCAAGACAACTCTTCTTTATCCTGTGTGGTCCAGAGAAGCTGAACAATTATTTCTGGGTGGGGAGAGGGTACTCTCCATTTGGACTATATGCAAATGGGGTAGGGAAATCCACAAATAGAACTTTTTGAGCAATCACATGATGCAGATGCCTTTTAATTGTCCACATCTCCTCACTCATATTCTTGTAAGTAAGGCCAGTGAAATAACTGGTTCAACCAGGTAGACATATCTGGCATCATGTCTTTTGTATATCCTCAGCACTATACCTGTGATAATTAGATAGTTTTTCATATTTCCCCAGAGAAAGTCCCATAATAATCTCCATAAACAATTTGTATTTTAATTTCCTTTGATTCTACAAAAATAATATTCTCTACATAGTAGAATCTAAATTAAAACTTGACTTGAACATAAATTGACACTTCTTTCATTGATTGCCATGATAAAGTACACAGAAAAACCAAATTGTAATATCAGTAATACAAAAAAAAATAATAAGCCAGGCATATTAGTGCACAACAGTAATCCCAACCTTTGGAAAGTAGAGATAGGACAAACAGAGCTTCAAGGTCATCCCCAGGTGCAGGAAGACTCCAGCATAGACAACAAGCAACTCTATATCACAAAAATAAATGATTCAAAAAATAATTTAAAAATGAGCTGGGTGTGGTGGTGCATGCATTTAATCTTAATACTCTGGAGGCCAAGGTAGAAGAATCCCCATGAGTTCAAGGCCAGCCTGAGACTACATAGTAAATTCCAGGTCAGTCTGGGCTGGAGCAAGACCTTACCCAGAGAGAAAAAAAAGAATCCAAAAGGAAAATTATTGTAGCATCATAGGTATGGTTATGAAAAATAATCTGAACTTTTTTCTTTCTGTTTTTAATTTTAAGCAGAGAGAAAGAGACAGAAGAGAGGCAGACAGAGAGAGAATGGGCACACCAGGGCCTCTAGCCACTGCAAACGAACTCCAGATGCATGTGCCCCTTATGCATCTGGCTTATGTGGGTCTGGGAGAATTGAACTGGGATCCTTTGGCTTTGCAGGCAAATTCCTTAAGCACTAAGCCATCTCTCCAGTCCCTAATCAGAACTTTTCATCTGCTCCATCACAATATCATGACTTACAATAGAGAACAGGTTTTAAACTATTCATTGAACATACACAATAAAATAATGCAATTGCTTAATGTCTGGGTTTTTATTTCCCCATCTGTAAGGAATGTGTTGCAATAATTATCTTGAATAATTTTGGAGGATTATAAATTATGTACCCATTACAAATTTGGTTCTGGATATATGGCAGTTATTTATAAAATCAATGTGTGATTTCAGAAAGAATGACCACAGATGGAATGGAATTTAAGCCAAAGAAATGTGTCTCCTTTCACCATCTGATCTTTCATGACCTTACATGGCAAGAACTTGAACTTCACTCCACAGAACAACTTGAAACTTGCTTTGGGGAGTTGTGACAGTTTGAATGCATGGCTCCATAGACTCAAGTGTTTTATCAATACTTGAGGCCCTAACAGGCAGATCTCTGCTACAGGGCGTTTGTCACTGTGGGTGTGGGTGAATTTTGAGTCTAGCCCTAAGGTGTGTGGAGAGCAGTTGGAGCTCTGGTTGTTAGTGCATTGTTGTTTTCTTGCTGTATTATGGTGTCTTTCTGCTTGGAAATGAGCCAGCTTTTTTCAACATTGATGGTATTCCCCAAGAATTTATAAGGCTGAAATAAACTTTTTCTCCCATAAGCTGCTTCTGGTTGGATGTTTCTCCCAGCAATGTGCAAATGACTGCAATGGGAATCAATAGCAATCTTTTCATAATTACAATTCCTTCCAAAAATAAAAAAAAAAAATGTGTCTCTCTTGCTCTTTTGAGGGGTTGGTAGAGTAGTATTCTCAGTTCCCACTTGAAAGGCTGAAGCCAGCTTCACAGGAAAAAAAAAAAAACTGTTTGTTTTTCTCTAATTTATCATGTATAATTTTATTAATGTAATTATATACAAATAATAAGTATCTTTTATTTACTTATTTAATTTTATTTTTTTGGTTTTTTGAGGTAGGGTCTCACTCTAGCTCAGGCTGACGTGGAATTTGCTATGTAGTCTCAGGGTGGCCTCAAACTCATGATGATACTCCTACCTCTACCTCCCAAGTGCTGGGATTAAAGGCACACGCCACCACACCCGGCGTCTTTTAAAGTTATATTTGCAAATTTATGTATATTAAAGTATTTCTAATATATTTTAGAATCTGGATTTGAACAAAAGCAATTCTAGTAGCTAAAGTAATAACTTTAATAACTAAGTCTTAGTAACATCTGTCATAACATTTTAAAAAATTTTAAATTACATAGTTTGTTCAGGTATATTTCTCTTTTTCTGAGTAGGGATCTATCTCTCTTTGCCCCAAGAAGCTGCTCTACTTTAAACTTTTTGATTTCTTAGAGTACCTTAGTACGATATAATTTATCTGGTTTCTGACAGATTGTCCGAGGAATGAAAAACTCCTCTTGCCACCAGGCTATATGTAGTCTGCAAACATTTTTGCTGTTGTTGTTCAAGAAGAAGTGTGCACAGATCATTGGATTTGTAACATACAAATGAGATTAAGGTCTCCAGGTCACCATTATACCAATATTCCCATATCTTTATGGCATCTGCTTGACCTGTAAATATTTTATTTTGTCATCATTATTGATTATGGTCACTGGAGTGATCTTTTTGGCTTCAAGTTTTCTCAACCTCATTTGTCACTTCAGAGTCATCATGGCTCCATATTAGACTTCAATACAATATTATATGCTAGTCATAATCCTTATTCTACCTTCAATTATAATTTCTCCAGAAGGAAAGGAGATCCAATATTAATTGAGGATCTATATAATGAGGAGGAGTAGTAGGAGTAGGATGATAAAGACAATAATACAGTGTGCTAAGTAATTTACATTAATTTGTTTTGTCTTCATAATAATCTCATATTTTGTTACATGTATATTAAATGTTACATTTGATATACACATATCTAAAATTTAGTGTCTATTTATCCACTTAAAATAGAGTTTTAAGCCACTTTGTTCATGGACATTAATTAAAAAGTGGTAAGGCTGAATTTAACTCTTATTTCATAAATTGGGTTCTTCACTGTGTCCCAGTAATGGGGTGCTGGAACCATAATCTGTAAATAAATGAAGAACTTAATGAGTGCAGGCTTTGAACTGAATTGATCATGTTTCCCAGCAATCATGTTAACTTTAACAAGTTAATGTAGGAAGACATGAGTAGCATATTCAAATAAACATGATAATAGATGTTTTAAGAATGATGTAAAACTATATTTTTGCTCACAGCTATACAGGGAGGAACAAGGATTAATCAAAATAGGGAGAAAGCTACTAGCATATTCTTGGCAAAGAACAACTGAGAAATAACACATGGACAGTTCCAGCTAGGTCAAATGGTTCTCTGAAGGCAACCTGCCTCTATAAAGGGATGGAGACTATGAGCTGCTGATAGCATAAAATGTAGCTCGAAATCCCAATCTCCATTAGCCTTATAGGCCTTTTAATTTAATTGTGAGTAAATAAGAATGAACTGTCTGAGAATAAAACATGATAAAATGTTAACATGTGTAGTCTATGTATCTGCCATTTAAAAAATCCATTTTTTTGTTTGTGCATATATTTTTATAAACCTCTTTTAATTTTATTTTTTGAGAGCAAGAGAGAGAGAAAGAGAAAGAGACAGAGAGGGAGAGAAAGAGAGAATGGGTGTGCCAGGGCCTTCAGCCACTGCAAATGAACTTCAGATGCATGTGCCACCTTGTGCATCTGGCTTATGTGGCTCCTGAGGAACTGAGCCTGGATTCTTTGGCTTCGCGGGCAAGCACCTTAACCATTAAGCCATTTCTCCATCCCTTGTACATTTTTATACCAAGGAATTATTGTTTACAATAGGCATTTTTAATCTTTTAATTTGGCTTCAAGTCAAAAATTTTATTAGTTATAAATAAAAACAAAATTATGACCACTGAAGGAAAAAGGATAGAACTTTAAAAGTACATATTAAATGAGGTAAACCTGGCTCACAAAGGTAAAAGTCCTATGTTCTCTTTCCTATGAGGATCATAACTTTAACTATTTCTTATATGTAAGTAAGAGGAGATGATAGGAGACCATGAGAATGGAAAAGGAAGAAAGACAGAAGGAAAGTAGAAGAGAGACTATGATGAAGGGAGGTTACAAGGAGAAAAGACAGAGATGATAGGATGGAAACAAAAATTTGTATGGTAAAGACTGTCAAAATCATGCACAATTAAGATATGTATGCTAAAAATAAATTTAGAAAAAGACAAGTCATTGTTGCCATTCAAAATATAGATAAAATAAAAGGCAAAATTCTTCCTGTTAACAACCATGGAATGAGCCCCAGCAGTTCAGAGCTGGAACAACTTGCTGGTGACACCCATGACAGTGAATATTGAAGCAGCCATTGAACCCGAGTGGCTAACAATGCAATATGTACAAATGCATATGATATCTATCACTATTAAAAATATAATACCATGAATTAGAATGGCAAAATAACTTTGCATTTCGACAAGAGTTCTAAAAGAAGAAAGTATAACTTTTCCCCATGGCCTGTCATTCCATCCCTAGGAATATGCCCCATTAGTTTCCTATTGCTTTTATAACAAATTTTCACAAACTTATTGACAAAAAATGGTACACATTTACTACCCAACAGACCTTACTGAGCTAAAAATCAGAGCAGGACTATTGTTTTTACAAGCTACAGGTTAGATTTGTTTCTATAACCTTCTGAGCTTTTAGAAAGCCCAGACATTGCCAGGCTCACTGATTCTTTCCTCATTCTTTAAAGCCAAAAAATGCTTGATTTTTATCATGTTTCACATCTCTCTTTACTACACAGAGACACACTAGCCTGCATAGGCATAGAAAGGAAAGGTTTTCTGCTTTTGAGGTTTACTGTCTATATTGGGCATTCTCCTTACTATGGAAAGATTGGCCTGAAAGAACCCCAGCTGAAAAACATGAGGACAAAAGTAGAGTATGTCCCAGGGAAAGGTCTTGGAAAAAGACAAGAGGGGAGTATCTAATCAATAATAAGGAACCAAAACAAAATAAGGAACCATAAACAAAATTGATATGAATTGGGATATCAGCAGAATATAACCTAGTGGCCTCTGCTGTTACAGCTTTACCATCCAAGCATTCATTTCCATCATGTGCTTAACCAACAAACCTGCCTGGGAGGAACAGTGACCCTTATCTAGTGAGGAGTTAAGATATGTACATGAAATAGTAAAACAACAATTAGACAATTACCAGGAACACACTGGAAAATGCAAACATCTTTCATCTGACACAGAGTGACAGAGGTCCTGAACTTCTCCAGCTGGACAGACTGCAACATAAGGGATCCCAAGGTTAGACTTAGCCCATCTGAATAATATAGGTCAATTTCCCAGTCTAATGGTCCTTAAATTTATCATGTATCTTTGGTTATGTAAAATAACATATTCATAGGTTTTGAACATTTGAAAGTCAACTTCTTTTAGGAATCATTAGTTACCATAGTGCTTAAATAAAAAGAGTGGGTAACAATGTACATATGTGAAAGGAGGCACTATATCTACTATGTATGTATATCACTTAGTCAGAGCAAGGGAGCCTTACTAATATCAGATTTATAAATATTGTCCATAACTTTCAAAAACCATTATCCATGTTCACAATGAAATGAATTCTATCACCCACAGGATCCTGTCACTTATGTCCTCACATAATCACAAATCACTATCATCCCAAGGGAAATGTCTATCAAGATGCCTGTGCATATATAAATTTTTTAATTTCTCTATTTGAGAGCGACAGACAGAGAGAGACAGAGGCAGATAGATAAAGAATGGACATGCCAGGGCCTCTAGCCACTGCAAATGAACTCCAGATACATGCGCCACCTTGTGCATCTGGCTTACTTAGGTCCTGGAGATTCGAGCCTCGAACTGGGGTTCTTAGGCTTCACAGGCAAGCTCTTAGCCACTAAGCCATCTCTCCCCGCCCTGCCTGTGCATTTTTAAATTACTTGGGATGACACATTGGATGGCATCTTGCCTAACATCAAGTGACCTGACCAGTGCTCTCTTAACAATGATACCAAATATCTTTTCTGGGTTAGATTTTTTTCAAGCTTATAAGGAACATTTAGAAAGATCCATGTAAACCAATGGGGATAACTTAGTCTCGACAAGCTTGTTCTTCCAACCATCTGCTTTAGCTGTATCTCCTTCTATTACATTAAAAGGACATAAGGGAAGCTCTCTGTGTAGAGCAAAATAGTGTAGTCTTGAGGAATTCAAAGTTAAGAATATTTTTTTTTTCTTGCTTATAACTCTGAACACCTTTTCTGTCAAAGGTCAAATTTTATTGTGTTGGAAGCAAAAGAGTGCCTGAGTACTTTGAGATTAGGGAAGAAAGCCAGTCTACATGCTCTGTTCCAGAACTGCCATAAATATATGCAGTCAAGAGGAAACTGAAGTCTGCTATAGTAGAGGAAGGGCCAGAGTTCAACATGCTAATGTGATCTCCAACTGATCTTCAATGGAGCTTTGGCAAAAATTTCTTTGCAGAAATGCAGGTTCAAATTTGAGAAGATGGGTGAAGAAGTTAAAAGTAAGTTCTATACAGTCTGGAAATATAGCCATTTATATCACCTTGTGTGTCCATAGCTAATCTGATGTTGAAACAGGGTCTTTCTGTTTCTATGTTGAGGCCAGTCAGGTTTATCGATGGAAAGAGAATGCCCATTTTATGAGATTATAGCAGGTACCTATGCAATGTTCATAGTCATTATTTTTCCATTGTTATGTTTTGATTTCCCCCTGGACCTGGACACAATGAATAGAAAATCACCATGATACTAAGATTTAGATTAAAAATAAAAAGTAGATTATCCAGCCACATTGCATAGATCTTGTTCAGTTTTGTTATTTACTGTCTGTGTGGTGCCATATATTTTCTTAATTCCTCTGCTGAAATGTCTTCCCCTGATTCATGTAAAGTTTGGGTGAGTAACAAAGGATGGTCTATGGCACTTGGGAACTATTAAAACAGTAGGTTATATTATTATTAGTATTATACTTGTTTTCTGATCAGGAGGAGCCTTTCATAATGTTACCCTGTGCAGTGGGTAAAAAGATCAGAGAAGAGGGGTCCAGTGACCAAAGACATTGTTTCCAAGGTATTCAATTATCTAACTTTAAGAAAGTTAGATGTTACTAACCCTAATTGGATATTAAAAGAGCTGAAGTTTAGTTTTAGTTTAGTAAAGTCAATCTCTATTCCATCTCAAAACACTACAATAATTTTTTAAAGTATCTATTTCACCTATTTCTCTAACTTAAAAAATATGTTTATTTTCTTGTAATAAAATTTATTTTGCGTATCCCTCCATCACATATTTCTTTGCTTCCATAGCATGTTTTGGTGCTGACTCTTGCAAACAGGCCAGTTGGAAGTCATGTTCATAAAGCATTAGCAGTAGCGTGGGAGGTTCTGTACATGGTGGTTGCTCTTTGCTCAGTCTAGAGAATAGAATGGTGGAAGTATGAACTGGGAAACTGCACAAAGAGACCATAGTTTCCACTGTTCTTGGAAGCAGTATTTAACAAGTCACCTGAGACTTATTTGGATATTTGGACCTATAGGTAGCTATGTGTAACTATGAACATATACCACATAAATATTTAGAATATTATTAAATCCAAATATTCTAATAAAATATTGAAAATGTTACTAGAGAGAACACGACACATTGTCATAGAAATGTAGACATCTGGTTATCATTCATGGAAGCACACTAAAAGCAGAAAGAAATGTGAGGAATTGTTAAATTTAATTCCTTTTTGGGCACATAATTCTAATGTTTTGTTTTAAATGAGTAATTAAAACTCTGAAGTCGGGCTGGAGAGATGGCTTGGCGGTTAAGTTTAAGCTTAAGAATGCTGGTTCCAGACTCCAGGTCCCACGTTTAGCCAGACGCAAAAAGTGACACAAGGGTGCAATGCTGCAATAGCCCAAAAGGGGGTGTACCCTTGTGGATTTCATTCACAGTAGCTGAAAGGCTGCTGGAGCCTATTATAGTCTCTCTCTCTCTCCATCTCTCTTCCTCTCTCTCTCAAATAAAAACAAACAAACAACAAACTCTTAAGTCATAATTACTTATATCTTTGCTTTGATTTGAGAAAATCTAAAAGATAATGGCTTAAGATTCAAGGCATCCTGGAAGAGGTTAACAGAGCATCTATGAGCTGCCAATCCCCACTTCTACCACCATTCACTATGCAGAGTTCCCGTTGCATGTTGGCTTTGTGCTGGTCATTTTGTTTAGGTGACTTATTTCATTAGCTCACATAAGAGCCCTGCATAAACAGAAATTTAAGTTTACATTATTTTTAAATTTTTCAGAAAAAGTTATCTCTTGGACTATCTGTGGGTTGACTTCATCAATTTATGGTGTATAATTTTACCCTCTCTAAACCACTTACCTATTAAAAGGAAATAATAGTGCCTGTTGAGTGAGATATTGAAGAGAAAAGACGATGCCCAAAGAACAAACATTACCTATTATGACTCAGTGTGCTCTGCCTCAAGCCACACAGCCTTGCCTGAGATAATTAAGCAGAAGCAAAAAGTTGGGGAAATGAAGCTGTCTACAATATGCAAGTCTTGAAAAAGTTACAGTTAATTTTGTGAAAAGATAAGAAAATACCTAAGAGCCAAAGGCTTAATGCTTCTTAAATGGGATTAGAGAATTAAGTCCATCCTAGGAAGCCTGCAGGGGCCACAAGAAGGCTGTATGAGGGTATTGTTCAGAGAAAACCACTCTCACTGTGAGTCAGGGAGCAAGGAGAAAGAGGAAGTGACCAGGCCCAGGCAATCCCTCAAAAGGCATACCCTTAGTGATCTAAGAACTTTTACTAGGGATGGAGAGATGGCTTAGCACTTCAGGTGCTCACCTGCAAAGCCTAAGGACCCAGGTTCCATTTCCCATTACATAGAGTATGTAAGAGGCACGAGGTGGCACATGTATCCGGAGTTCATTTGCAGTGGCTAGAGGCCCTATTGTGCCCTTTCTCTCTCTCTCTCTCTTTCTCTTTCTCTATCTCCTTCTCAAAAAAAAGTTAATAAAATATTTTTAAAAAGAACTTTTACTAGATCCACTTTCTAAGGTCCATAGTACATCCTGACAAACCAAGGCTGGTCTTGAGTTCATTAGCACATGACTTATGTGACACGCTCATCACACAACATAATAATATCACACAACATAATAATACCATCATTAATGATGAGGTCAAGGTCAACACTCAAAGGTTCATTTTTGTTACACTTCTCATATTTTACCCAAATAGATTTGCTTCTTGTTTCCATGTCTCCTATGGTATTTGTATTGTGTTTGTACATGTTTATGTACACATTTGTATGCAAACCTGTACAGTTTGAGACATGTGTTACCTAATAGCATCTTGCAAGTGTGTATTTGTTAGATCCACTAACTGATCTTTCCTATCTTTTTGAACATGTTTAAAATTTCAAATGAAGCAACATATTTACTTTTCTTAAATATTGTCCAGTTAAATATAATAGGAATTATTAAAAGTGTTTTCTCATGAAGGATGTTGAAGCTTATCGACATTTAGTGGTTTATTTCAGGTCCTATTCTATATGGTCATGTACGCATGGTGATATTTAAATCCTATAACTATATAACTTTCCTTGATCAAATTTTTTCCTTGAGATGATTGTAAGTCTTTTTAAAAACAATCATTCAATTTCTCTCACTCTTGTCTCAAGGAATATAGACATAATTCTAAAATATTTGACTGATATACACGGATATATGTAAGTATGTATATAAAGCCACATATCATTTTGATTTCAATCAAACCTAAAATAATTTATTTAAATTATTCTCTTGGGGTTGGAGATATGACTCAACAGTTAAAGGTGCTTTCTGGAAGAGCCTGCTGTTAAGGGTTCAGTTCCTCAGTACCCATCTGAAGCCAAATGCACAAGGTGGAACATGTGTCTGTAATACATTTGCAGTGGCAAGAGGCCCTGTATTGCCAATTTTCTCCCCCTTGCAAATAAATAATTTTTTTTTTAAAAATATCCTCTCAGGGCTAGAGGGATTGCTTAGCTGTTAAGGCATTTGCCTGCAAAGCCAAAGGACCCAGGTTTGATTCCCCAGGACCCATGTTAGCCAGATGCACAAGGGGCACACACATCTGGAGTTCCTTTGCAGTGGCTGGAGGCCTGGGCATGCCCATTCTCTTCCTCCCTCCCCCCTCTCTCCCTCTTGCTCTGTCAAATAAATAAATAAAAATAATTTTAAAAAAACTATCCTCTCAATCCTATAAAGCTATACACTATGGCCATTGTACTCAGGGGAGCCAATATTATAAGCAACTGATGTTAGAAACTGGCAGTGAATAAATTCTTGTGAAAGGTAAAGAACAGTGACATTATATGTTGGAATAATGGGTTCAGAAGATTCTCTTCATAAACAGAATTAACCTATGATGCATCTCTGTTTAAATGTCTGCTCATGTCTTCTTTTGACTTACCAGATGCCTCAGAAATTGACAATCTTTATTCTTAACATAAAATAGCTTTGAGAGTTCAAAGATTTCAGACAGTACTTAGTAAAGAGATAGCATGTATAGGATGTAATCTCAACATAAAAATCTCTTGAGTCCATGAGATGGGATTTTTATAGGTAATTAATCAACATCTGCATATATAATCACTTCCACATACAATTAACAGCTAGGCACATGACAACTCTGAAATAACATCCTGCAAGCAACTAAAAATCCTTACTAGTAAGTTTGCACACCAAAGGACAACAGAACCCTAAAGCAGTCCATTTGAATTTTATATGCTGATACTTGTCAGTCAGGGAGGTAAAATTGGCTTCATCTCTGAGCATTGCAAAACAACTGAAGGTAATTTAACTTGCCATGACAGTTTGCCATCTAAAGTCTAAACTTACTTTTCCAAAGACAAGTAGGAAAAGTACCACAGAGAAGGGTTTTGAATTTATAAGAAAGGGGAATCTGATATCAGATTATTTCCAAATATTGGCGAAGAGCCGACTTCACAACAGAAATGAATAGGATCATAAGTTGTAAAAACAAAGTATCAGGCAATTGTTGAGAAATGATTTCATTTCGGGTACAGTGCTTTACGCATAGTAGGAATTAATTAAGCCCTATTAAATAAAACCACAAAGCACACGGGAACTCTATCTTTCCATATGATTACATGGAAATGATTACATGTAATCATGGAAAAAAAAGAAGTGATATGAGTTATATCAAGGTCTTATTGGGCAGTGGTATTCTGCTAATTGGATGCTGGGACACATGGCCTTGCCATCTCCACCTGTCTTAAGTGGAATCTACCTGGTACAGCGCTGTTCATCTTCTCCCTAAGTTATCAAACACGTTTCAAAGGCCAGGTGGAGGGAAAACAATATTCTGAAGATACAGGTAAGGCCTTAGAAAAAGAATTATGACAAAAGAAAAGGAAGTGTAGTGGAACCCCAGCAGACCCTGGTCCAGAACGCTGGTGAAATCCTCTGTGGATGGCATTATAAAGGACAGGAGTTGAGAAGATCTCTCATAAAGGCAGAAAGGAGTCTAAACTGGAAAGAGGAAATAAGGAAGGAGAAGGAAGCTCAAGAAAGGAAGGGAAAATTATATGCAAATGTCATAATGAAACCAACTTTTTATTTAGTAAGATGATAAAAATTGAACTAGGTGGTCTCTCAGAAATAATTTTCTTGTCACTGTTCTACATTTTCCCTGGATCTGCCTTCTGGGACAGAGATCTTTGTTTTGTATTTTCAGTGAAGATATCTGAATATTTTTCTTACTTCCTCAATTCAATGCCCCTTTCCTTTCTCTTTTCTTCTTTTGCATTTTAAATCTGAATTCCCCAAAAGAATACAGTACCTTTGTTCATTTTTATACTGTTTATATGTCTCTAGTTATCAAAATATTGTAACTGTAGATGCATCATGACTTTTCAACTACACCTCACTTAAATGTATGGATTTTATTTCTTTTTAAACTCATGAGGCAACTGATTCTTGCTCATTCCTTTCCCTGTGATGCCTTGGCTAAAATAACAAGTGACAGCTAACAAACACTAGTATTCTGACTTTTTCATACTTCCCTTTTGAGAGCTTTAGGCTTTTAAATATTTAGTTTGGCTTTCATATTATTAACATCAATAATTCTGCTGAGTATTGTCCTTTTTAATTCAATAGGTGTCCATTTCTCTAGGCTCCAAGTCACACATTCTTTTCACTTTTCAATGTCAGGCAGATGACAATTCTGCTATGCTAGAGCTGTGGTTCTAACAATAGCCCTAGTTGAGTGCTCTTGTCTCTAGACATTGCCTTCCTTGACAGAGACCTATCTTCTGGCTCCCCCTTCCCCAAGTGCTTTATCGCCATTGCCCCATGTGCAGAACAATGTTGGGAACACTCTTGTCTCAAAAAAAAAAAAAAAAAAACACATAAAAACATGACTAATAAATGATACATATTACTTCTGTTCTGATTCAATTAATTGGACTCTGGGATGTAATACCAAAAAATTGCCTATCTCTAAGTTAGGGATATTAATCTACTGAAGAATGGGTAAAGCCACGTGGTATATGTTTATTAGGAAAATTTAAACAAATATATATTTACTTCTTAAGTATAAACTTTCTATGGACACATCATGTGTTGGTACCATCAGTTCCCTCCTCCCTGCAGACATTCTGCTGAGGGCCCTTCTCAGTGGGATTGCTGTTAATCCCCATGGGGTTGAGGGTTATGAGTTGTGAGAGCAGCAGTCAGTCATTGTAGGGGGTGGGCCATTCTTCTGGATATCCCCTCCCAATCTGTGACTCTTACAGTCATTCCACTCCCTCTTCCGCTAAATTTCCTGAATAGTAGTAGCTTTGCTTTAAATTTACTTCACTGTAGAGCTCTCAAGAACTTCTCAATTTCTTCTTTGGTATGTGTTGCATATCCTCAGTGTCAAATGAAAAAAAATAAACTTGTTAGATTGCTTACATATATATAATGGAATATATCCCTCACTCTAGGATCATAAAAGGTTTTGCTGCCTTAAAAACCCCATGTTATTTCATTCACCCTACCCTTCAGCCTGATTCCTACAATCATTGTGTTTTTGCTGTCTGAACATTTTGGTTTTTCCAGGGCATAGTTGAAATCACAGATTTTTTTTTTCCTTAGTCATAGAATTTAAATTTTCTTCATGTCTTTTTTTTTTTTTTTTTTTTTTTTTAGTGCTGAAGGTATTCTATTGTCAAGTTGTACCAAGGTGAGCTCTAAAATAAACCCTTGACATGGGACAATAACAATATGCTAATGTTGATTTATCAGCTATCACAAGCATACCCTCTAGTGGGGTTTTGAAGTGGGAGAGGTCATTCATGTGGGTGTATAGAAAATCTGTACTTTCCTGATAATTTTTCTCTTCTTATTAATATCTATTCTAAAAGAACAGCATCTTAACCACTCAAAAGACCTACTATGTTCAGGGAGCTGAGCCAGTAACAGAGGAATCACGTCTGCATGCTTCCATTTATGTAATAATTAGAAATCATGAAAGTAAAGTCATAGATGCAAAGGATCATGATGGCCAAACATTAAGGAGAGGAGGTAACAGGGAATGCATATAAAATGTAAGATGAGTAAGTTTTAGAATTTTACCACATAGACTAAGACCTGTATTTAAGAATACAGGCTTTGTATTAAGGCTTTGTGGACTTCAAAATATAAGTAGGTAGCTAAAATATTGTGCATTTATCACAAGTTGTACATGGGTGTATGTACACACAAGCACACACAAAAAAGCTCACATTTTTGAGCGAGTAGACATATTATTATGACGATGGTATCACAGGTGTATGCATATATCCCAAATCATCAAATGTAAAAGGTTTAATTTTTCATATATATATTATGACCAGTAAAAATAGAAATGTTTGTGCAAAATTAAATCTGCTATGGTTCTGTCTGAAATATTCTCCATTGTTAGGGAACCCTGGTGACTAAAAGTAAAATTGTTCTAAAAATTATCATTTTCTCCTATGTGTACATAGAGGGGGTAAATGGTAAAAACTAGTGTATGGTCATTTACTATGTATATTATATATGTTTGTTTATATATCTATCTATATTTATCAGTTTAATTAATAATACCTTTCTCCAAGAAAAGGATCCAGGTCTTTTATTTTCAAATGTTATATATTTCATTACTCTATACATGTCAACACAACAGTACTGAACATAATCCAGTTTTTGTTTGTCATATAATGGTCTAGAATAGATATAGGAATTTCTTTCTACCTATAACCGGCTAATAGATATTTTAGGCATTTTGCCACTTCATAAATTACATAAATTAGTAAGTGTAGCTGTGTTACAAAGCTTTGCTGGAACAGACAACAGTGGGAGCTGTCCACTGGAGAAAATGCTCCATTTGCCCTTAACAGTCACTTCATATAGGATCATGTCCTAATGTTCATTCAGCTCTCTGTATTCTCACAGTTAGGTGATCTCAAATAGTACATTTGCTAACGTATTGAAAGTGCCAATCACTCAGCCTACAACCCAAGCCTCAATTCCTTGTCAAATGGTTATAGAAATGCAAAATTCTGTTTAATATTATTTTGTCTTCTGATAGTGGAGGCTCAGTGAATATTTAAGTAAGGACTGTGTTGCCAGGTACTAATCACAAGAGGACCCATAACAATACTATGATTCTTAACCTTTCTGACTTCATATTCCTCCATTAGCTCATGAATCTCAGCATGGTGGACAAAAGAGTACATTACTCTAAGAAAGCTATGGAAATTTCTTATAGATATTTTCCTTTGGTGTTCATTGTTGATGGTAAATTTAAAAGACAGGATACCTGCTTTTATATTGATGGGAACCAAGTTTAGAGCTTAGGCTTTGAAAAAAATAATTCTGTTCAGTTTTGTTGAAATGTAAGATGATATAGATGAGAACAAAAAGCAATCACTATGGTAACTGCAAAACCTGAGGAAAATAATGACTTTTAATATGGAGTGGAGTTATTGTGATATGGTGTGGGCGGGTAAAACTGAAATATTAGTGAAACAACATTGTGGATAAAGGATGGTGGATTCTTATTGATTATTTTGAGAAAACTGCAGCTCATTGAGTTGTTTTCTAATCCCTTCAGGGGTATGCTAGATGCTAGAGAAAAACAAATCTTTGAGAACTGAAGATTAACATTTGTATATTTCCTCACCCAAAATACGGGTCTTTGATAACTATAAATACGTCCATAGTCTTTGTATGCTGCTTTTAATTTGAACTCCAACCAACTTCCCTCTAGCGTATAAGAAAGACCAGGGAGTTATGGTTACCTTTTTCTATAAGTGGCTTCATAAATACCAGATATAACTGTATATGCCTGTGACTGGACTTTATACGAAGGGCATCACAATGAATGAGTCAATACCTGCATGTAGGACTACGAATAACTTAGTGAGAAATTCAAGTAAGCAGTAGATTTAGTCCTGCTGCCAGATTCAGAAGTGGGGGGTGGGGTGCTATTAAAGCAAAAGGAGCAAGGTCAAGCTCAAATTCAGGATTCAATGACTAGTGTGTAGCTTGCATCTCAATATATATTCAAGATGGCTTCCTAGAACAGATTAAAGTGGTTAGTTAGTCAACATAAAACCTAAAATAAAGCTTTCTGACATTGTTTCTTACAGGCTGTCTACCTTAACTGGAGTTCACACGTGCTTTTTCTTTTCCTTGGAATGTCTTATCCATCTCACGAGAATAGTTATTTTTCAAATGTCTCCTGTCTTGTGGGAAAGCATCCTCTACTTCACATAAGTACATTGAATCTCTGACACCTTTCTTCAGAGACAATGCAGAACCTGCCAGCTGCTGCTCTTATCACAGTTTAGCAACTCTCTTTCCCCTTTCTTATTTTCCTCTTTACACTAAAGCTACCTGATGGACCAGCAAAATCATTGGCCAACACTAGACCTTCCGACCTTTGTTAGCTGGGTACATGAATGCTCTTTTTCTTATCTATTTAGGATGGTAGTCTTTTATCTCTAAGCATTGTCTTTAGGTAACCTTTCTATCTAAGCTATGTTTTTACAGTATTTAAGAAATCTGACACATTGCTTTGATAGATAAATGCATAACAATTTTAAGCATTATATTGATTGCTCCTTGATTATGTTCATTGTGTAAAAGTGCATATGTGTTTGATGATGCTGTTACTCCTTTCTTTCCATGACATGCTTTAAACTACTCACTATCTAAAAGGAAGAATTTTAAAATAATATTATTGAAAGCAATTTTTAATATATGTAAAGACAATAATTACTTTTCTAACCATTTTCACAAATGGTAACAAATATCAGAGTGATATAAACTTCTACTGTTTACCCTGCTATGAAATATGATCATAAAATTTTACATTAATAGATGCAAGGGAAGTGTAGCCCTTCAGGATTAAATATCAGCCATTGGTTTTTACAGTAGTCAGGAGATATAAATTATAGCTGTGTCTCTGCTACAAGTAGGTACGTTGAAAAATCACCAAAGTCTCTGCTGTTTTCTTATCTGAAATAACATGCTGAACTATAAAATCTCTAAAAGCCATTGTTGAGTGTCAGTCTTTCTGTGTTGAAGGTCTATGATTTTAAGAGAATCCAGCCATACTTTTTGGCATAGACTCCCTAATAGTTATCAAGTAAATAAATTGCAGAGGTAGCCCGCTTGGGTACTGTCTAGCTATACAATGGAATATAACTTAAGAGAACATACTGCCTTCAACCATATGATGGTACTCTTATTACCAATGTGCTATATAGAGTGATACCCAGGGACTCTTGCAGCTGATATTTTCCCTACATTAGGACAGCTGCTCAATTAGTCTGGTTGCTACTTCTCAGTCTTCGTTCATACTCAGAAATCTCAAGAATGCCCTCTTTGTAAACAGAATTGGGCAATAATAATTAAGTTCATGTTTTCTTTTTTTTGCATTTCTATGTGGATTATACACAATTTAATAACAAAAAAAATTAATGAAGAGTTCCCACCCTTTTGTTCTGTAAGAGGCATTCTATTTGATAGCCATGGGTATGATGCTCAGGGTCTCATCTGTTGCAAATTGCCAGAGTTCTTATTTGTCATTTTGTGCTCACTGGAAAAAAAAACACCTGACAGAAATTGGATTTTTATAGTATGCTAATAAAATAAATTGACTTGGACTCTTTATATTTCTCTGAGTCTTTGTTTCTGCAGATAAACAGGGGATAATTATCCCTAATTTATACAGTGGTCATGCAATTCAAATGGGATCAGGACATAGAATCCACTGGTACAGTTACACAAGACATGCTCACCCCCTTCTTTGATATGTCTAGTCAAAGTCTGCAGAATTGTTTCAAGAGCATGTGAATGCTGCAATCAGATGTTATCTTAAATGTCCCATCATGAAATCTTTCATAAGTTCATAAATTTCACCTTTAAAAAAATATTTTATTTTTACTTATTTATTTATTAGAGACAAAGAAAGGGAGAGAGAAAGAGTGAGAATGGGCATGCCAGGGCCTCTAGCCACTGAAAATGAACTCCAGATGCATGCGCCATCATGTGCATCTGGCTTATATGGGACCTGGAGAATAGATCCAGGGTCCTTAGGCTTTGCAGGCATGCGCCTTAACCACTAAGCCATTTCTCCAGCCCAATAATTTCATCTTTTAATTTGGCTATTCTATGTGAAGACTGAAGGTACAGTAAAACATGCCCAAGAGAACTGTTGTTATAGTCTAAGAGCTCTCCTCTCACTCCCCTCTACCATCCTGGCCATGATAGCCCTGGGTGTCTGGGTCTGCCTCTTGCTTCAGTAATTGAGCATACCTCTGGGCTGAAAGAAGGTAAGGTCACCTTCCCCCAGCCCCTCACACCAAGACCCCTCCCTCACAGAGAAGTCCCTCAACTCATCCAGTATAATCCCCTCTTTGGCCTGCTCTCACTCTCTCCTACTTGTTAATACTGGGCAGTACCCCTTTTCTCCCTACCCCTGCCTTTTCTTTCTTTTGTATTGTATTCCCTTCCTCTCTCTCTCTTTCTCCCTCTCTCTTTTCTTTTATTCGCTCTCTTCCCTTTCCCTCCCCTTCTCTTTCTCCTCTATTACAATAAAGTTTTAGATTTAAGACGATGTCTCATTTGGTCCTCCACTGCAAACCCTGAAATCTAACAACTGGTGCCTTGTCTTATCCATGGTATTATCTTTTACCTCCACTTCACCAACTCCCAGGCTTCGGTTACCTATAAATTACTCTCTGCCACCGAGGGCCCAGCCATCATACCTCCCCTTTTTCTATCCTTACTGATAGTTATTATTGGCTTTTACTCTGGGAAATAATTTGATTGATAATCTAGATTATATTAGCTTTAATTTCATGCCACTGTTTAATGGGGTCTGGGTACCTGTATAAGATGGTGAAAATTAGATAGTGTCACAGTCAGCTCCATGTTGCTGTCACAAAACACTTCACCAAGAGCAGCTTGTAGGAGGAAAGGGTTTATTTTGCCTTACAGACTCAAGGAGAAGCTCCATGATGGCAGGAGAAAACAATGGCATGAGAAGAGGGTGGACATCACCTCCTGGGCAACATTAGGTAGAAAATAGAAACAGGAAAGTGTGCCAAACACTGGCAGAGGGAAGCTGGCACTAATACCCACAAGTCTGCCCCCAAGAGGACATTACTTCCAGGAGGCTTCAATTCCAAAATTGCCACCACTTGGGGATTTAGCATTAGGAACACATAAGTTTATGGGGGACACCGGAATCAAACCACTACAGATGCATACTCTGGCAAGGTAAAAGCTACTCTTGCCCTTGCCTTGCAATGCCACTCACATTCAACATGAGACTCACCATGACCCTCTCATGCATCCTAATCTAGGCATTAAGGAAATCCTAATATAGATAATGCAACCCTTTGTGGCTTATCTCTCTACTGTGGATTGAAGAAGTGGATCCTTGTGAAGAGTAGATTCACTTCCTTGTCCTAAATCAGAATTGTATATTTGTACCTGGCATTGGACTTCAAAAGTTAGGCAGCATATCCTGAATTTCAGGAAAAAAAAAATTACTGAGTCCTAAACTTCCAGAGATATTTAAGTCCAGTCTCCATCATGATCACCATTCTAGAAACTGATGGCTTCTCTGACCAGGGAGCTCAGTTCAACATCATTATTTGAAAACTCAGAGTAAGCCAACTCAAAATAGACTAAATGACACTCAGGATTGGAACCACTCCATCACAGTCTAGTTGTTTTCTGAGAAGGTGACAACATTCTCAAATAAATACTCAGAGTTACACTTGAACCTTTCATCTTGCTTATATTGCTGATTTATCTCAATTATGTCTCATTGATCTTGTTTCCAAAACATCTCTTGAATCCATCCATTTGCATTCATTCTCACTACTACCAGTTTGGTACATGCCATCTCCCTGGTCTTGCCTGGTTAAACTATATCCTCTGCACTTTTTCCTCCCACAATGCAAATCTATTCATACCACTCTCTTTGTTTAAAATTCTTAAGGCATTTTGACTTTTCTCAGGAAAAAGGGCAGCTTCTTAATTTGGCCTGCAAGGTCCTGCATGATCTACCCCTGATTACTACTTCATTCTTGTCACACATTATGCTCCTTGTTACTGCCTAGGCTTTCCTGCCACTGCCTCCCCTGAATTTGTTTGCATGTGAATGCATTCATGCTGGTTCAGTCTTAGGCTACCTCAGGCACCTTCCCATTTTGTAATCATCTTCAACTTTTGTGCAGATTGCAATTTATTTATTGTTTCCTTGGCAGAGGCTGCTCTGATTTTCCCATTATACAACACACACTGGGATGGAGCATGTTTTGATAACACATTTTAAATTTCTATTTATATGTATGATTCGTTGATTAATGCTGGCTCTCCTCCCTAGAATGTAGTGAATTTATGTGTATCTTCAGGGTCCTTACAGTGAATAGTCTAGGAAGTGCTTAACACATATTCACTGAATGGGATGGTGCCTTATATTTTATTTCAGCGAACCCATAAGAAAAGTTATCTACATGTACCTCTATTATCTAATGTGCCATGACTTAGTAATAGGTTAAGCTTTTAGAGAATCATTTATTCTCTTTTTATTGTGAGGGATTTTTTATTTTTAAGAGATACGATCTCACTCTGTCTAGCCCAGGCTGACCTGGCACTCTCTCTGTTGTCCCAGGCTGGCCTCATACTCACAGAGACAGACTTGATTTGGGGAAAACCTAAGAAAGACTGTGATCAGGCATGTCAGAAGCAACTTCCCTTGCAGACTAGGGAATACTTCTGAGGCAGTGGTGGTCACTGGAATTTCTTGGTTGCAGGGCAGTCCACTTTGCCTCAGGGCTTGAGTTATTACAGAGAAGTGATAATTGGGATGGGTAGTCTGGATCATTCCAGGAAAGTGGTAATTGGAGAGGTGGTTTAGGTCACTCTTGGGAAATAGAGAGTTGTAATCAGAGTCCAAAAATGGAGACATTCTGGTTCTAACAGGAAGTACTTTAGAAGTCAATGCCTTAGTATATTTTGTGGTATAAACTGTTCACCAGTTACGATAGAGATAGAAGGGGAGTTGCTATGTGCACACTTATGTGCATGTGTGTGTGGCAACAACACAATTTAAAAAAAGCAGTTTGTTGCCTTTTTCTCCGGGTTAGTTTCTTGAATTTTATAACTAAGGTCAGATATCCACTTTTCTGCTCTTATCCTTCATACCAACATGGCATTTTAGAATTAAGTGTGATATCTCTACACAATTATATTGCCCAGGCCCCCATTCACAAGTCTCCAAATAGTGACTGAAAGAATGATTGAAGCACCTTGTGACTGCCAGAGAAATCATCATTTAGCCTTCTCTACCACCACATGCATGTTAACATTGCCTTCATTGGCAAAGCCCATCTTAGGCCTCATCAGGCCACATCAAGGAATCATCCTGACTAGCTATGCTTTCAATTGTTTGACTTCCATGCACTACCTACATTTCTGGGCATTTTTCAAAATTAGATTTCAGTAAAGCAGCAGTGAATGAGACATTTTCCTATCTCCAGTAATGTATTTATATGTGGAATATGGGATTTTGAAGTCAGTTTGAAGCTTTGACAATGCCATACATTATGTCAGTTATCATAGATCTTCAATTCTTCATCAATAAAGTGAGTTTAGTAGTAATGAATTTGTATAGATGTCAGAATGAGTTGAAACATTGTATGTAAACTCTGTTTAAAATGTAAGCAGCATTTTCATGCTCATTACTTATTTTTACTTATTGATTTATATGTTATTTCAGTTCTAAAGATTGGATGGTAAACATGGTATCATGCCAAATGATTAAATGCCAACAGATCACTAAAGACAAACTGCAAAGTATTTGAATCTGAAATCTCTACCAAGGGCCCAAATTTAAATGTAGATACATGTGTCCTAGTTTGTGTGATTTGAGGAAGCTGGGATGGGGCCTACCTGGCACATGTAGGATACTTGGAGCACTCTTCTATAGGAGATATCAAGCTCCACACCCTGTCTGACTCTCTGCTTATTGTCTATAGTGATGGAAACTGTGCTCTGCAGCATTCACATTCCATAATGAACTAATCACTATACCTTTTCTTCTGTGATTGGCTGAAATCCTATGAAACCATGAGACAAAATAAGTCTTTCTGCTCTAAGTTGTTTCTGTCATGGTGTTGCAAAAGTAACTAACACAACACAGAATTTAGGATTTAAAACTCTCAATATTAGACTTTGCCATAGAAGCAACTTCTAAATATTTTTGGTATATCTGATAACATAGAAAGCAAACTGCTTCCAATTATGAGATCTAACAAAGTTGTGATATCAGGTCTAGACATACACTGAGTGGTATTGAAAGACTATGATTACTTAATTCTTCTTGTTATCATTTATTAATAATATATAGATTCACATAAGCTCTGTGGTAACTGTAATGATAGGTACTATAAACTCCCCATATTAAAACTGGATAACATTGCCACATCTCATGTTCAAATTATGAATTTGGGGTACTATCCTATGTTATAGGTGTGGACACCATGAAAATACTGAGAGAACTGAAAACATCATCCATTGTGTTTTAGTTTAAGTGCAAGAAAATCAACTAAGAGCTTGTGATGACTTAGTCATTATGGTCAATATGTTAAATCCAGTGACTAGACAGGGTTTGCAAGCTTTGTTAAGTTATTCAAATTTGTATTGTGCTTTCATAATTTTCTTTTCATTTTAATGATTATTCCTGCCATTTTTTCAGCAAGCACACTATTTTTGTCAATATAGTGACAACACACATACAATTATTATTATGATTTTGTATATTTTGTAAATTTTTATTTTTCAATTTGAAAGAGCCAGAAAAAAGAGGCATACACAGAGAGATAGGGTATAGGTGTGCTAGGGCCTCCTGCCACTTCAAACTCCAGACACATGTACCACTTTTTGGATCTGTATTTATATAGGGGCTGGGGAATAGAACCCAGGCCATAAGGCTTTGCAAGCAAATGTCTTTAGCCACTAAGCTATTGCTCAAGCCCTATTATGATTTTTTTTTTTTTTTTTTTTTGTTTTTTGAGGTAGAGTCTCACTTTCTAGTCCAGGTTGACCTGGAATTCACTATATAGTCTCAGAGTGGCCTCAAACTCACAGTGATCCTCCTATCTCTGCCTCCCAGGTGCTGGGATTAAAGGCATGTGCCACCACACCCAGCTTATTATGATTTTTATAATTAAAAAAGTAAATAGTATTGACAAATTAAATGGATGCTTTTAATTTCCTTCCACATTTAAAGAAAATTCTTTGCACAAAGGAAATATTCTCCTGAGAAGAATCTATCATAATTTTGTTACTAGTATCTATTTATTTTCCTTTTTCTCTTTAGGAGAAGTAAGTAATTGAAAAAGATAACAAGAGAATGTGAATTTCTTTAGTTGCACTGAGATAAAGCTCTCACTTTGAAAACGTTGGAAATCTCTGTAAAATCAAAGCATAATTAAAAGTAACAACATGCTATTGATGTTTATGTGGTCCAATCCATTAGAATAATACACTTATCTAAGTCAGAAACTTCTAAATATTTTGACAGGAAGACATAGGCAACAAGCAGCTCAATTGTGTGTAATCTTAAGACCTAGCTAATGTTTTTATATAGGATTCTGATAAAAATACTAGTGTTGAAGTATTATAATTACACAATTTTCCTTGTTAACAAACTTATTTGTGAAAATAATTCTATCCTATGGTTCAACCAGGAGATATTACTAAACTATAATCATATAGTTTTAAAAATATTAGATTTGTTTATATTCTTATAAGGTGCTAGTTAGTCATCAATGTATTTCAAACTAAAGTACTTAGTGTGGGGTAGATTTTTGAAGCATTTTACAGTCTCCTTATCATTATTTTTGTGTGTTTGTGTGTATGTGGTATGCATGAGTGTGTGAATAAATGTTCATCTGTATGTAGGTGCACTTGCATGTGTTGGTGCATGTGCATGTGTAGGCAGAAACCAAAAAATACTCTTCAACTGAAATGTACTCTTCATAGCTGTGAATCAGTCTCTTTAAGGACTGGACCTCACTGACCAGGCTACAGCAGTTTGCCAAAAATTTCAGTGGATATATCTTTCTCTGATTCCCCAAAGCTTGGATTGCCACTCATACACACTCTTGGATTAGAAGCATATCCTACTGCACCAGCAATTTTCAAAATGTTTTATTTATTTGAGAGAGAGTGAGAGAGAGAGAGAAAGAGAGGGAGACAGAGAGAGAATGGGCATGCCAGCGGCCTCTCAGTGGCTGTGAACAAACTTCAGATGCCTGCACCACCTTGTGGGCAAGTGCGGCATTGTGCCCTTGTGTCACTTTTTATGTCTGGCTAAATGTGGGACCTGGAGAATAGATCTGGAAGCCATGGTATGTACTTTACTATTTTTCCTCAAACCTTTATATAAGCCTTTGTTAGTGATATTGAATGTCATCCGTTTCATATTCATGAACACAAAGTAACTTACAGAGGTTATGAAAATCCCAGTTACTTGCTAAAGGTGAATGGAAGCTTGAGTTTAATTTCATATTTGATTACTTTGAACTTTCAGATGCATCCTGTAGCTGTGATATAAAGTAAAACCAGAAAATAATAAGAGAAATTTCTGCTGTGGAAGAAAAGATGAGACACACACACAGATTGATGATAGATGATAGATAGATAGATAGATAGATAGATAGATAGATAGATAGATAGATAGGGAGAGAAGAGAGAGATAGGGAACATGAAACAAAATGAACAGATAAAGGAAATTGGGGGAGGAGTATGGAGGTTTGGATTCATTGTTATTAGCATGAAAAATAAGTATTTGGTTAATAGGATATCCAAGTAGACTTAAAATGGGATTATAAATTTTGAATTCTAACATCAAAAGGAGAAGAGGCATCATATTTCAGGCCCAAGACTCATCTCTCTTAACCACTACTATTTTCAGCAGGACACAAAGCATGTCCTGGAAGAAAGTTTAATTCATAAAATCATCTGATATATGACTGAGACATGTAAAATGACTCATTTGGCTCATGGTGCTCATGGAGTTTCTAGTTTTAAGGACTGAAGGTAATGCAGGCAGAAATGCATCCATGTCATGCTAATGAATTTTACTGAGTCTCAAACTAAGTCAATGTAATTTCTAGACATTGGAGATAACACAATGGGTTATCTTTCATGGAGCCAATAATTTTATAAACATTAAGATGTAAAGGTTCTCTATATACTGTTAGACCAGAAAGAATCAATTGCTTAACACTGTGAGACACATTTTAATATGTGGAGATATGGGAAAAATCTATTAAGCTCTTTACAGTAATGACATTTGGGGAAACACATAATTGTAGATAGAATTATTGCCAAATTTAGCAAGTAACAGAATGTTCTAATGACTCTGAATGCAATATTTAAGATATCTCTGTTCTAAACAATTATTCTTTATCAAGTTTCATATTGTTTATATTTAATATGGCAACCCTGCTCTAGATCAATATTTTATGGTGAGGTAGGCATCAATAGTTATTACTTGGATTGAAAACAGGAAAAAGTAAAGCATAGGGGAAATAATAGATGCTTTATTTTTCAAAATCACTGTTGATATTAGAAATGTAGACATAAACTCTAAATTGTTTTTCTTTAAGGATGTCATGTTCTGATAGAGGCGCAATGTGTAAAACAGACTCTGCAAACCAAGGAAGCACAATCTTACAGATCTCACACAAAATTGGATTGGGATAGGAGTAAACAAAGAGTCTGAGGGTGGGCATTGACCTGGAGGGAGGTGAAAATGGTTTATTGGGAGACTTACAACAGTGAAAAGGTTGAGTTGAATTTTGAAAGACGGGATTTGCATGGCTGGAAAGACAAAGTCTACTCATAATTATTGGAAGTAATTTTTAAATCAATACTTAAATACCTTACAAATCTATAAAATGTGACAAAAACTAAAAAAAAAAAGAGTATAATGCTGTAATTTAGGGCATTTTCATTCAGAACCATTAAAATGCATTCTTTAAACTAAAATTATTTTCCATATCACAGGTAAAGAATGAATGAATTGCTTACAACTTCAACATAATTCAGATTGTATCTTTAATACAAAAAGGAAAATTCTTATAGAGTGAGTCAATAATATATTAATTACAATTTTAAAAGTGCCTGCTGTTCTCTATGTGTTGGTCTCAAAAAGTACTTCATTGAAATTTATTAGATGGATTTTCCTTGTAGCAAGAAACAAGCTATTAAAAGGAGTGCCAATGAATAAAATAATTATCCAAAAGCCTGGCTACCAGCTGAACCAGTGTCCTGATTGGTTAATTGTCTGGAGAGCATTGACTGACAAAATGCCTTTATTTAAACTTTTCACAACTGTAGGCAGAAGCTCAAAGAAAATCTCCATGTGCATATTATCAGCCTTGTACTGGAAAGTAGACTGTGAGATTAAATGAAGACAGGAGTAAGAGAACCAGATGATCATGAGGTCATACAATAGGATTTGAAAAGAAGTGAAAAATATGAAACCAATTATCAAAACCTACTATGTGCTAGATACAACAAAAGTTTAAAAACATATCATGTTTTTATATGGTTTTTTTTGAGAGAGCCACAGAGAGAGAGAGAGAGAGAGGGAGAGGGAGAGGTAGAGGTAGAGGGAGAGGAAGAACGGAATCCAGATGTGTGCACCCCCTTGTGGTCAAGTGCAGCATTGCGCCCTTGCGTCACTGCATCTGGCTAAACGTGGGACCTGGAGATTGGAACCAGAGTTCTTAGGCTTAGAAGGCAGGTGCCTTAACCGCTAAGCCATCTCTCCAGCCCTGTTTTTATATGTTTTATATGAGACTGGAGAGAAGGCTTAATGGTTAAGGTGCTTCCCTGCAAAGCCAAAGAACCCAGGTTTGATTCCCCAGGATTGACATAAACCAGATGCAGAAGGTGGCTCATACATCTGGAGTATATTTGTAACTGAAGAATGATGCACCTATTCTTTTTCACTCTATCTATCTACCCCTCTCTCCAATAAATGAATAAAAATAAAAGTATAAAAAGAAAATTAAAAAAGCAATATAATAAATTCTGGAATATCAATTGATGAAAGTACTATTACAATAAAATTAGTAAGATTAAGAAATAAATCATATGAATTAATCCCTAACGTGAACATCTTTTTTTTACTCTACCAACTATAAATTTATTCATTTTCATTTCATTATTATTATTATTATAACTTTTTATTGAAAACTTCCATAAATAGAGACATAATACCATGATTATAATCCCCTCCATTGAACTCCACTTCCCAATCCCAAATCTCCCATCTACTAAACTTCTTCTTTCTAATTAGAGTCTCTTCTATTTTGATATCATCATTCTTTTTGTCATTTTATGTAGGTCTTATGTAGGTAGTGTTTACCACTGTGAGGTCATGAATATCAAAGCAACTTTGTGCCTAGAAGACAGTGTTATAAGTAGTTACTCCCCTCTTTTGGATCTTATATTCTTTCCACCACCTCCTTGGCAATGTGCCCTAATATTTGGAGATATTTGGAGAGTGTGATAGAGATGTCTCCATGGTGAACACTCCATTGTCAATTCTTCTCAGCACTAAGGTGAGTTTTATATATATATATATTTGTACACATACTCTTTAATCCCTGCCCCAAGTCTGCTGAGGGTCTTCAGCAGGGTTATTAGCATACATTGTGCAGACCAAGAGCAAGAGTTCTTAGTCAAGTCTCTTGGGTTGTGGGGATAGTATCTCAGGCTATTCCTGCCCACACTGAGGCACTTACAAACTTTCCACCCTCTCTTCTGTAATGTTTCCTGAGCCTTAATAATCAAGATAGAGATCTGATTTAGTGCTGCTTTCTCTGTAGCCTCTGGATCTCTGTTATGATGAGGTTTGAGTGGCCACAGTATTTGTCACCATCTTCCTGGAATTGGTTTTCAGGCTAGCTGGAGAGAAATATTTGTGTTACCATTTCCTCTGAAATGACTTCTAGGCTGGGCAGATGTGGTAGCTCTCTAAACTTGAAGTATTGATGACTCCTGGTTCTCCCCAGTATTAACCTCTATCTGTAAGACAGAACAGATTCTCCATCCAAAGGTGAGAGCAGTTTCAGTTGAAGGGGATAAGCCTAGTCTTTATAGAGATTTATTGATGTGTGTGTGTTTACTCTTCTTAGATAAAGAGTAATGGATGTTTCATCTGAAACCTATTGCTTTCCTGCCTTAGGGAATCTGGCTTGATTCCCAGAAACAGATATGAGTTCTCTCTCACTAAGAGGGTCCTGTGTCCAATCAATGAGCAGTTGGTTAGCCATAATGGCTGAGTGCCACTATTGCACAAGTGTGTATTTCTTTTTTTAATTTTTTTTTTTTTGTTTTCCTTTTTATTGATAGCTTCCATACCTACAGACAATAAACCATGATAACTCCCTCCCCTCTCCATTCTCCTTCACAAATCCACTCTCCATCATATTCCCCCTCTCAATTAGACTCTCTTTTATTTTGATGTCATCATCTTTTCCTCCTATTATGACGATGATCTTGTGTTCTGAGTGCCAGGCACTGCAAGGTCATGGATATCCAGGCCATTTTGTGGCTATAACAGTGCACTATAAGGGTTCCTACCATTCACTTGGCTCTTAAATTCTTGCTGCCACCTCTTCTGCAATGGACCCTGAGCCTTGGAAGGTGTGCTGGAGATGTTTTATTGCTAAGCACACTTCTGTCACTTCTCAACACCCTGGTGCCTTTTGAGCCATCCCAGAGGTCACTGCCATCTAAAAAGAGAAGCTTTTCTAACCCAAAGTGAGAGTAACATTAATATATGGTATGAACATTAAGAGAAGTGCTTGCCAGGCAACTTGGTGAGCATTCAGCCAGACACCAGCAAGCATTACACCCCTAGGACTCATGACTTCCCCCTTCATCAGTTTTCAGTATCAGGCATTTATTCCTCCCTTTGGTAGGCCTCCAGTCCAATTAGAGAATAGTTGGTTTCCCCCATAACAGACATGCCACAATTGCACCATTGGCCCAGCTGGCCAAACTTATGGCTGTAATGCCCAGTTCACGGCGCCCCCAGTTACCACCAAGGAAGACCAAACATGTATGCAAATGCAAAGAGCTTTTACTCAGCTTAAGCTTGGTCTCTTGCCTTCACCAACACAGTGGATCTATGCAAGAGCCAGGAGAAGCAGAAAATTGGGCTTTTTATTGAGGTTTGAGCAAGGGGGAGAGGACTATCACCTACACAATTACATGACTGGCTAATTTGAACATTAACTGTACTTGGGGGTTCTCGATTGACCTTAGGATTTTGGCGGGCTAGGTCTAGGGGAATTTCAAACTTAATTGGCTCAGCAAACGGTGGTTACATTTGAACAGGTTGGTGCGCACAGTTACATTCATTTGATTGGTTGTCATTTACAAAACTCTGAGACGGTGGATCTTGTTGGGCTATCCAGCCCAGGACCGCAAGAATGTTGAGTCATGCTCACACAGCGAGTTTATGGTTTTTCCCGGTACTGCTTGTTCTTCCCTTGATTCTGGGAACTCGCCCTTGTGGCCTACTGAGTGACTGAGGCCTGTCATGGTGCTACTCTGGCCTGGGTCTTTCAATGGCTTGTGTGTCTGTTGCTGTGTTCCCACTGATGACGTCTCTCCCATAGAGCTGGATACAGCATAGTTTGTTCCAGCTTTGTTAGCTGGGAGGAGTTTTTCAGCTCAGCTCCAGCAAGATTTCTCAGAGAATTTTCATACCAAGCATGTGGAGTCTTCAGCAGTAGGGTCTTTCCATCTATTCCTGGTGTGAAACCAAAAGCCTTGGCAATGGTCTATAATGTTTTGGGGGCATCAGGAACCTCCTCAGCCAACAGCTCACTGGTAGGTATTCCATCCCTAGAACTGATTTTTTTTTTCTAGTAACGATCTATGGTTTCTGGGTGTACCATTGTCCAAAAAAGTAGGTTTCTATATGGCTTATTCATAATCTATTAGATTTTGATTAACCCTCCCCCACTCTTTCACTCAAGCTCCTCCCCTGACCTCAGTTAGGCCTTTCCATACCCAGTAATTTGTTCATCTACTTTCATATATACAATACCATCCCCTTAAATCCTTCCCTCTCCTCCCTCCCTGATAGCCCCTTTCTAGTTTACTGGCCTCTGCTATGGAGAGTTTTATTCCAACTCTCATACAAGTCTAAATATTTGGAGCTAGGATCCAGATATGAGAGAGAATATGTGGCACTTGGCTTTCTGGGCCTGTGCCACTAGGTGTGGTAGTTTGAATAAATAACCTCCAATAGATTCAGGAGTTTATTAAAACTTTTTGGATTTCCAGCCACTTTGATGGAGGAGGTGTCACTAGTTGGTCTAGCCCTAAGGTGTGGTGGTGGGTTTGAGATTCCAATCCAAAGATATGCAAAGTGCCTGTAGTTCCTGAAATGTGCTTGTTTTGTGGTGTGGTTTTAGGGATTTGGTTTGTGGCCTCTCTGTCTCTGCCTGGTCCTGTAAGAGGGGAACAACTTTTTTTTTTTTTTTTTTTTTTTTTTTTTTTTTTTGAGGTAGGGTCTCACTCTAGCTCAGGCTGACCTGGAAATCACTATGTAGTCTCAGGGTGGCCTCGAACTCATGGTGATCCTCCTACCTCTGCCTCCCAAGTGCTGGGATTAAAGGCGTGCGCCACCATGCCCGGCTTTCTTTCTTTCTTTTCTTTCCTTTTTTTTTTTTTTTTTTTTTAACCATTATGGAACTTCCCCTGTACTATAAGCTTCAATAAATATCCCTTCCTCCATAACTGCCTGTTTGGACGGTCATCTCAGCCACCTGAGGCTATCTAATACACTGTGTATGATCCTTTCCAGGTCCATCCATTTCCCTGTAAATTTCATAATTTCATTTTTATTTTCCACTGAGTATAACTTCATTGTATAAATGTACCACATCTTCATTATTCACTCATCACTTGAGGGACACCTAGGCTGGTTCCATTTCCCAGCTATTGTGATAAGTGTATACTTCTTGCTTGGCTGGTTGATTTTGTTTCTGTCAGGAGCTTATTAAATTTTGACTAGGTTTTCTGTACCAGGCATGAATTGCCTCCCACAGAGTGGACCATCAGCCCAATCAGAGAGCAGTTGGTTTCCTTCATAACAGATATGTCACCATTGCACCAGTTGACACATTTGGCCTGGTTGGCCTTCTGTAATGCCTGCAGGGCATGCTGCTGATTAAGACTATTGACGACCTTTCTCCCCAAAAGGCTGTGTGCTGCAGAGCTCTTTACAGCATCCTGATAGCTGACAGCTAGTCAACAGGAAGGAGGCATCCAGCTCAGTTCCATTTTGCTTTCTAAGTGATCTGCAGCCCAAGCATGTGGAGTCTTCAGTAATAGCGTCTTATTATGTATGGCACAATGCAGGCTGGGCCCTAGCCTGACCACCTCTAGAATAAACCAGGACGAGGCTTCTGTGGATGTAGCATCCTGCACAGGCCTGGCGTGACAACAGCTACAGCCCCATGCCTGTGAGCAACCTGCTGCCAGATGATCTGCCCGGAGACAGGCTGTCACTGATCACAAGAAGGGAACCACCCCATACAACGATTCGCCAGCCAAACCCTTAAAAACCCCTGCACTTCCCTGAATAAATGAGTTTGTAGCAGCTTGCCCTTTGCCTACTTCCACCCATCTCCTGGAGTCTGTGTTGTGACTCCTCACCTCTCACCCTCTACCTGGCAGAGACCCTGCGGTCCCTTCCTGGGCTGGCCCTAGGAGGGATCCCAACATTATTACCTATTTCTAGTGGGAAACCAAGAATCTTGGCATTATTATTATTATTATTTATTAATGAATTATTGAAGAATAACATACTGTCCAATAAAATCAAAGGATTGGGCATTTTGTTCCTAGAATTCCCAAAGCAAAGATTGGATAGATATAGATAGGAAAGCCTGATTTCATTATTCAAAACAAATTTGATTAAAAAATCAAGCAAAGATACAAGCAACAATAGTAAGAACAATAAAAAAAAATACTAGCATCTCTTCTAATTCTATTATATCTATTTCCCCTAAGGCTCCATCACATACTATAGGTAGCCTAAAGCTATGGTTCATATATGGTTTGACAAAGTTCCCCAATGGCAGATGTATTGGGATTTAATTCCCTGGAAGAGATATTAATGAAAGATAATAGGACTATATTACTTGATATGGGACTATGGGGAGGTTACTGGTTTTCGAGAAGGTTACCAGTTTGGAGCTCCCATGACTGAACATTGACTGCTGTTCAGAAGAAAGAGACATCAGAAGAGAAACCTGTCATGCTCTCTATTTCTTACTCTGCTCAGCCTTGAGATTCCGTCACAACAAGAAGCTTATCGAACTTCAGTAAGAACAGGGAGCCAACGCAAAAACTTGTTTACATATTTTCGTTATAATTAACAAAATGGATTTGAAAATGGATTAGCCTTCTTACTTTAGTAACTTGAGATTGCTTCCTAGCATTTAAAAAAACATTATATTCTTTCAAGAGTGTCTATCTGTTCATGTATTGCTTTCTCCCCTTAAAATGGTTTCTTGTTTTGTAAGCTAATTTTGCCTCAATAGTAATTACCTATTTTTTTACCCCTTTACACTTCCCACTCTATTACATTTGGCGCCCATTTTGAACACAATTATATTGTAGATATTTTTGTAATTTATTAGTTTTATTATATGTGCATTTACCTCTAGACTATAATATCCGATTCTTCGGTGATCATTAAGAGATTATTAAAAGATGTTAGATACAAGATGAAATGGTGCATGGTCTGGGTGCTAGGGTGAATGGATGTCCCCCAGTAGAATCAGGAGTTTATTAAAGTTTGTAACTTATTAGCTCTGCATTGGCCGGATACAGAAGGTGTCACTGTGGATGGTTCCTAGGGTCCAGCCCTAATGTGTGTTTGGGGGCAGATCTGAATTCCAGCCTAATGAATGCAGAGTGCTTGAGCTCTGCCTGAGGTTCTAGAGTGTGCTTCCTTGTGGTGGCCTTTCTATGTGGATTTGGTGAAGGGGTCCAGCTTCTTTCACCATTATGAAACTTACCTTGGATCTGTATGCTTCAAATAAATCCCATTCCTCCCATAAACTGTGTCTGGATTGGACATTCATCCCAGCAACATGAAGCTGACTGCGACAGTTTGCTTTCTAGAAATAAGTTTTCCAGGAATATTTCAAAAAATGTAACATCTCTAATCCACAGATAAATTGTTATTATTTATTTCTTTAGAGTATATTCTCTAGTCATACCTAGCCATATTCCTTAAAGGTCTTCATTACTCCTGTTTTCAGAACTCTGTTTATGCTCTTATACTTCTCTAGAATAATCTTTAGCAGAGACACATAATAGATGCTTTTGTCAATATTAAAATGACAGGTTATAGCTGCCTGAGTGGTACAATATAAGTAATTTTGACTCTATAAGTTAAAGAGCCTCATATCCTATCAGGCCCCCTATACGTGGATTAACCATGAAAGCAACACAGTGCCTTCATATAAATGCACAGTCAAGTTTCCTCCCACATTTTATTTGCCAAAGTTTTCTCCATAAAATGTTTCCATGTTTTATAAAAGCACAAAAATTTACTTTCTGTTTTGTATCCCATCTATTTTAACAATTTTGTACATGCATATATTATATTTTGAGCATGAGCTTCACAAATTCCCTCTTATCCTTCTCTGACTCCTGCTGATCCCCTTTGTCCTTCCCATCACTTACCAGTGGCAATACCGCTGAAGAGATTGACTCCCCTTCTCCAGCAGCCATGGATTGATATTAGCTTCTTAGAGAGTCATATGTACTCATGAGCCTCCCCTATATGTCTGATAGAATGTTGACGGGGTTAATCTTGTGCAGGTGTTGTACAGGAAATCATAGCTGCTATGAGTTTATGAGTACAATGGTTGTGTCATAGACGGAAGACAGAGATCCATAGAGTTTCCCCCAACCCTCCAGTTCTTGAAGAGATTAATAACTGATCAAAATGATGTAACTAAGTGACTTTTCAGAGATAGACCTTTATGAGACACTAATTCCAACCCTTTCATTCAAGCATACTTAGGGAGCATCATGGAAAAGGTGACAGAAAGAACAATTTTCTTTCTTAATTTCATTTTAAATAGTCTATGTCCCACTGGCTAGCAAACTTATATGATTTTGCATCTGACTATTGTTTCTTCATTCCCTAATAGCTTTTGATTGTTGGGAGCAAAACCCTCAAAACTGAGATCATTTTTATGTCTTATTTTCATGGAAGTATTATTGATCACAGAGCAATACAATGCTGTATTTTAATGAATTGCAGAGTTTTATTTTTTCTTTTGTTATTTTCAAGACAAATCCATTCAATTCTTAAGTATTTTTAGGGGAGTTGAGTCACTGAATCTATAAGGATGAGGAATAACCCTAAAAGTTATTAAATGTATTTTGAATTACTTATGAATTATGAGGTAAGAGTGAATTAAACATAACAAAATGAATTTACTTCTTATTCATAAATATGCACTTGTGCAAAATTAACACTGGGTACCTAATATCTGAAAAATGTTAAAGGAGGAAAAACTTATTTTGCCTGTGGTTCATAGTTGCTTCACCTTATAAGGGTGGACAAAGCATCATGGCAATGGAATGTGTTTCAGAAGACAGATTCACAGCACGCTGCACAGGAAGCAGAGTAAAGCAGCACATGGCCAGGAAAATTACATTCTCAAGCAGCATCTTCCAGTGTTCTACTTGCTTCAACAAGTTCTTATCTCCTAGTGTTTCCATTACCTCCTAAAATAGTGATACCATATGGTGACTAAGCATTCAAAACATGAGCCTATGAGAACATTTTGCATTCAGTCCATAATAGCAATATAAATCTGGAATAGGAAGAAACTACAGTTATGTTGAGCTTAATATTCAAACCTAGGTTTGCCTCATGTACTAAAAATGATAGCTGAGTCATGAACCATCATATTCCTATTTTATACCATAAGGCTCAAAAAAATTTGAAGAGTAAGGGCTTAAAAATGGAGATGGCTATAAGTACTTTTTTGTTTTGTTTTCAAGGTAGGGTCTCACTCTAGCTCAGGCTGACCTAGAATTCACTCTGTAGTCTCAGGCTGGTCTCAAACTAATAGCAATCCTCCTACCTCATTCTCCTGAGTTCTGGGATTAATGGCATGCAACACCACACCTGGCTTTAAATATTTTCCTATAATATATACCAAGATATTTTGTCTAACTTAGATGAAATATGATCACATGGCTTCACTTCACAATGAAAGCTGTGTCTAATAGTTGTCTGGCTAACCAATAGCCTTATCAAAAATTAGTTTTTAACACTGTTGAAGAAAGGGAGACTAGATATTATAGATCAATTTATTGGTACTGCTATAACTATATTTTAGAGTTTATAGAAATTAACAATTTTGTCTTGGAGAATATTTTAATCTTATGAAAACTTCTCTAAGTATCTCTAAGATACAAGATCTCTAAGATATATCTCTAAGATACAAGGCTACACTATTGAGATTAATAAACCGTTTCATATTTAAATAATAAAAATACAGAGTTAGAGGTTTATAGATTTGACAAGGTTTACAGGCACTAACCAAACCTGCACTCTGTGAGGCTAGGTGATAGGCCTAGATGCAAGGTATAAGAGTGATATGGTGTATTTTGCTAAATTAGGTAAGGGAAAGGAGAGATCAATTTAATATTCTTGGAGAAACAGCTTTGCTGCACTATTTTTTATTTTATTTTATTTTATTTTATTTTATTTTATTTTATTTTATTTTATTTTATTTTATTTTATTTTTTGGTTTTACGAAGTAGGTTCTCACTCTAGCTGAGGCTGACCTGGAATTCACTATGTAGTCTCAGAGTGGCCTTGAACTCATGGTGATCCTCCTACCTCTGCCTCCCAAGTGCTGGGATTAAAGGTGTGCATCACTCGACTGGTACACTATTAAATGGAATTTTTGAAGGTGTTGCATAGTTCAAAGAAAGAAATAAAAGAAATACCACATGAAGAGGATGAATAGGGAAATATCTCTTATAGTAGAAATTTAGACTGGATTTGAGAAATATAAAGTATTTGAAGTAAAACAGAGCCAGCATTTGAAGGTAAGATGAATTCATGAGCAAAGCAGTGCAAGGGATAAAAGCATTACTAGAAGTGTTCTGACCACAGTGGCAGTCAACCTTTCTGGTGGAGACAGTAACCCTATCATTGGGGGACCAGTAACCCAAACACAGCCTGAGCTAGTTTGGGCACAGAGAGAATCATACTCACATAAATCGACCTGTTCTTCACTCTAAAATTAGATATTGGACACTTGCTATTGGCAGAGTACATTGTCTAGAACCACAACCACGTCTAAAATGAATATGTTTGGATTCACAGAGCTTAGTTCAAATTTAATCATCATCCTGGGAAAGAAGTACTGCATCTCGGATTTGAGATGGAAACTATGAAGGGAAGAGAATATGAACAACTTGACAGAGGACGCAGAGAAGACCAAACATAAACACAGGTCTAGACAGCTCTTAAAACTGGGCCACCAGCCGGGCGTGGTGGCGCATGCTTTTAATCCCAGCACTCGGGAGGCAGAGGTAGGAGGATCGCCGAGAGTTCGAGGCCACCCTGAGACTACATAGTTAATTCCAGGTCAGCCTGGACCAGAGTGAGACCCTACCTGGCAAAACCAAAAAAAAAAAAAAAAAAAAAAAAAAACTGGGCCACCATTATGACAGCAGAGATAGTTCATTAATGCAGCCTGCTTTTGATGTCTTGTGTTTCATGTAAATTCTACTGTAGGATATGATTAGACAGTTATGGGCTAAAACAGGAAGAAGGAAATGATAGAAACAAGCAATGCTGTGTCTGTTGCTGTGTGGGAGGAAGTGTGCACTGATTTTCTCATATTTTCTTCCACAGTATTCTCAAAATGTTCTGTAAGCTTAAGATCTGATTTAGGATCATCTTCCAATTATGTAATAAAATCCCATCATCTTCCTATTATGAAGTAAGTTATCCTACCTCACTCCTTGATTTGCTGATGGGGTGCATTTTGCCCTATTATAATTTTAATTTTTAAAGCCATACTACCTACCGATTTGCACAGAAGGACCTCCATGTCCTCCATAAATAAGGGTGTTCACAGGGAATCAATTTAAATCATTATTATAAGCCCATTACTTGCTTGTTGCTGTTTCTGAACTTCTCCCTCATTAGCCAGAAACCACATGTTTAAAATAAGTGTTAAACCCGGCAATGTACCTGTTCATTCCTCACTACGCTAACCACTGGGCCTGGTTGCTACTGGTTTCTGGGTATACAGAGTGGGAAACAAGCTTGATACAGGTCCTAAAAAAACAACATTCATTGTCCACCTGAAAAAAGATAAGCAAATTCTACAATGGAGAGAGAAGTTAGTACTAGATAGAAGTGAAGGGAGGATCAGCTAACCATACCTCACCAGGGCCCCAGCTGAAACCATAGAACAACGCAGGGGAAGGGCAAGAGTTCAGCGTTCATGGCGATCATGACACCAGAAAAAGGCTGAAGGAGATAAACACAGAGAACATCCAACTCCAACTAAGCCAGATATTCAGAGACACAGAGGCTCCCAAAACCTCATCACTGAAGCAGAACTAAAATGACCCCAATGTGGCTCAGGGGAACTCACGGAAGAGGGGGCGGAAAGATTGTTAGAGTCACAAGTTGGGGCATTATGCACAGAGACTGGGGCCTATCCCCCAGAACTCTTGACTAACCTCACAATGCATGACCCACATTCCCCATTGATGAGGGTCCCTTTGAAAGTGGGAGGACAGGGAGGAGGACAATGGAACCAATACTATGAATGTAAACTCAGAATAATATAAATAAAAAAATATATTTAAAAAATAAATTTAAAAAACCAACATTCAGGCACAGGAATGAAACTCAACTGAACATGAATGCCTTATGGAGTTTGTCATGGTGAACATATGATGGGTATTCACAAGACAGTGCCTAGTCACACTGGACATGAGCTCTGCCTGTGGGTTGAGGTCACCAGCCACCTTGGAGAGATATCTATTAGAGAGTGTCTTTCAGGGAACTGCAGCAGGAAATCAAGTTTTCCTCCAGGGTTCTTGCTGTAAACAGTTTATGACCTGAAACATAGGATTTTATTACAGTTATCTTTGAAAGGACACTTGTTTAAATGTGGTTTGGGAAAGAAAATTACCAACCTCTGGTCCTGAACTCAGGATGCTCTGAGGCAGTGAATCTACCCCAATCACACATTGTACAGGGACACATTTTCATTTATTTGCCTGACATTTTACTTCTAAAGGGTGGAACAAGCCATTTTTTTCTCATTTTCTCAAAAATATGAAATGTGTCTCCAATTATCTCCCTCAGCCCTTCATCTACACAGAAGACAAGACTAGCCCACAAATTCCCCCAGAGGAATGACAGTGTGTGCTCCATATTTCAACTGCTCTTTGTTTAATGTCCTCATTGAAGGAAAAGAAATGTGTGATTGTCATGGAAACACATTGAATTCAAGTCCAATTTATTCCTACATAAACTCTAAAGTTACTAAACACTCTCTTTAGAAATAAATTTCCTTTTCTCCTATTGTACTTTTCCCTTTTAAATTTTATTTTGCTTTTCTTTTTATTATTCATCCTTCCAATGAACTTCCTCATCGGTATAAATTGGGACCATGGAGAAATAAAAAAATCCTTCTTAAGCATATTGTACACATTCATTGTGTAAGAACAGCATCTTTAATAAATTACTGAACCCTCAAATGTAGTCTCTGAGGAAAATCATATGCCATTTTGCTGATGAGCAATTTGATAATATGTTGGTAAGGAAACTTACAATGAACAAGTACTAGGTACTAAGCACAAGACACAGGTCTGCAAGGCTCAGCCTATAACATCCTAAAGTCCACATTTTTCTTCACTTTCTTGCATTCTTTTTTGAACCTAAAAAAGTCTTAATAGTGAAACAACTGTAGCAACCCTAGTAATTGTCTTCTCTCATTTTTGACTAAAAACAAATAAAAATCAATAAATTAAAATCCCTCACAAATTTGCTTTCCAACTTGCAAACCAGTTTTAATAGCCATTGCTTGATTGGAAGTTCTTTACTGTTATGAGGCAACTGCTATTGGGAACCCTGTTTTTATAAAGAGGAAGAACAGTCACAGGTGGAAATAAATTATTTCTCAAAACTGTTAAACCCTGTAAGTAGCAAAGCTAGCTTGAGTGTGGGAATGAAAAAAAAAAAAAAAACATGCTAATGGACTACATTAGAGTCTCACTGTGAAAGCAGATTCTTCTGGATTCCATAAGGCTAAGGACTTTTAATTCCCATTGGAGCACTTAAAAGGAGAGGCAGTAGCAAAAATGGATAGGCTAAGATTTAATAGTCCCTATCTTCTCATTCCCTCTCCATCCAAACTATGTGCATTCACTTTCATATACATGTGTGCATGCAGGTACATGTACACATATGAGACTTTGAATATTGTGAATGCTTTTCAACTAACACATTAGCAATCAAAGTGTGGCTAAGGTATTTAAGATTACTACTGGGCTATCCTTAAAAAAACAAACTATATCGATATCTATCTATATCTATATCTATATCTATATCTATATCTATATCTATATATAAACATATGCAAATTCATATTTATTTACATTAATTTGGGCACATGTTCTCAATGCTTCAACCATATTAGCATTTTAAAACTTGATTTTGACATTAAAAATATACACTATTAAGCCGGGCATGGTGGTGCATGCCTTTAATCCCAGCACTCGGGAGGCAGAGGTAGGAGGATCACCATGAGTTCGAGGCCACCCTGAGACTACATAGTAAATTCCAGGTCAGCCTGAACTAGAGTGAGACCCTACTTCGAAAAACCAAAAAAAAATATATATATACATACACACACACACACACACACACACACACATACACTATTCATACCTCCAAAAAGTAACACTAATGCTATATAACATATTTAATACTTTTAATATATACTTAAATCTTTTTATTTATTTATTTATTTATTTATTTATTTATTTATTTGCAAGGATGAGAGAGGAAGAGAATGAATGGATGTGCCATGGCCTCTAGCTACTGCAAATGAACTACAGATGAATGCATCGTTTTGTGCTTCTAGTTTTATGTGGGTACTGGGGAATTGAAACTGGTCATTAGGAATTGCATGCAAGCACCTTAATCACAGAGACATCTCTCCAAAATATTTTTTATTTCATTACCACTGACCTTTCAGTCTCTAAAACCTTGATAGGTTTTCATCTGTTGTTACATGCTCTTGTTTTAGAAAATAAAACTTCTTAGAGAGATTTATTTGCAAACTGGATAATATATCTGAAACTTTTAAAGATTATATAATTATGAATAAAATTACACTTATATACCCTGAATAGTTATGAATTATATATTTTAATTTTAAATCAATATGTTTATATTAAGTGTTGTTTTCTTAGATTAATTTAATATAATATGAAATAAGTACTATTACAAACCTGGACTTTTATATCTTCAGAACAATGTAGGCAAATGATCAGAAAATATGCATTTAGGGAGAAGGTAAAAATGAAATATCATGCATTCGCAGTGATGCCAAGTGGAGTTCATAGTTTTTTATTAAATGACTATCCCCTTGTTTTACAAGATAACATAGAAAACATTTGTATTGATTTTGAAAATATTTTGTTAATTTTAAAACTAGATTTAGATATTAAAGGAATAATATTGTTCATACCTCTGAAAAGCATCTATAATGATAAACCATGTGCTTGTTACCGAGTCCTTTATCTTCAGTTGTGTTTTTGCTATTTGAAGGGAAAATAGAATATATTATTTGGCATTTAATTTTGGAATTGGAAGGCAGTGTGTTCTTGATAGTATAACAATGCTTGAAAAGTTAAAAATTAGTTATGGTGGCCAACTAAAATCCTTGGCAATTGCCTGTATTGTCTGGAGGGGCTTGTGGGTCATGCTGACCAGAAATTCACATTCATAGAGAAATATCCCAGTCACTATTGGAGCTAATTTTTTTTTTCTGTAACAACCTATGGCTTCTTGGGACAGCATCATCCATACCCAAATCATACTTCTGTCCCAAAGCAAAAACAAACAAAAAACAAGTGTGTCTTTAATTCGCTAACAAAGAAGTAGGTTTCCATATGGCTTGTTCATATCTTTAGTTTCAATTAACCTTCCTAGTTCAACCTTCTAATCAAAGAAAAAGAGCATCTGCTCTTCTAGTGGATATGAGGCAAATACCTATACTGGACTTAAAATCAATACTGCAATTATTAAATTGTATGTAGTCTATTTTTATATCAAAATATTTGGTAAGTATGGTGGCACTTGCTTTAGTTCAATATACTGACTGACTAACAAACCAAAACTAGAATCTGAATATTCTGACACCTGATCTTAAAATATTTATCTGGTCACATGTTAATGATATAGAAGAAAAGCAGAAAAATTGATGGTACAGAATTTAATTGATTTTTTTCACATTTACAGAACTATGGTTTCTCTTATTTGAATGTAGCTCAAAGAGACAAAATAATATAAAATGCTTCAAAATACTTCAATGCTGTATCTAAGAAGCTTATCATTTTATCACCCTCTGGTCTGTATTTCATATGCACTTTGAGAAGAATTGCATCCTGAATTTAGGCAGTTTCCTTCTTTCTTTATGCTTACATCAAAAATGTCTGTTCACAGCCTCTTCACTTTTTAAATGAGTGACAATTTTTCATATCTGTTTGGTCCTGTAAAGCTAGGGTACAGATTATTTAATCAGCTCTTTAGTATGTAAAATGTGTTAGATAACCTTCAATTTAGACCATGTAGGCTAATAATAATCTCTTCAAACTGGATAGAGGCTTTCTGAGAGTTGAAAATTACAAAATTTTGGTTAGCGTCTTACATATCCAAGGGATAAAGGACACAAGCAAGTTCGTTGAATCACTAACATATGCTAAGATCTGAGGGTACAATATAAATTTACTGGTTTCAATTTTGTTTGCCTTTCTCTGTGATATAGTAACTTTGTGGGGTGGGAATAAACAGAGTTGGCAAGAGAGATGGCTAAAATAGTGCAGAAGAAATGATTGCTTTGAGACAGGACTTTTAATACAGATTTCAACACTTCTGCCACCCTTCTTTCTCTTCTCTCAAATAGATATGAATTTATTATGTGATATCCATGAGTTTAATGACTACTGACTCATATAATGCTTATAAAAAGATACTAATGAAATATTTTGATATTTAATATTAAACTGTTGTAAGAAAATTATCTTCCATATGTAATCATTGTGTTTACTACACTTTCTTCAGCCATTTTTTCTTCTTTTTTTGTAATATGTTGTTCCTAAACAACAAAAAAAAAAAGCAAAAATAGCATTTTGCTTTAATCTTATAAAAGATGATTCATTCATTTTATCATCCCTCCTAGTCATCTTTCTTTAAAATCTCTTTTCAGTTTTTAAATAAAGTATCTTATGTAAAATGACAGTGCAAAGTAGATAGTGTATCATAAATTTGAAGTATTTTAATATAAATTATGGGTAAATATCAGCATGATCATGGAACAAAAATTTTAATCAGGAGGTTTATTTATATATCCATATTCTAGACAGTGTGTCCCCAGACATACTCAAATATTTATATTTATATGTTTTAAAGAAAACAACAAATATTACAGATTGTCTTGAAATAGTTTGCAATGAAAAGATAAAATGAATATATAATCTGAAACTATATATTTAATCTCTCTATGTAAGGTACACTCACTTATTTGTATGCATGTGTGTATGTGTTATGTCCTCAGAATACTTGAAAAGTTAACTGATTTGAAAATATTTCTCCATAAAAAGATGTGTTTAAGTTCTATTTTTATTCTGAGTTACTCAATATATTGAATACAGAAAGACCAAGACTAAGGCCTGTAATGATTAAAGATCTTCTGTACAAGGATATTGTACAGAATACTGGGTACATATCAGTAAACCCCAAACACAAAACATAATTATTTTTGAAACTTACAGTCTAAAATCATATATAGATAATAATTAATGTAAATAGGTAACATGTGTTAGTTTAGATAATTATGAATGGGAATGAAAAATATATAAGGAAAAAACATCAAACATATTTCAAAGGCTCAGATTTCAAAAGAATAGCCAAGTCATTCAGGAGAAGAGTATTTCAAATCCATAACATAAGCAAGTGCATCTTGTACCCTGAGGATATCTGGAGCAAGAACATTTCAGGCAGAGACTCACAGGAGTAAAGGGGCCTGAATAAGTTTCAGTCTTAGTTTCCACTTGATCTTCATCTGTCCTGCAAACCAAGCCAAAGCAGAGTGTCTTCAGCAAGGTTTCCAGCATCTATCCCTGAATGGCAACTAAGAGACATAGTTTTAGTGACCTCCAAAGCCACATTGACTAAGGTCTCAGGGAATGATGCAGTTCCCTTCTTGTTGCTGGGAAAAATACCTGACCATAAGCAGCTTGTGGGAGAAAAGGGTTTATTTTAGACCCAGAGATTCCAGGGAAAGCTTCATCCTGACAGACATTAACAACCAAACCACCACAGAGAGTCAACATAGCACTGGCATGGTGATGTTCATTTAATAGCCTATGACTTCTGGAAGCAGCTTTATCCACCCATATAGAGTAATTCTTTGCATAGCTGTCATAGTACATGGAGGTGCTATGCAGGCTGTTTGGGGAAAACTGTCATCTGAAGTCTTACTCCGTGGTCCCTGCATGCTACACTACTGGCCAGCCAGTTTAGACATGGCTACTGGTACAATAGTGGGATGACAGTAATGGGGTAAACCTACTGCTTTCTTATTGTATTCTAAGCCTACTGAATTTGTAATCTGGTCTCTAACACAAAAGGATTGCCACAGTTGGGGACTTATCTGGGCTACATACTGAGTACCACCAGGTCTGACCAGATATGTAGCATGATCCTGTCTCAAAAAGCCAGTAAGCTAGAAAAAGCCTATAAGGGAGGGAGGAGGAGAAAGGACTTAAGGGGATGGTAATGTAAATATGAAATAGAAGAATAGATTATAGGTGAGGGAAAGGCCTAAGCGAGGCCAGGGGAAGAGAATATGTGAAAGAAGGGTGGGGGGAGGGTCAATCAAAATTCAATATATTCTGAATAAGACTTATGTAAACCTACTTTTTTGAATAATGGCACATCCAGAAGCTATAGATTGTTGCTAGAAAATTTTCAGTGCCAGGAATGAGATACCTTCCAGTGAGTTGTTGGCCAGGGAGGTCCCTGTTGCCTCCAAAACATTACAGGCTATTGCCTGTATTGCCAAGGCCCTTGGTTTCCCTTGAGAATCAGATGATAAGACCCTATTGCTGAAGACCTCACTTGCCTGAGCAGCAAGGCCACTGAGAAGTCAAGCTGGTGCTGAGCAGAAAACCTTCTCGCTGTAGACCAGCCAACTGAAAGCTGGAAAAAGCTGCCCTGCATGCAGCCATATGGGACACAGAAGTCATCAGCGGTGAAAACAGTGGACACTGGAAACCTCAAGTTTGGCCAGACAGGCCAAATGACCATACGGGTGCAACAGTGGCATGTCTGCTCTTGCGAAATCAACTGCTATCTAATTGGACTGAAGGCCCTCTCTAAAGGAGGGAATACATGCCTGGTACTGAGAAAACTAATCAAAAGTCTATGGCAGGGGAAGTCATGAGCCTTAGGGGTATAAAGCCTGCTCTTGTCTGGCTAAATGTATATATATTTTCCCACCAAACTGCCCTGAAAGTACTACACTTAATGTTCATATTCACATATTAAAGCTACTCTCACTTCTAGTTAGAGAAACTTCTTTTATCAGATGGCGATGACCGCTGGGATGACCCAAAAGGCAACATAGTGCTGAGAAGAAGGGACGGAGGAGTGTCCAGCACTGAAACATCACTATCACACCCGCTAAGGCTCAGGGACCATTGCGGAAGAGGGGGGATAGAATGTAAGAGCCAAAGGAAGGGTAAAACTCCGTACAGTGCAACTGTCCAGACAGAAATTGGCCTCCACATCCATGACCTCACAGTGCCTAGCAATATCTTCACAAGACCTTCAAAATAGAAAAAAAAAGATGATGATATCAAATTAAAAGAGAGACTAATGGAGAGAGGGAGGGGATATGATGGAGAGTGGAGTTCTGAAGGGGAAGGAGGGAGGGGAGGAAAATATCATGGTTTATTATTTATAAGTATGGAAGTTGTCAATAAAAAATATAAATAAAAAAATAAAAAATTAAAAATAGTAAAAAAAAAACAAACAAAATCAGTGCTAATCATATGTGTATGTGTGTGTGTGTGTGTGTGTGTGTGTGTGTGTGTGTGTGTGGCCTTCAGCCACTGCACACAAACTCCAGATGCATGCTCCACTTTGTGCATCTGGCTTATGTGGATCCTGGGGGAACTGAACCTCAGTCCTTTGGTTTGGAGGCAAGCGCCTTATTCCTAGCCCTCTGTGAAGCCCTGATATGTCTTTTTTAAAGTAAAATAAACATAACACACATAAACATAGAGTCTAACGTGGGTAGGGGCATTCTTAGTGTGCCAAGGGAAAGTAACAAGCCCAGCATGGGTGCTGTACAGTGGGTTAGATGAGAGTAGTAAGAGACAAAAGGCTCAATGTAAAATCAGTGTTACATAGCGAATGCTTTCTTATTCTATTTTTTAAACTTATTTTATTTATTTAAAATTTTATTCCATTTATTTATTTATTTGAAAGAGAGAGAGAGAGAGAGAAAATGGGCACACTAGGGCCTCTAGCCACTCCAAATGAACTCAAGATACATGCTGCAACTTGTGTATCTGGCTTACATGGTACTGGGGAATTGCACCTGGTTCCTTAGGCTTCAGGGCAAGTGCCTTAACCACTAAGCCATCTCTCTTCAGTCCATATTTATTTTATTTTCATTCATATCTGACTGCATACACACCTATCCATGGGAATGTAATCCAGTGTAAACAAAAACACTGGCATTTCTGTGCATCTCAGTTTCTAAGATACTTGGCAAGATTGCCCAATGTCTTTCTTCCCTTATTTCCACTATCAGTTTTCCAGAGCCTAAAAGTACGCCCTGATATGCCAGTCTTGCTCAATAGTGTTCTAAACAGCTATTTTCAGGCACATGGAATCAACTCAGGAGATGAAATACATTTCTAATCTGCCTGCCTATTAGCTCAGTGCCCCTAGGTCTCAACTTTCAAGCATAGGAAAAATTTCCCCACCACTAATTAGGGAATCTAATGTGACAGAGGTGAAGCCCCACTCAGTCATTGTTTTAACATCCATCATAATAAGGCCTTACTTTTCAAGTAATTAACACAGCTGTAATTTTCTGGAGATGGTAAATGAAAAGTCTTCCTGAATCCATGCCCACTTAATCATGATGCCCTTTCAGTTTATCTCCAAAAATCCATCCTGACTTTAACCAACTCCCTCTTCTACTACCACACCTCAAGTTGCCATCATTTCCAACCTGGGTGACTACAACTGGCTGCTCGTGGGTCTCCATGCTTCCATACCTGCCTTTCCCTATAATGTTTGTCAATAACTCAGCTACAATAATCTTTCAAATGTCAACAAGAAAGTCATCATTTTGATTAGAGTAAAATCCAAAGTTGTTAAACTGACACAAACTATCCCATGACGCCTTGCCTGTGCCTGCTTCTGTGAATGAAGCCCTGTCATTTGCTTTTCTTGCTCTCTCTATACTTTCCTGAGAACAGCCCTTGTTGCCTATTACTGTCAGAGCTTTTACTTTTTAATGTTTCGTCTGTCACCAGGGCCTTTTTCTTGTTAGTTTCTTTCTTCTTTTTCAGGTCAAATAGCTCATTTCCAGACAGCACACTTCCTGTCTCCTGCCTGATGTGCCTTCATATATATATTTTGAATGTTCCTTCAGGTATTGTTAGTTGAAATCATTGTATTCTATGCTCTCTTAACCATGGTTCATCCCTTTCTCCTGAATGTGAGCCCCATTAGAAAAGGCTCTCTGGATCTCTTATTTATCACCATGCCTGTGTCACGGACGCCATCACTATTTTCTACTGGAATGAGCAACATAATGAGAATTGTTAGAGACACTGGCCATAATACCCATTCTCTCTTTACCTTTGTGCTACCCACTTTCTGTCCTCTGTAACTGTTATTCCTGAGTGAAAAGACTGTAAAAAAGAAAGCTAACCTACTAAGCAGACCATATTGATGATAATGTTCCATTTTCTTAGAAGTTTTCTGTTCAGCGCACAATTAGAGGAAACATCTCTGTGTTAACTGTTTTTTTTTTTTTTTTTTTTTTTTTTTTTTTTTTTTTTTTTTGCACATATTGAACACTATCTTGGACATAGGACTTGCTAATGCAGTAACCATAATCTGTCTGGCTCCGTCCTGGACTCAGTAAGTCCCACTTTGTCAATATCTTGCCATCCCATGTCACTTTGGGTAACTGTACGTGAACCTGGGGACTAGCACGGGCAGCCTCCATGGTTCTTGTGCTGGAGTTTCACATGTGAGTGACCAGAATGATCAGAATGGCTCACTCTCAGATTTTGTTCAGGTTTTATAACTTGATTTGTCAAAAGGATAAAACATCCTCAGAGGTAAGGTGATATTAGACTGTTGATTAAATTATGATTATAAAAGCTGATATATTGTGGGTCTCGTGCTGTGGGTCTCATGCCATTCCCATTCCCCGGGGTCATTGGCCACCGACATCCTGGGTGAGCAGCAGGGTCATTCTGGCTGGGCGGGTGAGTGTGAACATACGAACACATGAACATATGACAGGGCAATGAGCACCCGGGAGACCGTCTGGTGGACAGCACTCGTTTATTCAAAGGGGGGGGGTGGGCTTATAAACACTTGAGGAAGGTTGAGACGGCACGTACAGACTATATGGCAATCGGATGCATAGTTTTTGGGCTGTTATCTAGGTAGAGGAAGGACTGGTAACTTCAAAGCTATGGGGGAAGGATAAGGGAAGGTAGGGGGAAGGGCGGAAGAGATTAACAGGAGGCTGTGACTTCAAAACTGTGGGGGGGTGAGAAGACTAGTGACTTTAGACAAATGAGGGTTTCTTGGGCAGCTAGCCACAGGTCAGGAACTGTGGGGGCAAAGTCTGACTTATGGAATGGTCAGAGCCTTTTGGGTCTGGGGGGAGCGCCTCGCCAGTTCTGCCCACTCTGGGCGATGACAGCTCACTACACCCTACAACATAGGGAAGGCAATCACCTTCTCCAGGGACTCCTGACAGAGGGCCAGCTGCAACCCCACAGCCCAGGGCCCCTGGCCATGTCCAGTAGTTCAGGCCAGCCTCCTCACCGGTCCAGCCTGTTACTAGCAAAGCCCAACAATATATAGGGTTCCTCTTTCTAATTTTCTAATTCTAATTCTAATCAGGAAGCTACTATCTCTGACTCACCCATACTCCAGGCAGAGAAAGCACACTCATGTCCCCCAATGCGTCGAGCAAATACAAGCGACTTATTTTTTTCCTGCATGGTCTTCTCAAATATTTTGGTTTCTGTCTGAAAGATGACTCACCTTTTACTTCTCTTGGTTGACTAGATATTCTTTACATTTCATGTCTTAGTTTTATTATGACTTCTTAGAGAAAGGTTAGAAAATCCTCATTCTACACTTGAGACAGTTTAGGGTGACTGGGACCCTGAAAGTAAAAGCTGTGCATTACCTTGAGCTGGCCCTTGCAGTCTTCATTTTGCCAAGGTAAGAGAATGAACTAGCTTCTGGTTATTTCTTATATAAAGATGTTCCCTAGATCTTTTTCTTTTTCCAGAAACAATTTGATTTTCTCCTTAGGAAGGAGTTTCTTTTCCTACAATTAAGCTTTCTGGAAAGATTAAAACTGAACCTTGCATTGTGGCTGGTTAGCTCAGCCCTAAAACTTCCCATTGATGCTGGTTAACTCAACCTCCATTCACAATGTATAAATGACCCCAATTTGGGTCTCTAGGTGGACTTTACCTCTCTGCCCTTCTCATGGGCAGGAGCTCTTCATTGCCTCTCCTCTTTCCTTCTTTTAATCTAATATCGTTTTCCTAAACTTTACCCTCTGATGAATTCTTAAGACAAGAATGCAGGGACACCCCAAAATCATCATATCATATTGGAGCATCGGTATATATTGTTGGTTTTGGCAGAAGATCCCCAATTCCTATATGGTTTATATTGGTGCACTGGTGAGAAATCACAAAATCCTGGTATCACCCTGACAAAGTAGTTTACTCACAGACCATGGGTACTTCTGTAACAAATAGCTTTCACACTCATATATTTTACACTTTACTCACTTACCCATGAAAACAAGAAATGAATGGGTTTGGGCCCTTGATGTGGCCATGGTGATGAATAAACAAGTGTGAGAGCCTGTTCTAAAGGAGCTTATATTCATGAGACAGAAATAGGCCATGGGTAAGAGAACAAAGGTCCACAATGTGGCAAGGGACAATATCTGAAGTAGCACAAGAAGCCATCTATTAGGACACTCTAGATGAGGGAATGGATAAAAGAGTGGATTCCAGCCTCTTCTTCTATGTCTTAATGAAGGAATCTCATCAAAGGGCAGGCTATGAAGGCAAGAGCATCTCTTCTCTTTTGTTTTGTTTTGTTTTCTTCACAGATTCAGAAAAACCCAAATCACAGAACAAATGCTAAGTGATAAAAATAGTTAATGGCATCTGTGATAGTTTGAATGCATGTCCCCCTAGACACTCAGGTGTTTTATTAAAGCTTGTAGCATGTATCTCCAGCCACTTGACTAGAGGTGGTGTAGAATCTGGGATACAGCCCTAAGGTGTGTTTGGGGGCAAATCTGATTCTAGCCTAAGGTATGAAGAGAGGTTTTGAGTTCTGGCTGTGCTTACAAGTGGTCAGGGCTGTTTGGTGTTATCTCTTTGCTTGGATTTATGAATAGGAACCAGATTCTTCCACCATTTGATGGCACTTACCTTGGATTTGTTAGCTTGAAATTGTTTAGCACAGCAATGTGGAGCTGAATACAAAAGCATTGTAGTGCTACTTTGTAAACAACAACAACAACAAAAAAAAAAATCCAAGGTGTACACTTGCCTCTGCTCACTATTTTTCAATGCATATTTTACAATACCACAATTAAAAAGTTTAATAATGGGTTGGGAAAGATCAACCAAAACTAAGTTTATATAAAAATCAAAATCAAAATAATTGTTTAAGAATGTTTCATAATATTAAATAGAAAAATGAAGTAACAGAATTGGTACATTAGAAGTAATAATTATCCTAAATGAGCTTTTGGGAACTGATATTGAGAGATACATAAGCATACATCCAGAGGACATGGGTCATCTCCACAGAAGAATAGTCCTTGCAAAGATTCTATAAGAAAATCCAGCAGACAGTACAGGTGGTAGGTGGAGGTAAAGACAGGTCAGCCAGGTGCAGTGAGCAACAAAGTGTGAAGACCTGAAAACAGAGGGTCACTGCTGAGCATCTGCATGGTTTTATGTCAATTGGGAGCTACTTGGAAAGTTTACTGTGAAAATAATGCACAGGGTTTAAGAGACAGAACAGATTTGATGTGGTAGCAGTTTGGACTGGACTCTCATTATGAAAAAAAAAAAAAAAAAAAAGAAAGGAAAGGAGGGAGGGAGGAGGGACAGAGACACTGAGCGAGACATGGAGGGAGGGAAGAAAGATGATAAGATGGACTTTTATAATATATGAGATAAAAATGTAAATCTATGCAGAGTTAAATAGTGTATTGATTCCTAAATTTTTAATTTAATTTTTTTTATTGGCAAGGAGAAAGAGAGAGAGAGAGAGAGAATATATGGACATGCCAGGACCTTTTGCCACTGCAAATGAATTCCATATACATGTGTCACTTTGTTCATCATGCTTTACTTGGGTACAAAATCAAACCATTAGGTTTTGCAAGCACCTTAATTTCTGAGCCAACTCTCCAGTACTCTTAATTCTTTTTTTTTGTTGTTGTTTTTATTTTATTTATTTATTAGAGAGTGACAGACAGACACAGAGAGAAAGAGAGAAAATGGGTGTGCCAGGGTCTCCAGCCACTGTAAACAAACTCTAGATGCACGTGCCACCTTGTGCATCTGGCTCACGTAAGTCCTGGGGAATCGAGCTTCGAACTGGGGTCCTTAGACATCACAGGCAAGTGCTTAACCACTAAGCCATCTCTCCAGCCCCTCCACTTAATTCTTTAATAAAGCATAAAATTTTATTGCTTTTAGTGCTAAAAATTTTAGCAACTGATTTCTATGTTTGGGACCTTAGTCCTGCATTTGGAGGGACACAGACATTATTTTTTGACACTAAATCATCTACTTTCCTCGTCATGAACATCTTACTGGCCACTAAAAATAGTATTGATATGTAGCTGTAACTCTAATTATTATTGTTGTTTCCATGACACTTTGGATGACAAATGTCTAAATTATTTAGAGCATTAGAAATTGTAACCAAGTACCAGAAACACCCCCCACCCACACACACACAAAATCTATGTACTTCCACCTGAGAATTTAAAACGAAAGAACTGGGTTTTTTTTAGAGACTATTTTGTGACATTTCTAGAAATATAAGATTTTTGGTACAAATTTTGGCTTTAACTTTATTGAATATAGTAAATATAAAAATAAATAAAATAGACATATACACATAGGCATACATAAAATATTTTATGATTGTGTCACTTACTTTTTCATTGATATGGACAAGTACCTTACAGAAGTGATTAATGAAAGGAAAGAGGGTTTAATTTTGTTTACAGTTCCAGAGGGTAGTGTCCATTATGGTGGTTTAAGCATGGCAGGAATAAAAGCTAGTGCCCTGTTATGGAGGGAGGGAGGGAGGGAGGGAGGGAGGGAGGAAGAGAATGCAGAGAGACACAGCAAGTAGACATGGGCCCTAATACCTCAAGGCCCTCCTACAGTGATACACTTCTTGCAGTGTGTTTCCATTACATAAAGCTTCTACAACTTATTAGAACAGCACCATCAGCTAAAGGTTAAGTTTTAAGTACGTGAGGCTGTGAGAGGTATTTCATAGTTTAACCAACACACTGATCTATATCTTTGCTACTTCTCCACATTCAATTCTTACCATTTACTCAACTACGTTATGCCACATGAGTGTACTATTTAATATTTCCTTGGTATTTTAGTACATTTTCCCATGGATTTAAATGCTTATTTTTATTTTTGGGGGAGAGACACAGAGAGAGACATGGGGGGGAGACAGAGAATGGGCGTGCCAGCAGTCTCTTAGCTGTTGTGAACGAAATCCAGATGCATGCACCCCCTTGTGGGCAAGTGCAGCATTGCACCCTTGCATCACTTTGCATCTGGCTAAATGTGGGACCTGGAGATTGGAACCGCTGGAGATTGGAACCAGTGTTCTTAGGCTTAGCAGGCAGGTGCCTTATCTGCTAAGCCATCTCTCCAGCCCTGCTTTTGTTTTTAAAAGTATCTGAACCATGTCAATGCTGAATCAGTGTCTTGTTGCTCTTATTTTTATACCAAAGGACGTAAAATTATATAGAGTAGTATTCCATTCAGGGTAGCATTTGAGAAAACTCCTATTACCTGCATCGAGGAGGAGGATGTTTGGTAGGGCATGAGATATTTGGGGTAGGAATGATTACAGTCCTAAGAATGGTATGTGCAATGAGAATGGAGACAGGAACATACATTAGCTTGATGCCTCACTACATACAAATAGCATTGTAGTGGCATTCACATGGATGAGTTTAATATGATTCCCTAACTTGGACCATTGTGTTAGTCCTGGTACCCTTCATTTAAGTAAATGTAAGTGATCAAACAATATGCTCAACTCTGTATATATTTGAGTTTCCTGTCTATAAAGCAACAAGCGGAATGCCTGGGATACAGTTAAATATATTTATAAGCTAATAACTTCACTTCAATTAGTAAGAAAAACTGGGCATGTGGCCTGGAGAGGTCACTTACTTGGAAAAGTGCTTGCCTCACATGCATAAGAACCTGAGTTTGATTTTCAGAACACATTTAAAAATGCCTCTCTTGAGCCAGGTGTGGTGGCACATGCCTTTAATCCCAGCACTCAGGAGGCCGAGGAAGGAGGATCACCATGAATTTAAGGCCACCCTGAGACCACATAGTGAATTCCAGGTCAGTCTGAGCTAGAGTAAAAACCCTACGTCAAAAAAAAAAAAAAATGTGTCTCTTGTTGGACCATGTCTGTAACCCCAGCACTAGGGACTTGGATGTAGGAGGTTCCTTAGAACTTTCTGGCCAGCTAGTCTAAACTAATTTATAAACTACAACTCAATGGCAACCCTTATCTCCAAGACAAAGAGAGCTGATGCTTTCAGGATGACATGATGTCTTCAGGCCTACATATGCACATACTTGCATATGTGCACATGTGTGAGCATATACGCACGTGCGCACGTGCGCACACACACACACACACACACGGCGTGTATCAGAGAAGTAACTAACCACCAGTTCAATAAAAGGGAGAATCATTGATAGTGTAATGTTAATAAGGAAGAAGTCAATTGAATTATTCAGCTCATGATGACTAATAATAAAATGCTCCAGACAATGTAGCTTACACCACAGGGCAGCAGGGGTGGTGTGCCTCATGTATACGGAATCATGTCATATACAAACTCATGGTACCAGTCAGTCAGTTCTCTGGAGAGCTCTAATGCTGAATGGCAGGTGTTTATTTTCTGAGGTAGGAAAGGATAAAAGGAGGTAGGAGAGTAAGAATAAAATTAATTTCTTGACATGTCTATATTTCCTCTAAGGCACTAGACATTCATGAACTCATCTAATCCTTATTGCCCCAAATACTACATTACACATGAGAGCAAAAACAAAGACCTGTGAGTGTACAATTAAGTACATAACAATATATTTATATTTTAATTTGGTTAATTATCTTGAACAAGGCCACTCAGCTAGGGGATTGCCAAGTCAGAAAGTATCGTCTGTATTTGGGTTGTGACAATGAACAACATGCCTTTATAGTCATGAAATCTAAAAGAAATTTGAGAATGTGCAAGCAAAGGATAGTTTTATGTAAACCCTAGAAAAGCCACTTAGACTTTGATAAACACAGTAATGTGTTCTTTTTGTTCTGTATTTCTTTTCTCATACAGTGTCATTACCATAGCATACTCTCATCAATCATTTCACCATCGAACAAAGAAATACCAGAAGGAAAATAGAGCATGTCCCTTTCTCAGATTTTGGAGAAAGTGGAAAATATAGTGGATAAGCTACGTAGTGCAATCCATCTGATTTCTCCCAGATCCACCACCTTCCTCTTTTTCAAGAGTGAGCATACTATATTTCAGTTGTTTGGGTATTTTGGGGACTGTTGTAGTCAGCTCCATGTTGCTGGGATGAATAAACAACCCAGGCACAGTTTAGGGGAGGAAGGGATTAATTTCAATCTTACAGTTCCAGGGGGAAAGTTCTACCAATGGTGTAAAAAGCCACTTAAGTACATTCAAGCAGAGAGAAACCATCACCAGCCAGCAAAATGCAAAGCCACAAGCACAAGACCCCCACACAGCTCAGACGGTTCTTATACCTTTGAGCTGGAAATCAGATCCTCCTCCAAGCATACCTTAGGGCTGGACTCCAGTGACATCTCCTGAAGCCACATAGCTGGAGAAAAGCTTTAATAAAACACCTGAATCTATGAGGGGCAGACATTCAAACAGTGACAGACATGGAGCTATTTCAACTGATCCATATTAAAATCTTCCACTTTTTCAATTCTTGGTTCAAAAATGTACATTCATTAATCCTGAATCTGAAAGAAAAGAGAAAAAGAATTCCAGGCAAGGATTAAGAAGATAAAGCATCAAATCAGATAGATCATTATTGAGCTTCTATAGTAGTTCAGTTCTGGGTAATGGAAAGTTCTAGGCATTGAAAAAAATAAAACAAACAAAGGAATAAATAGCTACTCAGTAACAGAACTGTGCTAAGTTATTCATAGTTTTTTATGCTACTTGGGAGTCACAGAAATCCCACTGTGTAGGCATTTCTGTCTCTATTTTAAAGTTAAGGAAATAAATAATGCGGGCATAAATTACTCATCCTCAGTCATGTGACTAACAGGATTCATCCCTACATCTATTTCAGCTCACTATCTAGTAGGCATGGAATACCAGTAATGATATGAATACTGACTGTTTGAAAAGTCAAACTACGCCTGGAGAGATGGCTCAGCAGTTAAATGTGCTTCTTATGCAAGCATGAGGGCCTGAGGGGGCCTTAAACCACTTGAGTTTGAATCTTCATGTAAACAGCTGGGCATGACCATGCATGCTTGTAATCCCATTCTGCAAAGGCAAGCAGAGACCAGGGAATTTCCTGAGCTGAAAAAGAGTAAGCCCCAGTATAACACTCTGGCCTGAACAGGATGAAGAGCAATGGAACAGCACGACTGACATTCGGATGTGAGGGTGTGCAAACACCACACAAACCACACCATGCACACGTACATGCACACATACTAATAAGGTAAACAAAATAAGTCAAACTATAAGTGTTGGGGATGCAGAAATATAGCTTCTTAATAGAATCCTTTTGTAACATGCATGAGAAATTAAAGTTCCATCACCAGCCCTGGAGAAAACAAAAAACCCTCAAAATATGTTTGAAGGGTTGAGATGGAAAATCAAAGGTAATATCAGACATAAATCATTTCATAGCCAGCTCGTTAGGCAATTTACACCCAAGTGTAACAATTATCACTAAGGTCTTGAAGACCCAGGTTTTCCTAGGATAGAAGAATTTTGGTAAGCAGAATAGAGTGAAGGAACATTGAGAAACAATGCAAAGCTTCAAACATCATGATGTCATGTTAATGACACTGAATCTGTTCTTTGGCTGGGCATGGGATAAAATTGCCAGCTCACAGTAAAATGCATTTCTCCATTCTCTGCAGTTGTAGTCTACATGGAATTATGTTTTGATGTTCTTGCTCATATGTATATTAAACCTCAGCTCTCTTCTGAACTGTATCTATTCAGTTATCTTTTGGATAAATTTCAGACACTTGATCAATGTGTGTGATATATTCAGTTAACAGTCTCCTATTCAGTAAGAAACAGCCCATTCATCAGAGTGAAGACAACTGACTGCTTGTTGGTGTATTACCGCCATCATTACTCAGTGATTAACCAAGTGTTCAGAAGATTTTATTTTATTTATTTATTTTTGGAGAGAGACACAGAGAGAGACAGACAGAGAGGGAGAGGGAGACAGAGATGGGCACGCCAACAGTCTCTCAGCTGCTGAGAACAAAATCTAGATGTGTTTGCCCTCTTGTGGTCAAGTGTGGCATTGCGCCCTTGCGTCACTTTGCATCTGGCTATACGTGGGACTGGAGATTGGAACCGCTGGAGATTGGAACCAGTGTTCTTAGGCTTAGCAGGCAGGTGCCTTAACCACTAAGCCATCTCTCCAGCCCCAGAAAGATTTTAGAATGGGATTGCCACTCTTGTGTTAACTGTTGGCTATGGCAAAGCTCATGCTTCATTATTGGGGTCCTGATGAATTGTTCATTCTGGATTAATGCATTATAATTTTGCATAAACATAAAAATTTAAATTGCAAATTGATTTAAGATAACATGCTTAAACCAAAATGCTTTCCGGGCAGCACAGTGCTCTTAAGAGATAAATTTTGACTAGACAGAAAATATTATGGAGAAAGTGTAACCATTTAACTAAATACTAATTGATTAAACATTAACTCTCCATTTATCTTTTAATCTCTATATACTATCTGCATTGTTAAATTAATATTACTATTTATGTTGATAAACATTGTATTAAGTAATATGCATCCAATATTAATACTGAAAAGAGCACACAGTAACTGCAATGGTATACAATTCCAAAAATAAAATGTTTAAGCATGGCAGAGTATTGTGCTCTATGTATGCCTCACTTCAATCTAGAAAATAGTATGTTGGCAAAGATTTGACTTTTTTTTTTGTTCAGATTTGCAGTTTATTTATCTAGTATTTCTTACTATCTGAGATAAATCACAGGGTCATAGCAATGAAGTAAGGACCAGATTCTGGATAGAATCTATTTTTTTAAAATTTCTTGATGTTTTTATAAAAAGCTTGCACACACAGACTACCCACAGCCCCCTTGCCAAAATTCTGCTCAGGGTCTTTGGTGGAGCTATTGGTAATCATTGTGGGGACCAAGATGCCTCAGTCAGTGTCTACAGGGGTGGGGAAGCATGACATCTCAGGCTATTTCCACCCACCCTGAGGCTCTTAGAGTCTTTCTGTCCCCTCTACTGTGATGCTCCCCAAGTCTGAGTGGGCAAGAAAGAGATCTGATGTAGTATGACTTTCTCTTTAGACTCTGGAGCTCTGCTTTTATGAGGTTTGAGTGGCCACAGCGTCTATCACCTTTACTGAGTGACTTTATTTTTAATTGACTTTGATTAAAGGTTCTGGAAAGAAACAAAGGGCTCAAGTGTTTGAAATATACAAGAGTGGAGCTAACTCAGATCTAGTGAAAGTCTTCTTTGACCTTCAAGAAAGGCTGATGGTGGGAAGGGTATGGGTAGAAGAACTAAAACAGTGTCACACATTCTAGGTTCACTATGTTTTCTTGAGAACTTCTCCGAGGCCATATATCTTTGGTATGGGTCTGAGCTGAAGCACATGTACTGTCAGAACTTTTTGCTTTCCATGCCTCTTGTTCTTAATGGTTGGTAGCTGATGTTTACCCCTCTTCTGAGATATAAATATGGTTAAAATTTGGTTGAATAAAAAAGGATAGGGATGGAGAGATGGATTAGTAGTTAAGGCATTTGCCTGCAAAGCCAAAGGACCTTGGTTTGATTCTCCAGGACCCACGTAAGCCATATGCACAAGGGGGCACATGCATCTGGCAGCACAATGCTCTTAAGAGATAATTTTGACTAGACAGAAAATACTATGGAGAAAGTGTAACCATTTAACTTTAAATACTAATTGATTAAACATTAACTGGTCATTTATCCTTTAATCTCTATACACTATCTGTATTGTTAAATTAATATTAATATTTATGTTGATAAAACATACATTTGTTTGCAGTGGCTGGAGGCCCTGGCAGGCCCATTCTCTCTCTCTCTCTCTCTGATTCAAATAAATAAATAAAATAAAATAAAAAATTTAATAAAAAAGAAAAAAAAAAAGAAAGGGTAATGCAGTAACCTCAATGAGTAATAAAAATGGTGAGAGAAATGTTAGTTGAAATACAACTTGAAGGTACCCTTCCTTTGAAAATGCTATCATGATTTAGAGTTTATTGTCTCAGAAATGAGGTGATATTGTTTTTTAAAAATTGAAAATAGATTCTCTATATATTTCATAGTATTGTTTTTACTTGCTTGTTTGTTTCCTTGGGAGCGTCTTGCTATGTGACCTCAGTTGGCCTCAATTGTGCTATGTAGACCAGGGTGGCCTTTTGAATGATGGGATTACAAGCATGAACCACTATGCTGGCTCACAGTATATTTTAAAACTCAATATTCATTGGTCATATATTGCATGTCATATCTGAGATGATCTCTATATAAAATAAACCATACAACAATCTGTTCTTTCTTCACCAAGTTCATAGTCTCAGGTTGGGAATGGGTAGCATACACACATGCTTACTCACGTACATGAGCGTGCACATATCAAATGTCTCAGCACTTCTCTATCTATACAATGCCATCCTCTCACCAGTATAGAACATATGTCTACTTCTGGTCTCCAAACAGCAGTTAATTATAAATCTGCATTATTTCTCAGATCTTCAAAATATTTTCCATGTCATTAAATAAAATCTAACCCCCTGACCATAGCCGGAAAGGCATGAAAATTCAATAGCTTCCTTTCTAGATATTAGAGTCAGTTTCTAAGTTGGGAGATTTAGTTTCAATGCTCTCCTTATAATTTTTCAAAGCCATTAGGGCCTTTTTTCCACTTGTATCCATTCTTCTGTATTGGACTGTCTTTGTGGTTCTTTTTTTTAATTGATAACTTCTTTCTTGTAGACAATAAACCATGATAATTCCCTCCCATCCTCCACTTTGCCCTTCCCAACTCCACTCTCCATCATGTCCCCTCCCTCTCTCCATTAGTCTCTCTTTTATTTTGATGTCATCATCTTTTCCTCCTAGTATGATGATCTTGTGAAGGTATTGCTAGGTATTGTGAGGTCATGAATGTCATGAGGCCAATTTCTATCCAGACAGTTGCATTGTAAGGAGTGATACCCTTCCTTTGGCTCTTACATTCTCTCTGCCACCTCTTCTGCAATGGACTCTGAGCCTTGGAGGGTGTGCTAGAGATGTTTCAATGCTGAGCACTCATCTGTCACTTCTTCTCAGGATGATTTTGCCTTTTGGGTCATCTCAGTGGTCACCTCCATCTGAAAAGAGAAGCTTCTGTGATCAAAAGTGGGGTAGCATTAATATATGAATATGAAAATTAATTATAATGCTTTCAGGGCAGTTTGGTGGGCATAATATATGTATTTATCTAGACAAGAACAGGCTTTATACCCCTAAGGCTCATGACCTCCCCTGCCATAGGCTTTTGATTAGGTTATTTCAGTAATAACCTTCCACAGAGCAGGCCTCCAGTCCAAATAGAGAGCAGTTGTTTTTCCCCAGAGCAGAAATACCACTATTGCACCCATTTGGACTGTTTTCACCAGTGATGACTTCTGTGGGCTGCATGCATTGCAGCTTTTTCCAGCTTTCAGTTTGCTGGATTACAGGGAGAAGGTTTTCAGCTCAGCACCAGCTTGATTTCTTAGTGACATTGCCACCTAGGCATGTGAAGTCTTCAGCAATAGGGTCTTACCATCTGTTACTCATGGGAAACCAAGGGCCTTGGCAATAGCCTGTAATGTTTTGGAGGCAACAGGGACCTCCCTGGCCAACAACTCATTGGAAGGTATCCCATCCCTGGCACTGAAAATATTCTAGGAGTAATCTATGGCTTCTGTATGTCCCAAAAAGTAGGCTTTCATATGTTTTATTCAGAATATCTTGAGTTTTAATTGACTCTCTCCCTGACTCTTCTCTTACTCAATCTCTTCCCCTGGTCTTACATATATACAATACCATCCCCTTATGTCCTTCCCTCTCTTCCCTCCCTTATAGCCTTTTTCTAGCTTACTGGCTTCTGCTACTGATTTTTGATTCCAGCTTACACGCAAGTCTAAAAATTTGTAGCTAGAATCCACATATGAGAGAGAACATGCAACATTTGGCTTTTTGGGCCTGGGTTACCTCACTTATTATAATCCTTGTATTATAATGTAGCAATTTTTGCAGTCTCAGTTGATTTGATTCTTGGGTTTTCTAATTATCTGCAGTGCCCTTAGACTTGGAAAATCAACTTTATGTACCTTCAGAGTAGGAGTTTAAGATGGCAATTATAGCTCTTATACTCCAATCCAACCACAGAAGTAATCCTAAGTGTTGAGTCTGCCTGCTATTCAAGTATTCTGGTGGGCTGGGTGGAGCATTTTACTGGCAAATTCAAAAATTCAACTGAGCAATATACACATCCAATAAAAACCAGCATAGAGCATGCAAGTGTGGGGATTGAAATAAACAGATAACCTTATGAAGCCAAAATCCCTAAGGCTGTGTGTTGCTCTACATCATTAATCATGTCATCTGGGAGGTTGAGATTTATGTTCTAAAATGGGTTCCAGGTCAGTCTGGGTCTGAATCAGACCCTGACCCCAATAATGACAGAAGAAAAAGACAAAGACCCTATGAATCTGAAAGCATCAAAGGCAACAATAGTCAATCCCCAAATGCAGTTTCATTGAAAATGAAAAGCCAACCACAGATGTGAAACCCATAACCTGCCCTGACCTGAAAGAGAGATTAGCACCTCCAATGTCGGCCTATGTACATGCTTTTTGGTCAGTTGGTCTCGTTACCTTTTGGGGTGGCTTCAAATCTCACCAATGTTGATTGCTCACCTTGATCCCTCTGTGTTGTGCTGTGAATTTAGTGCTCTGATCAGCTGTGCTGGATGCCCTGCCACAGAGGGCTAAATGTGTTCTCCAGAGGGTCATGGTGTTGTCAGTTGGGGGATGGGAGAGTGCAGGAAGCCTGGAGTTGTATTGGAACTGCTCAGCTGGTCCCACTTGTGTTCCCTTCAGCAGCTCCTCAGCTAATCCCTGTTGTCTCCCCTCCAGGTTTCTTGACTTTGCAAGGAGGCTGATGAGGTTGGAAAAGCCCCTTGCTTGGTCCCTGCTCCTGCAGCTGGGCTCCTGAATCCAAGCAGATCAGGTCATGTCCGCAAACGCCTCAGCGGGATTCTGGCCAGATTTCTCCTTTCTGATAGATCTTAGTCTCTCCTGCACCTCTGCCGTGGCTGATAAAAATCTATACACTTTCACTTTTCAGACCAAGAGTGTATTTTGCTGTGGTTTTGCTTAAATCCCTCTATAGGCTGGATTGGCGTGACTGCTATGGAGCCATCTTACCTGGAAGTCAGCTCTGTGGTTCTTGACCCAGTGTCTACTCATTTGCCAGTCTTGGATTAAAAGTCATAGATACAGAACATTTATTTGTGAACCCTACTTTGTCCTCTTGTAGCTGTGTTATTCACTGCATTGTGTGCCACTAGTTTTAAGATTCTTAAGCCAAAAGGTTGTTATTTTTTTTTCTTTGACTCCGAAGTGTTTACTTAGGCAAAAAGACAGTAGGTATTAAGTTGTTTTCGTAAAGAACTAATCATTTAGTGAAAATTAATTTTGGTTCATATGAGAAAACTCTGTGTATATTTCGCTACAGCTATGCTTATTGTTCTCTTAGTTCCCTTAGCAAATGTGGGAAAAACTAGAGATAAAAAAATCTAGGATTTGATTCATTCCTTCCATAAATTTAGGTCTGTGATAACACATAACCTAATCTTGACTGGTAAGAATAGAATGCCAATGTACATGCTATCTTGTAAATTTCAGTAGCCACACTAACAAATATAGAATCAGTTAATATTAATGCATTTGCATTCATTATATCCAAAATACCATTGTCAACATTAAAGTAATATGAGATCTTTGGTAAAACATTTTACATCTTTTTATTTTGAAATCCAGAGTGTGACATATTTTCCTTATTCACTGAAATACACATGCCAAGTTTTTATTTTATGTAGACATTTTAAATCTTCTTTCAAATCCTATAAATCTTATAAAGTTTTCAGGCCTGGAGTTTCCCATGTATGTTCCCAGCACTCAGGAAACACATAAAGGAGAATTCAGAGCACTAGCATAACCAGGGCTATATAGTAACACCCTTTCTCAAAAAGCCAAAACAGGAAAAGTAGATTTACGTATCAACTCATTCCCAGTAAATTTAAAGCTTTTTAAAAATAACAGCCATGTACTAGTGTTAACATTTAAATTTAAGTAAGATTATATTATATTTGACTAAAAGTTCATTTTCTTAGTCTCACTATTCACCTTCCAAATTCTCAGTAGCCGCAGATTTGCTGCTCCCATAAGGTACAACAAAGTTGCACACGGGAGCCTGTGAATGAGTACGTGTACATGTGTCTTTCTGACTTTATATACAGAGGAACTTCTCAGAAGCTGTTTATCTTTCATTTGTTCCCAAAAACCAGGCCAATTTTCCTCTCCAACACAATGCCCAGTGAAAGCAACTGGGCTGATGAAGTTGTGCCAAAGAGTTATACTCATTGTCCAATAAAAATAGTTTCCTCGAAAAGACAATTGTATATTGATTGATTCAAATCAAATGCCCAAGTTTCTAACACCCCAAATGAACAATGACATTTTTTCTTTCCTGGATTTTCTGTTGTTGTCTGCTTAACCACCACTAAGTGTCACTGTGGGCTGAAAAGCCAATCTGAAACACCAACCATAAGAGCAGCTTGCAAAAAGACCAGAGTGAAAATGAATGACGATAACTTCAATTATCCAGGGTATCTTTGCTCCTCTCTTCATTTCTGACACTAGTACACTTCAAAATCCATAGCAAATACATGAGGATAATGAAATCAGAGCACAAGCCCACTAAGGGAATGGCCAAGTAGATAAATATCACCTAACTTTTAATTTTTTATTAAATAATTTAATTTAATTTATTTATTTTGAGAGATAAAGAAGGAGAGAGAATGGGCACACCAGGGCTTTCAGCCACTGCAAACAAACTCCAGACACATGTGCCACCTTTTGCATCTGGCTTACATGGGTCCTAGGGAATCAAACTGAGGACCTTTGGCTTTGCAAGCAAGTGCCTTAACCACTAAGCCATTTCTCCAGCCCTCACCTATTTTTTGACCTGAAATTGCCATTTTAGTCAATGCAGAGTTAATTAATGTTATGGCAATAAGATTAACTCTTGTGGGCTATATCATCAGCATCTAGAATAAGACCTTGCCTTTCATCCTCTCCTCATGCTAAATGCTAATGTTTTTTATTCATTTGTTTATTTCCATTTGATTTTGAAGGATGAAACTGTAGAATTTTGTTTTACAATTATTTCTATATTAATAGTAGTAATTTTCAAATGGACTTGAAGCAATGTTCAAGAAAGGACTCAAATAGGGGAATATATATTTAATATTAGAAAGTTATGATCCACCATTAAATATATTTATTTCTTATGTACTCATTGATTAACTTTGAGACAGGCCCTTGCTATACAGCTCTGGTTGGGCTGGCAGTTACTATGTACCCCACGTTAACTCCAATTCACAGAAATACTCCTGCTTCAACCTCCTCAGTGCTGGGATTGTTGGAATCTTCCACAACACCTGGATAACTGCACTTTTTGTTAGCTTTGTTGGATTTGGAAGAAATTTTCATAAAAATAAACAACTCTTCTTGCTAAGTGCATTGGTAATAACACTCTAGTTAGTGCTTTTAATCTGGAAATTTATTCTTTAGATACATTACTATGTGATTAGAGTAACTTATAGTTATGAAAAATACCCATGAAATCATCCTCCAGTGATATTCTCCCTATACTGGGCCCAAAGTATAATGCTAAAATATTGTGAAAAATTCTTCTGAAGACATTAAAACTCATAATAAAGCAAAACAGAATTTTGTCAGTTTTAGTTTGTTTATTCAAATTTTGACTATATTTTCTCATGCACTTAGAGTAGATACATAATTTATTAACTATTTGCCCATTTATAATCTGTTCTCAAATAATTATATTAGTAAAGATTAAGTTTAAAAGTCATAGAATTATGTTATTATTATTATTTTTTCTATTTTAGGAGTCTATGACCATAGAAAAGTGAGGGGCCTATCAGTACAGTTTAAATAACCTCATCCAAGAAAGATTAAGAGAATGCTAAGGTATACAAATGCACTTAGAACTGCAGGAAAAGAAGAGTGATTACTATTTTGTCTTTCTTGATTTGAATCTGTGTGCATACCAAAGAATGAATAAAGGTAGTTTTACAATGAAGAAATAGTGAACCTTAGAATTTTGATCATTTTGTAGGTACAGAATTCCAGTTCCTGCAACTAACTTCTGAAGAGTTATGACAGCTTACCCTCTGCACATTTCTTAGCTTAACAATGCCTTCTGAAATGATAGGAGATGGGCCTTGTTAAGTCTGCTTTCCTTGCAAGACCACCAGGACTTAGAGAAGTTCTGTGCATAATACAAGATCTCACAAAAATGTTATTTAGGATTTATTCTTCAGTAGTTGTCTTGGCAGATTTTAAGATATAGCACTTGAACTGGGGTTCTTATACTATATATGATGTCTCTAGAGTTAGGACTCAACCTAACTGCAAATTTGGGAGCTTTGTAGTATTAGCTAAATTTTCCCATTGGCTTTTGTTTTTGTCTCAGTCTCTGGTAGTGAAGGGCTCTAGCTGACTATTTTTAAGAAATAGGGAGACCAAAATCAGCTATTTTGCAAAGATGATCCTGTGGATGTAAAGCTGTGGAGAATGGGAGATCCAGGATGGAAAGAATGACTGTTCTGACAGTGCTGTGCAATACAAGTGCTTCAACAGAAAGGTAATGAAATGTAAGGGGTCACAGTCTTAACTTCAGGACTGTGGTAGCTTTGAGAAAATGGCGATGTTACTTCACTATGTGCTTGTGGTTGAGAACACATGATCACAACTAAAATACCAATTTGGGTCCACAGCATGATGTAGTTTGAACGTATGTGGGGTTAGAAGAAGGAGCAGGAAGGAATGTGAAAGGGATTATGGAAGAATTTTCCACCTAAACTGTCAAGTAATATGACTTCTGTAAATATTTCTTTCCTTTCTCCTTATCCATGATTTACACTATAAAATAAGTGGTGGGCTGGAGAGATGGCTTAGCAGTTAAGGTGCCTGCCTCCTTAGCCTAAGAACGCTGGTTCCAATCTCCAGGTCCCACGTTTAGCCAGATGCAAAGGGGTGCAATGCTGCACTTGACCACAAGGAGGCGCATGCATCTGGATTTCATTGCCAGCAGCTGAGAGGCTGCTGTTGCACCCATTTCTATCTGTCTTCCTCTCCCTCTCTCTCTCTCTCTCTCTCTGTGTCTCTCCCCCTCCAAAAAAATAAGTGGTAAGACTCCCACTTTGTAGACATGTAAAATAAAGATTAAAGGAATGAAAACTTCCATGCGGGCATTGGTAAGTGATACAGTTTCAAGCCTTAGCCTGCTCATTATGGAACTTGTACTTTTCACATTGTACAAATGGCTTGAATGGCATCAGTGCTGAGACCCCTGGCAAGCTGCCCTCTCAAGCCACATCTCTCATTTATATATCTTGTTGATCCACGTTTGTAGATAATCAGATTGAGGTAGAAACCAGTGCATCATTCAATGTATACTCTTGACTAGGTATATGATGGTGAACCAAGCAACATATTTACTCTAGTATCACAAATTCTAAAACAAAATAATTTTAAGTGAAATAATCAGCATCAATAGTGAAATCCATCTTTCCTATATTTGAGAGAATAAACCTTGAACTATGATGGGAGCAATGACTTCTGAGTAGTATAGTGAGCCAGGATGTAATATGCTAAACGAATGACCCATTCTTCCTCTTTAGTTAATAGCTGCTCTCTCTTACTTCAAGAAGTCCAACTAACCTTTCTGTTTCCTTCATAATAAAAATAATGAAAAGATTCTTTGTGCCACACATGTCAATTGAATCATGGTGGCATCTAACTCTCCTGGATCCTTTGATTTACAAAATGATATAGGCTTCTTACAAGTGGTTACCCAGTATTCTGTGTGGATGAAAACTGTATTCTGCCAGCTGCATCCTACTGCTCATCTCTGATCTTTTCAGATTTCTTTGCTGTCTGGAGAAAGAGAGAACCCAGGATGCCCTTTGTGTCCTGAACAAAGGAGACAGCAAGATCATCTTCAAACAAGTTTCTAAATCTCCAGGGATGAATGTATGGTCGGGCCTTTCTTACCCCTATGATCTTCCTAGTGTGTTAAGGCTTTCCCCACCCCCCGACCCCCAAATAGAAGGTCAGTTTTCCCCAGTATGTTTGGTACAGCATCTAATTACCAAATATCTCAGAATGCATTGAAATTTGTCTATACACATCTTTTTTGACATAACATATTTAAGCCTAAAGTTGTCAAAAACATTCTAAACACATGTAGTTAATATTCAAAGAGAAACTGTATTTCTATAATCTAAATCTAAAAAAATCTAAAAAGAATCTAAAAGAAGCCTCGCTCTAGTATTTTCACTGAACCACATTTTCTCTCCTTAATGTCTATCTAAGAAAAGCAAGTCAGTGTTGATCAGTGGGAATAAAGTTAGAAGACCGATTTATACACCAGTGTTAATATAAAAATTTTGGAATGAAGGTAAAAGAGAGGAGTAAAGAAACTGTTTTGAATACCTATAATATGCTACCCATAATAGCTCATGAAAAGTCAGATATAGTCTTACACCCTGTATCACCACAACATTCAATGCTCATATACATTATCGTACTCATTATACTGAACCTTAGCTTCTGTTTTTATCAGTTTTAAGAGTATTGTGTAAGCCCCTCCACACTTATCTTCATTTCTTAACTAAATAACTAATGCTGTACATTATTTTACACTGAAGCAGGTCAAAATTCTTTGGGTAACCTTTATTTTAGCTTATCTTCTCCACATCAAAGAGATTTAATTTCAGGTTTATGACCCATAACAATGATAGGCATTTTGTTTAGTTTGATAGTCCTAATAGTCAATCACATCTCTGTCAACAATAGGCAGATATCACCCCTACATACATACATGATTTGTCTAAGGTGTTTTGTCTATCAATCTACACTGAACACTCTGAATGTGTTTTGCCTTAGTAATAACTTCTATTAAATAAAATGTTATAGAAATGGGAATTCTTTGCTAGCAACTATTCTCACATATGTACAAAATGTATTTTTAGTTTATTTATTTGAGAGAGAGAAAGAGAGAGGAAGACAGAGAGAGGGAGAGAGAGAGAAAGAGAGAGAGAATGGGCATACCATGCATTCAGCTGCTATAAACAAACTCCAGAGAATGTGCCACCTTGTCCATCTGGCTTACATGGGTTCTGGGGAATCAAACCTGTATCCTTTGGCTTTACTGGCAAATTCCTTTATTGCTAAGCCATTTATTCAGGCCCCAAAATGTATTGGTGCATGCCTTTAGTCCCAGAATTTGGGAGACAGAAGCAGAAGGATTATCATGAGTTTAAGGCCACCCTGAGACTACATAGTGAATTCCAGGTCAACCTGAACTAGAGTGAGACCCTACATCGAAAAAAAAAATCTTCAAGCCGGGTGTGGTGGCGCACGCCTTTAATCCCAGCACTAGGGAGGCAGAGCTAGGAGGATCGCCATGAGTTCAAGGCCACCCTGAGTTTGCATATTAATTCCAGGTCGGCCTGGGCCAGAATGAGACCCTACCTCAAGAAACCCCCCCAAAAAGAATCTTCAGTGATTAAATATTTCACATATCTAATAGTTCCTTAGGTATATACAGTTGTAAAGAAATTACTGAGGACATAATATTGTGATTCTGCTAAGCTTTTGGGAATATAAATAAAAAAACCCAAATATTTATGAGATATGACTCTATTTACTCTTTTGGTACATATATAAACAGTTGTTTTGTGGACTTTAGAACAGAAACACCTAAATTACATAAAAAAGTAGGAATTTCTTGGGAAAGAAAACATGAGTACAATATAAATTTAAGTTGTGATTATATAGATGTTGTAAATAAATATTGGTGTCATTCATTATGAAAGAATTTCTATTTTGGAGATTCCCCTGAAAGTGATATATATATATATTTTTTTGAAATGTGTTATTTTAATCATAAAGCATATGATATTAAGGGTTTATCTTGGAGTCAGGTGTTACATTTCCATCAACACCATGTATGTTTAGTGTATCTACTAGAAATGGGACTATATTATTATGAAAATGTCAAACAATTTGGAGTAATTGAAAAAAGAAACATTTCTAAAATATTTATTGAAATATATGTAATAATTGTGTTTATTTTCCATAATGTGCTGACATCATGTTGATGTGCAAAAATTCTACTGGGTGCCTGTCTTCAGTGCATTGAGCCTTTAAAGAAATGACTTGATTGCTAAGGATATTGAACATTTGTTTCCTATATGTGGGAAACAAATCAAAACTACATTGATATTACAGCTATCATTAATAAAACAAACAACAATACTAGTAAGGATGTTGGGAGAAAAGGAACATTGTGCACTGTTTTGGGAAATGGAAAATTAGTGACATCATTGTGGAAAACAGTGAAAAAAAAAAAACATAACTATTGTTTCACTAAAGCAGTGATTCCAGTTCCAGGCATATGCTCAAAACAATCGAATTCACCAAATAGCAGAGATATTTGGGCATCCATGTTCACTGCAGCACTATTCACAAGATTCAAGAGATGGGATTAGCCTAGATGACCATCAAAAGATGAATGTGTAAAGAAAATGTGACATATGTACACAGTGTAGTTTTTTCAGCCATAAAGAAATAGAAGTGGAAAACTTCAAGTGAAATAAGCCAGTCTCAGAAAGACAAATATCACATTTTCTCTAGCACATGGAATCTACACTGTATATGATTTAAAGATACAAGTTACTTAGAGACAGAAGTGGGCCAGCAGGTGGTGTAAGATGAAAAGATAGTGTAATATATAGTGAAAACCTCTGTGTACAAATAGAGGTTGTGAAACCGTGGCATGATGACTTTGACTCCATTGTCAGAATTTGTGATGTCTTCTGCTTTGTGATTTTATTTTGTTTTAAACCACTCTTAAATATATTAAATGAAGAATATTTCAGTTTAGAGAATAAAATAAAACAATAAACACAATATGTGAGTCTAACACAAATATGTCACCAAGAGCAACAAAGTTGAAATACTTAAAATTTAGTAGATTGATTTTGGAGATTGTAGGAAAGTAATTTTGATGCTTATTTCATGCTTTTTATTCTTTGTGAAATGATGGAAATTGTATTAGATTAAGACCATGGAGATTAAAGGGGAGGTTCTTAGACTTACCACATAATCTCGCTCACCCTTACTTTTTTCACCTATGTTATGTTAATATCAGCCATGGTATATTAATATTAAGCACATGAACTGACATTTGATGAATCCTATTGAGTAATATAAAGATTATCTGTCAAGTCACTGATATCTACATTCTAATGCTGGAACAGAATAAAGCTTTTATCTTAAAGGTTTATACCATATTTTATATAGCTAAACCGTCGTTCATTAAATACATTTAATTTCTAAATATATTCTTGTTAGTGATAATACTTCCAGTACCCCCACAGTAGAAAATAAACCAATTAAATAACAAATGCAAATATGCTGAGCAATGTATTTTGAAGTAGTTGTAAAGCCTATTACATATAAATAAATAACTAAACATATAAATAATAAATAAATAAATAAATTTATAATATTCTTTAGATATCAACCAATTCTGTGGGTCAGATTGTCTTGAATTTATGCCCCAGCAAGTTCATGTTAACTTTTGTTCTCATTCTGCATAATGCATTTAATTCTTTGGAAATATGTTATCATTAGTAAAGTAGAACCAATTATGTATCCCAGAGAGAAGGAGAGGAGAGACACACTGAGAAAGAGGGAGATAAAAAAAAAGGTTGAGGAAGAGTAGAAATAAATACATACACCAGATAAATGCAATGACAGGTAAATAAGCAATCAAAAATTTAATAGCATTGGTCAAGACACCATTCCTTTTTATAAAAAAAAAAAAAAAAAAAAAAAAAAAAGACCTTCATTTTGGTTATGTCTATACCCTAAATTCAGAAGTGTTTTAAAATTGAATTTTCTTTTTAAAATATTTTTATTTATTTGAGAAAGAGAGATACAGAAATAGGCAGAGAGAGAGAGAGAGAGAGAGAGAGAGAGAGAGAGAGAGAGAGAGAATGGGTGTGCCAGGGCCTTCAGCCACTGCAAATGAACTCCAGATGAGCGCGTGCCACCATGTGCATCTGGCTTAAGTGGGTCCTGGGGAATCGAACCTGGGTCCTTTGGCTTTGCATGCAAGCCCTTTAATTGCTAAACCATCCCTGAACTTTCTTCTTATATAAAAGCTTAGTAGCACGGCAATAACAAAGTTTTACTTGTAAGGAGACAAGGTATCTTGCTCCCTTAGGAGTATTGAAAAGTTCTCAAGAGGAGTGTAATTAAATCTGAAGCATGGCAATTTGTGTTCAGATGACATCACAATCAGAATCACACATCTTCAACTCAAGAAAATCATTTATATTTAAAAAGATATATTGACTTTAAAAGTGCCACTCCCTATACAGTCTTATGTCTTAGAATATAGCCATTTATCTGAATGGACCAGTGAATTCACCCTATCTTTCAAACAGAGAAGAGTTCTTTGTTTTTAAATAGTCCCTAGTTGATATAAAATGTCTCCCATAGACACAGATGATTGAACACTTGGACCCCAGCTGGCAGCAAGCACTATTTGTTTTATAGTCTGGTCCTAATTCCTTTTGGCCCTCTGTTAATTGCTACCTGATGTTACATCAGATTCCTGCTCCTGTCATTATGCCTTCTCACCATAAGTCTTTCTTGTGGAAGTATGGATAAATGTAAAATAAACCCTTCCCTTTGGTAAATTGTTTCTGGTCACCTATTTATTCACAACCACTAGAAAGTCACTAATAGTTCATCATCCAAGGACATGACTACTCTCCTCCTTCTTGATCTCAGTGATGGATAGAATTTAAAGTAGTGTAGCCATTATGTCAAACAGATGGAGGCTTCTCAAAATTAAAAAAAAGTCAAACTATTACATGATGTAGCTATACAATTCCTCAACATATATCAAAAGGAAATAAAATCAACTAGTCAAAGAGACTTTGATGATGTTAACTACATTGATCCATGTTAACTACAGCACTATTCACACTATTCACTAGCAGAGACTCAGCAATAACCTAATTATCAACAAAAAGATGAAACAAGATAAATAAATAGCACATAACAAATAAAATATTACTTGGGTATAAAACGTGGAAGCCTGTAATTTCCAAGAAAGATGTTTTGTTAAGGGAAACCAACCAGGCAAAGAAAGAGAAATACCAAGTGATTTCACTCATTTATGGAATCCAAAAGGATCATTTCATAGAAGTTGAAGGATGGGTGGAAGTTGGCAGATGTGGAAAGATTGGAGGGACCAGAGATGAGAAGATGTCCAATTAGTGGCATGTTGCACTTAGGTAGAATAATCTCAAATACTCTGATTCATTAGAGTAAATATAGTTAACAATGTTGCATTGCATATCTCAAAATAGGTAGAAGATTTTGAAATTACTTTCATAAAGAAATGACTAAAGTTTAACATAAGAGATATTCTTGCCATCCTGACTCAATCATTCCCAGTGTTTAAGTAAATCCAAGCATCTTGTTGTATCTCATAAATATCTACAAATATTATGTTTCCATAAAACTAAGGTAATTATAAAAAAGAAGTTTTCCAGATATAATCCAATATTTGGGACATTTTGATGAGGATAGGGATATTTTTATTGGCAAAAATCAACAGTACATAGACTCTTACAATATAATTTTGTTCTTCCATTTAATATAATTGAAAATTTGGGGATCTTGATATTGAAAACATGATCTTTTGAATCACATGGAGATGGATTTAAATTTGATTTTGCCATTTACTAGATATAGTCTCAAAGTCATCATTTGTTATTAATTTTTAGTTTTCCTAAATCATAAATGAATACTACTTCATTCCCACATAGTGGTTGAATGAAATAACTAACTATATATAAAATGTAAAAATTAGTACCTGGCATCTGGCACAATGTAACAGCTCAAAATAACATGTCTATTGTTATCAGTGATTATACTATTATAAGTAATAAGCAACATCAACATTATTTCTATGTGCCAAAGATGTTTTATGTACATTAATAAACAATTTTTCTATATTTTTATAGAATTAAGTGGTTAGCATCCAGCTATGGACAGGAAAAGCTGAGTTCATATTCCTTTTGCATCACTTCTTTTTTCCAAACTATTGAAATCATGTTTATTTTATTAATTCAACACATGCTTTTATGATTTATATATTTATTATAATACAGTGATTGTCCTATTTTTTTACCATTTTTTCTTTATTACCAATGTACATGATCAGTGTGTAAACAGCACATGTTGGTACCATCCTTACCATCATCCCTGTCCTCTCCACTATGAAGGGACCCTCCTGGTTGGGGATGCCAGTTATCCCAATGGGGATCACGTGCATTTTGGGGATAGCCATCAGTTATGGGGAAGAGGCAATGTCTCTGTGCGTAATGTTCCAACTTGTGGCTCTACAGTCTTTCTGCCCCTTCTTCCATGAATTTCCCTGAGCCATGTTGGCTTCATTTTAGGTCTACTTCAGTGATGGGCTCTTGAGAGCCTCTATGTCTCTGGATCTCTGGTTTGGTAGGAGTTGCGTGTTCTCTGTGTCTATCTCCTTCACTCTTGTGCTGTGCATCATTTTTTTTACCAACTGAATTTATCCTTACAAACATGTTCTGCCTGTAGAAATGCAGATGTTCACAGAACCAACTTCATATGCATAGACAGTCAATGTGAGCACAATGCAAAGCATTTTGCAAAATGTGTAGTGAGTGACCAGGTTATTGTATTATTATCCTTGTAATGATTGTTATCCTCACATGGAAGATGGTCCACTGAGATGCAAAGAGAAAGATCAGTTTGTCATGTAAAATTATTGATGAATTATCATTGTTATGTGGAAGAAAAATCAGTTTAGTATCAGAGTTCTACTGTGAAACACAATTCTTGTGTATATTTTTGTTACATCTTTAGAAAATAATTTGTTTATCCTCAGAATCATCCTCATCTCTAAAGTAAGAAGAGGCCTCAGTAGCTCTGTCTGCTATACAAAATGTGTCAAGTTTAACTTTCTCTATGTCAGAACCCTGGCATAAGCTGGATGGGTCATCTTCTTGGGATCAGACCTGTCTGAAGTCAAGGCATTGGCATGGATGGACTGTTGTCTCATGGCATTAGGGGAGAATCTGTTTTCCCACTCACATGGGTGCTGTGAGAATATATTAGCATGTTCTGTAGAACCTGACACTGCTTCTGTACTAGGCTGTCTTTACCTACCAGAGGCTTTTCAGTGTGGTTTTGGTAGTTCTGGATTGGAGGTCCTGACTGTGGTCTACTTTATCCCAGAGCCAGAAAAATTTATGGAATCATTATATTGTGCTTTGATTATCTTAGGGATGTTGACATGGACATCTTTGCAGGAACCAAAGAAAATAAAAAATTACTTTAAAGTGAACCATGATGAGTGAAGACATAGTATTGGGACACAGTTGCATATATTAATAAAAGTAGCAGTTGCTGGGCTTGAGGGATGGCTTAGCAGTTAAGGCATTTGCCTGCAAAGCTAAAGTTCCCAGGTTTGATTCTCCAGGACCCATGCTAGCCAGATGCACAAGGGGGTGCATGTGCCTGGAGTTCTTTTGCAGTGGCTGGAGGCCCTGGTGCGCCCATTCTCTCTCCCTCTTTCTCTCTGTCAAATAAATAAAAATAAAATATTTTTTTAAAAGTAGCAATTGCTCAAAATTATTGATTTTTATCTCCTTCATGTTTACTCATGTGATATTCCTAAAGAGATGCCATCTTCATACTTTACAATAGAAGGCAATTTATATGGAAGCATTTTGAAATTTTGGAAGACCTGTATATATCAAAGTTACTATCATTATTGATTGTATAAAGTCATGTATTACAACATGACTGGAGGCTTCAAAAATGGTGAACTATGTAGGGCAGCATGATGAGAAAGTTCCCTGAATGTAGATATTACAAATGGAAGCTTACCAGTGATAATCATCACACCGAGCGCTATGAAACCCACATTTCATGCCCGTTTAGGTCTCCGGTAACAGCAGCTATTGAGATGATGAATGATTCAGGTTGTTTTGATTTGCTTTATTCTCCTTTACTTGAAAATTATGCTGTCTTAGATTTCAAAATCTGAAAACATGTTATTTCCTCAGATCAGATATGGAAAAGAACACATAATATACAGCTTGGTGTACTACTCACACCTCTAATACCAGCATTCGGGAGTCTGTGGCAGGAGGATTACTATAGACAGTGTGAGGCCAGCCTACAAAGCGAGGTGCTGTCTTAATTGAAAAGAAAAGAAAAATACACATGCCACTCTATTCATACTCCTAAATTTTGTGCCTTCGTAAAGAAATATACCATTAATAAGCTATAGAATATATTCACAAAGCTTAATTCACAGATTTTGTTGTTGTTTTATTCTTTTTTGAGCCTGAATCTCATGTATTCTGAGCTGGCTTTGAACTATGATCCTCCTGGCTTTACCTACCATTTGAGTACTGGGATTAGCGTTGTGTAATACCACAAAAGGTTTAGTAGGTACCAGGGATTGAATCTGTAGTTCTGCACTGCTAGGCAAATGTTCTGTCAGTGGCTACATTCCAGCTCCATCAAAGGTTGACACATACAGAAACAAAGACATTTTTCTTGAAGTATTTTTTCCTTCATTGTTATCAGACAAGAAATGCCCAATATATAATGTGAAATAAAACATAAATTAAGAAAGTCACACAAAATCTTACATCCAGATTCCTATAGTAGAGATAACATGTGATAAGAATTAATTCCTATTGATGATCATTTTTTTTTGAGACAGGATTTCATTTTTTAGGCTATAAGTCACTATATAATCCATGATGACATTGAACTTGTTGTAATAACCTTGCCCAGGTGCTGGAATTTTAGGACTGAAACAGCAGGATCTTCTCCTTTCATAATAATGTGCAATTTTGCAACATGCAAATTTTATTCATATTTTTCTTGATGCTGTGACCAAGTGCCTGACAAGAGGCAGCTTGGGGGGGGGCAGTGTTTATTTTCCTTTCACTTTGAAGGCTATGCCCCTGCATGGCTAGGATGGCATGACAACTGCAGCAGAGGCAGCATGTTAGACTCCATCCACAGCCAGGAAGCAGAAAGGGTGATACATGCTGATGCTTAGCTTGCTTTCTTCTTTGTATTCAGTAGAGGACCCCAGGCAATGCAATAGTGCTGCCACCAGTAAGGGTGGATTTTCTCATCTCAATTTACCTAGTCTAGAAAATCTCTCAAAGAAATGCCCAAACACTTGTCTCCTTTATGATTCTGTGTTCAATGAAGTCGACAATCCAGTTTAACCATCACCACTGTGTATGATTGCCTAATATTCTACTGGAAAAATGTAATTTAAGTGAGCTATTTTCATAGCCAGCAAAATGTTTGGTGCTGTACTAAAATTGACATTCATGCTATGTGGGCTGAAAATAGGAAGACAGAAAGAAATGTCATGGTTTAAACTCCAATCATATCAACAAAGATAATGCTATAAACATTCTTCAAGAAGAAACACTCATAATATTTACATCTATGTTGTCATTCTAAACTCCAGATATTTAACAACTATCATCTTTTTTTCCTTTTTGCAGCTTTAAGGTCAACAAATCTAACTAATGCAGCTGGGCTTACTAATGAAATTATTCTAATATTTTTAAAGTTTTAAATTTATTTTATTAGTTATGCTCATAATGTGAATAAATTCACGTTGGTGCCTTCCCTGTCCTCCCCCCTCCAAAGGGACCCTATTTTAAACAACTCAAGAATTCTGAAGCCTCTGGGCTGGAGAGTTGGCTTATCGGTTAAGGCATTTGCCTAAAAAGCCAAAGCACCTCTGTTCAATTCCTTAGGACGCATGTAAGCCAGATGCCCAAAGATGTGCCTGGCATTCATTTGCAGTGGATGGAGGCCCTGGTGCACCCATATTCTCTCTCTCTCTCACCTGCTCTTTCTGTCTCAAATAAATAAACAGAAATAAGATATTTTTAAAAAAATTTAAAAAGGAATTTTGAAGCCTCAATTTGTCCTACACTATCAGAATACCAATGACCATATACTATTATCACCTTCTTTGTGGATCCTCTAATCTTAGTTAAATATTTAGTTCATGTGCTCATCTAACTGGATTCTATGATCCAAATGTGATTTACGGGTATAAATTAAACAATTATCTGTGGAACTGTCAGGGCTTCTGGAGCTGGGGATGGATGTGAAATCCATTCAATCATGTAGAGCCTAATGTCACCCATGATTGGAACCCAGCTCAGGAATTCATGGCGTGTTTTATTGTCTCCTACATGTAGCCCAGCCATTTAGATCAGGAAAGTGCAAAAAGAAGAAAATGTATTATCTGTCTCTTTCCTGTGGCAGCCAAGGGAAGAGATTTAGAAAGTCATAAAAATTACCTGAGAAAAAAGAAGAGTATGGAAACAATTTGATCTGGGTGATTTGGAAGAAATGGACTAGAATAACTCTTATCCATCAGTACATTGAAAATTCTCCCTGGTATTGTACCTGTATGTAATGACACAATACCATATGTTACTTCAAAACTGCTAACAACAATAGCAACAACAAAAAACTTTCAAATGCATCAGCCACTCCCACTCCCAGTGCTCTCTAAGCTGAACTTGAATTGTTACAGTTATGAAGATGAAAACAGCACGAGTATTTAATATAAGTCAAGGGCAAAGCAATATGATGACATTTATTGCAGAGGTATATACAGGAGGTACTGCAGGATCATAGGAGAGAGATGCAATGCTGTTTAAGAGGTTAGAGTGGTGTTAGAAACCATCTACATGTAAAAGTCTCTCTTCTCAGAGTAAACACAGCCCATGAATGTTTGTGGCTTCCCCTGGGTGACATTGCTCAGGGAATGTCACCTGGGTATGAAGCTGAATTCAGAGTGAATACTATTTTCACTCTGCTATTTTTACTCAGTGTTTCCTCTCTCCATTCATTGCCTTCCTCTCTATACAACTTCTACAAACTTTATAGTTCCTCCAAAGAAATGTATGCTAAGTGTGTGAAAGTTATCTTTTTGGCAAGAGAGTAGCTTCTTATAATTCTTGTAACTGCCAGCCTGCAATCACTGACAATTGAAATATTTATTGCTATTCTACATGAATCATCTATTTACTCATTTAGTTAGTTAAGTAGTTATCTAGATGACTAACTAATTTTGTTATTGTGTCTATGTTGCCCAGGCTGGCCTGAACTTCAGAATTTTCCTATCTCAGAATCGTGGGAAACTCAGACGACAGGAGTGTGCCACTACAGCTGGCTCTGAGAGACTTTAGCTATTGTTATGCCCAAGAAATGCAGTATCCTTCTGTCCTGCTGAATTAATTAACCCCTAGGCAAAGCCAGATAATAAAGACATAAACCCACAAAATAAAATCATCATGGATGATAGTAATTGTGAGAGAAACTGAGGTCATTTTGCTAATGGAACTGGGTTTGCATAACATGCCACCGAGTGCGTTTGTCTGGACAGGCTGCTGGGAGGAGGAAGGCTTGATATGAACAGGATACAGGAAAAGAAGGGCTGGCTCTATACTGCCACACACTCATCTCCTCCAACTTAATGCACAGTGACTACCATTCTCTTTTGATGAAACATAGAAGTCTCCAGATGGAAGCTTTATCTTAATTAAGTCCATACACTGGCAGGTTTATTTTCTTTTCTTGCTGACCTATTACCATGAAACCAGGAACTACTTGCTTTCTGAAATATTTCACGGACGAAAAACTAATGTCATTACTGTATAAAAGCTCGTTATCAATGTGTTCATTCCTCTAAGCCTGATCTGACATGATTCCTGACCTAAATTCAACAACTCAATGGACAGCTACACATTGCAATGTCCTTACATTTGTTTGTTTCTTTAAGACACACAGGAAGCACACCTGGTGTGTCTGAGACAGGTGTGCGAACTTGAGAAGCAATGATGAGGAAGAGAGGCTGAAGCTGTTAGTTCATTATGTGTACCCCATGACAGTTCCTGTGACACTCCTATCATAGTTCATGAGAGGTGAATCTAGTACTGTCGGCTTTGTACCTGCCACTTTAAAAACAGTCAACATCATGATAGTAATCACTGGTGACCCATTCCTCTCTAAGCTCATTTCTCCTTAATGTTAAACTAGAGATAAAACCATTAACTCTCTCAGAGTTTTGGGGAGAATTTCTGATACCTATTAATGGAAAAGTGCTGAAAAATCGATAGTCTGCTATTGGAGTGGTGTGATGTGGTAAGGAAGCAACAGCTACTAGGTTCCAAGGAGAAAATATTCACTATGCAGATGGACAGATGGCTTAACAATTAAGGAGCTTGCCTGCAAAACCAAAGGAACCCAGGCTGGATTTCCCCAGTAACCACTTAAAGATGCACAAGGTGGTGCATGCCAGTGTTCATTTGCAGTGACTAGAATTCCTGGCACACCATTCTCTCTCCCCTCCTTCCTTCTCTCTCCCCCCTTTTTTCTCTCTATTTCAAAAATAAATATTAACTATCATCTCCAGCACCAATAATTACTGAGTCCTTTCCACTGCCAAGGCTCCGTGTGACCGCTACCCTGAAGTGTTCCAGAGGGGGTGCCACTATCACCCATGAGTCCCATCTCCTTCAGTGGAGGCAGAATTGCACCTCCTGTATTATTAACTCACTTGTAGGTTGCAGGGACATTGGAGTCAGAAATGCCTTTTCTCTGGGTGATTCTACTTTATTATATTCTACATAGGTATAGAGTTTATATTTTATTTCCCCTTTGTGAACTGTTTCATACAATGCAGATTACAAAGAACTTCTCTGAGAGATTTTTTTTCTTTCTTCTATTTTTTTTCTCCCGAGTACATAATAAAACTTGAGGGATATTGCTTTTCCAAGAAGGCAAATCTAATTCTCTCCTATAAGAAGGAATGAGATTAAATTGGGGTTTATGTCAGTAAAGTTTAAACTTTATTGACAAGGATACTATAGCATTGTGTAGAATTCTTGCTGCATGTCTCTTGAGATAGCCTGAAGACACATCTTATTCACTGTGGCATGGAAGGTAATCCTGGCATGTCCACCACATGAAAAGGCTTACAGCATTGCTATCCTGTGCATTGGTTCATCTCCCAGGAAACCTCACAAAACAGCAAGACAAATTTTCATGAATCAGGCCAATCGTGGCCCTTACAACCTAAAGGTGCAAAACCTACGCTAATACCAACAGATCCAATTCTCTGGAGCAAATTTTTCTTTTGAGTTGTTTTCTAGAAATGCACATTTTAACTTTCATTATCCAGCATGATGATGGAAAAATATTAAATATAATATGACAAGCAAAATGTCTCCAGCTTGAATAAAGTCAGACTGAGGAATTTGAAAGTAGGTTATTATTCAGTCAAAATTTCTGCTGGGGTAAGGGGAATTAACTTTAAAGTAAAAGTTTTACACTTTGGTGGCACACGCCTTTAATCCCAGCACTCAGGAGGCAGAGGTAGGAGGATCACCGTGAGTTCAAGGCCACCCTAAGATTACATAATGAATTATAGGTCAGCCTGGGCTAGAGTGAGACCTACCTCGAAAAACCAAAAACAAAAAAAAAAAAAAAGTTTTACACTTGTTGTTTGTGTACATTTTGACATCAAAATACAAATTCAATTGGCTTACTATAATTTCAGAAGTTTGTATTATAATTCTGATTTCTAATAATTATGATGGATGGTAACAGATATCCTTGCCCATACTGTCCAGAGGTAAACCATCTTCTAACTAGATTTTATGCATAGAATATATCTCAAATCTCCCCTTTATTCAACTAGTCTTGTTATGATGTTTTAAATTCTATTTATAGTAGTTATCACAATTCTTTACTGGTCTCCTCTGAGAGACTTTCTGTCTTGCCTCTCTCACCCAGCACACAGTGACCACATCAATCTCTGTTAAACTCAGCATATCACATCTCATCAGCAGAGCCGCAAGTCTTTTAATAATCTAGTATGAAATGGCCAACAAAGCCCCTTCGACCCTGGAATGGTGAGGTGTATTCTCCATTTTCTATGGTCGATGTTCCTGTCTTTGTTACATGGAAGGTTTTTCTATTGTCTCAATTTCTGAGCATAAGAATTTCAGTGACCAGAATGTACTATGTCTGTAATCTTGCCAGGAGTCTTCAGGGTAAGGTCCACCTAAATTACTGTACTACCTAAATTATGTTAACTTTGATGTCCCATGCCCTTTGTGTGCCTTGAAATCAGAGATTATTTTGTATAAAATTTTTATATCCAGAGGCATCACCACTCCCACCTCCCCACCAAAAAAAAAAAAAAAAAAAAAAATCTTACTGCTGTTCTCACAGTGCATAAACCACAACCTTATGGGAAATACCAGAAATCTCTTTGGGGATGGCCCTTAGCAGAATGGGGACAGGGATGAGGGAAAAGATGGTACCAATACATGTTGTATTCATACAAAGTATGTTCATAATTTTAGAATAGTATAAAAATGATAAGTATTTGAAGAACATATCAAAGGCAATTTTGTATTAATTTACCATATAGGGTGATAATACTTAATGTAATCCCCTTTGAAATAAATTTTGGACATCTAGGAGATGACTTGTTGTAAAGCCCATCTCTAAAAAGCATGAGGATCTGAGTTAGTAGCTATAGCAGCCACATAAAACCAGACACAGTAGTATGTGTCTGTAATCTAGAACACCTATGGCAAGATGGGAGCAGAGGCAGGATTTCCTGGAAGTTCACCAGTCAGCCTGGCATACACAACACCAACCCCCCAAAAAAAAAAAAAAACCTGTCTCAAGGGACTGGAGTGATGACTTAGAAGTTAAGGTGTTTGCCTGTGAAGCCTAAGAACTCATGTTTGAATCTCCAGGTCCCACCCAGCTAGACACACTGTAATGCGAGTGTGCAATGTTGCACATGTGATCAAGGGGAAACATGCATCTGGAATTTGTTCACAGCTGCTAAAGGCCCTGGAACACCCATTCTCTCTCTGCCTCTCACAATAAATTAAAAAAAAAAAAAATCCTGTCTCAATTGAGCTGGAAAATGAGGACAGATAACTGAAACTGTCTTCTCACACCATATGTGCATTGTAGCATGTTTGCACTTGGGATCTCTCCCTCTCCCTCTCCCCCCCCCCGTCTCTCTCTCTCTCTCTCTCTCTCTCTCTCTCTCACACACACACACACACACACACACACACATTCATCATAGACATATTTACATAAGGTTTAAAAAGTAAATAATTTTGGAAAATCAGTTAAACTACTTATAATTGCTTTATTGAAATGATAAATATTTTCCTTTCAAACCACCAAAAATTTTATTCATTAATCCTTTATATATGCCCTATGGTAAAATATACTTTCAAAATAAATCATTTAGTAAGTATTATAAAGAAATATATCAACCCTTCCTTTTCAACTCCTTAAGGTGTTACTTAATATTTTATACATTCTTTTAGCTTTCTGAATATTTAGAGCAGGTTTATAAATACATTGTTTTCTGTAATGTTTTGTATAGAAATACTTAGTAGTTCAGTTGATATTACTTATTAAAAGTTGCTTGTCCTTTATTAAAAAAATATTTTAGTGTTAACATACCATTAGGCATCAAATTAGGGATACCGTGTTTTTTCAAAATGTCAGATTGTGGTTTTCTAATTATAATTTGCAAGCAAGACAACATTACACTTAAATAACACCTGTTCCATTTGTTCACTGGATAAATATTTTCCCTCTAAATTCGTACACCAGTCGTTCCTTTCATAGAATTCCTAATGAACACACTCTGATATATACATGAAGTATGGGGCTGGGGAGATGGCCCACAGGAAGCACACTTGCCATGCAAGCATGAGGGGTTGAAAGTGCCTAATTTACTTTGAAATTCATTCCCTATCATCCTTAAAAACATCTAGGCATGGCAACATGTCTGTAACCCCAGTCCTGTGGGGAGCAGAGACTAGAGAATCCCTGGAGCCAACTGTTCAACCAGTATGATTGAAAATGGAAGCTCTATGTTCAATAAGGGACTCTGTGTCAAGGAAACAATCAGAAAAGTGATATGAGAGGATGTTCCCTCCTGCTCTATGGACATGCACATCTGTACACACACATGCAAGTACCACACACACCACAACTCTCTCATACACACATTAAAAATGGTGAAATATTTAGTAAAACGAATCCAAATTTAGAAGGATTGAATCTCCAGCCTGTGATATTGTCCATGATTCCACTATATAGACATATTTGAAAACCACCCATTAGAAGTAAGGAGATCTCTACATAGCTACTATTAGATCAATGCCAGGTATTCAATAAGTATAGGGTCAGGACAGAGGATGGGGAGGGAAAAGGGGTAATGAAAAGGGTAAAAGAGAATGCTGGCTACAGAGACTTTTTTTTTTTATTATTTTTGGCAAAGGAGTGTTAAAGCTGCTTTCTGCTCTGAAGCCCTCTGAGCCCCTGAACCTTTTTTCTTGTGCTGTCTGCCTCTACTCCTTTGCCAGACAGGGATTAAAATACTCAGCAAAGCTTGCGATGTTCTGGACTTATTTAAGATAATGGCCTTTATCGATTGTGGTTCTCTCCCTGCAGCCCTCATAGGACGTTTTGGCTTCAACTTTGACTGCAGACTCATACTTCCCTAAATAGCTTCTAAATGGATTTTAAAATGCTCTGGCTAAATTACTTAAAGGCTTACCTCAGTCACCCCATCAATTTCCAGAGAACAAGCTCTTGCCAACCATCAAGATTTCTGTAGCACTTCTCAAGCCACGTAAAAGCTAATGCCCTTGCCCTAAGGAGTTTACCTCTGCAAAGGAGGTGTGGCTATGTACTTAAAAATACATAAAATGCTACGAGTCGGAATTGGATGTGATAGATGCTGACTCTCTCTGATGTGAGAGCTGTTAACCACTTTACCGAGCATTTCATACTATTTAAGTCTAACAATACAGTGGCTATAAAATTTACTTAGAATAAGAGACTATGTTAGTTTCAAAATCAACAAGAGTTCATTAGATGCCCTGAAGAGTGTCTCAGTTCAGTAATAAGAATGACTCTTAATGTTGTAAATAGTTAGCTCTGTGCACACCAACTTGGGCTGACAGTGTTTTAACCCTTTCATGTACTAATTTATGAATACTACCAATGCTTTGGGAGAAACTGTAATTTCCAAGTTACACATGATAAATTCACATCACAAAGAGTTTATACAGCTTGCAAGAAGATTCTAAGCTTTAAAGACCAAGGAATTTTAAGCAGCGTGGTTCTTCCCAATTCCCCTATATTTAATACAAGAAAGACATGCCATGTCCTGGTCCTCACATTCTTCACAAGCTAACATTTTAACTCACTAGAAGATTCTTAAAAGTTTTATCATGGCTCCTCACACCCAGTAAATATTCAATGCACAGCATCATGTTAATGATAATAGCTTCTAAAATTTACAAATGGGGTACATGCACAAAATTTGAATTACTTATCATGTTTTTTTGAGTCCCACACCATTATCTCATTGATTTCACAGAAACCCAAAGCCAGACCTATAACAAGGTTAATTTTATAGATGCAGAATTGAGATGCAGAGCAATTGAGTGATGAATCGCAAGTCATCCAAGCAAGAAATGGTTTAACTGTAGTCAAGGATTTTCCTATGAAATTGCCCTCCTTCTGACAACTGAGTAGAGAGGGCCCTCTGCTAAATGCCACATTTAAAAGGGTGAAATTCTACATTACACTTTTTATTTTGTGCTACTTAATTCGAGATTATCATTGTATCTACCATAAGTAGCATGAAAGGATCTTAGAATATTGACCAGGACAGAGAAACAGTAGAAGAGATGCGTTGGAAATAAGTTAAAATTTCAAAAGTCAGGTGCGTTGGCACATGCCTTTAATCCCAGCACTTGGGAGGGAGAGGTAGGTGGCTCCAAGGCTACCCTGAGACTACATAGTGAATTCCAGATCAGCCTGGGCTAGAGTGAAGCCCTACCTTGAAAAAATAAAAATAAAACAAAGCAAAACAAAAAAAAAAAAAAAAAAGAGAGAGAGAAGAAAAGAAAAAGAAAAAAGAAGGAATTCTACTGATGTCTTCTGATAGCAGCATTGCATATGCTACAAAAACAGTGGGTAAATAAAATATGTGGTTCAAAGAGACATGTGGATGTGAATGACGTCTTAGACATGCCAGCATTCAGCTAATAACACAAACATTGTGTTCTGTAGTGCTTCAGGATCTGTACACTAAGGAAAAAAACTGTGTGTGTGTGTGTGTATGTATGTGTGTGTCTACATTCTAATTAAAATGGCTTGCTTAAAAAAAGGTATTTTTTAAGTGAACATCTGGTCTGAGGGTGATCTGTGTTACATCATAGACAATAGCTCTTTGGGAATAACTAGGGAGAGTCAGGCACCTTTCTAAGTCCCTTACATGACCTCAGTTAATCCACCCACCAATCCATACACATAGCATCCATCAGTAAGCTCGCACTATATCTGTCTTTGACCTCTCTTGGTATGATACCTCACCAATCTCTTCTGATAGAGACTAGCTGTCTAGCTATAACCAAGTGAATGTGACTTTATTTTTAAGGATAATGTTGAATCTTCATTGACTTATTTACTTGTTTCTTATTTTCTATTTACAATTATAATTATAGATCTTAAATCTGTTTCTGGGGATTGTACCAATACAAGGTTTTATGCTGGTTTGAAAGTCATAATGTGGTCATTACCTGACTGGATAAATTTGTTTGTTCATTAGGCCTAGTTGGCTGCCTGCTTTTGATTGGGTTTGACCTTTGTACGAGCTGAACTTTTCTTCTGACTTTGCCACACTTTCCCATCTGCATCCTGGAACATTTTGATCGCTAAGTCAGGGTGCTTCTGAGAATTCTGTATTTGTGGAATAGATCCTTGTCCCCTTCTGACACACAACCATGCTGGAGATCTAACTGAAAAGGTTAATATTCTTTAGCACAGTATACCACAAATGACTCCATCCACCTGTGTTACACTGTCTTTTCCTATTTGCAGCACAGGATAAGAACAAGGGGTTTTTTATGCCCAGAAACTTCATTTCACACTTGCTCCTGTAAAAGATGAGAGCAGTTATACAAAAATGGCTCAGTCATTTTTAAAGTGTCAGATCTTTGCTCTCTCAGGACCCTTTACTGCAGGAGACCATTTATATTTCTTCTAGTTCCCCCCAATAACAATAATAAAAGTAAAATAAATTAATAAAGCAAGCCCTCATGTCTGTAGTCCATTGCCAAATTTAATTCAAAACAGCCAGTGTTAATTCAGGATTAAGGTCCCTAGGAAAGATAACAGATGCCAGACTCTTTTTTCTCTTCTATATTTCATTTTCTTCATGTTCTATCAAGGTTTGCTGAATCTACTCAGTCCAGATTTCAGCTGCTGCAGGCATCTCTGTGTGGTGGTTTAATACTGCCATACCTACTTTGCATTCTTCATCTAGAATAGATGGTTTCATATTAATAAACTACAATAAAATGTTTCATGACAAGGAAAAGATTGATTCTGGGAACCTCAATCAAACACATAAAATTGATTTTTATCATTTTGCCCTGAAATCAAAGAATGCTTAGTGAAACATATCTGTAGGAATTTTTCCTTCAATGAAAAGCATGTTTACAGAACTTTCCTTGGCATATCTCAACCTGTAAGACAGAAAACATAAAAATTATGAGAATCAAGCTTTGCAAATGCAACAAAACCTTTAAAGACACAATACTATAAAAAGTGCTGAAAGTAGCTAAAAACTTAGTAGTCATTTGAGTTTGGTCTGAATAAAAAGTATTGTAATAAAATAATAATAGGATGTTCCAGTTGTGCAATTTATTAGTGTGTGGTACTTATAAAATAATAATAGGTTAAAATGATGAATGCAATTTAAGGTAATAAAATTATAGCTCTATTTTGTATTTTTAATTGACATGAATCTTTATGTTAACATTTGGTAGAAATGTTTATTTATTTTGAGAAACAACTTTCTTTTACAGAAATATAAAATTTAGGTTACCATAAAATAAATATACTTATTTTCTTCTTAATAGGGCATATGAATTGTATAATATAATAAGCTTCCTTTGACATTTTCATGCAGGTACATAATGCACTTCAATTACATTCTTATTCCTTCCCCCTTCCCATTTGTTCCCTTTCTACTCTGATATATCCCCCCTTCTACTTTCATGCCTTTGAAATTTCTACTATGGGTTAATACAAATTAAAGAGGATATGAATAAGCCATAGGCAAACCATATTTATTTGATAGGTAATTAAAAATATGTAAGTTAGAGATGGGGGTATGTTTTGGCAGAAGTACCCAATGGGAGTATAAATGCCAAGAAGCAATCAAATATTACAGAAAAGTTTCAGCAGGGTTGGGATACCACTCAGTGAGGTTTTGGTCAGTGAGGTCACTGAGGTCCCCAAAACAATATAAACTATTGCCAAGGCTCTTGATTGCTCAGCCGAACTAGATGTTAAGACATTATTGAAGAAAACACTACATGTTTCAATTGTAAGACACTTAAAAGTCAAGATAGAACTGGAAGGTTCTAGACTTGATCCGTGGTCATAGTGCTTGATACACAGTGCAATGCAGCCTGCTGGGGGAGCAAAAGTCATCAACTGTCTACCAGCAGTTGATCCTGAAAGATACACAACTGGTCATCCAAGCAAGATGCAACCAGCAGTCCAGTAGTGTTATGTCTGTATGAGAGTAACCAATTGCTCTGTAAATGGATTGGAGGCTAACTCTATGAGAGGAAATTTGTGCCTGATACTGAAAACATGGTCAAAAACCCATGTCTGGGAGAGGGTCCCAAAACCTAAGGGTGAAGTGACTACTGTGTTTATATGGATATATTATGCTCAGCAAAATGCCCTCTAAATGCTTATGTTTATGCATGTATATTACTGCTGCTCTTACTTTTGGTTAGGAAACTTACTCTTTCCAAATAGCTGTGATTTCTTGGGGACTCAAAACTTCTCCAAGTGTTGTGAAAAAGTGATATTTAAGTCTTTAGAAATTAATGAAATATTTCTGTAATACCCTGTAATGGATCATGGACTGTGTATGGAAAATGTGGCAGAATGAATGTAAGAGCAAAAGTATGGGGAGGTGTACTTTGGAATCCTGTATTCCAGATATGAAGTGGTTGTTACATTCATGACTGTAGCAGGACAGCTTCAGGTTCGCTGAGATGAACTTCCAGACCGGGCACATTATGGAGGAAGGGATGTTATTTATTGAAGCTTGGGAAGTTCCATAATGGCATTCCAGAAGAGAGAGAAAGCCAACCAGCCACCATAGCACACAGAGCAAAAAAAAAAAAAAAAAAAAAAAAAAACAGCCAAAAGGTCACAAGCACACTGGTTTTGCATATCTTACAATGGACTTCACCACACCTCTCATCTGACCTTGCCATTGCAGATGCAAACTATAAAATAATAAAACACTGAATATATTGCACAAATTCAAACTTGAATCACTTTCTGCTGTTATCTGCACAAAACATTGTTGTCATAGTTGATGGAGCAGGACAAAAAAAAGACAACATTATAAAAGAGGGAATATGAGGAACAATATGGAGGTTCAGTGGAGTGAAATGAGGAAGAGAGTCCATCCAAGAAGCTGGATAACTCAACAGCAAATAAGATCATTGCTGAAGGTCTGAAAACTTTCTGAAGTCTCTGGCATTGAGTTCATGTGGAAAGGCCAAAACTGGAGTCAGAAGTAAACAGGCAATGGCAGCAGCCATAATTTAGAAAATGAAGGATTTTGCATGTGCCCAAGCTGCCTTCTTCCCACTTCTTTTTTCTTTTATTCTTTTTATTCTTTTTATTATTTTTATTTGCAAGCAGAAAGAGAGAGAGAGAGAGAGAGAGAGAGAGAGAGAGAGAGAGAGAGAGAGAGAGAGAGGCAGACAGAGAATGGGCACACCAGGGCCTGTAGTCACTGCAAATGAAGTCCAGATGCATGTGCCTCTTGTGCATCTGGCTTACATGGGTCCTAGAGAATCAAACCAAGATCCTTTGGCTTCTCAGGCAAACGCCTTAAGTGCTAAATCATTTCTCCAGACCCCCACTTCTTTTCATTGAGGCACAAGCCCATTAAAGTGATGATCTTTCTTCACCAGTCACTGTATTTCCTGTCAATCTGTAAAAATGCTCTTGAGACACACTGATGTGTTTCATCCATCCTAAATATATCTTAATCCAGGTAACCAAGACCAACCATCACCTGAGAATGCTGAGTACCTTATTTTTCCTGGAACTTGGGTATTTATTATGAGGGAAGAGTTACAGAAAAAAAAAAAAAACAAAAAAGTTTTTTTTTTTTTTTTTTTACCTTTTTTGTTGAAAATTTTCATTCATGTGGATTATGTATTTTGGTCATAATTCCCTCCTATTACCTTCTTTTCTTCCACTTTCATCACTCCTCTTCAACTGAATCCCTACTTCCTTCTTTCCAATTAGTTCTTCTATTTTGATGTCTTTGTTTTCTTTTTTAATATTTCTTCAATTTTTATTTATTTATTTGCAAGCAGAGAGAGAGAGAGAAGAGAGGCAGACAGAGAGACAATGGGCATGCCAGGGCCTCTAGCCACTGCAAACAAACTTCAGATGCATGTTCCCCCTGTGCATCTGGTTTACATGGGTCCTGGAAAATCGAACCAGGATTTTTGGCTTCACAGGCAAAACCCTTATTTGCTAAGCCATTTCTCCAGCCCTGATGTCTTTGTTTATGCTTTGTCCAATATCCATGATGAGATATTGATATGCCCAATATTGTGCAGGTCTTTACAGGTAATGACAGGCAAAGCAAGGTTATAACATCACACTTTATGTTAGGAAAATGGTATGAAAATATTCATTTATCTTATCAGTTTGTTTGCTTTCTGAATCAATTATTTATCTGGTAGCTACTTTCTCTAAAGTATTTGTAAGTATTCTAATAAGTAAAGTAAAAATAAAGTCTATGAAAACAATAAGAGTTGGTATTTCAGTTAAAAGTACAAAATATGTAACCTTGAAATGTAAAAAAGAGGAGAATGTAAAAGATGTATCCCAGTGTGAAAAGTTCATTATAGACTGCAGAAATATGTAAACATTTTTTTTTCAAAAAGAACATATTCTATCAAAAGTAGTCCTTAAAAATTACAGGATAAGAACAAAGAACATGTCTTGTTTGAGTCAGCCACAAAATTTTGGTCACCATCATCACCACCTACCTAATCATACTAAGTATAGTTAGTGAATTTCATATGAGGCCTAGTACTAGGTATTAAATTATGTGAATTTCATGAGTTATTTAAAATTATCCACATACTTATTCAGAGCAAAACAAATCCCAAATTTAGATTAGGGAAGTTGTTATACTTGGCTTCCCATTGCTAGCACAAAGCACCTGACAAAACACAGCATGTGGGAGGAAATTGTTTATTTTGGCTTTCAGACTCCATGATGGAAGGGGAAAATGATGGCATGAGCAGAGGCTGGACAACACCCTGGCCAACAGCAGGTGAACAACAGCAGCAGGAGAGTGTGCCAAACATTGGATATAACTCCCATAAGCACACCCTTAACAACACACTGTCTCCATGAAGCTCCAGTTCCTAAAATGCCACCAGCTTGAGACCTAGAATTCAGAACACGTGAGTTTATGGGGGACACCTTGTTCAAACAACCACTTTCTACCCCTGGACCCCATAAACTCATGACTTTCTTTTATGAAAAATGTAAAGCACTTAGTCCAACATTAACAGTTCTGATAATTTTTATCAACCCCAATGCTGTTCAAACATCCCTATAGAACAAGATCACTTAACTGAGCCATAAAACCAACCAACCAAACAAACAAACAAACAAATTAAAACATAATGGCAGAGAATAAACATTCACATTGCAAAAGTTAGCATTGGGCATAGCAAAGAAAGATTGAACCAAATACAAGTTTTAAAAACTAAAATAAGGCTGGAGAGATGGCTTAGTGGTTAAGGTGCCTGCCTAGTAAGCCTAAGAATGCCCATTCAATTCCCCAGGTCCCATATTTAGCCAGACGCAGTGATGCAAGTGCACAATATTGCACTTGCCCACAAAAGGGCACATGCACCTGGAGTTTGTTCACAGTGGCTGAGAGTCCGCTGGCACAATCATTCTCTCTCTCTCTGACTCTCTCCAAAAAAATAAGTAAAAATAATAATAAAAATAAAAACAGGGCAAACATCAAGTTCTATAACTCCAAGACCAACAATTCTAAACAGTGATGAGTCTCTGGATTTCTAAGTCCACCCCTCCAGCTGGGTTACTCAGAGCCTGAGGAACAAGGAATCCCAAGCCAGCAGCTGTCCTTGATAGCCATCCTATAGTTCTGGTATGCACACTGGCTCTCCACTGCAACCCAGTATATCCTCATAGCTCAATGGGGCCTCTACACAGGCACTTCCAAAGACCCTGCCTCACATTGCTCATGTCCATTTCCAAAAAAGAGAACCATATTTCAAAGTCAATGACCCTTTCTTTCCAGTATTTGTAACTCCACAGTACCAGGTTTACTACCAAATTTGTTAATACAATGTGGGGAAGGATAAAGCCAACTTTGAAGAGCAGGACACTCTTTCAACATCCAGGCCCCTTACTTTCAAGAGTGTGTATTCTTTATTCTGTCCCAATATAGATCATCTGATCAAAGTTGTAATCTTAAACAATTACAGCTGAACACAGCTGTTGTCTTTAGCTGGAAGCTTTCATTTCTTTCTGTGTCATATCCATCTTTTCACATGAGTCCATTTCTATGCAACACAACCCAGCACAATCTCTCAGGACATAGGCAGGCACCACACACCAAGCCTCTCACACAAACTGCTTTTAGCCCAGTCTCTACTAAGTTCTTCCTTCCCCTCATAAGCCAAACCTAACATGTCCATAATTCCTACTGAATTCAGGCCTTTCAACTCTGATGAGAATAGGCCATCAAGCTATACTTACAACACTGCAAGGCCTCTCTTAGGCCAAGGTTTCAAATCCTTTCATATTCCTCAAGCAAATAGTCCCAGAACCAATACTATGAATGTAAAATCAGAATAATATAAATAAAAAATATATATTGAAATAATAAAAAAAAGGACAAATGCCACAGTTAGGTTTCTAACAGTAATGGCACCACTTCTCAGTACCAATTCCATTGTTGCAGTTACCTTCACATGGCTGGCACAAACACCTGACCAAAAGTAACTTGTGGGAAGAAAGGATTTATTTTGGGTACAAGACTTGAGAGGAAGCTCCATGATGACAGGGGAGAATAATGACATGAGCAGAGGCTGGAAATAACTTCTTGGCCAACAATAGATAAACAACAGGACCAGGAGGGTGGCTGGCTATAACATCCTTAAGCCCACCCCCCAGAAACACACCTTTTCCAGTAAGTTCCAATTCCCAAATTGCCACCAGATGGAGACTTAGCATTCAGACGAAGTATATCAGTTTATGGAGGAAATGCACACTACCACAGCAATAATATTTAGAAAATTCAAGTAATACTTTCAAGGCTAATAGCTACTAAGAGCTAGGTGAGACTGGAGAACAGTGGAATTCAGCCTGGTAAAAATTCTTTACTTATTTTCACAAAAATATGCTAAATACATAAATAGTATAGAATAGCTGAAGTGTGCAGTGATAAAGGTTTATAAAGAACGATGAACAAGGTAGATTTGTACTACTAGAAATATAATATAGACATGACATCCAAGTTCACTTTTGAATACATACCCAATTTCCAATATTGTATAAGTATTATAATATAATTAAACGTGTGCATTTTAAGCATGCATTTATAGTACCGATATGTGATTCTTGGGACAAATGTTTTATTACATTTTATAATAGCAAAAGAGATATACCTCTGTTTTGACCATTTGTAGATGGAGAGGCAATGACATTTGGAATTCAGTTTTTAAGATGCAAATCAAATGGCCCATTTTAGAATATAAAATCAGTGTTATATCTTTATTAGCCACTGAAAGTAAATTGTAAATCTTCCAGGATGGACCCATGTATAATGAGAATTAGCATTTGAGGTTATTCTTATCATGTATTTTAAGTAAATGAACCACTAATTTAACAAAGAGATCATTTTCTAAATTATAATGAGATATAAATACTCTCCGTATATTACTGTAGTGATGATTTATATTTCCTCTACTAAGCGCCATAAAATATAAAGTTAGAATAAATTTCTTCATGCTTGGTTTCTAAATTTTCCTATACCTGTCATTAAAATTAAGTATGGAAGGAAATATGTAACTATATCAAAGATTGAGGTCAATTAGGAACTCGTTATGAAGGAACAGTGAAATTGATTTGCAACTGTATCATTTTGGGCTTCCATTTTCTAATGTTAATAATAAAATCTTAAATCTGACAAGGAGACCCATTAAAGTACTTCATAGGGAGGGTTATTCATTACTTTAAAAGTGTATTATCTGGAACTTATTCCCTTCTGCTACTAAGATTTGTCATGTCCAAAAGATTAATGGCATTGAATATAAACGAGTTGGCTGACATCAGTTACCATGATCCACATTCTTAGTAGATTTATGTGCCTTAATGTTGTTCTTTTATTCCTTAAAAAAGTAGTCCTAAAAGGTCAATATTAGCTTTAGAAGATTGGTGCTATGGTGCAAGCTGTTTACTATAGATGGAAATAAATTGAATGTGTTTATGGTAAAAAAGAGTTCTCAGGGTGAATGTATATAAGTCATTGACTCATATGTAATAATGCATGCATGCAATTCTGGTTGGATAATTAGAAGAGGGTCTAAATACCCTTGGGAAAACCAAAATCCATTTAAGACAAATCCAGCCACCATAAAGTTTTAGCAAGCCTGTAAGAGTCAAAGTCCACCACCACCTTCCAGAATGTGGTCACCACTGAGACACATGTACCATCTCACAAAGTACCAGTGTTTTAGGTTTATATTTCTACAAGAGAAAAGTCATCAGTTTAAAATGGTATTTACTTTTTAATTCATTGTGCTCTAGGTCAAAGTTACAGAATAGCATGGCTAGATTCTCTGCTCAGTGTTTTAAAAGGCTAAAAAAACATTCCAGTTAGGCCATAACACTTATCTGGGGCGTAGAATTCTCTTTCAAGCTCACTGCCAATTAGTATAACTCAGTTTTCTTGATTTTCTCATGGCTTAGGACCTCTGGAAACAAACAATATGTGTTGAACTGCTCCAATAGATCATCTCTCTGTTTTAAAGACTGTTGTTTAGTAATTTCATTTTCACATGTAAAGTATCTTTTGTTATGTATGGAAATTAAGCAGGGATCTAACCTCAGGTTGTAGAAATGATTAAAGCATGGGCATGGGGAATAGTTGGTGGCATCTGGAGGGCAGCATTCTGTCTTCCATGATGAAAAATCGGAGAGAATTAAGTTTAGATATAATTTCTCTGGATCAGTAAACTATAGTCTTGTCCTGATTGAAAGTAGAGATGATCAGAGATTTTTCCCAAACATATGCATGCCAGATTTGTGTTGGCTGGATAATAAAAGAGGAGATAATTTCCAGTTGAGGTTTCTGATGTTGAAGTCCGGTCACTGTGAGTAGTAGGATAATGGAAGACAATGTATTATGTACCAAGGAACTGGGGTTTTTAGTGTATGTCTTGTGTCCCTCAACTGTCATGGAAAATGGTTACTTTTAATTCTGTATTTCCTATCGCTCTTATCTGATGGCATATTTGTATTTTCAATTATAAACAAGTAATTGAAAGGTTGAATGTTTTCATGCATGAAATATTTTTAAAAGAGTAGAAAGTACTGCCAAGTTGTAGGTTTTCTTGCATTTTATTCAATTTGGCAACTGTAAAATGAATAAAAACATTAGAATTTTGATTAAACTGTAAGTGATTTCACTTATCTTTATCTTCAAGTGAGAGTGTTGACAATATACTTATACTAGGTAATACAAGAGAGACAAAACTACTCAACGAAATTTAAATGCACATTAAATTAAGTGCATGTTGTGTGAAATGTAATTCTTCTTTACTTGACTAATATTTTCCATTTAAAATTCTATTTGTGGCCTGGTGTGGTGGCACATGCCTTTAATCCCAACACTTGGGAGGCATAGGTAGGAGGATCGTTGTGAGGTTGAGGCCACTCTGAGACTACACAGTGAATTCCATATCATATAGGCACTTGTAGTTTATTCTATTCTGCCTTTTCTTTTCCCTGTCTCTCTCCCTCTTTCTCTTGCTCTCTTGTTTTTGTGTGTGTGTGTTTTTTTGTTTGTTTGTTTTTTGATGGTTTCACCATATAATGTAGGTTGGCCTCAGATTCTTGATCCACCTGTCTGAATCTCCTGGGTGTGAGGAGTACAACCATGCCCAACTGTGCCTGACCTTTTAAATGTCTAAGAGCTTTATTAAGGCATATTACAAGTAAAATAAATTTCCTTCCATAAAAGGGCTCTGTACTTTACACTTAATAAATAAAGTGTACTTCACACTTAATGCCTGATTACTGGTTACAAAAATATTTGCCAGTAGGAAGAAGAACCCATGGTGAGTTTGGGTGATACCATTTAAATTATCCTATTCTGAAATATGCATATAAACTTATCATCATTATAATGAAAAGGTCATACATACAGGAAAGGCATCTGCAATTGCTTAGTGTTTATTCCAAACCATTTACTAAACTATAAAATCACTAAATTTTAACAAATTACAAAATGTCATACAATTTTATTTTCTTTTTATCCTGTAGTTACAGAAGTAATTGGGATTAAAGATCAAATCAAATCTCAAAGTTCTTCCACAGATGACCCTATTTGGGCATTTTTCCCCCATACGCATTTCTTTCTAATATCAGGAATTACTGTGCAGAGCATAATGAGGCATGAGATTGTCTGCAATCTCAGCACTGAAGAAGCTGAGAAAGGAGGATGATGAAGTCAAGGGCTATAGGGTCTACATAGTGAGATCCTGTCTCAAAGCAACCAATGACTTAATGAAGATGAGCAATGTCAGAAAAAATCACGAGAATTTTCTTATAGTACTTTAATATCCTGAATAAGATGTCCCATGTCCATGTAGTTTTTCAAATAACTACTTTCCTGTTATTACTAACAGTGAAAATCATTAAGTACCAAGAAACTGATTAGACTTCAAAATCATTAAAACAGTTGTGGTAATTATTCTACAGATTGTATAAGCTATTTAATGTGCTGCCCGTGAAAGCATTTTTGTATTAGGACTAAACATAGAACACATGGAGACTATTCCCCTTCCATTGATGAGAACTCAGTAATCTGACAATACCGACTTCAAGGGAAGATAAGGTATGTGGCCTAGATGCGGAAAGAAGGAATGGGATAAGCAACTTTAAAGTACCTAGTACCCTCTATTATAGTCTCTTGTCCTTCTTAATCATGTTTTCCCCTTCCTAGTCATTTAAAGCCCATCTCACATGTGTCTTCCCTCTGTAACACATTTCCCTGGAGTAGAAGCTTCTTGCCTGATGTTTCATTACATCACATGCTTACTGTAGTCACAGAACATTTCATAAGCATTTGAGTCTCTTGTTCTGGAATGAGTTTCATGTATGTGTATAAAATTTTGCATAATATCTAGATTGCAAACTTGTGATTTAATGAGTACAGCAAATGTTCCAGAAATTCCACTTTCCTCCACATATTAAGTATAATAATGACAAGGCATGCTTCTTCTATTGTTCTATCTTCATTTATATTAAATCCAGTCTTCTAATTAAATATGGAGAGCTGGGACAATGTGGTCTTAGAAATCTTAAAGTTCTATTTTGCTCTTCCCCAAAGTACCAGATCAGAGTACAGTGGTCATGGAGAAAACCTTTGGCAATAAATGCATTATTGCTGCTTAATCATGATGGAGATCTAACATTGTGCGTGAATGAATGTATGACGGAATGAGTGGTTGCATTACCAGAAGTTATCCTACTAGATCACACACATTTTCTTCTAAGAATAATATTAAAGAAGAGAAAATAGTTTTTAAGGAATTATTTACATTAGCATCCCATCATTTTTAAAATATTAAAGAATAATGTAAAACAACAGTTAATAATGCAAAATTATGAATGGTTGATATGCTTAAATATTTCAAGATATCTTTGAACTATATCATACTCTAAAATATTTTCACTTATGATATTTAACAAAGACATATAAGCTTGGAATATTGTTGATGTATCATACTTACATTTATAAGTGAAGCAATTTTCATATCTGGAAATTAATACATTAAAGTATTTTTTTAAATCAAAATTCATTAAATTCTTCACTTTATGTTCTACATAGTCTCAAGCTTGGAATATTTAAGTCAAACAATAAAACATGTGTACCAAAAAATTTATCTCATTGAAATCTTTCAATTCCATTGTCTTTTCTTTCTTTAGGAAAAAAAATCATTTGTAATATATCTGGAAATTTTTCATGACATTTCATGAATAACTTCATAATGGTAACCACACCTTTCAGACAAGGAAGAAGTCTTTGTGAAGTCAGAAAGCTTAAGGCCACAAAGTTGACAAAAGCAAAAGTGAGGACAAAGACTCAAATATGTATAGTAACTGTAACCAATAATAAAGTGACAACATAGTCAAAGAATCTGGATGCAAATCTTCTCTGCCACATCAGTTTTATCCTCATGGAAGTCATATTCTCTCTCTCTCTTTCTTTCTCTCTCTCTCTCCCTCTCTCTTTCTATTTCTCATTTAAATATTTGTTAAAATAAGACAAATATAGAAAATACTGCATGGGTTGGGTGCATTTTGAGTGAATAAAACACCATATTACACACTTTTCCAAGGAAAGGAGTAAAGCATGGATTTTGGAAGGAGACTAACAGGAGTCTTTCCAAGTCTAGGAGAAAGAAATAAGAAAACAAAACAACAATACAAAACAAAACAAAACAAAAACAACCTCCAATGCAGGCTTAGCTACATTGTGTGCTCTTGTTTTCAAATTTCCTAGGCTTCCTATTTCTCTCAGGCTTTTTATATCTCCCAGCTGTGATCCTGTGATTTCTTTTGGAGAATGTGATGGAATTCTCAGTGGTATTTCAATTCTCTCACTTAAGTATTTCCATCTTTTTTTTTTTTTTTTTTTGGTATGCCTTTTTGTCTGTTTTATTCATGGCTTTGCTTTTCTTTTCATTTCTGGGATAGTCTGTTGAGTTATTTTATTATTAGTTTGCCAAAATATTGCCACTAAAATTATACTCATTCAAAAATGTGCATAACTATTTTATCATGAAACAAGCTTATTTTTCCTCAATAAGTGGTCAAGAATGGCAATGTAAATATTTATGCATGGCCCATAAAAGAGTTACATTTAAATAAATTATATTTTAAAAGTCCAAGCCTAGCTGAAAGCACAGAGGAATTGGGGAGATGAGCAAGAATGCAGCTCCCAAACTGAGCCTGACAATCAGTGCCAGGGTGAAGGAGACAGATGCTGAGGACATTCAACACCTACCAAGCAGAGGTCCAGAGGATCCTAAGAGCTCATCATTGAAGTAGACTTAAAACTCACCCAACACGCTCTGGGAGCAGAAGAGGGGGCGGAACGATTGCAAGAGCCACAGGTTGGGACAGAGGCATTACCTCGCCCCAATAACTGACTGCTACACCTAAAATACATAACCCTCAACCCCACGGAGAAAGCATGAAACCCCACTAAGGAGTGTCCCCAGAAGAATGGGATAATGTCGAGGGAAAGGATGGTACCAACACAGGATTTATCCATACTAAGTATGACTGTAATTAAAAAACAAATCCAAGCCTAATGAGAGCAAAGGATAATATTCACATTCATGAGTGATAATATGCAGACACATAGTATGGTTAAATATGTTTCATATGGGATGTAGGTAATGTTTTTATATTAATTATAGGAATGCATCTAGTTTTAGTAAGGTAAGAACTACACCAGAATAGTGGAATCCTACTCCACAAGTTTAGAAATGATGTTTCTAGGGACAGGGAGAATTGTGAGAAAGGAAATAAAATGAAAGTCACTGGTGATCTCTAAACTAATGGCCAAAGGGTGATGAAAATAAATCTCAGGAAAATTATTTATAAGTAATCAAGGGGAGAAGAGGAGTTCCAAAAATCAGGTAGAAAGCATTAAAGGCTAATTTGCATTAATGGTGGAGATTGGCTGGGGGATGCAAGCAGTTTTTATCTACCCTTGTAAGCTTTAGTAAGAAGAGTGGATTTCAAACTATGAACAAAATAAATTGATTTGACAACAAGGTTACTTCTGGGCTATACCAAATGATTAGCTATGACTCTTTATGTTTATTATTGTTATTATCATAATTGTTATTGTTAACAACATTTCATATGGGTGCATAATGTGCTGGTATCCTCTCTCCCTCGTCCCTGCCCCCACTCTGTTAGGGACCCTCCTTAGTGGGGTTGCAGGTATTTCCCATGGGATTGTGGCTTATGAGAGTAGCAGTGAGTTTTTTGGGGGGGCAGGGAATGCCTCTGGGCATGATGTCTCAACCTGTGGCTCTTACAATCTTTCCGATCCCTCTTCTACAAAATTCCCTGACCTGTGATGGGTGAGTTTAAGTCTACTTGAGTGATGAGCTCTTATGAGCCTCTGGATCTCTGCTTTGGTAAGTGCTGAGTATCCTCAGGATCTGTCTCCTACATGCTGGCACTGATTATCAAGTTCAGCATGGAAGTAGCACTCTTGATCATCTCCCCAATTCCTCTGAGTTTCAGCCATGGCTTGGCTGACATGTGTGGGATAGTTTATCTCTTCTGGTCTTGCTACCTTCTGAAAAAAAAGAACAGATTCTCCAATAGAGACTGAAGTCAGCACAATTTAAATGTGATAACCATTATTTACTTATGGAAAATTTGATGTATGTAACTCCTTTGTATCCAAAGACTAGTGAGAAATTGTCCCTGGAGAACATAAACTTTGTCTCCATAGCATTCTGATCTGGTTCCCAATTCCAGATATGGGTTCCTTTACACTGAATGGATCTCTTAACCAATTAGAAAGGTATTGGTTACCCACTGAAACTGTGTTCCACTGTTGCCCTGGAATGTATATCCTGTCAGGGTGTTTGCATCTGAGTAGCTTAGACCTCTGGTTGCTCTGACCGTTGGCCATTTTCCCCCAGTAGCTCATGTAACACTTTGCAGCACTAGACAGACTGACTGTCTGGGGTCTGGCTGTCTTCTGAATTCCAGCAAGGTCTCTCCAAGCTCTGTGTCAGCACCATATGGTGTCTGCAGCAGTAGGCTCTTAGCTTTTGCCTCAGGCAGGTAATCAAGTGCTTTGACAGAAAGCCTTCTTGAGTTGGGGACCTCATATATCTATCTCAATCAAGCTGTGACCTCTGACTCATCCCCATCATAGAAGTGCTTGGCTTTGCCAATGGATGGAGAGAACAGAGCTATATTTAGCAGCCATCACTGGTGGATCTAAGGGAATGAAATTAAAACAAAGATTCTTAATCTTGACTACAAACTAGAATCTTTTGGTGAGTTTTCAAAATTCCAGGTATTCAGGCCTTAACTAAAATCAATTAAATCAGATTACCTAGACTTGAGTCAGAGACATTTGTAGTTTCACAGTATTATCCTTACCCTATATAGCCAGGGGTTGGAATCACAACAGTAAAGGTTGGCAATTCTCACAAGATTACTAGAGGGATCTAATTAGATAATCTACTTCTAAAACTTGTGTCTGTTGTTGGCAGTAAAGCAATGTGGAATGGTTTATTTCTCACATAGGATGTTTTATTTTGCATGAGGACAAATACCTGTATGAAACATGGTTAGAAAGCTGACTTAGAATACTCTAGAGGCTCTCTATATCATGCAGCAAAGACCAATTATTTTAAGAATGGTCACCCATATTTCTATGCAAGGTAAAAAAGAAGGCTCTTTTCTAGATGATAATTAAAGAAATTACTATCAATTTTATACTGAAGTTTTGAAAATAATGTGTCTATGGAAGTAAAAAGCCATGTGAAATTTCATATAAAAGAGGCAGAGTCACAGTTAACAAACATGGATCTATTGTCTGGATTAACAAAATTCCTAAGAACCAGAGTTTTCTTGGGCAATTGAATTTCAAGTGCTATTCAAACACCTTGTTCTTCTTTCAAGAACTATAGTGAGTGGTTAAATAGCACTATAAATTTAATCATAATTCAAAACTTAAAATAATTTTATATTCATTTATAAAATCCCTAAGTCATTTCAATATTCCACTTGATAGAAAATTTGGTAATAACATTACAGCAGAGAGAAAATTTTACTCAGTGAAAATAAAAATTCATTACAGAAATGTCTTTTATGTTTTCCATTTACAATTATAGATGGAAAATATACATGATTAGGTAGACAGACAGACAAGCAGTATTTTTATCAAAGTTCAACAAGTAATACATATAGTTTTTCCTACAGAATTTATGTATAATTAAAACTGAAATTTTAGAATAAGTTAAAGTAAGCCAAAATTAATGTAGCATTCTTTTTATTCTTTTGTTCTTTTGTATGATTTTATAACCTCATCCTCTCATGTGCTGGGATTACAGTTCCGTGTCACTACACATGGCTTGACAAGCATTCTTATGATGATAAACATTGAAAGGAATATAAACATTTTGTCCCAACTCTTCTTTGCTTTGCCATAACAGGAAAGAGTGGCTGAGCCTCCTTCCTTTGGAGCTAATTAAATTAAGAATAGAAATGAAGGTAGGAGCTATACAGTAACATGAGATCCAAGGAGATGAAGACAGAAGTATCTCTCTAATAAACGGAGGTTTTTGGGGACCAACTATGTGGCAGACAGTGAGGAAGGTCTTTTCCTAGAATGTGTCAAAGTGGTGGGAAGCTAGTGAATACAGCAGTGAATGTAATGAAACACCATTAAAATATGATAGATTGCTGTACGCTGTGCTGGGCAAGTAATCTAGAAAGGCATGACAAAACTTATAGGCATGAGATTTCCAAAGACCTGAAAATCTAGAAGTATTTTTCGAAAAGAGGATGTGGGACGGATATTATGTATTCCATGGCAGGCCTGTTGGCAGTCTGATTTAGTGTTTTTTGTGGTCTCTGGGTTTCTGATTTCAGGGAATATTGTGGAAGAGGGAACAGAAGATTGTAAGAGCCACAGATCGAGTAGGAATACCCTGAGGCTCTGTCGTCTGCTACATCATAGGAATTGACTGAGGTCTTCATGACCCTACAGTGATTACCATAACCCCACTGAGTAGGGCACACAGGGTAATGAGGGTTGGAGCGAGTGGATAATACTATATAACCTATTAATATCTTCTATCATCTATCTACTATCTATATAATTTAAATTGCTTATTAGATTTGAGGGCTTGGAGATGCTAGGGTTGTTCATATCAGCCAATAGGTATTGAGCATCAAAATTAATTTTAACCATCTGTGACTAAAAGGACAGAGGGCCTAGAGGGACAGGACATGATCAGAAATAACTTTAAAACTGACTCTTACCTTGTAGGCTAACAATCTCTTTTTCTTTCTGCAAGAGATTAAGGTGGGAAAGAAATGGACAAACAAGGTTCTTCATATCAATTTTATTACCAAAGAAGACTGTGTAGAAAAGCAGAAAAAAATATTCTGTATACTTGGTAATGAACATTATTGTTTCAAGAAAGATAGTGACCAGGATGGATTTTAGATAATTTTTAGTGAAATTATGATGTCAACTTCAAATTCATGTGGAGCAAAACATCCTAACATGTGTATCATTCCCTACGAAGAGGAAGACCATAAAACACAAGAGAGTCTATTGCAAACTGTTTACAATTACTATCCAAAATTAGTAGCATGTATTTGTAGTGAAAATAATCTGGAATGTAATGTGAAAAAGAACTGTAGGGGAAAAGGACACAAGTATTAGGAAGGTGTTTATTATCCAAATATATTTTATCTCAACGTTCATAATAATTTAGTACATTCACATAGTAGTTTAAAAAATGTTTAATGCTTAGTCTACACAGGCAACAGAGACAAACATGTTAAGAAAGATCAAGCATTTGTTATAAAGCAGCTCAGGAACAATTGCATCCCTTAAGAGAAATAAGTAAGGAGAATGAGCCACAGAAAAGAAAGCTGAGTCACAGGCCTAAAGGGGCCAAAAAGGTTTGTTTGGAGGAAGGGAGTCCCACAGGAGGGACTAAGAACGTATCACCAGGTGAATAAGAAAGAAAAGGAATTTCAGGCCCTCTGAAGGTACTGATGTTAGAAGGGTATCACAAGGATTGACATAATTGAGGGGTTTGGAGAAGAGGTGTTTGGGCCTACTATAAATGTCTTTTAAGTCTTGTTCAAGAGTTCCAACTTTATACTATACAGCAAAGGGAATAATCAGGTGACAATGAAAATAAAATGGCTGATGTATTTTAAGATGCTGAGGTGAAACTGAGAGGCTATATTCTCAGGGTAAAGAATTTAGTAGTGCAGATGTGTAAGAAACTGTTAGTAAATCCAATGGAGAGAAGGCAAGAGCAGACACTTAGGAGTAGTAACACAGAGTTGAACCCCGGCATAACAGATGCTATCTATAAATATCTACTAAGTCCATAAACCCTCCTTGCCCATAATGATGGATTAGGTACCCTGAACTGAATGACAGGAATTCCACTCATAACCTGCACTGAATTTAATTGAATTGGCCAAGCCTTTTCATGTCTGGAATTTTGCTTAGGGATATCAAAGACCTCCATGTTGTCCTTTCTAACTTCATCTTCAATTCTTTGTTCTATAGTGATTATAAAAAGGAAATGTACATATGAAAATGTAGGAAATTATTTTATAGAATGGTTGAAAGAATCAGAACAGCTAAAACTAAGAGGTGCGTAGACCTAGAACAGCAGGTGTTTATAAATGAAAATTCATGGTAGACAAGCTGAGTTCCTTCCTTTGATAAATTCTCAAAATTAATGGATAGAATGGAAAATGATAAATTTAGGCATTAGCAAAACATCTGATACTGTGTCTGATGATATTTTACTTGCAAATTTGTTTTAAATGAGCTTAGATGACATGAAAATCAGTCAGATTAGAATTGAGGAAAAGCTTATAAACAAAAAGCAACAAATGCTAACTCTGGTCTTATTTAAATTATTTTTAAGGATCTGGAATGGAGACGTAAATGGCATATTAAAAACAAGTGTTCATATGAGGTTGGTTGGGTGCTGATAGATGACATGATGTGTAGCTGTGTGGCCTGGGACACGTGACTCAACTCTGTGTACTTCTTATCCCAGGTCTGTAGGTGTCCATACTTCTTTCTATCCACTCCTAAAATTTTCTTTGCTAATTCACTTTTTCTTCTTTCAAGCAGTTCACTGATATTTGTTTTATCTAAGGACCCTTTTATATGAATCTTCTTTTAAGGTTTCTCTATATTCTGGGCAATTAGCATGATTAACTAACATAGCTTCTCTCTTTAGGGTCACACATCATCTTATATAATAGCCCAAACTGGTTTCTTCTCTCTTATGTCCAGAAGTGACTTATTGAAAGACCAGCAATTGCCTACTACTCACTGGTCACACCAAAAGAAACACCTTGAGGTGGGCTTTGAAGTAAATACTGTATGCTTTTCTACAGGAAAAAATGTGGATGGCATCTCACATTTTATCCCTTATATTGAATGATAATTAAATTGATTATGATATTGTCACTTTTCCCAATTCAGGGAGATGATCAACATCTAATAATGTGAAACATAAAAATATCTCAATGAATTTTGTTTTACTTAACAAAGGCTCTCCATATGTATAGACTCATGTATTGACTCACAAAAGTCTATAACCATGTTGAATAAAAGACAATGTAGATGATACTATTTGCAATTGATATCAAGGAAAATAAGTCAATGACCTACCAGAGTAAATCTGGTGGTTTCTCATACTGCATTACCATATACATTGATTTAGAATACTTATATAATATTATAAAATCATGTTTCTGGGCATTTGATAATATCAGTAAGCTATCTGAAGCTAGTTTGTAAATTATTACAATAACATTTTACTACTATCTTGTAGTAATTATGTTTTAAAAATATATAGGGCTGGAGGGATGACTTAGTGGTTAAGGTGCTTGACTGTAAAGCCAAAGGACCCATGTTCAATTCCCCATGTAATCCAGATGCACAAGGTGGTACATGTATCTGGAGTTCATTTGCAGTATCTGGTGGCCCTGGCATGCCCATTCCTCTCTCTCTCTCTCTGTGTGTGTGTGTGTGTTTATGAGTGTGTGCATGTGTTTGTGTGTCTGCATCTTTCTTTCTCTCAAATAAATAAAAAATAAATAAATTTTTAAATTAAAGATAACATTAAAAGTTTAAGAGAATATGGTATCCAAACACTGGGATGATAAGAAGCTTGGAAATCAGGTGCATGTAACACACTGGGATAGGAGAGTCTTTAAACTTATAATTTCCAATAGTATATGAATGTCAATGATAAATTATATATTATAGGCAAACTTCCATCTAGATATATAACTTCTTCATCAAGTACAGAAAAGATTGGGATATTCCATTAAAACTGCTCTCTGATGGCATTTCAGCATGGCTTCCAATGTTCTAATGATATATGACTCCATTCTTATTCTATACTCTCTCTCCTGAAACTTATGTATTTTATCCTCCAGTTGGAGTGAAATGACATTGTGAAAATGCTATCAGCATGGAAGCTGCTTTATGAGACATGACATCAGGGACAACATCTGTCAAGTTCTTTGCTCTATCTTGCAACTAAAGACATCACTTATAATTCAAACAGTGCATTTCCTTACATTTTACAAAGAGGTCTTGATTTCCATTTAAATTTTAAGGCTTTTCAGTGTCAGTGAATAATTTCTAATGGAAATACTTCATTCACAGACCTCTAGTGCATTATAAAAAATTACAACTGAGACTGGGAAATTATGTAGATAAATTATATCCATAAAATATTAATTATTTTCCACCTGTTTAGTTTTTCCTATAATAGTGAACAATAGATAGTAATTGAAACAGTATCCTTATAGAAAAAAGGAAAAAATTAAAATTTAACATTACACTATTGTAAAAATAATCAATTCTGAAAATCATGGCTATTAGACTGTGATGATATGTATCTCACATAATTCCTCCCTAAAGCAAGGTATTGGCATATACAATGAAAGTTCACAAATCAAAGTATGCTTAAAGAGTTGCATAATTTGTTTTGAAGATATCACTCACTGAGCCATCGTTTTTGACCCTCAGTGTTTACCCTTCAACTGCAAAGACCTCAGAGTTGTAATCTGACAAGTTGCAATATTTTACTGATTTATGATATAAAGAGTATCCATGGATGAAGTAAAATGGTGCTCCTTTTGAAGTAAATGCTTCTTCTATAATTTCTCATTTATATTGTAGAAGTTTTCTCTCATTAAAAAGTCATTCATTTTACCTTTACCAAGATAATACTGCTAGCTTGGCATTTAAAAAGTGATGTACTTGAGTCTTCAGCTCTTAGGGCTCTCTGGCTTTGCAAGCCCTTGAACACTGCATGAGCCAAGTACTCAATACAGTCCTTCCATCCTTAAATCTAACGAGTTAAGATCCTGGCAGCATTCTAGCCTTCAGAGTCCCCACCAAAAATGGATAAGCTTTGTTTTGTATCCAGCATCCCAAAGGTCCAAACTCTTTCACATTCTGTCTACAAACCATTTCCAAAAGCCTGGCTAGGTTTGGGAAGGAATGACCCCCCCACCCCTTGCTATTAATCTTCTTTATCAATTACTTTTTCATTGCTGTAAGCAAATATTTGACCAGAAGTAATTTAAAGAAGAAAAGAGTTGATTTTGGCTTGACTCACTTCTTCCCATGAAGCTCTACCTTCTTACGAAGGTCCCTCCCAAAGCCAAACAGTGCCACCAGTTGGGGGACCACATTAAGTTATGGGGGACATTTTACATTCACACCCTAGAGCAACTTTTAGTAGCTAGTTATTTGAATATGATACTATCTTATTCATTCCTGTAGGTAATATGTGGTCTACTTAGTTTAAAAAAAAATCCATCTAACTCTATTATCTGTTGTGTTACAAAATAGTGTTAGATTCAATCATTTTAAAAATATTTAGAAAGTCACCATGAAGGAGAAAAAAGTCATTAGTTGCCTTTCTCTCTGGGTCTGTCCCAGGTATCCTGTGAGTAAAGTGCCCTTACACTGCTCATTACGTTTAGGAAAGGTATCTCATATCTATACTTAGATACAGTGCTGATTCTAATCTGCAAGTTCTATTATAGACCTTTAAGTTAAAAAAAAAAAAGTGAGATAGAGAAAAGAAAAAAAGTGCTGATGAAGGCCATAAAAATAAATGAGGCTTCTTGCTCCTTGACATCTTTAACACTTTGCCAGCTTCCTGAGTGAGCAGCATGGGCAGACAATAGCTAAAAGATTGTGCATAAGATAATGAGAAATATAAATGCATCCTCAGATGCAGCCAACAGGAACTGCTGTTAACATTCATTATCCAGCATCTTGAATGCTCCCAAGATCATATTAATTTTTAGAATGAGCTTAGAGGTGTGAAAGAAAGCTGAGGTTTGCTTATAACTTTGTTGACCATCACTTTGAATACTAAGTAAGGGGTCAAATGTAATATGACTTTGATACTATATTTCTTCTCATGGCAGTAATGCCAGCAGGCAGTATTGCATCAGCATGTATCCTTAAAATCATTAGAGGAATGTGAAAGAAAACACAGGGATATGCACATAAGCCAAATACTACCTAGAAATTCTGGCAAAAAAAAAAAAAAAAAAACAATGTGAAACCTATAGGCTGTAATAATTTTCTATTCTTCACAGGCTCCTAAGGGGTTCTTTTGTTGTTATTGTGTGTGTGTGTGTGTGTGTGTGTGTGTGTGTGTGTGTGTGTGTGTGTTTATGCTTGTGTGTTACCCTGGTAGAACTTCAAGCATTCTAGGCAAGTGATATCCTACTAAGTAACATTCCTGGCCCTTGTCCTAAGCTATGTAAAGATAGGATATATTCTTGTGTTAAGAAACTTAGAAATCTATGTTGATTGTACTCATCATACCAAGGTTTCCATTCAAATAAGAAAACATAAAAAAAGAAAATCTAAATTGAAAACATAAAACATTTACTTTAATCATTTTCTTAGGCCTTAAGTCTTTAAAATACATTTTTACCATAAATGACACATCCCATAATCCACTTAGTATGAAAATTTTGCTGCTTCTTTCTAATTCTTCCTAATACAAGCGAAATAATTCAAATTCTAGAAACCTTTAATTACTTTTTAGCATTTCTTGAAGAATTTATATTGTATGTTAGATACCAGACATGGAAGACTAAAATACTGTCAGAGGACGAAGACTAAGCTCACTTACCTGGATAAAATATAATGACAATATATTTATTTAGAAAACATATTTGTAAAAATGTCTCAAGTCCCCAAGACAATTTCAGGTTCACCCATGCATTTCAAAACCTCTCTCTCTCTCTCTCTCTCTCTCTCTCTATATATATATATATATATATATATATATATATTTATATTTATATATTGTCATGTATATTCATATATTCTCATATATACAGTTTGTAGTATAACTATCCCTCTCCCCAGGTCTCCATTTCCTTGTTGCCCCTCCTCAGCAGAGTATTGGTATTCACTGTTGGGTATATGGACCTCTATCTCTTGGGGTAGCTGTGCCTCAGGGTATTGCTACCTACCTGTGACTCTTACAATCTTCTCACCCCCTTTTCTGCAGTAATCCATGAGCCTTGGCAGGTGTGTTAACAGCTGGTGTTCACATCTCTGTAACCTCTTTTTCTCTGTTATGATATGTTTTGGTTCACCACATTGTTTGTTGCTACTTCCCTGGAGGTGGTTGTCTGGCAGTTTCCTATGTACCCTGGTAAAGTTAGTAGAATTAGCACATGTCATGGGAGAGCTGTCAAATTGCTTTTCTTGTGTTGATCACTCTTGGATCATTCCAATATTGTCTTATAAATCAAACAGATTCTCTGACCAATCATTTGACTGCAACTCTATTCTCTAAATACAGAGATAATGTAGCATTGGACTTTCCCATTCTCTTGTGGGTACTGGTAATAGTGGTAATAGTGTGGGGCTGCAGGCACTGTTGTCTTGCGATAGACTATCTAACAAAATATATCTTTAAAAATTCAACTATTTTGGGCTGGAGAGATGGCTTAGCGGTTAAGACATTTGCCTGCAAAGCCAAAGGATCCCAGTTCAATTCTTTAGGACCCACGTAAGCCAGATGCATGAGAGGCGCATGCATCTGGAGTTCGTTTGCAGTGGCTAGAGGCCCTGGCACACCCATTCTCTCTCTCTCTCTGTCTGCCTCTCTTCTATCTCTCTATCTCTCTACTTGCAAATAAATAAATAAAAATTAAAAAAATTCAACTATTTTTATCTGAATCAATATATTAAATAAGTTTGACAAAATGTGAACCAGTGAAACTCAAATTTATATTGGAATGCAAAATTATTTTATGGTTATGTAATAATGTACTGTGTTCTACTTTAAAGGAATTAAAAATAGTTACTTTATAAATGTTAATATTTCTGAATGGAAAATAGTTATAGATGTCACCATGTAAATAAATCTCTTTGAGATCTTCAGTAATTTTAAGTTTGTAAAATTATACTGAGAACTATTGACTTAGACCCCAAAAATAATAACACCAAAGCAGAACTGTGGACAAATAAGAATTATGGAAACATAGCCCCTAATATAAATACTGATGTGAAGACAGGAAAACAAAGACTGGCTTTTTACTCAAACTGAATTTCCAGAAATCTTTATTCGTCTGTTCAAATAGTCCCCTTGTTTTAATTCCAAACACTTCCAACTCCTTAATAAATTCCTTGTTGCCAAGTCTTTGAATGTACTATCAGAGTATAAAAGCCACAGATTATGATTTAAGGTACAATTGTCCGAGTAAACCACAGTTTCATTTCAGGAAGCATATACAATTTTTTTTGCACATGCTGAGAGGAACAGGATAAAGGCACAGCACCCAGCCAATGAAGCCACCTAACTGCTGGGCATCCAGCCTAAACTATTTTCTTTTCCACATAGTCAGTTTTGAAGTCATAAACATATAATTGAATTTACCCAACACTACTTGAGAAAGTAGATAGTATTAACCATTTTATAGTAGTAACAAGCCAAAAGATATAACTTATTTTGTATAATTTTATAAACTAGTTGTATGGGGAGCCCAGTTTTGAAATATCTTTGTTTCTTAGCAGCCCAAACTTGCATGTTAGTAAAATAACATGATATGATTATTTAAATATATATGTGTCTTCTACATAGCTACTTTTTAGCATCTGATCAGAATCAGGATCCCAAATATTCCTTATTGATAACTTCTAGAGTCCTTCATCACCATTTCTAACTTTTAGCTTACACAGTCCATCTTTTCCATGTCTAGATATTATTAAATGTTAAATCTCAAAATGACTGGACCAGACTCCTAGGAAGGGCATCTCCTTGTATTCAACATTTGCCTTTGTATACTAAACCTTCCAACAGACCAAGGCAAAACATTGCATGCTGTGGTAATTTGACTGTGCCAATGTAAATGGATGCTCCATAGACTCAGTTGTAAATTTGAGTTTACAACTTCAATCCCTTTTAGGCAGATTCCTGTTATAAGGGTGTGTGCTATTGGAAGTGAATCTTAGAATCTTACCCTTAAGGGTAAGGAGTTGAGCTCAAAGGAGTGGAGACAGCAGTTTGAACTCTGCTGGTTTGCAGTTGCTATCTATTTGTGTTCGCCTGTTGCAGTTGTTTCTCTGTGCTTGGATATATGATAATAAGCAGCTTCTTTTTCCACCAATGCAATTTCCCTTGGATTTTTAAGCTAAAATAAATTACTCCCTCCCAGAACTTGTGTCTGGTTGTTTATCCCAACAACTTGGAGCTGACTGCAACATATTCTATTACAAACATAGCAACAACAAAGGCCAAAGAAGTTATAGAGAGGGTCTGAATGTACAGTGGAATTGATGGCATACCTGGAGATTACTTGATTGCTTGCAGACCAACCTGTATGTGAAAAGGAAAGGTGGAATGGAAAACTCATGCTATGCTAGGTTTACTTTTAAAAATCACATATATGGGGTGATGTATAGAGTTCTTACAAGATGAAGAGAGCTCTACTAATAAAAAATGTTAGAAAAACAGCATAGTTGAAAATTCAACACTTAGAATTAAGTAGTGGAATTACTTGATCTTAAGGAAATTACTTATTTATCTAAATATGTTTCCTTGTTCAAACAGTGAGAACATATGACTTTTGTTGAGATATCATCAAGTCAACATGATATCATTCAGTCAGTCAAGAAATATATAGGATTTCTGTTAATTACTATGTAACATCAATTGACTTGACCCATGTTTGTGCAATTATAGTAATATAATAATGATAGTTGATACAATTGATCAATTCTTTTATAGGAAATAACATGTTTAATCTTAATACACGTGATTTAGGTTACCATAGTATCCTTATATTGTCTTTTGCTCTAATCATAATTTATGTACTTCACACAGTCATGATTATTTTTTATGTGCATGTATATTTTGTACTTACTATTAGCCAAGTGATATGTTGTGTACTGGAAATATATACAATAGGACATAATATTGTCATGGTTCTGAGACTTATAAATTACACAGCTGAGTGAGGTGGGGTAACCATGAGCATATTCCTTCATAATCCAATGTGAATGCAGTATACTGGGGACTCAGAAATGCTTCCCACAATGCTGAGTTCTAAAGATAAATGGGGCAAGAGAAATGAAGAAATCAATCAGAAGAGCTCAGAGTCATAGAAATGAGTGACATACTGGTCTGTAGAGGAAGGATTCTGGAGAGGACAATAGGTTATGAACCATGGGGATCTCATAAGTCATGCTCAAGTCAGAGGGATTTAGAATACTCTTGGAAGCATTCGAAGCATGTTAAGAGACTTGAAAAGTTCATCATCTTGCAAGATAATTGGTTGTGGTATACAGGATTATAAAGTATAAATGTGTATATTATGATTATTATTGAATTTATTTAGAATATTAGGAATGGTAATCCACTGAAGAAAAATAAAAGTGTCCAAAATACTGTATCTTTGACAGAAGCCATATGAAGAAAGGGTAATTTCTTCTTGTCAAAAAATTGTTTTTCAGAATAGGGACAAAATAACAAGAAAACATCTAGTATCACATAATTTAACTCACATTTATACCTTTCCTATGCTACTATACAATGTATCTGAATAGAGTAGGCTTGAAGCAATAACTAATAAAGAAAACAAATTATAAGATAACAAACCAAAGAGGAAAGGTGAAATCTTTTATCAAGGAAATGGAAGGAAGATGAATTGTGTATTAGATTTTTTTAATCAACACAGAACACTGAAATTAAAAGTGAACAATAAAACACTAGAAATGAAGCATTACTTTCATGGGAAAGTATTAATGTCCACCAGGTGCTATGCTATGAATATTGAAATGAAGTCTGCTTCCATATCTTCAGTGCTTTTACATCAAAGACCATTTTTAGGAAGATCATTTTTACATCATCTCACATTTGAAGCTTCTGTTTTCACATCTATCTATCTATCTATCTATCTATCTATCTATCTAGATGGATATAGATATATATCTGATATAACTGAACATTGCATTTTAAAAATTAAATACTTTGATGTGAGCATGGTTGTGCCATGAACTGGATAACTGGATTGCTAATATGATATTTTCTCTTTTAAGTACAAAACTGATAACAAATGAATATCATATATATATATATTTTATTTCATTTTGAACATTTCTTAGGTATATTTTAATATATGTACAATAAATAGGAGTTTAGCAATAAAGCTGAGTTTTTGCACTTCTAATAAATCCTTTCCTTCATCAATAGCATGCATTCCTGTCCAGCTGATAATTTAATGCATTATTTTTTACATGTGACCAATTAATTAACTTGGTTGCAGCACTTTGAAATCTGTCACTGAAGTTAATTTGGCATATAATGTTATCATATACATTATAACTCATGCATGCATATAGTACATCAAGGCTGGGGAGATCATTCAGTCAGTTATGTGCTTCCCTGGAAAGCATGTGATCCTGACTTTGGCTCTGGAACTAATGTTAAAATGTGGGTGTGTTCACTCATATTTGTAAGTCTAGAGACATATTAGTCCATGGTCTGAATGGTTAGCCAATCTAGCCTAATTGTTGAACTCTAGGCCAATGAGAGATCCTATCTCAATAAAGGCAGATAGCATCACATGATTGACTTCCAAGGTTGTCCTCTGGTCTTTACACATACACACATGTGCTCTTGCTCATACATGCTCACTCCCACCCATGAAGATGCAAACTTTTACATAAAGATATATATTATATATGTTATGTTCAATTCTACTTTATTGCCTATTTTAGTGATAAACCACTGATCTCATAACATGCTGAAGCTCACTAGTATCTATGGATTAAGGAGAGTGTAGAATAGTGGACTCTCACCTACCCAGACACATTGGAGTTGATCTATCCATTTTGCTTTCAGGCTTTGCTTCACCTTGTTCTTAAATGGAAAAATCTATATATCAAACATTGCAAATATGAAAGGCTAATGAAATAGATAGCAATCATTTGATCACTTGGTGTTGCAGACAGCTTCAGGTTGGCTGAGATGAACTTCCAGACCAGGCACAGTTATGGAGGAAGGGATATTTATTGAAACTTACAGATCCAGGGGAAGTTCCATAAAGGCAGGAGAAGTGGCCTGCTCTCCACAGGGCCAAACAGAGAGAGAGAGAAAAACCAACCAGCCAGCCACCACAGCACACAGAGCAAAACTACAGCCAAAAGGTCACACAGTACACTTCAGGAACTCCTGCTAGGCACATTTGCAGATCTTTACAATGGAATCTCAAACTCACACCTTAAGACTGGGGCCCCCAGTGACATTGCCTCTAGCAAGGTGATTGCAGATGCAAACTATAACACTGAATATATTGGGGGACATATATTCAAACTACCACATTCTGCCCCTGGCCCCCAATAGATTTATAACTATCACACATTGTAAATTGTACTCAGTCCAATTTCAAAGGTTCTCACAGTCTTGATCAACTTAAGATAGTGAGTCCTGTAAAATCAAACAAGTTAAATACTTTCAACATGTAAAGGCACAGAGTAAACATTTTTAACTGGTATAAGGCATAGCAAGGAGAAACTAAAACAATGCAAACTCAACCACCATCAGCAGTCATCAAACTTCTGCAGTTCAAGTTCAATATAACCAGAGACTAACAGTCTCCAGGTTTTCCAATTCCACCCCTCCAGCTGGGCAGAGTCGCCAGGGAAAACTTTCATCCCATGCCAACACTGCACTCCATGGTAGCCCTTTTGCACAGTCCTGGTATATCCAAAACATCTTCAGGACTCCATGCAAACCACGGTCCATCTTCCAAAAGGCTCTTCCAGCCTATTCCTCAGGGACTTCATGCCCTGCCTCATGCCACATCTCAGCAGCGGCTCCTGGAACCGTGTGCAATTCATGACCATTCTATGCATTTTTCATATTTCCAAAACTAATACCAGGTGTGTAGGACACAGCCATATTCTTAATCCAGGGACAAAATAAATCATAGCCTTGAAAAGCAGGTTCCTTCTCCAGTCAACTCTTTCCAAGAATTTGCATTTTTAACAGTCTTTCCTCAGGCATCCTCTCCATTGTTTTAATGTAAATCAAGTCAGACCACCTTCCTTCCACCTTCCTTAAGATTGCTAATGCGTTGACAATAGCAGCTCCAGTAACCTAAAACCAGTCTCAGTGCCTCTGCTTTTAACTTGCTTGAGGTTTTCCAACTTAAAATCTTAAAATCTCAGTCCGATATCTTCAGCAAAGCACATCAGTCCATTACAAATTTAACCTTGATTAAACTTTCTGGGCCTGGATAGCAGAACGTAGCCATCCCTTATGCCAACAAAGTCCTCTGCAGTCTTTCCTTCCCCTTAGAAAGCTCATAAGCCAAGCCTCGAAGTTCAATACAGTCTTCACTTAGCATTCTCAAACTCTCATCAGAATAGTCCATAAAATTTGGCTTACCACTCCAGAAGGCATCTTCAGTTGCAAGCACCAAGTCCATGCCCATTCCTCCAAAACAAAGGTTGCAAAAGACGAACATCCACATGGTAAGGTTCATCTCACCCCACACTCCTCTGTACCACTTTACTGTTGCAGACAGCTTCAGATTCACTGAGATGAACTTCCAGACCAGGCACAGTTATGGAGGAAGGGATATTTATTGAAGCTTACAGATCCAGGGGAAGTTCCATAAAGGCAGGAGAAGCGGCCTGCCCTCCACAGGGCCAAACACAGCCATATTCTTAATCCAGGGACAAAATAAATCATAGCTTTGAAAAGCAGGTTCCTTCTTCAGTCAGCTCTTTCCAAGAATTTGCATTTTTAACAGTCTTTCCTCAGGCATCCTCTCCATTGTTTTAATGTAAATCAAGCTGGCCACCTTCCTTCCATCTTCCTTAAGATTGCTAATGCGTTGACAATAGCAGCTCCAGTAACATAAAACCAGTCTCAGTGCCTCTGCTTTTAACTTGCTTGAGGTTTTCCAACTTAAAATCTTAAAATCTCAGTCCGATATCTTCAGCCAAGCATATCAGTCCATTACAAATTTAACCTTGATCGAACTTTCTGGGCCTGGATAGCAGAACGTAGCCATCCCTTATGCCAGTAGCCCAGTTCCAACAAAGTCCTCTGCAGTCTTTCCTTCCCCTTAGAAATCTCATAAGCCAAGCCTCAAAGTAAAATCATATATCCAGTGCATTTTAAAAATTGAACTTCAGACCAGGCAGGGCCAAACAGAGAGAGAAAAAAACCAACCAGCCACCACAGCACACAGAGCAAAACTACAGCCAAAAGGTCACACAGCACACTTCAGGAACTCCTGCTAGGCACATTTGCATATCTTTACAATGGAATCTCAAACCATCACACACCTAAGACCGGGGCCCCCAGTGACATTGCCTCTAGCAAGGTGATTGCAGATGCAAACTATAACTAATAAAACACTGAATATATTTGGGGACATATATTCAAACTACCACATTCTGCCCCTGGCCCCCAATATATTTAGCTCCTGGCCCCCAATAGATTTATAACTATCACACATTGTAAATTGTACTCAGTCCAATTTCAAAGGTTCTCACAGTCTTGATCAACTTAAGATAGTGAGTCCTGTAAAATCAAACAAGTTGAGTACTTTCAACATGTAAAGGCACAGAGTAAACATTTTTAACTGGTATAAGGCAAAGCAAGGAGAAACTAAAACAATGCAAACTCAACCACCATCAGCAGTCATCAAACTTCTGCAGTTCAAGTTCAATATAACCAGAGACTAACAGTCTCCAGGTTTTCCAATTCCACCCCTCCAGCTGGGCAGAGTCGCCAGGGAAAACTTTCATCCCATGCCAACACTGCACTCCATGGTAGCCCTTTTGCACAGTCCTGGTATATCCAAAACATCTTCAGGACTCCATGCAAACCACGGTCCATCTTCCAAAAGGCTCTTCCAGCCTATTCCTCAGGGACTTCATGCCCTGCCTCATGCCACATCTCAGCAGCGGCTCCTGGAACCGTGTGCAATTCATGACCATTCTATGCATTTTTCATATTTCCAAAACTAATACCAGGTGTGCAGGACACAGCCATATTCTTAATCCAGGGACAAAATAAATCATAGCCTTGAAAAGCAGGTTCCTTCTCCAGTCAACTCTTTCCAAGAATTTGCATTTTTAACAGTCTTTCCTCAGGCATCCTCTCCATTGTTTTAATGTAAATCAAGTCAGGCCACCTTCCTTCCACCTTCCTTAAGATTGCTAATGTGTTGACAATAGCAGCTCCAGTAACCTAAAACCAGTCTCAGTGCCTCTGCTTTTAACTTGCTTGAGGTTTTCCAACTTAAAATCTTAAAATCTCAGTCCGATATCTTCAGCCAAGCACATCAGTCCATTACAAATTTAACCTTGATTAAACTTTCTGGGCCTGGATAGCAGAACGTAGCCATCCCTTATGCCAGTAGCCAACAACAAAGTCCTCTGCAGTCTTTCCTTCCCCTTAGAAAGCTCATAAGCCAAGCCTCGAAGTTCAATACAGTCTGCACTTAGCATTCTCAAACTCTCATCAGAATAGTCCATAAAATTTGGCTTACCACTCCAGAAGGCATCTTCAGTTGCAAGCACCAAGTCCATGCCCATTCCTCCAAAACAAAGGTTGCAAAAGACGAACATCCACATGGTAAGGTTCATCTCACCCCACACTCCTCTGTACCACTTTACTGTTGCAGACAGCTTCAGATTCACTGAGATGAACTTCCAGACCAGGCACAGTTATGGAGGAAGGGATATTTATTGAAGCTTACAGATCCAGGGGAAGTTCCATAAAGGCAGGAGAAGCGGCCTGCCCTCCACAGGGCCAAACACAGAGAGAGAAAAACCAACCAGCCAGCCACCACAGCACACAGAGCAAAACTACAGCCAAAAGGTCACACAGCACACTTCAGGAACTCCTGCTAGGCACATTTGCAGATCTTTACAATGGAATCTCAAACCCACACCTTAAGACCGTCCCCCAGTGACATTGCCTCTAGCAAGGTGATTGCAGATGCAAACTATAACTAATAAAACACTGAATATATTGGGGGACATATATTCAAACTACCACACTTGGTATCAAAAGTGTAGTCTGAAAGCAATAACCATATAACTATTCTATTCCTACATGCCTTGAATTTATGGTGATCCTCCTATCTCTGCCTCCCTAGTGCTGGGATTAAAGGTGTGCACCACCACGCCTGGCTTTTTGAGTTTATGTTTTGAGACAATGTCTGTTGCTAAATCCAAAGTTCATCTATTCATCTACATTAATTATTCAGTAAGTCCTGGGATTCTCTCATCTGTTCCCCCAGCACTGAGATTAAAGGTATGCCCTGCTATGTCCAGATTTTGCTAAAGATCAAAACTCAGGTCCTCAGTGTTTTGAGGCAAGCACTGCTCATTTCAGCCATCTCTCCAGCCTCTGTTTTCTTTTTCTTTTTCTTTTTTTTTTTTTTGTTTCCTTTTAGCTCACTGATATAGATGTGACACATGGTGAAATTAACTTGTAAACATTTTCTTATTCAAAAGAAAAGTAGTCTTACAGTTGTGAAAGCGTCTAATCAATGATAATTTATATTTGTAAAAGTGTCAATGTACATTTTTTTTAACCTTACCTCATAAAAGATCATCTTTCTACTAAGATTGCCATCATTTTCATTTCAGAAATAAAATCCTTACAATTTAACATGAAAATTTGACATAAGCCTTTGTGAGGCATAGTGCAAGAATGCATTATGTTGCAATCTGTGTCACATATAGATAATGTGTTTTGGGACAACATTCCTTAGCATTTTATCTCAATTTATTAAGATTTCTGTAACTTTTGAAAGCAATCCCACCTAGAACATAACTTGTTTCATTTTTTAAGATTGTCTTGTTTTATTTAGTTTTTTTTTTTTTGACATATATGTATAGAGAGAGTGAGAATGGGCATGCAAGGTCCTCTAGCCACTGTAAATGAACTACAGATGCATGTACCACCATGTGCATCTAGCTTCCATGGGACCTGGAGAATCAAACCTGGGTTCTTAGGCATCACATGCATGCTCTTTAACTGCTAAACCATCTCCTCTCCAGCCCAACTTATTTCATTTTTTGTAATAAACATAATTTCTTACAAAGATCTATCTCATAATAGCTTATTTTGTCACTATAATAATAGCTACAGTTCTGTCATACAAACTTTATATCTTTTTGTCTGTTAACTTTATGAGGTACTTACTATTCTCCAAAATAAAATAACATAATGAAATAAAATGAATTCTGTTCAACTGATATCCTTTGCAATAATTTTCAACCACAATCCAACATAAGATGTGCAGGAATTTATAGAACTTACTTCCTGCTACTATAACTCTATGCGTGTGAATAGTCCTTCTCCAATCTTTGCAGCGGGACTCTCAGCACAGTGGTTCATAAAAGCTTCTTTCCAGCCCTGTGAATTTATCAATTCTGCTTCTCCATCAGGCTGGTCTCCTGCCGCTGCATAGATCAGATTCAAACTCTGCGCCCTTGACATTAAAGTGACATTGCAATCCTCTCACATTTTTCTTTTGTGGAACATTTACCTTTCCTTTTACCAATATCTACTTGAAAGTTAGTCTGATCACCAAATGTACAAAGCGAATCACTCTTTCCTACTTATCCATTGCATGTTTTAGGAGCCACTATTAAAGTTAATCTACCCTGTTAATGGATACATTTTTTTAATTTAGAATGTAGCATTGTGCTCACATTTTTTCTCTCTACAAGCCATGTGGGCATTGCTGGAGAACTTATTAGAAATGCATAAATGCAGGCCCTACTGAGTCTACTGTGCCAGAATCTTAATTTAACAAGAACCCCTAAAGTGATTCCTGTGCTCAATAAAGACTGAGAATTCAGGCCTAGAATAACACAAGGATAATATTTGGAGTTGATCACCTCAACAGTGGGATGTCAGGAGAAGCTTTTGCAGGAGTGAAGACAGGCAGCCCAGCAAGACATGCCTATCCGTGTTCCACATCTATTAAAGGCCCATGCTGCATATAATCCCACAAAGCATCTTATATTATAACCACTTTTTAATAATAAAGATGAAAGCCTTGAGGCCCCGGAGTTTCAACAACTTTCCTGAGGTCACACAGTCAACACTTGATAGGCCTGGACCCTAAACAAGTCAGGGTGCTCCCTGCCTCAGAATCTGTGCTGTGACCTTCTACTGGATGACTGGAACTATTACAGTAATTCACAGGAATTTAGAAGCACAGAAGTACAAAAGAATACAACCAAACACACAGGCAGGTGCATTCCTAGACTGTTTTGTCACTGGAAAGTGTTAGGAAAAATTCAGGAAAGACTTGGCTCAATGGCTGAGACAAGCTTTGTTCAGAAAAGCCTGAGAAATGTTCTGACCAGGCATTGGGGCAAATTTATGGGCATACTTATGGGGCAGTGGAATATTGGAATTCTTTGGTTGCAAGGTGGTCTACCTTGCCTCAGGGCTGGGGCCACTTAAGGGACATGAAAATCCTACAGGTGGTTTGGGTCATTCCAAGAAAGTGATAATTGGGAAGGGTGGTTTGGATCACTCTTGGGAAATAGAGTTTCAATGGAATGGCAATCAGAGTCCTAAAACAGAGACATTCTGGTTCTAACATTAATCAAAACTATTCCCTGACATCCAGTGAAGAAGCTTCCCAAAGACTAAAAAAATTGAGTACCCATCAATGCCTGTTTGTTAGTTTCATCACTTCAATTTTTATTTTTTCAATTATAATTATACATTTTATGGGATCCTTTAATGGGCTAGTAATTTTATTTATCTCCTAAATTATTTTTTCAGAGGGTGTTGGTTTGTTTGAATTTTCCCTCACTTTCAAACTTCTCTATTGATGATTTTCAAATGTTGGGCATTCAGAAATATTAGAAACTTTGTTAAACACTGATACCTAGACTCCATTCAGAGAGCAAATAATTACAGTGGGATATTTATTTCTTTTCTAACTAGTATCAGGGGAGAATGATGCTGTTGGCCTATGGAAAATAAAAATAATAACTAAATCATCTTACTTCTTCAAATGTCCCTAGATATCTGATCCCTACTGTCTGAAATTCATTCTGAGATAGTGTCTAGGGTTAGAACATTAAATGTGCTGACATATGGTAGATCTGAATTCGGTTTTCACATAGGCACAAAAATGTTAAGACAAAAATGTAAGAAATTTCACCAAAAACAAGACTGAAAATATGCTCATGGCATTTCACTTAATGTTTTGTGATTGAAGAAAAATTGTATAATTGTATTCATGTGCTGTTTGTGATTCTCTATAAGTTTATAGCCCTTATCATCTTCCTCCTCTGGAACATATAAGGGCTGTGGTAGTTTGCGTGTACGCCCCCCCCCCCAAAGATTCTAGTGTTTTATTAAAGCTTGCAATGGTCTCCAGCAGCCTGGCTGGAGGAGGTGTTACTGGGGATAGGTTCTCGGATCCAGTCCTAAGGTGTATTTAGAGGTGGATCTGATTTCCAGCCCAAAGTTAAGAAGAGCATTCAGAGTTTGGGCAGGGGTCCTGCTTGCTGTAGGGTTTGTGCTTGCTGCTTTTGGTGTTTGCAGGCTGTTTGGTGGTTTCTCAGTGCTTGGATGAATGGAAGCGGCTTCTTTCACCATTTGATAGAAATTCCCCTGGATGTGTAAGCTTGAAATAAATCCCTTCTTCCCCTAAAGTGTGCCTGGTTTGAATGTTCATCTCAGCAATGTGAAACTGACTATGACAAGGGTGAAAATTAGGGTTTGTATTTTATTGGTGAAATACCAGTGCAAATCCAGATACTGCTCAGAAATAATGTCCCTAATGAACATGGGCTGTTTCTAAAGGTGTACCACAGTGATGAAGTTTGATTAGCATAGATTGCATAGATGTCTGGCTGCTCAGATAAGAGGCACGACGCACCTTACTGTCACCATCTACCCCATAGCATGTCCTGGGCTATGATGAATGAAGTGTGTATGAGTTGCACTGTGAGTTTGCTCAATTCCATCCATGTGTCAAAAAATGCTTATTCAATGTTCATAGTATTTATTCTTTGCTGTAGAATTCTTTCCTAGGAAATATAAGTCTTTCCACTCCTTATCAAAATATTTATTTATTTAGCACATCTTTCTTCTAGTATGAAATAAAAATGGTCTTTTATTGGACCCAACCCAACAATCCACCCCTTCCATTGTTAGACAATAATAGTGACAGTTTCATTATTGAACAAAACACGGTCCTTGTGATTATATGATTTTGTTCATATGCTTTTTCTGTTCTATTTCATCTGATCCTCAGAAGCACGCCTTTTCAAAGTCATCATTATTTACCTGCATTTTTTTCAATGAGATCACTGACATTTGAGGCTCAGCAGTGCTAAATAGCTTAATCGGCTTTCACAACTAATAAATACTCTGACCCAGCCACAGGTTCAGACATTTTTCATTGCTAGTAACTGTTTTTCTTTTTCTTTTCTTTTTTTTTTTTTACCTTGTGTTTGTGTGTGCAATATGGTGTGGGGGGTGGTATGTGTAATGTGTGCACATATATATGCCCTTGAGGCACCACTGGCCTCTGCTCCCCTTTGTGGGCCTGGAGATATAAACATATTTGACCTTGCCCAGCTGTTTACATGGGATCTGGAAATTTAACTTTGAAGGTCTTGGGCATCTCTCAGGCTATCATGATTGAGCAAAAAGCTCACTTAAGAACTGATGCTTCTGTCTCGCCTGTAATAACTATTCTTAATAAGGGAAAGTTGTTTTGGAAACAAGATCTGCTACCTTATAGGAAATAGTCTACAGAATAGGGGTTTTTGCACACTTATGGAAGGTTTGTCAAACAGGCTATATTATTTTTATTTTATTTATTTATTATTATTTTTGTTTATTTTTATTACCTTTTGGAATTTTAGAGTTGCATTGGAGTGTAAAAGAAGCTATTCTGTTTTGATTTATCTTCCTGATAATTCACATAATCTCTCTCTCTCTCTCTCTCTCTCTCTCTCTCAAAGTCAGTAACTCAAACATCCATTTATCTTTCAGGCTGGGCTGATGTGCTGGTTGGAGCTACATGCATCTGGTAGGCTTGAGTGGCTGGATGCTCCAGCATGGCTTTTCCCATGGACTTCTGTTGATGCTATTGTCACATGAGATATTTAGGCCAAACACTTCAAAATTCCCACCAGTGATCTCCTTAACTAGTCTGAACGTTTCATATAGTTTGCAAGCTGCATCCCAAGAGATCAGATGGGGAGAGGGAAAGTTAAAAATCAAAGTCTATTTAAGATCTACTACCAAATGTAATCTTCCCTGATTTTTTTTGGGGGGGGGATCTAAGCTAGTTACAGACTAATTAAGATTAAATTAACAGAATAGCAATAAGTTGGGCCACCTTTAGTCCACTAATCTACCTTCCAGTCATAAATTATTCATGTTTATACATTAAAGTAAAATATATGAATCTATTTCAAAGCCAACAAAAGCCCTCACCACTAATTAGAGCACAAAGCAGCAATAACTAAATCATCCTCCAGTGCAAATATAGTCTCTTGGGAGGGACTTCATCAATGTTTGTTATATCATATATTTGGGGATAATATAAATTACCACTAACAAATTAAAATCAATTGGGTGATAGTAAATGGAGTGACCTTACTTGACATTCCTATTTTTGTGTGAGTGGGAAAAATTGGGAACTTGTTTTGCTCCAAAATAGATTTTTTGGCTCCCAGTGAAGAATTGTGAGTCATCCTTTTAGTATAAGAAAAGGTCCATGTTTGCAGCTGAGAATTTTTTAGCCTATTTTCTGCCCATAGAAATGTTTAGGCATAGAACTATCTTTACAATTCAAATTTTCCACCATTAAATCCAAAATAGCTTTGCTTCTGCTAGTACATTTTCATAACTACATTGCAATTCCCTGTGAATCTAGTTTCTACATCAAATAAAGCCGTACCCACACATCTTTTCCAGACAGTTCCTTACCCACTACAATATTGCATCGTACAATCCACAGTTTGTTCATAGAAGCAAAACCAGGGTATTATAAATAAAAAGGCTACTAAAGAAAATACAACTTAATAATGTAGGATAATTTAAGAAGAAAGGTCTAGATATAAACTTGAACAATCAAAGAAGGCTCTCTAATTGACTCCCTTGAATTGATCACAAAGATAGGCAAGTGAGAGTTTGATATTTATTTTTCTGGAGAAAAAGGGCTGGAGAATCTGGAAAATAATGCACCCTCCTCTGTTTGAGATGGTGATGTCCGTGTTTGTTTTGTGTCTGAGAGTGGATATAAGCAGAGGATATAACAGCCTGCAGCTGTTTAGAAGAATGTCATTCTAAAGCAAGAAAGGTGAGCTTTCATACCATAGGAAGAGACTTTGTCATTTGTCACTTATGCATATGTCACCACAACATAATTCCCACTACTTTCATAGAGTAATGGTGATTGTTTAATCTGTGCCTTTCAAAACTGATCCAGGTGGAGCCAAAAATTGGCAAGGCTGATCCATAATTTGAAATTCATTCATTGATATACATTCTCTAATAGATGGCCCCTTCATAGTTCCCATGTAAATATTTTATGCACTGATAGTTTGCTTAGATGTCCCTCAATAGATTTAGGAATTTTATTAAAGTTTCTTGGATTTCCAGCTACCTGGCTGGAAGGAAATGTCATTGTGGCTGGGCCTGAATTCCAGCCTAAGGTATACAATCTTTTGAGCTTTGCCTGGAGTTCAGAAGCGTGCTTGCCTATGTTAGTGATTTTTTTTTTCTCTCTCTGCTTGGGCCTGTGAAAATGGGCCAACTTCTTCTGCCATTATAGATCTGCAAGTTTTAAATACATTCCTCTCCTCCATAACTGTGTCTGATCTGGAGGTTCATCCCAGGAACTGAAGCTGACTGCTACATGTACTCACCAGAGCCTAGTACATGTTCCTCTATTTCCATCTGACTCTTTTTCCATGAGGCAATTACCTAATAGCAAGGGGAATTATAAAACTAGAAAAAAATTAGATTTGTCTGATAAATTTCAGACTCTTTTGTTTTACTAAAGGAAAAATGGGAAATCAACTTGGAAAAGATTTTGAGATGCTTGCATTATTTCATTTTTTCTTTGTATTATGGTTTATTTTTTTAATGTATTTATTTCCTTGAGAGAGAGAGATAGAAAGAGGGTGTGTGTGAGAGAGAGAGAAAGAGAGAGAGAGAGAGAGAGAGAGAGAGAATGGGCAAGCCAGACCCTCTAGCCACTGCAAACAAATTCCAGAAGTATGTGCCACCTTGTGCATCTGGTTTATATGGGTCCTAGGGAATCAATCCTGGCTCCTTAGGTTTCTCAGGCAAGGTTTTTTTAACTGCTAAGCCATCTCTCTAGCCCTGCTTTTTTTGATAGATGGTGACTAATAATATGAAAGTTAATTAATTTCAACACTACATAGCCAAAAATGCAAGAGATACTGAATCTTTATTTAATAAGCATTTACTAAGATATTGCTTTTATCTGTTGCAAACTTACAAAATTTATCCAGTAATCATCTCTATAATGCCAAGCTTAGGTTATTGAACATACAGAGTGGCATGGCCTCATGGTGATTAGAGGGTCTTAGTGTCGTATATTATTTTTAAAATAACTAACATTAAAAGTATATGACTAAAGGACTGGAGAGATGGCTTAGAAGTTAAGGCACATACCTGTGAAGCCTAAGGACCTTAGTTTGATTCTCCAGGTCCTACGTAAGCCAGATAATCAAGGGGGAGCATGCATCTGGAGTTCGTTTGCAGTGGCTAGAGGTCCTGGTACACCCATTCTCACTCTCTCCCCTCTCTCTCTCTTTCCCTCTCACTGTCTGTAATAAATAAATAAGAAAATAAATCAATAAAAATTTTAAAAAAGTATATGATTACCTATGATCATGATGTTATCTTCAGTAGGATAAAATAAGGGAGAGGACATCTTTTCTGTTACCAACTCGGTTTTCTCCTTAGGAAAACAAAGTTATAAAATAAGGAACCTTCAGTTTCAACAAAGTCACAGAGAAGTGTTTGTATCTAATATATGTCAACTGCCTACCATGTTCTAATCATGTACTTACTGTAGGATAGATTAAGTGACATTGTGAAAGTAAAGAATTTGCATTTGGATTTTGCTCCTAGTATATTTTTAAAATAAAATTGGATATTTATCATTATAAGGTTGCAGATTTGAGGACTTACCAATTATCTTAAATTTAGTATTTTAGGGACATGTTGAATTCTAATTTATATTTTCTTTTTTGAGTCAGGGTCTCATGCAGCCATGACAGGCCTTGAATTTTGGGATGTAGCCCAAATTGATCTTGAGGTCCTAATCCTCCTGGCTCTACAAGTACTGGTATTACAGACATGTTCCACCATGTCTGGCTCTGTTATTTTAATCCCAGTGAAGAATGCAGTGTGTACAAAGCAGGTAAAATCTGACAAGAAATCAGGATATTTTCTACTATGTATATATCCTTTAAAATGTTGAAACATAATTAAGTTCAATACCTACAAAATCATGTTACAGATCCAAATTTGATTATATAAAATTAATAAAGCTGTGTAGAATGATTAACTACTTTATCTCTTATATTCCTGATCTGTAAAATAAGGTTAATGTTATTTATTATGAACATAATTTTGATCTAGAATTATACTAACTGTATAGAAAGAAATTAATAAGAGCTTAGTTTTTTCTCATGATTATTACATTAAGAGCAGGATTTTCTTTCTTTCTTTTTTTTTTCTTTTAATAACCACCCATGAGCCAGATAAAATGTCATTCTGATTTTTTTCTCCTAAGTTATTTCTGAAAAGAGATCACTTTTACTTTGCTTTGCTGAAACTATAGAATTAGTATGCTAGCATATAAATGTACTATAAAACTACAGAACTAATGTACTAGTATCCAAACATAGCATGAGATATCACCAGTTCTAAAGTGTGCTGAAACTGGTTCATAATATAAAAATATTTATCCATGAGGAGGTTGAGTTCATTTTAGCTTTCTGATACAAGACAGTTTAAAGTCATTTTGGGTACATTTTCAAAATAAGTCAGCCATATTACATGAATATACTTTAAAATAAAGGATGGGCATGGTGGTACATATCTTTAATTCCAGTCCTCTAGGTCAAGGCAGTTGATTACTGTGAGTTTGAGGCCACCCTGACACTAAATATTCCATGTCAACCTGAGCTAGAGCAAGACCCTACCTTGAAGAAACAAACAAAGAAAAACAGAAAAGAAAAGAAAAAGAAAAGGAAAAAGAAAAAAAAAGGATAGAAGTATCAAATTTAAAACCTGTTCTCCTAGAAATCTTGGCTAGATAATTAAATGTTTCAAGTAATTATAAATTAATAGCACTATTTTCATTTGGTGACTCATACAAACTCTCTGACTTAAAGGATTGACTTCACTTTTCTGAAACTAGAAAACATGAGCTGTCTAGTGGATTCTGTTTTCTACTTTTGATCACATATAGTTGTTCACATCAACAAGGATATGTTTTAAAGTGCAAATGAGCTGGTTAGTCTGATAAGGCATGTTAGAATCAGTGAGACATGAGATAGGTATCTAAGGTTAGAGAAATGAAGATGAAAGCTACACATAAGGCTGCCAGATAGGGCAGGATAGCAGACTGACACACACAAGCCCTGGATGTTACCAGTGTTAGGGTGAAGAAAAAGACTGAGATGATGGTTGCTCAAATATTCAGAATAATGTAATGATAGTGTGCAGTTAAAGTTTTTAAAAAAAAACTCATATTCTAAGGACTAGGATATAAATGATCAAATGTTCAGACAACAAATTAAAATACTTAGTTATATGTTGATGAAACAAACCATTGGAAATTTTAATTTACCAATACCCTTGACATATTATACAGGCAGTCTGAAAAGTAAGGTGTCATGGTGCAAAAGCAGATATACAGACCTTGCTAGAAAATGCTAAAATATAATTTATAGTCTATACATTTCATTTACATTGTTTATAAAGTTTAGAAGGTAAGGTGTTTAAGAATTGTAGTGGGCTGGGAGATAAGAGCCCATATGTAGTCCCTAGTTTTGCTATTTCTGGGCCAAATCACTGAAATTTACTAAGTGGTGCATTCTTTATGTGTCACATTTACAAAATATTAGAAAAATATGTGTAAAACAAAGAGCAAACATGACAAACCTGACAGTTGTAATTTCCCAAGTGTGTTATGTTAAGTAAATCATTATCCTCGCAAAGTCTTATATTATTGACCTAAAAAGAAAAGGCTATTTTCTTTTCTTTAGGAATTATTCAATGTGGAGCTGGATTAAGCTTGTAAATTATAAAGTGTTTGAAAATAAGGGCCTTAGTCCATCTCTGTGGGGGTAGTGGTTAGTGTATAATTAAAAAGTTAGGTTAGTATTAATAATCATAGGTTTTCTTGCTTTGTCTCAACACTGAAAATGAAAAGAAATGAAATAGCTAATTGACAAAAAAGAGAAGAGCCAATATTTCCATGAAGTTTCACCCAGAATTTATGTTGTGTCACAGTGCTATGGTTAATTGGTTGGGGCTAGAGCTGGTTAGTAATTAAGTTTAGGAACTGTCTGTCAATACAATTTTCTATGTCCTGTCACATTTAATGACTTACAATGAACTGAGATTTAGGAAGAATATAAACTATTGTATGGCCTAGAGCTCTATCACAAACATAGGCTAAACCTGATGGGAATGAATGTACAGGTTGAAATCAGCAAAAGACCAATGTCAGCCATTTTCCCCCAGTGGTCAGTGGGAAGCATGGCTATAGTTGTCATTTTTATTGGCAATTTTCATACATTTTTATAATGTATTTTGAACAAATTTCCTCCTATTATTATCTCTATGGAACTTCTTCCAAACTAGTCCCATTTTTACTTGGGTGTCTTTTTATTTCCTTGTGTGTGTGTGTGTGTGTGTGTGTGTGTGTGTGTGTGTGTACGCACGCATGTGTGAACACACACACACAGGAGAGAGAGAGAGAGAGAGAGAGAGAGAAGAAAGAAAGAGAGAAACCCACTGAGTTTATTTTGGGGGACACATACAACCTACCTGTAATTACATCTATGCCGAAAATGTCTTCTGATCCTCTCCAACCACTGACTGCAAATTAATCACTCCTTAGACAGGAATGAGTGTTTCATGCTCTTTTCCATAATCTGTGATGAAATAGTTTACTTTTTTTTTCAGATAATGACAGTCATGGTGAGGTCATGAATACTACAGCCATATCATATCTAGAAGACACTGTTCCACAACATTCCTCCCCATTTTCTGACTCATATTTTTCTGCTTCCTTATCTGCAGTATATCCCAAGTCTTACAGGGGTTGATAAAGATTCTTATTTAAACACTGAACACTTGGCAGTTACTTATTTTTAGCACTATGAAAAGCTTGAGCTGTGAGTGTCCTTAGTGGTCATGGCTATCTTCAAGAAAAGAAATCTTTTGAACCAAAAGTGAGAGTAACACTAATGTATTGGCATTAGCATACATATATAGAGGGCAATTTGATGCACACTTTATATGCATTTATCCAAACAATAGTAACACATCCGCAGTCATAGTCTTTTGACTACTTTATCAGAATCGTTCCCAAGGAGTGGGCCTCAAATATAATCGGATTGCTGTGAGTACCCCATAATAGTCATGTTCACTAACATATCAAGCAGAAAAAATGGGGCCACTAGAAACCTAATTCTTAAAGTTGTAGTGCCCCATCCAAAGCCAGTGATCTTTCTGAATTTGTTTTAAGAAAGGAACTTATTTCCCATTTTTCTGGAAAATTCAGATAGTGATATTGTATACTTTCCCTTCCTCTGTTCCTTCTATTCTGTCTACCTTCCCTAGGGTGAATCTCAGTGTCCTGGGAACTGGCAGGAGTAAGGCCCTGCCCCTCTCTGAGGTTACGGTGAGCCTGGCCCTCCCCCAGACAATCTTGGGCCCCAAGACTGGCAGGAAGAGGGCCACTCCCTTCACCCCAGCCCAGGTCTGGTGGTCCTGATAAGACTTAGACTTAGCTCTGACCTTTGGCCAGTTACCTAGGAAACTCCTTATAGTAATCAGCCAACACTCTTTACAAAGCCCATCCCCTATGACTCATACCCTATACTTCTTCCCGCCACTACATGGATCACCTGACCCTCTCCCTACGCGCTGGAATGAACATCCCTATATGCCAAGTAGCCATCGTAAAACAACCTTTGAACCCACCAATCCCCTTGGGACCCTCTTCCTGCTCTCTGTCTCTCAACTGCTCATAAAACCCAGGTCTTTGTTGAATAAATGAGAGAGGTTCTCTGAAGCTGTCTCCCTGGTGTTTTTCCCCACGCACTCACAGCCGCTGAAGACCCTGCCCCACTATTGCCTGGATGTCCCTGGGGAACCGCAGCCCTGGAGACCCTAGGAACCAAAGTTTCTCTATATGTCCAATGTTCTAACTTCTTAAAAATCATCTTCATCAGATCAGCATGTGTAGCAACAAACAACACAGTGCGGTGAAAAGCCCCTCAGATATAGAGCTTGTTTACAGTCTCCCATCATTGTCATGGGGTAAACAGAATTCCTGAGCCTTCACGGACTCCTCTGTCCACATAAGGGTAACTTCTACATTCAAATGCCAAGACAAGAATATCTCAGTGCTTTGTATAACTCTTTTCAACATTCAAAGTATTTTCTGTGTATTTTTTTTCTTGAAGGTATGAGACATACCTTACTTCTAGTATGCTATGTCCAGTAACCATGGCCTTCCTTTGGCTTTGTCATTATAATATTTTGCCACTTGGTTGTCTTCTCTAGCTTTTTTATTTTTTCACAAGGACATTTTTAAACTTTTTATTGACAACTTCTATAATTATACACAATATACCATGATCATATCCCCACTCCCCAATACTCCCATTTTCTTCCTACAAAATACCCCCTTCACTGAACCCCTTTCTTTTTTCCAACTAGTCTCTATTTTATTTTGATGCCATCACTTATTTTCCTTCCTATTCTGCATGTCTTGTGTAGGTCATCAGCCATTGTCATGTCACGAATGTGAAAGCCACTTTGTGTCTGGATGATAGCATTGTAAGTACTCCTCCAGTTCCTTTGCCTCTTACATTCTTAGCACCACCTCTTCAGCAATGGTCCCTGAGCCATGGTGGTGTTATAGAGCTGCTTCACTTCTTGCTGAAAACCCCACTGTCAGTTCTCAGCATTTTGACCATTTTATAGTCACCTCAGTGCTTGCACCCATCTGAAGAGAAGCTTCTCTAACAAAATGAGAATAGCATTAATACATGGGAATTAGTGTTTGGAAGGCAGTTTGGTGGTTATAATATATCCATTTAGTTAGACATTAGACAACCATAGTAGATTCCCCATTAGAGCTTATGTGTTCCAAAGCCTTGGGCTGTTGACGAGGTTTTCAGTATCGGGCATGAATTCCTTCTCACGAAGCAGGTCTCAACCCGAATTTGAGAGCAACTGGTTTCTCCCAAAACAGACATGCCAATATTGTACCAGTTGATACATTTTGCCTGGCTGGCCAGATATAAAGCATGTGGGGTCCACTGCTGGTTGAGACTGTTGATGACTTTTCTCCTCTGAAAGGTTTCAAGCTACATAGCTCTTTTCAGTATCCTGACAGCTAGTTAATAGGGAGGAAGCTTTCAGCTCAACTTCAGATTGATTTCTTAGTGACATGCTGCTCAATCATGTGAAGTCTTCAGCAATAGAGTCTTAGTATATACTTCTGGTGGGGAACCAAGAGCCATGACGATAACTTAAAGTTTTGGGGCATTAGGCCTGTCCAACAACAAATTCACTGGAAGGTATCCAAACCCTCACATTGACATTTTTCTAATAACAATCCATGGCTTTTGAATCTTCCAAGACTTTTATCTATATAGAAAGTTGCTCATAGATTTTTATATGTAAAACTTACCACCAGATTGGGTAGCCTAAGGGGCTTACTTGAAAATATATATATATATGCACATATATATATATATATATATATGTATATATATTATTGGATTACTATTTAGAAATTAGTTTTGTAGCTTTTACTAATGTATTTGTTAGCATGGTTCCAAATGAATGATGGATAGGTGGATAATGGGATTCAGGTATAGGAAAATAATATGCAATTATTTTTATAATGAAATGCATGCCTGGTAAAATCATAATGTGACATCTGTATTTTTCCCTGATACTTGTGAAGAGGCAAATATGAGAATGTCATGGATAAACAAGGTCACAGTATTACTGTTGGCAGAAGTAAGTCATGGTTTATCATTTTTCCAAGCAGTGTGCATAGGTGTAACTATTTGATTAGGAAGCTTTGAGCTTACACAGTGAGGGCATGCATACTTGTGAGACATGCTGTTTTTATGGACATTAGATATTTATATGAATGCATGAGAAAACCAGAGGAAAATGACTTTTCTAGTGCCTGTTTGCATATCATACCTATTATTTAAAATAAATTGGAATTCTTTTTATCAGGAGTTATTGAGGAAGTGTTGATACAGTGTTGTACTTTGAGTGGGTACCTGAAGTTCATTTATGTTTTGAAGCTGTCATTTATTTGTGTGACAAGTTGCTACTTACTATCAAAAAATTTAAAAATACACATTATTTAAGACTGCAACCTCACTTTTAAGATGTGATATTATAAATTTACACAAAATAATGCTTCCCAGACTACATGTAAAAGATATTTGCAGAAGAATTATTTCAACCAATTAAAAGCCAAACTATCTAGATGTCCCATGTTTAGATCTGATTAAATAGGATCAGATATATGGAATGTTTAGGTGTTCTTATATAGGAAAGGAGACCTATGAATACTGATTGGGAATATCTTAATATAAATTTATTATAAATACATAACTATTTACACAGTCACAAAACCAAAATAACAGTAAGTTCTGATTCCTTGCACACACACACACACACACACACACACAATTTATTTTTGTGTGTTTATTCAAATAGAAATTGATGACTTGTGCTTTACACAGGAAAGTAAAACTAGAAGGAACACAAAAGCCTTGAAGGATGGTACAATCTACATAGAGAGCTGAATGAGGTACTTTCTTTACATTGCACACACTTCAAAATGTACTTTTATATTCTATGCAGTATAAAAGATCATTTTAAACATAGTTTAAGATCAATCAGTTTAGAGCCCCATTGAAGTAAGACAGCCAAAGCACGAAAATTCATCCTGCAGAGATGTTTTGATTCCAGGTATCAGCCAAGACTTTATTACTGGTCAATGTAATAAAAACACATGTAAACATAACACTTTGAAACAGGGTAAAGCCACTTTAAAAATTAATAGGATGCATTTATTTATAATCCTTTAATTTAACTTTTTGGAGTGCTAGGAATTGAACCTGTGTAAACAAACTATCCATGCAAGGCAAGTATCCTATCACTGAAATGACCATTCAGCCCCATCCTTTGGCTTCCAAATATGAAGGCTAGGAAGACAGATTAAACATCAATGGATTATAAAAACAAACAAACAAAGAAAAATAACATTAAAATGAATAAATCATTAGTCATTACTCTTTTTCATTTGTAAACGTAAGTTAGAAGTATATGTTAGGTTCAGCCTCTTTGTTTTGCATCTATATATTAGTTCAATATATGTGTGCTGCAAAGGATTTTGGAAGCCTAGTAGTTTATGGTAATAGAAATTCATATGAAAATTTGAGTTATCTAATTAATTCTGAAATTCAGTTGCCCATGAAGGAGAAGTGACACATTCATAGATATTTTCTAGTCCCATTTCAGCATGCAGTGTTGCTTTCAATTAAGTGTATTCATTTCATCAAGAAATACCCATAGTTGCTTAGTTCTGCCCTGGTTAATTTCAAGCAATTATTTTTCTAGGACAGCTGTTGTTTTTATATAAACTGACTATAAATAGAAATCAAGTTATACAGATTTTAAATGCAGATAATTAAGATATATCAAATGCTTTCAATGTAAGTCTATTTTTATTGATGCATGTGCATACAGAAACAACTTTTAAATAATCATCTTAAAGACTAACATGAACTAAACTTAGTGGGCAAATATAGAGAATTAAAAGTAATACTTTTTACATGCTAGACATATTGTGCAATATTGATGTATGATTTCTTACTCTTGGTGTGTCACATGAAATTTTAGCTCTACATAAAGGTAAAAATATGTTTTGTGTTGAATATTTAGAAGCATAAATTATTTCCTAATAGTGGATTATATGTCTCTTCTATGATTTATCATGTCAACCTGTATAATGTGGAGATATTGAATAATTTCTAAGATTACAATAAAATTTATGTAAATGTGGGATTCTACAACATTTCTTCATTTAATCTACCATTTTTTCTATCAAACCCCATCAATAGTTACAAATGGTCATAAATTCAAAAAATCTTGAATGTCTCTGATTATTTCTTACAATTCACTTAATACACAGGATATTTCTCCCATTCTCTGTCTCTCTTGTTTGCTCACTATGTTTTTCCAGAAGATTTTTTTTTTTCAGATTTCATGGTCCTCTCAGCAGACCTTCTGGTAATTTTAAGAATGGCCAATTGTTTGAATCACTAAGCATAGTTTAGTAAGCTCCAAATGCTATTTGTTGACCATTGGATTTTTCAACGTGAGTACACTTGATGACTTGCATTTGTCAGTTATTTTCCTAAGGATCTTCTGACTACTGACACTTTAAGAGAACATTATGGTTATTTATATTCCGTTTTCCTTGCCTACTACATCTGTGGGCATCTGTCTTCTGCTGTAACATACCCTTGTACTTCTTGCAAAGTGTTATAAGCAAGTCTCATTTCCCCCCTTCCCATAGGTAACAAGACGCCTCTTACTCTGTAGTTCAACATGAGTATTCAGTTTCATAGCCACCAAATTCACTTACATCTATACACCTTCAAGAATAATGCCTGCCTATTTTCATACAAATTACCTGGGTGAATCTGACTTCCTTTCAACTCTTTCAAATGAAATTTATGTTATCATATTTTATATAATTTCATATTTAGTGATGACTATAATATACTCCATGCCTCCTATTTGGGATAATTCTTGGGAATGCACATTATTCATGGAAGAGCACAGATTCTTTTATCATTTAGTGTTTTCATTTTCCTTGGGTCTGAACATGTTCTTTATACTATTATAACATTCTACCCATTTTGATTTTTTTGCATCCTAATTTATAATTCACTATTGATGTGACTTTAAACATAAATTGGTCAAGAGACTCCTTTGAACCTCTTTATCTCCCAAACACTTCTTAGGTACCATAAAACATGTTTCATGTATCATATACATATATAACTAAACAAATAAATAGTACTTTTTATGTGTACACATACATTCATTAGTAATAACAGTTTCTTTGAAACAGTGTTTTAAGAGCAACCTAATTGAGTGGTTCCATTTTATTTACCTTCAAGAAGTAGGCCAAGCCTTCCATTTCTTTCTAAGTGTTTTAGAATTCAAACAAGTAATATGAATACAACCATGAGGGCAGAAGGAACAGCCATGGATGTTTATAGTGGAATGTACACATAGATAATTACTTTAAAAACACAGAACCTGGGCTGGAGAGATGGCTTAGCGGTTAAGGCGCCTGCCTCCTAAGCCTAAGAACACTGGTTCCAATCTCCAGCGGTTCCAATCTCCAGTTTCCATGTTTAGCCAGATGCAAAGTGACGCAAGGGCGCAATACCGCACTTGACCACAAGGGGATGCACACATCTGGATTTCATTTGCAACAGTTGAGAGGCTGCTGGCGTGCCCATCTCTGTCTTCCTCTCCCTCTCTCTCTCTCTGTCTCTCTTTGTGTCTCTCTCCAAAATAAAAAAGAAAAGAAAAGAAAACACAGAACCTGATACTCAGAGGTAGCATCCTAGAACAGCTAGTACCTAATGTGATTCTGCAGGGATACTTCTGGGTGAATACAGATTTGGTGGAAAGAATACTGGGTAGAAAATAAGTACAATAATCAATAAAACACATTATATACAGAAAATGAAAGCACATCTTGGTGTGGCTGAAACGTAAAGTTATATATCTTGAACTTAGAGAAGAACAGAAGAATTAAGATTTCAAATTTTTAAAGTTATTCTTATATGTAATTGTGATAGTGACCCCCAGGAATAGACTGGACTTGAACCCTGCCTTAAATAGTGGACAGGGATTATTTAACTAGAGGCTGTATTATTCAATAAAAACAAAAGGAGGCGAAATGTATGGGTTCTTTGAAATGTATGGGTTTCTAAAGATAAAATTTGGGTCAATATTTTCAATATATTGAAATGTTATATATATATATATATATATATATATATATATATATATATATATATTCCTGGAATAATAAGTTAGTGAAGTCATGATGATTGACAAGGACCGAAAATAGCAAAGCCTAGTTCTCAACACAGTAAATTCAGTGAACACCTGAAATAATTAAGCTTCATTCAATCTGTTTATTCTTACAATGGTGAAAAGAAAATATACTATGATGTTGAAAGTAAACTTGATAGACCTTGAATGTTAAATGCCCAGTGAATGTCTACATATCACATGAACTCTATAAAAAGAAGTTATACTTGCTGTGGTTGATGGTGGTTTCACGCTATAGCAGGTGACAACACTGAGGGACTGGGAAGAAAAGATGAAGCTGGATGAAAGCTATCATCATAGCTATTACATTGCTGGAATCAGAGGCAACTATACGTCCCAGGCACTACTGGTCATGAACTTGCTGATGTGGTATAGCTGTTAGAAGGACACACTGTTTCATTTTTATATTGGTGTTAAGAATGCAGTGAGAAACATCATTGATGTAGAACAGTGGTGACAGAGATATAAGAGATCAGCTTATTTTATTATTCTGTAATAATGGAAGGGTAAAATATATCACTTTCCATCAACAATTTTCCTGCTTCCTATTTAAGAAAGATGACATACTATTCTTCACAACTTCAGCCACATGGCCCTTATAAAATCCTTTCTAATTCATCACATTTTTCTCTTTACCTATTTTGACCATTGGTGTAAGAAGTGTCTTTCCAGAGTCCTATAAGGCAAACACAATTACATCCAGCATTCTACAAATATTTAAATAATGGAATTGACTTAACTCAATTCCAGTTCATTTCAGAAACTGAGTGTTCAGAAACAAAATACAATGTGCAGTTGTAGCTCAAAATACTTTAGCATAATAGAACTAAAATTTTCAATACAAAAACTTTGGATTTCACAGTTGCTTCTTTCTCTTTATACAACTGATTTTTTTTTTCTTTTCAAGCTATTATTGGATGATCTCTTTCTTCTAACCTAAAACAGAAATTCAATTATTTTTAATTTTGCTCACTTTTTTGGTTTTGTTTCTTTATTACTGAAAACAAAGTATCCACAAGAACTGCTTCTACTTTTGAGATAAGAATTCACTAATTTCTTCAAAAGCAAGTTTTATTGTTTACTAAAGATTCCAAATTAAAAGAATAACTTCATGGTAAATTAATTGTTTTGATTTATTAAAGCTTTCAGATTGACCTTCGTGAATATTAAGTGATCTGTATCTTGCTAAGAGATTGATAATATGACTCTGAGTATTTTCCATGGATTAAAAAAAGTACAATAGTATCATCAAAAACTAATTATAATGCTAAAAATGTACTCAATTCTTCAGCAGCATGAAAAGCATGATAACTTTTACTTTAAAGGACTCCTAGTTTACTTTAAAAGTCTTACAATTATTCGTTGATATTTTTTCCAATAGTTTTTATTCACTTTGATGTATCAGCCACTTTTATAGAAAGTTGAAGATATCATGTAAAAAATCATCTCAGGAGAGCCGGGCATGTGGCACACGCCTTTAAGCCCAGCACTAGGGAGGCAGAGGGAGGAGGATCACCATGAGTTTGAGGCCACCCTGAGACTACATAGTTAGTTCCAGGTAAGCCTGGGCCAGAATGAGACCCTACCTGGAAAAAAAAAAAAATCTCAGGTTGGTTTGCTTTCACAATATCTTTTATCTATTCAGTAACACACTTTTTATTGGCCTCTTTGAGGTTTTATATGAAACAAAAGGGAGTGTGAATAACATAGATCTTTCAGAATTACATAACATGAGAGGCTTCATGTCTTATATTCTGGCTACAAATCCTGAAGATTTCCTCAGTTTTCACCAAGGGCTCTATCTCTTCAGAAATTACTGGCTTTTTAATGAGAAATGCTGAAAATATTTTCCAATTACATGAATAACTTGCCTAACATCTCTAAAAGTATTTTGGGGAAAAATAAAAGTTTTCAGAGGATTCTACCCTGCCCTTCAACTGAATTTCTTTTTTCATATTGTTTTAGGTTATCATGCAATAATTCATTTAAAAAAAAAATCAAATATATTGTTTTAAACCTGTTTCCCAAAGAGCAGTGATTTGTTCATAAATTAAAGAAAAAATAAAACCACTCTCAGAATAAAACTACTGATAACATAAGTTTTAACATCATATATGGACATGTGTAACTTATTGTGCACATAATACACACTTACATGTATATCTATCTATCTCTATATATGTATATATGTATATAGCATATATATAATACTACATCATATCTATATTCATCTCTTCACTCTTATTTTTCTCAAAGAATTTTCAAATAAGTTGAGATATTTTAGTCATGTTTAAGGTGTAGACCTGTAATCATATAAGAAATGAAAACTACTAAACAGGGATATGTGGGGTGGCTGGGGACAGAGCAAGCAAATCTTGGCATCTATAGTGGCTTAAAGTCATTTCACTTAACAGGGAAAATGAAATGTTCTGTTGTTGATTCTTCTCAAAGAAAGAAATATAAATCTTACCAAATGTGAAAGCAAATGAAGAGCTTGGATATCTGGTGCAAGAGCCTGGATAACACTGAATGCTAGGACTCAACCCACAAAAGCATTTGATTTATGTATTTGTGTATTCTTAATCAGCACTTAAACCTTTCGCATGACCATATTACAAGATAGCTACCCACAAAATTAGCTACCTACTCTCCTGAAGAAAGAAGACAAAAAGGTTTTGTGAACCCTGGACTGGAAGTCTTAAATTATTAAAGCATCCATTAGTTATGAATGGAACTATGGCAAGTGCTTTTCCGTTTACTCCACACCATTTCCAAATCCCTGCTATAACTCATGGTCTATCATTGGCCTCATGTCTGAAAATACTGAATATTTACTTTCATAACACTCCACAAAATGATTAGGAAACAACAACAAGACAACTTCCATTTAAATCCAAGAGACATCCAACAGCCAGTGAAAGAAAGATAGATATTCACCAAAAGTTAAAATGAAAATCTAAGAAACTAATTTTGCCAAAAAAAAAAAAAAATGTTCTGTATAATCAAGTTCTAAGTCCACAGTGTCAGCTCACATGTAGCTATAAGGGATTCTCCCTTGTGTTGTGTACAAAATGAGAGCTGTTATGAGAGCTACAACATCAGTTATGTGTTATGGCCACATTAAAGAAACAACACAATGAATTTTTTTTTTTTTTTTTTTTTTTTTTTGGCCAGCTCAGGCTGACCTGGAATTAACTATGTAGTCTCAGGGTGGCCTTGAACTCACAGCGATCCTCCTACCTCTGCCTCCCGAGTGCTGGGATTAAAGGCGTGCGCCACCACGCCCGGCTACAATGATTTTTTTTATGGGTCATTGGTAGTACTGGTCCATGGAGATATTGAGATATTTCCTTTGAAATGATCAAGAGAAACTTTGGCTCATTATGCATTATTCATGTCAAATTTGGTTTTAGTTTTCATTTCATTACATTTTTGTCAGTTTAAAAATAATTGCATTTATAGAGATGCATCCACATGTTGTTATATATATGCAGTAAATATCCAAAATTCTTCTGGCATTGTGTTAGGCAGTAAGAAATTATTTTTCTTTCTTTCTTTATTTTTTATTTATTTGAGAGCAAAAGACACAGAGAGAAAGATGCAGATAGAAAGAGAGAGAATGGGCATGCCAGTGCCTCCAGCCAGTGTAGATGAATTCCAGACTCATGTGCCATCTCATGCATCTGGCGTACGTGGGTCCTGGGAAATTGAGACTCGGACAAGGCTTTAGGCTTCACAGGCAAGCACTTAACCACTAAGCATCTCTCCAGCCCAATAAATGATTTTTCTTATCTTGGCAATATCACACTCTGTTTTGCTTAGAAAGTAGGCAGTTAGAAAAAATTAAAAAAAAATAAAATGATGGTCTAACTTTGGTAACGTAGGAGGAAGAGTGAAACTATGCTATATGTTTATTAAAGGTCACAAGATATTAGGCTTTCTATACTGAAATAAGAGCTTGAGTGTGCAGGCTAACATAAGGAAGAACAACAATGCAGATGTCTAGGCAGGATGGAGAATGAAGATAGGTATGGCAGCCTTGGTGGTGTGCACGCAGCTAGCAATCACCAAATGTGGAGGAATAGGGAATAAACTAGAAAGATGATGACATACATACTGAATCCTATGATGAATTAAGTAGTAGAATTTGAATGTATATTATAAATCCTGACCACATTGAAAATTAATATGAATATCACGCTTAAGCTTGCCATTAGTTCATATTCTTGTTTAAGTGACATTTATTAAATGCACATATCCTAGGAGTACAGTGTGGCATTTCATAATGCATGTATACTATATAAGAGTTGGTGAAGGTAATTGTCATGTCAATCAACCCCTAATATTTACCATTTCTTCATCTTAGAAACATTCAAAATTGTCGTTATCAACTAGTCTGGAGTACGTACATAGTGGTTAACCATCCTGATCCTACTATGATATGAAAAATAAAGTATTTTTTATTTGATTACTTCCTTGTACCATGTAGTTTTGGTAGTTATGATTTTGTAATAGAATTAAAGTGTAGAGTTATTGTGGTATTTCCTAATGTGTTCTTTCTTTTTTTAGGATTGTTTTGGCTTTTCACCATGTTTTGAAGTTCCACACAAATATTAGAACCATTATTTTTTTCCTATTTCTGTGAAAAAATGTCACTTTTTTATGCTTGCAGGAAATATATTGATATAGTATGCTTGGTGACATTTATGTCTTTATCTTTAATTAGTTTTTATTTCATGTGAGCCCTTCAATTTCTTTCATTGGCATATTGTGCTTGCATTATAAGGATAATTCATTTCATTGATTTAATTTTCCATAATTCCCAGCAATTTTATGTTGTCTTTGTACATTGTTCAAATGAATTTGGTACATTGATCACTTTCTCAGCATGTTTGTTATTGGCATATGAAATATCTTGATATTTCACGTTTATTTTGTATTGTAGCCTTATTGGATTTGTCTACTGTAAAAGGTTCTGGTTTTTTGTTTGTTTGTTTGTTTGTTTTGTTTTTGTTTTTTTCGAGGTAGGGTCTCACTCTAGCCCAGGCTGACCTGGAATTCACTCTGTAGTCTCAGAGTGGTCTAGAACTGATGGTAATCCTCCTACCTCTGCTTTCCAAATGCTGGGATTAAAGGTGTGCGCCACCATGCCTGGCAGGTTCTGGTTTTTATTTTTGAAGTGGGATAGAATCTTCAGCTTTTCCTATGTATAAAATAATGTTATCTGCAAACAGGTACAACTTGACTTCCTCTTTTTCACCTGGATATTCTTTCTTTCTCTTTTCGTATTCCTCTAAAGCTTCCAATGCATGTTGATCTTAGATGAAACAATCCCACCTTTCTGAATTTAGTATGCTATGTTCCATGGACTTATAATATATAGACTTATTGTCTGTGACATGTATATTCTGCATCTTTTTTTTATTTTGAGGATACTTAAGAAAGATATAGTCAATCCTATTGAGAAGTTTCTGCTTCAATGAAGACAATAATCTGGGGGCCTAGGGATATAGCTCAGTTGGTGGACTCCTTGACCATTAAGGAAGAATCCCATCATGGCCTAAGAATGGGAATTGTGTCAAAACTTCTCTATTCATCTCTGTGTGTGTGTGTGTGTGTGTGTGTGTGTGTGTGTGTGTGTGTGTGCATTGAGTATACATATATCTGTATCTTCCTTTTTTTCTTGATAGTCTACATAAAATATATAAAAGCTATTTATTTTCAAAATACCAACCCTCACATTACTTTTATACCTCAGTAGTAGAGGACTTGTTTATTGTTTTGGGAAGCCTATGATTGAACTTCCAGAATATTAACAAACAAACAAAAAAGCTACAGAAGCAAACAACTCATTATTATTATTATTATTGACTTTTGTAAGTTTTTAAATATTTTATTTTTATTTATTTATTTGATAAACTTCATTATTCAAAAGTTTGTTTGGTGTCCATGTATTTAGATAACATCCAATGTTTCTCTTGTTGATTTCAAGTATTTTATTGGGATCAGCAAAGATATACAAGATGACTGTGAATTTTAATAACATGCTTGTATTTGTTTTGTACTCTAATGTACAGTACATCCACCTGAAGGATCCTCCATGTGACTATGTAAAAAAAAATATATTTTTACAGCTGTTGTGTCAGTATTTGTTAGGTGTGCTTGACCTACGGTAAAGCTGAATTCTGATGTCCTTCTTGAGATTCTTTTTTCTAGATGACCTGTACAAGGATGAAAATGTAATGTTAAATTTCTCAGCTATTAATGTATTCAAGTCTTTCCAGTCTTGGAATTCTATTCATTTTGGTTCTATATAGTTTGTTGCCACAGAATTAATTAGGTATATATTTTCACATTTTTTGTTTTGTTTTGTTTTTGTTTTGTTTCTCAAGGTAGGGTCTCATTCTAGCCCAGGCTGACCTGGAATTCACTATGTAGTCTCAGGGTGGCCTCAAACTCATGGTGATCCTCCTACCTCTGCCTCTTGAGTGCTGGGATTAAAGGCATGTGCCACCACACCTAGCTTTATATTTTCATTTTTTATTCCTGTTCCTTGAATGTCTTGTCTTTCTAACATGGCCATAATGCAGACATGGCCTTGCTAACTACGTGTCATAGATATTGTCATTCTTAATTTATCTTTCTGACTGGCTAGATGATTTCAAATTTCTTGTCTTCTAACTCAGGAATTCCATTTATTGTTTGATCTAATCTGCTATTAGAGCTCTTAACTGCATTTGTATTGTAGTCATTAAAATCTTTGCTCCTAGATTTATGAGGCACTCCTATTTATGATCTTTCTGTGAGGAATATCACATTAAAATATGAATTATCTTCTTTAAGTTGTTCAATTTTCTTTCTTCTATGGCATTGTGTTTCTATAAAATCATTTTTATTTCTTTTTAAGGCAACTTCTTTTCTTTGGGATCGGCTGATAAAAAGTTATTGTGCAACTTTGGAGCAGTTATGCTTCCTTGCTTTGCTGGGTGTCTTGTGTCTATCCATTGATATTTGTGCATCTGATGCATCCGTTTTCACAATTACATTGTGGTTACGGATTTGCATGCACCCCCACATGCATGTGTAATTCAGAATACAACATTGGAGGTGTCAGTCCTCTTGTATTCTCTGCCTCTTAGCTCATCTACAAGTCTCTTATCTTGGCTGTAGGCGCATGCAGATGTGTGCCACTATGTCAGACTTTACATAGGCTATGGGGGTGAGGTCTGGGATAAATACTCAGGTATGCATACATGCAGGTAAGCATTTGTAACCACTGAGCCACCTGTCACCCCTACTAATATTTTAGATCACTTTCACAGTAAAGACAGTCTCTTGTCAATAAGCTCTAGGACACAACTTCATAAAATATGGATCATGAACCTATATGGGATCAAATAACTAAATGGGAGGGTCATAAAAGCATTGTCAATGTTAAAATATTTAGGAATGTGCAATAACAAAAGATTAATTAGAAATAAAACACACAGTGAGTCTACTGTACTTCTGGCAGTACTTGCCAAAGGTTCACTGTGAGCTTTCACTGGAGACTTCATTTGGAACACCAAACATGTATACTTTGAACTCTATGTGTGTACTTTTCCCCAGCTATCACACCAAGCAAACTGATAAATATTGCCTAAAACACATTAACTCAGACTTGAGACTATTCTATGACCTGCATGTTTTTATTTCATAAAAAGTTTTCTATGTTTGTATAATTGTTTAAATAAGGAAAACAAAAGCTTTTAATATTTTCCCAGCATTATTACTATATTACTTACTTTCTCCTGATTATGTACAAATATTTAAACTGAAGTAATTTAAGGTTGGAAAGCATGAGCTTATAGTTCCAGTGAAATAGAATCCATCATGAAAGGATAGGTATGGTGGTATAGCAGACAGCTTTAGGTTCACTGAGATGAAATTCCAGACCAGGCAAAGTTTTGGAGGAAGGGATATTTATTGAAGCTTACAGATCCAGGGGAAGTTTCATAATGGCAGAAGAAGTTGACCTGCTTTCACAGGTCCAAGCAGAGAGAGAGAAGCCACAAGCCAAAAAGCCATATAGCAAACTTCAGGAGCTCTAGCTAGGCAGACTTTGCATATCTTTAGATTGGAATCTCAAACCCACACTTAGGGCTGGACCCTAAGAGCCACCTAGTGACACCACCTCCAGCCAGGTGGCTGCAGGTGCAAACTACAAGCTAATAAAACACTGAATATATTGGGGGCCATCTATTCAAACTCCACAGGTGGCTAGAGCAGAAAGCTGGCTTGTTACATGAGCAGCAGATCAAGCATGAAGTAGGGCATTATAGTTAATAACTGAACATGGAGGCACATGCCTATAATCTCAGCACTCATGGGGCTGTGGAGGACAACCTCACATTCAATGTCAGCCTGCACAATACAGCAAGACCCTGTGTCCCCTTCAACTCAAAAAAAGAAAAAACAAACAAAAAAAGATTACTTTCAGTGAAGTTATTCTGGTAAAGATTCAATAAAACTGTTAAGGTTTGAAATACTACAGAAGGGCTAAAGGTAACGCTCACTGGTTATTAATTATAATCTTAAAACAAACATTTCCCCATTGCAGAATGAATTTTCCAAGAAAATCTATGGGAATTAAAGCAATCGAGACATTCTCTGAGATGATGGAATGATTCAGATCCAGAGACTTTTCCAACCAATGTTTCCATTAACATTTATTTCAATTAAAGAAATAAGAATTCAGAATTGATGTATGGTCAGACTTCTAAGTACCTGGTAAAAGAAATGCTGTTTTCTCAGGGAAATTTTGGTAATTTACCTGTGCTATGTGTCATGGACATACAGTAACAAAAAGTCCATTTGGTAGTTCAGTTCACTGAGAGGCAAATCAATTTGTACTTTCCCCATTAGGTAAGATTCAAAGGATGGACCCTAGTGAGTAGGACAGTACTAATGGTTGACTAAAAGGATATGTTTTACCCACTAAATATCCTTCAATATTTATGCTTATGCTTATGGACTAGTGTTGCTCTCACGTCTGGTCAGAGAAGCTTGTTTTTGCATGAAACTGTGACCATGGGGGAGATACAAACTGGAAAACCTGCTAAGAATAAATGATGGTTGAGTGCTTGCTGCTAAAGGAGACATCCTGATCACACCCTTGATGGCTTAGGGGAGACTGAGGAAGAGGGGCAAGAAGAATCTAAGTTCCACAGGAGAGGATGGAGTGCTTTGGAACACTATCTTCCAACTTTATATACATCACCCGTGACACCAGAGCAGCTGTTGTTACTGTCACAATGATCAGCTTATCAGAATTTTGACACGGCTGATGGAGGTGGGCAACTATTTTTGAAAAGACTTTAAAGTGGAAAAGAAATATAGAAGGTATAGAAAGACTTTCAGTGGAAGGGGTCAGACATAGAAAGATACTGGGAAGGGAATATCATCAAATTACATTGTGTTTTAGAGGAAAATTGTCAATAAAAAAATCAAAGGGAGAGATGGCTCTGTAGCTAAGGTGCTTGCCTGTGAATCGTAAGGACCCAGGTTCAATTCCCTACTACCCACATAAGCCAGAGGCATAGGGTGGCACATGTATCTGGAGCTCATTTGCAGTGGCTACAGACTCTGGTGCATCCATTCTCTGTCTCTTTCTCTCTCTATTTTCTGCATATTTCCTTTACTATCTCTCAAATAAATAAATAAAATATGTTTTAAAAATCAAAAGAGCATATTTTTCTTTTCTAATTACAGTTATCATAGTCCGGTTTAGATGTGAAGAACCAAACTCTTTTATGAAAAAATACAGTAACCAAAAATAAGATTGATATTTAAAAGATTTTATAAATAATGCACAAAACATTTTCTGTTGAAAATAAATATGGCATAATCTGTTTTTAAGGCTTCAGGTAATTGAAACAAATGTATATTGAAACAAAATTTCCAAACAGATGTTCAAAAAATATCAAATAATGACTGGTTTCACATAACAACTGAAACATACAATCAAAATAATGATTTTTTTACGTGTAAACTGAGTGTAACACTTGAACATAAAAGAAACTGATGCTTTGTCACACAATATCAGAATCTATAATCTAAATGATTTATAGATATTTTAATTACAAGACAAATGAAGACTGAAAAAGTAGAAACAGTGCTTCTTTGCAGTTTTTCTGAGATTTACATGTAAGTCATTTACACATATAATTTATTAAATACTTGCAGTTTGGAACAAATTTTCCTTAAGTACTCTTTCTGCCTGGTTAGGAAAACTAAAGCATGATGTATTAAATAGAATTTTCCATACATATTTTTCACCTATCTAATGTATTTATATAGGATTTTTTTAGACATCTCTTACTTAACTAGCAATCATAAATTTTAACGGGATATCTGAACTGGCTATAGAAATCTGGATGGGTATTAGAACCCTGAAAACTTATTGTGAGTATTCTAGATAACTGAAATAATTCAATGTCCTAAAACTATTAAAGGCTATTTTTAAAAAATTCAGAATGGCAATAAATTCACAGAGGAAAGAGGTAGTTATTATAATTCCAGCTCAAATGTACAACAGATAAGCATCAAAAACTAAAAATAAATATTAATAAAAGCTGGATTTCCATGTAGCAACACTGAAAAGAAACTAACAAATTAATGAATCCTCTGCTCAACAGAGTCATGAACTAACCTCATCAAGAAACTTCACTTAATGCAGCCTTGTGATCTATCCCTCCTTCATCATCATGCAAACTGAAAACCAGCACCACTGGAAACATCATCACACAAACTGAACTCTCAATGCTAAGTCTAAGTTTTAATTCTTCATGTAAGCACAAATAAGTGCATCCATAACAAATTCCTTTTCATCTTTAATAGACCATATATATATTAGTTTCCTATGTGATCCAGTGCTGATCCCCTCAAGATAGGCTGTCCAGCTGGTTCCAGTGTTGAGCTTCCTTTATTCCCAGTGGCTCTTATAAGCCATGTGTCTCAGAGAAGCCTTCTTTCATACTTGGGGAAGCTGCAGGTGTAGGACTAGCTCTCCCTGGATGCTTCAGCTGAAGGTAAAGAAAGGCACCCTCAGTTGTTACCTAGGAGGTTTGGTAAGTGAGTGGCACAAGGTTTATGCCCTGATAGATTCCTGGGGCTATAGCAGGAATGAAAGTTCCACTTAATTGGCTCACACGATTGCATCACACTGAGCTGTGAAGATCTGCTGCTCGGTTGAATCACAGCTACAGAAGCCTAGTGATGGTGGACCTAATGTAGACCAGGCATTCTCTGGGTCAGTGCATCAACATGGCAACTGGGAAGAGCCTCAAACTAAGTTCAAGGGTGTGAGTGCTATAATATTGTCCTTTAGCAGATATTTCATATGTGTATGAAGATACTGGAGATTGCTAAGGAATGAGAGGGGGCATCTTCCTACCATTTCCCAACCATGCAAAGTCTTTTAGTCTTAGTTGATTTCAAGAGGTAGCACAATGGACACTGTGTCTTGAATAAGTAAGTTATAAGTGCATACTGTGTCTCCATATTCTTCAATATTTATGCCTCATTCTCAGCAGGACATTCTGATCTCTCTCACACATACCCACTGGAGAAATAGACATTATTTTTCCATGTTTCCTTCTCTTTCTGTGGAAAGTAGTACAGCAGACATAATAGTAACCAAATATCACACAAATAATCTTACACAGCTATAAAAATGATTTTAAAATATCAATATGTTATGTTCTTTACTTTAGTGGCATCTACAGGCACATGTACAGTCAAGGTTATGTATAATTACAACTTTATTGTAAAGTGGCTTAGCAGTAATATGCATTCATCATCTGAATATTTAGTTCAAAATTATAAATACACTATAAATAAATGTAGACTGTCTCTACATTCACACATTATGACCGAGCTGAAATGCAATCCCAATTGTATGAAATCCTTGTGACACCATAAGGTGGAATTAACATGTACAGAGGGACAGGAAAATACATCATTGACACATGCGGATGAAAGAAGGCCTGGGAGTTTCAGTGAGTGAGTCACTATGGCCTAGATACAGCTCATTGACAGATTCAGGTGCATAACTTCTAGAATTAGTTCTAGAACTCACTCACATTTGTCTCTGACAGAGCATCTGGAGTCTTGTTAAAAACTACTTTAAAATGTATGGCTGCACACCATTTTTCCAATTCAGACAACTTCTGAGTGACTTGGAAAATGATGTGAGATGCTTCATGGTTTAGAACATGAATAAATATCCCTGTAAATATCAAGCAAGGCTACTGAGAGTCATTTTCTCTTAAACTTTCAATCCTCATTTATAAAGGGTTGCCTTCTACCACTTGTAATTTTGTATCTGAGCATATCATAATCCTTACAGAGAGTAACCATTTTATGTATAGCATCTAATGCAAACTTCACTTAATTTATCGTTCTATTTTGAGAAAAAATATGTGAAAATAGGGAGACATCATTTCCTTTTAAAACAAAGCATGCTTCCTCTTTTACACTGCCCAAATCATCACTTTTTAAAATTTATTCAGAAAGATTTTGCATAATATTACATAAAAAACAACAATAATACGAGTTACTGACTTTGACCCTAGGGTCTAGCATTAAAAATATTGATCTAATTGCAGCAATCTTCTGAATAGCAATGTACAACTAATGCATTCATTGTCTCCTATCTCTCAGAAAAACTTGCTGGAGGGATGCTTAGTGGTTAAGGAGTTTGCCTGCAAAGTCAAAGGACCTGGGTTCTATTCTCCAGGGCCCATGTAAGCCAGATGCACAAGGTGGCATATGTGTGTGGAGCTAGTTTGCAGTAGTTAAAGGCACTGGCACATGTATTCTCTCTGTCTCTCTCTCTCTCTGTCTCTCTCTCTCTCTCTCTCTCTATATATATATATATATATATAATCTATCTACCTACCTACATTCCTCTTCTTCTCTCTCAAATTAATAAAATAAAACATTAAAAAAGAAAAGAAAAAAATATTGATCCAAGTTTTACCCACTAAATAGGAGGATTTTAATATATGTAGCTTGCAGTATCCTTATGTACATAGTTATACTTAGATAACACATATACTTGGGTTGAAAAGTGGGGTGTCGGTGGATGAATTTCTCTGTGAAATGCTTTTCTGCCTCTCTTGAGTGTGGGAATGCAGGGAAGAACACATCATTAATGTGCAGCAAAATTACTTGCCAGCCCTCAGGCCTGGACTCAAGGATTTACTCAGTAGTATTCTGGTCCCCAAGTCCCCAGCATGTAGTTGGTTCTCCAAATCTATTTGTTAAGCAAATTAAACAACAAATAAAAGCATTATATGAGTATATGGAATCCAATCCTATAGTATTTTAATAACATGTTTTGAAGTAATAGGTATTCAATCTACTATTGTATAGTTTGTCTTTGAAAATAATGTGATGGCCCTGGTAAAAGATAAAAAGGCAAGCAATTTGAGAAAAAAACATTTTAAATCATCATGCTGAATATTAGTAATCAGAAGATGTTCATAATAGATATTTGAAAACAAAGATTAAATACATGGAAATACAAGTTTTCAAAAAGTCACTATATAAAATTTATTACATTATACTTTATGTTATGGTAACTATTGATAGGTAAAACGATTAATTCTTCTTAAATAAAGTTTTGTGAAGCATTGGCTATAGATGTTAAAATATTTGAAAGGGTGTTATTGAGAATATTTGGAAGAAAAATATTCCAACCACAACCTTTCCAAAATAAGAAAATCCAATAGAAACTTCCCATTAAGTTCTCAGTGAATGTCTGAAAAAAAAATGATAAACCCTTTAATATGGCAAATGGGACTTATACGTCTTGTCCTAAATTGTGTGATTTTCCTTCTTATTAAGCAATTCCTCATAGTATACCCGGATTTAGGAAAACGGCCTCATTTTCACTGTACTGAGACAGAGAGGAAGGATCTGATCTGAAGCACCTTGCAGGGGCCACTTAGCTTTCATGTCATGGAACGAGATTCAGTCAAAACTAGGCCTCATTCCGGGCATACTGAGATCAACTGGAAAATCCAGGAAATGTAGGGTAACTAAAAGATAGCCAAAAATTAGAACAAAGATCAAGACACATTAACGACAACTTAAACAAAAAAGCAGTTCAGCACCACTGGGACCCTGGGGATTCCCGAGGGAGGGGCAGTGTGCACATCGGGTGACCTTGTTCACCATTCAACCCGACTATTCTCTCAGAATGGGTTTGCTCCTGTTTCCTTTACCACTCATTTACTCCACGAGGCTGTGTTGGGTGTCTTCATGGGAACACCTGTCTCTATTTCCTACAATCATTTGCTTTTTCTGCCTCAGTTAACAGAGATTGCATATGAAGCGAGGGTGTGTGCTTCTTTGTGCCGTCTCTCCCTGTTATGGGATCAGTGAACTCCATCTCCAGGGCTACCGCATCCAGTTCTGTAAATCACCCACACTCAGAGTAGACAATCCCTCTGATCTGGCCTCACTTGGCCTTAGAAAAGACCATTATGGGACTGTCCATCAGAGGGAGCTTTGCTAGGATGAAAGACTTTGGATTTTTAGGCAGCACTAAGAGACACTCTATTGGAAGTAAGATCACCTACCCCAGTTACAATTTCTTTGCTTCATGGAGAAAATTTTGTGTTTAACTTATAGCCTCCACTGTAAGAAAGAAAGATGATGGGGGATGGGGCATCTCTTCTGCACAATCTCTCTCCATATTGTATCTTATTTCTTAGTGACTGCTATTAATCATGCTGATGACTGAGGAATTTCTAAAATTCTAACTCTCCTTTAGAGATGCTATTCTGCAGTGTAGAGTGTATAGTGACCTTAGGCTCTGGAAAAGGACCCTGATTCAGGGAAAGATAAAAGAGATATGTATGAAGCATTACAGCCAGAAAGCAAACCAGAAACTTAAAGTGCTCTTCCCACTAATTAATACAGCAATACACGTCTGCCAGGGAATGGGCAGACAGCTGAGATCCTAGTTGTGTCAATCCTGATATTTCCTTTATTTCCTTTTTTTTTTTTTTTTTTTTTAAAGCTGCAGCTAAAGTGCCTCAGTGGGGACACAGTGTGCCATAGTGTGTGGGAGCGCAGGCTCGACAAGCACATCACCAAGGGTTTAAACCCAGCTTTGTCAGATAAGACCTCTGTGTGTCCATTCCTCCTCAGCAGCATGTTTCATTGCTTTGTGCATTTTAGTGAGATAATGCGTGGAAATAAACTTGGATGTCTCTGCTTTATACTTTCACTTTACATTCGAAGAAAGTACTGTATTTAGGAGTGAGGATATAGCACAGAGGTAGAGCACTTACTTAACATTAGTGAGGCTACAAGATTTGATTCATAACGCAACAAAATAAATAAATAAATAATAGATAAATGATAAATTAAAATCCCATTTAAAAAAAAAACCAATGCATTTGGATAAAGGGCATAACTTAGTTCCCAAGAATTAAGGAGCCTTTTGGTTCACAGAACTTTAGGACAGATGAGATTGTACAAAAAGAGCTTAGCTAGATAAGAAAAGGCTAAAGGAACATTGGTGGTAGTTGGTTAGGAGTAAAATATCTAGAAAGGGAGATGATATTAGAAAAACAAATTATTGGTGATGTTAATATCATATTATGTTGACATATAGTATATCCTATTATAGTAATAGTAGCATTTTAATCTAAACACAAACCTGAGAAGCACTTTTCCTGCTGTGCCTATCAAACAATTCCCGTCTCTTTGAATGTTTGTGGTAGTTTGATTCAGGTGTTCCCCATAAACTTAGGTATTCTGAATACTAGTCTCCCCAGCTGATGACAATTAGAAATTAAAGCCTCCTGGAGATGGTGTATTGTTTCGGGCGGGCTTATGGGTGTTTTAGCCAGTTTCCCCATGCCAGTGTTTGGCACACTTTCCTGTTCCTGTTGTCCACCTGTTGCTGACCGGGAAGTGATGTCCACGCTCTGCTCATGTCATCGTTTTCCCTGCCATCCTGGAGCGTTCCCTCAAGTCTGTAAGTTAAATAAACCTCTTTTGTTGTTGTTGTTTTTTGTTTTGTCCCAAAAGCTGCTCTTGGTAGGGTGATTTCTGCCAGCAATGTGAACCTGACATCAACAGAAGTAGTTGATACTGAGAGTGGTGTTGCTGCTAGACACCTGACTATGTGGCTTTGGCCTTTTGGAGCTGTGGAGATGCTGGGACCATGAGATGGCTGCAAAGGAAAGCTGCGGCCCAATGAAGTTTTCCACGACTTTGAGTAGTTTAGCTGGAAGGGGCGGAATTAGAACTCCAAAGACTTGTTGCTGGTTATTATTATCAGATTTCAAGACTTTTCACTGGCTAGAGTTGCTGGACTTGGAAATACAGTTTAATGTCTTCCCTGTTTAAATCTTGTATTACTTGAATATTTCTTTGCTATGCCCAGTGCCATTTTTTGCAGTGTGAGTGTTTATTCTATGCCATTATGGGGTTTGGGGATTTTTTTTTTTTTTTTTTTTTTGGTATTTTGTCTCAATTAAAAGACCTTGAATTATGGGGATGTTTGAACATCATTAATATTGATAAAAATGTGGGGAACTTTGAAAGTTGCACTAAATGCATTGCATTTTACATCATGGATGTTTAACAGTTTATGGAGGCCAGAGGCAGAATGTGGTAGTTTGATTCAGTTGTTCCTCATAAATTTAGGTAACCTGAACGCTAGTCTCCCCAGCTGATGGCAATTAGAAATTCATTAATTAATTGGAGGCAGTGTTATCTATGGTGTAGTCCACAATGTGGAGTTCCAACTACCAACCCTGTCACAACTACAGCCAGTCCCATCAGACTCATGTTCACTGCTTTTCTTCCTGCACATGAAAAAAAATTAACTACCTCTTTGTAAAACATCCTCACTTTGCATTTTAGTTGCTTGATGTCTCTGAGCTCATTTCCTTATCTATAAATATAATAATAATATTTTCTACCTCATGGGCTTGCTTTGAGGATCAAATGAAATAACATAAGTTCTTAGGAGAAAGCATGGCACATGAAAAGCATCAAGAATAAAGCATATGCATTATTTGAAAGACGAACAAACCTAGGCTCAAAGGGATGAAATAATTTTCACAGTGTGCCCTAAAAGTAGCAGAGATGAATACTGAAATCATTTTGTCTGATGTGCAAATGAGTTCTTTCTTTTGACTCTTTTACATTAAGCTCATGATTAGGAAGCAATTCTCTCCCAACACTACATAATTTTAAGCTTTGCCTTTTCCAAAATAAATTAAATCACAAATGTGATTGTTGATGCTTTTTTATGGTCCCAGGGTGGGAGCTCTGTCATGATCTAAACAATCCTCTTCAGGCCTGGGGAGATGGCTCAGTGGATAAAGTACTTGCCCCACAAGTGTGAGTTACCTGAACTTGGATCCTCAGAACTCATATAAAACCCGACATTGTAGCATTGTCATTTGTAACTCCAGCATACCTATGCCTGTGGTCAGAAGGGAGGTGGAGACAAGTGAATCTGCCAGGAGCTTGTGAGCCAGTTGACATGGGGAAAAAAAAAGTATATAATGAAAGGAGGTGGAAGGTAAAACTTGAAAGTTATCAACTGACCTCCAAGTGAGCTATGGCATGTGTGCACAAGCACTCACATACATGATCACATACACACACACACACACTCACATATTCACAAATCATACATGACACACTCACACAACACACTCACACACACATACTCACATATTCACAAATAATACATGACACACTCACACAACACAATCACACACACACACACATACACACATTCCCATATTCACAAATCATACACCACACACACACACACACACACACTACTCTTCAGATCCAGAAGCAATGGGTAGCCCAACAGAGTTCAGGATAAAGAACTGTATTTTCCAAAATTATTTTAAAATTACTTTGGTTTAACATTCATTTGTAGCTGATATATAAAAAATTACACTGGAAATGTATATTTGTAGACTAACCTGTTACATCTTGATACACGTGTATATACAATATAATCTTTACATTAGGTTGAATATATTGATGTTTTCAAATGCTTAACTGTATAATAAAAACATTCAAAATACTTTCTTGTAGCTTTTGGAAATATGTAGTATGTCTCCCATCTGTGCAACAGCACACCAGAACTTGTTCCTACCTAATCTACTCCCCACAAGTTAACAAACCATATTTTTTTTTTAAAAATAATATGCTGGATTCTGCATTTTTCTTGGTGCTACTTCACCCCAGCCAAGTCTCATTATCTTGGTCAGTTGTGTAATTGTCAACTCTGATTTCATTGTCACATTTTCTAAAGATTTGGCAGAGCATCCAGATGACTGATTCTAAGGTCCTCAAGTTCCTCAAAGTTTCTAAAAATTATAAATAAATAAACAAAAAATGATTTATTTTGAAGGCATATAAAGTGATAGTTTTTTCATCCAACATAAAACTCAGAGGCAGCTTTGAAAACAGAAAATTTGACTTTGAATAAGCTGTACCCCCCACCTGCTTTAATTAGAACAGGAGAAAGAAAGAAACCTATTTCAAGTAAAGCCCATTTCTGAAAAGTACTAGTGGCTTTTATATAACAAAAGCCACCTTTATGCCATCTCTGTCTCCCTGTGTGAGAATAAATCTAAAAATAGGAGCCCAAGTTTTTATTAACTGGACAGACACCATATGTCCTGTAGAGGTAAGATTTGTTTTGATTATTGATTCTGAGGGCAGGTTCCATGCCCGACTACCCCAGGGAGGTGAAATATCAATGTTTTCCCAATTACCTGCCTAATCTCAGAAATATATGGTGAGTTTTTCCTCTTTTCGAAGCATCAAGACTTTTATTTAAAACATCATACACACACACACACACACACACACACACACACGAATCCTCTTGAAAATAAAAAGCTGTTCATTGTATTTTAAGACAAGCCTGTTCTATTCTCCTGGATGCAGTGGAAAGTCACTAGCAAGTGAGGATTAAACCTTTAGAGTGACTGGTCTGATGTATAAAATGAAATAGGAGATTGAGGCCTATCCTTAAGGTAACATTTTCTTTCTTTCTTTTTAAATATTTTATTTTTATTTATTTGAGAGAGAGAGAGAGAGAAAAATATAGAAATAGGCAAATAGAGAGAGAAAGAATGGGTGTGCCAGGGCCTCCAGCCACTGCAAACGAACTCCACATGCATGTGCCCCCTTGTGCATCTGTCTTACATGGGTGGTGGGGAGTCGAACCTGGGTCCTTTGGCTTTGCAGGCAAGTGCCTTAACAGCTAAGCCATCTCTCCATCCCCCTTTTAAAAATATTTTATTTCTATTTATTTGAGAGAGAGGGAGAGAGAGGGAGATACAGAAATAGACAGGTAGAGAGAGAAAGAATGACAAAGGTACCCTTTTCTATGGCACTCTACTCTCTGTGGTAGCCTGTGTGAAGCTGCAAAAGAACAAGATGACAAAATTTAAAATGTGGATACACATTACTGTATGTACCCCACCAAAGTGCTCATGCCAAAAAAGCAGATGAAAATCTGCTCACTCAATTTTCTCCCTTGCTTTGAGTGCAGAGAGCCCATGACTATTCAAATACTTGTCACTGCATTTCCTGGTATATATTACATTCCCAATAAATGTTTTTTGGATTGAATTAGTTCTTATGAGACTATAGAAACTGGCTCTGGAAAAAAATACAAAAACTCAAGTCAATTCCATTTTGTCTATTTTATTGACACATGAGGGGTAGTCTCAATCTGACTACACATAGAATCAGAGCAGAAATCATTCTAGCATCAATAAATAATATTTCTAGCTTTTTTTCTTTTCTTCATTTTTTTTCATTTACGTTTTAGGAAAGAAGAAAAGTAAGAGAATTTGAGACCATCATCAGGACTCTAAAATGTTAGGTAAAGAAACACAAACACAGGTGTGATGAGTCATGTCCTTGCATATAAGTCAGGGGTTTATAACCTACAAAACCTCATTCAAGTACAGGCTCATTCATCTCTTCTCAGTCTCTTATATAAGATAGTACTAAGCTTGTTATATGCCAGGCATTTTGCTAATTTTGGATGATTCCAAGATAAATGAAGAAAAGTGATCATTGTTACTGAATGAAATCATTATGTATAGTTCAAAGCCTGAAATGTGGTGTAGAAGTATGTATGCCATTTGGGCTAGGAAGATGGCTCAAGGAGGTAAAGATGCTTACTTGCAAAGCCTGTAAGCCCAGGTTCAAATTGCCAGTATCCACCCACATAAAACCAGATAAACAAAATGATGCATGAATCTGAAGTCCATTAGTAGTGGCAAGAGAGCCTGGTGTGCCCCCTGCATACATGCTTGCAAATAAATTTTAAAAATTAAAATAAAGAAAAATATGTGGTGCAAGTGTGAAGGAAGGCATGTTCAAGAGGATTATCTTACTCTAGAGGCATAGAAGAAGGATATCAAGAAGAAACAATGCTTATTTCTTGAAAAACACATGCACAGGAAAAATTTCAGACAGTGATTATGAACACAAGACACTCTAGTGATGTTAGAATGGATGCATCTAACATGGGATGATAAGGACTAGGGGGAAAGTTAATGCAGAATACTGCACGCATTATAAAACATGAAGAACTGAGATATAAAGGTATATTTGCTGACCAGCCTATGCTTGTCAGGTATTTTTTGCCCAGCCAACTTTCCCTGGAAACCAACATCCTAGTCACTGAATATTCCATTTGATATTAACTGCAATTATTCTTCAAAGTACATTTCATTAATTTGGATTGAAAAGGTTGGAAGAACATTGAGAAATAACCATTTGCATAATCATATTAAATTGTATCATGTATTACTCCCCAGTTACCTTGATATCAAAGTGACACCTCTTTTAATACTGGAGAAATGTGGAGCATCAGCTTATCACAGATCTGACAGTCATTTCTTATAAAATGCTCTTGCATCAAAAATGTACAAGATTTGTTGGGTGCAAGGTTGTGGACTATTAGAAATAAATGAATATAGTATTGCAGAATTATAGTCACATTCTAACTGGCATTATTGACTTTTCCACATACAGATGCCTTGGAAATACCAATTATTTTAGTTAAGTGAAGCAGAAGATTAATATCTAATGTATAAAAAAAGTTATCAGATAGAGTTAGATACTTAGTGGTTGAAATTCTTGGGGAAATTACAAGAACAATGAATGAAAAGTTTAAATTGTGTCTCCAAAAAGCCCATGGTATTTTCCTGGGCTTTGTTAAAGCTGTATTTTAATTTGGGAATGATATTTGTTTTATTGACTTTGAATATTTGATGCATAAATGTGTATTTAAAAAGGAAACCTACACCTGGTTTCTTTTTTTAATGTTTTTAATTTTTATTTATTTACTTATTAGAGACAGAGAAAGGGGAAGAAAGAGAGAGAATGGGTACACCAGAGCTTCTAGACACTGCAAATGAACTCCAGACAGATGTGCCACCATGTGCATCTGTCTTACATGGGTACTGGGGAATCGAGCCTTAAAATGGGGTCCTTAGACTTCAAAGGCAAGTGCTTAACTGCTAAGTCATCTCTCCAGCCCACACTAGGTTTCTTTATCTCCCCACAAAGTATCTGTAAAAGTTCTGAATTCTTTCACTGATTAGGTAGGACACTTTCTGAGACTTACATACATTGGGTACACAGCTAGATAATTTGTAGTCCCTTTATGGAAGTATGGTCCACTCTTTGGGAAGACTTCAGAGGGAAAATAGAAATCTGACCAACATGAATACAATAAGACATTTTAAAACTAGGCTATATGCTATCCCTCTATGGGCATATGGGGTTATGTAGGACACAGGAAGACATTTGACCCCAAAACATAAGAAAGTGCACTGCAGAAAGAGGGACAGAATCAAGCCTTGAGTATATGCAGTACTTTGGCAAGAAAAAGCTAGAATGGCCTTCAGGAAGGATTAGGAGATGAGAGAATCATTTTCTTTGAGCAAAGACCTGATGGGATCCTTGCTAGATATGTTTCTACATGAAACAGGCCAACTAACACTAAATTTATATTACTTATTATTCAGGAGTATAATGATTGATATATCTTTTTTTCCATTAAACTGTGAGGCCCTTTAATACATGTGCCTTGCTATATTTGACTGTCACTAGCATCTGGTAGTTCTTATGTTATGTCAAATACTCTATAGATGACCATTGAATAAGCAAGCATCTTAGCACATCAGTAAGTGAGTCACATGCTTTGAACTTTCTTATATGGCTCTGTCTTGCCTGCTGGATTGAAATTACCTTGAGGAGAAGCATTTTGGGGTTAGTTTACAAATATTAAGCATGTATTACTATGAATCTTGATACATTTCAGACAATAAATCCTTATTAACAAATGAAAATTGGAAAGTGTGCCACCATATGCCCAGAATACAAGTACTTGGGAGATGGAGGCAGAAGAATCAGGAGTTTGAGGTCAGCCTGTTCTATATGGGACCCTCAAAATAAATATATAAATAAAATGGTTAATATTGAAGTATTGTGAATTCTTCTCTATGTATTTTTTTGAGGGGCTGCCACCTTGGTCAACTACCTTATAGTGTTGTTTTACATAATGCCTCTATCAAGGTAATTTGTTTAGGATGGTTTATTTTCTTACTATCAAGATATGAGGAGGACCAAGGTCTAGGTGCTTATATCTGTAAAGGGTCTTTTATTCATGTGATGTTTTCCATGTTGCTATGACAAAATGCCTAATAAGAAGAAAGTTAAGACAGGGCATGTTTCTGCTATAAGCAGAATTAGAGAAAGCACAGTCCATCAAGGTAAAGGAAGGCAAGGTGGTAAGAGCATGAAATCACTGGTCTCATTCAATCCACAGTTAGAAAGAAGAGAGAGATACATGCTGAATGTTCAGTTTGATTTTTCCCTTTGTACTCAACCAGGGACCCTATCCCATGGGATGGTGCTGCACACAGAGTGGTTTTGCTCACCTCAAAGTAACCAAATCTAGAAATTCCCTCCTTCACAGACAAGCCCACAAACGTTTGTCTCTTAAATGATTCTATGTCTTTCAAATTGACAATAGAGATTAACTACCATAGTCTTCTTACTTTTAGAATGTAGATGGATCAGTGATCAATTATACACGAGAGAGAGGAAGGGAGCTTAACACTTTTATCAATAATTCACTTCATACACAATTGAATCTGAAATTCTGGGTGTTTTTGAGAGTGACAAAGCCCTTCATTGCTCTTGGGTGGGCAATTTTTCAGGAATTAGAGTACTTAATGCTTGTGGTGACACAAAGCTTCAACTGAATCACTGGCCTCTGTGTTCTTTTCTTATGAATTTAAGTGAATGAAAGTCACAGATAAAATGATAAAATTTGGAAGGATTTATTAAACAGCTTATGGGTACAGTTCTAGAGCTTAAATGAAAGAAAGAATAGAAGCTTCTGCCCAAGAGGAGGTGGGAGAGCAGGGTTCATGGAAATGTAAAACCCTGAAAAGGGGAAGGCCCACCTAGAGACCCTGCTTGGAGTCTTTTATGAGAGTTTACTGGATGGGGTGAACTGGTTAGTCTTGCCCTGGATGCCAGGTGTATAAGTACAGCCAGGTTCTCAGCAAAGGGAATAACCCCTTTACAATCCCGTATCAAAAGAAAGAAAGAAAGAAAGAAAGAAAGAAAGAAAGAAAGAAAGAAAGAAAGAAAGAAAGAAAGAAAGAAAGAAAGATGGAAAGACCAAAAGCATTCATTCACTTCCTCTGTTAAGTTTTAACGGAGAAAGAAACAGATTTTTCCCTTATAAGATCAAAGTAATTTCTTGTTTTTACCTTTAGGGGACCAGGTTCCCCTAAACAGATTATGTGCCCTTCCCTACCCTGGTTACCCTACCCAGTTAACCAAGAGGATAGAACCATTACATGATAAAGACTCTTCAACTCTATTGCACTGGGAATTAATTTTTACTTGCAAGAAATTTGTGGGGCACATTTAAACCACAGCATGCATCTGCTCTCAACTGTTTACTTCACTTGGGAAAAGGACATCACAAGGAATTTTTAAAGTAGCTCTAGGTAACTGCAGTTTATACATAGAAAGTTTAGATCAAAGCATATCAAACAGAATTGCTGCAAAATTCAAAAGCAGAAGCATGCTAATTGTACCACATATAAATCATTGCAAAATGCAAGGAACACATTGAGAAAAGTAACATCACCAATATAGAGAGTTATTGATTCTAAAACATCACTATTATATAGGTCCTCAATGTTTGCTTTTTTATAGAAAAGATTAGATACCAAAGGTGAAGTGTGGGAGCAGAACTTCGTAGATGGGAGTGGTTATGTGATTTGTCTGAGATCCCATACCTCTTGAACACCTGAGTAGATGGGGTGACTACAATTCAAACCATATCTATATACCACTGAAAGCTTGTACTCTTATTCACAATTATTCCTAATCCTAAGGTTTTAGGGCAAGGAGAAATTTTGTTTTATATGACCATATTCTCTGGTATTATGTGCTCAGAATATGCACAGCTCTGGTTAGTTTAGGATGCAACGATCTGTTCTTAATTGGCTTTTGAGACTACCATCATGAAATGCACAGTGTCCTTCAGTGAATTAGTAAAACTGTAGTCTTTCAGGTATAATCTAGCTAGATTCAGCCAAACAAGATTACCTCCTTTCCCTGCTGGAACATAGCCATGGGCGACAGCCTTTAGAGAGACGTTTGTTAGCAATAATATCCCATGTTCCTCAGTCATTCATACAACATGTATTTTGCCTGCAAATCTTGGCAGTTGCATGACTAAGCTAAAGCTTTAGTGACCCCCATCTGGTTTCCAATTATGTCAATTTCAAGTGATGTGTCCTTACAAAATTACACCCACATTTGGTTTTATAGCATACACTAGAAATGCCCATTATTCTAAATCTCACAGTGTTTGCATTCTTCCAAGGATTCCTGCAAATTTTCTTGGCAGAGGAATGCATTGTTTATATATCATTCCATTGAGCAGTGAAGACCACCTTCACTTTACCCATGCTGACCATAGTGATGGTATATGAAAACATTTATATGAGTTAGGGAAAGTACTTTAATTTTAATCCTTCACCCTCTAGAATATGTGTAATTTTCACTCCAGTCACAAGGAAATGCTCAGAATCTTGTAGTCTTCAGTATAGTCACAGTTGCCTATGCTGAATTGCACAGAATAACAATGGGAAACAAGCCAACTAAAAAGCCATCTTCTCTTCTCTCATCTTCATTTGCTCTTGCAGATTTGCCATTTATTTTCATCTTTTCAATATATGTTTTCCAATGGTGACATCTATTTCTGGCTTCTACAATGAAGAAAGGGTCATAAGGCATGTTCCTCATTTTCTCTGCAGCTTCACAGTCATATCTGGTCCTCTGCTTAGCTGTCAGCCCTCTAATTCTTGCTCCCTAATTACCTTGATGTTACATGCATTCTGGGACTAACACTAATCTCTGGTTTAGTTAGATAATGTAATTGTGTCAAACTCAGGTTTCTAAGTAGCCATTTTTTTTTTTTTTTTTACAAATGAAATAACACTGATTTACTGCTATTCAAGGCCTCCCTAGGTATCCAGTCTTTCATTTTCTGGCTATCATCTCACTGCTACTGTGTACTACTTTGGAATAATCACAGAGTATCATAATCGGGACCCAAACTGCAGTGTGCATTTCCTTCTGTGTTGGCTCACAAATGGTGTCAAGCAACCCATCCATGAAGAGTTAATTTGGATACCATGTGTGTCTTGATTGAATCTTTATTTGCCCTATGCAGATGGAAAATTAAAATTTTCTCTTCCTATCAAATCCCACTAAGATAAATTGTGGCTGATTCTTGACAAGCTGCAAATAGCAACCTTGAGATTTTATGTTTCACTGGTATTTCTCAACAAAACACATAAAATGCACTTCACAGAATCCTCCCCAAGCAATTAGTGCCATTAACGCCTTCCGCAAGCATATGGTCACAGTGGAGAGGAAATTAGCCCCATGCCACATTTCTTTGGCTGTTTGTATATTTTGGACATAGTTCATTAGTGTGTCTTTCCTGCAGATCTCCCTTAAAGAGGTTGTTTTATATGTTATCGTAATTGTCAATTATTTAGTAACCCCCAGTTACCTCCTTTCTGTGGATGAGTTACCTTCTGTTTATTTTCCCTCTTACACCTCCAATTAACATTTATTCTGGACTTGATACTTCCCCCTTAATTTGCTACTGCTACTTCATCCTCAGCTAATCTAATAGAGGGCTCCTCTCTTTTAAATAAACAAAAGCCATCATTTTATTCTATTTTTCAAAGGCAACTTCAACTCAAAGTTTATGAAGTATATGCTTCTATGGTCCTTCTGTTTCTGGGTACCTTGTGAAGCCTTAGTAGTTATCTGACTTGTTTTGTTTATTTGTTTTTCATTAAGTTACACAAATCAAAAATTTCATTGCAATCTCTTTGTCTAGCTTAGTCTTTCTACTCCTAGGTTTCTTTACATCACACTTCTCTTGGTAGATGGTGTTCAACTCATGGAGTTGAAGAAAATGGTGAAATTGGGCTAAGGACTTGTTAGGGCTTCCATTTATTGTGTATATATTAAGACATGAATATGACATCAGAGTCATTATATTTGAATCTCTCTCAGAAAAAGAATAAAAAGAACTTACCCAAAATACTTCTGTTTCCTGGGCTGACTCAAAAGCATGGAGTTCAAAGCCATATCCTCAGCATATGTTTTGCCACTCAGGAATAAAAAGGTATGAGGAAGAAAAACAGGAGTTTAGAAATTACAGAGAAAGAAGTAAGGGCTGAAGAAGTACCTCAGATATCATATATGAAGAAAAAGCTGTTATTTCCCAAATTTGGATAGCATATGCAATATCTCCAAAAAGAAGATATAAGGTGACAAGTAAAACTAAATGACCCACTGAGTAGTAAAAATTTACTACATCAAGAAACAAGTTAATTATTTGTGTTGAAGTCATGCAAGTTTGAATCTAACCATCTGACTTGGCTTTACTTATATAGCCTCTACATACTCCCACTGCTCCTTTACGAGTCTCCTGATTATTCAGTCATTATCCACCACACATTTGAAATGCAGAAGTTTCTAGTTAGGAAAAGTTTACAATAATTACACCATCTTATTTTGGTATTTCCTTGGCTTCTGTGGTAGTTTGAATATATGTCCCCCAATATATTCGGTGTTTTATTAGTTATAGTTTGCATCTGCAATCACCTTCCTAGAGGCAATGTCACTGGGGGCTGGTCTTAAGGTGTGGATTTGAGATTCCATTGTAAAGATATGCAAATGTGCCTAGCAGGAGTTCCTGAAGTGTGCTGTGTGGCCTTTTGGCTGTAGTTTTGCTCTGTGTGCTGTGGTGGCTGGTTGGCTTTTTCTCTCTCTGCTTGGCCCTGTTGAAAGCAGGCTGCTTTTCCTGCCTTTATGGAACTTCCCCTGGATCTGTAAGCTTCAATAAATAATACCCCTTCCTCCATAACTGTGCCCGGTCTGGAAGTTCATCTCAGCGAACCTGAAGCTGTCTGCTACAGCTTCTATACATAATACTTCATCATTTTTTATCTTTTATTATTATAAAATGATTAGGTTTCATTATGGCAATATTCAAACAAAATTCAGTTTATAATTATTGTTTTCCTTCTCTCTCCTCATCTTTCCTATCATTCTCTCCCTCTGTACCTACTTCTCACTATATCACCCTTTTCTGGCATCAATTTCAGATTTTGTTCTACTTCATCATAATCCCTGTTGTCCTCAAAATTCTCTCCTGGTGCCATTTTAATGTGAAGTATCCTTTTGTTCTATCCTATTTTCATTTCTCTTTTCTGCCCTCTCTCTTTCCTCCTTTTGTTTCTGCTATAATTTCCCCTCCCTCCCTCCTCTTCCCTTCCTCGCTCCCTGTCTTCCTCATTTCCTTCCTTCCCTCCTTCTTCTTTTCCTCCTTTTGCACATAAATATATTTATAATCCATTATAATTTATGAAGAACTGTTATTCAAATTCCTTGATGATCCACTTGTGAAAAAATTATACTGATAAACCTCTCTTTGTGATTTTATGTCCTTTGATCAGAGTCATACTGAGAATTGTTGTAATGTTTTATTGACTTGGATCCATCAAATATAAATAAGCTCACTGTTCTATCATCTTGACTGCCACTTGCAAGACCTCACTAGGGTGGAAGAGATAATTTTGTTATTCATTCTTTCAATAAGTGTTTATGTGCTTCCATAAATATGGAAGTGGGATGAATGCTTCATTTGCATGGGTGTACATGAAGGTAAACAAACCACAAGCATTTCCTTAGAAATGAAAATGAGATAACATCAGTGTTCAAGTAAGAAATATATTGTAAAAATGGGAAATTGGTTGCAGATAAAAAGAAATTTAAACATATTTCAATCACAATAATATTGTCAAGAAGTTTAATAATAAGTTTGAAAGTTCAGAAAAATATTCTCAAAATGTAGAACTAGGAGTTGTGGTATATGTGTATAATCACAGTATTGAGGATTTGGAAGCAGAATAATTAGGAAGTTAAGATTCACCTGGACTACAAAGTGAGTTTGAGACCAGCATGGCTTACATGAGACCCTTTCTCAATGAGTGAGGTAGAGCAGGAAAAAAAGAGAAAGAGAGAGAGAGAGAGAGAGAGCCATCAATATAACAGCACCATCACCACAATGCACACAAGTGCTAATTAAATTACACAGTTATATACACAAAACTTGAACAGACCATTAGCAAAAAATTCATCAAGTATTTCAACAATCCACACCCAAAGAGAATATAAACATTTTAGTTTTAAAAGTAACAACACAGGAGAATTTTGAGAATTTTTAAAATAAGATAATTTTATAAAATATATATGTCTGACTAGATCTATTAGTGACAGGTGGTTTAATTTTTATGAAAACACTAACTTTGTTCTATAATAAAATAAAGACCATTATTATAATGTAACTTCATTTAAATATTAGAATAAGTAGAGATATTAAACATTTAATTATGTTAGCAAAATACTTCTCAACATGAAGGAAAAAAATAATCACATTCATGTCCTAGTAGAGGTAGTGAACATATTTGGTCATATATCTTTGTTTTAATTTTTTTATTATTTTATTTATTTTTGGAGAGAGACACAGAGAGAGATAGACAGAGAGGGAGAGGGAGACAGAGATGGGTGCGCCAGCAGTCTCAGCTGCTGTGAACTAAATCCAGATGTGTGCGTCCCCTTGTGGCTAAGTGCAGCATTGCGCCCTTGCCTCACTGCATCTGGCTAAACGTGGGACCTGGAGATCGGAACTACTGGAGATTGGAACCAGCATTCTTAGGCTTAGCAGGCAGGCGCCTTAACCGCTAAGCCATCTGTCCAGTCCTATATCTTTTTTAATATTGAAAAATGCTGTTACTAGTAGAAACAAAATGAAGCATCCTTAAGTCGGGGGTATGTATTAAGTGTTATAGCTCTTGAAATGTACTCCAAAAATTCAGTTGACATTCTGACTCAGTCTTTTATCTGTCAACTTCACTGGGCCCCAGGGTACCAGAGTTCTTCCTTAAACAAAGCAAAAGTAAACTGACTATTAATTACTTACTGATTCAGTGGAGATTTCAATATTAACTTCAATGACATCTCCCACTTATTTATGTTTTTGAAAGTTTTTAGCATTGATAGACTGAATAAATTAAATTGACCATCTTAGGATGGATGGACCTTGTCCAGCAAATGATAGCCCTAACACACAAACCTGTTTCCCCACCCCATGTAAAAAAAAAAAAAAAAATAAAATAAGTGAGTAAACTAAGATTCTTCCTGTATGATTGACTTTGAATGAGGATATTGGTTTTTGTTTGTTTTTCTGCTTTCATACTGTAGATAAACATGAGCTTTATTTGAAATTAAGTGTGCAGCATTTGGACTTGGAATCCACCTTTAGTTCTGCTGGGTCTCTGCCCTTCTAACTTTAGACCTCAGACTTGGCAGCCTCTATAATACTTTAGGCTAAATCCTCATTTTTCAAATATAAGGTATCATTTGGTGTAATAATTCATATGTAAATATAGGTTGTACAAACACATGCTTCCTATTAGATATTTTCTAAGGAACCCTGACAAATACAGCTTTAACGTAAACCATGGTTTTCTTACTTCCCTAAACAAAACAAAACAAATCAGTTGTATAATGACTAAATAGAGATTAGTACTATTGGAGCTGGGAAGATTGATTGGCGATTAAAGACTTTTGCTTGCAAAATCTGCAGGTCTGAGTTCAATTTCCCAGTACCACATTAAGCCCACTTGAACACTGTAACACTTTTTTTTTTTAAATACCCGATGCATTTTGTCGCAATAACTATTGCACTGGTAAGAATGTAGCTTCAGTACAGTTTACAGACATGCCCCATCATCAAATGAGTCAACTATGATGAAAAGAAACTTCCGACTCAAGCTCATTCCCTCTACATGATAACGTACCACATATTATAATGCTATTCTAAGACTTATTGAGGGTGGACATAAAAATATGTCTGGGCTAGAGAGATGGTTTCCTGTGTGGGCATGAGACTGCCCAGTTCGAATCCTCAGATCACATGTAAAATAGCTGGGCATGACTCCATGCATGTGTTACCCCAGCCTCACAGAGGAGTATGACCCCCAAATCTTCAGAGCCCTGAAAGCTCTGGAATTAGTGGAAAGGTGACTCTGACTTGAATAGTTCACCCAAGGTTTCACCTGGGCCTCTGCTGGAGAGTGACCTCAGTGCAGACAAGCATATATGTGTCACAAAGCCATTAATGTGCATACACCACACCACACACAGCACATTACACACACACATGAGCAAAAATAGAAATAAATAAATCATATGTCTAACCTGTTAGGTTCAGCACCAGAGAAATAGTTTCTAGATAGGATAGATAGGAAAAAAATATAGTTGGAAATGTTGTAGTTGGAAATGTTCTAAGAGGAAACAATTCTTCCACAATTGCAATGTAAACAATTACAAAGGACACAGAAAAGCTTATGTGGGTAACATGAGATGCAATGGTTTCTAGCAAAGGAATGATAGTGGAAGGATATGCAAAAGTCAATACTAATGATTAAAAAAATCAGACAAGTCATTATGTGTTTCAAAGATAACCTTTATCTAGAAATATGAAGGGACATAAATATAAGGTCAAAAAGGAAGTGCTCAAGACAGAGCTGTGGATATACAACCAAAACAAGCAAACAAACGAAAACCCCAAACAAAGAGCTGATTTCCTTATAAATAGAGATCTGTCTCACAGAGAAGCAAATGACCACTTCACGAGGCTGGAGACAAGCGATCACATTCCCTTTAGTGTTTAATCCTCATCATTCTCCTTTTGAAGTGTTCATGAAGGTCACTGAAAAAAATGTTACTGAAATGAAGAATCACGTGTAGTGTTTGAAGGATACAAAACTACAGCTCCAGGGGACACAGGCTTTGTGTTCTGTTCAGTCACCTTTGCGTTGTTAGGACGAGAGGACATTTCTTAAATTCCCCGAAGCTCAATTTTCTCAGCAGTAGAATGGGAATGAGAGTAATACTTGTGGATATCACGGAGTTCTGAATCTCACCAGAAGCAATGTGAGTGAACTTTGGCAAGTGTATTTCGAAGCTTCTCTCTGTTCTTACTAGTGATATCAATATTGCCTACATATTGATGAATGGAGGACACATATAAGTGAGAAAATATTCAAAGAGTACCACCACCACCAAATCTTTTATTGGATCAAACAGAACTTGGGAATGGAATCATTAGGGTCTAAATTCAATAGATTGGCTTATATTAATATGGTCAGCTATTTTGTCTGACATATACATATAATTCATATAATTTTCATTGGAATTTAGACTCCCCCCACCCCCAAAGGCATCAATCGCAAGCTCTAGTTTAACTATCCTGATAATTTTCTGTTAATATTCCAGTTTCGTACCTCATCTGATTTCATGATTAATTTGAAGGCTCCTAGCTGGCTAATGGAAATACACTTGGGTCATGTCAGAAAGTTAGTCCAGTGCATATTGTCCCTAAGTAATTGACTCCCAAGTCCTCCATTGCTAGGGTTATGAAATGACAAGAACACTCATTTTAAAAAAATGTTATTTTTACATTTATATAGTAATTGTATTCTGATAGAATAAAAAAAAAAAAAGAGGAGATTGCTCAATTGGTAAAGTGTTTGCTTTGCAAATGAGAGAGCCTGAGGTTGGGCCCCCAGTACCCATGGAAAAGCCAGGGATGGTGGTGCACACCTGTAATTTTAGCATTAATGAGGGGAGGCCAGGTGAATTTTAAGTGTGTGCTTCAAGTATTTTACTTCTGGGCCATGGAAACTTATGTTTTGTCCCTATCATTGTTTTTTAGTGCTAGGGATATAGCCCAGGGCCCTCATGCTATAACACTGAATGGTACCCTAGCTGTGAGCTTAGCTTTCCAGTATTATGGAGTATGAAAATAGAGTTCGATAATCATTAAAATTTTTGGTATTGTCATGGGACCACACAGCCACATGCTTTAGTATGATGGAATGAGGAGGGATTAATTTGTTATGAAACTTTTATACAAAAGACCATAATACATTTTCTCTCCAATGTAGCATTTTCAACCATATAAGAAAAGTTATAGATCAGAGTTGAGAGATGGCTTAAAGGTTAAGGCACTTGCCTGTAAACCCAAAGGACTCCAGTTCAATATCCAAGAACCCACATAAGCCCCATGCACAAGGTGGAGCATGCATCTGGAGTTTGTTTGCAGCAGCTAGAGACCCTGGCATGCCATTCTCTTTCTATCTGCTTCTTTCTCTCTATGAAACAATCTCAAATAAATTAGTTAATTTATGAAAGTATTAGATCAAAGGTCTATGCCTCTGAACTGACAGAGCTATAGCAGCTTCCACCTATATCTCTATGGTCAGATGATCAGTCTAGATAATATTCATTAGAAATGCCTGAAAAGCAGGCTGGAGAGATGACTTAGCAGTTAAGATGCCTGCCTCCTAGGCCTAAGAATGCTGGTTCCAATCTCCAGTAGTTCCAATCTCCAGGTCCCACATTTAGCCAGATGCAAAGTGAAGCAAGGGCGCAATGCCGCACTTGACCACATCTGGAGTTCATTCACAGCAGCTGAGAGGCTGATGGCAACCCATTCTCTCCCTGTCTTCATCTCCCTCTCTTGTTGTCTCTCTCCAAAAGTTTAAAAAAAAACTAAAAATAAAAGAAATTCCTGAAAAGGTCAAGGTCATCATTCTGAAAGTGAAATGAAATAAACATGAACTTACTGTTTATAAATAGCTTATCTCTTTATACTCTCAGTTTAAAATGATAAGTTTAATACTTGTCTCATAATTTAAATTTCCAGAAACAACCCACAAGACTATTGCCCTTCCCTAACTGAGGGAAGCCAGGCATGCTGGCTTGAGGACTAGCGTAGCAGCTCATGTATTTATATGTACAGAGTGATAACAAATGATGAGTAGACAACTCAAGGGAAATTTTAGTTTGAAATTATTTGATGTAGAAATAAGTCACAAAGATTAAAGGATCAGCCTGACTGCCATTTAAAAAGCAAGAAGATGAGGGCAACATAAACAGGGTCTAGAATTTGTGAGTGTTATCACATGTGATTCCAGTAGGACATATTTAAGATCAGCTATGACATGGCAATGTATCTGATGAACATGAAGACTTCTCATTTTTACTCTACGGTATCATTGCATCTGATAGGAGGCAGATAAGTCATCACTGATTGTACAAAGGGATTCCATGTTTACTACTGATTTTACAAATATATATATATATATATACACACATATATACACACACATACGTGCATGGAGGTGCATACCTGTGATTGAGCCCACTTGGGGAGCAGCAGCAGAAGTTTCCTTTCAAGTTTGAGGCCAGCCTAGTTTACATAACAAGGTCTAGGCCAGCCATGATTACAGAATGAGACTTAATAGTATACATATTTATTTAGAATATAGTATTAGGTATCAGGCTAGGAACGGCAGAAAATGCTCCAATAATTTAACTTAGGACTTGACTTCATAAAGGGAAAGGCATGAGATTATGAGGCATTGTATTAAAGCCTTCATATGGTTTGAACACTTACTATGTATCATTTATTACTTGAGCCCCCCCAGATTTCTTGCAGACGATGAATATGTATATAAAATGAAGAGGCCAGTGTGTGATAATCCAGAATTTTGCTATGAGGAAATAGATGATACAAATGTCTACATAGTAGCCAGGCAATATATTGGGTTCTGGTGCAGTTATGGGTATCTTTATGGTCATTGTCATTAGAATGGAATGCTAGCAGCTTTTCTCTTTTCTTTTACTCCATCTAAGCCAGTAGACAATTGGCTTGTGCCTCCCACATTTATGATTGGTCTTTCCCATTTAATTAATAACCCTATTGACACATACAGAGGTGTCCTTTATTTAGTTCTAGGCATCTGTAACCAGTGACATTGACAGCTGATACTAACCATTCAACCATTACATTATCACTACCTTATTTCTTTGTGAGTCAAGTACTATTTCTTTACAAAGGTGTATTTCATTGCATTTATCTAGGCATCTATGGCTGAGTTTTTGTTTGTTTGTTTGTTTGTTTGTTTTGTTTGTTTGTTTCCACCTTCTGTCTATTGTGTATCCAAATGCAGCTTCTTAGAACAATGTGGACAAGTCAGAATACCTGTTGTCAATTAGTTTGGGAGCATACCACTGAAGTTAGGTCTCAGAATTAATTTTGTCCTTTTTACCTTCCATCAACACTGGATATGATATTGGCAATGGAGTCTTCATAAAAACAAAATCTCGACAGTTTCAACACAGTAAGGAAGGAAAAAATTCCAAGATAAACTTTTTTCTGTAAAAACTGTGCTTTCCAGAAAGTAAACATATATATTTCCTGAAAGTAGACTTATAACAATCTAAATAAATCCATAGATTGTTCAAGGGTAATTGTATAAATCAATTTCCAGGGAGCAAAGAGACATAAATATTTTGGCTTTTCTACACATATTGCCTTTAATGTTTTATTAACATTATTCTGTACAAATTCTAGGCATTCTTAGACTACATTAATTTTCCTACAAATTTAAGACCCCAATTTATATCTTCTCTGCTCTTAAATTGTGTAGTTCTTAATAAACTGGTATTGCCATTGTCACAGTGGAAGGAACTGTTATCCTCTTTAATGGTTAACATTAAGTTTAAAAGTATTTACTTAATGATATCTAGAAGTTTTTTTTTTTTTTTTAAAGCACTACAAGTAGCAAGAACATTGCAAATCTCCATGAACTGGATTGACAGCAAAAACTGAAATATACCAATATAATCTTCATTGCCATGCAGTATAGAAGAAAAAAGATCAGTTTTAACTGATAGATGCTAGTCTAAGTAACCACTTACTCATATTTATTATGTTAGTTTTACTTACATAAAATTAAATGAAGCTGAGCTGGAGAGATGTCTTATAGCATTTCAGATGCTTGACTGCAAAGGTTCAATTCCCCAGTACCCACATAAAGCCAGATGCACAAGGTGGCACATGCATCTGGAGTTTGTTTGCAGTGGCTGGAGGCCCTTGCATGCCTCATTCTCTTCTCTTTATTTTTATGTATCTGCCTCTCACTCTCTCTCTCTCTCAAATAAGTAAATAAAAAATTAAGAAGGCTGTTTCATCTTGATTTATAAACTATCTGAAATAGGTGAGAGAAGTATTTATTTATTTTGAATTGGCAAAACATAACTCTCACAAAAGTAGTTAATTAATATTTGGATAATGCCACAAAGCATTTTCATTACTTTTGTTTATTTTATGTGATAAAAACAGATTTTAGTGTAAACAATGTAGTGTTAACAATGATAAAGAAAGAGAAACAGAGTGAGAATGGGCATGCCAGGGCCTTCAGCCTCTGCAAATGAATTCGAGATGCATGTGCCACCTTGTGCATCAGCCTTACATGAGTCCAGGGGAATCAAATCTGGGTTCTTTGGCTTTGCTGGCAAGCATCATAAGCACTAAGCCATCTCTCCAGCCCTGCAGTATATTCAATTTCTGTTATTGCATAACATAAAAACATAATCACTATGTAGGAAAAGACCAGATGTCAACAAAGCTGACACCAAGTTTTCAATACAGTTCTCAGAGATTTTGAAGTCATGATCTGGGACAGAATTTATTAGCGTCTTCTAGAGTCATCATAAGTTAATTGGGCCTTCCTGTGTGTGAACTTCCTTCATAGTTCCACAATGGAAAGGAGAGAGGCAAGGGCATACCATAACATCTCCGGAAAAGAAGTTTCCACAAAGAATGTACCTTTCAAATTTGGTGAAATAATAAAAGAATTTCCAAAGAAATTCCCTCATTCCTAAGATATAAAATAATTGATATATTTTTTTCTTTATCACACTTTCATAAAGTTGTATGTATTTTCCATCTATTAATAGTTCATGAGTCAGAGGGAACCAACAAAACAACATTAGGTGTAAGTTTGACATCAATGTAGGAATCCTTAGAGTATGTATCTATTCCTCTGGTAAAAGATAAAAAGGGTGTAATTATAAGGAAAGTATTAATTTATGACAGAGTCTTTTCCCTGAATGAAAAATTGGCCTTCTGTATTCAATGCTACATCTAAAATATCCACTAATGCACACATATTCAATTATTGTCAGATTACTCACAAAATTTGAAGGCATTTCTTTATTAAATATGTAGACCTTAGATGATATAAAATAAGAGCATTGAAGAATGTGAGGAAAATATTTCAACTGAGTATTAAGATTAAAATTTTAAAATGTAATTATGTTGTGCTTTAAATGATCCTAATGTCCCTAGACAAGAAGCTATTTGTATAACAAATATAGTAGCTCCCATTTGTTGAGTCTATACTATGTGTCTTGAAGCAACAATTTTACAAATAAGAACTTTTGTCATACTAGTATTAGGTAGGTATCATTATCCTCATGTTTCATCTAAAGAAACGATGACCACCACAACCCACATTCTGGCTGAGGTCCAGGTCCCTTGATATCACACATTCTCATAAAAATGTCCACCACATTACCCATTGCTATGATTTAGATTCTCATGCTGTACTGTCTTCTGGTTTACTGAAATTGTAATTACAGCTTATTTGCCTGCATGACTTTACCATCTCTACATTCTTGATCATATGAATTTACATTGAGAAGTAAAAATAAAAGAAGACATGCATATGTCTTATTCACAGCAGAAGAGAATAAATGTATACAGACTTTGCCTTTCATGAGAAAACATTGATGGCCGTACTTCTCTTTTGAGGAAAGTGTCTTCTGGAAAAGAGTTTTCTACTGCTAAGCTGCTTCTCAGGAACAAAAATAATCTCCTCAATGGAAGGGTCATAGATCCTCGGTGGATAGTTTGCTAACTACAAGTTCTGCCCTTCTGACTGGCCAAAGTCCTTCTCCTCCCTCTTCTCCAAGTGTAGAGCATATTCTCTGCCCATCCCATCATTTCCAGAAGGATAAACATTCACGATCTAAATCTACCTTTCATGTCACAGCCCACACCCTAGTGATAAAGTCCACTCCAAGTAGCTTCATCACTGCCTGTGCATTTCATGGTAATTGCTTCTTTATTCATGGCTCAATGAGTAATGCTCAAAACAATGTCAGGAAAGCTAGATTGAAAACTCCCTGGTTTGGATAAGTAAAAACGGAAAAGATGCATAACAGTCACAAGTCCGTTTCAGTCATGAGCTTGACCATGGCCGGCATCCTGTGGTGGAAAGCCATGGTATGAGATAAGTGATAGTGCCCTCTGGTGTGAATTCCTGCAGCCATTACTCTTCAGTAATTCTGGATTCACTGTTTAAAATCTGTTGCTCTTCCATTGTCTTTTACTACATGTCTGAAAATCCCCCATCATATTTAATGCCCATGCAAGTTTAGAGCCCAAGATTATTTAAGAGTCAGATGTGAGGGGAAATGTTACATCTTTGCTGAGGTTTCTTTATCACCACATCTCCCTCAGAAACTCAACATTTTCAACTACATCCTTTAGACAATTCCATGGGCTGGAAACCCCCTCAAGTTTTTTTTTTTTTTTTCTTTTCACATGTTTTTCAAATCCCTTTTATTTTTCCACTTATTCATTTTCATAAAACCACCTTGAATCTTAACAGTTCCCATTTGAAGTCATCCAGACAGAGAAAATATATGCAATGTATGACACAAAATAGTTTTGTGGCAGAATTGATAACCTGTCATTTGTGAAGAATTAATGGAATCTCATTTGCTAAAGGCTTTAATAGCCATTATACTTTGCTACTTGAGAGCAAAGAAAAAGTCAACTAGTTTTCTAATCCACTCATCTCCAGACTTTTCTCTTTCTTTTGACCTTGACTTCAAAATATTCCAGCTCCTCTCAGTCTCCCTCTCTTCCTCCCTCTAATCTGCCCTTCTTTTCTCTTTCCTTCTTTCCTTCCTTCCTTCCTTCCTTCCTTCCTTCCTTCCTTCCTTCCTTCCTTCCTTCCTTTCTTCCTTCCTTTCTTCCTTCCTTCCTTCCTTCCTATCTTCCTATCTTCCTACCTTCTCTTTTCTCTTGTTCTCTTATTCTTTCCTTCTTTTCTTCCTTTCTCTCTTCACCTTCCTGTTTTGCTCTTTTTCCTTTCTTTTTTCTCTTTCTTTCTTTTGTTCTCTCATTTCTGTCTTTTTCTTTCTTTCTTGACACTTATTTCAGAAAACACTCTAAGACTCTTCCACAATCTTACTATCAAATCCCCTAGAGTTAATATGGTGCATTATTTTAATAAATATATTGAGTAAAATGTAACTCTATGGCTTCCAAATTTGCATTTTTAATGTTTGTGAACTATAATTTGATGCTATTGAAACATCATTATTGGAGAGATAGTTCAGTGATTAAAAGTGCTTGCTTGCAAAGCCTGATAGCTCACGTTTAATTTCTCAGTTGCCACATAAGGCCAGATACACAAGTGGTGCATACATCCATGCATCTAGAGTTTGTAGTAGTAGGAAGCCCTGGTGCAACATACTCTCTCTTCCTCTCTCACTTTTCTGTCTACCTTATATCATCTCTCTCTGTCTGCCACTTTTTCTGTCTTTATCAAATAAATAAAATATTTAAAAATATAATACTTTTTGTCTAAACCTCTACTTAGGCTAATAGGAAAAATGAAAACTGATATAATATTCTCTAAGGATCATAGGATTAGCATAACATATTTTTTTTAAATCTTCTATCAGACTCTAAGGGTCTGTTTCATTCAGGGATCTGAAGTCATGACAGCTCTAATTATCCTTTGGAGATTGGAAGGTTGACAACAAAACTGATATTAAGCTTGAATAGAGAGAGGGGGAATAAGATGGGAAGAGGTCATATTAGCTTCATAACACCCAAGCCTGTAAGTAAACCTAACACCTCTGCTTGTATACTTCTGGCAAGGAACTGTGATGCTGATTTGACACTGTAATGATATAAGGAGACTGAGACCTACTGTTCAACCCCAGAACACATCTTTTCTACCAAAGGCATGTGGCTCTTTGGCCTCAGCCATTTCTGCTCCAAAGGTTACTTTGATAATTGGGTTTATTGCTAGTTTAATGTGCTGATTTATCTCATTTAATTTTTACAGTAAATCTTAGGAAGAAAAATGATGTCCCCTTTTTAATCAAATAAAATTTAGAAATAAATATTACACTATTAATTGTGTGCTAATATGGGAAATAACAGGGTCAGATCTCTCACCAGTGGTTTTCTAATTAGTATTATTTTCCCTTTCTTCTTGGTTTTCTTGAGCAAGTGGAGCTTTCCATTCTTTAAGATCATGAGTTTTACAATTTTTTTAATAGTTATTGAGTGATTTGGGAAATTCTTCAGAATTTCATAGCCATGATTATCAGTCACATATACTGAATGCCTTAACTGACCAAGGCTCTGAGTCTTTGAAAACATGAAGTCATTTATTAATAGACACGAGTCAAGTATAATTTATGAGCTCCAGGCCAATGAGAGAAACATTCTCACAAAGAGCTAGACTCCATACATGGAGAACAACATCTGAGGTTAACCTGTGGCCTTCACACATAGGTACACACATGTGCATGTTCCTCCAGACACAAAAATGTGCTTGAATATATAGGAACACTCATATACACATCCTACTACATTCATACATGTGTGTACAAATAAATGGTCATTAATAGAAATGTAGGGGTGAAAATGAACAGAGAAAACAATAGACAGTTGTTAGCACAGAAATACATATTCATATATGTAATTATAGGTCTGCTTGTTTTCAATGTTATTGTGGCCTTTTCATTCTACAAAACTCCAGGTAAAAGAGACCAATTTCATTTCCATATTCCTTATTTCCTAGTCAGAGATTGTCTCACAAGAAAAGTGTCCTGCCAATACTAATCAGCGCAGAACACACATACTTGGCAGAGTTCTCATCATTTCAGCTCATTTTGGCTCATTGATAGTCCAGGAGAAAGAGAGATGGAGACTGATTCCATTTTCATTCTGTTTGAGTCTTCCTTTTCTGTTCTTATAGAAATCTGGGTTGCTCAGAGAATTGGCTCTTGTTGTAACATTGTCCTATAACTTAGATAAAACTTCCTGCACGCAACGTATGGGCTTTATTCTGACAGCTCATTGCTGCACTCAATGTTTCATGTACTAGAATAAAATAACACCAGGGCCACATTGTCACAGTTGGTAGAGTGCTTGCCTAGCATGCAGGAAGGTCTGGGTTCAAACTCTAATACTGCACATACCAGGCACAGTGGCTCCAATCTGTAAACAGCACTCAGAAAGTAGAGGCAGGATGATCAGAAGTTCAAGACTACCCTCAGCTACATAGGAAGTTTGTGCACACAGTCTCAAAAAAAAAAAAAAAAAAAAAGATGTGATTTATTTTAGGGAAATAAAACATAATTACCAATTCCTATTTCCAAAAAAAAAAAATTCCATTCACTCATTCATTAATTCATTCACTCATACCAAAATTTTGTTAATAGTCATTTGTGTAAATTATAATTACATGGGGTAAAAAGACATGTGGGATATAAAGACAATAAAACAAAAACAAATATGCCAAAACCACTTGTTCGCCAGAAGCTAGAAAACTAACTGGTGGATTATAGTGCAAGCACAGAAGTGCAGACAGGATGAATGAAAAGAAAAAGAGCCTAGTGACTGTGAACATAGTCAGCAAGGTCCTACAGAGACATCTTTTGAGAGACTTGGCATGCAGCAAGAGGGATGCTATTCCAATGTGAGAGGCCAGCCATGCTGAATGAACTAGAATATACAGCTGAATGATCTATGGCCTAAATTGAACAAGTTCGTAGCATCTACATTACTGTAATTTAAATAATATGTACATAGGAAATAGGCAAGGAGTAAGGCAAGTGTCTTTTTAAAGGAATGTTTGCTTTATTTTGAAGACAAATTAGAGTATAAATTGCTGTCAGTAGCCTTGCTTGATTCCTGTCAAGACATGTGTGGTGGTGGTTGGAAAGCTTCCCTACGTTCATGTGTTAGTGTGAGAAGTACCTAGACTTGGTACAAAAACCAGATCTATTAGGAATAAATTGTTTAATGGAATCTCTCATACATTTGTGACCAAGAGTCATGAGTGTAGTATTTTATAATAGAAAATCATTAATTCCACTGGCACCAACCCATTAATCATAATACATTCCTTTGTTAAATTCTGGTGTTCTTGAACATATAATTTATAGGTCAAGTCTCACAAACACTTGGTTCAAAATGACTGAAGCATTACTGAAAGATGTATCTGTGACTCTCTAATCAGCTTAAACATGATGGCTAGGCATTTGTCATAATTCCAGTGGATTTCAGCCCTGGCTGGCTCTCATATAAACAAATCGCCACACAGTGTCAGTCTTAGATTTTCTCTTATGTTCTTAGCCATTGAATTTTGGAAATCCACAAGTGGTTATACCTGTGACCACATAAAATAATTTGGTTAAGTTAAAACAAAGCAGAGAGAGAGAAAAAAACAACCTGGGTACAAACACAGACGTTTCCAGGGGAACTATGGCTAGTGCTCTCAAAGTGTACTAATGAATATTTTCTAAGAGGAAGAGATGGAAACAAGGATGTATTTTCAGGCTCCTGAACTCTTTCACCTCATACTTGACTACATAGTATGCTGTATAAGAAAGAATAGCCTAACTAGTCCTTATATTAGATGTATGTAGATAAAAGAAGTTACATTTATTTCCAGAGGAGGAAAAAAAAAAAAAGAACAGTATTGGAAAAGAAAGGTAAAAAACAGGTAGACAAAAAAAATTATGATAGTTCACTAGAGGTGCTATAACAAGACACCCAAAAGTATGTAAGTTAGGGTGCTAACTTATGGTCCCACAATTCTGGAGAAAAATGACTGAGGCCAATAGCCCACAGGAATTGTTCTTATGGGGGTCTACAAGGAGGAATCTGCCCCCTGGTTCTTCCTGAGTTCTGGTAGTTTACTGGAGGTATAGCATTCCTTGACTCTCAGCTCTGCCTTTGCCTTCACATGGTATTTTTGCCCTGCTCATTACTGTGTAGAGATGTATAGTTATCATTCCAGATTAGGGTTTACCCTAACAAAGTCATTTTAATTTAATTAATGTGTAAAGACACTGCAGAATATCTATAGGGGGGTTAATAGAAGCCAGACAATGTGGAGTAAATGTCACTATGGTGTGAGTTCTACTGATGCGTGATAAAGTGGCATTCTGTTTTCTTGTTCCTAATATGTATCAAAGTCTGACTGTTGGCACAGTAATGGTATTCAACTTTTTAAAAGATTTACTTGTGATAGGGCTATGTAGCAGACAGCTTCAGGTTCACTGAGATGAACTGCCAGACCTGTCACAGTTATGGAGGAAGGTATTTATTGAAGCTTACAGATCCAGGGGAAGTTCCACAATGGCAGAAGAAGCTGGCCTGCTTTCACAGGACCAAACACAGAGAGAAAAACCACAAGCCAAAAGCTACACAGTACAGCACACCTCAGGAACTCCAGCTAGGCACACTTTGCATATCTTCTGATTGAAATGCTAAACCCACCATCACACCTTAAGATCCACCCCAGTGACATTGCTTCCAGCTAGGTAGCTGCAGATGCAAACAACAAACTAATACAACACTGAATATATTGGGGGCCATCTATTCAAACTACCACAGGCTATGCAGCAGTTTATTCTCATTTCACAGATGCAGTAATAAAGACAAGTGGGTGGTTCATAATGATCAAAACAATTAAGCTACAAGATCTCAGATTTAAACTTAAGCTTACTCTCAGAGCCCATGTTCTCATCTTCCATTTTGTATTCTCTCTCAATTTTCATTGTCATCTGTGGTTTCTTTTAGTGTATTTTTTAATTGATCTGTATCATTCCTTAGAGATTATTTTTTTAAGTAAGTGATTTTTATGCAGACAAGTTCATAGCCTGGGCAAAATAGATTGTTTATATTATCACAGTAATAAAGAAAGAGGAAAAGGAGAGGAGAAATGAGAAGCCACTATTTGAGAATCAAATAGAAATACTTTGGGACAATGGATTGGTGTTTCCTGGAAACAGAATTCATCAAAGGAATACAAGGGAAATCTACGATATGTCAGGTTACAATGCAGGGGAATAGTGTAAATAGGAAACTGGTTAGTGAAGAAACTATTTCTCCCATTAGCATGAGTGATAAACAAGACTATTCTGGGCTGGAGTGATGACTCAGTGGTTAAGGTACTTGCCTTTAAAGCTTAACAACTCAGGCTGAATTCCCCAGTACCCACATATAGCCAGATGCACAAAGTGACACATGTGTCTGGAGTTCATTTGTGGTAGCTAGAGGCCCTTGCACACCAATTCTCTCAGCTTCTATCTCTTTCTGCTTGCAATTAAATAAAGTTCTCAGGATGCAGAAGTATGAGGATCACTGAGAGTTTGAGGCCAGCCTGAGAGTACATAGTGAACGCCAGGTAAGCTTGGGCTAGAGACCCTACCTCAAGAAATTTATATGAATTATTTAACTCTGTTCCAAGCCTTTTACCTATAAAAGTGTCTCCCCAGCCCACATAACAAAAAACAAAATGACCGAATAATCAATTAACAAACTCTAAGGTATCGTTTATGAAGTGTGACACAGTAGCCAAGGAGATTAATTTTTTACCACCAAATGATAATAGTAATATCATTACTAACAATAGAAGTAGTAGCACAATCAATAGTACTAATTATATCCCAAACTGAAAACTTTTAATAGTAGTCACTCAAAGAATTAAAAACCTCTACACATTCCCATCATTCCAAAGTCAAAATGATAAATAAAAAGACATGCTATACCTTCTGTCTGAAGAAAAGAAAGAGTTTGGATCTCCTGCTCAGATTCACTCTGTGACAGATTCTGATATGTCCTTCCCACAGCATCCCTTCAGTGCCTTCTTTTTAAAAAACATATATATTTTTAAAATTTATTTGAGAGAGAGAGGAAGAGGCAGAGATAAAGAGAGAATGGGTGCATCAGGGCCTCCAGCCACTGCAAATGAACTCCAGACACATGCATTCCCTTGTGCATTTGGCTCACAAAGATCCTGGGGAATTGAACCGGGGTCCCTGGGCTTTGTAGGCCAATGTCTTAACCACAAAGCCATTTCCCCAGCCATTTAGTGCCTTCATAAGCCCCACACTTCCCAGAGCATCCCTCCAAGTCTTCCCAGGCCTCACACTTCTCAGAACATCCCTTCAGTTTTTTTCCTAAGCCCCACACTTCCCAGAGCATCCCTTCAAGCCCTCCTATGCCCCACACTTCCCACAGTATCCCTTGAGCTTCTTCCCATGCCCCACAGTAAATGAGAAAGTCATCATTTGATCACCCAGTGTGTTGAACTGCTGGAATGACTCTTGCTTATGTCGCTGCAGACTTGGCCATGGACAGGAAAAACAAAATTAAGGTCAAATGTCCATTTCTCTTTATTATGCTTTTTGTGTGGGAGAAAGGCCACATATTTCTGTCCTTCTAAAATAGTACTTAATTGACACATGTTAATTAAACATAAGAAATGTTTTCAGAATGACATTTTCCTACATGGATACAATATGTTATTATCATAAAATGCCCCCATTAGCCTTTCTTGTTCCCCTCTAACTCCTGAGGTTTCCTTTTCAACCAGTTCCCCTTCTACTTCTATGCCAGACAGGATAATATTAAAGAGATGATATGGTGACTAACATATAGCAATTTTGGATGGGAGGGATTGCTTTCAGATATTTATATTACCTATAGGCACCTTAAGACAGTACACTAGTTTCCACAATACAAGTCAAAGGCTTGTATGGCTTTTGAGCTTGCATGGTATACACTTTTCAGCTTCCATGTTTTATGGGCTACCTTCATTTCCAGATTTTAAAAAAATTAACCCATAACTCTGAGATTAATGTCATACCTTATTTACATGGTGATAATTGTATTATTTTCACATTTCAATAATTAAGTAATACCTTACTCTTTCATATGTACATAGCCCTTAGGAGACACTTCTCCAAATATAGCTAATCTGACTTTTAGAAGCAGCATTCTAGCAAAAGCTTAACCCTGATCTTCCAGGGAGAACTCTCCACTCCATTCCTAACCCTGTCAACCTTCACTCTGACTAGCATCCAGATTAATAGTTATTTAACTGCTCAACAATTATGACAGGTGATTAATTAATCTCAAGGAGCAGCCACTTGTGCTGCTATTAATCAGGCCATCACCAGACAGAAGGAGAAGGAAAGCAATCTGTATTTGTTACAAAATGGGCTAGGCAGGCATTACTCAGGCAATAAGAAAAGGTCATTGTGGAGCTGAAGCACCATGAGCAGGTTTTGTGAGATTGATGAGAGCAAATTATTTTCTGTATATATTATAAGGGGGGGGGGTATGCTCAGCACAGTGTGTTGAGAGAAAATACATAGAGAATAGATTTCTCCAGATGTGCAAAGTAGTTAAATTTTACACTACCAGCATAAAACTGGTATTTCTGAGCTGTAAGGTGTTGACTGTTATCCCATCAATTCTGCAAATATCATAATGGATGTGATTGTTGCATTAAATATTACATAAATAATTCATCAATGCTTAGTGATCCATGCCAGAAACTCAAAAGCCATTTTCCATTTATTGATTGCCTTTTTCTGCAACCTGTCCTCAAGGTATCTCTTTAACTATGCTCAGATATGCCCAGCTCCACTGCTACCACCACAATTATAGTTCTAGACCTTTCCAACTGTTTTGTGAGTTAAAAAACATAACTGTTTCTCGACTATGTTTCCACATTTTCTCTAGCAGTCTTGAACTTTTCTGGTTTATGTTCCCCTAAAATTAAAATATAATAGGGTTTCCTAATCATAGATGAGGTCCTTGGAATGCCTTGTAAGCATCCTGATTAAGGATATTTCTCTATGGTCAGATGCTGGTTCCATTTTTCAGTGGATCTATGGTATCTATATAAACCTATACCTTCAGCTTACTTACTTAAAAATGTGCAAAAAGGGGGCTGGAGAGATGGCTTAGCAGTTAAGGTGCCTGCCTCCTAAGCTTAAGAACACCGGTTCCAATCTCTTGGTCCCACAGTTAGCCAGATGCAAAGTGACACAAGGGTGCAATGCCACACTTGACCACAAGGGGGCGAAGCATCTGGATTTTGTTTGCAGCAGCTGAGAGGCTGCTGGCGCACCCATCTCTATCTGTCTTCCTCTCCCTCTCTCTCTCTGTCTTTCTCTGTCTCTCTCAAAAAAATATGCAAAAGAGTTCCATTATAAACAGCAGATGATTTAAATAAATTGACACATATGAAATACATGGAAAACTATATGTCATACAGCATATGTCTTGTCCTATTTGTATAAAACAGCAAGGAAACTCTGACCCCCATACCTCTTTTCCCAGAAGGGACTTACACATTTCAACTCCTCTTGCACATTTTTGCCATGAATGGCCTGTTATTATCTTCAGTGTTCGGCTCTGGAAGCTTAGTTACCTCCTCTCAGATGTTTTCCTTGATTCTTACCCCAGGCTTCTGGAAATGTGCATTACCTTGATGTGGCCTCCATCTCATGTCCTACTGTTAAGTTTCTCTCAGTCACCTACAAAATTGAATTACACTGAACATCACTGATGCTAGAAATTAAATTGATTTTGATGAGGAGTATTTTCTCCATCTATATTGCTGTTCCCAAAAAGTACCACATGCAACCACGATTTAAACAATACTTATAATGAAGGGATGAGGGATGAATGAATCAATGAATGAATCATGACAGACAAATTGGCAAACAAAGGGAATGTAATTTCCTTACCAGGTAAAATGTCTGGTGGAATAATCATAGTTCTACCAGCTAAAGACGAAGCAGGGAATTAATATACTGACTGCTCCAGAAGCTTGATTGGGCATTGGCTCTCTGGGACATTGCCATAATTGTACCTCAGAGAGAGTAGTCTGGATTGGAATAATTAACAACTTAAGGCAAATTCTTTGAGTTACACTATCTACTAAAATTATCATCATACAGGTAAAATGGTAAAAAATAAACTCAATAAAGGAGGTTTACTTCTGGCCTATTGTAGGATGATGCTGTCAATTACTCTTCTGAGGCACAAGGGAATTATCAGTCATCTACAGTAGAAGTGTCTTAAGGTTTCCATTTACCTACCTGAAAGATAGAGTCTATTCTACACAAACATGTCATTGAAACAGTGAGTTATACTCTCATCTTTCCCACCTTTTGGAAGGCCCTTCCCAGCTGATAATACCTGTAAGCAAAAAAGGCATGTTCTTTCCCTATTTTCCATATTAAACATAATATATACAGTGAGCACATGGGGTGTCATAAGAGCAAGCTTATGACTTCAGGTGGGTAATAAACAGCGGGTGGCAGATGAACTTTATATAAAAAGGGATGTTATTTTCACATGCGTCAATTTACTCCTCCCTGTGTGGATGGGTTTAACTACATTGGAATGACTTTTGCACAGCACCTGAGGCAGTACTCAAATGTAATTGTCCCTTGTGCTCCTCAATGGAGTTATTAATCAGGTGCAAACTAGAGCAAAGGCCTTTTGTGTTTGCTCCCACTGCTAACTTTCTGTCTAAAAGTTCCATTACTAACAGAAACATATTTTGACTATAGAAAATATTAAATGTTAATTGTGAAAATATCTCTTTCTTGCTAATAGCTATAGTCAGGGAGAAGTAGTCAAATGCATTCTGTGAACTCTTACGACTGCTTTATTAGAGGATCTTATACAAAACATACAGACAAAGCAATGCAGGGGGAGGAGGAAGGAAGGAAAAAAATACAAGTAAAAGAAAATGAAAGGCAAACAAGAAGGGAAGAAATATTAATGAGGAAAATGAGAAGAAAACTGTGAGTAATGTAAAAATAGTAAATCACTCATCAGCATTCTAGGAGATCACAACACAGCCAGTCCCTACTACAAAGTAGAGAAAGAATATTGGCTTGTGTGTTGTCAAATACAATTTTGGTTTAGTGTCATGAATTTTTAATATTAGGATAATAATACCCTCCCTCCAAACTTCAATCATTCTTCTAAACAATAGATACAAACATAAAATGCCATGTGAAATTTGGTTTCCAGTAAACTTCTGAGCATTGTTCTCACCTATTTAGGTTTGACAGAGTTGGTTTGGATTTGTTTGTGATAATCACTCTAGGAAGAGATTTCAGTATTGTCTCTTTTTGTGTGAGAGATGCACTTTCCAAATGAAATGATTGGCATTGCTGTATTCCACGAACACATAATAAAGTCTCAGTGGTTTGGGAAATGTTTCTTCTTTCAGAGTTTAATAGCATGTGTAATAAAAAAGAAAGATCAGCCTTTACCCCAGCAGTAATAATAATAAGATCTCTTGTATTATCTGTCATTGTCTGATCCCCATTTCCCCTGATTTACCTACAGTTGGCCTCTGGTAAATGATACTATTAAAGTAGGCACTCAGCCTCAGGGGAATAAATGCCATAATGTCATGAAATTTCCATATATGAAAATGATCTGTCATATCAACCACGTATTTTGGGCATTTATGAAAACAGAAGGCAAATTACCAGTTGTCTACGACCACAAAAGTAGTTCACTATGGCTCTGGAATTTAAGACTGAAGCTTACCAACCTTACAAATACATCAGCTTTTCATGATATTTGAAAGAAAAACTGAATGAAATCATTAGCCCAAGAGATGATGAGAAGTTAAAAATGAGCAAGCATGGAGAGCCAGTGCTCTGCTGTCCCTAGCCCTATGTGACCTCACCTAACATGTGCCTTCCTTAAAAATCAGATAACTAGGCTTTCTTTCAATGATGTTCAGTTTGGTGATCAGCAAGAAGACACTGGGATAGGCACACCCTCAAACTTCTTTGTATAATGTCAGGAATTACATGTAGAAAGTTTACCAGTGACAGTAAAATCCAGGGAAATAATGATCATTGTTCTTGATACCCAAGGAACTGAACCACATTTTGTGATGGTGATGAAGTGACTGGGATCAGGTGCACATCATTTGGCCACGAACCTCCTGTGAGAAGGTTCTCTTCTCCCAGTAAATGATCAACATGTCCTATATAAACTGCCACTAAACGAGCTTCCTGGCCAGATGGACTTTGGGTAGATGTAATCTATCTTTTGGGTAGATTAAATAAAGTAGTGTTTCTTGTACAAACACTTGTTTCTTGACATAGTTCATTTGCCCTGGGGCAAGCAGCAGGATATGGGACAGGTCCAGGAATAAAGTTGAAAATGTAAAAATGATGAAAAGAAGGCAAAAATAAGTGGAAACAATTGAATTAAATTAATGTTCATGTTATTGAATTATCTGGATAATAATCAACCTTTATAGAAACTAAATAATTTGGTTTTGAAATAAGCTGTTGTTTCCACTTGAGATAGTGCCCACTCAGGAACGTAACTAGAAATTACCTGTTGAATATTTGTTAATTCTTTAAGAACAGAATGGATGATAATCATATTGGATACACGAGTAAAATGAGGCCAAGTGGACAAAGTGAGATCCTTGGACTCTCACCCAGTGCATGATGGAACAAAAGGTGTGCTGAGTACCTTCATTGTCATTCACTGTGATAAGCTGTATTTTGTAAAAATAATAAGTGTCTGAGCAGGCTCCCAAGTCTCTCAATTTAAGTTAAGGTATTTTATGATACATCAAATTTGAAATAAGCCAAAAGAAATTGATATAATGGACTGTGACCTTCCTCTAAATCATGGGACAACTGACAAGGTACATGAAAAGATTCCTGATGTTGGATCATGGATTTAGAAATTTAGCAGTTGAATTCAAGTGAGTATTCAATAAGTTGAAATGGGGAAAAGCTGTTTGACAATTGGCAAGTCTCTCTAATTCTTGGCTCTGAGATGACAGAGAAACAGGTGTGAAGTAAACAAGTCTAACTTTATCTTATGTTTCTAAGATCAAACCTTCAGAGCTCCTGTAGTGCTTTGAAATCTCTGTGCTGCTCTTCTATCTGCCATCCTAGCCAGGGTCCTGTGGTCTATCTTAGACTATGAAATAAGCAAAAACAAGACTTATCAAACCCTTTCATGGTGTGGAATCTCTTCTAAATTTTCAGATTCTCATGTACTATGAAGGATATTGTTATGTGTTTGTTACAGTCTGTATGTATAATGAAAGAAATGCTAACTTTTAGTTAGTATCTGTGAAAATAAATGCAATCTTTTTCATTCAAATTTTCTAATGTTCTGGATTTTATCTACAGTCTTTTAAGACCCCTGAAGTCTTTGTCAGTTCCTTTGGAAAACTTTTCATATGTATTACTCTGATACAACTTCATAGGTGATAGGATTAAGTATGATTTCTTTGACAGATGAAGATATTGATTCTCAGAAGTGAAGGGATCCATTTGATGTTATTTTCATGAGTGATAACACTGGCATTTCAAATGTTTTCTCTTTCTGATCTACTTTCTAATATACCACCAAACCTACCATACTCTCATAATTATTCTCCTCAGGGCCATTCCACTTTATGTATATATTTCTATACCTAAAATCCCTGAGCAGTGACATAATGAACACTGAGGGATTTGCTTAGAAGCCTGATCTGCTTCATGGTGCCATATTTGATTTGGATTCAAGACAAATGAAACAAACACTTGACTGAAGAGGCTTCATGAAGAGAACAGGTGAATCCTCTAGAAATAGACTGTTATAGGATTTGTTAGTGATCCTCTACACACACACACACACACACACACACACACACACACTGTGTGCAAACATTGGCATGGTACCATGTGAATTAGCAAAAGGTATTCACACAGTGCAGGCATTTTGATGTTTTATAATCACACAACCGAGCAATCATAGAATCAATTTATCTTCTGTGCACACCCTGTGAAGCAATATGGCAGGGTAATAATTTATTGATCTAAGGATTAAAGGTGTTCAAATTGTTTGTAATGATAAGAGCTTTTGCAGCCTCTAAAATATGCCTGAGATATTACAAGATTCTTTCAGCTTTCCAGGCCTTAGAAGTTGGTGCATGGGTGGCAAGGCAGGACTCATTTTCTAATGAAATTGCTTGCATATCATCACTTATTAGGACAAGACCATGACTTAATTCTGTCACTGTCTCTCTTAGTGCAATAGGGATGTAGTAATGATTCAGACAAGAATAGTAAGAAAATAGCATTTTCTAAGTTCCAAGTTTATTTTTTCCTTAGTAACATTAAAAAACACAGCATAAAGGAAGTGTTTAATCATTTGAAGTTAAACATTGTCTTTTATAGTTTTGATTTCTTCTTTTTGAGACAAGCTTTCATTCTGTAGCCTATACTGGCCTAGAACATGATTATATAGCCCAGCCTGGCCTCATACTCAAAGCAATATTCCTGCCTTGCCTCAGCCTTTCAAGTGCTTGCCTTATAGGCACGAACCACTACTACCAGCTTGAAGGAATTCTGCTTAACACAGTAGATTGTGTGCCTCACTGTTTTAATATAATGCCAGCATGGCTTCCTGCAGCAGTGGCTTTGCTGATAAGCTAAGTCACTACGTCCAGTGAAAATTCCAGGTTCTAAAATAGTCTCATTACAGTTAGGTCCAAACTCGAAAATGAAATCTAAGTTCATTTGTTCTTTTATGTTTTACACACATCCGATCATCAAATAACAATAATATGTTGTCATAGGTTTTGAATGCTTGCCCCCGACCTGGTAGAAATTTGGGAGGTGGAGTCTTGCAGGAGGAGGTGGCTTGTTAGGAGTGTCCTCAGGGAGGTTATAACAGGTTCCCCTTTGAGAGAGCTCAGCTCACTCTCCGACTTCTCCTTACTACCTGCTGTGGCAGAGGTGATGTCCAGCGTATGCTCACACCACGCTTTCTCCTGCCATCATGAAGCTTCCCCTTGAATCTATCAACCCAAAATAAATAAATAAATAAATAAAAACCAAAAACATCTTTCTTCAGCTACTTGTAGTTGGGATCTCTGTCCTAGCAACACGAAGGTTATCACAACAGCATTCGGCCTTTTGGAACTGACTTGTAGAAGTAATAAGGAAGGATTTTAAACTTTGATCTAAAAAATGCCTTGCAGCGCCGTAAGCAGAGTTTGGTGAACCATTCTGGTCTGTGTAGGAAAGACCTCAACACATAAAGAGCTGTGGACTTTGTAGGCTTGTTTATGAGGGGAAGCCAAAACTTTGTTGGGATCGGGCCAGAAGCAGTGTGTGTGAAAGGCTTGTAGCGTTCTGCCTGTTTCATGAGAGCTTGAGCAATGTTGAATTTCAAAGAAATGGACTGATATGAGCAGAAGGATAAGGCCCAGCATGAGAGTTGGGCAGGAGACAGCAGCTCCATTAAGCTGCATGTGTTTGAGATATTATCACCTTTGACATTGGGTCAACTGTTCTGAGTTGAGAGAGCAGGAAGAATACTCTTTTCAAAGTAGAATTCTGAAGGTGTGTCCTGATCTTAAAGTTAGTTTTAATCCCCTTAGGCAACCCACCTCGTTGGTACTATGGAGCATAATAAATGTAGGAAATAAAGCATCATTGGATTTGCAACATGGCTTCTTTTTAGAAATAGGTACTGTGCAGTGTTCTGAAGCAGGATTCCCTGAGTGGAGCGTGCTCTTATGGAGCCAAGAGGATGAACCATGGGTTGACTGTGGTTTGCACTGGAGACCCTGAGAGATGCCAGGACTGTATGATGACTACCAAGGAGAGCTGTTGGCCCAGGTTGGATTGTTTCTTTGGTAAGCAGCCCAGTTGGAGGGGCAAAGTTGGAATGCCAGAGACCTTATCAATGGTTAGAGATGTTAGAGCTGGAGTTATAGGTTTTGATGCCTTTTTGTTTTAGAACTTGCATTGGGTCAGTCTTTCTTTGCTGTGCCCAATGCCATCTTTTGCAGTGTGAATTTTTACTCTGTGCTATTATGCTGTTTCAGTTTTACAGCTCAGTTAGGAGATCTTAGACTATGGGGATGTTTGAACAGTATTGAGATTGATAAAAACTATGGGAACTTTTAAAAATTCTTTATTAATTCGAAAGCACAGAGAGAGATAAGAGAAAGAGAGAGAATGGACACATCAAGGACTCTAGCCACTGCAAATGAACTCCATATGCATGCATCATTTTGTGCATCATGCTTGTACTGCGGAACTGAACCTGGGTCATCAGACTTTGACCGCAAGCATCTTAACCACTGAGTCATCTCTTTACCCTTATGGGAAGTTTTAAAGCTAGATTGAATGCTTTGCATCTTACATCATGGATGGTCATCAGTTTATGTAGGCCAGGAGTGGAATGTGATTTTGAATCAGCTATCTCCCATGAACTCATGTGTTTTGAATACTTAGTTCCCAGCTGATGGCAATCTGGTTAAGGTGTTTGCCTTATTGTTCTTGTGGATGTTTAGATTAACGTATCTGACAATCTGAAACACAAGTACTATCTCTTCTATGATTTTTGTTTTCTTTCCTCACCACTGTGGCCCCTCATCTGAGTGCTTCGCCTTTGTGAACGTAACCGGCGTTACATTTGTATCATCCCTATGCTGTTCTCGTGATGGGGAGGAAATCACATATTGATCTCAATGCATCAGGTTTGTTTATAACTTCAAGAGTCTTTTCATATACCTGGTAATTAAGATATGCTCATAAATTGCTTGAGATGAATTACTAGCAAAAGGATGATATTTTTGCCCTAACAAGGAACATGCTTATCAAACAAAAGGATGAGGTATGCTTTGTTCTGAGTCACCAGAGCAATGTTCCAGTTTTTTCTCAATTTCAAAATAAAGAGAAGGAGGAACTAGTAATTTTGAGTACTCATTATGGTTTTAAGCATGTTCCTGGCCTCTTTTGCATGGCTATTGTTTTTCAAAAATTAGCAGTGCCCTTGGAGAATTGTGACATGATTACCAAGCTGGCCTAGGCTGTCCTGAAAAGAATAAGGCTTTAGAAATGATAAAAGCGGGTGTCCATTTCCTGTTCTACAATTTTCTACCTGTGAAAATAGGCTAACTTAAATGTCCTGAGTTTCACTCCCCCCCCATGTAAATGATGATGTGACATAACTCCCGTAGCAAAATTATAATGATTAAAATGATTTGTAAGTTGGCCTGCTTCCAGTGAGTGCTCAATAATTGGTGGATACTGGCATGTTAGAGGTAAAGGTGTACTTTTTCTTCATGAGGATAAGGTACTGTGCAGTTTTCAGGTGTACAAATGTATTGCCACAGAAAGTGCAAAAAGGATGGGTAAATATCACATTCAGCTAAATCCCTGTGAGAAATCAACCTTATCTGCTTCCAAATTAACATACAATTAGTGAGCTCTCTCATTACTTGGAATTTAGACACTGGTTTATAATTAAGTTTATGGAAAATAGGCACTTACACTACTTGGAGATTCATTGGCACATTCTTCATGATTGACAAGCTGATGAAAAATATGTATTATAAGAAAATAAAAATAAAAATATATGTTTTATAGATATACTAAGTTATATACTTAACTATTATCATGAGTAAATAACTGAAGATATATATGAATATGAGCACTCTCAGAAATATTACATGATATATTTAAAGTCAACTAAACTCTGTCATGTTCCTTACCCCATCAATTCATCTTCCATTCTACCTACTGCTCTGAGTTCAAGAATACAATACAATGTGCATAATAATTTACTTTTTGAAAAAAATATGGTTTAGGACTTGATTTTGCAACTTAATATATTATGTGGATTTCCATGTATAATATATATGCCAAAGATTACTTACTTTGTTTTAACTTAAACAAAACATAGAACAAAAAATAATGTAAATAAATGAAATGATATTCTAAGATGATCTATGAAATATTCTGTATTTTATATTCTCAATTAAATTAATAATATGCTTATAATAACCTGGCTTCTAAGCTTCACTTTTAATATTTTGTTTATGATTTATTTGAGGGAGAGAGGCAGGCAGATAGAGAAAGAGAGAGAGAGAAAGCATGGGCATGGCAAGGTCTCTAGCCACTGCAAATGAGCTCCCAGCACTTGTGTTACCTTGTGCGCCTGGTTTACATGGGTACTGGAGAATCAAACCTGGGTCCTTAGGCTTCACTGCTAAGACATCTCTCCAGCCCTGAATCTTCAGTTTTAAAGGCAATACTCACCTTCTTTTCTACCATTCCCTTAATTTCCAATATAAACAAAATATTATGAAATAATGTTTATATTTAATTTTTATTTATTTTTCATTTGAATATTTGGTAACTCTTTTTGAAAAATTAAATTAATAAGGTTTGTTTTTTACTTTTAATTCCTTTTTAAACCTATTAGGATTTTATTCTTTTTTGGGTTTTGTGATTTTTATGGTATGAAATCACTAGTAGTAGAAGACCAGAATATATTTTAATTGTCATTTGAGCACAGAATTCCTATAAAATTCTTTACAACTTGTGAGAGGAGTCTCCCTCCTTCCTACTTTAATTAAATCAACTATGAGTTCAGAAGTCAATCCCACTTCCAAATGAGGTTCTTGGGGATTTTAAGAAAAAGAGAAATAGAGAAAACTTAAAATAGACCACAAAAATTGTATAATTTAGGCGGAAAATAAGTGCTGTAATTACGAAGATTGTTTCAAAGGAGTTTTACAATCGAATTACTTGTTGGTTATAATCTTTGGTTTCCTATCCCCGTAAAATGGCCTGAAACACAGGAAAAATAATGAAGAACATAGCTTTCTTTTCCTGTACTATAGAAATTTGTTTGCCTATGCTTTACAAAAAAATAATGGCATTTAGCTAACGTGCTATAAATGGACTGTAGCCAGCAACCGACAACAACTAGTGTTCATCATTTGGCTGGTGCATGTGAATATTCAAGGCATGTCCAGAAAAGGCACAAACTTCTGGGTTGGTCGCAGAGGCTTCTTATAATTTAAAATAGGATGGAGATAAGCAAACCCATTTCCTCCGGGACCTTTATAGCTTAAGAGTGAATTATTCCTGTCCATAAAACAGAGAACCTGCTGTGTGGTATTTGCAAACAGCAATTTTGTTAGTAAAAACAACATAAACCTTTTATGTGCCTGATGCCCATTTCCTAACTGCTTTTTGTTGAATGCATCTCACATATAAATGGATGCTGGGACAGAAAATATACATCCTATGCAAATACTGTTTTCCAGAGTTGCTGTGATTAATCAAATAGGGCCATCTATCTAATAAAATTACGTCTCATGCAAATTCATGGTGCCTGTGCTGCAGCTGTCTGTGACTGCTGTTCCCACTGTCCCTGCTGCTGCACAGCATGGACCAGCCTCTTGTGTACAGCACTCCCGTACACTTGCTATGATAGAAACAGTTAGCCTAGGGACTTGCTAATACTCCCTTTCCAGTCAGTGGTTTCCGCACCGTTGCATCTAGAGGAAGTAGTGTCTTCTCTCTAGTTTGAAGATTGGGTCCCATGTGATAGAATTAAAGGGGAGAGGGAGGCCCTCTGAGCCTCAGATATTTCCAACATTAGATTGCAATCACTATTAATGGGAATTATTGAAGCAGCAAGGTAGCAAACTAACAGTGCACATCTGGTCTCTTCATCTGGTTGTGGAGATTAGTTGGATAGGGCTTCAACACTGAATCTTTGTAGCTGCAGCCTGCTTTTCTTTAAGTTGTGTTTGGCTGGTCATTTCTTTCCATCAGGTATAGATCTTTATGTAAGTGTGTCAATTAGTGGAATTGCAGAGAATGGATTGCAATTCTGCCATTATTTATTTATTTATTTATTTATTTATTTATTTATTTATTTGAGACACAGAGACAGAGAGAGAGAGAAAGAGAGAGACAGAGAACGGGGCTCCAGGGCCGCCATCTGTTGCAAACAAACTCCAGATGCATGTGCCACCTTGTGCATCTGGCCTACATGGGTCCTTGGGAATTGAACCTGGGTCTTTTGGCTTTACAGGCAAGCTCCTTAACTGCTAAGCTATCCCTCCAGCCCACATTTTCAAATAATATTAATTTGTTTAGCAACCCTGGATCTATCCTTCCTGAACTTCATCAACAGGTTATCAGAGTTACTTTCTCCTTGCTGAGACAAAATACAAGACCAGAAGGAACTTAAAGAAGGAAAGGGGATTTGTTGTTGTTCCTGGCTTAGAGTTTGGAGGGCAAGTCCATCATGATGGGAAAACATGGCAGGAGCAGGGAGCAGAAATCCCATGTTTATAGCATCGAGGAGGAAGTAGAGAGACATGAAGGCAAGTGAAGCTGGACTATTAAACATCAGGGCTCATCCCCTGTGATGCACTTACTTAAATAAGGCTTCACCTCCTAAAGCTCCCATAATCTTCCAGAACAGCATAACCAGTTAGGGATGATGAGTATGAGGAATACATTTTATATTTGAACCACAACACACGCCCAGCTTCTCATTGCCCTTTCTGTCTCTGCTTGGGATTTTTCTCTTTTGCCTCCAGGGAAGCTTACCCTCTCTCCTGAATCATCTCACTGACAATCCCACTCTTATCATACTTTATAATAAATTGCTTTGCATTCTATAGTCTAAGCAGTGGTCCTACTTCCCAAGATCATATGAAAAACTGCAACCCCTTGGAAGAATTTCCTCATTGGTTCATTTTTTCAGGCTCTTATATCTTTTTTTTTTTTTTCCTCTGTATTCTCAAAGCCAGGCCTCACTCCAATCTAGAAACTGCCTGGTAAAGACATTCTCTCTCATTCAAAACATTCCTCAAAGTATTTAAAATGTGGAAGTTACTTCAATATCTTATCATTGCAAATATTTTCCTTTTATTCATTTGAAACTTTCAAACAGGTGAAGACCCTTTAATGTGGCACCAAAGATGTCACAAACTGGACAGACAGCACTTGTAACTGAGTAAACCATGAAGGTAACTACAGATATAGACTTCAACTCCATTTATCATGTATGACTAGCTGATTAGGGTGATTCTCCATATCCCAAGGAGAACTGAGGTTGCAGGCCTGCACAGCCATAACCAGTTCTGACTTGGGAACTGCAGATTGAACTTGTGTTTTCTCAGGCCCTGTGGCTTGTGTGGGACATACTCTTGACTGGTTTAACCCTTTACTTGTTCCAAATTCCTTTTAGAAACAATTGGGCTTCTATATTTATGAAAAGAACTAGGTCCTACACGTTGATGTACACATGAATTTAGTTATACTAATAGGAAAAATAGTAGCAATTTTACTAACAATAACTTTCGTACATGACATGTGCTAAGAGCAAAATACAAGGTCCAATATTACTGCTATTACTCTCATCCTAATAGTAAGGAAATGTGATTTTAAGAGGAAGCTAAATGCAAAAGCTCTACCAGGTAATGAAGCTAGGATTAAAACTAAGGTAAAGGGGCTGGGGAAATGGCTCAGTAGCTAAAGACATGGATTTGCAACCCTATAGCCTAAGTTAAATTTCCCAGCAACTTTGAAAAGCTGGAGGCAAAGCACCACATTGGTCTGTGATCCCACTGAGCTTACAACAATGGCAAACAATGAGGAAAGTCTGGATGCTCCCTCCCAGCTAGACTGGCCCACATGCAGCAGCAAAAGCAATAAGGGAGACCTTGTCTCAAACAAACAAAAAAGGTGAAAGGAGACAACATACAACCAAAGACTGACCTCAGACCTCCATGTGTTTGCTGTAGCATGCATATGCCCACCGCCTCCCCAAACACACATCAAAACACTCTCAGATCAACATGAAGCTGATGACCAACTTGTCGAAGATCCTCCATACTTGGACCGAGGTTCATGTAGCTGATAACCTTCCCAACAATCACTAATGCACTGGCATGTTCTATGTTCTGGGAAGCACACCACAGTGGCTCAGACAACTGCAGATAAAACACACACACACACACACACACACACACACACACACACACACACATACAAAATAGTCCCTATGGGGTAGGAGGGAACTGTGCCTCAAGGTATTTCTACCCACTCTGTGGCTCTTATAATATTTTTGTTCCCTCTTCTGCAAAATTCCCTAAGCCATGGCTGGCCTGTCATCCATCTGTTTTAGTGTTGAGTCCTTTGTAGCCTCTGGATTTCTGCTTCTATAGGTTGTGATTATTTTAAGTGTCTGTCACCATCACTTGGGGGCTGGTTATCAGGTTAACAATAAGAGCAGTATTTATGATGACACTTCTTTTGCGCTTTCTGCTGGGCCCTGGCAGATATGGTAGAGGTAGAAAGTTTCATGGTGGGCAGTTGGCTATCTTATATTATTAATAGATCTAGGATCTCTTCTGTTTTCTCTACCATGCTGCAAGTGTGCAGGACCACAGCCACCTCACACCAGCAGAAGGGTAACCAGGAGCCAGGGAACTGGGAAGTATAAGTTCTTTATATTTATTTTATCTCAGAATATACAGCTATTCTAGAGTGTCATAAAGTGTTTTCTCAAAACAAAAATGCACATGGGAGCACAAACTGAGGAACTACTATTTATCCAGGACCACACAGATGGTGGTCAGGGAAGTCAGAGGTAAAGCCAAGGCTGTACGGATCCAACATCCCTATTTTTTCCCCCAGAAAATAAATAAATAAATAAATAAATAAATAAATAAATAAATAAATAAATACCTCTGATGGGATGTCTTTTTTATCCTAACAACAGGAATGACTGTCATTCCAGACATCATAGCGGAAAACTACTGAAGAAGAAGGGTAAAGAGGTGTGTGTGAACATACCCTGGAGAGGTCAAAAAGTTCACTGTCAAATTTTGTCTAGGGCATTGCCATTCTTGCAGCACATGCTAAGGCTTAGATAGAGGAGAGGGGGAGAGAATTGCACAGATTTCCAAAGAGCAGGTGACCAGTTATGAAGAGAGCTGGCTAACACAGACCAAGTAATTTCTACATCTTAGACATAACATTAGTTCTGAGGGTGTACAGCTGAGTAAGTGGTTCTTATTAACTGGGAAAAGAAAAATTTATAGGAGTCTTTCCACTGGCTCAAAAGAAAGCTCTTAAAGTTTAACCAAAGGGCCAGAATGGACCCATTAATTGGTCATCTTAATTCATCTTGTGTTAAAAACAGAGCATAAATCAATGGAAATTAAATAATCTCCCTTCAAGATTGATTTAATTCAGAGCTACACAGAGGACTAAGGACAGTCAAATTATATAAAAGGAAGTTATATATCTTTATAAAATTTTATTTTTACTTATTTGAGTGGGGGGGCGCAGAACAAGAGAGGGAGGGAGAGAGAGAGAGAATGGGTGCACTATGGTTTCTAGCCACAGCAAATGAACTCCAGACATATGTACCACTTTGTTCTTCTGGCTTATGTGGGTACTGGAGAATCAAACCTGGGTTCTTAGTCATCACAGGCAATCACCTTAACCACGAAGCCCACTCTCCAGCCCAGCATTTCTTTGTTTTTGCTTGTAGAGTCCTCGGCCCAATTTCTGTGAAATGCACCTTCTGTGGTTTTCCAAAGCTCATCCAGTGTCCCTCTGCTATAAACAGAAATCATTTTTCAAGCGAGACATTCCATCATTTTTATTTCTTGTCTCACAGCACTTTGAACTTGTGCTTGACATGGACACACAGTACCACTTCTGCAAGTATCTGAAGCTGGGGCCAGCCTGCCATCCGAGGGTCATTTCTCTTGATTGCTGGCAGATTGGATAAAACTGAAAGCGAGAGGTACTTTCGTTAGCTTTAATTAGGGCTTGCAGTACATGTGTTCCGTTCCAGATGAGACAACTTGATGAAGAAAGCAGCAGGAATTCATTAAAACACAAGTAAATAAGGCATTGTTAAACGTGGGGGATGGGGAGAAAGTGCTAAAACAGAGAAAACAGATTACTTCTCAAGCTTCAAGTAAAAAGACAATCACTAAAAATTCTCTGAAGCTTATCTTCACAGTGTCTAATAGCTACTTGTCACATTTCTGTTTTTGTTTATAGTAGAACCACTGGTATATAATTAGTGATTTTCCTTGTATACAACATAGCAGATCAAGGCAATGCCTAGCTTGTAAATTTGGATGTCTCGTAAAATAGCTATTGCTGCTATTTATGGAGTAATTACCTTAAGTCAATTAACATTTTAAAGTGTCACTTTATAATTTTTTACACAATTCTTGTAGATACATTGCAATACTATTTTGTCATTTCACAGAACAGAAAGTAGACCTAGACCAAAGTTTCCAGCTAACATGTTGTAGGAGTCAGGTTTTGGCCAGTTTCTCACCAATTATTTGATTACGGAGGACTGGAGAATTGTCAGAGGCGGGAAGTTATGGGTGTTATACTTGTGAGTGCCGCTGTCATTCACAGATAGTTCATTCTCAAATTTTCTTCCTAATTTATTATTCATCTCCTAAAAGCAATGATGGGCATTGATGCTAAGAATTCATGAAGTATGTCACACAAGTTACTTCATAAAAGTAAGTGAATACATAAAACAAAGTTGAATCAGACCTTTAACGTGCCCATGAACTTCTCCCACCAACCCAGTGTCCCATGAAACAAGATACTCTGATATGAAATAGGAAGGCTTGTGTGGCATTGGAGGTGAGAGACTCGTACTTTTCCTGTCACATGCTGTAGTTAATACCCTCCACTTTCCCACCTCAACAAACTCCTCAGGTTCCTCAATGAAGAAGGAAGGGACAATAATCATATGATTTGGTCTATCAATGGGGAAATAAGTGGGCACATGCAGATGCCAGAAAACGATAGTATGAAGCAAGGTCCTTTCTCTGGGTGGACAAGCCATCTATGTCTCCACTTCTTCACTAAAATTTTGTGATTATGTAACAGTTGGCATTAATTCTGTTAACAATTTTTATCCCCATTTATATTTGTAAGAATGTCATTCTGACATGTTTGAATATTCATTACTCAGTACTGTGATTCTGTTCTTTTATTCTGTTAAGGCTTGTATATTGGATCTGTTTCCTTTTATTATTATTTTTATTTTATACTTTTTGGTTATATAACAATTTCTTCACACAAGTATATAACATTCTTTGAGCAGAATTCCCCATTCCCTGCTACTCTCCCCATTTGTGCCCCTTCCCCTTCCATTACTCTCCTTTGTTCTATGAGACAGTTTCATTTCTACTTTCATGTCATCTGTGCATATATAACTTTATGAACCTATATTAAATCCAGGATCTACAAATGAGAACAAAATATGTGATATTTATCTTTTGAGACAGATTTAATATGGTTTTCTTCAGTTTTACCTATTTTCCTACAAACAATGTAATTTGATGTTTTAAGGCTGAAAAAAAATCTTCCTCTGTGTGTATATATATATATATATATATATATATATATATATATAATGTGTGTATATACTTAGGAGTGGTATAGCTAGGCATAGGCCTTTAGAAGACTTAATTATGTAACTTCCATATTCCTTCATTATTTGCCTAAGTCTAATAATCTGTGGTTTTCTTTCTGTTCATTTGATAATTCCTTACATTGTATCTAGAACTTACTGATTAGTGTATCAAATAATACCCAGGTTTTGATGAACAGATACTTTACTTGATAATGCAGAGGCCCCTTCTCAATAGTTCAAGTCATATGAAGTTTCAGTACCAAGGCTCATAGTCTTAGTTAAAAGTATAAATGTGACCTGCAGGTAGATCTCGTACTGTGGCTCCAGAACTGAAGGTGTGTGCTCTGATAAGGACAGTGAAACCTTCCATGTAGCATTTCTGATTCCAGTGAACAGTGTAAGCACATGAGACCTGCTGACTTACAGAAAAGCAGTTTGTATACCAATCTGGACCTGTTACATAGCCTTTTGTAGTAGTCCTCACTCAAAACAGACATCTTTTTTTTTTTTTTTTATGTTTCTTCTTAAGTAAATCAAAGTAGTTTATCCAAACTAAGTATATGTTTTCTTCCAAATCCAAACAGTGCCCTTAGGCATGACATCTCCTTAAACTGCATAAGACGTTTTAATTATCTCAGGCAATTTCTCTTACCATGCTTCAGAACACTGGTTTCTTAAAACTTTTACCCAATAGGCAGGTTCTGGAATTTTCGTGGATTTTTTCCCTTTATTCTAAAATCCATAACTATGTATATGCAAGTAATGGTAGCTGCACCCTACTTGCGAAGTTCAATCATCATGGCTTCATTCATGTAATAGGAAAATATGACACCTTGGTAATGGATAGAGGGTACATAGACATACAAAGAAGATTATGAGCTTGGGATGGTGAGTCAAATAGTTCTAAGCTTGACCTTCCAGGTAAGAATAAACTCCTTCTGATGAACTTTACTAAAAACTCTGGCAAGAAAGAAAATTTAAGGTGGGATGCATAAAAAACAGTGTTTGCATCCAAGGATGCTTTCATTTGCTCCAATGATGAGCTCTCACTTAGAGAGGAGATGGTGTTGAAGTCACCACAAGATTTATTTTATAGGCCACAGTCATTTTCCAAGAATTATATTTGCTGTGCATCATCCAAAATGACAGGATGGCTTGCTAATTTCTGTAATCCTTCTAAAATGTGATGTTATTTTCATAGACATAGATATTTTCATAGATACAGGCACTTCTCATGTCTTCTGGCTCTTTGTACATTGAGGTACCTCATTCCACAGATCATATAACCAGTTTTGCTAAGTATGTCTACCCCAGTTTAGTAATCCAGTTTTGGAAGATTTTAAAGCATCCTGAGATTACAGCATTTTGTGTTTTCTTAATATTTAGAAGCAACAAATATATTATTTCTAATATGTCTTATGGCCATCTATACCTGGTCAAAATTTTTCTCCATAAAATCGATTTATTTCTTCTATATGATATGTAAAGGTTTAGCAAATATTTTTGCACAAATACTATCTATGGATAGAAATGGCATTTGCTACACTGATTACTACTGAAAATGGCACCAATGCACAATTACAGGTGTTATTTGGGATCCGAAACCAAACACAGTGACACAGTTTCACAGAGATTAGTTCCTGCTAGTACATGAGGTAAAATTCTTATAAACAAATAAATCTTTGCAGATATGTACATGTGCCTAGATGCCTGCATATGTATATGCATTCATAAATAAAGATATGGATGGTAAGTTGGCAAAAGACTAACATACAGCTGGGAATCAACACATACAGCTAATTTAGGAAATTCATACTAAAATTCTATTCCTTTTGAGTTATTCTAGTATGAATTTCCATACTATTCAAATTTAAATAAGAGAACTGAATATACTGGCATGTTTTTGGAAGGATGGATGGATGGATAAATACTGCGACTATTGGATAAGTTTGTGCATATGCATATATATATATATATATATATATATATATATATATATATATATATATACTATGTATGTCCTGATGTATGCCTATACATATGCATATTCTTTTGTATGCATACAAGGATTTATGTCAGGAATTTACACATGATCATACCTAAAAAGCCAGGAAGCAATATTTTAAGAATGCAAAGGACCATACTTGTAGAAACACAATGTATATAAAATTGCTGCCTTTGATTTGGAGCCCTGAAGACAGCTGAGATGAGAATATGCCCAGGAAGTGTCACAAACAGAAATACTGGAAACTTTGAGGTCAGATCATAGCCTCTGACTCTCTTCTTTTAAAACTACAATTTTGATATTGAGGATATTCTGCACAAGAAATTGGTCAATGCATCGCACACAGATTTAAATGTGTGCCTCAGCTAGGAATCGGAGAAGCTGACAGAAATCATTCAATAGAAAATTGAGATTTTATAGGCTCAGCTGTTGCTTTGCTTCACCAAGGTGAACCTGCCATCATGTAAGTCAAGGGTGTGATTTCCAAGAAGACCTATTACCATACTGACCCTCTGAAGGAAAAGTCTTCCTGTTTCACTTTTTCTTTCCAACTTTTACGCAAAATCTATGTCCCATGTGAGCCACCCTCAAACTGTAGCAGCTAAGCATGAAACATTCAAAGAAAAGAATTCTGGGCAATGTAGTCCAAGCTTAGCAAAGATGACACAGACCCATTCCTCCTTGTCATTGTTAGTGCTCAAACTCATTGTGTAGCTACTATTAATTTCCTGACCTGAGAGAGTGAGTGGCATCTGGGCTGTCCTTTGCTTTAAGAGATTCATGTGGACATGGTTAGATGTATGATCTCCAAGAGTTATTGTGATGGATCTAGATGACAGGAAACCTCTTGTAGCATTTCTGGTACCCTCTTAAAAGAGAAAACATGGGTATGCTGTCATAGTTATATTTTTGTGTGTGTGTATCTGTGTGTGGGGGGGTGCAGATACACATGTCTATATATGGATACCCAAGGTCAATATAAGGAGTCACCCTCAATCAATGAACCTTATTATTATTTTTTTTCTAGGTAGGGTCTCGCTGTAGCCCAGTCTGACCTGGAATTCACTTTTTAGTCTTAGGGTGGCCTTGAACTCATGGCAACCTTCCTACCTCTGCCTCCTAAGTGTTGGGATTATAGGTGTGTGCCACCACACCCAGCTTGTACCTTATTTTTTGAGTCAGGGTCTCTTACTAGCCCTCACTGTACCAATTTTGCAAAACTAGCTAGACAGTGAACCCCAGGGATCTTCCTATCTCCATCTCACCAGTGTTGGGATTATAGGCATGTACCTTGGATGCTGGGGATCTGAACTCAGGTCCTCATGGTTACAGAGCAAGCACTTTACTAAGTGAGCTATCATCCCAGCCCAGTTACAATGATTTTGTTTTTTTGTTGACAGTTTTCATACATGAACATATTGTAATTTTGTCATAATCACCTCCCAATCCCTTCTCTGATGCCCTCTCCTTTGACCTTGTTCCACTGAACCTCCTCTTTCCAAAAAGCCCTTTGATGTCTCATTCTTGTTGTTCTCTCCCCGATCAGGAGCTAACTATGTGATGTGAACATATGACTGAAAGTGTAAATAATCTTATTAAAATGCAATGGTTTCAGCCAGATTTGATCAAAAATTGAAGTGAATATAATCATATACTTTGGAGTCAGAGATAATGATTACAAATCTCATATCTGTTTGGTGTTAAATACATTGCTTACCTTCTCAATACTTCTCTCATAGGAAACACAGTGTAATAAGATGGTCGACATGGGGTTACCTTAACTATTGGGATACAAAACATATATTAAGAAAGAGCAGTACTACAGGGGTTATATTTTCTGCTAAGGGAAGATTACTTACTGCCTTAGGAAAAACAAACCCAAAAGAATCTGAGGGTATAGTACCTAAGCTTCTTCAGGGTCCTCCCACACATATCCTTCTCAAGTTATAGTATCCCACTTCTTGCCTGTGGAGTGCTTTCACTTTAACTGCTGATACCCTTTTAAATTGGAACTTGAATTTGTATATTAAGTCAGAAAATCATCTAGAAAAGACAGGGATATGATTTCTACAACTTGAGCCCTATGGCTGATCAGAAAATGTGTTTTTCCCATGCATCCATAGAAAACCTTGGATCTTATGCATACCTGCAGCTGGGGAAGTTGATATCTTAGTTCATTTATCCTCCTTGTTTCTTTATGAAGGGTTACTAGAAGCAACCAAGCACCATCAACTTTTTTTTTTTTTTTTACTTTTTCACAAATATTTAAAAGTTTTAAATATAGATCACTAAGTTTACTGCTCCTCAAAAGAAGTGAATCAGGATATCAAATATATCTATCTCACAGAGTTCTTTCACACACTCATAGCATGGATTCTCAGAGCTCTCTTTGCTACCTGGTGAGTCTTTAGTAGCTAGAGACTGAGATGAGTTGGAGAGACAGCATGTGATACCACCAAGCACACGAGAGAAATCCATCCTCACAGTTCCATTTCCCTAAAACCACTCTTGCTGCCACAATCTGCATTAGTCAGGGTTCTCTAGAGGAACAGAACTGATAGAGTGCACATAGACTCTAAAAGAGATTTATTGAATTAGCTTTCACAGCATGGTCTTGGCTGTCCAAAATAACTGTATATACAGAGGAGAAATAGAGAATTGGTTAGCTGCTCAGTTCATGAGGCTGGATGCCTCAATAGTCCCAACTTGTCAATGAAGGCCTGGAGGATTTTTGGAGGCCCACTGATATTCAGTCAAATAAGGATGATGAAGCTGCATTCCAGTGTTCACAAAGGACAGCAGTAACAAGGTAAATGCATACAGCAGCAAGTATCATGTCCAGTCAGGCCAAAGGTCTTATGTTATCTTTGGGCTTCTTTTTATGTAAGTCCAGCATCAGATGGGCCATGTACCCTGGGGCCATATTTCTTCCACCATTAGTCCTTTCTGGAAATGTTCTCACAGACCCACCCAAGAGGTGTGTCTCTTATTTGATCCTTGTTCTGATCCAATTGTCCACAGAAACTAGTCTCCAAAAGGAATTATTTTAAATATTAATTAAATGAGGATATATAACATAATCTATGTGATGCACAGAAGCTAGTAGACTCAGTTACTTTTTCCTATTTATAAAACTGGGTCTCGGAAAATAACTCAATGGTGACAGGTGCATGCTTGCAATGCCTGCTGGCCCTGGTTTGATTCCCCACTACACACATAAATCCAGATGCACAAAGTGGCATGTATGTCTGGAATTTATATGCAGTGGCAAGAGTCCCTGGTGTGCTCAAACTCTTCTCTCTCTCTCCCTCTCTCCACCCTCTCATGAATAAAATATCTACACCTCTGACATTTCGTTATTTCTCTTGAAACAACTAAGTCATTATTTAATTTTGAGTACTTCTTCAAAGAAATATATAAATAATTAATGGCAATAGGTACATGTATATTATCAGAAACTAATGCATCCAAAGCCTCCTTGTTGAATAAAAACTATTTCTATCTCTGTGAAAGACTCTTTCATGGAGAATGAACTGGTAATCTAACTGATAATGAAAGAGACCTAAAGGCTAAGTGTGGAGTCAAAGCTTATGTAACCCTGGCAAGTGGAAACAAACCTATGTTTATCCCAGTTATGGTTGCGCTTAGGACTCTGGCAGTGAGGTGAGAGAGCCTGTCACATTGCAAGCTATTTGGGCAAAGGAAAGTAAAGAGACATGAGTGGTTCAAAGGGTAACAATGCAGAGTATATATTTCAGGTTGGATTGTACAGGTTAAATAGCCTTGTACAACATTTTGATGGTCTAAAGGTTCTAATTTGGGTAATATCATTCAGTTTGTCCTAATGTGAAAACAATGACTGTCCAAATGGCTTGCCATGAAGGTATATGAAGAGAAGTGTCACATTCTTCCCCACTTTCGATGTCTCCTTCCTTTGATTATTCTATGTATGTTCTGAAGAGATGATTAAAAGGTTAATAGAATGTGAGCATAAGCATCAGACATTTAAAATCATGAAAATTTCCCCAAATCAGTTTAATTACAAAATGGAAAGCATAGCATTAAAGACTTTATAATGATGAAGTCAGATAAACAAGAGAGTGAAAAAGGGCTGGGGGTGATGGCCCATGATTTTAATCCCAGCACTCTGGTGGCAGAGGTAGGAGGATTGCCATGAATTCAAGGCCACCCTGAGACTACATAGTGAATTCCAGATCAGCCTGGGCTAGAGTGAAACCCTACCTCAAAAAACAAAACTAAATAAATAAATAAATAAATAAATAAATAAATACAAAGGCATTCCCTTAAAATGTAATAACTAAGATTTTTCAGTGTTAATTGGAAAATGTTTTGAACAAACAAATCAAACAGACTTCTAGGAAAGCATCTATAATCATTCCTTTGCCCAGTCCTGTCTTTTCATCCTCCAAACATTAGTGCATCCCCACCAGTAGGCTGTCACCACAGCTGTTCTGGGATTTCACTTGCCAAGGAAACTGGCTGCTCACATATGTTGAATTGTTTTCTTTCTGTTTAACCTTCTTGCTAGAAAATTAACAAGTTCAACTTCTGACTTCAAGTTGCCAGCATCTTGCACTTGGAATTGCCTGTTCTAAAATGTGCATGGCTAATGGTTCGGTATTTCTTGGCAAGGTCATTATTTGCGCATTTATTTGCAATACACCATTAACAATTCATTTCAGCAACAACAGGAGAAAGAACACATGAGCTTGAATAGGATGCACCTGGGATTATCATAACAATTTTCTTAACAAAGTGTGCAATTATGTACTACTAATGGGATTAATGTTTAGGGAAGAGATAGGTGCCTACTCCCAAGGTATAAAATGATCTATAGAGTTTGACTTTGCTGTTAATTATATTATTTTTCAGGCAACAGGCTTTTATATATGCATATTGTGTTTACTATTACATGCAACTTGTATGTGGAAGGCTTACTGGGGCTTTTTCATTCTATTCCCTGGAAACCACAAGGCCTAAGCTACAGTGTGTTCAAGTCTATGTACTGGTTGCAATAATGTTGGCAAACAGTCACTGAGAGTACCATTGCCTAAGCACCATGCACATACTTTTTGAGCAGTAATGCATTTAACCTTCACAGAAACACAACCATTCAGTCACAGTCAGGGCAAGTGTGTGAGGTGTGCTATGTCTATCAAAGAGTGGGGAAAATTATAAAGAAGCCTAGTGGGACTGAATAGATGGCTTTGCCAGAAACATGCTTGCCAATGCATGTAGGTTAATAATTTAAACCCCCAGGACCCAAATAAAATCTGGGCCAGGTATTGCAAGGCTGTAATCTCAATGATGGAAAGGTGGAGAGAGACAGGAGATCAGCTGCAGTTTGCTGGCTATCTACTCTCACCAAATAAGTGAGTGGAGATCAATTGAAAAAGCCACCCAGCATTGACCAATGGTCTCCCCACATGTACATGGAACACACATACATGTGCACATACACAAAACACACATGACCCATACAAGAAAAAAATATACTGTCTCTAAATTCTCTAAATGTACAACGAGGGTGAAAGAGAGTTCCAACTTCATGTTGGCAATATGACTAGCTCCATTAAGAAATGTGGCTCATCAAAATTTCCAATTTCTGTCCAATGAGGATAGTAGCGCTTTGCTCCATGGTTACTAGACAGATGCAAATTAGCCTAGCAAGAGGTGGAAGAGGGCTGGAGAGATGGCTTAGTGGTTAAGGCGCCTGCCTGCTAAGCCTAAGAACGCTGGTTCCAATCTCCAGGTCCCACGTTTAGCCAGATGCAAAGTGACACAAGTGCGCAATGCCACACTTGCCCACAAGGGGGCGCACACATCTAGATTTCGTTCACAGCAGCTGAGACTGCTGGAGCACCCATCTCTGTCTCCTTCTCCCTCTCTGTCTGTCTTTCTCTGTGTCTCTCTCCAAAAAATAAATAAAATAATTTTTAAAAAATTAAAAAAAAAGGTGGAAGAATGCCACTCCAAAAGGATGGTAGAGGGTATAATGTTGAAAAGCTAAAGTTGTCCTTCCATTAGGGCATTCAGAGAGACTCTCCAGGAAGACATTGTGTTCGAGTGTAGTTTGCATGTTAAGTTACAATAATGTGGCCACTGTGATCACCTGCCAAGGAGGTCTACAAGGAGGCAACAGTGTGTTCGTAGGGAACCCCAGGCAGAGCACTGGGAGGAAGGCTGGTATGCTTACATGAGGAAGGTGGGAGAGGAGACTAGGGTAGACACATCATGAGGGAGTATGGAGATTAATATTGTAAAGCCTGTCTTCAAGAAGCAAATAGATGGATTCAGAAAGCCTCTCTTAAAAACATAAGAAAATAAGGCAGGTATTTAAATATTTATCTTTATATAGTGCACTAAATTATCTCTAAAATATTTCAAATGCCTGATAATTCATAATTCTGCATATGTGATTTTGTTCAGCTAAGGTCTAATGTCTCAAAGCTAATTTCTTTCTCTCAAAGTTTACTATCAATTCTATTCTGATAGTAGAGGTTCATAAAATATAATAGTTCTTTCAAATATGTATAGACCTTTATTTATATGAGAGTATAAATTATAAAGAATTTCTGAGATATCCATACTTATGTGATCTATTTTGTTGTGGAAAGTCATGAATTATTTCTAGGCTAGGAAACAAGAGTCACATGTTGTAGCTATTATTAGTTACGCTAGATGTAAGTGGACATGAATAAATTTGCCTAAAATTACCCTTGCAGTTTTAGTGCTAAATCCTTCCTATTCCAATGTAAGTACAACATCTGGGGTTTGAAATCATTATTATAATTATTTTTGCCATACTCCAGCTTCGTACAATGGTGGGGAAGAAATCTACAGTTCATGTAGCAGTTACTGAGTCAAATAGTTCAGTTTTCCCTCCCTCCCCTCCCTCCCTCCCTCCCTTCCTCCCTCCTTCCTTCCTTCCTTCCTTCCTTCCTTCCTTCCTTCCTTCCTTCCTTCCTTCCTTCCTTCCTTCCTTCCTTCCTTCCTTCCTTCCTTCCTTCCTTCCTTTCTTTTTCTTTCTTTTTAATAAAAAGGTGCCAGAACTAGGACTGGGCAAGAGAAGAAGTTGATACTCGGAGCTAGAGATGGCACCATGGGTAAACACTTGCTGCACAAGCATGAGACTTGGAGTTCAGATTTCCAGCACTCTCTTGATATGGTGGGCGTGGGCGTGGGCGTGGGCGTGGCAGTCTACGCATATCACAGCACAGTGTGTGGGAAGCTGATACAACTTGGCTAGCTTGACTAGCTGAATCTTCAAGATAAGTGTGTAGTTTTCAGGCCCTGCCTCAGTAATAAGTTGAGAAGCAATGAAGGAAGACCCCCACCATCAATCTCAGGCCTCCACATGCATTGGCACACACATGCATGTGAACCTACACACATGTGATCCCACAGACATATGAACCAGCATAAATGTACACACACATATTCATTCAAACCCAAGAAGTCCAGATTTAATGGCAATATCTTTACTGGCTTCATTCTGTCTTCTTTTATAATCAAGAGATGGTAAATGATTTTTTGTTCCATGGTTTCTATTTTTGCTTCTAGCAAGAAGTGAAGCTTATTCCATTAAAATATAGAAACAACAAAAACAGCAATATTAATTATAAGATATGTTATTTCCAAATTTTGTATCACTGGAAATTGCCTTAGATTTGAAGGCTTTTCAGAACTAAGTGGACAGTATTTTTTTTTCATATAGTATAAATAAGCATTTTCTTACAACTTGTGGCAGCTTAGACTTGTTGAGATATGCTCACACCCCCATACTTCAGGACACATTATGAGGGAGATACTTTAACACTAAGAACTTTTACTGCATAGTCACCCCTTCACCACTCATTTGTTCATCCTCCAGCAATCATCCAGTCCGAACTCCTGAGGCACTATTACAAAACATACACACATACATGAGAAGAGAAGATTCCAGATACAGGGGAGCCAATGCATTGAAGCACACAAGACATGGTTACAATAAGTTTTAAAAAGCTATAGGTGGGTCTGAAGAGATGACTTGATTGCTAAATGGCTTGACACATAAGCATGAAGACTTTAGTTTGAATCACTCCCTTACCTAAAGCCTGGCATGGTGATGCATCCTTTCAGTCCTAGTACTCAGCCATCAGAGATAGGAGTATCCCTAGGGTTTGCTGGATAGCTAGTGTAGAAGAATTAGTGGGCTCCAGGTTCACTGGGAGGTCTTCTTGAAAAGGTGGAAAGTGACTAAGGGAGACATCTGATGGCAACCTTCAGCTTCCATGTGTACATGCACACAGGTTACAGATGATTATGCATGCACACCACACATATACTCTCTCACACAAGATAAGATGGTAATATAAATGGTTTCAAGGGTTATTCAAGAAAGTTGAAGTTACTAAGTTACTTCTTGAAATGGTCTACATGTCTTATGTTTCTGACAGCTTCCAATATGAATGTTTAAATCAAAGTGGGTGGTTTACTAATATGCTCTTTATAGTATATGCCAGTAGGGATATAGGGGTATGATTTGAAAAACAGTATAAAATATAAATGTCTAACAAAATATGAGTCAAAAGTGAGAGTTCTTTTCAGGGTAAAAGGTGTGGTGGGAACTAAGCAAATAGTTAATGGTTTAAGTTGCTCCTATTCTATTATTTTTCATAACAAAGGACACTTAAGATTTACTTTAAATCACTAAATAAATGAGAAATATCTAGCCACATAGGAAATAAGACTATAATCAAGTATAGCATGTAGAGGATACTTAGCTTTTTAACTCATTAATGAAGGTATGCTCACCATTGAATTATAGTCCTAGTCAGTTTGCCAAGATGGTTCGTTAAAGTCCAAATTTTATTATATATTATATGCTTTATGCTTTTCACACAAACTTATTATACTGCTCAGAGAAGGTGATCTCTGAAAGAACATTAGACTAATGTTCCTGAAACACTGGCTAATGTAAGTTTTATTGGATTGCTATAGCCAAAGAAGGTCGCATAATGATTTGTTCTGATAATGATTTACTAAAAGGAAAATGCAATTAATGAGTAATTGTTAAATGTCCGACCTTGAAATGCCTTCTAAGTTGTTGAGATTTATAGATATCACATTGCCACAAAAAGAAAACAGAGAATCAGACAATTTTTGTTTTGATTTGTTTTTGTTTTTTGAGGTAGGGTCCCGCTCTAGTCCGGGCTGACCTGGAATTCACTATGTAGTCTAAGGCTGGCCTTGATCTGTGCTAGAATAAAGTGTGCATCACCACGTCTGACCCAGATAATATTTTGTTAGTACTTTTCATCACATTTTTTCCTGGAGTAGGCAGAGCTAATGTTTCTGGAGTGCTTACCTTGTGCCAGATCCTTTGGCAAAGACATCTTCACATTTGATCCCTATAAAAACTCATTGGGCCTATCTTCCTTGTGATTTTCCAGTAAGGAAACTGGTACTTGGGTTGGTAAAGTATGTTAACCAAATTAGCCAGCTCCTTACAGACAATATCCAAATTCAGCTCTGTGGTAGTTTGAATATATGTCCCCCAATATATACAGTGGCTTTTTTTTAATTATTTTATAGTTTGCATCTGCAATCACCTTGCTAGAGGCAAGGTCACTTTAAGGTGTGGTGATGGGTTTGAGATTCCAAAAGAAAATGTGTCTAGCAGTCTGCTGTGTGATCTGTATGAGCTGATGGAGATCTGGCTTCAATAAATAATATCCCTTCCTCCATAACTGTGGGTCTGGAAGTTCATCTCAGCACCTGCCTGCAACAAGCTCACACCTCTTGATACTAAGACTCCTCAAAAGAAATAGTCATCTATGGGCTTGGCCCTGCCTCCTAACCCTAAGAACACTGGTTCCAATCTCCAGCGGTTCCAATCTCCAGGTCCCACGTTTAGCCAGATGCAAAGTGATGCAAGGGCGCAATGCCAGACTTGACCACAAGAGGGTGCACTCATCTGGATTTCATTCACAGCAGCTGAGAGGCTGTTGGTGCTCCCATCTCTGTCTTCCTCTCCCTCTCTCTCTCTCTCTCAAAAAGGAAAAAAAAAAAAAAAAAAAATAGTCATCTATGTATGTAAATTAAGTCAATAGGATTGTAATCCTGATCCTTTGATATCAATGAAAGCAACCTCCAATTTATATTTTAAAGGAGATGAATAAAGAATTTTGAAGTCAGGCTGGAGAGATCGCTTAGTGGTTAAGGTGCTTGCCGGCAAAACCAAAGGACTCAGATTCAATTCCCCAGGACCCACGGAAGCCAGATACACAAGGTGGTGCATGTGTCTGGAGTTTATTTGTAGTGGCTAGAGGCCCTGCTATGTTCATTCTATTTGCCTCTGTCTTGACCTCGCTGAAAGAAAAGAAAGAAAGAAAGAAAGATTGTTTGTTTGTTTGTTTATTTATTTATTTATTTATTTATTTATTTATTTGAGAGAGAGAAGGAGAGAATGGGCATGCCAGGACCTCCAGCCACTGCAAATGAGCTCCAGACGCATGCGCCCCCTTGTGCATCTGGCTTCCATGGGTCCTAGAGAATTAAACCAGATCCTTTGGCAAACACCTTAATCACTAAGCCATCTCTCTAGCCCCAGGGGAAAAAATGTTTTTTGAAATCAACTGTGGAGGTTCAAATCCCACTTGGGCCACTAATCTTCACATGTGTGGTCCAGTTTAACCCCTATGAATCTCATTTTATTGTTTTTTGCAAGCATGAATCCCTATATGTCTGAATATTAAAATAACACTATAACATGCTTATAAGAAAGCGGGATTGTATGTATTTGAAAATGGTTTAGTTTTTCCAGTTTCCATATGCATTGTTATAAAACCAGAGTGAGAGCTTGTACCTTGAAATCTCATAGTCACTTGACCTTTTGTTAACCTTTGTCACCCCCATTGTTTGATTTGTTCTTTGTTTTTGAGATTGACTCTTCTCTGAGGCAATTATTTAAATTGCAGTCTTTCATATTTATTTAATTTGATTACTTTCATTAAAAACAATGATTGTGATTGAGACTACATAGTTACTTTCAGGTCAGCCTGGGCCACAGTAAGACCCTACCTTGAAAAACCAAAAAAAAAAAAAAAAAAAAAAAAATTGGAACTTTAGAAATTTGCATTGTATCATTTTATTCTTGCTCTCACATGAGATACTTTCACTTTTCTGTAACTTGAAGATACAGTAGTATAAATTATGTCAGCAACTTATCACAGGCTAAGATAGAACACATAACAACAGACCCTCTTGCCTGGCTTCTGGGGCTCTCTGAAACTCATGACACCTTCCGTATTGCAATACTGCATCTTTTTGTTTGTTTCTCTATTTTTCCAGCCAGCTTGGCCTGGAACTCATTCTTCAGCCATAGGCTGGTCTCATCCATTATGCTTCTAATACCTTTAACATGGGCAATGCGACCAATTCTTGTGCCAGCTTGGGTTAAATTCTGCTCCCCCTTGATTTTTTTTTTCTTTCTTTTTTTTTTTTTTTTTTTGGCTTTTTGAGGTAGGGTCTCACTCTGGTCCAGGCTGACCTGGAATTCACTATGTAGTCTCATGGTGGCCCCGAACTCATGGTGTCCTCCAACTTTTGCCTCCCCAGTATTGGGATTAAAGGCGTGCACCACCATGCCCAGCCCCCTTGAATTTTTTTAAACCTCAGGCTTTATTACTATACACTAGGGAGGACCACACCTTTCCCACACACCCAACTTTTGAACTGATATTACTCTGAGATTCCAGACAACCCCCATTTGTTTTCATGTGGACTTCTGAAGACAATATAACCAGGAAAATTCCAAATTTTCTCCCTTAATCACAGAAATCATTATTTACAGAATCTACTTTTACACTGATGGTAAAACAGTAGAATTCATCAGTGGACCAAGTTCATTATTATTTCCCTAAAGTATTGTTATTAACCATCTTAACTGTCCCGGTGACTTCTTGTCTCAGTTATAGTGGCCTCTGTATGCCTTGGTGGCTGGATCTGTGAACACTTTCTTAGACAGCTGTTTTAAACACAATAGATGCACAAACATAAAACAAACAAAAAACAAAAATCTTTCAAATATTTAAATGCAAAATTTGTCTCATAAACCCATTTTCTGGGACTTGAGATATGGCTCAGCAATTAAGGTTCTTGTCTGCAAAGCCTAATGATCTGGGTTAAATTCCTCAGTATTCACATAGACCCAAATGCACAGGGTGGCACATGCATCTGGAGTTCATTTGCAGTGGCTGGAGGCCCTTCCATACCCATTCTCTGTCTCTGTGTCTTGTCTGTCTATCTCTCTTTATCTGCTTGCAAATAAATATTAAAAAAAAAAAACACTTACCCTCATTAAAAAAAATTACACATTTTGATGATAACCTCATTTTAGGTCTACCCTTTATAACATCATGGTTTCCCACTTTTTTATTATTTTTTCTTGATTTTAAGTTAGGCATATTTATCTTTAAATAATGTTTAAGAAATAGCACATTTTCTGAGTATACCTAACTCTCTGACATAGATTAGAATACCTTTGTATTGCAATGTATTCATCAGCTTTGTAATTTTTGTATGTATTCAAAATACTTGAAAATTTGTTACATTAATTTTGACATTTATTGCCACAGGGGAATGCTTGAATCAGACTAATACCATATATATTTTAGGTACTATCTAAGATTTGTGTTTTTCAAAAATACTAGTCATTAAAATTCAACATTTTTCTCCTAAATGAACCCTAACATGGAACATTTCATTTAATTTTGTAGGAAAGTTTAAAGATATTCTTATTTGCTACTGGAGAAGTGGTTTCATTTTTTTCACTGTTAATAATTTCATAAAATTTTATTTCTTTCAAAATCTTCCTAAGGTTGACAATATTTTATATTATTTTTCTGTTATGATGTTTATCATTTGCTTTTCTTTTGTATTCTAAAATACCTTCTCAGCCTGTTCTCCCATTATTGATGAGAATTCTGAAAGCCTCATATTGACTTTCCTGGCACTGATAATATGATTTCATATTTCATGAACACTTTTTCACATCAGTTGATTTCATGCTTTGTCACTTTAAGAGATTTTGTAAAGAAGAAAAATTTTGCTCTTTTATTATTATTTTTAATCTTTAGTTTTTCAGCCCATATGAGAAAGGCGATAGAAGTGTGTTCTATTAAAAGTCCTTATTTTTATGAAAATCAAAGTGGGTTTTATTTGAAATGTGTTATTATATCAGTTATAAAATTCACTTTTCTCATCGAAATGAAGTAACCAATAGAAATATATAGGCTATATTTTTTCCAACAAATGAGGTTTTAGGAATGCCATTAAATCCTCTACCCTGAACATATTAATCTTGTGGAGACCTGGTCAGGTCAACCATTTTAAGACATTTGGCTATGTGCTACTAATTAGAAAATATTTTGGGTACTGTACTGGATATATTTTGTATTTTTTTCTTTTTTACTCTAAAATATTACCACTAAAATTTTATGACGTTAATAGACCCACAGTATCTAACTTCATGAAATAGTAATTTAAATATATATTTGCAGGATAGTATCCATTTGATCACACTCTGTCAGAAGAATTATACCACCTGATTCCTTGTTTAGTCAGTTGTCAACCTTTTCTACATTTTTCCTTTTATGTGTTGTCATGAAAAAAGCAACAGGATGTTAAAATATGTCCCAGAGCTTGCTAGATAAATACCATATTAAATTGAATGGAAACAATTTTTCACATCATATTGTCTGAATCTGGTAGCAAGGGGCATCTCCCAGTTAATTCTTGGAAGAAAATTATACTCTAAATTAATGAGGTGAATTAGAAAGGAGATTTAGTGAGCAGAACATTCAACTGGGAGTAAAGACAATTGTATTCCCATTCTGGTACTTAACTTTTGCAAATTTTGTCTTAGTATTTATGTATTGATAAATTGTGGAAGTGTGTTTGGCTCAATGGTCACGTTGCATTTATGATATAGTTGTCTATACCCAGGGATTCTTTCCTTTGTTTTTATTTTAAATTTGTATCTAAAGAGGTTCAGATTAAAATATAGTACATTGTTTTATGTTTTAGATCTAAAAGTGATCTATCATCTGCCTTATTAAAATAGCAAATTTATTTTAAAGAGAATATGTGTATATATGCATGTGTATATATGAATACATGCATTATTGACATATACATATATGTCAGCCAGCTTTCCACTGCTGTGACAGCATACCCTAGAAAGCAATTTAAGGAAATAAAGACTTGTTTGGCTCAGGGTTTTAGATGTCAGTCTGCAGCTGACTGGCTCCATTGTTAACAAGTCTACTCACCTCATATCAGCCAGGGATTGTAGAGGGAGAGAGGAAGGGAGAGAGAGAGAGAGAGAAAAGAAAACAGATGAAAGGGAGGGAGATGGAAGGACGGAGGGAAAGAGGGAGGATATGTAGAGGAGAGAGACAAAAGGATGAAGAAGGAAGGAATAAAAGAGGATAAGAAAGAGAAAAAAAGAAACAGAAGTCAGGGACATGATATGCTCACCCTTCAAAGTTTTGCACCCTAATAATCCATTCACCTATGAATTTATCAGTGGATTAAGATTAATAAATCAATCAGGCTGGTGTTTTCATGATACAATCACTTGTAAACAGCAATAGTTAGAACCAATCTTCAAATAATGGGGGGACATTTCATACAAACCAAACAAGTATCTTTCAATTTCTACAGCTGTAACATTTTATACCAGAATACACATTAGCACACAGTTCATATATTCCCATTATAGTTGTTTGAATAACACAATAACTTCAAAATAGTGTTGTAGCTTGTACAATATATTATCAACAATACAGAAATGAAAAGACAGTTTCTGTTTTCAAAAATCTTGGGGCAGGAGAAATGGCTTAGCTGTTAAGGCATTTGCTCACGAAGCCAAAGGATCCTGGTTCAATTCTCCAGGACCCACGTAAGCTAGATGCACAAGGGGCACATGCATCTGGAGTACGTTTGCAGTGGCTAGAGGCCCTGGTGCACCCATTCTCTCTATGGTGCCTCTCTTCTATCTCTATCTCTCTCTCTCTGCTTGTAAATAAATAAATAAAACATTAAAAAATCTAAAAAAATCCAAAAGGAAAAATATAAAGGAAAAACATACCCATTATATGATATGAGTTCAGTGTAAGCAAATGGGAATGGGGTAGTGGAGGAAGTAAGATAGTGTATAAGGAAGGGCTTTTATATTTGGTGATGGTATCTGCATCTTGAACTGTGAGGAGCAATTAAAAAGTGGATTGGTAAAGTGGAAAAAGTCATCCAAAGTAAACATTTTAAAACACATGTGATATTCTATACCACAGTGTAAGAACCACAGAGAATTAAAGCATGACCTTGTACAACATTCTAAGTGATTAATTGTAAAAGTAGCAATTAATATTTGCAAGAAAATATCACTCAAAACACTTCAAATGATTGTAAACAGTCCAATGATCATACATACTAAAACATTTATCTACTTTCTTAAATAGCCATCAATATCATACCTCCTGTAAAACATTTATTTATTTGTTTACTATTAAGTCAGAGGGAGAGAGAGAAAGAGAAAGAGAGAGAGAGAGAGAGAGAGAGAATGGGCATACCAGGGCTCCTTCCTCTGCTAAGAAACACCAGATAAGTGCATCATTCTGTGCTGTGCATCTAGCTTTATGTATGTACTGGGAAATCAAAGTTGGGTTGATAAGCTTTGCAAGCAAATATCTCCACCTGCTGAGCCATCTCCCTAACCCCATGCCTACTTTATGTCACTGTAATTAGCCAATATATGGTCAAATTGTGTGTGTGTGTGTGTGTGTGTGTGTGTGTGTGTGTGTGTGTCAGTATAATGCTTTCTTCTTACAAAGGTCCTATTCCGGCTTCATGAAGGTCATTTACAAAGGAAATGTAAAGTCTCCTTAATCATCTTGCTAGATATCATGAGCTCTTTGAAGGAAGGTATTGGGTCTTCCTCATTTTTCATCCCCCAAACTATGACATACCCTTGAACATGGAGGCTAATAAATAGTTGAATGTGTAAATGGCAAAGAAAACATAAAACAAAGCACTACTCATAGGAAGCTACTTTCAGAATTTTGTTTTTATCCCTGTATTCTATATTCAGGGGGAAAGCTCCTTCCCTTCTGCTAACACAGCCCTTGTTTTTGTCACATGGCTTATCAATGTGGCTAATGAGCTGTTGGTAAGCTGCCAGTTCCTGTGAAAGTAGAAGGGAAAGACCTAGGCAGTCTTGCCTGTTTGTTTCATATAAACAAGGTCCTGGGATACAGAAAACTATGACACATTCCCTGAGCATAGCTATGACTAGATAATGATTTCAATAGGAATTATTAATATAGTTCCTTAGGACTACTATACTTTCTCTTCTATAAAGCAGGGGCTTGGTGAAGGAGCTTTAGGTTGGCATGACATCACTTCATACTTCATATGAGAAAAATACACACAATATCCTTTCCCTTTCATCAATATTAGAAGATCCCATCTGGTGTTGGAAGCTTTTCTTTCTTTTTCTTTCTTTCTTTCTTTTTTTTTTTTCCTTCGGTTTTTAGAGGTAGGTCTTACTCTGGCTCAGACTGACCTGGAATTAACTATGTAGTCTCAGGGTGTCCTCGAACTCATGGCGATCCTCCTACCTCTGCCTCCTAAGCGCTGGGATTAAAGGCGTGCACCACCACAACCAGCTTTAGAAGCTTTTCTTGTTGGTCTATAGGTTTCATATTTGTTAATCATGTAATCCTTACCTACTTATTTCACAAACTTATATACAAAATTAAAATAACATTTGCCTCTAAATGTTTCATTGTTTCTTTGTTTTCTCAGTGATGAAATACTGCTCAGGTACTCAAGATTTGGCCACTGAGCCATGAGCCATATCCTCAGGCCAAGTTTAAGGAATCTGAGATTTCCATTGAGAAACGAGATAGTGACAGAAGGTAAAACAGTCAAATCAGCGCAACCTTTATGCCCGCTTATTCTTCAGCAGCATAGATAAGATGAATTTTGGCCTTCCCAGTCTTCATGACACTTTCCAAGAATTTTTAGCTCCATCTTCTATCCTTATTCACCATCTTTCAGAACCCTTGTTTACTATCAGTGAGATTTGTTATCCCTCCAGTCTTAGGGCAATCATTAAGTTTTAGCAAGACTAAAACAAAACACCTGGGCACTTGTTAAAATGCAGATTCTTAGGCCTTGCTGGTGAAAGTAATTCAATAAATATGGCACAAAGCCCAGAATTCTACCTACAAAAGCATACTCACATGAATTCAATACAGGTGAAGTATAGAACACATGTGGGAAATGATTTTTCAACCAAATTCTACCTGCTATTGAAGCAAAACTGGTATTGCACTTTTTTCTTTTTAATGTGGAATTTTATTTTTAGGTGACCTTTCAGTCAAATATGTTACATTTCATTAGAATCTGTTTGGTCTACTTCTTTTTCTAATCTCAGCATTTGGAGTAAAGCATTTATAGGAAAGTGACTTGAAATTAATTTCACCCCAATCTCAGCCAAATTAATTTAGGGAGAGTTTAGTCAACAGCTTTTGCTTTCTGTACTTAAGTGATCAATTTCAACACCTGTTTTTCCTTCCAGATGGAGTTAATTAACATTAAAATTATTGCCTATAGCAAAAACCTTTTTTTGATAACTCACAGCCCTCCAGGTGCATTTAGATACCCACATTTCTAAAATTAAAACAATGATAACCTATGCAATACATCATTAAGCTATTTCAAAACATGTTAACACATGATCTTAAAAGAAGGAAATTTATCACATAGAAAGTGCATGCTTCTCAAGAAGCATTTTCATGGGAATGTTATGCTATTTTAGTGCACATTTGATATACAAAATGAGAATATCTTTATAACTATTTTATTCTAGCACATTTGATATATAAAATGAGAATATCTTTATAACTTTTATATTTTAAAACAAGAACTATTTAGGAAGTGTGAGATAAAATTTTGATTTGAAGTAGGTTATACTGATAGATGTTACACTGTAGTTTTATAAAATATATAAACATGCACATCTGTCTAAAATTTACATGACACCGTCGTGTGGCTTGGTACCACTCCTGTGTTCCCTAAGTATCATTTATTAGTGTAATGAGATTTTATGTATCAGATATTGGGCTACAAAAGCATGAGAAGTGAACTGTAAAATGGTCATTACAATGGAGTTTAAATATAATAACGAGTTTAGGGAGGATATTGTGAGTTCAAAAGAGAAATGAGAACTTAGAGAATAATGAATATAGATGCATGCCCCTTCTACCTCTCATTAAATACTTCTATAACCCTCATTTTAAAGAGTCATATTACAGGGTTAGAATTGTTCTTTTTGAAAACTTACTTTATAAGTAATTTTGGAGGAGCTCTTCATTCAGCCTCATTTCTTGACCTCAATTTTATGATAACTCCATTTATTTTAATATTAACCCCAAACCAGAAGATGATGGACATTATGTCCAGTACTGACAAGTCTTTGTAAGCAACCAGTCTAAAATTATTGTCTAATGAAAGACTCCACACTTTTCTTAGAACATGATGGCTTCTATCTGAAAGAATTATTTTCTAATTGGAAATTTTGGGAATAAAATTCAACTGCTCTTGTAGTGGGGAGTTATAAAATACATGACAATACAGACATTTGTAAGCATACACACAGAAATGCATATACACACAAAGCGATGTCTCACCATTGAGAATTGGCATGATCATCTAAGACTGCAAGAGTAGAATTTACAAATCCTAAACTATTCTTTCTATGGAAAATATAGGCTTAGATTGTTGCATGCCTTGGGTCAAAAAACACTGCAAATATTTCTTTATACGTGAGAATATGATAATGAATATTGTAGGTCATTTATCCAGAATCACAATGTAAATAACTATATTTATTTCTTAGAGGGAGCCTATATTAACATGTATGTTTTCTCCAGCAAGCATATCACAGACTATTTACACTCAGGAACACTAGACAAAACTCCAAAACTATATCTGAAGAACATCCTTAAAGGCAAAGCCATCAATAAAAAAGCCAAATTAGGGGGCTGGATAGATGGCTTAGTAGTTATGTCACTTGCCAGCAAAGCAAAGGACCCAGGTTCAGTTCCCCAGTATCCATGTAAAGCCAGATGCACCAGGCGGCATATACATCTATATGTCTGGAGTTTGTTTGCCCTGGTATGTCCATTCTCTTTCTCTCTCTCATAAATAAATAAATAAATAAATAAACAAACAAACAAACAAAATATTTGGGCTGGAGAGATTGCTTAGTGGTTAGGACACTTGCCTGCAAAGTCAAAGGACCCAGGTTCAATTCCAAAGGACCCACATAAACCACATGCACAAGATGGCACATGCTTCTGGAGCTTGTTTGCAGTGACTGGAGGCCCGCTGGCCTTTCTGTCTCTCTCTCTCTCTCTCTCTTTCTCTCTCTGTCTGCTTTTCTATGTCTCTCAAGTAAATAAATGAAAAATAAAATATAAAAACTTCCAAACTATATAAATAGTGAAATGATATTTACTTCCAGTTCAGCAACTAAACAGAAGAGTTCTACCCTTTTGGAGCATGGTTAACAAGAAACTCAAATTTTCCCACTCAAGATAGATATATAAATGACCAGAAAAGTGCCTGGAGTATTAATTTGGGAGGAACAACTGAATATTAGCCAATATACAGTTTCAAAAATATAAAATCTTCAATAACTAGGAGGATACATATAACTCAGTTTAAACATTTTAAATTTAGATATAGCTTTAGTGACAGCAAGTTAGTGCCTAAACAACAGAATGCTTTATCTTCTGTTTAGACAAATTCATTTGGAAAATAAGGGCTCACTTCTCCACTATATTTACAATAAGACATAATTCTCTGACACAGTCAAGTAAATCATTTTAACTGATTGGCTTTGCCTTGTAGTATCAGTCCAAGCCTTCTAGCTCATCTCAAGCTCCCTAGGGCATCTCATAACTTAAAAAGGAAGGAGTTAAATGTCTCCTGAGTAAAATTTGAAATTTCCTGTTGAAGAATTTAGCTTGTATCTTAGACTCCAACCTTTTTTTTTTTTTTTATCATTGGAAGTTATAAAGCAAATGAGGTTGACTTGAGTAGCAGATACTGTTCTTAGATATAGGAAGCTGATATTGATTAAGGAAGTACACTAGGATGTATAGAATATTTACTTAATATTTGAGCCAGTGATATGCTAAACAGCACACCAGACTGAGTGGACAAATCCCAAATTCATATTATTAATGTGTCTTCTTGAGGTCTATCAGGGTTACTCTAGGTTTGGTCAGGAAGCTCTGCTTCACAGTGACCTAGGTAGCAGAAGATGGTGTCTTTCTTACAGGTCAAAGGTCTGCTGAGGTGGCTTTGTGCTACAAACCTTTCATCTACCTCAGACCACTGGGCAAAAATGGTTAGGGTGTAGGTTTTAAAAGAAAAGCAGCTGGGAATAGTGGTAGATGCCTTTAATCCCAGCATTCCAGAGGCCAAGATAGGAGGGCAACCTGAGACTACATGGTGAATTCCAGCCTGGGCTAGAGTGAGACACTACCTTAAAAAAAAAAAAAAAAAAAAAGAAAGAAAGAAAGAAAGAAGAAAAGAAGAAAAGAAAAGAAAAGAAAGGAAAAGAAAAGAAAAGAAAGGAAAAGAAAAGAAAAGAAAAGAAAAGAAAAGAAAAGAAAGGAAAGGAAAAGAAAGGAAAAGAAAAGAAAAGAAAAGTAAAGAAAGGAAAGGAAAAGAAAAAAGAAAAGAAAAGAAAAGAAAAGAAAAGAAAGGAAAGGAAAGGAAAGGAAAGGAAAGGAAAGGAAAGGAAAGGAAAGGAAAGGAAAGGAAAGGAAAGGAAAAGAAAAGAAAAGGTAGTAGTATCCAAGGCCTGTTGATAGTAAGGCTGGCAATTGTCACAGTTATTCATGTCTATCTAGTCCATAGGCCAAAGACATTCTTCACATTAGCCAAAGTACAAGCCAAAGGCATCACTATATAGAAGGGAAAATTGTAACCATTAATTCAGTATAGTGTACTGCTATATGTTCAGAACTGAGCTAATCCTACTTAACATGCCTGTATCAAGTGGATGCATTCTAATTCCGTCACCTCTTTCTCTGTTATAGAAATGACAGTTCTACTGAGAGCTGGAGAGCTCAATTGATTGCTCAAAGCTACTCAGTGTGGCAAAGAGCCAACATCAGCATGAAGGCTCCAGGACTTCAGGCCTGCCTGAGCTCCTAAGTATAGCATAGTTTTAAAAGGATACCTAGTATATGGTGGGACCGAAAACAAATATCTTTCTTACTCTCTTCCATCCCTCCTACTCTTCTCTCTCCCTCTCTTTCCTTACCTGATACCATTTGTTCTATATTTTGAGCCTTCTTAGTACTCAGAGCATCAGGAAGGTCTGTGAAGCGATGGCATAGTTGCACTACATGTCTCTCTCTATGTTATGCTTTAAAGATCCACTCAGCAAAACTAAACTAAACAACTAAACTAAACTAAACTAAACTAAATTAAATTAAATTAAATTAAATTAAATTAAATATAATAATAATAATAAAATAAGTAGTCATTCTCTTTCAATTGGTTTATTAAAAATTAAATAGTCTATCTTGACCCCTCAATTTAAAAATTCCAACTCCTAGCATGGGGAGATGGTTCAGTGGTTTTTTTTTTTTTTTTCTTCTGTATCTCTCTCTCTTTCTCTGAAACAAATAAAGGAAAATATATAAATACTTGAAATAATATTGCCAACCTTCACCCTTTCACAGCTCTTTAATTTCTACCTTCCATCTCCTAATCTCTTAATCCCATCTTTTTAAAACCATTTCTGCCTCACATTTGTGATATAATTACTTGCAATAAGATTTCACTGTCCATCACCATTACTAAAATACAAACTCCCAGGATCTTCAAATCTCTACTTTTAAGACTTTAAACACTATAATGTTTGAGAGCCACAGTTTTTTCCAAAATGATGGACATACTGCCAAGTTCTTCTGAAATGGCCATCATTTTTGATAATTTCATGGTTGTTGGCTGTTCCATCATCTGCCCCCCCCCCCCGAAATACAGATGAGAACTATGAATCTCCCAGCAGGATTAAGTATTGTTTCTGACCACATAGATTTCAGCTGTATGTTGGGGGGGTGCATGGATAATTTCTTCTAAGATGGAAAAGTGTTATTCACAAATGAGCCTTTTTGTCCCACCCCTATCAGCAGCCAATTATTCCCTTAGTGCAAGTTTGTGACATTTATGATTACTGACCTTCAGTATGACTAGAAGAGGCTAAGTGGGCTCTTAGCTAGTTTGAATGGGCCCCAGAAAGGCTGTGTTCAACTACTGGTATCCCTTGAATAGAACTAAAGGTGAGGAGAAGAGACAACTGGAGTAATGTGAATGAGGAGAACTCCATTTTATTGAACAGGTGTTAAACATGTTTTCCTTAATACCATTTTGCTCTGAGTTATTCACTGCGTATAAATACAACGAAATTCCTAGGGCAAGCCAGCCAATTAAAATGGGCAGATAGTTTTATAGAGTTATATAACATGATTTCTAGGTTATCCATGAACTATTTGTTTTTTTAAACTTTATTATTTAATAATATATTTTTTCTTTCAGTTTCTATTTTGGCTGAGGATGAGTGCCAAGATAAACAACTGACTGGTAAGTGACCCACAGTTCATAACCTGACTTGTTTGCTAAGCAAATAGACTATAGTTATCAGGGTCTTCTGGGGCTCAAAGAAAGGAATTGAGAACTAGGAATCAAGAGAATGTTTCTCAGTGCACAATGTGCTTATGTCTTTTAATCTATTCTCACCAAAGGATATGGAAAATTAAACCATTCTAACGGGGAAATACTTGCTTTAAATCATTTGGAAAGCATTCAAGTGATGTTTGGGCCTATCATGAATTCTGTTCCCAAGAAAAACATGGTGTATAAGAATAAAGAGTTACAGAAAAGGCAGGAAAGCAATTCTGAGAGGAACAACAGAACATTAATTTCTGTAAACACTGTAACTTGATGTTACTTACATTTCTCAAATAAAAAAAAATTGAAGCTCTAAAATTCATTCTTCTCAATGAGGCTTAAAATATGGAAATAAATGAGTCATTCTCTGAGAATTCAAATGAATGAAATTGTCAGTTTCACTCATGCACTAGAGTAAAGAAGTCTTGTCAGAGGATGAATTTAACAGTATCGTGACATGCACACTTACATAAAAGATGATCTAGTGGTCATGTATGATTTCTGATGAATTTTTCCTTAAATAATTTGCAAGTCTACTAGAACCTGTTAGCTTTATCTGTTAATTTGAATGCAATGGTGGGTTGAGATTTAATTTAATAATTTAAAAAATAGTGTGCATTTTCTGTTACTAATACATTTTGAAAGCTGAAATATGCATCATTACAAAGTTTCATATAAATATAAGAAAATCTAATTTATTTCCTAACTAATGATTTAGATATTTGGGGAAATTCTATATAACTTGGTTTGAATCAATGCAAAAAGAAAGATAATGTTCTTCTCTTATTGAATAACTTTGTGTGGGCTGTTCATGAGGTTTTATTTTTCTTCTTTTTTTTTTTTTTTGATATGTGTGCCTCATCATTGAACCATGAAGTATCTCTCAGATAGTGCAAGATATCTTTGGTTTGTCATTGGACATCCAATTATATAATCTTAACACTGTGATTCAGAAAATGAAATGTATATTAATACCTTCATCATTTTTTAGAAAAACATCTCAGCAATATATAATTAAACAAATCTATAAACATGGTTGAGCAAATATCTCTGCAGTGAAGAGCAAAGCCTTTAGGGCAGATGCCCAGTAGAGGAATGGCTGGTTCCGTTGATAGCTCTGTTTCATCTTTTTTAGGAGTGTGCATATTGATTCCATAGTGGTTGTACAAGTTTATACTCCCTTCCGCAGTGAATGAGGGTTCCTCTTTCCCTGCATCCTCACCAACATTTACTGTCATTTGAATTTGTTGTTGTTGTTGTTGTTGTTGGTTTGTTTTTGTTTTTTGAGGTAAGGTCTCACTCTAGCCCAGGCTGACATGCAATTCACTTTATAGTCTCAGGATGTCCTTGAACGCACGAACTCACAGCTATCCTCCTACCTCTGCCTCTCGAGTGCTGGGATTAAAGATTAAAGACGCCAACACACCCTGCTTTGTTTAATTATTTTTTAAATCATTGCTGTACTTTCTGGAGTAATGTGGAGTCTCAGAGTTGTTTTAATTTGCATTTTCCTGATGGTTAAGTATATTGAACATTTTCTTAGATGAGTATTAGCATATTATTAGCCATTTGTATTTTTTTCCTTTGAGAATTCCCTATTCAGTTCTCTCCTGTTTCTATATATGTTTGAGAGAAAATATCTTCACTGGATTAGAAATAAATGAAGGCTGGCTATGTATTGCCTTCTCTACTTGTTACCTTGCCACAGTGACATTTCTTTTTCTTCCTATAACATTTTTTAATTAGAAATGTATTCTGTTTGTAAAACACCATCATCTGATATCACCACAGGCAAATATGGTAATGTTGTCACTACAAGCTACCTGCTAAGTATCATTTGAGACAGTGCTGAAATAAACAGGTTATGAGAGATTTAAAGGGAATATGAAAATCTTGAAATGTTGGGAAAAATAATAGAGAAAGGATGAATTAAAGTACTGAGCAGAAAAATAAAGCAGCAATAATGTGAAAAACCATGTTACTGTGTGAATATAGTAATACCTTCATCTAAAAATGCTTTCTAGGGCTGGAGAGTTGGCTTGGTAGTTAAGGCACTTGCCTGCAAAGACTAAGGACCCAGGTGTGATCCCCCAATACCCACATAAAGATGCATGGGGTGGTGCATGTGTCTGGAGTTCATTTGCAGTGGTAGAGATCATGGTGTACCCATTCTCTCTCTCTCTCTATTTTCCTCTTTCTCATTTTTAAATAAATAAATATATAAAACAAAACTACTGTTTATATAATGAGAATTTAGAAAACTAGATTAACAAATAAAATAAGATGTCCTACTAATTCACTTAAAACCTATGTACGTGTTTTATTGTTCAAATGGAAACCTCTGATAGGTAGTCATATTACAGAACACCAAAATATAGGAGTTTGAAGAAGGATATAATGGACTTCTTAAAATTTAATCTCTGGCTGGACATCAACAAGCCATACTGATGAAGGTGAACAGCCAGTGAACATTTACCATTTATGATTCCTGAGTAACAGTCATTAGTTTAATTCCTTCATAGCCCATATATCAAAAGGACACTGGCTTTACCACCAATATTACATTTTTTTAAAAAATAGTATTTATTTATGAGAGAAGAGAAAAAGGGAGCGAAAGAAAGGGAGAGAGAGAATATGATCATGCTAGGGCCTTAGGGAGTGGCAAACAAACTCCAGATATATGCTCAGTTTCTTTATCTAGTCTTACATGGGTATGGGAATTTGAACCTGGGCTGCTAGGCTTTGCAAGCTGAGCCATCTTCTCAGCCCATGCTGCCAGTATTTCTATATTTATTTAAACAAAGGACTGGGAAATAAATATAAAAACGTGCACATGTAAATTTCAAGTCAAGAGAAAAAGTAATAATGACTTACCTATGTTATTATATAAGCAGAACATAGAACATTGATATATGTGTTTCTAGTAATCTGAACCAGTGGCCAAGAGTGCTTTAACTTCTATGTGTAAATAGTTGTGTTCAAAGAATTATGACTTATATTTTAGTGAATCTATAAATATGCATTATAAACTATGTTATTTGTGCATATATGGACTTCTATATTACAGATTTATATGCATAAATATTATATGTTTATACTTCTATTTGTAAAATTTGTACCATAATGAATTTTTTTTGTCAAGAGTTGTTTCATTGACACTTTACTCTTTCACCTAAAAGTATTTCTTCCTATAATACAAAAACTTCTAGCTAGTTTTAACTCAGTTTTTGATATACAACAATAGATATATGATACATAAATTGATTATAGGTGGATAGATAAATATATAGATAACAGATACATACATAGGCAATATGTAGATAAGCAATTACATTGTGTTTATAAAGTAACTTGATAAAATTTATCTACAACTAAACTGGCAATTTTTTCATGATTATTTTTATCAATGAAAATATGAATTCACTAAAATAGTTAATATTTTCCATGTTATATATCATTATAATTATCAATTTAATGATATATTTTTAAACTTTATATATATATATATATATATATATATATATATATATATAGTTAAAATTTTGGCTACAGTCACAATATGGATTTTTTATTTTTAAGTTAATTTATCTATTTTCATGCAAATACAGAGAGAAGAGAAACAGAGAGGAGAGAGAGATGCATCTGGCTTTACATGGGTACTAAGGAAATGAACCCAGATTTTTACAGTTTGCAGGCATTTGCCTTAACCTCTGAGCCATATTTCCAGCCCCACAGTATGTGTTTTAATAACTAATATAAGTTACCAAAAGTTTGCTTGTAAGTGACATTTTGTAGTTATATATTTTCTCATTGTGGGAAGATCTGTGCTGAGGCAGGTTTATTGCTGACCACTGAGTGAATACAAGTAGTCAGAATATATGATTTTCAAATAAATATTTATTTAATGCAATAATGGATTATATTTTTAAAAATAAGATGGCAAATAGAGAGATGTCTTAATATTATTAATGTTAATCTCATTGTAACATTCCTTCTTTTGATTTGGAAAATGGAATAGTATTGGATGCTTAAGAGCAAGGATAATGGATCCAGGATTTTGAGTTGGAAATTCTAAGTCAGTCAAGGTCTATGACCTTCTAAAACTCTGTCACACTTTTGAATCTCAAAGTAACCCAATGAGTGAATCCCTGTAATTTGTTTAGAGAAGCACTGCTGCGCATACATACATATGCTGTCATTACTAAGAATTGCCACTGTTGTGTGAAATTAGAAATGTGCAAGGAGGAACATATATGAACAAAATTAAGTCTAGTATAATTTAAGGTTCAGAAATTTGAAACACATTTTTAAAGTAAAGCTCAGTGAGAACTTGAAATTATTTTTGAATGATGGTTCTTTACCTGGGCTTAAATATTTTCACCTAAGTTTGAGATTTATTACACATGTTCAGCAAAAGAAAACAGCAATGACCATATTGTGATGAAGATCAAATAGCTACATTTAAAGCTGTTTAAAGACTCAACAAACATCAAAAGCTTCAAGTGGCTTTTACAAAATAATTTGTTAAGAAGTATCTTGCAAAAAAAAAAAAAAGTCATTCTATACCCATTCCAGTTAACATTTACCATTTAATATAGCACTACAGGTCAAGCGGTCAGTCCACCTTTTAAACTATATATTTCAGAGTTCACCTACCAGACACAATTTTATTTGATATTTCAACTTATGCTACTCTTTTCCCCAAGCATCACTGGATTTTTGCAGTTTCCTCCTTTCTCAAAGGGTCTTCCTCCCTGTCCTGCACTGGGAAAAAAGGCCATCCTTCTACAAAATTAAAAACTTCCTATAATGTTATTGCCTTTGTAAAACTTTCCCTGATTGTATTATTTTAAAATATGCAGATAAACAGCACACACACACACACACACACACACACACACACAAAGCTACAGTAGATCTAATTCTCAATTTATTCAATTGGGAAGTCAGAATCTTATTAGAAGTGAGGTTAGCCAAGCAGAACTGCTACAGATGCAGCTGATTTCAGTGTGGATTCCCTTGGCCCTACAGATCCTCAAGGGATGAGTGAGAGCTGGCAAGTAGTTGCCCCTGAAACTTCCCACAGTATGGAGCTGTTGTTATGTGAGGCTTAATTTTGTACTGACCCATGATCTTTATGTAATTGATGTGTTCATTAGAATCCGTGAAGAATTATGCATGCAATCTATGCACTTCATTTTAAGGGAAACATTGATACCTTCCCTCTGAGCTAATCTCAGAAATAGGATGGCAGCTTCTTCAACTAGAGGAAGGCAGCAAAGATAGTTCTGAGTAGTAACAGCATGGAATAGAACAGCACTTCACAAAACTGATTTTGCTGATGTCCCCTGTATACTGTTCATCATTTATGTTCTAATTCCCATGGCCTTTCATTTGCATGATCAGATAGTGGCCTGCTCTCTGGGCTTGCAGATAGGATGCAGCTTTGTGTTTGTACAGGTCATAGTGCAGTGGACAACACAGATCAAGAATGTGAATGATGGTTTGTCACAACCATGGCAAGTACTGATTCCTTGGTGTGCATAAGGGAAGAAAATTCATTGTGGGGAACATGAAGTGGCTTGTAGAATGAGACCCCTGATGTACCAGTGTGAGTTAACTAGGTAAAAAATGTTGGATAATCATTCTAGATATAAGGGGAAGCTTAGAAAAAGCCCTTATGTAAGACTTTAGTACATTTAAGATACAATTCCATATTTTGATCTCTATCCTGAAACAACGGGAGCTGTATAAATTCATAGCAGATGCTACTTCAGCTAACATGCTTTGATGAACGACTCACTATGTTCACTTCATTTCCTGGGTATTACACATTTTATATTTAGTAAATTTCTAGATTCACTGAAATGTTTGCTATATTCAGGCATCTCTATATGTGCATGTGTGCACATATTTGGGTGTCTTAAGTAGGTAGATGGAAGGTTGGACATAGAAGCACCTAGTTCTCCCCAAAGGCTCTCAACCTTTTAGATAATTTATACATACAGTCACATCTTGTGAGTGTGTGTCTGTGTGTCTGTGTGAATTTAACAATATGCATTTCTAAAGACTTGTTTGAGAACCAGTGTTTTTATTGGTCATATTTGAGTGATTATCTGTTGACTTATAGCACATTGACTTATGTGAACCACGTTTTTAAGTGCTCGATAAATGTTTCTTGATGGACTGACTTTCACAAACATTTAAGATAAGAATGATGTATATGGCGGAGTCATTTTGCCAACAGGAAACTAACTGGGTGCCAAGCTTTGTATACAGTGTAAATCACAAAGACATGAGTGCCTAGTGATTGCCTGGAGAAAGCACACAGATGCACTTTTCTAAGTAACAGATTCACGTTTTTAGAGCTTATGGCTGAGGGAATGGCTTTAGGCAAAACCAAACAAACTATCTTTGAGACGACAACAGAGTAGATTCACATTAAGTTTGCTGTATTTTTATAACCTCATAGAGTGTACTATAAAGCAAATATCACAGGTGGTAGGTAAGAGTTTGAAATTTGGAGTCCTGTTGAATAAGTGTGAACTTTTACATCAGTCCCTAGTGGTATGGAAATTTAGTCTTTATAGTAATTTTATTGCAATTATACCAGACTTTTATTATTTATTTATTTATTTATTTATTTATTGCAGTTATTCCAGGCCAAGTAATGCCCCCTTACCAAGATGTCCACCTCCTAATTCTTGAAAACAATGAATATGTTTGCATTCCTCATAAAAGTCATTCATATATAATGCCATTAACAGTCTTTATTGATGTGGCATGTGAATGCCGTATACTGTGCATGTGTGTTTATATTTTAGTGAGGAAGTATGTGTGTGTATATTTCCAGAGGATGGTGCTGGGTGTCTTCCTCAATCACCTTCCTTCTTTTTTTTGAGAGAAGGTATTTTATTTGCTCCCAGAGGTCATGATTTGGCCACATTAGTTAGGCAATTTGGCCCAGGGATACTATTCTCCAAGCATGGAAATGTATATAAGTGGGCTGTCCTGCCTTCCTGGTGTTAATGTGGGTGCTGGATATAAATCTCAGGTCTCCATGCTTGTGAATCAAGTGATTGATACACAGAGCAATCTCCCTAGATCCTTAATGGTCTTCAGATGTTGCAGTCATCCTGGTCTATCGGAGAGCGACCAATGTGATTGCACTATTACTTATACATCAGAGATGAAGGGTCAGAATAATATGAATGACAGAAGAAAGCTCAGAGAGATGTAGCTCCATGAGCCCCCAAACCATGGGCAGCTTCTAGAAGATGAAAGAATCAAAGAGGCTAACTCAGATTAGTCTTCTAAAATAGGCATAATAAATCCTGACTCAGGGCCTGGAGAGATGACTTAGTAGTTAAGTGCTTGCCTGTGAAGCCTAAAGATCCTGGGTTCAAGATTCAATTCCCCAGGACCCACGTGAGCCAGACACACAAGGTGGTTCATGCATCTGGAGTTCGTTTGCAGTGGCTGGAGCCCCTGGAGTGCCCATTCTCTCTCTATCTATCTGCCTCTTTCTCTCTGTCTGTCTGTCACTCTCAAATAAATAAACAAAAAATAAATAAACAAAAAAAATATGACTCAGGGGAATGTCAAGAGGAAAAATAGGATGATCAATATAAAAAATTAGCAAAGTAGATTCCCAGGAGTTGAAGGTTATAGTCCCAACACAACTCCCATCCATTAATGTTTGTCCATACAAATAAACTTTTCCATTCATATCTTAATCAAGCATTTGGGGTGTTTTGTGTTTGTATTAACTGTAATGCATTTGATAATGTCTAGAGTAATTTGATTTGCTATGGAAAATATTAAAAGCACTAGAATTATGTAAAGTTAGATGAAAAAGGAAGGACACAATTTGTTGGAGTTCTGGTGCATAATATTTGTTGAAATATTACATTTTGCTTCACATATAATGTTTTTTTTAATTTCTTTTAATTTGGGTTTATGGTAGGTGGATGTGTATAGGTATATAGGTGTGGGTCATTTGCTGCTGTAAAGAAATGCCAGTCTGGCTTTACTTGCTAGCCTAGGAATTGAACCCCACGTGACAGGCAAGCACCTTTAACCTCCAAGCCATCTCTCTAGGCCCCTGATATAATTTTCAAAAACATAAAATAGATGGTATTCCCCCTTTTTTCTGCTAAAAGAGTAGCCTGAGAAGATAATTTAGGTCTATTAGAGGGAAAGTAAGTCAAACTCACAGAAGGGAGACACTCTGAGGTCATACCGGCACTCAGGGATGAGAGAGCAGATCAGGAGCAGGTCTTATTCTATGTCAAGGGAGTCTTCTCCTTTGTGACCTCTTCGTTGGAGGCTCCCTTAGATGCATAAACCTTCCCTTGTAAGCTTTTATGCAGCCTGTCTTGATCATTAGAAAGAATCCATTACTTTTCTAGTCATTCTAGCATTACATTGATGTTACGGGCATGAATGAGTGCAGGCACTAATCCCATAGTGAGATGGTGGGTTATCTGGTTATTAAATGTTAGTCCATACTTTAGCAAAGAAAACAAGAAATATAGGGGCATTGCAGAATTAACAAATAATCTATATATATATACACACACATACATACATACATAACTTATGAGATACACACACACACACACACACACACACACACACACCTTATGATAGTACCACAAGGAAAAGTGAACTTAAGGAAGGAAGGCCGACTGCTGTATGCCGTACTCATTTAACAGAAACCATTCATCAAAGACCTTTTAAAGTCTTTCCCCTATTCTTGATGGTTGAGAAAAGATAAAAAGAGAAGAAATGACTTGTTCAAGCTCCTCTGTCCAAAACAGATCTGTATTTATGTTCTATACATTTATAAATTATCTTCACTTCTTTGTTGTTAAGTATGTTAACATGTGCTTATGCATTTTCTGGGAAACAGCAGGTTTCTCTAATCTAAAATAATAAGGAAATATTGAACCAAGATCTGTTTCACCACAAGTTGCCCAAGTTTAATGATTTAAGCCCTTTCCTCCCAGTTAGCAGCTCAGAATTTTATTTGTGTCAATTTTTTTGCACATAGGATATATGAAATCAGCTTAACCTTTATTTTATTTTATTTTATTTTATTATTTTATTTTAGATTCCACATGGCTCTTAATATTTTTCCTGAAAAAAATAAGTTTGTCCCTTCTATTCAATAATTGTATATTTATTTTCATTATGTGCTTGGAAACATGCCCAGTTCTTGAAAATGCTATGATAAGGAAGATGGTTAAAAAACCTAAAGATTCTGTGGTTTAGTGAAATTTATAGTCAGACAAAAGGATGAAAAAAAAGAAAAACTAGAGAGTGCCTATACTAGTCACTGTATTATGGCTGAGACAAAATACCTGACAGAAATCAGTTTAAGGGAGGCCAGGCTGATTTCAGTTTAGAGTTCCCAATTACAGTCCATCATGGTGGGGAAGGTGTTGGGGCAGGAGCTGCTTACAGCCATACCAGTAGTGAGGAGACAGAGAAGGATGATGGATGCTGAATGCTCAGCCAGAGTTCTTTCTCCTTTCCATTTTGTCTAGGAACTCAGCTGTTGGATGGTACTGCCTACAGTATGATGGGTCTCCCCAGAGAGGCTAACCTGATCTCCATAATCATAGATGACATTAGGTCCTATCAAGTTGAAAGTAAATGTAAACAACCACATGGCTTTAAGAAGGGAGACAGACACTGAAGATACTCAAAACATACCAAAGCAGAAATCAAGAAGATGCTGAGAGCTCAACTCCAAAGTAGATTTAAAGCACTCCCACTAAGGCTCAGGAAAGTTTGTGCAAGAAGGGGTACAAAGAATGTAAGAGCCACAGGGTAGGAGGGAATATTCAGAAACATAGCCCTCCCCACAATGACAGACTGCTGCTCTCAGAACCCATAACCTTCAACTCCATGGTGAATACCAGCAATCCCACCAAGGAGGACCCTCAGTATAGGAGGGTGGGTAGGGAGGGAAATGGTGGCATCAATATATGATATGTCCATACAAAGTTCATACTTAATAATAAAATAAAAATTAAAAATAAATAAAGCTAGAAAAAAAAGAAAGAAGGGCAATAAGAGGAAGTGTCAGAAACCAGCAGTGGCAAGTTGGGGGCGGGGGGGCGGTCAGTCAGGAATAGTAATGTATTAGTTGATATTTAAGACATTCCTTAACCCTAAAGGATACCAAAAAAGAGAAATGGACTGCTAGCCAAAATATTTACAAAGATGAAGCATATAATAAGCAGTATTAAAAAATATACACAAAAAGAAATTTATATATATATATATATATATATATATATATATATATATATATATATATATAATGACATTCCTGGAGCATTGAATGTCATGTCTGAAGGGTTGGGTAGAGAGGACAGTACAGGGAGACAAACCTGAAGAGACTACTAGAGGTCAGAAGTGAGTATCCACTTTGTGTTGGAGTTTTAGTGTTTCTGAGAATAGAGACCGTCATTACCAGGACTTAAGCAGCAGAGGAGCCTAATCTGAATCTAGCTCTCCAAATGGCTTTTTGCAAAATGAGAATAAATTGAAGAAGGGTGAGCCTAAGGCAAGACCAAACAGGAGGCTATTTACTTTAATTGGTTTTAGATATAATTAAAGTTGTTAAATGCTAATAAATATTAATATTTGCTTTCAAAATCTGTAGGCAAGAAATTGAAATAAGAAATTTAAAAGTTTATAGCTTGCATATTCTATCAGTTTGAATTTAAATAAGATGAATATAGCCATTATTTAGGTTCTAAATATTTACATATCTGTTAAACACCAGAATACAAGTGAGGGTATAGTGATACTTTAGATTCTGAAAGCTCTTGCTCCTAGATCATTCATTCCAGTTGGCATGGTAGTATGAGTTCTATGTTAATTAATGTTTCCCTAGTGTCACTACAGCAGCACATCTGATAAAAATGAATGTCTTATTCTGCATAGGAGGAATAGGCAAGCTTCCACAGATGTAGCAATTTAGCTGGTTATTGAAATAGTTTGTTGAGAAGATAAAATAACCATATATATATGCCAAACCATGAATCAGAATATGGATTCATGAAGATCCATGTTATATCTTGTGAGCCATAGTTAATGATGAAATTTGTACAAGAATTAGAAACTGATGTAAAAGATTCCTAAATCATTTAATACAACAGGTTAAGGAATTTTTCTGTTTAAGCAACAGGAAGATAACAATGACATGATCAGATCTATACATGTGAATATATGTTGGGAGTTAAGAAAATAATATTTTCAATAGAGGCCAAACATTAAATGAGAACCATTGGAAAGAGGTCTTTATCATGGTTTCCTAATGCTTCTAGGCATATAATTGTTGAATTAACAGTTTTTTTTTTTTATTCATATTTATGGAAGTTACAGAAAGTTTAACATGCAGCATGTCTTGGAAATGTGTGCCATGTTGAAGACAGAGGCATGCACAAGCATAGTAACAATGAGGGTACACACAATGATTCAGATGGTAGAGCGAACGCAGCTTAGCATTCTATTAGAAATGGAAGAAAATTCCAAAGGACAACATGTGAGGAATCAGGAACAAAAGTGTATGTGTTGGAAACACAACCAAGGTTGTGAATTGTTTAGGGTAGTATATCAGTTACTCTCTTGTTACTGGGACTAAATACCTGACCAGAAGTAGCTTAAAGAATGGTTTGTTTGTTTCTTCCAATTTTGAGGGGACAAGTCTTTGATGGTGGGGAAAGTATAGCAACAGCAGACAGCTGGTGTCTTATCAGCATGGAGGAAGTAGAGAATGCATGAAGGCAGGAAGCAGGAGTGCGCAACAACACTTCATGGTCCATGCCCAGTGATACACTTTCTCCAGCAAGGCTCTACCTCCTAGCATTTACACAACCTTTCCAATCAACACCACCAACTAGACATAAAGTACTTGAACACACGGGTCTATAGGGGACACTAAGTGATCACAATGTTTGGGAATTGAATTGCTAACGTGGTGAATTCTGGGACTGTATGTTGTGTTGATAGACATCAGTATATATAAAAGGCATGTTTGAACCAGGAAGGCAGAGATGATTATCATAATTATTAGAAGAATATCATAATTATCATTTATCTGCTTTTTAAATTGATATTTTTGTTGTCTGTTCTCCTACTGTAATGTAAGCCTTCTAATAAGACAACATTCAGTGATTAGCCAACAACATGACTCAGCAGATACTAAGTAAATATTTGTTGATGAATAAACATTCTGGAGCCTTCCTACTTTAATCATAAAAAAATATGTTGGGTAGTGTTAGGGTTGAAGGATCTTGAAACAGATTCAAATCTCAACCAGTGGCCACCACCTATTTAATTCTAAGTTACTTACATTTGCATAGCTTCAGTCTATAATTTTTAAAACATTATTTAATGGTTTCCCTTTATAAGAACTCTGATGGTGAGATCAATTTACACTTGGAATTCAATTAGTATTATCTCTGGTTGAGGATTCAATATTCATGAAATTTGCTTACTTTTTATTTTTAAGGAAACCCCAGGTAGTGTACATTTGAAAAGTACTACCTGCCTATGGGAATGTTTATTTTTTCTATGTTACATGGTAATTAAAAAGGGGTATTTATTTGAAGCATTAGGTATTTAATATTATTTTTAGATATTTGTTCACTGACAAGGTTTACCAGCAGCAATAAACTATGACAGTGAAAATAGTACTCTAACGTGTCTCTAGGCTTTAGGAATGTATAGATGGACGTGTATCAGAGGCAAGGTGGCTTAGAGAAAAGAAATGAATCACACATAGAAGTAATCATGGGTGAGATTCTAAGGGTGTGATTTAAAGATATTGTAGATTGAATTTATGTCACTTTTCAGTGCTTTCTCCTCTATGATTTTTCTTTTGTTCACAACAATTTGATTGTTTCTGAGGCTTTTAGTCTTGTGAGAAATGGACTACCCATCCCAGTTTCTCTAAATGGAGTATTTATCCTCAGCAGCTCTCCACCCATGTCACATCCCCCATGCCATCCATCTCAGCAGTACCAGGAGAGGCATTAGAGAAGCATTTGCTCCTCTGAGAAATCATATGACACACCTGCTCTTCTTTAGAAAATGAAACCCGTGAGAGAAACGTTTGATGTGCTTTCATCTTCTTTATGGTTCTCCATCCCCTAAATATGCAGTGGCAAAAAAATCTCTCAAGCAGAAAGGCGAATCACCTTACGAAACAGGTGACAGTGACCTCGAGGATGATTCCTCTTCTGTCCACAGGTCAGTCGGTATGGACGGGAATACGTCACCCTTGACCCACAGCCACACTTGATGCCACTGATGCAAAATACTTTGAAGTCGTCTCCCCCGTCCATGGGTACCAACAAATTCTATGCCCAATTTGAAATTCTATAGTTCTTAGCAACTTTAATTTTCCATGCAAATATTTTTTAAGTAATTCTGGCATGCTAGAATGAATTCCCCAAACATTGAGCTCTGAAACATAATAACATTTCAAATTATTTGCTTAGATAAAAAATAATAAATAATTGGGATAAAGAAGTGGCTCAGCAGCTAAGGCACTTACCTTCACAACTTAGCTACCGAAGTTCAATTCTCTCTCTCTCTCTCTTTTCTCTCTGTACTCTCTCTGCTTACACATGAATGAATAAATAAATAAATAAATAAATAAATAAATAAATAAATAAATAAATAAAATATTAGGGCTGGAGAGAAGGTTTTGCAGTCAAGGTGCTTGCCTGCACAGCCTAAGATCCTAAGTTCAATTCCCTAGTACTCATGTAAGCCAGATGCACAAGGTTGCACATTCATCTAGAGTTTGTTTGCAGTGCCTAGAGACCCTGGCATCCTGGCATACCCATTCTCTCTCTCTCTCTTTCTCCCCCTTTTTCTCCCTCACACAAATAAATTATATATATATATATATATATATATATATATATATATATATATATATATATATATTAATAGCAATGATTGCATTCACGCTTCCATGTACTTTAACTGAAAGAAAATATTATATCTCAATTTTAAAGGGAATATTTAAGCTCCTTGATTGGTTGCACAATTTACTCACAATCATATACCTAATTTTTTTCCTCCTTTTGTTTTATTGATGCAGGTTCTATTTATTTAGCTCAGGTTGGCCTCCTACTTCTGACCTTCCTGCCTCAGTGATTAGACATGTATGCAAACATACCAAGCACTTAAAAGCAATATTATATTGTATTCTTATAACCAGAACACTCTTGAGGCAACTAAAGCTTATTTTTCTTCCTTTGTGCTACATTCATTCCCCTTTCAAATTATTTCATATGGGTAACAGGCAAAACTGTTATATTCAGACACTGTATAGGTTCTGAAATCAACACTAGGCTATCAATTGGAACTCTTGATGAATATTACCATGTAGCTGGAAGGTCATATTGGTCTTCCAAATTCAAGCTCCCTCCCTGTTTTGGGGATATTATATATTCCATGATGGATGCTTAATTAATATTAATCATAATAATGTGTCATATAACTTATTAAGATTAATATCTCTCTAGCAAGTGCTTATATTCCTTAAGTGGAGACTACATCAATTCAACAAGACTTTATTATAATGTAATATCAGCTGTGGAAGGCGGCTGTAGACAAACTCTATTTTTTTTTTTTTTTGATTGTGGATGGGAATAGAAAAGAGTCTATGTTGATTGCTGGCACAATCAATGAAGCTAGCATTTACTGAATGTTTCACAGATACTAAGGGCCCAGGTAAATATTACACATATTCTGGTGTTTAGAGTTTATGATTGTCCTGTGAGTTAGGCTTTACGACATTATTTATTTTACATATAAGTAAACTAAGTGATTTAAAATATTCAGTAAATGCACACATGAACATAGCATTCTGATCTCTATCATTTATCTGTCTATCTATCTATAATCTATGTATACATCATGATGCTATACTTTGCTATACTTTAAGGTAAATTGAAGTTGGAAAACTCAGCTTCTTCACTTATTCTTTTTTACATGTGACATTAATTGAGCACTTTGTGTGTATAATGCAATGAACAAAGGACTCACTGGTATATAGACCTAAATAATCTCTACTTGAAAAGTAAAAATAACAATAATAATAATAAATAAAATGGCATTTAGACCATTAAATGTTGTGGGGCATTGCAAATGATTGCTATAATGAAATAAAAACCTGTTGGGGTAATTAGTGCTAGAGATAGGAAGTTGGGACCTAGGAAATAGAACTACAGCCAGAATGATCAAGGTTGTTTGCAATGATCATCTGGGAAGAAATGTCCCTGTGAAAAGCAACATAGATGACAGCATTAGCGACCTCAATAAACTTATCACTGCCCAAACTGGCACCAATTGAAACAATATTATTCTTAAGAAATTGGGCTGGAGAGATTGTTTAGTGGTTAAGGTGCTTGCCTGCACAGCCTAAGATCCTAGGTTCAATTCCCCAGTACTCATGTAAGCCAGCTGCACAAGGTAGCACATGCAGTGGCTGGAGGCCCTGGTGCACCCATCCTCCATCTGCCTTTCTCTCTCTTTCTCTCTCTCTCTCTCAAATAAATAAATAAAATATTTTTTAAAGTGGTTCACAATTTGTAAAGACCCTGTGTCTCTGGTAAAGTCTGATCTCCATGATGGGATGAGCCTGCAGCTTTATTACCTGTCTAAAAGAATTCTTCCACTGCCCTACTCTCCTCTCTCCACCTCATCTTTCACACATATGCATGCTTGTTTTGAACAATTCACACAAATTAAAACTTAGATGCTAAAAATAATATGCTATTGGAAATGTTGGTTTGGGCTAATAATCCCAGCCCTCGAGTGGTGGAGACAGGAGAATAGACTGTCAAGAACATTCTTGTGTACATAGCAAATCTGAGGCCAGCCGGTGCTTCATCACACTGCCTCAAATGAATATAAGTGGGGATTCATTCTGATTAGAAAATATAGGAATGATTTTCAGGGAAGGGGGCTTTGGAAGCTATGGCAAGTGTGGTTGTAATTAAAGAACAAAGTATGTAGAAATAAAAGTCCATGATGTGTTTGGATAGTGTCAAGTGCATTCATAGGAAATAATCACCCCTAGACTCAATGCTTCATAACTATCCTTCTGTATTCTTAAGAAAAGATAAACATTGCAATCACTAGGGAACTTCTGCAAAATAATCCCACCCTCATTTACCCACAAGAGGTTCCATTTTCATTTGATTGGGGTTTGGGCATTTGCCTTGCCACGCTCTCTTGACTAAATCCCATATCAATTTGCTAATTTTCCAATCAGTATGCTGGGATTCCTGCACCCCTACTTCTTTCCTAATATAGCCTGGAGTACATTAGCAAAGACAGAGGGTGAAAACAAGGGTGCAGATATTGAGCTTAAACATGTGTGGTAGTTACACTCTTATCTTCTCATATTTTAAAAATTATACTCTAGGGTTGGAGAGATGGCTTGGCATTTAAGGAATCTTCCTGTGAAGCCTAAAGACCCATCTTCTACTCTCCAGATACACATAAGCCAGATGCACAAAGGTGAGGTAAGCGCAAGGTCACACATGCCCACTAAGTGGTGCAAATAACTGCAGGTCAATTGCAGTGACTGAGGTCATGGCCTATCACTTCTCTCTCTCTCTCTCTCTCTCTCTCTCTCTCTCTCTCTCTGTCTCTTTCCTCTAAAAATTAAAGAAATTATATGCTAGGTATTACATTTTATATATTACTAAGTGTTCCAGTTATGCATATCTTTAAAGCATGCTGAGTATTGCATAATGCAAAATGGAAGAAAAGCAAAATCCCAAAGGACATACCCAGCACTACAGTTTTTGTATGTAGATGCATGTACATCTGCACATGTACACACACACATACAGAAGAAGATGAAGGACCCTTGAACCCGTTTCCTAACCTTACATTTCAAACCTAGCAGAGTAGTCTGCTCTCTTGTCACATAGCTCTGTTTTGAGATGCTCTTCCATTTGTTCATCATTGAATCAATCCAGCTTACCTTAGTCTTCTGTTTTCCAGGGATCTCCTCATGCCTGATTCTGCCTTGCAATGGTAGCATATGTTTTCCTTAGAATTTCTTTTCTTTTCACTAAGGGCTGAAAAGATGGCTCAGTTGACAAAGTGATTGTCCTGCCAGCATAAAGACATGAGTTCAGATCCCTAGCGCCCATGATAAAGTGGAGCTTGATGGCATCTCATGGACTTCTGGGTCTCATGAGACACAGACAGAAATCCTGGGACTCACTCGGTAGTCTGATAGATATGGTTAGCTCCATATTTGATGAGAGATACTGTCTCAAAAATATGGTGGAGAGTGATTAAGAAATAAACCTGACATCAATCTCTGGCATCCTTATGCATACACTCACAACCTTGCACATAAATGGGCCCAGGGATATATGAACATACATACCTAAACACATAGACACAAGAAAATATTCTCACAGACAAGATATCTCTCAAAGCCTTTTTTGCTATATTAAAAGTATATGTGTATGTGTATGTGATGTGTGTGTGAGAGAGAAAAAGAAGGAAAGAAAGGAAGAAAGCATGAATATAAAAGGTAATTATCTATCTACATTACACTTTCCTGTCTTACGTTCTGCTTACAATTGCTGCCTCTCAAGCTTGCTCTGCTAGTGCCTTTCTTCTGTTCTTGTCTGTTAAGATGGTAGTCAAAAATTGTACATACTTGTCCACAATTTGAAGTCTGTTCCTTTAGATATGGACAAATAATAGTGCCACTTACGTTTAATGCTAGTAATGACCACTATTTACTATGTGAGTAGCCTTACTAAAGGAGCTGTACCCACTAATACCACTCGCAAAGCAACCTCTTGAAATAAATATTATTATATCTATTATATCTAATGTAGGTGAGGAGACATTGCCTTATAGAAATAAGGGGTCAGGGTACAATTATTAGGATAAGGAATATATATATATATATTCATTCTTTTGAATTTAATGAGTAAAAATATAGGTGAGATTCCACCAGACCCTAGTCTAAATGGTAAACTAGTCTAAATGCTAAAGACACAATGATTAGAAAAACAGATAAACTTTTCTTCTCTATGGAACTATAGTGGAGGAGAAAAGGCAAAAGCTAACAAATTTTCAAGAAAATATGAGATCATGACTTTGCTAAGTGTGAAATGAACTTCACATGCTGGTACAGTAGAGATTATGTAATGTGAACTGGATGATAAACTTAGTTTTTTGGTTTTTTTTTTAATAGAGAAGGTGAATTCAAGCTGATATGTGAAAACCACACAGGGGTTTTCTAGGTAAAGCAAGGTAGGACAAATACTTCACAAGAAGGTAGAAAGGCCGAAACATTCAAAACATTATTTCAAGAGTTCAAAGAAGGTCGCCATGGTGATTTGAATGCATTGTCCTCCCCCCATAGGCTCATGGGCTTGACCACTTGGCCCCAACACAGTGCAGCTATGTAGGAACTTTTACCTGGTGGAGGCTTGGGGTAGGAAGCATGTCATTTGGAGCAGGGCGTGAAGTCTTTCAGCATGGCCCCTGTTAGCTATTCTTTCTATTTCCTGTCTGCTGGCATGTAGAGGTGACACTGGTTTCCAGATTCTGCCATGTTGTCCATCACATGATGGACTCTACCCTCTGAAACTACAAACCAAAGTAAATTCTTTCCTTCTCTAAGTTACTTCTGGTCAGGAATTTGGTCCTAGCAATGAGAAAGAAGCTGAGAAAGGAGGTAATAAAGCACCTCTGTGAGGTGATGATGTAAACAAAAATTTTTGACTAACCTCACAATGCACGACCCACATTCCCCATTGATGAGGGTCCCTTTGAAAGTGGGAGGACAGGGAGGAGGACAATGGAACCAATACTATGAATGTAAAATCAGAATAATATAAATAAAAAAAAAGAAAAATAATAAAAAAATACTATCATGAAAAAAAAAAGAATATATAAGGTTATTCAAGATTACAATTTTGTCTTTGCCTGAGCACAATGGGAAGCAAATACAGGATTATTAACAGGGACAATACCTAAAAAAGATTTTGTTTAGGAGACACTTACAGCTCTAAACAGTGTAGTCATCTTTACAGATTAAAAAAAATAATAATAAAAAGGTTTGTTTTAACTTACTGTTTGTTTTCAAAATTCCATTCCACATTTGGCCCAGCTTGTGATGAAGCAGTGCATAATGATTGGACCATTCTGAGTCAGAACAAATCCACTCCCTGATGGCCTACAAGTGGAAATGAAGATGAAGTTTCTGAGTCCCACCCATTTCTATGGAGTGTGGGAGGGTCAAGCAAGTAATATGTTGGCATTTGTAGCAAATAATAAAAAGATTGTGAGGAGGAGGCAAGTGAATATGGGGAGATTACCCTATTGGTATTTCTTTTGTTGTTTTAGTTTATTTTTCATTTATTTATTTGACAGCAATAGACAGAGAGAGAAAGAGGGAGATAGAGAGAGAATGGGCACGCCAGGGCCTCCAGCCACTGCAAATGAATGCCAGATGCATGCACTGCCTTGTGCATCTGGCTTACATGGGTCCTGGGGAATCAAGCCTCTAACTGGGGTCCTTAGGCTTCAGAATTGAGCCTTGAATCAGGGTCCTTGGGCTTCACAGGCAAGCACTTAACCACTAAGCCATCTCTGCAGGCCCCCTATTGGTATTTCTACTGTGATATGAAAACTAGCATTATGAAAAAGACTACAGATTAAAAATGTGCTCAGGAGCTAGAGAGATTTCTTAGTGGTTAAGGCACATGCCTGCGATGGGTAAGGACCCCATTTTGATTGTCCAGGTCCTGCGTAAGCCAGATGCACCAGGGGATCGCACATCTGGAGTTTGTTTGCAATGGCTAGAGGCCCTGGCACGCACATTCTCACTCTCCCTCTCTCTGTCTCTAATAAATAAAAAAAATAAATAAATAAAATAAAATAGATGTGCTCAGGAACTAAAATTAGCAAACAATAGATCGGATTGAGTCCTCAAATCCAATCAAATGTTTCCTAATTTTATTGATAAAAAATAGAATGGTAAATCTATTTCTATGCATACATTTGTGATAAAGTGACAAAGATAATTTTTTAAAAAATCTATAATGATGAATTACAATACCCAAGGAAATATGGCATCTATGGTATTTGATTAACAAGTAAACAATAAAAGATATAGTTAGTGTATTTAATAGTACAGTGCAGTATATAAAATGGAAATGTATTAAAATGATTAATAATTTTTTAAAAGCCAGTAACCATGGAAAGCTTTTGTAAAATTCCCCCAACACCAAAAAGGAAGAATACACACACACACACACACACACACACACAAACACACACAGGTCCTATATGCTCCTTTTTCTTCCATATAGCAATGCACACATGATATTAAAATTCAATAAATATCTGTTAATAATAAATTCATTCTTAATGGTGACCAAATGAAAACAGGTATCCACTAAGAGGTCTTAAAACGTACTTGTAATGAAGTTTTAAGAGTTCATTCTAACTACTTAGGTAACTTAGACCACCAGATGTCAGTACAGATTAAGTAATGGTGAATGGCTTTCTACAGTGTAAATTCTTCAAAGCATCTGACAAACTAAACAAATGCACAAGGATGTTAATATTTTTATTTTAAGTACTAATTGGGTAATTGCATTTTCTTTCTTTCTTTCTTTCTTTCTTTCTTTCTTTCTTTCTTTCTTTCTTTCTTTCTTTCTTTCTACCTTCAAAGCAGCTAGAAAAATACAAAAAGAAAGAATTCTTATATTGAATCTTATCTAATTTTGCAAAAATTTGCCTTCTACTTCTAATAAATGAATAATAAGGAAGAATAGATGTCACAGTCCAACAGAGCATGTCTTTTGTCTCAGCAATTTGTTTGATTGTGAGTAATATTTTTCAAGCTCCATTCTTCTCTGACTTCATAAAAGGAGACTGTCTCAGCTCACTTATATTAATGAGCCTTTACACAAGCACCTTGCTTGTAAGGGGTTCAGCACAGGCTGAATGTGTCTCCATTATAATGGCCACATGTAACGGGTAGTTAATCATGAAGGAAATTCATTAGTTGAATGTCACCAGAAACCTATGTTGTGTGGCAAATGAACAGGGGGCAACCAGTTTGAGTTTTAATTTCTGCAATGAGCTCTAGTTGTAAAAAAAAAAAAAAATGCCTTTGCTCTCTATGAAATTGAGCAGAGAATTAAAGGCATGAGGAATGGATGTGTAACCTGGTGAGAGCCTTAATGACAGTTGAGTTTCTTATTTCTGCAGAAGTTTCTACTGGAAGAAGTTAGACACTTTAACTCTTTGTATTTGTTTTTGAAGTCATAGACAACTAAGGAAAGATGAAACATGTATAGGTTTCACAAAGATAATTTAGTTCTTCTTTTATGTAGGGTCTTACTATGTATCCCTCACTGGCCTTGTGCTTACTACCTAGCCTAGGATAGCTGTGACCTCCTGTACTAGCTTCCTGAGTGATGGGATTATAGGTGATGTCCCAATACTCTAAGATTATTTTAGGTCTTCATCAATTAGAATGAGAATTCTTTTTCAACGTTTTATTTTTATTTATTTATTTATGAGGGAGAGAGAGGGTGAGAGAGAGAGAGAGAGAATAGGCACACCAGGGTCTCTAGGCACTGCAAATGAACTCCAGAAAGGTGCACCACCATGTGTACCTGGCCTACATGGTTACTGAGCAATCAAACCTGGTTCCTTACTCTTCGCAGCCAAGCAACTAAACTACTAAGTCAACTCTCTAGCCCTAGAATCAGAATTCTTTAAAGAAAGTTAAATCTAACTCATATTTATTGAAAAATACCCTGGCTATGATATATTCATTTAATACTTCTACATGACATCATTCTTGAGATCAGGTCTATACCAGGTACATCTATAAGTGCTGAGAATGCAGCAGTCATTCATTCAAGAATGGTCAACCCTCATAGTATTTATCTTCTCCACATCACAAAGGAAAAGTATAGAGAGAATGCAGGTAGAAAAACAATAATAATATTTTACTAATAAGTAATTCCACCCATGTCCTGTACAGAAAAATTAAACATTCAAGTGAGGCTGAGAATGAATAGGAAGTGACGTAGACATCAGTAGATGGAACACAAATGCTGGACCTCTGTGAGGAAATAACATTTGAACCGAGATAGCACACAGTACATATCACACATGCATGTTAAAAACATGCCATAAGGAATATGAGTTTGTGCTAAGAGCAGTGAGCTCTGGATTGAAGCAAACAAGGTTAAAGTAAATGAATGAATTCTAATAGCAGCAACCTTGGAGTGTAGCTAGCAAGAGTTCTTATTAGGAATGAAGGAACTGGAGGGCAGAGGAAACAGTAAGTGTCTATGGAAAAGTTAAATGTGCATTTCCCTATCTCTTCCTAAAATGGGATAACACATGTTTCCCAGGTAAAAAGTGAGCCTGCAGAAATCTTTTTGAAAGTAATCTGGAAACTCATTTCAAGAGACTAAAGAATGCCTGCACCCCCGTCGACTCTGCAGTACATGCTGATGGGACACTGAATGAATAATATTTTGAAGAAACAGGCATGTGTGCATGAAGAGCCTCATTACATTGTCATTTTAATAGTGAAAAATAGGAAACAGCCTGAGCACTCGACGCTTTTTGAGAGGTCATAAAAGTATGGAACATCAGCTTGATGAAATAATAAGCACTCATCACAGTAATAATTAGGTTTTGAAACAAAGGGATGGCACAACATTAAGTTAAAAGCATGGTTTAAAGTAAAATGTGTGGTTTTATTATTTTATCTTTGAGCTATGCATTTATTTGGGTGAAAAGGAAAAATGGCTGGTTCTTTCTATATTTAGCAAACATTCTTGAAGACCTAGAGTAGAATGCCAAGGTTAAGGTAGGAGAGTCAAAGTTGTCCCTTCTAGCTAGGAGTTTGTTATGTATATACTGGGGTAGAATGAGGTGCTTTGGTACTGTAGAAACTCAGGGAAGAGACAGAGAAAACCAGTGAGTTAAGATTACATTTGGACCATGTTTTAATTATTAGACCCTTTATTAAAAAAATTGGCCCATTTTATCAACTCTACTTATTTATGAATTGTATTTTACCAATTCTTATACAATTTCTAATTTACAGTTTATCATGTTGACATGAGAATAGATAAATTGAAACTCTGATAATTGAATAATTTGAGTGTACTAAGCTATAACAAATAGTAAATCCATAATCAAAACCTTTAGCTTTCTCTCAAAGACGTATGCTACTTTGTCCTTGGCAATGTTGAATTCAAATGGCAAGGGATTAGGAAAGAGAGAGGGAATTTCTTTTCAAAACATTAATGGTGGAAGGAAAGATGGCTTTAGCATTGTGTGTGACTCGCAGAGGAGAAGCCTAGCAGGGGCTTTGTAGGATGACACTATGACCTGAAGTAGACTCAGGTGTTCTGTGTAGTGCACAAGTAAATTAGCATCCATGAGGAAAAGGAATCAGGGCATGGGACCAAGAAGTTTGATTTTGTTGGTGGTGGTGGTGGAGAGGGACATACTAATAATGTACACAGCAGGTAAGGAGCTTGAACAGAAGGCAGTCATAGTAGAAAGCTAAGAATCTTCACATTGGTAATGATGGACACTTGGGACTTTCTCCTGATTGTAGCTTATCTAATTGCAAAGGGTAGAGGCAGACACTCACGTGAGTTTCCACTGACACTGCAAGTATAATTATTCCATGTTTTTCAGTCCTCTTCCATGGCTTGAGTAGAGTTGCTCACACTGCAACCCTGCTTCTAGGCCAAAGAGTATTTACTTCTTATTACTCTTGCTGTTTCTTGATACCACTGTACTTTCCTGGAGTTTCTTGTCCTCTGTCATCAAAAATACTCTTATGAAGAAAAGATCTTTGCTTAAAATTTTACTTATTTTGAGAAAAAAATATTATCTCATTCCTGACCTTTCAAACATAAGCTTATGTGCTATTTATACCTCCATGTCACACTAATTTTCTTTATAAAATATTTTCTAGGAATTTTAATATATGAATATAATGTCATTAAGTACTATTTTCGTCGTGTTACCCTCTTTTGTATCACATCCCTATTCCACTGTACACTCTCCTCTTTCCAAGTAGCCCTCCCTGCATTTTGATGTCTCTTTCTTTTTCTCCTCCTTGGTCTTCTGTGTCAAAGTGTTGATGGGCTTAGAATTGTGCAGTTACATTGGGAGTAATGACAACCACTGAGAGGTTATGAGTGCACTGGTCAGTTCATGTCCTGAGGATGGTATCCCAAAGTACCCTTCTCACCCTGTGGCTCTTACATTCTTTCTTCCCCTTCCGCAATGTTGCCTGAACCTTAGAGGGTGTAACAGAGATGTCTTCTTTAGTATTGAGTCCTCAGTAGCTTATTACTTTGAGCTTTGTTGAGATTTAAGTCTCTTCAGTGTCTACCGTCATCTACAGAAGCTTTCCTTGCTACCAGTGAGAGTGGCACTATTACTCTTATTGTCACTTCTGCAATGTTCTTTGAGCCCCCACCCCAAAACTGTGGTAGAGTTGACACATCCAGTTTTAAATATTTATCTCCTTTTCAGTTTGATGAGTCTTTGGTCACCCCAGTATTCACTGTCACCTGTAAAAAGGAGGTTCTTTAATCAATGAGAAAAGCACTTACCAAAGGAGACAGATACATGCATTTAGAAGGGAATTTGAATGGTTTGACATGTCCTCTAAGCCAAAGAACAGTGATATCATCCCTCTAGGGCCTATGAACTTCTAAGCCATAGGCTGTTGATTCATGTATAAGTACCACAGTATGAGGCATGAATTTCCTCCCACTGAGTGGGCCTCAAACCCAATCAGAGAGCAGTTGTTTACCTCAATAACTTACATGTCATATTGTTTGTGTCTGTGTGCTCAGTTCACCTTGCTGTTTGATTGTGTAGCTTGCAGAATTCACTGCTTATTAAGACTGTTGATGATTTTTCTCCCCCAGCAGAGGTAAAAATATACCTAAATAGTAATAAACCTCCTTAGTATTAAACTATGGATAGTATACTAAATTTCTGTGTGTATGTGCATGTTGTATGCATAGGGTATGAATACTGTGTGTGTGTGTGTGTGTGTGTGTGTGTGTGTGTGTGCGCGCACATAAACATACAGATGTTTATACCCAGTTTGCACTTGTGTGGAGGCAAAAGGAAGAAGTTGAGTATCTTCCTGTATGACTCTTTGACTTTGTTTCCTTGGGATGAATTATCTCACTAAACCCAGCACTCCCATTTATTGCTCAAATTCATTGACAGTGATCTCCAGAGATTTTCCTGCGTCTGCCCAATCAAGATTAGGTAATAGGCATGGGAGGGCCATACCCAGGTTTTTATTCAGTGTTTGTAATCAAAAGCAGGTCCTAGCAATAGAGTGCAAGAACTCTTACCTGTTATACCATCTCCCTAGCACTGGTTCCTTAATATTAATGACTATGAGATCTTTATAAATCTAGACTATTGCTATGTAATTCTATAGATCTAAAAATTTGGCTCTATCTTTAAGTAGAACCAAGATTATCTACTAGAAACTATAATGTATTCATAAAAATTCAATATTCCATATTTAGTGCATTTCATTTGTAATATATGCAAAAGTATATATATGTATATATACATATATGTGTGTATATATAGCCTATCATATCCGAGTTATTGTATTACTCAATTGTCCATATTATCCATAGCTTTATTTCCTTCTCCATCTCTAACAATCAATATATATGGCTAAAATGACTTTTAATTGAGTGCCATATTATGACCAAAATCATACTAAAATTACTGACTTCTTATAAATTACTGACTGATTATAAATGCCTCCAAGAATATTGCAGTTATGAATAAGTCATATAGAGACCTCATTCTTTGTTCATTATCCCTATTTGACTTTTAGTGAAACCAAAAAGTCCACAAAGCAAACTGCTTTAAAACAACAGGTCAGTAGCTTTTCTGAGAGCTTTCACAATTACTGAAAGGCTTATCTTGAGATTCACCACTTCAACAAATAACAGTGCTTCCTGCAGAAAGACAATTGCAAATCGAAATAAAATAAAGACTGTTGTCTGAAAATAAGTAATAATAAATAAGTAACTGCAAAGGCTCATAATAGTTTAATTATTTTCTTTAAACCTAACAAGGTAAGAGTTATGATATACTTGAACATCTCATTTTAAAATTTATTTTATTAGATATGGGCATATTTTGTATGTAAGTAACACATGTGGGTATCATCCTTTACCTCTTCCCCACCCCTTTTCTGAAGAGGCCTTCCTCATTGGGGATGCAGGTCAACCCCATGAGGATTGAGTCATACATTATGGGGGCAGAAATGTCTCTGTGCAAAATGCCCCAACTTGTGGCTTTAACAATCTTTCCACCCTCTCTTCCACAAAATTCACTAAGTCGTGGTGGGTATGTTTTAAGTCTACTTCAGTGATGGGCTCTCAGGAGCCTCTGGATCTCTGGTTTGGTATGTGTTAAGTGTCCTCAGTGTCTATCTCCTTCACCCTTGTGCTGATATCAGGTTCACTGAGAAAGCAGTACTCTTGCTCATTTCCCCAATTCCTGTGTGATTTCAGCTGGAGCAGGGGTCAAGTATGCTGGGTTGTTTATCTCCTCAGATCCCACTCCCATCTGAAAAAGAGAAGCAGATTCTCCAATGGAGAGTGATGTCAGCACTGATTAAATAGGGTAACTATTATGAATTTAGAGAAAATTTAAAGGGTATAGACCTTCTTATAGCCCAAGATTAATGGGAGCTTGAAAATGGAAAAAGAATCATTATCTGATATGATTCTGAGTTGTTTACCAGTTCTAGATATGGTTTCCTTTCCACTGAGCAGATCTGTTAACCAATCTAAGAGCAGTTGGTTACCTACCTTGGCTGTGTGCCACTATTGCACTTATGTGGGCATCATGTCAGGTTGTTTGCTTCTGAGTCGCTTAGACTTTGAGTTGCTCAGACAGATGTTGGCCACTTTCCTCCAGTAGCTCATGTAGATGGGCTAATAGTCTGGGGACTGGCTCTCCTCCGGATTCCAACTAGGTCTCTCCATGGTCCATGCTGACAGTGTATGGTGTCTTCAGCTATAGGATCTTACCATTAACAGGTGGTGGGTAATCAATTGCTCTGACAGAAGTCCATCTTGTTTGTTTTGGGAGATCTAATAGGTATCTCTGATCAACATCTTATTGTAGATGTAAACCACATCCTGATACTGGGAATTACAGGCCAGCACCAAGGGAAAAACAAAAAAGAAATAGTGAAGAAAGGAGAAACAGGAGAAATTTAAGGTTAGGCTTTGTCTCACCCTCTCCAGGGCCCTTCGATTCAGGTGCTCCCCCTAAGGTCCTTTAGAGGGTTCCACCTTTTAGTCTAACTTCCAGGATATAGGATTCTATGGTACCAGTTCAATTTGGGTTTAGTTTTGTGTTCTCCCCCAAATCCACCCTTCCTCTTCCCCCATGCCCTACCCTCCCTATTGTCCAAGTCTCAAGACACCATTCAGGCATGGTAAATTCTCATAATATTCATCTACACAGCACAACTCTCATTAGCATTATGTGTGTATCTTCTTGCATTCGTCTAAAAATGTCAGTTTCTTTAGATCTAAAATTTAAAGTTCAAATTTTGTACTTTTGAAAATTGGGCAAATGCACTCTAACTGGTTAATTTTACTAACATTGTCAGTATCTATAAGCTACTTGAAACTTTAAAACAACAAAAAATATCTCATAGGATGACATTTCTCTAACTGCTCCTCCCATGACACACACACACACACACACACACACACACACACGTGTGCATGCACATGCATTTATAAAATAAAACTTTATTTCTTTATTTTGTTTAGGTTAAAGGACTGTTCCAATAATAAACCCATAAATATCAATGGCTGAATTATATAGAGACTTATTTCTTCTTCCTGAAAACCTTAGTGAAGATTGGGTATCTCCCATCAAAGTTCTTCTCCAAACAGTGGCTCAAAGGTTATCATGCCTTCTGTCTTGTGTCATTGCCTTTTGTCATGGTGGTAGAAGTGGAATGGAGGAAGGCCAGAGAGTGGATCATAACACTTCTGTACATGTTTCATTTGCCAAAACTTGTCATACATTTACAGATTGACTCTGAAAGAAGTCATTGCAAATGCAGTATTTTTTGTTTGCTCTGTAGAAAAAAAAATTATACAGAAATCATGCATCACCATCTGTCACAGCGTACATAGAATTGTATCGTCTTCCATAAAACTTTCTTGCCAGGTGATTGAGTTCATTATTAGATTCTATCTCATTAAAAATCACAGAACTTTTTATGTTGTGATATCTATTACATATAGATAATTGAGTACCATTTGTTATTAATCTGTATAGGTTTCCAAAAGTAATATTTCATTGGCCATTTTTAAAACATGTATCACATAAGGAGTTGGCACAAGATGTAGCTTTAGATTTTTGGTTAACCATCATGTAGAAGAAATGATATAGCCAGGCATGGTTGTGCATGTCTTTAATCCTAGCTCTTGTGAGGCAGAGGTAGGAGGATTGCCCTGAGTTTGAGGCCACCTTGAGAGTACATAGTGAGTTCCAGGTAAGCCTGGACTAGAATGAAACCTTGCCTCATGAAACAAACAAACAAACAAACAAAAAAACAGATTTTTAATTTTTTTGTTTATTTATTTATTTTTTATTATTTGAGAGCAACAGACAAAGAGAGAAAAATGCAGAGAGAGCAAGAGAGAAGGAGCACCAGGGCCTTCAGCCACTGCAAATGAACTTCAGATGCATGTGCTACCTTGTGCATTTGGCTTATGTGGGTACTGGGGAATCGAGCCTCGAACTGGGGTCCTTAGGCTTCATGGCAAGTGCTTAACTGCTAAGCCATTTCTCCAGCCCCAGATGTATTATTTTTGACATAGATGGCAGCTATAATGTCCTACAATGTTGTTGTAATGTAGATTTCTCTTTAATTTAAATATTGTAAATAGGCTGCTTTCATCATAATAGATCCTCAATCTATTGCTACAGTTAAATAATGTCTAAAAGCAGAATAGAATGGACAGAGATAATCTTAATCTTTGGTACAAAAATATTCTGAGATCAATTTCTCATTGTACCAGCTTCTATCAGCTAACCACTAGCAGTGTATATGGTCCTGGTAAGTTAATAGAATTTCACATCATTCCATTTTTCATACATTTAATGGAGTTTTATCTGTCAGACTTCTTAGTTCAAGCAATAAAATTCAATTCTCATTTATTCAAGTAGATAATAAATTTATAAATGTCACTGAATAATTCACAGAAGTAAAAGAAATGTAGAACAACCAAAGAAAGAGACCAAATAGCCAAAGATTTTGGGCTCCATGACCACAGCCAAATCTCACCACTGGCCCCACCTGGTGCTCAAGCTACACCACTCTTCCCACTCTGGAAACTGATTTGCAATTGTTCTATAAAAACGTCTTTCTTAAGCCAGGTGTGGTGGCGCACGCCTTTAATCCCAGCACTCAGGAGGCAGAGGTAGGAGGATTGCCAAGAGTCTGAGGCCACCCTGAGACTACATAGTTAATTCAAGGTCATCTTAGACCAGAGTGAGACCCTACCTCAAAAAACAAAACAAAACAAAAAGTCTTTCTTCTTAGTGGAGATGTTGGTATTCACCATTCACCATGTAGTTGTAGGTTATGAGTTGTGAGAGCAGCAATCTGTCATTATGTGCAGGGCTATGTTTCTGGATATTCCTTCCCACTGAGTGCCCTCAGTAAAGTTGGGGCAGGAAGAAGGGAAATGATGGTACCAACATATGATGTGTCTATACAAAGTTTCTACTTAATAAAAAAATAGGAGAAAAAGAAAAAAAAAAAAAAACTTCTTTCTTGTTGGACTTATTTGTGTCAGTATAGTCTCATTCATATTCCCAGGTTAGAGCTTCTGGCTGACTCAACCCTCAGCTCTGTGTCCATGTCTTTGATGCCAAAGAATAGAGAAAAATGAGTATCCACTTAGTTTCCATAGAAGGAAGACTGTCTCAACCTGAGGTTTACCCATAGGAGAAGCATCCAATATATATGATTAGATAGCAAAAGGTCAACTAATTAATATAGTAATTATAACATTTTTGGGTTAATGTAAAGCTCATTTAAGATATATTTTAGAATGTGAAATATAATTAATAGATGTCTTTATGATCTGATTTGGAACTCATGGCTAAAGACTCAATTCTTCTAAGCCATTACTTTTCTAAATTTCTACTCCAATGGCATCTCTGATGAATTGTACCACTCTTGGATTACAATGTACACATTCTGGTGCTAGAGATCCCAGATACCTAATATCAAGTAAATGCTCCTTATTTCCTTGGAAGGGGTATTAGTAATAATGTCTAATCTCCATGAAGTTCTTGAGTGGAGGCTAATCACACTTCTCTCTGCCTTACATAAGCTACCCCTGCAATGCCAACTTGCTGTTATCTGTCCTGAGATATGAGTGACTGCTAGATAAGTTTGCCTTATTTGGAGATGTCAATCTGAAATCTGTGTAAATTTAGCCTTCATTTGCATATTGTGAATAGCTACATATATGTGTCTTTAAACTCTCTACAGATGTGTGTTGTATCCTTCCACCCAATGAGCTATAAGCATACAAGTTATATTATCTAATTAGGAAAAAATGAACAATACTATACCTAGACTATATCAAATAAACTATTTCCACAAATACTTATTGGGAATAACTTATAGAATATATTTCATTTGCTACATATTAATTTTTATCTATATATAATTCTATGAAAGCTAGACAAGGAACAAAAATCAACATGAAAAGCCTACATATCATTGTTTTGTATTTCAGGGAATTGGTTGCTGTTTTGTATTGATATTTGTCTACGCTGAGATCCAGATGATTGTACTTTAAATCATTAGCGGCATGGACTATACCTCAAAACTACCATAAATCAAACTCCCAAAGTCATACTTATACATTATAATCTCCATGGGTGGTCTGAAACATATTGGTAAGGTTGAGATTCACTAGCTCAAAGCATACACTAGAAATACCCTTACATTGCATGAACTTAATAGTCTGGGCAAGCCTTCACTCCCAAACTTCCACATACTGTTTCCTGCCTGTGAATTCTAATCTTTTACAGCAGTATTATAGAACTTGCATTCCCCAGACACCAAAATTTCTTTCAAAACCTGATTGTTTTATCTGTTTGTGTGGTAACATTCAAGTAAATCTACCAAATCCTTAGATTTAGTCTGAGATGCAGCTTCAGGTACTAGATGTGTTTCCCAGTGAGACCCATATCTCGTATTCATCAACCAAAGGAAGGTGTATGCTGCCAACACTTCAGCTCCTGTTGTACTGGACTTTTTAATCAGTGCAGTGTGTTAGGAGGAAGTAACATCATTCTTTCTGTATATGAAATTCAATAGAATCTACAAAACAAAACTTTCAGAACAATTGGATATCTTTTCTCAAAACAGAAAAACTTTAATCCATACCTCAGATCACATAAAAATAACTCATGCTGTTAGAAGCATAGACCCAAGGGGTGTGGAGAGATGGAGTGGTTGATGTACATACATGGGGACCTGAGTTCCATCCCCAGCTCCCATATTAAGAAAAAAAGGCAGGCATCCCTATCTATGCCTATAATCCAAGCACTGTGGGGGACAGAGAAAAACAGAAGGTTCAGTGGGGATCACAGGCCAGCCAGTATAACTAAAAGTTGTGAGGTCCACATTTAATGAGAGATGCTAGGAAATAAAGCAGAGGAGTGATAAAGGATAACCTAATGTCCCTCTCAGACCTGCACATGAATGCACACATGCATGTGCACCTGCACACACACACACACCATCATCATCCTCATCCTCATCATCAGGCACATTTATATACATGAGTATATATCACAACCATTCATACTACACAAACATATATAAACCAATGAATTAATAAATAAGTAAACAATAAATAAATAAAATATAAACCCAAATGTGAAACATAACTTATGATAACCTTCGAAATAATTTGTGGGAATTTTTTTGTGGTGTTGGGTTAAGAAGTGTTTTTTTTTTTTTTTTTCAGGTACATTGACATAAATCATCATCCATTGATTAGATCGCTTCATCAAAGCTGAAAATCTCAAAAAACATTGTTAATTAATGAAGACCAGACACAATACTGATCAATAAAATAGACTGAAGTTATGTATTGATGAATTATCTATACCCAAATACTTTAAAAGGATCCTTAAACACAATAATAAAATAATGATACAAACCTATAAAATAATAGGCATTTCACCAAGGAAAATACATAGAAGGCAAATAATCACAGGAAAAGATCCTCAACATAATTATGTATTACTAATGAAATGTAATTTTATACTCTATTCCTATTATTATAACTGAAATTCAAATGAATATGAAACATTAAGATCTTACATAATAACTCAAGAATAATTTCTTAAAATGTTAAACATATACATATTATTTAATCTTTCAAAAATACTTCCTTTCATTTTGTAAGAGAAATGTAGTAATATATAAGTATTGTCAAATTCTTGTAATAGTAGAGACTAATTATAATGTCTATCAAGAAATTAATGGTTGGGAAAACCATTCTAGATCTATACAATAGAACACTACTCACCCACAAAAGGTCAAATCTTATTGCTACATACTACCTCATAGATGGATCTCAGAATCAATATACTGAAAAACGCCACACCAAAAATGCTGCATAATTGAATTTACAAAGAACAAAATTGTGTTATATCATTCATGTAGAATTTTACAGAATCTGAAACAATCTCATGACAGAAAACAGAACAGTAGTTGACTGGGTATGAAAGAATCTCAGGCTGGAAGGAGTGAGTCATTACACATGGTATGGGAGAAGTTTGATAATCTTCATACTTTCAGTGATAGTGCTGTTCTCATAGACATAAAAATGTGCCAAAACTGACCTTGTGTACCCTCCAGAGTACATTTTACTACATGTTTCCTGAACCAGCTCAAGCTCTTAAAGTCCTAAAGGAAAGGTTGCAAAGCTGTATAGTCATAAGCAAGCCTGTTAATGGCCAGGCCATTGAAAGTCAAGGCAAAATTCAATATTTGCTTCTACAAGACACAGAGAGAATTAAAACTCAGATCAACAAGAGGCTGAAAGCAAGAGCAAAGTAGACAAAGAGAAGTGTCACAGAGCTGAGTCTGAACTGACGGATCAGGTGAATTCAAGAGAGAATTCCCAAGACAGGAGTTTACATGTAGAGATGTGAGGCATGAGGAAGATGGTATGTTTATAAAACTACAAGTTGGTTGTGTTGTCAAACTTAAATGCCCTCTTTGATCCCCAGTCCAGTTTTACTTTGTCTCCCAGCTTTGGAAGTTCCAGTCCATGATTGGCGGACCCTATTAATTTACTTTAGGTCACTGGTTATACAGCACGACATAGTGGAATAATGTTCAAGAACAAAGTCCATAACTCCATGGCTGGGAGCAAGACAGAAGAAGGAAGTAATTAGGTCCCTACAGTCATATCAAGGAGATTTGGTCTAATAAGTTAATGGCATCTGGGGGAAGGGACTCCTCTTATACCTATTTCACTAAGGAAAAGTCCAAATCTTTAACTAATTTAATATCTGTAAAAGATTTATTTAGGAGTGTTCTACTACAACTAAAGATAAAATAAAAAAATAAGTAAAACTGTTTTACAGTAATATGAACATTATTTTGCTAAAACAATGAATTGCTTTATGTTCTGTTTTGCTTCCTTTCTCACAATACAAGAGAGAACCTTCCCTTACGCATGTGCTTTCCAATTCCATCCACTTTAATGCCAGCTCAGTGAAATCTTTCTTGATTCCTATAGCTCAAGACATTTTCCTTCTTATGAAAACCCATAGCTCTTTATTTAGAAATACAGTGGTGCCCATTATGTGTCAGAGAGCACTGTTGGCATTTTCACATGATGTTCACTTCATCTCTACAACACTTGCCAAAAGACAAGTGGCACCATGACTGCCACACAAATGAAGAGCTAGAGGCTCAGAAAACTTGTCTGAATTTCCAGAATTTACAAGGCTTATAAGAAGAAAACCTGGAGACAGTCCAGGGTTTTCACTCCCATTTTTATTTTCATTCCATTATGAAACCATTGCTATCCTCCTGTTGTAGCTACCTTCACATTGCTGCTACCAAACACTCAGCCAAAAGCAGCTGATGGGAGGAAAAGCTTTATTTTGCATTATAGCTTATGGGGAAGCTTCCTGATAGCAGGGAAAAGATGGTAGAGCAGAGACTGACATCAACTCCTTACCAAGAACAGGTAGAAAACAGTAGGACACTGAGCTGAACTCTGGTAATAGGAAAACTGGGCTACAACACCTCAAAGTATAGACCTCCTCCAGCAATGTTCCACCTTCCAAATTGCCACCATCTAAGGACCAAGCACCCAGAACACAAAAATTGATGGAGGCGTCTGGTTCAGACTACCACCCCAGCCCCAAACTGCTGCTACAATTCTAATGATGTGAATTAACAATGATCAATTTATTTTTGGCTTCAAACTTGTTTAGCCTGGATTTTAATACCCCCCAATTTGTAGTTATTTTCAATTATAGCTTTCCTAATAAAATTAGTGTGTGCCTTGAAATATATACATCGTTTTTAAAATTAACCACTGGGGTCCTGACTCACTTCCTGACATAGTGACATGTTGTGGGATGATCCTTTTTTGCCTCTTGATGGACACAGTACCTTCCATTGCCAGTGCAGCACAGTGCACACTACAGAGTTCTGTAGTTGAGCCACATAGTCTTTTAGGCAATTTCATTATTTCTTTTTCATTTAATCTCCTCAATACTTGACAATGGAATTATTATTAGTGCTGTTGTTTATCATTTTAGAAATGAGTGGAAAATAAATAAGTTAGAATGTGAATATTTGTCCAAGTTCAGCCACTTGTTAAATTATTCTGCTGTGTAAACAACTACTGAAAATAATTGTTCTTTAACTCCTAAAAATACTTGTACAGGAAGTTGAAACCATTAACTTGGGTATTGTTTAGAGAGAATAGCATAGATTTCTTAGAGCTCATATGTTGCCTTTTCTCTAGTTTTTTGGAGCAGAACTTTTATTGGCACTTATTATTGCACCCTAAGAACAAACCATGTTATATATATATATATATATATATATATATATATATATATATAATCATTCTTCAGTGCTATATAAATAGCCCATATAATCAGTAAGATGTGCATAATTCTATTTATGCCTAAGAATATTCTTAAAATTTCAATATATCCTCTACATAAGGAGAAATAAGCTTAGAAATTTAACACCTGTTCATGTTAAATGCTAATTAATTCATAATTTCACATGAATTTCAATGAACACAAAATAACTTTTTATAGTATATGTAAACATTGTACTTGTTTTTGATGGTAGAAATAGGTATTTTCCCTTCCTATTTTTTTTCCTTTTTTGTAAATGTTTTTATGAGAGAGAGAGAGTGAGAGAGCAAGAGAGAGAGAGAATTGGTGTGCTGAGGCCTCTAGCCACTGCAGCTGAACTTCAGACATGTGTGCCACCTTGTGCACATGAATGACCTTGTATGCTTGCATCACCTAGTGAGTCTAGCTTATGTGGAACCTGGAGAGTTGAACATGGGTTCTTAGGCTTTGCCAGTAAGTGACTTAACCACTAATCCATCTCTCCAGCCCCCCTTTTCTATTTTATCTATTTTTTTCTTTTAAATGAGAGTTTTAGAAATTTAATAAATTTTATTTTAAAAGTTCATACAAATTTTATTACTTATGGAATTCTAAATGCTATATCTTGATATCACATAGAAATATGAATAAATGGTGTATGGTTTCAAAAACTATTTATTTAATTTTAATTATGTTAATTCACTTCACATTTCTGAATAATGAACACACACATACAAGTGTATATGTATATGTGGCATTGTAGAAATAAGAAAGGCAACTTGGTTGTCTTTAATAAACTGTGACTGCAGAAAAGAGTTTACACACACACACACACACACACACACACACACAATGTACACCTAGAACAGAAAGGCAACAAACATATTCAAGGAACATAAATCTCATGTGAGATTTATGCTCTTTGAGAAAAGAAAATAATGTGGTCAAAGAAATTTGTGGAGAGTTATAAAAATATATGAATGCTTACCAAAATAAGGAAGAAATATACAGTGTGATTATTGCCTTAGTGTTTACCATCAGTGCTAACATGTGGAAAAGAAAACATAAATACAAGGATAAGACATTAGCTATCTCATAGACATTTAAATAACATTAGATGTCAATATTCTAAGTAAATTCTTATGAAAGAAAATAGTATATTAATATTGAGTTTTTGATTATAATATTTTATTTTTATGTATTAACATGTCATATTGTCAACAAACATGATGGGAACAATTAGAAAGTTATTTTTGGATTAAAATAAAGCATTATGATTAACTATAATGTTACTTTCATTATGTATGTCATAATGATATATTGAGTTTAATTTAAAAAATGAAAGTACAACAGGAGTAATTATGTATAAATATAAAATGTTTTCTCTTAATTTAAAACAGCAATGCTTGAATTAGACCAAAATGAATACTTATTTTATATTGCAATTGCATTTTTGTTTTTCGTAAACTGTAGTGTAAACAATTAGAACATTTCTCATGTTGAACTGTGGCATGGGATTGCATCTTGTGTTCATTATCTAGTAAGCAAGGCTAATCCATTTTCTTTATGAATGTGACAGTTCTCCTTCACAAGGACATTTGTTTACCTTTAGCTGACTGTACTCTGGTTTAGTAGCCCACCATACCACTCAAGAGTTCAAGGCATACCCACTCACAGGAGACTTACCACAGAGGAGTGTGGGTCAAGACAAGACAATTTGAAGGTTCAATTTACCCATCTTTTAGTTAATCCAGCAATTTTTGGTACCACCTCTGCACTGTTTTACTACTGAGATGTGAAGTCTGGCACCTAGTTGGCTTTCTGTTCATTTTACAAGTATATTGAGCAACTAGCTTCTGTGTTCCAGGACTGACCTAAATACCCACCTAGAAAGGCAAGATTGGTCCCTCGGGAAGGATAATTCAACATGATCATTATACTTGGGGCTCTTAACAAAGTCTAAGAATGGTAAGAAAGGGCCCCATGCACTTCTGAAAGGGTCATAAAGGGCTCTAGAGTGATTCAATATTATTTAAGATTCTCAGTAGGATTGTCAAAATAGGATTACAAACAGTATTCAACTCATTATTGCTGAGGAATCAAGTAGTGGGAGTACAGACCAATGTGAACTCTTTGTGTGTTTAATCTGTGTATCTGTTGTCTTGGCATAGGTGTGTTACTTAAGCACTGGCCAATCAATGAATTCTTGGAGCCTAGAATATGACCACAGTAAAAGAGCATTGTTTTGGAAATTTTATAGTAAATGATTTGCTTTTGTATTTAAACTAGAGGTAGTTGTTCAAGGACTCAGTAAGTTACAATTTGGATAAAGTAAAAAGTTATAATATGGTAAATCTTTAATTAAATATACCCCCTCCTATTATTTTACTTTTGAGTGATTCCCTGAATAACACAATTTCAGGGATAATAAATCCAATTTTAGGTCTTTTATTTGTTTGCTTTAGTTTCAGGTAAAGAAATCTACTAAAAAGTATAAAGAAGGGCTGGAGAGATGGCTTAGTGGTTAAGGTGCCTACCTGCTAAGCCTAAGAACAGCCACTGGATTCTCTAGGTCCCACGTTTAGCCAGATACAGGGAGGCAAGGGCACAATGCCTCACTTGCCCACAAGAGGGCGGATGCATCACGAGTTCATTTACAGCTCCTGGTGTGCTCATTCTCTATCTGTCTGTCTTTCTCTCTCTTTCTCTCTCTCTCTCTGACTCTCTCCAAAAAAAAAAAAAAAGTATAAAGTAACTATGTTCATCTCTTGCCATTCATGTAGTCTTAGATACAATCCAATGTAATAATTATCACAAAGTATCCCCATTAAAAATGATATAAGGTTCAGAAAATAAAGTACTAAGCTAATAGAGCTAATAGCTGATAAATTAAGAATTTGAACTCAGATCTATATTTCTAAGACTACCTTCTCACATGGCAACTACCTTTAAGAATTCACAATCTCATATACTAGAAGGCCATATAATTCAAGGTCAACATGCTTTTCTGGAGTTATAAACTAACTGGCTCAGAAACCTAGATAACAATGATGTAACATCTAACTGAAGCTATGGAAAGGTCCCTTAAAGAAGGTGACATTTTCATTATGTCAAATGATTGGCAGATTCTTGAGAAGCCCATACATTCTTTTCTTCACAAATGTATATTATATAGGTCAAAACTCTTACAATACTGTCTTGGGATACCTCAGTTACATTTTTGGCCAAATTATATGTATGCTGAATTATAGGGCAATAGGGCAAACCAAAGACCCCAAAGGGCAAACACACAGCACCATTCTCATGAGATGTTCAAGTCACTGATCTCTTCTTAGAGTATCCCATAAAGCGTGCTTTCTGGAGTTCTGGTTATGTGGAGGTGTTTTTACTTTACTTTTCTAGCTCTGTCCCTCAGAGATCAATCTGGTTCCAATTATTCCTTCTGAGTATTGCCTATCAAGTATAAGACTTGTGTTAGGTGGTAGGTTTATTTCTTTGAATATTATCTAACCCAATTAAAAACAGAGAAACAGAAGAAAATTACATATCCAAATTTTGTAACATAATTCTTATTAATAAGCAGGCAGCTAAAATATCAACCAAATTAATGACACACATAACATTTGCACAATTTCTGAACTGTTTTATCTACATACTGCTGACCTTAGTGGGGATGAATTTATTTGGAATTTTAGTCCATTTTCAGATGAGATAAGGGATGTTCAGATTGGTATAGCTATAGAATTTAGTCCACTTTCATAAGCTTAAAAGACACAATCATAAATATGTTTGGATACATAAATTGTTATCATGAATCATATCAAAGTTTTCATGATTAGATGTATCATGAAGCAAATCAGAATATTTTCCATGATTAAATATAGCCTTTATAATTTAATTTTTGTGACTACTATACTTATTCAGCTAATATAAATTTAGAGAGCTGTCATTTTTGTAGGTCACCTAATCTGGCTTTATTTTCTTTCTCATATGTATAACACTTACTGAATATCTCTATACATGTGACTTCTTACCTCTCAAAGCATTTTGCAAGGATACAATTCTTAGAAATCCCTTACATAGTCTACATTACAGGTATGTCTCAAAGCACACTGCCAGTTCTGGTAATTCCAGTTCCTATTTTCTAAAGGAATATGATTTTTCTTTTATATTTTCATCACTACTCCTGAATTTCTTGGTGTTTTGAATCGGCCCTTCTCTTTGATGCCTGGGAGTAGGTGACTGATTCATATTAGTCAGTACCCAAGGATTCTGACTTACATGGTATTGTTGGAAAATTACTTTCTAAATATAATGTAAGCCAACAAAATAGTAGGAATTTTAGTTTGGAGTCAGAGGAATTTGTGAGTTCAATCAGGCCACATTTTGTTAAAATGAGCTATTTAGAGTAAACCTCAGTTTCCATTAACTACAAAATGGTGAACTACTCCATGCTGGGTGATTTGCTGTGAGAATTGCATCTGATAATGGAAGCTTCATCATAGCACCAATCATTTTGATCCTTAGTGGTCTCGCCTTTGGACTTATATTCTTTCCATATTCGTGCACTGAAAATTTGCATGCATACTTTTAAAATGAATTTAGCTAATATAAATATAACATAGTAACATTGATATTAGTGTTATAATACATAATTTTCCCAGATTACATTGAATACTGCTTAAATCAGGCTAAAAAATTTCTTCAACTTTTTTTTTTCTTTATGGTGAAAACTTGTGAAGTGTTTTTTCAAGCCTTTAAAATCATTCATTTTTCTCATCTATAATCATCATTATGTGTAGTAGTTCACCAGGACTACTTGTTCCTGCTTATCTGTAAGTAGTATGTTTATATTTAAATAAAGTCACATTAATTTCTATATTCTTTTTTTCAAATTGTTTCTGGAGTCTTCAAGTATCTAATCTCTCACTATAAATGTATGTTATAGTTTGTCTCACAGAAGCATAGGCAGATCCCAATAGAAAACATTGAACAAGATTTCTATGTGTTTGCAAGGAATCTGGGACAACTCATCCCAACTTCATTTACTTCATTCACTGAAGTACAGTGAAGTATAAGTGGTGGAATAAGGCAGACTTAATTCAAAAATGATGAGTTATTATGAAATTAAAAGTGTAAAGAATTACTCTGCCTGCATCTCAGTTTCCTTATTCACATAATGCAAATGATTGTGTCAGAGAAGGATCTCCACCACTGCATATGAACAATACTTTCTTAACCCCAAAGCCGAGTTCACATGCTGATCTTTACTGGAACATGGACCCATCTTTAATTGTCTTTGTTAACAAATCATCTTTCATAAGCTCTATTATAGATGATAGATAGATAGATAGATAGATAGATAGATAGATAGATAGATAGATAGATATTCACATTCTAGATTCAACCAGATTGGCACCCTGTAACAGTCAGAAGCTTATCATATAAGTGTAATCTTATCTGCCTTCTGCTACTTCTGCTAGTTCAGGGCTTAATGCAGAAGAATGATCTGTGGAATGTCTTCCACACAACGACTGTGCTTACCACTGCTTCCTTTTCTTTAACTCATTTGTGAGACAGACACTCATAATACCTCAGTGTTATAGGTGAGGAGATAGAGAATCTGCATAATTAGGGGATTTACCTAATTCTTTGCTCTCCAATATCTCATCATATGGCTTTGGGCTATAGGAAAGACTGGCAGTTCATACTTCTATACTAGGGTCTGAAGGGAGAACAATGCTATAATAAGCATTATCATTGAAAATACATTAAGCTTATTAAGTAACTGTATTAATATCAGAGCTATACTAAGAAACTTTGTTTTGAATGGCCAATGACAGGTACATTAGTTATAGCCTCACAAGACAGTTCTCATATCTTGAAAATGAGCCTCACCGTATTACAACTTATGATTTGATTGAGTTATATGAAGTGCACTGATATGCAGAGCACTAGTGGGCCTTTTTAAAACCCCTATTTTGTTATTGTAATGAACAATAACACTAAAACAGCTTTTCATCCCCTGCTTAGTCCTTGTCTTCTCAGATGTTCTGTCCTGGTAATTTAAGGTACCAGTTTGTGTCCATCCTCCTTGTACTTTATGCCTTTGTTGCAACAGTTCCATATCAGAGAATTTGAAGAGCTTGCAGTTCCCTACATTTCTTGGGGTGTTGTGGTATACCACTTACCTGCTAATTGCCTCTTTAATGTTTTCTGACTGCTCATACCCATGCCCTTGAGACACATTTCAAAGGCGTTTTGTAGTAGAGACAAGAAGGCAACTGCCTTGCATGGAGACCTCCATAACTGCTTGCTAGAGCTGGTGATTTATTCTGACTTTCTCATTTTGAAATGTGAGTTATCCCTGGGAAATTGAGATAAGCCACCATGAACTTTATTTGATCCTTTAAAAACCGTGGTGTTTGGAGAAGAGAGTCACCACGGAGATTCAACCTTCTCTGGCAGGCGAGGAGAAAATGAAAGTGATTTGTAAATGCTAAAACATCCATTTGGGGAAAAAGTATCAAGGGATTCAACAAAGGTCATTTGGGGGACCATCTCTGTCTTCATGAACATTTCAGAGAAACACATAAACGGGGTATTAATCACGTACTCTGTGCAGACTAAATTGGAATAGACAACAAATAAGAGACTCAGTGGGGAGGGGGGCCAGGCATGAACAATGAGATCTGAGAAAACAAAAGACATATTAAGCTTAATTTAACTGAAAGCTCTGGATGTTGGGTACCATTACTCAGGAACACAAAATATAAAACATAATTTTCTCTGCTGTTTGTTTTCCTCATTTGCTTTGTCTTCATTTTCTTTCTATTATTTCCATCGATGTATTTTTCCAGGCTAGGTCAGAGGCACTAGAGATAAATTATTTTCCTTGGTGTCTTTGTCCAATATTTGTTCTCATTCAGTTCTAGCCTCTCTGGGCTGGGTCTGGGAATAAAATGGGATAGTAAAAGGTAGGGAAGTGTGTTCCTGGCTAACCTACTTTTACCTTTATTATATACTCCTCTATTATGATATTCTTTCCCCCTACATTGATCTAGTTCAAGAATATCTATCAAAAATAAAGATAGTATATCAAGGACATTACCTGGGTATCAGATATTACAATGAATAAATATCTCTTAGGCTGTTAGTCATTAACAGATACATATTAATGCTAACTTAGGCATTACTGGTGGAAGGGGTGCAGGAAGGCTGTGATTGACAATTTTGCAAATTCATGCATGCTTAGCTCCTTTCTGTCTGTAGCATAAAGCCTTTCTTGAAGTCACTTTTGTCTGCCTTACATTCTTGATCTGAATTAGTTTTTGCTCGTTATTTCTATTTCACTTTGATATGGGATGTCACCCTTGATCTCTACTACAGATGATAAGCTGCTTCGACATGACTAAAACATTTTTGTATATAAATACCAACTGTTAAAATTTTTCAAGAGTGATACCATTTTTAAAGGGCAGTATACACACCATCCAATTTATTGTTCTTCATTTCTCTGAAATTTAGGTACACCTGGATTCAGAAGTAAACACATATAGTTAAAATGTCATTCCAGGTGGTTGGGATTTCTCAGTTTTTCTTCATCCCATGTCTTTTTCTTGGTCTTAACATATCTCAGAAGCCAGTGATAATGACTTCAATCGTACTTTTTCAGTGTTACCCAGTTTTCCTCCATAGGGTTGTTAACCTTATGTAACATGACAATGTGTGTGTGTGTGTGTGTGTGTGTGTGTGTGTGTGTGCATGTGTGTGTGCGCGCATGTGTGCACATTGTTGTTGGTGTTTCAGGACAACAAGTAGGCTGGGAAATTGATACAGTGTCCTTTGGTTTTATAGGCAAATACCTTAATCAATAAGCCATTTCCCCAGCCTGCCTATAGAATATTTTAATTATTTTTTTTATTGACTTTTATACTTACATACAAAAAAAAAAAAAAAAACCTGACAATTTGCAGATCCTAATACTTAGACTTTCTGGTTCAGTAGTTTGAGGCAGATCTCCTGAATTGTCATTACTATCTGGATTCTAGGTGATACCAAAACTGCTGGCCTAAGTACCACAAAGTACCTCCCATTAGAGTTTTTGAGGAATGATATGTCAGTATTTACACAGAGAAGTTGCAATAACAAAAGAACCTTGCCACGCAAACTGTCTTAGCAAACCAAGAATGGCCTCATCCAAGTTGATTACACACATAGAATTCCAAGCTCTAGCTCAAAACTAAATCTAGTGTAACTGTACCCCTTCCACCAGTAATGGATCCTTCCCTCTTCTACTTGGGAAACTGCATGCTATAATTGGGCATGGGCCTTTGTAACTCAAATTTATTTATAATAATAATGAAAGAAGTACTGTCTACATGGTTTGGTCCAGGCATTTTTAATTCTACTTGTTAGAAATTTAGTCCTATTCAGACTCAACATTTTATTTGTTTTTAAAGTAATAAATCCTAAAATTTCAGTCCCAAAATGGAGGACTAATGAGAAATATCTGAAATATGTGGAAATGTGGGGATTTAGATGGAGTATTGAAATGCATGGACACCAAGATTCAAATGCTTGCAGAACACTGATGTTAGGATTCTTCTGCTTATCTGGCCATGCTCTGAGAAAGATAGCCTTTTTGTCTTCGAGCCCCATTACTGTGAAGGTATAGAAATACTTCCTGAAATTCCTATTTGGACAAAAATGTCCTAAACTAGGATTGCATTTGTTCATATTTGAGTCTTATTTCCATTTCTGGTCCAGTCAATGCTGGGCAGGGCATCTTGATTACTGGCCTCCATAGACATAAACAGATGTCAGTTCAGAGAGGTGGAAGAGGAGCATGTTGGGAAAGGGATTCAATGTATGTCAGCATGTGCTAAACACAGTGTCAGGTATAGGGTTCACAACCGGTGACCAAGACTGTTTCTTGGGCCCAGTGTTTTATTTCACACAAAAGACACCATCAGAATTTGTATAAAGGATGTATGGGGCTTCAGAACTCTAGGACAGACTGGTGGAATCTGAAGGCAAACAAGATAGAGAGAAAGAGAAGATTCAGAACCCTGAGTAAGAAGAGAAAGGTGATTTTAAGAGCTTTCAGGAAGGAGAGGGGAGAACTGCACTGTTAGGTAAGGAGTTGTACACTTGAGACTCAAGCATATGTGATGGGGGAAAGGGAGGAATTTCTTTTCTCAGGCTGGATTATATAGACAGCTATTAGAATTCTCTGGACTGCCTGCAGAAACTCTCTCAGGAAAGTGAGGTTTAGATTGCCATTCCCCACTCAGTGCCAGAAGCTGGGAGATCTCATTCCTCATGCAGGCCTTGGAACATGAAGAGAGATGTAGTTGATTTTCTTAACAAAGATTATCCTAGTCCTGTGCACACCTGATGTGAGAGGATGGACACGAGAGGGCAGCTTTCTAAAACACAGCTTACTTCTTCTTGACTTCCCCGTCCTCACTGGCATTTGTTAAGTTGCCTCTTCTATGATGGAATCTCAGAACTACTTAATAGTCTGGCTGAATGAAAGCATGGATCTCTTGTGAGTTTTATGAGAATAGCCCTACTCCATATTCCACACAACAGCATGACATTTACATGTAGAAGGGAGGGCCAGGCAGAATAGTAAACAGGGTGGCTGGACTGGTAGTATTTTCTCTATAATTTATAGCAATAAGAATACAAATTATGGGGCCAAGAGATGGCTTAGCAGTTAAGGTGCCTGCCAGCTAAGCCAAAGAACCAGGTTCCAATCTCTAGGTCCCACGTTTACCCAGATGCAAAGTGACACAAGGGCACAATGCAGCACTTGACCATAAGGGGGCACACGCATCTGGATTTCATTCACAGCAGGTGAGAGACTGCTGGCGTGCCCATCTCTATCTGTCTCCCTCTCCCTTTCTGTCTGTCTCTGTGTCTCTCTCCAAAAATAAATAAAATAATAAAAAAATTTAAAAGAATACAAATTATGTATACACAGTACTTTTAATTTAAAATTAAATTTGCCAAATGTTCACTAAATTTTACCATAAGAATATCCTTATACATGTGTTACTGTATTCATTGAATGAAGTGGACCCTTTTTTTTAACATTAATTTCTTTATTGGTTTCCACTGATGCTCCCAAAACCATCCTTTTATGCTCTAAAGTTACACGTGCATATCAGTACTTGTTTCTTTCTCCTCATCTTGATTAATAAATTGGACTTTGAGTAAATTCTCTTTGTCTCTCTTCGTTTGATTTTAATACCATCTATTTGAGAGAAAGAGAATGGGGGAGAATGAATGAGAATGACATGTCAGCGCTCTCTCTACTGCACATAAACTGCAGATGCACTACTTTTTGCATCTGGCTCAATGTGGGTACCAGAGAATTGAGCATGGACCTGCAGGCTTTCCAAGCAAGTGACTTTCACCACTGAGCCATCTCTCCAGCCCTTCTTTGTTTATTTTTTTTTTTTTTTATATTGTCCTGGGGAAATTTAACACAAACTCTCAGATAATATTTCTTAACATTCAGTTAAGAAACTGAAAAGGAGTAGGGGGTCACAAAAAAATCTCTAAAAACAATATTATAAAACCTAATTCTTTGTAAGTTAACAAAAAAATGCAGACAGTAGTGAACACCAGGGAGAGCAAAGGGTCATCAAGGTGACAAGAAGAAGAGAAATCTCGGGGCTCAAGACAAAACAAGTCATCTCTGCCACAAGAGCCTGGGCTCAGGAAACATTCAGAGGCAGCAGCGACAGAAATAGCTGAATGTAGCTTTCACTACTAGCCAGAGAAGCTTCTATATGAAGATGCCAGTGGAGCCTTTACTCACAACTCACAAAGCTCGAAATAAGAGGCCATCTATAGCTCAAACATGGTGAACAAATGGACACACCTCTATCATACTCTCCACGGCTCAAGGAATACCATGGAAGATGTTCTTTATTTCAATGAATACAGTAGCATATATGTAAGAAGGAGCCAGAGGTTAGAAAGGAGTATTTTTGTGCACTGTCCTACTGACATGAACTCACTGGTATGTTCATGACCTCACACCTATTTCTTGATTCTTCCACAAGATTTGCACTGTTCTGACCACATCAACATTTTGACATGGGGGACAGATGAGGACAAAATGAGTGAGATCTCCAGAAAGAGGAAGAACTGACTATTTGGAAAAGGCAAGTCCTCAGTGGAATGAGGTTTGGGAGGGACATAAAAGAGGGTGATGCAGGGCCTGGAGAGGTGGCTTAGTGACTAAGCACATGCCTGTGACCCCAGTTCAAGTTTTGACCCCCCAGGATCCCCCAGGATCCGCCAGGAACCATGTAAGCCAGATGCACAAGGTAGCACATGCATCTGGAGTTTGTTTGCAGTCACTGGAGGCTCTGGCGCACCCATTCTCTCTGTGTCTCCCTCTGTCTCTCTCTGTCTGTTGTTCTCAAATTTAAAAAAAAAGGTAATGGGAAGGAAATGCAATTGAATTAGAATAGAAAAAGCTAGTTTTTTGTTTGTTTGTTTGTTTGTTTGTTTGTTTGTTTAGTTTTGTTTCATTTTGTTTGTTTTTCAAGATAGGGTCTCCTTCTATCTCAGGCTGACCTGGAATTACTATGTAGTCTCAGGGTGGTCTCAAACTCATGAAGATCCACCTACCTCTGCCTCCCAGGTGCTGGGATTAAAGGCGTACATCATCACACCTGGCAGAAGCTAGCTTTTTTTTTTTTTTTTTTAAAGGAAGTTTTAGTTAGAAATTGAGGCCCACAGAGAGAACGGGGAGATGCCATCCCATATGACACCTTGGCCTGGGACAAGAACAGGACTCTTGGCAGAAATGGAACTTGTGTCTGATGGATGGGGACTTATCTTCAGCGCTCCCTGTTGTCCACAGTGTAGCACACTACTACTAACCAGATGGCCCAAAAGGGCGAACTCTGGAATCCATCCTCCTCTGCAAAACAATTGGGTCTTCTCCTTGCCAATGGAGGCTCCTGTCTCTTTTCTGTCTTAGACTCCACCCCACTGGGGCCTGCTCAGCTTGCTCAGCTCACCTCAGCTCAGCTCTGCTTTTCAAGCTGTGCTTAGCCTTCCTGGCTCTCTTTTCGGCTACAGGGATACTAATGAACTGGCTTTCTCCTGACCTAGTATGGCCTGGGGGAAGTTTACTTCTTGCCTCTGCTTTATAATTTGGAATAAATTCTAAGTTTATAGCATATATAATTTGTCAACTGGTTTCTGAATCGACCACGTTCATATATCCTTACACTCCAGATCTATCATGTGGGTCCTTTTTCTAACTGTAGGTCACCTTTCTGTGTAAGATCTTTAAACTCAGGGTAACCATAAGTGTAACCATCTTCATTCTTAATTTGTCTTTTCAATCTCTGGTCTCTGCTTTGATATTTGTCCTCTCATTTTTCCTTGAGCCTCACCATTTGCCCTCTTAACTTCCTTACACAGAACAAGCACATGAAAGATGCCATGTGGGTTTCTCCTACGTCTGCCTACACAAACTCCTAGATTCTACTTTCCATGGGTTTGTGGGTCTGCTTAAATTCCTCTTCAAAGGCCTCAATTTTTAAGTGGATCTTATAAACTGTACAGTGTTGCCACATGAGGGTGTGTTTCCTAAATCCCACAATTTGTGATTCCCCTCTAAATAAGCTTAATAATTCATAATCTACTCTTGAATCTGTCTTTATTAATTCTTCACTAAAGGTAGAACAGAACCCAAAACTTCAAGTTTATAAATTCATGGAGACCCCTCCTGAACCCCAAAATTCTGCATCACAATCAAATTACAGTATGTTAATGATGTTTGTGTATTAAAGTTCTTAATAGAAATAAATAGAAATAAAAAATAAGTGGCTGTTGTATAGGTCAAATATATACATGACAGAGAGAGAATAAACCTTAAGAAAAGAAATTAAAGGGCTGGAAAGATGGCTTAGCAGCAGTAAAGGTGCTTGCCTGAAAAGCCTAACTACCTGTATTTGATACCCAGTACCCACCTAAAGCCAGGTGCACAGAGTATAACATACATCTGGAGTTTGTTTGCAGCTAGTAGAGGCCCTTCTATACCCATGTACCCATTCTCTCTCTTTCTCTCACTCTCATCTCTTCTTGAAAAATTAATTAATTAAATAAAAAAGCACCTTGGTTTAAAAAATAAAAACAATATATTATTCATATAAACTAAATTTTGTAGAACACAGCTGAACCTACCTCAACTAGCCTTAAAGACTATTTACTGATTTGAATTTCAATGTAGAGAGATTAGAATGTTGCAGGTCTAGAGATAAATTATCTTGGGTTATCTTAGCCCCTGTAATGTCCACCTCTGTGTCCTAACGTGCTATGACCAAATAAATCCTTTTGGAATGTACTTGAAGACCACTAGCTTCCACCAAACCCAAGGCCAAGAATGTCATTAGAGAACATCTGAAGCCTGTAGCAGAGATTTCTATATTTTGCTCTAACCCCTAATCTGATGTCTCATCTATTTGAAAATTGCCTTGGTTTAGGACCTTCCTTTTGTTCTGTAACCATAAAAGCAATCATTAAATTGTTAATATGTTGAAACAGGAAATTTTGTCCTAATGTTAACTTGTGTTCCTAGGACATGGTCACTCATGGTCCAGAATAAATTATTGTAGATGATTTTGAGAGCATCTGAGACTTTCTCAGTTCTGGTTGGGCTTAGCATTATGACTCAGTGGTCTTTAATCCCCCCAAGTCAGTGATGCTCTTAAATCCATTGTATTATAGCCTGCAAATAATTGACAGATAGAGACAAAGTAGAAGGGCCAGTTAAGCAAAGCTTTATTTTTAGAAAGTAAAGTAGAAAACCCCCAAGCTGAGAGTGGCTCCAAGCAGGTAACTGGGTGTGGGAGTTTTCTATCATCAGGGAAGTAAATTGGGCATCAGGTGAGGATTGGTTATATTTGTTGCTTTTAATGTATATGAGGGTTCCATCTTTGGCAACATCAATTAGGCATCAAGTTAGGGCAGACTGAATTGACTAGTTTGAATATATATGGGGTCTCTTGATAAAAAGAAAAAAAGAAGAAACATACAAGGGTGGTAGTCAGCTGAAATCTTGGTTGGTCAGAGATTTTTGGAATTCATTCCTTTGACTCTGTTCTCTAGACATGCCATAAGTGATATTTTTGGAGCCACCTGACCAGCAACCTAGAAAATTAGAGATAATTTATTCCTAAATGTTATTGATACATGATTTTGGGGTAAAGAAGGTGTCTCCTAGAATTTATGAATCACAAGTTTTTAGTTCTGTCCTACCTTTAATATATAATTAACAAATATGTACTCAAGAAGGATAAATTATGAACTATTAAGTTTATTTAGGGGGAAATAACAAGTTGAGGGGTTTATTTCAGGGAGGGAGAGATCACAAATTGTGGGATTTAGAAACACAATCTCAAGTGGAAACACTGCCTAGTTTATAAAGTTTGTTTTAATAGAAATTGAGATTTGTAGAGAAAGGCTAGAATATCATCACAATAACATGGAAAGCATAATCTAGGAGCTTATGTAGGGAAACTTAGTAGGAACCAACATGACATCTGCCATGTACTTTTGGTGTGTAGCGAAGTTAATCGGAAAAATGTTGAGGATCAAGAAAAAATGAGAGGGTGGATATCAAAGCAGAGACCAGGAAATTCAGAGGAGAAATGAGGAATGAAGAGGATTATACTCATGGTTATCCCGAGCTTAAAGAAATTACACAAGTAGCAAGCCCAGAACTACAACAAACACCCACATGGTAGATCTGAAGTATAAGGGATATGCGAACTTGGTAGATTAAAAAGCCAGAGGAGGACTGGGTACACAGGTGGCTTATCAGTTACAGAGATTAACTCGTGAAACTTAAGAACTCATGTTCAAATCTCCAGGTCCCAAGTAGCCAGACACACAGTGATGCAAGCATGCAATGTTGCACATGTGCAGAAGGGGGCACATGCATCTGGAGTTTGTTGACAGTGGCTAAAGGCTCTAGCATGCCCATTTCCCCCCCTCTCTGTCTGTCTCTTTCTCTCTGCCTCGTTCTCTCTCAAAATAAATTTTAAAAAAACAGAGGAAAATATACATGTTATTAAAGTGAGAAGTTACTCAAAACTACAAAGCAGAGGCAAGTAGTAAAGTTCCCTCCAACCAAGAAACAGAGCATAAGTTCTCCCCTCCCTCACCACCACCAAGTCAGGCTGAGAGGGACAAGCTGGACTCATGTCTATCCCTGTGGTTCCAGCCAAGCAGAGCTAGAAAATCTGAGCCAATCTAAGTTGAGCTAAGGGGAGCTGGGTGGAGTCAAGGACAGGAAGAAGGCAAGAACTTTGATAGGCAAGGAAAAGACCTGATTAGTTTATAAAGAAGGGTGGATCCTAGAGCCAACTCATCTGGGCCATCTATCCAAGTAGTATATTATACCGTGGGCAGCAGGGCACACTATAAATCAGTGTCCATCAGATATGGGTTCCATTTCTGGCAAGAATTCCATTCTTTTTTTTTTGGAGAGAGACAGAGAGAGAGGGAAAGGAAGACAGATAGAGATAGGTGCACCAGCAGCCTCTTAACTGCTGAGAACAAAATCCAGATATGTGCGCCCCCTTGTGGTCAAGTGAGGCATTGCACCCTTGAGTCACTGCATCTGGCTAAATGTGGGACCTGGAGATTGGAACCGGCGTTCTTAGTCTTAGGAGGCAGGCGCCTTAACTTCTGAGCCACATCTCCAGCCCAAGAGTTCCATTCTTATGCCAGGCCTACTTGTCACCTACTTGTCATGTGTGGTGGCATCTCCTGGTACTCTCTTTAGACCTCAATCTTTAACTAAAATTGCCTTAAAAAGTTTGCTTTCTCCTATCTTCCTTCACTATCACTATCGTTTATTCCCTTTGAGTTCTTTTGTATTGACAATAAAATTGTCATGTTTTATAATCATTAACTTTTAAAACCAACTCATGATTTGATAATTTTTTACTAAGAATGTTCTAGGAGTGAAGGATATGAGCAACTATAGTAGCAGCTTTATTTTATGGATCTTACTGTTACACAGGGAGAATAGACAGGGACTGCATAAACACTTCTTTAAACAATGGATAAGTAATGCAAACAGTAAGCAGACTGATTAATACCACTCAGAGAATTAAAATATGGAGGCATGTTAAACTGATGGCAAAGTGATGACACTGTGTGCATAATAGATAAACTGAGATATAAATGAGAAAATACATCCAGATATGCCTGTCTCAGAGGAAGAACAATGCAGAGGGACTTTCAAGTGCAGCATTCCCAAGGTGAAATCCTTCATTTCCTTCTTTCTTTTCATCAAGACCACTCTCATGTTTGTCCTTTCTCCCATGTTGGAGATAGCTAATAAAATGAATTAGACATCCATACATGTGGATACTGATTTTTCAGCAAGTTAACAAAACAAGCTTTATTTTTCAGCTAATACTTATTTATCCTTTAATAACAATGACAAATTAACAAGATTGGGAATAGGTGTATAATCCAGGAAACTAGAAAGGGGCTATAAAAGACTTTAGGGGAGAAGGTTAATGAGGGTCATACAACACGTTTGATATGAGTATAATTGTCTAAGTGGGTGTTCTTTGAAAAACATTTTCTCTAGTGAGATGTGAACACACATCTATTCGCCCCAGGTAGGGCGTAGTTAACAGATGAAAATAATAATTACTCTTAAATCTAATTCTGGTGATTCTTTAAGTTTATTGGGGTTAATTATGGAGCATGAGTGAGAGGTTACCTACAGGAGCATTGGTGACCCCAAGGCAGCTGCATCACTGGAGAGGCCCAGCCCATCTTGGGTGGTGACCTCATGGAAGCCGATCATGGAGTCCTTCCAGTTAACCTTCCACTGCCTATGTTTGCTACTTTCTCATAAGACCACTTGCAGCTTTGAGGATGTCAGGAGGGGATATTAACTGGAATCCAGGTAAGATCCTTATGACCTTGTCTTCCTCCATCTATGAGGGATGATAAATTGTTTTATTCCCATGGCCATAGATATGGCTATCACTATATTATTCTGCTCCAAAGTTGTCATGGCTACTGGGCCAAAGAATTTTTTATTCCAAGATGGCATCATGTTTTGTTAGAAGAAAAACACCATGCAACAGTGGACATGGGGAGGGGGGCAGGAGGATGGGAGAAAGGAGGAGGGGGTTAAGGGACAACCAAAATTAGTATGTTTGAAAATGTCATAAGTAAACCTGATCCTTTGTAAGCTAATTAGAAAACTTAAGACATACACTGTACACCAAGAATCATACTTACTGCTAGAAATACAAAAATGTATATGACAATTTCCTGACTTTAGAGGTTACAGAGACGAGTAGGGTGGGAAAAGAGTCCATGTGGAATTAGGCACTCGACCCAGGAAGCAGAGATGAAGAGGCAGTTTCAACCACAGGGACAGTGCAGTCTCTGGAGGCAAGAAAAGAACCTGCAATTGAGGCACAGCAGGAGGAGATAAAGGACTTGTTTCCAGGAGGAAAGGAAATTTTCCCAACTTGGGAAGAGAGATTTAATCTCCTACTTGCCGATTAACTGGTTCCTGTCCACCAGATGAAAAGCAGGGATATATAAATGATGAAACAGTTATTATCCACACTCTCAAGTTGTTCTGTCACATTCCCTAGAGTATCTCCAGGTGACCGAGGCCAGAGCATTCTTCTATCATATTATACACCATATCCTCCATGTAGAATCTTGGGCCATCCTGACAGGAAGTTTTGAAGAGCCATTTGTATATTGGAAGAGCCTTATTGTGTCCAGTAGAAATTACTAAGGCAAGGATAGATGCTTCCTTCTTCAGTAAATCTCTACATTTGGAGTAGGACATAGAAAATGGCTGGGCAGTTGAGAGGGGTAGAGCCATAGAAGTGAACAGGTTTTTTTTTTTTTTTTTTTTTTTTTTTTTTTTTTCTCTCTGTCTCGTAGCTAAAAAGGAGGAAATGCCCTTGTACCTGCCCTTAAGAGAAGGGATCATGTCTAGTTTTCCTTATCTCTTTTTTTCTGTAAAGGAGTCATGCTGAAGGCCATAAATGACAGACGGAAGATTTGGGTCTTTTCTTATTTCGTTTTCTCTAAAGGAGTTCTTCTTTCCTAGAAACTAAGCATAAAGAACACAATAAGGTACCCAGATCTAGCATGGAAACTGGAATGACTAAGTCATACCCCATCCACGAAAGGCTCCATTCAATCAATTCTTTAAAAAAAAAAAAAAAAAAAAAAAACCAGAATCACCATTCAGAATGCCTACTTGTTATCCGTCCTGCTATGCTGAAGCTCTGCCTGTTTGATTTTTTTTTTTCCTTCTCTTAAGCTCTATAATAAAATCTGTCTAAACCTTACCCTTTATGGTCTATGGATTTCATTGTTTGAGTTCACAACCAAGAACATGGGGGGGGGGGCATTGATTGTAGGAAAGTTGTGTGTGACTGTGAATATCCAGCATCCTAATCCCAGAGTTAACAGCCCCAACCAAGAGCCAAGAAAAGCTTCACTGATATCAAAGACAGCCCCAGATTCCCATATCTCCTCCACTGTGCCATTCAATAAAACACAGAAAATTTAACCTGAAGGGAAATAGGAGGGAAAAACAATGTTAGTGCCTCTCTCTTTATATATATTTTAAGTCAGTTATATCCTGTCAAAGTTTGCTTCCTTTCAAAACAGAAACTGACAAAAAGTACTGAAAATACAGTGAATTTTTGAAACATTCACTTGAAATTTAGAATCACCAGCACTTTTCAGAAGGCCCTTATATGCCTGAAGTGACTATCTTCATAACTCCATAAAGTTCAACATTTTACTGGGAAGCCTCTAATACTCCCAGTCTCATTTTCATATTATTTTCAAGCAATATGCATCAGTTACCTTATTATTACTAAGCAAAATACCTGACCAACATCATTTTAAGGGAGAAAGGCTTTATTTCAGCTTATAGTTCCAGTCTCTTCATGGTGGGGAAGACATGGCACGAGGAGCTGGTTATTTTCTGTCCAGCAGTGAGGAAAGGGAGCAGAGATATGAATATTTTTGACCAGCCAGTGTTCTCCTTTTTGTAGAGTTCAAGACCTTATCCACAGTTACGCTGGGTCATCACATCTCAACCTAATGAGAATCATGTCTACAGGAGATAACCAAACCTATTCGATTACTAATAGGCGATTCTGAGATCCCTCAAGCTGGCAGTCAATATAAAGTATCACATAATCTTTGGTTTAAAAGACTTTGAGGGTGTCTACTGCTATTCTTCGCAGCAGTGGTTATCATATTAAAAGGGAAATTGTGTTTAACATGATGCTTTGTCTACTGATCAACATAAAAGCAATACTATTTCACCTTCATTTGCAACTGGTGATGTGAGGTATTGGAGATAATTTTGTAAATATTTATTTCATAATTTAATGCAGTTTTATAAAATTAAGGTCATTCCTAAGAAAAGATTAAGATATGTATTGTATTTTAAGTGCTAACTAACTAGGAAGAAAGAAAAAAATAAATACATATAATATGTGAACATAAATAGCATTTTAATGTTTAAAGTAAAAAACTGAGTTTCCATAGTTAAAAATTATTGGCTATAGGCTGGAGAGATGGCTTAGCCATTAAGATGCTTGTCTACAAAGCCAAAGGACTCAGGTTTGATTCTCTAGTATCCACATTAGCCAGATGCACAAGGTGGCACATGCATCTGGAGTTTGTTTGCAGTGACTGGAGGTCCTGGTGTGCCCATTCTCCCTCTCTCTCTCTCTCTCTCTCTTTCTCTTTCTCTCCCTATTCCCCCTCTCTCACAAATAAATAAATAAAAGTAGAATATTAAAAAACATTTGTTGTACCTAGAGTAGTACCTTTGCAGTCACTGGTAGTTAGATGTATGTCTTGATTGTTAACATGTTTTAGATATATAGTAAATACCACATTTTTCTTGGCAAAACAAGAAAATTCATGTGGAGATAGATAATTGAGTCCAACAAGTCCATGAGCTCTTAGCAATTTAACCTCTTCACTGCATTAAGTGGAATTAACAGAAAATGGATGTTGTTAATTAAATGACAGGCATTACAAAATAGGCACTGTTTTATATCTGTGTAAACTTGTTTAAAACAATGTGGAACACACATTCTTTTCTGTTCTTTTTTAATTTTGGCCTCTGAATAAAAAAATATTGTAGAATTTAATAAAATATAGAGTGGTAAAATAACTGAATTTGTGGATTCAGGTGCTGTGCATTTCTACTCCTTCTAGGGCATAGTAACCTGTATATGTATTTTCTGCCCTTGTTATAAAAGATACTAAATTAGTCAATATTGCATTAATAATTAAAGGTATAGTTCAGCTCAGCTTCATGATTGAATTTTATTAAATTAACGTTTTCAGGTACTTTGGTCTTAAACAGATCTACTGCAATAAAATGGAACGAACTGGCTTTTCTTTACACAAGGCTATGTGATTATTATCAACTAACTTGAAATTGTAAGGAATGTAAAACAATCCAGAAAAATCACAATGCAGAATGAATTTACACAGTGCATGGTAGGTTGAAAAAAAAAGTACTTTTTTAATTCTCCTTCTTTGGTTGTAACATAGATATTTTTCCTCTTGAAATTCTTGTATCTGATTTGCCAGGCTATCTTCAGGCTGGAGCTGCTTCCACTAGTGTGGTGACTCCACCAATCCAGAGCACTTTTGAAATCGCCACCATGATACTAGTTATAAATGTCCAGTGTTGGTGGAGAGGGGGTTGTGGGTTTCAAAGTGAAGCACCAAGACTCCCTACCTGGGGTCAAGACCCTCAGGGAGTCACCCAGAGATCCACCGCAAAGAACCGAGATGGTCACTCCGATGCAATTAGCAGCAAGTTTCCTTTATTGTAGTGCAAGCCAAGGCCTGGACCTAGTCTCCACAGACGGACACAGCGGGTGTGAGAGAGTGAGCCCCGACCAGGGGGAGGGTAAGGGGTTATAAGGACGAAAACCACAAGTATTGTACAACAGCATGACCTTTACATTGATTGGGTATTTGGGGTCCCATGGTTAGGGACATTCCACTCAGGCTCATATTGATTGGGTGTCTGGGGTCCCATGGTTAAGGACTTTCCACTTAGGCCATCTGGGGTTTTGCAGATCTAACCGCCAACTTGGGTCAGGGCTTTTTGTTGTTAAATGTCCCCCCCCAGTTCCCAACATCTGCAAGGGAGGGGGATTTCCTGGAACTTAAGCTAAGCAAAAATTTTCTTTCTTTACTGACTAAAATGGCTACTTGTTTCAAAATGGCAGTACTACTGTCAAGCTGGAGTGCTGGCAAGCAGGGTTACAGAAGCTAAAGGCAACACGTTAATTTCTTGGATCTTACAAAAGCACTTTGACATCCATTGTCTCCTTGTCTCTTTGAGGCAGTCAGTTACCCTGGATGCACCTATGCTTCATTCAGTTTTGGAGATGAGACATGTGAGTAAAATAGACATACCTATTTTTTTTGCCTCAGATTATTATCCAGCCAGCAGCATCCTGTTTGTACCTTATTAGAGTTACTACTCTGGGTTCAGGCTGGTGGTATGTATAGAGTGTGTTTTGGGTTCAATAAAACACAGAAAATTTAACCTGAAGGGAAATAGGAGGGAAAAACAATGTTAGTGCCTCTCTCTTTATATATATTTTAAGTCAGTTATATCCTGTCAAAGTTTGCTTCCTTTCAAAACAGAAACTGACAAAAAGTACTGAAAATACAGTGAATTTTTGAAACATTCACTTGAAATTTAGAATCACCAGCACTTTTCAGAAGGCCCTTATATGCCTGAAGTGACTATCTTCATAACTCCATAAAGTTCAACATTTTACTGGGAAGCCTCTAATACTCCCAGTCTCATTTTCATATTATTTTCAAGCAATATGCATCAGTTCCCTTATTATTACTAAGCAAAATACCTGACCAACATCATTTTAAGGGAGAAAGGCTTTATTTCAGCTTATAGTTCCAGTCCCTTCATGGTGGGGAAGACATGGCACGAGGAGCTGGTTATTTTCTGTCCAGCAGTGAGGAAAGGGAGCAGAGATATGAATATTTGTGACCAGCCAGTGTTCTCCTTTTTGTAGAGTTCAAGACCTTATCCACAGTTACGCTGGGTCATCACAACTCAACCTAATGAGAATCGTGTCCACAGGAGATAACCAAACCTATATGATTACTAATAGGCGATTCTGAGATCCCTCAAGCTGGCAGTCAATATAAAGTATCACATAATCTTTGGTTTAAAAGACTTTGAGGGTGTCTACTGCTATTCTTCGCAGCAGTGGTTATCATATTAAAAGGGAAATTGTGTTTAACATGATGCTTTGTCTACTGATCAACATAAAAGCAATACTATTTCACCTTCATTTGCAACTGGTGATGTGAGGTATTGGAGATAATTTTGTAAATATTTATTTCATAATTTAATGCAGTTTTATAAAATTAAGGTCATTCCTAAGAAAAGATTAAGATATGTATTGTATTTTAAGTGCTAACTAACTAGGAAGAAAGAAAAAAATAAATATATATAATATGTGAACATAAATAGCATTTTATGTTTAAAGTAAAAAACTGAGTTTCCATAGTTAAAAATTATTGGCTATAGGGCTGGAGAGATGGCTTAGCCATTAAGATGCTTGTCTACAAAGCCAAAGGACTCAGGTTTGATTCTCTAGTATCCACATTAGCCAGATGCACAAGGTGGCACATGCATCTGGAGTTTGTTTGCAGTGACTGGAGGTCCTGGTGTGCCCATTCTCCCTCTCTCTCTCTCTCTCTCTCTTTCCCTTTCTCTCCCTATTCCCCCTCTCTCACAAATAAATAAATAAAAGTAGAATATTAAAAAATATTTGTTGTACCTAGAGTAGTACCTTTGCAGTCACTGGTAGTTAGATGTATGTCTTGATTGTTAACATGTTTTAGAAATATAGTAAATACCACATTTTTCTTGGCAAAACAAGAAAATTCATGTGGAGATAGATAATTGAGTCCAACAAGTCCATGAGCTCTTAGCAATTTAACCTCTTCACTGCATTAAGTGGAATTAACAGAAAATGGATGTTGTTAATTAAATGACAGGCATTACAAAATAGGCACTGTTTTATATCTGTGTAAACTTGTTTAAAACAATGTGGAACACACATTCTTTTCTGTTCTTTTTAATTTTGGCCTCTGAATAAAAAAAAAAAAAAAATATTGTAGAATTTAATAAAATATAGAGTGGTAAAATAACTGAATTTATGGATTCAGGTGCTGTGCATTTCTACTCCTTTTAGGGCATAGTAACCTGTATATGTATTTTCTGCCCTTGTTATAAAAGATACTAAATTAGTCAACATTGCATTAATAATTAAAGGTATAGTTCAGCTCAGCTTCTTGATTGAATTTTATTAAATTAATGTTTTCAAGTACTTTGGTCTTAAACAGATCTACTGCAATAAAATGGAATGAAGTGGCTTTTCTTTACACAAGGCTATGTGATTATTATCAACTAACTTGAAATTGTAAGGAATGTAAAACAATCCAGAAAAATCACAATGCAGAATGTATTTACACAGTGCATGGTAGATTGAAAAAAAAAAAAGTACTTTTTTTATTCTCCTTCTTTGGTTGTAACATAGATATCTTTCCTCTTGAAATTCTTGTATCTGATTTGCCAGGCTATCTTCAGGCTGGCACTAGTGTGGTGACTCCACCAATCCAGAGCACTTTTGAAATCGCCACCATGATACTAGTTATAAATGTCCAGTGTTGGTGGAGAGGGGGTTGTGGGTTTCAAAGTGAAGTGCCAAGACTCCCTACCTGGGGTCAAGACCCTCAGAGAGTCACCCAGAGATCCACCGCAAAGAACCGAGATGGTCACTCCCATGCAATTAGCAGCAAGTTTCCTTTATTGTAGTGCAAGCCAAGGCCTGGACCCAGTCTCCACAGACGGACACAGCCGGTGTGAGAGAGTGAGCCCCGACCAGGGGGAGGGTAAGGGGTTATAAGGACGAAAACCACAAGTATTGTACAACAGCATGACCTTTACATTGATTGGGTATTTGGGGTCCCATGGTTAGGGACATTCCACTCAGGCTCATATTGATTGGGTGCCTGGGGTCCCATGGTTAAGGACTTTCCACTTAGGCCATCTGGGGTTTTGCAGATCTAACCGCCAACTTGGGTCAGGGCTTTTTGTGGTTAAATCCCCCCCCCCCAGTTCCCAACATCTGCAAGGGAGGGGGATTTCCTGGAACTTAAGCTAAGCAAAAATTTTCTTTCTTTACTGACTAAAATGGCTACTTGTTTCAAAATGGCAGTACTACTGTCAAGCTGGAGTGCTGGCAAGCAGGGTTACAGAAGCTAAAGGCAACATGTTAATTTCTTGGATCTTACAAAAGCACTTTGACATCCATTGTCTCCTTGTCTCTTTGAGGGAGTCAGTTACCCTGGATGCACCTATGCTTCATTCAGTTTTGGAGATGAGACATGTGAGTAAAATAGACATACCTATTTTTTTTGCCTCAGATTATTATCCAGCCAGCAGCATCCTGTTTGTACCTTATTAGAGTTACTACTCTGGGTTCAGGCTGGTGGTATGTATAGAGTGTGTTTTGGGTTGTGGCTTTCTGCATCTATTTGATAAAGTGGATGTGAAAATCCTGTGAGGGTATTCCTGTTTTATAAAGAGACCAAGTTTTTACAGATTTTCCCTAAACTACTTGGTTCTTTATCAATTCACTTCAACCTACTTAACTTTTTTTTTTCCTCATGGAAAAATATATACCCCCATTTCTGACAGAAGATATTGCCCAAAAATCTCTTCTCTAGACATCTATGACACAGGAAGAAAATATGCATATTTTTGGAGATCTGGATATTGATTTCCTTTCCATTAGCTCTGGCCACTGCATTCTGTTTTTATCTTAATTGCTTCTGTGACTTTTATCTATATGAAGCAGAATTTCAAAGCACCAATTCAATATGAGCTAGATACCAAAGGCATATTATTTTTGTTAGCTCGAAAAAAGTTACAAACCTTACCTGAATTGTGAATCTAAAATATCTTAAAAACATAATGAATATCAGTAAAAAGGTTTGAAAAGCTTTTAATTGCACTTGTGGTAACATGAATTTTAAAATGATAATATAAGGGGTTCACAAAAATAAAATTCACACTACAGATAAAATGCATAAATCTCTTTGAATTTGATATATCATAAATTATTGAAGAGTATGATAGATGCCCATCAGGTGACAGGTCACCCTAGAAGACAAGTTCTATGCTTAAAACAAAGTAATGAATTAGAAAAGACTGATCTCAGCCCCAATGAAGGAAAAACCTAGCAGTGAATGAGTATAGCCCTCATTGAATAGAGCTCTTGTGTTCATTTTCTTCACATTGCTGGGACAATATAACTGAGAGAAAAAAAACAAAAACTTGACCTAGTAGAGTTTACACCTAGTTAAGAGTGAGTCTAAGTGATCATTAAGCAAAATAGACTAGAAAAGTAAAATGATTTAAGGCAGAAAGTGTTTACTTCAGCTTACAGCCACAGATCAGAGTCCATCATGGCACAGAAGGCACGGTGGCAGAAACGTGAATCAACTGGTCACAATCACCCATAGTCAGGAATCAGAGCAGGATGAAGACTGCTGCATACCCATGTCTCTCCTTTGTATAGAGTCCTGGACTCCAACCCATCGAATGACACGACTCAGTTAAGCTGAGTCTTCCCACCTCAACCTCATCAAGAAAATTCCTCGGAGGTGATTCCAGTTCCTGTCAAGTTGAAAATCAATATCAACCATGCCAGACCTCATAAACTAAAGTTCCTATACTTATTTTAATATCGTGAGAACTTTATAGTTGAAGAATATGTACACACCATGATCAGTAGGGTGCGGGCATTTTATTGTGCTTCTCTCTCCGTATCATGCTCATCTTTTTATACTTTATATTATTATTTTATTTTTACTGTCATTTATTTCTGTATGACAAGGTCTCACTAAGCATTTAAGGCTGGCCTGGAAGTTACAACATAGTCATATATGACCTTGTCTTCCTGAGTCGGCATCCTAACTGCTGGGCATGACAGACATCTCACCTCGCTTAACTTATCATTCTGAACTTGGTCTATAAAATATAATTTATTTACTTCTTATCCTGTATTTTAGTTTTAATATTGTTCAATTTTAAATGCAATAACTTTAATAAAATATGAATTTGTTATTAGTTTATTGAAAACAAATGGTAAAAAAAAGTCTATGCCTTCTGAAAAAAAAAGTTGTGGTATATGTTTATAAAGCCCAAGATAACTTTTAAGATTTTGAATAGAGGATGTGACATTTTACTGATAAAATATACCTAGTAATTATATAAGGAACTATAAGCTCCTACAGAACAAAATTAATAAATTAGTTATTTTAATATTGATCTAGCAGATTCTGAGTAGATGCTCATTATAGACTTAATTAAAAAATTTAAAACAGGGCTGGAGAGATGGCTTGGTGGTTAAGGTGCCTGCCTGCCAAGCCTAAGAACCCAAGTTTCAATCTCCAGGTCCCACGTTTAGCCAGACACAAAGTGACACAAGGGAACAATGCCACACTTGCCCACAAGGGGGCACACACATCTGGAGTTCATTCACAGTGGCTGAGAGGCTGCTGGCTCACCCATTCTCTCTCTATCTCTCTCTCTCTCAAAAAAAAAAAAAAAAAAAACTTTTAAAACAACATAAATGTAGTACATTTAATTTGTTTAAAATATTTTTTAAATTTATTTTTGGAGAGAGACACAGAGAGAGACAGACAGAGAGGGAGAGGGAGACAGATAGAGATGGGCATGCCAGCAGTCTCTCAGCTGCTGTGAATGAAATCCAGATGCATGCGCCCCCTTGTGGGCAAGTGCAGCATTGCACCCTTGCGTCACTTTGCATCTGGCTAAACGTGGGACCTGGAGATTGGAACCGGGTTCTTAGGCTTAGCAGGCAGGCCCCTTGACCGCTAAGCCATCTCTCTAGCCCTAAAATATTTTAATTTATTTGCAAAGTACAGAATTGGTAACTAACTGATAAAAAATAGGCTTCTAATTACCTTTGTGCATCTGTAGTAACTTGTTTCAATTAAGTTTTCCTCCACTTTAAGAAAGACCATATTCAATGATTAATTAATGGGGGAAATTCAAAGTTCTAATATACTTGCTTTAATCCAACATAACAATAAAGGTGTTAGTTGGAGAGCTCCTCCTGGGATATGCTGAGGTCTCTATTAAAATTGAGTATCATTTTAATTTCTTCCCCCGCCCTTCCTGCTTCTATAACTCACTCATATTTCCCATTCACAGTTTAAGAGTCTATTTCTTACAGTGATGATTCTATGAAGTAGTCCTAGGAATCAGATTTTCAATGAGGTCTGGATCTAGTCACTTCGACCTGACAGAACACTGATAGATGGAGTGCTGTTGGCCATGTGGGCATTTTCAAAATTTGAGTATGAATTTTGATGGGTTCCAATGTAGGTAACACTCAAGCACTGAAGATGTTTGAAGGAGTACTAATTATAAGGCTCATGCAATTGAACTGCTCTTTCTAGATCCTATTGAATGATTAGAAATGATAATGAAAGACTGGAGACTTTTAATCACCAATTAAAGGGAAACCATTAAAGCCAGAGGGCTTCCTTGACAACACACAGAGCTCATCTCTTGTACCTGGAGGGCAGAAAAAAATTGAATATCAGGTCCAGGATTAATTAAATAAGTCATGAAGCTGAAAAAAAATGATTCAACTTTCAAACCTTGGCAACTTTGCTATGCCAAGGTCAGGACCTTGAATGGAAAGAAGTGAGACATAATGAATCTTGATATGAGGATATTTGATACATCTGTAAACATTTGACTATCACATTCCAATGAGAGTCCTGGGACAGAAGAAAGGGTCAGCCTATAAATAATGGTGGTCTAGCATTTCTCTAAAGATTATGTAGAAATCGTTACCTTGTAGGCACCGAGCATGCATTTCAGGATGTATGCCTACCATCTTCCTTGGCAACAAAACCAAAACATCACATCAGAATATAACCTAGTTACTGGGGTTCTCTGTGCATAATAAAGCGATTATTCAATTAACAGACCATCACTTCTAGCTTAAGAATGTTAATAGGAGCCAGGAGTTTGAATAGATTCTTGAGGATGCTATATTAAAAGAAATTATGTATCATTAATTTTGCAAAAGAACTTATCTATAAATATTTACTAACGTGGGAATGCCGTCCCATGATGAAAGACTTAAAACTCGGACAGATATCTGGGAGGTAATCACAGGTCTATGAAGATATGAATACACTTTGAAATTATAAGTTAGAATGTGGATGTCATAACTGGCACAGAAGATGTCAGCATCATCAAATGACTCAGCTCTATCGACATGATGGAGAGAATGGAGAACATAATGCCAGAAGATAGCAAGAGAGGGCATAGACCACAGTCCTCTCACCAACTTACTAAGCAATGAGCAATGCTTTAGGTAAAGCCAGAACAACACCAGTAAGATCCTTACTGTGAGATATGCTGCCATTACCTCTATAAGCCAAAGAAAATGGTGGGATATTCTGTGACAGGTAAGAGGCTCCTTATAGTGATAGGGGAAAAATTAATACTTAAATAATAAAAGCCATGTAAAGACATTTACTAATCAATTGCAGGAAGGTGTACTGTAGTCAGGTTAAGCTAGTAGCTACACATCGAGAGCATTATTCTATGACTATCAAATAAAGAAAGCATTTCAAGCTTTTATACAGTGAGGACATCTCATCCGAGAGAACAGGACAGAAATAGTCTGCTGCTGCATTAAACTCCAGTCAAGAGCGATACTCAAAGATACCAGTAAGTGTCTCTACGAGTAAAGCTGGTATCGATGTGCAACTGGTCACATTACTTAACGAAATTTGTAGTCCAAGATAAAGCTACATAAGAAATCTTGAACAGCTAAAAATGGTTTGATAGATTAAGAAGGGTCAATTGAACAAAAATAAAAGTAAAAGGTAAAGCTAGACTAAATAATACGGTGAGGAACTATTCTTGAAGAGAATGAGTGTATCATATAAAGAAAGGTGATTCAAGGGGGAAAATGAGGAGTCTGGAGTGTACAGCATTGCCTACCGAGCATAATCCCCTTTCAGCAGGTATCTGCTTGGATTACTGTTGCCTGGTGAATGAAATCTGCTAGTTTTTCTCTATGCTTGCCAAAGTCTTTCTTTCCTGTGTATGATATACAAAGACCTAGCTTCCTTGTTCTGATTCAGTGCAATCTGGAGGCCCCAGCCTTCAGCTCCCAGTGTATTCCTGTTTAACATGGGCTTTGTTCATCCTTCTGTTTTGTGCCCCACATAAGTATTACTGTGAAGAACATTTCTCAATCCTCAAGCCTTACAGTCCCATATATATGAAAATTGAACCAAGGCTATTTCTGTTTTTAACTTCCTTCTACCATAATTTTCTGATATCATTTTTTGTGTATGATAGAATAATGAACTAATTAATGATCCATGCCTTAATCACTTGAACTGGTGAATATGTTATGTCACAAGACAAGGGGAACTATACTGAACTACTTAAGAACCTTGAGTTAGAAATGTCCTAATTGGCCCATATGGGCCCAGTATCATCACATAGTCCATTACAACAGGGATGCAAGAAGTTCAAATGGACTAGAACATAGGTCAACCAATCCAAGCAGAGGTTGGGAGGAAGGGTCCATATGGCTGGAAAGCAGACACACCTTGAAGCAGGAGAAAAGTGGGGGGAGGGGATCCTCACCTAAAATCTGTAGAAGGAACACAGCCCTGTGGTGTCTTGGCTTTAGATCTCTGCATCCAGAACTACCTGCCAATAAATGTGTTAAGTTTATGTTGCTAAGCTTATACTAACTTGTCACCACCTCAGGAGGAAACCAGGATATTACTCTTTAGTCTTTACCTTGAAGTTTATGTAGTATATCTATGCAGGCTATAGCCAAAGAAATTGTGTGTTGTCAATTTAGAAAAAATAAAATCATATTACAAAGTAAGAATATCTTTTCTCTAATGTAATGATAACAATGCAAAAAAAAAAAAAAAAAACTTACGTGAAAGAATATGCAGCTCCTATCTTTGTTGATTGAACTTAGTCCTGTAAATACTTCTTTTGCCAAATACTTCTAGGTATGGAAATATATGTTTTATGATTAAATTGGGAAGTTTGTGATATACTTTAGTTAGGAGTGGTTAGAAATTGATGTCAGAGCGGCCATTCCAGTTAGATCTTTTTAAATAATGCACAAATCCTAGTCCATAGATAGACACATTTTAATTCCAAACTCAATATCAGCTCTGTTGTCTCACCAGTACTGAATGCATTTTCACCTGTGCATTGAAAATAAAAATAATTTTAACATAATGGCCATTGTTTTAGTACTTCCTCTAGTATTTAAATTAAATTGGTGATGTGCATATATTACCTAATTTTAGTAACACACAGATTGCACATATGAATATAGTTTTCTAGGGCTGGACTAGAATAAAGGAATATATTGCTCAGTGCAGTGTTTGATACCAAGATTATGTTCAGCCTCTAGGAATTCCTATTTCTTTGAACATTACTACCTGAAGAAAACTGAACCATTTTGTTGAAATGATTAAGAAAAAAAAAAAAAAAAGTTCCTTTTTTTTGTGAAGAGAGAGAAACAAAAGATAAATCAATACTCAGCAGTGAGTGAAGGTAAAAGTGAGGATAGAATTTCAGAATTGAAGGAAAAGTCATTAAGGAATGCAAAAGAGATGTTCTGGGTAGAGCAGGTTGCTTTTAATTAAATGGCAGGTACATGTACACAAACCTTTCTTTACATCTTTATCCAGGAATGTTGATTGCTTCTGTAGCCACCTGGTGATAGCACCATGGGTACTGATAATGGCAGTTATGGTAGGAACATTGTGGTCAATTGATCAAGCATCTGCAATGTATACTGTATTGTCGGCTAAAAGATACGGGAACTGGGCTGGAGAGATGGCTTAGTCGTTAAGGCGACTGCCTCCTAAGCCTAAGAACGCTGGTTCCAATCTCCAGGTCCCACATTTGGCCAGATGCAAAGTGATGCAAGGGCGCAATGCAGCACTTGACCACAAGGGGGCGCACACATCTGGATTTCGTTTGCAGCAGCTGAGAGGCTGCCAGCAAGCCCATCTCTATCTGTCTTTCTCTCCCTTTCTCTCTGTCTCTGTCCAAAAAAAAAAAAAAAAATAAGGGAACTAACTCAGGTAGTAGCAAGTAATTTTGAGATGTAACATAACTAGTGACATTTGAATCTAAGTTGCAAACCCATTTTCCAAGTGTAAAATTATCCCTTATTTGAACAGCTTCCCAGGCCTTTCAACTCAGTTTGTTGTGGTGCCCTACTCACTCTCTCTCTCTCTCTCTCTCTCTCTCTCTCTTTTTAATCTAAAACTTTTAAAACAAGAATGTAGAATATTTTCTGGTATAATCTAAAAGAAGTTTTGTGGGTTTTTTTTTTTTTGACTTTTCTTGCATATATGTGTTTATATAATCCTAGTCTTGGTAGAGAAGCAATTCTCTTTCTATAAGCATCCACCGTTGTCTGTCACTGTTAGTTCTAAGATGCCCTTCCCACGTAATGGTGGCCACCTTGAGCATGGGGATATGATGAAGATTGCACTATCTAAAGATTATTTCAAATCTTGTTTTGTTTACAGAAAGTATAGTTTATTTCAATGGAAAAATGACATGTTGTAGAGTCTGCTGAGCATGGCAACAGCCTTCACAGCTATCCAAGAGACTAATACTTATCTGTGAAGAGACAAGGTCAACTCAAGGACTTGCCCATGTAGCTTTCCCTCACAAGGTCACATTGCCTGCTGGATGGCAGGTCTTGCTCAGTTCTTATCACTATAAACTCAGGGGAATTGTTTTTGATATAGCATAAAATGGTTATCTAAGCAATAAAACATAAAAGACATGCAAAGGTGGAAATGGCTAGTTGTTTCTCTGTTATTTTTTTGTGGTAGAGGTGACTTCATGACTTTGACTTTGTAAGATAGTCAGGCACTTTCATACTTGTCATCGAGGAGCACAAGAATTAAAGATCTAGCCATGGGGACACTGAGCAAGATACAGATTATGGATATGGGCTTCAGATTGTATGGGGTACCGCTGCTCACACAAAATGCATGACTGTGTGAGGCTTATATTAAACCCGTAATCAAATTTATTGTTAAGTTAAACAAAAATTTAGTATTATATTTAATATTGCAATGAATCTAAAGTTCTTAAATATAAATTTTTGAGAAAAGACTAAACTTATTTCTTTCAAGTTAGAATTGGACATATCTATAAAGACCATGGTCATGATTCTTGCCCAAGTACATTTCATACAAACAAGGAACCATTTGTCACATATTATGACACAGTAGTGAGAAAAATAATTAATACAGCTATTGTAGCCACATTCACCTGTAGTAATTCCAAGCTTTCTTTATAGGAAATATTATCATACAACTGAAGATCAAAAGAGACCTCAGAAATCACATACCAAACTATCCCTATTGACTTTTTATATTGAGTGTAAGATAAATGAAATTATAATAACCAATATCACATAGTGAATTAGTGAATTTAACTATAAATTAATATTTAAAATGTGTATTTTGATATTACTGGAAGAATATAAAATAATAATAAAAAACATACAAAGTCCTGGTCTCAGAGTATTCATGTTAAGTGTTCTTACTATAGTTAAAAATGATTAATAGAATCATAAAAATGTTCAATACAATGAGATTTGATCCTATATTTCAGTGAGACTAACACTGCTCAAACGTTAATGTATCTGTTAAACACATGGGAATTTTATTCAAATGGCAGATTCTGAATTCCTAGGTCTGGGATACAGCTAGGGAGCCTGTATTTCTAACAAGCTATAGGACAATGCTAAGACTGCTAGTCTATGGTTACACTACAAATAACGAAGCATTAGATGGCTTCATATTTTCATGAGTAATGCATATTTGTCTATTATTTTTTGTATGAGTTGTTCAATGGAAAATATGATTCCTCTTTTTGACAACATTTAAATGATCCACATTCATACACTGAGGGTCTATGTGAAGAGAGTCCTATAAAATAGTATTTAAGGCAAAGAGCCACCAATTTTTGACTTTCCTCTGTTTTACTCACAAGACCAAATTACTTCTCAATTTCATGCTGTGTGAATAATAACCCAAAGCCATAAATTTTCTTTAAACCTCTAGCTACATTGTATTTAAAATTCTCTTAGCATAGCCCATATCTTCATCTCTATATTTTGCTATTATTCCAGCTCTTTGACATACACAGGGCATGAGTACTTTCACAGACTTCATTACCTCAGAGAACATTAATAGATTAATTATTGTATATTGCATTGTAATTATTATATGCCTGGGCTTATAACCAATATGTTGAAGAAGGGATACTAACAGTACATGTGTGATTATTTATAGGATATTTAAAGTTGTGTTTGAAGAAAATGTAATGATATGAAACATATGGTTAATAACTAAATTCCAAGTTTTGTCATGTAAAGGGAGTTAGGTATGGATTTGTAAATTTTATACAGAGAAATTCTGATCTAGGATAAATTTAAAAAATGAAATTTAGGGCCTGGAGAGATGGTTTAGTGGTTAAGCACTTGCCTGTGAAGCCTAAGGACACCAGTTTCGAGGGTCTATTCCCCAGGACCCACGTAAGCCAGGTGCACAAGGTGGCACATGCATCTGGAGTTTGTTTGCAGTGGCTGGATGCCCTGGTGTGCCCATTCTCTATCTATCTGCCTCTTTCTCTCTGTGTCACTCTCAAATAAATAAATAAAAAGTAAACAAAAATGAAAAAAGCCAGGCATGGTGGCACACGCCTTTAATCCCAGCACTTGGGAGGCAGAGGTAGGAGGATCACCATGAGTTCAAGGCCACCCTGAGACTACATAGTTAATTCAAGGTCAGCCTAGGCCAGAGTTAGACCCTCCCTCAAAAAAACCAAAAAAAAAAAAGAAAGAAAGAAAGAAAAAGAAAAAGAAAAAAATGAAATTTAATGGAGAATTACCTAAATTCTGTTAGAACCGAAGGAACTGCCAGTACATGATATTTTAGGATAAGAGAAGATGGATTTTCTGCACTAAGAAAAGGGTCAAAATTTGCCCTTTCTCTGCCTTTTTCATTATTGTTAGTCCTTAAGTGAATTGGATTCCCCCCATTGTGTTGGTGAGAGCCATCATCATTTACCATTACAATGGCTAACATGATGATCTCTTTAAAAAACATCCTCACAAACCCTTTGAGATGTTTTACCAGGTACATCCCTTAGCCAACACAAAACAGAGGGGATGGGAAGGAGGTAAGATGGGAGGCATATTGCACAATGTATGTACCATATAAGAGTTGGATGTCATGTCTGTCATGTCAGAGTTTCACATAGTTTTTGTGACTAGGTGCTATTGACTAAAAGCAAGAATAGTCACAGGAGGCATGACAGCTAATTATGATGGAGTATAAAGTGATGACTTTCAAAAGCCAAGTGCTGCATGTTTTCTCTATTATGTGAATCCGAGCTGCAAATATTTGGACTTGTTTGTGAGTTGGAAGAAAACTCAGTAACAGAGGCCAGTAAACTAAAAAGGGGCTATAAGGGAGGGAAGAGGAGGAATTAAGTGGATGGTATTGTATATATGTAAGCAAAAGAACAGAATATTGGGGCTGGAAAGGCCTAAGTGAGGTCAGGGGAAGAGACTGAGTAAAGGAAATGAGGGGGGAGGGTTAATCAAAATCTAAGAGGGTATGAATAAGTTATATGGAAACCTACTTTTATGGACAATGGTGCATCCAAAAGCTCTAGATTGTTACTATAAAATTTTCAGTATCAGGGATGGGATACCTTCCAGTGAGTTGTTAGCCAGGGAGGTCCCTGATGGATGTTAAGACCCTATTGCTGAAGACTCCACATGCTTGATCTGCAAGGGCACTGAAAAATCCTCCTGGATCTGAGCTGAAAACCTCCTCCGTGTAGACCAACTGACAGAAAGCTGGAAAAACTATGCCACATGCAGCTCCATGACAGAAAGAGAGAGAATTCACCAGTGGAGATAAACAACAGTGGACACTACAAGACATAAATTTGGCCAGTCAGGAAAAATGGGTCAACAGGTGCAATAGTGGCATGTCATTTATGGGGAACCAACCACTCTAATTGGACTGGAGGCCTGCTCCACAGGAGGGAATACATGCCTGATACTGAAAACCTATGACAGGGGAAGTCATGAGCCCTAGGGGTGTAGCATCTGCTGGTTTCTACCTAAATGTATATATTATTCTCACCAAGCTACCTGCTAAGATCTTCTCATAATATTCATACCCATATATTAATGCCACTCTCACTTTTGGTTAGAGAAGCTTCTCTTTTCAGATGGTGACCTTTGGGTGACTCAGAAGGCACCATAGTGCTGAGAAGAAGTGACAGAGAAGTGCTCAGCACTGAAACATCTATATCACACCTTCCAAGGCTCAGCTTCGATTGAAGAATAGGTGGCAGAAAGGATGTAAGAGCCCCAAAATGGGTAGAACTCCTTACAATGAACTCTGCCAACACAAAATGGTCTGAATATCCATGACTTCCCAGTGCCTGACACTACCTACACAAGAATATCATAACAGAAGGAAAAGATGATATTATCACAAATAAGAGAGACTGATTAAGAGGGGGAGGAGATATTATGGAGAGTGGAGTTGCAAAGGGGAACATGTGAAGGGAGGGAATTACCATGGATTAATGTCTATAATTATGGAAGTTGTTAAATAATAAATAAAATTGCTTTATAACAAAATATTATAGTGCACAGGATTATATTTACTTAAATACATCCATACAGAGTTCTACTTTTGTGTCTGACTTGTGTAGGTAGCTTTGGAATTAAATCCTGGCTGCCAGGCTTTGCAAACAAGCACATTTAACTGCTAAGCAATCTCTCCAACCAGTCACATACAGTTACAGTCTCTGGAAGTACAAAGACAACAATGTCCCTGTATGATTGCAAATATATAGGTAAACAAAGGTAATGTTATAGCAGGGGACACATAAAGTAGAATGAGGAACACACAGAATAATTTTTGAGTTTAGAAAGTCAGAGATCATTTCATATTAAGCTATTCCAAAAATATTTTTAAAACACCTAATATGAGTTGAGTCTGATCCTATGACAAATAGGCCACAGCTAACACAAGTACAGGCAAGAATTCTCCTTTGCACATAGAATATGTGTTCATAATGTATGTGAAACTAATGTTGAGTCTTTAAGGATGAGAAGGGATGATGTGAATGTACAAAATCATATAGGTACATTATACGATTATTTGTTTAGGATTTTGTGTGTTGTGTATGGATTGCATGTGGTGTCTATGTCTGGGTTGCTTATTCATGTATGTATATGGATGCACATACCCAATGCACACATGCAGAGGCCATAGGAAGATGGTGGTATTCTCTCCATTGCTCTTTGGCCTGATTTCTACGAGGTAGCAGCTCCCACTGAAAATTAAGCTCCTTGTTTTACCATTAAATTGGCTAACCATGGAGGCCTAGTGATCCACCTGTCTGTGCCCCTTTCAGCACTTGGGTTACAGGTGTACATGATCATACTTGGCCTTTCATGTGAGTACTAGAGATTAAACTCAGGTCCTCATGATTGTGCAACAAGCACACTTACATTCTGAGCTATCTCCCTAGACTTGTTATTTTTGTTGTTACTATAAGGTGACACCCAACATATCCCAATAAAGACATAACTGATTCGGGAATAGATGCAAAATTCATTGGTCACATATCCTTGCCCATCTCCTCTCAATGCTGAGTATGGTCAGAGATCCAAAAGAAAAAGCAAGAAGTTTCACCTGAATCAGCAGCACTTTCATGCATTCAGCATCAGGACTAATTGCTAACTATCATTCAAAAGAATGGAACTTAACATCATTTTACTTTTTTTCTATTCAAGCACACAGAAAATATTCCTTCAAATAATGAATCCTCTTTATATAGCAGGTTGATATGGAACATTTACATTTTTGTGTTTGGGAAGGATTAGGTTGAGTTGGACTTAGTGATATGGGAGTAAAAGGTGTTTGAATAAGTTCTAGAAGTTCAATGTCAGCCCAGCTGTTTTGTGAGCATCAAGTATAGAGGACTTATCTCTACCCTCCTGCAAACTTGTTGGGGCAGGCTGCAGAGCAGGCTTCCTGCCGGATGGTGAAGATGTTCCTGCTGTTTTCCCCACTGAGTCATCAAGAGAGAGATTGATTGATATTGCATATGCATCAGGGAAATGTGTAGCAGCAATGAACCCAATTTATCCTCTGATTTCTGACCAAACAATGTGATTCACTGCTTTTTTTTTTTTCTTTTGGGTAGTGATTAAAATTGCTCATTAGCTCTAGAGAGATATTAGAATTTCTACCTTTTTTTTTGAAATGTAAGCAGGTACAAAATCATTAAGAGAAAGTTAGGCAAACAATTCATATAGTCCTAGATTCCTGTCTCTATTATTAATAGAAATTTAGATTTAAAAATTTGAAATAGTAAATTTGAAATAGTCAATTGAGTTTTCATACCTTGTTCTAATCACTTATTCACTGTGACAAAGTTCTTTTCACTTTCTGAGCCTCCATTACCTTATTCCACTTCTTTTTCCAAATCCATGCTCAAATGGAGCACAATATTAAAAGTTCCAAATAGAGGCTGTAATAGAGTGCCTGCCTATGCACGGTGGCTCCATTCTTTTCTCCCTCAAAGTATATTCTGCTTAGCTTAGCTATTAATGTAAGGAGAGCTGAGGCGGACAGTCCTATCTTACAGAAGAAGTTAACCAAAAGTTAAAGTGTCTTACTCAACAGAAAATTATTTTTTCTGTAACCTTGATGATTTAGACTTACACTCCAAACTCAAGTGTCTACTACCTTTGTTTTTGTTTAATTCATGTATGCATGACTTATATCATATTTAATGCATCTACTCATGAACTCCAGCCTTACATCCTTCTTTCATCTATGTACCACAATGCCTTGGATATGATCTTTTTTTTTTTTTTTTTTTTTTTTTAACCAGAATAGATTTTGCAACCTAGACAAGTACTGCCCCTAACCTGTACAAGTTTGGTCTGAAGCTATACTGGATGGTATATGACTTCTTAATGTAGCATTGGGTAGAAATATATAATTCAGCAGGTTATAGATTAATATCCAAAGGAGGTAAAATTGATCCTATAAGAAGAAATTTAACAGACAGAAAAACAATTGATATATTTATGGACAAAGGAAGATTATTTTGGACCCACTTATAGGGACAGAGACTCAGCACTGCATATAAGATCAAATAGTTAAGATAATTTTATTTTCTTTTTTCTAATCTACTTTTCTTGCCATAAAAGCCATAGAAATTGTCATAGTAATTGAAATAAATTTTCTTATACAGTGAGCAAGAATTTCTGAGTCTTTCATTTCACTTATAATTGAGCTTTAACTGAGATCCAAGCATTGATTGTCATAGATATAACAGCAAATATGACTGGTTTCTATTTTATTTTTCTTTTATTGAAAATTTAATGAATTAGTAAAGGACACATATGAACAGGCACACAACAGTAACTTGGAGATATAATAAATAACATTAACATCAAGTTAATTTTAACAAGTTATATGCCAATTAAAATAAAGGGTGATATCAGAACATCATGGAACGGTGACTAAATTTAGTGTGGACAAGAATGTTTCCCTAAGTGATTGACAATTCAGCTATGACCTCCAGGATGTGGAAATGGAAGAAGTTTACAGGCAAATGGTATTGGAGGGCACAGTGTAAACAAAGACTGTGGTTACATCACAGGTCTGAAAGAAATCCAACATAAACTTTGTAGAAAGGTAGTGATGAGGGAGGGAAGTATCAGCCAGCTAAACTGGCCAGTTTTGAAAGGTTACAAGAAGTGGAGTGGTATAATGGCATATGTTCTTAGTAGAGCCACTTGGTCTTCTGCATCTGTATAAGGGTGGACTGGGTATGAAAGAATGCAACTTAGAAAGTTTCTGCAGTAATTTGTCCAACTGATAAGGGTGTTGTGTTCCAAAGTAGTGACAATGGAGATTCCAGAAAGTACATAGATGGTAATAAAAACTCAAGAAAATATTCTTAAATATTCAACCAAACAGTGATGGAAAGATTCTGATAAAACTTTCAGAGATGTGCTGAGATTTCTGGTTTGGGCAGTTTTTGTAATACAAGTAGCCTCACAAGTAACCATGGAGAGACACTGAGATTGCAGGTACTGGTGATTTAAGGTGCCTTAGTCTGCCTCCCTAGAGTGGGGTTTGCCCTGGAAGGAATGGGATAATTAGGATAAGAGTGTTGTGCATGGAATTGATAGCTCCTTTCCCCTGAGGACAGATGCCAGCTAGAGACAACGCACCTACTGTCTCAGATTTCTCCTTCTCCTCACTATAATTCTCAAGAAATATCTTTTCTTCTTCTGTCATCTCTTCATCTTTTTTCCTTCTATCCCTGTTCCTTTGGTAAACATTACTAACTCGTCACCATTAGCAGCATAATAAAGAGATAGAGCTTCCTTTGTTTTTATTTTATATTTATTTTTTGCATGTGTATAGTGTATGTGCATTGGTGCATGTATATTTACATGTGTGTGGATATACCTATCTCTATGTGTGGAGGCAAGAGGACAAGCTTTGATGTTATTTACAGGAACATTGTCCACCCTCTTCAGAAAAGTCCCTTATTGTCCATTATTGTGCTAGAGTTCATCCATTTGGCATGACTAAGGGACCAGTGAGCACAGAAGTCCTTGACCTCTGCTTCTCCAGAAAGCATGGGATCACAGATAGGGCCACTGTACTATGTATTTTACATGAATTCTTAGGATCAAACTCAGGTCCTCAAGAACCTTACCAGCTGAGTAATCCCATCATTCTCCCTTACATACTTTAAAACCCTTTCTATACAAAATTAAGCATTATAGACATTATAATAAGCAACTTAGACCATCAGACTGAAATATAAACATAAACAAGTTTAAGAAAAAGTGTTTATGTGCTAGGACGAAAACAAAGCCATTAACATGGGGAAAATTAAGTTAAGAAAACAAGCCAAGCCAAGTACAGTAATGTATTAGAAGTCCTGAATCCAGCCTTAGAAGACCATACTTCCACTGCTGTTTCTTGATCAGAGAGGTTATCTCACAGCTAAGCTTAACACATATTGGTTCTTTTTCATAGCACCTGACAAAGCAAATTTGTTCATTAGTGAAGTGAACAGTTTAGGATTGTTGTATTGATTTAATTGAGATTTTGAAAATTTATTTACTCCTTAAACACAAAGTCCTAACATCACTACGTTACTAAGGCACACACATGAAGAGACTTATTATTTTGCTCTTCACAGTTGTTTGTGAAGACTATTACTAAACCAGCAACTGCTTTTGGTGACTGAATTACTTCCCAATATCCAGCATCACTCACAATTTGGGTTTTAATTTGAGATCAACTACTAACACAACCTCATTACTTGAACATTCTCTGATGTTCCTGCCAATTTTTCCTTGCAGTCCCTACCTATGCCTTAGAGAAGACATGCATGTGGGATGATAGGGAGGAACACAAAAGCCATGAAAAGCAGAAAAAAGTAGGCAGAGATATAAACTTTCACACATGCTCAGGCATGCTTCAAGCATTATCCAATTTACTGTTTTCAAACCTGAATATCTGGAATAATGTACCCTGTACTGATAAAACCCGAGTATCAGAGAAATTACTTTCCAGTTCACACTGCTGCTGAGGACACATGCTAGGATTTTAAACCAATTCTGTCTGGTTGAAATAAACTGTTTCTTCTGACTCTGATAAGTATGGAAACATTATACACAGCAATTACACTTTCTAAAATGGTTTAATTGAAACGAATGTAGTAATTTATACATTAACATGAAAAGCCATGAGTATTTTCTTCCTCTTATTTAAATGGGTATGTGTTATAGTTCTAATGTGTCATGGTTCTAATGTGTCCTCCAGGTTATGCTGGAAACTTAATTCCAAATTCATAACATTGATGGTATTCGGAAGTGGGACTTTTGGGATGTAATTAGAGCTAGATCAAATCATGAAAGTGGGCCTCTTATGATGCCATGAAAGGTTTTATTTTTAAAAAGTTGGCAAAAAAAAAGTCCTTAGCTGAGTGTGGTGGCACATGCCTTTAATCCCAACACTCTGGAGGCCGAAGTAGGAGGATCGCTGAGAGTTCAAGGCCACCCTGAGACTACATAGTGAATTCCAGGTTAGCCTGAACCAGAGTGAGACCATACCTCGGGGGAAAAAAAAAAAAAAAAAAAAAAGTAAGGGTGACCTGAGCTTGCATGCTTTTGCTCCCTTGCTATGTGGTACTTCTGCAAACTCAGTTGCATGAGGAAGCCCCTCACCCCATGCTAGTAACTCTGCTCTTGGCTTTCTTATCCTCCAGAGCTGTTCAAAACCAATATCTCTTCTCAAGCACTTTATGATAGCAGCACACAACAAAGACTGTGGAATAGTATTAGGCTAAATTGGATCAAATAATGGAATTTAAATCTTATGTAATTTTCATTTATGTCAGAACTACTCATGATCCTGGACATGTTGACACAGAAATAGCTTACTAAGTTATTAACTTTAAAGATATTCTGTGATCTCCACTCACCTAGCATTTTATACATTTGTGAAAATACTTTTTTCTGTTCAAAAAGTATTTTTATTAACTAAATAATACCCTTAGATTGCAGGTGTCCCATTTCTCCACCTGCCAGGCATTCAAACATAAATGTAAATGTTTAAACATAAATTGCATACAGATATTTTGATTCATTCACACAACATACATTTATTGGAGCTTTATATGCCATGTAAAATAATATTATGAGGAATAACCATATACATTCAAATTGTATGTGTTTTATATAGTAGTGTTCATATGTGTTTATATTATTTTCTACAATATTCACACTATTAAATACCTAGACTCTTTCTGAAAGGGTACTAGCAAGAAATTCTGCCACAAGTATTTCTGTGGAAGTTTTCATTCACTTTTATTTGGTTCTCAATTTGAATCTCGTAAAAGAACATTGCAACCTACCTGTCTTTTTCAATTTCATTATGACCTCATCAATCACATTTTATTTTCATCATGACATTCCAGTGATTTTTCTAAAGCAAATTTTGATCATGTCTGCTCATCCTAAGAGTAATATTTGGGTGAGAGATAAAAATTCCCTGTTCCTTTGTCTACATCTTCCTATTCATCCTTAAACTATGAGCAGCCAATGCTTAATTACATTCCTCTAAGATCACAAGAGGCTTTTACAACAAACCAAAATGTATATGTTCGGGCTGGAGACATGGCTTAGCGGTTAAGGCGCCTGCCTCCTAAGCCTAAGAACGCTGGTTCCAATCTACAGCGGTTACAAACTCCAGGTCCCACGTTTAGCCAGATGCAAAATGACCACAAAGGGGTGCACGCATCTGGATTTCATTCACAGCTGAGAGACTGCTGGCATGCCCATCTCTGTCTGTCTTCCTCTCCCTCTCTCTGTCTCTCTCTGTGTCTCTCAAAAAACTGTATATATTCATTGATTTTTTTTTTTGATTTTACTTTGCCTACATAGTTCCCTTACTAGGCATTGTCTACTTTGGGAAATTTTTTTCTTAGCCTCACAGATTAAGTGCAAAACTGTTGTTATTTTAATAGATTCTGTTTTCCCCCAACTACCACCATAGGTTTCTTCTAACAGATTAAACTGTCCTTTGCTTCCAAAGCATGGCACACACCCTTCTGTGATAACACTTTTAACACTGTTAACAAAAAGATTTTAGTGCATGTCATTTCACCCCAGTAAACTGTGCACTCACTCATCTCTGTCTTATTCATCTCTGTAATTTTACAGCCTTACATACTGCTTGGTGCAGAGTAGATATACAGTAAACATTTGTTCAATTTCTAAAATAAATTTTGACCCACTGCATCTTTCTTTAGTCTCCTAAGTGTCTGTTGTCTTTCATTTTTCCTGTCTAGAACATGGATATGAAACAGTGACTCCTACAGTAAATAGGTCAATGTCCATTTATTTTCATACTCTTTTGCTGACTCCTATGGGTTTGCTTTTCTTGTTCTTCTTCTTTCTGATTTTGGAGGGGATTTGTGTTCCATTTCTTGGTCTGCTTGTATCTAATTGTGTGATTGCACATTCCATCAAAATGTTGTTTCTACCACCACTTTTGTGATTCTCTGATCATTGGCTTTATGTCTTTTCCACCAAACCGTTTTTCATGTTGATTTTTGTTGGTCCAATCTCTTAATTATTGTAGTCAGTCACTAGGACAAACACTTTATCATTTTATAAAACTGTTATTTGTAGAGAGCAGAAAGAGCCTGATTCATCTTTAATAATGACTAAACATATATTCACTGAGATTTTACTAAGGATTTGTACTGAATGAAACACCACAGAGACTGTAATCTGTTAGGATCTTCATGTTTTACTAAAGAGTTAGCATGTATCTATAAGACCCCAATCAGTAATATGATGTTATTGGTAAGACAATTTGTTGTGCATTTTCTGATGAGTTTAAGCAATGCCTCCATAAAGGTGTCTATTCCATCAATACAGTGAATACAAACCCCTGGGCAGATTTGTGGAAGGACCATGGTGCAGCAATACTAAACATTGCAGGTTGGAAGTAGAGATGAGAAAAATGTAATGGGAATAAATGTTAAAGGAGTAACTTCTTATGAACTTTTATGGTTGGTGTGTGTGTGTGTGTGTGTGTGTGTGTGTGTATCACTTATTGAGTTCCTGCTCCATAATTATCACATAAAATATATAGCATTTCATATTCTAATGCAGTCCTAGAATATTAAGTGAAAATGAGACAAAGAAATCAGAGAGAATTTTTGACTAAGATTCTTTAGTCATTGGCCCTCTTCAGGGAATCTGGAGTCATCTGTTCTAGGGTTTGTTCTCTGATGGTGAGTTGAGAAGTCTCACAACAAAGAGACTTGTTAAGAATCAAGATTGGATCTTGATCGAGGTGAGAGTCTTGCTGTGCAGTTAGACTTCTGGCAACAGTCTTAACTGTCTGATGCCAAAATATCTGCACCTGTAGCACCTGTCATGTGTTTAAAAAAAAAGGAAAAAAAAGACAGCACAAAGCATTATAATGACAGGAAGAATTGAAAAGTCTTAGTACTGAATTCTTGATTGCAAAATGGGTTATGTAATGAAATTGGCATTAGATAGTTTAGATATTTTTCAAAATCAGGTTATTGAGTCATTTTTTCTTTGTTTGATTTGTTTTGTGACTATAATTATACTGACTTTTCCCCGTCCCTCAAAATGTATGTCATTCTGTCACTTCTCCAATACATTTCCTTTTCTTCTCCTTTCCTTCCCACTATATCCTTTGGCCACTTGCTCAATGGCCTTGAGAAGGGGTCGTGATGCCCCTTAGATTGTATACTTTCTGAAGTGGTAAATGCAGAAACAGCTTCCTGTGAAGCAGGCCGTGCTCTAGATTCTGGGACCACCATGGGAGTATGTATATGGGGCTCTGCAATTTAAGTGAATCTTATAATTCCATCTTTTGGTACTCTGAGGTAGAGTCTTGCTCTAGTCCAGGCTGACTTGAAGTTCACTAGGAAGTCTCAGGCTGTCCTTGAACTCACAGTGATCCTCCTACCTGTTGTTCCTGAGTGCTGGGATTAAAGGCATGTGCTACTGCTCCTGGGTACTATTCCATTTTATTGCTGCCATTCTTCCCGTCTGCTCCACACTTAACACAACCTAATCACTATCACTCACCTGATCTCCACAATTGGGCAGAAATTTCTTTTTCCCAATTTGTAACATTATCTCTCACCTAATCCTTCCTTGTTTTCTTATGCTTGTTTGGAGGCTCAGTTGTTAAAACCATGAAGTTTGTATTCAGAGGACAAATTTTAACTTAATAACATATGACCTAGTAAGAGTAATGACACACTTACTAGTGTATGACCCACTAAAATTAATGAAACATACATTAACACACACACACACACATTCGTTTACTGAGCATGTTTATTCCTAAACCTTAGAACTAAGATGTGTGCATGCATCTATGCATTCAATGCACATGAGTGAGTGTTTTATATAAACCTTGCAGCAGTACAGTTGATGAACAGACTGATTTTGTTATTTCTCATAATAAGCTCATAAATATCACACTATCTCAATGCCTAGAGAGGAATTAGCTTAATGGCCGATGTCTAGAAACCATTCATTAAGGAGAAATATTTGTTCTATATTTATAACATAGTAAGATACTTTGAAATTGTTTGTTTGGTAAGGATTTCCTATCTTATAATATGTAGATTTAGGGGACACCTACACTTTACTTCTAGAATACCTTGTTCCTGCTATGCAGCCTACATCCTTGTGTCTCTCCTGTCAGACTCTCATCATGGCACAGAACAGGCCTCTCAAACCAACCACCATTAGCACTTACAAATGCTTAACATTTTATTGTGAGAGACTGTCCTGTGCATTATAATGTGCTTAGTAGCACCTTCCCAACAGGTTTCCTTTATATCTTTTTATTAACCTTTTTAATAATGACAAACATAATTGCCTGTAGATATTATTAGATATCCCCCTCTATTGTTGAAAATCATCTTTAGGTGAGACAAAACCACAGTGAACAGAACTGTGGCAGTCATAGATTAGACAATGAAATAAGGATCAGACAGGAAGAAAAAACAAGAGGGATAGAAGCAAGAGAATAAAATAAGTAAAAATGAAGGAGAAGAGATAATATAGGAAAGATGGATGGAACAAGAGTTACTCTAATGTCCATGCAGAGGCCATGACATACATTCTTGGCATGGTCTACTCTCTGTAACCTCTGTCACAGCCAAGTAAGATTGGAGTTCCCATTACTGGGCTTTTGGCATGAAGAAGATGCAGCACATGGATTGTAACTAAGTGAGTAACAAGTGAGGAAGGCCAGTGATTGTACTTGGGAGCTCAGATTCAAAAGGGCATGCTTTACTAGGGAGAGGTGAGAGAGGGAATGGAGGGCCAATGAAGGAAAGGACAGGGTTGAAAAAGGAGAAAGAGGAGAAGACAATAGGAAGGTGGAAAAATCAAGGTGGGAGATAAGAATGGAGTCAGGAAGAAACTAGCATAATTCTCAAGTTAATATAGGAGAGAAAATTTCCAACAGGACTGGTGGTTTATCAATTACATTCTCATCACTATGCACAAATGCCTGATTAGACACAACCTAAGAAAGAAAGGGGTTTATATTGACTGACTGACTTGGGTACAAACTTTAAACCTTAGGAGGAAAGGAAGGCAACAGAAGCATAAAACACAGGTGGTCACATTGCTACCAGAGTAAGGAAGCAAGAGACAAATAGGAAGTGGGCCAGGCTGTGCAACATTAATATTTGTCCCCAGTTATCTACTTCCTACAGTAAGGCTTAATCTCCTTCCCAAATAGCACCACCACCTAGGGACCAAATGCACAGATACATGACCCACATGTACAAATACATTTTGCATTCAAACCATAACATATAGAGACCTCAATGGCAAATGGCTGTGAATATTCGGTATCTGAAGGCAGAACATTGAATCAATTTTATACTTTGACTAGTAAGTCCTTGGCTTGTGTATTTTCCCTGTTTTTCAAAATACACACACACACACACACACACACACACACACACACCTCATTATGATTAAGATAGATCCCATGGGACAAAGAAAATATGTCTCTTTGGATCCCACCATGACATCTACCTTTGAGATGTACATTATGGGTACATAAGACCTTAGTGTCCAGTGCTTACATCCCAATGAATTTCCCCAGCTTTACCCTGAAAATATAATATCTGTGTTGGTATATTATATACCCAATGTCATGGAACTTGAACATGTTTGCAAGAGTCCCCAGAACCCTGCTCTCTCACTTTAGATGAGTAGCAGGTAGTGGAGGAAAAGATAGGGCTATTGACTTGGGCCTGTAGTTTAGAGATTTGGAACAAGATCTCTCAATATCACATTCAGCTGAGAATTCAAAGCTATACAACAGTTCTGTGTTCAAACCTTAGTTTTCTGGATAGAAGAGAGACTATGGCTAGCCATGTCACTGATGGATTTACTACTTTTAAAGTATTTAGAAACCAATAGTTTATATCAGGATTAGCGAGAGATTTGACAGATATTAAAGAAGAGAGAGACTTACACATGTAGCCAGTGATGTTATAGTATTTTCCCCCCTCAGGAAACTCTAAAATAAATGAATGTCCAGGTCCAGTCAGAAGATTTTCCTTGTTTTTAATGGTTAGATCTTCTGTTCATCCTAGAAAAATTGAGGATAATGGACAAAGATGATTGGTTAGGAAAAGAAAAAAAATGCTAGCTTGAGGATGAGAAATAGGAAATTTGTTATTTTGCCAAGCTACTTGTTTCTTTGAGTTTTAGTTTCCTGTTGTCAGAAATGAATACATTGACATCTGCCTCAATGTCATCATGGAACTCAGAAATCCCTCCAGAGAGGAGCATCACAGGACAGGCTGCCTTGTGGGCATTCAAGAACGGTCAGCTGTGGTCTTTGGTCTTCATGTTCTTTGCAGTCAACTCCCATAGCAGGTTATTTTCTCTTCAGACAGAATAGGATTTATACATCAGAAAATACATCAACTAATTAAAAATAAAGAAAAACAGATGATGTCAGAAATAAAGATAGTTTGCTGTATAATTTTGACATTATACCCCTTACAAGGTGTCTAACCTGTTTGGGCTGCTATAAAAATGCATTGCACTGTGTACTTCATAAGAAATATATATTTTCTCACTTTTCTGAAGGAGGGAAAGTATAATATTAAGGTGCCAACATATCTGTTGTTGGGTTCATTACCTGGAAGCCAATTATTAGGACATGTTTGCTTGTTTGCAGATGGCCAACTTCCCTCTATATCCTTACATAGTGGAAGCCAGAGAAAGCCAGCTCTCTCTCACCTTACTATTAGATCACTAATACCATTCGAGGGAGCTCATCCTTCATGATTTAATTACCTCCCTAAAGCCCCAGATTCTAATACTTTCCAAATGAATAAGACATGAGTTTAAACTATGCAGATAGCGTAGCAGGGAAGAACTTTTTTTTTTTTTTTTTTTTTTCCAGGACTGCTTACTTTAAGGCTTAGGCTTTATCCATACAACTATAATGTGCCACAATAATAGCCACCTTTTATGCTTTTGCAACACTCTTCAATTGAAAACATTGCCTAAATGGTAAAGCAGCGTAATGATTGAGATAATCTATGTGCAGTGGCAAAATACACTTATGGGAACAGGATTTCAACTCAAGTCTTTCCTGGGTACTGTCACTATCAGACAGGGATCACGAGGCTGAACTTTTACTTTACTCCAAAAATAATGCTGTGTAATTATATATCACTTTTTATTTCATATGTTTGTTCCCTTTGCATTAAAACATCGAAGAATATATTGGTCTTCCCCATCCCTGACAGATGGAGAGCAAGCAAGGTAAGATGGATACCTTGAGAGCTTGCATTAATAAAGGCACAATTATACTAGGCATGAAGAAGACACATGCAGAGCAGATTTCTGTATTTAAATGAATTGTTTTGTGATGCAAATTAGCACACTCTGCACTAATGAAGTGAATTCTTTAACTGCTTGAGTCATTTCTGGTTATCATTAAGCCATAGAAACCCCATGAAAAGAATTTACAAGGGAAGATGCTGAATAAAACAAGGTGATGAAAAAAAAAAAGGAAAGCATTACAAGTTTGCCAAATTGATGCGATTCCACTATTGAAAAGAAAACTTGTTGTTAGCTTTTCACAGTCATATTGTAAGATGGAAATAAAGGAAATGGACTTGGCCTGTGGAAAAAAAAAAATTCCTAACAAGTAAAACTCTGAAAGATGCTGAAGACAATTATTAATGAAATGGTTTTAAAACTGTATTTATTCTCACAGTAAAGATTCAACGAATGTCACTGATGTTGGGGCACACATTTTACATATAAGTAGAGACCATGGGAATAGTGTCTTGAAGAAGGACAAAGAAACTAATGGTCTTTAATTTTGACAATCACATTTTAAAATCAACTTACTTATGAAATAAAAGTGAGTCCATGCAAAAAGATCAATGTACGCCTACCTGGTAGTTAAGGATTCACCTTGTGGGAAGCTCTTCATTTGAACATTCATCATGTGATGCACAAAGACACAGGACTGTGATAAGATGGGTAGGAACAAGAGAGGTTTGAGTTGCCTGATCTGAGAAAAAAAGGGGAGCAGCAGGAGACGAAACTAGAGACAGAAGTTCTGATTTGAGTGGACCATGGTCATCCGATTACAGGAGTTTTACTTTCTTCTGGAAAGAAGAGGAGATCACCAATATATTCAGGAAGGTGTAAATAAAATTTATCTTTTTTCAGAAAGATCAGCCTGAGAGGGGTTGTGACTTGAAGAATGGGTCAGAAATCGTCATGACTTTAGTGAAAGATGATGTATCCACTGCAAGAGCTATCAGTAGAACTGGAAAAGATGTAGCTGTAACCATGTTTGGAACCTAAGACTAGCTGGTATTTTGACAATACAGGAAAAATGTGTATGTTCAGTCTCTGCGAAACTACCTCCAGACATGAAACTCTTCAGGAGACTGAGGTAGGAGGATCACTTAACTCCTTGAAGGTGAGACCAGCTTAAGCAACATAGTGAACCTTACCTCAAAATAAAATAATTATACATTAATTAATTAATACCCTCATAACACCAGATTTTGGCACCTCATTGTGAAGAGTGCCATAGAGGCACATAATCACCTCGACCTTGTTATATCCTAACTGGATTGTCAGCCATATATAGAAACTGAACTAAAATATATATGTTTAGAAGAGAAAAGCAAAGCATTAGATATATTCATTTTATATACACATGTGTACCCTTATAAGAAAGTGAAGATTTGAAGATGAAATTACATTATGCAAAGAAATTAATTGTAAGATAAGGATTATAAATAAGATAAATGGGATATGAAGCTAGCCAGAGGATGAGGGTGACTAGAGTGAGTTATTTGGTTACTTCCATTAAACACTGATCCCAGTCTCAGGCAATAAGTACATTTATCTTGTCATAGTATAGATGAGGAAACTTTTACAATTGAATCTCTGTGGCCTGTTACATTTATAAAAACTCTGATCAAATCACTTCTACAAAGATAGATTCTCATGTGTTTCCTACTCAAAATAATATACCAAGTCAGCATATTTCAGGCTGGTATGTCTTTAACTTCTCAAGAGATTAGAAGTCCTAACTAGTGAAAATCTAAATAGAATTAAAAGAGAGAGAGAGAGAAGGCTTTTCTTGCATCCATTAAGAAAGGTGAGAACATAGCACAAATTATTGCTCTCAATGTCAGAGAGACAGTGAGATAGTAGCAAGCTTATAGAACAGACTCAGGTAGAAACTGCTGTGGGAGCCAATCAGTGGATAAAAAAAACTTGACCTGTAGTTGGCAAAATACTGGAGGCTCCGTGTTGATAAATCTGATGGTTAAAACCAGCAGGGGCATCCAAAAATATGCATACCTCTATACATATACATACACATACATATACATCCTGGAGAATCGAACTGGGATCCTTTGGCTTCACAGGCAAATGCCTTAACCACTAAGCCATTTCTCAAACCCTCTCAATATAATTTTTAATCACAGATATTTTGTTATTTGAACACAAGGAGAGGAAGCAAAAAATGTTTTGAATTGAAGTTTTTAAATGATACAAAGGTCTCTTTGTACCCTCAGAAAAAATTAGTTTACCAAAACCTAAAATTATTAGTCTAACAGACCTAGAGAAATAAAGTACCCAACTCCAGCTGGCTTAGCCTCTGCCATGGTGGAAGAAGAATGCTCAACTCGTAATTTAACCTTCAGATAAGGGAAGGAAAATAACCAGGTCTAGCCCAATCAACTCACCCTGTTACACTGAGGTGGAAAAACTGAAAAATACCTTTCACAAAAAGACTAAGCACTGGTCTTGAGAGATTGCTTAGTGGTTAAGGCACTTGCCGTGAAGCCTAAGGACCTAGATTTGATACCCCAGTACTTACATAAGCCAGATGCACAAGGTGACACATGTATTTGTTTGCCCTGGCTAGAGGCTCTGGTGTGCCCATTCTCTCTCACTGTCTGATGCTTCTTTCTCTCCCTCTAAAATAAATAAATTATAAAATATTTACCAAAAAATACTAAACATTAATTATAGGACTATAAAATAACTGTACTAAGGGCTGAGTAGATGGCTCAATGGGTAAAAGAGCTTGCCACTCAAACTGGAGTGCCTGAGATTGCCGGTGTTTGATTCCCAACATTGAGTACAAAGCTGGTCATAGCCATGCATTCCTATAACCTGACCCACACTGAGATGGCTCGTTCACTAAAAGAGGTTCCAGAGTGAAAGAGAGAAACTTTGTCTCAGTGTCTCAATGTCTCATTATGGAGAGGTGACAGAGGAGGACACTTCATGTTCTCCTCAGGCTTCCATGTGCATTTGCACATACATGTACATGTACCTCACACATTATACCACATAGCACACATACTCTTCAAACATGCACCAAAAAAAAAAAAAAATACATCTGGTGCTCCCTTATTCCTTATATTTCACCACCTCATTATGAAAGATCCATTACAAAAGTAATGTTTTGTTGAGTTCAGTTTGTGAATATTTTATTGGGGGATTTCTATCCTACTGATATATTGGTCTTTAGTTTTATTTTTTTTGACTTTCATTTTTTTCTGGTGTAGGTATCAAGGTGATGCTGGTTTCATAAGGTATGTTTTCAGAATTGAGAAAGCAGACTCGGTACGGATTCTTCTTGGCATGTTTGGGAGACTTCATCTGTTGTGATCTGATCCTCAGCAAATTTATTAGAAGGTTTTTCCTTTAAATTATTGGAGAGAGACATAGAGAGAGAAAGAAACAGAGAGGAAGAGGCAGAGAGAAAGGGTGCACCAGCAGCCTCTCATCTGATGTGAATGAACTCCTGACATATGTGCCCTCTTGCAGGTAAGTGTGGCATTACACCCTTGTGTCATTTTTTTGTGTATGGCTAAATGTGGGACCTGGAGATCCAACAGGCATTCTTAGGCTTGGCAGGCAGGTGCATTTACCACTAAGCCATCTCTCCAGGTCTAAAAGATTTTTAAAAATATTTTATTTTCTATTCTACCTTTATTTTACTGTGTAGGCTTTCCAATTTTTATGCCTTCAGTGTTGGTAGGCTGTATTTTATAATGCATTTTCTCTAGATTAGTCATCTTATTGGTACATCATCATTCACAATTGTCCCCTATCATTCAGTTATTTCTGAAATGCCTGTTGTAATTTCCCCCTTTTATTATTAAAATTACAATAATAATAACTGAACATCAGTGGTTTTAATGCATCAGTTGAAAGACCAAGGTCGTCAGTCAATCAAAGAAAAAGGGATGTAAAGTATATGTTGCTGTCAATAAACTCACTCTGAGTACAAAGACACAGTAAATGAAAAATCATTGAATGTAATAATATGCTATGCTAACATTAATCAAAATAAAGCATGAATAGCTATTTTTTTCAGAAAGAAATAAGAACAAGTGTAGTTATTATTAATATATAGAGGAGTTACTATTAAAAAGAGGCCAATTCTCTACGACGACAAGATAGCCATTAATAGATATTCACCTAATTTCAGGGTATCTAAGTGCTTAAAGCAAAACTATGTTGAAGAACTATAAGAAAATCAATGAATTCACACTATACTTGCAAGATCCCATCATTGTGACAGACAGACACAGGTGGCACAAAGAAAGTAAGACATGGTGGGACTCAACATGATCATTAATCAATAATAAACACTCTTAGAACACTTCACTGTACAGCACGGGGATGCACATTCTTAAAGAAGCTCACATAGAATACTCACCAAGGTAGTTAAAATGTGTGCCATGACATTAATTGTATTTAAAGTAATATAAATTATACAATGTCTGTTCTCAGACTCCAGTGGATTTAACTAGAATTAATTAAAAGATAATTGGAAAATCTTAAAATATGTGGATATTTAAAACAATTCTGCTTTAAGTAACATATGTGCAAAAGATCTCTGAAGTGAGCTTGTAAATTGTTTACATTTAATTCAAATTATTTAAATTAAAATGAATTATTAGTAAAAAAAAGTTACAACTTTAAATGAAAGTATTAGAAGAGAGAAAAAATATAAAATCAGTCTAATTTTCCATCCTTGTGAAGTTATAATACAAGAGGAAATTGGGCTGGAGAGATGGCTTAGTGGTTAAGGTGCCTGCCTGCCAAGCCTAAGAATGCCAGGTGCCAATCTCCAGGTCCCATGTTTAACCAGACACAAAACATGACGCAAGGCTTCAATGCCTCACTTGCCCACAAGGGGGCTCATGCATCTGGAGTATGTTCACAGCAGCTGAGAGGCTGCTGGCGCGCCAATTCTCTCTCTCTACATTTCTCTATAGCTCTCTCTCTCAATAAAAAAGAGGAAATTAAATGCAAAGCAAATAAATGACAAAAATAATAAAAATTAGAATATAAATAAATTATATTGAATATCGAAGTCAACAGAGAAAAACAATGATTACAATTATTAGTTTGTTGAAACAATTAATAATATAAACAAATATCTGGGTAGAATAAATAGGAAAAAAGACTACCCATAATGTCAGAAATAAAATATGAAACATTACTAAAGTAAAAAAAAAAAAAAAAAAAAAAACTATAGGGGCTGGAGAGATGGCTTAGTGGTTAAGGCACCTGCCTCCTAAGCCTAAGAACACTGGTTCCAATCTCCAGCGGTTCCAATCTCCAGGTCCCACGTTTAACCAGATGCAGTGATGCAAGGGTGCAATGCTGCACTTGACCACAAGGGGGAAAACACATCTGGAGTTCTTTGGCAGCAGTTGAGAGGCTGCTGACACGCCCATCTCTGTCTTCCTCTCCCTCTCTCTCTCTCTCTGTCTCTCTCCAAAATAATAATAATAATTATTATTATAGGATGATTAAAAAAAAACTTTGAGCTGGGCGTGGTGGCGCACGCCTTTAATCCCAGCACTCGGGAGGCAGAGGTAGGAGGATTGCCATGAGTTCGAGGCCACCCTGAGACTACATAGTGAATTCCAGGTCAGCCTGGGCTAGAGTGAGACCCTACCTCGCAAAACCAAAAAAAAAAAAAAAAAACTTTATCCCCAGGAATTGATAAACTAAACAGATATTCCTTAAAAGACACCACCACATGTACATAAAATGAGAGAAACTTAATAATTCATATACACTAGCAAAATTGAATAATTAAAACATTCATAAAACTGGCATCTATTTACATTAGCATCTAAAACTGAAGTGTTTAGGAATAAATCTAATAAAATAAGTACATAATATATAAAGAAAACAAAACTTTTGTCAAAGAACTAAATTAATGGGAAGTTATTCCATGTTCATATATAGGAAGTTTTAATACTGTCAACATGTCAGTTTATCCAGTTCTTCAGGACTTCGTGTTAATAAATGAAAAATGGATCAGTACAGGAGAAAACAATGTCATGTGTCCATAATAGGCATAGACATAGAACAAAATGCACACATATCACATATATGCATATATAATTTCATTCACATATATTTCATTGTATATATATATATATATATATATATATATATATATTCTTATTGCCTATATATTGTCCACATATATATATATCCATATCTATCATATATAGATATATATGTATATATGTATATATATGTGTGTATGTATGTATATATATATATATATATATATATATATATATATATATATACACATATATACATAAAATGCAGAGAGATGAAGAAAGACCAAGAGCCAGAAATACATATACACATGAATGGACATGAACAAAACTGTCTTCTGAGAAAATAGCAAAGCCAACTGAACAGAATCAAATTGTCTTTTCAATGTAGACTGCAGAAACAATTGTACATGTACATGTCATATGTAGTACTATATATATATATATGTATATGCACTATACATTTTAAAAAAGTTACTTCAAAATGGATCATAGAACGTAATGTAAAAATCAAAAATATAAAAGTCTTAGAAGATAAGAGAACTAAGATTACTGTGTATTGCAATGATAATATATTTACTTATTTATTATTAATTAATTTGAGATAAGGTCTCACTCTTAAACACGGTGGCCTGATACTCACTTTGTATATTAATGTAAACTATGGACTGTGGGTCCTAATATGTCAATATACGTTCATTAATTGTAGCAAGTTTACCACTCTCTAGGGGAAATATATTCAATGAAATAGTGCAAATACAGGCTTATAAAGTTAATCGTAAACTCACTCTTGATTTTGCTGATCTTCTAAAACTATTCCAGAAAGTTAGCCTCCAAATTTAAAGTACATATATTTTAGAAATAATTTAAAAAGTGTTTTTCAATATCATAAGGAAACCATTTATTACAGATGGACTTTGAGATGTGTAAGCTGTCTAGGCCTATACCACCCCTAATATTTCTGTTCCTGATTTCTACTATTACCTTTATTAGATATTTCCAGAAATAAAATATAAGTAATAGAAGAGTGTGGGTGGATAGGAAGATAGATGAGTGAATGGATAGATGGAAGCATGCATACATACATACATATACATACATAGCTAGATGTTAAAGAACTGGTGCTCATGATTATGGAAGTTAATAACCTTGAGATTGTGTAACAAACTAACATTCTAGAGATTCAGGTAAACATTGTTGGGACAGTCTTGAGTCTGAAAGCAGGAATCTCAGGTAGATACTCTGTGCTTCAATCTGGAGGCAGAAATCCTTCCTTGGGACTAATTAGATAAAGCACTCCCACATTATTGAGAGTAATTGGATTACTTAAATTCAACTAATTTTTAAACTAACTGTAAATGTTAATAACATATTTAAAAATTCTTGTGCAGCACCATATGTACATATTTTTGAAAGGCAGTGATGACCCCTGTGGTAGTTTGAATATATGGCCCCCAATATATTCAGTGTTTTATTAGTTTATAGTTTGCATCAGCAACCACCTTGCTAGAGGCTATGTCACTGGGGGCCAGTCTTAAGGTGTGGTGATGGTTTGAGATTCCATTGTAAAGATATGCAAAGTGTGCCTAATAGGAGTTCCTGAAGTGTGCTGTGGCTTTTGGCTGTAGTTTTGCTCTGTGTGCTGTGTGCCTGGTTGGTTTTTCTCTTCTCTTGCTTGGATCCGTGAGAGCAGGCTGCTTCTCCTGCCATTATGGAACTTCCCCTGGGTCTGTAAGCTTCAATAAATAATATCCCTTCCTCCATAACTGTGCCTGGTCTGGAAGTTCATCTCAGTGAACCTAGAGCTGTCTGCTACACTCCCCCATACCAGCAATGTGGGTTCTATGTGTTTTTCATTAAACAACTAATTATAATAATCTATCCAAGTTTACAAACAAAGTTAACTATCATAATATCTTTGTCATTACAACTTTGTTTTAATGTTACAATATTTTCTGTGGCCTTAAGTACAAGTTCATTACTACAAAATCATTTAGATTATATTTCATAGTCACTTTTTTGTTACAGTTAATAAGCCAGGTGGTTTTATAGGTCTTATCCTTTTATTCAGAGTGAGTGCAGCTGTTTACTCATGTCATCAAGTTTCTTTCTAAATTGTACTATTCTTCCAAGACTCCCTTAGGTTCTCAGTTACTCCCTATGTTAAAAAGAAGAAAAAATGGCTGGGCATGGTTGTTGCATGCCTTTAATTCCACCACTTTGGAGACAGAAGTAGGAGGATTGCCATGAGTTTGAGGCCACCCTGAGACTACAGAGTGAATTCTAGGTCACCCTGTACTAGAGCCAGACATTACCTTGGGTGGGGAGGAAAAAGTTAAGGATTTATTTCTTCTTAAGTTTATTAGGGCTCACTCAATTTTTAGAGTTTTCTGGTTTTTAAAAACTATTTATTTGCAAAGAGAGAGAAAGAGAGGAGAAAGAGAGAGAAAGAGAGGGAGAAAGAGAGAGAAAGAATGGGTGCAGCAAGCCTCTAGTTGCTGTAAATTGACTCCACATGCATGCTCCACTTTATGCATCTGAATTTATACGGGTATTAGGGAATCAAACTTGGGTTGTTAGGCTTTGTAGGCAAACACCTTACTACTGAGCCATCTCTCCAACCCTGGAGCTCACTAATGTTTACCTTGCATGTATGCATATTTCAAGATGGTTTAATCCAAATTTATTTAATTTGATGTTATTGCACATTATACTAGGCTTTAGACAGGCACTGCAAACCTTCTGCAGTGGCACTAAGGAGCTCACCCTCTGCTGATGAGAAAGAAGCGTGCACTACCATTCAGTACATGTCATCAAAAACAAACGCCTGTGAATGGTAGAAAGGTTTTCTGATATGCAGGAAGTTTACTTTGCTTTAAAGAGACTGGTAATCTGTCTATTCTGTAGAAGAAAGAAAAGTGAAATGCGTGTTACTTGCTTCACTTCCCAACCAGAAGTCTCTGATTCCTTTCCAAGAGTCTAATTACCGAGAACTGTCATTTGTGACGTGCTGAGGATGGTACCCAGAACTCCACTCTCACTATGCAAATGCTCTATCCCTTAGCTACTTCCTCGTCTGCAAGTGGGGAGAACTTAGCTCTATCCGTCCAAAGGATTCACCTGTTTCAGAAATTTTGCTGCATATGCACAGGAGGACAGTGAAGAAAGAAAACGCTTAATTCAGTGACACAAGCAGCTATTTTATAGGAAAGTGTTTTGAATGTATGGTTACATTTAGCACAGGGATATTAATACTGGGGAGCTACAGGTTTATGGTGCATCTAGATGTGGCTTGAATATCAATCTGTACTTATGAATAATTTATAATAGAGAGTGCAGAATTATGATAACTGTCATGTTGACTACTCTTCAAAAGTTCTTAGAAATTATGGGGCCTGAAAAATATCAAAATTTCTCTTTATTCCAAATCTTTCCATCTCATTACAAAGATATAAATTGTTCCTGAATTTGAGAGCTCATTTTCTTGTGCTTAAATAATAAATTCCTGATGACAATAGTAAGATGTGTCATAATGAAAAGTTAAAACACAGCTATCTCTGACCACCCTTCATAATGCCATAACACACTCACACCTGCTCACCATTGTTCCACACAAAAAACCATCAATTACAACTGGAACCTCAAAACTCCAGTAGCTAAATGAACTTCTCCCATTCTGACAGATGATTTAACATTTATCCTTGTAAGAGCCATGTAAAGGCTTGTGATATTCTTTGGAAAAGAAAATATATTAAGAAACTATGGCATATTTATAAATATGTCCTTATAAGAAAATGCTTTGCTCCCATAGCTTTATGGAATTCTGAAGCAGGAGGGAAATTCAGCTAACGTCATGATTTTTTTTATAAAGAAATGCAAAGTCAAATAAGCCCATGGTTTTGGAAGAATTGTTAGAGTAAAATTTGATGGCATGTCAGGTACTGTCATGTTGTCTTTCAGTCTTATTGTCTGGTCTTATTGACTCTTTCTTGTCATGTGACTTTTCTTGGCAGCCACTTTTAGCAATCTTTGGTGGCAGGTGGTGCTGCCATTCATGGGTCTGTCAAACATAAAGTGTGTTTGTTCTGTCACTGTGCTTTTGGCTACTGTAACATTTATATATACTGTATTACTACTTATAGCAATAAAGATATTATAGAGAATATATACTTACATAGCTGACTCACTATAGAAGTCATAGTTCAATTCAGGAAAAAATATAGATATTTTAAGCAGAAAAATATTTAATGCCAACAAAACCACTATCCACCAAGTTACTGTGTTGGAAGCAGCAGCAGAAACCGGGGTATCAGCACTGGGCCAGTGAGAATAAGAGTAATGCCTAGGAGTGTGATTGTGAGGCCCAGATAGTACAGAAGCCCCTGCAGACTAGTTTCATGGTTAATCATATATGCCAGTTGGTAGATGAATGACAGGGCTCACGAATGGCTGCCACTATCTCCAACTTTCAAAATGCGCATATCTGGTGAGCTCACATGTGACCTTGATGATTTGTGGCAATGTGAATTTCCATTGGCATCAGGCCTTCTGTAGCAGACAGCTTCAGGTTCGCTGAGATGAACTTCCAGACCAGGCACAGTTATGGAAGAAGGGATATTTATTAAAGCTTATAGATCCAAGGGAAGTTCCATAATGGCAGAAGAAGCTGGCCTGCTTTTTCAAGACCAAACACAGACAGCAAAGCTACAAGCCAAAAGCCACACAGCACAGCACACTTCAGGAACCCCAGCTAGGCACACTTTGCATATCTTTAGATTGAAATCCTAAACCCACCACCTTAAGATCCGCCCAGAGATACTGCCTCCAGCCAGGTGGCTGCAGATGGGAGACATCTATTCAAACTACCACACCTTCCAAATCTCACACATGTGTTACCAAATAGTCAGTTCTAGTTAAAATCTGCACAGGAGACCAGACTGCAGAGGAGTCTGGAAGATGTAGTTAGCTTTGCAACTCCAAACTGAGGAAGGATGGAAAAGTATCTATCAAACTGCCACTTCCGTATTCAACTAAGAACTCAAGGAATGCCTTCTACTTATTAGAATATTGTCAAATATGTCTACATACTTCACAGGATAGTAATCACTTCATTCATTACCCTCAACTGTGAACTGAATTTATTACTACTTTCTCTATTTCTATAGTCATCCCAGGCATCCCATGAGAATGGGCTTGAAAATACCTTTTTTTTTTTTTTTTTTTTTTGGTAGGGTGTCACTGGGCTACAGTAGTCTCAGGCTGGCCTCGAACTTACCGTGATATTCTTCCTACCTCTGCCTCCCAAGTGCTGGGATTAAAGGCATGCCCCACCATGCCTGTCACAATATTCTTTTTGTGAATTTATAGTTAGTAGCCTCATCCTTTTCCATTGATTCTGGAACCTGTTCTATGATTTCTTCTTTTTTCCTCTATTTTACTTTGTCAATGTCCTCAAGCTCTTTGCTGCAAAATTTAGCTCAATTTTGACAACTCAGATCCATATTGTCCTCCCTAAGGTTTTGAGTATCAGAGCGTGCTAATGTCTGAAAACCCTTTGATATAATTTGTTTTAGAAACCTTTAATGGAATCTTATCAACCCTTTGGTTTTACAATCAAAGGGCTATATCCATGGAGTGAATGACTGATGTCACCCTATGGAAACTTTTGGGCTGCCGAGCAGGGAGCTAGGAGTACTCTTTCTGACCTAACTGACTCTAAGTGTATGGAAGATGGCCAGTCTCCAGGTCATCAGTGAATTTTGAAGATTCAACATGTTCCAAATTGTGCCACAAATGATAATAAAGATTTATTTGTGTTCAAGGAGGCTTGATCATTTCATGTCATAGTCATGAAAGTTCAATGAAAATTTAGATAGAGTGTTGGTATATGTCAGCTGAAAGCTCAAAATTTATAGTACTTTTTTTGGTTTCTTGGGGTAGGATTTCACTCTTGTCCAGGCTGACCTGGAATTCCCTATGTAGTCTCACGACAGTCCTCCTACCTCTGCCTCCCAAGTGCTGGGATTAAAGCATGTTCCACCACGCCCAGTTTGTTGATGATACTAATAGACAATGCCAAAGTTTTGAAGTATATCATTCAGGACATTGCCAACGTCACATTAACCAAAAATTGTGGCTTTTTTTTTTTTTTTTTTTTTTTTTTTTGGTTTTTCGAGGTAGGGTTTCACTCTGGTCCAGGCTGACCTGGAATTAACTATGTAGTCTCAGGGTAGCCTCGAACTCTCAGCAATCCTCCTACCTCTGCCTCCTGAGTGCTGGGATTAAAGGCATGTGCCACCATGCCCAGCTTGTTGTGGCTTTTAAATATGATGTCACCTTGTCACTCTTTTTGTTCTAAGGTTGTCTATCCCCTACATTAGAGCAGACTTCTACATGCATTCACCATGACAATATACTGGAATCAAGACCAAGTGACAGAAAGCTTCTGACTGCCCTGAAAAATTCTTTAGAGTTCAAGCAGCATTACCTAGGGCTACCCTAGGGGACCGTCCATCAATTAACACTACTGTTGGCAGACATTCATCCCTGCTACAATACCCACTTGTAAAGAAATCTGCGTCCATATAGTTGGATGTTACTACTCTCTAAAGAAACAAATGACAAGGAAACATTCATGTGAAAACATGCCAAGGATTATTTTCTTCTGCATTAAAGAAAATTTAAGTTTATGGAAGTTTTTAAAATATGTATCATTATTATTATTATTAACAAGAGGTTTCATATGAATACATCATATGTTAGTACCCATGTCCCTCCCTGCCTGCCTTCCATTGGGGATGCTCCTCAGTAGGGTTGCAGGTTGCATGGAGGGAGAAGTAGTCATTTATTTTGGGGGGTAAAGAATGCCTCTGGGCATGATGTCTCAACCTGTTGCTCTTACAATCTGTCCTCTCCTCTTCTGCAAAATTTCCTGAGCCATGGTGGGTGAGTTTTAAGTCTGCTTCAAAGATTTGCTCTTAGCAGACTCTGAATTTCTGCTTTGGTAGGTGTTGAGTATCCTCAGGGTCTGTCTCCTACATCCTGGCACTGATTATCTGGAACAGAATGTAAACAGAAGTCTTACATGTCTCCCCATTCCTCTGTGGATTCACCTGTGTCTTGGCTGAAGTGTGAGGGATAGTTTATATCCGCTGGTTTTGCTACCTTCTGAAAAAGAAGAACAGATTCTCTAATGGAGACTGGAGTCAACATAGTTTAAATGGGATAAGCATTATTGATTTAGGGAGAGTTTGATGTATGTAACCCTTTTTAAGCCAAAGACTAATGAGAGCTTGACAATGGAGGGCATAATCTTTGTCTCCGTAGGTTTCAGATATGGTTCCCAATTCCACGTATCAGTTCCTTTACGCGGAGTGGATCTCTTAGCCAATCAGAAAGCTATCGGTTACCCATTGAGGCTGCGTGCCATTATTGCACTTGAGTGTATATCCTGTCAAGGTGTTTGCTTCTGAATATCTTAGACCTCTGGTTGCTCAGACTGTTGTTGGCCATATTCCCCCTGTAGCTCTTGTAGTGTGTCCAGCACTAGATAGGCTGTCTAGAAACTGGCTTTCTTTTGAATTCCAGCCAGGTCTCTCTGTGCTCTGTGTCAGCAACACATGGTGTCTTCAGCAATAGGGTCTTAGCTTTTGCCTCAAGCATATAATCAAATGCTTTGACAAAAAGCTGTCTCGATTTGGGACCTTGTATGTATCAACAGCTCAATGTGGGTAGCAGGCAATCTCTAGTACTAGGAGTTATAGGTCAGAGACAGAAAAATAAAACTATTTTAAACCTAGGCTTTATCCCACCCTCACCAGACCCCTTCTTTTCAGGTGCTCCCCCTTATTCCTTTTGTGGATTATATTTTTTAGGCTATCTCCAAGGAGAAAGGTTTCTATGATATCAGCTCATTTTGGGTTTACTTGTGTGTTTGTTTTGGCCCCTCCCCTTTATCCTCCCCTCCCCCCAAACACTTCCATCCCTATTGTCTGGGCCTTGAGTTCCCTATCCAGTATGACAGCAACTCGAGCAGGTCCACGTTAGGAACAGCAGAAAATGACACCAACTGGTGTTTGTCTGTGATTGTGTGAGTTCTTTGAGTATGATCTCTTCCAAGTCTGTCCATTTTTCTATAGATTTCGTTGTATCATTTGTTCTTATTGCTGAGTAGATACCATTGTGTAAATGTACCACAACTTTGTTATCCATTCATTCAGTGATGGGCATCTGGGTTGATTGCAGTTCTTAGCTATAATGAATTGAGCAGCTATAAACATGGTTGAGCAAATGTCTCTGTAATAATGCATGGAGCATTTAGGATAAATGCCCAGTAAGGGAATAACTGAGTCTGTTTGTATCTCAATGTTCATCCTTTCCAGGAAACTTCAAATTGATTTCCATAGTGATTGTACATTCACACCAGCAGTGATAAGGGTTCCCTTTTCCCAACATCTTTGCCAACATTTCTCACTGTTAGATTTTTTTAATGGTTGTCATCCTTACTGAGGTAAGGCAGAATCTCATGGTTTAAATTTGCATTTCCCTAATGGTTAGGGATGTTGAACATTTTTTCAAGTGTGTGCTAGCTATATGTAAATATTCTGCTGAGAAGTCCCTGTTCAGTTCTCTACCTGACTTTTGGAGTAGGTTGTTTGGTTTCTTATTGCTCAGGTTTTTTTTTTTTTTTTTTTTTTTTTTTTGAGTTTTGTGTGGATTTTAGATATTAGGCTTCTATCAGTGGTATAGCTGGCAAAGATTTTCCCACATTAGTGGGTAATCTGTGACACTGCTTATGGTGTGTTTGTGCAAAAGCTTTTTAGCTTCATGAGATCCCATAGGTTGAGTGATTGTTTAATTTCCTGGGATACTGAGTTTTTTTGTTTAGGAAGTTGTTCCCCACTCCTATATTGTGGAGAATGCCTCCTAATTTTTCTTCCAGTAGGAGAAGAGTTTCAGGACTTATATTGGATGTGAGTTTGTGTATGGAGAGATGAGTGGGTCTAGTTTCATTTTTCTACATATGATCATCCAACATCAGTTATTCAAGATGCTGTTTTTTCTCCAGTGTACATTATTGGCACCTTTGTCAAAGATTAAGTAGGTATAGTTATTTGACCTAAGTTCTGAGACTTCAATTCTGTTTCGTTGGGCTATGATTGTTTTTATGCCAGTACCATGCTGTTTGTGTTACTATGGCTTTGTAATATAATATAGCTTTAGATCAGGTATGATGATACCTCCAAAGGTTTTTTTTTTTTTTTTTTTTTTTTTTTTTTTTAGGATATGTTTGAACATACGAGGCCTGCTCCCATTCTATGTGAATTTTGAGATAGACTTTTTCAATCTCTGTTAAGAATAATGTTGAGATTTTATTGGTATTGAAGTAAATCTGTGAATTGTTTTTGGTAGAGTTTCCATTTTCACAATATTAATTCTACATATCCAGGAGCATGGGAGGGTCTTTCCATCTTCTCAAGTCCTCTTCAATTTCTTTCTTGAGTTCTTTTTTTTTTTTTTTAATGTTTTCATTATATGTGTATTTCACATCCTTGTTTGGTGTTATTCCAATGTATTTATTTTTTGTTGTCATTGCTATTGAAAAATGGGTCAGCCTCACTGATTGCTTTCTCTGCATATTTGTTCTTTGCATATAGAAAGGCTACTGACTTTTGCACATTGATTTTATATCCCACCTTTTTACTTAAGGAATTAATCACCTTTAGAAATTTTGAGATGGAGATTTTGGGGTCACTTATGCATAGAATCATGTCATTTGCAAATAGGACTAACTCCACTTCTTCCTTTCCAGTTTGAATCCCTTTTATTTATTTCTCCTGTCTTATTTCTTGGGCTAGTCCTGGATTTCCTCTCCTTCTGGTATACCCATGATCCAGATATTCAGCCATTTTAGAGTATCCCACAGTTCCCACGTATTCTGCTCACTTGCTTTTTTTGACCTTAGCAGAATTTTTGGCCTGCCAATCAATTATTTCAGTCTTGTCTCCCAGGTCAGAGGTTCTGTTTTCCACATGAGTAACTCTGTTAGTTAGCGGTTCTAAAGAGGTTTTTATAAGCTCTATTTGATTTTTTTTTTTCTGTTGTGTTATTTTACATTGTGTCCATCTCTTTTTTGAGGTACAATTTCAGTTCAAGTTCTTATTTTCTTACATTTGATCAAGTCTTTATTAAGCTTAATAAGTCAGTTCTTGAGATACTCCATTTCTTGACTCACCTTCAATTCATTCATATCTCTTTTGAGGGTTCTAATGATTTCTTCAATCAAGTTTAGCCTATTGTCAAAAGCTGAAGGTTCTAAGAGACCATTCTGTTCAATTTCAGTGTTAAAATTGTTGGTTTTTCGATGGTTTGCTTCCAGTTCAGCAATTGTTTGATCAGGCTTCATTGGTTGTTAAGTATTCATTTTGGGAATGGATTTTTGTTGATTTCTCTATGGTTTCAGTAGATGCTTCCATTGTGGGACTAGGCATCATTGGTGGAGATCTCTCAGCTTTCTGACTTTTATTGGCTTTTTTGCATTATGGTCTACCCATCTTGGGGAAGCACTTTATTCTGTTGAGGAGGAAGGAATTTGTTGCTCTTGTGGGATCTTCAGAGGGTGGTCTGTTTTATTTGTGAACTGGATTGGTATACTGGTGTATGATGGGGTTATAACCACAGAAGCACAGATTGTGGAGATTGCAGGTACATCAAAAATACCAGGGAAACTGGGAGCTCTGGCCTACTCACTCCACTTGCTCACACTCTTCAGCACACTCAAATTACATGATGGTGAAACAGATTTGAGGAAGCTGGAGAGCCAGCGGCAAGAGGCCTATTCCTACAGTGGCCTGTGTACCCTCTGACTCAGGGGAATAGGAATGCCAGGACCCAGGCCAGTCAGGATATTAGAGTAAAAGGCCTATTTCCATAGTCTCCATGCAGGGACAAGGTCTTCCCAAGCCAGGCTTATCGGGACCTATAGGGACCAGGAGACTGGGAGGAGCCAGGGAACAGGATCTGGCCTACTCATTCCTCACTGCGTGCACCCTTTGGTGCACACCCTTAAGTGCCATGTATCTGGGAGTTAGGGACCCAAGGACACTTCTGTCAGGAAGGTGGAGCAATGGGTCTGCTTTTGCAGCAAGCTTGCAGGGTCCAAGCAGCCCCAACTACCAGAACTAGGAAATGGGGAGGTGCCCCAGGGAACAGGGATCTGGCCTACTCACTCAGTGCCCACTGCATGCATGGAAATTTTTTATTTAAAAGATATATTAAATGAAGCCAGCATGGTGGCACACACTTTTAATCCCAGCGCTTGGGAGGCAGAGGTAGGAGGATCACCATGATTTTGAGGCCACCCTGAGACTACAGAGTGAATTCCAGGTCAGCCTGGGTTAGAGTGAGACCCTCAAAAAATCAAAATAAATAAATAAATAAATAAATAAATAAATAAATAAATAAATAAATACATTAAATGGCTTAGTGGTTAAGGTTTTTGCCTGTGAAGCATAAGCCAGATGCATATGGTGGCATATGCATCTGGAGTTTTTTTGCACTGGTTAAGACCTATACTCACTCTCTTTCTCTCTCCCCTCTCTCTCTCTCTCTCTGTCTCTCTCTGTATTTCTCTGCTTGAAAATATATACACATATACATATACATATACATATGCATATGCATATACATACAATAGGGCTCAGGGCTGCAGAGATGGCTTAGTGGTTAAGTGCTTGCCTGCAAAGCCTAAGGACCCCAGTTCAAGGTTCGATTCTCCAGTGCCAGATGCACAAGTGGTGCATGAATCTGGAGTTTGTTTGCAGTGGTTTAAGGCCCTGGTGCACCCATTCTCTCTCCCTCTCTCTCTCTCTCTCTCCATCTTTCTCTCTCTGTCACTTTCAAATAAATAAATAAAAATAAAAATAAATGAAAAAAAAAAGAAAAAAATGGCAACATATATAAGAGGAGAGAAAAACTAGCATAAGACTATAAAACAATTGGGTTTTAAATTTTAATTTCAAATTCCCTGATGTACCAGCCTACTTCTCCCACCTCATTGAATAACATTTCTCAAGTCCCACATGATCCCACCTCACAGGCTGGTATTGTATTTCTCAAGAATACCAGGGATAAGATGTTATGACTTAATGGTTCAGAACACCACTGTAAAAACAGAATCCTTGTGGATGTTAAGCATGGTTTTGAAATTCTCTGTGAATTCAGATTGTCTATACAAAAAGCATAGTTCCAATATCATGTGATTTGCTGCAGTAATTAAATTAATTCAAAGTAACAGGTACAGAGTAATAGCTTAGCACTTACCTGTAATTATTATGTTAGTGTTATTATTAACATTATGATTCCAGAGAAGGGACCATTTTCTTTATCTATTGCCTACTGTGCTCAATATCCGTATCTTTTTGTCACTTAAGTACAGCTCAAACATCACCATCAAAGAGCATGTTAAGACCACTCAACATCAAGCAGCCCTATGGTCACTCTATGATATCTAAATTTCATTTATTGTTTTCCTGTTTTTATGAGATTCATATTCATTCAATGTGTTTAACTCTCTAGAGTAAAAGTAATTTGTTTCTGGAATACAGACGTGATGTTTATGGCATGCATAAATAGTACCTGAGAACTTATCTCAGAAATTCCTAATGAACTAAAATAACTTTAAAATGGTAATAATGGGATGGGCTTGAGGCTCAATGGTAAAGTACTTGCCTAGTATACATAAGGCTGTGGGTTCTACCCCCTAGCATGCATTAAAACAACAACAAACAGCAAACAATATAACCTATGGACTGGAGAGACAGATAGAAGTCAGTAAAGTACCTGACCTGAGTTCAATCCTTAGTACCCACATAACTGCTAAGCATGGTGTCATGTGCACATAATCCTAGCACTGGGAAGGAAGACACAAGAGGATTCCAGGAGCTCACTGCCAATACAATCTAGCCTATTCAGTGAGGTCCAGGACTTCCTCACATATATGCATGCATGTGCACGTGCCACTATCTATGAGTGCACAAACACACAATCACACAGAGACACCCATACAAGCATGCATGCATGCCTGCACATGCACAAACACACACACACACACACACACACACACACAAGATGACATGACTGATAATAAATAGAATTATAAATATTTATTCTCTCAGTAATAACCAGCTTGTGTTAAACAATCACTACACATTATAATTATAAGCACTATGTAATTTCATATTCATAACAGCTCTGAGATATATGAGCTCCATATTACAGCCATTATAAGAAATAAAGTCTCAGATATTAAAAAAATCCATCTGAGATCATAGAATTAACATGTAATAGAGACAGAACGGAATTTTATGTTTTCTTAATAAAAATTTGGTTTCTTAATTGTTGTGTTATTAAAAATGATGAAAATGGAGAAACAAAAGCACATTCACTTCACCAAGATAAAAAATTGGTGAAGATGACAAGAAATTACAATACGAATTCAATGGAAAGTGGAAATTAAGGATGTGGGGATGTTGTGGAGGGAATTCACTGCTCAATACCTTAGCATAAATACTGACTCAATAAATCTCATAATATAAAAAATAAAGAGAAAATGTACATGAAATGTAAACTGAAAGCATAAGCCAGATTAAGCCAACTAAAGTAATAAGCAGTAGGTCATTGAAGAATATATTGACATTTTGCTTTACAAATACTGTTGTTTAAAATATATATAAATATTAAAATATTTATTATTAAAAATGTCCAATTGAAAAGTAAAATAAACAAAACTCACACCATATTGCCTCCTACATTTTCTTGGCTGCGAGGATGACACACCACTATGGACTCTATCCCATTCTTCCTTTTTTATGTATTATTTATATCACTGCCTTTTTGTAAAAATGTTTGCATTTGTAAAATTCCAGTATGCTTTCTTTTATGCCCTAGTCTTGTAAAAAAAGGTGTTTTTGAGCTGTTTGTTCTTTTCTTATGAAGTATTTTCTAAGCTAGCAGGTTTGCTATAAAAGTATTCCTAGGTTTGGAGGGATTCTTTTTCTCACAAGGTGAGGTCCTAACTTCATGAGTCCATTTGTAATCTAATCTACAGTATTGAAAATTAGTATGTGATTAATACAGAAAACACATCTAAACTAGAATGGTAAAATCACATATGTTGCCCAGTTAATATCATTTCTTTTTTGTCCTCTAACACTGTTATTCTTAAAAAGTTCCAACGTGAGATGGTACAGCAGAATGCTTAGTAAGTAGCCTAGAAATAGGAAGATGCAAGTTCTAGCTTAGAGCTCATCGTTTACCTGGCGACCTTGATTTGTATCCATGGATTTTGTTTAATGGTTTCTTGAGGCAGAGTTTCACTCTAGCTCAGGCTAACCTGAAATTCACTATGTAGTCTCATGCTGGCATTGAACTCAAAGCAATACTCCTGCCTCCGGAGTCCTGGGATTAAAGTTGTGCACCACCACACCCACCTATATACATGGATTTTTAAGAGTTTAGTAGCCTTAAAGGTAAAACAAAGATAATCTTATACTTATCTATCACTATTTGGTCAGGTATACTGTTTCTAATATGCTACAAATAGAGTTGGGTTTTTTTTGGTTAGGTTTTTTTTGTTGTTGTTGTTGTTGAGGTAGGGTCTCACTCTAGCTCAAGCTGACCTGGAATTCACTCTGTAGTCTCAGGGTGGCCTCAAGTTCATGGCAATCCTCCTATCTCTGCCTCCAGAGTGCTGGGATTAAAGGCGTGCATCACCACACCCTGCTAAAGTTAGTTCTAAAAGCAATGTTGTACATGAGAATTTTAGAGTGGAAATAGTAGTGCCATTGACACTTTTTTTTAAATAAATAACTTTTTTATTTTTTACCAAGTTACACAACTATTACCAGTGAACCCAGCCAAACCAAAAATAAATAAATAAACCCACAAGTAACTTCTGGTTCAGTCTGTGTTTTACTTTCAAATATTTATTTGAGGACAGAGAGAAAGAGTGGGGGAGAGAGAAAAGAAGACTGAAGATCTGTTCTTATAAAATTTTTCTAGATTCTGTTGCTGGAAGGGGATATGTAGATGTTATTTTACAAGTTTTGAAAGAAAATTTAAAAAAAGTATTCATGAGTTTGCCTCATATAGCCCTCATTAGGTAGAAATAAAGCTTGTTGATAGTAACAGCATAAGCAGAATATTCAGTTAAGAGAATAATTTTATTTATTTAATGAATGTAGAAATGCTGCCTTTATTACAATGTTTAAAGAGAGGAACAGGAACTGGAGTGATGACTTAGCAATTAGGGCACTTGCCTGTGCAGCCAAAAGACCTAGGTTCGATTTCCCAGGATCCATATAAACCAGATGCAAAAGGTACCGTGTGCCTCTGGAGTTCATGTGAAGTGGCTGAAGGCCCTAGTGTTCCCAATCTCTCTATCTGCCTCTTTCTCTCTCTCTTATAAAAATAAATAAATAATTATAGAGAGAAACAAACTCCCCCTTAGAAGTTCAAATAAATAAACCTTGTTTATTGATTGTAGTGCCAACCCTGAGGTTTGAACCTTAATTTGATTCTTGATCCTTATAATCCTATGATTTCTGTGCTATTGTGATTTAGCAGACATGACTTCCTCCATGAATGGTGGTTATCTGTGTTTTTGTAAGAAGATAAGTAACACAGATGAAATGATCTTGATAAGGGAATATTCCATTATTTTATTCTAGCTGAATCTACTGGTATACATTCTTCTATCAGCATCTTTGAGACATGGATTCCAGGACCCTCAGCAAAAATCAGAAATCATGTGCTGGGGAGATGCTCGGTGTGTAAGAGCACTTGCTATATGACTGAGGGCCTGACAGGGCTTGAGATCACTCACTTACACAGCTGTGTGTGGCTACACATGTCGGTATTGCCAGTCCTATGGAAAACAGAGATCAGAGAATCACTGGGACTCCTTGAAACTACTGCTATTCATCCAGAGAGAGACTATGTCTCAAGGAAATATGCAAATGAATATAAAAGAAGGATCCCCAATGCCTTCTGGTACCCATCACCTACAAGCCTATCTGCACATACATGTGCATACACCACACACACACACATACACACACATATCCCCCACAACATATGTATAAAATAATCACAAAGCTGAAGCACATTATACAAATTGATACATTGTTTACCTCTGACCTATACACATTCTTTCAAAGACTAAGTTACCATTAGATAATTTATAATACATCATAAAATAAAATGCTATAGAGTTGTTACAATGTAGTATTTAGGAAATCACCTTAAATGATGCCTGCAAATATTAAGTACAATCATAATTTCTTTGGAATGTGTTCCCTCTATGGTCAGCTTCTTTCCAGCCTGCAGAACCTGCAAGTACACAGTTTTGTACCTATTTTAATTACAATTTTCTGTTGGATTAAAAACCCATTGAACAATAGGTTTCATGAAAGACATGATAGGTTGCATGGTGAAGCACTGATTCTGGTGTATATAAATGATTTTAGAGCAATAATGAAAATTCTTTACTGAAATGAAAGAGAAGACAATACCGTCTCTCTGTCAGCCATTCCTACCCTGTCTCTCAAAGAAATTGCCTCACTTATCTTTAGTTTTACATGTCTAACATGACAACATTTTCAATATGACCACTGGGTTAATACCAGCCAAACAGTGACTTTTAAAAAATACTATTAAATACTATGAAAAAATATGAGATTTTTTCCACCTAGCATTTTGCTTATTTCAATATATTTATTTCAGTAGTTGAAAAGTTGCAGTTGTTTGGAGGAGTCATATTGCCTTGCTTTTTTCTTATTTCTGGAGTTTCCTTTGATGTAATTTCATCATGTGATATTTTGGAAATCTCTTCTGATTTTATTTGAGGACCTAACCATTAGGCCTATGTTTACATGTTCAATAACAGTACCAATCAATAAAGAGGAAAAACAAAAACAGCTCACAAAAGGAACACAAACCATACAAGGTATATAAATATACTTGCAAACAATTAAAACCCACTAATACATCACAAATAATCAAAGGCCAGAATATGAAAAAAAAGAAAACTAATGGATACTTTGGTATGAAATAAAATTTGTTTAGATTGGACATGGAATTTGTCAGTGAATGAAACAAAATAAGTAGGCCTGGAAAAGGGAACTAGAGAAAAAGGTCAGCAGAGAAGTGGATAGGAAGGGGATAGTGGGGAAAACAACAAGAAATTAAGAAAGTCAACACCATGGAGAGGAAAAATGAAAGAAATCACAAACTGAGAATGTTGGAAAACAAATAAATGTAAGAAGGTAAATCAGATTCCTAGACAGTGATACACGTCTGTAACTTCAGCACTTGAGAGGTGAAAGACTAGGGTAGATTGTGTTTGGAATGTGGGAAGGAACCACACAAGGCAAGGACCTGTCTTTGTAATTTTAAAACATCCTTTGTATTAAAAACCCTGTAGAGAGTGTAAGTAGGTTCTTAAAGGTCAGAGTTTTGGGGTTCTACAGCAGTGAAGACACATAGGTGTCTCCATCCACTGACTTCAGTCTCCCGGCTATCCAATTCCAGAACTATTCTCAGCTCGTCCAGTAACTTCACTATCTTAGTTGAGTTTCCTGTGGCCTTCACTTCTAGTTTGTTGGGACTTGTCAGAGATTGACCTTGGCACTCTGCACAACTGCCTCCCAGAGTTCTATCTCTCACTGTGGGGCTGTGGCAGATTGAATTCACTCTCTGTCTCACTGTTCTTCTCCATTCTCAGATCCCCAGGGAGGCTCAGTTCCAAACCATAGGTGTGTGTTCTCTCAAGGTGGTGCCTGGCCTCTTTCCTCAGAGTTATACTGAGTGAAAACATGCGGTGTGTGTATTAATGAGTCTGCAATGGGAGGATGACCCAACAACTGGAGGGATCGCTTTCTTACAATATCCACATCTGGTTTCCTGTATTGTGAGGGCTGTGGAATCATGGTAGAGCTGCTTAGCTTCTTCTCACCTGGCTTCTCTTCTTACAGTGAGGTGACTGCTCCCCCACCCAGGGAGCTGTTCGCCCTAACAGCTTTCTGCACTTTTCAGGAACCTGTTCACTCTGGTTGTGTTGTGAGTTCTTAAATCTCTTCCCCTCTTTGGAAAACAGTCCAGTTTTCCTTATTTTGACTTTTCCTCACCAAGCCACATTGGTACAGGTTCGAGTCTCTCACATTAACTGGAAATATTTTAATTTAGTTCTATTCATTTTTAAAACCATGATCAACTACAGAAGTAAGAATTTATTGTGCCTTTAATATTGTAGTGCACTGTTAAGTATGATTGTTGTTGAGATTGTTTAGCTACTAAATTTCTGGAATCAAGGGAAGATTTTAGGTATGCTTTAATTGTTATAGCAAAACTAGGAAGGAGTACAAGGATTTTCTAGTTTTTCTTATAGAAACAGTAATCCCATGGAGAAGGATATGTGGATGGAACAGACTACTCTGGCCTGTGTTCGTAAATAGTTCTTGCATGTTGCACCTCCTTAATTCTTGATTCTTTTTTTTTTTTTGGTTTTTCGAGGTAGGGTCTCACTCTGGCTCAGGCTGACCTGGAATTAACTATGTAGTCTCAGGGTGGCCTCGAACTCTCAGCGATCCTCCTACCTCTGCCTCCTGAGTGCTGGGATTAAAGGCGTGCGCCACCACGCCGCAGGAAAATTCTTGATTCTTGATATGCCCAAGACTTCAGCATTTAATTTTTGTTGTATTTTCCATGTTCCAAATCTTCATTCCAAAACCACTCAGTCTTCCTCTGCCACCAATAATACCTTTGGTCATCCTGACTGTACCTGCTTCTGATTCATACCAACTAAAATTGTGTGAGTTCTACTCTCCATAGTGAGGTATTTCATATTATTGAGCACCAGTATCATGCCTGATTGAAAGTACATGTCCCTTGACTTATGATAAGATATATATTGCCCTTATAAACCAATAATAAGGTGAAAATCTTATAATTTGTTTGTCAGGAGATGGCTTGTTGGTTAAAGGTAGATGTTACACTAGCCGGCTGACTGGAGTTTAGATCTAGAGTATCCGCATAAAACCCTATGAAAAGACAGGTGTCCAGTAGCACATGCATCTGTAATTCCACTTCACCTATGACAATGGGAAGCAGAGCCAGAATACTGCAATTCTCAGGCCAGGTAAACTGGCCTTGTAAATGGCAAACAAGAGATCTCTTTTCTCAAAATAAGGAGGGAGGTAAAGACCAATAATGCTCCTAGGTTGGCCTGTGCTACAGCAACAACAATAACAACAAACAGTAATATTACCGGCAATGGTGGGGTATAACCATAGTTCTGAGTTCTGGGCTGAGCTAAAGGATGAGACTGGATGATGGCTTGAGTCTTATTTCAGAACTGAGCTAGGAATATTAGGCTCCATCTGAAGGGAAAAAACAAAAAAAAAAGAAAGCCAGGTGAGGTGACACACACCTTTAATGCCACCATTTAGGAGGCAGAGGTAGGAGGACCACCTGGGGCCATGAGTCAAGGCCAGCCTGAGACTACATAGTGAATTCCAGGTCGGTCTGTGCTAGAGTAAAACCTTACCTCTAAACACCAAAAAAATAAAGAAAAAAAAATGTCAGATGCCAAGTGTGGTGGCCATGCCTTTAATCCCAGTGCTCAGGAGGAAGACATAGGAGGATCACTGTGAGTTCCAGGCTATCCTGAGTCTACAGAATGAATTCCAGGTCAGCCTGGACTAGACCAAAACCCTACCTTGAAAAACCAAATAAAACAAAATCAAAGAAGAATAGCAAATAAATTTTATTGCTATAAAATTTACTTTACCAAAATTACTTTACCAAAAATATGCTTGATGGATATAATTAATAATTTTAATATTCCTAAGTATTTTTCTAGCATAAAATAAGTCTTGAAATGCTATGATCACAGAAGGTCTCACTTGTATACTGCTGCAGAGTTTATCCGTAATTTCTACTCTATTACTTAAATCAAGCCTGATAATCATTTGTTCTATATTTCCCTTAGGTTTCCTGGTGATAGTGTGACTAAGAAAGACCAAGTAAAGTACGCAAGACAATCATAGATTGCGCATAAAATGTGTCTCATGATTGTTTTTATAACAATATAATTGCCATCTTTGGATTCTATAATCTGACTGTACAAACACACATCTGAACCCAAAGACAGTCTTCAAAATACCATTGACCTTGTAGATCCTTCTTCTAAAATGGATGCTATTATCAATTCACATGAAAATTACCTCCTTAAAGAGAAGCCATCATCCAGTAACTTTTTTTGTATCTGATCGTCATCCATAAGGGCAATAATTCAGCTAATAAAAGGCAGAATAATACTGCCTCTTGCAGTTTGAATATATTCAGCGTTTTATTAGTTTGTAGTTTGGATCTGCAGCCACCTGGCTGGAAAATGTGTCACTGGGCAGATCTTAAGGTGTGGTGGTGGGTTTGAAACTCCAATCTAAAGACATGCAAAGTACCCAGTTCCACCTGGAATTCCTGAAGTGTGCTGTGTGGTGTGGCTTTTGGTTTGTGGTTTTTCTCTCTCTCTTTTTTGGACCTGTAAAAGCAGGGCCATCTTCTTCTGCCACTATGGAACGTCCTTGGATTTGTAAGGTTCAATAAATCCCTTCCTTCCATAACTTTGGCTGGTCTGGAAGTTCATCTCAGCAAACTTGAAGCTATCTATCTGCTACAGAAATGGAATTGGTGTCAGAACTTTCCACAATGTCTTTATATTATTTACTTATAAGCATTATTTATACTTGTATGAACAATATTATATATTAATATAATAATATAAATAGTGTAATTAATTATGTTGAGCATATTAGAGATGTTATACAACATTTTGCCATTCCAATTTCCTCACCCATACACACAATAAATTTCAGTTTCAAAGATTATATAAATTTGACAATTAGATGATATAAAGCATAATCAAGACCAAGTCCAGATATGACAAAAATTATATTTAAAAACAATCTCTTTCCTGGCACTGGAGATATGGCTTAGTGCTTAAGCCACATGCCTGCGAAACCTAAGGATCATGGTTCAATTCTCCAGGTCCCACGTAAGCCAGATGCACAAGGGGGCACATGTGTCTGGAGTTCATTTGTAGTGGCTAGAGGCCCTGGTGCTCCCATTCTTCTCACTCTGTCTCTAATAAATAAATTAAAATAAAATATTAAAAAAATCTCTTTCCTAGTCTTATGTTTCTCAGTCATTCTGTACTAATACTAGTAGTGAATTTTACCCATGGAAACTCTCAAAACAATGGTAAGCATAGTTGGAATATAAAATGACTACTATGACTATATAAAGAACATAAAAGTATATTATTCACTTGCTATGTGGAACTGTTAACTCCATGAATATATATTTTACTGAAAAGGTAAGTTTAGGAATGCTATTTATTTGATACCAGATTTTTACTGTCCATAGTGCCATAGCCCTAAGTAGTCAGTATTTAAGTTTGCAGTTTCCAAGAGTCTGCTCACTGTAGCTGACCCTCATTCTCATCACTCTTCATCTCCTTCATCATCATCATCACTCTCCTCTTGCCATCACTTCTCATACATACTAAGCAGACGTTTTGCTAAATGTTCCATATGACACATGTTGTGGTTTGAATGTGAAATGTTCCCATAGGATGGGGTCTGAACACTTGTTCCCCAGCAGATGATACTGTTTGGGAAGGAGGCACCTTGAGAAAGTAGATGCTGGAAGAAGTGGTCCATTATGAGAGGGCAATGAGGGTGCATACCCGGGACCTGCTTCCTGCTTGCTCACTACACTTCCTGATTGTGGCTATGATGTGACCAGCTGGCCCCCTGCTTTTGTCACCAGGTCCTCCTTGTCGTGATGGAATGTGTCCCTTCAAAACTAGTCAGGTATTTGGTCAAGGTAGTGTTGTAAAGTAACTGCTGGATTTATTAATTCCTCCTAACCACATGTATGCATTTACTATTGCTAACCACATAACACAGATAAGAATAACAAGTGTTATATGAAGGGAACATGCCCATAAAATGTAAACTTGGATTTGAATATAGGAAGACCTTTTTATAAGTCAGGTATGATTGTATGTCTTTGTTAGCCTCTAATAGTACAAAATATGCTTGCCAATACCAAAATAGATTTTATACATTGATCACCCATGTGAAAGTATCACTCTGTTATTAATTTTTATGTTTCTGTCTGTGTGTGCTGTGAATGTATTTGTATATGTGGTTTTGTATGTGTTTGAATGCATGAGCACATATGTGCAAGCATGTGGAAGCCAGAGGTCAACATCATTTTCCTCTCTCTATTGCTTTCAACTTACAGATTGAGACTCAGTCTCTCACTAAACCCAGAGCTCACTGATTCTGCTAGTCTATCACTCCAGCTTCCCCCAAGGCCACCTATCTGACTCCAGAGTGCTATGGGTTCTAGATCTGATCATGGGTCCTTATACTTCTGCAGGGAGTAGTTCTAGTAACTGAGGCATTTCCTTGGGCTAGAGTCTAGTATTTAATTCCTCAAGATTGTGTCATTTGTCTTAGAAGCACATCTTACAGCCATGCAGGGTAAATCAGATTGACATTCCAATATCCGAAATAAAACGTTTCAAGAATCCTGGAGGTTCAAGTTTTAACAGGATTAGAAATTGTATACATAAGTTAATATTTCAAAATTGCAGTGACCTTCACATCATTAAATGTATCTTTTTGAATTATTTTGTAACTCATATTGGTATCAAACGTAACATCCTCCTGCGTCAGCTTCCCAAGTGCTAGGTTTAGAATAATGGATATGGTACTTTTCCTTACTCTTTGTTGAAATTAGTATTATGTTAGAAATGATTAGTTGTAACTCTCATAATATCGGATGTTTACTAACATTTTTGCATACATAGGATTATGTTTAACATCAAAGTATTTTGATATACTAGGTACTAAATATGAAGATCTACTTTCTCATGTGATGGACTGAGTATAACAGTTGAAAATATAATGGGAAAATTAATCTTAACATTAAAGCAAAACTTTTCATGTTATAATTATCATCAACTTGCAGAGGTGAAAACTGAGGTAACATAAATCTGCTTCAAACTACAGAACTAGTAACTGTCCCAGAGTCTCACTGTTTGACACATTTATATAATATTTAGTGTGCTAATGGTCGAAATAAGAAAAGTACATAACTTATGTTGTGATTTTTGTAAGAAAATACACTTTAACGCTCAAGAAACAAACTTTTAAAAGTTTGTAGGACTACTTCCTGTCTTTAGTCTTCCCCAGGGCTGACTACAAAATTTCCCTGGTTCAGTGTACAACGAAAATACAGTTTCAAAACTTAATTTGAAGATGGAGACACAAAATGATTTTGGAAAACCCTGGAGATTTTATTCCTACAGTACTCAAAGAAACTTGCCTGATCTTAGAGCCAGGAAGCTTGCTCTGATCTTTCTGCCAAAGTACACCATAAGAAGCTTTTACAAATCCAATAACATATGTCTTATGTAGTAAACAAGCATGTGAAAATGCTCTCATTCAGACTGAGTTCAGGAGAAGTTACTTTATAGTTCCGTTTGACTCATATTTATATCAAAACACCTTAACAAAAGAAAGTGGTTCAATATTGTTAGTATAGATGGCACTTACTTACTCTGTTTTAGTAGGTGAGAGAAACAATTTTGAAATTACTTCTACAAATAATGAGTTTTTAAAGAATTAAATATACTTAACCTTATAAAATGATCCAACTGTACACTGAGTAATGTGTATATAATATCATATTAATGCACACAAATTGTGTCAGGTAATATTTTAAAGAAGCGATAAAGCTACCATCATTATTGTAACCTCATCTTTGTTATCATAACTGTAGAATGAACATCATTATCTCATAACACTCCATGTCCAGGAGCTAGATATTTAAACAAATATTTAAACAAATACCCTGTGAATCCCATGCAAAATGTGAAGTTCAAGGCTGGAGAGATGCCTTAGTGGTTAAGGTGTTTGCCTGTAAAGCCAAAGGATCCCGGTTTGATTCTCTAGAACCCATGTAAGCCAGATGCACAAGGGGGTGCATGCATCTGGAGTTCGTCTGCAGTGACTGGAAGCACTGGCATACCCATTCTCTCATATATAGTTCAACAGTGAACATATACCACTTGTAATCATGACATTGGACAAACCACATTTACTTTAATCTATTTTCTCCTTTAAAATGTTTTCAATGGTTAAAGAAAATAACAAAACTAAGAAGATTGCAATGTTTCTTCTTCTCCTTGATTAGCAAAACTATCTAAGACCTTTTTGTCTACTTGGTCATGTGGTACCAAAGTGAAGGTGTACGTCAGTACATCAACAAAAACCTGGGTGCATTCAGGATATTACTTTCTTGTGCTGATCTTAGGTTGTTTTTAAGAACTTTTCAAAATGTCAGTCATAAATCTATATCACAACATCTCAATATCATTGTTTCAATGTCGTTAATGAAATGGAAGGAAAAGCCTTAGAATCACCATGGGCTATGATCATGATTCTATTTGATTTTCCTCATCCTCCACTTTTCTAACCAGAAGATAATATTTCATTACAAAGAATTTTTCAGCATTTGAGCAAAGACATCATATGATATATGACATATATCTCATAAAATAGTCAAACTTACCCCCACCTGGGGCAGTTCTCATGGCCTGTATACATGTGTGTTCTGAGTGTGTGTTCTTTGGAGGCAAGTTCTCATGGCTTCTCATTGTGAAATGTCTGTAACTGATGCTTCCTTGCTGTGAGCACACTCTGTTGTTGTCTGAGTCATCAAGCTACTCAGATTTAAGGAAATGGTTTTTGATGTGACAGGAAAAAGATGGCTGGGAAGCCAGGAGTGGTGGCGCATGCCTTTAATCCCAGCACTCAGGAGACAGAGGTAGGAGGATCACCGTGAGTTTGAGGCCACTGTGAGACTACATAGTGAATTCCAGGTCAACCTGAGCTAGAGTGAGACCCTACTTCGAAACCCACCCCCCTCCAAAAAAAAATAAAAATAAAAAAGAGGACCTCAAAACTGTGCAGCTTGATCACAACCTTTGTGTTCGATCTCCTGTTCTGTTTTGACATGCACTATTGACAGCGTTCTTTGATGTGCAATTTGCGTCCCAGTAAGTCATAATAAGAAGAAAGTCCCTGAGCCTCTCTGATGCGCAGTGCTGGCGAGGAGAGACTGTGGGTCATGCATGTAACACAAAATCGGGATTGGATCTGCTGTGTTGCTCTTCTTGATAGTTTGTTAATGCCTACAGCAAACCTAAGGTGGGCAGGAGATAAAGCAGATGTTTCATTTGACTTTGAAAGGCATATTTATCCTATCTAAGGTGTCAGAACAAACATTAGGAGGGTTTGTGATTTAAAACCAGATCTAAGTTTCAGTGTAATGCTGTTCTGAAACTTTTCCTAGGAAAACATAAACAGAAATCTATTTCATTCATATAGACACCAAGACAGACCAAAGAAGGGATATCACCCAAGTCTAGTTTAGTGAGCCAGTGGGATTGCTGGGGTTACTTTTAGGAATTATGGGAGGTGGGTTACTTACAATAGTGTGGATGACTGAAGCATAGCTCTGTTACCAGAAATCCAACTCCAGCAAGGTGACAACGGAGGAAGTCTGCATTGACCAACATCCCGCAGGACTTGCATTCAGCTGTCTGCTCATGGAATATCCTCTTTAGCAATCGCCAGTACTTATGGAACCTTGTCGACCAGACTAGTGAATCCAGGAAGATTCAGGAACTCCCTGACAGTGATGGTTTATTTACCGTTGAGTCTTAAGGAACCTCCTTCCAGGAGTTTGAATTTGGAGGAAATTGAGAGACAATAAGTGAGTTTTCCAAAGATAGAAAAGAAAAGGGGCATATTAAATCCCTCCTTTCCACAGCTCTGTGCCATAGATGTTTTTATTTTTATTTTTTTAAATTTTAAATTACGTACTTCTTTGATGTGTGTGTGTGTGTGTGTGTGTGTGTGTGTGTGTGTGTGTGTGTGTTTGGGCATGCATGCATGCACATGAGCATTTGCACGAGTGTGCCCTCATGTGCATGCTAGGGCTTCATATCACTGTAAATGATCTCCTGATTTTTGTGCCATTTTTGTGTCCAACTTACATGGGTGGCTAGGGAATTGAACCCTCAGTGTCAGGCTTCACATGCAGAGCCCTCTTCCCAGCCCCTTACAGTGTTTTGCTTGTATCCTCTGGGGATTCTAACCCTGCCACTCAGAATCATCTGGTAGCTCCTTTATCCAAGGATCCATCTTCCAGCCTCTACATATTTATGTTAGAAAAAGAAACATTGTAACACTTTAAAAACAAATTTAATATCTTCTCAAAAATTAAACATTAATTTCAATATGTTTATTTATGAAATATCTCAACAACTGTAGATTGCGTCACGTGAATCAGGTATGAATTTGAATACTTAAATCTATGAGTCTAACCAGAGAAACTATGTTAAGGAATTCACTGCAAGGAAGCGCCTTCTGTGATATGATTCAATGGCCAGCAAATGCAATGTCAGTTCATCGCACCAGCTGGAAGGCTGAGCTGAGGGCAGATTTTAGGTCTCATATTACAAGAGTTGGAAGGCTGAGCTGAGGGCAAATCCTGGGCCTCAGATCCCATGGGCCATACTGCTGAGTTGTGGGCAAATCCTGAATCTAAGCTCCCACAGCCTGGGATGTTCAGCTGTGGGTCCATCCTGTACTTCAAGATCCCAAGGGAGATGGAGCTTCAAGGTGTGAATGGAGGCTTCTGTCCTTTCCCCTAAGCATTTTTTGCTTCCGTGTCATTTTTGTTCCCCAATCGTATCAGGAATATCCAGATGATCGAGCTGACATATCTTTAGTTAGTCGGCTGCTGATGGACTTTAATAACATCTACAAAACATTTCCACAGCAGCACTTGGCTTTTGCTTCCAGCGATCACCGGGAACTTTAGCCAAGCCAGCAAGCCAGGCTGGCACGTTGCAAAGTCCATCTGAATGTTAGAATGGACTTTAAACAGATTGTAGGAGGAGCCACATTAAACTTGGGGCCAACTAGAGAGATTGATGATGGCCTTTTGAAATTATTTGCTAGTCATATTTTCTAAGGTCTTTCTAAATCATATTCCTTTACCTAAAATGTACATGTTCAGATTGCTGACTATGTAACTAATAGTAAATGAGCTGACTGCCCACCTAGACATCTTCTCCAAAATTCCAATTATATTTGATTTCTGGATTATACTCTCACCTACCACCCAGTATTTCCCTTACATCAACTAGTATGTAATAGTATATATAATTGCGCATGTTTGTGCATATTTAGCTCACTTCCTAGATTATCATTGTAAATACCACATTTCTTTTTTCTCACTATTAAAGGTATGTAAATTTTCTCCCAACTGTACAATTTTCTAAGAAGACCAGTACAAATTTTTACTTAGTGAGGCATGCACACAGAACTCCAGTTTTGTTAGGTGATAAGGTATTTAAAGGAAGTAGGTAACACATAAAGCACCCAGGTCATCCAACCTAATGTTAACTTGTTTGACGTGATCTACTGAGCATTGCAGGACATTCAGGAATTCCAAAGCTCTGTTTTCAGCTTCAGTGATGTGGAAATTGCCAGTTTACCCAGTCAGTACCAATGAATAAATAAATAGCATAATTGAGCCCTCTTTTCATCTTCTGTGTTCCATGAAATGCAACTTATCATTTTGTACTCTCAAATTAAATTCGGCTAAAAAAAGAAATAATATGAAACTGGAAGGAAACAAGGAATGGGGAGTTTGTTTTCCAGCCATGCAGTCTAAATTCTGGGTCCTGAGTGCTCTGACAGCTGTCACTGCCAAGCACAGCTTCTGATAAGCAAAACCTCTTTCATCTCTGAAGTGCTGCTGTGGTTCAGGGAAGATTATGTCTGATAATAGAAATTCACAATAATGACCTTGTTGCTACTTCCTGTTCATCACCTGGATTGAGCACTGAAGGTATTGCTCCTCTTTGGGGAGTGGAATTCAGTTTCGGGAAAGCAGTTGGAAAACTGCATCCTGATTCAAGGTTATTCATATCAACGCCTTGTTCTTCTCAGCTCTGGGAGCTATGCACACTACCCATGAGTAGGTACAACACATGAATGAATTTGTTCAAGGTCATGTCACTAGTCACTGAATGTGACAACACCACTTATTCCCCCACCCCAACACCATTACAGTAATCAGGAATGCATTCTTCATCTTGTAAAAGATCAAAGTCAGGAAGGGACAGTATGACATCTTTGTTTTTGTTTTCAAATTTCAGTATCTTTTGGTAAATGTGGCAGAACATAAAATTATGTTACTGACAGAATAAACCTGATAATTTTCTGAGGTAGAGAACACAGCAAAGACAAAAGGAAAGAGAACATGAAATTACAACCAAAATAGTGACAAGAGTAGATTTTTAAAAATGTTCTCCTGAATAGTATCCTTAAGGAGCATTATAGAAATAGCATGAATTGAAGGTTCCTTTGATTTTCTATAATGTCCAAATGACAAACTCCCCACATTATAAAACTGCATGAAGAGTTTTATTCATTTGAATATTTATATCGCAGAAGGATGTGTTTAGGGTGTTCTTTATATGATTTGGTAGTTAAAAATGCAACATGATTTGCAAAAAAATATGGTTTCTGAAAATCTGTTAGAAACATATGTCTAAAGTAAGACATAGTAATGGTTTCTACTGAGGTCCAAGATGGACGTGGCTCCGCACAATAATCTCTTACTTGAGGACACTTTTCTCAGCTGTAGTCTACCAGAGCTGCATCTGCTGATGGTTGCTTGCATGGTGGTGTTCCAGTGAGCACACACTCTACTCCTTGGAAGCAGATGACTCAGGTAGAGTTCTCACAATAAATACATGATTTAAGAAAAACAGGTAACTTTTCTCAACTATTAAACCAAGGTCATTATCTTACATACAGATGTTTTCGTTTTCTCTTTTTTTATTGAAAGCTTCTATATGAATAAACCATGATATTTCCCTCCTTCATTCCCCTTCAGAACTCCACTCTCCATCATATCCCCTCCCTCTTTCCATTAGTCTTTTAATTTGATGTCATCTTTTTCTCCTATTATGAGGGTCTTTTGAAGATATTGCTAGGCACTATGAGGTCATGGATATTGAGGCCAATTTCTGGCTTACAGTTGCATTGTAAGGAGTCGTACCCTTCCTTTGGCTCTTACATTCTTTCCACCACCTCTTCCTCAATGGACCTAAGCCTTGGAGGGTGTGATAGACATATTTCAGTGCTGAACACTGCTTTGTCCCTTCTTCTGTACAGTTTTGAGATGGGAATATAAATGTTCTTTCAAAATTGTATCTCAGGGCTGGAGAGATGGTTTAGCTGCTAAGGCGCCTGCCTCCTAAGCCTAAGAATGCTGGTTCCAATCTCCAGGTCCCACGTTTAGCCAGATGCAAAGTGCTGCAAGGGGGCAATGCCGCACTTGCCCACAAGGGGGCGCACACATCTGGATTTTCTTCACAGCAGCTGAGAGACTGCTGCTGTGCCCATTTCTATCTCCCTCTCCCTCTCTATCTATCTCTCTCTGTCTTTCTCTCCAAAAATAAATAAAAAATAATTTTAAAAAATTTTTAAAAATTGTATCTCATACATATATTACCTATTACATATATAAATTGATTTTCAGAAATGGCTTAATATTTAAGTTTTTAATAACTATTCAGTATTTTACTTCTATTTTATATGCCACATGACTCTTTAAATTTTTTTTCTTCCTATCAAGTAGCCAATTGAAGTATGAATCTCTTTGATTTCTTGTTAAGCCAACTTGTCCATTTTCTTAACTGTCGTGTGTGTGTGTGTGTGTGTGTGTGTGTGTGTGTGATCATTCTGCAGTTCAATGATGCCCTCAGTTGAATATCATTTTCTAGACACACTTCCCAGAATTTGTGTACGCTATTAGAAACTCAGGAGAGTTCATTAAAAGAAACATGGGTATCCTTTAACCATGTCTTGCAAACTTGGAAAATGGGCAGCTCAAACCATGTCCAATGACTAACAACACCTACTTATATGGCATCTGGGTATGAAAGTGGAGTCACTTTGTGGTGATAATGCAGATGCAATTGTTTAAAGTGGCATAATGAAAAAAAATTGAAAAAGTATTTCAAAGATCACAGAACCATGAGTACTATAAGCAGTCAGAAATCTTTCCACCCTAAATTTACTTATACAATGACAGAGAAACAATTAGACCATTTTCCTAAGAATGGTGGGATATATTCAAAGATACTTTGCTTGCCTAGACTAACCATTCCAGATATAGCAATGATTTTGATGACCAAATTAATAACCATGGATGAACAACAGTACTCTATAACTGATCAGGAAAAGTATACTAAAATTTAACACAAAAAATATTACATGCTTGGGATATAGGAATGTCTCTATAGCTCTTACACCATCTACCTCTATCAATCCTGACATACTCTCAGTCCCGTCTCCTTCACTGCCTTGACTCTCCTTCCTCATGGATCACATTTACCTGCCTCAACATAGTAGCAGTTCCTGTGCATACAGTTTCAGACAAGGGAAATAAGGAAGATTTATTGACATCAGAGAATTATCTTCCACCTTCCACATATAATCAGCTATTAAAGAATGATTGTCTTTAATGCAATGGAGTTTAAGTTCCATGTGACCATATTAGTCAGTGTTTAAAAAGTAGGTGTTATATTCTAAAATAAGGGCAAAGGCTGTGCTGTGCAATAAATAGCTTATTGCATGTCCAATAAAAAGAGGAAACATAAAACAGTGTTTAATGTGTTCAGGTTTATGAGTATCTAGGTTATTTGGCAGTCTGATTGGAAGGGGGAAGGCTTCACACATTGTAGTTCTTCATAGAAAAAAAAGAGCAAATGCTAAGTGACCATAATAAGCAGAACAGAATGATGGAGGTGGGAGGGAGCAGGTAATAGGGATCATGAAGACCCTAATAAATTTTCCCAAGCCTTCTGGAACTTAATATTGAATTTCTGAGTATTTTAAGTTTAACTTGAATTTATGCTATTTATAAGAATTATCTGTAGTTCTGCATCTGTCATGTGCTCATTTTTTAATAAAAATTATTCAATAATTTTATTTGGACACAGTTAATGGTATGCTACAATGATAAATGTCTTAACTATTGCTATGCACACAATGAGACTACTATGTCTTTTTGTATATGATCAGTGAGAATCCAAACACCAGGTCTTTACATGTCAATTATTTTTGTCCCAATTTTAATCATCTTACATGATGTCCATATCTGTGTGCTAACATGCCGCTCTGGTTTTGATCCTTTGTATATCTGAAAAGCCACTAAATCAAAGGATTGTCCCATTCTGCTAGTCTTGGAAGGTTTACACTTTTAAGAGTTGGAAACTGTGGGAGGTTTTAGGTAATCGGGGACATGTCCTCTAAGGGGCACCAGTCTCTTTGCCTTTCTCTGGCTTCCTGGAGGCTTGAGGTAAACAGCTTTCTCCAGCAAGTGTCACCTACATGATGTGATCTCACTCGTTGTCTAGTAGAATCCCCTGAATTGAAATATTCTTTCCTGAAAGGAGGGGAGACTCTAGGTCAAGAGGTCTAGAAGAATTGAAACTTTTAAGTTCTGTTCTACTTCCCGAGTTTACAGAAATGATAAACAACTACTCAAGGGCAGACTTTGACCAGTTTTTATTAACAATTGAAACTCTTGGGATGGGAAGGAAGGAAGCTCAGGTGGCTCAGGAAGTCAACAAGTTTTGGTAAGACTCCTTCTCCCATAAGTCTATATAAAGAGGAAACAAATGCTTGAGGAGAAACCTTTCTTATCCAGCTACCTGCAAGTCATGTAGTGTACTTGAAACTCTCTTACTAGGTGAGCTGCCCACAGGTTGTGCAGTGTGCTGGAGATGCAGCTTCCATGAGTCTTCAAAAATGCTAGGGTGGGCTTTTCATTGATGCAACTCCTTTAGAGACATCCATTGCTGCTGTAGGAACCCCTCACCCTGCTCTGTAAATAACCCCAATTAACTCATTGTTACACTAAAATGGCTTTTGGTGCAATCCTGCTTTTGTCTGTCACCTGTGCCCTACCTGGGGAATAAACAAGTGTTCACTTTGCTCTAGGTAAAGAGTTGCCTGCAACACACCACATTGGCTGAAAGTTTAAAACTGTGAGCAAATAATATATTTTCTCCTTCTAATTTCATGTCATGAATTTGTTAGAATATCTGAAACCTAACATTATTCGCAGTGATGGAATAAAAACTTCTTTGAGAGATACTTGAAAGATATGGAATGGGGGAAGGGACAAGGGAAAAGAGGGAACCAACCAACACATGATGTACCCATAAAAACATGTTGTTAACACAAAGAACATCACTTTTGTTCTGAATGAGTACATGTTTGTTTAAAGAACAACTCAGTAAATGGGAATCTTCTGATGTTAAAGATGCCTGAAGATTCATGTGTAACGTAACATTTCTACCATTGTTTTCTGAATGTCATTGTGTAATTTCCAACATTTTTTTCTCATCATCATAGTACTATCATGAGGAGTTTTCTCTGGGCTTCCTGGCATCTTCTGTGCTTGCATTCTCCATTGAAGGAAATCAGAGGAGACAAGTAGAATACAGTGGAGAAGTAAGGAAGGGTTTACTAGGAGAGTAAAAGAGAAAAAGATAGGGCACTATCAAGTGATGAGAGTGGGCAATGAACAATGTTCCATTTTGTCCATTTACATTTTGGGCATGTTTCATATGATTATGAAAGTCTCTAAAGCAAGCAACTCTCCTAAATGCCTTTTCCTAAATGAGTGTCTGACAGGTGTGTTTGGTTTGTCTCTTACAGAAGGAGACAGTCATTTAATATAACTATGAGTTTGAAATAAGGGCACTGACTACAAGCAGTGAGTAGTCTGACCTAAAGTACAATTATTCATTTGCTAATCATAGCCAGATACAGGCAGCTTTGGCTTCCAAACCCAGATGGTGTCTGGAGATTTGATTACAGAGAATAAACTGACAATCTGCATCAAGCCCAAAGCCAACTAGTCTTTGGTTCAGACAAATTCTATTATATAAACAGTGAAGCACAGAATTCAAAACTAATTGGAATAGAAAACACTCTTTTAGACACCTTCCTTTGAGCAGACTTTATCACCTAAGTTATGGAGTAAATAACTACACTAGTTTCCATGAACGATTGTATTTTCACATTTTCACTATGCCATGTTCATGGGAACAATGATCATATGCCCTAGATGGTCTACAATAAGCCTACCTTATGGGTTCTGCAAAACCTCTCTTACTTTTGGAAGTATCCTGTTCAATGAATAAATTATGCCATTCAATACAGAGTTATCAGCTAAAATGTTAACATGAATAGGGATCCAGAACTCATGAAAACTTTGGCTTTGAGCTGGGATAAATCCAAAGTACTCCTTCAATGATTCAGGATAGAGGAAAAATATTATCTCTCTCTCTCTCCCTCTCTCTCTCCTTCTCCCTCTCTCCAATAAATAAAGTCTTAAAAGAAGAAATCTATAGCAAAATAAATGAATACACAGCATGAAACAACATATACTGAAGGAAAACCAGAGATTGCAAAGAGGATTTAACATAAGTAAAACTAACAAACTGAAAAAGAAAGCTTCAAGTATTCAAACAGGTAAGAAAACTAAATATCTAAGGATATAATAAGAAAACAGAAACTATAAAGTAATCAAGTTATAAATATTAAAAGTAATCAAGATATAAAGATAATCTAAATTAATGGCCTAAATAGTTCTACAGGTGTTACTATGGACAAATGATAAATCCCAATAAATATAGTTCATAGACTTAAAATATTAAAAATATGAATTAATATGTTTGACATTAAATGTGTAATGAATCTCCAGATATATTGAGTGACTTTTCCAGAATTGAAAAAAAAAAGATATAATTTCAGATAAAAGAAGCACTTTGAGTCTTGATAGTAAGAACATAAATTCACAAGACAAGTTACAGTGAAAATATAAAGTATGAAAAATAGAAAATATTAAATATTATAAGACAGAAAGATCACTATCAAATACTAACATGAGAAAATAGATTGATTGTAGACTTCTTTTTAGTAATAAATGTGATTCAAAATCACAGGTTGATATCTACAAAGTACTTGAGAAAAATAATACTCAACCTAGAATTTTATACAAAGATAAATTATTAGTCAATAATGTTACAGTTAGTCATATTAAAACTATCAAAGATTGAGAGAGTAAATTACTTTTTGGCTGCTATTAAATGATCCAATATTCTTTTTTCTTTTCCCATGCTGGCCTCAAATTTTTAAGTAGTTGAGGACAACCTTGAACTTCTGATCCTTCTTTCACTTCCTGAGGACTGGCATTATAAGTATGACCCCCCCATGCCTAATTTTATGCAGTGCTGGGGATCAAGCCCACTGCTTCCTACATACTAGGCAAGCATTTTACCAAATGAGAAGCTTCTCCAGCCCCAATAAATGATATTTATAAGAAAGAATTTTGAATTCAAGAGAAAGGAATTGAATTAATATATTGATAACATGGCTGGAGAAATGGCTTAGCAGTTAAAGCAGTTTCCTGCACAGCCTAAGGACCCAAGCTTGATTCTCCAGTACCCATGTAAGCCAGATGCACAAAGTGGTACATGCGTGTGGAGTTTGCATGTGCTGGAGACCTTGGAATGCCCATTCCCTCTTTTTATGGTCCACGTCATCTCTCTCTCCCCTCTCTCTCTCTCTCTCCCTCCAGTACATAAAATAAAATAAAAATTTGTTTAAAATATATTTATAAATGTATTGATGAATAATAATTTATCTTATAATTCTTGCTTAAGCAATCTTTGAACCAAGATTCAAGTGATCCTCCTGCCTGTCTCCAGAATATCTGAGATTACAGGTGTGTTCTACCATGTTCCACTCTCTATCAGGCACTTTTACATAGACATATGTCATACCCATAAATATGTGTACCCAAAGGTGTATGTAGCTGATAGACATTGTGTGATACAAAGTGCAATAGCTGAGAGTTAAATTCCTCACTTATTTTGTGGAATCTTTAACTGATAACCTGAGAATAAATGTTTATAAAAGGACTAGTCTTTGATTGACACTACAATATTTGAACCTCTGACAATGCAATTCAATCTTATATGTGGTTGAGTAGAAAAATTTAGATATGTTTTAGGCAAAATAGCATCACTAAGATATATGTGTGTTTATCCATATGCCACATATATAGTCATATTAATATATATTTAAATTATATGTATTTTATATATTTATATTTGTATATTATATTTATATATCTAAATATATATATATGATGAGAAATTTTGTGTAAAAGGGTTTTGTACATAAAATGACCATTATGACATATGTATTTCACTACAGTGAATGCATCAAAAACACATATTAAAGACAAGTTAGACAAGTATAGTCATATATGTTGTATAATGCAGATGCTTACTATGAAAAACATATTTTTAGTATATTTGCTACATTTATACTAAGTGCATTTTCATTGGTGGAAATGTTTTTGCAATTTCTAATTTGGCAAACACTAAACACATAAAATAATGAGCACTTGAAAAGTAAATAACACTAGTGCAGCTGAAATACTAAACTTTTACTTTTATTTGAGATTAGTTGTTTTATTTAAGTATCCACATGGTCAGCTATTGGCTACTATATTGAACAACACTGATCTAGAACAATGGTTTATAGGTAATGGGAAAGGGGTGATTTTCATTAGCTAATAAGAAATAAACAGGCCTGAAGAGACAGCTTAGCAGTTAAGGCACTTGCCTATAAAGCCAAAGGACCCAGGTTCAATTCCTCAGGACCTACATAAGCCACATTCACAAGGTGGCACAAGTGTCTGAAGTTCATTTGTAGCAGTTGGAGGAGCACTTTCTTTTTTTCTCTGCCTCTTTCTCTCTCAAGTAAATAAATAAAAGAAATTAAAAATTAAAAAAAGAAATAAACAGCCTATGCTTTTTCAATTACAATACTGCCTTGATCTGTTTATTTGTTTAATATAAGTATATCTATGAAAGTGCTTACAATAACTTTCTCCTACATAAATGAAAGGTTTGTATAAAAGGGTAATAATAATGTTAAGTCCAAAACCAGATTACCATTCTGGTGATATAAGAACAATAAATTAATTTATGCAGGCTTAATTTTTCCAATTCTCATAATGTTTTCCAGTGAACCAATAATCCCTTCATATACTCACAGGGTAAGATCATGAAAATTGTTTGACGAGATGGAGAAAGAGCATGCATAAATGATACAACAGTGATTTATGATATAAATCTAAATGCATCTGTGTTAAAAATGGTTAATTTTAAATTACAGATATCTATCATTATAGGATTGCTGTTAGGTAACATGAAATTTAAAAAAGCAAAACAAACCACATATACAAAAACAAGCAAATAAACCATCAACTATCCATATTTGTTTTGGTATAATATGAAGAAATCACAGAACTGTTATGTGTATGTGTTTTTAGTTTATGCTTCTGTGGCAGTGGGAATTGAGCCCATGGCCTTGTATATAGTAGGCAAATGTTCTACCACTGAATATATCCAGAGCTCCTGGATATGTTTATCTATAGTTGTATAACTCAGGTTTGATGACTGTGATAGGAGTGAATGTTACCAGGATCTTTCTCTGAGCTTCTTTCTGCTCCTAATCCTTGAGAGTTGGTCATTGAAAGAATTCAAATAAGACATGCAGAATGAAGTGCAGAGAAGACTAAAGTGGAACACCTTTAAGAGATGAGAGTGGATAATAGCCAAAGGAATCTTGGGAAAGAAACATGGTCTCAAGGAGTGAGAGGGCATACTCTTGAGTAAGGGTAGACAGTCACCAAAGTGACCCTGAGCCAGACTACATTTTATACTATTTCTTGAACTCCCTAGAACACATGGTTTCCCTGACAGATATTTGCCTGTTTCATTTGAATCAACTCTTAAACTAAAATATGTTCTGGTTCTTTACCAGAAAATGTGGCTGAATAGCAATCGTAGGAGCAATTCAGAATGTTCTATCTTCACGTAGGGCCAGAGGTACAACTCTGCTGCCATAATTTTGATCAGTGATGAATTCCTACAGTTTCAGTTCCTGCTTTTACAAGCTGCTAATTTTGAGGTTTATCCTCAGTGACCTTCCAGCCCAATAACATCTAATTAGTTTCCTAGTATGACAGCAGACAAGAGTGCAACAACTTAGAAAAATCATAGAATCAAATTAGATATAATTAGAGTATAAAATTACAAATTGTAAAATTATTTTCTGGATATACCTATTCTACTCATCTCTACATAACTGAAAAGTTTTACAACCAACAATTGAGAAATAATTTGAACAAATGTATGCTCTGATGAGTTAATTAAAATACTTTGTATTCTTTATTCGATTTCTGTCACACACTGGAGGATTGAAATTATAAGTATTATGTAGTGGCACTTAAAACTTTTTCATTGTTCTATGCCAGTTTTACCCATATATTTCACTCCTTATTAATGTTTTCTTCATTTGTTTCTCCTTCTAATTGGGTCAGTTGTAACCACCAGAAATAAATTCTTAAATCACTAATAAGTTTATAATAGTAAGTGTGGTAAATTTGGAAATATTTATAAAAGTACATTTGAAGCTATGTATAACACCTGATTTCTTAAGAAAAGTTTAATCAGAAGAATTATACATTTGCCTTTTACTTAACTAGTTCATTTCATGAAGGGTAGAAAAGATTGACTAGAAAGGGGAAATTTAATGTCCTCTTTTTCTATTTAATTAGGATACAGTCCATTGTCTTCATTTACATTCAATTACTATCTTGGGCTTAAAGTAGAATAAATAGCTCTGTATTTTTTAACCTTTTGATTTACAATTTTCACACATGTACATAGTGTATTTTGATTATAATCCTCTCCCATTAACTTCTTTCGTTGCCCCACCCCCAAAACTCCTTCAACTAAACCCTTCTTTCCAAGTAGGCACTCTTCTGTTTTGATGTATTTCCCCCCCACACTTCATCATGTATGTCAAAATGTTGATGGGGCCAACATTGTACATGTCTGGTAGTGAAGGTAGTGACAGTCACTGAGGGATCATAAATGCCATGGCCACTTTATGTCCAGAGAATAGCATTCCCATGCATTCGCCATGCTCCTCTGATTTTTACATGCACATACTTTCCACCCTCTTTTCTGCATTGCTCCCTGAGCCTTGGAGGGGATCTTTTAGCACAGAGCACCCAACAGTCACTTATTCTCAGCACTTTGATGACTTTTGAGTATCCTCAATAGTCAACACCATCTGAACAAAAGCTTCTCTGGCTAAAGATGACAGCAGCACTAATCTATGACCATAAACATAAATATTCAGGGGGAAATTTCATGGGTATTGCATATCCATTTGGTCAAACAATAGTAACTTTTTTAGGTTTGTATTATTTCGATAATTATTTTATAATAATTCTTTCAATTGGGTGGTAAATACTCATTGGTTATTTCTTAGATGGTACTATAAAAGTATTGTTATCCATGGGAGGGACAAGGAAGGGGTGGAAGGACATGTTTTGAGAATAGGTATGGGCTTGGCTTTGTACAGGAAAAAAAATTAAACAAAACTAAAATTTTTCCAATACAAAGAAAGAAGGCACTAAAATATCCACACTTTCAAAACCATTTTCTATTTTCCCTATATTTGACACTTCATGCTTATTGCTAGGAGAGTTTTTCTTTTCTTTTCTTTTCTTTTTTTGTTTCTTTTTTTTCCCTTCTTTTCTCCACGAGTATTTCAGTAATGCCCCCAGGCTCATAGCCTGAGTCAACAGCAGGAGAAAGGGAACCCCTGGAACAGAACTGGGTTAAGACTAGAAGCAGAATTGGGATATATTACATTTTGCATCTATTATTGCCAAATCGAATGTGTGAAAGAAAGGGGAGGCATGAACTTTGACACTGAAATTTCATACATCTCACTGGATCTTTCAGTAATTTCATCACATGCCTAACCACTGCGTTACTGATGCCACCTAGCTGTAGAGTGAACTCAAGCAGATAAAACCACTTCCTCACCCATATTTATTCTGTACTACCCAGTTCTGAGTTGATGAAAACTTTGGGCTCGGCTGATGGCTCAATCCTTAACGGCACTTACTTGCAATTCTGATGGCCTGCGTGTGATTTCCCATGTAAAGTCAGATGCATAATATGGAGAAAATATATATTGAGTTTGTTTATAGTAGCAGGTGGACCTCAAACACCCATTCTTTCTCTCTCTCTCTCTCTCTCTCATTAATAAATAAGCTATTTTTAAAAGAAGAACTTTGATAGTAATTTATAACTTCCTTTTCCTGGCCTCTTCTCAGTGAGCCTAGTTCTCTAGGCAGTGCCTCCTACATAATCAGCCCTGACATAATGTAATATAAAAATAGGAGCCATCCATGCCATTTGCCATTTTACAAGGAAAGTTTACCAAGGCAATTATCACTTCCCAATGACACATTTTCAAATTAAAATTTTCAGTATAACATGGAACACATGAAAATAATCTTATGTTTTCATCATAGTATCAAGACACTATACACCAACATAGTTGATTTATCTTTTCATCTAGTTTACTTTGAGGAGTATAATGAAACATTGGTAGATATATCTCTGTTCCTGTAACAAATGACTGAAATAACAACAACAAACAACAACAAATAATGTATTTTGACTTAGAGCCTTAGAGGTACCAACCAGTCTAAGGTCAGTTATTCACATTGCTTTAGGGACTGTGACAAGTGAACAGATTATGAAGGGCGCATGTGACAAAACCAATCTGCTCGACTCTTGGCCAACTCTTGGAGAAAAGAAAGGAAGAAACCAGAGTTTCATATTACTATCAAAGGAATGTCACAGACACCCTCACTATATTCTACCACTTAAAGTTTTTTTTTTTTTTTCCCTCCTTTCAATTGGTCAAAGCTGAGGACCAAGCATGGATCACTGGGAAAAATCCCAGACCCAAACTCCTACTTTCTGTTTGTCACTATATCTGTTTCTTTAAATGGCTATTTCTTTAATGCATTAAAACATAAACTAATGTGAAGGTGATGAGTTGAATCTCATTTTCTTTATCCTACTTAGTAAATTGATCTTTATAGATCTATCGTCATACCATTTCCCCTTAAAGACATATTTTGTATCTTCCCCAAGAAAATTCAAAAATTGAATTCTACTTGACAGTTTGTTGTCTTAATTCTGTTTACCCAATATATCACTTATGTTGTAATCACTACCATTATGTGTGTACTTTTCTTCTATAAAATGCTGTAGATATTGCTAGGACATAGAATTTAAGTCGTGAAGTTGTTTTGTTAATACCCTGGTTCCTCATGGTAAGATTATGTTTTCTTATCCCCTCTCAAATTGAGCATAGTATCATAGTTTATCTGATTATATAATCTATCAGCAGTATACTATATCTGAGCAATTTATTGAATCTTTGTTACTACATGCATTATGGGAAAATAAATTTAAAAATGGCAAGATTTATTTCTATCTTACCACAGTAAACATAACACTCATCTAAAAACAAATAAATTTTTTGTTTTGTTTTGTTTTTCAAGGTAGGGTTTCACTCTACCCCAGGCTGACCTGGAACTCACTATGTAGTCTCAGAGTGGCTTTGAACTCATAGGGATCCTCCTACCTTTGCCTCCCAAATGCTGGGATTAAAGGTGTGTAACCACCACGCCTGGCTAAAAACAAATAAATTTTTAATCTATGAAATTTTGAATAAAAAGCAGCAAAACTATTTTAACTAATGAATCCATTATATTTTATGCATTCTTGTAAGTGTTTAAGTCTTTGGTCCATAAAGGTAGTTTCTGAACTAGCATTAATTTAAAATAAATTCATTTGTTTAAATGTTGTCAAGGGAAAAACAAATGTAGTTTCTTAACATTGAAGACAAATGTATACATTCAAAATATTTTATAACCAAAACATGAAGAATTTATAACTATTTTCTAAAAGGAAACAGCTAAATTTCTATATTGAAAAGTGCTCTAGCTCAAAGAATGCAAAAAACTGCATTTTAACTGTATTTTTGTTTAATTACAAGTGGCAACACCATGAAAGTTTGTCAAATATATATATATATTTGACAAACTTTCATATTATATATATATATATATATATATATATAGAGAGAGAGAGAGAGAGAGAGAGAGAGAGAAGTCATGTTGCCTTGCTTTGTCATGTTTCTTGTGCTTCTGCCTGAGACTGGTAAAACAAATTAGGTGTGAGAAGTTTTCAATATCCATATTCCTTTAGCTGAAGTGTATGAAATGTTCAAATTTGACTACATTGTTATAGAACTGCCAAGGGATTTATCTCAGAGCTAACCTCTCACCACACTTACTCAGTGTACTGGGTACAATTTCCAGCAGCACTAGGAGAATATCCAGTCTGTAAGCCAGGCGTAGTGGTACACATCTTTATCCCAGCACTTGGGAGGCCGAGGTAGGATGATCACTGTGAGTTCGATGCCAGCCTGAGACCAATTCCAGATCAGCCTGGGATAGAGTGAGACCTTATCTTGAAAAACAAAGAAAACCAAAAATCTAAGTTTTCCACAGTTTACAAGTGATAAAAATAAAATCTCCACTTATAGATTGGTTTGGGACAGTAAGAGGTAGAATCTGTAAAAGACTGAAAGGAGTAGTTGGGTATCACATGGCATTAGTTAGGAACCCTAACTATAATATTTTTATTTTGCATTAGAGCAGGACCTTTAATGACTACAAAGATTAAACTTTCTATTCAGTGCAAAAACCCTAAAGAAAACATATATAATTTATACATATGAACAAACATATTAATATAGCTTAATCTTGCCAATGAATAAGAATTTTATTCAGTAAGTTTAAGAAGCAAAATCAATTCTGGTTTTATGAGCTTTGAAAAGGAATGGGAATTGAGGTGATAGCTTAGCAGGTAAAGGTACTTGCTTACAAAGCCTCCAGCCAGAGACTTCTTCCAGTAAAATCTCCAGACACATGTGTCCTTTTTGAATCAGGCCGTTAGGCTTTAAAAGCACCTTTAACCACTTACCCATCTCTCCATTCCCAGATAAATATTTAGTACATTGAATTAGAAAATATATCAATAAAATATTTTAATCATATTTACATCATTACTTTGCATAATAAACTAAACATTTTAATAAGACATTACAATCATATTAGGAGCTTGAACTTTCAAAACACAATCCAAAGAGTTTTTTTAAAATATTTATTCATTTATTTGTGATCAGAGAGAGAGAAAGAGAGAGTTAGAATGGGCACTCAAGGCATCATAAAAGCCTCTGCAAAGGAACTCCAGCTATATATGCCAGTTTGTGCATCTGGCTTTACCTGGGTGCTGGGCACTTGAACCTGGGTTGATATGCTTTACAAGAAAGCACCTTTAATCATTGAGCAGTCTTGCCATTCCCAATCATAAGAGTTTTGAATTGCATTGCCAAGAAATAGTATTATGTATGTTGCCAACTATAACATGTGTATTACTATCAATGTCCAGACCCTCTCTAAAAGAATAAAATTAAAGTAATAACATAATTTCAAATTAAGTGTTACATTAAAATATATTAAATGCATCAGATTATCACTTAGGTAGAGATACATAAAGTAAAAACGCATTCATTTGTCACACTATCAACTTTGACTGAAATGCTAAAAAGCAAAATCAATATAAGTTCTAGAAAAATATATTGTGGAATATTGATGTTGTCTTAGAAAGTTTGAAAGCTTTATAAATTTGGCTTTAAAGAAAGACAGTTTTGTGAGTATAACTTCACACAAATTTATGACTGCTTTATAAATAAAAAGAACAAAATAATAAAAGTTAGACAAAATCAAAGTATGTATGTATATATATATACATACAGACATACATACTTTGATTTGATATATATATATATATATATATATATATATATATATATATATAAAACCTAGAATATATACAAGTATTTTGTGAGAATAAAAAGTGATGAGAAGCTCGTCACAGAAATGTGTAAAGGACATTAAAACCTCTAAAAGAAGACTCTAGGGTGATCACTAAGCCATAGCAAAAGCAATATTCTAAAAGGAATAGTGAATATAAAACAGCAGAATATACATTTTCCATACATGATCCCTGCCCCCAAAAGATTAATTGTAAAAGCCAAGTTAGTGGTGGTATATAAACAGCATCCTTTTACACATTGTTGATAGATGTATATGTAGCTATGATATTTTAAAGAATTTCTCATCATATCAAAAGGCCTAAAGCATAACACCATTAATATATAAGCTGCAAAGAAAATGGTGTACATAACTTGTAAAGACATTACCTGTAAGATGTTAATTACAACCTAAGAGTGATGGTTAATACCTGCCCTCTTGAGATGTCCTCTAAGTTAGCTCATTTAATTCTCATGTAATCCTCCTTTCAGGTATAATAATTATCCCACTTTTAAAATGAAATGCTTTCTAAATGATATAGAAAAGCCTAAAATTGTGCATATCAATGAGCTAATGCTGTGTATCAGTACATGTGTGCATGGACTCTCTATGGAAGCATCGTCTTCTCCATATCTTGCTCAGCACATTATTCTTTTAATAAAATCCTTACTAACTAGAGGATGTGTATTAGTCAGGTTTCTCTAGAGGAACAGAACTGATAGAATGAATTGTATTAAAAGGGAATTTATTGGATTAGCTTATGACAATCCAGAAGGTTGCAGGCCTGAGAGTCAAGGAACCCGGTAGCTGCTCAGTCCATGAGGCTGGATGCCTCAGCAGTCCTGATCCAGCACTGAAGGCCTGGAGGCGTGGAGGCCTGGAGAGACTCTGCTCTTCAGTCCACACTGGAAAGCAGCACAGGCGGCCAGGTGGGAGGAGAAGATACTTTCCTTCCTAGAGCTTCTTTAGATAAAACATCCCCCCTCCAAGAGGGGTTGTCCATTCTGGGGAAAAGGCTCACCCTGGGGGAAGGATTCCTCCTTTAGTTAATCCTTCCTAGAAGCAACCTCAGAGACACACTTATGAGGAATGTCTGTGGATTCCTAAACAGATCAGGTTGACACAAACTAACCCATCACAGTATGCTTTTGACCTGAATTTCCCTGATAGTTAGTGATACTAATACTGTCCCTTGTGGTTGTTTGGCTACTCGTCTGTCCATTTTGGATAACTTGCTAATGAGACCTATTGTGCAATTTTGATTATATTTCTTTGGTTTTGCTGTGGAGTTTGTGTGTGTGTGTGTGTGTGTGTGTGTGTGTGTGTATGCATGTTCCTTATATATTCTGGATGATAACACCATATCAGAGGTATAGTTCACAAGCAGTTTTCTTCAGTCTATAGGCTGTCACTGCACTCCCAGGAGTATTTCTGTTGCTGTAAAGTTTTTTTTTTTTTTTTTTTTCTTCTTTAACCCAAATCCCAATTTATCTGTTTTGTTTTGTTTTGTTTTTTTTCAAGGTGGGGTCTCACTCTAGCTCAGGCTGACCTGGAATTCACAATGTAGTCTTAGGGTGGCCTTTAACTCATGGCAATCCTTCTATCACTGCCTGCAGAGTGCTGGGATTAAAGTCTTGTGCCACCACGCTCTGCAAAATGTGTAGCCCAGGCTTTTTTGAGCTCCTGATCCTCCTGCCTCCGCCTCTTCAGCAATATCCTACTGACATGTGCCACCACAATCAGACAATTTTTATGTTTTGCCTCATAACCTATATTTGTGTGTCTTGTCCCAATAATATTTGCCCATTCCAGTGTCTTAAAGTGTTTCTTCTGCCTATTTTCCAAACGTTTAATGTCTACTATTAAAGTATTTAATCTGTAATCTGTTTGGGGTTGAGTTTTGGAACTTGTAAGAGTTCATGGCCTAGTTTTACTCTTTTGCATGAGGAGTACAATTTATTAACAATACTTAAAACAAAATAAAATAAAAGATTGTTTTCTGTCAGTGTATGCTTTTAGCAGCTTTGTTGAATGAAATTGAAACTCATTTTTATAGATGTAAGAGTAGACTTGTAAGCTTTTCACTCTCCTTTCTGAGTTTGTGTGTGTGTTTTATGTCAATGGTATGATGTTTTGATTGTAAAGCTTTGTAGCATATGTCAAGTAGTGGGAGGACAACTGTTTGATTACTTTTTGCTCATAACTTTTGTTCTACCTGGAAGATCTGTGGTTCCATCTGGATTTTAGGATTACTTCTCTGGTATCAGAAAGAACACCACTGTTTTGTTGTTGCTGCTGTTGTTGTTGTTTTTGTTGTGTGTGTATTTGTGTGTGTTTGACAGGCACTGCCTTTAATATAAAGAGTGTGGAAATCTTAACATTGATTTTCCAACCCATGAACTTGAGATGGATTTTCTTTTCTTTTCAATTATTTTATTATATTTTTTACAATATATTTTGAACAGGTTTCATTTCAGCTTAAGTTTAGAAAACTGAGGGTCAGAGGGTTGGAGAAATGGCTTAGCAGTTAAGACAGTTGTCTGCAAAGCCAAAGGACTCATGTTCAACTACCAAGGTCCCACATAAGCCAGATGCACAAACTGACAAAGTGCACAAAGTTGCACATGCACACATGGGGCACATGCATCTGGAGTTCGATTGCTGTTGCTGCAGGCCCTGGAGCACCAATTCCCCCCCTCTCTCTGCTTACGCTCTCTCTCTCTCTCTCTCTCTAATACATAAAAAATGGCCAGTCTGTTGGGTGGGCTTGCCTCAAAACAAAAAAAAAAATAAGAAAAAAAAAAAAGAAAACTGTGGAGTCAGAAAAGTCAAAAAGCAATAGCATATGATAGGTTGCACATTGTTTTTTTATATATATTTTTATTTTTTATATATTTTTATTTATATTATTCTGATTTTACATTTATAGTATTGGTTCCATTGTCCTCCTCTCTGTCCTCCCTCTTTCAAAGGGACCCTCATCAATGGGGAATGTGGGTCATGCATTGTGAGGTTAGTCAAGAGTTCTGGGGGGTAGGCCCCAGTCTCTGTGCATAATGCCCCAACTTGCCCAATCAACTTGTCACTCAGTATATCAATCTTTGCTGTATTCTTGCCCCCCCTGCATTGTTCTCCCCCTTCAGGTTCTGATCTTCCCTTCAGTCCATCTGAAAAAAGATAAGCAAATACTCCAATGGAGAGAGAAGTTAGTACTAGATAGAAGGGACCATATATGTTTTGGAGGGAATTTTATATGCGTTGGCTCTCTTCTAGCCCACATTTGGTGGTATCTTGATCTTGGAGACTGAGCTCATTTTTTGTACCTGGTTTTGACTTATTTCCCAGTTCTAGCAATGAGTTCCACCTTCCTAGGTGAAGACTTATAACTCCTAGTGCACGTTGTTTTTAATGTCAATTAAATAAAAAGATGACCTAAATATATGATAGTGAATTGGATGATCCCTCTTCTATAATATTATTCTACTCATAACAATACTGTAATACAGGTAATGATGTGCATAATGTGTATGATTCATTTTTAAATAAAACAAGTTAGTTTCCCAATTGAATAAAATTGATTTCATAAAATTAACTGAAAAAGAAACATATGTACTTTGTAAAAAAAAAAAAAAGTACAGTCAGTGTCAACAATAATATACAATCGACTTGACTGTCAGATTTTTTGTCACTTATCACTGGTCTTTATTGTTAAAACTGTCTATTGTGAACGTGAAATTTTATAGTTAATACTTCTTAACAAGAATATGTATATAATAAATATAAATATACATTACATGTAGTATTTAATATAAGTCTGTAAAATATATTATGTATAATTATACTTACTAAATACAAGAATATGGTGCTTTTTTCTTCTTGTCAACATGAAGTTTGTTCAATGCAAGAAAATAATAATGAAAGAAGCATTGGAAAATGTTTAATTATAGATTATATTTAATGATCACTCTAGAATTCTTCAATAAATGGAAACATTTGTGTAACCTTAGGAAAGTGCAGTTAATTATTCTGAAAATAGATTCATTTTTAAATGCAGAGGAATTTTGATAGCCTAGTTGTCCAGCCTAGTTGTCATCTATTGATGAATGGAAAATGAAAATGTGATACATATAGACAATGGAATTCTACCCAGCAGTACAGAAAAATAAAAGTATAAATATACAGAAAACTTATGGATCTGAAAAAATATTTAATGAAGTGATTCAAACTCAGAAAGAACAAAATTACATGTCCTTTCTCATATACAGGTCTTAGCTGGTAAAAATTACATACATACATAAGGGGAGGGGACAATGTGGGTAAAAACTATAAACATCAAACAGTAAATACAAGTGAATATAAATAGATGAGCTGGAAAATCATGGAAGGATAGGTAAAAGAATAATTGCAACATTTAAAAAGAAAAAAAATATTGTGGACGTGGTAGCACGTATCTTTAATCTTAGCACTCGGGAGGCAGTGGTAGAAGGATCACCATGAGTTCAAGGCTACCCTGAGACTACATAGTTATTCCAGGTCAGCTGGGCTAGAATGAGACCTTACGTCACACACACACACACACACACACACATACATAGAGTACAGGAGAGATGAAATTGGTGGTAAGAGGAAGAGTGGTAGGAGACAAGAATCAACGAAAACAGAGCTGGAGAGATGGGTTCAGTGGTTACAGATGCTAGTCTACAAAGCCTGACAGCCCAGGTTTGCCCAGGTTTCATTCCCAGTACCCACATAAAGACAGATGAACAACATGGTGTTTGCATCTAGAGTTTGTTTGCAATGGTAGGAGGCCCCGGTGCTCCCATACCCACCCCTCACTCCTCTCTGTCTCTCAAATAGAAAAATAAAATAAAAATAATTTTTAAAAGAATCAACAAAAACAAATAGAATTTGAAAATTTCATAAGTATAAAAATTAATATAAAAATATGTAATAAATCATGGGTGTTAAGTTGTTGGTAGTTAGCAATGCCCTAAAATTAGTTATTTCAGAGTATAGAATGGTATCTGGCATATAATTCTATTATATCTTCCAAGATTAAAGAGGAATCTGGGGGCTGGAGAGATGGCTTAGTGGTTAAGGCACATGCCTATGAAGCTTAAGAACACCATTTCAATTCTCCAGGTCCCACGTAAGCCAATGCACATGGTGGCACGTGTCTGGAGGTCATTTGTAGTGGCTAGAGGCCCTGGTTTACCCATTCTCTCTCTCTCCCTCTCTCTGTCTTTAATAAATAAATAAATTAATTAAATTAAAATCATAAAAAGAGGAAGCTGAACTAACTTCCAAATGCTGCACATTTTTTTCCACAGGTGAAGACAAGTTCCAAAGATAGTTACAGTGCACTGGAAAGTGCACCTGACCTGCAGACAGAAAATCAGATTGCCAAATATTGTCCTTTTGTTGTCTGTCTGGAAAAGCATAAAATGCTTATAAGATTTGGGGGTTTCTGTACAAAAAAAAAAAAAAAAAAAGACAATGCCTATCTCGCAGAGTTGTTGAAAAACAATGAGGAATCAAAGACATATAGGAAATTAAAATGAAGAAGTGGTTAGGATAAGATCATTCAGATCAAAAAATGGTTGAGAATGAGGATTATTTTTAACCAAGATAAAAACTTTCATTGTTGAAATTTGCATTTCCATCTTTAATAGGGGTGATTTTTGTCAGATATCTTTTCCTAATAAATACATTTATTATGAGGTGTTGGAAACAGGGATCAGAGATGATTAATTGTTTATATCACTGAGTAGCTCCTGATGTCTAAAATAAGGAAAGTAGTATTGGTTTGTAATTCTATGGAAAGATATCAAGCTAATTTTTAGCTTTATATTAGAAAATTTTCCCTGTGTGTATTAATATAAAACAGTGGAAACTAATGATGGCTGGGTGAGTGGAAGTCATGCCTTTAAGACTGTGGCCCTTTTAAGTTGCCCACTCCCCAGTAAATCATCTGGTACCCATAATTAAGCAAGCATCCCTAATGTACATCAGTGGGTCAAAGAATTAGACTCAGAAATAGGATGGTGATCTGATGGGAAGAAGGGTTTTAGTAAGAGGGAATGGTGGAGAGAGTATAACTGGTGGGGGTGGGATCAAAATGCATTATGTATAAAAGTGTCAATTTTTTTGAATTATGCTGTAACTTCATAAAGGAGCTGCAAGCCTAAAACATAAAAAAGAAATGTAAAACAAAGAAATATTTAATTTTAATATTTATTCATTTTTTTTATTTTTAAGTAGAAACTTTGTAATGGACACATCTTATGTTGGTGCCATCATTTCCCTCTTTCCTCCTCCCAATCCACTGAGAGCCCTCCTTAGTAGGATTTCTGGAGTTGTGGGTTATGAGTTATGAGAACAGCAGTCAGTCATTGTGGGGGGTAGGCAGTGTTTCTGGATAGTCTCTCTTACCATATGGCTCTTACATTCTTTTTGCCCCCTCTTCCACAAAATTCTCTGAGCCTTGGTGGGTATACTTTAAATCTACTTTAGTGCTGAGCTCTTAAAAACTGCAGGATTTCTTCTTTGGTGGTTTTGAGTATCTTCAGTGGCTGTCTCCATCACCTGACCCAGGTTGTCAGGCTCACTGTTGAAAGCAGCACCCTTGCTCATCTCGCCAGTTCCTCTGTGGGCTCAACTTGGCCCTAGTTACTGTGTGAGTTGGTTCATCTCCTGCCAAGGATTCTGCTATCTATTCTTGTCTTGTTGATAGATTTTGGTTGTCCTCTGTTCTCACTGCTTTCTGAAAAAAAAAATACAGATTAAGGAAAGAGACAAAGAGGAAGAGAGTGGGTGTGTCAGAGCCTTTAGCCACCACAAACAAACTCCAGATGCATGCATCACTTTGTGCATATGACTTTACATGGATACTGGCGAATCAAACCCAGGTGGTTAGGCTTTACAGGAAAGTACCTTAACTGCTGAGGCATCTCTGCACTGCCTGAATAGACATCTCTATAACTCTCAACATGTTATACTTGGTATCATGGAACATATGATGAGCAAAATGTTCGTAAGATGAGCCAAGGGACAATGATGTTGTGGGGAGAACTGTAGACCATCATGAATGTAAAGATATGAGGCATAACCTGTATGGCTTTAGCTGAGAATGACTTTGTTCTTAGTCCTGGAGGATGGCATTACAGTGCCTGTTAAAGTCAATTACTTTTATGTGTGATATAACAATAATAGACTTAGTGTTTAATCCTGTCTATTAATGGAATGTTTTGAAATATTTATGAAGAAAGAGATAGCAATCGCAATGGCAATGAAATACCTTACTGGAAAGAGTAAAGGCAGTAGACCATGAAAAGGAAGAAAGAGAAAATATTGTGACAAATGTGTGGATATAAGTGTGTACACTACACACGAGTACACAGTCTCACATATTTTCAATCCTACCTAAAATTACCATTTGTCTACAAAAGTCCACTTTGAGATAGCAAAAAAATATAGTCCACTTCTTAACACAGGCTGAGCTAAAGAGATTTGAGCCACAGATGGGGCTGAACACAGTTTTGAGGCAAAGACAAGAAAAGCCCAATGCATCCAGGAAGAATCTGAGTTTGGCATCCTATTAGAGCAGGAAGTTCTAGTTTTGTGAGTGACATATTTGGGGCATGCCCTAAGTATCTTTTAGCTTCAGTTAACTTATCTAAGCCTAGGAATGTTATATTCCCTAATAAAGCTATGATAAAGATATAATGTGATCTGCGTATGAGACACTCAAAGAGTGTCTAAGTAAACCAAATATTCATTCTTTGCATCTTTTGCAACACCTTGGTCATGGCAAAGACTGAGGTGCAAAGGCTGGGGGCTCAGCTGCTGCTGAGGCTGTACATATCAGTGTTGCTTGTTGGGCTGGAGTGATTTCACATTCATTCTCTTTTCCATCAGTCAATTTCACAAAGGGTGGGCCAGTGGAAAGAAGACAAAGAAACGAAGTTTAACATGTTAGACAAATGTGATATGGGCAAGAACCTTCCCTTCGTGCCTTTCAGTCTTACTGAGAGAGACCATGTTTTATGACTGAAAAGTTCGGGTTAAAAGCTTGCACTGTGTTTGAATTTGCTTAAGAGGGCAAAGGAATGCCAATAGGTCAAAGTCTTGCTGTGGTAGTTGTTGGTTTAATATCCAGAATCACTTTTTAGTTATCAAAGTGGAAGTACAAAACACGGTGCTATCCCAGGAAGGAGTTAGCTTTCTGTCAGTAAGGATTCCTGATAACAGCCCACCTGGGCATCTCTGACAGAAGCTGCAAGAAGAATTTCTACTTTCATTAGTAGGTCAAAGATAGAGACCTTTAAAATGCTCTCTTGGTCCTATAGCCTCACAGATTTTTATATATTTTCCTACATCTCTCTTGATCTGTTGCCCTGTATTTTATGAAATATCTCTTTGAAGCATGTCACTATATTTGATATCACTCCGTTCTCACCTCCACTTGTACTCGCAGCCTATTCTAGTTTAGGTTATTTGTCTTAGACAAATACAGTTTAAAAAAAGGAAAGAACAAAAGAAGAAAGAAAGAAGAAAGAAAGAAAGAAAGAAAGAAAGAAAGAAAGAAAGAAAGAAGAAAAGAGAGAAAGGAAAAAGGAAAAGAAAAAAAAAAGACAGAACAGAAAAGAGGACTCAGCAGTTGCATGAAATTCTAATGCAAGCATAAGGGACTTTGGAGGCCTGAGAGATTGCTTGAGAAAAGGGCTGTGTGTGACCACATGTGTCTATAATCCCAGTCCCCCGCAAGAGGAGAGACCTAAGAATCATCAGAGTGAGATACCCATTGATCCTTTAGACCTTCAAAAATAGCCACAGTAGATGAGCTCATGGAGTGCCTCATGGACAAATACATATACCACACATAGCGTACATACACACACACACAAACATGCACATGGGCATGCAGTAAAAATAATTAAATAAGCACATAACTGAAAAAAAAAGAAAGAAATCTCTGAGTATGTCTGTGAGGGATTTTCTAGGTTAGTTTGAGCTGATAAGAACCACCCTTAGTGTTGTAATGTGGATAGTACCATTCCATGTGCTAGAGCCATTCATTTCTCTCTCTCTGCTTCACTACTGGGGGATAAATGTGACCAATTGACTCTTGTCCCCGACACCATGTTTATTCTGCCCTCCCTCATCTCCACCATGATGGACTGTATCCCTTCAAAATGGAAGACAAATGAACCTTTTGTCCTTACAAAATGAATGTGTGTATGTGTATGTGTGTGTGTGTGGGTGTGTATGTGTGGGTGTGTGTGTATTCAGGCCAATAATTAATGGGTGATCAAAATGATAAGTGAAAGGTAGTTTCTACTCTATCTGGGATGAGTTGTGATATGATAAGAGTTGTGAACTGAGGGAAGAAGAAGGAATCTGCCTTCAGGGTGCAGAGTCTTAGTGCAGGTGATTTCCTCTCCTGCCAATACTGTTCTAGGTGAGTTTGAACAGCACATTGTTAATTTTTAATTTAATCACTTCCATATACATAGCATATCTTCATTATAGTTTACATTTGTTTCTAATCCCAAAACTGAATTAAGAATGAGTAATTATAATCCACAATTCACAGAATAGAAACTTGAGGTACTGAGACATGATATCTTGCTGGATTTTGAGAAATCAAGTCCCTCTCTTGTTTCCTTTTTACTATACTGAAGCATATCCTTAGACCAACTTTGTTTCAACTGTCATAAGACTTAACTCAGCTACTTCACTTCCTCTTTGTTCCTACTCCAGCCACTGGCTCACAGAGAAAACAATAGATTTCTCAACAGAAGGCATTTATATTAAGGGTAGCCTTGCAGGTGGATTGACTATTAAAACTATTATTTCTGTTTTCCCTGGGATTTGGGACCCTCAAATGGCTGCCTTCTTCCTGACATTCTAAGGCAGTCTCAGAGTCAGCAGTTTAGAACTCACAATACAATATTTCAATGGAGAAGAAGACTATTATCTGGAAGTTACTAAATGTCAGGACCATGGAGGTATTTTATGGATTTCTTTAGAGCTTCATTAAGTTGACTAATTGGAAAGGAAAGTGGAGCATTGCACACGTGAGCTTGAGGGCGGGAATACAGAGTCAATAGGATATGTGCATGACATGTGGGACTGTGTAAGCCCCTCAGCATTCCTGGGCAATGAGCAATGCCTTTGTCTTTGGTCCTCAGTAAACAAGGCTGACACAAGACAGCAGCAGGTGGAGGCAGCAGTATAGGCTTGGACTCGCCTGAACTGGATCAGAGCCGAAGTTCACCATTATTAATCTTGAGCAGAAAATGCCCACATATTGTCTTAGCTTCATTTTAACACCATTTAGTGTATTCTGAGTAGATATCAAAAAGTGGAGCACCTTTCTTTATATTTAAAATGCAAAGGACATCTTAAATTATATAGGTCATGAGGAAGGAGGAAAGAAGAAATAAATTGCTATCAGGTGCTATTTTAACAGAACACATCCAAGGAAGCTGATTCATAACCAGGCAGTTAGGAAAACTAGCAAGCCATTGGTTTTAAAGCCACATAGTAAACTCTTAGAGTTAAAGCAAATTCTGATAGCAGATACTCCTCAGAATAGAAGAAAATGAGATTGTTGGGGTTCTTTTGACAACCAGTTTTATTCCCATATAACTTCCTCCTAAAAGGGAACTATCTGGTCAGAAGGCACCAGCCATGGTTATTGACAGTACAATAAAATAAAAATGAAGAGCTTAAGTGTGTTTACACACTCAAAATCAAAATATAAGCCTATCTTTCCTCCAAGAACATCCAGATATGCTTCAGCTAGTTGTTTGGAGATGACTTTCCAGGGGAATTTCATGAATCACAAAGGAAAGATATAAAGAAACCAGCTGAGTAACACCACGACTGTATTCATAGACTACAACTAACACACATTAGCCTAAAGCTTCAAAATAGCTTTTATTTACTAACTTAAATAGAAACAGAGAAGCCAGGCTTGCTGGCTTATTGGAGGTGAAGACAAGGAAACTCAGGTCATTTATTACTACATAACAAATTTGCTGTCAGCCTGGGTGACAAGAGATGTTTGTAAACAAACACAACAAACATAATTAGCCAAAATTTACAGGCAACCCAAACATGTAATAAAAAGAACAAGAAGAATGAAAACAAAATGTTCAATGCAGTTCAATGCACTGAACCTATAAAAGAAAACTATTATTTTCATGGACAGTGTCATCATTCTGAAAGAAGATATTGATTATGTTAAACAGTGGAATAATTGAAAGTTTCATGTAGAAAACAAAGAAAAGTAGTTTGTAATTATCTGGAGGTATTTGGCAAATATATTTATATTTATTTATTTATTTATATATTTATATATTCATATATACATATATATTCATAAATATTTTGTTTATATTGCATATATAGCTCTAGATATAAATATATCATGATAATATATCTCAAAATTTAATAAAATGATTTAACATAACTGTAAAGCAATACTCCTGAAAGTGGAACCAAGAAAACAGAACTGTCTGCCATAAAATTGTATGAAAATTAGTTGTGCTTGGTGACACAGGTCTATGATCCAATCCACTCAGGAGGCTGAAGCCTGAGAATCAACAGTAGAAGGACTTGTTAGGATCTGGAGTGAGTTCAAGGCTGGAATGGTCAACTGAACAAGAGCCTTTCTCAAAATACAATGTAAAAAGAGAGCTGGGGATATAGCTCAATGGTAGAGCATTTGCCATGCATTCAGGAGATTATTGGTTCCATTTCCAGTATTGCAAAACAAACAGTAGTAAAATCTTACTAAAAATTGCACAAAACTTATAAATAGACAATTGTAAATGATCCAATGTCAAAATAATAGGAGTTACAATGCTACCACAGCTACAATTAATGGGAAGGAAATTTTAAATAGGTAACTGAAAGAATAATACCAGAAACACCTTCTTATTTATGCAAAGTGATCATTAAATGTTCACCAAAAGAAATAAAAGAGGTGTATAGCATACAATAAGCATCCTATCATTGTTTTCTCTTTCTAATTCAATCTACCCTAAATGAGAGACATTATGCCATTGCCTAATGTGCCTTTTGCTTTTGGCTCATGTTAGTAATATCTCCATAAAACAACAGAATAAATCTTTTCAACTTAATTTTTATTCTAATGTTTTTGTGTACCCAATGTACTTATTAAATATAGTGATTGTTATATTTATTTTATGAGATTGATTTCAATGTAACTCATAAGGCAAGAGATGGAGGATGGAGCTCTATTAACAGCGTGTGTGGCAACCACACTCTCAGCCCTGGGCCCCATCCCTTGCATTGCATAAACCAGACATGATATCTCATGTCTATCAATACTTGGTACGGAGAGACAGGAAGAACAAAAGTTCATAGGAAGTTCAAGGAGGAGAACTAAGCAAGTTCAAGGTCAACCTGGACTACATGAAACCCTGTCTCAAAAAAAGCAAAAAAAAAAAAAAAATGCAAACCTCGTAACCAGGTCTGAAGAGATGGCTCAGCAGTTACTCAAGTAAAGCCAGATGCAAAAAAATAGTATCTCTCATTTGTTTGCAGTGGCAGGAGGCCAAGCATAGAGAAATCACCAACAGCCAGCAAACAGCAAAAGCAAGCAAGGAAAGTCCAGAACTCAAATTGCTTTCTCCACACATTTGATCTTCCCCTAGCAACATACCCACCCGCTCCAGAGGGCTGCTGGAGACTTAAGCAGGAAGCTTAACTTTAATTAAAAATACCTGAGACTGGGGGACATACATTCACATTCAAACCATCACACAGTGCACCTCTTATTCTCACTGACATCACCTTATTCATTGTTTCTTCATTTGTTATGCATTATTTCTCTTCAAAGCATTTATAATGAACTGAACAAGTCAATCGACCTGTGTGTATTTTCTTTGTAAAATACAGCACCCTGCTGGTAGAAACATTTAGCTTATGGATGCAACAGTGACATAGAACTTTGCCTACCAAGAAGTACATATCTCACAGATTACTACGTTCAGCTATTTGTACATAGGATTTGTTTTTGCAAATTATATATACTATTTAGTTGGGGGATATTTATTTTGGAATGTATTGTAGTTAATCAGCATTGTAAAGTTAGTATGATACATACACGTTTACTTAATTCATTAATTAGTTTAAAGCTATAGGTAAAATTCTTACTTTTTATATTTATACATTCATGTGTTCATATTTATATATGTACATATAAAGTATTTTTATTTACTTACTTTTGTATTATCTACACATATATTTATGTCTCTATATGCTTATATACATATAAAGACATGTACAAAGTCAAATACTGAAACTTGCAGCATGAGGAATGTTCTATAAAGGTAAAATTAGAATTTGCATAGTTAGAGCTGGAAAGATGACTCAGCAGGTAAAGGTGCTTGCTTGCAAAGTCTGTCAGCCCAAGTTCAATTCCCTAGCACTCACATAAAGCCAAATTCAAAGTGGCACATGCATCTGTAAACCCAACATGCCTATACAATGAGAGGCCAAGCCAGGAGCTCATGGGCCAGCTGGGCTGCCTGTGCAGTCTGGTCGCTCATTTGCCCGAGACCTTGTTTTAATGAAGGTGGAGCACAGACACCTTGAAATTGTCCTCCGACCTACCCATGTGTGCCATGGCACAAACACACCACACATACACACACACACACACACAAATGAATAAATGGAATTTGGGTTTTTACTTGCAAAATGGTTACATTTTCTTATGTCCCCAAAGAAGATATTCCTCTTGCCAATAAAGTAATCCATTAATTTTTCATTTTTTTCTTTTAATCATGTTTTAAGACACTTTTATTAATTAATTTGAGAGCGAGAAAGCATGGGCATGCCAGGGCCGCTTGCCATTGCAAACAAACTCCAGATGTGCGGGCCACTTTGTGTGTATGGCTTCATGTGATACTGGAGATCTGAATCAGGCTGGCCGACTTGGCAAGCAAGCACCTTTAACCACTTGAGCTATCTTGCCAGCCCTTTAAGTCATTTTATAGTACATTAATTTTTTTATATTTCTATTTTTTAATGAACCTGGCCAAACCAGTGGTTTCATTAAAAAAAAAAAAATAGAAACCTAGAAGACAGTATATTAGGTTGTATCTAATCCTACCAAGAGGGATCCGAAGTATACCAGTAGTCCTGACAGGATTCCATACTGAGCATGGGGTTTATGGGATGGTGATATGACTTCACTCTGAATACTCCCCATGGTATCATGTGCATGCAAGACTTGCAAGACTACACTGAAGTCATGTGAAGGCTGTGGAGCTTTCAGAAAGTCAAGCCTGTCTGGTAGAAATAGGTCGTTTGGGGAAGGTCTTTAGGGCTATACCTAGTTCAGGTTCTGGTCTGCTTCCTCTGCTCTCTGCTGAGGCATTATAAGCTCTGGCTGCCCCAGATTGAGCTATCCCTACCAGAACTCCTTCTCTATCTTGCTGACCTTTGAAACTGAGAGCATATAGAAACTTTCCTCCCTTAAGTTGCTCCTGTAAGTTTTTTTTTTTTTTTTTAAGCTGAGAAAAGTAACTAATGCTGAGTCCCACAGGGAAATGGTGTGTGGTACACTATGCTGACAGATCCCGGGACTTGCTTTCTTAATACTGATTTAGCTTAGCTTAGAGTTCTCTGTGCTTTGTATGTTCTGTACTAGGATGGTGAAAATATTTATTGCCGTAAATGTCTGGAGGGAGGTCTTTTGGCTTTGTTTGGATGCAAATCATGAATTGGCAAGGGGCAATTTTTTCTTGGTCGTGTCTCAGAGCTTCTGATGGTTAAAGACTTAATGGTCAGACTTTCAAACCTCAGAGGCATTGAGAACGAAAGACTGTGATCCCACACTTTCAAAGCCACAGATATCCAATAGGTTCAGCAAGTTCTGGGCCTTCAGAACCACCAACCCTGCACCCAACAGCAAGCTTTAGACTCCCCCAGCTTATAGTGTCAAAACCCTGTGCTCTTAACCCTTCATCCCTGGAGGCTCTTCAGTTTTCTAGTCCCTTGGGCTTACTATCTCACCAATCACAGCTTCTGGACTTTTCTATTCACAGCTTCACTTCTCCTACTGTTAGTGTTTCAGGAGTTCTCACAAGTCTCCTGTCTTTGCTCCTGGCCACATTTGTAGCACGTTAGCCCCCTCCAAGGTGCTATGAGAGCTGAATGTTTCCAGCCACGTGAGTTCCCAGGGGCTTGCATCATGGGGTGTTATTCTCAAGGGAGTAATTTCTTTGGCGGCCCGTACGTACAGTACTTGAGACCAAAAGCCAGGAGTTTTGTTGTTTTAATTTTTAAATTTTATTTTATTTTATTTATTTGAGAGATAGAAAGATTGAGAGAAAGAGAAAGAGATTGAGAGAGAGAGAGAGAGAGAATGAGCATGCCAGGGCCTTCAGCTACTGCAAACAAACTCCAGATGCATGAGCCACCTTCTATAGCTGGCTTATGTGGGTCCTACGGAATTGAACCTGGGTCCTTTGGCTTTGTAGGCAAATGCCTTAACCACTAAGTAATCTGACCAGCCAGTTTTGTCAGGCTGTGAGTGTCACCAGCTCAGCCTGCTCTGTTCATGACAAAGACTATAATTAGGTAATTAGACACCATCTGAAAGAGGTTTATATTGGCACCTAGTGGTACAGTGTAAGGCAGGTGGCATTGCACAGAATAGACTCATGGAGTAAGTAGCAAGGATCGAAAAAGAGACATCCATAAAGTGCTGCTTATTCACCAATCACAGCCTTGTTTGTTCAAGGGTTTCTATTCTTCCAGCCATAAGCGTCATAAATACCAGTCCCAAGATTTTGCTCACTTACTAAGGAGTGGCCATCCCGTCCTGAATAAAACTAGCCAATGGATGATAACATTCACTAAGACTTGTGAGAGTTTATTTGAACTCTCCTAGAAGTGGTAGGAGCACTAGAATGATCATGGTTAGAGCAAAGCTTACTGACACAAAAGTCATTGTTGCTGCTAGAGTACCTGGAGATTCAGAGCATCCAGGTTGTCATGGTGATAGTCCCAGTAGAGGCCAAAGAAGGGCTGATTGCTTAACAGGTCAATTCTTAACGTAATTGGGCATAAGTGAAGGGTCGCTTATCTGGCAAACGTCCTTTCCCCCAAACAATGTTATTTCATAACACTGTTAAAATATTAAGACAATATTGCAAATAACGTTTTTAGGATTATGCTCACTACTAACCATTATAATTACTTCAGCTAATCAATAATAATGTCATTTATTAACGCATTGAAACATTGGCATTAGGAATAGGTATTTTACAGAGGTTAGTAAGAAAGCACATCAATGAGAACTGGGGTAGGAATGGTGAGCAGGTAAAGAAGGCAGCACCCACATAGCATTGCTGAAGAATCATTCTTTCACAAAAAGTGGTAAGTTACTCAAGATGGTCCCCAAATGAAGAGATGGATTTATTTAGAGGGCAACTACATGGAATGTAATACATTTTGTACTTCTGCAACAGACTGGGAAATGTAAAATCGGTACATGCTCAAGGGGTCATTGTTCTAGAAGCTGGGCCCTTCCCTTTTAAGGAATTTCATCTGGTGAGAACCTATATCATAGCAAGGAAAAATATGTCAAATGCCAAGAAAACACATGGGAGGAAGAGCAGGAAATAGGCTGGACTCATTTTTCAAGGAGCCACTCCAATGCCATAGCAGCATTACTGCATGAATGAGAACCTCATATGGTATTAGTGTTTTTAAAGGGCCACCACTTGACATTGTTTCACTGAAGATGATGTTTCCAGCATGTGAACATGGTCTGGACATATTTTGAATGTTTTATTCAATGCTGTTTTTTTACGCAAAGACTTGGGACAAATAAAGACAATACAAAGAATGACTATATAAAGAGTGAAAGATCTAGGGATAGTGCACTCCATCTAACCAGCTATAGAGAGGTTGTCATCCATGCTGGCATGACACTTCTCAATGTTAAGGCTGCTTTGGCGTCTCCATGCTTTGTAAGTAACTTCCCATCCCGAGGCTGAGGGAGGAACATCCACTGGGGGAAATCCTAACACAGGGACCTCCATCTAAGCAGCTGTGGGGTCGTCATCTATGCTGGGATGAGACTGCTCAATGTTATGGATGCTTCAGTGTCTCTATGTTTCTGTATGTAATCTTTAACCTTGCTCTGTAAGTAATCCCAATAAACTCATTGGCTCACTAAAAAATAATAATAATAATAATAATAATAATAATAATAATAACAAGCCAGAAGCCAGAGCTAAGTCACAGCTATTTTCCTTCTTTATGGCATTCACTTCTTCCCATCCTCATACATTTCCAAGCCTATTTTAACAGTATACTATACATATTTTCCTCTTTCATACAGACATTTACATATGCATATGCTAATTTAAATGATATCTTAGGATTTGATATGGAACCATACCATATACATTTAGATCTAATCCTTTTGAGTGACAATATATTATCTGTACAAACATGTAGATATAAAACTTGTTTACAGCAATAGATAAATGTTGATCTTATCTTACATGTCAGCCAGTAGGGCCAATAAGCAGAGTATTTTTTAATGTAGTTTGATTTTATTTTTGTTTATGTCTCTTCAACCTACACTTTTCTAATCTCTGTCCAGAAAATGTTTTCCTAACTTCGGCAACTTCTTTATACAATCAAATCAAATGTGTTGCCTGATATATGCTCTACTTCACCCTGAAATGATGACACTGGCACTTTGTGTATTATAACATTTGATGTGTTATTGTTATAAAAACATTCAACACATTCAACAGTGATCTTAAGCAACACTTTTAATTATTGATAGATTTACAATTTTATATTCATCCCTAGGCAGCTAAAACTAAAATTAAGAATTAAAAACAGGTTGTCTATATATATTGAGTTAATAAATATATTAGGTTAAAATATTTCTAGAAATTTCTGTCTGTAGATCTTCAGAATGGTTTAAAGTGGCTGATTAACCTTCTCCCCAGCCAACCAGTTTAACAAAGAAAAATGGAGTAAACTCTCTGAGGAATCCTTGCATTTGATTCCAGTGTTCTACCCCGAAGTAGAATATAAAAGCTAGGGGAGAAGTGAGAGTTATGTTGAATTGCATCCTGCAGTAACAAATGAATGGTTCTATTAGGACCCAATGAGTCTGCCACGGGAGTTTATATAGAATGTTTTAGATTTCTAATCTGCATGCATGCTAGATTTTATCACTAATAATATGCTATTATGAAGTGGGATGCTTGGGGTTTTAAGGTACCACCTGCTCATAAATTAGTCAACACATAAAATGTTCATGAAACAGCATCCCGATTTTCCAGTTGAAATCTCTGCATCCCAAGGTGATTAAATGACTCTCATCAGGTACTTCAATTGCTGTACTTGGCACCCCCGCAACTTTCTCTGTAAGGACTCATGTGTTTTAGAGTCTCTCCTATAGTCCATGTTCTAAATTAAATAAAAGCTTTGCATGGGGTGATCTGTATTTACATCTTACATGTGGCACATGAATCTAGTTCACTACTGCTGTCATTTGGAGAAAAAAATATATACACACATTATATATAGATTATATACCATATACATTATATATATTATAATATACTATATATTCTTATATATAAAGTATATATACCATATATTAAATATAGTATTTATATATGTAATGTATATATATATATATATAGAGAGAGAGAGAGAGAGAGAACCATGTGTTCAAGGCTTGGTACTCAATTTACTGCTCTCGAGTGGTGGTGGATCCTTTAAGTGGTGTCACCTAGGGGGATGTCTTTGGGTCATTGGGGGTGCCACCTCAAGAATGTATTTTTCACATGACTCCTGTAACTCTAATGATAAAATGCTTAGGAAGGGTAATGTGAGTGACATAGACCTATTCCTTATGGGTTTTGCTTCCTAGGTTACTGCATTGTAGTAATACAAAGTGGACAGGTTTTTAACAGGAAAGGGAGTGGAGCACTCTATTGGGTTAAGGTTTGTGTGTGGACAGTATAATAGGCATGTGTAAAACTCCTTTTATAATTCCTTTCATTTCCTCAGATATGTGAAAATAACATGAATGGCTCTGAATGTGGATGATGAAGTACTGAAAAAAGAGGAAAAGTGTGGAGATATCCAGAATAGTGCTGGAAAGTGAGCAGTTATGAGGAACATCACATAATTTGTTAATGATGGCTCACTTGGAGTTACCAGTAATAATACTATATTCTGCCTCAGTTGCTCTAAAATGAAAGAAAATATTAAACTTGTTGAAGGTTCTTTCCTAGGTATGATCAGTTGTATAGGGAAATATACTAAATAGGTTGACAGAAAAGTTTTGTTTTTAGTGCTTTGTATATTTCAGGTAAATATAATGGAAGAGAATAAGGACAAGAGGTGGAATATGTATTAGAAGGAATGACAGCAGTGGTGGCTCATGAAATTCAAGGTGGGCAAGGAAGAAATGACAAATGAATAGGAGAAGAGATACTGATCAGATAAATGAGATACATAAAAAAAAATCATGGGGTGCAGAGATGGCTTAGCAGATAAGGCACTTGCCTGTGAAGCCTAAGGACCCAGGTTTCATTGCCCACTACCCACATAAGCCAGATGTACAAGGTGGTGCATGTGTCTGGATTTTGTTTGCAGTGACTAGTGGCCCTGGCCCACCCTCTCTCTCTCTCTCCTGCTCCTCTCTCTCTCTCTCTTTCTCTCTATTTATCTTTCCCAAATAAATAAAGACAATATTTTTTTAAATTTTCAGAGATGGCTGAAGAGATTGCTCAGGGGTTAAAGTGCCTGCCTCCTAAGCCTAGGAACACCCAATCGATTCTCCAGATCCCACTTGTAGCCAGATGCTGTGATGCAAAGGTGAAATGCCACACTTGCCCACCAGGGGGAGCATGCATCTGGAGTTGGTTCACAGCATCTGAGAGGCTGCTGGTGCACCCATTGTCTATCTGTCTCATTCTCTCTCTGTCTCTCTCCCTCTCTCTCTCTCCAAAAGGAAAAAAAAAAAAAAACCTCAGAGCTGGTTTTGGTGGCAGATTCCTTTAATCTCAGCACTTGGAAGGTGGAGGTGGGAGGATCTCCATGAGTCTGAGGACTCCCTGAGACTACATAGTGAACTCTAGGTCAGACTAGGCTACAACAAAACTTTATCTTGAAAAAAAAAATCATTAACATAAATATAGGTAGAAATTGATTCTAACATATGCAAGTTTTTAAAAAAATACACATATCTAAAATCAATGATAGACATGTAATAGAAATATATGTCTGATTTATGTATAGGTACATGCATATGTTATACACAAATGCATATATGTGCGTCTGTGTATATATATATATATGTATATATCACACATATGTAAAATGTATATATGTTATACATGAGTAAGATGAAAACATAAAACACCAGCTTCAAAATAGTGATTGTCAAGCAGGTGTGGTGGCACATGCCTTTAATCCCAACACTCAGGAGGCAGAGGTAAGAGGATTGCTGTGATTTCGAGGCCACCCTGAGATTACATAGTGAATTCCAAGTCAGCCTGGACTAGACTGAGACCCTACCTCGAAAAATCCCTCCCCCCAAAAAAATAGTGATTGTCACCATGGGAGGGAAATATCTTATCCAAAGCTCCTAAGAGCTCAACACTAAAGTAGACTTAAAGCACACCCACTAAGGCTCAGAGAATTTTGCAGAAGAGGGAGCAGAATGAATATAAGAACCACAGGGTGAGAGGGAATATCCAGAGCATCCCCCACCCAACCCTGATTGATGGCTGCTCTCAAATATCATAACCCACAACTCCATGGTAAATACCCAACAATCCCACTATGAAGGCCCCCAGTGGAGTGAGGGTAGGGAGGAGGGAAATGATGGCACCAACATGATGTAACTATACAAAACTTCTATTTAATAAAAAAAGTAGTTGTGATAGAATGAATCCTGACCTAAAATTAATATTTTATTTTATTATTTTATTTTATTTTATTTATTTATTTTATTTTTGGAGAGAGACACAGAAAGAGATAGAGAGAGAGGGAGAAGAAGACAGATAGAGATGGGTGTGCTAGCAGCCTCTCAGCCACTGTGAACGTAATCTAGATGCTTGCACCCCCTTTTGGTCAAGTGCAGCATTGCACCCTTGCATCACTGCATCTGGCTAAACATGGGAGCTGGAGATTGGAACCACTGGAGATTAGAACCAGCATTCTTAGGCTTAGGAGGCAGGCGCCTTAACCGCTAAGCCATCTCTCCAGCCCTAAAATTAATATTTTAAAGTCCTGTCCATAGTTTTGGGAGGTAGACCCTTTAGGAAATCATTAGGTTTACCTATGAGCATGAACATGGGACCTTTATGATACAAGCATTACTTTCTAAGAAGAAACATAATATCTGGGCATGGTGGAGGCTGAAGCAGGAGAATCCCATTTGTGAGTTTTCCCTGATTTATGCAAAGATTTTTTTTTTTTTGGTACAGCCTGGATACAACCCACTGCTTAAAAAAAATATAAAAGTGATACAAGAGTGTCCCACTGCTCCATCCCTTCTTGCCTTGCTCCCTCGCTCTCTATCTTGCTGTCTAGCACTGTTTCCCTGCTATATGAGGACACTGTTAGATGACAGATCAAAGACTGCTAAGAAGAGGGTCCTGATCAGAGCCCAACCGTGTTGTCACCCTTAACACAGACCTCCAACTTACAGAATTGTGAGATCATAGATGTCTATTGGTTAAGCTACCCAATCTGTGATTCCTTGTTACAGAACCTCAAGCAAATGTAGATATATTAAAAAATATAAAAGGAACTTGACCCTAAATTATTAATACCTTGTATTCTTGTCATAAAAAATGGTTATAAGCATCAGTCTCTGTGGGGTGTGTGTGTGTGTGTGTGTGTGTTGCAGTGGGGTGGGGGGGTGCCTCATGATATTCCTTTCCACCAAATGGCTCTTTCTGCCCTCTCTTCCTTAATGTTCCCTGAGCCTTGGCAAGTAGGCTGTAAGTCTATTTCAGTATTAAACACTCTGCAACCTCTGAATTTCTGCTGTGATGAGATTTGAGTATCCTTAGTGTCTATTGCCATCTCCTTGGAGCTAGTTTTCAGGCTAGCAATAACAGCAGCACTCATGCTTAAATCATCACTTCCTTTACAGTGTATCCTAAACCATGACAGATGACTGATGTATTCCTGACCCGATGGTTAAGATGGCCTTCAATGAATGGGGGTCAAGGGCGAGTGGACATAAGAGTATAACTCAAAGGAAATATGACCAATATGAAATTTATTCCTTCAATAAACTTCATAATTAATAAGAAACATGTTTATAGGCACTAGCCATGACTTCAAATGGCCTGAAGACACACATAAAAATATCTCAGTGTTGGGTCTGTGGGTAATAACAATGGTATTAGTTTCATGTGGTCTTGAAATATTTAACATGTGCAAATAAAATAAGACAAATGTAGTCTGGTTGGCAGGCATGAATTTGAAGGGGACAAAGAGGACAGGAGTTAGAAGTTGGTTCCATGTGGGTTTCATTGGTGCTACTTATCTTTGTCTGGGATTCAACTAGAATGGAAGATAAGAGGGCAAAGTTGACACAGGGATGCTTGGGGATTTGAAATGACAAGGAGAGAAGGCAGGGAAGGAAGATAACAGGTTTCCAGACTGTTGAATGAAGAAGGGCAACCTTACAAGAAATAGGCATGTTCCTCAGAAAACTCCTAGGATCACATATGTCACGTGTAGCATTTTCTTTCTGTGCTTGTCACCACCTATGGAAAGAAACAATGAATACACCTTGGGATTTGAGTTCATTACCACATGTGCACAGTACAGAGGCACACATAAGAAATGAACTTACATGTCTTCTTATCACATGTCTTGGACGTACTAGTGTAGGTATTGCTTATGTGTGCCTCTGTACTGTGCACATGTGGCAATCTAGAGAGATGGCTTAGCAGTTAAAAATGCTTGCATGCAAAACCTGCTGGTCCAGGTTTGATTCCCCAGTATACATGTAAAGCAAGATGCATAGACTGGCTCATGCATCTGGAATTTGTTTGTAGTGGCAAGAGACCCTAGTGTTTCCATACTCTTTGTCACTCTCCCTTTTCTATGATACACACACTCAAAACACTACTATACACACACACACACACACACACACACACACACACACATATATATATATATTTTAAAAGATATGTGAGCTCATATTCTGTGTTAGATCATGGGGTGTTTTATAGGAAAGGAGACTCTAGAAGTCCAGAAAGAAAATGAGAAAACAGGCTTAGAACAGACACAAGCCATTAAAGTCACTGCAGCTGAGGTGGCATTCAGATAAATATATTTAAATAGGTCAGGCAAGTTTTCCCAGATCACAGCAAGAAGTAGATCTAGAAGAGCTGCTACCTAATGAATTGAATGAATGTACTAGAGAGAAGAGCTGTCTAATGTGTATCCAACATCTATACTTTAGTAAACTATGATCAGCGAGAAGAAAGGATACAGGTAGTATTTCCTCAAAAATGTTTGCACATTTTTTTTTGTTTTTGAGAAGTCCATTGTATAAGCATCTTAAACAATGATCATATTCCCATCAGAACATCCTCTTATGTTCCCTTCCCCCACCCCCATTCTACTGAGGACCCTCCTCAGTGTGGAAATCAGTATTCACCATGGGGTCAGTCTCTGTGGGGCACAATACCTCAAAATACAATGTCCTGCCCTGCGGCTCTTACATTCTTTCGGCCCCCTCTTCTGCCATATTTCCTGAGCCTTTAGAGGAGTGTTAGAAATCTCCCTTGGTGTTGTATTAGCAGATTCTGGTATTGTTTGTTTGTTTTGTTTTTGTTTTTATCTGTTTTGATGAGTTTTGAGTTTCAGGGTCCACAGCCATGCCCCTGGAGTATGTTCTAAGGCTAGCAGTGAGAACAGCATTCCTTTTTAATCAACCACTACTGGAGTGTTTTCCGGCCCTGGCAGATGTGATATAGAGAAGCCTGGTCTTGTACTAGGCTGTTAGATTTAATTTCTTATCATTCTTAGGTCTCCCTGGTATTTACTGCCACCTGTATCAAGCAAATTTTTCTAACTGATAGCAAGTATATCATGGGTCAAAGGTGGCAAACATAGACATTTAAAGTGGTTTTTGGTGGGTTTAGAGTGTACATCTTGCCAGGCTTGTTGGTTTTCTATCCACTGCTTATTCACACTGTTGGTGACCATTATCTCGCAGTAGTTCGGATAGCACTTTCCAGCATTATGAGATGTAGCCAGCAGGGAGCTGGCTCCCATCTCATTTCTATCATGATCTCTCAATGTCCTGTGACCATGGATGGCCTGTGGCATCTTCAGCAATAGAGTCTTACCATCTAGATTTTGTGGGTAACCAAGTGCTTTGGCAATGGCCTGCTTTGTTTTGGGGGTTGTGTGGGCTTCCCTGACCAACTGTGGAAGGTAGCCCAATTCTGAGACTTGCATATACTAGCAACAGCCTATGGTTTTAAAGTAAAGCTTTCTCTACTCTTGCAGCATACTTCTGCCAAAGCTATCATCCTCTTTTTATCAGAGGGTAAAGCTTTTAATTATCTAACCAACAGGAAGGTTTCTAAGATACTGATTCACGGAATCTTTAGTTTTGTGTGTCTCTCCTTCCCCTCCTCTTCTTATCCCTGCTCCTCCCCTGCCCCCCATCCCTGTAATCTGGACTTCCACTTCCCTCTTTCTTATTCCCTGCTATCATCCCTCCCTGATTCCACTCTCTCCAAGCCTCATTCTCATTTCCTACACCAATACTACTACTGATGGATACTACACTTATAACAAATCAAACTATTCCATGTGGAATCTGCATGGGAGAAAATATGCAATATTTGGCTTTCACTGTATCAGTAATACCTAGAAACAATTTTAATGTGGGCAACATAACTATAAATATTTGTTTAACCACACACAGTTCAGAAAGTGATTTGATTTGTACGGGAGGAACAAGGGAATGAGAAAAAATTCAGATTAGGGAAGATGTAGTGAAATTATAGCTATCAAAAAAAGAGTTCTAATTCTTCAGAGTTCTTGACCAATAATTTTTTTATGGTATAGAATTTTTAAAAAAATAGTTTATTTTTATTTATTTGACAGAGAGAGAGAAGAGAAAGAGAAAAGAGAGAATGGGCATGCCAGGGCCTCCAGCCACTGGAAACTAACTCCAGATGTGTGTACCCCCTTGTGCATCTGGCTAACATGGGTCCTGGGGAATAGAACCTGGATCCTTTAGCTTTTCAGGTGAATGCCTTAACCACTAAGCAATCCTTCCAACTCTATGGTGTAGAATTTTGATGAATGCAGGATGTATGTTGGACAAATACTTGGGAGAAAGGTGTTATCATTCATGAGAAGACATAATAGTTATGCCTCTGTGAATTGCTTCAATTATTTTCTGAAGGTTTAATATGTTCAAAATATCTACATGAAAAATGCATGCTATGTGTTAATGAAGAAATATATTTTCCTTCAAAATGTAGTATACTGTTACCTTTGTTTTATTCTCGTGCTTTAGCTGGAAGGTCTTCTTTTTAATTGATAATTTATGTTGCTTAATCTTAGCTCCATAAGTAACTAATTGTGCCATCTTTCAAGTCATTAAAAATGTCATGAAAGTCCAATTTGCTCACCATTAAGTTATTATTCTGGCATAAAGAAATTATGCTATGATTACTTTCCATTATTAAAATGTCATCAAAAACAATAAGCATTATTTATATGTTGCTATTTTACTGCAAGTAACATTGTGCTGGCACTCTATCTATCTATCTATCTATCTATCTATCTATCTGTATGTATTACATTGAATATAATTCTACAATGTGTATCACAAATGTAAGGGGATTCTGATCTAATTTCCAAGCCTGAAAATTTATTTTATACCATTTTGAGTTTCCCAAGGAAAGACTTAAAATTAAATATATCTAAAATTATTTCTCCAGTATCATCAACATCTCACAGATTCTGCTCCTTCAAATAAGACCACCTTGAAGTCATACTAAAAGAGAAAGCCAGTGGCAGTAACTTAGGAACTGCACTGTCTCCTCCAGGTGCCCTCTTAAATGCTCACAATCAAAATTAAATTTAATATTATATAAAATTTCCATAATTTTAATCTTAATAAAATATTCCCCATATGCTCATTTACTTTGACCAAAAAATTATTCACAGAGGCATAATTTATTTGCAAGGAGGATATATATATATATATATATATATATATATATATATATATATATATAGAGAGAGAGAGAGAGAGAGAGAGAGAGAGAGAGAGAGAGAATGATAGAGGAAATAGTGGGTCGGGCTGCCAATAGAAGAAAGGATCGAGTTCCATTCTTTTGAATATGTATATACAGTTTTGCCAGCATAATTTATTGAGCAGAAAGCCCTTTCTCAGTGCATGTTCTTGGCACTTTCAACAAAAGTCTGTCTATACCAATAATTATCTTTCTCATAAAGAACATAAGAAAGCAACCCAATTCACAATAGTTACAAAAGTAAAATATTTCAATATAATTATGTCCAGTTAATCTAAATATTTCTATGATGAAAATTATAAGATATAAAAAGAAATTATAGAAGAAATGCAATTGAATTTTGGGTTCCTTGCATGCCAGTGCACCAATAATCTGGGGTATTCCTGGATCTTTGTCCATGAATTTGAAGAATGAAATCCATGGACCAGAGAATAAGGTTCAGAAAGATTTTATTATAGCTTAAAGCATTAGGAGGAAGAAGAGAAGAGGTCTTAAACCTAGAACATAAGGACAGGAAGCAAGGAGGAGCTCTTGCCCAGGGTGGTAAGAGAGGATTTGAGAAGCCTATCTCAAGACTCAGATCTGTGTGTTTTTGTTGTTGTTGCTGTCATTTTCTGTCTGTTTGTTTTAACTTTTATGGGGACTGGCTACTTGCAGTTTGCTATGGACAAAGACCAGATTTGACAGCTTTGTTAGTAATCTTAGTTAAGGATCATAGTTTCTGTCCTCTAGGAAGGTGCAAGCTTAATCTAGAAATCTTTCTTGGAGGAAGTAACATCTAGGTTTTTGCTAGTCCAGTGACATTTCCTGCTTTTAGTTGAGGGATTAAAAAAAAAAAAAAACATTCACTTTTGGGGTTCTGTTACCCTGACTGCTTATTCAATTGCTGTCTCCTATCTCAATCACAAATAGAAATATATCCAATTTCATGACTCATAAGAAGTATTAAGTTGAAAATGGCTATACTAACCAATGCTTTATATATTTATTGAGATTCCCAATGAAAACCTATAATTTTCTTCACAGAATTAGAAAAAAATTTCTAAAATTGTTATGGAACCTTAAAAGACCTAAAATAGTCAAATTGAACCTGAGGGGACAAATGAGTGATGAATCAAAATGCCTGATTTTAGAAATACACTGTAAAGCTATAGTCACCAAAGCAGCATGGTACTAGCATAAAAACAACACACACACACACACACACACACACACACACACACACACACACACACAGCATTCTTTAAGCAATGATAATATCACTATGCAAATTACTGAAATATATATCTCTATGTTATCCAAAATTAAGCTCTTAATTTTCTACCATGTGATCAAATAGTTACTTCTCTTATTCCCCATCTCTTTGGGTAGATTCATGATTACTCTGAGGCCAGAAACTTACATGGCATCCTTGTATCCTTGCCTTTCCTATCAACCAACCTTGGTTTCCTCAGCAAACACTTTTGTCTTGAAATTCCAAATGAGTACCAAAGAACCTCCACACATAATCCTCAAATGCATAAACTAGAAAGTTGAAATCCCAAATGATCAAAGTTCCTTAAGTCTAAAATATATAAAATCATAAATCTATAAAATTATAATCTTGAAATATTAAAATCTTCAATATTAAAACCTAGACAAACTATAACTACTACTGTGCAAGGATGATCATGTGAGCAGTCATAGAGAGCCAAATTCTAGGGAAGGGATTAGTGTATATTCAGTTTTGCATAGGAACCTGATTACGACTCATTGTTACGTTTTCACATTTGTCTATGTTACATAATTTTGCTTCCTTGTAATCTCTAATACTAATGTATAAATGGTGCAGTGGTTTGAAAGAGTCTTAGCTTGTAGCATGCATTGTTAACAAATTGAAAGACAATGTCTATGAAGACATCTGCAGTAAAGAAAGGGGGGCATGTTAGTACTCAGATTGCTGTCTTCCTTTACTCAGTCTGAAACTCATGCAGCTGATGGATGTTGCTTTACACATTGAGGGTGGGTGTTCCCTATCACTTCAACCTCTCTGATATAATTTTGAGAATATCCAATTTCTATCTCATAAGAAAAAATTTAGATAGTTGAGTGAAAAAAAATCCCATAATTAGAAGCACTCAATTAAAAAAAAAAAAAAAAAAAAAACTGCTCTCAGACTTGCTTAGACCAAATAAGCAATGCAGGAGGCACAGAGTTCCACACATGGTGAGAACACATCTTGTCAGTCACTGTGACTTTGTCTTTTCTGGCAAGGACCTTCTCTGTCACTGTGCAGAAGGGGTGTGATGTGGTTTTGCACTCTGATTTCCACTATTTTGATGTCTGCATAGGCCCCATTATCACACGTAAGTTTTTGAAATAAAAATGTTCAATACATGGTAATTTTTTTTCCATCTGAAATCGTATGTTTATCCTCTTTGGAACATTTGGAAAGGTTTCTAGCACAAAGCTGTACTTTAATAAATACATAAATTATATTTACTTGTCTAAGTCCATTGTTTTTGAAGTAGTAATAGCATTTAAATTCTATATTTTTAGAGAAAGTAACTGATTACAATATAAAACTTGTATTATATTAATAATTAGTGCAGAAAATGCATTTTTTAAAACTTTCAGTATAATATGTATTTATTTGCATTGCAGAGAGCACGAACATGTTTCTGATATCATCTAATAAGGCAAAATAAAGAAATACTTGAAATTAAAACTTTTTGAAAATATTTTGAAATAATGCTCTCTGGGCAGAATTTAGAGTGAATTAATTCTGCTGAAAATAGGATTCAGAATTGTAACTGAGTTAATCATGATTTTTGATTTTCAGGTTTAACATATGAAGATTTTTACCATATTCAATAAAATTTTTCCAGTATAACTTGTGAAGCTGAATTTGTTTTCTGAAAAAATTATTATAACACAATAATACTGTCATTCTATGTGATAATGTGAAAAGTACTATTTTGATAGATAACAAAAGAAAGGTTATGACGATGGATTGTGGAGATATAACAGATTTAAGCAGATTGCTTTTTATAATTAAAAAAGTTTCAATTAAATATTTGTAACAAATACATCCTTGTAAATGTTTCATAGTTTAAGCACTATAAATCCTTTTGTAGTTTATTTCATTTTAATAGTACACCATATGTGTCACTTGGAAGACATCTATGATTTTATTTTTTGTTTTAGTATTTATTGGTTCAACAACATTTATAAGAAACCTGAAGGTATTACCACTAACATATATTGAGCTTATAAACAATGCAATTAATATGATAGGGAAAATAGATATTTTTTATTTGAATTTACTTGAAATATTAATATATCAAATGTGTTATTTTTACCACATACAAAGCAATTATGTTATTAAAGAGATGTAATGTAATACTTTTTATTGCTATGACCACATACTTGACAAAAACTAACTTTTTTTGGAATAGAAGTTTATTTTGACTCATAGTTCAAAGGAATACAGTCCATCATGGTGGGGAACTCATGGTGAGAGGAGTGACTTACAGCCAAAGCAATGTTGAGACAGCTGGTTATATCAAGTCAGCAGTCAGGAATCCAAGAACAGGGTATTCAGTTTCTCAGCTCACGTTCTCCTTTCACTCGGTCCAGGAGCCCTACAGGGATGGAACTGCCCACATCCAGGGTGAGCCTTCCCTCTTCACTTTTACACACCCTCATAGACAAACCCTGAGGTTGACAATCTACACTGCCCATCATACACAGTCATAAAGAAGAGGAAGTACTGAGTACAGCATCAATGTTGGGTAAGAAGTACAGTTAATAGATACAAGGTCTTAGCCAAGATTTTTAAATTGTCTGTATCAGTGTTCAGTGTTCTTACTTACTTCATGGCACTGCTGTGAGAGTCAAGTGAGTTAAACTATGTGACATCATTCATGATATACTTTGTCATATCACAAATGAAATCTTCAATAAGCACTCCATGACTATTATATTCATTCCTGCTTTATGATGCTTAGTGGTTTCCACTACCCTTCAGGTCTACTTTGAAAGACTAGCTTTACATGTCTACCTAATTCCTGACAGCAGTGATTCCTGTGTACTTGACTGTTTCCTGTGCCTTGCCTGAATGTTTCAAATGGAAGAGACATGCAAGCAAGTCTTAGATATAATCTCCATGCAGAGGAAGCAACTTATATTACTTTAATTTTGTGGTTTTCTGTTCTAATATTCTCACTGGCAATTGACTGCAAGATAGTATCTTCTGCATGACATGTGCCTGGTTGTCTTCCTAGAAGAACAAGTTTGATCAAGGATTATTCAATTCTAAAATATTATCTGAAATTATGGAGCTAGTTTGAAAGTAATATCAGTAGGAAATTTGGGATTAAAAGATATACTATGGTATACATTATTCAACAGGAAATGCTTTTAGACTCAGTTACCATCATGATAGGCTATCTCTCAATGAAGGTAACTCATTAAAAAGATAATAATGTATTTAAATATGGTTGAAAGGCATGTGACCACAAATTACATCTAAGAGAAAATTCAAAGCATCAATGCCAACAAGTAAAGGGCCAACTGAAGCTAGAGTTATGCAAAATAATGTGTAGTAACATAGACCTATTTTTGATAACTACTATACTGCTGATGAAAGGGAAGGTAGAGTCACAGATAAGACTATGTTACATGTCATATTAGTCACTTTATTGTTGCTGCAGGAAGGAGCTTTAAGGAAAGAAGGATATATTTGACTTACAATTTCAGGAAATATTTTCTATTATGATAGGGAAGGCATAGCATCAAGACATGGGAAGTCTCAGTGTTACATCAGTATGTAAGCAGAGGGTGAATCAAAAGTGGAACCTGACTAAAACCCCTCAGGGTCTGTCCACTGGGTCCCAATTCTTAAAAGTACCACAATCATCCCAAACAATGCCTCCAGGTGGGGACCAACTGTTCCAGCACAGGACCTATGGAGGATGTTCCACTTTCAGACCAAAACATAAGAGCTTGCTATTATTTCTGGAATTTTATTAGTTTCTATTACGGGTCATTCACCCATTTAGACCCCAGAGATGTCACCAAACAGTAAAGAGAGTTCTAACAATGGAAAAAGATGTTTGCTGGATCAGCATTAGTGATATTGAAGCTCAAAGAATATAGTTTCTGTTCAATTTAATATATTTAATTTTTATTTATTTTATTTATTTGAGAGAGAGAGAGAGAGAGAGAGAGAGAAAGAGAGTAAACGAGAGTGAGAGAGAAAGGGCAAGCTAAGGCATTCAGCCACTGCAAAAAATTTCCAGATGCATGTGCCAACTCCTGGGGAGTTGAACCTGGGTCCTTTGGCTTTGTAGGCAAGCACCTTATCTGCTAAGCCATCTCTCCAGCCCAACTTAATATATTTTCTACTTAACAGAAAGATATCCTAAAATTCTAAGTTGTTTAACAAGTTGCTATTTGCAACAATATGAATAAGAGTTTTCTCAATGAATTATTTTGCAAAAACAAATCAAAATTAAATTGGATGCTGAAAATAATGTCTGCCATTCATGCCTCCTATATGAAATGCCTATTATGTTACAAATATTTGTTTTCATGTATTTTATGTGAATATATATATATATATATATATATATATATATATATATATATCACATATATTTCAACAATTTAACAATTTAAAACAAATTTATATAAACAGTCATGGCAGTTATATCTCTGTTATTTTGTAATTCTTTATGTGCCAACCTGAGATGACATAGTGAATTCCAGGTCAGCCTGGTCTAGAGTGAGACCCTACCTCAAAAACAAACAAAAATCAAACAAAAAAAGGAGATCTATTGTGACAAATCAGTAGGAAAGATAGAAAAGCAGTAAGGTGGGTGCAAGTCCTACGTTCTCATACGTGAACTTCCCCAGACATCCGCACACCCACTTTTCAATATAGTAAAACATTGTCTTTAAATACCAAGAGAAGGCTGGAGAGATAGCTTAGTGGTTAAACACTTGCCTGTGAAGCCTAAGGACCCCAGTTCAAAGCTCGATTCCCCAGGACCCATGTAAGCCTGATGCACAAGGTGGCGCATACATCTAGAGTTCATTTGCAGTGACTAGAGGCCCTCACACACTACTTCTCTATCTATCTTTCTCTCTCTGTCTCTTGCTGCCTCTTTCTTTTTGTGTCTGTTTCTCATAAATAAATAAAAATAAACAAAAATAATTAAATACCAAGAGAAAGAATAACTTAATCTACAAAGGCTAACTTCCTGGGTAAAAGACTATTTTTTACTTTTGTGTTCCATTTCTATTTTCTTCAGCCTTTTCTTTACTTTTCTTTTCTTTTCTTCTTTTCTTTCCTTTTCTTCTATTTTCTTTCTTTCTTTTCTCTTTTTTTTTTTTATTGAGAGAAACAGAGAAAGAGAAGGAGAGGAAGACAGATAGAGATGGGCCTGCCAGCAGCCTGCCAGCAGCCTCTCAGCTGCTGCGAACGAAATCCAGATGCGTGCACCCCCTTGTGGTCAAGTGTGGCATTGTGACCTTGCATCACTTTGCATCTGGCTAAACGTGGGACCTGGAGATTGGAACCATCGTTCTTAGGCTTTAGGAAGCAGGTGCTTTAACCGCTAAGCCATCTCTCCAGCCCTTCTTCAGCCTTTTCATCATCAAAGTATCCAAACATATCCTGGCTATTTAATATATTTTCTTTTTAAAAGATGTTTCCATAACTTAAGTTGTGAGTAGTTCATGTGTAATTGACCATAAGTAGAAAGACACAGTTGTAAAAAAAATATTTTGTTTTCATTGTTTTTAAGAAACATACAGAAGACCTTGCAAGCAAGGTCCAGTTATGTTAATAGCATTATACAAATTAATATAGGAAGAGATCTTAGGTTACAAGTAGATTAGGCAGTGAACAATCATTGCACTCATCCATGTTAGTGTAGTTGCATTTTTAATTTACAATTTCTGTTATAACTTAAACTATTTGTCATACATTTATTACTAAAGATTTTTATCAAAAACTTTGAAAAATAGAAATATTAAATCATAAGACTAAAATAAAGATTGGCTACATTCTCTTCACTTATAGACAATATTTATTAGGAGTTTGATACATACATTTCCATATTTTGGACATGGACACATCTGTAGATGCACAGCTAAATTTTTATTAACTTTTAAAACCCAAATTGTTTTACTTAAGTCATGATGAGTAATCCTTTTCATTAAATATTTTACTAAGTTATTTTTGTGACTGTGCATTACTTTATTTAACAGATAGATCACATTTTCCTTGAATCTTATTAATGTCTTAATAGACTGCTTTGAAATTTATCAATAGCATTATAATAAACATCCTTATATAACTATATCTGGGTTTTATTGTGTGGGTATTTACTTCTATACTTACATATTTCTGGTTATTCTCTGAGGCTGAAATTTTAGCACAAAAGTGCAGGAAAAAGAATGGGCTATATCACACACCACACATACACACATTTCTCAGCTGTGAATGTATTTGTATGACCTGAATTCCATCAATATTTCTCAAGTTTTTATGTAAAAGTTATGTCTCCCTCTGTAACAATGCTGCATATAGGGTCTTTGGGGGAAAGCAAGGTTAAGTGAGATCATAAGAGTGTGGCTTTAGTCTCATGGGGATTGTGTCTTTGTAAGACAGCCCGGGTGTGGGGATCTCCCATCTCTCCCCAATCAAGAAACCTGAGGATGCCACTAATAGCCCTTTCCTATGATCTAGGAACAGAGCTCACCGTATGGTGTTAGAACTGCAGGAAACCAAAGTTAGTTGTCAAAGCCACCTAGTTTGTGTTATTTTGTTATGCTACTGTTAGCATGCAAATATATGTTGGGGAGTCATAAGCTTCTCACTATAAGCTCATCTATAACATAACAAACAAAAAAGTCACCATCCAAAAATATCAGTATTCATTTTGTCTCACTGATGAATGTAAATTACTGACAGACTTTATAAATACTATAAGCACACTCATCATTATGAGAACTGTCCTCCTCCCATAATGACTTCTGAGAAGAGGGGATATATCATTGGAACTGGTAGATGCTGTCACGCTCTGTCACTCAGACACCTTTTAAGGAAGAGCACATACTTTCCACTTCTGGTGAGGTGTCACATCCCAGCTTATTGTTTCAGTGAGGTTCACATGGCTGACAGAAAACACCCAACCAAGAGAAGCTTTTGGGAAAAAAAAAAAAAAAAAAAAAGATTTATTTTGTCTTATAAACTCAAGGGGAAGCTCCATGATGGCAGTGGAAAATGATGCCATGAGAAGAGGGTGGACATCGCTCCCTGGTGAATATAAGGAAGTCAATAGCAACAGGAGAGTATGCCAAACACTGGCAAGGGGAAACTGTCTATGACACGCATAAACCTGCCCCCAACAATACACTGTCTTCAGGAGGCATTAATTCCCAAATCCCCACCAACTGGGAACCTAACATTCAGAACACCTAAATTTATGGGGGACACCTTAATCAAAACGTCACATTCTGCCCCTAGCTCCTATAAAATGCAATGCATTCATCCAACTTTAAAAGCTCCCAAGTTTTAATCAATATTAATGATGTTCAAACATTCCCATAATCCAATGACATTTAACTGAGCCATAATGCTGAAAAGCCCCCCAAACCCATAATGTCACAGAATAAATATTTACACTGAAAAAGATGGCATTGGGCATAGCAAAAGAATATTAAATCAATACAAGATTTAAAACAATCAGGGCAAACATCAAACTCTGTAGATAAAAGACCAATAACTCTAGCCAATGACAGGTCTCTAATTCTGATAATCTTAACCAGCAACAAGTCTCTGGAGTTCCAATTCCGCTCTTCCTGTTAGGCTACTCACAGTCCTGGAAAACTTCATCCAGGGCTGCAAGCTTTCTTTAGTAGCCATCTCGTGTTCCCAGCATCTCCACTGGGTCTCCACTGCAACCCACGATCCATCCTCAGGGCTCCATTGGGTCTCCATGCAGTCATCCAGCAAACCTGCTTCACACTGCTCATGGCCATTTAAAACACAAGACAGTGTTGCAAATTCAATGACCCTCTCTTTCCTGCATTTCTTATACTCCACAATACCAGATGGTGTGCCAATTTGTTAATCCAGAGGGGACTAAAACAGACTTTGAAGAACAGGACACTCCTTCAGCATTAAGTCTCTTTCAAAAGACTGCATTTTTTTTTTTCTGTCATCCCAATACATGTCAGATGGCCCAATCTCTATGTTTATAACCCCTCATACAATTGCAGGTGAATGAGCAGAAGCTTTGGCCCAAAGATTTCATTCTTTTCTGTGCCATATCCTCTGCACACATCAGTCTGTTGCTATGCAAAGCAACCCTGCACGAGTTCTCAGGCCATGAGTACAAGAGCAAGCCTCTCACACTAACCACTTCTAGCCCAGTCCAAGCAAAGCTCTTTCTCACCCTCATTAGCCAAACCTTACAGTCCATAGGTCTTACCTCATTCAGATCTTTCAACTCTGACCAGATTAGTACATCAAGCTGTCTTTACAGCACTGCAAGGTGTCTCTGAGGGCCAAGGTTTCAAATCCTTCCACATTCCTCTTGAAAATCATCTCCAAAAGGCCAAAGATATACATTCAGGTGTCTAGCACTAATATATTGACTATATTAGTCAGGGTTCCCTAGAGGAACAGAACTTCTAGAATTAATTATATTTAAAAAGGGAATTTATTGGTAGTCTAATAGTAGTTGCAGGCCCGAGAATCAAGGAACCTGGTAGCTGTTCAGTCCACATGGTCAGATGCTTTGGCAGTCCCCATCCAGCATGGAAGGCTTGGAGGCTTCCTGAGGAGTTGCTGGGTTTTAATCCTCACTGATCTTCAGTAGACACTGGTCTTCAGTCTGTTCTGGAAGGCAGCAAGCCGCTCTGGCAGCCAAGTGGAAGGAAGGGACCCTTTTCACCCAGAGCTTCCTTGTATAAAGTTCCTGTCTGAGAGGTGCCACTTGCTCTGGGGGTAGTGCTCACTCTGTGAGAAGGACTTCCTTTTCAGTCAATCCTTCCTGGAAGTAACTTAGGAGACCCACCTGAAAGGGATTTCTGTAGATTACTAAACAGATCAAGTTGAAAACATATTAACCATCACAAGTCCACCCCTTGTCAACTTGACACCAAACCATATCTCCTTACATCATACTTAATTTTCAAATGAAAACAGTAACAAGTTCCTAATTCTGCCAAACATGGAATAACTATCCCATGTACAACTGGAAATGCAAAATCTTCCTTCCAACACAAATCAAGGTTTCTTGAGGAATTCTTAATCTTTAATATAAATTCAACAACAGTTAGCTAGTGATATAATCTTAATATTGGTGGAAGTCCATGTTGTTGGGCCCATGCATAACTGCATCCCTTCCACCACAGCCACTTTGTTCATGAGCCCACTGGGCAATGACAGGGAGGGCTGAGGAAAGAGTTTGACCACTATCCAAGAACTTATCAGCTTATCTACTTGATTATTAAAGTCATATGCTGATGAGGTCACCTTCTGATGAGCATTAACATGGGACACAAGTATCTTTATATCCTTTGCCCATTCAGAGTTCTATGTACATGCACTGTCCTCACCAAGTTTTCAACTGTGCTTCTTCCAAGTCCTGGGCCATCCAGCAGAACCATTGGCCACAGCCAATGTATAGAACCACACATCTGGCCATTTTTCTTTCCAAGCAAAATGTACAATCAGGTGCACTGCCCAAAGTTCTTCCCATTGTGATGACTTCCCTTCACCACAGTCCTTCAGAGTTGTCCCAGAAAGGGGCTGTAATGCTGCAGCTGTCCACTTCTGGGAGGTGCCCACATAACATGCAGAACCATCTGTAAACCATGCCCTTGTCCTCTCCTTCCCAGTCAGTTGATCATAGGGCACACCTCATGATGCCATAGGTAGTGCTTGGGGACAGAAGGCATTGTAACAGGAGTACCAACCATAGGCATTTTGGCAACTTCCTCATGTAACTTACTTGTATCTTCAGGGCCTGCTTGAGCCCGATCATGTATATACCATTTCCATTTGATGATGGACTGCTACTGTGCACTTCCAACTTTATGGACTGGTAGGTCAGATAACACCCAGCTCATAATGGGCAGCTCAGGTCCCATAGTAACTTGATGGCCTATTGTCAAAGTTCAGTTTCCACTAAGGCCTAATAGCAGCCCAAGAGCTGGCTCTCAAAGGGAGAATAATTGTCTGCAGATGATGGCAGGGCCTTGTTCCAAAATCCCAAGGGCATCCACTGCGATTCACCCATGGGGTCCTGCCAAGTCTCCAAATAGCATCCCTATCTGCCACCAACACCTCAAGTACCATCAGATCTGCTGGAACATATGGCCCAAGGGGCAGAGCCGTCTACACAGCAGCCTGGACCTATTGAAGAGCCTTCTCTTGTTCAGGGCACCACTGAAAACTAGTAGCTTTTTGAGTCACTTGGTATATGAAACAGAGAAGACACCCAAGTGAGGAATGTGCTATCTCCAAAATCTAAATAGGCCTACTAGATATTGTGCTTCTTTCTTAGTGGTAGGAGGGCCCAGATGCAACAACTTATCTTTCACCTTAGAAGGAGCGTTGCTGCATGCCCCACACCAGTGAACTCCTATAAATTTCACTGAGGTGGAATGTCCTTGAATTTTGATGGATTTATTTTCCATCCACTGATGCACATATGCTGGACCAGCAACTCCTCAGTGGTTGCAATCTCCTGCTCATTTCATCCAATCAGGGTTATGCCATCAATATAATGGACCAGCGTGACACCGTGTGGAAGGGACAGGCAATCAAGATCCCTGTGAACTAAGCTATGACACAGGGATGGAGAGTTAATATAACCTTGAGGTAATACAGTAAATATGTACTGCTGACCATGCCAGCTGAAGGAAAATTGCTTCTGGTGGTCCTTATGGACAGGTATGGAGAAGAAAGCATTTGCACCATGGATTATTAGTGCCCTCCTTATTTCTAGTAAAAATGCTCTCCTTATTACCAGGAGGACCTTTAGTAGCATTGAAGTCAGAAAGTCAACCCAAGATAGCACCAAGACCACTAGAAAAATCCATCCTTCCAATCCTGTTTCTCTAGAACCACTCCTGGTACCAACTTTATTGTTGCAGTCAGGTTCACATTGCTGGCAGAAATCACTTTGCCAAGAGCAGCTTTTGGGAACAAAAGAATTTGTTTTGTCTTATAGACTCAAGGGGAAGCTCCATGATGGCAGGGAAAACTGATGGCATGAGCAGAGGTTGAACATCACCCCCTGGCCAACAGACAGTGGACAATAGCAACAGGAGAGTTGCCAAAACCTGGCAAGGGGAAACTGGCTGTAATATCCATAAGCCCATCCCCAACAATACACCGCTTACAGGAGACATTAATTCCCAAATCTCCATCAGCTGAGAACCTAGCCTTCAGAACACCTAAGTTTATGGAGGACACCTGACTCAAACCAGCACACTTCTATTGCCAACCCCTTTGGATATTGTCTGATCTTCATAGACCTACAGCATCCAAGGTCAAGCTGCTTCTTGGAATGCCCCACATTATGTAACTTACCTATCCAGCAATACATAGGCCTTTGCACCCAACACATCTTGTATGTTTGAGAGGACCACCTTTCCTCTGGCTGTTTCCCTTGGGTAAGGTTAGAGTGTTGCTGGCCCCAGTGCAGCTTCAATTCTCTGTCACATCTGGTTCTGATGCATCCCTTCCACAGGTGTGGCTCCAAAGGCATAGTTAAATAAACACATTGCATGTTAAATTGTATCTTGTAGTTGGCTTCCTTGGGAACACAACCTGAGATACATAGTGGGGAGAAAAGGTTACAATAATAGTGGCAGGTGTTGTAATTGTCTGTGCTAAAAATTGCCCCCTTAGGGAATCCATGGCCTTTTTACCAAGCCAATTGGCTCACAAAATCAGACAGATCCAACTGTAGCATAGAAGTGCCTCATTCTAAATGTTCTCCACTCTGTGTACAGTATCTATATGAATCTCATGATAGAAACCTTATCTCCTAAATGAACTTTCTTATTAGTTTTACTATATTCATGTTGATGAGAATAGGTTATGTTTTAAACTCTATGTAAAGATAAGCAAATTATACTTAGAGATCTAATAGTTTCGTTTCTAAACTACTGTTAAAACTTGTTTCTAAACTGCTGTTAAAACTTTTCAACTAAATAAGACATTTATGAAATACATAATCCAATTCATTTTCATTTTTGCTTTAGTAGAATCCTTACAGTCAGTTTTTCTCTTCTTCCTCCCAGCATCAAACTATACTCCATGCACGCCCCACCCCAGGAAGTTCATTTCATCCTTCTCATGTTTTACAATCTGTTTTGATACTCTCCTCTGAGACATTGAGAAGGGTACTTATCTTCTCTGAACCTTAGTTTCTACTGATGTTAAAAGGGGGGGATAAAACAAAGGGGGAAAGTGTTTAGACATGATATGTGTGGTTCAAATTCCATGCTACCATGGCTGACAAACAGAGAGCATGGTACCTAATACAAAGCAGTGGCATAGTCATATATTTCCTCTGCCTCTAACTGTGAGAAAAACAGTTGAGAAATGTTTCAAGATAAGATAAAAACTAGGACCCACTGAAAACCAGTGGCAGGTGGACCAAGCAAAGAGTAATCTTTCTCACCACCTGTTCATGGGTCATTTCTATATGCTATATGTACAACAATGCATAAAATAAGTTCTACTGCATAGGCACTAGCTTTCTATCTAATGGGGTATTCCAAAGAACGAAGTGAGGTCCGAGAAAGAAAGTAGAAACTTTGATATATATGTGAATGACAAAGTTTCTCTTTATGCATAACTATTTCATAAGACTTTTTATCCTGAATTAATATCACTGAGGTATTGATTATATTCATGAGGCTTGCTTTCAGAGCATGGGTCAATTCCATCACTAATATAAAGTGGAAACTTTGGAAAATTGCCTAATATTTCCCATCTTTCAACTCAGACCCTAACTAGAAATACCTTTCACCCAAATCTAGCATGTGCTTACCAAGCTTCTAATAATGAATGAGTGATTCCAGGATCATGAATATAAATGATGGCCTTAATGACGCAGGAATCATGGAAAATTGAGGAGAAAAAAATCTGAACACTTTAGAACACATATAAACATGCATGTTAGCCACTTGGATTCCTCTCCCAACCTCATTTCAAATAACTACTCTCAGTGAAATACACAGTGTAAGTGAGGAAGGCAAGTTTGGCACAGAAAAGCTTTGCTTAATATGTTGCACTCATTTTACTATTTCATTTTAAAGAATGAATAAAATAAAAAGAAGATTTGAAAACATCATTATCCTTGGGTGCATACCTTAAAATTAGGAATGTCCATTAGGAAAACTTGACTCACTTAAAGCAAAAGGGCTTCAGAGAAAGGAACATGGACTGATCTTGTGTTCTTTCTCCTCTCTTGCTCTGTCTATCAAGCTGTTTTCCTTATCCCATCACATTCCCATAAATGAAGGTAGGAGCTGTTTACATATCCTCTAAGAAGCACTTGTTAAACCACTTTATGTGACAGTCATTATGATGAACACTCAAGAGAAAAGAGATAAATTAGACTTTGAGTTATGGAGAAAAACTGAATATAAATTTCCTTTGTACCAAAATGAATTGGCAGTGTTTAATTATGCTTCATAAAATGCAAACAGTATGTAATAAAGTGGCAATAAAAATAAAATTCATAAATTGATGAGTTGCTGTACACCATGTTTTCTAACTGTGATCCCTGAAGCAGTTTTATCGTATTTGTCTTGATGAATGCATGTGAGAAACACAACCCCTCCAGGATCACCTAGTTCCCCTACATCCCCTAAATCAGAATTTCTGGAGAATAGACTAAATATCACATATCTTACATGTCTTTAAGTTATCCTGTTAGATACTAGAATTGAACAGCTACTCTTTTGTGGTATTTATTATGCATATATACATGTATGGTTTCATTTAATCCCCATAAAAATTATGAGTTAATCCTAGTATATCCTTGATTTATCACCTGACTAACTTACCATTCCCAAACATAGTGATATAAGACAGCAGTAGTTCTTTTATCATCACCTTTCATGAGTCTTGGGCTTCAGTAACCCTGTCATGTGTTGTCACTTATGGTTCTCTTATGATGACACTGAGACTATGATCTGAGGTCTTGCTCACACCTGTCTATCCTGGGATGGAGAACACAGGAGTCACAGGAAGTGCATCCCTACTACTATCGGGATAGACATTCCTATGGTGTCTCTTCATCATGACAACTACTTACAGGGTAGGCAGAATTCTTAAATGACAGTTCCAGAAAGAATAGATAGACAAACTGAGAGCCCTTGAGACCTTGTCAACATTAATGATCAGATCATGTCCTGTTCCTTCCCTGTTACAAGGTGGGGCAATAGGTCCCTCTACCACCTGATCACAAAGTGAACAGGCAGTGGGACATCAGAATTGAAATGGTATTGCAACTATCTTCAGATATATTTGGGAATAGACTGTTTTACAGCTGACCAAATGAAGATCGAGGCTGGTTAAATGACATTCTCAAGGTGCCACAGCTACAGTCAGGATACATTAAGACAGAGATTTGCCCTCAAATCTTGGTATCTTTATCAGGTTTTTTATATTGTTCAATTTCAACCAACTATAAATGGGAAATTTTATGTGAATCATCTCTTTTTATTTTCTAATAAAATATTAAGACTAATAGTATTATCATTACTGCTTCATAGAGGAAGAAACAGGACTAGATACATTAAACAACCAACATAAATTGAAATGCTTGGTAGTAATCCATCATGAAAAATTTGAATATCCATTTTATTACTCCAAAGCATGCATTAAGTCAAAGCATGCCATTGACAGTATTTTTATTGTCATTATTCATATCATGCAGCATGAATTTGTCATGTGTTTTAGTCTTCAGCATTGGGTCTTCTGTCTCAAAATTTAAAATAATAATGCATTGCTCCTATAATGTGAAAACAAACTCCAGGAAATAAGTACACCTTTGCACTGAAGTCAAGATAACACATCCTGCAGAGGAAACTATGAAAGGTATAATGTGATTCCTTAGCATATATAGGAAGAAGGGTAGAAAGTGACAAAGATAATTTTGGAAACTTGGCATATTTTTGCTGAAAATAATAGGGGATAAAACTATTTTGTAATCCGTGAAAGTTAGGCATGGTAAAGAGCCAAAAGTCATGCTATCTCTCAAGAGATAGCAGAGATAAAACAGATGGTTAAATATTTCAAGTACTTCAGTTTCTTCACTGAGCGCAGCCTTGTATAATGATGGTTCTCTATAACAAAATCTAAAAATTTCCTGTGCTGAAAGCAGTAGAGAAGAGCCCATCTGGGCTAATTATTGCAAATACTGTATCAGAAATTCTAACAATGAGAACATGTTCAAAGGAAGTTGCATGTATGATGAATTCTCTTTCTTAAACTCTAATCTCATGGGATAATCTGTTGTTACAATTTTCCAGTTGACAGAACTGGAATATAAATCAGTTATCATCTCAGATCTGAAGCATTTTTTTTTCAAGCATCAATGTTTACAATGGAGCCTACCACAGAGAAAGGAGGTCCAGGTGACTAGCATCCTATGCCCAGCTTTCTCACAGCAGCTGTGTAGTTAGGTAGTAGGTCACAAAGCCGTCCAGAAGATCTCTTCTTTCCAGGTAACAAGTTCAGGTATAAGTAAGCAAGGTCCACACTGGTGGACAAATAATTGTCCTGGTTCAGAAGCTTCATATCAAAAGCAGAAAGCTGGGGCTCTACAACATCACATCAGCAGGGAGGAAGTAGAGAGGCCATGCAGCGAGGCAGAGCTAAAATACCTCAAGACTCACTTCTAGTGGCACACTCTCCAGCAAAGCTCCACTTCCTAAAGTTTCCACCACCTTCTCAAACAGGACCACCAACTGGAGATTGAGTATTCAAATACTATAGGTGGAGAATGTTACATAAAAAAATCTCAGGCTGTTTTTTCTCTAGTGCAATATAAGTAAGTTGAGGACAATCAAAGTCTTAATTGCCACTGCACTAGGGCTGGTCTACTACGTTTTGGTGTTGAGTTCTCTGTAGCCACTGGGTTTCTGTTTTGATGTGTTTTAGTTAATCACAGTGTGTGTTGCTATTCCCTTGAGTTGGTTGTCAGGAGAGCAGTTGGAGCAATACATGTGTTACTGTTTTCTCTTCAATTTCTCATGGTCTGCAGAAGCAGATGTGGTAGAGGTGGCATGTCTATGGTGGGACAGTTGGCTATCATTTTTGTCATGTTAATGGATCATGGATATCTTAACTCTTCTCTGTCATCTGTAAAATTAAACAGGTTCTCCAACCAAGTGGGAGAGCAGCTTGGATTAAAGGTAGTATGCATAAGTATTTGAGAGGTTTTGGTATGTAAGCCCAATCTTCTTATTAAGAAAGCAATGGGGGGGGGGCTTCCTTCTGGAGTCTACAAGTTTCCTGGTCATGGGATTCTGACTTAGTTTCCAGTAGCAGATGTGATTCTTACCCACTGAGTGAATATTTGGCTACCTGCAAAGACTGTATGTCATTATTGCACAAGTGTGTCCTTCTTGAATTCTTGGTTGATTTTGTAGTGTGCAGGGTTCCCTACTTATTCATGCTGTTGATAATGATTGTCACTGTGGTAGGTTGAATAGATGTCCCACAATATATTCAGCATTTTATTAGTTTGTAGTTTGCATCTGCAGCACCTGGCTGGAGGCAGTGTCACTGGGCAGATCCTAGTGTCCAGCCCTAAAGTGCAGTGGTGGGTATACAATTTCAATCTAAAGATATGCAAAGTGTGTGCTAGCTTGAGTTCCTGAGATGTGCTGTGCTATGTGGCTTATGGCTTTGTTCTCCCTGTTTGGTCCTGTGAAAGCAGGACAGCTTCTTCTGCCATTATGGAACTTCCCCTGGATCTATAAGTGTCAATAAATATCCCTTCCTCCATAACTGTGCCTGGTCTGGAAGTTCATCTCAATGAACCTGAAGCTGTCTGCTACAGTCCCCCAGCAGTTCCCATAGTATTTTCCAACACTATGAGGGCTAGCAAGGACGGAAATAGTTATAAATCCAATTCATGTTTATTATAACCCTGACTGGGGGAGTCACATAAATAGCACTGATCCCCCATTCTCAACCTTGGTGTGGGACTTTAAAGACATTGATTTGACAGTAGCTTCAGAGAAGTGTTGTCACATAAAATGAACAGCTCACATTGTGTACTTCAGATGAACATATGCACAGTTAAAATATTTACTGGGTACAGCTAGTTTATTAAAAATCATTTCCCAATTATAATTGCCAAGTTCAGCTGAATACAATGCAATTTATTGGCTAAATATAGTGACTCTACTTTAAGAGCCCCTGTGCTTGTTGTACTGCCAAATTGTGAATGGAAAACTTTGACAGTTCATGCTATTACAGAAGTTCTTCATTCTGCCCTCAATCCAGTGAATATTTGTTAAAGATCCATTGAGTCAGGTGGTATTAGAAATGGACATGTATATATTAATACTTTATGGATTACTGTAATGCAAGGTAATAAGGTGAAAAGCAAGGCAGACACTCAAAATAACCAACAAAGGATAAAAATATATGAATATAAAGCTCTATCCCCCATGTAGCTCCCATGATAATCACTTTTCATATATTTTCTGGCCAGATTTCCACTCAAACACTTACAACCATATACATTTCATACTGAAAGAGACACAAAACTTAGGGATGTTAAGTATCTTAACCTATAGCACTTGGCTGATATTATCCAAAGTAAGATTGAGTCCTTGTTCTGATTTATGTGATAGTATGAACTCTACCCCATTCAATTTCACTGAAATGAGACAGAGATAAATAGATCTGGCCATGAAAGGCTCCCATTAGAAGTGACTTGCATTGTTCTTAGTAGTGCTGAGCACAAGAGAAGTTCAGCCAAATGAAAGTCAGAAAAAGGAGTGCAGGAATTTCCAAAGAAACACTGGTTTGAAGAGAGGAGGTCACATAAGCTGAAAGGCAGGAAGTGGGGACAAATCGTAAGTGGAATACCTATACATGAAGGTCTTACTACATATTCTATCTTGGCTAAATACTATATAATACTTGACTAAATAAAATAATTTATACATACAGAGAACTCAGGGCAGCGTAAAGGCATGTGGGAAACATTATCAACGGAACATCTTATTCTCAGGCATTGCCTTATGCAGCAGGCATAAGGGAGGGAGAGACAACATGGTGGGTACAGGGAAAGTCATAGTCATTCTCAGAGCATGGGAAAGATGAGGGCAGCTCACAGCAGACAGAGCTAGTATAATCATCAAGATTATGAACAAACTGATGAGTGTATAATAAATAAATAAATCACACACAGGATTGTGTGTAATGAGTCACTCTCCCTTGTGTCGTAAAGAAACCTGAGTGATGCAAGAGAATTACAAAAAAAAAAAAAAAAAAAAAAAAAAAAAAAAACTTCTGAGCATATGCTAGTTCTTTTTTTAAATTTTTAAAAATTATTTTATTTATTTTTGGAGAGAGACACAGAGAGACAGACAGAGAGAGAGGGAGAGGGAGACAGATAGAGATGGGCGCAACAGCAGTCTCTCAGCTGCTGTGAACCAAATCCAGATGTGTACACCCCCTTGTGATCAAGTGCAGCATTGTGCCCTTGCGCCACTTTGCATCTGGCTAAACGTGGGACTTGGAGATTGGAACCAGGTTCTTTGGCTTAGCAGGCAGGCGCCTTAACCACTAAGCCATCTCTCCAGCCCTAGTTCTTTTCCATGCACATTAAATTATTAAATATTTTCTGTTTCAATAATGTGGTATTGTTAATATATACATACATACATATATATATATATATATATGGTACTGGATAAACAGTTCAAAGTAGACAAATTGACAAGATTAGAAAATAAATAATGTAGAAAAATACTTAAAGTCAGGTGTGGTGATGCATGCCTTTAATCCCAACACTCAGGAGGCAGAGGTAGGAGGATTGCTGTGAGTTCAAGGCCACCCTGAGACTACATATTGAATTCCAGGTCAGCCTGAGCTAGATTGAGACCCTACTTCAAAAAACAAAACAACAAAAAAAGCTTAAATTATCAACTTATTGCAAAATTGATCTAATTCCCATTTCTTCATTCATGTATTATATAGATTTTTATTTATTTATGAATAAGAGAGACGGAGAGAGAGAATAACTACAGCAGGGCTTTCACCCATTACAAATGAACTCCAGGTACATGTGCCATTCTGTGGATCTGGCTTTACGTGGATACCAGGGATTGAACCAGGTCATTAGGCTTTGCCACCAAGTGCCTTCACCGCTGAGCCATCTCTCAAGCCCTATCATACACATATTTAAGCGTTCCTAACATAAACACTTGTATGTGGCAGTGAACAAACCTTGATACCTGAACTCATATGGTTAGGATTTTGAATTTTGAGGACATCTATTAGGACTTCAAGGGCTAGAGAGATGGTTTAGTGGTTAAAGCACTTGCCTGTGAAGGCACCACAATGCCCAGTTCATATTTATTTATATTCATTTATTTATTTAGACTGGAAAGATGGCTTGCCTGCAAAGCCTCAAGACCCAGGTTCATTTATCCAGTACCCATATTAGCCAGATGCACAAAGTAATACATGAGCCTGGAGTTCATTCACAGTGGCTGGAAGCTTTGGTGCACCTGCCCATTCACTCTATCTGCCTCTATCTCTCTCTCTCTCTCTCAACTAAATAAATAAAGTATTTGAAAAAAAAGAAAAAGAATCAGGAATTCACACATGGAGCAATGGAACAAAAGAGAGCTCAGAAGTAAGCCCATGTGTCCATATTCACATGAACTGTGCTAGGATTGCTAAAAAAGCAGAAAGGGAGAGGACTTCTGCTCTGCTAAATGGCAGTAGAAAACAGAATAGGTACATGTGAAATGAATGACAAAGGACTGTTAGATAACACAGAAAACTTAACCCAAATAGACTAAAATTTAAATGTCCACCCTGGAACCTTGAAACTCTTAGATAAACTCAAAGGGAACATTTCCTTGTCATCAGATGTGTGAATGATATTTTGCTTATGACATCTGAGACATAGGAAACAAAAGCACAAGTGAACACATGGGATGGCATCAATCTAAAAGAGGGTCTGCACATCAAAAGAAAAACAAATCAACAACATGAAAAGACATCCCAAAGAATGAGAGAGAATATCTGGAAATGATATATCTGCTAAGGTGTTTATATATAAATATACAAAGAACTCATTATATTCAATAATATAAAAGTACAATATAAAAACTTTCATTGCAGTGTGATTATGTATATTTTTGTGGAAAAGCATTAAATTGAATCTCTTAAGAGTTAAGACAATCAATTTCAATGTAAAGTATACATAGGATTTACTGACAGATTCAAATTCTGTCTCAGTAAAATTAGGTGAGAATGATGAATAAAAAAATAAATGAACTTTCATTAAAAATGGCAAAATATCTAAATAGACATTATATTTTTCAAAAGAAGATACACAAGTGGCCAAGAAGCTATATGAGAATGTGCTCAACTGGTGAGGAGTCATACAAATATTAATCCATGGTCAAAATGAAACATGATCTTTCACCTGTTAGAATGGTAGTTGTTTCATAATAGCAAGAGCATTGGCAAGACATTGGACAAAAGAGAGCTCTGTTTACTTCTGGGGAAAGCATAAATTAGTACAGACATTATGGTAAGCAGTATATAGATTATTCACAAAAAGATAGATCTATATTATTCAGCAATTCTATTTAAGGAAATCTACCCAAAGGGAATCAGATCACTATCAGAGGTCACTCCACACATTTTGTGTTCATGGTGGTACAACGCTATTTACAATAGCCAAAGTATGGGAGGACTTAAAGTGTCCCTCAGAAGATGAGTAGATAAAGAATATGTGTGCACACACAAGCACACAGAGATAAATTTTATTTGGTCATGTAGAAGAAAGCATCCCTACCACGTATAACAATATTGACAATTCTGGAGGAATTAATCTAAATAAATACAAACAGACACAGAAAAACAAATGCTTTATCATATGTGCAATTTAAAAATCAAACCAATACAATCAGAGAATAGAATAAATAGAATATTGGTTGCCAGAGGCAGAAGAGTGAATCAATAGCGAGATAGTCAAAAGGGCAGACATTCAGATATAAGGTAATAACTATAGAGGGACACACAATGACACACGTTAACAGTTATTAATATTTCTGTCATGTTTATTGAAGACCGTGAAGCAATCATCTTCAGTGTCCTCATCATTCTGTCTCTTTCTTACACATTCAGGCAGATAAATAAGTGGTATTTAGGTATGGCAATGAGCATGCTAGTTTGATTAGTAGTTAATTCACTATGAAAATGTGAATTACATATTCTTTGAGTAACAATCAAATAAAGATTAATGATTTTAAATTAGTAGAAACAAAAAAGGAAAAACAACTTGTAAGTAACAAAAATAAAACATCAAATTATTAGGAAAAAATTATAAATACAAACAAATCATGAATAAACAGATTTTATTAGTTGAATAATTTTTAGAAACTATTGTTTTAAAAGGCACAATAAAATATTTTATCAATGTAATTGTTGAAAGAGTGTCACTTATAATGTATAAACTACAGATGTAGAAAAATTAAACATTATTAAAATAAGTAAAATATGTGTGAAAGTATTCTTACAAAATTGCTTATAATATCAATTAAAATATCCTTGAAGATAACACTCAGAGACACGTTAGTAGCATTTTGTATTCTGTTTTGACATATACAAGAATTAAGATTGATAGCACTTTCCAAAGTATATAACACACACACAATCACATTGCTCACACCACTCATATATTCATTCATCTTTATTTATTATAAAAATAAAATAATGGGGGCTGGAGAGATGGGTTAGCGGCTAAGGCACCTGCTTGCTAAGCCTAAGAACGCTGGTTCCAATGTCCAGCGGTTCCAATCTCCAGGTCCCATGTTTAGCCAGATGCAAAGTGAGGCAAGGGCGCAATGCCGCACTTGCCCACAAGGGGGGCGCACACATCTGCATTTCGTTCACAGCAGCTGAGAGACTGCTGGCACGCCCATCTCTGTCTCCCTCTCCCTCTCTGTCTATCTCTCTCTGTCTCTCTCTCCAAAAATAAATAAAAAATAATAATAAAATAAAATAAAATAACAGATTGGAGAGATAGCTTACTGGTTAAGTATTTGCCTGTGAAGCCTAAGGACCCCGGTTCAAGGCTCGATTCCCCAGTACCCACATAAGCCAGATGCACTAGGTGGCCCATGCATCTGGAGTTCATTTGCAGTGGCTGAAAGCCCTGGTATGCCCATTCTCTCTCTCTCTCTCTCCCTCTCTCCCTCTCTCTCTCTCTCTCCCTCAAATAAATGAAAATAAAAACAAAAAATAAAATAAAATAACAATATAACATGACCTCTATACATAAGAATATTTTGGGATGGAGAGATGGCTTAGCAGTTAAGGCACCTGCCTCCTAAGCCTAAAAGAATGCCAGTTCCAATCTCCAGTGGTTCCAATCTCCAGGTCCCACGTTTAGCCAGATGCAAAGTATCACAAGGGCACAATGCCACACTTGACCACAAGGGGGTGCACACATCTGGATTTCGTTCGCAGCAGCTGAGAGGCTGCTGGCACACCCATCTCTGTCTTCCTCTCCTCTCTCTCTGTCTCTCTCTGTGTCACTCTCCAAAAAAAGAATATTTTGAAAATAAAATCTACCCTAGCATGTTATGTTTTAATATTTACTTATATAATTTTTTTTTTACATCTGGAAATATGTAAGTAGATTCTGAACATTTCTGATTAGGTGGCAACCTTGACGAGTCAGTAAGGTAGACTTCCAGTCTTGTCTCTCTGTATATATTATATATATATGTAACAAGAATATATGAAGTGGACACTCTTGTGTAATAGTGTGTAGTTGCCAGAAGTTTAATACTATGGCCAATATATGCTTCCTTTCTTTTTTTTTTTTTTTGTTCATTTCTGGTTGTAGTGTGTGTGTGTGTGTGTGTGTGTGTGTGTGTGTGTGTACTTAATAACATGTGATAGGGTTTGTCATGTTATCTAGGCTGCCTCAAACTCATGACTCTCTGTGCATGTATGCATGGGGGTGCATATGTGTATGCTTGTGTGTTGAGTTCAGATGTTCATATTGCTTGTCTTCATTGAATTCTCTCTAGTCTATTTACCCAAGCAGAGTCTTTCATTCAAGTCCATAGCTTGTAATTCAGCTACTCTAGCCATCTATCCTGTCTCCACCTCTAAATAATTGGAATCACCAAAGGGCCACATCCACCCACTCAGTCAGCGTTCACATGAGCAGTGAGGATTTAAATTCAGGCCCTCATGCATTCATGGCAACCACTTTCTTTACTGATCCATCTTCCCAGCCCATAGTTTGTTTTTAAGATGCACACGTGCGGATTAAGTACAACAGATACTCCTCCTGGGTAATTTGTTTCTTTGTGAGACTGCAGTTGCCTAATCACTGCTCAGTCTACTCTTATCAGCTGCTGTGCTTTGCTACTTAAGCAGATGATCAGCAAGCTCAATGAATACAACAAAACACTTGTCTGTTAGGTTTCCTCTTAAATGCCATTATAACTGTGGTGGACATGATGAAGGAGAAGCAACAGAGCTTTCAGAATAAGTTTTAAGGGTGTTTTGAATTGACTTCATATGGAATAAAATGAAATTTTTCAATAGAGGTGTAATGTATTTAGACTTGGACTTTATATGCTGGTCTGTAGTAGGGGTTGGAGTGTGGTGGGAAGCTGAGCAGTAGGCAGAGCAGAGAGACCTGTAGATGCTCCCTGTGAATGCCTCAGAATTAGCTGATATAGAAGTAGAAGAATGATATCTCATTGCCATCCCAGTAAGTAGGATTATTGAAAAATTAGAAAAGTCAAGGAATAATGACCGTTTTTTTTTGTTGTTGTTGTTGTTTTGTTTTGTTTTGCGAGGCAGGGTCTCACTCTGGTCCTCCAGGCTGACCTGGAATTAACTATGTAGTCTCAGAGTGGCCTCGAACTCTCAGCGATCCTCCTACCTCTGCCTCCCGAGTGCTGGGATTAAAGGCATGTGCCACCACGCCCGGCATAATGACCATTTTTGTATGTGTTTCTGACAATGGAAAACTATAAAATAATTTTAAAAGACCCAGTAGCTCAAATTGCCTGTCAAGTATGTGGATTTAAAAATGTATTGAAGTCTAAGTAAAATTGGAGAGCTGATTGAAAAGGAGGAAGGTGTGATAATATTATAATCTGAAGAAAAAAACACTATAAGAAGAACTGTTTAGAAGTAGACTTGTTTTAATTTACTGAAAAATATTACAAACTTGGATGATAGCTTTAACCAAATGGAAGTTGTTTCCCTATTCACATTTCTCATCATTATTTCAGGAAACGGTATTTTCATCTTCATCATCCAGGAATATATAGTCAAATCTCTGTCTTGTCTCTCCTTCATTCCCTTAAATCATCACACCTCTAAGGACTAATGAGAAGACTGATAAGGTTCAAGAAGCTAGGACCATGATAGAGGACTTTTGGCAGAACATCAAATGAACTCACAGGAAGCTACTCAACCCTAACTTCATGCATGTTTGCCTCTTGTCCTGTTATAAAGTCTGAAAAACTGACAGGAAGGTGTGCAGTCCACTGGCATGATATCCATCCAACCCTCTGGTAGGGCAGTCTTCCTCTTCCTTGCTTAGCTTCTGGACCACCTCTCACCTTCCGACCTGAGAGCTTCTGTTCATCTTCCCTTGGCTGCGACAATCAATTCCACTTTCCATGGTTGACTCCCACTCAGAATCTAGGCTAAAGCTTGAGTTTTCCATCGTCAGAAAGACTATTTCTGACCTTTTTATATAGAGGAATACCTTTCACGATATGTTGGTTTTGTCCATTTGGAATCTTATCTTCTTTATGCTCATGTAATAGCTTTTGGGTTTTAGTGGATTTATTATACTCCCTCTGCTTTAGCCTTCAATATCTAAGTTGGGCAGACTATGCTTCTATATATAGAATGTACACATAGTGTCTATCAAAGTGCCTGACAGACACCCGGTATTCAAATAATACTTACAGAAGAAAATAAAAATGGTAATAACCACAAAATGCAAAGAACTAAAATTAGGGATTCGCAGTCTTATTTAATCACGTAAGTTAGCATTGAAAGAGGGCAAAATATATTCATCTATTTGCTAATCATTAAGTTAGCTACAAACTCAAATCATCATTTGTGTTTGTTCAATCTTGTTTTGACAATATCAGAGATTGCCACAAAATGTTTTACCATGATATTTTCTTTACTTTTAAAACTAATGGCTTTGTCATCCCCAGGAGGAACCTGGGGCTGTGTATGGAGGTACAGAGTGGTTTCTTCTGGCAGGTACTTGCTAAACTGCATATTCTTAGCTACCTTGTCAAATCCTAGAATTGTTTGATTTCCTGCAGGAAATGTTTGCCTTTGAAAATTCTGACGGGGAAATAGCTTTTTCACCTCTGCTCTAGAGAATGAGTTTAACATTGTCTGAAGATGAGACTCATCCCCTGGAGGAGGTGTAGAGCATCTAATGAGCTCAGAAACAAATCAGAAAAACAGCAGGGAGTGAATTCCAACATCCACCCACACCTCGCTTTCATACTAAATCTGTTTTATATGTTTGCATGAGTGAATTGCCTATATACACTGATTTTTATATGTGCTATATTTGATATGTATGATTTCAGTAAGGAATCATATCTAATCACATTATACATTATAAAAAGTACATGATTTCACTTCTTTGGTATATTGCACTCATTTTAATTAAATTCTATTAGTGCAATAATAGCCAGCCATGCAGTTATAACTTTTTGATCTTTAATATGACATTTTCTCTAGGCACCTGACATAGAACAGCTTAAATTCAGACACATGTGGATGTGCATTCGCACACACACACACACACACACACACACACACATTAAGCATACTGATACTCATTGAAACTATATTTGCCCAACGGTTATGCTCAACAGCTAACTTTCAGGCTCTCAAATTGAATTATATCCTCCTTATCCTATTTAGGTAGCATTCTAACTCCAATCCTTTGAAATTAAGTATCAGACCCTGGACCTTTAGGTGCCTTTAATCCCAGCACTTGGGAGGCAGAGGTAGGATTGCAGTGAGTTCAAGGCCACCCTGAGACTACATAGTGAGAAAACCAATAATAATAATAATAATAATAATAATAATAGAATGAGTGTCTAAAAATTGATGTTGTTTAGGCAATAGCCATGTTCATTAATAAAGAATATGTGTAATTCAAGTGGAAATTGGACTAGCAAACACTGAAGAGGAAAATTTTAGTTCCCGTGGCTGAAAAAGGAGAACCCAAAATAAGCCAAACCAATCCTATATGAGGTACTCAGTGGGTATGATTTCTGTGTTGTTTTACTTATGCTTATGCAGGAAAAGAAATCTGTATAACAGAAGAACAAAGTATACTTTTTTCCTTTGCTTTACTGTCTTTACAAGGAGTAGGGCATTGAATATATTTCAAATACATCTCGAAATCTCCAGATAGTTGGAAAGTATATCAGTTTTTATCACTGGTAAATGACATCCTTGGAGCCTGGTCTGAGCCACCTTTAGACATTTTGGGGGTTATTGCAGTAGCATTCTTACTGGGGTCCTTCCTTTTGTCCTGTCCACCTTTAAATCTGACAGTTTCACATTGAAAAAGTGATTTTGTTCAAATGAAGTCTGATCATGCACACCTCTGCGCAAAACCCTCTTAAGTTTTCTCTTCACACTCAGAGTCAACTGCTATTCTGCTCTCTCACTTTGTTCTATCTTTTAAAATTTCTAGATCCTTTCAAAAGATGTGATCACTATTCCTAAAAATCTTTCTCTAGACATTTACATTATAAGCTTCCTTTCTGTTTCTAGGTGTCAGCTAAACATCTTTAGCTTTCCACTTTAAATAATTCTGTAATATCTGAAACTAGACTTACTCTACATCAATGAAAATGAAGTATAACTTTTCAGACATCATCAACAATCAGATTACCCTAATCCCTGTGAGAAAGTAAACAAAATTAAGCTATGCATTTTCCTTGGCTATCTATCCAACACACTTTCTACAAAAAAGCTTAAGGAGGGTAATCTCAAGAGAAATATAGTGATCTCGATAAAATGAGGAGAATGAGATAAGGAGTGAGGAAAGCTAAAACAAATAAAAGTTGAGGGCCAGAAAGAAGAGAATTGTTTAAAAAAAAAAAAAAAAAACTACGAGAGCTCTATTTTGTCCCTTTGACCCTGGATAAATACTACCCTATGTAAACAGTCTGAAGTACCCTGAAGATGGCAAAAATTATGAACTGAATGGGTCGCTTTTCCATTTGTATAAAGCAGAGAGGAATTTCCTTATTAAATTTCCACAGGATTCAGTAGAAGAACCAGAGGAACTACATTAATTGTAGTGCTAAAGGTTACACTGATTGATGGCTACTCTAAGCCTGATATATCCGGCATTACCTACAGTAAGTGAATGCCCAAGAGAAGAAGAAACAATAACTTCTAGGGGAAGACTACAAAATTCTGGATGAGAAATAACTGAAATACATTGTGAAAGGCAGGTAAGTGTGCAGGAAGACCTGACTCATAATTAGAAGGCATTTAGGCAATAAATTCAAGAAAAGACAAAGATAATGGACAATAAAAATGATGTTGATAGCTGTTATAATTAATCTCATTATAAAAATCAAAACATATAAAGCATCAAGCATACATAAATGGATTTTGTAATTTTAGAATTATAATATCTGAATAAAAAGCAAGAAAGGAAACAAATCAAGGCTATGACTAATATCTAATTAGATATTGTTGCAACAAAAAAGATTTGTGAACTTTTATAAGAAATAGAAATGGAGCTGGGCATGGTGGCACACACCTTTAATTCCAGCACTCAGGAGGCAGAGGTAGGAGGATCGCCGAGAGTTCAAGGCCATCCTGAGAATACAGAGTGAATTCCAGGTCAGCCTGGGCCAGAGTGAACCCTACCTTTAAAAACGAAAAAAAAAAAAAAAAAAAAAGAAAGAAAAAAGAAAGAAAGAAAGAAAGAAAAGAAATAGAAATGGAAACTATCCACATTTAAGTATATACATAAAAGGAAAGATACATTAAAAATGTAATGATATGGGGCTGGAGAGATGGCTTAGAAGTTTAGGCATTTGCCTGCAAAGCCAAAGGACCTAGTTTCAATTCCTCAGAACCTGAGTAAGCCAGATAGGAAAGGTGGCGCTTGCATCTGTAATTCATTTGCAGTGGCTGGAGGCCTTGGTGCACCTATTCTTTGTCTATATATCTGCCTCTCTCTCTCTAAAATAAATAAAATAAATGAAAATTTTAAAAAAATGACCTGTGGGGCAATGTAAAGCAATCTGCTATTTTTATAACAGAAAAATAAGGTTGGATGTTGAACCTAAGGATATATTTCAAGATAATATTTTTCAAATTTGAAGAAAACTATATAGTTATTTGTACAAAAGGATGAGGCAGGGCTCCAGACATGGCTTAGCAGTTATTTGCTTGCAAAGCCTAGGGACCCATGTTCAACTCTCCAGGTCCCACTTAATTCATGCACACAAAGTGACGCAAATGTGCAAGGGTGCACATTCCCACTAGGTAGTTTCAGGAGTTTGACTGCAGGGACTAGAGGACCTGGCACACCAATTCTCTCTCTCTCTCTCTCCCTCTCTCTCTCTCTCTCTCTCTCATAAAAAATGGCCACTCCGTTGGGCTTCCATAAAAAAAAAAAAAAAAAAAGACTTAGGGAATCATGAGTACAAAAATCATAAAAATAACAAGTTGAAAATATATAATAAAGCCAGAGAAATGGCTAAGCAGTTAAGGTGCATGGGTGCTTGCCTGCAAAGCATAACAATTGCAAGCAATTCCCCAGTACCCACTTAAAGTTGGGTGCACAAAGGGCAGCATGAATTTGGAGTTTGTTTGCAGTGGCTAGATGACCTGGTGCTCACTTGTTCTCTCTCTCCTTACAAATAAATAAAAACAAAGAACAAATATATAATAAACAAATTTTGGAATGTCAGTGGCAAGGGAATAAACTAAACAACAACAAAAAAAAAAACAACAAGCAAAACCATAAAGCTATCCAGAAGAGGAACTGATACATTATGAATACAGAAAACAAGAAAATAATGCATCTTGACTCATCACCAGAAACTATGCAATGTAAGATATTTAAAGTTCAGAAAGAAGATAGTCAACCTAGAATTCTATATCAAGAAAAATAGCTTTCACACATTAAATAAAAAGATACATTTTTAAGAAAAGATAAAATTTGAATGAATTTATTGCCAACATACAAAAAATGTAAAAGAAAGTTTTTAGCCGGAAGAAAATTGTCTGCAAATACAAACTAGGAAATAAAAAACAAGAGCAATAACATCACAAATATTATTTGGCAGATAAAACATAGCCAGAGTGGAAAAGATGATGGAAAAGATTTTCATCTCAATTAATTTGGTACATAGTGTTCTAATATTGTTTAAAGATAGATTACATTTTTTAAAGGTAAATGCTATAGGGACTTGGGAGACAACTCAGCAGGTAAGAGCATTTCCCAACCAAACATGTTGGACTAGGGGGCTTGTTTTGTTCTAAGATCAATTCCCAGGGCTAGAGAGATGGCTTAGTGGTTAAGCGCTTGCCTGTGAACCTTAAGGACCCCGGTTCAAGGCTCGATACCATAGGTCCCATGTAAGCCAGAGGCACATGTGTCTAGAGTTTGTTTGCAGTGGCTGGAGGCCCTGGCGCACCCGTTCTCTCTCTCTCTCTCTCCCCCCTTTTTCTGTCTCTACTAAGTAAATAAATAAAAATAAAATCAATTCCCCAACACCCAAATAAACAATTATGCATGGACACGCATGTCTATAATACCATTCCTGTGGTGGAGTAGAGACTAGAGCATCATTGGGGCTCAAAAAAAGAAAAAGAAAAACCACAGATTCATATGGAGACCCAGTCTCAAGAAAATTCATGGATGAGTGATAGAGAATGAAACACAGAATTCTTATCTGGCTTCCACATATTTGCATGCAGAGTGTTCATGTCTAGATACACAGGTGCATACATCATACACATACACACCTCACACATATCCCACATCACACATTCCACCTACCCACATGCAAAAGTCATAAAAAAGTTTGAAAGAACAACAAAACGTTTTAGTTAGTTTGCCTATTGTCGAAATGAAATCTCAAAGAAAAAAATATGAGCCTATTAATTATAAAGAAAAGACTAGAAAATAAAGAAGAAAGGGAACAAAGAAAAAGTGGGATTGCTGGCAACCATATGATGACTGTATTAAATATTCTCATATCAGTAGTTGTTTTTTTGTGTGTGTAAATGGTATAACTACCATGCTAACAATAAGGATTGTCAGATTGAATTTAAAATTAATGCTAAATCACATATTTATCATTAGAAGTTCTTCAAATAAAGAGGTAGATTAACCTTTCAAGTTGCTGTATGTACAAGCACATAGCATATAAAGACTAAGTATGAGATCTAGAGTGGATGCTGAGCTTGTGTTAGTATTAAACAGAGATTACATCAAAAGAAATATTGACAAGATTGAAAAATGAACTCATGTAATAATGAGAAAAATTTACCAGAAAGCTATGCAGATTTAAATAGGTATGACACTATAATCAAAAGTCAAAATATATGTTGTAAAAATTGAAAACTTAAAAGAAGACATTGGAATTTCTACAATTATAGTTGGTAATTTCAATACTCCTTTCATAATAATTGATAATTAGAAAATATGTACAGAGAAATTTAAAGGATGCCAGGATGTAATAGACTTGATTAACATTTATTGAGCACAATAATACATGTCAGCAGGAAATATATATATGTATAATATTGATACATAAAGACAAACTAGCATAGGCAATAATGTGCAGGGATCCTACAAATAATATGCTAAGCAGAACAAACCAGATATAACACATAAATGCTATAAGATTTTATTTATGTAAGATTTAGAAAAGGACAAATCAACATAGTGTCACCCAAAAGATTTGTAGATTCCTGTGCTCCAGGCTACGGGTTTCTAGGAAAAAGAATCAAGGGAAAATGATGGGGAGAGATGTTCTATATCAGACATCAGTAATCCATGTGCAGTTGCACACACTGAAAAATTTATAGAATGGTACACTTGAAACTGCTGGGCTTTGGCTGGAGAGATGGTTCAGTGGTCAAAGCGCTTGTTTGCAAAGCTTAATGGCCTGGGTTCAATTCCTCAGTATCCACGTAAAGCTTGAAGCACAAAGTGCCACATGCATTTGAAAAGGCCCAGTCATGCCCATTCCCTTTCCCTCTCATTCTCTCTCTCTGTTTTCAAATAAATAAATAAAACATTTTAAAAAAATGATGAGTTTTTTTGTGTGCAAGTTGTGTAACACAATAGAATCATGAAGAGTCAAGTTCAAAGTAGAGGTTAGTAGGCTGGAGAGATTGCTCAGGGGTGAAAGCACTTACCTGCAAAGCCAAAGGACCCAGCTTCTATTCTCTAGGACCCACGTAAGCCAGAGGGCAAGGGGACACACGCGTCTGGAGTTCGTTTGCAGCAGCTGAAGCCCTGGAACACCCGTTCTCTCTATGTGTCTCTCTGTATATATCTGCCTCTCTCTCTCCCTCTCTCTCTCTCTCTCTCTCTCTCTCTCTCTCTCTCTCTATCTGTCTCTCTCTCTGTCTCTCATAAATAAATTAAAAACAAAGTAGATATTTCCTAGTGAACTTGATTTAAGTTTTGCTCCTTATCCCTTCTCAACTGAAGTTTTGTCATCATTAATTTCTACCTTTATAACCTAACACCAAACCATTTATTCTACAAATTTACTTGTTTCTTCCTTATAATCTGCATACTATCTTAGAATTGAAGTTCCACCAGCATGTCATTCTTTTAATAAGATAAATTTTGAGAATGGCTTTACTGCAAGAGATGAGGTAATCCAGTAGGAAGAAGATGTGCTTTAAAGCTACATTGTTGCAAGCTAATTTCAAGATAATTTAATGCTAGATAGTGTTTTCCCTACCTGTTCTCATATCTACCTTTTCTAAAAAGAAATGTCGGGCTGGAGAAATGGCTTAGCGGTTAAGGTGTTTGCCTGTGAAGCCAAAGGATCCTGGTTTGATTCTCTAGGACCCATGTAAGCCAGATGCACAAGGGGCACATGCATCTGGAGTTCATTTGCAGTGGCTAAAGGCCCTGGCGTGCCCATTGTCTCTCTCTCTGTCTGCCTCTCATCTATCTCTCTATCTCTCTGCTTGCAAATAAATAAATAAAAGTTTTAAAAAATTTAAAAAAAAAAGAAATGTCCCACAGTCCTGTATGGGAATACACACCTACGGTGTTCTATGAATATTAGATGTTACCTTTGCACACCCCAAGATTACGTTCTCAACAAGTGGTTTTTTTCTTAAGTTATTTCATAGACCTCTTCCATCTGAAAATCGTGATTCATGAGATAGAAAAGGGAAGCTGGGGGATGCAGTTCTTCACTGCTGAATGAGGGGGAAAAATGGTGAGAAGCACATAAATGGCTCTCTGTGATACAGCACTATTTCCATGGGTTTTATAAACATGCATATTTTGAATATTTGAACACTCAAGGTTTTTTTGAGTAGCATCATTACTTAGTTTAATAAAATGTATAGTTTACAACCTTTCATAAATTCTAAGACACTTCTCTACCTACAGTGTCCTAAATTGCTCAGCAGCCTGTACTCTGACCATGCACGATTCAGTAGCAAAGCCTTGCTCCGGAGTCAGACACTGGTTTCAGTATTAGCTCGTCCTCTACCTTTTGTAGATGTTAACATACTGTTCCACTGGCTACTTAGTGTAGCAAGTGAATGTAAAGAATAAATTGGGGATGGCGCCATCTGTGTGATGCCGGGGAATAGTACCTGAGAAAGGTGACAGGATGTCAGTAAGGCATCACATATCTTGGGTGACACAAAACATCAGCTAAAACAATATAAAATGGGTCAGCTCATAAGATGAGGATTGATGGTGAATCTGCTGCAGGGATTGTTTTTTATTTTTATTTTTTGCTTGTTTGTTTGCTTTCCTACACAGACAGCTTGTGTTAATGACTTTTATTCTGACTCCCTCATGGTTCCAAGCGCTGTTCCCATTATCACCAAACAACATTGAACAGAGACCACCCACAAATATCTTGGTACCTGTTTAGAAATGAGGAAGGGAATCCAGGGAACCCCTAAGGGTTCTTTTAGCAAGATATTGGCATACCTTCATCACCATGTCAGGCCTGTGAAAAATCAGTGGATATGAAAAATGAAAGTGCTGCACTTGTTTTCATTAACGAAAACCCACTGTGTGAACTGGAAAGTTCATAAGCGGCTGACTTGAGTAGCCCAGTTTATACCCCAAATGGCATATGATCTGGTGAGCAGAGCAAGCACACAGTCTGGCAGAAAACCCAGGAGATACCACTACGGAACTCATCAACAGGGGATCTAGAATAAAAAGCCCTTGTCATTTTTTCCTCATCTCAAGTTCATTGATTTTCATACCTACTATGGAAAACTTACTTTCTGCTGGGATTAATGTTAGAGAGATCTCACACTGTAAAAGATTCTGCTGAAAACTAATTTTATATTAGTAATTTATGGTTGGTTCTACCTTAGATATAGCTTCCTCTAGGTTAGTCAATCTATGGAGGTTCCTTAAGAGCAATATGTAACACAGTAGATTTGGTAGGGAAATTACTCCTAAAGCATTTTAGATAAAATAAACAATTATCATAACTCCTGGTTTCTTTACATATAATATTAATTAGAAAAAAAAATGTATGAGGGCTGGAGAGATGGCTTAGGGGTTAAGGCGCCTGCCTCCAAAGCCTAAGAACACTGGTTCCAATCTCCAGCGGTTCCTATCTCCAGGTCCCACGTTTAGCCAGATGCAGTGACGCAAGGGCGCAATGCCACACTTGACCACAAGGGGGCGCACACATCTGGATTTCATTCGCAGCAGCTGAGACATTGCTGGCGCGCCCATCTCTGTCTTCCTTTCCCTCTCCCTCTCCCTCCCTCTCTCTCCCTCTCTCTCTCTCTCTCTCTCTCTCTCTCTGTATCTCTCTGTATCTCTCTCTGTGTCTCTCTCCAAAAAAATAATAAAAAATAAAAAGTTTTTTTAAAAAGTGTATGAATTTTATTTAGTTGACGGAAATTGGTTAATTCATTAAAAACATGATTCTTCAGGGACATGTCTCAGTTTTTGTTGCAACACTCTTCAGATTGGGTGGATTAAAGGATTAAATGTAGTTCTATATAAGAAGAATCAGGAATGTTGACTGGCATCACTGACCTCTACATATGAGACACTTAATAAATGTGAGATGTCTCTCATTTTATTGTAGAGGAAAAGAGTGATGGTACCTACCTCCTGGGGTTATTACAGAAATGCAATTAAGCTTCATCCCCATAGACGCCAAGTACAGTACCAGCTTCCATCCAGGAACTCAATAAATGTTAATTTCATTCCTTTCTGTGACTACTAAACAAAGCATCCAGAGGAGTAATAACGCTGTCTTCGTGATCCTACGTCACCCCAGCAAAGCAATTTCCTCTTCTTGGAAGAGAGAAACCAATAAAGTCCAGTTTCAATTTACTTAGAGTATTCTCCCTGTTTGACAACATAAAATAAATCCCTGTTATGAAATAACCTTTTAGTGATCTATATATAATGGTAACTTGGTGCCACCTAGTCTTTTCCTTAGATAAATAAATTAAAAATACTCAATTTCAAGAATGCAACAAGCATGCCATTCTTGCGAAGAAACTGCCTACTACAGCAAGCATGACTTTACTGTGGGGAGCAGAGAGTGCTAAGGAGTGAGAGCTCTGGGCCTGACTCTGAATGTTACTGCCTGCTTGAAAGAACATGCTTTTTACTTCCAGCTGAGGACAATTGGAATTACATTTCAAAGCCACATACCAGGTATGTGAAAGAGAGACGCAAAAGAGGAAAGGTTGCATAATTAAGGTGGTATGATTCCTTTTGTGGTTAGTCAGGGAAAGTATAAAACATCAATAATAATGTTCCTTGTCTTGGAAAATTACATTTGGGAAGCTTGCCTTACCTGTTCCAAAATTTCCAGGGAGTGTCAGTTCTGTAAAGCCACATAGATGCACTTCTCTGCTACCAATTATAATAAGGTATTTCCTTTGCATACCCAAAGGTAAAAGCTCCAAAGCAGTTTTCACAAATTGTAACCTTCTAGGGCAGATGATATTTGATGCACAATTCCCACGCAACTTAAGATTTCCAGCTGGATAAGGTTGAGATTTTCCTATAGCTGGACATTGATTCTTCCCAAGAAAACAGAAAATTATTCATGCCCTCGCATACCTTCTTACAGTGAGAGGGCATGTTAAGTGTTATATTTAATGTCACTTGGCCATCTTCTCCTAGTGAGTGGCAGTTTATCCTTGTTCTATAGTATATGAAAATAGTTGTCTCTGGTTTGGTAATTATAGTAATTAATTTGGCTTTGAGAAAGCATAAGTGATGGAATTTTAGGTTTACACATTATATGGGAGTTAATATATCCACTTATGTGCACTTTACACAAATATTTATGAATGGAAAACACACCATTAAATGTTTCTCATATTAAATGTTTCATATTAAAAATTAAATGCATGCTCAAATTATTGAGTAGCATTTTCAGTTCTTAAATGAATGTTGACATTAGCACCTGCATTTTGCAATCAAAACACGGAGTTATATATCTGGTAGAATGCTGAGAATATACAAAGTATTCCTTAAGTATTTTCTTAACAAATAATATTAGTGTAGAATAATGATGCTGCATAGTAGGGTAAAATAGGACACCCATCACCCAGGCTAGTGACCAGTCATTCAAGTAAGTACCTTACAAAGGGTGTCTAGGGTGTCCATGTATTGGCACTCCATGAACCTGTTTGTGTTGCATCTGTGTGTGTGTGTGTGTGTGTTTCAGTTTTCATTTTAATTTTTGGAGAAAAGGTCTCATTATTTATCCCAGGCTGGCCTGAATCTAAAGATTATCCTGCCTCGGCCAGTTTAGTGATGGAATTACAGGAATTATACTTGCTTCTTTTCAGGGTTTAGATACAAACTATCTGCCTGTCCAGGTGCTGAAGGAAGAATGGTGATCGGCTGGGTGTTACAACTGTATTCTGATAGGATTTGAAAGGTTATTCATGTGCACACTTAAAACAACAGACATTCCTCTGCTTAATTTTACTTGAATGAGTTATATTTGATGAGTTTTGCTTCAATCCTCTACTAGGAAAATTCTACAGTTACTAGAGAGGCACGATGATGGGGAAAATGTGATTGTCAGAGTAAATGAAGTGATGAAAGTGTGACTAATTGTCCAGCCTTAAATGCTTTAACGATTAATAAAGTGGAATCCTTGAAATAATGTCGTTCAACATGTATATCATTGCATTTCTAGTTTTGTCATTGCTAATAGGAAATGTCAAATCACAGTTCTTTACAGAGATTTAAAAAAAATAAATAAATCCATAATTATAGATTGCCTAATCCTACTAATTTCTTTATGGCTACATAAAATTCCACTGCTTATATATGGTATACTTTCTTTTAAATGTTTTATTTATTTATTTATTTATTTATTTATTTATTTATTTAACAGAGAAAGGAGGAGAGAGAGAGAGAGAGAATGGGCATGCCAGGGCCTTCAGCCACTGCAAACGAACTCCAGACATGTGCTCTCCCTTGTGCATTTGGCTAATGAGGTTCCTGGGGATTTGAACCTGGGTCCTTTGGCTTTGCAGGCAACATTTTCTTTATTCATCCTTTTGTTACTGGGTGTCTAAAGAGATTCAATTCCTTGGCTATTGTACGTAATACAGCTATAAACTTGTATGTATCTTTGTGATATGTTAACTTAGTCCTTTGGATGCCCACTTACACAAAAGTGGTGTGAATGTCTCCTTGGGTAATTATCTTCAGTTTCTGAGGACCTCATATTGATCTTCACAGTGGATGTACTCGTTTAGAATCCCAAAGTAGTGAAGAAAGGGTTCTCTTTCCCCATATCCTTACCTCATTTGTTTGCTTGATGACAGCAATTCTAACTGGAACAAGATGAAATCTCAAAGCAGTTTTAATTTATATTTCCTTGATGACTGAAGATGTTGAACATGTTTTCACATATGTATTAGCCATTTTTATTTTCTCTTTGGATAACCATTTGGTTGGTTCATTGGTCTAATTACTGAGCAGATGATTTTTGGTGTTTAATATTGCAACATATTTTTAAACATTTTATTGTCATCTTCTGTTTCATTCCCTTCCATTGAACTCTTTCTTCTTTCCGTCTTTAGCCTAGAGGTCTTAAACATGTTTTTGGCCTTCCTCCACCATCCATAATGGAATATTCATGGATCCAATATTATAAATAGCACTGGAGTTAACTCTTCTCTAAATGTTTGGTTGAATTCATCAGTGAATAATGTAGACCTGGACATTTCTTTGTTGGGAAGGTTTATAGCCCTGCTTTATTTTAGGCATTTACTTAGTTATTTTTATTTATTTTTATTTTGGAGAGAGGCACAGAGACACAGAGAGAGAGAGGGAGAGGAAGACAGATAGAGATGGGCACGCCAGCAGCCTCTCAGCTGCTGTGAATGAAATCCAGATTGTGAGCCCCCTTGTGGTCAAGTATGGCATTGCACCCTTGCATCACTGCATCTGGCTAAACGTGGGACCTGGAGATTGGAACTGACGTTCTTAGGCTTAGCAGGCAGGCGCCTTAACTGATAAGCCATCTCTCCAGCCCTTAGTTTTTTTTTTTATTTATATTCTTGATTTATTATTATAGGTTGCATGTGTCTAGGAATTTATCTATTACTTGTCTATTTTCTTGTCATGAGGAGATAGAAAATTTGAAGTATTTGCTAAGGATTCTCTGTATTTCTTTTGAGTTGGTAACCTTCATTTTTCATCTCTAATTTTTATAATCTGGGCCTTCTCTTTCTTTGGTTAGTTTGACTTTGACTAGGAGGTTTGACTAGGAGTTTGTCAATCTTGTGTTTTTTTTTTTTTTTTTTTTTTTCAAGGAATCAACTCTGATTGACGGATTCTATTGATTGTTCTTTTTCTCCAGTCCCTATCTCTTAATTTCTAACACGATATCATTATTCCTTTCCATCAGCTGCTCTGGGATTTGTATTAATCTTGTATTTCTAAGACCTATTGGTGTGTAGTTTATTTATTTGTGATCAAACTGATTTCATAAGGCAAGCACAGATTCCTATAAACTTTCTCTTAGAAATGCTCTAGGTGTGTTTCAAATATTATAGGAGGATGTATTTCTTTTCCATTTAATTAGTAGAACTTTAATTTCATCTCTGATTCCATCAATGGCACACTAGACAGTCAATATTGTTATTGTTGAGTTTCCAAGTATTTTTGAGGTTTTTGTAGTTTTCCTTGATACTGATTTCTATTTTCAAACAACTATGATCTGATAAGAATCAATAGATAATTTAGAGTTTTTGTACTTTTAAGGCTTGATTTATGAACTAGAATGTGGTCTGTCTTAGAGAAGGTTCCAAGGGCTGCTGAGAAGAATGTATATTCTGTTTCCTTTCGATGGAATATTCTATAAATATATAGACTATAAATATTCTATAAGTAGTCTATTTTGGTCTATGGTATTATAAAACTCTGAGGGTTATTTGGTTATTTTAACTCATTTAGGGATGAGAGTAAAAATTGAAATTACCCACTATTAGTCAATCAGGGTCTTTCTGGTATTGCATGTCTATTAATGATGGTTTTATAATATTAGAATCACCAACAATTAGTGTCAATATATATTATCTAATGCATAGGATGGGTCATGTATTAAACTTCCCCATATCCATGGGCCACTTTAAAAGATCACAACTTCTCAAGTACTGACCCCTTAGGAACTGACCCTGGTAAAATATAAGATGAAGACATCATTTTCTTACTGATAAAAATGTCAAAGAAGCTGAAAGAAGATACAGATGATCAGATGAATTTAATCCAGACCCTAGAGTAGAAAAGGAGAAAAATCTGCACTGAAGAGGAAAATGGCAGTAATACTGATAAGACCATCAACAATATGGATTAAAACAATCTAGCCACATGGTATAAAATTAAGCAAAGAAGTTGTGATTTTGAAAAAAAATAGATATGAAAAACTCAATGAATCAAATAAAAATATAATAGATATCATCTCCAATAGACTTGGCCAACCATGAGTTGCAACATGTGAGAAAGGCATAGAGAATCTATTCAATGCCATTATGGCAAAAAGCTCCCCAAGTCTAGAAAAAGAAATTGATTAAAAACATGAAGCATTTAGAACCCCAAATATACTCAACTAGAAAAGAACTTCACTGTAAGATTAGTGAAAGAAATATTCGTATCTGGTTCAGTAGAAAAACATTGCGCTGGATTTATTTTAGGGCAGATGTTTAACAGAGGTGTTATTATGTTCCAGAAGAACATGACAGGGTCACAAAGAAGGAGAGAGAAAGAGCGCTTAGGTTTCAGAAAATAAAGTGAGGTGGCCCTTTTGGGAGATGGGAAATTTCTCACATTTTTTGTTAGAGCCACAAGTTGGGGTATTATGCACAGAGACTTGACCTATCCTGCATAACTCTTGACTACCTCCACAATGCATGACCCACATTTCCCATTGAAGAGGGTCCCTTTGGAAGAGGGAGGACAGGGAGGAGGATAATGGAGTCACCATTATGAATGTTAAAATTAGAATAATATAAATAAAAAATAAATTATTAAACAAGATTTATTTGTTTTTTGTTTTTTGTTTTTTTATATTTATTGAAACATGTTCAGATGTTGGTTTGGATCTCTCTTCTGGACTTCATGGTAAGATCTTGAAGATGAAATCTCCAGCACACTCAGCAAGAAACAAGCAACCTGCTAAAGCTGAGTGAGCTTCTTCTAGAATAGTGAGCCACCCTATTTGAACAAAGCTTGGCTTGCCTCTCTGCATGGTGTTTTGCTCCTCCCTACCATACTTATATGTCCTTCATGGGCTTCTTAAGCTCTTCCTCTCTTGCCCTACTTGACATAAAATCCATTTTTCCTTCTTTTTATGAATCTCTCCTTCACTGACTCTAGCCAAAACAGCTTCTACTCAGCCAGTCCTTAATTTTGTTAAATGAAAATATTTTCTGGCGAAACTCGATGAATACTGGTAGAGTTCGCTCCTTGATTTGTTTTGTACATAATTCACTTCACCATTCCTACATATATCTTTAAAATTGAGGCTTAGCCAGGTGTGGTTGCACACATCTTTAATCCCAGCATTTGGGAGGCAGAGGTAGCAGAATCACTGTGAGCCTGAGGCCAGTCTGAGACTACATAGTGAATTCCAGTTCAGCCTGGGCTAGGGCATGACCCTACCTCAAAAAAAATCTAAAGATTCTATCAAACACTAGTATTTTTTTCATAAATTTTGGACCATCTGTGTCACCTAGGCTTAAACTACATATTTATATAACTTATCAAAAAGATTTAAAAATATATTTATATCACTTTACCTACATCAAACATAGGCAGTTCTTACTCAAGTTTATATTTTACTACATGACACTTCATTTTAACTGTAGGAAAAAAAAAAAACTTTCCTGTAGTCCTTCATTTCATGTATGGATTAAGTAAGTGAGTACACAGTAGGTCATTCTAAGATGAAACACAACTTCATTATCATAACTCTGTTTTGTCAGGAAACATCTGTGCCAAAGTTCTAACCAGAGTCAGTGGAGTCTGGCATTTTAAAGAGTGCAATTATTTATAATTAAAATTTCAGGTATGGAACCTACATTCACTTGTTACAATGCTATTATAATTGATGAAATGAGAAGAAAGGAATGCCATCTCTTCATTAACTCACCAACTAAATACTGAGCACCCACTATGTTTGAAGAATATTGTTTGCAGAAATAATATTTTCACTTCTCTCTTATTAAGAATTTTCATATTGAAACACATCCTTCCAAGTACTCCCTCTTCTATTTTGATGTTTTTGCTTATTTTTTTTTTTTTTTTGCCATCTTCTCTCATCAATGTGTAAATTTGGATGGGCTCCATGTGTAGGCTTTGTGGTAGTAATAACAGCCATTATTCACTATGAGGTCATGAACGTAACAGTCACCTCCTGTCTGAAGGATAGTGTCCCATACTATCTCTTCTCACAACCTGGCTCTCACTTTCCTTCTAAGACCTCTGCAGAAATGTCTCCTGAGCCTTGGACTGTGTGCTTAAGTTGTCTCAGCACTAAGAACTCAACAGCCACTTACTTTGGAGGTTTCCTCAGTATCTGCCACCTCTTGCAGAATGGAAGTTTCTTTGGCCAATGGTGAGAAATCTCTACACATTATTAATTCTGGTATAACATGATGACAAAGACTGAAATCGAGTTTTTTTTTAATTTTTATTTATTTATTTTTTTAAGAATTCTAGTGGTAGCATAGAAAGGTAGTTCAGGAAAATATGTTTATAGCAAGTGATGTATAAATATGGTCCTTAAACATTACATGGACTTTTACAGCTTGAAAACATAGGAGAATGTATTCCAAGCATAAGGCATAATTAACAGGACAGAGTACAATTTCAAAACTTTTAAGTGTATTGTTCAATGTAAAAATGGCCCTTAGCAGTTACTGCTCCTTAACCCAAAAGATACTAGGTAGTGAAGCTTACATCACTGATGTCTCTGACATGTTAAGGCCTATCCTCCTCTGAAGAAGAAGAACTCTATCACTGAGCATGCACACTGTTTTGTTGTAGTCATTGTTGTTTATTTATTTGATTTTATTTGTATTTTTGTTTGTTTGAAGGTAGATTCTTACTGTGTATGCCTGGTTCACTTAGAACTGACTTGTAGTCAAGCTTATCTAGAACTCCCAATTCTCCTTTCTTAGCCTCTCATGTATTGGGAGTAGAGACATGCACTATCATGCTTGATAAAGTACATTTGACCTCAAAGAAGATTCAGTTTCTTATTAATCCTGAATGTTCATCCATGACAATATAGCTTGCCTATGTAGTCAACAGAACTGGTTAGAGTGCTGGATAATAGGCAGATAGATATGGACAAGATAGTGAATGTCATGAATGTGATATGTCAGAAACATAGACAATACATTTATGTCATTCCACAAGAGCAAAATTGGTTGAATACCAATAAAATTATAAGCTATGTTGGTATCATTTCCTGTAATCTGTCAAATATTCTCATTTATCCTTGAGAGCTGGCCAGGATAAACACAGGTTCATTTTTCCATTCTTAACTACTAATCTTACCTATCAGATGACACATTGTAGAACACACAGTAAATCTGTCATCTCTGGGTGTCATAGAATACCTACACAGGGTTAAAGAGACCACTATAAAATCAAGGCTTTCTGGGGGTATTACTGAAACACACAGGCAGAGAAGGCTGATAAAGATGAAGAGAGTCACTGGAGGTGGTTAGATAAAATACTGCTGAACCCAGGTGGCCGTCAACTGGAGGGACTACTACAGACCCAAGTCCCAGGGTTAAAGCTGAATAGAGACTCAGAGTCAATTCAAGCTTCCCAGAACTGGTGCTCAATGATGACAAAGGCCACAGAGGAAAAATACAGAAGCAGGTCCAGATGGATAAATGGGCAGATAGTTGGACAGTAATTTGAGGATATCACAGCAACAATGGGGATAAAGACAAGCCCTGGGACAGTTGGGAGTTCCCTGCCTTTCAGTCTCTTTATGCACACATGCATCTGGTGAGGGCTGTCCCTGTCACAATCATTTATGCCCTGTTCTCTATGAGCATGTTCCATGTTTTCATCATGCTGGAGTGTACAATAAGTTATTGAGCATGATTTTTTAAAATATGATTTTAATATCTTGATGATTTATATGGACCAAATTTACTTTGATGAACTTATAGGGTTCTAGTATTCTTTTTTTTAAGATTTTTATTTTTATTTATTTATTTATTTATTTATTTATTTATTTATTTATTTATTTATTTGAGACACAGAGAGTTATAATGGGTGTGCCAGGGCCTCTGGCAACTGAAAACAAACTCCAGATGTGTGCACCTCCTTATGCATCTGGCTTATATGGTAGCTGGAGAATCGAACTGGGGTCCTTAGGCTTCACAGGCATGTGTCTTAACCTCTAAGTCATCTCTCCAGCCCTATTCTCTCTCTTTTTTATGTTTAGTAATAAGGTATCTATCAGTCTATGTCTTCTGTATGGTGCCAGAAATGTGATGGCGTTATATGCTCATCATCCAGAGTTGTCCTGACTCAGCATGTGCACTCAAAATGGAGCCATCTGGGGCAACTTATGGCCTCAAAACAGCATTATTTTATGAACTATGGAGTGATGTAGAATAAAACACAGCTTTATGTCACACTGAAAAATCCAAGCTCTTGAACACCATGACTGTAAGGTAGACAAGAAACAATAGAAAAAGAGCTGCAGGAAGAAATAATTACAGAGCAATAGGACAGACCAAAAAAAAAAAAAAAAAAGATAACACTAGATTGAAGGATTACTAGAAGCCACGCAACTATGACTTTTAACCTTATGTTTGAGTGGAAAGAAAGGGCTAGCTATTGCAGGGAATTTGGAAGACTACCCTAGGTCAAAGGATGACCAAGAGCAAATGCTCCAAAGGAAGGATAAGCTCAGTTTTTATTAGAATATTTGATTTACTTATTTGAGAGAGAGAAAGAAGGGGGGTTGGAGAATGGGCATGGCAGGGCCTCTAGTCACTGCAAATGAACTTCAGATGCATGGGCTACCTTATGTATCTGGCTTATGTGGGTTCTGGAGAATCAAACCTGAGTCCTTAGGCTTCACAGACAAGCACCCTAACTGCTAAGCCATCTCTCCAACCAGGCTCATTGCTTTTATCTGTCCATTACACCCATTTAGCTGGAGCTCAGAGAAGTGAAGAATAATATGCTGGGATATTAATATTAATATTATTAATATTACTATTATTATCAATGCAGTGGAAAGCCACTCAGAATCTTTAATGAGAAAGTCACATGGTTGAATTTATGTTAAAAAGAATAAATAAACAAAATACTGCATGATAAAAAGCCCCTAATAAAATAAGAGACAGCAAGAGAGAACGTGGGAAGCTGTTTAGCAATTCAAGCAGGACACATCTGATTAAGCTAGAAGCATTGCACAAGGTGCGAAGAAAGCAGATTTGGGATATATGTGAAACACTAAGAGATATGGCTTGTGGTTATTTTCATTCTGTAACTTGGAGGTGAGGTGAGGAAACAGAAATTGCTTTGGGGGAAATTTTCTACAAGGAAGGAAGGGAATGCCAAGAAATCTGTTTAAAAGTAATTACAACAATAAAATAACAACAGTAGGAAAGTATTTCTCTGTGCCAGATACAGTTGTGGGAATAGTATATGTATTAACTCAATTCATCATCACACCAACTCTAAGACATCATCATCTTCACTATTATTCCCATTGAACACATGAAGAAGCTGAAGACGATAGATGTGATCCCTCTCAAGTACACAGCTTTGTTGTAGAACATTTGTGTATACCTAATTTCAGTACCTCCAGTCTTCACTCTTTGAAATCTCATCAAAGCAAACCCTAATCACGCTCCTAACCTTTCGGAGTGGAACGCCCCTCCTCCCACTGCTCTCCAGAACTGAACTGTTCTATGGCACCAAACTTTGTGCCTGTTCGCTTTGCTTTTTATACCTTGCTAGACTGTAAATGCCATGACTCAGGGGTTGGATCAGTTTTGTTCACTTTCCTATCTAGACTGTTTGAAAAATTCCCAGGAGCATACAAATGCTCAGTAGATGACTGGTGATGAAATAATGAGCAAAAGAATAAAGGATTGGAATGAAGTGGAGCTCATCTTCATGGTGACCTGACTGGAGAGTCCACATGCCCAATTATTCCTCAGACTTATCTGTGGTTACAGCCACAGATGGGATCACTTATTTGGAGACCATAACAAATTTGTCAATAGAAGAACATCTCTGAACACAAAAAATTAAAAAAAATTCAAAGATGGTTGGGGAGTTCACTCAGTGTATAAACAGCTTGACTTACAAGTATCAGGACCAGCTTTCTAATCCTCAGTGTGCATGCTGGATGGATTTTTGGCCTATTATCTCAGTGGTAAGAGAGTGGAGATGGACTCCTTAGGGCAAGATGGTCAGATAACGTAGGCTTAAGTGAGAGACCTGGCTTCAGTAAAAAAGGTGGTGAATGATCAAGGAAGACACCTGACCACAATCCCTTTCCTTCACACATGCATGTAGAAGGATGGACATACATACATATAAAACAATATATACATGCATACCTCCTACATGCACAAACACAAAAGTAATCAAAAAAACAAGTATGAAATGAATCCTACATGTTGCTGGTAGACCTTATCCATGCTACCTCATGCTACCTCACTACAATGTTGTGTCTGAGCACATGACATGTGTGGTTTGCATCATGTTTGCCATCAGGCCACACAGTGCCAGCCATTGTTGCCTGGCACACAGTGGCTCAGATTTTAAACTACTGTATCATGTGAGCTGCAGCGTTTTCACTATAGCTGCAAAGCCTTCTGCTTTTATAGAAATATAGTGGTGTAATTATGTAAAACAAGGCCTTTCACTATTGTCCTACATCGTTTCTCAGCATGCAAGTGTCAGTGTATACCTTGAATTGTGATGTGTTGGAATATCTCATTTTAAGATTTGCTATTTGAGGGCTGGGAAGTTGGTCCAGTCAGTAAAGCAGTTGTTATACAAGTACAAGGACCTCAACTCAGATCACTAGCACCCTTGTAAAAGCCAGGCCTGACGGCACATGCTTGTAATCCCAATCTAGGCAAAGGGTAGACATGAGAATCTGCGGCTTGCTGGTTAGTTAGTCTAGCGCATAGTGTGCTCCAGTTCAATGAGAGACCCTGTCTCAATACATAAAGTGCATAGGGATTAAAGAACACATTTCGTGGTGAGCTCTGGCCTCTACGTGCACACATGTATACCTGTACACATATGCCCCCACACACATAAGAACATGTATGCACACAAGCATGCACACACACACACATGAAAAAAAAGTAACAGTTTGTATTTCAGATGGGTTTTTGAGTTTCATGAAAGTCATTATATGATGTTTTTGGCTGGGACAAAGATAGGATTTTCAAAATTTCTAAAATGTACATGATCTTATTATACAATTTTGGTATATATTTATGTAAAAATGGTGTTTTCAGCATGGAAGATTATAAAATCAAAACATTTGGGGCTGGAGAGATGGCTTAGCTAATAAGGCGCATGCCTGCGAAGCCTAAGGACCCAGGTTCAGTTCTCTAGGTCCCACGTAAGCCAGATGCACATGGTGACGCATGCTTCTGGAGTTCGTTTTCAGTGGTTAGAGGCCCTGGTGTGCACATTCTCTCTCTCTCTATTTGTTTTTGTTTTTGTTTTTGTTTTTCTAGGTAGGGTCTCACTTTAGCCCAGGCTGACCTGGAATTCACCATGTAGTCTCAGGGTGGCCTTGAACTCATGGTGATCCTCCTACCTCTGCCTCCCCAGTGCTGGGATTAAAGGCATGTGCCACCATGCCTGGCTTTTTTTTTTTTTTTAATCAAGGTAGGGTCTCACCTTGAATTCATCTCAGGGTGGCCTTGAACTCACAGTGATCCTCCTACCTCTGCTTCAGTGCTGGGATTAAAGGCATGCACCACCACGCCAGCCTTCTCTCTCTCCCTCTCTCTCTCTCTCTCTCTCTCTCTCTCTCTTGCTCCCTCTTTCTGTCTCTAATAAATAAATAAATCTTTAAAAACTGTTTAGCTGCTGTGAAAGATATCAAACATAGAGCATGACTATAAGTTTCAAATATTTACACTAGATCATATTATTTATGTAAATACAAACAGGCACATCCATCTCATTTGTATCTCATTTGTAAATGATAAAATTAGATATATACCAAAGCCATGTTTTCAAATTAATTTCTATTTCTTTCTTTTGTACTATGTGTACGTGTGTATATGTGAATGTGTATGACATGGGAATGCACTAGCCACAGTGCACCTGTGGAGGCCTGAGGACAACCTTGGCATGTTTCTCCTCTGCTTCCACCTTGCTTGGGATAGTCTCCTTTGTTGTTTTTGCTGCTGCATATTGCTAATCTAGGTAGCCCATGAGCGTCCACATTCTCCTGGCCCTGCCTCAAATTGCAGTAGGCATGTCAGAATTACAAACATGTGTACCACTTTCTGACTTTTATGTTTATCATGGGCCCACAGTGTTGCCAGCAAGCACGTCTAATTGCTGAGTCATCTCCCCTGCCTTCTTTTTGTTTCTGGAGATGGGTTCTCATGCATTTAGGGCCGGCCTCAAACTTGGTATGTACCTATGGGTGATCTTGATATACTGGTCTTCCTGACTCTCCTCCCAAGTGCTGGAATTATAAGCCTGCATCTGCACACCCAGATGAAACTATTTATTTATTTATTCATTCATTTATCTATTTATAAGCAGATAGAGACAAAGAAGAGAGACAGGCAGAGAGAATGGGCACAGCAGGGCCTTTAGCTGCTGCAAACGAACTCCAGTTGCGTGTGCCTCTTTGTTCATCTGGCTTTATATGGGCACTGGGGAATTGAACCCCAGGTTGTTTGCATTGCAGGCAAGCTTCTTAAGCACTTAGCTATTTCTCTAGCCCTTGCACATATTTTCTAATTATGTATTTTCAAGAAGAGTTTGATTTGTTGTATATATTTTATGAACTTTCAGTCCCCTAAATTTTTTTCAGGCAAAAGGAATTATAAAATAAAAAGTTTGGGCTGGAGAGATGGCTTAGCGGTTAAGGCGCCTGCCTCCTAAGCCTCGGAACACTGGTTCCAATCTCCAGTGGTTCCAATCTCCAGGTCCCACGTTTAGCCGGATGCAAAGTTACGCAAGGGCGCAATGCCGCACTTGACCACAAGGGATAGAAAAGAGTTGCCTCAACAATGAGTAACAATTGCCTTCAGAGTTCCTTAATCACATCAGAATGCCCTTCTTCAATGTTTACTGTGAATCCTATTGATTTTTCTAACCAGAAAGCTCAGCTTCACTGATGTGACTGAAAAGAAAAGTAGGAGCAACAGTGTAAAAATCTATGCCCTCCCTAAATCCTCGTCTGGATGCTGGCATCTGGATTTCATTCACAGCAGCTGAGATACTGCTGGCGCGCCCATCTCTATCTGTCTTCCTCTCCCTCTCTCTTTGTCACTTTCTGTCTCTCTCCCCCCCCAAAAAATAAATAAATAAAATAAGAACTTTAACATTTTTTTTCCTCCAGACAAATTTGTAATCCAAAACTGTAAAATGGAAGATATCATAGATAACTTACCTGTTTATCATCTCATCTCTTTCCCCTTGGTGCTTGTGTCAAGGAACAAATTTCCTTTTGACCACATTGCACAACTGACTGCACAAAAATTTGTACTAGTTGATTATTTTATTAATACATTTTTTTTAGAATTTTATCATACATATACACACACACACACACATATATATATATATATATGGCAGGTTATATGCTACCTTTCCCTTTCCTCAGCTCTTGTTACTCTGGGGGCCCTCCTCAATGTAGTTATGATAAACACTGTGGTGTCTTGAAGACTTTATTCAGTCCCTATGGGCTTGCTGTGGACAGAACCTCAGGATATTCCTACCTGCTCTGTGGTTCTTACAGACTTTCCTCCCCCGCTTCTGCAGTGCTCCCTGAGCCATGCAACACCAGCATCAGTCCTTCTGGAAAGGTCACCTTTTGAACCAAGCCTTAGTTACTCCTTCCATGTTGCTCATGCACTCTTCTTATAAGTTGTCAGACTGCCACATAAGACTCCAATTTCCCCATTGTTTATCTCAGTGAACTCCCCATGATGGACACCTAGTGGGTGTTAAAAAAAAATCTTAAGATGCACTTGATGATCTTACCACGTCCCCAAAGTGTAAAAGCTATATAAATAGACTGGGTTCTGCTCTGTAAGGAGTCGATACTAACCCTTTTACACTGAGAAGGCTTGTGAATCATTGCTACAAATGTTTCAGTTTGAATTATGTTATAATAAAGACAGGCCTCGGCTCTCCTCACCCAGTCCCATATCATTTAAAGAGCTAACTGAGAAAGCGAAGTTCAAATTCTAAAATCCCCTGAACCATTGCAAGCAAATATCTCAGACTAAAATCCCTTTGCAAGTATCTTAAGTCACTGTAATTGAAGCCAATTGAATTTGAATTTGAACATGTTGGAGTACTGATAATATAGCCAGAGCTGTGTTTACCACATATAAAAAATGTGAGCAATATGGGCCACTTACTAATACAAAGTCTTTAGAGTGTGATTTATACTTTGAAGATTGGAGAAATAAGACCCTGAAAGAAGATCTAATTACACTTTTGTATTGATATTTTAGGGAAATTTGTAGTAGCAATATACTAGCATGGATATTCCACCAATGAACTCATCTGAAGTTTAAATCAAAATAACTTGCACTGCCCTATTCTAGTTTCTGGTGATTCTTTTTATTTATTTATTTGTGTGTGGGGGGATTGGAACAACAGTGATACATTCTCTTTTATGTAAGTAGTCTAATTTTTCATAAGTAATCCTAAAATAATATTATATCACATATATTTGAAAGTGTACTATGTAATTGCATCATCTTGAACAAGAAAAGCAGAAAGTAATGAGGATTTAGGGAGGGCATAGATTTTACACTGTTGCTCCTACTTTTCTTTTCAGTCACATCAGTGAAGCTGAGCTTTCTGGTTAGAAAAATCAATAGGATTCACAGTAAACATTGGAGGAGGGCATTCTGATGTGACTAAGGAACTCTGAAGGCAATTGTTACTCATTGTTGAGGTAACTCTTTTCTAGTGCTAGGAATAGGGATGAATGAATGAGAAAAGGGATGAGTAATGCAAGGACACTGGTTGAATAGTGATAGAAAAACTTTTGGGATTTTCTCCCTCTCTCTTTTTCTGTTTTATCCAGTTGTATAGTCATCCATTTGTCCATTCACTTGTAGGCATAATACATGTATACTATGAATTAGTGTTTTTCTAAAATTGTGTGTAAGCTACAGGTAACTAAAGCTTAACTCTAGTCTCATGGATCTGAAATGGGAATTTTGAGGTTCTTTGCCAATACACCAATATGCCAACGCAATAAGAAATTTAGGGTAGCCCTGATCCTTTTACTTATGAATTTAAAGAATTATTATCCATAGAACAGAAGGTAAGGTTTAGAGAGGCTTTATTAGATTAAGAGAAGGAAGGAGAAGAAAGTGCAAAGAGCTTGTGCCATGTGGAGGGCAGGAAGGGGTATACAGGACTGTGAGATTAAGGTTGGGGGTGGTGACAAAATAACTTATGATAAAATGTTTTATGGAGAAAGGGCTTATTCGGTTCACAGTTCTAGGTAATTCTCTCATGACTTGTAGGAGATTGAGGCAGCTGGTCATATTTAGTTCACAGTGAGGACGCAGAGAGGGATGAATGGTGCTGCTCAGCCACTTCTCATTTTATGTAGCCTAGTAGACCAGAGCATGGGATGTGCTACCCACAGGTAAGGTAGCTCTCGCCCTATTAGTTCACCTAACTAAGATGATCCCTCATAGACCAGCAAAGAGGAGAACCTAATCTACACCATCCTTCACAGTATTTCTGGGTCCTGTCGAGTGAGTTGGCAGTCAATATAAACCATCGCATAGTACAAAAGATGAAAGAGGGAGAGTGGCATGACAGGAAGTTAGAGGCGTTCTTGTGGGTCATTCATGATGGAGCTTATTGAATTAATCATCAATATTTACTGACTCTGATCACATATCAGATATGACTTATGTGCACAGCCTTCATCAATTTTTCACTTAAACGTATATGATGCAATTGTACTATTCTCATTTTAAATACAGGGTCCCTGAAACTTGAGATGTAATACTTTACAGGTAAGTAGGTTTCTCTTTAGTACAGAGCTGACACTGGAGTTTAGGTTTGTGCCACTCCTCTGTCAGAGGCCCAAAGAGTATGTCCTGCCTGTCAGGCCCAGGAGCTTGAACGTCACTCTACCTTCTCTGGCTGTAAACACTACACATCTCTTTGTGTGTGTTCCTTCTGGTGAGGCAACTAGATGCAGTGAACAAATCTTCATCTGGGCGGAATCAAAGGGCTCGCGAGAAAAGGAGAAGCCAGCTAAGCCTTAGGAGCTTAGGAAGTGAAGAGGAAAGGAGTCTGCCGTTCAGGTCTGCGCATTTCACCTCACAATTTCATTAAGTTTTAACTCTGTGTATAAAGAAGTTAATTATATGGTACTTTAATCCAGTACAAAAGGTCAACTGCTTCCTGTATTGTGTAAGGTGTTAAGGCAATTCTTGAAGTGGAAATGCATTTGAACGGTGGATCAAAGTAAATAGCAGCGTTTCATGAAGCCCTCTTGATAATAAGATTCAATTATTCCCAATGAGAACGTTCAAGTCTTGTGAGTGGACTGCCTTGTCTACTGTAAGCAGCATAATCCTGCTGAGGGTAGACCTTTGAAATGTTCAGGCTTATTTTTCACAACATATCTTTTCTGTGTTTGTGATTATAAAAGTACATGCTCATTCCTGAAAAACCAGCAAGCATGGAAGGCTAAGAAGAAATAAATAATAACTCAGGAGTGCTGGAGAGTGTCAGTATGTTGCAGTGTCAGTATTTGTTCCTAATGTTTTTATGAATTATATTTATGTCTTTTTTATACATTGGAATCATTTTTCACACATTTTTTCATGTGTGCATATGATATGCATATGCATGTTTGTTATGTGTGTTGGTGTCTGCAAAAGTATGTATGTACATAAGTGTGTAAAAGCTAGAGGTCAACATTGGATTTCTTTTCCAACTGTTCTTTGTATTTCAGAGGCAGTCTCTCACTGAAGCCAGAGCTCACAGAACTGCTAGTCTGGCTAGCCAATAGGCCCAGGAAATCCCCTAGATTACCTCCACAACATTGGGATTATAGGGGAATTCCACAATGCCTGACATTTATAAGGTTCCTGGGGAGTCAGAATCTTTATGCTTAAGCATGACAAATATGTTACCCACTGAGCATTCTCCTCAGCCACCACACGTCTCTGTGTATATATATGTGTATATATATATATATCTCCACACGTCTGGGTGTGTGTGTGTGTGTGTGTATATATACATATATATATTTGAGAGAGACACAGAGAGAGAGGGAGAGGAAGACAGATAGAGATGGGCTCGCCAGCAGCCTCTCAGCTGCTACAAACGAAATCCAGATGTGTATGCCCCTTGTGGTCAAGTGTGGCATTGTGCCCTTGTGTCACTGCATCTGGCTAAACGTGGGACCTGGAGATTGGATTAGCTGGAGATTGGAACCGGTGTTCTTAGGCTTAGGAGGCAGGCGCCTTAACCAGTAAGCTTCTCTCCAGCCTTCTGTGTATATTTTTAAAGATCACATTTTTACTGTTCACATGGTGTTAAAGTATATATAAATGTAACATCAATTTTCACATGATCTTTGTGAGGGGCTTGTCATTTAATTCACCATGTTAACTGGCATTTTGGAAACATTGCAGTCTGAGTGTGCTTGCAGACACATTTCTGTGTATGGCTGAGACATGTGAGGAGCAAAATGCTTTCTGTTACAGTGCAGCTAATTTGGATAGACAATGAGGACTGGCTGCAAAGAATTTTAGAGTGTTTTCATTTCCTTTTTCTCTTCAAGGTGCTTCTGTTCTCTGTGCTTCCTACACATCAGACTCGGGTTTAAAACCCATCTCTTGTGATCCATTTGCGTGTAGTGAAAAGGGTGGTAAACATGGTATTCAAACAGCTCTGTGGAGAAAGAGAGCATGCTCCTGCTTTCTTAGTACTGAATTGCACAGTCCTGTCTGACTCAGGTATATGACCATCATTGCCAAATACCCACCCACACTTGTCCATCCCGTGCCTTTGCCCATGTGTCCTCTGGCAAGTCTACATCAAAGTCCATTTCAATGTCAGTTTGCTCTATAATTGTTTTTCCTTCGCTGTGAGGCTACCTTGCCATTAGTAGAAGTTTGAGAGGGCAGACATTCAAGCTCACTGTCATTTTCTTTCTTTTTAAAATATTTTATTATTTATGGATTTTGTTATTATTTATTTATTTGCAAGCAGAATGATACAGACAGAGAAAAGAGAGAGACACAGAAAGAGACAGAAAGAGAGTATGTGTACCAGAGCCTACAGCCACTGCAAACAAACTGCAGATGCATGCACCACTTTGTGCATCTGGCAGTATTTGGGTACTAGAAAATTGAACCCAGGTTGTTAATCTTTGCAGGCAAGTGCCTTAACCACTGAGCCAGCTCTGCAGCCTGACTGTCATTTTCTTAACTACATTTTCTTAATCCCTAATGTCTAAAATCCCCTCTGCCCTGCTGGGTTCCTAGGAAAGCAAAGTCTAGCAGTTTTTGTTGACCCTCCACTGGCTGTTTAAATTGTCATTGTTGTTTGTTTGCTTGCTTTTTCAAGGTAGGGTCTCATTCTACCCAGGCTGACCTAGAACTCTCTCTGTAGCCCCAGGCTGGCCTTGAATTCATGGTGACCCTCCTACCTCTCCCTCCCTATTGCTGGGATTAAAGTCGTGCAATACTATTATTGGCTTCAAATGTAATCGTTTGAAGAAACCATTTAGAGATACTCAGTAGTAATGGTCAGATTTAAATTCTAAGCCTGGCGTGGTGGCGCATGCCTTTAATCCCAGCACTCGGGAGGCAGAGGTAGGAGAATCACCATGAGTTTCGAGGCCACCCTGAGAAGAGAGTGAATTCCAGGTCAGCCTGGGCTAGAGTGAGACTCTACCTCGAAAAACTAAAAAAATAAAATAAAATAAAATAAAATAAAATAAAATAAAATAAAATAAAATAAAATAAAATAAAATAAAATAAAATAAAATAAAATAAAAACAAAATAGATTTAAATTCTTTGTGATTCCATAGATCATAATAACTTTTCACACCAGTATTGTTCTTTTGCTAAATTCTTAGCACCCAAGTTATCTCCCCTAATTCAAATGATTAAATTTTAATATCTGTGACTGTAAGCTTATTTGCAGACTTCATTTATTTTATTATTTTTTATTATTTTGGATTTTTTGAGGTAAGGTCTTGCTCTAGCCAAGCTAACCTGGAATTAGTCTCAGGCTGGCTTTGAACTCACAGAGATCTTCCTACTCCAGTCTCCAGAGTACAGGGATTAAAGGTTACTTATTTATTTTAATTCAATTAACTAATTCATTAATTTTTTTTTGAGGCTTAGTCTTATGCAGCTCAGGCTGGCCTGAAACAATGAAGTTTAAAGTGATCTTGACCTTCTGATCCTCCCACATCTACATCCTGAGTACTGGGATATCAGTTGAGAGGCATATGGTGAGTTTCATGAAGAGCTAGGACTTCATATATGCTAGGCAAGCACTCTACCAACTGACACACATCATGAGACTTAAAGTGGGAATTTTCAAAGGATGTTAAAAATTTAAATTAGTTTGTAAGTCTCCTGAAAATCTTTGACTTGGAAAATTCTTGTTTCCTCAATTATATAACTAAGGTTTGTCTGGAGTCCAAACAGCATTATAATGTTGCAAGTATATCAGTGAATTGAAATTGATGAAACAGAAAGCGTTACAATATTGGAAGTTCATCTTTTATTTTAAATTTATCTTACTTATTTGAGAGAGAGAGAGAGGCAGGGAGAGACAGAAAGAGACAGAGACAGACAGTGGTGTGGCTAGGCTTCTAGCCAATGCAAATGAACTCCAGATGCCTGTGCCTCTCTGTGCATACAGCTTATGTGGGTCCTGAGGAATCAAACTTGGGTCCTTAGGCTTTGTAGGCAAGTCCCCTAACCACTAAGCCATCTCTCCAGACCTGCAAGTACATTCTGACACATTAACTTGATTATCAAGTGAGACAACTCTCTTGTAAAAGATATTTGTCAATAAAACCCCTATTAATCTTTGCTCAGTGGGAATTAGGGGGAAATAATGAAATATTCTTGTAAGTCCTTGTGAAGGACTGGATAAGGTTTTTGCCTGCAAAAGCCAAAGGATCCTGGTTCAATTCTCCAGGACCCAAATAAACCAGGTGCACAAGGGGGCACATGTGTCTGAGTTTGTTTACAGTGGCTGGGGGCCCTGGCCCACCCATTCTCTCTCTCTGCCTCTTTCTCTGTCTTAAATAAATAAATAAATAAATAAATATATATATATTTTAAAATATTCTTCCTAAAAGAAAATTTGAGGCTTTGAAAGGAAGTTAAACCTCCTCAAACCACAAAATGAACACAAAAGTTTTTATTTGCATTACTTTTATTTAAAAAAAAAAAAAGAAGAAGAAGAAAAGAAATATAAAGCTGGGTATGGTGGTGCACTTTTTTAATCCCAGCACTTGGGAGGCAGAGGTAGGAGGATCTCTGTGAGTTCAAGACCACTGTGAGACTACATAGTGAGTTCCAGGTCAGCCGGGGCTAGAGTAAGACCTTACCTCAACCCCCCCCAAAAAAAAAAACAAATATAAATCAACGTGTATTGATTTTTTTCATCCATTTTACCAGGCATTATCAGTAACAGTGAAGTAAAAAAAACCCTAAACCAAGAAGTAAAAACATTACCCTTTCACTATCGTATGTTAAGTTGTTAGAAGAAAATATATAGGTAGAAAGAATGGTATGGAAGATGGACTGATTTTCTCTATCAAGATGGCTGAGATGGCAGGTGGGGGCGGAGTGGCTGTGGCACTGTGAAACTCCTAAAGGGAGCATGATGTGAACTGTGTTGTTTTGTTTTGTTTTGCTTTTTGTTTGTTTGTTTGTTTGTTTGTTTGTTTGTTTTTGGAGGTAGGGTCTCACTCTGGCTCAGACTGACCTGGGTGAACTGTGTTTTGAAGTATCTATTGGGACTTGTCTGGGATTACAGAAGGAGAGACCCATGGAAGGAGGCTTCAGCATGAAGCCTTCTGAGGACCAGAAGCAGTTTGACATTGCTGGACGCTGTGGTGGGAGCGTTTGGGAGCATCGGGCAATGCAGCAGGAGAAAGGAGGAATGCAATCAGATCTTTAGAATTATAAAATGTCAGGACATGGAATTGTGGACCTTATGCCATTATAATGGAGAAGTGCCGAGAGAGTGATACAAAACTGTGCTGTAGTCTAAAATAAGTGTTGGTCAGTTTAAACTGCTCTTCTCTGATAACAAATTAGACTGTGGAGATGAAAGATTTAGTATTTTTAAATTATTTTCAGTGCTCATCCCATGTGTTCATTTTCAGTGATGTGTATCTGGTTTTCGTTGTCCTATCTGTGACATCCAAGCTGACAGAACAGCAACAAGGCATGGCTAGCTTGGTGACAGAGGAGGACAAAGAGAAATTGTAAAGCATAAGTTTGTATTTAAATAGTCTCCTAGAAATAAGGAATGTTTCATTTACAAGTGATTGGCCAAAACAATGGCATAGCCCCTCTCAAACACATGATAGCAGGATGTACGTAATCCTCTCTTAGAAACAGACCATAAACTAGGGGATTCACCAGATATTTTCACAGTCAATTTATTCCATCCCAGAATATAATTGTGGGTCATATGTGTTAGAAATAGGGGAGCTTCCTCCCCCCTTGGTAAAGAACAAGGACACTCAAAAGAACAGGATGTCTCAAGAAGGCAAATTCTTTATTTTTGCAAAAGGATGTCTCATCTCTAAAGCAAGGTAACCACACAGTGGGTGAGGTAGTAAACACAATGGGTGGGCAGTCTGTCTAGTCTCATTCTTAACACTTGCCTCACAAGCCAAGGCTTGGTTTTACAGTCTATGTTGCCATTGGCTGAGGAGGAATATGGAGGGTAGACAAAACAAAGGATGGCTGACACAGGCAGCAAGAATGAGGAATTTCCTTCTGCAAACATTGAGTCATTTTGGAACTTTCTTATCATAGGGGAGTGTCAGGCACTGAAATGGAGTCATGCAGGTTGGATAAGAAATGATCCATTTTTCTCTCATATTTCAAGTATAGGAAATCCTGGATAATCATTAGGAGATAAGCTGGTTTATTGTACGGAAAGCTCTGAATTAAGCCACATGTTATAAACCATAGGATAATATTTTCAATTATTTCCAGAAGTCAAAAGCCAGCAAAATCATACAGTAGGGATGAATTTACTTGATGGGAACTAATAATTTGTAATCATTATCATATTACTATTAATGATGGTCTTAACTTCTCTTTAATGAGGATATTGCCATCAGTACTTCAGGTTCCTATTCAAATTTAGCCAACAGAACTATTTGATAAAGCATAAGTCACTGTTGTCATTTTCATAGAAGTATAAAGAGATGCTCTGGTGAGCCCACTAAAAATTACCTACAGTGTAGTTATTGATGAACTTGAGCTCAAAGATTCAAATATCTGCTTCTAAAACTAATGCTCGGCTGGAGAGATGGATCAGTAGTTAAGGCCCTTGCCTGCTTCAAAGACCTAATGACCTGGGTTCAATTTCCCTGTACACATATAAATACAGATGCACAAAGTGACACATGCATCCTAGCAGTTGGAGGCCCTGGCATACCCATTCTCTCTGTCTGAGTCCTCTCTCTCTCTCTCTCTCTCTCTCTCTCTCTCTCCCTCTCTCTCTATCTCTGCTTGCAAATAAATAAAAATACTTTTAAAAAACTAATGTTATAGATCAATGTTCAGCACATACTCTAATGTAAAGAATTTAATCATTGCTCTGACATCAGTATATACATAGAAAGTTATTAAACAGCTCTTGTCTTAGAATAATTTTAAACTTCACATCAAGTTCCCCCATTCAGCTTATCACAAACCCTGAATCAGTGAGTTCTAATAGCATATTCACTACTGTGAAAATAGGAGCCACAGAATTTGAGTTATACACATATTTTAAAGTAAGCAAAGAAATTATTTTCATCAGCCAGTAAAGATTTCTAAAGTCTATTCATTATAGAAATTTCCATGCAAATCAAAATATAACATTGAACTTTCCTCTATGTAGCTAGAGTTTACTAAAAATCACTAACTATTTCTGGTCTTTAATCAGTCTTTTGTTAGACCTCTGACTCATGTGCATTGTCAGAGAAATGATGTATTTAGCTGAATCCAAACATTCCCAGAACACACTCTACTTAATAAAAGCAACCTGTAAAGGTTTAAGTTGCTTTAAACAGATTTTCTTTAAAAAATCAAAAGGGGAAAATCAGTCACACAACTTTTAAAAAGAAACGTTGCCTCATTCTTCTGACATCTGTATAGAAGTGCAGAATAGTGAAATCCGGCGTTACATAACAGAGCAATGTGGTCAGGAAACTGAAAACAGGTGCTCTGATTTAGAATTAAATTCCAACTTACTGCTTGCCCCACAAACACTCAAGTTGCAGCAATCCTAGTATAAAATTAGCATCACATAGATGGTTCTATATCTTTGTTGTAGTTTGGATATTGATAGTTTAATAAAATAGAATATATCCAGTCATACAATGTTTAAAGTATATTTACAGCCAGTTTGTATGAAATTGCTAATCAGTATGAGGCCATATATAGATGCCCTGAGTGGTGAATAAAGCATGGTTGGGCATGACTGTTGGTCTCAGAGATCTCACTGTCCCTTGCAAAAAAGCCAACTAGGGCTGGAAGGATGACTTAGCGATTAAGGCATTTGCCTGCAAAGCCAAAGGACCCAGGTTCAATTCCCCAGCACCCACGTTAGCCTAGTGCACGAGGGGGCGCACACATCTGGAGTTCCTTTGCAGTGGCAGGAGGCCCTGGCGTGCCCATTCTTTCTCTCTCTCTCCCTTTTTCTCTGTCAAGTAAACCAACAAACAAATAAATAAAATATTTTAAAAAAAAGAACAAGCAGACTAGTAAATCCACCTCCTCAGCACAGTGACAGAGCAACTTTGGAACCTGAAGGAGAGGACAGAGAGGGACCCACCTAGAGGGAGCCTCACCTCAAGTTCAAACTCCATTGTCGATCACCGAGATCTAGTATATATTGTCTCTCTTGTATCACTTTTCTTTTTAATCAGTTACCCTTTATGTTAGACACCCTTCCCTCTCACTACTGCTCTGTATCTGGTACACTGGAATGTGTTACTACTGCTCACATTTAGATATCAGGGAGCTGACACTGGAGTCTAAGTTGCTCAAAACCACAGGCATAGGAGAGGAAGGAAGCTGACTCTTATGCACATCCAAGCTTTGTAGCCATAGGTATTGGGAACACTATGTTTTTTTTTGTTGTTGTTGTTGTTGTTTTTTTTTTTTTCTTTTTCTCTACCCATTGATTCTGTGGTACATTTCCTATTGAATTCAATGTTTCTTTAGCAACTGATGAGCTCCGCTGCCCTCCGCCTCCTTCTTTTTTTCCTTATAAGATTTGATCAGCCTGTCAAGGACTTGCTTCACTTCAGCTCTGATGAGGGCCTTGATTGGAAGAGGACGCTGAGGAGTGCAGGGAAGCTGGCAGGAAGCACTCTGCTTTCGTATTTAATCCACCTGACAGAGTGTTCAGAACAGAAACAACTGATTTCCTTTTGGCATTTTTCACTCCTGGATTAATTTTGCCAAGATGGATACACAGCCATCTCACTTCCAGGCCACTTAACAAAAGCCCCTTCAAGTGCAAAAGAAAATGATTCCTTGAAGAGCCAGAGGGAGGAAAGGTGTGAAAATCATTTTGGTGTTAAAAGATGCCTCTCCCAAGAGACTCCTTCAAACTAACTAGCTGAACTACTTGGTTCATGAAGCAACATCTGTAGGAGCTGTGGACAGAAGGAAAAAAACGTAATAAAATATAAAGACCAATACAAATTCAGACCTCAAAAATCCATTCAATGGCTGTGTTGTGGTTAGCTTCAAGCTGCTGGGTTGCTGAGACCAAAGACTAGACACAAAGGAGCTGATGAAAAGAGTTTATTTTGACATGCTGTCTTGAGAGGAAGGTTCATGATGGGAGGGAAAGGATGAGCGAGCATAGGCTAGCCATCACATCTTGCCATATTAGTTGGAAGATAGCAGGAGGAGAGTGAGCTGAATTCTGGTAAAAAGGATACAGGGTTATAAAACCAAGTCCTTCTGCTTAGCAACGTACTTCCTCCATCGAGGCTCCACATCTCAAATTACTACCAGCCAGGAACAAAACATTCATGACACATGAGTGTAAGAGGGACATCTGATTCAAACCACCACAGGCTCACAAAAATCTTCCAAGGTCCTTGGATTTAGTTACTTCAGAAAGGCATGGGCAAACTTTACATTTCTTTCTTAGTGCTGCTGGGTATGTGTGTCAAGACTTACAATGATGAGATAAGAAGATTTAACTGGCAGCTCCTCTGCTCTAGGATGACACTGGAAGGAGATCTTCTCCAGCTCTGTTCCTGACATGTGAGTCCCCAAGAACAACATCACAGACTCTCTAGAGTAAAGATGACCCAGAGTTAATCAGGAAGTTTTTACAGAATAGCTCAGAGCTAGCTGCCATTGAACTGGGGCAAAGGCTTCACTTAATTTCTAAGCAACGTGGATCTTGTGATGGTTAATTTTGTCCGTTTGATTGGATTAATAGATAGTGAGGGCACATTGATGAAGTGTGTCTTTGAGGGTGGCCCCAAAGAGCTTTCAGTGAGACATCAACCCCTGGGCTGAGATCCAGGTCTGAATGAAATGGGAAAAAGAAGTAGAGAAGCTGGCGCTGGCATTCCTTTTCTCTGCTTCCTGATCTGCAGAGTGAGTAAGCAGCTTCCTGTTGCCATGGACAGGAGCTGGTCCCTCTGGCATCTTCCCTGCCATGATAGACTATATTCCCTGAATCACAAGACAATATGGAGCCCCTTAAAATTGCTTCTGGTCAGGTATTAGGTCACAGCAGTGAGAAAAGAAACTAATACAGCTCTTTCCTACACCAAATTTAAAAATGTAAAATTCATCAATGTTAGGGTCTGAGAATCACTGAAGAAAGACCCCAGAGTCGAATAGTATGTAAAAATAAGGAGCAGAATCAACCAGCATGTGGGGGTCAACCATCCATACAAAGGAGGAGCTCGCAAGCTCCTTTTACACACAACTAAGGGAGTTTTGGCAGGCTTTCAGTCTTTTAACATGATTAGTTACTTTGAACAGTAACTGTACCTGTGTTTTTTTAATTTTGTTGTTGTTTTTGGTTTTGATTGGTCTTAGGGTTTTGGCGGCTAAGTCTAGGGGGATTCTAAGCGGGTGAGGTAATCTCCTAACTTGATTGACTAAGAAAGTGGCAGTCACATTTGTAGACCTTTGATTGGTTGGGGCGAAAGGGACAAGTTTGGTGACTTTACAGGAACTGACTCAGCCTTTTTCTGGTCAGGGCAGCCATTGATTAATGGCCCATTGTTTCAGGTTTCCCAGGAATCTTGCCTGTCCCTCCAGGGAATTGAAATTTAGGCCTAGCTAGGGTGGTGCCTTATTGAAGCCTGTCATGGTGTCAGTTGTGTCCTTTCAATCAAGAATAACATCAGGTTTGGATAAAAATAATCTCATCTATATTTCAATACTTACTATATATACTATATATTTGATAAGGCACTAACATACTTCATAGAAATACTCATGGTCAAACCCCGAATGTTGACTAATATATTTATTCTTTGTTTTTGTTTTCAAATAATCTAGCTTAAAAAAAAAAAAAAAAAAAAAGAAACAAGCAGTATTTCCAAAGACAAAGAAAAAATGCCAGATTTTTAATGCTATTTTGTAATTCCTAACCACTTCAGTAGACAAGATGCCTGCCTAGCCCAAACAATGACTGCCATGCAATTTCAGGCTCACTCATTCACTCCATGGATAATGAATCAGAAGCCTAGAAATAATAAGGGCCTAGTGAAAAGAGCACTGAGTAACCCCTCAGCCACCTGGGGCCCAGTCACAGATCTAAAGCTTATTCTCTTATGACCAAATGCTGCTTAATGGCTCACAGCAGCTTGCTTACTTATAAGGCAGGGGTGTTAGGATACACTGTATATGATGGCATCTTCATCCAACACAGCTTCAATTCCCTTTTGTCCTCTTGAGTCCTTGTCTTACATATACATTCAGTGTTCATGGGTTATTTCACTACAAAAGCTTCTGCTTCAGAATCTTAATGCTTTTCTTTGTAGAGAAAATTTGTTTCATCCCATTCAAACCTGAGATGAAGGTGATACTTATGTATGCATCTGTTTTACAAAGGTCTAAACCTATCTTTATGTTTTTCATCAGTGGAGAAAGTGGTAATAGCTATGATACTGTGAACACATAAGTGCTCCAGACAGCATCTAATTTATTGAACACATTATCCTATTTAGTTCTCATAGCTATTGCACAAGAAGGTAGCATCCCCAATTTCAAGAAAAGAAAGCTGAAGTCCATTATACTGCCGTCTTAGAATTTACAAATCCTGAGTAACTAAATTTGGAGTCAGAAACCTATAGGATTTGTTCCCATAATCCTCAGTAGCTTGGACTCAATGGTTATCACAGATAGATAAGTAGGCAGTTGTCACAGAAGTACCACATGGACCACAATTGGCCTCTACTTGATAACAAGAGATAGCTTTTGTGCATCAGTCTTTCCAGAATTAAAGCACCTCAAGTGTATTCAAACAGGTTTCTCTTTGCCTTCCACCTTAATCTCAAAGAGATCAGGAATACAAAATAAAAATAACCTGGATGAAGTAAGTTACCCCATACTTTCTCTACAGTAAGATTAATGTTATTTTTGTCCCATGCTGTTTATTTGTTTATTTTTATGAGAAAGGGAGAGAAGCAGAGAGACAAAGAGAATGGGTGTGCCAGGTCCTACAGTCACTGCAAATGAACTCCAGATACATGTGCCAGTTTGTACATCTGGCTTATGCATGTATTGGAGAATCAAACCTGGGGCCTTAGGCTTTGCAGGCAAACACCTTAACTACTATGCCATCTCTCAAGCCAATGTTTTGTTGTTTTTTTGCCCCCAACATGGACATTAAAATTTAACTTGTTGTTGTGACTTTCTCACTGCTGGGATAAATACCTGATCAAAAATAGTTGATGGGCGAAAAGATTTTGTTTTGGCGTAAAGTTTGCAGGGGAAGATTCATAATGTCAGGGGAAACAATGGCATGAGCAGAGGCTGGACATCACCTCTTCCACAGCAGATGGAAAATAGTAGCAGGAGAGTTAGCCAAGTTCTAGCATGGGGAAACTGGCTATAATACACCTAATCTTGTCCCCAGGAAAAAACACCTCCTCCAGCATGGCTCCACCTCCCAAGTTGTCATCAGCTGGAGACCAAGTATTCAGAACACATGAATTTATGGGAGACCTCTGACTCAAAGCATACATTTCCCTTAAATCTTGAAGTTCAAATGGAACAAAAATATTTCTTCCAAAAAATTAAGTTATACATGTAAGAACAATTACTGTAGCCACATGTGTTAGTTATATTTTCATTACTGTAAGATACGAACAATGAAAAATGGTGTCCACCTAACCTCACCGCACCTCACAGGGAAGTAAAGTCAAGACCCTTAAGGTTCAAGGGAATTTTTAAGGGGTTTGCTTGCTCGAGCATGCTTGCAGAGGGCGGGGGTAGACAAGCAAAATAGGGAATCCACTGATTCCCACACTATTGGGCAGGTGCCATTGGCAGTCATGTCCCTCCCTAGCCAGCCATAGCTCCATGCACCATAGCAGGTCAGGCCTGCCTGAGCCCCATCACCAGTCAGGTGCTGCCCTTCCTGGCCAGAGCCCCATGCGCCATTGCAGGTCTCCTATTCCTCTCTCTTACCCCCTCTTCTTACTCTTCTCTCTCACTCCTTCTCTTTCACACTACCTATATTTTTCTTCCTTTATTTCCCATGGCACGGACCTGTAACTCCCAGTACCAGCATGTGGTCAACATCCACAATGAGCTGTTGATCAGTGAGACCTACAATGTTTCCCAAAAGAAGACAGATTTCTGTCAGAGTATTTGATGACCCACCAAAAGTTAATGGTAATATCCTATTGCCAAAGACACCATATGCTTTTGGGATGGAACATGGAGTGACCTGGCTAGAATCTGGAAGAAACAGTCCCCAGACAGCTTGTCTAATGCCAGAAGGTACTACATGAGCAACTGGGGGAAAATGGCCAACATCTGTCTAAGCAACTCGTGATGTAACTTACCCAGCAACAATTAAGCTGAAGTGATGCTCACACAAATGCAATAGAGGCACGGTGGGTTAGAACTGCTCTTGGCTAAAGGATCCACTCAGTGGAATGGAACCCATACCTGGAACTGGAAAACAAGTCAGAACCATATCCAAAAATGAGTTCACCCTCCAATATCAACCTCCCACCAATAGTGCACCTCATCAGGGCACCAGCTGAACCCATAGAATAACTAGGGAAATGAGCAAGAGTGCTGCTTTCTCAGCGAACCTGGTATCAGCACAGGGGTGAAGGAGATAGACACAGAGAACACTCAACCCCTACCAAACCAGAGATCCAGAGACACAGAGACTCCCATGACCTCGTCACTGAAATAGACCTAAAATGAACCCAACATGACTTAGGGAAATTCCTAGAATAGGAGGTGGAAAGATTGTTAGAGCCATAGTTGGGTCATTATGCACAGAGACATTGTCTCACCCCCATACCTGATGGCTATCCCCACAATACAAGACCCACAATCCCCAAGGGGGGAGGGCATAGAAAAGGCTAACGATGGTACCATCATGGCTCTATGCACATTATATAGATAATTAATTTAAAAAAAGATAGGAGCAATGTTGAACATCATATAAACATATGATTTACAAGCTCAAGTATGTGTGATAGCCATTGTCTTTCAATTTTCATTAATGACAATATGCATTTCTTTAAGAACCTAATTCATTATTAAATCATTATTAAAATCATTCATTATTAAATCATTATTAAAATAAAAAGTCAAAGATGTCTAAGTGCTTACAGAGAACACAATGATGATGTAAATCATATTGGTCTACTATGTGAAGTGTGATAAATAAATTCTTAGGATTTCTATAGCACTTAAATAGTTCAAATAAAATATTTATGCACATGTCTACGCTGTGTGTATGTTTCATCTGAAGTCTCAGGTTAACATAAGAAAGACCTTAGTGTGTAAAAATAATTACCTTTAAAGTAGAAAAAAAAAGGATTTTAACTGTCATATTGATGTTTTTCAAGAACATTAAAAGGATGACTAATTATATTTAAATTGCATCATTAATACTAGAATATATATAGAATATAATAATACATATAGAATAATATATAGAATATATTAGTACAATTCAAATGCTGGGGATTGTATCTCAGTTGGTATATAGTACTTGCCTAGCATGCAGAAAGCCCTGGATTTGATTCAGTGCCATAAAACTCAGAGATGATGGTGAATGCCTAATCTCAGTATTTGGGAGGTAGAAACAGTAGGATTATAAGTTCAAAATCATCCTCCATTACAAATATGAAGCTAGCTTAAGATACATGAGACTGTTAGTTGGAGACCAGCCTGGGACCACATAATGAATCCCAGGTTAACCTGAGCTAGAGTGAGACCCTACCTTGAAAAAAAGAAAAAGAAAAAAAAGAAAAAAAAATACTGATTGGTATACCTCCAACCGTGTGTGTGTGTGTGTGTGTGTGTGTGTGTGTGTGTGTGTACATCTTTTGATATGATCAGTTACTCAAAGGGAAATCTTACAGTCTTCTTCACGAGACAGTGGGGCATGTTTCCCACATTTCTGTTAGCTGAGGTATGGATGGGAACTTGAAGAAGCAGTCTCTGTCTGAGAACCTCTGTAGTCCGTGTTGCAGTTCATCTGTGTCTTAACATGAGATTCAGCTTTCAAGCTCAGACTTCAGGCCTTACTTCTCAATGGCCCTAGTGAATAGACCATAAAGAAATGCTTATATAATAAAAATTAACATTTTTAGCTATTATTGTGTCAGGCACTTTGCTAGACACTTCACATAAAGAATTCAGCCCTCCAGGCACCTCTGGGATGACAGTGTTATTAACATCAATTTTACAGGATGTTACAGAGTTCACCACAGTTAAAAAATTCATCTCAAAACATCCCATTTTAAAACGTGGGTGCCAGAAAATGCTTTTAAGACAGCCTCATTTCAAAGACTCGTTCTTTCTACTGGAAGGCCAAAAAAGAAGAGGCAAAATAAAACTGTAGACTTTATTTACTAATGGAAACAAAGTTTCATATATCCTAGGCTGGCCTTGAACTCACTATGTAGCTAAGAATGGTCTTGAGCTTCTGATGCTGCTGTCTCCACCTCCTGAGTGTTGGGATGATAGGAGCACCACACTACCTTGTCAAGTTTATGCAGGATTTGTGCATGTTAGGTAAGCAGTTTACCAACTGAACAACATTCCCAGCCCAAAAGATACAAATGTGTTTGTTCAGTATTTCTTTTTATTTATTTGAAAGAGAAGGAACAACAGACAGATGATAGATGATAGAGAGATGATAGATAGATGATAGATAGATAATAGATAGATAGATAGATAGATAGATAGATAGATAGATAGATAGATAGATAGACAGATAGGCAATGTGTATGGCAGGGCCTCTAGCCACTGCAAATGAACTCCATCTGGTTTATGTGGGTAATAGGGAAATGAATTTGTGTCCTTAGATTTCCAAGACAAGTGCCTTAACCACTAAGCTATCTCTCTAGCCCCAAAGGTACAAATTTTTAATTGTGCATATAAACCCTTAGTCCAAATGGCAGAGAATGATATTTTGATAAGAATATTTAGGCACTCCTTACATAGGAAATGATATTTCATTCATTAAGCTTCCCACGACAAGCCCCATGTGACACCTGTGAAAACGTGTAAGCATCCTCCTTGGTGTTCAGTGTTATCTACTGGTTTTTGATTTGCATCTTCCTAGTGATGGATGATGCTCCGCTTTGTTCCATGGGTTTATTAGTCATGTCTAGATCTTATTTGAAGGATTCTCTATTCTAGCCCTTTGCCACTTTTAAATTAGATTTTTGCCTTTTGTTGTTAAGTTTCAAGTGTGCTTTACAAATGCTGGGCATTTGCTATATCAAATATGAAATATCTTGATAATGTCTCATTATTTTCAATGTCCATTGATTAGATCATTCAAACATGTCTTCTTACAATTTAATGGATATGGCGAATTAACAAAGGATAAAGAAGCAGAATAAAGATTTATTTGACAAAGATGAAACACCTTAGTATCCAACCACATGGGAGTGATTAAACATGGTTATTCTGCACTAAATGTGATATACTACTCTGCTACCCCATTAGTGTGCTGAAATAAATTATTATGCTAATACGAGGCCTGGAATTTTAAGCAAAATTTTATCTTTATTATATGAAAGCAGAAAGTAAATTCACTTTTAATTTATATTTGGTAAATAATCTTCCCTCATGCGTACACTACCTCTCTCACTATCATGTAGTATTAAACTTGACTTATTGGTAATGTTGCTAGTACTTTCTATTCAGGAGACATAGGTAGAACAGCTATTAACATGTGCTCATTTGATTCCCCTAATAATACGCCATTTCAATTTTCATACATCAGTGTAAGAGTTGTTGCGCAAATAAACACCCCCCTTCAGTCAATCTATATCAGTTACCTTCTCATTGCTAAGATTAAGTATCTAGGCAGAAACAGCATAAGGAAGGAACGGGATTAGTTCAAGAGGAAGTCCCTCACGGTGGGGCAAGCATCACAGGCACCGGAAACGGGCATTCCAACATTATATCCACATCCTTCCAGAACAGTGCTACCAGAGGGAGATTAAGTATAACCTGTGTCTGGGAGTTTGCATTGTAATCAGTCCCACCCTTCCTTTGGCTCTTACATTCTTTCCACCACCTCTTATGCAATGGACCCTTGGAAAGTGTGATAGAGATGTTTCAGTGTTGAACACTCCTCTGTCACTTCTCAGTGCCTTTTGGGTGATCCCAATGGTCACCATCATCTGGAAAGAAATCTGTAACCAGAAGTTGGAGAAGCATGAATGTATTGGTATGAACATGAGGAAAAATGTTTAGATGGCAGTTTGGTGACTAAAAATGCATTTAGCCAGACTACAACAGGCACTACCTGTGTAGGGCTCATGACTTCCTCCGCCACAGGTTTTGGAATAGGTTTTCAGTACCAGACATGTATTCCCTCCCATGGAGCAGGCCACCAGTCCAATAAGAAAGTAGTTGTTTTCTCCCATAGCAGACATGCCATTATTGCACCAGTTGGGTCATTTGGCAGTGTGTACTGTTGTTTATCTCCACTGATGACTTCTTTCTCCCATAGGGCTGCATGCAGCATAGCTTTCTTCAAGTTTTTTTTGTTGTTGTTGTTTGGTTTGTTGTTGTTGTTGTTGTTGTTGTTGTTGTTTTGGTTTTGCGAGGTAGGGTCTCACTCTGGTCCAGGCTGACCTGGAATTAACTATGTAGTCTCAGGGTGACCTCGAACTCTCAGCGATCCTCCTACCTCTGCTTCCTGAGTGCTGGGATTAAAGGCGTGCACCACCATGCCTGGCAGCTTTCTTCAAATTTTTGTCAGCTTGTCTACAGAGTGGATGTTTTCAGTTTAGCTCCAGCTTGATTTCTCAGTAACCTTGCAGACAAAACATGTGGAGTCTTCAGCAATAGGGTCTTAGCATCCATTTCTTATGGGAAACCAAGAGCCTTGGCAATGGCCTGTAACGTTTTGGGGGCATCAGGGACTTCTCTGGCCAACAACTAATTGGAAAGTAACCCATCCTTAGCACTGAAATTTTTTCCAGTAACAAACTATGGCTTGTGTGTGACATTACCCAGAAAAGTAGGTTTCCATATGGCTTATTTATAACATCTTAAATTTTGATTAACCCTTCCTCTACCCTTCCTTTACTCAATCTCTTCCCCTGACCTCACTTAGGACATTACATCTCCAATCATCTGTTCATCTATGTAAAAATATATAATACTATCTGTTGCAGACAGCTTCAGGTTCGCTGAGATGAACTTCCAGACCAGGCACAGTTATGGAGGAAGGGATATTATTTATTGAAGCTTACAGATCCAGGGGAAGTTCCAAAATGGCAAGAGAAACGGCCTGCTCTCCACAGGGCCAAGCAGAGAGAGCAAAGCCAACCAGCCAGCCACCACAGAGCAAAACACTACAGCCAAAAGGTCACACAGCACACTTCAGGAACTCCTGCTAGGCACATTTGCATATCTTTACAATGGATTCTCAAACCATCACCACACCTTAAGACCGGCCCAGTGACATTGCCTCTAGCAAGGTGATTGCAGATGCAAATTATAACTAATAAAATACTGAATATATTGGGGGACATATATTCAAACTACCACATTCCGCCCCTGGCCCCCAATATATTTAGCTCCTGGCCCCCAGTAGATTTATAACTATCACACATTGTAAATTGTACTCAGTCCAATTTCAAAGGTTCTCACAGTCTTGATCAACTTAAGATAGTGAGTCCTGTAAAATCAAACAAGTTAAATACTTTCAACATGTAAAGGCACAGAGTAAAACATTTTTTAACTGATATAAGGTATAGCAAGGAGAAACTAATACAATGCAAACTCAACCACCATCAACAGTCATCAAACTTCTGCAGTTCAAGTTCAATATAACCAGAGACTAACAGTCTCCAGGTTTTCCAATTCCGCCCCTCCAGCTGGGCAGAGTCGCCAGGGAAAACTTTCATCCCATGCCAACACTGCATTCCATGGTAGCCCTTTGCACAGTCCTGGTATATCCAAAACATCTTCAGGTCTCCATGCAAACCACGGTCCATCTTCCAAAGGCTCTTTCAGCCTATTCCTGAGGGTCTTCAGGCTCTGCCTCATGCCTCATCTCAGCAGCAGCTCCTGGAACCCTGTGCAACTCATGACCACTCCATGCATTTTTCATGCTTCCAAAACTAATACCAGGTGTGCAGGACACAGCCACATTCTTAATCCAGGGACAAAATAAACCATAGCCTTGAAAAGCAGGTTCCTTCTCCAGTCAGCTCTTTCCAAGAATTTGCATTTTTAACAGTCTTTCCTCAGGCATCCTCTCCATTGTTTTAATGTAAATCAAGTCAGGCCACCTTCCTTCCACCTTCCTTAAGATTGCTAATGCGTTGACAATAGCAGCTCCAATAACCTAAAACCAGTCTCAGTGCCTCTGCTTTTAACTTGCTTGAGGTTTTCCAACTTAAAATCTTAAAATCTCAGTCTGATATCTTCAGCCAAGCACATCAGTCCATTACAAATTTAACCTTGATCAAACTTTCTGGGCCTGGATAGCAGAACGTAGCCATCCTTTATGCCAGTAGCCCAGTTCCAACAAAGTCCTCTGCAGTCTTTCCTTCCCCTTAGAAACCTCATAAGCCAAGCCTCGAAGTTCAGTACAGTCTGCACTTAGCATTCTCAAACTCTCATAAGAATAGTCTATAAAACTTGGCTTACCACTCCAGAAGGCATCTTCAGTTGCAAGCACCAAGTCCATGCCCATTCCTCCAAAACAAAGGTTCCAAAAGACGAATATCCACATGGTCAGATTCATCTCACCCCACACTCCTCGGTAGCACTTTACTGTTGCAGACAGCTTCAGAAAATGGCAAGAGAAACGGCCTGCTCTCCACAGGGCCAAGCAGAGAGAGCAAAGCCAACCAGCCAGCCACCACAGAGCAAAACACTACAGCCAAAAGGTCACACAGCACACTTCAGGAACTCCTGCTAGGCACATTTGCATATCTTTACAATGGATTCTCAAACCATCACCACACCTTAAGACCGGCCCAGTGACATTGCCTCTAGCAAGGTGATTGCAGATGCAAATTATAACTAATAAAATACTGAATATATTGGGGGACATATATTCAAACTACCACATTCCGCCCCTGGCCCCCAATATATTTAGCTCCTGGCCCCAGTAGATTTATAACTATCACACATTGTAAATTGTACTCAGTCCAATTTCAAAGGTTCTCACAGTCTTGATCAACTTAAGATAGTGAGTCCTGTAAAATCAAACAAGTTAAATACTTTCAACATGTAAAGGCACAGAGTAAAACATTTTTTAACTGATATAAGGTATAGCAAGGAGAAACTAATACAATGCAAACTCAACCACCATCAACAGTCATCAAACTTCTGCAGTTCAAGTTCAATATAACCAGAGACTAACAGTCTCCAGGTTTTCCAATTCTGCCCCTCCAGCTGGGCAGAGTCGCCAGGGAAAACTTTCATCCCATGCCAACACTGCATTCCATGGTAGCCCTTTTGCACAGTCCTGGTATATCCAAAACATCTTCAGGTCTCCATGCAAACCACGGTCCATCTTCCAAAGGCTCTTTCAGCCTATTCCTGAGGGTCTTCAGGCTCTGCCTCATGCCTCATCTCAGCAGCAGCTCCTGGAACCCTGTGCAACTCATGACCACTCCATGCATTTTTCATGCTTCCAAAACTAATACCAGGTGTGCAGGACACAGCCACATTCTTAATCCAGGGACAAAATAAACCATAGCCTTGAAAAGCAGGTTCCTTCTCCAGTCAGCTCTTTCCAAGAATTTGCATTTTTAACAGTCTTTCCTCAGGCATCCTCTCCATTGTTTTAATGTAAATCAAGTCAGGCCACCTTCCTTCCACCTTCCTTAAGATTGCTAATGCGTTGACAATAGCAGCTCCAATAACCTAAAACCAGTCTCAGTGCCTCTGCTTTTAACTTGCTTGAGGTTTTCCAACTTAAAATCTTAAAATCTCAGTCTGATATTCTTCAGCCAAGCACATCAGTCCATTACAAATTTAACCTTGATCAAACTTTCTGGGCCTGGATAGCAGAACGTAGCCATCCTTTATGCCAGTAGCCCAGTTCCAACAAAGTCCTCTGCAGTCTTTCCTTCCCCTTAGAAACCTCATAAGCCAAGCCTCGAAGTTCAGTACAGTCTGCACTTAGCATTCTCAAACTCTCATAAGAATAGTCTATAAAACTTGGCTTACCACTCCAGAAGGCATCTTCAGTTGCAAGCACCAAGTCCATGCCCATTCCTCCAAAACAAAGGTTCCAAAAGACGAATATCCACATGGTCAGATTCATCTCACCCCACACTCCTCGGTAGCACTTTACTGTTGCAGACAGCTTCAGGTTCGCTGAGATGAACTTCCAGACCAGGCACAGTTATGGAGGAAGGGATATTATTTATTGAAGCTTACAGATCCAGGGGAAGTTCCAAAATGGCAAGAGAAACGGCCTGCTCTCCACAGGGCCAAGCAGAGAGAGCAAAGCCAACCAGCCAGCCACCACAGAGCAAAACACTACAGCCAAAAGGTCACACAGCACACTTCAGGAACTCCTGCTAGGCACATTTGCATATCTTTACAATGGATTCTCAAACCATCACCACACCTTAAGACCGGCCCAGTGACATTGCCTCTAGCAAGGTGATTGCAGATGCAAATTATAACTAATAAAATACTGAATATATTGGGGGACATATATTCAAACTACCACACTATCCTCTTATTCCTTTTCTCTCCTTCCTTACTTATATCCCCTTTATAGCTTACTCCAACTCACATATAAGTGTAAACATTTGTAGCTAGGATCCACATATGAGAGAACATGCAGCATTTGGCTTTCTGGGCCTGGGGTACTTCACTTAGTATAATCCTTTTCAGATCCATCCATTTCCCTCCAATTTCATAATTTCACTTTTCTTTATTGCTGAATAGAGTGTATGTATGTATGTGTGTGAGTATATATGTATGTATGTATTTGTATGTGTATGTATGTGTGTATATATACACATCCCCCAGTGGAAACAAAAAGAAAAACTAAATCCTAAAACATCTTGTGCAAAGTAGGAACTACTTCATACACTAAACTGAGCCCAGAAAATGAAACTGCATGTTCACCAAGGGATAAGTTTAGAAATAAGGAGGATATTACTCCTATCAGAAATAATAGCATATATAGATATTCAAAGTGACATGTTAGAATTTATTGTTTCTAAAAGGCAGAATCCAGAAGAGGCAGGAAACGAGAGATGAAACTGGTGAGTGAGATAGACCGTAGAAACTTTCTAAGGTAGAAAATCAGCATGAATTCAAGTCAGAAGCAGAATAGTTGACTGAGAAACAATAAATGTTCTAGCTAAAGACCTGAAAATACATAATAATTCTAATATGCTAGCAGATATCTGTGTTTTCTGAGCATAATGCTTATATGTAATAATTATGAAGAGGATACACTTTATCTGACCTTTGCTTTAGAATGCGTTTACATAACTCAAACATTTCTTCAGTATTTGTGTGTAGCACACTTTGGGTTAAGTGAAGAAAAAGGTTGCATTTTGATGAAATTCTTATGTTGCAAGAAAAAAAACTGGAAACTTAAATCAGCATTTGTAGTGAGGCTATAAAGCCATAATGACAGGTAATAAAAGGGGTCATCCTTACTGGGTGGCAAAGATATTAATTTTTAATACCAGTTTGTAAGGGTAAGTTCAAGGTCTATTAAGAGAAATTCAACTCATAAACCTAGAGTAAAAGAATTACCTAGTTTACCTTTTCCCTTAAAAAATTCAGGTGTGTAAAGAAGTAAATTATGAAATAACATATTCATGGAAATTACTGTAAATTGTTTCCATTTAATGGGAATATAGCTGTGTCAGGGAAAGTGATAATCCTGGGGAATACAGTGGTAAATATATGTAGATAATGAAAAACTGTAATAGGTTCACAAAGCAAAGTAATTTATCCCAAGTTACAAAACCAGAAAATAACAAAACCAAAAATGAGACCCATACTAAGGTGGCTCTAGAGCTAGCTTTTGAACTATTAAATTTCTTAGAACACAATTATAAAAATGTTGCAATGTCTGAATATGAGCTTCAACATATAGGTACAATTTTGAAATCAAACCTATAGCTATACATAAATATAGTTATTTCTAATCACTAATGTTGAAAATTAGCTTTAATAGACTCTGTAAATAGAATAATGGTAACTAGAAGAAGAGAATGCCTGTATTACTAGGCTAAGATGAATTAGGATACAAATTTAGGCTCAACAGAAAGCTTGGATTACAAAATGAGCAGTGTTAGGTATAACTGCTTAGTGGTAGGTGATACCCTTTTTAATAACGCAGGAAGCCCTTGTCTCCACAGTGTCCAGCATAGAAATACAAAGAATGACTTCACTAACAGACATTATTTGTTAAAGGCATATTTTTGAGGTCAATGGAAGTCCAGGAAGAAATGCAAAATAAATGTTTTAAAAAGCAAACAGGAAAACTTGAATTAACTTATAAAAAAAGTCTAGTTAAGTATAATGAGCAAATATTATCTGTGTCCCATCTCTGGGAAGTTAGCATTTCTGGGCTACATAATTTCAATTACTAGTATGTGAGGAAGTATATATAAACTCAGTCCTTCAAAATCATCTAGAAGAGACAAGCCATCCAAAAAGAATAAAGAACTTGCAAAAGCCTCTTTCCAGGAGCACCTACATTTTAATGGTGTAACTTAGTATAAAAAAACATTCATTTAAAGACTCCAGAATTTATCCCAAGGGAAAACAACATAAACAGAAACACTGATTCTAGAAATTCATATAAATAACACAATCCTGTTTCATAACCTGTTTTAGTGTTCTCTAACTTCATAGTTTAAAAGCTTGACCTTTGACCTTATATAATGTGCCAAGAAAGATTTCTTCTTATGCCAGCCAGGTACCTGTATGGGACTATGGTTTGGCCCCAAGATGAGCATACAGTCTATATTGCTCATTCACTCCAATTCTACCTGATAGACTCTCTCTTCTGGGCAGGCATAGCCAGAAGACTGAGTTCTCCTTCCTCACCAAGACCTTGGCCTTCAAGTTTCATCTTTACTGTAGTTGCAGAAAGATAAAAGCCTATGTTTCTGATTACCATCTCCCACTCCACAGGGCAGTGAGTCCACACAAAAAAAGGCAAGCCAGTGAGACTGTCGCCCAGAGGGAAGACACCATTCCCATCTCTGACTTCAAGATTTTGTCCACTGAAAAACAGTCCATGGGAATAAGGGGGTCTGAATCTGTCCCATGCAAACTTATGTCATTTTAAACAGTATGAGAAAACCCAGTTCTGGATATTTCATAGTAAGCAAAGAAGAGCATCACTGAGGTCCTTGAGAGAGGAATCACAAACTATATGCCCGCAGGCTTAAAGAAAATTGGAGAAAGAGTGAAAATAAAGCTCTTCTGGAGACAGATGAATGCTCGGGTACAAGTCTCACAACTGTCCCTGCATAGGAACAGAAATACTTGGCTAAAACTGTGAAATATTTTGTTTCCCAGGACAATATAAAATGAATAATAAAGCAATTGATTAGCAATTAAGGGAATGTAACAGCTAAGTATGGTAACAAGAGCGGCAGATATCCTAATGGAGAGATCAGAAAAGATGGAGCCACAGGAGAGCTGTCTTAACCCCAAGCCACACCAGGACTCCAAACAGACTCAAGGCTGCTCTCTGAGCAGAACCATCAGAGGATGTTCAATGGGTGCTGTGCAGCTGAACTTCACTCATGTTGTTCCCTGAAGCCAGTAAGCAATGGAACAAGCAAATGACAACAGTTGAGGCTCTGTGGTCGCAGATATGTAGGCCAAACTGTCCAATTCCAACAAGAACAATGTGTAATATGATGTGCATAGACACTAGACAGAATAATAAGTGCAAAGAAGAAAACTCGGGCAAGAGGAACTGAATACTGGCATAATCAAGTGTCAGAATGTTAATAAGAAAGACTTCAAATCATCCATTATAAATATAGTCCAAAAACTCAAAATAGATGCTTAAACCATTAAAGTAGGAGGCTTCAGAAATAGCTCAGTTGTTAAAGTGCATGTCATACCAGGATGAGGGCCTTTGTTCAGGCACTAGAGTGCACATAATAATAAAATACCTAGGTATAATGTTACCTGCTTGTCATCCCAGTGCTAAGGACTCAGAGCCATGAGGATCTCTCAGGTGCCCTGGCTGCCAGTCTAGCCTATTTGGCAATTTCTACTCTAGTTAGAGATCTTATCTCAAATAAATTATGCATAAAGTGCCTGTGTTCTTATACCCTAGGTGATTTTCTGGCCTTGGAACACCCTGACAAACATGTACTTTACAATCTCTTCCAAAAGCTATAATAAGAATAAATATAAATATCAGTCATTCTATGAAGACAGAGTTATACTGATATCAAAATTTAGCAAGTATCTCATAAGAAAAGAATAAAAGGGAATAGCATACCTTCACAATGTAGAAACAAACAACAGCACTGATCAGTAATGTACTAACAAAGAATATCTAGCCGTGCAAAAAAATAATTTTACACCATGACAAACAGTGTTTTACCAGGTGTGGTAATTTCAATGTATGTCCCCACCCTAGACTCGGGGGGTTTATTAAACTTTGTAACTTGGGTTCCAGCCCCTAGCTGGAAGAGGGGCTCACTGGATCATGGAGCCCTAAGATGTGTTTGGGGGTGGATCTGATTCCTCCCCAAGGATGCAGAGAAATCTCAGCTCTGGCAGATTTTTGTGCTTACTGCTTTTTGGTGTTTGGTGGGTGCTGACGGTGTCCCTCTGCTTGGATTTATGAATGGGAGTCAGCTTCTTTCACCATAGATTGAACTTTCCCTGGATTAATAAAGTGTAATAAATTCCTGCCACCCATAAATTGTGTCTGGTTTGGATGTTCATCCCAGCAAGTTGGAACTGTCTATTATACCAGGTTTTTAGGAGATTTGGATATCTCATAAAATTAGTGAAATATAACAAGAAAATCAAGGACCAAAACCACAGTTATCTGATTAGACCCCCAAAAAGCATATGGGGAAATTCAATACTATATTGAGTAATAAAAGAGAGATTCCTGCACATGATGAAAAACATTTATGACCCCCCCCATCCCCTGCCATACCCAACTAACACCTTGGTTAAAGATTACTTCCTTTTCTAACAATGGGAATAAAGAAAAGATGGTTCACTTTTCATACTAGTAATGAACTTTTTTTTTTCAATTTTTTTGGAGAGAGACACAAAGAGAGACAGAGAGGGAGAGGGAGACAGATAGAGAATGTGTGTGCCAGCAGTCTCTCAGCTTCTGTGAATGAAATCCAGATGTGTGCACCCCCTTATGAGCAAGTGCGGCATTGCGCCCTTGCGTCACTTTGCATCTGGCTAAATGTAGAACCTGGAGATTGGAACCCAGTTCTTAGGCTTAGGAGGCGCCTGCCTCCTAAGCCTTTTAATGCTGGTTTCAATCTCCAGTGGTTCCAATCTCCAGGTCCCATGGTTAGCCAGATGCAAAGTGACGCAAGGGCGCAATGCTGCACGTGACCACAAGGGGGCGCACACATCTGGATTTCGTTTGCAGCAGCTGAGAGGCTGCTGGCGCGCCCATCTCTATCTGTCTTCCTCTCCCTCTCTGTCTCTCTTTGTGTCTCTCTTAAAACAAACAAGATTAGAAACAAAGATTATGCTATATCTTTTTGAAAGGCTGGCAGTCCTCCTATCTCTTCTTCCTGGTGCTGTGTTTATAGGCATGTTCACCTGTAAGTGGCACTTGTACATGAGAATCAAGTTCAGGTACTAATGCAAGTACCTTACTGATTGATATATCTCCAAATCTCCTATTCAGATTTTTAATACTTCTTTGGATTAATCTCTTCATTAGGTCAGAATCCTCATTATCTAATCATCTCTGGAAATAGCCTCGCAGCGATACTAAGAAGTGTCCTTCTAGGTATTTCTCCACCTAATCAAGTTGACAAGCTTACAAATCACAAATCTTGAAAAAGAAAATAAATCATTACAAAAATTTACATTTTTAGTCTTATATTAATAAAAAAAAATTTACCAAAAGTATATTACTTGTGTAGGATTTGGGAAAGAAGGGGGATATAAAGATGAGTGCATGGCTAGAGTGATGGCTTTGTGGTTAAGGCACTTCCCTTTGAAGACTAAGGACCCAGGTTCGATTCCCTAGTACCCACATAAGCCAGATGCACAGAGTGGCACATTCTGGAGTTCGATTGGAGTGGCTGGAGGCCTTGGAACACCCATTCTCTCTGTCTGTCTCTCTTCTCTCTTCCGCTTGCATATAAATAAATAAATCAGTAAATATTAACAAATTGACTGCTTACAGGCCCAAAGTTTCCTTAAGGGGAATGGTAAACATCATGCTATTAAGTTTGCATAAGACTGTGAAATACAAAACTGAACATTGAATTGCACTCTTGGAACAGGTAGATTATATAATTTGACTGTACCCCAATAAATTCTGGGAAAATTAAATTCATGGGTGCACATGCATGAACCATGAGAACTTCCCCCTGTCTAAGGTAAAAGGTCTTAGTAAGTTGGTAGAACATCTTTTCCTATTCCTCCTGCAAACTATATCTTGCTTTGAAGTAAATTATTATTTGATGCTACTTAATCTCTTGAAGCATTTTTAAAACCTTATTTAAATAATTTACACTTAGTTCCCTTCTGTTGATATTCTCAAGGGAAATATAAGTGTCTGTATATGAACAAATAATTATTTCATTATGCAAAATGAAATGAAGTTGCTGCTATTGGCAATAGAATTTAAAAAAAGCAAATCTTGGTTGACTTGTTCCCAAAGGTTAGTTTTCAGAATTTTTTTTGAGATTAGTTTGTGAGTAATTTTCAGTGTCAGAACAATTATATACCTGTCATTACCAATGACTCTATTCCTTCTAATTGATCTCCAGTGAATTTTAAGCAGTTTTTATATTGTTTCGCCTATGCTATAAGCTGTTAAGGAAAACATCAATGGAAAAATAAGCATATGGATTTAGGGATTTCTCTGATTTGATAGAGTGTTTGGCATGTATCGTGTGACCCTGAGTTGTATTTCTCACACTTACAAATTAAAAATAATATAAAATAAATAAATAAAAGCTACTGCTGCTAAAGGTAAGAGAAATAGTACATTCTGAAAATTTGTTATCTAGGCCTATATGAGCATTGCCTCCTGATACAGAAGTTTCCAGTCACTTGGAGATCACACATCATAACTATTCTAGTAAATTCATGATTTCTTTGAAATAACAAATTTCCATACATGAATGAACTGTCTTTTTCTTAATGTATAATTTGTTTCATTGACTAAATTTAAAAAACATATGGTAAACACTATTTCTATGAAAAAAAAAAACTATAGAGTAAAATAGTCCTTCAGTTTGAATAGCATTAGAATAAATAGTATATTCATTTTAATTCAATTTATTAAATTTTGTTTTGTAAAATATTTTTATTTACACACACATATGGACACACTGTGTGTGTGTGTGTGTGTGTATGTGTGTGTATGTGTGTGTGTGTGTGTTACTTTTACCAAGACAAACAAATGCCAGATATGTACACATTTTGTGTGTGTGTGGTGTGGGGAAGGTCTGGCTTTATGTGGGCATTGGGTAGTTGAACCTGGACCAGAAAGTAAAAATAATAATACTTCTGTGAAATAGAAGTATTATCTTACTTTCCCATGAGGAAAACAGAATTTGATTATTCTTCAGAAACACATTACAAGCTGAATGTGGTGGGGTATGGTAGTAGTCCCAATTACTCTGGGGGGTTCAAGAGGATTTTGAGTTTGAGAACAAACTGGGCTATCTTGTGACATTTTAGGTCAGCCTGTCTGATATATACTAAGTCCTTGTTTCAGTTGGATAACAAAAAGTAATCATAAAAACAAACAGTATCATTGCAGCCAACTGGTAAAGTGCTTACAGGATTGTTAACTTCTAACTAACTTTTCTAAACTGGCCTCGTACTAACCTCCTGCAAAAGTCTCTCTTGCTTTTTTCCCCCAGTAAGATCATTATTGAAAATGCCCTTATCTCCTGCTGTGGGAATGCAAACTAATGCAGCCACTATAGAAGTCAGTATGGAGGTTCATCAATAAGCTAAATATAGACTGTGCTGTGACTTGAATGCAAAATATTCCCAATAGACAGTTCAAACACTTGGTCCTCATCTGGTGTGCTGTTTGGCACCGTTGTAGAACCTTTACGAGGTGGTGCTTTGCTGGAGTTAGTGTGACCCTGCGGATGGGGCTTGACAGCCTGGCCATGCTTCCTGCTCCTCTGAGGAATCTTGACTGTGCACACAATATGACCAAAGCACCTGTCACTCTTCTTTCTCCACCATGATGCTGTTCCCGTGAAACCATGAAGCAGAGTAAAACCTTCCCTTCTTTAAGTTCCTTCTGGTCAGTTAGTTTGTCCCAGTGGTGAGTAGAAAAAGTAGTACACAGACTTGCCATAAGAACCATCTATTCCTCTGCATCACAGAGTTGTTGGCACGTCAGTATGGATTGCAGTTAAGTATCTGTCAGCAGATGAACTGAAAAAGAAAATGTATGTATCCACAATGGAAGTTTTTCAACCTTAAAGAAGAATGAAGCTATGAAATTTATAGAAAAATACTTATAACTTAATCATATTATGTGAATTAAAACAGTCTCAGAAAGCCCAAATATCACCATTTTCTCACATTTGAGGTTCCTAGATTTTATTTAGATACATAAAATTGTGTATATACAGATGACAAGAAATTAGAAGTGAAACAGCCTAGAGGAACAAAAGGTTCTAATGGGAGGATGAGGGGCACAGAAATGGAAGGTAGTAAAGAATGGGGAGAAATAGTCAAAATATATAATATATTTCTATGAAAAGAGCCTTATGTAATCCAGTTTAATAAAAGTTTTAAGAAAAAGTGCTAGCAAATTTACTAACCAAATTTATTTAGATTCATAATACATATATTCATACACAAAATTATACATATATTTAAAATGCAACATATTTTGTTATGATTATTACTCAAGTACACAGTTGTAGTATTGGTTAAACATGCAATATATTTTATAAAATTGAATATGTGTTAAACATATTTTCTATAGGGCTAAGATAGTATTTATTTTAGTAGAAAGTAAAATCATGATTAAATTTCCAAAGTAGCTTAATATTTGATAATCTTCACATATTAACTGATGAACATTGACTAGAAAATTGAGATACTAAAGGAATAAATAATTGCATGAATAACGATTGATTCAGGAAATACTTTAGTATGTTTTCTTTCAGATTTATTTGCGCATATATTACTGTTATTGTAGGCTAGTTAGTATCCCTAGTACTGAGGATCACTCATAGATGTATTTCCTAAATTATTATTTAAAATATTATAAATATAAACCTGGATATTTTTAAGACTTAAATTGATTTATAATGTGTTTTATTAAACATTATTTATAAGTTGTTTTAATAATGTTATTCCTATTTACAATGATATTCATCCTCCTTAAATTATTTTTCTTCTTCATTTATAAATTTAATGTAGTTAATTTCCATTTTTAAATTGTTTAACTTTTCAAGTTAACAAAAACAGTCTTCTGAAGAATGCCAATTTAATAAATTCAAAAACCAAGCAAATCTAAGTTCTCTGATGTGCCTCAATATTAACCACAAACTTCATAAGATTTCCACTAAACACAAAACCTCAAGTAATTACTCAACTATATATGGTAATTTGACTTTAGAAAGTTAAACATGTCTCCAATAGACAAAATAAAATGTTGTACAGGCAATTGTTAGCATACCTATGGTGGTTTGATTCAGGTGTCCCCCATAAACTTAGGTATTCTGAATGCTAGTCTCCTCAGCTGATGGCTATTGGAAATTAAAGCCTCCTGGAAGCAGTGTATTGTTGGGGTGGGCTTGTGGCTGTTATAGCTAGTTTCCCCATGCCAGTGTTGGGCCCACTCTCCTGTTGCTATGGTCTACCTTATGTTGGTCAGGGAGTGATGTCCACCCTCTGCTCATGCCTCATGCCATCGTTTTCCCCTGCCATCGTGGAGTTTCACCTCGAGTCCGTAAGCCAAAATAAATCTTTTATTTTTTTTTCCCCAAAAGCTGCTCTTGGTCAGGTGATTTCTGCCAGCAATGCAAACCTGACTGCAACAGTAAAATTTCACTGCATAGAAGAATAATAACATCCTCTTTCAGGGAAGATCTGCTGACTCATACATTTATGAAGAAGATAGTTGAGTATCCTAGCCAAAGACATGGAAAAGCTAGGCAATGTACTAGTAATCTTGGAAGACTGTAAACCTTCTTGGTTCCTATCAGGCTCCTGGGCTGCATGATTACTATAAAGCAACCCATCTTTATCATGCAGACTCTAGCAGACATTTTAAAGAGGGCTCATTAAAACCTTGCCATACAGTCAGAATTACAGGCATACTCAGTAATAATGAGGTGATCTTTACTTGCTGAAAAGGTTATTCATCGTTCTCAATAGCATGATCACTTTCTTAGTACGTAGTTCTTTTTTTAAGTTAGGAATTATTAATTTTATTTAGGGAGAAATCACAAATTTAGGCTTTAGGAAACACTCTCATGTGGACACACTGCACAGTGTATAAGGTTTGTTTAAGAGAAACAGGATTTGGGGGAAAATGGAGTAGAGATGCAAGCATATGGAGGGGAATTAAACTAGGTTTTCAAGAAAAGACTGAGGCAGAGCCATAAGCATATGGAGGGGAGTTAAATTGAGGCTTTCAAGGGGAAAATATCAAAGCAGAAACCAAGAAATTCAAAGGAGAAATAAGTAATAAAGAGAACTCATAGTTACCCTTAGTTTTAGGAAACTACACAGGTAGCAGGCATAGAGTATTAATATTTTTAAAAACAAGAAAATCAAACTGATGTCTGAAATGTTTAGATATTAAGGAGGATTCAAAGATATTCTTGAATATATTTCAACATTCCAAGCATATAGCAAGCACTTAAATTTTAGCCTTATGGACAGATAAATAAATCAATCATACATCACCACAATATATGTACAAACATGGTGTACATGTATGTGTGTGTGTTTAAATCATTGAATATATGAGATATTTGAAATTAATCTGAGGCCATTGTGTTTTGTATTGGTTTTTACCAACTATTTAATTTAAAAACAAAAAAGTGACATATTTTTCAAGAATGAATGGTGAATGAGTCCTAATAACTAGCAACTTCCTCATATGCACTCAGCTCACTTTCTCTGGTGATTAATCCTGAAGAGATTCTTTACACCTTGATCATTATTGAATAATAAGAGGAGCCTGTGTTATAGAAGGAATCATGAAAATGAAAGATCACCAGAATTCAACATCTGAAAACCAAGCCTCCACAAGACTCCATATTAATCAACTCTGGAGTGCAGCATCTAATGGACCAAGGAGCAGAAGGAGCAGCTGATTGATTCCTTGAAGTAACTGTTTTGATAACCCCTTGATATTGGTTTGACTCAGGCTCCTATCATCATAAAGTCCCCTATTGTGTGAACTAATTGAAACCTCACAAAATGGTGTCACTTGAATAGCATTACTCTTGCCTGATTGCAAGCAACTCTAATTCCTGATGTCAAGATTACATTTCTCTTCACAGTTATATGGGTCACAACATGAAATGGATTAATTTCTGGTTGATTACCCTCTGCTGCTATAGCATGAAATGCACTTCATAGCAAGTGGGCTCTTTGCATGTTTCCTAAGCTTCCACATTGACAATTGTTTTTGAGGGTCCTTTGAAGAATACGAATAAGCATTCAATACAATGTCTACTTATGAAGTATAGGCACATACACATTTTGGGAAATTATGAATATTTACATATGTGCTAACAGGATTAATTCAATCAATTTCTTTTGTAGATTTCACAACACAATATTTAAAATACAGCTCATTTAGATAAATCTTTCAAGGGAAATAAGCATTTAAAAACAGAATTGTGGGATGGAAAGATGGCCTAGCAATTAAGACACTTGGCTGCAAAAGTAAAGGACTCAGGTTCAATTCCCTAGAACCCATATGATCCTCATGCACAAGGTGGTGCATGCCTCTGGAGTTCGTTTGCAGCTGCTAAAGACACTGGTGCATCCATTCCCTCTTTCTCTCTCTCTCTCTCTCTCTCTCTCTCTCTCTCTCTCACACACACACACACACATATGTACATATATATTAAACAAATAAAGTAAATAAAAAATTAAAAAACAGAATTGTGAAATGAATCTGAACATATAAGCAAAAGGATATTAAATAATATTGTTTTCAGAATATCTAAGAGTACCTGTAACAAGAATTCAGAGTATATAATTGTTACAATCTTTAGAAATTCATTTAAAAAACTGGAAGAGTTTAAAGATATAACTATATAATATTGTTAAATTGAATATCTGAATATTTCAAACTCCAGCAAGAACATGATTTATTTCACTTCTCTGTCTTGGTCATGGTCATAACTAAACATCCAGACATTCCCACAGATAAACGTAGTACTCACATACAATGGAAGGTATACTTCTAAAAGGCACAGCCACTTTAATTCTGAAAAATTCAAAAAATCAACTAGAGCAATTTGGAACCAACAAACATTCATGAACCATATTGATTTATGGAATCACATGGATATTTACTAACCTCTGTTAAGGAAATCCAATACTAATTAATCCCAACTAATTCCCTGATAACTATACTAGACATTTTGTTTCTTATTAAATAGTTTTGACCTTGAGGCAATAAATAAATAAATAAATAAAACAGTGAAAGTATGTTTTCATTATAATTTCATAATAAACCTCGTAATATATTCTCTTTTTGAGGCCCACTGCTCTTTTCTTGTGTCTCGATGCCATTATTGTCCTTGAGGAATTATAATTAAGATGCCTATGAGGCAGTTTATCAAATTTTTATGAGTATGTTGATTTTTTCCTTATAACAAAACTATAGCATTTATCCAGCTGTCTACAACTATGTTGAATCAATCATTAGAATCTTTACATTTTATTAACCTCCAGAAATTTGTTTATCATTTGCTTCTAAAATTTTAAAGGGCTCAGCAGCCAATTTACATATGTCACTAGTTTAACTGAGTGAGGATTAGCAAATTAAATCTTAATTAACTAATTTTTGCATAATTTTAGGGAAATTATATGCTTTGTGCAGATGACAGGTGGGAGGTAAGGCATTTGACTAAGAAATGGAAGTTTTCCTTGACTTTATGAATTTTAATAGAAAAATAACATTTAACAGTTAAAATGTGTGTCAAACTGAAATAGGAAATCACCTTATGAAAGAGACCAGCTATATACATATAAGTATTTATACAGAAGCAGACATAATGTTACTTTGAAATTAAAGGAGAATATTTGTCAAGCTGGTTCTATGATTTATAGTATGTATAGTGAGTTGTTACAAGAACAAGCTAATGTGTATGAATGGTACTTCATGAATTGCACAGACATTTTAAATTATATCACAACTGAGCTTTACTCTATATAGTAGCCTGGTTCTGCTTCACTAACTTGTGTGTAGGAACTCAGGAGGTATCTATGTGGCACGCAAAATTTTTTGGTTACTTTGGTGAGATGTTCTCAGGCATTTGTTTCTACCTTATTGCTGCTTTATTTCTCTGTACTATTGTTCCTCCAACACTATGCTAAATTTATCATGACACCAAAATATCTTTTCAAACCCTGACCAAGTGTATATGTATAGGAGCTGTTCACTAAAACTGTAACAGGGTGCTAGGGGTTCAGGAAAGTCCTTGAACCCTAAACCCTAAGTTTTTGCCTAATTTTAATCAAATGAATGAATAAAATAAGGCTGAGAAGGATGAATTACTAAATTATTATTGTGTTTACTGAAGGAAGTACAGAGCCAAGGAAAGGCACCCATGTGGCTAAAGATACCAGATGGTGGGCCTGAGAAAACCATGGAAAGAAAAGAGATAAAATAAAGTTTAAAAGCTCCTGTCCTGGGGGAGTTGGAGGGAATAAAGAGTCCGTGTGGAGAGTAAGGGCTGGGAGGATCTTCCCTAGGGTCAGCCTGGCTTCCAATCTATAGTTAGAAGTTTCCAAGTGTTCAGGCAGCTGAGAGTGCCTTCCTTCCCCTCACAAAGGTACTTATAACCTTATGATGGTGGGCCCTGCCTTCTGGCTCAGGTGAACCAGAGGGACAGCTGGTTGGTTAGGGCTAGTGGCTTTCTCAGGAAGAGGCTATCCCTGATACAAAGTTCTGGGGCCTGAACTTGACCAACCACAATGTTTAAATCCTAGGAAAGACCTCCCTCCCAGGAGGGGTCCAAGTTATTTGCGGAAAAAACAGGACTAGTTAAGAGAGCTAAGAATTCTAGTAAGTGCAGACCATCCCGCCTGCCAAGTTCAAGGAACTCAATGCCTACTGTGGGGACCGTCATCAACTTACTCTATTTCCAAAATTTACCATCTCTCCTTTTTTGCTCTAATCATTATGCATACATTTTAATGATTGAAAAATAATATTATATGATAATGTCTAATTCATTCTCCACACAGGCCCCTTTAAAATAAACAGTATATCTTCCCCAAGTTTTCATACTTTCAACAGGAGTAGTTTGAATTCATTAAGAATGGGACATTTGTCTTACCATCTAAATTCAGTTTAAGTTCCATTAGATTCAAAAATCATTGTTTCCTATCATTTGTGAATAAACTGTAGGATTAATACTTTGTTGTGAGAATTATTTCTTGCTAATTTTTCCTCCTCACTCACATAAACCATTATATGCTCAATCTACTGCTCATAGGACATGAGACCCCATAATAGTAGAGATTATTTCTTCAGAAAACATAATATCTTCCAATTAAACCATTCTTTTTTTTAAGAAATGTTTTTTAAATATTTTATTTATTTATTTATTTAAGAGAGAGAGAGAGAGAGCAAGATAGAAAAAGAGAGAATTGGCATGCCAGAACCTCCAGCCACTACAAGCAAACTCCAGATGAATGTGTCACCTTTGCATATGGGTACAATGTGCATATGTGGGTACAATGAAATTGAACCTGGGACCTTAGGCTTCCCAGGCAATTGCCTTAACTGCTGAGCCATCACTCCTTTCCCTAAACAAACCATTCTTATGATCATTGAGTCACTCAAGAAATTTCTTGTTTGTAAATGGTTACAAATAGTCCAAATCCTTTTCAGAAGGCTGCAGTTATGCAAATGGTTCATTCAACAGTCATTGTCATGCTTGGGCATGTTAATGTTATTTGATATACATCTCAATACTCTGTAAGCATATATAAATATTACACACATATATACATAAGAATGGATGAGACTCACAGTCTATGCTGCCCATCAGTAGTTTTCTTTAGTCTTCCTAACCTGAAGACATGTTCTCTTCCCTAATGAGAATCTCACACAATGCAGTAACAACAATTAGCTGTAGAGAGATGCTGAAGCAGAGCACATGCTCAGAATGCTTTACCCTATTCCAAGAAAGCTGGTTCTACAGCCTGACTGACTGATGTCAAACCCTGCTATTGAACTTACTAGCTATGTGTATTTGTCAAATTATTTAACCTCCAACAGTCACTGTTTCTTCTTCTATAAAAGGATAAAATAGGGCTAGAGTGATGACTCAGGGTTAAAGGTGCTTGCTTGCCAAACCTGAAAGCTCAACAACCCAGTGTGATTCTCTAGTACCCACGTAAAGGCAGATGTACTAGGTAGCGCATGTGTCTGGAGTTCTTTGCAGTGGCAGGAGGCCCTGATGTGCCTATCCTCACTCTCTTTTCGTCCACCTCTCTCTCTTTCTCTCTTTCTCTCTCTCTCTCTCTCTCTCCCTCCCTCCCTCCCTCCCCCTCTCTTTCAAATAAGTAAAGTAAAATAAAATAAAAATGATATAATAAAAACAGTCTGGGGCTGACTATGTAGCTCAGTGTTAGAACTATTGCCTAGTATATATGAGATGCTGAGTTCAATCCCAAGCAAAACCTATACACAAACATAGACACAACACACACATAGATGCTTAAATATGTTGAAATTGTAATAGGCGCATAAACGTAATGCCCTTAGAAGGATTCTGACATTTGATTTTTTTTTTGTTTTTTTTTTTTAGCAAAAGAGAGTTTTGATAGCTAAGAAATGGTCCCCAAACATGTCCATGTCCTAATCGCCAGTAACTGTGAATATATGACTTTATGTGATAAATGATACTTTGGAGATATGTTTAAGTTAAATATATTCTTGTGGGAGAGTATCCTGGGATATCCTGAGGGATGCATGTAGTCTCAGTGGGACAGTATAGGTTAGGATTAGTAGATGATCTGATGACAGAAGCAAGAGTTTGGAAGCATGAGAAAGAGGGCATGAGCAAGGAAATCCTGGCTCTGCAATTGAAAACTACAAGGAAAAGTATTCTTGTCCAAGAGTCTCCAGAAGGAACTGGCCCTGCACATACCTCAACAGTATCTTGGTAAGACTGACTTTGGATTTTGTTCTCCAGAACTTTAAAATCATACATTTAACTCCTTGGGCAACCATGGCTGTAAGACTTTGACAGAAGCAGTAGTAGAAAACTAATGTAGCAAATTAGCACAATGATCACCACTATTACTTACAGAGATCGAGTCCAGAGTTGTCCTCTATTCTGTCCTCTATTCTGCTGAGTAGATTCAGACACTGCTTCCCTCTCAATCACATTCTTCAGCCTGGGCACTGAATTTGATCTTCTCTCTTTCACTCTAAGGCTTCTCTTTAGTAACTGTCCCTCTCTCTCTTCTGTCATTAATAGTTCTCTCTTCATCTGATCATTCCTATCATATGCAAGTACAATGCTCCCTTATTAACAATAACACACTCCTGAACTCATATTCTGTCCTTTCCACATCTGTTACTTCAAAAGAGTTCATTCCACTGGGTCCTTTAATTTATTCTAGAGCCTGTTTCATGGAAATTTCCAAGCCCTTGACTTTAAGATTGTATCTGTTACTAAAATTGCCAATGGCAGGGCTGGGAAACGACTCAGTAGTTAAAGGTACTTGCTCTGCAAGTCTGAAGATCAGAATTCTGATAACAGGGCATATGTAAAGCCATGTAGTGATGCATGTGGCTGCAATCCCAACATGACCATGGCAATGACAGATGTCAGGAGAATGCAAAGCTCATGGTTCAGCTAGTCTGGCCTTCAGAGTAACAAAACGACAAGAGAGACTGTGTTCCAAACTAGGTGGAAAGAGAGGATCAACATCATTCAAGTCTTATTCTCTGACCTTCAAACAAGTGCTATGACATGCATGCACATACACACATGCACAACCCCCCACCGCACACGTACATATTGCCCTTAAGTGCAGCCCAGCATCTTCCTGTACTTCGGTATAATTGCTTCATAGAACTGATCAACGTCCTCCTCTTTAGAGTAATTTGGCACCTAGCTCAGGCCACCATGCTCGATTTCTTCATTTCTGATATCATTTGCAACTCTTACAGTATTTTCTTTGCACTGGTGTCTCCTCGTTAATTCACCACATAAATGCTCAGGAAACAGGATTTAGTACATTATCATGTCATTCTCTTCATACATGTCATTTCTCAGTAGTTCTGCTCCAGTATCATTTCAAAAATATTTCCAAAGTTCATTATATTGGTAACAGTGGATTTCAGCATGTAGTAGCAATTACATCTCTGTCTCTCATCTGTGTCATACTTCAAACTCCTGTGCCTATGGTATTTTTCATATCTCTATTTGTGTGCCTTATAAGTATCCATCACAGAAATTTACCAAAGTTCATCCACTGATCACCATCGTTAACTTCCCTGTCCCACAGATTTCTCCACTGGGAGCATGATATTTCCATAGCAATTGGTGAGGTAAAAACATTTTATTTGGCATTATTTCTTTCCTAAGCAAAACTCAAATGTAAGCATATGCTGTTGTGGTAACTTAAGAATATATTCAACCCTTATTGCCTTTCTTCATCATCTCTGTAATGACATGGTCCCAGGAAATTACTTCAGTATTATAGGTTTTCTGTTATTCCTCTCCCCCCTCCCCTATTCTAGGCCACTTTAACCTTTAACACAGCTCTATCTCTTCTCTTGACATAGTAAAGTATCTGTTAAAAACCAAAATGTTTCATAATGACCATCCTCTGTTCAATACTGTCCAGTAGTTTTTATCCAGGACCTCCTTAGGGTCTTCTGTAGGAAACACTCCCTTCTGAACAGTTCTTCAGTACCTATCCATCTCTGTGGCTCTTATTGTTACCTTGAAATGTATTGACTCAAACATATATAATTGCTAATATAAAAAATGACCTATGGGGTTTGAGAGATGGCTTAGTAGTTAAGAAACTTGGCTGTGAAGCCTAACAACCCAGGTTCAATTCCCCAGTACCCATATAAGCCAGATGCACAAGGTGGTGCATGCATCTGAAGTTTATTTGCAGAGTCTGGATGCCCTGTGTGTCCATTCTCTCTCTCTTGCTTCTCTCTCTCTCTATCTCTCTGTCTTAAACAATTAAAAAAATAAGTAAATAAGTAAATAAAATATTTTTCTTAAATGTTAAATATCTTTATATTAAACCAACAATTATTTGTTTAATTACCTTTGCATTCCTGGAAGGAGAAATAGAACAAAGTGAAATGTCTCTTTCCCAGATGGCTTTGTCCTTAGAGTCAAGAACATAGCTTTGGCCTGGGGAGATAGCACAGCACTTAACTATGCTTCCAGCAGAAGCATGAGGGCCTGAGAGGGGCTGAGACTGCACAAGTTCCATTCCTCAACACATAATAACATACATAGTTGAGAATGGCCACACATTCTGTAATGCCAGTCCTATTGAGAGTAGAGACTAGTGTATCACTGGGACCCCTCAAAAATGACAATGTACTCAGGAATTAGTTAAAAAAAAAATAACTGGGTAAGCAATGGAGGTGGGGCCCCTGGCACTCTCCTGTGGGTTCTGCATTAGAACATACATATCCATATCACACACACTAAAAAACATAGTCCCTATGTGATTAGTAAATAAACAATTGGTAAATGAATGAATTTTTGAACAAGATAAAGAAGAACAGAAGTAGGTAATGAAGGAAGAAAGGAAGGAAGGGAGATGGGAAAATGAAGGAAGAATAGAAGGGAGGCCACTTATCAAACATGGAGCTGGCTGCAACTTTTTAAGTAATTTACATAGAGGTCAAGCCTAATAGGAACTTATTAAATAATTTCATTGATTGAGAAAATAAGTTAATGTATGCTATTGATTACTGTTTAGTTCAAGGATTTGGAATGAATTTTGTATACAGTTTAGACATCCATTTTATACATTTTAGGTGTAAATACCTGTAGTTAAAAAAAATAATATCTAATTCTCAGCCTTGAGTCAACATGTTTTGATTAACACTTTTTTGGTTTAGTTTTTTCAATTTTGATTTTTAACTTGGTCCAAACAGGTTTTTCTATAAGAGACACTGGGCTTTCCATTAATGTAATAATTATCAATATTATACATATTTGCCAGATATTTTATTTATATTTGCTAAACATTTCTTGCTTCTGTCATGTTTGGTAGGATTGCTACTATTTCTATGTGCTTGTCTTTAATGAAGCATATAGATGAACTTTAATAGTTCCCCCCCCCTTGGTAAAAGCAAACAAACGTGATTGCTTCTGGTATGAAAATGAATTTAACTTAAATTATATGAGACATAGCCCCCAATATTTTAGTTTTAAAAATGCATGCAAGGGCTGGAGAGATGGCTTAGTGGTTAAGGCATTTGCCTGCAAAGCCAAAGGATCCAAGTTTGATTCTCTAGGAACCACATAAGCCAGATGCACAAGGGGGTGCATTCATCTGGAGTTCATTTGTAGTGGTTGGTGGCCCTGGTGTGCCCATTCTCTCCTCCCTCCTCTTTTTTCATCCTCTGTCTCTCTTTGTCAAATAAATAAATTAATTAAATATATCTTTAAAAATATATGTAAACACTTGTCATTTTGAATATTCTATGTAAATATAAACTTTTAACAGAATTCCAATTGAACAAATTCCATTTTTTATAAGTTATGGAAACTATGTAAATACCTACCACTTTATAACCAGCCTTTTCAAATGAGTCATGAATTAAAAATTAAAATTTTTAGCTACAGAATATGAAAATATCACAAAATCTAAATACTAAAATGCCAAGGACCATTTGACAAAATAATGGTGACATTTTCTTTTTTCTTGACTTATGAATTTAGTTTGGTGAAACCATCTGCTGAAAATTGGAAATTCCAAGGAAATATCCTTAGATACAAAATTGGTTTTACATGTTGCAGATGTGTGGCTAGCTTGATAAAACATAACTAAACACAAAAGCGCTGATGTTATGGCCTTCGAAGTCTAGGATTGACCCTTGCTCTGCCCTGCCACTAATCAACCTAAGGCTTTTGGCACATTGCTAACATGCTCAAGGCCGCAATTACCTCAACTGTAAAAGCAATGTTCCATTAGCTGTAACAAGTCCATGTTGATAACATCAATGTGATATGTTTAGCCTACTGATTCAGTATATTACACACAATGCTTTGTTTCTATGATAATAATAATGATATTATTATCATTTTTGACTATTGTAAAGAAGATCTAGTAACCAAAGATAACAATTCCTTTGTTCATAGTCACTAAAGTTCTATCACATAAGTGGATTTTTACTTAATAATTGTATCAATTCTAACTTGACTATAGGAATAAAAATTTATAGCTTCATGACTCAAGCATTTCGTTATATTACTATCCTGCTAATAGCAAAGTATGTGTAAAAATATTTTTATAATAGAAATATGTATACTGAAAATGCTTAATAGCTTGAGGAATTCAAGAGTATCTAAGTGTTGTATCATGTCTGAAATTCATGTTAGAAAAGCATTAAGTGGAGCTAATAAGAAAATACATTTTTGCCATTATTGCAACTAGCACTAATAAAGGCCCTGTCATGAAATCCATGACCCTTTCTTAATGGAATCTATTGTATGTAAGCTATATACTCATAAAACAAATTTTGTAATAACAGGAAACTTAGCAAGAGTAGGAAACAAAGTCTAAGATACAGATAATATCAAAAAACGAAGAAATTATTTTATCTTGGAGGTACTTAAATCAGGGTGGTAGGTGATATTTAATCAAGGATTTTAGATGTGAATAAAGCAAATAGAAAGATGAACACATTTTAAAATCTAATGCTTAATAAAAGTACTCTAATTATCCAAAGCTTGTAAATTTAATGAGGAACCCTCCCAAGATCACTTCATAAGCCACTTTATAATTTATATACATATTTCCTCCCTATAGTGGGACTAATTCTAAAACTGATATGAAAAATAATATTATATATTGAAGAAAAATTCTAGAAAACAGTAACAAAATGTATTAATCCCACTTATAGAATATCAGCTTTCAAAAAGATTCATATTGATATAAAAAAAAATCAATGGAATAAAATAGAATCCAGAGAAAGAAGTACAAATATATTAGATCATCAAAATATTTGGAGTCAATAAGGTGAAATTGTCTTTAAAATAAGTGGGAATGAACAATGATGAACTCTTTCAGAAATAAGTTTGGATCAACTGCTAACAGAAAATCTATAAGTGATTAAAAATTTATGCACAGAGAGAAAACCCTAGTAATACTAAAAGGAAAAGAGAAGCTAATCCTTAAGTGATTCCAAAAGAGGATACTTGTCTATATTTCAAAATCACTAATCCCTAAAGTAAAAGACTAATAAAAACACCATGCTAAAAAAAATCACATACAAAGCTGGGAAAGATGTAATCATATTGATCAAATGTAATCACATTGATTCACATTCATTCAGCTTAACTATCATCTTTCACAAACAAATACTGGACAATACATTGTACTGAGGAAATGTGTGAGAGCTAGACAAAGGGCATGGTGCCTGCGGAAGACAAAGTGAACTATATCTGAAATACAAACTATATTTGAATTCACATAGATGAGCTCCAGAGGTGTCTCAGTGGTTGCACTCTTGCTTAGCTTTTTGGAGGCTCTGCGTTTGATCCTCAGAAGTACAAAATAGCTACCAATATATTCACCCTTTGCATGGCAATCACATCTCTGTGAATTTACCCTAGTGACACATTTACTCAAGCACAAAGCATATGAACTTGTTATTCTTTTTTTAAACATTTTTTTAAAATATATTTTCATTAGTTATGTACATAGTATATATAAAGCCATGATGGTACCATCGTTAGCCTTCTCTCTGTCCTCCCCCAAGGGTAATGTGGGTCTTGCCTTATGTGGGTAGCCATCAGTTACGTGGGAGAGGCAATGACTCTGTGTATAATGACCCAACTCATGGCTCTAACAATCTTTCCACCCCCTCTTCCACGTATTTCCCTGAGCCATGTTGGGTTCATTTTAGGTCTATTTCAGTGACAAGCTTTTGTGAGTCTCTGTGTATTTTGATTAATTGCAATATTTTATTTACTAACAACTGGTTCAATAACAAGATAACCATCCTGTGTAACTTTATTATGAAAAAAAATGATAATGAAAGCTATTAGGTGAACAAGTATTAAAAAATGCAGGGCTTATTGTTAAATTGATGAGAGAGAAAGAAAGAGAGAGAGAGAGAGAAATATGGGGAGAGATAAAAAGAAATGAGGACTTATGAAGTCAACAAAGAAGTATTGTGTTAGCATTTTTAGTGCTGTTATTACAAATGCCAAAAATAGATAATTTTAGTGAACATATATTTATTTTTTTCACATATCCAGATGCTGTAAAGTCTATAGTGAAATGTAGTATCTTTTTGCTGTGTACTCACATGGCAAAAGGTGGAAGGAGAAATGAGACAGGGATCCAAGACCACTCTCTATAATGCTACTAACAATATTGGGGGGTGGAGCCCTGTTACTATGGCAATTAAGTTTCATTATGAGTTCTGCTCTGATAGATATTCTGCCCATAGCAAGATGATGCCTTTTACATTAGAAAGGGTGCAAATTCAAATAGATATTCATTTTGCTTGTGTGCTGACATATTCATAACAGCTCTTCTTCCCTCACATCTTGCTCCTTGAATAGAATCACATGGACACTCCCTTTAACAGTTACTTTCTTATTGCTAGGAAAAACACCCGACCAGACGCAGCTTATGGAAGAAAAGGGTTTATTTCAGACTTACAGAATATAGAGGAAACACCAAAAATTGGAGAAGAACCTGGCTCATTTCCATAGTTGCATAGAAGAGATTAACCAACACACAGCCAGAAAACACGAACAGCCAGAGGTCCAATTACTCTTTACACCTAGTAGGGCTAGACTACAAAATACGCCCCAGTGATACCTCCTCCTCAGTAGGGCTTTCCGCACTGGAAACTCAAGTTGCCACCTCAGTCTTAATCACAAATCCCTGAGACTTTTGGGGAAATGCATTCACATTCAAACCAC